>OY728128.1:661176971-664026971 GCA_963277665.1 Viscum album
AAAAGTTATGCCTAAGATACCAAAGTGATTAAAATCTGCTGAAATTTCAGAATTAAGTAATTTTTACATTTTGGCCCAAAAAACACCATAAATCCACAATATATGAAAATATTCTCAACTTTATAAATTTAGAGGGTTTAATTAATTTAATTAAATATAAAAAATGGGGAAAATATTAGATAATATACATCTTATTTCATGGAGGTTTTTAGGATATTTTTTTATCCCCATTCTATTGTTTTACATTGCGTTTTGGTTAAAGATGTAAAAATTTTGAATCTAAAAATCATTTTACCTTGTTTGTTTATCGTTATCTATTTCGTGATGCTCATTATTTTTTGTTTTTTATAATTTTATAAATAGATGAAATTTTTCCTAAAGTATATTTTTGATACCCAGGCACTGGTTTCTTGCCAATGGGGGTCAAGAACGCCCTTTAAGGCATGCCATGAATTAGACAAGGTATTAGGTTGGATGGAACCCCAGCTTGGTTCATGAAAAAAATGGTATCAAATAAGTTCACAATATTTTTGGTTCAATTTTTTGAGAATGAGTCTCGATAGACCAAAGATAACATTTTTTTGTCTTGAGTTTCTAATTACAGGTGGCGTGTCTGGCCAGCACACTTCGCTACAGGACTCAAGCCACCATGGGATTTTGGGATTTGGTTTGACTTGTCCTCCACATGAGATGTACAAACTGGAGACTATATATAGACACTCGTTGGGGGTGTATTAGTTTGATCTACTTTGTTATTTTGGTGGATTTGGTTATTTTTCTACTTATGCAAGTTTTTAAGAATAAGTTTTATTGCTGAAAATTTTTAGAACATATGTTGATCATTATTCCATGTGGTTGTAAATTTCTGAAGTAAAATGACTCCTCAGAGATCTCCTATGGAACTTCTGGAAGAGGACATAGAGAGTTATCACTCAACAATTGATCAAGGGTTAGTGGAACCTATGGTCTGGGATATCTAAATTTTGATACTAGAAATGGGATCTGATCCTGTTTAGGTTAGAAAAACTAATCTACATCCTATAAAAGACCAAGCTAAAAAGTTACTATTGAACAAGACTCATTCTTTATGAAGTAGCACATAATATCACAAATTAGAGGATCTTGTTGAGAATACATAGAGGATATTTGAGTTTATTTATACTCTTGAGGTAGTCAGAGTAAATGGTTCTTCATTCTTGTGGGAATTTTCCAGTTCAAAGTGGTGGTACTCAGTGGTCCAAGTGGGAATCATGAGGATATGAGTTGGAAAGATTTTATAT
This sequence comes from Viscum album, assembly GCA_963277665.1. Taxonomy (NCBI): domain Eukaryota; kingdom Viridiplantae; phylum Streptophyta; class Magnoliopsida; order Santalales; family Viscaceae; genus Viscum; species Viscum album. Next base: position 661,178,252 of record OY728128.1, read on the forward strand.
TTTTCTTTAATGAGTAGTATCTTCCTTAGATTTTTTCTTTCACTAGGTTATAGGAGTTATGAAGATTATCCAAGAAGACCAGTCGATGATGGATTATGCTAACTTCTTTTTAGAGTTATTCAGGTGCACACATTATATCATTTTTAATAAGTAGATGAAGGCTCACAAGTTCTAGATGCAGTGGCAGTCATAAATCAGATCTCAAGTTTTCTTGTTCATGAAAAAACATTAGAAAATGTCATTGATCATTCCATAATGGTATAAATTGATTGTAGAATGAAGTTTGGTTTCTATGGGGTAGTATCAGTAGTGGGGTGTGGTAGTTCATCTAAGAAAAATAGAAAGAAGGGCAAGTAGGGGAAGATGTGAGGTGGTAGGTCATATAATATTTCCTAGCTATCTTTGTATGTGGATTTAGTTGATGGATTAGTCTTGTTCCCTCATTGTGGTAAGGTAGGGCACATGTGGTATACATGTTCATCTCCACCCATTCCTTGTCACTTGTGTGGAGTCATGGGGCACATGAAATGATTTTATAAAATGGTGGTCCCATATCAGAGTAGTGTAAGGTATGTAGCTTCCAAAGGGATAACTGCCATGTTAGAACCATCCAGGATAGAGGATTCCTTATTTGGGGGTCATGGTGGGAGGGATGGATCATCATCTTGGTAGAGTCAGTTTTTTGTAGAGTCGTAGGCTAGTGGTTGTTCTCAAGCTTAGTCTGAGATGAAGCAACTCCATGTGGTGGACTGAGTGACAGTGGAATTAGATGTAGGGAATATGATAGTTTGATGTATAATTCTTATTTCATCATCTTTAACTATTTTTTCTTTGATATTGGTTCTTTGAGTTACTTTATACCTTTTTTACATTGTTGATGTGGTACATTTTCCAATAGAGCTTATGTAATATGCGAAGGAGTTGGTAATGTCACTTTGAAAGAAGTGAGAACAGTGTTTTAGGTCCTTATATTCTACACTCACCATGTTTGGGGTTGGATTTGAATAAGATTATATTTTTATAGAGATGGAAATATTTGATGTGATCCTTATTATGGATTGGATGGTGAATTTTTAATTTCACATCGATTTCTTTCAATAGAGAGTATGTTTTTTTAGAACCTGATAGTAGTACCCATGATTTTCAAGGTGAATGGTATCCTCTGTCAGGATGTAATAGACCTCCACTATAGAAGTTGGAAAATATTGATTTTTAGATCTCTTATATCAAGTTTTAGGTTGATGATAGTTCTCATGGGTTTGGATTACCATCTATGGTGGATGAGTTTCTAGAGGTATTCCAAGATGATTTTTTTGGTTTTCCTCCTCAGTGGGATGTGAATATCCCCAATAACATGGCATTGGTAACACAACTGATATATATTCCCTCATACCATATGTCCCCCCACTAAGTTGAGGTAATTAATGGTACAACTTTATGATTCGGAATCCAAGGGATTCATTAACCCTAACATCTCACCTTGGGTCACCACATTTCTATTTGCGAAAAAGGTCAATGGATCTCTCTGGTTTTTACTTGGTTAAAAGAATTTGAATAACGTAATAGTTAAGAACAAGTAACATTTTCAACAAATTTATTACCTTCTCAAAAGAATAAGGGGGAATGATGGTTTTCAATTATTTATCCACATTCCAGGTATCATCAAGTCATATTTATAGAGGCGTATGTTCTAAAAATAGCCTTCTAAAGTAGTTGTAGCCATTATTAGTACTTGTGCTTGTCTTTTGGGATAAAAAATTCCCCAGAGTTCTTCATGGAACTCATGAATAGGTTGTTCCATCAGTATCTTGACTCTGTTTGTGGTATATGTGGATGACATCCTGGTCTACTTCAAGACTGAGGAGGAGCATGAATGGAATTTTATAATTGTTCTAGACACCCTTCTGGATGATCATCTCCTTGAGAATTTTTCTAAGTGAACCTTCTAGATCAGAGATCTGAAGTTTTTGGGACATGTGACCTTAGAACAAGGGGTTTTAGTGGAACCCTAGATGATTAGTGAAGTGAAATCAATTGAAAATAAAAAGAATTACATTGAAATCAGAAGATGTTTTGGCCTGGTTTGGTATTCCAGATGGTTCATTAGAAGTTTATATCAACATACTTTTTCCATTATAGAACTTACCTAGAAATGGTTTACGATTGAATGGAGACAAGTGTATTAGGCATCCTCTGTAGAGATTAAATAGTTTTTAACCAAACCACCTCTTTTAATTTTTACAGAGTCTAAAAAGGGATATGTGGACTATTGTGATTATTCTCATATGGGTATATTCTGTGTGCTGATGTAGCATTACCATGTGGTGGTGTATGGTTCTCACCAAATTCATCCACATGAATATAATTACCAAACAAATGACTTAGAGTTAGAAGTGGGGATGCATACCTTGAAGATGTGGCCCCATTATCTTTTTGGGGAAATGTTTTTGGTTTGTTCGGATCATAAGATCTTAGCCTATATATTCTCCTAGAACGATCTAAATTTAAGGTATTGTTGTCGGGTTATGTACTTTGAGGGGTTCTATTTTGATATACTCTATACCCCTATAAATGAAAATGATGTGGAATATGATTTGGGTAGGAAAGTGTCAGTGAAAGCAATGATAGAGTCCTGTTATGAGTGGACATTGATTGGTATTTTCTTCAAAATGCATCTTGAGACCAAGGAATACAGTGGTAGGGTGTACTTGGCCAGTATTCTATAAAACCTATTCTTGTAAAGTTGATTCAAAAATATAATCCAATGGATGAGTTATTTAAGAATTATTTTGAGTTCCTTAATTTTTTGGATATTCCATATTAATGGTATTTTTATTATGAGGGAGTTTTGTGCTTCAAGGGTGACTTTGTGGGGATGTTTTCATTAAGGAAGGTGGTGATGTAGCATAGCCCACAATCCTAGTGGGTTGTTCATCCTTGTTCTGCCAAGATGATCTATGACATGATCTGATAGTTCTCGTTCCCAGGTATAATGTGAGATGTAGTTGACTTCGTATCACAGTGTTATACATGCCTACAGCTTAATGTACTAAACTAAAGGCCCTCGAGTTTTCTTCAACCGCTCCCTATTCCTACCTAGAAGTGGGTCATGATTGCCAGGGACTTTATTGTTTTCGTACCTTATACACCATGGGGGAGGAATTCTATTTGAGTAGTGGTCGATCATCTAACCAAATCAACTCATTTCATTAAAACAATATATTAATCCAAAGTGGATAAGTTGGTCCTGGTGTATGTTGAGGAGGTTTTTAGGAATAATAGTGTTCCCTCAAAAGTTGTTTTTAATAGGGACCCCCATTTTACCTCATGGTTTTGTGAATTATTTTCTAAGGTAATGGGGTTACATGTTAATTTTAGTACAACATAAAAACCTCAAATATATTTTCAAATGGAGTGATCAATCATAATTTGGAAGACATGCTTTGCGTAAGTGTTTTGGATTTTTGTGGATTGTGGAATAGAAATTTGGGATTGGTTTAGTTTTCATATTATAATTTTTACTAATCCTCCATTCAAAAAATGATCCCTTTGAGGTTCTTTATTTTTGGCCCTGTCAGACCCCTTTATGTTGGGCTAAGGTGGGTGAGACCTCATTGTAAGGAATGAGCATTGTGCAAGAGACATATGAGAAAGAAAAGTTGATCAGACGGTGTTTGTTGATGGTTCATAGTTACTATAAGTCTTATTCTAATTAGAGGCACCAATCTGTAGAATTGTTTTGTGGGTGATTGGGTGATCCTGAAATTGTAACCTTGCTTGGATTATCATCATTTGGATAAGAAATTGAAGCTAACGTTGAGGTCTGTCACACCTTTTGAAATTACTGAACATGTTTTTAAGGTGAAAAGAATTAACCTTTTCTTTCTTAGTTGAAATCAATTCATGATGTGTTCAATGTCTCTTAGCTGAAAAATTATAACCCAGATATTTCTCTTGTGTTGAATTAGGAAGAGTAGGAATTGTAGCCTTATCTTTTTATGCTTGAACAACCAGTGTAGATTTTGGATTCTCAGGAGAAAGTTCTTAATGAGAAGTCAATTCTATGGGTTTGGGTTATTTGGATTCATTGTAGTGATGAACATGAGATGTGGGAGTCAATGTCTTAGGTTGACTAAGAGTATCAATTTTTTTCTTTGATCAGGCTTTGAGTTGACTTGCTGGGGGAAGAAAGTTTTCATGAAGAAAAAATTGTCACATTCATGTTTTTATTTTGAGGTATTTTTTTATTTGTGGTCTAGTGTTTATCCCATAGTCTCCCCATGAATTTTTGGTGAAAATAGATATTTTGTACTTGGAAGCAGGTGGCACATTATTGGCGCATAGTTATGGGAAACCATGTTCCCTTGCCCAAAAAATCATGCATCCAATTGAATTTTTGGATAGTGGATACCACATGGTTGGCACATGACTTGTCAAATAAAGAGGGAAAACCCTGCAACTTGTTCATCTTATATATTGAGTGATACATGGTTTCCATATGGTTTGGAAAATCGTGAGGAATAATCGTGCGACCTTTCCAGGTCACTAAAATATGAAAAATAACTTTTGTTACCTCTTCATTTTTATCCCTAAAACACATCCCAACCATCCGATTCCAGATTTTATCCATGGGACATTCCTCCAAGATTTATTAAATCATTTAAACCTTAATCTTTGGGTGGTTTTGACCCCAATTCTTCAACAAAACATCTTGTAATCCCTTTACCTCTTGATATCTCACTCTTTCTATGGTTCTTCTTCCCTTTTTCCTGGGTTCCTTTTTTTTAGCAGCATGTTTGTCCTAAAGATGGTTTGATATCAAGTTTTTGGGGAAAATATTGATGATGATTATTCAATATTTTCTTTATAGGGTCTTTTTGTGGTGTGGTTGTGCTTTCACATATATTTATAAATGATTTCAAGTGTGTGGTAGGTTGTCCCATGCATTTACATTATTCGATGATTTTGATATTCTTGTTTGGTTTGTCAAATGTGTTCTAAGGATCGTTTTTTGGGGTGAAAAAAATGTTTACAAATGGATTGGAATGCATATTTAATATAAGATGGTTTTTGAAAAAAATTGGTTTTATTTCACGTGTGATTCATTATGGTGTTTCTTAAATATATTTTATGCGTTTGGTAAATTGGGTGAATTGAGTATTCAAATATATTAAAAGGATAAAATGTAATTAAATTGGGGTTTCCATGTGAAATGGGTTTCGTTTCTTTTTGGATTCTTTACTTTGTACCTTAAATTCATCTTTTAATTATGAATCATGTTATAAAAATGGTTTTTATGTGAATACGAATATGAAAGGGGCTTGTCCCATGGAAAATGTATGGATCCCATATGTGTTCTTCTTCTGGGGTTTATATATGGATTTAATACATTTTTAATGTGGTGTGACATGTATTTCCAAATGGTTTTGGTGTGTCTATGAAATGGAAAATTATTTTGTTTAGGGAAATAGGTGGTTTCCATGTGGGCTTATGATATTTAGGTCATTGTGAAAATGTGGATTTATGAAAATGTATAATTGGTTATTTCCTTGTGTTCTTGTGATGCTAGTGATGTGTTTGTAAATGTTTGATTTATGTGATAAGTAAATTAAAACTTGAGCACAAAGGGAATCTCATGTATCTAGGTGAGAGAACTAGAACTAGTATGCTAGTTGGTTTAGAAGTTCCCGAGTCTGAGATTCATCCATAAGGATTGAAGATTGAAACACTAACTAAACACATGATATGATAAGAGAGTATTGGAGCTTATTATGATATACTCTCTATTGTATGATGAATGAGGATTTTTTTTGACCATTAGGACTTTGGATTAGATTATCTCTAGTGGCTAGTGGAGGAGAACATTGTTTGTAGTATAGTTAAAGGATTTTGATCACCAAGGTACGATGTTCTTAGGGTCCCATTTTTTTAGATACCTTTGTGGATTTTCTCCTGGTGATATCTTGTGACATGCTGATTATGTAATATGGTTCTGTCCATTAGTATATGGTAGACCTTGTGAATAATTTTTTATTAAAAGAAATATTATTTTTGAAAATCTTTTTCCTTAGAAAGTTATTCTTGAGAAATTTTCCTTAAAATATTTTCATAAAAATGTATCAAATGTTATTATGAAAATGTAATTGTTAATTGTCTTATAATTTTATAGAATATAATTTTCTTTGGGTGAAATCCTATTGGGATTTTGATGAAACCCTACATACACCTTTGGGTTTATGTAGACTTTGTTATGTATGATCCAGGTTAAGGAAATATGTGTCATGGTGACAGTGGATATGGTTTTTAGTGTCCCACTACATACATGTGTTGGTGGTGGCAACATATGGGTGACGTACCTATTATTGAATGGTGGTTTTGGGATATTGTTTTTGTTCCCATTACATTGTTTTACTTTTTGTTTTTGTTAAAGTTATAAAACATTGAATCTGAAATTTGTTGTACTTTTTTTGTTGTGGTTATCTGTTTTATGCTCATTAATGTGGGAAATTTGGGATTATATAAATGGGTAAATCATCATCGAAGTATATAATAGATATGAAGGAACTAGTTTCCATCCCATGGGGATCAGGAAATCCCTTAAATACATTCCATGAATCTGGTTGGGTTTCCATTTGGTGGGAACCGTATCTTGGTTCATGAAAATAAGATAGACCATCAAATTTACATTTGGAATAATAGTCATGGTCAACATTTATCATAAACATACCCAATACAGTAGAGGGATATCATGGAACTACCCATATTTGGTTAATAACATAACCACCAATCATCATAAATAATTCCCAAGAACTATAACATAATCATAAATCCTAAAATCCTACATCATAAAAACATTCAATTAATAAAATCACTCAGTTTAAAAAAATCACACATAAAAAGCAAAAAAATTATTTGAAATTGACTTTTTAAGATTGTAAAGGAATATTCAAAGAACATATTAGTCATGAAGGAAGAAAAATTTGTTCATTCTGTATGTGTTAATTTTTTTTAATATTTTTTAAAAAAACACAGAAAGAGGAGATTGAAAAGAAGTTATTTAAAAAAAAGTACTTTACCTTATATTGAACATGTCACTTATGATCTTTATGTTCTTGAATAATAAAAATATGTTAATTTTATACATTCTTGAAGTCCATATTCATATTTCATTATTCATTTTACATCACTTATTACTATGTCAATTATAATTACTTAATCACTTCAGTTCACATCAAACGTTTTGAACATATTTAGTACTAAAGTCCAAATTGAATTAGATTAGTTTACATTGGTCAAAGTGGTCATTATAAAATATTATAAATTATAATAAAAATTATATAATTATAATATATATATATACCAATTATGTATTTAAATTCCACCATTACATTTGGTTATGAAAAAACAAATAATGTAACAATCATGGAGATGGTAGTTCTTACATACATATGAGTAACATTTCCATGTTTCAAAATTCCTTATGAATAGAAGGTAAGTGTTATTTTATCATCATATAATAGTTATAATGTCATATATATCATACTCTCAATTTACATATACTTATATATACCATCTATGTTATGTGTACATGAAAAATGAATCACATTCATTCGTGGAGGTGGCAGTCCACATGTATACGTGAACAATGTTATCATTTTTCTGTGCATGGACAGGTAAAACATTAAGTGATATATTATATTTTGTTAAATATAAATTTATTTAATATAATAAATAAACATTGATTCCATCATTATAACCATTTTTGAGGAACAAAATTGGAAAATTAATTACATTTATTCATGAGGCTGTAGTCCACCATACACATAGATGATGATTTATTTTCCCATTTGATAGAAGAGGGGATAGATATGGGTCATTTAAAAAAATATAATTATATTTATTATACTTGTGTTATTATTTTATCTTGTTTGATGAATATTTGAAGTAGTTGGATGAAGAAAGAAAACAAAAATAAGAATTTGAAAACCATACCTATTATTTTAAAAAACTTTTTTGATTAAGACCTTATGACCTATAATTTCGGTATTATGCCTAAAAATTACCTTCATAATTTTGAGAATGATTATTGGAAGGTATTTTCTAATTTTTATCATTTTTATATAAATGAGAAGAAGTGGTTCTTTTTTATAAGACTCGAAGGCCACTCTTGGCATTTATTAAAATATTTAATTAATATAAATTAATATTAAATTAATATGGATCTAATGTGATATATTTATAATAAAATTCTATAATGGGTCTAAATACTCTCATAAAATAAAAATTTGATAAGTTTTGATTATATTTATACAACTATTTTTTGGTTCTATCCCTTGTTTATCCTATTTAACTCCTACTAAGACAACATGAATTTTCAGTCTTTGAGGGATAATATAGTTACTATAAAATTAAAAAATAACAATATATATTCCTTTTGTATATTTTAAACTCTATCCTAGTAAATTTTCTAAATTTATGATTTATTGGAATTTTATATCAATTAATAAAATATTATTTACTATAATATATATATAATTCCAAATTTTCGAACTATTAATTACTTTAACATTAATAATATCATGAAATCTTCAAAAATAAGATAATAATATTTAATAACATCCAAAAAAGGTAAATATCATTTATAAAATTCCTTTATCACATAGTTTATCTCATATTATAATTATTATTATTATATTATTATTATTTATTTGTTTTTTCTAATAATTGAATAAATATTACATTTTTGTTGTGAAATAATTTAAGTTAATTATTTATTCTTATTTCATATAATTTTTTTGTTTTATATAATAAATCATCATAGTTGTTAGGATAACATTCTTATTAAAATATTATACCCAAAAGTGAGATGTAATCTAAATAATGGAATTTTAATAGGATTATTAGTGATTTTCTGAGTTGAACTAAGTATAGTTGTGCTGAGGTGATTTAGAAATAATCTACAATTATTCTAAATGCATTATTAGAAAATTTATGATATGTGAAATTAATATTTATTAAATAAAACTAATTTCAATTTTATTTTGATAAAATATAATGTGTGTTTAGGGTTTGATGATTTTTTATAATGATATATGTGATGTGTAAAATATTTTTTCAAGATTGTTATCTATAAATATTAAATAAAATGTGTTGAAAAAATAAAATAAAATTTTGGAATTTATGTTATAAAACTCGGTTCTTTTGAATCAAAATTAGTATTTTAAAATCATGATTAATTCTTAAAATATCGATTATATGTGTTTAATAATTAATTTCAATATTTTATTATGGATATAAATTATGAGAAATGGTTAATAGGTATCTCAAATAAGGTTCTGATTAAGAGTTGAATTGAATTAGTATTAATATAATGTAAGAGTAAATGAGTATTGAATTTTTAGGGGGTAGAACAGAAGATTACAGTTTTGGTTATAATCATAACATTCGTGATATATTTTATATTTTATTAAAATATGATTGAAAAAAATAAATGATATGTATTTTAATAATCATTATGTAACTGATTTTTATGTCCATTAAGTTAATGCATGATTTTTTTTGAAACCATGTAAGAACTATTATTTTAAATTTGGATCCAAACATGTGGATTTTATTATTTATATTATGTTTAAATTCTATTTGTTTCAATGGTGTATAAATATTATTATTGATATTGGTTAAATAAAATAATAAAATTTGAGTTGAGAATACTATTTAAATTTATTTATTTCAACAATAGGTTGACTCGAATAGGGATAATTTTACTTTTTCAATAGGTTATGATATTTTCTAAATGGTATATTATAAGTTATTTAATATTTAATTAACATGATTTTTGTTAATTAATTTTTTAATGATAATGATTTGTGTGAGATGTATGTTATAGTATAAGGGATTTTCCATGAAAAGAAGTTGAAGTCAATGATTTTATGAGTAAACAAATAAATTTCATAAATTTTAGTGGTATTTATGTATGTTTATATTTATTTTAAGAATGAATCACTAATTTATTATATATATTTTTAATAGTTAATAATTTAGTTTAATATTATATTTATTTAAGTAATTTTTCACTATAGTTAAATTATTTATTGAAGTGGATTTATTTTGATCATCTCTTTATTAATAAATTTTATATAATTGTGTTTTATGTGTAATTATGGTTGTTATTATATATTCTTAATTATAAATGATAAAAAAAATTTATAAAATATCTGTGAGAAACCTAGTAATTAGTCATTATGGACTCGGTTGTGAATATAGTTTTTGTTATCTCTAGAGTGTGGTTTTGGGGTAATGTGGTGGAAATTTTGGTAATATTTTATGCATGTGATGACTACTTATTTTTATTATATTTGGAATCAAATTTTTTAAAGTGAAATATCAATTATAATGTTTCTATCTTGGGGAGGAAAGTGATTTCTTGGATAACTACTATCGATCATTATTTTGACTTAGGAGGGTTAATTGGGATTTATTTCAATATTACTTCAAACATATAGGTATTATAAAATTTTTAAATAGGAAAAATTATCAAAAAATATTTTTAATGAGTATTTTATATGTTCAAATTAATATATATTGGAATTAATTAGTATATAGAGACAAATAATATAAGGAATAATATAACTTATTATTTGAATGAGGTAATAAGGTTGAGTGAGATAGTAATTATGATGATAAATAATCTATTGCAGTAATTTTTACAATTTGGGATTATTTTTTATAGTTTTTAGGTACAATATGATGATTGATATATTAGAAGGAGATAAATTCATTTGATATTATTAGTAGCGCTTATCAGAAATGAGAAGCCTTATCATAGAAAGAATTTAATGAATCTCCTATCCCCTAATGAATTATAAAATTTAAATTTGTTGTTTTCTTGTATAAAATCATTATATTTTAATAAAACATTAATTTTTTTCTTTTAATATGTTTATTTTAGTATTGTATAATCTTGTGGTGATAATATAAAGTATTATACGGAACTAATGAGTTCTTGAAGGGTAAGAAATATGTTACTATTGATATAGATAGAGGAATATGGTACCAATAGAATAACCATTGTGTAGTTTATTGCAATAAGAAGGTCAATTAAAACTAGGAGTCTATAGGTTAACCACTAGATACATTGTGTATTATAATAAGTCATTTTAGTGAATGATAATTTTATAATTTATTCAACTAGGAAATTTGATAAAAATCTATTCGCTTTACTCTAGATAAATTGAGCCAATGATATTATATCTTTTAATCCACTCACATTTTTTTATTAATATCCAATTAGTGATAAATTATTTTTTTCATGATTGATTTCAAAACAATTTTTTTTTTTGTTTTGGAAATAAGGTTTTAATTAAAAAAAACTAGATTTTGGTTTCCTTAAAAGATATTGACATATGGTTTGGTAATTTATTATAACTCATGAATTATTTTCAGTATTGGATTGATTATGTAAATTAAATAATAAGTGGAGAATTATAAATATAATACTATTGTTGAATTTAAAATTATCATGAGGTCGTTTTTATTGATTATCTATGATATGATTTTAGGTAATGGAAACATAATATTTGTTTATTAAAGAGTATATTTTTGTGTTATACAATGATGTTTATGTTATTTAATTATATTATTGAGAATTTGAATGAAACTTATGAAATAAAAGATCAATATATATATATATATATAATTTTATATTAAACTATAAAATGATTATGTAGGATAAGTTTCATAGGAATTTTTTAGTGTATTGGAGGAGATATTTTATTAACGAATGAACTGTTTTAGTGTTTATGATTATTTTTTCAAATTTATTTATTATGGAATTTGATAAATTCAATTGAGAAATTATTATATAATTTTCAATTATATTATTTTTTTAGTTAATTATTAATATTTTTTTGATGACTTATAAATGAATAAAAATAATAGAGTAGGATTTTTTGATATTATTAAAATTAAAAAAGATTAAATGGATATTTTTAATTAAGATAAAAAGGTGAATATTATTACTTATTTTCTGTGAATGAAATTGAAGACAAATTAGTTGTTTATGTTCATCATTTTTACAATTTATTAAATAAGATGAATCAATTTTGGGTAAATGAATAGTGAATTTTCCATGGGATTATATAAATAAAAGAGGACAAATGGATATGGTTAATCATCAAAATTTGTATCTTTATTTTGGAATGGGGTGTGATTATTGGATTATACCTTGGTGTAAAAAAATTTATTAAAAAAGTTGTCTATATTTTAGAAATATGTGGAATAAAATGGTAAAATTTTAATTCATGATTAACTATTTTAGATTAATTATTAAGGAGAAAATAATTGTTGAATTTATATATGAAATAGTTAGGTTAGTATTTTGTGGTAATAAAATATTCTTATTATTGTTGTTTGTTGTTATGTAACTGTTGTTGTAAATGTATATCATTTTTACATATTATAGTTTTTTCCAAGAAATGTGTAGGATAATTATTTAGGGAAATATTAGATTATTGATAACGTATGTAACACCCTGGGATATTATATTATGTCTCCTTTTAAATTTATATTCTTCGCTAGTTTACAATACACATAACATCGATCTTAAAAAATGGTTAAATATTATTATTTAATTGTGATAGATGTCACCTAGCTGTGGAAATGGTGGTAATGTAACAGATTATGTAAATTAGGAGTATATATATGTATTACACATGTTTTTTTAATTAATTCATTGGTTACTGGTTAATTAGAAATGAAAACCCATTGAACATAAAGGATGTATTTTTATAAAAAACTATTTTTATGATCACAATGAAATTTTATATTATTAAATTAAATTAATCAATATTATTGCAATATATTAATGAAATTTATATATTATAATATCAATAAATAGTTCGACATTCATTTAAAATATTTTAGAGGTGTAAGAAAATAATAAATCCAATTTTAGACATTAAAAGGTGATATTTTTCTAAACATTGTTTTAACACCTTTTTATGGAGAAATTTTTTTAAATATATATTTTGACAATTTTATAAATTAAATTTTACAAAATAGACATTATTTTTTAAAATTTAATATCAAAACTTACATCGGTTAATTTTTTGGTATTTTTATGATAAATTTCATTTTTGATTAATAGTAATGTGACCATTGGAATAATAATGTGACCATTAGAATTAGTAATATCGCCATTTGAACAATAAAGTCACCTATGAAAGTATAAATAAAATTTATACATCTTATAAGTGATAATTTGATATAATTATATCATATTACAAGTAAATAAATTTTTGAGAAATTATTAATTTAGTGTTGATATTTTTTATATACATAAATGCTTATTTTCAATTTTATATTTAATTTAATGATTTAATAGAAAATGTATTTTCAAAAAATGTATTCAAAAATTATTATTATTTATTATTATTATTAGAAGATAATTTTTTGAGACCCTAATTATTTCTTTCAAAGTGTTATAAAATAAGTTACAAATTTTAAATTTGGTATTTTCTAAGTAAATGATTATTTTTATGAAAAATTAAAAATATTCATATTTAGAAAATTATTTTCATAAAATAGAGTTACTTTTTTAATTCTACATGTTAAAAAATTGATATGTTTAGTTTTTTATATTTTTCTGAAATAGTCTATTTTTGTGAATAGTGAAATACGGTAATTTACGTTATATATACGTTATATGTAAAATACAATATTACTTGGGTCATGGAAGAAGTAATAAGCCCCGGTTCAAACAAAAATGCACTAATTAATGAATTTAGTCAGAAGAATAATTACTATTCATAGTGTTAAGAAAAAATATTAAACAAATGAATAAAATATTCATAAACACCCTTCTCCTCCACTATACATACCACCCCTCACCATCCCTTCCTCTCACACGATCCATGATTCAAGACTTGTAAAATTTATAGCCAATACTCTTACCCAGAACCTCCCCCAAATCCAAGATGATTTTTTATCATCAAAAGCCTTATACAAATTATTTTAAGGATGTTCCCAATGAGGGAAATTCAAGAGGTAAAAATTATCATTCTTTCCATGTCAATTTCTTTAATTCTCTTATTATTCCATCTCCTACCCTATCCAATGATACATTATATCTCTAGTACTATTTATATAATGTAATTATATCATTTTAATGAAATATTAATCTTCATACACCTTCCTCTCTATCTTTTATTCTATAATTTAAAACATTGCTTGTGATGTGTCAATTTACCGACATCATGGATGATGCAATTTAATTTTCCATTAATGTATTCATGTATTGTCATAAAACCATTTATATTGTTAAAAAAATATAATATATGTATCAAATTCTATTTAATTTTATATAACCATTATATACACATGACGTTAACTAATAATACAAAAATGATTTGTGATGGTTGAAAAACTGCAAAAAAAAATCTAAATGATTATCACTAACGCCTTATCTAATGATTCATCTTTATCCAAAATATAAAAATAACTTATATAACCATTTAATCATATATAACAAAATTAATAACATATAACTTAAATATTGGATATTTATTGCCATTTCACATGATCCTTCATACATTTATACATGTGAACCAATCATGAAAACAAAGGAAATGAACACTTGTGAACAAAGAAATAGAATATTTTAACTCATCAAAAAGGCCATAAAATGAACATAATAAAATTATACTAAATAAAATAAATTTATAAATGGTTATTAATTAATTAATGAATATTTTATTTTGATTATCCATGATCATAAGGTCAAGTGGACACTTTTAAATATAAGGTAAAGGTTTGTTCCCAAACCTCCATTTTCCATTCGGGTTATGATTTATCTCTCTTTACCCCAGTTTAACTCATCATTAGTTTTAAACAATTTTTCTAAATTACATTTAAATATTCTAAACTCATACATCTAGACCATTTCAACTTTTTTAATGGAGAATACATGTTATATAAGGTTCCTTTTTCAATACTTCTTAATAAGCATGCCAGATTTAAGGGAACCTTTCAATTTCTTATGCATTTTCATGTACCAACCACAATCTATTTTAATCTACCATTATTTATTCACATATTTTATCATGAAAATTGTATTCTCCCATTATTTTTAATACAAAAAAATTATTCCTTTTCATTTTAAAGTCTCATTAATATTTTCCTTAAACTCCATTAAAGAGGCTCATTTTAAGGTTTCCTTAACACTCCTTTTACATGTTTTCACATTAGTTGGACATCATTTATGCCCTAAATATAATTTAATTTTATTTCCTTTTATTTTTTGGGATATATATGTTCAAAATCATATTTTATGACACATAAAAAATATTTTCAAAAATAACTCTTCTTCCTAGAGAAAAATGTGTTTTCCTATCTCACTTTGACTTTTGTGAGATGAATTACTTTGTTCACCACTTCTTCCAGGTATATGATGTATGTACTACACATTGACATATAATATCATGTGTATTATTATTCTTATGATATTCTAAGTTTTATTTAATTTTTTTCCTTCATTGGAATTTTGATTTAAATGTTTCAAAGCTATAACAGACACATTGGAACGATTAATGATTATTTTCCTTAAGAATTTATCAGTGATTTTATTACAGTATTTTAATATATGATTATGATTAAAATAATTCAACGTTTTATGGAAAAATTTATATAAAGATTAATTTCTACTATAAGTAAGAGGAATTAATTGGACTTAGTAAGTAATGGGTATGCCCTGTTTTAGCCCCTTGATGCATCAGTATGTCTTATTCGACAAAACAAAAAGGGATTTTGGCCAAGTACATAGCCATTTATGTTAAAAAGTATTGGTCAATTCCTCTATGGTATGTATATGATGTATAAAAAGTTCAGTAACTCATTATCATGTAATTAATTTATAATTCAACTGATTATTTGACTAGTTGAATACCCATGGTTACATTTCATGTGGTTATTTATATGCCATTTTTTATTGAACTTTTATTCCTTCTATATTATGCTCAAGATTATGTTTTACAGTCAAAAGTTCCAATTATTCACCATGACTTATTTTTTATGTTTATTTTAAGAACTCGGATCATCATTTCAGGTATGTTTTTCCTTTTCTGGTCATTTTTGAGAAAAAGCGGAAAACCCTTAAATTTTCAAAATACATGCCGTGTACTTTGATGCAGATCCAGGCCGTGTGTTGGCCGTGTCCGGGCCACACACACGGTGTGTAGGGGAAATGTGGAGGCTGCTTAAAGTGGAGTATGGAAAGGCCAAGTACATGCCATGTACCCCAGATTTACACGCCGTGTAGTTTCTTTTTTTTCATTAAACAGACCGGGGTCACGCGTAATCGATGGAAAGACCTTCTTCGCTATGTTCGTTGACCGAGAGCACCTGTACGGCAGTGAACATACTCCGAGCACCCGAGACTCTGTCTGTTTTCCAAATCGACCGTCTTCGATTGCGTTGGAACCGCAGCGGCGAGTTATTCTATCTCCTTGAGTCTCATTCCATGATTCTCCTTCTTTCTTAAGATATCGTGGGCTGAGATATTTGTGCATTTTTGTAGATCTACACTGTTCTAAGGAGAATAAATCCTCGTGGTTCTAATATTTTGATATCCAAGCATTAAGGTGTGTTGTTTGTGCCTTACCTTTCAATGTCTTTGAGTTTTATGTGCAGATTCCACCAATAACCATGAACGGTGTACTACGTGTTTTCCTTTTTGACCATGTTGTTTTACTTCCATGCTTGTATGCTTGTGTAGAGGTAATTTATCATGTGTAAGGATAATTGTTGTGATTGGATGTCTTGGAAATTCCTTGTTCTATTTACGACTTTTGTGTCATGTTTATCCTTTGGCCGTTATACCTATTTTCCATTCCTTATGACTGTAGGATGGAATGATATTCTTGACATGCTTGTTATACTATAGACTGGTTAACCAAGTAGCTCTGTAGGTGTACATTGGTCTTATAGCATTATTATGCACTGACTAGCACGGGACCGTGAGAACATAGTGCTATAGACTATAAGTGATAGACCGTGTGAGATTCACTGAGAGTCTTTGATATTTTATACTATAGGAGGGTAGACCGAGTGAGCTTCCTCAGAGAGACTTGGACATTATAGACTATGGGGGGTAGACCAAGTGAGCTTCCCAAAGATTCTTGGATATTATAGACTATAGGAGGGTAGACCAAGTGAGCTTCCTCAGAGAGTCTTTACATTTTTTGAATTTCATTAAAACCATTATTGACTAGACAAGTAATTGACTGAGTGAGATTCCTTCGGGAGTCTGTGATAGAGTTGAGACTATTGGAGGAATTGACTGAGTGATCTTCCTCATAGAGTTTCTATACCTTGGGGCTATAAGAGGGTAAGACAGTGTGATCTTCCTCATAGATTCCCTAATAACCCTAGACTATAAGGTTAATTGACTGAGCGAGCTTCCCCAGAGAGTCTTAAAATTTTCATATGGCCAAACCAGGGGGGTTAGGCAGAGTGCACTGCCCAGAGGGTTGTTGATACTTCTTGGATAAGACTAGAGGGGTCGGCTGTGAGTACTTCTCAAAGGGGTTCCTATTTTGGTTAGCTGTTTGCTTCACTATTACTTGTTGTTCTTTGGATTGATTACTATTGTATATCATCCTATTACTTCTTACTGTTTACTGCTTGCTATTTACTATTACTGGTTACTGCTTACTGTACTATTACCTTCCATATACTCATTGATAGTTGGGAACATAACTTCAGATGGTTTCCTATAGGGATTTAGTCTTAAACCCTATTTGGGACATGCTTTTGGGCCCAAAAAGACTATGTTGTTGGAGGTATAGACAAGGGAAAGCGCCCTTTGACTTATTGTACTTGATTTCTTTGGATCAGGAGAGCATGGGACCAAGATGAGGCTTATGATGATAAGGAGTTACTTATTTGTTTTTCTTTTTTACTAGGGTTTAGTATTGTATTCAGCATTGTGACTTTTTTGGTTTCTTTTCTAGACATATATATCATTCATCATTTATTATATACATGTGTTCTCTAGTTGTTTATTGTGTTATACTTCCGCTGTTTATTGTTGTTGGATATTTACTGTTATGTTATTGTAGGCTTTGTTTACTTTCGCTTCGTACTCTGCCAATTAGGGAATAGCTTCCCCACTTTCACACCCAAGGCCCTCCCTACTAGTCGGCAGCCTCTGGCATCTGGGGAAATGCACTTGAGGCCATGTGATCATCCGGGTACGGGGCGCCTCTGGGTGGCTTCCGGAACTGGGATGTTATAAAGTGGTATCAGAGGAATTCTTTTCTCTTGATTTACTGTTTGGATCCTTTATCCAGGGATAGGATGGATTCTGTACTTGGTAATAAGCTGTGCCTGAGAGTATCTAACCCATGTATAGGGAAAATCCAATCTACATCATTTATTGCAATTTTCCGGTTTTGAGATTTTACGGTTGATATGATTTCACCTATTGTGTTGTTGTTATTATTTCTATTGTGATTCTTTTTCTGTTGCAACCCGATGGGATGAGGGTATTCCATATCATGAATCATATAGTCACTTGTTAGAAATCACATGTCATTCATTCTTTCCATGCCATCCAGGGTGCATTAGCGATTTCATGTTGTCGTGATAGACATTTTGTAGATTATGCATGCTGTTGTGATAGATGCTTTGATAGAATCCCTACAGTTTGGTAGAGAAATTGTTTTTACTATACATTTACTTAAATGAACTCCATATTTTTATTCTTGAGGTGTTATGGTCCCTCATGAAGTAGAGTTGGTGAACATTGACTTGTTTCCCTTGTATTTGATATGTAGGAGATGTCAAGATTTGGTTCGCGGGGAGTATGGGCCCTCACGGATCGTAATTTGGAACCTTCATGCTTGTTTTTCAGGGTTTTCTGGGCATCGGTGTAGTTTCTGAGCTACTGCCCAGAAAAACCCAGAAGACATGGTGTTTACTTCACTAAAAACTGTGCAGTTTTAAACCGTGTCAATGACTGTGTGAGCAGAAACACGGGGTGGTGAAAAAGTTTTCAGGAACACACTGTGTGAGGTAGTTTCATGCCTTGTAGTAGTGAGCCGTGTACCCGGTCATGTCACTAACAACATGGGTTGGGGAAGCTCATGTAGTACATGCCGTGTTGGTTATAAAAACTCCATTTAGCCTCGTTCTAGGTACCCGACCGTGTCACAAACAACATTGAACGGTGATCTCTCTCCTATACACGCCGTGTTTGTTGGGAACATGTCGTGTAAGCGATCAGCCGTGATTTCAGTAGTGTAACTAACTACACGGGCTACCGAAACCTTGTCTGGTACACACTGTGTCCTTAGTGAACATGCCGTGTAGTCTAGGGGTAAGAGGACCCTGTGGGCTAGCCGTTTAAGGAGACTCGGGAAAGGGAATGGAGATCAAGTACACGCCGTGTGTGGTGACAACACACCGTGTATTCTGGGATGTTACATGAATAGTAATGGCTGAAGTACACTCCCATCTGTCTGGCTTAATAAGGCATTCTGTGTTGTTTTATACACGCCACGTAGTCGTGTTTTGTAGAACTTGTTTATTCTTTCCTCCTGTTTCCATTTTGTAATCTTGTTGTAAGAACCCGGTTCTTATTTTAGAGGTATGAGCTTCTTCTTTTCCATTTCCTTAAGTGTTTTTGAGAAAATATGGAAAATGGGGAAAAATCCTAAATTTTGGAACTACACGCTCTGTACTTTATCCACACGCCGTGTATTTTTGGCCGTGTTGGGATGAGTACACGGGGCGTGTGGCCATGCCGGCGACGAAGGGTGTAGGAACCGACTACATGTCGTGTAGTGGTACTTTACATGCCATGTAGTCAGTCGGCAGGCTTAAACAGTAATGTGGTGGCGTCGCTGCCAGCTGGGCGACAGTATACACCGTGTACTCGAGTGTACATGTCGTGTACTCATGTCAACATATGAACAGTGTGGCGGTGCCTCCAAGTGAACAGTTAAATGAAAGAAGTACATGTCGTGTACTCAGAAGTACACGCCGTGTACTTTGTTTTTTCGGCTTAAAATAGGCAGTAGCCTCCTCATTTGGCAGAGGAGTCACTTGAGCAATTTTGGAGCCAAAAAAGGATGCATGATCATTGAAGATCCACCGGGGCGTTCGTATGGAATCCGTTTCGGCTTCAAACGATCTCGTTGGAACTACACGGGTGAGCCCTCTCCCCTCCTGGTACAATTCTTTCCAATTCTTCTCCTAACGTATGTTATTTAAGTTTGAATGAGTTTTGTTCTTCGTCAGATCTACGCCGTTCTTGGACGTTTCTGGAGTCGGCGTTCAGGTATAGCATTCATTGGCGTATAAGGTAGGTGGCTTTGTGTTTAGTTTTCTAACTACTGAGTGTATTGTGCACTTTTGTGCGTTTTTGTGCCACGAACCCATGTTGGGGTGTCGTGTGGCTGAGTCCGTTCCTATATTTAATGCCTAGAATTGCATAGGTGATCAAATTGTGGTAATGAAATGCTTTTTGGGATCTTTTCTTGGATCCATGACCATCCCGAGGGGTGTGTTCCTCTGTTTAGCCGTTTGGCCAGGATACCTGAGGGTATGCCTTAAATGTAGTAACTGTAGAATTTACTTGAGAGTAATTTCTTGTTTACTGCATTTTGATATGTTGGGCATTGCCCAGTTACCTGTTAGCCTGAGGGCGTTTTTGTGATTGGCCTGAGGGTGTGACTGTTTTAGCCCGAGGGTTGTCGTAGTTCGCCTGAGGGCAACCTTTCTTGCCTGAGGGCTTGACTTCCGTGCATGAGGGCGACACTTCGTTTGCCTGAGGGTGAGAATTTCTGTATGGCCTGAGGGCAAGCCTGAGGTCATGATTACTGTTCAAGCCTGAGGGCGTGGTTACTGTTCTAGCCTGAGGGCACGGTACTGGTTGGCCTGAGGGCTTGGTGCTGTTGAGCACATAAATGTCACTAAATTAAAGGAATTAAATGAATAATAAAATGTAAATTTAACTATTTAGTTAGTTACTTTTGAGTACTGCTTAGTTATTGCATTTTACTACTGCACACTTGTTGCATGTTTTACACACAGTTGAGCATAGGCCTTTGGTGGGTGCCTACTGAGATATATTTCTCACACCCTGTTTGGGTCACGCTTTTCGGCCCAAACAGATTATGTTGTTATAGGTGTAGATAGGGGAAAGAGTCCCTATACAAGTACTTGATTGTTGCTCAGGAGTAGGAGGTCATGGGACCGAGCCTAGGCTTGCGATGCCGCTGCTAGCTGTTTTGCTTGTTTTGTTGTAATCTATTTTCTGCTGTACTGTATTGATGTATAACATGTTCTGGCTGTTTTTCTTAGAACTTGAAACATGTAGAATCATCACTTATATACTGTTGGTTATATTCACTGTTGTAGTTATTTCATTTGTGTATGTTTACTGCTTACGTTGTTGTTGTATGTTTATTTTGGTATTCCGTTGTGCTACACTTTGACAAATGAGGGAATAGTTTCCCCACTATCAAACTTGGGCCCTCGCTGCTTGTCAGCAGCCTCTGGAGTTTGGGGAAATGCGCTTGAGGTCACGTGGAGAACCGGGCACGGGGCACCAGTTGCGTGGAACCCGGGTCCGGGATGTTACAAAGTGGTATTAGAGGGTTTCTTTTCATTGACTTACTATTTGGAGCCATAGTCAGAGTTAGGACCAACGGTAGTTGGTAATAAGTTGTGCCCAGGCGTATCTAACCCGTGTACAGGGAAACGCTAGTCTACCTCGAACTTTGCATTCTTTTGATCTTGCAATTTTACGGTTGATATGTTTTCACCGTTGGGTGACGCACTTGGATTGTGCTGTTTATATTTTATATGTGGGTTCTATTTAGTTGCAACCCGATGAGATGAGGGTATGCCGTCTCATGCATCATATAGGCACATGCTAGATATCACATGCCATGCATAGTTTCCATGCCTTGTAGGTGCATTAGAATTTGCATGTTGTTGTGATAGTTGTTGTGCTAGTAAAGCATGCTGTTGTGATAGCTTCTTGATAAATACATGCCTTGTGATATGGTATTATTGTTTGATCTTGTTTATAGAATGGATGCCAAACTTTGGTTTTTGGGGAGTATGGGCCCCCATTGACAGGAATTTGGTGGATCATTGACTGGTTATTGGTTATAACACAAATAAGATGTCAAACATTGATTCGTGGGTTGTATGGGCACCCATGGGTCGGAATTTGACACTTAGGTGTTGTTTTCAGTATTTTCTGGGTTCCATGGAAGTTTCTGAGGCATACTGTCCGGAAAACCCAGGAAACATGCCGTGTAGGACCTCATACACGCCGTCTGTGTTCTTCTATTCGGGAAGAAAAATGAACTTTTTGAGTACACGCCGTGTACCCTGAGTACACGCCGTGTAGTCTCTTCCCGTGTCACAAACCATGTGGGTGGAGACACGGGGTAGGGAAGGGCTTGGGTAAAACACTCCATCTAGTTTTTGTACACGCCGTGTAGTGTTGACCTGGAGTCCGACCGTGTAACTAACAACACGGGTCGGTTAACTCCTTGACAGAACACGCCGTGTCAGTTATGGACACGCCGTGTAGTGTGACCTGGGGACTCGGCTGTGTAACTAACAACACGGGCCGGTGTCACCTCTCCCAGAACACACCGTGTACCTTTGGGACACGCTGGGAAGTCTTGTATGAGGACAGACCGTGTGGAGTTAGCCGTGTGGCAAGGAAACAGGATGGTTTACACGCCGTGTTCGGATGTAACACGCCTTGTAGAGTAATGCCGAGTAGTCATCCATGTCACAGACGACACAAGAAGTTTGAAAAATACCTTGAACATGCCGTGTAGGTATTATACACGCTGTGTAGTTTTGTTGAACCAGAGCCGTGTGGCATAGCCATGTGGAAGGACCTAGACAGGAGAAGGAAAGTCAAGTACACGCCGTGTAGTCATTGTACACGCCGTGTAGTCTTGTTTTACCAATTTTGAATACCTTCTTCCTCTTGTTCCCTTTGTGGTTCCTTCACTTTCAGTCTTAATAATATTGAATCTGAGGCGTGCTTTTGACCTTGTAGAGTCATGCCTCCTAGACGACCGCGAGTTGTTCGCCAGGAGAGCGGCGACGATTATACTCCGATGATGGTGGGCCATGGGCTACCAGTTGATCCCCCAACAGAGCCAGATGCGGCACCAGCTGTTATATCAGACACAGGCGCGGAGGCGCAGTTCTGTGAAGGCTTATTGCGGTTCATGCAGACCTTTCAGGGAGCACCGCAGGGTGCCACATCTATGGCCGAGATGACACGTATCTTTCAGTAGCACCATCTGCCTACGTTTTCAGGGGATGAAAGACCACAGGCTGCAGAGTCTTGGCTAGGATTGATGCAGACTATTTTATAGCATTTTGAGACTCCTCTAGGGTGGAGGGTCAAGCTTGCGACTTACATGCTGCGTGATTCTGCCAAAAGGTGGTGGGATGTTACCACCCAGTCAGAGAATCACAGGGACATGGTGTGGGAGGATTTTCAGGTAGTCTTCTATGAATTTTTCTTTCCCAAGACGCTGATGGAAGATAGAGCTCGAGAGTTCATGAATTTGCAGCAGGGCGCTATGTCGGTGATGGACTTCTCTGCTCGTTTTACGGAGCTTCGGCTTTTTGCACCCGTGCTGGTGGGTGATGAGACCCTGAGAGCCAGATGTTTTGAGGATTGTCTTCGGTATGACATCCGAGTGCTAGTGAATGTTTTCATGTTGCCTACTATACACGCGATTGTGAACAAGGCGTTGATTATAGAGAGGAACCTTTGAGAATATAGTGGTGTGGGCCAGGGTGGTTCAGCACCAGTTACTGGTACTATTTCTGCTAGCAAGAGGAAGAGACTGATGAACTTATCTCAGGGCGGCAGTACCAGCCAGACAGCTTCTTCAGGTGGCCCGATCAGGTGCTACCATTGTGGCAGAGAGGGGCACAAGAGGCCGCAGTGTCCACGAGACCCGGTGGAGTGCCGAGATTGCGGCAAGATGGGTCATCTGCAGCGCTTTTGCAGAACATTTCTACCAGTGGCTAGTGAGAGGGGTTCTGTGCAGACTCCGCGTGCGGGAGAAGGACCAGTGGATTCTTACCAGTCAGGGAACTGGAATACGTCAAGGCATGCAGGCAGAGATGGAGGTCGTGGTCGTGGTATCCGGACACTAGGATCCTAGAGGCAGTAGGGCGGGACAGCTCAGGGTAGCCAGGCTGTGTCATAGGGCCACGACACTGGACAGGCATATGCAGTGCAACAGACCCAGCAGGAGCAGGATCCCGGACCTTCGACAGTCAGAGGTACTATTCTAGTAGCTTCTGTATTGTCTTCAGTACTTTTTGATACGGGTGCTACACATAGTTTTATATATGTACCCATTGGGGAGAGCCTTGGGCTCGGTGTTTCTACTTCTTCTGATATCATGACGCTAGACACTCCGTTGGGGACTAGAACAGTTGGTGTGCGTCAGTGCTAGGAGTGACCCATGAGGTTGGTGGGTGTCACATCCTTTAGGACCTCTATGTCCTGGAGATGATGATCTATGACGTCATTCTCGGGATGGAGTGGTTGGTTCCCTTTCGAGCCTTTGTAGACTGCTATCATCGCTGGGTGTGTTTCACGTCACCAGAGGGCGTGGAGTTTCTATACAAGGGTGAGTGGGATGTTCAAGCAATTCGAGCAGGACCAGATCATCATGGGAGAGGTGGAGTCACCGCCTAGATTGTGAGCTTATATCTGGATGACCAGGGGACTTGTCAGATGGATTTCCCTCCAGTTGTCGATCGTTTCAGGGATGTCTTCCCGGACTACTTTTCAGGTCTACCTCCAGTGCGTGAGGTGGATTTCTCAATCAAGATTGTTCTAGGAGGAGCACCGGTGTCCATTCCTCCTTATAGTATGGCCACGCCTGAGTTTCAGGAGCTCAAGAGGCAGTTCTAGGAGTTGTAGGAAAAGGGTTTTATCTGACCCAGTACTTCTCCTTGGGGTTCTCTAGCCCTTTTTGCGAAGAAGGCAGATGGTACCCTTAGGCTTTGTGTGGATTATCGGAAGCTGAACCAGTTGACGGTTAAGAACCAAAATCCCTTATCGAGGATATATGATTTGTTTGATCAGCTTCAGGGAGCACGAGTGTTCTCGAAGATTGACTTGAGATCCGGATATCATCAGCTACGCATTAGACCATATGATATACCTCTCACAGCATTCATGAGAAGGTATGGTCTATATGAGTATACGGTTATGCCATTCGGACTCACAAACGCGCCAGAAGTTTTCATGGCTCTGATGAATCGTGTGTTCCTTCCGTATCTTGATTCATTTGTGGTAGTATTCGTGGATGAAATATTGGTGTACTCTCACACCCGACATGACCATGCCACCCATCTTGAGATCGTATTGAGTACACTGAGAGAGAATCTCTTATATGCTAAGCTCTCGAAGTGCCACTTTTGTATGGACCAGATTCACTTCCTGGGTCATATCATCTCAGAGGTAGGAGTTGCATTGGACCTAGAGAAGGTGAGATCATTAGTTTACTGGGAGCAGCACAAGAATGTTTTTGAGATACAAAGTTTCTTAGGGATGGCTCGTTACTACATACACTTAATACCGGACTTCTCCCACTTAGCATCACCGTTGATAGGTCTAACTAAGAAGGGAGTGATGTTCGTCTGGTCAGTAGCTTGTGAGACAGCTTTTCAGGACCTGAAGGGAAGGCTAACATCTGCAACAATCATGATACTGCCAGAGCAGGGGAAGATTTATATAGTTTACTATGATGCATCAGAGATTGGGCTGGGAGAAGTTTTGATGCAGGGCGACCGAGTTGTGGCATATAAGTCTCAGCAGCTGAGGCCACATGAGAGGAATTACCCAATGCATGATCTCGAGTTGGCTGCAATTGTACATGTGTTGTGCTTTTGGAGACATTATCTATTGGGAGAGCATTTTGTGGTTTTCACTGACCAAAAAGCCTCAAGTATATCTTTACTCAGTGTGACCTGAATCTGAGGCAGAGAAGTTGGGTCGAGTACCTATAGTCCTTCGATTTTGAGCTTTCCTATACACCTGTTAAAGGTAATGCATTAGCCGATGCACTGAGCAGGAAGACTCAGATACAGGCAGTGCAGGAGGCCAGTGGTGAGTGGAAGCTTATGGCTTTGTTCTCTGAGATGCATCTGGAGGTGCATGACAGTCAGGGGCAGGCTTATCTTTCCTCGTTAGCTGTGACTTCTACCCTCCTGGACAGAGTGAGGATGAGGCAGCTATCGGTTTCAGAAGGCCTAGTTCTACATGAGTCGGTGGAAATTGAGGACCCTCCTTCCGGTTGGATGATAGGCGATGAAGAGGTTTTGTGTTTCCATGGACGTGTATGGGTTCCAGGAAATATACGCGAGGAGTTGATGCAGGAGGTTCATGCTTCAGCTTGGGCAGTTCATCCCGGGGTTGCCAAGATGTACCGTGACTTGAGGCGTCAGTACTGGTGGTCGGGTATGAAGAGGAAGATAGCTGTTTTTGTTCCGAGGTGTTCCACCTGTCAGCAGGTGAAGGCAGAGCATCAAAGACCAGCTGGGTTATTACAGCAGTTGCCCATTCAAGATTGGAAATGGGATGATGTCACGATGGATTTCGTGATAGGATTTTCAAGGTCACCTCGATGTAACGACGCCGTATGGGTTGTTGTGGAAAGACTTACGAAGGTATCTCACTTCTTGCCGATCAAGGAGACCTTTGGAGTGGACGAGCTCAGAAGGCTGTATATCTGAGAGATCGTACGTCTGCATAGGGCCCCTCGTTCTATCGTTTCAGATAGGGACGCCCACTTTACATCTCGTTTCGGGAAAAGTTTTCAGAGGGCGCTGGGTACACAGGTGCTTCTGAGCACAACATACCACCCTCAGGCAGATGGCCAGTCAGAGCGGACGATACAGGTGCTAGAGGACATGTTGAGCGCATGTGTCCTAGACTTTGGGGGCTCATGGGAGAAGCATATACCCTTAGTCGAGTTTTCCTATAACAATAGTTTTCAGGAAACTATTGAGATGGAACCATACAATGCTTTATATGGTAGGCCATGCCGATCACCTTTGTGCTGGTTAGAGGCAGGTGAGGCAGCTTTACTGGGGACACAACTCATGTAGGAGACATCTGAGCAGGTCCAGTTGATTCGAAAGCGGATGGCTACCCTGTACTCTCTTCATAAGTCTTATGTTGATCGCCGCAGACGACCTTTGGAGTTCGTGGTTGGGGATCATGTTTTCTTGCGTGTTTCGCCGAGGCTGGGACACCAACGGATCAGGAGATAGGGTAAGATTTCACCAAGGTTTGTGGGACCATTTGAGATTCTGGTGAGAGTCGGGCTGGTTGCCTATCAGTTGCAGTTACCGCAGCGGTACCGAGCCATGCACGATGTCTTCCACGTGTCTCAGTTGCGTTGCTACCATTTAATACCATCTCACACCTTTCAGCCAGAGGAGGTTGAGCTTCAGCATGATGCGTCCTTTGAGGAGAATCTGATCCGTATCGTTGACAGGAGCAGAAAGGTTCTCTGAGTCCGGTCTGTTCCTCTCGTACAGGTGCTATGGAAGCATGGTCAAGTGTAGGATGAGACCTGGGAGAGGGAGGCCGACGTACGTGCTCAGTGGCCAGAGCTGTTCTGAGCTTTCTCTTCACCACCCTTGAAACGGCAATTCGGGGACAAATTGCTATAAGGGGGGAATTTTGTAGGAACTCGGTTCTTATATTAGAGGTACGGGCTTCTTCTTTTCCTTTTCCTTAAGTCTTTTTGAGAAAATATGGAAAATGGGGTAAAATCTTAAATTTTGGAACTACACGCCGTGTTCATTATCCACATGCCGTGTAATTTTATCCGTGTTGGGTTGAGTACACGGGGCGTGTGGCCATGCCGGTGACGAAGGGTGTAGGAATTGACTACACGCCATGTAGTGGTACCTTACACGTGGTGTAGTCAGTTGGTAGGCTTAAACAGAAAGGCGGTGGCATCGCCGCCAGCTGGGCGACAGTACACACCGTGTACTCGAGAGTCCATGTCGTGTACTCATGTCGATGTATGAACAGTGTGGCGGTGCCGCCAAGTGAAAAATTAAATGAAAGTAGTACAAGCCGTGTACTCAGAATTACATGCCGTGTACTTTGTTTTTTCGGCTTAAAACAGGCAGTAGCCTCCTCATTTGGCAGAGGAGGCACTTGAGCCATTTTGGAGCCAAAGGAGGAGGCATGATCTTTGAAGATCCACCGGGCATTCATCTGGAATCCGTTTCGACTTCAGATGATCTCGTTGGAACCGCACGGGTGATCCCTCTCCCCTCCGGGTACCGTTCATGCCAATTCTACTCCTAACGTAAGTTATTTATGTTTGAATGAGTTTTGTTCTTCGTCAGATCTACGCCATTCTTGGGCGTTTCTGGAGTTGGTGTTCGGGTATAGCGTTCGTTGGCATATAAGGTAGGTGGCTTTGTGTTTAGTTTTCCAACTACTGAGTGTATTGTGCGTTTTTGTGCGTTTTTGTGCCACAAACCCATGTTGGGGTGTCGTGTGGATGAGTTCGTTTCTATATTTAATGCCTATAATTGCATAGGTGATCAAATTGTGACAATGAAATGCTGTTTGGGATCGTTGCTTGGATCCAGGACCATCCTGAGGGGTGTGTTCCTCTGTTTAGCCGTTTGGCCAGGATACCCGAGGGTATGCCTTAAATGTAGTAACTGTAGAATTTCCTTGAGAGGAATTTTTGTTTACTGCATTTTGATATGTTGGTCATTGCCCGATTACCTGTTAGCCTGAGGGCGTTGTTGTGATTGGCTTGAGGGAATGACTGTTTTAGCCCAAGGGCTGTCGTACTTTGCCTAAGTGCAACCTTTCGTGCCTGAGGGCTTGACTTATGTGCCTGAGGGAGACACTTCATATGCCTGAGGGTAATAATTTCTTTATGGCCTGAGGGAAAGCCTGAGGGAGTGGTTACTGTTCAAGACTAAGGGCGTGGTTACTATTCTAGCCTGAGGGCACGGTACTGGTTGGCCTGAGGGCTTGGTGCTGTTGAGCACAAAAATGTCACTAAATTAAAGGAATTAAATGAATAATAAAATGGAAATTTAACTGCTAAGTTAGTTACTTTTGAGTACTGCTTAGTTATTTCATTTTACTACTGCACACTTATTGCATGTTTTACACACAGTTGAGCACAAGCTTTTGGTGAGTTCCTACTTAGATATATTTCTCACACCCTATTTGGGTCACGCTTTTCAGCCCAAACAGATTACGTTGCTACAGGTTTAGATAGGGGCAAGAGTCCCTATACAAGTACTTGACTGTTGCTAAGGAGTAGGAGGGCATGGAACCGAGCCTAGGCTCGCGATGCCGCTGCTATCTGTTTTGCTTGTTTTTTTGTACTCTGTTTTCTACTGTACTGTATCAATGTATTACATGTTCTAGCTGTTTTTCTTAGAACTTGAAACATGTAGCATCATCACTTATATACTGTTGGTTATATCCACTACTGTAGTTATTTCAGTCTTTTATGTTTACTACTTCTGCTGTTGTTGTATGTTTATTTTTGTATTCGGCTGTGCTACACTTTGACAAATGAGGGCATAGTTTCCTCACTATCAGACCTGGGCCCTCGCTATTATGTCTCTGAGACGTCCTCCAGTTGTACGTCAGCTGTTAGATGGTGATCAGGCACCAGATATGGATGATCAGGGATCTCCTGCAGATCCTCCCACAGATCCACTTGCTATTCTAGTCTTGGCACCAGCAGTTGTACCCATTGCAGGCACTAATGCACAATTCAGGGAGGACTTCTAGAGGATGATTCATACATTTTAGGGAGTGCCACCTTCTGCCCCATCGATGGTTGAGTTGAAGTGGTTTTTCCAACAGCATCATCCTCCTACTTTATCATGGTATGGAGGACCCCAGGCTGCAGAGTCATGGCTAGAGGCCACGCTGATGATCTTTGAGAACCAGGATATACCTCCAGAGAAAATGGTACAGCTTTCCACTTATATTCTCCAAGACACCACCAAGAGGTGGTTGGTGGTGATCTCATAGTCAGGGCACCAGCAGAGTATGACCTGGGATGAGTTTCAACAAATCTTCTATGATTACTTTTATCCGGAGTCCTTGAGGGTCGACCGAGCCCATGAGTTTATGAGTCTCAAGCAGGGTACTCTTTCTATTATAGAGTACTCGTCTCACTTTACAGAGAAACAACGCTTCATGCCGATTCTAGCAGATGATGAGTTGTTTCTTGCTAGGAATTTTGAGGATGGTCTCAGGTATGAGATCTGTTCCCTGGTGAATATCTTTAGGTTGATTTTGATATCATCTATCATCAAACATGCACTGATCTCTGAGCATAATATGAGAGATTCTGGTACATTGAGCTAGGGTGGTTCGACACCCAAAGTCAGTGTTCCTCCTACTGATAGCATGGAGTGACGCTGGGAGTCTGCTCGAGGAGAGCAAGGTAGGCAGAATGTATCTTCAGACAGCCAGTTAGTATGCTACCAGTGTGGTAGGAGTGGGCATACTAGGCCTTAGTGTTAGAGAGATCTGATGGAGTTCCGATCTTGCTACAAGATGGGCCATCTTTATCATTTTTGTCAGATCTTCTCACCTATAGCTGGTGGTAGGGGTTCTTCTATAACCCCGCATTCAGGTGATGCATAGCTAGTTTCTCACCATTTCGGGAACTAGAGTTCTTTCAGCCATTCAGGCTGAGGTGGAGGTCACAGCCGTGGTGGTCAGTCACCAGGTTACCAGCGATAGAAGAGTGGATCAACTCAGAGTGGTCAGCCAGGGGTGAAGGGCTGCGGTACAAGCTAGACTTTCGCTGTGGAGAAGACCCTTTAGGAGCAGGATCACGACCCTTCTACAGTTTGAGTATCGATTTTAGTAGCATAAGTTTTATCTTCATCTCTTTTCAATACTGGTGATTCACATAGTTTTATCAATGTTGCTATTGTGGAGAGCCTTGGGATCTATATCTTTTCATCTACCAACTTTTTGACACATGATACACTGTTGGGAATGAGGAAGTATAGCGTACATTAGTGCAGAGAGTTCCCTCTTGAGTTTTCAGGGTGTCACTTCTTATGGGACCTCTATGTCCTAGTGATGACAGGCTATGAGGTCATTCTCAGTATGGACTGGTTAGTTCCCTTCCAGGAAGTCGTTGATTGTTATCGGTGCAGGGTGAGTTTTGTATCACCAGAGGGAATATCTTTTCTTCATAGAGGCGAGTGGGATGTCCAGGCGGGTAGAGCTAGACCAGAGCATCATGGTCTAGGAGGAGTTACAACCCAGATTTCCAGTATTTATCTGGATGACCATGGGACTTCACAGTTAGACTTTCCTCTTGTGGTAGATCGTTTTAGGGATGTATTTCTAGAGGAATTTTCAGGTTTTCCTCTAAGAGTGAGGTAGATTTTCTATTGAGCTCGTTCCAGAAGTGGCACCAGTGTCCATTCCTCCTTATAGGATGGCTACACCTGAGTTTCAAGAGATCAAGAAGTAGTTCGATGAGTTACATGCAAAGGGTTTAATCCGACCCAGAACTTCCCCTTGGGGTTCGCCTGTCATATTAGTGAAGAAGGCAGATGACACCCTTAGGCTTTGCATGGATTATCAGAAGCCGAACCAGTTGACAGTCAAGAACCGATATGCCTTGCTAAGGATCGATGACCTCTTTGATCAGCTTCAAGGAGCCTGAGTGTTCTCGAAGATCGATTTGAGGTTCGTTTATCATCAGTTTCGCGTTATACCATCAGATATACCTCTTACATCCTTCAGGAGCATCTATGGTCTATACGAGTATACGGTCATTCCATTCGGTCTCACGAATGCACCAGAAGTTTTTATGGCCCTGATGAACAGAGTGTTCCATCCATACTTGGATTCCATCATGGTGGTTTTCATGGATGACATCTTGGTGTACTCTTAAACTCAACACGACCATGCTACCCATCTTAAGATCGTTCTGAGTACACTAAGAGAGCATCAGTTATATTCTAAGCTCTCAAAATGCCACTTTTAGATGGATCAGAAAGTGAGAGCTATAGTTTCCTAGGATCAGCCGAAGAATATCTTTGATGTATGAAGTTTTATAGGGCTATATGGATACTACATGAATTTTATACAGTGATTTTCATTCCTTACAGCACCACTGATAGGTCTGAACAATAAAGGGGTGATGTTTTTATGGTCAGATTCTTGTGAGACATCCTTTTAGAATATGAAAGGGAGACTAACGTCAGCATCGATACGAGTCTTTCTAGAGATGGGGAAGAGATTTAGAGTCTATTGTGATGCTTCAAGTGTTGGATTGCGAGCTTTTATTATGCCGGGAGATGGATTCGTTGCGTACGGGTCTCGGTAGTTGACCCCACATAAGAGGAACTACCCGACACATGATCTGGAGTTGGAAGCTATTGATTATTCCTTACGCTGTTGGAGAAATTACTTTCTGGGTGTGCATTTTGTGGTTTTTAACGACCACAAGAGTCTCAAGTACATCTTCACTCAGTGTGATTTGAATCTAAGACAACGTAGGTGGGTCGAGTATCTTCAGTCCTTCAACATTGATCTTGCCTATATGTCAGGAAAGGGCAATGTAGTGGCTGATGCGTTGAGTAGGAGAACTTAGATTCTGACAGTTCAGGAGGCCAACAGTGAGTGGTAGCTTATGGATCTATTCTTTGAGATGCGTCTAGAGGTGCATAAAAAACAGGGGCATACTTTTCTATCTTCTGTAGCTGTTACCTCTACCCTTCTTGATCGGGTATGGATGAGGCATCCATCAGACTCAGAAGGCCAAGTCCTGCGGGAGAGTGTGTCAGGAGAGGATCCTCTTCTAGGATGGAAAGTGGGAAAGGATGAGATCGTGAGTTTCCAGGGAAGCGTATGGGTGCCATTATATATACGCGAGGAACTGATGTGGGATTTTCATTCTTCAGTTTGGGAAGTTCATCCTGGAGTCACCAAAATGTATCATGTTCTACACCGCCAATACTAGTGGCCAGGTATGAAGAGAGATATTGTTGGGTTTTTCATGAGATGTTCTACTTGTCAGTAGGTGAAAGTGGAGCATCAACAACAAGCAAGGATTTTACAGCAGTTGCCCATCTCTAATTGGAAGTGGAACGATGTCACGATGGACTTCATGACCGGGTTACTGAGGTCACCTCGAGGGAGTGATGTTGTTTGGGTTGTTGTCGACAGGTTTATGAAGGTTGCTCATTTCTTATCGATCAAGGAGACCTTCGGTGTTGATGAGTAGGGGCAGTTGAACTTCTGAGAGATTTTAAATATGCATGGAGTTCCACACTCCGTTGTTTCAGACAGGAATGTGCATTTTACTTCTCGGTTCTGGCAGGGGCTTCATAAAGCTTTGGGTACGTAGGTACTTTTGAGAACAACATACCATCCCCACACAGATGGCCAATCATACCGTATGATCCAGGTGCTTGAGGATTAACTCTGAGCTTTCATTCTAGACTTAGGATGTTCTTGGGAGAAGCATATCCCTCTTGTGGAGTTTTGCTATAACAACAGTTTTCAAGCGACTATTCAGATGGAACCTTACGAGGATTTGTACCGTAGGTCATGCCGATCACCATTGTATTGGCTGGAGGTAGGAGAGGCTGCTTTGCTGGGACCTCGTCTTGTTCAGGAGACATCAGAGCAGATAGAGTTGATTTGGAAGAGTATGGATACAGCACAATCTCGACAGAAGTCTTATGCTGATCAGCGGAGATGACCTCTGGAGTTCGAGGTCGGGGATCAGGTTTTCTTGTGTGTCGCACCACAGATGGGACACAAGAGGATTCAAAGACAATGTATGCTTTCACCACGGTATTTCTAGCCATTTGAGGTGTTGGAGAGAGTTGGGTCAGTTGCCTATCGATTGTAGTTACCTTAGAGGTATCAGGATATGCACGATGTCTTCCACGTCTCTCAGCTCCAACAATACTTTTCAGACCTGTCTCATGTCTTTCTACCCGAGGAGGTTGAGCTCGAAGAGGATAAGTCATTTGAGGAGCATCCTATCTGAATTGTTGATCTCTGTACGAAGGTTCTCTGTGGCCGGCCTATTCCTATGGTATGTGTGATATGGCAGCACGAGCGAGTACAGGATGAGACCTGGGAGAGGGAGGTCGATGTACAATCACAATGGCCGGAGTTGTTCGGGGTTTCTTCTTCTACGCCTCGCTAGGGAAATTCGGGGACAAATTTATTTAAGGGGGGATGTTTGTAAGAACCCAGATCTTCGTTTAAGGTATGTTTTTCCTTTTCCGGTTATTTTTTAGAAAAAGAGGAAAATATTGAAATTTTCGAAATACACGTCGTGTACATTAAAAGTACACACCGTGTACTTTGATGCAGTGCCAGACCGTGTCCGGGCCACACACACAGTGTGTAGGGGCGATGTGGAGGCTACTTAAAGCAGAGTACAGAAAGGCCCAGTACATGCCGTGTAACCTATAAGTACAAGCCATGTAGTTTATTTTTTTTCATTAAATGGACCAGGGTCGCGCCTAATCGGCGGAAAAACCTTCTTCTCCAGGTTCTTCGACTGAGGGCGACCGCAGGTCCACGAACATCTTCCGATCCCCCGATCCCTATTCTGTTTTCCTAATCGACCACCAATGATTACATTGGAACTACAGCGGTGAGCTCTTCTTTCCCCTTGAGTCTCATTCAATGATTCTCCTTCTTTATAAAGATATCATGGGTTGAGTGTAATGTGCGTTTTCATAGATCTATGATGTTATAAGGAGAATCAAGCCTCATGGTTCTAGTATTTTGATCTCTTATCATCAAGGTAGGTGGTTTTTTCCTTACCTTTTGAAGTCTTTGAGTTTTATGTGCAGATTCCACCAATACCCGTGAACGGTGTGTTGCATGTTTACCTTTTTCACCCTGTTGTTTTCCTGCGATGTTTCTATGCTTTTGTAGTGGTAATTTGATCATGTATGAGGAAACTTTTTGTGATTGGATGTTTTTTCCATGCCTTGTTCTGTTTATGGCCTTTGGGTCATGTTTAGCCTTTGTCCGTTATACCTGTTTTCCATGCCTTGTGACTGTAGGATAGAATTATATTCTTGACAAGCTTGTTATGTTGTAGACCGGTTATCCAAGTAGCTCTATAGGTGTACTTTGGCCTTATAGCATTATTATGCACTTACTGTAATGGGACCGCGAGAACATGGTGCTATAGACTATAAAGGATATACCGAGTGAGCTTCCCAGAGAGTCTTGGATATTATAAACTACAAGAGGTTATACCGAGTGAGCTTCCTCAGAGATTCTTGGACATTATAGACTAATGGGGATAGACCGAGTGAGCTTCCCAGAGAGTCTTGGATATTATAGACTACAGGAGGGTAGACCAAGTGAGCTTCCTCAGAGAGTCTTTACATTGTTTGAATTTCTTTAAAACCATTCCAGGCTAGAGAAGGAATTGACTGAGTGGGATTCCTTAGAGAGTCTGTGATAGACTTGAGACTATAGGAGGAATTGACCGAGTGAGCTTCCTCATATAGTTTCTAGACCTTGGGGATATAAGAGGGTTAGACCGCGTGATCTTCCTCAGAGAGTCCTGGACATCCCTAGAGTATAAGGGGAATGACTGAGTGAGCTTCCCCAAAGATTCCTAACATTTTCATATGACCAAACCAGGGGGGTTAGGCTGAGTGCACTACCCAGAGGGTTGTTGGTACTTCTTGGATAGGACCAGAGGGGTTGGATGCGAGTACATCCCAGAGGGGTTCTTGTTGTGGTTAGCTATTTTATTCACTGTTTCTTGTTGTTCTGTGGATTTATTACTATTGTATATCATCATGTTACTGCTTACTATTTACTGCTTGCTGTTTATTGTTACTGTTTACTACTTACTGTATTATTACCATCCATATACTCACAGTCTTTTAGGCAGAAATCTTCGGGTGGTTGCCTACTGGGACTAGTCTCACATCCTGTTTGGGTCATGCTTTTAGGCCCAAACAGACTATGTTGTTGCTGGTATAGACAAGGTAAAGTGCCCTTCTTCTTCTGGTACTTGATTTCTTTGGAGTAGGAGAGCATGGGACCCATCCAAGGCTTCGATGATGAGGAGTTTCTTATTTATTTTTCTTTTGTACCTGGGTTTAGTATTGTATTAAGAATTTTGAATTGTTTGTTTTCTTTCCTAGACATATGTATAATGCATAATTTCTTATATACATGTGTGATCCAGTTGTTTTTTGTGTTAGTCTTCCAATGTTTATTGTTGTTGGATATTTACTGCTTCCGCTATTGTATGCTTTGTTTACTTCCACTGCGTACTCTTCCAATGAGAGAATAGTTTCCACACTATCACACCCAAGGCCCTCACTACTAGTCGACAGTCTCTGGCGTTTGGGTGAATGCGCTTGAGCCCATGTGACCAACCATGTACGGGGCGCCTCTGGGTGGCTTCTGGAACCGGGACGTTACATTTATGATAGATTTTTTTGTATTGTTTAACCTACTGAGTATCTAAGCTCACCCCTTTCTTATATTTTATTTTTTCCCAAGATGTGAAGATGTATATTATAAATAACTTGTAGGGATAATCTTGGGGTTATGGATATTTCCAATGAATTTTTTACATTGTATTTTATTTCACGTTGTAATGTGTTTTTTTATGTAAGCTAGTTACCAAAACTACTAAACTATTCTGTCCTTTCAGATGTGAATAGTTTTTTATATTATAATAATATTAAAGTGAGGATCTGACTTCAGGTAATGGGGTCTGTGTATTTATAGTTTGTATTAGAGGAATTTTAGTAGAAACATTTGAAAATAGATTTTTCAAACATATATTAGGGAAAATAACCCTAATTTAGACTTTGAGAATAATCATATAACAATGACCATGAATTTTTGTAATCTAGAGATTATGTGGTTCTTCTAAGAAATACATCTCTATCTGGATCCTACAAGTGGGCGTGGTTCTAGAAGAAATGTACATAGGGGTAACAAGTATGACAAGGTGTCCTGAGCCTGACTTCTGGTCACCTGGTAGACGACAACAAACCTTATTTTCCCTTACTTAGACACTTCTAAAATACTTGATTAGGATAATTCACATTAAGACCTCTGAGTAGCTTACATGTATCAAATTCTAAATTCTTGTAACTTGGAAAGTATCAAAGATAATTTTTAGTTCTTTGAGGAAAACATGATAACATTATTTTATAAATGAAGGGTTCACGTATTTTATGTTGAAATGAAAACCTTTAAAAAATATTTATCAATGACCTCATCATTTCTATCCAAACATTACAAGTTGAATTTGTATAGAGGATATAAAGGATTTGGGGGATGTCCTGAGGTACCAACAGAATACATGGGCCCTTGTTCTTCAAGAGAGATTACAACATTAAAGACTTGGATGAAGTTATGAGTTTCATTTAACTAAAATATTACATGATTAGTGATATCAATATATTTTTTAGAAACGATAAAATTCTATATTTTGACAATATAAATGATGATTTAGAGTTTGAATGAATTACAAGGGTAAGAAAAAGTCGTCCAATATACAATGCTTAAACAGTAAAGATATGGGGAACTACACAATTGAATGTCCCAATCATTAAGGGAATATAGTTTAGAAGAAGAAAATAGATCATGGTCAATATTATGCAACTTCCGCAGAAAAAATGGATTATTAATATTTCTATTTTTGGATTTAAGAATTATGTTATTTTAGTATTCCTGAGATATATAAGGGTTTTACTAGAGTACATATTCTTTAAGATACTAAAATCATGATCTGAATAGCACCTATAATAAAGAGAATTGATTCTATTGTAGGAAGATACTATTGTAAACACATGACTTTGGAATGATAACCGTACATATGTGTTTAATTTTTGAGATAATAATAAATAGATGTTTATGGGAAATTATTGGAGACCATGATGGTGGTTAATGATCATATGGTTTTTGATACTTTGGAATTATTAGATGATTAGATTTAAGGAAAACCTAAGATTTTACTCTTGGAAGAATGAATGTTTAAACAAAGGTTTGAAAGAGATTAAAGTATTCATATATTTAAAAATTAAAAATAATATTTAGGTTATTTATGGAATGTATGTTCTGTTAATTTTGGAAATTTTGTGAGAATCCTTTTAAATTTTTGGGCTTTTTTTTCATAAATACATATTTTGGATGAGTCTTATTTTTAACAACATATGGATTGGATTAAGGATATTATAGATTAATATTAAAGTTTAGTTTATCATATTGGAGAACTTGTTCTACCATCATGGTTTTAGTAAACATTTAAATGTTGAAGGAATGACTGGTGGATCTTATGATTTATAAATCTTCTTTATATAAAAAATTTGTCTTTAATATCCCAATTTTTTTATGAAATAGAGTGGAGATAGGTCAAAGCACAACCAAAGGGTAAAATTATTTTTATGAAATGGAAATTAATCAATTAAGTATAATTTAAAAATTTCTTATCTGGATATTAATAGAACCCCTCAGCATTATAGAAAAATATTTTAGAACAAAAATGTTATTAGGGTAATTTTATTTCTACGAAATCAATGGCCTTTTAACTGATCACAAGATATATAGTTTTGTTTTGGTTAAAATTATAATGAACGTGTTCTCTATCACTTCCCATCAGAACATGACATTCATATTATTCCTCAATGTCCATATTTTCACTTCGCACTAATGTTATCCAATTTTAATTTTCAGTTTTCTGGTGACCTTTGAATTACCCTTTCCCTCTTATTAAAAGGATATTTTATTAAACCTATTTTAGATGTGGGATTCCCTCAAAGTAATTTTAATGTTCCAATATTTTATTTCCAAAGTAGAATTTCAAATTATGAGGACATAATTTACAGAAGTAGGGGAGAATGTAACACCAAAAAATATTACAGTATTTTTATATTTATATTTCTCTTTCTAACAAGTTTACATTACACAGAACACCGAGCTTAAAGAATGATCAAATATTGTTATTTAATTATTATAGCTACCACCTAGAAATTAGAATGGTTGAAATAAAAGAGATTATGAAAATTATGAAAATATAAACTACCCATTTTTATAAAATTATTTCATTTGTTTCCGATTAAATATAAATAAAAACCAAATGAACATAAAAGATGTATTTTAATAAAATTCTTTTCATGCTTATAATGAAATTTTATATTAATAAATTAAATTAATCCCTATTATTGAAATATATAAATGAAATTTATATATTATATATTCTACCAAATATTATTACATTCATCCAAAATATTTTTAGTGGCATAAGATTAGAATTAATATATTTTTACACATAAACTGGTTATATTTTTCTAAACACAAAATTACGACCTTTTAATAGAAACCTAGTTTTAAATAAAATTTTTGAAACTTTTATGAATTATATATGATAAAATAAAAATAATTTTTTAAAATGTAATATCAAAATTTACTTTGGATTTATTTTTGGTATTTTTCTGAAAAATTCCATTTTCGATGAATAGTAATATAACCACTTGAAAAATAATGTGACCATTAGAAATAGTAATGTAGCCATTAGAAAAATAAACTCACATATTAAATTGTAAATAATATTTAGGAAACTTATAAGTTGTAATAGGATATTATTATATTATAGTACATGTAAATAAATGTTTTTGAAATTATTAATTATGTTTTTTTATTTTTTATAATAAAAAATATTTTTTTTCCATTTAATAAATGGTTTAATGATTTAAAAAAATTACTCATATATTAGTATTTTTTTTCTTATGAATATAATATATTTTTAAGAGACCCTACTTATTTTTTTCAAGGTGTTATAAAATGAGTTAAAATTTTAAAATTGTTATTTTCTATGTAAATGATGATTTTATTTAAAAATTAAAATTAACATATTTATATAATTATTTTAATAAAATGGAGTTAATTTTTTTAATTATACACGTTCAAAAAAATACAGGGTGAATTGTTTTGTTTTTCTGAAATAGTTGATTTTTTGGTGAATTGTGAAATACTATAATTTACGGTATATATACATAAGTAAAATACATTATTCCTTAAGTCATTGATGATTTAAGAACCATTAGTTAAAAATAAAACCAAATAATTAACATATTTAGTCATATGAATCATTAATATTTATATTCATAAGCCAAAATATTAAACAAATGAATATAATATCCAAAAAAACTCCTCTCCCTACCTATAAATTACTCCCCTCATCACCCCTTCTCCTCACACCTTACAAGCTTTGAGACTTGTCAAATTTCTACAAAATACCTTTTCCAAGACCGTCCCCCACATCTAGGAACCTTTTTTCCCTAAAAGGACTAATACCAACACCCTTAAGAAGGATCTCAAGGAAGATAATTGAAGATGTAAAAAGCCTCTTTCTTTTCAATTATTTTCTTCTAAATTTATTTTATTTTCTTATCCATCCCTCAAATACCATATCCAAAAAGAAATTATAACTCCAAAAAATTTATATAATATAATTATATCATGTTAATGGAAGATTAATTATAAAACACCATCCTCATAATCTTTTAGTCTATAATTGGAAACATCGTCCGTGATGTGTCAATTTACTGATATCATGGATGATGCATTTTCATTTTCCATTAACGCTTTCAAAGATGGTGCAAAAAAATAATGGTTAAAAAATGATAATATATGTATTGTAGCCTATGTGATTTTCTATAACCATTATACACAAATAATTTTAACTAATAAGACAAAATTAGTTCGTAATGATCACAAAACCACTAAAAATAATTTAAATGGTTATCACTAATGTCTTATCTAATGACTCATAATCACCAAAAATAAAAAAATGAATTATATAACCATTTAATATTATGTAATTTAATTAATAAAATATAACTTAAATTGTGGATATTTATTTCCATTTGACATTATCCTTCATATAGGTATACAAGTGAACCAATTGTGAAAACCAAGGAAACAAAAACTTCCAAAAAAAAAGAAATTGAATCTTATAACTCTTCAAAATGGACATAAATAAACATAATAAAATTTTAATTAATCAAATACATGTATAAATGGATCGTAATTCACAAATTATTTTATTTAACTTTATTCTCTAGGAAATTAAGGTCAAGTACATAACATTTTTAGACACAAGGATAGGGTTTCCTCCCAAACCTCTATTTTTCATTCGGGTTACCCTTTATCTCTATTTACCCCAATGTAATTATTATTTATTTTTATATACATATTATAAATATTTTTAAATTTTATGATCTAATTTATCAATATCATTTCATATTTATTGATTAAAAATACATATTTTATAAGGTTCCCTTTATATTAACTCCTGATAAGTAAGCCCGATTTAAGGGAACCAACCAATTTTCAAGTACCACACATAATATATTTTAAGATACCAATATTTCCCCATAAATTATACCATGATAAACTATATTTGTATATTTTAGTTTTTATAAAAACAATTATTCCTTTTCAATTTTAATTTCTCTTCAATTTTTTCATTAAACCTTAATAAAGAGGCTTATTTCTAAAGTGTATTAAACACTCCTTTTACTCATTTTAACTTTATTTAGACATAATTTATGCCTTGGTTATATTTTAATTTCCCCTACCTTTTCATTTTAAGTATATATATGCTTACAAGATGATTTTATGACAAATATAAATGACTTTCTAAAATATGTATTATTTCTAAAGTAAAAATGGTTTCCTCGTCTCACTTTTACTTCTATGATATATACGCCTTGTTCACAATTTATTAATTGTGTGGGAAATGTGTACTTCCATTTTATATATCACATAATCAGTCTCATTATACTTATGATACTCTAAGTTTCATTTAATTTTATTCCTTCATATGAATTATTCTTTAAATTATTCAAATAGGTGTTAGAAACTTTGTAATGTTTAAATATTATTTTTTTCAAGAACATTTCAAGGATTTTATTTGAGTAGATTAATATATGATTATAATTAAAATATTTCAAAGTGGTATGGAAACATTAATTTAAATATATATATTTATAATAAATATCTTGAATACATTGTACTTAGTAATTTATGGGCATGGTACGCTGTAGTCCCTTGATGAATCGGTAGGTCTCATGAGGTAAAACTGAAAAAGATTTTGTCCTAGGAATTAACCATTTATTTTCAAAAGTCATGGATACAACCTCAATCAGATTTATATGATTTCTGGAATATGAATTCCCTACTTATGATATTTTTAATTGATAAATAATGTGATTATTAGACTAGTAGAATATGCATGGTTATGTTTTATGTGATGATTTATATGAAATTATTTATTCCTATTATATTTCTACTATATTATTCTCAATATTATATTTTATTGGAATGAGTTATAGTTATTCACCATGCCTTATTGTTTATGTTTATGATATATTCCTCTGTATTGTTTACCCTGATGAGCATTTGATCTCACCCATTATTATGTTTTATTTTTCCCCAGGATATGAAGGTGTATAATATGATGAATTACTGGTAAAATCTATGTGTTATTGATATTTACAATGGAATAGACATGTT
The DNA here is from genome assembly GCA_963277665.1 of Viscum album. Lineage (NCBI taxonomy): Eukaryota > Viridiplantae > Streptophyta > Magnoliopsida > Santalales > Viscaceae > Viscum > Viscum album. Next base: position 661,220,898 of record OY728128.1, read on the forward strand.
TTATTTCATTTTAATTTGTGATGTAGTGTTCATGTATGTAATTTAGTTTTCAAAATTGATTAATTTTCTTGTCCTTTATGATGCGAACATATATTTATATTACCAATGTTTTTAAGTAAGGCATCAGCTCTGAGCTACTTGGGTGTGGGTATTCACATCGTCAATCCAAAATTTAGGTTTTGAGGATTGGGAATACATTTTTAATCTATGATTCAGATGATGCATGAGTTTTGGATATTCCATATGTTTTGAAATATTTTGACTATACCATTAGTTTAGAAATGTTATGATTCAATCTATATAGAAAACACTATCATATGTTTTTTAGTAATATGATTTATTTTATTGAGGATATATTTCATGCATTCAAAGGTTAAATTTTTTAACTTGGATATTGATTTTTTCCATGCATTAGTTAATTAACCTTCTTAAGAGAGACATCAATATTCATCCTCGAAATGTTTAAAGCCATTAAAAAATTGGGTCATGGTGGATTTGAATGTACATGGAAATGTTTGATATATTTTTTTTAATAATGTTATATTCCTAAAATAATTAAGTATAGAGATAAGAATATATTAGTATCCCATAGACTTTTGGTATCTCTAGTGTTATTCTACAAACATTAAGAACTCAGATCTTATATATTCACAACTCATGAATGAGTAAAAACACTTATCTCAGAACATGTAATAAAACATACCCTTAGTTGTAGTATTTTTAGTTTGAGATCTTTAAGATGTTTTAGGAGGTGATTAGAGGGGTAGACATAGGGTTTTTTCCAATATTTGTTTTTTAGTTATTTCAGTTATATTTATTTTTGATAGATGTATATAGATCATGATTGTAATATATTATGGATTCCTATAAAATGGGATATTTTGGAGTTTTTTAACATATATTTATTAATGATTTCAACATGTTTTAAATATGTTTTATATTAAAATTAATTTATTTAATTTTATTTGATATTAACTATTTGAGGGTAAATAATGTCCCATACGATATGTTGAACTCATTGCATTGGTTATAAGCCTCTAATGATCACAGAGTACCCTTAAAGCTATATGTTAATTCTCATTGGCAGCAGAATCATGTTGGGGAAGGATATTACACATTCCAAGAATATTGGTATGATAAAAAATTCCATATAATAATGTATAAAAACTAAAATGAATATAATTATTTATTATGTTGAGTCATAATGTTTAATTTAACACACTACACCACATATATAATTATATGATTAAAATCAATTTGAACACTCAAATAATGTTATATTAATTAGATAACTCTATTTAAAATAATTGATAGATCCAATAGTTCATATAAATTCATACTTATAATGTGATGAGAGATTTTATCCAACCCCAATAGGGAGATACATGGGTCATGGATGAGATCTAGTCAGCTAATCCATTCCAATGACATTTATTTTAGAGGCATCCAATTATTACCAATAATAAAAATCATACAAAATAGCAGTTATCCCCCATTTTCAAAAAATACTTCTCATTTAGAAAAAATAGAAACATATATATTTAAAACACTATTTTTCATGTAATCACCTCATCAACTCCAATATCACATATTCATCATAAAAAATTTGAATCGACTAGAAACTTCTCAACATTAATCAATTTTAATTTTTAGAGAAGAAGATAAACCTTATGGTAGTGTTTATGTGATGCTCTTAATATCTACATTAACTCATTTAATAAGGAGTTTCAATATTATTGTCATTCATAACACCAACACATAGCTCTATAAATATATCTATATAGTAAAAATCATGATTCTAGACAGGTTTCATGTATGAGTGGGTATAATTATATAACATGTTCATTAAATGTATTGGACAATTTATAATCACGATAAGATGTATATGTGGTGAAATACATGAGGTGAGATTATAGTTTACATCATCACTAACTTTTTGGGGTCCAATAACTCATATCAATATAATATTTTATTTTAAATCACAATATTTAGGTTACTCATAAAAATATAAAATTTAATAGAATCAATATGAACAAACAAAAATCTAATTGGAAAAAATAACACCCTTATTAAAAATGAAACCATATGTATAAAAATATATCATATTTTGTGTTATTTAAATTTTCTTTGAAAGTCAATTACTAAAAGGTGTGGTTGTACCCAACCATTTCATAAAGATATGAATTCTACACATCACTAATGTCATAGATATATAAAAGTAAAATTATCAAAAACACTAACTCTCAGCCGATGGTGTGGTTTCTTAAATGATTGGAAAAGTACTATTTTTCATAAGGATATAGTAATATTATAGGGGAAAAACCTATCTCTAAGAATCTATCATCCCAAACACCCAAATTATAGAACCCTTAAATAAGATAAAATATATTTAATATCTATTCTGACTACAATGGATAAAATAAACCACAATTAATGAATCTTTTATTTTTTTTAAAAAAATTCACGATTGAAATTTTAAAAAATTATACAAAGGTAAATGATCTTGTCTTAATCTATGGAATATAACATTGTTACACCATAATTATTTGTTCATGATATAATTATTCATTTCTAAACAAGATCTATATTAAACATATTTAAATATTTTAACAAAATTAGATCAGTTATATTTGATGTTGTGAATATAATAATCTTATTATTGTATAGGTTGAAAAAAAATTGACTCTTCATATGGTAAAAAAATCTAGTCGCATTTATAAAACCATATAATTATTGGGCTATATTTTTTTCAACATAAGTAATCCTACCTAAATAATAGAATAAGAAAAAGAAATATATTCCATGATAATTATTTTTTCAATCTCATGTTAAGGTATTACTAGATTACAAATTAATATTACCCTTTAAAAATTAAGTAGATCAACAAATGTAACATCCTATTATTTTAAAATAAGGAACCTGGGTTCAATATCATATATGACACACACAACCAAACTTTATGGAATTGTGAAAAATACGAAATTTTAACAAAAACATCCTTTTCATTTAAATTATTTACAAATTTAAATTTTATTTTAAATTAGTTTTGAAGTAAAATCAGTTAAATAATAATAAAATTACCTATTTTAATTTATCGGAATCAATTTCATATTGAATAAAGTTATACTTTTTTTTAATGTTTTTAAAAAATTGTGTTTGGAAAAAAAAATTTGGTTCGATGTGTCGGTAGGTTTATTTTTAAATTTAATTATACAAAATATATGAATTTAATTATTGAAAATTATTTCTATAATTTAATCAGAATAATTTATTTTATATAATATTTTCATCACAAATTTTTGAACAGTTTTAATTGTAAAATTAGTAAAAATTAATTACAATGGTTAAGGTAAAAACATTTTTACCAGGGGTTAAACTAAAAAGATAAAGGTTAAAAAAGCCATAAAAATTGTCCAAAACCCATTTCTTATAAATATTTAAAAGTTATGACCTCTAAGGTTTGATAATTTAATATTTTTATTCATTTTAATGTGAAAAAAGATGGGGAAATTCATTATTTTTAAAAAATTCATTAGTGTCATCTCCCCCAATTATAAAAGGCTACTCACTCCCTTCACTTATTCACACCTATAAAGCCATTTGGATCGATCAAAACCTAATGAAAATATATCTCAAAAAAAAATTAGTCAAAATATTGATCTTTTTTTCTTCCCAAAATAAATAACATTGTGTCTTTAAGAGGAAATCCAAAGGGTATTTCCCTAACTGAATGTAATTTTATAAACAAATCTCTTTCATTTTTAGTCTAGCCTTTCCAACATTAATTATGTTTTAAAACATATAATATAATGATATCAGTAAAAAACCATATATATGGATGTTATTATGTTTGAGGAATAATATTTATCCATATCCACCACCATTATATGGGAAAAAAATCATCGATCGTTTTTATGGAAGACCACAATCTTGCGAACCGATGTAACCATTTTCAATTTACACATCTCTCAATTATATATAATGAATGACAAAAAAATTTTCAAAGTTATTTTTCATATTATTATAAATATATATTTATAATATAACATATGACATATAACATTAATTTCCCATTTTTAATACGATAAATTCGGTTGTGTGTATGGCAGACTACCACCTCACAATGGGATGTGATTCATTTTTTACATATAAATTACATGGGAAGAAATATATATAAATTTAATGAATATATTATATACATATATAACATGATATTGATTCTATAAAATTAACAAATCACCTACTTACTAACACTTTCACTCATTAAGGGAAGGATATTTTTACTTATATAATTGTATAGTCTACCATCTCTTTAAAAAAATATAATTTGTTTTCCATGTACAACCTTAAAAAATGAATATAAATGTTTATATAAAGAGTAAATATGATATTAATAACATTAGTATCAATCTATATATGATTTATCTATATCATAATCAACCTGAATATTCACTAAGAAATACAAGAGAAAACAAGCCTATTAACACCTGAAACAATGAATATGATGAAATATTATTAACATACAGGTGGTAAGATATTATAATAGGATCATATATGATTTCATAAACTTGAATATTATTATTTTATAAATTAATAAAATTCTTCAAAATGATTATACATGATGTTAAAAACACTCTACTAATAGATGGATTAAATGATTTCATCTCAATCTCCCATCATTGACGTATATTATACTGTTATCCACATAATTTCTCTTATATGGTGTATATAGTGCCCCTTTGAAATGTAATATCATGATTACTTTATAAATAATTTTATTTTATATTTCAATTTTAATTATTTCATACAAGGGTATTTTATATAAGAGTTCCCAAGTGGTAAAAAATTTCATAATTCAATTTCCATTCATTGGGTTAAATTACTTCTTCATTTTCTTTGGTACTCCAGTATTATGAGTGTAATTAATTATGACTATATTATTTTTTATTTACAACAATTTTATATGTATTTAAATTTTCTACACATAATTTTAATGTAACCAGCCATAATAATTTCATATTCTTGTGTATTTGGACTACAATTCACTTTGTTAAAATTCGATGGATCATTTTAGTTAAGAGTTTTAATGAATTAAGACAAACTATTAAAATGAAAACCCATAAATTAAAAGTGGAAAACTATAATTAGTTCCATTTTTTCAATAATAAAATTTTTAAAATAAATCATTGTTTTTTCATGATAAATATTAACAATTTTCATCTTGGCCTAATCTTTATACCTACACATGCTTAAACTCTATAAAAACATTTTAAAAAAGTGGTATGATCACTAATAACTCAGTAAGAATCTTAAAAAAAGAAAACAATTAGTCTAGTGAATAAAATGTAAATACATAATATAATTACCTTTTTACATTATTATTTGAGATTATTGAATTAATTATTTCTATATGAAAAAAATACACCATTTTCTCAAAAAAAACTTCTAAAACCCATAGATAAATTATATAAAACATGTTGTAAATTTGTGGAATCATTGAAGTAACCACCACTTATACTCACTAAAGACCCTAATAGTTAAATTCTGATCACTAAATTATAATAACCACCACATATAATCATGATTAACCAATACAGTTAATCATGGAATAATTATTGTAGTATATTCCCATTATCTCTTTGGAGAAACCAAATATGTTAACTCCTTCTCCTATATATAATAACCATATAAACGAATTCCATCCCTAAAAAACCCAATTTATTAGAGGTTTTAATGTAACCACCCATACATGGTTTATGACTGAACTAATATTAATTAAAACCAATTTCCAAAAACCACATAATTGTCATTAACAATGAAATATTTCATCACAAAAATATTTTTAATTTAAATAACCTTTTCATTTTGAAAATCACATATATTTTTATAAATTCAATAAATATAAAAAAAATTATTTCAAAATAAACATGAAACATTTTAATGTATGATTCAAAATATTAAGGAGAAATGATGGCAATTTAATATGATCATGTTGTTGACATTAAAAGGAAATCCTTCAATATTTTTTTGGAAAAGTGAAAAAGTACCTCATTTGTAAAATAAAAAAGAATCATTTTCATACAAATTTTTTAAAAGTAAATCATTGGTTAAAATTAAAATAATAAATAATATAAGAATAATAATAACCTTCTTTAAATCATTTTTTAATAAAATAATCTTTTGGATATAGAATAAAAAGAGTGTTTTAAGGGAATATTTTAGAAAATATTTTTAAAAAGAAAGAACCTTGAAATATGCCCAAATCATCTCGTATATTATTTATTATCATGAGTATTGAAATTAATTTAACTATTACCTGAATTAGAATCCTTCTCATGTACATTATTCCAATTATATCACACATTACTATGTTAATTACTTAATCCTTTAAATACACTTCGTGTGTTTTGACGATATTTAGTATTTGAGTCCAAAATGTGTCTGGTCATTTGAAAATTGTCAAAGAGTTATGAATTCAATTATATTAAAAATAATATTCATCAAATAACTACCATAATAATACATCAATAATAATTAAATTGTTAACTATACCAAATTTTTATGAAAAATTAAATATGATACAATAATGGAGATGGTAGGTCTCAAGTACACATTAGTAATGTTTCCATTTTACAGAGTTCATTATTAAAACATAGAAAGTAATATATTATATTAAAAAGTGATAATAAAATAATATATATATATATCACATTAATTATATAAATATATTTTTATATATCAGCAATGTGATGTGGGTATCAAAAACGAATCACATCACTTTGTGACGGTGGTAGTGCACACATACACCCAAATGATGTTATCATTTTTATATGCCTAGAAAAGTAAGATTTTATGTGATATTTTTATCTTTTAATAATGATAAATATGTCCTGAATATAATATATAAATATTAATGACATTATTATATCTTAATTTTAATGATGGTGATGGAAATTGAATAACATTAATTCGCAAGGCAGGTGTCCACCGTACACACGAATGATAAATTATTTTTATGTTTGATAAAAGTGGATATAGACATAGTTCATGACACTAACATAACATCATCTCAGAATATTTTGGATACTAGGTTAATTATTTTATCATGGTTTAATATGGTTATAGGGATGTGTAATAACAAACAAAATAGAAACACTTAATTAAAAATGAAGTCTCTTCATTGGAAAATTTCGTTTTTTAACACCTTAACATGATTATGGTCGATGTTATGTCACACCTAACCCTATAATTATATATTATTTTATTTATTTTTTGTGTTAATTTTAATATATGTACATTACTGGTGTTTTCAAGAATATATTATAGTTTTTAATTTTGTATAAGATGGAACATAGTTGGTGCACAGTTAGATGAAACCATGCACCAACCTATTGAAAATGGTGTGGAATAGGCATTATCTCTTTTCAAGTTGTATAGTCATGAGAATGAATATGTTCTATCCCACTAGATCCCATGTTATCATATATATGTTTATCCACATTATTGGTGTACTATTTGGCAGACCATGTTTCCATGTCGTGCATCATGTCTGGTCCTTTAAAGAAAGAAAAAAAGAAGGTATTATTATTATTATTATAAAGTATTAAATTATAATAATTATTCATATTATTATACATTATTACACAACCCCAGAGTGGGGGGGGGGGGTTCCCTAAAAACTTCGCTCTCACGTGAGCCACCCTTCCCCCCACCTGCCAGCTAACAGACCATAAATGTGACCATAACCCCTTCCCACATCCTTTGTTATCAACCAATGCCTCTCCCAAATTGTGGTGTGGCCATATCAGGTAAGGTTTTCCCCTCTTCTATCATCTTCTTATTCCTTTTTCATGGCTTCATTCTTTCCCCCTTTTTTAAATGTTTACCTCTAGAAAACAATAACCCTATTTGGGTGTAGTCTTTGTGGATTCTCATTTATTAGGTATAGTGGGGTTCTATTGAGGACTATTCCTTCTATATTTAATAAACTAGGTGAGTTCTTTTTTGGGTTCAGGTGATTTTTATTCTTTTCTATCTATTTTTCCCAATTTAAATTAGGCATTTTTGACTTTTTAGTTCTCTATATTCTTATAGTGCATCTTATAGAACCTTAAGGTGGGTTGAGACCTTTATTTTAAAGGTTACTTTCATGTGTATGCATAGATAACTATATATATATATATACTACTTGTACATATTTCCTCAATTAGTGGGGAGAATTTTCATTGGATAAAATGGTTACATATATACATATATATATATATATATGATTTTTGTGTGTGTATTTTTGTGTTTGTAGAAGTGTATATGCATTTATGTTTGAAGAGGTCATCATTAGAGGGAGAAATATTGGAGAAATTTCCCTTTTCCCAAAAATTTAAATTGAAATCCAAGATTTCTTGATTTTTCAATCACAATTTTCTAGTATATAATTTAATAATTAATTTTTGTAATATTTTTATGGTGAAAGGAGTTGATTTATATCACATTTTCTACACTTTCCTCAAATCTGCGTTTTGGTTTTTCTTTTGTAAGGTTTATTTTTAAGTGAGTTTAAAGTGTAAAATTTTGTAAATGTCTAATTGGTTTTTCAAATAATTTATACTACATGAATAGGAATCTGTAAAGGCATTTTGGTCTTTAACCCAGGTTTATACTAAAGGCCTATGGATATGTTTTAGTAAACTGAAAACCCTCTTAAGTAATTTTAAATGGATTTTCTGAAATTTTATTATGTGTGTAAAGGTGTGTTCTCAAATATGGTTGTGTATGAGTAAAAGATGAAAATGATTTACCACTTTTTAATATTTAAATGATTATAAATGGTATGTTAGAATAGTTATTAAATTATTTTGGAAAAAAATTCTTTTGGTCAGGTTGATGAAACAAACTAGAGCACTTGGGAACACTAGGTACCCAGGAAGGAAGGAAAGGACTAGTAGCTACTGTATGGTGAGGTTTTATCCTTAGTATCCTTGTAAGGATTACAATATAACAGTAAAAAAAATTAATGATATTGGGGACTATTGGAACATTAGACTAATCCCTCTTTAGAGAATCATACATGGGAAATGATATTTATATGGCTTGACCATTATGTTATAATTTTTCTAGATACCCAATAACCTATCCACAGAGTGGTTTCCCATTGTGATTTCTATCTTTTTAACATGTTTTCATGGTACTGGTTTTAAAATGTGGGTTTTTGTAATGTTTTCATAATGTCAAATCTATTATAATGTTAGTTATATTTAATATATAATTTTATTAAAATGTCCTTCAGCCTTTGAAAACTATTTGGGAACAATATTTGAAATGAGTTTTCAAAAAATTTGAATCTTTTTACTAGTTTTTCTAAAAAATTATAAAACCATTTTTGAAATATCTTATTTTTAAACTAGAATGATTGGTTTTTTTAACAGAATATCATAGGGTGTTTTTCTGAATTGTAAAAATTACTATAAATCATAATATTGATGGCTATATTCTTTATCACATTTCAGTTCATGTTTTACCCATCTTTTGTTTGGTCATGAAGTGAGTGTCGTCATTTGGTTGATGGGGACCCCTGAGGTCACGTAGAGGTAAATCTAGATTATTTATATTCTATTAATGCTTACTATTTTGTTTGTTCTACTATATTCATTTTTCTATCATTTATGTTCTAAACCATTCCCTATTGAGTATGTTTAATTCCCAACTCTAGTTTCTATCCTAGGATTATTGGGAATGCCTCTGAGGATTAGTTGTTGGCCAGATCCTTTAACCAATTTGAGGTTCATGTAGGTTGGTTCATGATAAAAGGTATCAATGGATACATTTTTTATTTGGTATTTCATATAGATCATATAATAGATTGGCATGTCTTAGAAGGTGGGTCATGGTTTTGTTCCTGATCACCACTACTAATGATGATAAATGAGTCACTAGGGGTAGTTGGGTTTCAAGTCCTTAATTTTTGTTTTGGGTTTATGTTAGTTTTGATTTTTTATATTGACGAGATTATGTATTTTGGGGGTTGAAAATGGAAGTCAGATAGTGTTATGCAGTGATCATATATGGCAAAAAAACATTGTGGAGCCTCTCTACATTGTTCTATATGCATCTAGTGGTTACAGTAAGCTCAGTGCATAGTCATATAAATCATTTGGTTGGGTTATGCATGGCCAATAGTTCCTTATTTCAGTGATTTTTGTGTGGTTGATTATTTGGTCCAATTTAGGTTTGTAAGATTGGATTTTGAAAGCAATTCTTTTTTAAAATAAAGTTTTTTAGTGAGAAAAATGGGTTCTAAAAGGGGAAAAGTATTCTATTTTAATGGATTTTTTGGCCTTAAAGGGAAAGTGGAAGTGGTGTCCTGGACTTATAAGTGGATGTGTTAGAAGTTATTTTATTCAAGATACTATTAAATAAGATGATGGATTAGAAAATATGATTTGGTGTTAAGGATTATTTTGGAAGTGGAAATATTTTAAATTTCAAAATGGGTAATTGAATTTGAAAATACTTGAATTTTTAAATGGTGTTTTCTTAAGTGGGTTCATTAATTGTTTTATAATGTTGTTGAGGGTTCTTTCTATTTTGATATGATTTGGTTTTGATTTTATTTTGTGATATGATGTTTTACAACCTTCATATTTGTTTTAAAATGTTAATTAGTCATATTATGGTTTGATGTTTATTTGGTTATGTGTGTTACATTATTTAGAGTGTACCACCAAGAAAGACCCAAAAGTCTTATAGGGAACACCTTCAAGTCCTTGACATCACCTAGAATCCTAATGGAGTTGTGGAGATGATATTTTCTCAATAATTACATTTTTTCTATATTTATCTAGCTCTGTTAGAGTATATGGATTATATTGATGAATTTTGGTGTGTGTTTAGGTTTTTAGTGAACTCCATATATTATGACGGTACTAGTTGTATTGGGTATGTTTTAAGGGATGATACTATACTAGTGGAAGGTGACCAATCTATCCTCATTGTGAGTTTTGATTACTTTGGTGATCTTTATGGCTACTTTCATCCCATGGTTGTTTATTGAGGAAGTAAAGGAGAATTAAGTTTCAGATACCTTTGATGATTAGAAAGGTCAACTGATAGTGAATAGTAATATTAACAATTTCAATGAACGAGATTTATTTTCTCCATAAATAGTTTCAATTTGTCAGTTGAAACCTCGTCTTTTCATAGGGATTCTATATCCAAGGATCAAGGACCACATTCTTTCATTTAGAAAATCCTCATAGGTAAGCCAGTGGGATATTGATAGTCCAGTTTCTTTTAGTTTTCATAGAGGTTCTCCATATTGTTATAAGTGTGAACTAAGGGATCCTATTAAATATAATTCTCATTTTTCATTTAAATTTATTAATTTTTTGTACCACCTACTTATTTTCTACCATCGTGGTATGTTTGGAATATATATGCCATATTTTTGTGACCCTTGGAATGCATGTTGTTTGTGTGGTAATATATGATACTAGAAGATGTTTAATAAGTTACATCAATGAAAAAAGGAGTCTTGTTTAAGATTTATCAACTATAAACTATGTTTAAGTAGATTCTTCAAGAAATCATGACTCCAGATATAGGTCTTAGAGTGAATATTTTTACATTGTGTTAGATTTTCCAAGTATGGAGCATGTATATCCAACATTATTTTCCGAAATGAGAGTGGATATAATTAATGTTTCCCAAATATGTAGTTTTCTATCCTCGGTAACTTTTCATTTGGATGTTATTAGTGCCATATTTCTTGAAATTTATATGGATTTTCACAATGGATGTGAAATATTAAATATTTAGTCTTCCTTTATATTAGCTTTAGTTCTTGGTTTTTTTACAGATTATATTGTGTGTTATAGATCTTATAAATTGTGATTTAGATCATTGTTCATATTGAATTTCTTTTGTTTGGTCCCCCATGTTTCAAAGATTATTATATCCTAATTTTTGGTTTCTTAAAAGGTGAGTTGATCCACTATGGGTCTCGTTGATGATTTCTCTTAAAGAAATTGGATTTTAAGAGCTCAGACCATTGTAATATGATTTTTTTGTATTTTTGGAGATTTATAGACATGAGAAACAATAGTTATTCTATAAAAATAAAATAATGGGGAGGGCTCTTTGGTAAAAAGATTTGGTGAACATCTTTTCCAAATATTCTTTATGGGGAACTTTTTTGTGGTCACCCCACCATACATCGATCATAGTGGTAGTTAGTAAACCGCGGTAGTGGGATGCATAACTGATGATTTTAGAGATAATGAATAATACATGATGGGTTTCATTATGGGATTATATGTTGGGGATCATGGTATTTTATGTTTTTAATGTGTATGGACTTGTGATTCCCTTTGTCGTTGTTCTTTTTTTTATGGTATGGTTTCTATAGTCTCATCGGTTATTTCTTTAGACATCGGGATGGTTTATCAAGGTTATTATTACCAACATATTCGGATGGAAGAGTTTCTATTTTATAGGGAAATTTAATTTTTAGATTATGGTATTCTACTGGTTGGGGTTTCTATTTGGGTGTTGAATTGTCTGTGTTTTGGTTAGTCAAGTATTTTTGTAAATTCTATTAGAAGAAAGTGTTAATGGTGGGGAGAAATGTCACACCCTAGCCAGACACTTATCTACTATTCTATTTATTTTTTCTTATCTTTATTCTATATCTCTCCCATGTGATTTTAAGAAATGATGACTATTTCTTGGGTTCATAGAAGAAGGAATGTGTTTAGAAGAAACCCCACTCCGGCCAAGGGAAGACCTTATGACCCAGTCAGTAGCCCAAATTAGGCCACACTATTAGGTGCACATTCACTCACCATCCCCATAAATCCTTCACATCAGTTAAAATATGTGACCCAATTGCTTGAGAATGGTCTGGAATAATGTGCATCCAAGCTGTATGGCATTAAAGGTCCATTAAAATTATAAGTTTCATTATTATTATTATTTTATTTTTTGTTATCATTATTATTTTATTTTATTACCCCCCCCCAAAATAAATTAATTCCACATCCCTCCTCCCGCTCCCATAACACCCTTCCTCCCTCCAAGCCTAAAACACTAACATGTGACCCCCAATCACACAACCTCATCTCTCAATAGATTCCTCTCCAAAATCATGGTGCAACCATCTTAGCTATGTTTTTCCATCCTCCATCATCTTATTCTTCATTTTTATTAGATTTATTCTTTCCCATTTTTTTGAGAACACACCTTGAGAAAACCCTAACATAATTTGGGTGTTTTATTGGTTGATTCTTGTTTCTCAGGGTCCATGGGGTTTGATTTTGGACAATTCATGTCAAGGTTGTTGAATTCAGTGAATTATCAATTGGTTTAAGTGAGTTTTCTCCAATTATAATTCTTTATCCTATTTCAATTAGGCCTTTCGTAAATTTTGTGTTCCCTATATTTTTTTAGTTCAACAAGGACCTCTATAAGGTGGGTTCAGACTTAAATTGTTAAAGGAGACTTTCATGGGTATACATAGGGGAGAATATATTTATATATATCCTCTTTGTACATATTATCTCATAGATAAGGGAATATGATTATTGGGTCAGATAGATTTTGTATATGTGTATATATATATATATATATATATCTATATTTTTGAGTGGATTTTTATATGTGTGTATGTGTGAAGTTATCGTCGTCAAAGGCAACAAGGTATTTATAGGTTCTCTATCTCCAATCCATTAAATTGAAATCCTTTATTACTTGACTGTTTAAATATTTTTTTATTATGTTATTTAATATGTAATTTGTGGAAATGTTTTTTTCATAGGAGTTGGTTTAGTTAATATTTTATATACATACCTCATATATTCGTTTTCATTTTTTTATTAATTTTTTTGAAATTGATTTTGAAGTCTAAACTTCCTTACATAATTAATTGGGTTTTTAAAAGATTTATAGTATGTGATTTGGAATTGGTAAGGCATTTTGGGTTTTCACTAAGTTTTCTACTAAATTCGTATGTGGAGGTTTTAGTTCCCTAAAAACCCCAGTGTAATTCAAAATGGGTTTTCCAAAATTTAATTATGCATGAAAAGGGGGTTCTCAAAGGCATTTTTGTATGTGTCAATATTGAAAATTATTTATCCCTTTTTTCATTGAAATTCATGGAAATGATATATATGGCTAGTGATAAAATGATTTTTGAAAAACTTACATTGGTCTAGGTGATTAAAAAACCAGATCACTTAGGAACCCTTGGTATTTTTGAGGGAAGGGAATGAGTAGTATGTATGTTCTAGTAGGGTTTCAGCTTGGGTTTCCCTAGTTGAATTAAGATACAACACTAACAAAACACATGGTGATGTTGTGAACCACTGGAACTTTCAGTTGAGCCATTTTCAGCCCCTAATGCATGACAAATGACATTTATATGGCTTGATCACTAGGATATAATTTTCCCAGATACCCAATAACCAAGTTACTTTGTGGTTCCCCATGCTGGTTTCTAACTTTTACTCTTATTTTCCATGGTACTTTTTAAAATTCACTTTGTTGTTTTCTTTCCATACCATGGAATCTGTTTTAGCATTAATTATCTTTAATAAATAATTTTATAGAAATGTATTTTAATATTTCAAAACTATATTTAAAATATGATGAAAATTATTTTTCATAAAAATGGTTTCTTCTAACATGTTTTTCTTAATGTGTAAAAAACTATATTTTCATGTCTTATTTTCAATCTAGAACGATTTGTTTTATTTTTAAAAGTAATTCATATGGAATGGTTATCTTATGGAATTTACACTGGGAATTTGAGTTATCATGCATATATTATTTTTCATATTTCTCTTCAGGTAATACCCATCTAGGGTTTTTTCATGGAGTGAGTGTCATCATATCATTTGATGGTGAATTGTGAGGTTATATGGCGGTACATCAAGAACATTTCTTTTCCACTATCTGTTACAGTTTTATTTGTTTATATATTTATTTTTATATCATTTATAAACTAAAAAAATTTACCAATTGATTATATTGGACACCAAACACTATTTTCTAGCTTTATTGTATTGGCAATGCCTCTTGGGCTTTGTTGTAGGCCGGCTTGGGTGATCGGTTCAGGGTTGACCCAGGTTGGTTCATGACATGTTCTTCCTAAAAAAAGACCTCTACAATTATGGGAGAGATTACAAAAATGTATTTTTGTGTGGATTATCAGAAACAAATGAGTTCTTATGTGTGATGTATTGAGAAGAAATATTCCCTTTTATAATATAGGGGTATTCAATATTGAAACTTCTCAAAATAATAAATTAATATAAATAATATTTAATTAAAAATGACTCCAAACATATTAATATCTAATATAAGATAAGCATGGGTATAAATCCCCACCCTGTAAAATAAAAACAATTTATGGTTTGACTATATTTCTACCCATAACATTCAGTTTTAACCCTTATTTTACACCTTTAACTCTTAAAATGACAACATTGATGTTTATACTGTGAGGGCCAAGGTAGTAACTATAAAATAAAAAATGAATAATAAATGGAACATGGTTTATATTTTAAAAATTATCCTAATAACTTGTCCAAACTTAATATTTTTATGAATTTTATATAATTCAATTAGAGATCATTTATTATAAAATATTAATAATGTCAATTTTTTTGAATTTTTCATAAATTTATATTAATAATATATAGATAATATTTATAATTAAAAAAATATTATATCCCTAAAATGTAAATTCCATATATTAAATTATTTTATCATATTAATTATCCCATATTAAATTTATTTTAATATTTTTATTATCATTTATCTTATTTTTTCATTAATTAAATAATTAATGCATTAGTGTTGTGAAAGAATTTAATGTAATTATTACATTACTATAAATTAAAAATAAATCCCCCTTATGAAATATATATATATATATATATTATTCAAAATATTATTTATAGGTGAACATATCCTCTAGATAAAATCTTATTAATAATATTACACATTTTAAATATAAGAGTGTGACATGTTTGACTTTTCTTTAAATAAAATACCATAAATGTCATAATTCAATACAATTGGAACAAAAAGTCATAAATTTGACCATTGGATGATTAGGGTAGAGATATACTTTTGAAATAAAATTCAGGTAAATTTTTGGGTCATTTAATTGTTCTTATCATTTTAAATTTTCACCTACATTATTCAATTTACCCTTTAAAGTGGGAATAAAAATTACCAATGTTTCTAATCATATTATCCAAAACTATAAGGGAAATATTTAATAAATTTATCCCCACTAATTTAAAATATATAATAAGTTTTTTAAATTTCAAAACCATTAATTTCCATAATTTAATTTAAAAATAAACAGATATAAGTCAAAAACAAATTTATTTTTAGAAAAAACGACCTTTTTAAAAAAAATATTTTTTATTATAAATTTGTTTATAAAATGAATTCAAAATACCATAAATAGATTATTTTAAATTAAAATGAACTAATAAAAATTTAAAATCTAATAAAAAATTGAATTTTACTTTTTAAATACTTTTAAACAAAATACATTGTTTAATAATAATATGTATTTTTCATTATTCATTAAAATGTTTTAGAAAATTCGCAAAACTTATTCCATAGATAATTTTTATATGAAGGATTAAAAAATGAAATTAATTTTTTCAAATTCATTTTATATATCCCATATAAATTATAATATTATCTCATAATTATAAGAAAAAGAAATTTTTAAAGAAAACATATCTTTTGAAGTATAAAAGCACTTTACAAACCAAATGTGTGATTATTTAAAAATAATAATAATACATTAATATTTTGTTAGAAAACTACATTTATTCCATAAAAAATTATTCATATTCTTACCCACAAATTTTAATGGCTAAATTCTAAGGGTCACATTTAAATAATAATATTAGTTATTCATTTAAGCTCGATGTGGAGTATCATGTATGCTATCAAACATAGTATTTCATTTTAAAATCATAGGATGTTAAATTTTCCCACTATTTAGAAAATTTAGTCCTTTTCATTTGGACTTGGGTTTGGTAACCAGGGTGCGAATTTTAAAAATAGATTTATTGAAATCCTACATCCTAAATAAGATTAATAAGACTTCCACATGATATATGAGAACATGGATGTACGAAGGACATCTAGAGTAACACATACTGGGTTTCTGAAAAGGATATCATTAGCGGGATGTAAAAAACAATGAAAAAGAATATAAAGTTAAATCCCAAGGACTCATATTGAGTAACAGAGAACATTATCCTTATAAAGACAACAATAACTAAACCAAAAATCTGTTCTGGGTAAAAAGGCCATTAATTTATCAATAAAAATATAAAAAAATAATTTTTTTTTTCAAAATAATTTTCCTAATGTTGATGAATTATTTTAATACCTATACTAATAAAATAAAGAATTATAATAACTTGATAGGATGTGTTTTATCATTTTAACCAATTTTCACCTCAATCATATATTTTTCCCCAAAAATGAATATTCAAGATGAAATTTTCATTCATGAATAATCATAATCAACTTCTAAAGATCAAATTATCCACAAAAGAAAATAATAATATATTTTTCTTATCTTAAATAATTAACCAAAACCAAAATGGTTAGTACAATATATGATAATTACAAAAAAGAATAAACCCTTATATGATGGGAAAAATATTTATTCTACAAAATTCAGTAGGAATACCAATAATTCAATATAGATAATTCACAAATAATTTTTCTTAAAATGACCAAAAAAAATCTAGAATAATAATCGAATACCTAAAAATTAAAAGGAGTTGCTCACGTAGTCTTCTAAGATAAATTTTAAAATTTATCTCAAAATAACATCAATCACTCTTAATGTATTATCCCAAAAATGTAATTTCCAAAATCACATATAATTCCATGAAATAATTCAACCTTGAATCCCCATATATAATCCCATAGTGTTATATTAATGAAAATACTATATGGTTCCCATAATAGTTAACGTCTTCTAGAATAACATTAATTATCAAATTATTTTTTTATTCAATGGTTATCTATTCAATAAAACCTATGTTCCCAAAATAAAAATAACATTTCTCTAGAAGAAGGTTTAAATAAAAAAAATTCATACTAACCAAGATATCACATAGGATAGTGTAAGACATTTTACCCTTGTCATTATTTTATTTTGGATTCAATCCTCATGGATTTTTTATAAGTAATGGGTTTTCACCCATCCTAGGGCTTGTCATTTTTCGAAAATGATATTAATATAATCCTTATTAAATTCAATAATTGTGAGGAATGTACTCAAAAAACAACTTTAACACATTCAATAAAAACGATATTTTTTAACCTCATAAGTTATCTCATAACATTTATTTTTCATCCCAAAATTTATTAACCAACACTTTTTTCAAAAATAAAAGATCTTATAGTCTTTAAAGAATACAAATAATATTAAAAAAATTTCCCCCAAAAGTAAATTAATTATTTATCAAATAAAATCATCAATAAAACCTATACTAGACCTAAGTGTTCGTATTACCGTAAACGTCTCTCAAAATAATCATAATAAATTATTTATCCACCACTTTAAACCTCAAAATAGTGTCCAATAATTTGAACACAAGATCAAACATAAACCTGAAAATATGTGATGGTTTCTATAACACTTAGGACAAGATGAAATAAAATTTTCGTAATCTATGAAGATATCTATACCCTCCTCTCATATCAACTATATTTATGTGAAATACTAATAATTAAAACCAAACATTATAAGTGGAAACATCTACTCAGTACCAATATTTCCCACCCAAAAAAACTTTTTGAAATGAAGCAAGGTTTCCATTTATTATAAATCTTCCAAATTTTCATTTTTTTCCACATCCTTGCCCTTATTCATCCTTAGACACTATGATTGTTTTTAAAAAATGTGGGATGTGCATAAAAATATAGATAAGGAAAATAAAAAATTAAAACCATTAGTATATTGAAAATAATTAAAATACATCATACTCATACTTTATAAAATTGTTATTTGAGATTCTGGAATTAATAATTTCAAAATGAAAAAATTAATATTTTTCTTGAAGAAAACTTTTAAAACACATAATAAACATGGAAATACATGTTGGAAACTTTGGGAAATATTGGAGTAACCACCGCATATAGTCATGGAAGAAATTTACTATTAATATAAAATCATTACCTTTTAGTTACCATCACAGCTACTCATGATTAACTACCACATATAATCTCGGAATGACCATCTAAATATATTATCATTATCTCCTATGAGAAACCTAATCAGTTAACTTCACCTCATATATGGAATAAAAATACCGTTGAATTCCATCTCTAGAGTACCTAATTCATTATATGTTATAACTTAACCACCCATCCTTAGTTCATAACGAAACCATCCATCATTATAAACAATTCCCAAGAACCATATCATTAAAATAAATCAGGAAATATTTCAAAATAAAAACATTCTTAAGGACAAATACCTTTTCATTTTAAAATCACATATTTTTTTTTGAAATACTGTGTAAGAAATGAAAAATACATCATTGAAAAGAACCACGAATAATTTTAAATAATATTGAAAACATTAAAGAATAATTATAGAAGAAATATATTCTCATTCCATATAAGTTAAAAAAACACCCCTTCTTTATTTTATTAGACAAGTTACAAAGTACCTCATTTAGAAATAAATAAAATGATTCTTTTCAAAATGGTGGTTAAATATTAAAAAAAGGGTAATGATGATTTAAAAAATCATATATAAATAATAAAAACCTTTTTGGAATCATTTTTTTTCAAAAATAACATTTTGATAGAGAAGAAAAATGTAGTTTCAAATAAAATATTTTAAAATATAATTTTTAATATAAAGTCTTCTACCTTAAGTAAAAATCATCACGTACATTATTTATCCTCAATAATAATAAAATGAGGTTATTATTTAATTAAATTATAACCATTTTAATTTTAATTATTAATTTTATATCATATATGTCCATGTTAAGGGCTTAAAAATTTAAATTCACACTGGTTGTTTTGATGATATTTAGTACATAAGTCTAAAATGTCGTTCGTTGGTTGTCTATGTTCAAAGTAATCAACATTAAATAAACTCTATAACAATATTAATGAAATAATTATCACTTTTATAAATCAATTATTCTTTTAATTTCAACCATTACATCAGGTTAATAAAAATGAATTATGTTACAACCATGGAGATGGTAGGTCATACGTTCACGTGGGAAACAATTCCAATTTTCAATGATCTTTTAAAAATGAGGTATGTATTATTTTATCCTTTCAGAATGATCATAATATATTATATATATAACATTAATTATTAAAATATACATATATATATATCCTACATATGATGTGGTGATGAAAAATGGATCACATCACTTCGTGCAAGTGGTAGTCCACACGTACAACCGAACAACGCTATCGTTTTTATATACATGGGTAAAAAGAATTTAAGTGATATTTTATCATTTTATATGGATAAATATTTAATTAATAGTATCTATAAATTATATTTCCATCATTATTACCTATCTTGAGAGAGGGTTATTGAAACCAATTACATCGGTTCATGAGGCTGCAGTCAACAACACACATGAACGTTGAGTGTTTTTCAATTTAATGGAAGTGGAGATAGATATAGATAATGAAAATACAATAATAAAATATAAGTATATGGTGGATAATATATTCATTATTTTATCATGGTTTAATAATATTTGAGTTATTTCAGAGAACAAAAAAAATTTAAATGCTCAACTAAAAACGATACCTCTTCTTTGAAAAATCACCAATGTTTAACACCTTATGACCACCAAGGTTAGAATTATGCCTAAATCAAGACTTATAAAATTATAATAGGGATTATAGGAAATTATTTAGGTAGTTATTTGATTTACCAATCATGTTTTTAAGTATTAAGGACCAAGAATAAGAGGATCCCTTTTATAAGAGAGGTGTGGGGAACTCTCGGATCTTATCAAAATGGAAAGTTAATATAAAATAATATTTAACACTGAATGGCTCAAAGAATATTAATATATAAAATAAGGATATTATGGGTATGAATAAACTAAAAAACTAATCATAATATTACTTTTTTACTATATTTATATCTATGGCTTTTGGTTTTAACCCTTATTTAACCCCCTTAACTCTTACCATCACAACATGGATTTTTAAACTTTGGGGGTTTATATAATTACCAAAAAATGAAAAAATTCAATTAAAGGACCATTTTTTATATTTTTAACGTTATAATAATCATGTGTCTATATTTATTATTTATTTTAATATATAATAGTTAATAAAATATTATTTGTTATAAAATATCAATAATGTCAATTTTTAGAACTATTAATAACATTGAATTTAATAATATGCAGAAAAAACTTATAATTTTAAAATAATATTATATTGTATCTCTAAAATGAAAATTTAACCTTTAAAATCAATTATTGAAATTAATTATCCAATATTATATTTTTTATTAATATTAATATAATTATTTCATTTTTCAATTGATTATATAACTAATGTGTTAGCATTGTACAATCTTTTAAGGTAATTATTTCATTAATAAAATTTAAAAAGAAATTAAAATTATGAAGAAAAATATATAAAATTTCAAAATAAAATTTATAAATAATCATATCCACTTGATAACAACTTATTAAAATTATTTCACCTTTTTAAATACAAGAGCATGAAATGTTTTACTTTTCTTTAAATAACACACTTTAAAGGTCATAATCTTATCAAAGTTAATCCAAAAGGTCATAAATTAAACCATTTTATTATTAGTGTATATATAAACTAATCCAATATTATTTAGGTATGTTTCGTGTCATTTAATAGTTCTTATCGTTTTATTTTTAACTTAAAATACCTCATTTACCTTTAATTATGGTAATAAAAATTACTTTGTCACTATTCATTTTATCAAAAAATAAAATGGACCTATTATCTAAATTTTTACCCCCTAATTAAAAATTTATAATCTATTAGTAAAAATTAAAAATATTTTTTAAAAAATTTAATTTAAAATTATATCAAAAAAACATAATGAAAATTGTTTTTCAGAAAATCCCTTTTAAATCTAAAATGTTTTTATACTAATGTAATTTATAAATCCATTAAAAACTATAATTGGATTTTTTTTAATTAAAATTAATTAGTTAAAATATAAAAATTATCATAAAAATAATTTAACCATGTAAATAATTGGAAATAAAATACAATATTCAATGAAAATGAGTATTTGACACCATTTCTTGAAAAATAATATTTTTCAAAAAATTATCAAAAATTATTACAAAAATAATTATGAAATTATTAATTAAAAACATAAATAAAATTTTCAAATAAAATTTTATAACTTCTTGAAATTATAATATCCACTCATAAAAAATAGAAAACTACATTTTTCAAAAAAAATGTATTGATTAGAAAAATAAAATGACTTTACTAAGAATTGTGTGATTATTTTCTAACAATATACAAATATATTCATATTGATTCAGACATTTATATTTATTTCATAAATTAGTTATTACTATTCTTAACTACCAATTTAACTACTTGGTTATAACATTCACCTTTAAATAATAATATTTAATCATTCGTTTTATGCTTGAGAAATCATGTCTTGTATGCTTTCAATTTTAGTGTTCCATTTTAAAATATTAGGAAGTCACATAATCAATCAATTGGTAAATTATCACTCCAATTTTATGATCTTTATATGTGTTTATTTTGAAATCTTGTATTTTGGGGTTATTTATTCTTGAATTTCCAATAAAGAAAATTATTTTATCATTCGATAGTAAACACCATTAATTTTATAGTCCTATATATATCCATGACTTATCAAGTTATAGTACCATGTTTCCACTCTTTTTTAATTAAAATGAATATGGTAATGTTTCTAAGTAAATATGAATTTATTTCTCTTTTTATTCCAAGATCCTTTTTATTCAAACAACAAGTTTTTAAATTTTTTTATAAAATCTGTTTATAGAAATATCTAAATGATTTATTAAATAAATTTGAAAACATTTTTCACTCTTTAAAAAATTATTTAAAAGCAGTTATCAAGTTTTTTTAAAAATTTCCATCTTGGATTTTACCATAAAAGTGAAAGGAATATTTGATTTAAATTGTACAACATGTATGGAATTACCCATTGTCATGATCACATAATTTTTTAAATATTATTTTATATGTTTCTAATTATATTTTCATTGAAAATTATTTCAAAAATATATTTCGATCATTTAGTTTTAAAAATAAATTCAAAGTGTTAAATCTTTTTTCCTTAAGGATGTTTTTAATGATATTTTTAAGGTATTTGTATTCTTCAATGAAAACAACCCTTAATTTTGCATATACTCTAATGGAAATATTTTGTATTGATATAATACTTATTCTCTAATTGGATTTTTGTGATAACTCTTTCTAAGGATAGTATTGAAATACATATTTTTAATTCAATTTTTAATTCATCCACATTCCCTTGAATTATCCACATTTTGGTGATCATTATAATTTAAATTTCCATTAAATATCCATATTATTTATCATGGATATGATTATTTCTTAAAATCTATACCATTTCTCCATTTTGTGTTCTACATTTAATGTTATTTAATTATCTATGGCATTTTTAATAAATTTGGGTTCTTTACTCAATACTATTATTTTATGATAAGGCACATTATATGTTAATTCCATCGATAATTTCATATATGTGGAATGTTTGGGAAAAGATGATATCGTTGTGTCTTGATTACATATAGATCCTTGATGCATCATTATTCTCATGATATGAATCTGTTGGATAACCTTAGTTAAATGGATTTCTAGAAAATAACTACTTATCTATCTTAAATTGTCTTGTGAATGGTCTTGATGGTAGATATATCATGATGCATGAGATCATGAAATCTGATATTATTTATGGATTATCTAATCCAGATTGTAAATTTTTTGAAATTGCATGTGTGTTCAATTGTTTACATTTCTAGGTTGATTATGCTTATTGATTTATGATATCTTTTACATCACATAACTCTTAATAAGTTTCTAATATCAGACTTATTTCATTTCCTTTCCCATCAATTTAGGAAGGTTATTATGAATGATATCCAATGATATTTTAGTGGGAGTAATTATATATTCTAAAAAAATTATATCATATTTTTTTTCAAATGAAACGAATGTCTCGATTATGAAACTTATTTACAAATAATACTAAAATATTTGATCCCTATAGATATGATCACTTGAATCCAGTGAAGATGTATTAATATTCCCAAGGACTCTAGGCTTCATGGTTTGGGGTCTCTATAGTTGGTATCAAATAACTTTTAGTAGAAACCTTGGAATAATAATTAGAAAAACATTGATTATGGAACAAAACCTTATGATTTGGATTTAGAATAAGTATATAAGAACATCCGAGTGTTTCATAAATGTACATATTATGTCAATTTTCCTAAAAAAACAACCATTTCAAGATTCTAAAAGGGTATATATTTTTTGAACATATGTATATATGGATAATAACTCCCAAAAAGTCATACCATGATTGACTCAAGTGTTGCCTGGTATTCGACAATAGGCCCTACTATACACCTGGTTGGACACTCCTAGGGGTTATGCTTTATATAGTTCACATTTTATTTACAAACCATTATAAAGGATTTTAAAAGATAATGAAAATTAATTACCTATGTTAAAATTATATTTTATTGGATAGAAAACAAGTTTTTATGATTTAGGCATGATTTAAATGGTTATATAGTTTCCCACAAATATTATTGTTTCTCACACTATGGTTTTTGGTTTTATTCAATCACTAGACCTCAAAGGAATCAACATAATGTTTTATATGAAGGAAAATGTAGTTAATATAATAAAACAAATGGAATTATGACTGGGCTGAATGATATTGTGATTATTCATAACTAGTTATCCCAAAATATGATTAAAAACCAACACCTTAACCAACTCTCAGGCTCTCCAAAGTATAGAATGATTTATTTCTCTAAGAGCTTGACTAGTGGAGACCATGGTGGAAAGAAAGATAAATTTAAATTATATTGTAAATGTTGAAAGAGACATCCATGAATGTGTCACAAAGGAATTCTGAAATTGTTTGTGTGTAAAAATAAGGTCATAAAGTAATTAATTCATGATAAAAATAATGAGAATTATGGAAGGAAATAAATTTCATCCTTGAGATCCATTTATATTTTTTTGTCTTAAATGTGAAGAAACTTGGTATTATCCACGAAAAATCCCCCTTCTAAAGGTTACCTGCTAAACTAAGGAAATACTTTTGTTGAAATAAAATGGATGGAATATTTATTTATTTGGGTTATATAATTAAATTGTAGAATAATTTTTACCAATTTTATTTTCATTATAGGATTCATCAAACATATATGTATTATGTTAAATATTAGAAGAATATATTTCTTAATTATCATAAGAGTTATTAATAATATCAGGGGTTTATGAGTTTAATATTTATTATATGTTAAATTTCTAAAACACCACCCATAGGTTTTTTTGTGATGGAATACGGCTAAGATTAAAGATATATTATGAGAGATTTATGGAACCACTAGATATTGGTTTAGTATATGTTTTGAATGAAAAATATATTTATGGAAGAATGACCTTAAATTTTGTGTTCATAAGTTTAAAGTTATTTTTAACATTTAGTTTTTATCAAATATTTGATTTTGAGGTAATTATGGGTTGTTTATCATTGGTAATGTTATTGGAATTTTATTAATATTGCTCTGGAAGAAAATAACCCCTATATCATGTGACAACCTGTCATCTTCGGTAGAGTCCTAGGGCTTGAATCCATAACTGAATGGAGACAAGGGTGTTATGCCTACCACTGGCCTACATCATAGTCTGGTTAATATATCATTTTTATTCACATTATTGGAAGGATAAATATTAATGATGAAGAAGTCTTATTACTATGGTAGTTTATAGATTAATATATTTTATTGGATAACATATTAAACCTATATTATTTTTGGAGAATATTTTGATATGGAAATAAATAATTCTAACTATTTTATGGATCTGGGGATTCATTAAATGAAAATTTTAGTGCATCACACACAAAAAATTTAATTTTTGGATATTCATTTCATGCAGTATGAGATGATGTTGAAATTGATCAAAGTATAACCAAAGGATGGAAATGATTGTATGAAATTGAATCATATCTAGTATGTATATTTTGTTATTATCATATTCAATATAGTAAAGTAATTCCTCAACAACAGGAAAAGGGATATCAAAACAAAAATTTTATCATATTACATTCATATCTAATGAATCATATGTTCTTTTAAATAATCATAGATTTATATTTTTTGGTCTATGAAATTCCATTGATCAATAATTTTCTTGGGATCAATGATCAATATAACTACTTATAATTATTTATAATTTCCTTTCATGTCCATATCATCACATCCCACTAATGTTCTCTTATATGTTAACCTAGTATTGTGTTATTCTTCAAATCCTTTTTTTACTTCCATTTATCTCTTGTGAAAAGGAATTTTTATAAACCCTTTTTGTGATGTGGATTTCAAAAAATATTATTTTCTAATTTTTAACCCTTGTTTCTTGAGATCAATATTAAATTGTTATGAAACAATTTAATAAAGGGTGGTAGAATATAACACCCTCATATTTTGAAATAATAAAAATGTGTTTGATGGTATATATGACCTGTGAAAATTAGATTACATTGGAATGTAACAACTCATGGATTTTAAAAAATATTTAATTGTAAAAAAAACTAATCTAGGAAATATCTCTTAATATAGGAAACATCATGTTTTAATGAAACACAACAATCTATTATAATATTAATATTTAAAATGTTACCATTATAACCTAGCTATTATGTGGGAATGTTTGAATAGTAATAACTAAATTCTAATAGATATATGGTTTACCCATGTATAAAAAAATTTATTCATTATATGTTGATTATAAATAAAATAATAACCATTTAATAAAAAAGTAAATGTTTTCAAGAAACTGTTATTTACTAAAAGAATGTTTATGCATGATTTTAAAAAATAATTTAAAATCAATTTTTACATATTTTATAAAATTTCTTTTAAAAATTGAAATAAATTATTTAAATTTATAAGTAATAATTATTTGCATGAATTTTTTTTATAATTTTCTAGAAATATTATTTTTTTGATAGATAATGAAAACTATTATTTTTTATTGAAAACTATCATTTTCGTTAAATTAATTAAATTGTTAAATTATGATAAAAATTGGTTTAAAAAAAATTAGTTCGTATATATTAAAATTTAATTTATTTTGGTCATTTTAATCAACTTCATTTTTAATTAGGATATACATTTTTTTAAACATTTAATTGATTCTCTTTGAAAAAACTGTTTTTCGACGCGTCTGCGAGTTTAATTTTAAATTAGTTTTTGAAAAATATATAAATTGAATTTTTCAAAATGAATTCCATATCTGGAATTAGAATAATTTATATTTTATCAAAATTTCATCTTAATTTTTCACCATTATTAATAGTTAATATAGTATAAATTTGTTTCCATAGTTAAAGAAAAAACTAGTTTTCCATAGATTAAACTAAAAAGATAAGCGTTAAAATGACCTAAAAATGTAAAAACCCATTTTTATCATAGTATTTAAGTCTTTTATCTTCTTAGGTTATATAATTTTTCGGTTTGGATCCTTTTTTAATGTTAAAAATGAATTTACACATTTTTATTTTTAAAAATTCATGATTTTCTTCTCCCCCGTTTATAAAAGGCCACTCCCTCCTTTCATATCTTCACACCTCTCAAGCCCTTTTTCTAGAAAAAAACCTGAAAAAAAATCTCCCCAACATCGTTATACACTTTTTATATATTTTTTATTTTCCAACAGCCAACCCTAGGGTCCTTAAAAGGATATCCAAAGGAGGTTTATCTAAGAGAAGGTAATTATCTTAACGAAACTCTTTTGTTTATTCTTCTTTTTACACATTAAATTATATCATAAAACATATAATATATTGAAAAATAATATTAAATATACTGATATGCCACAATTTTTATGGAATAACATTTAACCATATCCTCCTAGATCAAATTGGAAACAAAATCTTTGATCTTGTGTATGGAGGAATACCACCTCACAAAATAAAGTAAACTATTTTTCATTAACACGTGTCATTATTTTATTTAATTATGGATTTAATGTATCAATATAATATTTAAGAAGTTATTATACCTATGGAATTATAATATCATTTAAACCTTCTTACTTTCCATTTCATTTATAATATCATATCATCACCAATGTCTATGATGGACTGCAGCCTTGTGAAGCGATATGATTCGTTTTTAATATATTCATTACACAGATGGTAATAAATAAATTTAATGAATACATTTTATATATATTACATGATAGTGATTATTTAAATATATTATATCATGTACTTCATTACCCTTTTACTCATTAATGTAATGACATCATTCCTTATGCATAGATACGACCTATCCTCCTTACAAAGCGATGTGATTCATTTTCCTTGTACAACCTTAAATAATGATTATAAAAAATTTCCTAATTAGAAAATATCATATTCATAAAATTATTATCATTATAGATATGAAATATCTATATACTATAACTAATAACCAATACACATGAAAAAAAATCCAACTAAAAAACAGTGAATATAACAAAATACTTTTAAGAAACATGTGAAACAATTTTATAAGAGGGTCATATATGATAATATAAAAATTATTTTGGTTCTGTTTAAAAAAATAAAATTAATAAAACCATTATACATGAGTTTAATCTACCATCAATCAAAATGATGTGTATGTTAAAGGACTTCGACTTAATTTCACTTCATTGATCCATATTGTAATGTTAAAAACATAATTTATTTTATAGGATGTACATAATACCCCTTGATATGAAATATTGTGATTACATAATAACTCATGGTATTTTATTTTTCAATTTTAATTATCTTATTTAATGTTATTTGATATAAAAGTTAGTAATTGGTAAACAATTTCATTAATCAATTCCCATTAATTGAGTTATATTATTTTATCATTATCTTTGATGTTATAAGATTTTGTGTGAAATAAATTTTTACTATATTATGTTTTATTTCTAATTTTTTATTTTTATTTTCAATTTATACACATAATTGAGTCATTTTTCAATTCTCACTTCAATTTTATGATCATTATAAAGATATATTTCTCAATATCATTTTAATTGGGATTATTTATTCTTGAATTTCTATTAAAGTAAATTATCTTATCATTGAATAATAAACCCCATTTAATTTTATTCTCATCTAGTTATTCTTGGGTTTTTAATTAATAATACCATTTCTCTATTCTTTATTATTATAAAATTATTGTTAAAATGTTTTTATAAAAAATGGGCATTATTTCTCTCTTCAGTCAAAAATGTTTTTCTTCAAAAACCACATTTTTTAAAAATATTTTCAATTTTTTTTTTGAAATTGTAAAAATAATTTATTAAATTAACTTTCCCATTTCATAAATTTTCAAAAAAAAATTTAAAGTAATCATCATCTCATTTTCAAAAAAGGCTAGTTTTCTTCCAAAATTGTGAAAGGAATATTTGTTTTAGCAAATACAACGTGTATAACATTTCCCACCATCATGGAATATCAATTCTTTAAAATTACTTTTTATTATTCAATGTTTATTTTGAAGGAAATTTATTTCAAAAATATTTTTTTAACTTTTAGTTTTAGAAATTTTTTCTAATTAAAAAAGGATATTTTCTTCAAGAATGTTTTTAATGAAATTTTTATTGTATTATTATTCATCTTCAACAAAAACTATATATTATACTCATACTAAATTAGGTATATTTTGTATTGATACAGTCATTACTCTTTATATATATGATTTATTGTCATTCTAACCATATAAAGGATTTATATTCACTTTTATTGATTCATTTTTGTAGTCATTATCTTTTATTTGAAATATTGACTTTGATAGGACCATTGTACATTTAATTTTCCCTAAATATGTATATATTTTTTCATGGATATTCTTATTTCATAGACCATATATCATTTACACATATGGGGTTCTAAAATTTATAGTATTTCTTTATCCTGAGAAATATTGATAAATCTATGTTATTTACTTAATAATGATATTTGTTGATTAGTAACATTATTAATGAATTAAATCGATCATTCGATGAATGGGGAATACATTGTGTAGTGATATAATAATGTATAAATGATATTACGTATCTTATAATGTATACATGAATTATTATGTAATGAAGATGTAGTAAACAAATTCACACCATTAGTTATTTTGAAATATTATATCCTATCAGATCTTCCAGGGGAGAGAGAATATTTGGGATTTTCCATTGACCATGCACAATACAATATTAAAAAAATAATGCGTGATTGAAATCGTTTATGGGGTAATTTGAACCTCATTGGGATTAGAATTTAAATCATGTTTGTTGAAGGCCCCATAAATTGTTGTATCATTGCTCACCTTACCCGTAAAGAATTATCAGTTGTAATGTATGGATATTTATCTAGACCAAACTTGAATAAATATTTAGGATTTAGTATCTATGAAATAATTATTATAATTTCTTCTTATTTATTTTTCATTTTAAATTATTGAATATTGAGTTTGATAAAAATTATATTTCAAAACAAAAACAAATAGGTATTGTATTTTTGGCTAATATTCAATTTAATTTAAGACATTACTATTGAAATATTCATGAATTTCAAAAACAAATAATATATTAATAATAATATTATTATTATATAATATTTAATAATTATATTTGAAAATATAAATATAGGAATTCATGAATATTTTTTATAAGGGTTGGAAAAATATTAATGAAAAAAACCAATATTTTTCAATAAATAAAGTATTTTATTTAAAAATGAAAAATCTAATATTTTGAAATATACTTATATTAAATAAATATTATTATTGGATTCACCATAAGTAAATAACCCAATGGTAAATTTTTCATAATTTTCTCAGATAGTCAAATTTCCATGTAAAAAAGAAATATGTTATAAATAAACAGTATAAATAATTAAATCATAATGATTAAAAAGTGATTTAATATATTCTATAATAGGTATACACAGAAAAAAAATATTTACCCTTTAAAATAATTTCCTTTTAAGTTATTTTGTTATTTTTATAAATCCTTTATGAATCCTCCAAAACATAATTATATATTAATAATTAAAAATAAATTATGTATTCACATGACTCGCTTCCACATCACCAAAGGTAATATTTTAATGATTTAGGTTTTCGGAATTATAAAATAACGAAAAATAATTTTATTTGTTAGAAAATATGGGAAGAAACCATGGTATGATTTTTGTTTTTTTATTACATTATTGTATAGAGTGAAAAAACTATGTTTAGGAAATAATAAATATATCCAAAATTTTTTCTTTTATAAAACCTCCAAATATCCCATTTATCTTCAATAAAAACCTAGGATAACATCCTTACTCTTAAAATTATTCAATTTATCCCTCCCATGGTTCCCCAAGCTCTCAAGACCCTCCTCCCAAGCTTTCAAAAACACTATTTCAAGTTATGGGACCCTCTCTTTCTACTATTTATTCAAGAAACTAATTTATTTTCTAACTTTTTATTTTAAACTCTTAATGTTGGAACATGTTTTTTCTCAAAAATCTTACTTTTCTTTTTTCCTATTTATTATAAACCCATTTCTCTATCATTAACCATTTTATGAATATTTAGGTGTTTTTGTTGTACTTCCAAAATATCACTATGTTTTTTTAATTCTAAATGATTAGGATGTGAATTCGTATACCCATTTACACTCAATGGAATTTAGCTATATGTACCAATATATATTATATTTTGGACTTCCATGTATATAACCCTCACTACTCGATATTTGGGTTAATATGGATGAAGTCCAATCTTATTTTATATGATCTATATCACACACTTATTCATTACATGTTACAATTATGATAGGTGAACCCAGATAGTGCCCTAATGAATTAGGTAGTGTTTTAATGTCATGACATTAAATTAAAGTTTGAAGGGAGGTTTTCCTAAGAAAACTATGTTATGATTTATTGGTGGTTAACCCTAACCTATTTTTTTGATTCTATGTTTTAATTATTATTATTTTTCACATTCCCTTATTACATTTATTCTAACATGTAATATAATGCTTCTTTATCCATGATTATGATTCAGACCAGTTATATTAAATTTTTATGGATATAAGCACACATGTTTTTACTTTATCTATTCCATTTTCATTTTTATTCCCTTATTGGGATTTATATCTCACCCATTTCTTATGTATATACCTAGTATATCTGGTAATGTTCTAAAAGAGAAGATATAAGTAGGGAATGTCAAGTAAATTTTCAATAATGTTGTTATATCCACTAATCATGATTATATGTTACATACCTAATTCCAAAATACATTAGACTTCATGATCATCTAGGATTGTTTATTTTTTCCCTTATGTGTTAAAATCATAAAATAAATAGTATTAAATATATGTTTTTTTCATAGTTGGAATCAAAGAAAGGTCGTGTAATTTTTGGGATTATGATTTAAAAAACTCATAAAATCTAAAGGGATAAGACTAAACATATATGAAAATCCAACATTTTTTTGTGAATTATATATTAAGTGGTTTCTATAATAATACATTCCCCTCTGGATACTACACATGGATTTGTCTTTGACGTATATGTATATAGTGGTAATAAATATGAAACACTATATTAATCCAGACTCGATTGCTAACTAGTTAATGAAAATGAGCCTTATTCCACACCTGGTTTGACAGTCCTAGAAGATTTTATTTGGTAAATTCACAATCTCATTATGAACCACT
This sequence comes from Viscum album, assembly GCA_963277665.1. Lineage (NCBI taxonomy): Eukaryota > Viridiplantae > Streptophyta > Magnoliopsida > Santalales > Viscaceae > Viscum > Viscum album. The sequence goes on from OY728128.1 coordinate 661,253,961, forward strand.
ATTAAAGGAATAATAAATTCATATAATATTATATGATAAGAAATATATCATGGATAACTTAGATGGAAGCCTATAAATCCATTGGTTAAGGAACATATTTCATTTATGATTAGTCCTTTTAATATTCAAGGTTAACATTTTATGTGTTTAAAAATTTTAAAACCTTTATCCATTATTTTCACTTTATTCTTATCAATCACCAAAAATAGGAATAACCATGTCAATAACCAACTTGAGGGTCAATGTGATGATGGATCGAATGAGATTCACAACCAGATGTGAGTTAGAATCGCAAGCTGGGTGGCTATATAATAAAGTTTTAATATGTTATCCAATGAAATACATTAATCTATAAACTGAAATAGTAACAAGGCTTGTTCATCAGTAATATTTATCCATCAAATCATTTGGATAAACAATGATATATTAACCATACCATCAAGTAGGCCAGTGGTTGGCATAACACCCTTGTCTTCTTTCAGTTATTGATTCAAGCCCTAGGACTCTGCCGAATGTGACAGGTTACATGATATGGGGGTTATTTTTTTTCTAGATCCAGATTAATATAATTCCAATAACATTACCGAAGTGAAACAACCCATAATCACCTCTAAATAAAATATTTGATAAAAACTAAAGGTTAAAAATACCTTTAAACTTATGAACACAAAATGTAAAGGCATTCTTCTATAAATATATTTTTTATTCAGAACATATACTAAACCAATATATTGTATTTCCATAAATCTCTTCTAATATATCTTTAATATTAGTGGAATCCCATCACAAAAAACCTAAAGGGTGGTGTTTGAGAAATTGAACATATAATAAATATTAAACTCATAAACCCGTGATATTATCCATAATTCTTATGATAATTAAGACTTATATTATTCTAATATTTAACATTATACATATATGTTTGATGAATCCTATAATGAAAAATTCCATTGGTAAAAATAATTCAACAATTTAATTATTTAACCCAAATAAATAAATATTCCATACATTTTTTTTTCAACAAATGTCTTTACATAGTCTAGGGGTTAACCTTTAGAATGGGGAATTTTCTTGGATAATACCAAGGTTCTTCACATTTAAGAAAAATAACTATACATGGATCCCAAGGATGAAATTTATTTCCTTCTATAATACTCATTATTTTCTATCATGAATTAATTAATTTATGACCTTCTTTTTCAAACATAAACAATTTTATAGTTCCTTTGAGACACATTCATGGAAGTCTCTTTCAATATTTAAAATATAATGTATATTTATCCTTATTTCTACCATGGCCTCCACTAATTGGTATCTTAGAGAAATTCAACATTCTCTACTTTGGGGACCCCAATAGTCAGTTATGTTATTAGTTGTTAATCATTTTTTGGGATAACTGTTTATGAATAATCACAATATCATTCATCCCTATCATAATTCCATTTGGTTTCTTATATTCACCACATTTTCCTTCATATGAAACATTATGATGATTCCTTCGAGGTATAATGATTGAATAAAACCAAAAACCATAGAGTTAGAAACAATAATCATTATGGAAAACTATATAACCATTTAATCAGGTCTAAATCATAACAACTTGTTTTCAATCCAATAAAACATAATTTTAAAATAGGTAATTCATTTTAATTATCTGTTCAAATCCTTTGTAATGGTTTTTAAATAAAATTTGAATTATATAAAGCATAACCCCAGGAGTGTCCAAACATGTGTACAGTGCAGGGACCCAAATATTGACATAAATGTATATTACATTAATTTTGCAGAAAACATAATACATGAAAAAAACAGATGCCCAATGACCATATTAGTTTAGTGTCTTTGGAACCTCGGAACAAAATCTTCCAATCAGGGTGAACGATCTTCAACATCTCCCATAAATTTCGCCCCCTTTTTTTACCTAAAACCTTTATTTATATCCTTGGGAAAAGAAAACATAAAAAGGGTGAGCTCAAGTGCTCAGTAAGGTTAAACATGGAGAACATAAAAAAATCCATATTCATTTGAACATAAAAACATTATCACAAAATCTAAACTTCAAAATCTTGAGCAATGACAAAAAACATGGCAGTACATAAGGCATATATCATAAAAGAACATTAATCTTGATAAATATCATGTGAATAAAACATGTAATTGTGGAAAACAATTATTCACATGATATGATTTCTATAGTAGCCAATGCATTGCTGCCAAGACCATCATAGTGGATAATGTCCATTACTGAACTAGGTTTACTTGTCGTTCCAGCCCTGTATTATTGAATCGGGTTTACTTGCCATTCCCGCCCTATATTACTGAAGAGGATTTACATGGCGTTCCATCCATGTCTATTACATGAGATATAAATCTTTACCCAATGCATTGGAGGGAGATATAGGTCCCACCAATCTCATATTCAAATCATTCTTACGTGTGCCACAAAACAATCATAAATCATTCATCATAACCCAAAAAATAAAATGGGTTTCATAAACATCATCTCATCATAACATAATCCATATAAAACAAACTGATATCATTTAATCATAATAAAAATCAAACCATGTAAATAATATAGACATTATACTTGAAACATAAACATACTAAATAATGTCATCTTAGATGAAAAAACAGATGAAATGATTTCTTGAGGAAAATAACATTTCTTCTTCAAAATCAATTTCATTTCAAAAAAATGCCACAAAGTTTTAAAAGAAAAGTATTTTATTGAAAATAATAATGATATCTTGTAGAGTAAGATTCATGAAAATAAGGCGTTATGAAACTATAAAAATCCATTCATGCCGTATAAGTTAAAAAACATTCTCTTCATACTTTTTCTGAAAAAGTCAAAAAGTACCTCATATGGTAACCAAAAAAAGATTCCTTCCATACCACATAGTAAAAGTAAAAAAGGGGTAAACATGACTTTAAAAATACATGGAATAATAGTAAACAATTTAGGAATTTTTTCTAGAAACACATGGACATGGATGATAAATATAACCATAGTAAATATTTACGTATAAGTAATCTCGGATAAAAATGAGATTTGAAAAATTATTCCTTACCATAGGACCGATATGATTTGTACATATTCAAAACTACTTTATAATTATTTAAATAATGTCATAGAACTTTTCCAGAATCATATTCATTGTTATGATATCATATATGTTCATATTTTTATCATCTTATTAGTAATATTTCATTGTTACTTGTTATTCAGGTGTTCATTGCTTTATGTTCTTATCTGTGTTTTGTCGAATAAATTCTTATTAATATTGTTAGGTTATAGATACATCATTTAAATAATGGTATTGGTGTAATATATATCATATTTATTCAATTAATTAATTTATATAATCATTATTCAGTGAAGATCATATAGAATGTGTCGCATCACATCGTGGAGACGGTAGGCCGTACGTACGCACGAGCGATGATATCATTCCCATGATTATGGAATTGTAATGAAGTGTATGGGTTATAATATTTAATAATCAATATCACTTTAAATTAATCATATATAGTTATTTCTTCCATACTTATACCCATCCAAGTTTCTTAGTGGTGAAATAAAATATTACACCACGGCGTGGAGACAGTAAGTCGTACGTACGCACGCGTGATGATTTCATTTTTTCCATAGGATGTGTAGAAGATAGAATATGGTTGTTTCATATTCATAGTAACATATCAGAATAATAGTGACACTGGAGTTATTACTTAATAATGAAACAACTCGTATAGAGGATGTAGGAGAAGAAATAAGTTTGAAAGAATCAGTAAAGGATATAACCTCTTCTTCAACGCGCCTCCTCTTAACCTCCTCTTAGGGCACTAAAGTTGGTCTTTGAAAAAAAAACCAGGAACTCTTGTAGGTTTCTAGGGAAGTGGATAAGTCAAATGGGCTGGGTTTGAACGAATTTGAAAGCTCAAAATTGGTGTGAAGTGGAGAGGGAGGAGGTTCCCTTCTATAAGGGAGGAGAGGGTCACCTTTGTTAACCTAAAAAATATTAATTTATAATAAATTCAAACCCAACTTAAAAACCACCAAAAATGACTCAATTCGAATATGAGATGAGATAGTGTTGTAATATAATCAACTAATAACATTTAGACATGTTTTATGTTTATATTAAACCTTATCATTTTGATTTGTCCTTATTTAATCTATTTAATTTTATTTGTGGTAATAATATTATAAATTTTTAATTGTTATAAATACATACTTATATATTGTTAAGATTCCATAATTGGAAACTACATATCCATTTTGACCATATAATTTTCAATTTGTAATTTTTAAATATTTTTGTGATTTTTAATTAATTTAATAATATGTTATTTTTATAAAATATCAATAGTGTAAATCTTAAAACTATTCATTTATTTGAATTTAAATAAAATAAACACAATGAATATATTTGAACCAAAATATTTAATAGGTTCCTAACATGTCATATTATTATATAAAATTCGTGGAACATATTAATTTTTTCATATAATATTTATTTTAATATTTTTAAACCAATTTATTTGATATTTCTATTAATAAAATAATTACTAAAACATTTGTGTATAATTATTTAATATAATTATTTGATTCATAAAAATAAAAAATAAAAAAAATATGAATATAAATCTAATATATTTCATAAGAATATTTTGGTAGAATTTATCTTCTAAAACATCATTTTTTTAAAATATTATGTTTATTAAATTATGAAGGTGACAACTTTGACATCAATTAAAATAAAATATTATAAGTATCATAATTGATTTTATAAGGCTAAAAATGGTCATTAAATCTCTATTTGGATGATTATAGTTTATATTTATACTACCAATAAGCTTTTGTTAGGTTTTTGGGACTTTTATGGGTATTATTAGTTTAATAAAAACTATATTATTGATTTTTCACTAAATAAATAATTTCTGCATCATTAATGTATAAGCTATTAAGGTAGTTATATATTTCTTAAAAATTAAAAATAAATCACCAAGATAAAGAAATACTTTTTATATTTAAAATGAGTATTTATAACCGAATTTATATTCTGTATAACCTTATATTAAAAATAATTTAATTATTAAAGTTTGAGTGTGACATATTTCACTTTCATTTAAATTAAATAAATTGAAGGTATTAATCACATGCTAGTGCGTTATAATAGATAACATTTCGACCCAAGTCTATTTTAGGAAGAAATATAGTCATCCAATTATATTAAGAAAAGTGTTAGGGTAATTTTATAATATTTTTTTTACCCTTAATTACCTAATTTACCTTAAACTGTGGTAAATAAAATTTACTGTAGTTACTATTCATAATGCCCAAAAATAAAAAGGCGTCTATTAATATAATTTGGACCCACTGATTCCAAATATGGAATCCATTTTTCCAAATTCAAAAAACAGAAGTTGCAGTAATTAATTTAAAATTAATCTCATTATAGAAAAAACAGGTTTTTGTTTAAAACATTGCAAAAGATTGAATTGATTTTACCTACGAATTCAATGTAAAATTAATCCTATTGAAATAAATTATATTTAATGGTAAAAATATATTCTATTTATACTTTCAAACAATTTTCTATTATAATTTAACCATATAAATTATCTCGATGAAAAAAGTTGTTTTTAAGTAAAACTTAGCATGTTTTTACTATTCATCAAAATAAGAACGTTGTCAGAAAAATATCAAAACATTATACAATGTAAAATTTTATATCCTAATTCAAAAAAATTAGTTTATTTTGTCAAATTTAACTTATGAACTTGTCAAAAATTATATTTAAAATGGGTGCACCATCAGAAGGTGGAAAAACTGCATTTTTTGAAAAATACTTATTTTATCCAAAAAAATTATTTTCTTCTCATACTTTATTATAGAAATGTTTAGGATGAATTATAATGTCATAAAATTAAAAATGTACTCAATACCATTCATAATGGCTAGTTCATAATAATATTATAATAATATATCATTTTTTTAGTGAAACATGGTATTGCGTACAACACACGCTATTAAGGAAGATCTCTCTTACGTGCAATACAAGACAAGAATAGTGTTTGCGTATAATAAAATATAATACGGTGTTGCGTATAATGCAAGTTAATCTTGGTGTAGTGTACAACATAAGACATCAAAGAAATTAAAAAGAATATTTCTCATAAAATATCAGGGTGTTACATTCTACCCCCCTTAAAATTAATTTCGTCCTCAAAATTCATTGGGGTTATAAATAATTTACTACTTGAATGTTTCTTTCATAGAAACCCACATCATAAAAAGGAATACTAAAACTTAATTTTAAAAAGTGTTGTAAGAAATGTAACAGTTAACCAAATTAACTCATCCCTGGGTTTCCACATAGGAGAACATAGGTGAAAACATGGATATAGAAGAGAAATATAACCATCAAGTTCTGATGGATAGTGGTAGAGAACATGGCTATGAAAAACCCAACAATGTCACACTTCGATTATGGGTTCGATTCCCGAAACTTTGTCTGACACGACGGGTTGTCGTCCTTCTGGAATGTTTTCCTTTTTCTAAAAATATAATATTATAACATTTTAGAAATTTTTTTTCCCTTAAACAATACTATCTGATGTCCATCTTAATCCATTCCAACCTCTAGGTTTATCAAAAATACTTATGTCCAATCTCATAGTATAATGAAAATGATTACTATAAATGTCATCTTCCTAGCATGTGAATACCATCATTTATCCCCCATATATCATATGATATATCTTGTTGGTCACATTCCAAACATGTGAATACCTTAATCATGTATTCTCTTGAAACATGAATTACCATAGAACCTTAGTGAAAACATGAATGTTGTCAAAAGTTAACTCTTTACACATACCAAAATCCCAAAATTTCTATATTCTCAAACCATGATGTCACTTTTTCCTTATATCAGTCATGAACTCATTAATACTATCAAACATATTATTTTCTCTTTATCCCTTAATTTGGAGCATATCATCTTCTTTCGAAAAATATTTCAATCAATTTTCATGGTTATCGGTACCATATTATTATGGAAGACCACAATGGACCAATACATAGAAATTCCAATATACCATAAAAGTACCTCAACAACATTATTCTTGAAAACCAATTCATAAACACTTCAATCCATCCTCCTCAATGACTTTCATGGAATAAGTCATTCATTGATTTATAAGTAACCTGTTAGGTCAAGTCATTGAGTTGGGTAATGCCCATGTTCTCCACAGATAATACATTGAACTCCATAACAGTCTGTCACTCTATGACCCTTCTCCCAACACAGATAACATCTTCTCCTCTATTTGATGTATTCATGAAGGTTGTTCTTCCCTTCTTCAAAAATCTCAATCTTACTTTCTCTATGTACCTCACCATGCGAACATGTATAAAAGTCTATCTTCTTCTCATTTGATGAATTATGAATACCACTAAAGTTCACCTTGTTAATCATATATCTCGATGACTGATTGGGCATAATCACAATATCTTTCTTTCTAGGAACTACACAATTTTTTTTCTCATAGTCACCAATTTTTCCCTTGGATTCAATGATGACCCAATTCCTTCTAATCCCCTCCATTGACTAATACCAAAAACCATGTTGTTAGAATTAGTAAAAATAACGAGGAACCACATAATCATAAAAAGTCTAATTTATCACAAATTATTTAATCCATGACACTTTAGGTTCACACAAGTTTATTATCAATCATCAAGATAATTCTAGTACTATAACCTACAGTTATACTAAACCTTAGGGACATCCCTAAACATACCTTAGAATTATATCTAGGGATCTCACTAAAGTTTTCGCATCATAATATCCAAAGGTTAACTAAAAATTCTTTCTGATACCAACTATAGAGACCCAAAGCTTTACGTACATGGGCATTAAATTACTTATTTGGAAAACATAATACATAAAAAAATAGATGGCCCAAGACCATATTAGTTTACAGTCTTTGGAAACTCGGAACAAAATCTTCTAATCATGTTGAAAGATCTTCAACTTCTCCCATAAAGTTATTCCCCTTTTATTACCTAAAACCATTATTTATATCCTGGGGAAAAGAAAAATGAAAAAGGGTGAGCTCAAATTATCAGTAAGGGTAAACATGGAGAACATAAAACAATCCATAAACATTTCAACCTAAAAACATGAGCATAAAATCTAAACATAAAAATCATAAGAAATGACATAAAACATGGCAGTACATAAGGCATAGATCATAAAGGAACATTAATCATGATAAAATATCCTTATAATAAAACATGTAATTATGGAAAACCATTAATCACATGATATTATTTTCGTAGTACCCAAGGAATTGCTGCCAAGACCATCATAGTGGACAAAGTCCTTTACTGAACCGGGTTTATTGTTGTTCCAGCCCTGTATTACTGAACTAGATTTACTTATCATTCTAGCCATGTCTATCTCATGAGATATAAATATTTACCCAATGTATATTAGGGAGATATATGTCCCACCCATCTCATATTTAAATCATTCTTACGTGTTCTACAAAACAATCATAAATCATTCATCATAAACCAAAGAATAAAATGGGATTCATAAAAATCATCTCATCATAACACAATCCATATAAAACAAATGGATATCATTTCATCATAAGAAAAATTAAACCATGAAAATAATAGAGACATTATACTTGAAACATGAACATAATAAATAATTTCATCTCATATGGAAAAAAACACATGAAATGAATTCTTGAGGAAAATATCCTTTTTTCTTAAAAATAATTTTCTTTTCAAAAAATGCCACTGAAATTTAAAATAAAATTATTTTATTGAAAATAATCATGAAATATTTTAGAGGATGCTTCATGAAAATAAGGTGTTATGAAACCTTAAAAATCCATTCATGTCGTATAAGTTAAAAAAATTCTCTTCGTACTTTTTCCAAAAAAGTCAAAAAGTACCTCGTATTGTAACCAAAAGAAAGATTCCATCCATACCGCATAGTAAAAGTAAAAAATAGTAAACATGACTTTAAAAATACATGGAAGAATATTAAACACTTTATGAAAACTTTTTTATAAAACATGGACAAGGATGATAAATATAACCCCAGTAAATATTTATATATAAGTAATCTCAGATAAAAATGAGATTTGAAAGATTATCCCTTACCTTACGTCCGATATACTTTGTACGTATCCAAAACTACTATATAATGATTTAAATAATGTCATTTAATTATTCCAAAATCATATTCATTTTTATGATATTATGGTCATACTCTTATCTTCTTATTATTAATATTTCATTACTACTTATTATTCGGGTGTTCATTGCTTTATATTCTTATCCGTGTTTTGTCGAATAAATTATTATTCCTCTTTTTAGGTTATAAATAAATCATTTAATGAATGGTATTAGTGTAATATATATCATATTTATTAATTCAATTCATTTATATAATCATTATTAAATGAAGATCATGTAGAAGGGGTCACATCACATCGTGGAGACGGTAGGCCTTACATGCGCCCAAGCGATGATATCATTTCCATGATTATGGAATTTTAACGAAGTGTATGGAGTATAATATTTAGGAATCAATATCACTTTACAATAATCATATATAGTTATTTCTCCCATACTTATACCCATCCAAGTATGTTAGTGATGAAATAAAAGAGTACACCACGGTGTGGAGACAGTAAGTTGTACGTACGCACACGTGGTGATTTCATTTTTTCATTGGATGGATAGAAGATAGAATAAGGTTGTTTAATATTCCTAATAACATATGAGTATACTAGTGATACTAGATTTATTACTTAATAATGAAACAACTCATATAGGGGAAGTAGGAGAAGAAATAAGTTTGAAAGAATCGGTAAAGGATATTACCTCTTCTTCGACGCGCCTCATCTTAACCTCCTCTTAGGGCACTAAAGTTGGTCTTTTAACAAGACAGAGACCTCTAGTAGGTTTCTAGGGATGCGTAGAAGTGAAATGGGAATGTTTTTGACGAATTTAAAAGCTCAAAATTGGTGTGAAGTTAAGAGGGAGGAGGTGGCCTTTTATAAGGGAGGAGAGGGGCACCTTTGGAAACATAAACAATATAAATTTATAATAAATTCAAACCTCACATAAAAACCTCAACAAATGACTCAATTTGAATATGAGATGTGATAGGGTTGTAATATCATCAAAAAAAACATTTAGACATGTTTTATGTTTATTTTAAACCTTATCATTTTGATTTATCCTTACTTAATCTTTTTAATTTTATTTGATGTAATAATATTATAAATTTTTAATTGTTATAAATACATACATTTTTATTGCTAATTTTCCGTAATTGGAAACTTTATAACCTTTTAGACCATATAATTTTAAATTTGTAATTTTTTTTAAATAATTTAATAATATGCTATTTTTATAAAATACCAATAGTGTAAATTTTGACACTATTAAATTATTTGATTTTAATTAAACTACACACAGAAAATATATTCGAACAAAAATATTTAATAGATTCCTAACATGTAATATTATTTTATAAAATTCTTGGATCATATTAATTAGATCATATAATATTTATTTTAATATTTTTAAACCATTTATTTGATATTTCTCTTAATTAAATAATTACAACAAAATTTTTGTATAATTATTTAATACACTTATTTGTTGCATAAAAATTAATAATTAAATACTATGATGAATATAAATTAAATAAATTTCATAATAATACATTTAGTCGAATTTATCTTCTAAAAAACCTACCTTTTAAAATGTTATGTTTATTAAATTATGAAGGTGACATCTTTGACATCATTTAAAATAAAATAATATAAGTATCATAATATCTTTTATAAGCGTCCAAAAGGTCAAAAATTCGACCTATAGATGATTATGGTTCTTATGTACATGACCAATAATATTTGGTCAGGTTTTTGTGCCTTTTATGGGTACTATTAGTTTAATAAAGACCATATTATTGATTTTTAACTGAATAAATAATTTCTACATCATTAACATATAAGATATTAAGGTAATTATATATTTCATAAAAATTAAAAATAAATTACCATTATAAATAGAAACATTTTAGCTTTAAAATGAGTATTTATATCTGAATTTATACTCTGTATTACCTTAGATTAAAAATAATTTAATTAATAAATTTTGAGTGACACATATTTCACTTTAATTTAAATAAAATAAATTAAAGGTCATAATCACATACTAGTGGGTTCTAATAGATACCATTTATACCCAATTATATTTTATGACAACATATAATCATCCAATTATATTAACACAACTTTTAGGGTAATTTTATAATATTTTTTTACCCTTAATTACCTAATTTACCTTTAATTGTGGTAAATAATATTTACCATAATTACTATTCATAATGCCAAAAAAAGTGTTTCCTATTAACATAAGTTGGACCAACTGAATAAAAATATAGAATCAATTTTTATAAATTCAAAACATATAATTAATAGTAATTAATTTAATATTAAACTCTTTGTCCAAAAAAACGGGTTTTTGTTTAAAACGTAGCAAAAGATTGAATTGCTTTTACATACGAATTCAATGTAAAATTAATGCTAATGACATAAATTATATTAAGTGGTAAAAATATATTATATTTATACTTTAAAACAATTATCAATTATAATTTAACAATATAAATTATCTTGATGAAAATGTTGTTTTTATGTAAATTTAGCATATTTTTACTATTCATGAAAATAAGAACATGGTCAGAAAAATATCAAAAATTTATCCAATATATATTTTATATCCTGATTCAAATGAAGAAGTTTATTTTGTAAATTTGAACTTATAAACTTATCAAACATTAGATTTAAAATGGGTGTGCCATCAAAAGGCGGCAAAACTGCCTTATTTGAAAAATATTTCTTTTATCTGAAAAATTGATTTTGTTCTCATACCACATTCTAGAAAATGTGTAAGATAAACTATAATGTTATAAAATTAAAAATGTGGTTAATAATATTCATAATGGCTAGTTATTAATAATATTATAACAATATATCATTGTTTAGTGAAACTCGGTATTGTGTACAACAAACACTATTGAGGAAGGTAGCTTTTGCGTGCAACACAAGCCAAGAATAGTTATCGCGTATACTACAAGATAATACAATGTTGTATACAGTGCAAGACAATCTTGGTGTAGCGTACAACACAATGCATCAAGGAAATTAAAAAAAGTATGTCTCATAAAATCTCGGGTTGTTACAAACAGTATGGCCTATTATTGAGTACCAGGTAACACTTGAGTCAATCATAGTATGCATTTTTGGGAGTTATTATCCATACATACATATTTTCATGAACAATATCCCTATTTAGTATCTAGAAAGGGTTGTTTTTTATGGAAGAACGACATAATATATAAATTTTCAAAACATTAGTATTTTCTTCTATACATATTCTGAATCTCAATCATAAGGTTTTGTTCCCTGATCAATGTTTTTCTAAATCTTATTCCAAGGTTTCTACTAAAATTTCATTGATACAACCTATATAGTCCCCAAACCAAGTATCCTAGAGTCCTTGGGAACATTAATACATCTTTATTGGATTCAAGTGATCAAATATATAGGGATTGAATATTTTAGTAGTATTTGTAAATTAGTTACATAATGAAGACAGTCATTTCATTTGAAAAAAAATATGATATAATTTTTTTAGAAAATATAATTACTCCCTATAAAATATCATTGGAAATAATTTATAACAACCTAACTGAATTCTTGGGAAAGGAAATGAAATAAGTGTGATATTAGACACTTATTAACAGTTATGTGATGTAAAATATATCATAAATCAATAAGCATTATCAACCTAGAAATATAAATAATTGAACACACTTGAGATTTAAATAATTTTACAGTCCTAATTAGATAGTACATAATGATCATTCCTTCTAGGTCTAGTGATTGAATAAAACAATAAACCATAGTGTCAGAAATAATAATCATTATGGGAAACTATATAACCATTTAAATCAGTTCTAAATCATAAAAACTTGTTTTAAATCCAATTGAACGTAATTTTAACATAGGTAATTCATTTTCATTATCTATTGAAATCCTTTATAGTGGTTTTTAAATAAACTATTAATTATATAAAGCATAACCCTCAAGAGTGTTTAACCAGGTATAGAGTAAGGCCAATTTTTGAGTACCAGGTAACACTTAAGTCAATCCTGGTATGACTTTTTAGGTGTTATTTTCCATACATACATATATTCAAGAACCATATCACCTTTTATTATCTAGAAATTGTTTCTTTTTAGGAAAAATGACAAAATATATACATTTTAAAAATATTAGGATTTTCTTCTATACTTATTCTAAATCTTAATCATAAGGTTTTGTTCCCTAATCATTGTTTTTCAAAATCTTATTCCATGGTTTCTACTAAACATTCTTTGATACCACCTATAGATAACCCAAACCAAGTATCCTAGAGTCCTTGGGAAAATTAATAAATCTTCATTGGATTCAAGTGATAATATCTATAGGGATCAAATATTTTAGTATTATTTTTAAATTAGTTACATAATCGAGACATTCATTTCATTTGAAAAAAAATATGATATAATTTTTTTAGAATTTATAATTACTCCCTCTAGAATATCATTGGATAACATTCATAATACCCTCCATGGATTCCTGGGAAAGGAAATTAAATAAGTGTGATATTAGACACTTATTAAGAGTTATGTGTTATAAAATATATCATTTATCAATTAGCATAATCAACCATGAAATGTAAATGATTGAACACACTTTCTATTTCAATAATTTTACAATCTTGATTAGATAATCCATAAATATGATTCCTTTGAGGTCTAGTGATTTAATAAAACCAAAAACCATAGTCTCAGAAACAATAATCATTGTGGGAAACTATGTAACAATTTAAATCAGGTCTAAATAATAAAAACATGTTTTAAATCCAATAAAACATAGTTTTAACATAGGTAATTCATTTTTGTTATCTATTCAAATCCTTTGTAATGGTTTGTAAATAAAATGTTAATTATATAAAACATAACCCCCAAGAGTGCCCAACCAGGTGTACATTAAAGCCTATTTTCGAGTACCAGGTAGCACTTGAGTCAATCCTAGTATGCCTTTCTAGGAGTTATTATCTTTACATACATATGTTCAAGAACTATATCCCATTTTAGTATCTAGAGAGGGTTGTTTTTTTAAAAAAAATGACATAATATATACATTTCCAAAACATTAGGATGTTCTTCATTACTTATTCTAAATCTCAATCATATTTTTTTCCCTAATCAATGTTTTTAGAAATCTTATTCCAAGGTTTCTACTAAACTTTCTTTGATACCACCTATAGAGACCCCAAACCAAGTATCCTAGAGTCGTTAGGAACATTAATACATCTTCATTGGATTCAAGTGATCATATCTATTGTGATAGAATATTTTAGTATTATTTGTAAATTAGTTTCATAATCAATAAATTCATTTCATTTGAAAAAAATATGATATAATTTTTTTAAAAAAATTTTATTACTCCCTCTAGAATATCATTGGATATCATTCATAATACCCTTCCTAAATTCTTGGGAAAGGAAATGAAATAAGTTTGATAAGAGAAAATTATTAACAGTTATGTGATGTAAATGATATTATAAATCAATAATCATATTCAACCTTAAAATGTAAATAATTGAACACACATGCAATTTCAAAAAAATTAAAAACCTGATTTAAATTATTATATAGTTTCCCATAATGATTATTATTTCTGGAACTTTGTTTTTTGGTTTTATTCAATCACTAGACCTCGAAGGAATCATCTGAATGTTTCATATGAAGGAAAATGTGGTGAATATATGAAACCCAATGTGATTATGACTGGGATGAATGATATTGTGATTATTCATTACCAATTATCCCAAAATTTGATTAACAATCAATACCTTAACCAACTCTCAGGCTCTCCAAAGTCGAGAATAATGTATTTCTCTAAGAACTCGATTAGTGGAGACCACCATGGAAAGAAGAATAAATTTAAATTATGTTGTAAATGTTGAAAGAGACTTCCATGAATCTGTCTCAAAGGAATTGTGAAATAGTTTGTGTGTGAAAAAGAAGGTCATAAAGTAATTAATTCATGATAGAAAAAATGAGTATTATGGAAGGAAATAAATTTCATCCTTGGGATCCATGTATAGTTTTTTGTCTTAAATGTGAAGAACCTAGGTATTATCTAAGAAAATTCCCCCTTATAAAGGTTATCCTCTAGACTATGGAAAGACCTTTGTTGAAATAAAATAGATGGATTATTTATTTATTTGGGTTAAATAAATAAATTGAAGAATTATTTTTACCAATGGTATTTTCATTATAGGATTCATCAAACATATATGTATTATTTTAAATATTAGAAGAATATATGTCATAATTAACATAAGAGTTATGGATAATATCATGGGGTTTTGAGTTTAATATTTATTATATGTTCAATTTCTTAAAAACCACACTTTATGTTTTTTGCGATGGGATTCCACTAAGATTAAATATATATTAGGAGAGATTTATGGAAATACAACATATTTGTTTAGTACATGTTCTGAATGAAATATATATTTATGAAAGAATTCCCTTACATTTTGTGTTCATAAGTTTAAAGGAATTTTTAACCTTTAGTTTTTAACGAATATTTGATTTTGAGGTAATTATGGGTTGTTTCTATTCAGTAATGTTATTGGAATTATATTAATATGGATATAGAAACAAAGAACCCCCATATCATGTGACAACTTGTCGCATTCTGCAGAGTCCTAGGGCTTGAATCCATAACTTAAAGGACACAAGGGTGTTATGTTTACCACTAGCCTACATGATAGTCTGGTTAATATATCAATTTTTATTCAAATGATTTGATGGATAGATATTAATGATGAACAAGTTTTCTTTCTATTGCAATTTATAGATTAATTTATTTCATTGGAAAACATATTAAAACTGTTTTATTTTGGGAAAATATTTTTAGATGGAAAGAAAGACTTCTAACCATTTTACGGATCTTAGGATATATTAAATGAAAATTTTTGTGCATCACACACAAAAAATATAATTTCTGGATATTCATTTCATGCAGTATGAGATGATGTTGAAATTGATCGAATTATAACCAAAGGATGGAATTGATCTTATGAAATTAAATGACATCAAGTATGTATATTTTTTTATTATCATAGTCAATATATTAATGTAATTCATCAAAATCAGGGAAAGAGATATCAAAACAAAAATGTTACCATGTTACCTTCATATTTGATGAATCAAATGTTCTTTTAAATAATCATAGATTTATGTTTTTTCGATCTATGAAAATCCATTGATCAATAATTTTCATGGGATCAATGATCACTATCACTATTTATAATTATTTATAATTTTCTTTCATGTCTATATCATCGCATCCACACAATGTTCTCTTATATATAATCCTTGTATTGTGTTATTTTTCAATGAATTTTTTACTTCCCTTTATCTCTTGTGAAGAGGAATATTTATAAACACTTTTTGTGGTGTGGGTTTCCAAATAGTTTATTTTCAAATATTGAAACCTTGATTCCTTTTATCAATATTAAATTGTAATGAAACAATTAATTAAAGGGTGGTAGAATATAACACCCTCATATTTTTAAATAAATAAACTGTGTTCGATAGTATATATGACCTGTGAAAATTAGATTACTTTGTAATGTAACAACGCATGGATTTAAAAAATATTTAATTGAAAAAAAAATCAATCTAGTGAATATCTCTTAATGCAGGAAACATCAAGTTTTAATGAAACACAATAGTATATTATAATATTAATATTTAAAATGTTACCATTATAACCTAACTGTTATGTGGGAAAGTATGAATAGTACTAAAAAAATTCAAATAGATATATTTTAAAACTATTTATACAAAAAATAAATAATTATATATTGATTATAAATAAAATAAGAATCATTTAATAAAAAAGGAAATGATTTCCAGAAAAATGTAATTTACTAAAAGAATGTATACTCACACTTATAGAACCTAATTTGAAATTAATTTTGACCTATAATATAAAATTTAATTTAAAAATTTAAATAAATTATTTAAATGTATAAGTAATAATTATCTGGGGGAATTTTTTTATAATTTTCTAAAAATACTAATTTTTGGATAGATAATGAAAAATATTGATTTCTATTGAAAACTATCTTTTTCATTAAATTAATTACATTGAAAAATTATGTTATAAATTAGTTTTTATATAAAATTAGTTCATATATATTAAAATTTAATTTATTTTGGTAATTTTAATCAACTTAATTTTGAGTTAGGATAAAAATTTGTTTAAAACATTTGAATGACTCTCTTTGAAAAAAGTGTTTTTCGATGCGTCTGCGAGTTTAATTTTAAATTAATTTTTAAAAAATATATAAATTGAATTTTTGAAAATGAATTAAATATTTTAAATTATAATAATTTATATTGTATGAAAATTTCATCTTAATTTTTCACCATTATGAATAGTTAAATTATTATAAATTAATTTCTCTAGTTAAATAAAAAACAGATTTTCCATGGGTTATACTAAAAAGATAAGCATTAAAATCACCTAAAAATGTAAAAAAACATTTTATCACAATATTTAGATCTTTTATCTTTTTAGGTTATATAATTTTTCATTTTGGATCCTTTTTAATATTAAAAATGACTTTACACATTTGTATTTTTAAAAATTCATGATTTTCCTCTCCCCCATTTATAAAAGGCCACTCTCTCCTTTCATATCTTCACACCTCTCAATCATTTTTTCTAGAAAAAACCCTGAAACAATATCTCCCCACATCCTTATAAACTTTCTATATATTTTTTATTTTTAAACAGCCAACCCTAGGGTCCTTAAAAAGATATCCAAAGGAGTTTTATCTAAGAGAAGGTAATTATTTAATGAAACTATTTTGTTTTTTCTTCTTTTTACACATTAAATTGTATCATAACACTTATGATATAATGAAAAAATAATATTAAATATTCTGATATGACATAGTTTTTATGGAATAACATTTAACCATATCCTTATAGATCAAATGGGAAACAAAATCGTTGATCTTGTGTATGGAGGACTACCACCTCACGAACTAATGTAAACTATTTTTCATTGACACAGATACTTATATTATATAATTTTGGATTTAATGTATATATATAATATTTAAGAAGTTATTATAACTTTTTATTTATAATATCATTTATAACTTCTTAGTTTCCATTTCATTTAAAATTTCATATCATCGCCTATGTGTACGTTGGACAGCAGCCTTCTGTAGCGATATGCACCATTTTTAATATATTAATTACATAAGATGTAATAAGGATAATTTAATGAATATATGATATATATATTACATGATAGTTATTATTTAAATTTATTATATCATTTTCTTCATTACCCTTTTACTCATTAATGGAATGACATCATTCCTCATTCATAGATACGACCTACCGTCTTTATAAAGCGATGTGATTCATTTTCCATGTACAGCCTTAAAGAATGATTATAAAAAATTTACTAATTATAAAATATCATATTCATAAAATAATTATCATTATAGATATGATATATCTATATACTATAACTAATAACCAACACTAGTGAGAAAACTAGCCAACTAAAACAAAAAACAGTGAATATAATAAAATATTTTTAAGAAATATATGGAAAGATTTTATAAGAGGGTCATGTATGATATTATAAAAAGTATTTTGGTTCTATTAAAAACTAATAAAATTAATAATACCATTATACATGAGGTTAATGCACCATCAAACAAATGGAAGTGAAATTTAAAGGACTTCGACTCAATTTCACTTCATTGAGACATATTTTCATGTTACAAACATTTCTTCTTTTATAGGATGTATATAATGCCCCTTTAACATGAAATATCATGATTCCATAATAACTCATGGTATTATATATTTCAACCTTAATTATTCTACCTAATGTTATTTGATATAAAAGATAGCAATTTGTAAAAAAATTCATTACTCAATTACCATTCATTAGGTTATATTACTTTATCATTATCTTTGATGATATAAGATTTTGTGTGAAATTAATTTTACTATATTATGTTGTATTTAAACTTTTTTATTTGTATTTTGAATTTATACACATAATTGACTCATTTTTTAATTCTCACTTCAAATTTATGATCATTTTAAGGATCTATTTCTAAATCTCATTTTAATTCGGATTGTTTATGATTGAATTTATATTAAAGGAAATTTTCCTATAAATGGATAATAAAACCCATTTTATTTTATTCTCATCTAGTTATTCTTGATCTTTTTAAATTATATTACCATTTCTCCATCTTTATTATTATAAAATATTTGTTAAAATGTATTTATAAAAATTGGGCATTATTTCCCTCTTCAGTCAAAAATGTTTTTCTTCAAAAACCATGCTTTCAAAAAATATTTTCAAAAATATTATTAAAATTTTTAAAATGATTTATTAAATTAATTTTCCCATTTCTTAATTTTTACAACATGTTTTTAAAGTAATCATCGTGTCATTTTTAAACAAGGCTAGTTTTCATCCAAAATTGTAAAAGCAATATTTGTTTTAGCGTATACAACATGTATAACATTTCCCACCATCATGGAATATCAATTTTTTAAAATTATTTTATGTTACAATTTTTATTTTGATGTAAATTTATTTCAAATTTTTTTTTAACTTTTATCTTTATAAATATTTTCCAATTAAAAAAGGATATTTTCCTCAAGAATGTTTTTAATATAATTTTTATTCTAATTCTATTCATCTTCAACAAAAACTCTATATTTTAATCTTACCAAATTAGGTATATTTTGTATTGATACAATAATTACTCTTTATATAGATGATTTTTATCATTCTTATCACAGAATGTATTGACATTCACTTTTATTGATTCATTTTTGTAGTCGTTATCTTTTATTTAAAATATTGACTTTGATATGACCATTGTGCATTTAATTTTCCCTAAATATATATATTTTTTATCATGGATATTCTTAATTCTTATACCATATATCATTTACACATATGGTGTTCTACAATGTATGGTATTTCTTAATCTCGAGAAATATTGATAAATCAATGTTATATAATTAATAAATATATATGATGATAAGTAACAATATTAATGAATTAAATCGAACATTCCAAGAATGGGGAATAATTTGTGTAGTGATATAATCATTTATAAATGATATTACACATATTCTAATGAATAAATGAATTATTATGTAATTAAGATATAAAAAAAATTCACACCATTAGTTATTTTGAAATATTATATCCTATCAGATCTTCCCTAGGAGAGAGCATATTTGGGATTTTTTCTTAACCATACACAATCCAATATTAAAAAAATAATTCATGATTGAAATCATTTATGGGGTAATTTTGTTCTCATTGATATTAGAACGTAAACCATGTTCGTTGAATGCCCCTTAAATGTTTTTATCATTACACACCTTACCCAGAAGGAATTATCAGTTGTAATGTATAGATATGTATCTTGAGAAAATTATAATTAATATTTATGATTTAGTATCTATGAAATAATTATTATAATTACTTCTTATTTATTTTTCTTTATAAATGATTTAATAATGGGTTTGATTAAAATTATATTTCAAAACAAAACAACACGAATTGTATTTTGGGCTAATAATAAATTAAATTTAAGACATAACATTTGAAATATTCATGAATTTCAAAAACAAATAATATATTAACAAAATATTATTATTATATAATATTTATTAATTATATTTGAAAATATAAATATATGAAGTCAATAATATTTTTTATAAGGGTTGGAAAACTGTTATTGTCAAAAAACCAATATTTTTCAATAAATAAAGTATTTTATTTAAAAATGTAAATTATAATATTTAGATATATACTTAGATAAAATAAATATTATTATTGTATTCATCCTGGGGAAATAATCCAATGGTAATCTTTTCCTAATTTTCTCAAATAGTCGAATTTCCATGTAAAAAAGAAATACGTTATAAATAAACAATGTAAATAATTACATCATAATGATCAAAAAGTGATTTAATATATTTTATAAATGGTATACATTGAAAAATAAAATATTTACCCTTTAAAATAATGTATGTTTAGTTTATTTGATCAATTTTATAAATCCTTTACGAATCCTCCAAAACAAATATTATATATTAATAATTAAAAATAAATTATTTATGCACATGAATCACTTCCACATCACCAAAGGTAATATTTTACTGATCTAGGTTTTTGGAATTATAAAATAATTAAAAAAAAATTTATTTGGAAGAAAATATGGGAAGAAACAATTGTAAGGTTTTTATTTTTTTATTACATTATTTTATAGAGTGAAAAAACCATGTTTAGGAAATAATAAATATATCCCCACTATTTTATTTTATAAAACCTCCAAAGATCCCATTTATCTTCAATAAGAAACTGTGGCTAACATGATTACTCTTAAAATTATTCTATTTATCCCTCCAATGGTTCCCCAAGCTCTCAAGACGATCCTCCCATGATTTCAAAAACACTATTTCAATGTATTGGATCCTCTCTTTTTGTACTTTATTCAAGAACCATATTTAATTTCTAAAATTTTATTTTAATATCTTCTTGTTGGAACATGTTTTTCCTCATAACTCTTACTTTACTTTTTTCAAAATTATTATAAACCCATTTCTCTCTCATTAAACAATTTCATGAATATTTAAGTGTTTCCATTATACTTCCAAAATTTCACTATGTTTTTTTAATTCCAGATGATTAGGATGTGAATTATTATACCCATTTACACTCAATGGTATTCATCTATATGTGCCTATATATATTCTATTTGGGACTTCCATGTATATAAACCTCACTACTCTATATTGGGGTTAATACGGATGAAGTACAATCTTATTCTATATGATCTATGTCGCACACATATTCATTACATATTATGATTATGATAGGTGATCCTAGATAGCGCTCTAATGAATTGGGCAGTGCTTTAATTTCATGACCTTCCATAAATGGTTAAAGAGATGTTATCCTGAGAAAACAATGTTATGATTTCTTGGTGGTTAACCCTAAACTTTTTTTATTCTATGTTTTAATTATTATTATTTTTCACATTCCCTTATTGCATTTATGCTAAATTTAAATATCATGCTTCCTTATCCATGATTATGATTCACACCAATTATATTAATTTTTTATGGATATAAGCACCCATGTATTTACATTATCTATTCCATTTTAATTTTTATTCCCTTACTGAGAATTATATCTCACCCCTTTCTTATGTATGTACCACGAATATCTGTTAACGTTATAAAAAAGAAGATAAAAGTAGGGAATGTCAATGAAATTTTCAATAATGTTATTATATCCACTTATAATGAATATATGTTACATACCTAATTTCAAAATACATTAGACTTCATTATCTTCTATGATTTTTTTAACTTTTTCCCTTATGCGTTAAAATCATAAAATAAATAGTATTAAATATATGTTTTTTTTCAATGTTGGAATTAGAGAAAGGTCTTGTAATTTATAGGATTATGATTTAAAAAAATCGTAAAAGATAAAGTGATAAGCCTAAACCTATATGAACATCCATAAATTTTTGTAAATTATATATTAAGTGGTTTCTATGCTAATACATCCATTTCTGGATACTACACATGGATTTGTCTTTGGAATATAAGTACATTGTGGTAATAACCATGAAACAATATATTAAGTCAGACTGAATTGCTAACTAGTTAATTAAAATGAGCCTTATTTCACACCTGATTTGACACTCCCAGAAAATTTTATTTGGTAAATTTACAATCTCATTATGAACCTCTATTATGTGAATAATAAATTCATATAATATTATATGTTAGGAAATATATCATGGATAACTTAGATAGAATCCTAGAAATCCATTGGTTAAGGAACATATATCATTTATGATTAATCACTTTAATATTCATGGTTCACATTTTATGTGTTTAATAATTTAAAAAACGTAATCCATTATTATCCCTTTATTCTTTTCAATCACCATAAATAGAAAGAACCGATTCAATAACCAATTTGAGGGTCAATGTGATGACTAATCGAATGAGATTCCCAACCTGATGTGAGTTAGAATCACATGCTGGGTGGCAATATATTCTCAACCGAATCATGTTTTTAACTGAAAAGTTATTGAATTAGAATAAAAAAATCCCCTATGAAAGATTAATTTTCAATTGGGGACTTCATGTAACAAAGGACTCCAACATTTAGTGGATATTTCGGTCCATTAAGTTTCAGAACAATGGATGACCTATATTTAAAAGATATTCCTCATCTTTTAATGTTTTGAGAAAGAGAATGTTATACTAGATTTTTATCAAATGGAAGGTGAATATGATAAATTTTATATTTTGTTCAATAATATGAATCACGGGGATTATATCAATGTGATGTATTTCAAGTAATTCTAGGAAAAAGTTTTTGTTAAATATTTTCCTCGCTATGTCCGACTGAAAATGGAGAGGGGCATCCTTTTCTATAAGGAAACAGATGATGAATCTATCAGTATGTATAATGAAAACATCACAACAATATCATGATACACCTTTATAATTGTTGTTACCCAAAAATATAATGGTTAACACTTCTTTAGAGGCCTAAAACTAATCCTATGAAAAGTCAGGTAAATTCACTGATTAAATAGCTATAATGAAATTTTAAAATGTTCCTTCAAATCTAAAATAGAGATTAGAGAATATTTGGTGACTTACAGGGATAAGAAGAAGAAAGTGGATTTTAAATTTTTTTTGGTCTGATAGAGAAATATATCAATTGAAATAAATTCTAACATCTCAATTGTCAAATGTGAGGGAAGAAGAACCCTATAAATTTCCTGAATGGGATACAAAAATACAATATTTATGGATAGGTTGGTCACCTAGCTAGAGATTTTTGATGCGAGAAACCCTCATATAAGATGGAAGGGAAGAATTATCTAGTAAACCCTCATTTCATTATCCATTATTACGACTACAAGGAACAACAACACTATGGGACCACTACACTATGATATGGGTTTTCATATCCCATCAACACCAACAACGTCTAAGGGAATGAGGGAAAGAATATTCCATCAAAATAGTTGTGGTGGATCCTGATAATGAAGTGGGAAAAAATAGGCTAGTTATTTATTTAATAATAGTGAATATGAATTTTTATTATGGTTTATTTAATTCATTTATATCCTGAAAATTTTGAAGAACTATTCAAAAACTGCCATAAATTGTAGAAGTTGAGAACTCAGTGAAAACATAAATATGGGAATTATTTAATCACTTGTATGTAACTCCTCATCTATAAACATATAAAATATGAAATTCCTAGTGAATCTTTTTATACCCTATTTTTTAGAATTTTATATTATTCTAGGCATGGATTGGTTTTGTTTATATTGAGTTAAAATAAATTGTTGAGAAAACGAAGTCACCCCTGAAATCATGAATCTCCCACAAATTCTACACATGTGTAAAGAGTGTGATGAATATTTTTTTTCTACTAACACAAGTATGGAATTTATTTCCATATGAGTAAAAAAATATTTCCTCAATGATTGAGGCTTATAAAAAGATAGTCCATGAAGACATTCTCATTATGAGGAAATACACTGATGTGTTTCTTGAATAATTATATGTTCATCCTCCAAGTATAGTGGTGGAATTATCAATTAATTATATACTTAAATATCTTAAAATATACCATAATTTAAATAGAATGTTTGTTGTTTAACATGAGTAATTGAAGAAAAAAGATACTTGAAAATATGTATAAAGGGTTTATATGCCCAAGTGCTACACCATGGGTTTCACCAGACTTCATTATAAAGAAGAAGGATGTGCCAATGCTCTTTTGCATTGATTTTCATGAGATCAAAAATATCAAAATATATAATTATTATACTTTGATATAGATTAATTACTCTTTTGATCAGCTATGTGGAGTCTAATTTTTCAACAATATAGATCTTTGGTTGGGATATTATCATGTAATTGTAAAGAAGGGGGATATCCCCAAGACATCTTCTGTACAAGGTATGGGAACAATAAGTTCACTGTGATTCCATTTGGACTCATTAATACCCCATAAATCATCAAAATCATGATCAATAGTGTAATTATTGATTACCTCCACCAATTTATTGAAGTATTTGTATAAAATATTCTTATCTACTCTAAAGGTAAGAATAAACATGGGGCCTATTGGGATAGTCCACAAAGAACCAAACAAAAGTAAAATATGTATTAAAAGTACAGTAAATGTGAGTTTTGGTTAGAGTAGGAATCATTCATATAGAATTTCACCATCATAAAATGGATATCTATAGATACTTCAAAAAGTAAGAAAATTTATGGGTGTCTAGGACTATCTTTTGTGCTTAAAATCCATAGTTTCCTTGAATTATATGGGTATTATTGTAGTTTTGGGAGAACTTCTCACGAATTTTCAGCACCCCAACCAAGTTGAAATAGAAATGATTCACATTTTTCCATAATAATGAATGTAAGGATAGTTTTAAAGAGATGAAGAAGAGTCTAATCACTACACATGTTCTCACATTACCCACCAGTGGGGAATGATTTGTGATCTAATGTGATGCATATAAAATTTGATTGGGTTGTGTACTTATGAAAAGTAAAAAAGTTATAGCCTATGCCTCCCACCAACTAAATATCCTTGCGTATAACAACAAAATTCATTTTCTAGAATGGGATAAATAGTTATTTATGTTAATATTATTATGCCATTATCAATATGGGAATAAGTGTAATATACATATGGACCATAAAATACCGAATTATATATTCCCAAAAATAAAAATTAATATGCCCCAATGGAGGTGGTTATTTATAATCAAGTATTCTTATTTTATCCATTACGATACTTGGATATCAAACAATGTGGAAGATGGTCTATGTAGAAAGGATCTTGCAACTCTATACATGATGAGGATTTCAAGGGATCTGATCGTCATGAACCTAAGGAGGATGGATATGAGAATAATAAAATGATTGTTATCCTACCTTTATCAAGTAACTTCTCAGACATCAATTATCAAGAGTATAAATTAATCTTATAATGATGATATGTTTCTACAGAAGAAGTTAGAAAATATTATAGAGTTCAAATTTTCTTAAGATGGAGTAATAAGGTTTGGAATTCATCATTTTCCCCAAAAAAACTAGTACTGAAGTGGGGAATTTTGGTTTATGTTCATAGCACATCCTTCACAATTCATTTATGAATCACTAATATTTATAGAGATTAGAAGAAAATTTTCTATTAGGATAATATGAAGAGATAGACTGCAGATTTTGTATCTCAATGTTTGATAAGTCAGTTATTCAAGGAGGAACTAGATAACATTAAAGGTATAATGAACCCATTTATCAAACAAGTATGAAAATTGGAATAAATAACCGTTTATTTTTATATAGGAGTCCATAGACACATAAATGGAAAACACTAACTGGGTGGTAGTTGACCAACTTTCCAAATCACTGCATTTCATTTCCATCGAGGAATATATATCTCTTGAACAACATTCCATGATATACATTAGGAAAGTGGTAAGACTTCGTAGAGTTTGACTCTCTATTATATGAGATTGATATATGTGGTTTAATTCAATATTTTGAAGAATAACTCATTAATCATTGAATACAACACTGAGATTCAATACCTCTTATCGCCCTCAGATAGATGGTAAGTCTAATATAATCATTTAGACACTAA
The DNA here is from genome assembly GCA_963277665.1 of Viscum album. Lineage (NCBI taxonomy): Eukaryota > Viridiplantae > Streptophyta > Magnoliopsida > Santalales > Viscaceae > Viscum > Viscum album. Next base: position 661,280,922 of record OY728128.1, read on the forward strand.
ATGATATGGTGATATCTTGTTTAATGGATTTATAAGGATGATGGTATCGACACCTTAACTTTGTAGATTTATCATTCAAAAAAAGTTTATATTTGATAATTCAAATGGAATGTAACGAAGATATGTTTGGCAATCGGTTTCGAATGTTGAAATGCTAGGATAAATATTGATAGAAAAATATGATGGGTCTCAATGTTATCCAGAAAAATTACAGAGAAGGTTCACACCATTTAATGTTATATGAAATCTTGAAAATTTCAAATTAAAATCATTATAAACATTCATTAAAGACACCTAGAGTTTGAGGGTGGTGAAAAATTGTCCCTTTATATATGGATAAAAAATAATTTCATGATATTTGAAAGAAATGGAAATAATAGTCCATGATACATCAATCCCTTTATGATCATAGATCACATCAGATTGGTTTCATATCCACTAGAACTCTAACCTAACATATCTCAAGTACATGATGTGTTCCATGTATCCATCATTAAAAAGTACATAAAATACCCCACACATGTATAAAACATAGATATTGTACCCTTGGATAATAATATTTCATAAGAGTAGGAGTTATGAAGATCTTGGATCATAGAGATAAAGTTCTGCGAAACAAGAAAAATCACCTGGTCAATGTTTTGTGGTTGAACCACAGGATTAAGGAAACAACATGGGATTTAGATCAAGTGATGAAATTAAACTACCGTCATCCATTTTTTGTGTGAAATGAAAATTATAGGGGTGAAATTTATAATGTGGGGAATAATGTTACTACCCAATATATTATAAATGAAATTCCATATCCCCAAATGAATAAATTCATAAAAATTAATGAATTTATAGAACTCTCAAGAACTACATTGGTTATTTTGGAAATGTATATCCTATCATATTTAAATGACCATTAGTAAACATAACCAATTATAATATATTTATTATATAATGATGATCTGATTACTATATATATAGTTTTATTATAATTTCTATTGATATAGATGAAATATGTGATGGAATTGACCAGTATAATCATACCCTATAAAGCCCATTTATTGTAGATTTTGGGGGAGATAACAAGTTTGGGATTTACCATTGACCAAGACCAATATGATATTAAATAACTAAATAATGAGTGAAACCATTTAATTTATAAGTCAAATATCATCAATATCATAGCCCAAACCACATTCGTTGAACAACCATAAGGAAGTGTCACAATCACACACCATTCTATTAGGGTGTTCGTTGGTGAAATAAATTATTATATATCTCAAACCAAAAAGAATGAACATCTATATTTTATTTTTTATTAAATAATTATTATATTTATTTCTTATTGATTTTACATTATAAATGATAAAATAACTAGCTTGATAAATATTTGATTTCAAAACGAAAAAACAGAAATTATTTTTTTGGGTAATAAGAAATTTCAAATAAAGCATTAATTTTTTATAATTCATGAATTTTTCAAATAAATTAAATCTATAAAATATATTATAACTTAATGATATTTATTAAGTATAGATGATCATATAATTTCATGATGTCAAAAATAATTTTTATAATGGTTAGAAAAATATTGTGGTAAAAAAATAGTATTATCATTAAATTGGGTTATTAATTTTAAAAAATAAATTCTCATATTTATAGATTTATTTTTTACAAAATACATATTATTTTCTTATTCCACATGTCAAAATTATCCAATTTTTCATTTTTCATTAATTTCTTAGAGATCTATGTTTTTAGGTAAAAATTAAATACGGTATAAATATACAGTTTGGATTATGACATCATAATGACCCCAAAGTAATGTAATATATTCTAAAAAATTTATTCTTGAAAAAACATAAATTTACCCTTTAATATAATGAGTTTTCTTGTTATTTTATTAATTTTATGAAGCCTTTATGGATCCTCTAAAACCTATACTAGATATTAATAGATTAAAATTAATTATTTATTAACATGACTTGCATCTACATCACTAAGGGTAATATAGTAATGATTTTGGTTCTTTAAAAAATAAAATAATTAAAACCACTACTGTTTGAAAGAATTTTGTTTCTATTTTTTGGTTTTTATTAATTTATTTTATAGATTCTAAAACCAATTTTCAAGAAATAATAATAAACTCCCCTCTATTTTCAAATATTAACCGACACGATATCCCATTAATGTTCATCGAAAAAACATGCAGGTAATCCATACTCATCATATTATTCATTATATCCCTCCCAAGGCTCCCACAATCTCTCAATAAGAACCCCTAATAATTTTTAAACAACCCCTCACGTTAAGGGATCCTCTACATCTCCTATTAATTCAAACACATTATTTACTTTATACATTTTTATCTCTCTTACTAATGATGTGATATGTTTTCCACATCAATAATATCATTTTTTGAAATCCAAATAATGATCAAATCCTTTATATCTCATTAAACCATTTTATGAATCACTATGTACTACTGTTATGCTATTGAAATTTCACGGTGTTTTTTATGCCAAATGATTGTTAAGTGAATTCCAATAACCATTTCTACTCAAGGGTATTCACCTATATGAATTTGTTATAATTTTGTTTTCTAATTAATTTCATGTAACCCACACTCATCAATTTTGGGGATAATATATATGAAATTAATTCTTATATTATTTTAAATATGAGGACACTTGTGAATATGTAATATACGATTATGATGGGTGCACCTAGAAAAAGGTAAAATTAATTGGGTAATGTTTTAATTTTATGATAATTTTTTTTGAAACATTCCATTATGGATTTTTTTTGTGCACTCTTCTTTCCCCACATTCCAAATTTCCGATGGAAGATGACTTCTATATCATTAATCAGTAATGTCAAATTCTTGCTTGAAACAAGATGAGGAGATGTCAGTTAATCCTTCCATGGATTCCTCCATTGTGCTCATCATCTTGTCTGGTTCCCCCTCATTAATTTAATTCATGTTCATAAAAATAATTATTTGTTATATATTAAGGTGGAATTTTTTTAATTACACAACTTCTGTCTTGAAAGAGAAGCAACCTTCAGTCATAAAAGTTAGTAAAATTTTCTATCTGTGGGAGTTTTTGGAAGTTGATTATATTGAGAAATTGTAAATTCATACCATGTGATGTCAAAGGAATCTCATAGGAGACATATTATTAATTTTTCCTAAGGTATTCCATGTCAAGAAATAGGTAATTCAAACCATGTTAGTAAGTTTTATGAGGATTTTTACCTGAGGAATCGCACATATATTGCATGGGGTTGGGATTCCAAATGAATATTCTTGTTTAATGTCGTTTGGATATGGGTTGTTTTCATATTTAACATCTTTATAAGATATGTTTTTAGTCATGTGTGTACTTAGGGGTAGATTTAACACATTGGATTTGGTGGAGTGTGTCCCAAGTGGGGAATATTTCACACCATGATGGTGGTGAGTGTGTTTTCAAGGGGGAATATTTTAGACTATAGATTTTGTGGAGTTTCTCCCTAGGGAGGAATATTTCACATTTTAAAGGCAATGAATTGTGTCCCCGGGGTGGGATATTTCACACTTGGGATTTTTTTGAGTGTCCCCAAGGGGGAATATTTAACACTTGGAGGGTGGTGTACTTTGTAGAGTGTGTACCCAGGGGGGAATATTTCACACTTGATATATGGTTAAGTTGGTCCCTAGTTGGGATATTTCACTATTAAAATTTGGTTAAGTGTGTCCTATGTGGGGGACATTTCAAATAGGGTAAGGATGTAGTTTAATTTCACATGATGATGAAATTTTCAAGTAGTTTAATATCATATGACTAGGATGTGGAGCTAGTAATTTTTATCTCTTGAATCTTGGATGTGGTTGGGCTACCCCCTATGAAGGACCATGTCGAGGTGAAAGATAAATCATGAAAAAGTACTCTCTATCGAGATAGATAAGTTATTAACCTCTATTATTCCACCCTTAAGTATTATGAGTTCACTTATCACACACCTCTGAGTTGAAATAGCACCCTGAATTTTTTAGAGGAGTGATAATCAGGAGTCCTTATGTTAGGGTTCCTATTATCAGGAGTGAGAGAAATTAGAGAACCTATTATTAGAAGAACTGGTTATAGTAATGGTCTAGGATTCTCTTCAAGCATAGGGGAATCTCGTTAGGGAAAATAATTATTTTTCACACAACTTTTTATTATTCCATGAAAATATAGTTTTTTCAGACTTGTGCTCTATAATATTTCCAAAACATGGATTCTGGAGGCGTAGGGGTGCATAATATTTTGTGTTATGAGTAGATAAAGGTTTTATGAAGGATAATTATCCTGATAGAATACTATATTCATTAATATTTTTTGTGTGAGGAACTATAAACCCTAGGATAATACACATGGGGGCCATGGGAGGTCATTCTTGCATGTTTTTATCCTTTTAGGGTCCATGGTATTTGGGCATTTTCTAATGTTGGGGAAGAGGGGTTAGCACGAGCGAGTGTGTCACTTCAACTTATTGATATCTGTTGCCAAAGAATTAGGGGGCTCTATTTATAGACAAAATTGGTGGTTGATTTCATGAAACTTTAATGGATCATGAAAATGGGTTGTAATATTCCCATTTCTTTGCTGATGGGGCTTGATTGTGAAAAATGTGGAGTTAAACATCACCTTTCTCACACAACTAGTTTCTCGTTTCAATTTTTTTTAAATATATATCCTTTTGTTCAAAGATTTCTTGGACCTCACATTATTAGTCAAGACTACCCATGTATCTTTTATCTCCAACATCGTCTTTGGTGTGAAAGTATTTTGCACATGAAACCTCTTGTCAACAGGAAACACTAAAAATTTTCGTGCAACATGTTCCTTATCCATGAAATGTTCCTTTTGGGTAGGTCACATTTTAAATTTATGAAATATTTTAATTTCATTGCATGATACACATTTTTCAGTGTGAAGAAATGTACCACCCGTTATAATAAAAGATGACGGGGGACTGAATGTTAAGGTTCTAATGGAAATGATGAGTTGAGCGACTGATTTACACTAGGTTTGATGACTTCCATCTTCAGTCTCCTATTCCTTTTGGTTACTATGGAATGCTAATGGTCATGTACCTATAAATAGAGATATGTCCCTTCATATTCTCACTTAACATCTATGTATGATAATCCATCTATCAATCACTGAACTCATCACCAATTCATGAAATTCCATGTTTTATGTGATGAATTTCACACAAACACTACATTTCACAAAATAGTTTATGTGATTCATTTGAACTTCTTCCTGACCATCTCACATTAAATGAGATGTGGAAAATTTTCATGAATGAAGCCCAATATTACATGACTCAATGTATGAGTCTACATATTTGTGAGAAATGGACTAACCTATTTATCAGGATATTATTGAAGCTGTCGGTGTGACTCGATGGGAGGAAATAGAAATGAATACATAAATTCCCAATGAAATAAGATTCATTTATGATAATAGGGAGTTCCTATGCCAACTGACTAAATACCATAAGTAATACTTGAGGAGAAACTGTTAGCCACTCTACAACTTTAGGATGATGGATGACTTGGCTATCCCATCCATTGAAATGAATATTCCACAGATCTAGTTCTCTCGTCTTGATAATATTACCCACTAGGACATCACTTCTCTAGATCATCCTATTTGGGGACATGATTTTGCTACCATATATGCTCTGATTATAAGGAAAAGGATGATGACCTGGTAGATTCCAAGGGATGAAGATTCCCCGTACCGTAATGAAATCATCTTCTAAACCAATATTTATAGTAACTACATGGGATAGTATAATGACTTGTACCTATGGTCTTGGGGGAACATTACTGATGAGTGATCATGGGAATACTTGGTATGTTTGACGTTTCCAGATCATGGTGCTGAGACACATCACCTAATGATGTATGATGTAGTGTGGAATTCCCAGTTCCTTGTTTATCGACCACATGTGAAAATATCGTAGCTTCTCACATGATGGTTCTTAGAACCCATCACCTTTCACATTCATTATGTGTAGGTGGGGATCAGTTTGTGGGTCCATCAATACATTGTCAACATACTAATGATAGGATTAGAGTATAAGTAATTCTTCCCATTTCTGAATCCCAGGGGTGATAAGTAAGAACTATTTTCAATGCATATACTCCTTGATGAGTTGACCCATGTACTGAAGCATCGTCCCCCCTTCTATTGAGGCATTGGTTTCAAGACCTGACATGAAATGTTCCTAAAGACTCTAACTATAAATATTCTTGGGTAGCCAAAATAATTTCTAGCAACATAAGATCAGACGAAACTAATATCTTAATGGTTAATACTAGAGGAAGGTCACTACTAGGAGTGGGTCTCCAACATGAAATAAATATGGATTGTATTTGTTAATTATACTATGTTTCTTGCACCTTTCTCAGTGGTTTTTTGTGTCTAGTTAGTGATGTGTTCATGATATCTTATCTTGGGATTCATATAATGTTAGGTATTATGGAATTTTAAAAATAAGTAAATAATGTAGTACTGGTGTTGTCCCAAATCTAAAAATAATAGGACGAATATAAATAGGGAGAATTCCCCAGAGTAAATGTGTCCTATTCATGTTCTTGAACAAATGGATTACAAAAACATTCCAGGGCCACACATTGCAAACATCATTACCCCTCTAAAATATTGTTTGTGGACCTCACTCTTCAAAATATTTAGGGTTCGATCAGTGAATCATAATGAATTTAGGTTTATAGTCATTATCAATAACACTGTGAACTTCATGTTTCCCCTATTCTCTACTCCATACAACAAGATAGTTTATAATATATAGGTGAACTTAGAGAAACAGGAGTCACTATAGACCTTTTTAGGCGGATTATTAGTTTCAAATACAGATGGTAAAATTTATTGTGATTATTACACTGTTCCTTGGTTTGGCTGAAAATTCAGATGTATCCACTAGCTGAAAAAGGAATATTATAGGGGTATTTCTGAGGAAAGGAATCCCTTTATCATTTTTTAGTTATGGGGAATGATCATGGGGGAAGTCAAGGGGGGTCAGGATTCCACACAAACTTTTCAACTTAAATGTCTCTTAATCCCCATGATCAAAATTGGATTTCATCATATCCAATCACAATCTTCCTTCAATACATGAGAATTGTTACACTGTTTGGTGAAGTGCAGGAGAAGAAGGGTGTAAAATGGGCTATTTCCCTAAGTAACCATCAAGGATAAAGGGATCTGGGAAAGGTTTAAGAATTAGAAGCACAATGTTCTAATTCACCCCTCACTCTGAAAGGGGTTGGACTCCTTCAAAAGGGAGTTCACGAGTAGGTAGAGAGCTCTTAGGTTGGGACCGATAGAACTCAAGAGGCCCCAAGAAATAAATTTTAGTATCTATGGAATCCGGCTACTCATGCCTCACTCCACGCAAGATGGTTGGATAGGGGAATTATTTAACTAAGTCCAATGGTGGAACAATTTTGGTGGGGGCTAACTTGGGATGGGATCATTCTTCCATAGGTTTGGATTTCAATAATCACATCCATTTGGTCTTTGGTGAGAGATTTCTGTACCTTGAGAATGTGGATTCCTTTTCACACCAATATGAGTGAGGTTATCTATCAACTATCTAGGTACATGTGATGTTTCTAGGAGATCCTGAGGGGAAAACATATGCCAAAGAATTAACCTAAGTGGAATCATCCCATGGTGCTGACATGCAGGGCACCAATGATGAGGAATCCTAGGGATCTTCTATTAATTAAGAAACTCCCCATGATAGAGAAAATGTTTCCCTTGAGGGTGACGAATTGTTTGAGCTTCTATTAAGGGATGTAAGTTTATTTTTTCCCCATATTTTCCTCTTTCAGTCCTTCCCCATGTTTTAAAGGTTGTAGATTGATATTTTATCATTTGGATGAGCCAGCTGATGAGGACCAATTAGACCTAGTCACAAAGGATGAGGGTTCCCCAATAGGTAAAAATGGGAACACCTGAGAGACCATGCCAAAGGATGTTACATTTTGAGAGACTGATGGGGATGGTAGAAAAGTGGTATAGAATCTCCTAGTACTCCATGATATCCACATGGAACCAGGCCATTACATTCAATGATGCCATCTATTTTCAATGAGGTAGACCATCTGGGGTGACTCTTCATCGAGATCCCCATACCTTAGGGAATGAATGGTTCTCAATCATCTATGGTATCATTAATATTTTCATGGATAATTGGAGTTTATTTCATCAATGTTTATGTTAGTTTTGATGCGACAACCACTCAACTAGTACTGATGGATCTAGTTCTAGTTTTTGATGTTTTATATCATGTTGAGGGATCTGTTGTGGTGGAATTTGCATTCAAAACACAGGGACACATTTTCAACAAAAATCATTCACTTTATAATATAATCATACATTCAAGATTTGTTTCTTCCTAATGCTTCATCAATAGTGAAAAAAAGAAAATAATTTGTTTAAAACTATTCTTGAGAAGGCGTGTTCTCAAAAAATGACTATAGTTATGGAACCTATGGGAACCTCCCCAAATGGATGTTCCAACTCTCAAGAAGCTAGTTGTTTATAATGATGTAGCCTTGATCCCAAGATTAAATCCCTCCATGGAAGTTGGTGATACTTATAATGAGTTAGAGATCGAGGTTAGTGTAAATGGTGTTTCCAATAAAGACAAAGATGAATATATCCTCCATCTCAACTTGGGTACTGACCCATCCGAAATGATCTCTGAATAATTCCCTACCACCACTTTCCTCATGGGATTCCTAGAGATGAACCTATGATACCTAAGGAATTAGAAGATTATGGTTCTAAAGGTCCTTATGATAACCACATCATCCAACATAGGACATGGATAAGTGTTCAAAATATTCACAATCACACTCTAAATCCATAGCTAATGAGCTAGATGGGGTCCCTCTAAAACTGTATTTGAAACATGGGAATTTAGTGGGGAAGCCTCACCCTCCCCATGATTTGGTATGTTACTATCTTCCCTAGAGGGTGTATATAGAACATCAATAATTTTATATCACCTAGAAAAAGGAGAAATATAATGGCACAAATATGTTCCAATGGTCCAATAAGTAACATTAGTGAATAGAAGATAAATTGAATCAGCACATTGTCATCATTAATTCCCAAGAAAATATCATCTGTTTGTTAAGGTCTCTGTAGGTGGTGGTCGAAGCTCGAGTAGGAGAGGTGGAATATTAGATAGCTATGTTCCAAACTAAGAAGTTCAGTGTGTGAATCAGAGATGATGAGATTCTCTTCATGGATGTGTAAGAAGATGTGGATCTTAATAGGCTACAATATGATTAGGAGGCCACATGCCAGTGGATGATAGGGATATGTCACTCTATTTCTGATACATAGCCCAAGATATCACTAATTTTTCTAGAACAAAACATAGGATCTCATGTGTGGATGTACTTCAAAAACATTGGAATTTTATTTCTTTTAAACATCTCAAGTGCATGAACATGTTTCTTTTGTCTCCTTTCATCATTATACTTCAATCACATTAATGATTCAACCAAAACCACTCCTTAAGACCATGTGAGTCATTCTTGGTGTGATAAACAAGGGAAATCATGATATTTGTTTATATGATAGTTCTAGATAATAGTTGATTAGTCGGGCTGTGAAATGGTCTATTGACCATTAGTAGTGTCTTGAAATAGAATGTTTTGGTAGGATAGTGGGTCTCTCTTCAAAACTAACCTAATTTCTCAATGAGAATAGGTACAAAAAAGGGGTCCAGGCTAGGGGAACTGAATTATACCATAAAATGTGGGGATAAGGATCATGAATTGATATTTACTTGATATAGAAAAAAATGAAGTGGCGTGATGATGAAGGATAACTGATGACCATTTTTGAAATATATATTCCATTAATGTTTTTTGGAGTATGGGGCCAAACAAATTTGTTTGATCACTAACCAAGTTTAAAACATGGAACCAATCGAAAAAATTTATTAGAAGCCTTTTTGGGTGTTTACCTAGGATGGTAGGTGAGGAAATGTGGACAGGAACCATTTTCATTAGGGGGCGTTCAGATGTAGATAAGGATAGGGATCTAAATAAAGGGATACGTAAAGAGTGGGGATGAACTGAGTGAATATTTGAATAAAATTAAACACTCTTAGAATTTTTCCAATGTGTCTTTGAGATCATTGGGCTGGTGTATTTCTCTACAGTGATGGGCATACTCCTCTTACTTAGGGAGTATCATCTCAAGTTTCTAGTGATGTTCGAGGAACATGAATGAGGAAGTAGAAAACTAGCACTAAAGAGGTAAAGAGGATTCTCGGGAAAAGGCATGAGATAATTTTTATCTTTACATCATTCAATTAGGATGACACACACTCAATTTAACAAGACACTCTAAGGATAATGGGCACACAATTTAACATCATATAGTGAGGATGATTTATTTTATCATTTAACATCATGTGACTAGGATGTTTGAAACATATTTTAGCATATTGTGACTGAGGTATGTGAACCAACATGAATGACACCCACCCAAAAAAGTTGGGTTCATAATATATTAACAAAATTGGTGTAATCCCTAGAAGGGTTTTTATGAAAAATAGATCTTAATATTTAGATATAAATTTTTTCAAAAATAATAAGTTTTTCAAGCACATCTTTGTTTTTTATAGGGTTCACAATGGGTCTCTAATGTCACTGTACCAATTTCTTTTTATGCCCTTATTTTTTCCCAAGACACGTGAATGACTTGGAAGGGGGTTATAACTATTTCTATGGTTTCCTCTAAGGGGTTTCACCATGAAAGATGTTTGTGCATCCTTCAATTAGTAGGTTAAGGCATACTAGTTAGATTAAAAAGTTTAAAATAGTTCTATTTCATAATCCTTAGCTCAAAGGGAGAATGTTAAAAATATTGTGCATGGAACATAAGGGAGGTGACCTGGTGTGAATTGATAGCTTGGATTACTATTGCAACATGACACATTCTTGAGATGACTTACATGTATTTTAAAGACGGGATGAATGGAATTGGGATCCTAGTTTATTGTCTTAGAGTTTAGACCAATGGGAACCCATGCTTCTAATATTTTCTTGAGGGAAATCATCACAAATCCTAATACAACATAAGTCATGATTGATGAATGAAACAATGAGATGTAAAAAGGTACCAATGTGTTTAGTGAGAACACCACTAGGGGTGAAATGTAAATAAAAATCTCATGAGGCTTCATCATGAAATTTAAGATCAGGATAGTACAATTTGAATGAATGGTGGGAAGGGAACAATTATTGATCTTTTTTTAAACATGGGGTTTAAAAAATCATTTGTTTGTGATGGGGGATACACCATATCTTGTGGAGTATCCTTCAAGATATTATTTCAATATAGTAGGTGAGATAGTGTGTTTTGGAAACATTTTCATTGGGGAGTACATTCAAACAGGGATGATGATTATTTTCCAAATCAATGAATGTTTGGGGTGTGGAAGTGGAAGTGTGGAATAACCTAGAGGTAATGTTAGGTTACCAAGGAACAATACTTCCATATGATCAAATTCACTGGATGATCATGTCATTAGGAGAGGATCAATCCTAACCTAAAAGTGGGGATCCCCAAAATGAGGTTATGGTAGGGATGATCACTAGATATGATATGTGAGAATCACTATGTATAACATGGGAATGGGAAAAAAGATGTTCATTGTTTTGGAATGCATTAACGTCAGAGACCAACACTGTAGGTGTGATGTCGTCTCTAGTAAGGATATTGAATCATCTTATAATGGTCATATAAATCATCCTATGTTCATTTCATAGGGTAATAATTTAATTTAATGTCTTTTTCTATGGACACTAGTTCTAGTAATCCCATAATTTTCATATGAGGCATCTCTGATTCAAGTGGGATTACACTAAAATTTAGCATCACGTAATGAGGTTGTGGATTTTTTCATCCCATAATCATTATATGAGCCATCCCAATTTCAAAGTGGGTATGTCTACAATTTAACCTCATTTTCTAAGGACACATGTCTTTGAAGTATAGTGTCTTACAACTCAGACAATATCAACTACTAGCTTAAGGTCATAGAGCTCAGGAAATAGGTGAAATTTCTAGTTTAAGTTCATAATGATTAAGAAAAAAATATGGGTGTCCAAATTAGGATTATGAGAATGAATGAATGATAACCCAATGTGAATGGAGGGAAAAATACACACTTTCACACACAAAACATGAAAAAATATTACCCAGTTGTTATCCTGATGCTGTGGGAGAAACGATGCTATAATGACAGGAATAAAGGGGTGGACCCAGGATATGATATTCATACATCACCATATATCTCATAGGAATGAGAATCAGGGCACATGTCATTCTGTAATGAAGCATGTTTGAAGACCAATGTCTCTAAGTGGTTGTCCTCTGAAGTGAGGACATTAAATGAGATAAAGTGTCATTGGCTTGATTGAAAAATATGGTGAATAAAACTATGTGAAGATGGGGTCATAAAGATAAATTACATACCTAGTATTTTTTTATAATGACTAGACTATGATTAAGAACATCAAGTATGCTTGAGTGGTTCCTATGTTTTAAAACCCAACATGAATTCGTCAAGGAATCTCATCACCAAAAAAACAATCCTGAAACCGGTTGAACCTAGAATAAGGTTGAATGGTTTAGAACTAGGAGAATCCCAAACATAGATTCATATTGAGAATAGTCTTGAAAACATGGGCTCAATGCCATACTATGTGTCTGATGAATATGGTTATTAATCCACCTGTAGCTCCATGATACAATGTAGTAAAAGACTCACATGGGAGGGGCATTGTCTTCTCTTGAGAGGAAATGAAATCATCTTATACATTAAATATATGGAATCCTGAATTTATATGCACTAAGGATATATTTTATTGTAATATTCTGAGGAAATTAGTTTGGTTCATCTCATATTTATCATATGAGGCATCTTGATTTTATATGTGGTAAGGATACACTTTAACATAATGTGAGAAGGATGCAGTTATCGGTCATATAATACTTGTCGTATGAGGGATATTGATTTTATATGGGGTAAGTCTATAGTTTTACATCATGTAGTGAGGATTTTTTGGTCATCCATTACTTTTCATATGAGGCATCCCCATTTTATATGTTGTAATTCTATAGTTTAAGTTTGTGTGCTGAGAATTTAAATTTGGTTCATCTGATATTAATCATATAAGGAATCCTTGTTTTATATGGGGTACGTATAAACTTTTATTTCATATTCTAATGATTATGCTTTTGTACATCCCATACTATTATTATGATGAATCCTAGTTTTATAAGAGGTAAGGAAACAATTTAACATCATCTACTGAGGACGTAGTTTTAATTCATCCCATAATTATCATATAAGAAATCCTTCTTTTATATGGGGTAAGTCTATATTTCAATATCATGGGATGATGGTGTGGTTTTTGGACATCATATACTTTTCATATGAGGAATCTTGGTTTTATATGATATAAGTCCATAATTTAAGATCATGTGATAAGGACATGTATGGGGATTAAATATTTATCTACTCATTTTTCTTCCTCATTTGGTCCGTGATGAAATCTTGGACCTATAGTTGGTCAAGGAATATTATTAAGGGATTACACTTGAGGAGGAGGACCAAGGGAATTTGGATGTGATATTGTTGAAGGTAAAAAACAATTACCTGATGATTTCACTTCTAGGACCATAGATAGGATGTCTAGGTTTCACTACATATCATATGGGAGTGGTAATAAAGACAAGCTTAGTTCTGGAGGGGTGGTATAGTATAAGATCCAAACAAAAAATACTCAGGATTTCCTCTTTGAAGATGATGGTACATATTTCCTATATTTTAATCTTTTTACAAAAGGATGTTGGATACGTAGTTTAAGATCATTCACCTAGGACCAAGGGGAGTTTGGAAAAATGTTTAAATTCAAGATTCTTAGACTAGAGGGGTGTTTTTTATAAGCCTATTTTGTGACATGAAAGAAGAAAAACACTAAGTTAAATGAGGTTGATTCAAACCCATTTTCTACTTGAAAATCCTAGAACAATCTGCATATAGTTTAAGGTTATAATTTTGGTATGTTAGTGGTGCCAATGATCCAAATATTGATTAATATAATCCCCTATAGTGGAAGGGTTAATGGTTTATTAGAAGCTAGGATTGAAGATATAAGGTATATGAATCACTACATATCATATGGGTATAGTAATCAACCCACATGTAGTTATGGGGAAAAATCTTGGTAGGAGACCAATGCTGAACGTTGTGGGTTATGCTCTCTAATGAGGGAATTAAGGTATCTCATGGTTTCAATGGTGAATCCCTCATTTATTTCATAATGTAAATATATAGTTCATCATCATATGTATAGGGAACTCACTTTTTATAGGTCATCCCATTCCTATTATGTGAGGCAAAATATGTTTACTACAAAGGCAAAAGCTACAGTTTAACATCGTGTTCTTAATACGTTGACTTTTAATCTAATACATTTAGTATGAGGAACCTAGGTTTAATATAGGGCATGGATACATTTTATCATTATGTGATGAGGATGTTGGGATTTTTTAGTTTAATGTTTTGAGACAATATAGAAACCCAGTATTAATATACAATAACCTTCTAACACATTTGTAGAATACTTAACATATTATAGAAATAGACACCCAAAGACTATATTAGTCCAATGCCTTTGGAAACATGTAATACAAAATTCTAGTCTGTAGAAATATTTTCAATGTTTCCCATAAAGATTTTCCCCTTTATAACCTCCAACTAAAACCATTCATTATAACATTGTAAAAATAAAACATAAGAAACGGTTAGATCATATATTCAATAAGGGTAAACAACAAAGACATGTAAAACATAATCAGGAGAATAATGGTATGATAACATGATCATGAAAATAGAAGATCATACCCAATATATCAATGATCATAAACATGAATCATGACATAAGTATTGGAAATTCATAATACATGAATTATAAGGAAATAAATATAATAATATATGAAATAAATATGACATGGATTTTTCTAATACACATAAAAAAGTAATATCATTCCCTATAAGTTAAGATGTATTTCTAGTATTCATCATGACAGATTATGGGGACTAAACCTACTAGTCATGACACACCACCAACCCCAGTTGTAGTCATTTACTTATAAGTGATTGATTTTACTATCCTTCCATTTTGAATCGGGTATTCCTACATTCCTAGAGTGGGTCAGGTTTCCCCATATTCTCATTGTGGATTGGGTTTCCCCATATTCCCATAGTGGATCGGGTTTCTTCATCTTTCCATGGGGCATTGGGTTTAACCATCTTCCGATAGTGGATAAAGCTTTTCACCTTGATTCCCATTAGTATCCCATCAGAGCTATAAAATTTCCCAATTGATTGGAGGGATATATACGTCCCACCCATCACATAATGAAAACACTACATTTTTATTCCATAATAACATAAATGATTCATCATAATAAAAACCATGAAAAGAAAAGGGTTTCAAATTTTTTTTTCAATCATAACATAACCCATGGAAAGAAATGGATTTCATAAATATCATTCCATAATAAACATAAAATATTATTAAAAATAAAAATAAATCTATAATTGAATAATTTACATAGTAAAGTCTAATTAAGATCAAATAATGTTATCATCCATGGAAAAGAATTTTGATATATAACTTCAAAACAATTCCTGAAGAAAATATCGTTTCTACTTTGGAAACATTTTCTTTTCATAGAATGACTTGTAGTTTTAAAGGAAAACGTTTTCATTGAAAATAAACTTTTAATATTTCAAAATAAACATCAAATAATTAAGGACTCATGACAGTAGAAAAATATATTCATTCCGTATACGTTAAAAATCATTCCATTCGTACTTTTTTCAAAACATTCGCAAAGTAAATTGTTTGGAAAATGATAAAAATATTATTTTCAAAGTATGTATTAAAAGGAAAAAATGGGAAAAATGTATTTAAAATTATATATAAAGATAATAAAACCATTTTTGAAACCATTTTTATAATATATGGACATTTAATATTAATATTCCCCAATGTATACTTATTACAAAACAGTCCCAAATATCGATGAGATTATGAAGTAAATACTCATCACATTATAATCTATAAAATAATATGCCCCATGAAGAAAAAAATTTATATGGATATGAAGATACCATAACCTTATCAATAAGACTTAAAAAGTACATTCATGATTATTATATACACCATCTATAAGAAACTAGTGGTATATAAGAAATGAATCCCATAAATATAAATGTGAGTCCTAAAACCCTAACTACATGAGAAAAAATAGAATCAAGAAACCATAAAATAATAAATTAAATTAAAAAAATTTATATCACTAAATAATGGTAATTAATGATATAAACTATCATAGTTCAGTATATACACCACACAGAAGAAGAGAGGGGTGAATATGGCAAGTATCTCACAGAAATAAAAAGTAAGATGAAATTCCCTTAACCTAAGTCTTGACTTCCTTTGAACATGTTAAAACCTTATGTATAATTTTTTTTAAGATTATTAGAAATATATCATTGAATAATATTCATATATAGAATATGATATATGATTCACTTTAACTTTTTACTACTCTCCTATTAATAGTACCATGTTAAAGTAATGTTTTGTGTAATAATCGCTTTGTTTATCATACATGCCTTGAATTTTCATTCCGGATACTCATATTTAAATCATAATTTTCTTATTTCAATAATTTCAAAAAATAATTATTATATATCATTTATATTCAGTATATAAAAATTTACAATAAACTATAAAATTTTGATATATGAAATGGAATACACCTTGTATGGAGATGGAAGGTAGTACGTACGCATAAACGATGTTTCCATTTTCTTGTCAGGTTAAAATAAAGGAATGTATATGATATAATTTCATTAAAGAATTATGTTGACTTCATATACATAATATATATTCATTAAAATTCGTCCTGATTCCCATCAATGTAATATCGGTGAATAACAAATCACACTGCATCGTAGAGATGGTAAGCAATACATAGACACGAGCGAAATTATAATTCTATGAAAAAATTAGATGTTAAAAATTTAGACAAGATATAATTATTTTAAAAGTTTAAATATATCAAAATTATCATATAAAACTATATTTTCCATCAAAATTACCAACAATAATATGTAGTAAATGAAAAAAATAGTAACATCATTTCGTGAGGCGGTAGCTCGTCGTACACAAGAACGGTATGTTTGTTAACTATTAGATAGATGTGTGTCTGAGTTTAGGTAAAAAAAATTAATATAAAAACTTCCCAGTATATTTTTGGATAATTAGGCTATTATATAATCCTGAAATAAAAAAAATTAAAGAGTTATAGGAAGAAATAAAAAAACTTCTTTTGTTGAACATCACCTCTTCTTCGGGTATCTTCTTTTAATTTTCACAAAACTACTCCATTGGTAGGATTTATGTCCAATGTAATTATTATAATAATAAGGGTATAAATTTGGGAGGTTAATTAGGAAGATTTATTTCCATACTAAGAGATTTATATTTGTGAATAAAAGAGAAAAAGAGGTTCCCTTCTATAAGAGAGGGGAGTGGCACCCTTGGCATCTCCTAATATATTAAATTAATTTAAATTAATATCAAATGTCTCTAAAGTAATTTATGTAAAATTTAATATTAGTATAGATCTAAAAATTATCAAAAAATTATTTTTATACATGTTTAGGTTACATTATTACGCATGTCTTTTGGTTTTGACCCTTAATTAATCAATTTAACTCTTACCGTGACAACATGTGTTTTTAAAAATTATTGGTAAATATAGTTACTATAAAATGACAAACGAACCATAAATGAGTCATTTAGGATATATCATGACTTATAAAAACTAGTTGTCCAAATATTATATTTTTATAATTTTTATAACATTTAATTAAATATTGTTTATTTCAAAATAATAATAATGTAAAATTATATTTATTCGAACCAAATCATTTAAATTATCCATATTATTTCAAATTTATCAATAAAATTCGTGGATTTAATTAATAATGTCAAATTTTATTTTATTTTTATTTTTTTAAAATCATTTATTTGATTCTTCCATTAATTAAACAATTCTTGAATCATCATTATATCACCTTTAAATTATTTATTTCCGAAAAAGGATAAACAAATTACCATGATTTATAAAATCATTTTACCTTTGAAAATAATATTTATATTTGAACATATCCCATATATAACATCATATTAAAAATATGTCTCTTATTAAAAACAAAGGTGTAAAAAATTATCTTCCCTTTGAATATAATACTATGATTGTGTTAATATTACTTCATCTGGCTCAAAGGGGACATAAAATTTTCTTAAGGAATATTTTATTTGACACACAGTCATCAAATAGAATTAGTACAAGTGTTATGGAAATTTCATAGTAGTTATAATATTATTTTTACCTTTAATTTCCTGATTCACCCATAACTGCGGTAATAAAAAAATATAACATTAGTATTCATAATGTCAAAAAATAAAAGCGACATATTTCAATAAATTATAAATTTTTATTCAAAATATTGAATCCATTTTTTTACATAAATGGATGGAATTATTTTAAAATTAAACTCGTTGATGAGGTGGGAAAATTAGTTATTACAGTTAAAACATGAAAAATATTAAAACATTTTTTTATCTAATTTAAATTTAAAATTACTTAAAATGACCTATATTATATTAACTAATATATAATTGATCTAATTATATATTATAGTTTAGAACTATAAATTATTTCATTGAAAAAAGTTTTTTTCAATTAAAATTTAGTATTTTTTTATTATTCATCAAAACATCAAACTTATCAGAAAAATACCAAATATTAAACCAAAATAATTTATTATATTATAATTTAATATTAGATGTTTATTTGGTCAAATATAATATATTGAATTATAAAAAATTGGATTTAAAATGATTCTCTATTAAAAGGTTGCAAAATTACAATTTTAAGAAATATGCGTTTTTTGCATAAAATTGGGTTTCTTGTTATTTTATTTATATAAAATAGACTTGATAAATATCACATATATTTTATTGAATATATAAAATCTACATTTGATTAATATAATTCAGTAACTTCAATTAATTTAATTTATTACTACAAAACTACTTGGGAGCCTGAAAATAAAATTATTTCCTTTATAATAAAGTGGTATATATTTTCATTTTTAGTTAATTTGTTACCAATTAATTAATATTATAGACCTATTATTTTCATATGTTAGTCAATAATATTCATAATTTCTAATTTAATGGCTTAGTTAAATCTTATTATATTAAATAATAATATTTTAATAATATACCATTGTTCGATAAAACTCGGTATTACATGTAATAAAATCTATCAAAAGAACTCGATAGTGTGTGTAACACAGTCCAAACATAATTTTTTGTATACTGAAAGCTAATTAAAGTTATCCGTTTAGTGAAATAACAACTTGGTTTTGTGTATAACACACTCCAATCATCGTGTTTTTTATATAAGAAAGATATATTTATCATTGTGTGAAAAGAAAAATATCAAAAAAATTAAATTAAATTGAAAAAAAATATTTCACAAAATGTCAGGGTGTTACAATATACCCCCATTAAAATTAATTTAACCCTAAAAATTCATCTCAGGGATCAATGTTTTAATAATTTAATGTCCATTTTACTGAAACCTACATTATAAAAATGAATACTAAAACTTCATTTAAAAAAGAAGAGTTGGAAATATAATGTTTACCAAAAGTAACTCATAATTAAGTTTCCACAGAGGATAACCTAGGTGAAATGTGAAATCATAGACATGAAAGAAATAGGTAACTATAATTTTCTAATATAGAGTGATAAAGAAAATGGTTTTGAGAAAGTTAACAATCGCAATGTTGTAGATCATCAATGATCTAAGGGGCCATTCGATTCATCTGAAATGTGTTACTCGGATAACATTTTTGGTTTTAGGATTCTTTTTCTTAAATTTGGATAATTTTCATGAAAAGATATTATTACTTGATTCAGTAAAATCTCACTCTTTTTGTGCCTTGATCAATTTTCACCTCACATTTTTCTCCAAAAATGTCAAATTTTCAATCCTAAAGAACTAACAGATCATGAGATCTAGGATAATCCATTGCATTTGTTATTAGTAACCATAAAAATAAAGTTGTTAGAATAGACTATCCAATTTTCATAAATCCTCATATTTTGATATAATAATTTAATGTCATAAACTTCAATTTAAAACATACATCATTGATAAACCTTATAACCCTTCCAAAAGATGAAAATCTAAAACATTAGAAATTATTTCATGAAAGCAGCTTAACATTGGACACCCCATATATTAGAAAGTAACGCTTGGTTTTCACATTCTAAACAACTGATTACCCTCATTGTATATTATCCCAAAGCATGAAAATAACCTTAATTGAGAATATTGTTGTTTCTTTATTCCAAAGTATATTGGATATAGTCAAAAAATAGAAAAATGTTGTAACCTTCATCCATGATAGAATAACCACTTCTCAACAAGTCATTAATTAGTTCCAATGTAATTAGTACCATGCAATTTATTTTTTCATATATAACATATCATTATCCAAACAAAATTATATTAACATAAGGAATAAATTAAGGTCTACCTCCCCTTAATCAAAATATTATCTTTAATGAAATTGCCTTTGTATTCTGTCAGAATCATTCAACATATTCTTATAAATTCTTAACAAACCTAAAATAGACAATCCAAATATAGTTCACCATTCACATTTTTGTAATCTAAATACATAAATGTTTTGATTATTTTAATTCATCTATAATCCAATAACGATACTACCTCATCCTATTACACATTACATCCTTCATTTTATAATTTATATATAGTATCATCATCACAAAAAACATAACAATTACTTATACAACCTTGATGATTCCTTTTAGGATCCTTCCCCTTAAAATTTTTTTATTAATAATTATTATTCATTCCAAACATAAAACATTCAAATGTTGGTAAAAACATAGGGAGGCCAATATTTCCATCCATTGCCTCAACTTTACCTTTCGTTTTACCTTTTCACTTACATGATCTGTGTCATTATTTTCAACAGTCAAGACAACATCGTGTTTCTTTGAGACATTTACTTAGGTTATTATTTCCACATTATCAATATGTAGGATACAACATATTATTTCCTCGAGGGTATCCATTACCTAAACTTCCCAAAAACTCCTTCTTTCTCTTCTTTCATGATTCAAAGAGTTGGTTAAGGTACATGTTGCTAATCATGATCTGTGAAAACTGATTAGGCATGATCGCAACATACTTCACTCTAGTGATCATCCCATTTGAGTTCTCATAAAAAAATTTTCAATCACAATCAGTGTTAATCTAATTCCTTCTAGTTTAATCCATTGAATAAAACTATAATACCTTGAGTAAGGAAAAATTTTCATATTGGGAACCATATATTCATGAAAATTTACTTATAGGATACCTAACTCATGGATCGTAATTATTTAATATAAAAACATTAGTTTAATACTAGGTTACTCGTATAGAACATTTATTTAAATCCTTCATGATGGGTTCTGAAGATTTTGTGAATTTCGAAAGCATATCCCCAGGGAGTGTCAAAATAGGTGTGTAGTATGGGCTATTATCATGTACCAGGTTAGGTAGAGTCAGACCTGACACACCTTGTCAGAGTTATTACCCCTAGGTATATATATGTTAGATCCATATTGACTTTTAGTATCCAAATAGTGATTTATTCTAGGAAACCACTCACTATATCATTTACCAAAATTCCATGACATTTTATTGAACATTAACTCATCCTTAGACTTATCCTTATAGACCCCCTAGACATACACTTATAAATATTCCTAGGGATCTCACTAAATATTTTATATACTAGTTTCAAAATGTTGACTAAACCTTTGATATGATACTACCTAGAAGAACGAAGTATTGATATTAAATAACATTAAATAACTTTTTTGGAATACATAAGACATTAAAAAAATATACACCAAAATACCATATTAGTTTATTACCTTTAGAAACTCATAACACTAACTTCTAATTTAATGAAATATCCTCCATGTTTAAAAAAAAGATATTTCCCTTTAGTAACCCTACCTAAAATATTTCTTTATAACCTAGGGAATAGAAAACATAGGAAATTTTTAGATCATATGATCAGTAAGGGTATATATGGGAGACATTTAAACACAATTATGAGCATAAGGGCATAAGAACATGATCATGAGAAATAGATCAGACCTTCCATATCAATGATCATAAACATGAATCGTTGAATAAATATTAACAATTCATAATAAATGTATCATAATTAAATAAATAACATAATCTAGAAGATCATAACATATGAATAAGACATGGAATTGTGGAATACGCCTAAACATATAATATGATTCCATATAAGTTAGGATGAATTTATAGAACTTGTCATGGAACTTCATGGGGACTAAACCTACTGGGCGGGACACACCACCATCTAATGTCACAATCCTTTCCTTATAAGGGATCAATTTTCCCCTCTTTTACAGTGGATCAATTTCCCCATCTTCCCATAGTGGATCGGGTTTTCCCATCTTCCCAAAGTGGACCAGGTTTCCCCATCATCTTGTAGTGGATCAAACCCATTGACTTGATTCCCATCATATATCATCAGACATTAATCTCTACCCAATTCACTAGATGGATTTATAAGTCTCACCCATCACATAATGAAAACGACACATTTTCGTGCCATAATAACAAAAATTATTCATCATATCAGAATACCGGAAAAGAAATGGGATTCATAAACATTATTCAATCATAACATGTCCCATGGAAAGAAATGTGTTTTATAAATATCATTCAATCATAAACATAAAAAATTATTAGAAAGAATAAGAATGGTATCATTGAATTAAATTCTTAGTAAAACATAATTATCATCATATAATGTTATCTTAGATCGAAAATATTTTTGAGAGATCACTTGAAAATGATTCGTGAGTAAAATATCCTTTCTGCATTAAAACATATTCTCTTTTTAAAATGACATTCTATTTTAAAATAAAAAAATTTCTTTAAATAAAAACATTTAATATTGTAAAGGAGAAAATCAATTCATTAAGGACTCTAGATGGGAAAAAATTCTATTCATGATATATATGTTCAAAAAACATTCCTTTCCTAATTTTTCTAAAAAAACTCCCAATGTACAACATTTGGAAAACAAAAAAACAATTCTTTTAAAGCAATGTAGTAAAAGTTAAAAATGAGAAAAATGACATTAAAATTCCATAGTAAAATATTAAAATAAAATTTAAACCATTTTTAGATAATATAAACATGGAAGATAAATATTCCCTAACAGAGACTTAAAACAAAACAATCTCAAATATTGATGAGATTGTGATGTAAATAGTCATCAATTTATATTCAGTAGAATTATATACCCCATGAAATAATAAAAATTATATGAATATGAAAATAAAATAATATTCTTGATAAAACTTATAACATACATTCATGGGATGTATATACACCATGTATAAGAAACAAGTGGTGTATAAGGCATGTGTCCCATTGAAATAAAAGTGAGACATAAATCCCTTACTACTTGACTAGATTTTGAATCGTTAACCCATAGAAGAAAAAGTTATATTAATAAATTTAATGTCATTAAATAAAAAAATAATGAAATACAAATTCATAGGTCAGTATTTAAACCACATAAAAGAGGAGAGAGTTGAATATGGAATATATCTCATAGAAATAAAAATTGAGATGAAATTACTTTACATTATGTATTAAATTATTTGAAAACATTAAAACCTCTTGTATAATAAATTTTATTTTATTATAAATATATCATATAATCATATTAATATATTTAATTCAATATATGATTTACTAGTGACTTAATGTTAATCTCTTATTAATATTTCCATGTTAAAGAAACGTTTCGGGTAATAATCGCTTTGTTTATCATACATGTTTTGACATGTCATTCTTGATTCTATTAATTAAATAATGATTTAATCATTCAAAGAATTTAAAAAAATAATTACATATAATATATATTTAGTATATAAAAAATTATAATAAACTAAAAAAATAGGTATATGAAATGTAATACACTATTTAAGGAGACAGTAGGTCATATATACGCATGAACATTGTTTCCATTTTCTCTTTGGGCTAAAAGAAAGTAATTTATATTATATATGATCACTAAAGAATAAATTTTATGTCATATACAACATATATATTCATTATAAGTCATCCCTATTACCATATGTGAAAAATATTTGAATAAAAATCATTATGTGTCATTGATATGGCAATCCATGTGTACCCACAAACAACAGTATCATTTTTCGAAAATATTAAACGGTAAAAATTTATACCTAATATTATAATTTCATAAGTATAATTATGTCAAAAATATCATATTAAAATAATATTTCCATTATAATTCCCATCTGTAAATTATGGTAAAGAGAAAAAACAACATTTTTTTGTAAAGTGGTAGTTCACCGTACATAATGACGATATGTTCATTACCCATTAGATCAAAGTGTGTGTTATTTTATGTCTAAAAAATAATATAAAAATCCCATTATATTTATGATACTTAGGTTATTATATATAAATTAAATAAAAATAATATAATGAGTTTAAGGAAGAAATAAAATAAAAACATTCGTTGATAAACGTTACCTCTTCTTTGGGTATTCCTTTTGATTTTCCAGAAAGGACTCCTTTTGTTGGATTTAAGACAATATTAAGGATTCTAAGACTTGGGGAATAAATTATAGAGGATAAATGGGTAGATTTGGGAAGATACAATGGTTTTATTGGTGTGAATAAAAGTTAAGAAGATGTTCCCTTTTATAATAGGTGGGGGCACTCTTGAAATCTCCTAAAATATTAAATTAATATAAATTGATTTCTAATTCAAAAAAAAATGAGTAATGTAGAAGATAATATGAGGATATATCTAAATCCTATCAACCAATAATTTTTATAAATTTTTAATTCATATAATTACCCTTATTGATTGGCTTTATCCCTTAGTTAATTAGTTTAACTCTTACCATGGAATCATGTTTTTTACTACTTATGGGTTAATATAGTTACTAAAAAATTCCAAGGGGACCATAAATAAGTCATTAATAAAATTTTAGGCTATATCCAAATTATTTGTCAGAATAATTTTTTTTTTATAAATTTTATATCATTAAATAAAATATTTTTTATTTTAAAACATCAATAATGTCAATTTTGAAACTATCCATTACATGAATTTTTAAAAAATACTTTAAAAACCAAATATATTTGAAAAAACCCATTTAGAATTTACTTTAAATTACAAAGTCATCAAAAAAGTCTTGGATGGAATTAATCATGTAAAATTATATTTATTTTAATTTTTGTAATACCATTTATTTGATTCTCCACTAATTAAACAATTCTTGCATCATTATTTTTTCACTATTGAATTATTTTTTTAATAAGAATTTTAAATAAATTACCATCATATAGAAAAAAATATTTAAATTTCCAGAGATAATTTATATCTGAACATATCCTTCTCATCCAATGGAATTATTACAAAAGTGTGAATAAATTATCTTTCCTCTGAATATAATACTATAAAAGTGTTAAAAGTCATTCATGTGGCACCAAGAGGTAATAAAAAAATCCCATCTAAGATTTTGATAAACCAAAACTCATGCAATGGAATTATTACAAGTTTTAGGGTAATTTTATATAATTTATAATATAATTTTTACCTTTAATTACCCGATTTACCCATAACCGGGGTAATTTAAAAAATATAATACTAAAGTTACTATTAATAATGTAAAAAATAATAGTGATATATTTAAATAATATGGTCTTTATGGTTCCAAATAGAGAATCCATTTTCACATATAATTTTCAAAAATTAATTTAAAATTAATCTCGTTGATGTAGTGAGAAAATGACTTATTAAAGTTAAAACAAGCAAACGATTAAAACATTTATATATATAAATTCAATGTAAAATTTATTCCATTGACATATATTATATTAACTGATAAAAAAAATTATTTAATTAAACTTTAAAAATAATCAAAATTTTAATTTTACATTACAAATTATTTTGATGATAAAAGTTGTTTTCAATTAAAATTTAGTTTTTTACTATTCATCAAAACATAAAACTAATCCAAAAAATTTAAAAAAATTAAACCAATATAAATTTTTATATCCATATTTAATATAAGAAGTCTATTTTTCAAATAAATTATTTTAAAGTTTCAATAATTGGATTTAAAATGGGTTCTCCATTAAAAGGCATTAAAATTACACTTTTGAAAAATATAGGTTTTAATGCATAAAATTGGGTTTTTTTATCTATTGCTATAAAATCTACTCGATGAATATAAAAAAATTTGATTGAAGTTATACCATATACATTTCATTAATATTACACAATAATTTTAATTAATTTATATTATTATGACAAAACTACTTTGGGAACATAAAAATGAAACTATTTCCTTTATAATCAATTGGTATATATTTTTAGTTATAATTAAATTTTAAAAAATGAATTCATATTATAACCTTTTTATTTTCATAATTTAGTTAATACTATTCATAACCTCTAATTTAATGGCTATGTTAAATCTTGTTATATTAAATTATAATATTTTTATAATACACTGTTGTTCAGCAAAACTAGGTGTTTCATGTGATGAAATCTATTAAAAGAACTCGACATTATGTACATCCCAAGCCAAATATATTGTTTTGTATACTGAAAGCCAATCCAAGTGTTTTGTGTAGTGAAATATCAACTTGGTGTTGCATATAAAGAACTCTAATTATAATTTTTTTATATTAAAATATCTATATTATGTATTGTGTGAAATGATAAATATCAAAAAAAATATTTAAATTGAAAAAAAATATTTCCAAAAATCACTAGGTGTTACAGAAAAAGACTATAACTACTACCAGTTTTAATTTCATATAGCTCAGACCATAGGGGTTACAAATAGTTCATTATCATAATTCATGGACCATAATTGTGTTATTTTTAGTTTAAGGTCATATTGCTCATACGCTAATTACTGCAATTTAAGGTCTTATAGCTTTGAAAATGGATCCAGATTTATGGTCATAGTGTTTGGACCAAGACTCCTTGTCTGATTTTATATAATTTTGATCAATAATCCTATTTTATTGTCAAATAGTTTGGATCAATACACATAGTATAAGGACACAGAGTTTGGACTAATACTCCTAGTTTTAGTTCATAGATCATGCATCGAGACACCAAGTCAATGGTCATAGATCTTGGACTAATACTCCAAATTTAAGATCATAGATATTAAAAAGACTCCTAGTTTATGGTCGTATAGTTTGGAATGAGACTCCTAGTTTTAGGACTTATTTTTCAATCTGAGACTCAAAATTTATGTTCAAAAGTTTTCAATGTGGATTAATGTAAATTATGGCTTGATAAACATGGAATTGGTGTGGTGTGATAATATCTCTATGCACATTGATTAATGATTATGCTCCTTTGGAATATACATTAAAAATATTTTAAGGTAATTCCAATTTGGACTCTAAGTTCAGTAGTTTTTTATTTAGCATCATAGATATTATGATAGCCAATACCATGTCTCCCTAGAGGAAGAAGTGGAGGCAATACTTCTGGTTGATTTTTCATGATATCCTATTCTGGTGTCCCTTTAATTTATAAATTTCTAGGAGTTTTCTTTGAGGAATTATAACTCAGCTAAATAGACTTTATACATTCTTTCTAGTGTCTTTTGGTAATAAATATCCATTTAGAGTGTTGGTAACTAAACCTCAATGGGTAATACTACCACCATTGCATACACTAGGGGGTATCATTTTTTCTTGATGGAATTTTATTAATCTTCCAATAGGCCCAAAAGGAGTTAGAGATCTTGTTAAAACAACACTTTTTTTCAACATCACAATTTTCTATAAAATGACAAATATGGACTTGTTGAATGCCTTAGTCTACTCATTCCCCAGCACATGTAAGTGGGATGTATTGTTGGACAGATGTTATACTTGGTTTTCAACTTCCTTAGTTCAACATCCTGGAAGATGGTGCTATTGTTAATGAGAACAGTGTAAGGAACTCCAAACCGATGGTTGATGTGGGAGTTTACAAACTCAATAATGTACTATTTTGAGACTTTTTTGAGGGGAAGAACATATTTCTATTTAGAAAATAAGTTTATTATGGTCAAAATAAACAGTAACTATTGAGTTGTTATCAGTGGGTATGGCCCCACAATGTTGAGTACCCAAGATGAAAAGGGCCATTAATATTTGGTAAGGTTGATTACCTCTAGTGGTCTATAAAAACAATTATCAATAATCTGACATGCAAGAAAACCCTTAAAGAACAAAAGATTTTATGAACCGTTGAAGGACATAAGTATCCCAGTCACCAAATTTTGTGGGATATGTTTAATCACCCTTGATGAGTGCCACAAGATATTTCATGGGACTATAGTATTACATGATCTATCTTTTCTCCCTAGATTCAATAGAGGATAAATCTGTTGAACCTAATCCAGTAGAGCGTTTATTCAAGAGTTATCCCACCATGGAGGCTAAGCTACACTTCACGCCAGAGAATTTTCACACACTCATCTTAGTATGGTAGGATAATCCAACAATGGATATACTCAACTAATGTAGTTAACCAATCTCGTGTTGCTCAGCAATGGCAGGATCTAAGGGTTCCGAAACATAAGTATTTGTATCCAGTTGATTTACATACCAGTTTCCAACATCTGAGTTAGAAGGGTAAATGAACCTATGGTGTTTTCTTTGGATGTACAGGTTATTCTAGCCAAGTTCTTCAAGACACAAAGACAATATTTCACAAGAATTGTCTTGAGAATTCTATTATTGAGTAACATGGGAGACTATCAACTATGAATGGAATTAATCCATCAGCTAACGGGTGCACTTCAGTAGTGGAACAAGATCTTGTTTATTTAAAATGTCTTCACCATTGATCTATTATATGATTATCTCGGAGTATCCCTTCACATGTAAATAGGGTACATAAATCTCAATGGTCAACTAATAACTAGTAATAGGGCCTGGTACTCTGACTCATTGTCGGTTCATCCATCTATAACCATGAAAGATTCTACAATACATCCTATGCTGGAGTGGTGAAAAAAAATTCATAATCATACCCTTTTAATCTTGGGGTTATGGAGCATTCTATCAGTTGGGCTCTACGAAGGTTAATCAAATTAAATATACTAACATGGTATAGCCTCATCCAATGAGAGACTAAATTTATTTATAAAATCAATATTCATGTATAGATAATCAGGGAATGTTTGTGTGGCCAAAAAGTCTACTAAAACCTATGAATCTATGGACATTTATGGGGAAATGGAATTTTGAAATGATGTAGGATTACTTTGGATTGTGCCAATAACAACATTAGTATAGGGTGATTGAGGATATACATTATCATGCCTACTTGAGACACAAGCTATATCTCATGGTGATGTAAATAATGTCACTTATTATACACTAAAAATACCTTCATGAGGAAACTATTATCGATGAGGTAGTATCTAGTTTCTTCATTGAGGAGAATATAGCTAGTAATGTAGAGTAAAAATGGATTTTCTACATTATAATGGAATTGAAAGACCATTGTAGGTAAATTATATAGAGGAAAAATAGATTTTCTATTATGGGAGGAATCAGAATTAGAAGTTATAGTAGGTAATGTTAGATATCCTCAAATGCATTCTTTTATTCCTCATCCCACAAGTAAATGATGACTTTTTTCATGAGCCTTGAGAAGACAATACACTTACATTCTAGATTTTCAATAAATCGGCGTATATAGTATATGTTTCCTTGGAGAGCTCAAAACTCTGGGAGACTTCTCAAGAAAGGAATTTGAATGGTAGAATTGATTTTCTCTCAATCAATCATGATGCCTATATATCTTATGATAACACCAAGAAGTTTTCTAGAGGTGATCTTGGTTGTGAACTTTAGGGGGTTGATCTTCAATTGTCAAGAGCAGAGGAATCCAATCACTTTCTCAGGATCCTTGAGATGGATCTAACACTAAAAGAATATGATCGTCAGATCATACACTTAGCATTCGACCAACATCTTAAAAATTGGGTTAATGATGCGTTTCATGTCCATTTGGTTGGTGTATTTATAATTTATCAAGCCAAAAGGAATCACATGGTAGGAAAAAGTTCATTTTTACCCTAAAATCAGTGGACTTCTCTTCTTCAGGGGCCAACCAGATCGTATTTTACCCAAAAAATCCATCCAAGAAAGAGAGGTCTTGGAACCTAACTATAGTATAAGTCCATTTCTATATCAATATATGAGGAAAATAGTCCAGTGGAAAATGGTGTTTGAGGACCCAAAACTCATTGAATAATCTGATCCTTAAATTCTTCTTCCTCTCTCAGACAAATTGGGATATTCACCTGAGGTATTGGTCCCCCAAAACAAATTTGTATTTAATAATATTTTCAACCTTAGCCTCAACCATAACACTATGAGAGGGGTGAATATTTATGTGAGGATATTTGAGCATGTGATGACCCACTGAGACTCTAAGACAATTAAAAAATACATAAGGGACTATCCATCACATTTCATCATAGATCTAGGCATATATATCATGGTGTTGTCTCTGAAGGGCCACTTTTTACTACTGCCCCTCTAAACACATTTATTTTAATTAGTATCATCCTTGGATATTCCTTAGTACTAATCTTCAGAGAGGTAAACTCATAAATAGTGGTAGAGAAACCCCCATTAATGTAGGAGGGTCTTATTCCAACTCCTTTTGTCATCTAAAATTGGAGGATCAGAAAGAGTAGGTTGTTCTTCTAGGTCATTGGACTAAGGAAGATCAACATTGTCTTCTCCAGAGGATACAAATTGCTCTCCATGGGGTACCTGCTCTACTGAGACTATGTTATGGAATGTTGTTGGGAAAATTCTATTTGGTTTCCAGATGTGACTTCCACTCTTGATATGAAAGAAATGATGAAGAATAGACCTTCTACAAGTCATCCCTTTAATTTATAAAATGTGTAAATGTCGTATATCGGTGTCCAAGGGGTGAACTTATAAGTACATCATATGAGTAGACTCTTCGTGTATTATTCAATCCTATTTGTTGTATTGGTACAAGGTAATATATGAGAAATCATTTTTTCTTATAGATAAGGAAACGACTCCCCAGTTCTGGGATCATGGGATTGAACCAATGAAACGGGAGGGAAAGGATATCTTTCACGTCTACCTATGGTTCATTTTAAATAGTCATTATATCATTAGGATTATTTATGCATTCAATCCCATTTGTTTGAACCTACTTTCTGTCTGCTTTGTAGTAACTAGGTTTTAGATAGATGGCCTCACATGAGTCGAAGGGGTATGCATCAACCTAGAGAATCCCAACTCAACCATAAAGGGAGTTTTTTTATGTATTTGTGATACAAAGATGGGACCAATACATGAAAATGAATCAATATTCCTCCATATAGTGTATTTTAGGTAGTATCCCATGAGACTACAATACATTCAGTGCTTTATACTAGGCCACCAAATTGTTTCTTCATCAAAATTATTATACATAGTGTCTACTCACTGAAATAGTACCCCTGCATTGAATGGTTAGGGGGATTAAAATATTATTTTATTATCTGAAACTTATGTAGCATCTACAATGGGATGAGCTTGATCCTAGATCTAGTATCCACTTTACAACATCAAATTGAAACATCATTGGAATATGTAACATGGAATGGTGAAACCATCATATTCACTAAAAAATGAGATAATGGCTTGACATTCATCTTTCTCATGATTCTCTATGCAGGAGGAATCAGTGGAAGCTACCTTGTCCTAAAATTGAATTACTGTTTTCAAAGCATTGGAAAGGAAATAACATGTTTCCTTTGAAAAGTGATGTTCCCTAAAGTTCAATACCCTCACGGGAATGATGATGTGGTTATTTAGCACATCATACTTCCATGCTAGAGGAATATTTTTTATATTGAGGATCATTACATGGTAGCAAGTATAGTGGATTCCATTGGTTGAAATATTGTTTCTTGGATAGTACATGTAGTATTCTAGTAATGGCTAGTGAGTTTTCCATAAACAACTAATGGTTGGGTACCAGTCTACTAAGATCATGCCCCGGCTAGATGTTGTGCATGACAACACAATTGTGGTTGATCTATACATTCAATATGTTAATTCAGCTATAGAGCCCAGCCTAATAGAATCTACTGTGAGGGTTATTCCATCTAGTTTATGTGTAAGTCATGTTTCCAATTTTTAGTTGCATGAATATCCTAGTTTGAAGAGAAAACATTAGAATCTTATCTAGTGGAATTTCCTCGACCTATCCATTCATGACGTCGGTCAAAGAAACCTAAGGGGATTGTATGACCGTCACCAATTTTGGGTGATGTGAATAGGAAAAGTAGTTCTAAATCATTAATGGGGGCATAATCTTGCTCCTCGTAAGTGGAATAGTCCTGGACTGACCATATGTTAGTTTAATCTCTCAATTTATGAGGTATGATGTCTCTAATAGTGTGAGAATATTTTGGTACTGGTGTGGGAATCTGATTTTGCTTATTTCATCAGGCTCTATTCTTTAGAGAATTGGTAGATAAGGATGTACATATGGAGGAAATAGTTGGAGGAGGCACAAAACCACATTTTTTTGTATTTCTCAAACATCCATAGATGATAGCATGTGAATGAACAACTTCCTTATGATCCAACCATTCATCATACTTCTTCATCCCGTGGGTGGGAACCTATTTCCACTCACTAGATTCTTAAATGTTGTTGTTAAGGTTAGTAGAGATATGTGTCACTTATGCTGTAATTTCTACCTATATAAATAATATATGATCTTCTTGGTCTATGATGCAATCATTAAATACAAATAATTATTTAATGGTTTGTCTAAGGATCATGTGATATGTGAAATGGTCAAAACAATCAATGAGACTAGCCTCCTGGGGTCTATTTAATTTTGGAAAATTTAGGATTCCCTTATCTAGGACACATATGAAATATACTAGGACATAAAAATCCTTGAAATAACAATTCTTTTTTCCTTCTTAATATGAATCGAACCTAGGGATCCTATCCTTGACATGGGTCTATGGACACATTATCTCGGATGGGTTTACGATCATAACATGTACCTTTAATTTGTTGATATATCGATGATCAGATTAGAAAAATTCATTAGGGGGTACTCCTCTAACCAAGCACCAGACTCTTCTAATGAGTATGGGAACCTACGGGGTGTCTATTTTTTACTGTGTTTCTCCTTGAGGTGGGTTTTCTCATTCAATCCTTTCATCATCATCTTATTTTCTTTGATCCTCTCGTAGGTTGGTAGTGACCACATTTACCATGAATGTAGTCATAGTAGTTCTGTTATTTTTAGAATATGGGGTGAATTTATGATATAAACACTTTCATATGATATGGATGAAATCGAAGGAGGAATAATAACCCTTTCCTCTAATATTAACATGAGGAAACACATCATCCATGAACTGGAAGAGAACATTGAGGTCCATAATGTGAAATATATAAGGATTTTTGTGGTTTCCATATGATTCATGATTCTGGTTTGCTAGAAGAATTGTGATACCAACCATCTTACATAGTTGGTGGATGAAATCTGGGTGCTTTTGGTACCCTGGGTAGGCTAGATGATGATCTTGATAGAGTTCAAGCATTTCCAAAAAAATATAGTGAAAAAATACTACCTGTTCTTTGGTGAGGGACTTCAGGTTGACAAATTCTGTATCTTCGGAGGTTAGGACATGACTGATATCTATTCAGTGATCATAAGATCAAAAAATAACTCATTTTTACTAAAGGGTTATGATCCTAATCTTGTTTTTACCATGCTTCAATTGTCATGGGATGACATAATGAGGACATCACTGATGTAAACCGTCTCTACGGTTGATCAACCGGAGAGAGCGCATCCCACGATTCAAATATTAACTCTATGCTAGGATGTATCTTGGAGGCAAAACCCACATTTATATTACATTCATGAAGGATGGTAATTTTACCACTTTCTTATTTATGAATTTGGTATACTATCTTTGAGTCTACATGGTGTTCTCACCATCATCTGAGGATTGTAACCCAAACACCAACATCTCTCCAACCTTTTATGAGGAGGTATAGATGAGGGAAACTCATGGTTACGAAGATGGTTTCACCGTGAGTCCATGGAAGGATGACAAGAATTTATTCAACCTATAGGTATTTGTAGAGGGATTTGGGGATCATGTGGACCTTCGATTCCAAGATCATAAGTCCTAATTGACACGCTTCTATGCTGAATCTTGAAATTGGGAAAAGGTTTCCTCCTTGAGTCATCTATCTATTATGACTTAGAGAAGATTATGATAACATTATTATTAAAAGGGTACCACATCTCAAGATGGTTCCTCAAACAAAGGAATGTCTTTGTCACAAGGATGACTTTTACATTGGTGGTTTGTGGTGTGGGGATGACCTCCACATTAATTTTTTGTTGTGTGATGAAGACCTCTATATTGGTTTTTTATGGTTCGTAGAGGATGCCCACATTCATTGTTTATAGTGTGTATATGACCTCTACATGTGTTTTTACGGTTTTGGGATGACCCTTTTATTGGGTTTTGGTGGTGTAGGGAGAACCTCTGCCTTGGATTTTGATGGTATGGGTAGGACCTATTCATTTGTTGTTGATAGCGTGAGGTGGAACTCTATATTAGTTGTTGATTATGAAGTGAGGACCTCCAAATTATTTTTTGAAAGTTCACAGAGGACATCCACATGGGTTGGTGATGGTGTAGGGAGGACCCCTTCAGTTATATTTCTTATCACTAGATTCATTGGGATGGTTGTTAGTGGAAGAAGAGACTGAGAGATTCAACCCGGTTCACCTATCAAGCAGTTGGGGTCTTGATTATAGGTGGGTGAAGACTAGTCCCTGTTGAATAGTCCTAAAGATATGTCGGGATATGTAAGTGTGGTAGGGACCACAAGAGATGCAGAAGATACGTCTTATCAGGAAATGTTTAGGGTCTTCCCCCAATGTTGGCATCAGATGTTCTAGACCAAGACTTGTGGAGCTGGGGTTATATAAACCCCCTTATTAGCAAGTGGGACTGGTCCATGTTTATGCTATTGTATCCTTATGGGGTCCCTCCTCAGATGATCTTAAATGGTTGAAATAATAGGTATGACTTGAACATCCCATTCCTCTAAATCATTAGGGAGTGAGACATTAAAGTGTTTATGTGGGGAAACTCCCTAAGCGGTTCACCATTGGAATGGGGGTGGTTTCCCCCTATACAGACTTTGAGTGTGGTAGTGTAAATGATATGTTGAAGCCTCAAGATCTTTACATACCATATCCCTAGTGTGGATGACCCTATCCAACTCATATCACTAATCATGGGCATTGATCACCCTATTATAGATAGCCTTAGAGGGTGAGATGGGGTGTAGTCGCCGAGTAGCTGAAGGGGAGGTGGCTATCGTTGTAGGAGTATAGTCACATGGGATTGAAGCACCAAAATTTTTCTTTCCCCTATGTCTGTTGGAGTTAGGCCCTCAGTTTCTTATAGGTTGAGTCCTATATGGCATGTTTGTTCAATCTTATTGTAGATATAAAAAAGTAAATGCTCAATTCCCCAACATCATCCATTCTTTTTGAGATGGAGGTGGGATCCACGGTGATGATGATACAGACCAAGGATGACCAATGTTATCTATATCAATACATAATAAAGATTCATTTTATACCCACATAATTCTTATTGGGACATGGAACCAAATATCTTGAGCTGGGGATATGAAAATCCATTAGTGTTAAAATTCTACTCGTCCCTATAGTTGAAGGAGATGTGGTTCATGTAGGTTTCACAATTATTTTTTCAACACTTTCCATTGGGGTCACGCACCACATATGATTTTTTCAAAACATCACCTCTTTTTATAGGGGGTTAATTGTTGATGTAATCTCGTTGATCAAAATGGGATGATGTGATGTCAGTTACTCCTTCTAGGGATACATCCTTGTATCTTTTCTCATAGTTTGGGTGTCCCTAATTGATTTAATTCAGGTTCTTAACACTCATTCCTGCTTCCATATTGAGGTGCATATATTTAATTACCCCGCTTCTATATCAATAGGGTAAAAACATTTGGTTATAAGAGGTAGTAATATTTTATATGACTAGTAATTTTTGGAATTTGGGTATGTTGAGACCATATAAATTCTTCTCCTATGAATTCAAATTCATATCATATGTGGAATCTTAGGTGCGGAACCTAATGCAACCCATGTTGACCACAAGGTAGCTGACACCATGGGATTATGTCTTTTAAGTATCATTACCCTAGGAATCCGTTATTGTTTTCGGGTGTAAGGATTTCGAATATGGTCACATGTTTAATGTCTTATGGATATGGGTTAGTCCTTAGTTTAACATCTTGAAAATTTTTGGTTAGTTGTTCAACTATGTCCTTAGTGGTGGGTGAGGGGAATATTTCACACTTGGGATTTTGTGGAGTGTGTCCCATGGGTGGAATATTTTACACTTCGTTGGTGGTACAGTGTTTCCCTAGGTGGAATATCTCACACTCTGGATTTTTTAGAGTATGTCCCTAGGGGGAAGATATCACACTTGGAGGGTAGTGGTGTGTTTCCCAAGGGAAAAATATTTTACACACTCAATTTAGAGGTGTCTTTCCCCAAGGGTGAATATTTAACACTCATATAGTGGTGGGGTGTTTGAATTGTGTCCCCATGGGGGAATATTTCACACTTGGTGTGTGGATAAGTGTTTTCCCAAAGGGGGATACTTTACACAAGATACATGGTTAAGTGTGTTCCAAAGGGGAGAGATTTCATAGTTTGGATTTTGTTAAGTGTGTCCCTAGGGGTGAAAATTTACACATAAGAGTTGGGTGGAGTGTGTCCCCAAGGGGGAAAATTTCACAATTGGATGTTTGTTGGAGTTTCCCTCAAAGGGGGAAGAATTTAAAATTGGATGCTTGATGGAGTGCATCCTAAAGGGGTAAAGATTTTACATTCAGGTTTGTCTAGATTGAACCTCATGGAGGTTTCCTACATACCATTTCATTATATAGGTATAAAAATCCTTTTAGTTTAATTCTGTATTTTTTGATCTTGTGATAGGACAAGTCCCTAAAGTTTAACATCGTGTGATAAGGAAACTATTGTTGCAGAAGAAGCATCAATGAAGGTTGTTGTGGGGATTACACATAATATCTTCCCATGGTTGGTGTTTTGTATCATGGTGAGGGCAGATGGTGTGGGGCTTAATCGTGGAAGCTACCCAGTGTAAATGTTTTACTTTACAATGGGGGAGGCTATGGCATCCCATGATGGTAATACATCGGGAATCCTATGTTTATCACGCAAGTTAAGGCTATAGTTTAACATCATTTGCAAAAAATGTTATTATTCATTTTAACATTATATGACTTGGATGTGTATCTTGGTAGTTGTAAGTATTTAATCTCAAATGTGGACGGGGATACACCCCAAGGGGGAAAGTCAAGGTGAGATGAAGATTCGAAAAAGGACACTCTATTCAGAAATTTAATATTTTTCCCTTGGTTTTTCCACCATTGTGGATTACATGTTCAATAATCATGCGCCTCTGGGTGGAGCATTTCCTAAAAACTACCATGGAGGACTAGAAATTTAGTGTCCCAATATTATATTGTCTATTATTTGGATCAAGAATAATTATGGTACCTATGATTAGGATAAATATTTTAGGGTAATGGTCCATAATATGGTTGATGTATAGGGGGTGTCGGGTCATGGACCAGAAAGATGTTTGGAGAAGCATTTTTTTATTACCCATGAATTGGGTTGTGCACTCCATGGCCTCTATCATAATTCTGACACAAGGATTATGGAGGCATGGGGGAATGAAATATTTGGTGTTTCATGGTAATCAGGGTTTCACAAAGTCTTCTTATCTTTTTTGAACTCAATCTTACATAAGAGGATTGGCATGAAAAAATATAAACCACATAATAAGTCATGTTAGGTCCCATGGGAGTTGGAAATTTATGTTCTCTACCATTGAGGGTCCATGGTATTTTGGTACTACGTAATGTTGTTGAATAGAGGTTTTTGAGAGTGATATTGTTTCTTTTTCTTCCATAGATCCATCCCCAAAAAAATTTCAGATGTTCTATTTATCATTGAAATCTACAATCAGTGTCATCTATCTTCAATTTAGTGAGAAATAGGGTTTGTATGCTTCCCATCACTTTGCTGATGGGAATTAATTATGTAACATGAATATTTCAACTTCAAATATCTCACACAATTATATTCTCATGTGAGGGTACTCAATCCAAAGATCTTCATTTTCACTCACATGGTTTTCCCATCACATTGAAACTCATGATTTTCTGATAAAATTTTATCTGCATCATCACCTATAGGACACAATTCGTTTTCATGTAGAACCTCATGTTTGTGTGAAACACTCAAAATTTTTATGAAACATGTGGTTTAGTCCGATAATTTTAATTCGGGGTAGGTATTATAGTCATTTTATGAAAAATGTTCCTTTCAGAGTGGAAGACACATTTTCAGTTCCATGAGAAATGCCAGGAAAGGTAAACAAGAGGTCTTCATTTGCATGCTATTTGGTGATGTCTTGGTTGATAACCTTGACTTATCCATATGATTCCTTGTTTTATGTTGTTTCAACATTAACATGTGTCCCATATGATAACATGTTATATTGTTCCTCACTATTCATGATTATGATTCTCACAACTTATACTACATTGTTATGCCTCTTGGATCACATATATTACATTAAATTATTCAGATATTATTTCCCTTATTGGTATTTAATGATTAACTCTTTCTTATATATTCCCCTAGGATATCTTTCGATATTTTAAAAGGCAAGGGGAAATTTTGGGCATGTAAATAATTTTTTCTATAATGTTGTTATATCCATGTATCACGTTGTTATTTTATATACTTGATTCCAAAATAAACTAGACTTCACAATATTATAAGATTTTTTTGCATATATTTATGTATTAAATCATGAAATAAGATGAATTTAAGATATGGGTTTTCATAATTTGGACATGACGATATGGGTGGGTCCCATTTAAAAATATCCTTCCAATACATCTGTAGTCACATGAGGCAAATTATTTTTCTAGGCTCTTTAAAATGGGTTTCGGGTGTATACTAACCAATAAGTTTTGAAATGTCTACTAAAAGGAATTTATAGCAGATTTGTCATGATTCTAGAGATCATGACACCTAATAATTAAGAATTTCCTTTATAAATAATTCCTTTATTATTATCCGTGATATTTTTCCAACGATATTATCTATGGATTCATTTCATTCTTATTTTATAGATTAAATATCATGAGTATTCAATTTTTAAAATATTATATATTGATTAAGAATTAACTATTCATGATACTCATGTTATTTAAATATAATGAAAGTTCAAGAGTGCCACAAAATATTTCATGATCCTATAGTATTACCTGAGGTATCTCATCTCCCTAGATTCAATGGAGGAGAAATCCATTGAACCTAATCTAGTAGAGCGTTTATTCAAGAGTTATCCCACCACGGAGGCTAATCTACACTTCATTCCAGAGAATTTTCCCACACTCATCTTAGTATGGTAGGATAATCCAACAATGGATGTACTCAACTAATGTAGTTAACCAATCTGGTGTTACTCAGAAATGGGAGGATATAAGGGTTTTGAAACATAAGTATTTGTATGAAGTTGATTTACATACCAATTGCCAACATCTAACTTATAATGGGAAATGACCCTATAGTGTTTTTTATGGATGAATATGTTATTCTAGACAGGTTCTTTATGAGACAAAGCCAATATTTCCCCAGCATTGGCTTGAGCATTCTATTATTGAAAAACATGGGACACCATCAACTGTGAATGGAATTAATCCATCAGCTAACGAGTGCACTTTAGCAGTGGAACACGATCTTGTTTATTCATAATGTCTTCACCCTTGATCTATTATATGATTATCTTGAAGTATCCCTTCACATGTAAAGAGGGTACATAAATCTCAATGGCCAACTGATGACTAGTAATATGGGCCCGGTACTCTGACTCATTGTTGTTTCATCCTTCTATTAACACAAAATATTCTACAATACATCCTATGCTGGAGTGGTGAAAAAAATAAAAAGCATACTCTTTTAATCTGGGGTTTATGGAAGATTCTACCAGTTCGACTCATAGAAGTTTAATCAAATTAAATATACTAACATGGTATAGCCTCATCCAATGAGAGAATAAATTTATCTATAAAATTAATATTCATATATAGATAATCAGGGAATGTTTGTGCGGGTAAGAAGTCCACTAAATCCTATGAATTTATGGCCATTTATGGGAAAATGGAATATTTAAATGTTGTAGGATTACTTTGGATTGTGCCAATAATCCCATTAGTATAGGGTGATTAAGGATATACATTATCAATCCTACTTGAGACACAAGCTATATCTCATGGTGATGTAAATAATGTCACATCTTATACACTAAAAATACCATCATGAGGAAACTATTATCAATGAGGGAGTATCTAGTTTCTTCATTGAGGACAATATATCTGATATAGTAGAGGGAAAATGGATTTTCTACACTATAATGGTATTGAGAGACCATTATAGGCTGGTTATATAGAAGAAAAAATGGATTTTCATTTATGGGAGGAATCCGAATTGGATGCTATATTAGGTAATGTTAGAAATTCTCAAAGGAATTCTTCTATTCCTCATCCCACTGGTAAATGATGCCTTTTTTTCATGAGCCTTGAGAAGGTAATAAACATACCTTCTAGATTTTCAATAAATCAGCATATATATTCTATGTGTCCTTGGAGACCAAACAACTCTGGGAGGCTTCTCAGGAAAGGAATTTGAATGCTAGACTAGATTTTCTCTCAGTCAATCATGATGCCTCTATATCTTATGATAATGCCAAGAAATTTTCTTAAGGTGATCTTGAATGTGCACATTAGGGGGTTAATCTTCAATTTTTGGGAGTAGAGGAAGTCAACCACTTTTTTAGGATCCTTGAGATGGCTCTAACACTAATGGAATATGACCGTCAGATCATACACTTAGCATTCGACCAACATCTTGAAAATTGGGTTAATGATGTGTTTCATGGCATGTTGGTTTGGGGATCTATAATTTATGAAGCCAAAAGGCATCATATGGTAGGAAAAAAGATCATCTGGTTCCCTAAAATCTGTGGAATTATCTTATTCAGGGGCCAACCAGATCGGATTCTACCCCAAATATCCATCCATGAAAGAGAGTTCTTGGAACCTAGAAATAGTATAAGTCCATTTCTCTATATATATATGAGGAAAATATTCCATGTATAATGGTGTTTGAGTTCCCAAAACTCGATGAAGAATCTTATCCTTCAATTCTTCTTCCTCACATGAACAAATTGGGATATTCACCTAACGTATTGGTCCTCCCAAATAAAGTTTTATTTTATAATATTTTTAAACTTTTCCTCAACCATAACACTATGAGAGGGGTGAATATTTATGGGAGGATATTTGACCATGTGATGACCCACTGAGACTCTAAGACAAATAAAAAATATGTAAGGGACTATCCATAGCATCTCATCATAGATATAGGCATATATATCATGGTTTTGTCTCTGAAAGGCCACTTATTACTACTGCTCCTCTAAACACATTGATTTTAATTAATATCATCATTGGATATTCCTAAGTACTAATCTTCACCTAGGTAAACTCATAAATAGTGGTAGAGAAACACCCATAAATGTAGGAGGGCCTTAGTACAAATCCTTTTGTTGTCTAAAATTTGTGGATCAGAAAGACTAGGTTGTTATTCTAGGTCATTTGACTAAGGGAGATCACCATCGTCTTCTCTAGAGGATAAAAATTCCTCTCCATGGGGTACCTTATCCACTGAGACTATGTTAATGAATTTTTTTGGGACAATTCTATTTGGTTCCCAGATGCAAGGTCCACTCTTTATATCAAAGAAATGGTGAATAATAGACCATCTACGAGTCATCCCATCATTGTATAACATGTGGAAATGTCATATATCAGTGTCCAAGGGGTGAACTTATAAGTACGTCATATGAGTAGAGTCTTCAGGTATCAGTAAATCCGATCTGTTATTTGGGTATAAGGTAATCTATGAGAAATCATTTTTTCTTATAGTTAAAGGAAACAACTCCCCAGTTCTGGGATCAAGGGATTGAAACAATGAAATGGGGGCGAAAGTCTATCTTTCACGTCTACCCATGGATCATTTTCAATAGTCATTATATCATTAGGATTATTTATGTGTTCAAGCCCATTTGTTTGAACCTAATTTTTATCCACTGTGTAGTAACTAGGTTCTAGAGAGAGGGCCTCACATGAGTCAAAGGGGTATGCATCACCCAAGAGAATCCCAGCTCAACCCTAAAGGGAGTATTTTAGGAATCTGTGATAAAAAGATGGGTCCAATACATTAAAATGAAGATTTATCCTTCCATATAGTGTATTTTAGGTAGTATACCATGAGACTACAATAAATTCAGTGCTTTATAATAGGCCACCAAATTGTGTCTTCATCAAAATTATTCTACGTAGTGTCTGCTCACTCAAATAGTACCCCTATATAGAATGGTTACAGGGAATCAGATAGTCTTTTATTATTTGAAACATATATAGCATCTACAATGGGATGATCTTGATCCTGGATCCAGTATCCACTTTACAAAATCAAATTGAAACATCATTGAAATATGTACCATGGAATGGTAAAACCATCATCTTCACTAAAAAATGAGATAATGGCTTGACATTCATCATTCTCATGCTTCTCTATGTAGTAGGAATTAGTGGAAGCTACCTTGTC
Organism: Viscum album; assembly: GCA_963277665.1. NCBI lineage: Eukaryota > Viridiplantae > Streptophyta > Magnoliopsida > Santalales > Viscaceae > Viscum > Viscum album. The sequence continues at coordinate 661,324,182 of OY728128.1, forward strand.
CTCAAATTGAATTGGCGTTTTCAAAGAATTTTCAAGGAAATAACATATTTCCTTTGAAAAGTGAGGTTCCCTAAAGATCAATACCCTCATGGGAATGATGATGTGGTTATTTATCACATCATACTTCCATGATAGGGGAATAATTTTTTTCTATAGAGGGTCATTACATGGTAGAAAGTAAAGTGGAATCCATTGGTTGAAAAATTGGTTCTTCGACAGTACATGTAGTATTCTGGTAATGGATAGAGAGTTTTCCATAAACAACTAATGGTAGAGTACTAGTCTGCTAAGATCGGGCCCCGGCTAGATGCTGCTGATCACAGCACGATCATGGTTGATCTTTATAGTCAATAAGTTAATTCAGCTACAAAGGCCTTCCTACTAGAATCTATTGTGAGGGTTGTTCAATATAGTTTATGTGTAAGTCATGTTTCCTATTTTCATTGGCATGAATAGCCTAGTTTGAAGAGAAAACATGAGAATCCTATCTGTTGCATGTCCTCTACCTATCCATTCAATACGTCGATAGAAGGCACCTATAAGTATTGTATGACTGTCCTCAATTTTGGGTGACGTGAAGAGGTACACTAGTTCTAAATCATTCATCGGGGTATAATCTTTCTCCTCATCAGTGGAATAGTCATGGACCGACCATAAATTAGTTTAATATCTCAATTCATGAGGTATGATGTATCCAATAGTGTGAGATGATTTTGGTACCAGTTGGGGACTCTCATTTCACTTATGTCATCGGGCTATGTTCTTTCGAGACTTGGTAGATACTGATGTACATATGGAGACAACAGTTGGAGGAGGCATAAAAACCAAATTTTTTGTATTTCTCAAATAGGCATGGATGATACCATGTTAGTGAACAACTTCATTATGATCCAACCATTCAACATACATCTTCATCCCATGGGTGGGAACCTATTCCCACTCACTAGATTCTTAAATGTCGTTGTCAAGGTTAATCGATATATGTGTCACCTATGTTGGAATATCTACCTATATAACTAATATATGATCTCCTTGGTCTACGATGATATCATTAAATATATATAATTCTTTAATGGTTTGTCTAAGGATCATGTGATATGGGAAATGGTCAAAATAATCAATGAGACTAGCCTCCTGGGGTCTCATTCATTTTGGAAAATTTAGGATTCCCTTATATAGGACACATATGAAATATAATAGGACATAAAAATACTTGAAATAATAATGCCTTTTCCTTGTTTCTATGAATTGTACCTAGGGATCCTATCCTTGACAATGGTCTAGGGCCACATTATCTCATCGAGGCAATTACAATTAGAGAGGGTCACCCGTCACATTACTAGGTTATTTAGGGAGATGATGATATGGGGAAAATCATTTCTTAAGTCCTCTATGCACATCATAAGCATATTTTCCTTGGATAATTCTATGTCAAGTTATTTCTTAAGTCCCGTACACTGGGCGATGAAGTCATTGACTCATAAATCAGGCCAATACATGAATTTAAAGAGGTCGGTGATGAATATATTAATGAGTTGGAGATAAAATGGTATAGGAAAAATCTATATAAGTCATCCCAACTAGAAATAGGCCCTTGGGGTTGTTGAATATACTATAAAAATGTAGGTCCTTCTAGATTTTGGATAGAGAATCAGATCATGGAAAGATCATGTTGTTTTGAGTCCCCAACATTGGGTCTCACCATAAGGAGATGTGAACCAGATGCAAAAGATGATCACCTGTCACATTAAATGTGGTGAATCTAGGATTACCAATCATTAGGGGGTTCTCAATCATGGTCCACCGATTCTAGGTATTTATTTCCATCAAGAGAAACATCTTCCATTTGTGTATCTAGAGAATCAAGATGAGTGATGAGAGAATTCATCAAATTATCTTGTTTATTATTTAATTTCACCAATGCATTGATAGGATTATCATCTTGGGGAGAAGCAGGACCTTGATCCCAAGGTGGATAATCATGATTCATTGGAAGGGTGGGTGACTTGTATCTCAGTCATTTTTAATATACCCTAGATTCTTCCTTAATTTGGTGCACTTGGAAACCAAATTGAAATTGGGTAACCTAGGAATGTTGGATTTGGTTCCCACATGATGATATATAGGTTCCCTTATGATTTCATCAGAGTTCAATTTCTTATTCAAAAAATATTGATAGTGATACTTTTAAATTCTTTATGTTCATGAAGAATGTTTCTGTCCTAGGGAAAAATTCCCCTTTTGGGGCAACCTCAGATGGGTCTACAGTTATAACATATCCCTTGAATTTGTCGATATATCAATGATCAGATTGGAAAAATTCATTAGGGGTTACTCCTCAAACCTATCACCAGACTCTTCTAATGAGTATGGGAACCTACTGGGGGTCTATTTTGTACTGTGTTTCTCTTTGAGGTGGGTTTTCTCATTCATTCCTTGCATCATCATCCTATTTTGTTTGATTCCCTAGTAGATTATTAGTGGCAACATTCACCATGACTGTAGTCATAGTAGATCCTTTATTTTCAGTATATGGATTGAATTTATGATATGAACACTTTTGTATGATATGGATGAAATTGAAGGAGGCATAATACCCCTTTACTCTAATATTCACATGAGGAAACACATCATTCATGAACTATAAGTGAACATTGAGGCCCATAATGTGAAATTTCTAGAGTGTTTTGTGGTTTCCATATGATTCATGATTCTGAGTAGCTGGTAGCATTGTGATATCAACCCTCTTACATAGTTGGTGGAAGAAATCGTGGTGCTTTTGGCACCTTGGGTAGGCTAGATGATCATCTTGAAGGAGTTCAAGCATGTCCAAAATAATATGGTTAAAAATACTACCTATTCTTTGGTGAGGGACTTCAGGTTGACAAACTCTGTATCTTCAGAGGCTAGGACATGACTTATATCAAGTCGGCGATCATAAGATCAAAAAATAACTCATTTTTACTACAGGGGGATGATCCTACTCTTGTTTTTTCAATGACTCCATTAGCAAGGGATGACATAATGAGGACATCACTAAGGTAAACTATCTCTATGGATGAGCAACTGGAGAGGGTGAATCCCACGATTCAAATATCATCTATATGCCAGGATGTCTCTTGGAAGAAAAACCAACATTAACATTACATTCTTGAATCATGATAATTTTACCACTTTATTATGTGTGAAGGTGGTATACTCTCTTTGAGTCTCCATGGAGTTCTCACCATCATCTAAGGGTTGTAACCCAGACACCAAAATCTCTCCACCCTTTTATGAGGAGGTAGGGAGGAGGGAAACTCATGGTTATGAAGATGGTTGCACTGTGATTCCTTGGAAGGAGGGCAGAATTTTTTCAACCTATAGGTATTTGTAGAGGGATATAGGGATCATGTGGACCTCATATTCAAGGATCATAAGTCCAAATTGACGGGATTCTATGCTGAATTTGCAAATGGGATATGGTTTCCTCATTGAGTCATCTATCTATTCGGAGTCAGAGAAGATTATGATGACATGATTCTTCCAAGGGAACCACCTCTGAATATGGTTCCTCAAAGTAAGTAATGTCTTTGGCATAAGGATGACCTACACATTGGTGGTTTGTGGAGTGGGGATGACCTCCACTTTAATTTTTAGTTTTATACTGAAGACCTCTCTATTGGTTTTTTATGGTTCATAGAGGATGCCCACATTCACTATTGATTGTGTGTATATGACCTATGAATATGTTTTTTGATGGTGTGAGGATGACCTCCTTATTGTGTTTTGGTGATTCACGGAGAACCTTTGCATTGGTTTTTAATGGTATGGGTAGGACCTATTCATTGGTTGTTGATAGCGTGAGGTGGAACTCTGTATTAGTTGTTGATTGTGTAGGGAGGACCTCCACATTGGTTTTTGAAAGTGCAAGGAGGACCTTGACATGGTTTGGTGATAGTGTTGGGAGGACCTCTTCAGTTATATTTCTTATAACGAGTTTCATTGTTATGGCTATTAGTGGTGGAAGAGACAGAGAGAGTCAACCTGATTGACCTATCATGCAGTCAGGGTATTGATTATAGGTGGGTGAAGACTGGTCCACATTGAATATTCCTAAAGATATGTTGGGATATGTCAGTGGGGTAGGGCCCAAAAGAGATTCAGACGATACGTCTTATCAATAAATGTTCAGGGTCCTCCCCCAATGATGGCATCATATGTTCTACACCAAGGCTAGTGGAGCAGGGGTTATTTAAACCCCCTCATCAGCTAGTGGGACTGGTCGGATCTTATGATAGTGTAGCCTTATGAGGTCTCTCCTAGGAAGCTCCTAAATGGTGAAAATGAAAGGTACGAGTTGAACATCCCATTCCTCCAATGCATAAGGGAGTGAGACATTATAGTTTTGTGGGGGGAAACTCACAAAGTGGTTCACCATTAGAAAGGGGGTGGTTTCCCCCTATACGGACCTTGAGTGTGGTAGTGTAAATGATAAGTTAAAGCCTCAAGATCTTCACATACCATATCCCAAGTGTGAATGATCCTATCCAACTCATATAACTAATCAAGGGCATTGATCACCCTATTATGGATATCCTAGGAGGGTGAGATGGGGTGTGTTCACTCAGTAGCTGAAGGGGAGGTGGCTATCATGGTAGGATTATAGTCATGTGGGCTTGAAGCACCAAAATTTTTCTTTCACCTATGTCTGTTGGAGTTAGGCCCTCAGTTTCTTATAGTTTGAGTCCTTTATGGCATGTTTGTTCAATCTTATTATAGATATAAAAAATGAAATGCTCAATTCCCCAACACCATCTATTCTCTCTAATATAGAGGAGGGATCCACGTAGATGATGACGCATACCAAGGATGACCAATGTTTTCTACCTCATTCCATAATAAAGATTCATGTTAGACACACTTCATTCTTAGTTAGACATGGAACCAAATATCTTGAGTTGGGATATGAAAATTCATTAGTGTAAAAATTGTACTAGTGCCTATAGATAAAAGAGAAGTGGTTTACATAAGTTTCACAATTATTTTTTCCGCACATTCCATTGGGTTCACGCACCATGTACGCTTTTTTCTAAACATTACCTCTTTTTGAAGGTGGGTAATTGGTGATATAATCTCATTGATCAAAATGGAATGATGTGATGTCAGTTCCTCCTTCTAGGGATACTTCCTTATAGCTTTTCTCATAGTTTGGGTGTCCCTACTTGATTTAATTCATGTTCATGAAACTCATTCCTGCTTCCATTTCAAGGTAGATGTAGGTAATTACCCCGCTTCTATCTCAATAGGGTAAAAACATTTGGTTATAAGAGGTGGTAATATTTTATATGACTAGTAATTTTTGGAATTTGTTTATTCTGAGAGAATAAAAAGTCTTCTCCTATGAATTTAAATTCATATCATATGAGGAATATTATGTGTGGACCCTAACGCAACCCATGTCGACCACAAGGTAGCTGACACCATGGGATTATGTCTTCTAAGTGTCATCACCCTTGGAATCCATTGTTGTTTTTTCGGGTGTAGGGATTTCGAATACGGTCACATGTTTAATGTCTTATGGATATGGGTCAGTCTCTAGTTTAACGTCATGAAAATTATTGGTCAGTTGGTAAACTATGTCCCTAGTGGTGGGTGAGGGGAATATTTCACACTTGGGATTTTGTGGAGTGTGTCCCATGGGTGGAATATTTTACACTTGGATGGGGGTAGAGTGTTTCCCTATGGGGAATATCTCACACTCGGTATTTTTTAGAGTATGTCCCTAGGGTGATGATTTCACACTTGGAAGGTAGTGGTGTGTTTCCCAAGGGAAAACCATTTGACACACTCAATTTAGAGGTGTTTTTCCCGAAGGGTGAATATTTCACACTCATATGGTGGTGGGGTGTTTTATGTGTGTCCCCATGGGGGAATATTTTACACTTGGGGTGTGGATAAGTGTTTCCCCAAAGGGGGAGACTTCACACATGATACGTGGTTAAGTGTGTTCCCAAGGGGAGAGATTTCATTTATGGGATTTTGTTAAGTGTGTCCCTAGGGGTGAAAATTTACACATGGGAGTTTGGTGGGGTGTGTCCCCAAGGGGGAATATTTCATAATTGGATGTTTGGTGGAGTGGACCCCAAAGGGAGAAGAATTCACAATTGGATGATTTATGGAGTGCATCCCTAAGGGGGAAAGATTTTACATCCAGGTATGTCTGGATTGAACCTCATGGAGGTTTACTACATACCATGTCATTATATAGGTATAAAAACCCCTGTAGTTTAATTCTTTATTTTCTGATCATGTGAAAGAACTAGTCCCTATAGTTTAACATCATGTGATAAGGAAAATCATGTTTTAGAAGAATCATCAATGAGGGATGTTGTTGGGATTAAACATAGAAGCTTCCTCGAGTTGGTGTTTTCTACCTTGGTGGGGGAGGATGGTGTGGGGATTAATCATTGAATCCTCACAGTGTAAAAGTTTTACTTTACAATGGGGGAGGCTATGGAATCCCACGATGGTCATACATCAGGAATCCTATGTTCATCACACAAGGTAAGGCTATAGTTTAACATCATTTTTAGAAAATGTTATTAATCATTTTAACGTCATATTACTTAGATGTGTATCTTTGTAGTTGTAAGTAGTTAATCTTGGATGTGGATGGGGCTACACCCTAAGGGGGTAGGTCAAGGTGAGATGAAGATTCAAAAAAGGACAGTCTATTGAGGTAGTTAATATATTTCCCTTGGTGATTCCACCATTATGGATTACATGTTCACTAATCATGCACCTCTGGGTGGGGCATTTCATAAAAACTACCACAGAGGACTAGAAATTTAGAGTCCCAATATTATAGTGTCTATTATTAGGATCAAGAGGCATTATGGTACCAACGATTAGAATAAATATTTTAGGGTAATGGTCCCGAATATGGTTGATGTATAGGGGGTGACAGGTCATGGAGTAGAAAGATGTTTGGAGAAGCTTTATTTTATTACCCACGAATTGGGTTGTGCACTCCATGGTCTCTATCATAATTCTGACACATAGATTCTAGTGGAATGGGTGAATGAAATATTTGGTCTTTCATGTACATCATGGTTTCACAAAGGCTTCTTATCTTTTGTGAACTCGATCTTACATAAGAGGTCTAGCATAAAAAACTCTAAACCACAGACTAAGACATGTTAGGTCCCATGGGAGTTGGGCATGTAAGTTCTCTACCATTGAGGGTCCATGGTATTTGGGTACTATGTAGTGTTGTTGAATAGAGGTTTGTGAGAGTGATATTGTCGCATTTTCTTCCATAGATCCATCCCCAATGAATTATGGGATGTTATATTTAACATTAAAATATGCAATCAATGTCATCTATCTTCACTTTAGTGCGAAATAGGGTTTGTGTGCTTCCCATCCCTTTTCTGATGGGGATTCATTCAGTAACATGCAGATTTCAACTTCACATTTCACACACAATTATATTCTCAAGTGACGGTATTCAATCCAAATATCTTCTTTTGCACTCACGTGGAATTCCCATCACATTGAACATTAGGATTTTATGATAAAAATTTATCTGCATCATCACCTTTAGCACGCAATTCCTATTCATGTGGAACCTCTTTTTTGTGTAAAACACTCAAAATTTTCATGAAACGTGAGGTTTAGTTTGATAATTTTCATTTGGGGTAGGTATTATAGTCATTTTATGAAAAAAATTCCCTTCAGAGGGCAGGACACATTTTCGGTGCCAAGAGAAATGCCAGGAAAGTTAAATAAGAGGTCCTCATAAACAAGCTATTTTATGATGTCTTGGTTGATAACCTTGTCTTATCCATATGATTCTTTTTTTATGTTGTTTCAACATTAACATGTGTCCCTTATGATAACATGTTATATCATTCTTCATTATTCATGATTATGATTCTCACAACTTATATTACATTTTTATGCCTCTTGGATCACATATATTACATTCACTTATTCAGATATTTTTCCCTTACTCATATTTAATGATTAAATATTTCTTATATATTCACCAAGGATATCTTATACTATTTTAAAAGGTAAAGGGAAACTTTGGCCATGTAAATAATTTTTTCTATAATGTTGTTATATCCATGAATCAAGTTGTTATTTTATATACTTGATTCCAAAATAAACTAGACTTTGCAATATTCTAGGATTTTTAATGCATATATTTATGTATTAAATAATGAAATAAAATGAATTGAAGATATGGGTTGTCATACTTTGGACATGAAGATATTGGTGGGACCCATTTAATGATATCCTTTTAATACATCGGTAGTCACATGAGACAAATTATTTTTCTAGGCTTTTTAAAATGTGTTTCTGGTGTATACCAACCAATAAGTTTTGAAATGTATTCTAAAAGGTATTTATAGTATATTTATCATGATTCCAGAGATCATGACACCTAATAATTACGAATTTCCTTTATAAATAATTCTTTTCTATTATCCATGATATTTTTCATATGATATTATCTATGGATTCATTTCATTATTAATTTTTAGATTAAATTTCATGTGTATTCAATTATTAAAATTTTATATATTGATTAAGCTTTAACTATTAATGATACTCAAGTTACTTAAATAGAATGCATGTTCAAGAGTTCGACAAGATATTTCATGAGCCTCAGGTATTACCTATGGTATATTTTATCCTTCGATTCAATGGAGAAGAAATCCATTGAACCTTAACCAGTTGAGCGTATATTCAATAGTTATCCCACCAAGGAGACTAAGCTACACTTCACACCAGAGAATTTTCCCACACTCATCTTAGAATGGTAGGATAATCCAACAATGGATATACTCAAATAATGTAGTTAACCAATCTAGTGTTACTCAGAAAGGGGAGGATCTAAGGGTTCTAAAACATAAGTATTTGAATCAAGTTGATTTACATACCATTTATTAACATGTGAGTTAGAATGGAAAATGACCATATGGTGTTTTCTATGGATGACCAGGTTATTCTAGCTAGGTTATTCAGGAGACAAAGCCAATATTTCCCAAGCATTGGTTCTAGAATTCTATTATTTAGGAACATGGGACACCATCAACTATGAATGGAATTAAGCCATCGACTAATGGGTGCACTTCAGTAGTGGAACAACATTTTGTTTATTGATAATGTATTCACCCTTGATCTATTATATGATTATCTCAAAGTATCCCTTCACATGTAAAGAGGGTTCATAAATCTCAATGGCCAACTGATGACTAGTAATAAGGGCCTGTTACTCTGACCCATTGTTGGTTTATCACTCAATAAACATCAAAGAATCTGCAATACATCCTATGCTAGAGTGATGAAAAAAATTCAAAATCATAAACTTTTAATCTTGGGGTTATGGATCATTCTATCATTTGTGCTCCAGGAAGGTAATCTAATTAAATATACTAACATGGTATAGCCTCATCCAATGAGAGAATAAATTTATCTATAAAATTAATATTCATGTATAGATAATCAGGGAATGTTTTTGTGGCCAAGAAGTCCACTAAATCCTATGAATTTATGGACATTTATGGGAAAATGGAATGTTTAAATGTGGTAGAATTACTTTGGATTATGCCCATAATCCCATTAGTATAGGGTGATTAAAGATATACATTATCAAGCCTACTTGAGACACAAGCTATATCTCATGGTGATGTAAATAATGTCACATCTTATACACTAAAAATACCATCATGAATAAACTATTATCAATGAGGGAGTATCTAGTTTCTTCATTGAGGATAATATAGCTGATAATTCAGAGGAAAATATATTTTCTACACTATAATGGCATTGAGAGACCATTACAGGCTGGTTATATAGAGGAAAATGGATTTTCTATTATGGGAGGAATCAAAATTGGAAGCTATAGTAGGTAATGTGAGATATCCTCCAAGGCATTATTCTATTCCTCATCCCATAAGTAAATAATTCCTTTTTTCATGAGCCTTGAAGAAGGTAATACACTTGCCTTTTAGATTTTCAATCAATCAATGTATATAGTCAATGTGTCCTTGGAGACCTAACAACTCTGGGAGACTACTTGGGAGAGGAATTTGAATGGTAGACTTGATTTTCTCTCAGTCAATCATGATTCCTTGAGATGGATCTAACCCTAAAGGAATATGACCATCAGATCATACACTTAGCATTCAACCAACATCTTCCAAATTGGGTTAATGATGTGTTTCATGGCCTTTTGGTTGGCGGATCTATAATTTATCAAGCCAAAAGGCATCACATGAAAGGAAAAAAGATCATTTGGTTCCCGAAAATCAGTGGAATTCTCTTCTTCAGGGGCCAACTAGATCAGATTGTACCCAAAATATCCATCCAGGAAAGAGAGGTCTTGGAACCTAACTATAGTATAAGTCCATTTCTTAATCTATATATGAATAAAATTTTCCAGTGGAAAATGGTGTTTGAGGTCCCAAAACTCAATGAAGAATCTAATCCTTCAATTTTTCTTCCTCACTCAGAAAAATTGGGCTATTCACCTGAGGTATTGGTCCTCCAAAACAAAGTTGTATTAAATAATATTTTCAACCTTAGCCTCCACCATAATTCTATGAGCGGGGTGAATCTATATGGGAGGATATTTGAGCATGTGATGACCCACTGAGACTCTAAGACAAATAAAAAATGCGTAAGGGACTATCCATCGCATCTCATCATAGATCTAGGCATATATATCATGGTGTTATCTCTGAAAGGCCACTTATTACTAGTACTCCTCTATGAAAATTGATTTTATTTAGTATCATCCTTGGATATTCCTCAGTATTAATCTTCACCTTGGTAAAGTCATAAATAGTGGTAGAGAAACCCCCATAAATGTAGGAGGGTCTTATTCAAAATCCGTCTATCATCTAAAATTGGAGGATCAAAAAGAGTAGGGTGTTCTTCTAGGTCATTTGAATAAGGGAGATCACCATTTTCTTCTCAAGATGATACAAATTCCACTCCATGGGGTACCTCCTCCACTGAGACTATGTTAAGGAATGTTGTTGGGACAATTCTATTTGGTTTCCAGATGTGATGTTTGCTCTTTATATCAATGAAATGGTGAATAATATACCTTCTAAGAGTCATAAATTTATTGTATAACAAGTGGAAATGTCATATTTCTGTGTCCAAGGGGTGAAATTATAAGTATGTTATATGAGTAGAGTCTTCAGGTATCAGTCAATAATATATGTTGTATGGGTACAAGGAAATCTATGAGAAATAATTTTTTCTTATAGATAAGGAAACAGCTCCCCAGTTCTTGGATCATGGAATTGAACTATTGAAATGGAAGGGAAAGGATATCTTTCACGTCTACTAATGGATCATTTTCAATAGTAATTATATCATTAGGATTATTTATGTGTTCATGCCCATTTTGTAACCTACTTTCTATCCACTTTGTAGTAACTTGGTTTTAGATAGACAGCCTCACATCAGTCAAAGGGGTATGCATCACCCTAGAGAATCCCAACTCAACCATGAAGGGAGTATTAGAGGAATTGGTGATACAAAGACTGGACCATTGCATGAAAATGAATCTAGATACTTCCATATAATATATTTTATTTAGTATCCCATGAGACTATAATAAATTCAGTTCTTTATACTAGGCCACCAAATTGTGTCTTCATCAAAATTATTCTATGTAGTGTATTCTCACTCAAATAGTACCACATTATAGAATGGTTAGAGGGATTCAGATATTCTTTTATTATTCAAAAACATATATAGCATATACAATGGGATGAGCATGATCCTGGATCCGGTATCCACTTTATAGCATCAAATTGTAACATCATTGGAATATGTTCCATGGAATGGTGAAACCATCATCTTCACTAAAAAAATGCGATAATGGCCTGGCATTTATCTTTGTCATGCTTCTCTATGTAGTAGGAATTATTGGAAGCTGCCTTGTCCTCAAATTAAATTGGTGTTTTCAAAGCATTGGAAAGGAAATAACATATTTCCTTTGAAAAGTGATGTTCCCTAAAGATCAATACCCTCATGGGCATGATGATGTGGTTATTTAGAACATCATACTTCCATTCAAGGGGGATATTTTTTCTATAGAGGTTCATTACATTGTAGAAATTACAGTGGATTCTATTGGATGAAAAATTGGTTTCTGGATAGTACACGTAGTATTCTGGTAATGGCTAGTAATTTTTCAATAAACAACTAATGGCTGGGTACCGGTCTGCTAAGAACAGTCCCCAGCTAGATTTTGTTGATCACATCATGATTGTGGTTGATCTTTACAGTCAATAAGTTAATTCAGCTACATAGGCATGCCTATGGAATCTACTGTGTGGTTTATTCTATTTAGTTTATGTGTAAGTCATGTTTCCTATTTTTAGTAGCATTAATATCCTAGTTTTAAGAGAAAATATGAGAATACTATCTGATTCCAGGTCCTCTACCTATACATTCATGAAGTCAGTTGAAGGAACTAAAGGGGATTGTATGACCGTCCTCAATTTTGGGTGATGTGAAGGGGTACACAAGTCCAAATCATTTATTAAGGTATAATCTTTCTCCACGTAGGTGGAATAGTCCTAGACCGACCATACATTAGTTTAATCTCTCAATTCATGAGGTATAAAGTCTCCAATAGTGTGAGAATATTTTGGTACCAGTGGGGGACTTTGATTTTTCTTATGTCATCGGGCTCTGTTCTTTCGAGACTTGGTAGATAATGATGTACATATGGAGGAAACAGTTGGAGGAGGCACAAAAACCACATTTTTTGTATTTATCAAATAGGAATGTATGATTCCATGTGAGTGAACAACTTTCTTATGATCCAACTATTCATCATACTTCTTCATCCCGTGGGTGGGAACCTATTTCAACTCACTAGATTCTTAAATGTCGTTTTCAGGGTTAATGGAGATATGTGTCACCTATGATGGAATTTCTACCTATATAACTAATATATGATCTCTTTGGTCCATGATACAATCATTAAATACAAATAATTCTTTAATGGTTTTTCTAAGGATCATATGATATGGGAAATGGTCAAAACAATCAATGAGACTAGCCTCCTCGGGGATCTTTCATTTTGGAAAATTTAGGATTCCATTATCTTGGAAACATATGAAATATACTAAGAAATAAAAATCATGGAAATAATAATTATTTGTCATTCTTTCTATGAATGAAACCAAGGGATCCTATCATTGACATGGATCTAGGGACACATTATCTCATCAAGGAAATTACACTTGGAGAGGGTCACCCATCACATTACTAGGCAATTTTGGGAGATGATGGTAGGGAAAAAATCATTTCTTAAGTTCTCTATGCACATCATAAAAATATTTTCCTTAGATAATTCTAGGCCATGTTATTTCCTGAGTCCCTTCCACTAGGCGATGAATTCAATGACTCATAAATTAGGCCACTACATGATTTTAAAGAGGTCGGTGATGAATATATTGATGAGGTGGAGATAAACTAGTGTAGGAACTATTGATATAGGTCCTCCCAACTAGAAATAGACCCTTGGGGTGTTTAATATTCTAGAAAAATGCAGTTCCTTCCAGATTGTGGATAGAGAATCAGAGCTCAGAAAGATCATGTTGTTTTGAGTCCCCGACATTGGGTCACACCGTAAGGAGAAGTGAACCAGATTCTAAATAGGGTCACCCGTCACATTAAATGGGGTCAATATATGTAACACCCCAAGCTTCCACGGTACGTTTCCCTTCGAATAATGCGATAGCGTGTGTTGTACGCAACCTCGAGTTCTAACACACACCACAACTAATTAAACTAGCCGTTATGAATAGTAATACCTACTTTTTGAAATCATATATATTTTATATTTCAAAATGGGCTTCATTTTTGGATTCGGAATATCGAAATTAGCCTAGGGTGAAATTTTGGTACTTTTCGGATAACTTTTATATTTTGATGAATAGTGAAAATTACTAAATTTTAATTAAAAACAACTTTTTTAATCAAAATAATTAATATTGATAAATTATGAATTTGAGTGGTTTTAAAGTATATTTAGAATATATTTTTACCATTTAATTTAATTTTTGTCATTGGACATAATTTCACAATTAAACCAGACATAAACAAGTGTCAATCTTTTGATAGTTATTATCTCTTAAAAACACGCTTTTTATTTTAACAACGGGAATTAATTTTAAATTAATTTCTGCCACTTATGTGTTTTGAATTTGGAAAAATGGATTAAATATTTGGAATCAGGATGTCCAAATTATGTAAATAGGTAACTTTTATTTTTACACATTTTGAATAATTACTGCGGTAAATATTTTATTTACCATGGTTAAAGGGTAAATCCGATAAATAAGGGTTAAAAAATAATATTATAATAATACAAAATTACCCTAAAACATGTCCTAACCTTATTGGTGGACACATACCCGACTATTGGCATCCTTGGGTCGATTTGGGGACCCCTTAGAGCCACTTGTATGTGGTAGGTACACATTATATTAAAAAAGTTAAAATAAAAATAAAAATGGCATAAGCTTACATCTTTTAGAAGAACAATTTTTACATAGGGTTATAAATGTCGGATTTTCGATTATAAATATTAATTAGAAAGATAAAAAGATTTCCTACATAATGATATTTTATTTATAATTTTTATATATCAAATAAGTTAAATTATTAATGACACAATAATGATGCAATGTTTACCTCATAAATAAATCATTTTAATAAATAAGATTATAATGATTAAACTATTATCTAAAACATGTCCAATTCTTATTGTTTGATGTTATTTAGAATATGAGTCATCTTATCTTCGAATTCAATGATTTTTGGACCATTATAAACAGAATATAATTATATTATAAAGTAATACTTTCACTCTTTCCTAAAGAGCCCCTCCTCTCCTTTATAAAAGGAGACCACTTCTACTCATTCCTCACACCTCTCAAGATACTTGGCTAGTCCAAACTCTGCCCAAATACGCTCCCCACATCCCTCTCCTCCTCCTTGAAGCTTACCCTTAGGCAGAAATCATTTCAAGAAGTCCTTTGGTTCCAACCAAAGTGAGTTACCTAAATTAAAGGTAACGATTTCTCTTAAATTATTTTCATTTATTTTGCTTCTCCAACCCCCAAAATCTTTTTATTTCCTTTCTTTTGTAACAACACCCGTATCCAAAGTATACTAGGATGTTGTTATAAGAAGTATTCAAACTACACATACACACAACTCTATCTAATGGATGATGAACATAATGTTTCTGTGGATGGCAAACTAACGCCTCACGAAACGATGATTGTTCAAATACATCTTACCGCCTCTCATGGTGGCCAATATGATGGAACTGTAATTAAATATGATATTAATGATATATATTTTATATATAAGCTTCTGTAATTCCATTTTATTTCATATACTTATTCGTTTCATGTTGTATATACATACGATAATTTTATTTGAGGAAGTGCGGACTACCGCCCCCTTAAAATGATATGACTCGTTCAAACCCCACATGGAACGTATAAAGGATGGTGTTAATGAACATAAGTAACATATATAAAATATTATATTATACTGGAATAATAATATACCTATGTATCATTTGGATTCAATTCTTTTAAAATGAAAAATTAAATGGAAGTAGCGTTCGTGCGTACGTACGGACTACCGTCTCCATGAACGCGATGAGATTCATTGTCCATCATATCCATTCAAGTATAATTATAAATGATGATTTAAAAATAGTATCTAAGGACTTGATATCATTATGGATATGAATAATATACATCCCATTAATAACGAATATGGCTCACATAACAAAGAATATAAAGTAAAATGAACCCGTTAACACCCGAAATGACGATAATTCTAAGATATTATTAACAAATCAATGTTAAAAGATCATATATGATATCATATTAAAGTAAATTATTCTTGTATTATTCAATAACAATTATTTCACCATTATACAGGAGGTAAACTTACCATCGACCAAGGAAAAAGTACAAAGTAAGGGATTTTTTTATCTCACTTTCAATTCCGTGAGATTTCCATTGTTCGCCACTAAATTATTGAAAGTGGTGTATTGTGTACTACCATTTGATATATATTATCATGATTCTCTTTATATTCATTTTATTCTGGAAATCATTTGGTGGTTATTAACTTTTGTCCATACGACTCAGTTGATTAACGTGGTAAGGGGTTTCTTATCTCACTTTTAATTTCGTGAGATTTCCATTATTCACCACTTAATTATTGCATGTGGGGTATGTGTACTGCCCATGATTGTATTCATTGTGTAATAAACTTTAATTTATGGGTATGTACATCATCAGGGTATGATACTTCTTTCATGGGTGTATGTTTCGTAAGTTACCTAATCGATAAGGGAATTTGAAATTTCAATTTCCACTCATTTGGCTTTACGTATATTTCATTGATTATATTACCCCAAGATTATGTGTGGAATCACTATTCATTTGATTATGTCATAATTTCCACTCCCCTTCCTATGGATATACGTTTGATACACATAATCACTCCATTGATAATTCTCAATTCATTGATATGAATTTTATAAGAGTAATTTTAACTCATTCTCCATTTGTTGAGTTAAACATCCAATTCGTTGGTGTTGTTTTTAAAAGAATATGTGTGAATGTCCTTTGATTGTTTTACACTGAATATCCAATCATATTTAGTGTATTTATATTTTTCACACATAATTATGTCGTTGATTTATCCTTAACCTAAGGATACAACCTTTATGAGAGATTTCATCTCAATTTACATTCCATTGAGACTTCTTTGATGATATACACAAAATCACTTTTATGTGGTGTATATAATGTACTTTGACATAGTATATCATGAATACCTTTATTCTCATGATATTACAAAGTTTTTATTACCTCAATTATTTGTATTCAAGTGTCTCTTTTGGTTAGAATCTCTAACTAAAATACCATTTTTAAATGTTTTAAAGACTTATTCATCTAAACCTTTATCATTAATGTCCATGTTTTAAAAATGGTTTTAAGGGTTTATTTATATGGACATTAAAGTTTAGAAATTAAAACTCCTTTTAAAAAGTTTCTAAGTGGTATGGGACACTTTGATTCAAAAATCTACTTTTAAATGGCTTCTTGACAAATAGTGTGACTTTTAAATGTTTTCAAGAAAAGGGGGGTATTTCTCTCAAATAGTTTTGATGATTATTTTCATCTATGTCAACATCCTTCATTATTCTTGATTGAGGTTAATGTGATACAATAAAATATTCCATATTGTATCGAATGAGTTATGTTTGACTGTGGATGTGCTGTTTTCATACCATTCATGGTTTGTGGTAAAAGTATTGACATTTCGTATGCTAGTTTTAATACGAATGTTTATGTTATGTTTAAACATGTTCATATGAGGAATGAATTGGACTTAATAAGTGACGGGTGGAGCCCGCTATAGCTCCTCGATTCATCGGTAGGTCTCATGAGACAAACTAGTGTCTTGGCACAAGGCCTTGGCAAAATCTTATTTGTAGTCTTGGCACGAGGCCTTGGCTATGTGGTTATGATAGTCTGGCATTATGAATTCTATCATTATGAAAGTGGTTATTGATATTGCATGTGATCATTCGACTAGTATAATATCCATGTGAGTAAGTAAATGGCATTATTTCATTTTACCTTTGCCATTTTATGCTGAAGTTCAAGTTTAAAAGGCTTTTGTTTTAGTTATAAATTGCCTTAAGTGTTTATGCTTATTTATGAAAGCTTCTGCTATAATTTTATCCTTACTGAGCATCTGAGATCACCCCTTTCAATGTTTTATTTTTCCCAGGATTATGAAGAAGTAATTTATGAATGACCTGCAGGGATAGTATGAGGGGATATGAAGACAAGATGTTTTTTTATGATGTAATGTAAAAATTTATGGATGTATCTAGTTATTCCAAGGCTACTAAACTAATCGGTCTTTCGAGACTTGATCTTTCTCATGATCATGCAAATGTTATGTAATAAGGCACCGACTCTAGGTAACTAGGGTCGGGGCGTTACAGTTGGTATCAGAGGAAGTTTAGTACAAACCTTGGAAGCTAGATTTAGATAAACTCTGATTAAGAGCACGTAGACCTAATATGAACTTTGAGGATTAGTATAAAAGAACTTTCTAGAATTTTGGTATTGTAGAGATTTTGTGAGTTTTCCGAGCAATACATCTATGTCTGGATACGAGCAGATAGAGGCGGATCTGGCACAGATGTACCTAGGGGTAAAACCCGAAAACACCACTTTGAGCTAGACTCGAACGGGAACTGGTGCACGACAACCGGCCTTGCTGCACTCTTGGTTACGACACCCCCGGGGGATATGCTTAGGATAATTTACATTTTCTTTACAAACCAATTTAAGTAATATATACATAAGATGAGAGTAAATGACCTTGGTTAATCCTAATATGTTTCAAATTGAGAATATGGTGACATTTTAATCTCTAAATGATTTTATGACTACTATTACTCACACAGTGCTTTTTGGTTTTATTCAATGGCTAGATTCCAAGGAAGTCATAGTGACTTTGAGAATGATGTACAAGGTGGGAATGGTGGTGGCAATGAGCAACAAAATGGAATGTTGATAGGCGTAAAAGATATCGTCTTTATGCCAAATCAGTTTTCCAAAAATATGATCAACAACATATATATTAACCAACTCCCAGACTCAACAAGGAAGAGAAAGGTGATAAATGATAAGAGCTCCAGCAATGGAGACCATGGAGAAAAGAAGCCTCAATTTTCATCATGCAGGAAATGTGGAAAGAGACACCCAGGAAAGTGTCTCAATGGGACAACGAAATGTTTTACGTGTGGGAAGGAAGGACATAAAGTGAAGAATTGCCGAAGAAAAATGAAGAGTACCATGGAAGAAGATAAAAATGGTCCCAAGAGTCCATTTACAGTCATTTTCCGTAAATTTAGGGGACCTGGACATTACCCGAGTGAATGTCCTATCCTATAGGATATTTTCTTGATCAAAGAAGAAGCTATGTGGAAATAAATGGTTGGAGAAAAATTAGCACTACTTGTTGATGGGTTTACTTTGGAATAATTTTCTCTTGTATTTGTAACCCCACAGTTTGCCATGTGAGAATGATATTTGAGGAAGAATTGTCTCTTCTCTTGTGGATATAGGTATAAATAACCGTTTGGTTTTATATGATCATTGGGGTTTGAGAAAATGATAAGTTATTATAATTTGGGATGAAAATGAAAAGTATGATATAACATTTGTGGTTAAATTATGTTATTTTGAGGAATTTATATCATTTTGGTAATATTATAAAATATAGTTTTTGAAAAAGGACAACACGTAGACCGTGTGACAACCCGTCGCGTCAGACAAAGCTGTGGGAATCGAACCCACAACCAAATTGCGATTGGGATTTATCGCCTACCACTGGACTACGTGAAGTCCCTGGTTAGTGTGACTATTTTTTTTGTAAAATGATTTTATTGATCAATAATAAGATGATTTGGGTTCTTATGTCTTATCAAATTAATACTCTTGGTATAGGAAAATGATTTGGTGATTAAGTGATAAATGTTATTTTGGAAGATGTTCGCTTTGTTGGGAACACTATATGCCTAAGGAAAATAGAATACAATGGGGATTCATTTGTAGAGTAATGGTGGATTTTTATCTACGTTTTTATTGTTGATTTATAGTGATTTGGGTTATTTATGGAAATGATTAACCTATAACAGAGAATATGTGATGATGTTAATTACTTTTAAGTATGTGACTTTAAGAGTATTTGATGTCATTTGGAGATACAATGTAACATGGGAGACTACATAATAAAATTCTTCTATGATTTGGGTTTCAATATTAGTTTGGATTATATTAAAGGATTTTAAGGACAATTGGTTATTGAATGGTATCTATTTAACTTTGGGGTATTGTTGGTTTAATTTTAGAAATTAAGAATATTGCATATTTAACTCAATGAATATCCTTTTGGGGGATCATTAGATCATTCACTAACCATTTTGGTTTTGATTAATCTTCAAAGACAATGTAAATATATGGTTTATCCTGCATGGATCATGTGATTCTATAGAAGTTTATTCTAGCTCTTCCAGTGTGACCAAGTCTTCTTGAATACTCATCGTTTAAAAAAAATGAGTTAGTGGTGGAAATTTATTAAAAAATGAAAATCTACTTAAAATGTAATTATATCTCATAATGTTCTTAGTCATTATCATAAATGAATTCCTCTTCCTTATGTAATGTAACTAAAAAAAATGTTGTCCGTTTACTTTCCTACTAGGAGACTAATGGTCGTTTGTCCCAACACAAGTTTGTGGTTTTCTCATTGTTAACTTTCTCCTAATAATGATTTCTATCCCTCTCCATCAGAACTTGACACTTAGTTTATCATCCATATCCATGTTTTCTTACATGGAATCCTAGTATGGGTTATCTTGGATGACCCTTATACCTATCTTTCTTTCTTTTAAAGTGATAGTTTTATTGACTCTTTTTCCGATGTGGGACCTTCCATTATATTCCCAAGAAAAATTTTAAAAATTGCGAGGACGCAATTTATTAAAGGAGGGGATAACGTAACACTCCAAGCTTCCACGGTACATTTCCCTTCGAATAATGCGATAGCGTGTGTTGTATGCAACCTCGAGTTCTAACACACACCACAACTAATTAAACTAGCCGTTATGAATAGTAATACCTACTTTTTGAAATCATATATATTTTATATTTCAAAATGGACTTCATTTTTGGATTCGGAATATCGAAATTATCCTAGGGTGAAATTTTGATACTTTTCGGATAACTTTTATATTTTGATGAATAGTGAAAATTACTAAATTTTAATTAAAAACAACATTTTTAATCAAAATAATTAATATTGATAAATTATGAATTTGAGTGGTTTTAAAGTATATTTAGAATATATTTTTACCATTTAATTTAATGTTTGTCATTGGACATAATTTCACAATTAAACCAGACATAAACAAGTGTCAATCTTTTGATAGTTATTATCTCTTAAAAACACGCTTTTTATTTTAACAACGGGAATTAATTTTAAATTAATTTCTTCCACTTCTGTGTTTTGAATTTAGAAAAATGGATTACATATCTGGAATCAGGATGTCCAAATTATGTAAATAGGTAACTTTTATTTTTACACATTTTGAATAATTACTGCGGTAAGTATTTTATTTACCATGGTTAAAGGGTAAATCCGGTAAATAAGGGTTAAAAAATAATATTATAATAATACAAAATTACCCTAAAACGTGTCCTAACCTTATTGGTGGACACATACCCGACCATTGGCATCCTTGGGTCGATTTGGGGACCCCTTAGAGCCACTTGTATGTGGTAGGGACACATTATATTAAAAAAGTTAAAATAAAAATAAAAATGGCATAAGATTACATAATTTAGAAGAACAATTTTTACATAGGGTTATACATGTTGGATTTTCGATTATAAATATTCATTAGAAAGATAAAAGGATTTCCTACATAATGATATTTTATTTATAATTTTTAGACATCAAATAAGTTAAATTATTAATGACATAATAATGATGCAATGTTTACCTCATTAATAAATCATTTAAATAAATAAGATTATAATGAGTAAAATATTATCTAAAACCTGTCCAATTATTATTGTTTGATGTTATTTAAAATATGAGTCATCTTATCTTCGACCTCAATGATTTTTGGACCATTATAAACCGAATATAATTATATTATAAAGTAATACTTTCACTCTTTCCTAAAGAGCCCCTCCTCTCCCTTATAAAGGTAACGATTTCTCTTAAATTATTTTCATTTATTTTGCTTCTCCAACCCCCAAAATCTTTTTATTTCCTTTATTTTGAAACAACACCAGTATCCACAATATACTAGTATGTTGTTATAAGATGTATTAAAACTACACATACACACAACTCCATCTAATGGATGATGAACATAATGTTTCTGTGGATGGAAAACTAACGCCTCACGAAACGATGATTGTTCAAATACATCTTACCGCCTCTCATGGTGGCCATTATGATGGCACTGTAATTAAATATGATATTAATGATATATATTTTATATATAAGCTTCTGTAATTCCATTTTATTTCATATCCTTATTCGTTTCATGTTGTATATACATACGATAATTTCATTTGAGGAAGTGCGGACTACCGCCCCCTTAAAATGATATGACTCGTTCAAACCACACATGGAACATATAAAAGATGGTGTTAATGAACTTAAGTAACATATATAAAATATTATATTATACTGGAATAATAATATACCTATATATCATTTGGATTCAATTCTTTTAAAATGAAAAATTAAATGGAAGTAGCGTTCGTGCGTATGTACGGACTACCGTCTCCACGAACGCGATGAGATTCATTGTCCATCATATCCATTCAAGTATAATTATAATTTGAGGATTTAAAAATAGTATCTAAGGACTTGATATCATTCTGGATATGAATAATATACATCCCATTAATAACGAATATGGCTCACATAACAAAGAATATAAAGTAAAATGAACCCGTTAACACCTGAAATGACGATAATTCTAAGATATTATTAACAAATCAATGTTAAAAGATCATATATGATATCATATTAAAGTAAATGATTTTTGTATTATACAATAACAATTATTTCACCATTATACAGGAGGTAAACCTACCATCGACCAAGGAAAAAGTACAAAGTAAGGGATTTTCTTATCTCACTTTCAATTCCGTGAGATTTCCATTGTTCGCCACTAAATTATTGAAAGTGGTGTATTGTGTACTACCATTTGATATATATTATCATGATTCTCTTTATATTCATTTTATTCTGGAAATCATTTGGTGGTTATTAACTTTTTTCCATACGACTCAGTTGATTAACGTGGTAAGGGGTTTCTTATCTCACTTTTAATTTCGTGAGATTTCCATTATTCACCACTTAATTATTGCATGTGGGGTATATGTACTGCCCATGATTGTATTCATTGTGTAATAAACTTTAATTTATGGGTATTTACATCATCAGGGTATGATACTTCTTTCATGGGTGTATGTTTCGTAAGTTACCTAATCGATAAGGGAATTTGAAATTTCAATTTCCACTCATTTGGATTTACGTATATTTCATTGATTATATTACCCCAAGATTATGTGTGGAATCACTATTCATTTGTTTATTTCATAATTTCCACTCCCCTTCCTGTGGATATACGTTTGATACACATAATCACACCATTGATAATTCTCAAGTCATTGATATGAATTTTATAAGAGTAATTTTAACTCATTCTCCATTTGTTGACTTAAACATCCGATTCGTTGGTGTTGTTTTTAAAAGAATATGTGTGAATGTCCTTTGATTTTTTTACACTGAATATCCAATCATATTTAGTGTATTTGTATTTTTCACACATAATTATGTCGTTGATTTATCCTTAACCTAAGGATACAACCTTTATGAGAGATTTCATCTCAATTTACATTCCATTGAGACTTCTTTGATGATATACACCAAATCACTTTTATGCGGTGTATATAATGTACTTTGACATAGTATATCATGAATCCCTTTATTCTCATGATATTACAAAGTTTTTATTACCTCAATTATTTGTATTCAAGTGTCTCTTTTGGTTAGAATCTCTAACTAAAATACCATTTCTAAATGTTTTAAAGACTTATTCATCTAAACCTTTCTCATTAATTTCCATTTTTTAAAAATGGTTTTAAGGGTTTATTTATATGGACATTAAAGTTTAGAAATTAAAACTCTTTTTAAAAAGTTTCTAAGTGGTATGGGACACTTTGATTCAAAAATCTACTTTTAAATGGCTTCTTGACAAATAGTGTGACTTTTAAATGTTTTCAAGAAAAGGGGGATATTTCTCTCAAATAGTTTTGATGATTATTTTCATCTATGTCAACATCCTTCATTATTCTTGATTGAGGTTAATGTGATACAATAAAATCTTCTATATTGTATCGAATGAGTTATGTTTGACTGTGGATGTGCTGTTTTCATACCATTCATGGTTTGTGGTAAGAGTATTGACATTTCGTATGCTAGTTTTAATACGAATGGTTATGTTATGTTTAAACATGTTCATATGAGGAATGCATTGGACTTATTAAGTGACGTGTGGAGCCCGCTATAGCTCCTCGATGCATCGGTAGGTCTCATGAGACAAACTAGTGTCTTGGCACAAGGCCTTGGCAAAATCTTATTTGTAGTCTTGGCACGAGGCTTGGCTATGTGGTTATGATAGTCTGGAATTATGCATTCCATCATTATGAAAGTGGTTATTGATATTGCATGTGATCATTCGACTAGTAGAATATCCATGTGAGTAAGTAAATGGCATTATTTCATTTTACCTTTGCCATTTTATGCTGAAGTTCATGTTTAAAAGGCTTTTGTTTTAGTTATAAATTGCCTTATGTGTTTATGCTTATTTATGAAAGCTTCTGCTATAATGTTATCCTTACTGAGCATCTGAGCTCACCCCTTTCAATGTTTTATTTTTCCCAGGATTATGAAGAAGTAATTTATGAATGACTTGCAGGGATAGTATGAGGGGATATGAAGACAAGATGTTTTTTTTATGATGTAATGTAAAAATTTATGGATGTATATAGTTATTCCAGGGCTACTAAACTAATCGGTCTTTCAAGACTTGATCTTTCTCATGATCATGCAAATGTTATGTAATAATGCACCGACTCTAGGTAACTAGGGTCGGGGCGTTACAATATAGGATTACCAATCATTAGGGGTTCTCGATCATGGTCCACCCATACAAGGTATGGATTTCCATCAAGAAAAACATCTTCTATTTTGTATCTAGAGAATCAAGATGAGTGATGATAGAATTCATCAAATTATCTTTTTTATTATTTAATTTCACCAATGCATTGATAGGATTATCATCTTGGGGAGAAGCAGGACCTTGATCCCAAGGTGGATAATCATGCTTCTGTGGAAGGGTGGGTGACTTGTATCTCATTCATTTTTAATATACCCTATATTCTTCCCAGACTTAGTGCACTTGGAAACCAAATTGAAATTGTGGAACCTGGGAATGTTGGATTTGGTTCCCACATGAGGATATATAGGTTTCGTTATGATTTCAGCAGGGTTCAATTGCTTATTCAAAAAAATATTGATAATGATACTTTTATATTCCTTATGTTCTGGAATAAGTTTTCTATCCTTGGGAATAATTCCTCTTTTGGGGCAACCTCAGATGGGTCTATGGTCATAACATGTCCCTTGAATTTGTTGATATATTGATGATCAGATTGGAAAAATTCATTAGGGGGTACTCCATTAACCTAGCACCAGACTCTTCTAAGGAGTATGGGAACCTACTAGGGGTCTATTTTGTACTGTGTTTCTCCTTGAGTTGGGTTTTCTCATTCATTAGTTTCATCATCATCCTTGTTTATTTGATACTCTAGTAGGTTGGTAGTGACCACATTCACCATGACTGTAGTCAAAGTAGATCCTTCATTTTCAGTATATGGGGTGAATTTATGATATGAACACTTTCGTATGATATGGCTGAAATTGAAGGAGGCATAATACCCCTTTACTCCAATCTTGACATGAGGAAACACATCATCCATGAACTGGAAGAGAACATTATGGCCCGTAATGTGAAATTTCTAGAGAGTTTTGTGGTTTCCATATGATTCATGATTCTGAGTTACTGGAAGCATTGTGATATCAACCCTCTTGCATAGTTGGTGGAAGAATTCGTCGTGCTTTTAGCACCCTGGGTAGGCTAGAGGATGATCTCTAATGAGTTCAAGAATTTCCAGAATAATATGGTAAAAAAATACTACCTGTTCTTTGGTGAGGGACTTCAGGTTGACAAATTTTGTATCTTTGGAGGGTAGGACAAGACTGATATCTAGTCGGTGATCATAAGATCAAAAAATAACTCATTTTTACTATAGGGGGATGATCCTACTATTTTTTACCATGCCTCCATTGGAATGGGATGACATAGTGGGTACATCACTAATGTAAACCATCTCTGCGGTTGATCAACTGGAGACGGGTCATCCCACGATTCAAATATCAGCTACATACCAGGATGTCTATTGGAGGAAAAACCAACATTATTTTTACATTCATGAAGAATGATAATTTTACCACTTTATTATGTGTGAATGTGGAATACTCTCTTTGAGTCTCCATGGAGTTCTCCCCATCATCTGAGGGTTGTAACCTAGACACCAACATCTCTCCAACCTTTTATGTGGAGGTAGAGAGGAGGGAAACACATGGTTACGAATATGGTTGTATTGTGAGTCCTCGGAAGGAGGCCTGAATGTTTTAAACCTATAGGTATTTGTAGAGGGATCTAGGGATCATGTGGACCTCAGATTCCGGGAACATAAGTCCTAATTGATGGGCTTCTATGATGAATCTAGAAATGGGGTTAAGGTTTCTTCATTGAGTCATATATCTATTCAGAGTCTGGGAAGATTATCATAACATGATTCTTCCGAGGGTACCACCTCTGAAGATGGTTCTTCAATGCAAGGAATGTCTTTGGTAAAAGGATGACTTCTACATTGGTGGTTTGTGGTGTAGGGATGACCTCCAAATTAATTTTTAGTTGTGTGCTGAAGACCTCTATATTGGTTTTTTATGGTTCATGTGGATGCCCACATTCATTGTTGATAGTGTGTATAGGACCTCTGCATATGCTTTTGAAAGTGTGGGGTTGACCTCTCTATTGGGTTTTGGTGGTGCAAAGAGAACCTCTGCATTGGTTTTTGATGGTACGGGTAGGAACAATTCATTTGTTGTTGATAGCGTGAGGTGGAACTCGGTATTAGTTGTTGATTTTTTAGGGAGGACCTTCACATAGGTTTTTGAAAGTGCATGGAGGACCTCCACATGGGTTGATGATGGTGTAGGGAGGACCTCCTCAGTTATATTTCTTATCACAAGATTCATTGTTATGGCTGTTAGTGGTGGAAGAGACTGAGAGATTCAACCCAGTTGACCTATCTTGCAGTTGGGGTATCGATTATAGGTGGGTGAAGACTGGTCCCTGTTGAATAGTCCTAAAGATATGTTGGGATATGTTAGTGGGGTTGGGCCAACAGGACATGAAAAAGATATCTCCTATTAGGAAATGTTTTGGGTCTTCCCCCAATGTTGGCATCAGATGTTAAAGACCAAGGCCAGTGGAGCCGAGGTTATTTAAACCCCCTCATCAGCCAGTGGGACTGGTCGGTGTTTATGCTAGTGTAGCCTTATGGGGTCCCTCCTAGAAATCTCCTAAATGGTGGAAATGATAGGTATGAATTGAACATCCCATTCCTCCAAAGCATAAGGGAGTGAGACATTAGAGTGTTGTGGGGGGAACTCCCAAAGTGGTTCACCATTGGAATGGGGGTGGTTTCCCCCTATACAGACCATGAGTGTGGTAGTGTAAATGATAAATTGAAGCCTAAATATCTTCACATACCATATACCTAGTGTAAATAACCCTATCCAACTCATATCACTAATCAAGTGCATTGACCACCCTCTTATGGATAACCTAAGTGGGTGAGATGGGGTGTGGTCGCCCTGTAGCTAAAGGGGAGGTGGAAATCATGGAAAAAGTATAGTCATGTGGGATTGAAGCACCAAACTTTTTCTTTCCCCTATGTCTGTTGGAGATGGGCCCTCGGTTTCTTATAGGTTGAGTCATATATGTCGTTTTTTATCAATCTTATTATAGATATAAAAAATTAAATTATAAATTCCCCAACATCATCCGTTCTTTTTGACATAGAGGAGGGATCCACGGTGATGATGATGCAGACCAAGGAAGACCAATGTTATCTTCCCCATTCCCTAATAAAGATTCATGTTAGGCCCACATCATTCTTAGTTGGACATGGAACCAAATATCTTGAGCAGGGGATATGAAAATACCTTAGTGTTAAAATTTTACTAGTCCCTATAGTTGAAGGAGATATGGTTCACATAGGTTTCACAATTATTTTTTCAACACTTTCCATTGGGGTCATGCACCACATACGATTTTTTCAAAACATTACCTATTTTTGAAGGTGGGTAATTGGTGATGTAATCTCGTTGATCAAAATGGTATGATGTGATGTCAGTTCCTCCTTCTAGGGATACCTCCTTGTAGCTTTTCTCAATGTTTGGGTGTCCCTAATTGATTTAATTCATGTTCATGAATCTCATTCGTGCTTCCATTTCAAGGTGTATACAGGTAATTACTCTTCTTCTATCTCAATAAGGTAAAAATGTTTAGTGATAAGAAGTAGTAGTATTTTATATGACTAGTAATTTCTGGAATTTGGGTATTTTGAGACCATATAATGTCCTCTCTTATGAATTGAAATGCATATCATATGAGGAATCTTAGGTGTGGAACCAAATGCAACCCATGTCGACCACAAGGTAGCTAACACTAGGGGATTATGTCTTCTAAGTATTATCACCCCAGTAATTCTTTGTTTTTTTCGGGTGTAGGTATTTTGAACACGGTCACATGTTTAATGTCTTATGGATATGGGTTAGTCCCTAGTTTAACATGTTGAAAATTATTGGTTAGTTGGTCAACTCTGTCCCTAGTGGTGGGTGGGGGGGAAAATTTCACACTTGTGATATGGTGGAGTGTGTCCCGTGGGTGGAATATTTTACACTAGGATGGTGGTAGGGTTTTTCTCTAGGGATAATATCTCACTCTGTATTTTTTAAAGTATGTCCCTAGGAGGGATATTTCACACTTGGAAGGTAGTGGTGTGTTTCCGTAGGGAAAAATAATTGACACACTCAATATAGAGGTGTATGCCCCCAAGGGTGAAGATTTCACACTCATATGGTGGTGGGATGTTTGAAGTGTGTCCCCATGGGGGAATATTTTGCACATGGGGTGTGGATAAGTGTTTCCCCAAAGGGGGATACTTCACACATGATATGTGGTTAAGTGTGTTCCCAAGTGGAAAGATTTCATAGTTGGGATTTTGTTAAGTGTGTCCCATGGGGTGAAAATTTACACATGGGAGTTGGGTGGAGTGTGTCCCTAAGGGGGAATATTTCACAATTGGATGTTTGGTGGAGTTGACCCCAAAGGGGTAAGAATTAACAATTGGATGTTTGATGGAGTGCATCCCAAAGGGGGAAAGATTTTACATTCAGGTTTGTCTAGAATGAACCTCTTGGAGGTTTCCTACATACCATATCATTATATAGGTATAAAAACCCTTTTAGTTTAATTCTGTATTTTATGATCATGTGATAGGAAAAGTCCCTATAGTTTAACATCATGTGATAAGAAAACTCATGTTGCGGAAGAAGCATCAATGAGGGATGGTGTGGGGATTACACATAGAATCTTCCCAGGGTTGGTGTTTTGTACCATAGTGAGGGAGGATGGTGTGGGGATTATTCATGGAAGCTACCCAGTGTAAAATTTTTACTTTAAAATGGGTGAGGCTATGGAATCCCATGATAGACATACATCGGGAATCCTATGTTCATCACACAAGGTAAGGCTATAGTTTAACATCATTTGCAGAAAACGTTACTATTCATTTTAACATCATATGACTTGGATGTGTATCTTAGTAGTTTTAAGTATTTAATCTCGAATGTGGATGAGGCTACACCCCAAGAGGGTAAGTCAAGGTGAGATGAAGATTCGAAAAAGGAAACCCTAGGAGACAGTTAATATATTTCTCTTGGTGATTCCACCATTATGGATTACATGTTCACTAGTCATGCGCCTCTAGGTGGGGCATTTCATAAAAACTACCACAGAGGACTAGAAATTAGGAGTCCCAATATTATAGTGTCTATTATTAAGATCAAGAGGCAATATGGGAGCTATGATTTGGACTTAAAAATTTAGGGTAATGGTCTAGAATATGGTTGATGTATAGGGGGTTTCAGGTCATGGATCAAAATGATGTTTGGAGAAGATTTATTTTATTACCCACAAATTGGGTTGTGCACTCCATAGTATCTATCATAATTATAACACATGGATTCTGGAGGCATGGGTGAATGAAATATTTGGTGTTTCATGTAGATCAAGGTTTCACAAAGGCTTTTTATCTTTTTTGAACTTGATTATACTTAAGAGGTTTGGCATGAAAAACTCTAAACCAGAGAATAAGACATGTGGGATCCCATGGGAGTTGGTCATGTACGTTATCTACCATTGAGGGTCCATGGTATTTTGGTACTATGTAATGTTGTTGAATAGAGGTTTGTGTGAGTGATATTGTCATATTTTTTTCCATAAATCCACCCCCAATGAATTTTCGGATGTTCTATTTAACATTGAAATCTGCGATCAATGTCATCTATCTTCACTTTAGTGAGAAATAGGGTTTGTGTGCTTCCCATACCTTTATTGATGAGGCTTCATTGTGTAACATGAATATATCAACTTCACATTTATCACAAAATTATATTTTGATGTGACAGTATTAAATCCAAAAAACTTCTTTTTCACTCACATGGATTTTCCTATCACCTTGAACGTCAGGATTTTGTGATAAAATTTTATCTGCATCGTCACCGTTAGTAGACAATTCATTTCCATGTGAAACCTCTTATTTGTGTGAAACACTCATAATTTTCATGAAACCTAGGGTCTAGTCCGATAATTTTCATTTGGGGTAGGTATTATAGTCATTTATGAAAATTTTTCCTTTCAGAGTGCAAGACACGTTTTTGGTGCCAAGAGAAATGCCATAAAAGGTGAACAAGAGGTCTTCATAAGCACACTATTTTATGATGTATTGGTTGATAAACTTAACTTATCCAAATGATTCTTTATTTTATGTTCTTTCAACATTAACATGTGTCCCTTATGATAACATGTTATATCATTCCACACTATTCATGATTATGATTCTCACAACATATATTACATTTTTATGCCTCTTAGAACCCATATATTTCATTGAATTATTCAGTTATTTTTTCCCTTACTGGTATTTAATGATTACCTCTTTCTTATATATTCCCCTAGGAAATCATGTAATATTTTAAAAGGGAAAGGGAAATTTTGGGCATGTAAATAATGTTTTCTATAATGCTGTTATATCCATGCATCAAGTTGTTATTTTATATACTTGATTCCAAAATATTCTAGACTTCAAAATATTATTGGATTTTTTTTCATATATTTATGTTTTAAATCATGAAAAAAATGAATTTAAGATATGGGTTGTCATACTTTGGACATGACGATATGGGTGGGACCCATTTAAAGATAGCCTTTCAATACATCAGCAGTCACACAAGATAAATTATTTTTATTGGCTTTTTAAAATGGGTTTTTAGTGTATACCAACCAATAAGTTTTGAAATGTATTCTAAAAGGTATTTATAGTAGATTTATCATGATTACAGAGATCATGCCACCTAATAATTAATAATTTCCTTTATAAATAATTCCTTTATTATTATCCATGATATTTTTCCAACAATATTATATATGGATTCATTTAATTCCTATTTTATAGATTAAATTTAAATTGTTTATAATTATTAAAATTTTATATATTGATTAATATTTAACTATTAATGATAATAAAGTTATTTAAATAGATTTCATGTTAAGTTAGTTACCTTGTCATAGTGATTATTCCATATCTTTTTTATGATAGAAAAAATCTTTAAATGGAATGTCTGTTCAGTTAATTATCTTTATATATTTATTATGCATTTTTATTCCTCATGGAAATCACATTATATAACTTTTTTTGAGAATTTTACCTCTCTCGTATTTTTTTCCTTTACCATAAATCCAAGAAGTTTACTATGAATGATATCCTAGAATATTCTAGGGAGAATAATTAAATTCTAAATTAAATTCTTGGTGTTTTTCATAGTAATTCAAGACTCATGTATGTGTCCAGTTAAACAGGGTAACTAAACTATTAGTTCCTTTGGGATGTGACAACTTTTACCTAGTTCCAATCTTATAAAGTACCCACGGACTCTGGGCTACTGGGGTTGGAGTCGTTACAAATAAATACCATATCCAATATACATGATCCCATCAGGGTACTTTTAAATTAACAAAGATATTACATCAAATTAGTTGATTCCCATTATAACATCAAATGATCAAATTTTAATAATTAAATGAAAAATTAATGAGATCAACCCCATACAAATGATTTTAATATCTATAGATATTATATTGTTTTTAGGGTTCCATGGTTAGGGAATTTAAATAAATTATATTGAAAAGATCCAGGTGGGATTAATTAAACTCTTGTATTATAAATCACCCAATATAGGCATTGAAAGAGTCAATATCAAATAAATAAAGATACATTATACAATATATATATATATATATATATATAAATACATATTATCACTTCAATAACCTCTAAGTTGTAAAATTATTATCCACTATCACCTAAGGAAAACCATGAGTAGGAATAACAACTAAGAAAATTTAATGACATGAATTTTTAATTTTAAAATCCCTACTATTCTAATAACCTCCCCTGGTTAGTGTTTTTACAATCATATAATCCATCTATATCACCACAATCACTACCACATAGCTCAAAGTATTAATCTTATATTTTACCTTGGTGTTTATGGAATTAGTACAAACAAGGGCCCCAACCTTTATTCTTGTAAAATAGAAGCTTCTTCATCTTGTAACCTCAACTACTATAATAAAAACCAATCATATCATGTGTTCTATTATACTGTGGAAAAAATATTCATATTACTAATTATATATCATACTACCACTATGACCTATGGATAAACACATAATTCCACATATATTTCATCATATTACTATTGTATATAATAAATTATACCTATATAATTATTTTAGTTATCGATCTCATTTAAAGATGTATCTAGTGTTTAAATATTTTTATTTCTCTTTTTTTGTGTATAAGATCTAAATATGTGATTTAATGACATAAGATAACCAACATCAGTAACTACAGTCACAATGAAATCTTGAAATTATTTTAATACTCCTAATGGTGGTTTATGAGGTCTTTTAATAATTAATGCTTGGTTATGGAAACAACAGTCATACTCATGTAGTGACTATATACAATTCCAAAACCCTTTCATGTCATTAAATTTATTCAGATACATCAATAAGGGATAATACTCTTCCCAATAAATATTCAGAAATGTTTCAATATAATATATATAATATGTATCCCAATTTGATAAATCTCTAAACATTTAATTTCTAGATGAAAAATCGCAGTTACTTGGAAAATATTAATCATATTTTGAAAAATAAAATAATAGACCATTTACCTGAAATATATCCAATCATCAACATTTTTGGGAATCAATTCTTATAAAATCATAGTCTCATGTAAAACTAAAAATAATTCAATTCCATTGGGTTTATCTAAAACATATCTGTATTAATGTAATCTAATCCAAATATATATGGTATAAAAAATCATAGATACTCCATGTTATTAACACCAACATTTACAACTACACTTAACTCTAACTTCATCTGGTGAGGTGGATGAATAATGGCCTCATCCACGTCCTCTATAATAAGAATATATAAAATTATAATACATTGTTTTAAGATATTTAATATATTAAAATAACAATTGTCAGTTATATAGATGTTTTGTGGGAATTAAAATATATAATTTTTATCCTTATAGAAAATATTTCAAGAAAATAAAATAATATAAACATATCAAGGTGTAAGATAGTGATACATGATCAGGAAAAAATTCCATGATAAACTAGTAAATAAAAAATCAAAAACATAATATAACACTACAGGTTTTTAGGGTCCTTTCTCTATATCATGAGAAACATTCACTTACATTGACAAGTTGTCTACCCTCCTAGGCTATGTTAACAATCCCAATTTATATATTTTCAAGACATTGTCTCAATTATCATTGTTAAGAATTTTCTTTATTCTCCAACTTAGAATCAAATTTCATTGTAACATGACTATCCTTATTTGGACCCTTCTAAGTCTGATGATAAAATTATGTATGTCATCTCAAGATTATGTTAGATAGATCAGGCGATCGTAAATTTAATTAAAATTATTAATTTTCCAAAATGTGAATCAATTTTCACATCATATATATATATATAGAATAAAAAAATCCTAAAGCATGGTGAGAATGATATAAGTAAATTCATAAAATATTGTAGTTCCATGTATCCATCATAGAAAGTTGTATCAGAAGTTAGAAAGATAACATCAAGAACCCCTAAAAATTTATCATAACGAAAAACCTAAAACATAATGACTTTTTTCTGCTCTTTATCCTTAGGTTGACTCAATTATGGAATAATAGTTCCATAAACAATCCTAGTATAACCATTATGTATAATAAAATGACTAGTAGTGATACTTTTAAATTTTCATATAGGTGCATATATAATGGTATGTAATTCTACCAAGAATATTCACCCAAGGAAGTTGCAAATATTATAAATGAGTGTATAATGAAATAGTGGGAAGAAATAAAACTAATTATTTTTTACCATCATATAGATTTATAAAATTTATCTCTAGTGATGTTGTAACACCCCAAGATATTACTATATGTCGTTCCATTAAATAAATCAAATGTGTTCAATAGTTTACCAAATATGAATCACAATTCTAAAATGTGGTTGAATATATTAGATTAACTTTCTTAAGAAAAGTATATAAATTATAAAACCTATTTCAAATAAAATGATATTAATAAATTGAAAATTCGTAAATTTAGATTATATATAATTTATATAACTACAAATTTTCAAAGAACTATTTATATTATCGATAAATTAAACCATACAATTTTAAAATATTATTATGATTATAAATAATAATTAAGTAAAATAATGAAAATATTAATGGTTATTTAATTAAAATTTTTTTTGAAAACAATATTATGAACAAATAATGTTCAAGATGACCATTTTTAAATAAAAGAATGTTTTCTTTATATTTTAAATATTAGTTCAAAAAAATTTTAAATTTTAAAATTTTATTATTAAAAATTTAACTTTATTTTCAATTAGACATAAGAATATTTTCACGTGGTTATTTTTTTGAGGCATTTCAAATGTAAATAATTTTTAGGTTAATAGCGGAAAAATATTGAAATGTCTTATATGGTCACTCATATGAATTTAATGTTTTTGAGACATTTTTTCTATTAAAATATAGATATATAAAGAATGAAATAAATCATTTTAAAAAATAAAAATGAATTTATAAGAACCATAACTCATTTTTTGGAAACAAAAGATATATTTTTCTCTCTAAAATATATTTATTATTTTATTTTAAAAAATAATTTACATCATTTTTATAAATTAAATCTACAAAAATAAATTATATTTTAGAACAAAATGTCCATTTTATTTGTGGTCAATTTAATTTTTTATGTAAAAAATATGATTATTTAGATAAAATTTAATGATAATGATAATGGTGAAAGTGTTATTTCAAGGAATTGTTTTGGGGAATTTTTTGTAATTTTTCTATTATAAAAAAAATTATTATTTTCTTAAAATTAAATTAATATATTTTTAAACTTATTCATAAATATAATGTCACTCATTCAATTATTAATCAATGATAAATAATATTATGAACATTTATTGGTGAAAACAATATTTTTTCTTTTTATTTTTTTTCTATGTGTTAATTTTTTTAATTTGAATATAGATATTCTCTTATATATATAATGATTATTTTGTATGGAGATTAAATTTATGTTCATAACACCCAAATTCTTTAAGGTCAGTTACATTATATTTTTCCTAAAATATAATTTACTTGGGTAACATCTATTTACCAATGTATTAACAGAAATTCTAAAATGTAAATATAAGTGCTAAAAGGATTAAAACATCTATATATAATGTGTGGAAGTGAGTTATATAGGCCATAAAAAACGTATCTAAACATGGAAATTATTTTTTCTCATTTATAGTATCATTGACCAATGAATAGTGTCATAAAATTATTGATAAATAATGTCTAGTAAAAAATTACATTTCTTCACTTTTTGAAGGGGAAAACTTCCACCCATTCATGATATCCTTAAAACATAAAATTTAATACTAAAAATATTCCATTATTTAAAAATCTCATGTATTGAACAAGAGTGAATTTCTCATGGAATTTGAGTTTATCTATTTGGGGGGTGGTCAAAATCATAATTTGATCTTCAAAAATGAAATTAAGATAATTGGAACACTTAAAAGTGTTTTTTATATTGAGTGTAATTCATGAGGGGTGTGTCACATGCTCTGTTGAGTTTTTGGAGTATCGTGCATCATAAAAACATTATGTAGAAGGAGATAATGGGGTTCACGGTTCACCCATGGTGAGTGAAAAATGTTCCCCCAAAACATGTGTCTCATATGTGAGGGAGATTGGTTTTGACTAACCCTAAAAGTGGAAAATAATGAACATGTGAGGGGTTCTACATTAAATTACTGGGGAGAACACATGTGATAAAAATATTTTTTCAATCTATGTGCCTCACCCACAAAGTTTGTTCAGCTTACACATTGGAGCTGAAAAGTTAGTTCATGGTTTAGAGAAATGTGTGTAAAACCATCAAACTCATTAAAAGTGGTAAAATTTCCCTTTTATCCATGTTTTCTTATAACCTTATCCATCCATTTCTCTTCTCCATTCACACAACAGCACCCTCTCATTTGCAGATCTATCCATTCTTACTACACTATGTGGATTATTCTCCTTTATCCAGACTAATAATCGAACACCATGGAGTATGTTATAAAGATAACAGTTAGTGTATGATTCCTCCTTCTTCTTTTCTCAATTTATTTTTCCATATTAATTTTTTTTCAATGTGAGCTATTATACCCTATTTTAAAGGTTCTTTTCTATTCATCAATTTTCTCTTATATCATCTAGAAAAAAATCTTTATTATTTATGAGTGAAAAATACTAAGCATGAGGTAGGTGTTCTATGGATTTTACACTAATTTATCATTATTTTATAAAATACTTCATTATTTCTCATTCTAGGTTTTTTTTATTTCTATCTAAATATGAAATTATATATGTGGAACCTAATTCCTTGAATTGAAAAGTTGTTTAGTATTACCATAATGATTCCATCATTATTAAGAAATTACCATATTATTTTGAAAACCCCCACATATGGTAATTTCTTAATAATGATGGAATCATGGTCGGTTAATGATGATTGTCACATGATGTAGATGAT
Organism: Viscum album; assembly: GCA_963277665.1. Classification (NCBI taxonomy): domain Eukaryota; kingdom Viridiplantae; phylum Streptophyta; class Magnoliopsida; order Santalales; family Viscaceae; genus Viscum; species Viscum album. Next base: position 661,361,516 of record OY728128.1, read on the forward strand.
CTCATTAAAAAAAATTTAAACCAGAGTTGTTTCGAATATTATTTCCTATACATAGTCAGATATGGTTGGTTGGAAACCATCTTTGGAACTTTTCCTTGGATAAGATGGGAGATTCTTGAGTCTCATTGGAAATACATCATAATATATTATTTCAGTAGTAATATATTGATTGTTATACCACATATATTGATATCTTCATCAGTATATTGAGAGGTTGTTGGTTATACACTGAGTAATAGAATGAAATTAAATGTAGTGCTTGGTCGATAAATAAAATCTATTATATTTATTGTGATAGAAGAATGGAAAATAAAAGAGGTTAAGACCATCCTAAGTGAGATTGGGATTCCTATATATAAATTCCTTGGGTGAAATCATAGACACTTGCTGATTCTTTGACTCAATCATCGGGTGAGATACTGTTGTTGGCCTCAATTGTTATTCTCAATACATGGAAGTTTTAACAGTGTACCAACATATATCATATAACACATGTGTTTTTAAAACCTTGAATGAGATCTATATTATCTATTTTAGATTCTGAGGATACCCCAGAATTATTAGCGGGCTCAGTTGAGGTGATTAGTGTTTGACGATTGAAGGGTTTTTGATTGGTAATGCACCTATATATGTGTTGTAGAATGATGATTGAAATGAATAGTTCAGCTATAGACATCACTAAAATATTTATATATACATAGGTGAACATGGACAAAGATATATTGAGGAACCTTAGTTTAAATGTGTTGGTATCAGGTTTCAGATGCAATGGTTATTTAAGAAAAGAGTGTTCTGAAATAATCATCATGTAGAGGCATGACTTCACTTATCATGTATAGTTTCATAGAGTTGATGAAGAACCACATAAGTCACATTGTCAAAATTTGTAGATTTCAATGAAAGGTATACTAAGACCTTTCGAAAAAAACTTTCTTCACCAGGATAAATTATTTCAATTGAAAATAATTATTTCAAAATAATTGAGAAAAAATACCAAGAGAGTTGTTATAACTCTAAGGGAATTCCTAAATAAGAAATTTTGATGGTGGGATCACCAATAATTATAATTGTTCATTAAATTTTATAAACATTGGTGGATAAATCCCTAGGACCATTCATGAAGGATATTGTAATGTGATCATGTATTGGGGGAGAGGAGCTCAGGTAAGCATCATCTTCATGTTGGAGTTTCAAATTCGAATATTTACTTGAGTTTCAATGGTTTGTGTATCGTATATTAAAAATAATCCACGAAGTCATGTTGGGAGTTTAATAACTATAATTCCTATTTTAGTTGAAATTTCATGTCCCAAGTTCATTGGGATATGTTTATTTGTTCCCAAAGGCTTCTCAGCTATGAGATGTTTTATGGTGGGGATTTTTTAACATCTCATTTTTTAAACTGGATAAAATTTCTAAAGGAATTTGAAATTTTTTATTTTATGGGTGGTCAAAACCCTAATAATAGATTCATAATAGAAATTACAAGAATTAGAACACTAAAAATTATTTTTTGAGATTATGTATAATTCCCAAGAGGTGTCTTGGGTGTTCTATTTAGTTTAAGGAAAATTTGGCATCAAAAACATGGTTTTTATAGGGTAAAATAGGGTGCATGATTTGCACATGGTTAGTGAAAACCATTATCCCAAACCATGCGACCCATATTTTGAGGAGCACAGTTTGGACGAACAATGATTGTGGAGTCTCACTACCATACAAGGGGTTTTTTAGAGACTCACAGAGGAGGACACACATAAGGTTCTTGATTTGGATTGATATATGGAATTGAAATTGAAATTTTCTTCTAAATTACTAATAAATGAAATGGACCAATTTAGAACATGAATTGATATATTATTGCTTATGAACATAACCTATTTTTTGTTATTATATAAATTTTGATATATAATTCTTATGGAAGTGGATTCTTTATTATTCTTACTTAAATTGTGATATTTCATTCTTAGTCACATATATTTATTTAATACATAAATTTAAATGGTCAGATGATTGTATTATTCCTTGAGAAATAGTTTGGTTCCTTGTAATGAATTCAATGTACATTCTCAAAGGTTGGATAAATTTTATATTCCTTGGGTGACACTTTAGATCCTTATAAAAAACATCTTGGATTTTCTCATAGGGTGATTGAGACTATAACATACCATGAGCAACACTCAGGTTCTTTAAATGGAATTCCGTCGATGGTCTCTAAGGTTAAATAAATTATGTTATGAAATGGGTGAAAACTTGGTTCCATATACATAATTCCTTGAATGGGTTCATTGTTTAATTAATTTTAATATACCAAGGAGTGATAATTGGGTTCCTTAAACATAACACCTGGATGTGATCAATGGTCAAATGATTCACATTAGGCCTTTGGTGATAGATGTATTCTTGATTAGGAATACCATGCATGGGATCGTAGGAAAAATTAGATCTATTACATTATTTATCACAATTTTACATGTATCTAATGGAGTTTTCATTATACCTATATGACTCTTATACTTTTTGAATTTGGCTATATTTCTTATTTGGGATATTTCTATTGATTCCTTAATTAAATAAGTGAATCTTTTGGTAATATTATGTGGACCCCTTTTCCTTATGCCTCAAGTAATCACTGGGGAATATATATATCTATATATATGTTTAAATATATATATATACACTTAAAAGCATGTTAGAGATATTTTGGGTTAATAAAAAATAGGTATCATTGGCCATGTGTCCTCTGAAGAACCCATGCCCGAATTATTTATATTTAATTATTTGCTAATTTATTTTTTATACTTGATTGATGTTGTAATTTATATTCAAAAAATGATTGAACTAGACACCATTTTTCATAGATAGATGAGTTTATATCACACTATTTTGTGTCAACATTTAATAACTTGACTAACCTCATGGATATAAGATCATGTTTTGGATTCATCTTTCTTGTTGTTATTAATTTTGAGTGGTTGCCCTTTAACATGGGAGTTTAGTAGAAAAGGATGATGCTAATGCTCAGTATTCTCAGAGAGATATCCTTTGGGTTTTTTATTTCATTAATCATATTTATGTATTACCTATTATATTTCTTCTGTTTTTATATTATATCATCATATGGACCTACATAGTGGTATGTAATTGGAGTTATTCATTTTATGAGTTATTTTTATCACATGTTTCTATTTTATTTATTATGATTATAATTTATTTTATTACAGATCCAAAATAAGATGTCTCCCCAATAGACCTACATTAGAACCTCACTACTAGTCAGCAGCTTTGGGCATACAGGGTGGCATGTTTGAGGCCACGTGCAAACTAGTATAGATACTATTTATAGAGTGGTATGGATCGATATGTCACAATTTTTCTACTCCTAAAATCATCAAAAAATTTCATAATCTTATGGTTTCAATTATTTATGATAATAACTTCATTTATAATGATTCCTTCAATAGTTAGTTTAATATCCCAATAGGAGTATTTCGTAATACTAAACATTTTTTTATCAATCTATCTCACTAAAAATTATACTAAAATGGTAATATAATGACCTCAAGATCATTAGTATACCATTTTATTATAGTATTAATCAATATAAACTTATTTATTCATTCATATCCACTTATAAAAATAAAGTAATATCGCTCAGGTGTTTGTGCAGACTATCTTCTCCATGAAGTGACATTTTTAGTTTTCCACCATCACCTATCTATTTTGGTTATATGTATGAAATTGAAGCAAAAGTGTGAAATATAAAAAAAATTATTATTAAGATAAAAATTGCAATACCCATTCATTTCCTCTCATTTATTTGGAAAATTAAAATGTTTATGGTGTATTGTGTGGGCTACCACTTCTATGGAAAAACATATGTCATTTTTCATAAAATTTATTTATTATATATTAAAATCACAGAAAATATAATTCTCCATCTAAAAAATTCCTCAAAAAATTATTATTCTTCTATTATAATGATTTAATTTCAAAATACACCACTTTCACAACCATAATTATTGATCAATCTTTTTATGTTCATTTTTTAGTCACTCAACACACCTATATGGAAAATGTTATAAAATTCATTCATACATGATAATGGAAACATAAATAAAAATAATAATAATAATATGAGTTAATAATAAAATATATATCATTTTTTGGTTATATAATCCTTATATAATGTATTTTACTTTGTAGTAAAATACTATCTCAGTCACTAAAATTAACAAAAGAAGTCGACTCCCGTTAAATTTTATCACAACATATCTAAAAGACTTATGAAATTAGATAATATATTTATTAATAAATATACATTATCTACTCTAATAAGTATAATAATATATGAATTGTGTAAACAATATCCATGAATTAATACCAAAATATTCCTCATAAATCAGCGTGAAATAATTTTGGTTACTAGAACCGGATGAAAATAATAAGTTTTAATTAACAAATATAAAAATTGTAAATAATCGTAAATGAATAATGTAAAGGTTAATGTAAATTAATAGGGTTATGAAATTGAATTATTATGACCTATACATATATATATATATATATACATGATGTTAGAGATCATTAGACTAAATGGGGTGTTATGACTCAACCAGATGATGTATGAGTCATGACTACCCCATACCCGCCTCCAACATGACAGGGGCTAGCGACCAACTCCAAGAAAGAATATCCAAAAAATGGGATGCATTAGCCAAAAATAATTATTAAAACCCACATATATACACTCCCACGCAATAATGAAATTTAAAATAACTAAAATAATGAATTCATACACGAATGATTCCAAAATAGAGTACGACAACAAATTGCTAAAAGCAAAAAAAGAGGCCAAATACAAAACCAACCAAAAACTATAAAGTGTCCAAAGAGATCCACAAGAAAGGAATTTGTCAAAATAATTCTCCCCATAACCAAATAATTCCTACAAGCTCTAGATATGCTCCACCAACTCCCTATCCTCCCAGGAAACAGTTAAATTGGATGTCATCTTCATAAGACATGACACGTGTGGACAAAGCGCATGCATGGGTGAGTAGAACAATACTCAGTATGACACACTAATAATACTAAACAAAAATAAAAAATTACAGTCATCTAAATACAATATATAACAGTCATTGTATAATAGAAAAACCCAGTTATATTTTTTAAATACTCGACACCACCAAGAGGTCATAACCAACTACATGAAATAGGATTCAGCTCAAAGAAATGCTCGTTTAGAGAGAATCCACTACATAGGATAAGTCATTATCAAAGGCACTAACTGAAGAGGTATAGATAATTTGGACCTACCCAAGAAATATAAATGTTCTAAGAAGACCATGATACAGAGATATGGGATCCCACCCAAAGTCACGGAGGGACACTATGAACCCAATGTGGATAAACCCACTATATAGGGGAAAATATTCTAATAATACCATGAAACCCACCGATATGACCTAAGAGATGGAGTATTAATTCCCTATTCAGGTAGGTTATGATGATTCCAAAAACCCCATCTAGGGAACAATGGATGATAGAGGATCACACCCTTGTCTCACGGAGGGACACTACAACTATATCTGAGACTCGACTTCTAGAGAGGAACAAAACTGGTGATGTGGACCTAATGTCATGTTGTACCCACGAGGGGAATGTAAAAGGGAACACACTCAATATATAATTCTCCAAAATAAATAAACAAAGAGCTAAAATGGTCTTAAAAGGGGTACACAACATGAACTAGGGAGTACAATGTTTGTACCAGGGGTTACATGGCATGTCCAGTTATCCCCATATCTACCCATGTGGAAGGGCCTACATGACATGTAAGTATCCATATACACATAATGTAGAGACACATGGTTCCCTACCTACATACCCTATATTTTTCCATTTACCATGGTTTTTTACGTGTACCAGCCCATGCGAACCAAATCGTGTTTGTGTCCTAGTACATAGCATGCCTCCTGGTCGTGTACTTTTTCCTATTTATGTGTAATTCTTGATGTTCACGATGAAAATCATGAAGGGGTCTCATGAATTGATTCAAATTCAAATGAAATGTTACATTTAATTTTTTCCCAAAACCTATCACCGTATCTATGGGTCCCACACTGTGTTTAATTCTAGACTACACACCACGTTGCTCATGACTTCTATATCCTCATTTTCATCATTCTGCACATCACCAGGGGTTCCTTGAATGATGGAACTTATAGATAGGGTTTCTTCAGAGACTATAGTTTCCATATTTTAGGATTCTGGGCACCAAATCCTCTGAAAAGATGATTCATTGAAAAACTATGTTATTTTTCATTAAAACAGGGTAGAAATGGAACAGAAAAGGGTATCTATTGCGCTCCTATTCATCCACCACTGCAATCACACCTTGACTGAACCATCAATAATGAACCACACTCATAGTAACAATACATTATGACGCATAATAGTCACACAAATATCGAATATTGGGTATTCATCGATCCAAGAGCCAAAAGAAACGCATGTGATAAACATATAAAGAACTAGGGGAGAAAACCAAAAGACCTATGTTGTGAGGAATGAAACTGAACCATTTTTTGTTTCACCATAATTAATTTTCATTGAATAATATGAATGAGGACTCATAAATCAAAATCAACCAAACAATGCAATATTTTTATTATACTGATGATGTCTGTGTTAATTCTATTCATGGAATTTATCCATGATCATCTAGGATGAAGAAAGGGGATTGAAATATCATAGTAAAAATATGAACTAAAGTTGTGGATCAATTTTTGATGAAGAAAATTTTTTTGAAATCATTTATAGATCCATGGATTCTATTGGTGTATGATCCTGATATATCATTGTTCTCTAATAATGTTCTCAAATCATTGTTTGAAATATATAAGGTTTGAGCCGCCAACCTTGAGGAATTTCTATAACCATATACTTAAAGGGGAAGGTAATTCACTGCATAAAAAAAATAATTTCATTTTAATAATTTAAACCCACAATTACTTTTCCACAAAAGGCCTATATCGAGAAAGGTTATGTCGTAAATATGGAAAAACCTAAGCTTTGAACTCAGCAGTGCCCTCATATTTTTGATATGGTCCCCCATTCGGGAGTTATTATAAATTTTTAGGAAAACTATTATCTTTTGGAACTTAATATATATAATATATTTCAAGAACATGTTCTAGGAACACTTGGACATAGAATTTCACGTCTTCTCAACACCGTGTCTCGAAAATAATCTATAAAATATCCAAAAATACAACATTGAAAATCCATTTCATTAAAAAAGTAAATAGAATAAGGGTTTATTTTCCTAAAATATAATTTTCTAATATATAATTATTATTGTTCCACATGATATATTTAATATTCTGTGATTATTTACTAATGATTTACAATTTTTCATATTAATTTAGTAAAAAAAATTTAATATCTGTATGATTTATTTTTCTTAAAATATCATTTGATTTAATGGATAATAAGGTTGTTTGGGTTTCAAAATCCCTATTTTGGATTCATTAAAAAATAAAGTGTATGGACCTATTATTTAATTTATTTAATGTATAAATTTTTCCTGGATTTGTAGCATCATTTTTCATAAATACTAAGGGATTTAAAACCTTATTGTGTATGCACATTTAAAGGATTTTTGATTTAGGTTTTTCTAAATCCATTAGAGATTTTGATAATACAATTGTCCTCTCATTTGTTATAATACCTATTTAGGAACTTATTTCTTTTATTCATGTTTTGTTACACTATGAGATTTTATTTCATGGAACATAAATTTCCACTCTATGGAAAATGAAATTTTATATGAATGATTTTTCCTTGGTTAATTTCGATCTCAAAAAGTATATCATTGTCGAAATAATTTCCATCCACTTCAGTGATATTTTATCATTCATATCCATATTTCCCCTTCCCACAAATGATGTTATTTATATTTGGAAACCTAATTATGTTTTATCTCACGTTTCCTTCATATTCTCTTTATAATCTCTTCAAATTTAGGTTTTACTAACCTTTTTTACATCATGTGTTTTCAAAAAAAATTAAAAATATTAAAAAATTTCACTTTAGGATCAAATATTTTATCTCCCACACCACAAATCCACCAAAAAATATTTATGTCTTTTCCAGGATCCATTATTGAATATAATTTTTAATAGTTCTTTTTTTACAAAATTTTACACTTATATTTTCTAAAATTGAATTTAGAATGTTACCAAAAACATCATCTCTTACGATTATAGTAAAATTATTTTCTTAGATATCTTTACAATTTATCTCATTATATGAGAAGTATCCTATTAGAAGTGTTTATTCCATTTTATAAAATTGTTTATAGTTTTGAAAATTTTGATATTATAATAATTTTTTATATATTTTAAAAAAGTAATATTTTAATTCTAAAAATGAATTATAGTTTTTAAAAGGTATTTTTATGTATTCTATTTCAAGAATAAAGTTGTAATTTTTTTTATCTTATCAGAGGAGTTTTTTGAAGCATATTTCTCCTAAATATTTTTTTAGATAATAATTTTCATTTTTAAAGGATATGTTTTCAAAATAATTATCTTACCTAAAGAATATAATTTTAAAATAAAACATTTATAAGGAGATTTAAAATCTTTAAAAAGGGATATTATATCTTATTTTTCATTTTATTTCTCAATAAGTATTAAAAGGTAATTTTTCTTATATGGAAACATTAATTATGATTATTATATTACATCAGGTATTTTTTTAGACATCGAAAAATGTAATTCTATAGATATATAATGTAATGTTCCATGAATGTTTTTCAAGACACCCATCACTTCCATTGGTTAGCTAATTAATGGTAGGAGTGTAAATTTTTTCATGTTCAAATGGTATTCATAGGTATGTATAATGATAGGGTGGTCCCTATATATCAATATTATAGATTATTTATTGATTTATATCTCATTGTACAAGGAATTGAATAATTGAAGTTGTCTTTATTCCCAACCATAATTAGGGTAATTTTGATTGTTCAATATATATAGTGTTGGTAAGTTTTATTCTAAAAATGAGAAGAATGTGTATTTTGTTTTATAACAACATGAATTAGTGGTCATATATTTTTTAAAATAAAATATAATTGAAATTTTTTTCTTCACAACATAACTCATATATATTTTGTGTTTTTACAATGTGATAATTACTCGTTTATTAGTTTTTCACATAATTCCATATTATTATATGCTTCAATTACATGACATATTTTTAGACGTGTATGATTATGCCTTGAGGATCATGTTTATTATCTCCAAATATTAAAAAATGGTATATGTTTGTTCCTTTGAGAATGTACATCTTGTTATGAGGATTTATGGATAGAAATATTTTTTAATGAGATATTTATCCCACAATCATTTCTCATAATTATATTTTAATTCAACACTTGAATTCATATTTATGGTTATTTCCATTATTGAGAATTTGAGCTCACCCCAATCTTATGATCCCATTACCCTAGTAATAAAGATGAGAATAACTTATTAGATATAAATAATGGATTATTTTTTGGTTAAGTTATCGATAAATGATCATATTTTTTCAAAAATAAATGTTCTTTATGAATATAAGCATCAAAGACACTAAACCTTCCAGTCATCATTTTTTTTGTTTCTTATGATGTATAATTACTGAAATATATATAAATCTAGATAAGGAATTTCACATTTAATCAAATCCATCATTTAATAAATGTTTCTTATCACTAATTATGGGAGTGTGGGTATAGGAAATCATAGATTGTATTAGGGTATAGTTTAATTATTTTTGGGTATTTGTTTAGTTATTTTTATGAATTAATGGGATATCTTTAATTAGAATCCTAGGAATTTGTCTATGTACAGTATAACATATTTATGATTGTTAAAGTATACATTGTGAGGTTATACTTGTAATTATGACCCTACATGGTTATTAGAATGTGGATTATATTGTGCAACAATCTCACCTAGGGGAAACTAACCTGAAAACACCAATTTTATAACAACTCAATATTCACTTTAGTTATTGTTGTTTCATCATTTGTTCACTGGGATAGACCCTCCCAGGGGATATTTTTTGGTCAATCACATTATATTTACCATCCATTATAGTGTTAATTAATTAGGATAATAAATTTGAGATTACCCAACCAATATAAATCATTATTTAACCTCACATGATTTAGGTTAAATAGAAAGCTAATGTAATAATTTTGATGATTTATATATTTTGAGGTTGATTTTCTATGAGATTATAATTCTATTATGATTTTAATATTCAAAAAATATTATTAAAACATTTGGATTTAAAATTATTTGATCTTGGATGAGATAGTTAATAATAATTGTGAAAGATAATAAATTAATTTTCCTAAATAGAAACCTTATGAGATAAAAAACAAGGAGGAAAATATTTTTTTCATTTCTCACCCTTCTATGTCATGTAATGTAAAAATAATATGAGTCTTTACAAAAATCTGAACAAAATAATAAATAGATTGAGTAATTTTATTAAAAGAAAAATTTACATAGATAGTTTATAAAATATTATTTAACTTCTTACAAGTAAAAAATGAGGTAAAAAGCACTCAAGGAAATGTATCAATGAAATAAAAAAATGTTTCATGTGTGAAAGGATTATCCATCGATCTCAGAACATTCAAATAGATATGAAGATTTAAACTATGAAAATAGTAGGTTTTGGTGTTCAAACTAATACACAATCCACACTTGAACACTTTAAATGTAAGGATACTGGTCATTAAGTAAATTGATGAACTAATCCAAGGTCAAACAAGGATTATAGGTATCAAAAAATTCATAAACCATGGGAATAAGGGAAATAATATTCAAAAATTATTATATAAGTGATTCATGATAATTAATGAACACTTATCCTAAACTCAATATTTATGGAATAATTATTGGATTCATTTTTAGGTGTCTATGAATTTTTTTAGAAAATTAAATTACCAACTTAAATATATGATAAGAAAAGAATAAAAATGTATATATTGTATCCCATGCCGATTCTTTTTTAAAACAACCATGCAAAAATATTTTCTTCCAACCATTATATGAATCAAATATGATTTTAGAAATAGATTGGACCCCTATGCTCAAATGAAAAAATTGAATCAGTAAATAACATTTCATATCAGTATATGGAAACTTATCATTATGAGGATGAGTATAAAAGCCATTCAGATGAAAAATATATACTATGGGTATCAATGTTGAATAATGATAGTCACTTGGCTCAAATGGCTGGACAAAATCACAATAACAAGGATATTCCTATTATAAGGAAAAATATCAATTTCTTATGTTTTCAAGGTTGATATATTTATCTATAAATTGTATCATTATTCATATATATGTATTCGATAACCCTATATTTTTTTGTTAATTTAAGATCATTAAAATTGTAAGAACACAATTTCTTTATGGGGAGAATGCAATGTACCAATATTCATTAATATAAATTTCTTTTAAATAAATTTAATGTATTCAATAGTTTAATAAACATGCAACATAGATATAGCATTCACCACAACATAATAGATGATTATTATCATGAAAAATTGAAAAATATTAAAACCAATAAAGAATAAAAATATACAGATTAAAATTTATAATATTTAATTTATAAATAATTAAAACGATTGTTTAGTCTCAATTTTTTTAAATTATTAATAAATTTAATAAGATACATTGAAATGATAATAATAATAAAATATAATATTTAAACATATCATCTAATTTATTAAAGTTCCATAATTTGAAATTAGTATGAAATAATATTGAGCTTATATAATGTATTTGAAGCCTATATATCAATATTTTTTTTCAATTTTCATATAAATGGTAAATTTAAAAATCTAAGAACTCAAATTTTATAAAAATAACCTAATTTTCTAATTAATGATATCAATATTATTGAAATATTAATTTGTGATATTTTTCTAGAAAAAATTATCTTTTGGTGGAAAGTGAAAACATGATAATTTTTTTAATACCAAAACTTTTTTATTTAAAAGGTTGTGGAAGGTTTTTAAATATATATATATATATGTTTATAATGTAATTTAAATCATTTAAAAACTATTTTGAAATTACAAAACCCATGATTAAAATTTTGGAAATTTATGTAATATTTTACTCTAAATTTTTTTTATCAACTTATATAAAAAACATATTTTCATCAAATATAGACATTAAATAAAATTAAAATTGATTACAGGTTTTATATCCAATTTATGATACTATTTATGTTTAATTTTGATTTTTGGAATAAATATATTATTATAATTAGTAATTTTAATGACAATAATAATGGAAAAATAGTTATTTCAAATAATTTTAAATTTAATGATGTGTAATTTAATCCAATAAAAAATATTCTCTTATAGAAAATTGAATTTAATACAATTTTTTATTCTATATATAAATATATTATCATGCATTCAATTGGTATTCAATATTAAATAATATTTAGAACACTTAATTTTGAATGCAACAGTTTTTATACAAAATGTTTTTTCTATATATTAGATATTTTTAATTATAAAATAATTTTATATTATGTATAAATTGAATAAAATTATATAGGGATTTAATTTAGGATTATCACACACAAAACTTTAGGAGGTGTTACATTATATTTTTAATGAATTGTAAACAACTTGGTAAAAATTATTTCATAAGGTAAAAAAACAAAATTGTAAAATGTAAAAAACAAGTGAAAAAATGCTTGAACATTTTTTTTAAATTTTTTAAAACAATAAGTGGTACAGGTTTTATCACCACAAAATCCATTATTTATTACTTTTTTATCCATTTATACTTCATTAGTTTCATGCCATTTTTGAAAAATAGTGGGTGTTAACAAAAGTTCTCCTTTTCATCACTTATTAAAAGGGGGCAGTTACACTTCTTTAGGTCATCATTATTCTATACTATTTCATATTATAACTATAAAATTTTAATTATACTAGAAATATAACTCATGTTTATAGGCCTCTAGAATCAATTAATTAGTTGAATCCCAAAATATCCGTGGAATAATTTAATAGATGGTCCAAGGCCCCAATGTAAATAATACTTCATCCATAACCATATCTATTTAATATAACTCTTAAAAACATACGAAACTATAGTTATATATTGACCATACTATCATTAGTATACTTAAATGTTATTATATTAATCTAATAGCCCTTATTTTTTGAATCCAGTAAGAAATTTAAAAAACATTCATCGTGTATTTTTGCGGACAACCGACTCGATGAAGCAATGTCTTATATTTCTCACCATCAACTATATTAACTGGTGAAAAAATCTAATTAAAGATTAATTATTAAATATATAATATAATTTTTATTTTTAATAGAAAAATTATAATCCCTCTTTATTCCCTCTTATTCATATGGAAAATGACATCTTTAACCATACGGTGTTAGTACTACCTTCTCTATGAAGTAACATATCTCATTTTTCATATAATTTCAAAATTATTTATCAAAATCTCAAAAACAAATATTTAAAAAAACATAAAAATATGTTAAAAATATAATTATAATTTGGTGATAATAATTTTAATAAAAAAACAAATCACATTCACAGCCATAATCATCCATTACTTATGGTATCATTATGTTTAGGCAAGTCCAACCACCAACTTAAACAATTCTATAAAAATATAATTTTTTTGACATGGGAACTGTTATGCAATTATTATTATAAGTTAATAAATTATTCATGATTTTTTCTATTTCTATAAATTTTAGATTATGCATTCAACTTATTATGGAAATTTATTCATTGATTGGTAAAATTAACGAAATAAGCCAATACTAATTCCATTTTAATGAAACATAAAAAAATATAATGATATAAATGAAAGAAAAATAAATATTTCATATATATTAAATACATTAAATAATGTATAAATGATAAATATTTTCATGGTTTTTTTTTCATGTGATTCTAAAGTTATAATGGATTTTGATAACTTAATCCTATTTTCTTGAGTTATAATTCCTATTTGATAACAACATTCAATATGTTATTGGATTCTTACACCTTAAGAATTTATTGAATTGTACATTCTATTCATATATATGGGAAATTAATTTTTATGTCAAATCATTTTTCTTGATTAATTGCTTTGTTAAAATGATTATTATCTTTGAGAATAATTCTCATTCTCTCCTTTGATGGTTTCTCTTCTATATAAATTTTTTCCCTTCCCACCAATGTTCTTCTTTGTATTTGAAAAAATAATGTTTTATATATTGTGAACATAATATTCCAATATTCATCATTTCAAAATTATTTTTTATTTACCTTTTTATGATTTTATTTATCAATAAAGGTATGATAAAAAATTAAAAATTATTTCCATTTAGGGTCATATATTTTATCTCCCATACCACATTTCCTTTTGAAAAAAAATTATGCATTTTCAAGGATACATTATTAGGGATAATTTTTAATTTAATGGTATTTTAAATTTTCTTCTTTTCTTTTTTGAGAATAACTTTTGATGGTGAAATATAACATTATCTTTTCCAACTATAGTAAAACAAATTCGAAAAAATAATTTCATTTTTGTTCATCATATGATCATTCTTCATTATATTATCCCCATTACATATTTTAATGAATTTTAATAGAAATAAATATATTATCATATTTTTCAAAATTAAAAGTTATATTTTAAAAAGAAATTATCTATTTCGATAGATCTTTCAATGTCTATGGTTTTTCAAAATTACATCTTTATGTGTTTTTATGTCTTCTCAAAGAATATTTTGGAAAGCATCATTATCTAAAATAAAATCATTCTTATGAAAACCCACAGTTTATTTAAAATGGAAAATTTTTTCTCTTCAAACCATCTATTTTCGAATTTTTTGTAGTCGGAATTTTTTTAATTTAAAGATAACATTTATAAAGTTTTTCAAATCCTTCAAAGGTGGGTATTTTCTCTTATTTTTACTTTGATTTATCCACTGAGCTTAAAAAGGATATATTTATCTATGTCAACATGATTATTGGTTATTATGTAACGCTAGAGATATTTTTATGACACCATAAAACTTATTTACTTTTATGACTTATGGAATGTTGTATAAATTATTTTCATGAAAATATCCTCTTTTTATGGGTTAATAATATGATGTTTACAGTATGAATGTTTTCATGTTATAATGGAACATATATGCATTGATTTAGATAGGTGGGGCCCTATAAAATTCAATGATGAATTTTTAAAAAATTAATATCTCAAGTGAAAAATATGTTAAGCATGTTCGTTTAGATTGTTCACAACATTAATCCAAGGAATTTTGTTTTTTTTTTTAAATTAAGTGTTGACATTTGGTTTGTTAACAACATGAAGATTGGAAATTCTTTTATTCACAACATGAAACGTGGTCATTTTTCACCAACTTTTTTATGGATATTTTTCTTATTTAGAATATGATGAAAGAAAATTTTTTTATTCACAGTTTTATAATTTCTCTATTCTCATTTTTGTTCCAGAATTCCTCAATATGTTATCATAAAATGACATGAAATATTTGAATATTAATATTTTTATAGCCATTGGATCATGTTTATTATCTTACACTCTTATTTCATGGTATGTGTTAGTACATTTTATATTACATGACCTTATACTATGACTTCTGGATAACTATTATAATTTAATGTTTTTTTAATTAGATAATTACATAATAATCATGTTTTATCGCATTATTTTTATCTATCCCCTAATGAATTGTTGATAATTTTTCCCTTATTGTTCATTTTATCTGACCCATTCCTTCTGTTTCTATTCCATATTATTTAATGATGGAAATAAATTATTAGAACCCTATAAGGGAGTCACGTATGGTTCAATTATAAATAAATGAACACAATTATCAAAAAATAATTTTCTTATATAGATGATCCTCAAAGGCCCTATTGATTAAATAATTTTTTTATTATGTTTATTAAGAGACAAAATTCTAGAAATATATATTATTTTAGTTTGGAACATCTTTCTTTATATCAGAGCATAATTTTAATGAATTTTAGCACCATATCTTGGAGTGTGGGTCAATGGTGTCATAGTGGTATACTTTTTTAACAACCAAAATATATCATCTGAATTAAATTAATCATGAAAAGTAAGATCTGATACAAATTTTTTTCATTTTTAATCAAATGAATTATTGTTTAGAATACGTTGATTCCAAAATTTCATTAATTTCTTTTTGATTTAGGTTATCAGAAACTCCTATATATATGTTAATACTGAAGTTTCCATTACGTATTTTTCAGAATATTATTTCTTAAAAAATTTACCTTATTCTTGTGTTAGGATATTTAATTTTTCATTTTGTAATTGTTTAAAATTAATCTAGAAACACTCATCATAGCCTACGTTTCTAAGAGAAATTTATGATTTGGGAACACTTTGTTTGGAATAAAACATATGGACCATCGACCCTATTGTATTGTAAAAGTATGTATCAATAACCCTACATTTGGAACAAACCATATGTTTTAAGAACACAAATATGGTTTATTAACCATAATTTTGTAATCAGCTATACATATTTAAACGTACTTTCATAGTTTTTCACTATTCAAATAAACCTTATCTCTTACATTGTCAATGAAGGAGTTTAAAATTTTCAATATTATCCTAGTTTTATTTAATGGTCTCCTAGGATGTAAATATATCATTAAATTTGTTTTGTGACTAATTTTATGTCTTAGACTCAAATTACTAAAACATTAATATTTCTAGGGGATTCTAAAAAATTATTTTATTAATTTTAATTCAAAATATTCATGATTTATTTTCTTTTATTTATGAAGCTGCTTTGACAAAAAGACGATCGACTAAGAGGATAAATACAAAGATATTAATATTTTTAATATACATATATTTTTATCCAATAAGATAATTGTAAGTATAAATTACAATGTTTCATTTCATTCAAAGATACGCTATGGGGAAATACATTTTTTTGATCTAGTGGACTACCTTGCTATTTTTTTATACTACTATATATTTTTTAAAATATTCTTCTTCATGTAAAAAAATGAATTTGATAGAGTTACTACCATGACCCCCTCCACCAAAGATTCCCCTCCTAGTATGGCGATGTTGTAAGAGAGATAATGACCCGTGAGTCCTGCCTCTAGTAGGTTACGGGGTGGCAACCATCACCAAGGGTATATAAATCTCGAAAAATGGGATCCATTACCATTTTTAAAGAAACAAGATCATGATATAAGAAGTTCAATCCCAAAAAAACTCCAAGATAAATATATATATATATATATATATAAGACAAATCTATACCACATTCATGTTTAAAATATAGCTGATACAAAACAAAAGTACCCAAAGTATTTACCAAAAATAAATCTTGGCAGTGGCACAATAACTGTTAAGATATGATCCAGTAAAGTCTAGAATGGTTCATGAAATCATATTGGAAACCTCAAAACAGTTTTCTATAGGTAGGGTGAGCAAACAGGTACACACTGTAGGAAAACCAAAGCCTCTCATGCACATGTGAAAGAAGCATACTAACGCCCCTGGGAGAAAAAAGTAAAACCACATTGCACCTAAGTGGGTATACTAACCACCCCAACCTCACCAAGGAACATTAACTAAATAAAACAATTCTTGTAATGTAATATAATGAAAATTGATAATAGGGTACCCCACACCGCATTCCCACCGATTAGCCTCTCTCGCACCGTAACTAAAAATGTCTTGGCACTCCCACCACTTCCCAAAGTATCATGTCACAACCAGACTGCACACACTTCAGAATCACAACCACATCCTGCACGTAAACACTTTGGCCACATATCACATTACATCCCACTCGTAGACACCTTGGCCATGAAAATCCCACCACATCCCACCCATAGACACTTGGGCCACCAACCATGTAACATCCCAAAACACTTGAGAAATCACAACACAACTCATATTGAAGAAAAATATAAATGTAAAACTCTGCTCATCTAGAAGACAACTAGGAAAGAACAACTCACCTTATTCTGAAGACACCTGGGATTGCACAACTCGTCTGCATGTGCTTAGTCCCCACAAACAACAACCTGCCCGAAGAATCATGGGATACCACTTTTAGGAATAATGAAGAAGGAAGGTCAGGTGGCCATCCATCCATCCTTAAACCATGATATTTGGGAAAGACGCCCTCCCCCATGATGATAGTGGTGTTCATCACATAGTTCTCAACTATGTTGGGGTGAATATATAAATCACAATGGAAATACATGTATATATAGATATAATATCAAACCCTCATACCTAACATATAGGTTCTAAAAAAACAACCATCTCATAAGACAACCAACTTCACTACTACCTCTAAATGCAATCACCACACAACAAGCCACAACTTATTTCCAATTACCAATAAATTTTTTAAAACCATTACCATTCATCAATCACAATTCATCAATTCATTTTGTTAACCAAAACAACCCAATATAGACCCAAATTTTATAAATTATTTATTTATTCATTTGTTTCATTACTATCTAAGAAACGACCAACCACAGAAAATAACAAGCAACATAACCAAGGCCAATCATGTAGCAACTCAGAAAATTTATAATACCTACCGAAACAAGTTTCCCAAATCTCAACCACATCTATCAAGTCAACTAATGAACAGCCTAATCATAGCCTTCTTGGAAAAAACTACTCTTCCATTAAACATTTAATCAATCTATCATCCTAAGATTCCGTCACACCTTCTGAACCTTCCCGTTGTACACAACCAAGAACCCCACAGACAAAACACAACTGTACTTACAACCTTATCACCAAAAAAACAAACAGAATATAAATTCCAGATTTAATAAGGCTTTTATTATTTATATCCTCTAGTTAATTAATGGTTTATCATTGAATCTGTACAATCATGGGGCCTCTATTAATTATCCAGGTGTATATGATTTACTAGTTTCCATTTAGGGTTATACCAAAACAGCCAAAACCAAAGAGTCGCACACAACAAATATATCCATTGCAATCAAAGACACCAACAACCACCATTTTCAGTATGGTGTTAAGCCCATATAATCATAACATCACAAACAATAAGAAAATCTGTGAAAAATATCCAATAAAACCCTCTACCATTTCTTCTCAATTATCCAGTTCATTATCTTTAATTAACCCGACACAACCATAATTGAATGGTAAAAAAATAAAAACCCCTCCAGAATGATGAAAAAATATATAGAGACTATAGAATCCCAACCTTAAAGGGGTTTCAATGTACTTAACATGAAAAATAATCATGTAATGGTCCTCCAATCATGTACCCCACAAGATCTACATCCATAGGAGGACGTCACGACACCACCACACCAACAACAATCAAGAGTGACCCTATTATGAATCTTGGATAAGATCCCTCCCTGGAACTATGAGGATATATGGAAGAGAACAAGACCCAATAGAGATAACCCACTATAAAACAAAGGTAGAATATAACATGGATCACCACAGATCACCAAAGAACAATTATATAGATCAACTGATCGAAGATGGAGGAAGTGTGTTCAAAGAACTCTTGGGGGTGGCTACAGTTCATCTGGAATGAGAGAGATTGATGCTGTTGAGGTATTTTTGAAAACCTAAGATGTTAGAATGTTTTAAAACATTATATCATCATGGTATTACACAATGATTAATCCAATTTAATTCCATGAAATCCCTCAAGGCCAACTTATGTGGAAATCCCCATTGTGTCTCGATTTTATATTATATTTTATCCCCTAAATTATTACAGATAATAAATCCATCTTTCACATCATGTAAGAGTATGCATGTCATGATTCTTTTTAGTAAATGCCATAAAACCAAACATTACACCATGAAATCACGTTACACGACATGTAAGCTCCTTGCTTCCAGTGTTTGACAATCGAACTTCTCTAAACTCCCTCTAAGACTTCTCTAAGAACATGGAATGACCAAATCGCAATGTAATAGGCCAGGAAGGCATAAATAATTTCATTAGATAATTTTCAATTGATTCTTTTCCTCAAGAATCCAAAACCAATCCTAGGATAAAAAAGGGTCTGAACAACCACCCCATGAGATACCTCTTAAAGATATCACTATACTTGAAACGCCACTAACAACCAAACACAAAAATGTTCAATGATAAACTAACCTTTTTTATTTAAAATATGGAGTGGAAACCCCAACATAAAATAAATACTCTTATGAAACCTGTAACCAAGCCTATTTAAATCAAGGAAAATGACTACAAGACACACCACATGAGCACAACAACCACATTGTTTAAACGTGCGAACTAGGTAATTCAATCCTCCACGTCAAGATATTATCCTCTCTAGGTGGAACTGACTCGACCACATGATTTTAATTACATTTCAATTAATTAATCTTGATATGGAATTATTTCCTCGATTTTCCACTTGTCAGGACTTTATCACACATTTTACCACATATAGCACCACCTAGGGGAGAAACAACTCATATCATAAAATATGGTTTATAAATTACATTTCAAAACAAGAGAGAAAATGTAATTCCCCGGCCCCAGTTACCTAGAGTAGGTGCATTATTACATATATTAGGCATGATTACAAGGAATCAAGTCCCAAAAGACTGATCAGTTTAGCAATCTTGGAAAATAGATTACATACATTAACATTTCATTTCAATTTCTACCAAAAAAAAGAATAATAATTTGAGAATTCCATTGTTCCGTTAGCTTAACCCTGCATCTCAAACAAAAAACACTTCTTAGGCTCTTGGGAAAATAAAACATAAGAAAGGGGTGAGCTCAGATGCTCATTAAGGGTAAATAATTTGGCAGAAGATAACATAAACAATATGCATCGTGAATAATTAAAAACACATACCTCTATAAATATTAAACCTGAACACTTTATCAAAGAAATTTGAGTTGAGTAAATAATGCCATAATAAAACATAGTCATGGGTATTCTACTAGTCGAATAACTACATGAACAATCAATATTATTTTCATAATGAGGGAATGTATAATGCCAGACACTCTAAAACTTTTTTTCAATTCCTTGGCCAAGAAGTCTAAAAATGATTAAGGCCTCGGCCAAAACCATATATCATATTGGGAAATGCCTCAGCCAATTGAACATATAATTGTCTCATGAGACCTACAAATGCATCGAGGAGATGTAGCAGGCTCCAACCATCACTTACTATATCCAATACATTCCCCATATGAAAAGGTTGAAAAATAACATAAACATTCGTATTAGAACTAGCATACGAAATGTCAATACTTTAAGCCTAAACCATGAATGGTTTAAAAATAACACATCCATAGTCAAATACATCACAAAACCTTCAATACATTATGGAATATTTGTATCCTAATTAATCAACCTTGATAATGAATAATATCCTGTAAATGATGTTGGCATAGTGGAAAATGATCTGTAAAAATCTTTGGGAGAAATGTCCTTTTTTATGAAATCATTTAAAAGTCCCATAATTTATAAAAGAAGTCATTTAAAATATATTTTTTTATCAAAGTGTCCCATACACCTTTGAAAATTTTGAAAGGAATTAACATTTCAAAACATTCATGTTTATATAAGTAAATCCATTAAACCATTTTGAAAACATGGACATTAATGAGAAAGGTTTATAAGAATAAATCTTTAAAAAATTTAAAATGATGTTTTAGTAAAAAATTATCTTAAAAAGAATACCTTTTAAAAATATTTTATGAAACATGGACATGGATAATAAATATTTCCTCATAGATACTTACGTTAAAACAACCTCAGATAATAAATAGATTGTAGAATTAACCCTTACCTTGCACTTTCCTTTGGTGAAGGGTGCATTTAACCTCCTATATAATGACCATAGTATGTCATTAAATTATATCAGAAAAATATTCATATATATTATATCATAAATTATTCATTTATGACTTTATAATACCCATTTAAAAAGGATTTCTATGTTAAATTTACATTTTGGGTAACAATCACTTTCTTTATCATATGTGTTTAAACTGGTTATTCTTGATCATATCATTTAGATCATGATTTAAATGTTTATAGAATATAAACCTTGATTTATATATAATATATATTTAGAATATAAATATTTGTTATTTATTTATATATGAAATGGGAGGCATCATTTATTGAGATGGTGGGTCGTACGTACGAATAAACGTTATTTCCCTTTTCACATCGTATTGAACGGGAGTAAGTGGATAAGATATATGTAGATATATACATACATACATACATACATACATATATATATATACATCCAGTAGAATTATTATTTCATATATTACATACTTATTAATAATATATATTTTTATAATCATCGTGGAATGGTGAACATGGAAATGAATCTCATCGCGTCGTGGAGACAGTAATCTGTACGTACACACGAGCGACAATATCATTATTTTTATTTTAAAATAAAATATAATTGGATGGTATATCATATATACAGAATCACTAACATGTTATATTTATTATTTAAATCAATTATACATCATTATTATAACTATCCAATATAATAATGTATTGAAAAACAACTACACCACGACGTGGAGACGGTAAGCCCTACGTACGCACGTATGGTGACATGTCATTCATAGGATCGATAGAATAATGAATATGGTTTTAACATATTTATAAAAACATAAAAATATATAAAATATAGTGGATTTATTGTTTTACAATGAAAAGGACAAGGAAATAAGAAGTGAAAGAAGAAAATAACTTGAAAGAGGTGATGAAATATTTACCTATTCTTCGGGCTCTTCCTTTTGATTTCATCAAAAGGGATCCATAGGATAGATTTATGACCAATTAATGGACACTAGGATGAAGGGAGGATATTTTAGAGGATATTTTGGTTGGTTTTGGCTGATCCAAATGGCTTGGATGTGTGAATTTGAGAGAAGAGGAAGTTCCCTTTTATAAGAGACCTGAGAGTCATTTTAGGAAAATCTAGAAATATTATTTTATAATAAAATAATTTTCTGTTTCTAATGGAAAATAAATGATTTATTTCGAAGGTAAAGTAGATACGGGTTGAAATAATCTCAACTGATAGGTTTTAGACAAGTTTAGGTTACCATTTTAACCTTATCTTTTATATTTAACTCTTAGTTAAATAGTTTAACTTTTACCGTGTCTTCTTGTTATCTTACACGATATGGTTAATAAACATACTCTAAACATCCAAGAGAAACTCAAGTGGTTCAATAATGACATATATAATATTATTTAACCCCTTTGTCCTAACCTTATATATTTATGAATATTATATCAACCAATAATATAGTATTTGTTTTAAATATTAATTTATGTCAATTTTGACACTATTTGGTTTTTGGTTTTTTTTGAAAGTCATAAAAACTTGATTTAATCGAACAAGATACGTTGAATCAACCCTAACATGTCATAGTGACCTAAAAAATCCATGGATGTCATAAAAATGTTGAAATTATTTTTATTTTAATATTTATAATACCATTTATTTGATTCTTTTATTAATAAAGAAATTACTGAATCATCATTGTGTCATAAATAATTTTAATTATGTAAAATCTAAAAATTATAAGTAAAATACCATGATTTATGAAATATTTTTATCTTTTTAATGAATATTTATAGTATAATTTATATTGTGTGTAACCCTATATTAAAAATGGTTTAGTTATTAAATTTTGATTTTAACTCTTTTAACTCTTATTTAAATAAGATAATAATAAATGTCCTAATCCTAATTTATATTGAATTATGTCATGTGTTATAGTAATAATAATATCATTTTTACCCATAATTACCCTATTTACTTTAAACCGTGGTAAATAAAAGTAAAAGTTACTATTCACTATAAATTATTTTAATCTTATTTGAAATTTTTTTTCTTATTGATATCAACCACACCTCTCAGATTTTTGAAATTTCACTCATAGAAGTAGTAAAGCTATGTTTCATGCAAATTTTTAAATTCTCCTAGGAGGTAGGTAAAAGACTGTGAAAAGTTCAATAAAATATTATATATCTAATATTATTAAAAATGACTCTAATTAATTAAATTGAAAATATATAGGTATTATGTATCTATTTTGACCAAAAATAAATTTAAATAAAATAAACAATTATTTAAATGAAAATTCGGTTTTAACCAATAACGTAATGTTTTTCACTATACATCAATAATTGAAAGTTTTCAGAAACATACCAAAAATTCACCCTAAGATAATTTTGATATTTAGAATTCAAAATTGAAGTCTATTTTACAAAGTAAAAAACATAGAAATTTAATTTACTAATTTAAAATTAATTCTTGTTCTCAAAACAAAAAACTGTATTTTTGAGAAATAATAACAACAAAAACATTTACACTTGTTTATGTCCAATTTCAAAGTGAAATTACTTCCAATTACCAAAATTGGATTAAATGGAAAAAATAAAATCTAATTATACTTACAAACCATTCATATTTATTATGGAACACTATAAATTATTTTTATTAAAAAAAGATGTTTTCAGTTAAAATTTTGTATTTTTCACTATTCACCCAAATATGAAAGTTATCAGAAAAACACCAAAAATTTATCAAAACAAAAATTTTATATCCCGAGTCTAAAGAATAAGTTTATTTTGTCAAATTTAATATATATAACTTTCAAATATTGGATTTAAAAGGGTTATCCATTAAAAGGCTATAAAATTGCATTTAAAAAAATTATTTCTTTTACCAGAAAGTATGAATTTGTTCTTATATTATATCTAAGAAACTCATAATATGGATTCTAAAAGTATAAGGATTATATAAAATTAAAAATTCAGTTAATACTATTCATAAACCCTTTTGAACGACTAGTTTGGTAAGTTGTGGTGCGCTTGAATTCAGTGTTGTGTGTAGTGAAAGATATTAAATCACATTGAAGAAATAACGTACTATGAAATCTTGGGGTGTTAAATTCTCCCCTCCTTGAATAAATTGAATTCTTTCAATTTGAAATTGTTATTCGAAAATAAAATGTTAAAAATAGAAAAATACCTTTATGGAGAACCTACATTGGAAATTGGGATAATAAAATTTAGTCTTAATAAGAGGGAAAGGGAACTGAAAAAGTTTCCACTAAATTATTTTCTCTATTAATATAACATTGGTGGAAATTAGAGACACATAATTGGAGGGAAAATATAAATATTTATAGGGAGTGATTGATGTCATCAATCACAATATATCATTTAAATATATTTACATAACAAATCTATTATCAAAACCACTTTCAATAACAAAATAGGTAAAAAGATTATATGGTATTTATTTTCATTTTTAAAAAACATTTTGGCTTGTTAATGAAGCCAAATATCATATAAAACTCACAGCGTCAGAAAGGTCTTTGTCACCACATAGGTAAAAAAACATTCTTTTTTTGTCGTTTAGTAAAACGCTACGTTGAAAAACATTCCCCATGAAATGAAAATTCAAAGGGTTTTATACACCGTATAAAAGAATGTTGTTTAGAAATCAATGGATGCCTCAATGAAAGAATATTGAGATTAAGTCCCTTAACTAATGTTTAAGAATTAATTTCGTCATAGAATAAGAGGGAATATATATATATATGTATATACTTGACAAGTATAGTTACATCCTTTAACTAATTCCTACCAC
The DNA here is from genome assembly GCA_963277665.1 of Viscum album. NCBI lineage: Eukaryota > Viridiplantae > Streptophyta > Magnoliopsida > Santalales > Viscaceae > Viscum > Viscum album. The sequence goes on from OY728128.1 coordinate 661,387,316, forward strand.
AAACTCATCTTTCACTACAAAATATTTCAAAAAAAATATTCTATTTATCCTAATCGTATAGGGTTCCAAAAATAATGAATTTATAATTCACCTATCAGACCTTTTAAAAATAACATACATTATACATTCCAGGACAACACGTAGGCCAGTGGATGGTGATGCACCCTTGTCGCCCTTCAGCTGAGGGTTCCAGTCTCATGCCCTTGCTGGATGCGACTAGTTGTCACCCAAACTCTGGGTTATCCTTTTTATGACAATCCAAAAATAACCTTAAAAATTGTATCCAATTTCAATCTTAATCCATTCTAACCTTTATATTTTTCCCAAATATTCATATCCAAAATCACAGTCCAAAATTTATAAGGATGTCAAACACAATGAAGCTTTTTTTCCCACGTAATAACATGTGAACACCTTCATCGTGTGTTATTTTAAAACTTGGTAACACCCTGAATTTATATAAAACTTTATAGATTGAATTCATGCTCCATTATTCTTTATATAATAATAGATATATCCCTTATATCCAAAATTTTTGAATATTCCAACAATTGTGAAATAAACAAACTATTAATCGGTTCCAAGGGACTCAAGAATATCCAATATAATTTATCCAAATCAACCATATCTTATTAAATAATCACTACCTCATTATCAGGACCATATTAATGATTACCTTTCCTTAAACCATGTATTTTCCAAAAAGGGTAACTTATTTTTAAGTCACTTTTCTTATAACAATATAATCTCAAATCCTCAATACTATAATACTGCAGTAAAATCCTTAGTTTTCTCCATAATTCATATAACCAGTATATTGTTTATACAACACTCAAATGAAATAATTCTACAACAACATAATAAGAACACTAGTAATTCCTCTCTATTTGAGATAATATCATAACTTGATTATTATCCAATAACATCAATTTTTGTATACTCTGATGACTAAGACATTGATTTGTATAGTGTCACTACGCCTTGTAGACGAAGAATTTTAAATTTGAAAACATTTTCTTACCTTACAATCACATACTTGGTTTCCTTTTTTCTCCACACTTATAACAAACTCCCATTCCCTTCAAGAATTTTCCAAGGTGATTCTTTCCACATTTATCACATATGAAAAAATTCGTCTTTCCCCTCTTCTCTTTATCAATATTTTTCTGTACCTTCTTTTTCTCCTATTGATTCCCTTCAAATCCATAACACTCAAAAAATTCTTTACTTATCTTATTAACACTTGATATTATTTCCTCATATGTTGAGAAAACATGGGAGACTATTTCCCTTCTAAATTTTGGCATAATACCATGAAAGATATTATCCTTCTTACTCATTGGATCATATGTATTGCTGGAGTTCTCATTCCTTCTATTGGGTGCCATTTCTAAACAATGACATACACGAGGTCCGTTTATGAATCACAATGAATAATTCCAAACATGTAAAATACCTAATGTAAATTGAAGAGCTTATGGATAGAATCCATAATAATAGAAATTGTTTTATTTGAGGAAGTATTTACCCCTAAATCATTCATAATGGCTTGTAATGAAAATGTGAATTATCCTAAGCATATCCCCTGGGAGTGTTGTAACCAAGAGTGCAGCAAGGCCCATTGTCATGGGCCAGTTCCTGTTTGAGTCTTGCTCAAAGAGGTGTTTTCGGGTTTTACCCCTAGGTACATCTGTTTCAGAGCTACCTCTACCTGCTCGTATCCATAAATGGATTTATTTCTTGGAAAACTCACAAAATCTCTAAATTACCAAAATTATATGAATTTCATCTATACTAATCTTCAAAGTCTATATTAGGGTAACGTTATTTAATCATAATTTATCTAAATCTATTTTCAAGGTTATTTCTAAACCTCCCTCTAATAAAAACTGTAATGCCCCAACCCCAGTTACCTAGATTCGGTGGATTATTACATATCTTTGGCATGATTATAAGGAATCGATTCCTGAAAGACTGACCATTTTAGTAGTCTTGAAAAATTGATTTCATACATGGACGTTACATTACACATTATAACATACAACAAAAAAATAATCCATTAAGAATGATATTGTTCACTTATCTTAACCCTGCATCTCATACATTAAACACTTCTTGGGATCCTGGGAAAATAAAACTTAAGAAAGGGGTGAGATCATATGCTCAGTAAGGGTAAATAATTTAGTGGAAGATAACATAAACATTAGGCATGGTGAATAATTGAAAACACCTACCTTTTTAAATAATAAACATGAAAACTTTATGGAAGAAATATGAGTTAAGTAAATAATTCCATAATAAAACATAGTAATGGGTATTCGACTAGTCGAATAACCACATTAACCAACAATATTATTTTCATAATGATGGAATGTATAATTCCAGACATTCTGAAACATTTTGTCAAGGCCTCTGCCAAGACGTCTAAAAATGATTATGTCCTCGTCAAAAACCATATATCAAATTTGGAAAGGTCTCGACCAATTCCATGTCTAATAGTATCATGAGACCTACCGATTCATCAAGGAGCTATAGTGGGCTCCACCTGTCACTTACTATGTCTAATACATTCCTCTTATAAAAAGGTTGAAACATAACATAAACATTCGTATTAGAGAAAGAATACGAAATTTCAATACTTTATCCCTGAACCATTAATGGTATAAAAATAATACATCCACAGTCAAATATATCAAAAAAGCTTCAATAAAATATTAGTGATTTGTATCATAATAAATCAACCTCGATAAATAATAATATCCTGTAAATGATGTTGGCATAGTTGAAAATTTTCTGTAAAAATCTTTGGGAGAAATGTCGCTTTTTTGTGAAATCATTTAAAAGTCACATAATTTATAAAGGAATTCCTTTGAAATGTAGTTTTGAATCAAAGTGTCCCATACCACTTTGAAACTTTGTAAAGTAATTAACGTTTTAAAACATTCATTTCCATATAAATTAATCTTTTAAACCATTTTGAAAACATGGACATTAATGAGAAAGGTTTAGAAGAATAAATCGTTAAAACATTTAGAATTATGTTTTAGTAAAAAAAATATTAAAAATAATCCCTTTGAAAACTATTTTAAGAAACATGGATGTGGATAATAAATATGTCCCAATAGATACATACGTAAAAACGAGCTCCGATAATAAAGAGATTGTAGAATTAACCCTTACCTTGCACTTTCCTTTGGTCGAGGGTACATTTAACGTTCTGTATAATTCCCATAGTAGTTATTAAATTATACCAGAACCATATTCATATTTATTATATCATACATGATTCATTTATGACTTTATACTCACCATTTAATAATCATTTCCTTGTTAAATTTTACATTTTGGGTAGTATTCTCTTTCTTTATAGTATGTGTTTTAACTTGTTATTCTTGATCGTATCATTTAGATCATGATTTAAATGATTCCAGAATATAAAAATTTATTTATATATCATATATATTTAGAATATAAATATTTATAATAGATCTATATATGAAATGGAGGTGCCGTTTATAGATATGGTAGGTCGTACGTACGCATAAACACTATTTCAGTTTTCACATCGTATTAAATGGAAGTAAGTGAATAAGATATATGTAAGTACATAAATACATACATACATACAAGCATACTTATATATCTCTAGTAGAATTATTATGTCATATATTACATACTTATTAATAATATATATTTTTATAATCATCGTGTAATGGTGTACATGGAAATGAATCTCATCGCGTTGTGGAGACGGAAATCCATATGTACGCACGAGGGGAAATATCATTCTTTTGATACTAAAATCATATATAATTGGATGTTATATCATATAGAAAGAATCATTAACATGTTATATTTATTATTTACATCAATTATACATCATTATTATACCAATCCAATATAATAATTTATTGAATAACAACTACACCATGACATGGAGACAGTAAGCCGTATGTACGCACGTATGGTGACATGCCATTCATAGGACGGATAGAATAAAGAATATGGTTGTACCATATTTATAATTATATCAAATTATATATAAGATACCAGAGTTATTGTTTTACAATTTAAACAACAAGGAAATAATAAGTGAAAGAAAAAAAGAACTTGAATGAGGTGATGAAATATTTACCTCTTCTTCGGGTTATTCCTTTTGATTTGATCAAAAGGGCTCATTAGGTTAGCTTTATTACCAAAGTAAGGCCTCTAAGATGAAGTCATAATAGTTTATAGGATATTTGGGTAGGGGTTGGCTGATCCAAATGTATTTGGAGGTGTGAATTTGAGAGAAGGGGAAGTGTCCTTTTATAAGAGAGGTGAAGGTCATTTTAGGAAATGCTTGAAATATTATTTTATAATAAATTAATTATCGGTTTCTAATATCTCCAAATTTTTTTATTTCGAGTATATGGTGGTTATGGGTCTAAATAAGCTCAAAAATAGGTTTTAGACAAGTTTATGTTTCCATTTTAACCTTATCTTTTACATTTAACTCTTAGTTAAATAGTGTAACTTTTACTGTGTCTTCTTGTATACTTACACTATATAGTTAATAAACATACTCTAAACATCCAATAGAGCCTAAAGTAGCTAATTAATGAAATATATAATATTATTTAAGACCTTTAGCCAAACCTTATTTTTTTAGGAATATTATTTCAACCAATAATATAGTATTTGTTTTAAAAATTAATATTTGTCAATTTTGACACTATTTGGTATTTGGTTTTTGTGAAAGTCATCACAAATTGATTTCTTCGAACAAGGTACATTGAATCAACCCTAAATTGTCATATGAACCTAGAAAATTTGTGTATTTCATAAAAACTATGAAATTATATTTATTTTAAAATTTATAAAACCATTTATTTGATTATTTCATTAATAAGATAATTACTGAATCATCATTGTGTCATAAATAAATTTAATTATTTAATGTATAAAAATTAAAATAAAATATCATGATGTAGGAAATATTTTTATATTTATAATTAATATTTATAGTCGAATTTATATTGTGTGTATCCCTATATTAAAAATTGTTTAGTTATTAAAGTTTGATTTTAACTCTTTTAACACTTCTTAAAAAAATATAATAAATGTCCTAATGTAATAAAAGTGGACATATATGATTGAATTTTATTCCTAAGGCTGTTTTTGGTCGAATTACACTTATCCAATAGAATTAGGACATGTTTTAGGGTAATAATAATATCATTTTTACACTTAATTACCCTATTTACATTTAACCGTGGAAAATAAAAGTTTTAAGTTACTATTCACCAAAAATTATTTTCATCTTATTTAACCACATTTTTATTACTGATATCAACCTTGTCTCTAGAATTTTTGAAATTTCACTCACAGAAGCGGTAAAATTATGTTTTATGGGAATTTGCAAATTCTCCTAGGAGGTGGGTAAAAGACAGTGAAAAGTTCAATAAAATTTTATATATCTAATATTATTAAAAAATGACTCCAATAAATTCCATTAAACATTTATAGGTATTATTTATCTATTTTTACCTAAAATAAATTTAAATTAAATAAATAATCATTTAAATGAAAAGTCAGTTTTAACCAATAACACAATATTTTTCACTATTCATAAAAAATTGTAAGTTTTCATAAACATAACAAATATTCACCCTAAGCTAATTTTGATATTTTGAATTCAAAAATGAATTATATTTTTTTAAATTCAAAACATATAAATTTGATATATTAATTTAAAATTAATTCCCATTGTCAAAACCAAAAAACATATTTTTAAAAAATAATAACTACCAAAAGATTAACACTTGTTTATGTCCAATTTCATGGTGAGATTACATTGAATGACCAACATAGGATTAAATGGTAAAAATATAATCTAATTATACTTAAAAACCATTCATATGTATAGTTTAACACTATAAATTATTTTTATTAAAAGAGTTGTTTTCAGGTACAATTTAGTATTTTTCACTATTCACTCAAATATGAAAGTTATAAAAAATTCACCAAAAAATTATCAGAACTAAATTTTTATATCCCGATTCTAAAGAAGAAGTTTATTTTGTCAAATTTAATATATAAAAGTTTCAAATATTGGATTTAAAAAGGGTTCTCTATTAAAAGGAGATAAAATTGCATTTAAAAAAATACATCTTTTATCTGAAAAAATGAATATTTTTATATTATGTCTAAGAAATTTATAAAATGGATTATAAAATAATAAGGATTATATAAAATTCAAAATTCAGTTAATACTATTCATAACTGATTTTGTACGACTAGTTTGGTAAGTCGTGGTGAGCTTGAACTCAGTGATATGTGTAGTGAAAATTATTGAATTACATTGAACAAATAACGTATAATGAAATCTTGGGGTGTTACAGAAAAGTCCAAACATAGAACAACTCTTGGTACTGGGTACAAATATGGGTTTCTCACTCCCATGTACTCTACTCTGAACCACTATGCCTCCACATCACATGAAACAAAGGAACATTCTGTCTATGCAGCACATTTTCTTGATGATCATGGATCTACCCTGGCCTCTCTACAAACACTGCATCATCCTTGATATCCAACTCTCCCCAATCAATGATGTGGGAGTCATCATGTAGATACTGATGAAGTTTAGAGAAGTGAAATTCATTTACGAACCTATCTAACTATAGTGGCAATGCCAACTGGTATTCCAATTCTATAACTCATCCCAATACCTTGAAGGGTCCAAGAAACTTGGGATAAATATTTATCCCTTTTCCAAACACTACTGGAAAAACGGCCTATACCCATGGTTCAAAACCGTGGGTATATCCCCCAAAACCGTGAGTATAGCCTATACCCACGGTTTTGGGAACCGTGGGCTGGAACGGCATCGGTATAGGTCCTCAGCCTATACCCACGGTTTTCCAAAACCGTGGGTATAGGTGTCCTTCCACCGTGTCACCAAAACATAGCCAATTGCCACGGTGTCAACGACTTTTTGCCATGGTTTCAAAACCGTGGGTATAGGTCCTAAAATAATGCAGCCACCGAGTTTCAATCTCGCAACCTCTTCGCTACAAACACTACATCTAACCACTACCCTAACATAACCTATATGTATATATATAAAGTTAAATATAGTTATAAAAACCGTGAGTATATAGGGAAGAACCATGGGTATACGGCTCCCACAAAAAAAAATCCTTCCCGCAAAAAAAAATTCCCGTTCACACAGAAGTTACCTATACCCACGGTTTTTCATAACCGTGGGTATAGGTATTTTAGCCCAGACCTATCCCCATGGTTTTCCCCAAAACCGTGGGGATAGGTACCCCTATGCCCACGGTTTTGGAAAAATGTGGGGATAGACACCCTTATACCCATGGTATTGGAAAACCGTGGGTATAGGTCATGAAAAGTCACCTATACCCACAGTTTAACAAAATCGTGGGTATAGAGGGGGGGGGGGGGGTCTATCCCCACGGTTTTGGGGAAAAACATTAAGATATGTCCATTTTCCAGTAGTGAAACCTACATTTCCCCATCGATTGAAAACCTTATGGAACATGTCATCCCCAAATTCGAGCTGTAACGGCCTCCTCCTGTGATTGGCATATAACTTCATCCATTATTTCGCTACTTTCATCCTCTCATGAGAGACTTGAACATTCTCTTTCGTGTTCTACACCACGTCTAAGCCAAGAACAACTGTCTCCCTAACCTCCATCCAACATAATAGTGAACGACACTGTCTCATGTGTAATGCCTCAAATGTTTCCATGATAATTGATAAGTGATAGATATTATTATAATATAACTCTACTAAGGGAAGGTGTTGTACCCAAGATTTGAGAAAGTCTTAGATGCATTCCCACAAAATATCCTCTATCATCTGGATAGTCTACTATGTCTTCTCATCTATCTGAGGGTGGTCAGAAGTGCTCGGGAATAATTTCATTTCACAATCATGTTGTAATCCCCCCATACTCATGAGGTAAACTACCCATCATGGTATGAGAAAATTGACCTTGGAACTTTGTGTAATAGTACCTCTTCATCCACATACCTCATGGAAAAGGAATCCACTACACCTGACACCTTGACTACTATGAAATGATCCAATTTCATCTGTAGATACATTACTACCTAGATAGAATCATAGCCTCCCAGATCCCAAGGTAACCCTATGAAAATATCCATCCAGACGTCATCCCACCTCCACTTGGATATATCTAAGGGCTACAACAAACCACTAGGAACATGTTGCTCATATTTTACCTGATGGAAGAACAAGAATCTTTCCACAAACTCCACTACTTTCTATTTCATCCTAGTCCACTAAAAAAGCATCTTCAAACCATGGTACATTTTATAAATTCTCGTGTGTATCACCAAAGGTGATTTATGAAGCTCATTAATAACTCCCTCACATATTTCTATAGGAATAAACAATCTAGGAAAAGTAACATATGATTATGACTATTCTATGTTCATCCCTCTAAAGCATCACCAAATCCAACATGATCGTACTACACCTCTTCCTCTAACTCTCCCCATTAAGACTGCTCCACTAGTAGCATTAGATAAGACAAAAATTTTATCTAAAACAAACAACTTCTACCACCATCTATTCCTACATCTAAGCACAAGGCTACTAACTCCTCCATTGCTTTCAAATAATAAGTATATTCATGAACAACCTCCTTCTATGACATTCTACTAAAAGAATCATTCATGACATTACCCTTTCCTGAGGTTTAGGAGATTTAAGAATCATATTCCTAAAGAAACTCCATCCACCTCTACTGCCGCAGATTCAGAAGATGTTTTTAAAAGATATACCTCAACCTCTTGTGACATGTGAAGACCCCAAATATCTCTCCAATAAATTATTTTTTCAAAAATTCAATGCAAACATGGCCCCTTCTAATTCCATATCATGGGTGGAAAAGTTACACTCATGGGGTCATGACTTCTTATACCCAAAAGATATCACTGCTTGTTGCTGCATCAAGACGCACCCCAACCCCATGCAAGATGCATCACAAAACACCTCAAACATAATTCCTTACTCTAGAAATCATAGAACTAGTATAACATCCTGAGCTTTAAGATAGAATCACTATGTTCAATAGCCTACATGACACACCACATTGAACATAAGAGAACCAATAAATATTATTACGATACCTTATAACCTAGATATTAAAATGGTGGGGGTGAAAAATATTAATTGATTTATGAAAATATTTTTTTCAAAAGTATATAATTATTTCTGTTGTGAAAAAATATTTTTTACTGAAAATAAAATGACTTTTAATTAAAAGGAAATGTTTTTTTGAAAAACTATTTAAATGATAATAAGTGAGTTTATAAAATTATAAAATCACTAACGAATAATTTTATTAATGAAATATATTATTAATAAATTCAATTTAATATTTAAAATTCATATTATATATTTTCTATACATGATATGATAATAAATTCAATTTTTAAATAAAATAAGTTTTTTTCAAAAAAATGTTGTTTTACAGCCTTTTGATTGTGAAAGATTTTTCAATAATGTTTTCCACTTTTAAATGTTATATATGAAAAAAATAAAATTTTTATTTGGATGTGGGATATCAAAAATTACTTTTTATGAATTTTGGTATTTTTTGGATAGAATACATTTTTTACTGAATAGTGAAAAATACCGCATTTTAATTCAAAACTGCCTTTTTACCTAATTTTTTATGTAGTTATATTGTCATTGTAATTGGTTTTAATGTTTAATTTGATTATGTTTTTATAATTTAATCAAATTTTTTTTATTGGAGGTAATTTCACATTGAATATAAACACATATCAATCATTTCATGATTTTTACTTTTAAAAACAAGTTTTCCCATTTTGACAACGAGAATTAATTTTTAATTAATTACTATAAATTATGAGTTTTTAATTTGTAAAAAAGGATTCCTTATTTGTAATAATAATTTAAAAATTATTTAAATTGGTCCCTTTTATTTTTGGACATTATGAATAGTAAGATTAGTAATTATTTATATTTACCGCGATTAAAAGGTAAATAAGGAAAATAAGGGTATAACTAATATTATAATAATATAAAATTTCCTTAACATGTGTTGTAATACTACTTAACGATATATAACTACATAATACAACTATTGGGATGAATTTTTTTCCTTTTGAATCCACCTGCGTGTGATTATGACACTTATAACTTTTAATTTAAAGTAAAGGAAAATATGTTATAAACATATATCTTATATATAAAATTATTTTAATATGGGTATATATAAGTGATATTTTTAACTATTAATATTAATTATAAATAGAGATATATTTCCTAAATCATGGTATTTTATTTATAATTTTTATACATTAAATAATTAAATTTATTTATGACGCAATGATGATGTAGTGATTGCATTATTAATAACGGAATCAAATAAATGATATTATAAATATTAAAATAAATATTATATTACATAATTTATTTCATCCCTTATTTTTATAAGATAATATGACATTTCATAAGACTATTAATTTTTATTTGAAGTTATCTCCCAATTTGAATTTTATTTCAATTCAGTAAAATGATTAGTCTAAAAATATGCATAATTGATGTTTTATGAAAATAGTAATTTATTAAATTATTTAAAAATCCTATAAATTTTTTAGAATTACAAAGAGGCTGTTATAAGGTCTAAAATATCATTATGTTTACAATTATGGTAAATTGACGCCATATAATTGAAATTAAATGCCTCTTAATAATTAAAATGTTATTACCAAAATTAAAATCAAAAGAGAGTAATTAATGGTAAATTGAAAAGGTAAGGTTTAAAATAAAATCAATACATTTATAAAAACTATTAGATGAGAATATTTAGACATATCATATGATTATATTTGAGAAATATCAAGTTGGAGACTTTTGGATTAAAAAACAATTTAAATTAATTTAATATTTTAATAATTTCTATGGGTTCCCCTTCCATATCCTATAAAAATGTACCATTTTGTAACACCCCAAGCCTCAGCGGTACGCAATTCTTTAAATAATGCAGTGGTGTGTGTTGTACGGAACTTTGAGTTCTAACACACACCACAACCAATCAAACTAGTCGTTATGAATAGTAATACCCACTTTTGAAATTGTGTACATTTTATCTTTCAAAATGGATGTCATTTTTGGATTTGGAATATCGAAATCATCTTAGAGTGAATTTTTGGTACTTTTCAGATAGCTTCTATTTTTTGATGAATAGTGTAAATTACTAAATTTTAATTAAAACAACTTTTTTAATCGAAATAATTAATAGTGATAAATTATGAATTTGAGTGATTTTAGAGTATATTTGATTATATTTTTACCATTTAATCCAATGTTGGTCATTAGACATAATTTCACATTTAAATTGGACATAAGAAAGTGTCAATCTTTTGATATTTAATATCTCTTAAAAACATGCTTTTTGTTTTAACAATGGGAATTAATTTTAAATAAGTTTCTGCCACTTCTGTGTTTTTAATTTAGAAAAATGGATTCCATATTTAAAATCAGGAGTTATAAATTTTTTAAATAGGTAACTTTTATTTTAAGACATTTTGAGCAATTACTTCGGTAAATATTTTATTTACCATGGTTAAAGGTTAAATTTGATAAATAAGGTTAAAAAATAATATTAAAATAATAATATATTACCCTAAAACGTGTTCTAGCCCTATTTGTTGATACATTTCCGACCAAGGGAATCTTTGTATCCATTTTGGGACCTTATGAATCCACTTGTAAGCGATAATGACACTTTATATTAATTAAGTTAAACTAAATACAAAAATGAAATAAGCATATATCTTTTAGAAAAAACAATTTTTACATAGGGTTATATATGTTTTATTTTAGAATATAAATATTCATTAGAAAATTAAATTGATTTCCTACATAATAGTATTTTATTTATAATATTTAGACATTGAAAAATTAAATTTATTAATGACAAAATAATGATGCAGTATTTTCCTTATTAATGAAAGAATCCAATAATTAGTATTATAAATGTTAAAAATAAATATAATTTTAAAGTTTTGATTCCATACACGAATTTTATTGTCTAATATTAAATTTTAGGATTTCTTAAATGAATTTGTTTCGAATTAATAATTTTGTTATGACTTTTACAAAAATCTACTATCAAATATTGTAAAAATTGAAAAAAATGAGTTTTTAAAACAAATATTATATTATTAATTGATATTCTATTCCTAAAAATATATGTTTCGGCCAAAGTACTTATATAATGATAGGTGTATCATTAATGGACCACTTGGGGGGTCTCTTGGAAGTATAGAGTATGTTTTTTAACCATATAATATAAAAATACAAAGTTACATGGTAAATGTCAAACTATTTAACTAAGAGTTAAATATAAATGATAAGGTTAATATAGTGACCCAAACCTGTCTAAAATCTATTGTATGAAAGGATTTAGACCCATACCCACCTTAGAAATTGATTAATCCACTTTTTATCCATTAGAAACTGAATATGAATTTATTATAAATTAATACATTAAGTTTTTTCTAAAGAGACCCTCCTCGCCCTTATAAAATTACACCACTTCTAACCAATTATTCATACCTTAAAAGCATTTTGTTTCGGAAAACCCCTACCCAATTATCCTCTGAACTTTCCTCACTTCATCTTAGAGTCCTTACTTTAGTCAGAAAGCCATCCTAAGGATCCCCTTTGAAGAAATCAAAAGGAAGAACCCGAAGAAGAGGTAATGTTTTCACCACCCTTTTTCAAGTTCCTTTCTTCATCCACTTCTTTTTTCATTGTTATTTCCAATATAAAATAATTACTCTAGTATTTTCTATATAATGTGATGTTATTATAAATATTTCACAACTATATTCATTATTCTATCCATCTTCTGAATGATAATGTCACCATGCCTGCGTACGTATTGCTTTCCGTCCCCACGTCGTGGCGTAATTTGTTATTCAATACTATGTTATTTGGATCAATCTAATGATGAGTAATATGTATTTAAATATGGAAAATAACATGATAATTTCTCTTTAAAATTAATATACCATCCAATTCCACACTTTTAAAGAAATGATATTGTCGCTTGTGCGAACGTACAGATTATCGTCTCCATGACGTGATGAGATTCATTTCCACATTCACCATTCATCGACGATTATAAAAATATATATTACTAATATGTTTTTAATATATGACATAATAATGATACTAGATAGAGATATATATATATATGTACTTACATATATTTTATTCACTTATTTCTGTTCAATAGGTTATGAAAACGGAAACAACGTTTATGCGCACGTACAGACTACCGTCTCCATAAACGGTGTTTTCCATTTCACATATATATCTATTAGACATAATTATATTATAAATATATATGATATAAAAATCATGTTTTATATTCTGGAATTATTTAAATCATGATCTATGTGATACAATCAAGAGTAACAAGTTAAAACACGTACGATAAAGAAAGCGATTATTACCCGAAATGTTAATTTAAGATAAAGATTATTATTAAATAGGTAGTAAAAAGTAATAAATGAATAATGTATGATATCATAAATATTAATATGGTTCTGTTATAATTTAATTACATACTATGGTATTCATACATTAGGTTAACCATACCCTCGACTAAAGTAAAGTGCAAGGTAAGGGGTTTTCATCTCACTCTTTATTCCTATCAGATTCATGCCATATTTCCACTATTACCTTTTGTGTAATGTATGTACTGACCATAATTGTATTATTTGTGTAATACACTTTAATTTATGTCTATTTACATATTAATTGTGTAATACCTCTTTCATGGGGTTTATGTTTCGTACGTTACCAAATTGGTAAGGGTTTATTTCACAATCTCTTCATTATCCGAGGTTGTTTATACGTAATTATCTACTGGGACCTCTTTATCATCCATATCCTTGTTTCTTAAAAATTTATTTCAAATAATTCTAATTATTTTATAGAATATGGTTTAAAGTCATTTATACCCTTTTGAATTTTTATAAGATGTTTATAAGTGAATTTTTCCATCATTTTCCAAAGAAGTTCATTTTTAACCTTTTCGATAGAATGAAGGTTATAATGTCTTTTTTAACTTATACGGTGGGTGCGGCTATTTTATGCCATTATAAAATCAACAAAGCTTTTCATACAAGCTTATAATAATATTTTCAAATTAAATGTTTTATTTTATAATTATTTTGTCTTTTAGATGATTTGCAAATGAATATTTTAAGAATTTGTGAAAGGTACTCTTTATCAAGATCAGAATTTTAAATGTTTTAAAGATTTATCTTTCTAAATATTTTTAATTAATGTCCATATTTTGAAAATTATTTTAACAATTTATTTATATGTACATGAATGTTTTTAAATTATATATCTTTTCAAAAGTTTCTAATTGGTATGGGACACATTGATTCAAAAATCTCTTTTAAATTAATTCCTTTATAAATGTGTGACTTTTCAATGATTTCAAAATAGAGATATTTCTCTCAAATAGTTTTGATTTCATCTATGTCAACATTCTTTGATGGATTTTATTCTTATTTGAAGTTGATTTATTATGATACAAAACGTTTATATTGTATTGAAGGTTTTTGATAAGTTTGATTGTGGATGTGTTATTTTTATACCATTCATGGTTTATGGAGAAAGTATTGACATTTCATATGCTAGTTTTAATACAAATGTTTATGTTATGTTTAAACCTGTTCATATGAGGAATGCATTGGACTTAGTAAGTGACAGGTGGAGCCCACTATAGCTTTTAGATGCATCGGTAGGTCTCATGGAACAAACTAGTGGCTTGGCACAAGGTTTTGACAAAATCTTATTTGTAGTCTTGGTAGAAGTCTTAGACTATGTAGTTATGATAGTCTGTCATTATGCATTTCATCATAATGAAAGTGGTTATTGAGAATGCATGTTATTATTCGACTAGTAGAATATCCATGTTAATATGTAAATGGCATTACTTATTTTTTTTCCATATTATGATGAAGTTGAATTTTAGAAGGCTTATGTTTTAGTTATACATTGCCTTAAATGTTTATGCTTATTTATGAAAGTTTCCGCTGTATTGTTATCCTTATTGAGCATCTGAGCTCACCCCTTTCTATGTTTTATTTTTCCTAGGATTCCAAAAGTGTATTGTGATTGATATGCAAGGTTAAGGAAAGGGAATAATGGAATTTGTAAAGGATTTTTTATGTTGTTTTGTATGTTAAGAAATGTAATGTAACATTCATGTATGTAATCTATTTTCCAAAATTGCTAAACCGATCGGTCCTTCAGGACCTGATTCCTTGTAATCATGCAAATGTATTAAAATAATGCACCGACTCTAGGTAACTGGGGTCGGTGAGTTATAGTTGATATCATAGGAATTTTAGCAATAACCATGTAAGCTAGATTTAGATAAACTCTAATTAGAGAACATAGACCTAAAATAGACTTTAAGGATTAGTATATAAGGGCTTCCTAGAATATTTTTATTGTATAGATATTGTATGTTTTCCGAGCAATACATCTGTGTCTGGATACGAATAGGTAGAGGCGGATCTGGAACAAATGTACATAGGGGTAAAACCCGAAAACACCACTTTGAGCTAGACTCAAACGGGAACTGGTTCACGACTGTAGAGACCCGAAGCTTATCGTACATGGACATTAAATTACTTTTGCGGAATACTTAGTACATAACAAAAACACACACACAAGGATCGTAATAGTTTAGTGTCTTTGGAAACTCGGAACGTAATCTTCTAATCGTGGTGAAAGATCTTCAATATCTCCCATAAAGATCTTTCCTTTTTTTTACCTATAAACCTTTCTTTATATCCTGGGGAAAAGAAAACATAAAAGGGTGAGATCAAATGCTCAGTAAGGGTAAACAAAAGAAATATCAATCACATCATATACATAAGAACATAGCTTTTTGGAAATCTTAACCTGCAAAAGAGCTCATAATATCATATCATGGGATAAATCATAGAAGTGAAAATGAGATCCCCATAATCATAACATGAAACTTGAAACTTTGTGTCATGCACACATAATCATGGAAAATCATTTCTTGTTAGTCATGACTCATTGCCAAGACTATCTTAGTGGAAAAAGTCCTTTTCTGAACCGAGTTCACTCCTCGTTTCAGTCCTGTATCACTGAACCGAAATAACCTTCCGTTCCAGCCATGTCTATCTCATGAGATATAAAATCTTTACCCAATGCATTGGAGGGAGATATAGGTCCCACCCATCTTATAATGAATCCTTTCTTATGTGTGCCACATAATCATAAACCATACATCATAGCGTAACCCATGTAATAAAAATGGGATTCTTAAACAACATGACATCATAAAACAATTCATATAAGGTAAAGGAATTCATAAAAATATTTCCATAACAACATAATCAAATCCATGTAATAATAGGGATAAAAACAGAACCCTTTATTATCTTAGATGGAAAATAATTTTGATAAAACACTTGAACTCCATTCTTGAGGAAAATATCCTTTCTTTTTCAAAAACATTTTTCCTTTCTTAACATGTCATAAAACTTTAAACTAAAAGAAGTTGATTAAAAATAAACTTGAAAACTTGTAAAGGAAGCTTCTTGGAAATAATGTTTTAAAAATCCATTCATGCCGTATGAGTTAAAAAAACATTCTTCGTACTTTTGTCGGAAAAGTCAAAAAGTACCTCGTACGAAAAACGACAAAAGATTCCTTTCATACGTATTACTAAAAACTCACCGAAGGGTAAAAATGGATTTAAACAATTTTAGGTGGATGGAAATAATATTACATATTGAGTAAACATGGATGTGGATGATAAAATACACCCCAGTAAATACTTACGAATAAACAATCTCGGATAAAAATGAGATTGTGATATTTCCCTTACCTTAGGTCCGACTAGCTTTGTAAGTGTCCGAACCTCCTGTATAATGATTTAAATCATGTTATTGACTTATTACAGAATCATATTCATTGTTATGATATCATATATGGTTCACTTATGACATTATATTACCCGTTCTTTTGTAAATTCCATGTTAAAGAAGCGTTTTGGGTAAAATCGTTTCATTTATCGTAGGTGTTTTGACTTGTTGTTCTTGACATCATTATTACTTATATCATGATTTACTCACTTCCAGAATATAAAATATGATTTATATATCATATATATTCAGTATATATATATATATATATAATAGGTAGATAAATAAAATGAAAAACACCGTTCATGGAGACGGTAGTCCGTACGTACGCATGAACGCTGTTTTCCTTTCCTTATTGTCTTGAACTGGAAGTAAGTAGATGACATACATATGTATATATATACATAAATCCAGTAGCTTTATAATGTCATATATTTCATTATTATTTCTTATATATACATTATAATCATTCTTAAATGGTTAACATGGAGAATGAATCTCATCGCGTCGTGGAGACGGTAGTCCGTACGTACGCACGAGCGATGATATCATTTTTATAAATATTGAATTGAATTGGAGTGGATTATACAATATATCAGAATCAATATGATGTTTTAATAACTATGTATAGTTATTATTTACACCATTATACCCATCCATGTAAGGTGGTGGTGGAAAATAGATTACACCACGGCGTGGAGACGGTATTCCGTACGTACGCACGCGCGGTGATGTCTTTTTCCATAGGATGGATAGATGGTGAAATAGGGTTGTTTCATACTTATAATAACATATCAGTATATGAGTGATACTGATGTTATTACTTCATAATGAAACAACCTAAGAAGAAGAAGTGGAAGAAGAAATAAAGATGAAAGAATTGGTAACGGTAATTACCTCTTCTTTGAAGTGCCTCTTTGAGACCTCCTCTTAGGGCACTAAAATTGGTCTTTGAGGAAGACCAGAACCTCTAGGATGTTTCTAGGGAAGTGGAGAAGAGATTTTGACAGGGGTTGGCCGAGCATGAGTGCTCAATTTGGTGTGAGGAGGAGGGGGAGGAGGTGTCCTTTTATAGGGGAGGAGAGGGGCACCTTAGGAATTCTTAAAAATATTAATTTATAATAAATCTTACCCCACTTAAAAACCTCCAAAAATGACTCATATTCGAAGCTTAGGTGAGATAGGGTTGTAATCTCATCAACCAATCAAATTTAGACATGTTTGGATCTTATTTTAAACCTTATCAATTAGATTTAACTCTAAGTTAAATAATTTAACTTTTACCGTGTCTTTTTGTTTTCTTTCACTATATGGTTAATACACTTACTATAACATGCCAAACGAACCACAAATTGTTTATTATTAATATATATATCCTTATCTAAGACATTTGGCCGAACCTTAGATTTTTAGGAATAAAATAACAATTAATAATATAATATTTGATTTAAAAACTATTTTGTGTCAATTTTGACACTATTTGATATATGATTTTTGTGAAAGTCATAACAGAATTAAATGTTCGAACCAAGTTGATTAAATCAACATTAATATATCATAGTAACCAAGAAAATTAGTGGAATTCATAAAAATTCTCAAATTACATTTATTTTGGTGTTTATAACATCAATTATGTCAATATTTCATAAATAAGATAATTACTGCATCATCTTTGTGTCATAAATTAATTAAATTATTTTATGTCTAAAAATTACAAATAAAATACCATTATGTAGGAAATCTTTTTATATTTCTAATGAATATTTATAGTCGAATTTATCTTATGTATAACCCCATATTAAAAATGATTTACTTATTAAACTTTGATTTTAACTATTTCAACCCTTCTTTAAATAAATTAATAATAAATGTCCTAATCTAATCCAAGTGGGCCTAAATGGTCATATTTTATTCCTAAGTTTGTTTTTGGTCGAATTACACTTGTCCAATAGAATTAGGACATGCGTTAGGGTAATATTGATATCATATTTACCCTTAGTTACCCTATTTACTATTAACCGCGGTAAAAATAGTAAAAAGTTACTATTCACCAAAAAATTATTTTTATCTCATTGAACCACATTTTACTTACTGATATCAACCATGTCTGTCGGATTTTTGAAATTCCATTGATAGAAGCGGTAAAATTATGTTTTATGAAAAATTCAGTTTTTTTAACTACCACTTAGTAGTTTCACTATTCATCAAAAAATGAAGGTTTTCAGAAAAATGCCAAAATTTCATCCTAAGCTATATTTCATATTCCGAATTCAAAAATGAAGTCTATTTTACCAAAATTCATAACATAGAAGTTGAATTAATTAATTTTATAATTAAATCCCGCTGTTAAGACAAATAGCGTGTTTTTAAGAAACAATTTCTATCAAAAGATTGATACTTGATTATGTCTGGTTTAAATGTGAAATTACTACCAATGACCAGCATTGAATTAAATTGTAAAAATATATTCTAAATATACTTTAAAACTACTCCAATTAATAATTTATCACTATTAATTATTTCGATTAAAAAAGTTGTTTTTTAATTATAATTTAGTAATTTTCACTATTCATCAGAATATGAAAGTTATCTGAAATGTACCAAAATTTCACCTTAGGCTAAATTCGATACTCCAAATCCAAAAATGAAGTTCATTTTGAAAAATAAGATTTTCAGAATTTTAAAAAGTGGTTATTACTATTCATAACGGCTAGTTTTAATAACATTTTAATAGCATATCGCTGTTTAGTGAAACTCGTTATTGCGTACTACACACGCTATCGAGGAAGGTCGCGATTGCGTGTATGCAAGGAAAGTCAAGGATGAGTGTTGTGCAAGATCCTTTTGGTGTAGCGTACAATACAAGACATTAGTGAAATAAAAAGAATATTTTTCATAAAATCTCGGGCTGTTACATTCTACCCCCCTTAAAATGAATTTCGCCCTCGAAATTCGTCGGGGTTATAAATGGTTTACTATTCGAAAGATTCTTTAATAGAATCCCACATCGTAAAAAGGAATACAAAAACTTGGCTTTAAAAACTAAAGTATGAAATGTAACGATTACCCAAATAAACTAATCGCTGGGTTTCCACATAGGTAAAAATATGGATATGGAAGAGAAATCTAACCATCATGTTCTGATGGAGAGTGGTAGAGAACATGGCTATGGAAAAGACAGTAATCACAAATCCATAGATTTGTGATGATATAAGGTACCATCTGATTCATCAGGTATAAGATCACTAGGACAACATATTTGGTTTTCAAGATCATTTCCCTAAAGTTGAAAATTTGAATTAGAATAAATACTTACTTTATTTTGGTACAATCTCACTGTTGTTCGTGCCTTGAACAATTTCCACTTCATCTCTTAAATAAATGAAGTTGAATTTGTTATTCGTGAAGTGTTAGCAGATCATGTGATAGAATGACGGGTCATTCCATCTGTTTCAAACAAAAGGTTAGCAAAATTATATACATAAGTCGATCTATAGTGAGATTAATTACATATGGTTTCTAAAATGGACTTATACTTCATATATCATACTGCTTAATATAATAAAACTAGTTTCTACTAAACAGGGACTTCCTGTAGGCCAGTGGTAGGCGATAAAGGCCAGTCGCACTTCGATTGTGGGTTCGATTCCCACAGCCTTGTCCGAAGCGATGGGCTGTCGCCCGTCCTGCAAGTTGTCCCTTTTTCTAAAACTACGTTACTATAACATCCCATCAATAATATCGAAAATATTCTATCCTTAAACAATACTAACTTATGTCCAACATAATCCAGTCTAATCTTTAGGCTTATACATAATACTGCAGTCCACTCTCATAATATAGTGACAACGATTACCAGAGATTTAATACTGTCGTTGATATCATAAGATATGTCTTGTTGGTCACATTCCAAACATTCAAAGTCCTTAATCGTGTATTCTCTTGAATACCTTAGTGAAAACATGAGTGCAGTTAAAAGTTAACACTTTCCACATACCAAAATCCTCAAAATTCTATATACTCAAACCATGAAATCACTTAGTCCTTATATCAATCATGAGCTCATGAATACTATTAAACATTTCATTTTCTCGTCTTCATTATGCGCATATCATCTTATTTCCAAAAAAAATATCTCAATCACTTTGAATACCACATCAATAAATATTGCAATACTCAATGATACAACATTATTTTGGAATCCCATTACATAAACACTTAATCATTCCACCACATCATTGTCATATTCAACATTGCCAATAGTGATCGCATGTGATTTCCCTTTGTCCTTTGCCTTCAGTGGTTGCTCATGTTGATCATCACTAACCCTTGGATTAGGGCAATTATTAGCATAATGCCCCATTTCCTTGCACTTGAAGCATTGAAGTGTTGGTGGTGCATTCTCTGTAGTGTTTTCTTTATTCACATCATTAGAAACCCTTTTTCCATTACTTCGACGCTCAGCTGCTCGATGACCTTCTTTTCCACACTTAAAACATTTTCTAGTCCCTTTAAGACAATCTCCACCATGCTTCTTTCCACACTTTGTGCATAAGGAAACATTCATCTTCTTTTCACCATTATTTTGAGATTTCTCCTTGAACTCCATCTTTCGTTTCTTGTCAAAACCATGAGATGGATATGTAACACCAACTTCCATTTCTACCTTGATAGCACAACGCACAATTTCTTCATAGCTACTGAAGTCTCTTATAGCTAATGCCCTTCGAAGAATTGGTTTTAAGCCACTGAAAAATCGATCAACTTTACTTTCAGGTTGGATGATAATACCAGAAGCATACCTTGCAAGTCTTGTAAAATTTGCTTCATAGGTACCAACAGATTCATCGTCCCTTTGCTTCAGTTCAAGAAACTCTTTCTCCATCTTTGTTCGAAGAATACGAGGGAAGTACTTACTGAAAAACAAGTTCTTGAACTCTTCCCATTCCATGGACTCAATTTCATCTCTTGGCCTCGTATTCTTGATAAGATTCCACCATTGATCAGCTTCACCTTCCAAACGATATACTGCTAAGATGACTTTATCATGTTCAGAACATTGAAGAACTGAAAATATCTTTTCAGTAGTACTGATCCATTGTTCAGCCACAAGTGGATCAGAAGACCCACTAAAAGAAGGTGGACGTTTCCTCATGAAGGACTCAATAGAATATTGTTCCCTTCTCTGCTCATTTGGAAGTCCAGAATGATTCATAGCTTGTGTAAGTATAGCAATAAGATTTTGCACTCCATCTCCTATAACATTTTTTTGTTCAGGAGGGAAATCATTGCATTTCCCATTGCATTGATCAACACGGTTCCTTCGGGTTCCAGCCATCGTCTAAAACCGAAAAAGAATAGTATGAGAGGCAAAAATCGTGCTAGGGAAAACAACATAATAAAGGGGGAGTACCTTCAATATCCAACATCTTAGGTTTAATTCTATGATCGTTAGCGTAATTCTATTACTATAACCTATACGTATACTTATCTTTAGGGACATCCCTAGACATACCTTAGAAATATCTCTAGGGATCTCACTAACGTTTTCACATCCTAGTTTCCAAAGGTTGACTAAACCTTTCCTCTGATACCAACTGTAGAGACCCGAAGCTTATCGTACATGGACATTACATTACTTTTGCGGAATACTTAGTACATAACAAAAACACACACACAAGGATCGTAATAGTTTAGTGTCTATGGAAACTCGGAACGTAATCTTCTAATCGTGGTGAAAGATCTTCAATATCTCCCATAAAGATCTTCCCTTTTTTTACCTATAAACCTTTCTTTATATCCTGGGGAAAAGAAAACATAAAAGGGTGAGCTCAAATGCTCAGTAAGGGTAAACAAAAGAAATATCAATCACATCATATACATAAGAACATAGCTTTTTGGAAATCTTAACCTGCAAAAGAGCTCATAATATCATATCATGGGATAAATCATAGAAGTGAAAATGAGATCCCCATAATCATAACATGAAACTTGAAACTTTGTGTCATGCACACATAATCATGGAAAATCATTTCTTGTTAGTCATGACTCATTGCCAAGACTATCTTAGTGGACAAAGTCCCTTTCTGAACTGAGTTCACTCCTCGTTTCAGTCCTGTATCACTGAACCGAAATAACCTTCCGTTCCAGCCATGTCTATCTCATGAGATATAAAATCTTTACCCAATGCATTGGAGGGATATATAGGTCCCACCCATCTTATAATGAATCCTTTCTTATGTGTGCCACATAATCATAAACCATACATCATAGCGTAACCCATGTAATAAAAATGGGATTCTTAAACAACATGACATCATAAAACAATTCATATAAGGTAAAGGAATTCATAAAAATATTTCCATCACAACATAATCAAATCCATGTAATAATAGGGATAAAAACAGAACCCTTTATTATCTTAGATGGAAAATAATTTTGATAAAACACTTGAACTCCATTCTTGAGGAAAATATCCTTTCTTTTTCAAAAACATTTTTCCTTTCTTAACATGTCATAAAACATTAAACTAAAAGAAGTTGATTAAAAATAAACATGAAAACTTGTAAAGGAAGCTTCTTGGAAATAATTTTTTAAAAATCCATTCATTCCGTATGAGTTAAAAAAACATTCTTCGTACTTTTGTCGGAAAAGTCAAAAAGTACCTCGTATGAAAAACGACAAAAGATTCCTTTCATACGTATTACTAAAAACTCACCGAAGGGTAAAAATGGATTTAAACAATTTTAGGTGGATGGAAATAATATTACATATTGAGTAAACATGGATGTGGATGATAAAATACACCCCAGTAAATACTTACGAATAAACAATCTCGGATAAAAATGAGATTGTGATATTTCCCTTACCTTAGGTCCGACTAGCTTTGTAAGTGTCCGAACCTCCTGTATAATGATTTAAATCATGTTATTGACTTATTACAGAATCATATTCATTGTTATGATATCATATATGGTTCACTTATGACATTATATTACCCGTTCTTTTGTAAATTCCATGTTAAAGAAGCGTTTTGGGTAAAATCGTTTCATTTATCGTAGGTGTTTTGACTTGTTGTTCTTGACATCATTATTACTTATATCATGATTTACTCACTTCCAGAATATAAAATATGATTTATATATCATATATATTCCGTATATATATATATATAATAGGTAGATAAATAAAATGAAAAACACCGTTCATGGAGACGGTAGTCCGTACGTACGCATGAACGCTGTTTTCCTTTCCTTATTGTCTTGAAATGGAAGTAAGTAGATGAAATACATATGTATATATATACATAAATCCAGTAGCTTTATAATGTCATATATTTCATTATTATTTCTTATATATACATTATAATCATTCTTAAATGGTTAACATGGAGAATGAATCTCATCGCGTCGTGGAGACGGTAGTCCGTACGTACGCACGAGCGATGATATCATTTTTATAAATATTGAATTGAATTGGAGTGGATTATACAATATATCAGAATCAATATGATGTTTTAATAACTATGTATAGTTATTATTTACACCATTATACCCATCCATGTAAGGTGGTGGTGTAAAATAGATTACACCACGGCGTGGAGACGGTATTCCGTACGTACGCACGCGCGGTGATTTCTTTTTCCATAGGATGGATAGATGGTGAAATAGGGTTGTTTCATACTTATAATAACATATCAGTATATGAGTGATACGGATGTTATTACTTCATAATGAAACAACCTAAGAAGAAGAAGTGGAAGAAGAAATAAAGATGAAAGAATTGGTAACGGTAATTACCTCTTCTTTGAAGTGCCTCTTTGAGACCTCCTCTTAGGGCACTAAAATTGGTCTTTGAGGAAGACCAGAACCTCTAGGATGTTTCTAGGGAAGTGGAGAAGAGGTTTTGTCAGGGTTTGGCCGAGCTTGATTGCTCAATTTGGTGTGAGGAGGAGGGGGAGGAGGTGTCCTTTTATAGGGGAGGAGAGGGGCACCTTAGGAATTCTTAAAAATATTAATTTATAATAAATCTAACCCCACTTAAAAACCTCCAAAAATGACTCATATTCGAAGCTTAGATGAGATAGGGTTGTAATCTCATCAACAAATCAAATTTAGACATGTTTGGATCTTATTTTAAACCTTATCAATTAGATTTAACTCTAAGTTAAATAATTTAACTTTTACCGTGTCTTTTTGTTTTCTTTCACTATATGGTTAATACACTTACTATAACATGCCAAACGAACCCCAAATTGTTTATTATTAATATATATATCCATATCTAAGTCATTTGGCCGAACCTTAGATTTTTAGGAATAAAATAACAATTAATAATATAATATTTGATTTAAAAACTATTTTGTGTCAATTTTGACACTATTTGATATATGATTTTTGTGAAAGTCATAACAGAATTAAATGTTCGAACCAAGTTGATTAAATCAACATTAATATATCATAGTGACCTAGATAATTAGTGTAATTCACAAAAATTCTCAAATTACATTTATTTTGGTGTTTATAACATCAATTATGTCAATATTTCATAAATAAGATAATTACTGCATCATCTTTGTGTCATAAATTAATTAAATTATTTTATGTCTAAAAATTACAAATAAAATACCATTATGTAGGAAATCTATTTAGATTTCTAATGAATATTTATAGTCGAATTTATCTTATGTATAACCCCATATTAAAAATGATTTACTTATTAAACTTTGATTTTAACTATTTCAACCCTTCTTTAAATAAATTAATAATAAATGTCCTAATCTAATCCAAGTGGGCCTAAATGGTCATATTTTATTCCTAAGTTTGTTTTTGGTCGAATTACACTTGTCCAATAGAATTAGGACATGTGTTAGGGTAATATTGATATCATATTTACCCTTAGTTACCCTATTTACTATTAACCGCGGTAAAAATAGTAAAAAGTTACTATTCACCAAAAAATTATTTTTATCTCATTGAACCACATTTTACTTACTGATATCAACCATGTCTGTCGGATTTTTGAAATTCCATTGACAGAAGCGGTAAAATTATGTTTTATGAAAAATTCAGTTTTTTTAACTACCACTTAGTAGTTTCACTATTCATCAAAAAATGAAGGTTTTCAGAAAAATGCCAAAATTTCATCCTAAGCTATATTTCATATTCCGAATTCAAAAATGAAGTCTATTTTACCAAATTCATAACATAGAAGTTGAATTAATTAATTTTATAATTAAATCCCGCTGTTAAGACAAATAGCGTGTTTTTAAGAAACAATTTCTATCAAAAGATTGATACTTGATTATGTCTGGTTTAAATGTGAAATTACAACCAATGACCAGCATTGAATTAAATTGTAAAAATATATTCTAAATATACTTTAAAACTACTCCAATTAATAATTTATCACTATTAATTATTTCGATTAAAAAAGTTGTTTTTTAATTATAATTTAGTAATTTTCACTATTCATCAGAATATGAAAGTTATCCGAAATGTACCAAAATTTCACCTTAGGCTAAATTCGATACTCCGAATCCAAAAATGAAGTTCATTTTGAAAAATAAGATTTTCAGAATTTTAAAAAGTGGTTATTACTATTCATAACGGCTAGTTTTAATAACATTTTAATAGCATATCGCTGTTTAGTGAAACTCGTTACTGCGTACTACACACGCTATCGAGGAAGGTCGCGATTGCGTGTATGCAAGGCAAGTCAAGGATGCGTGTTGTGCAAGATCCTTTTGGTGTAGCGTACAATACAAGACATTAGTGAAATAAAAAGAATATTTTTCATAAAATCTCGGGCTGTTACAACGACAATGGGCCTTGCTGCCCTCTTGGTTACGATACTCCTGGGGGATATGCTTAGGATAATTATCATTTTATTTACAAACCATTTTGAAGGTTTTATGTGTATATACTTCCTCAAAGAAAACATTTTTATAATTATGGATTATATCCACAAACTATTCAATTTATGTTAAGTGTTTTACAAGTTTGGATTTATGTATTGAAATTCATAAACTAATCTAGGGTATTCTATTGTATAGAAATGGCACCTAGTAGAAGGAATGTGAACTCCAGAAATATGTATGATCCAAAGAGTAAGAAGGATCATATCTTTCTCCGTATTAAGCTAATATTTTGAAGGGAAATACTCTCCCATGTATTCTCAACATATGAAGAAATAGTATCATGTGTTAACAAGATATGTAAAGAATTCTATGAGTCCTATGGAATTGAAGTCATGTAAGAGAAGAAAAATATGGAAGAGAGAAAGATGGATAAAGGGAAGAGATAAAAAAGAATTTTCCCATATGTGATAACTATGGGAAGAAACACCCTAGAACTTGCCTGAAGGGAATGGGAGTTTGTTATAAGTGTGGAGAAAAAGGACACCATGTACATGACTATAAGGGTAAGAGAATGGTTTCAAATGTACAATGCTTCACCTGCAAGGAGTTGGGACACTATGAGAACCAATGTCCAAATCATCAGAGTATGCCCCAAATGATGCTATTAGATAATAATCAAGTTATGATACTACCACAGATGAGGAGGGATGATTAAAGTTCTTATGTTGTTATTAAATAATTATGTCATTTGAGTGTTGTATAAATGATGTACTGGTTATAATAATTAGAGAGTATATAAGGATTGTACTGCAATAATATTTTATTGAGGACTTGAGATTGTGTGGAACCAAGAAAAGTGACTCAATAGTAGGTTAAATTTTTGGAAAATATATGGTTGAGAGAAAGATAAACCATAATATGGTTCTGATACCGAGGTACTGATTTTGGAAGAATAATTGATTGATTTGGATTAATTATATTTCATATTCTTGACTACCATGAAAGTCATTAATGATTTGTATATTCCATCATTGCATGAGTTTACAACATTTTTGGATATAAGGAGTATATACAGTATTCTATAATGAATAATGGAGAATTAATTCGATCAATAAGTATGTATGGTAATTCATGATGTTGCAGTGTTTTAAAAGAATACATGATGAAGGTGTTCACATGTTATTATGAGGCAAAATGGATATTCATTTTGTTTACCATTCTTATAAATTTTGGACTGTGATTTTTGATAGAAGTATTTTGGATAATTCTAGTATTATATTAATTTTGGATTTCCATAAAAGGATAACCCAGAGGTCGAGCGGCAACCCGTCGCGTCCGACAAGGCCACGATACTTGAACCCGCAACCGAAGGGAAATAAGGGTATATCACCTACCACTAGCCCACGTGATGTCCAGGATTGAATAATGTAGTATTTTTTTTTAAAATTCTGGTAGCTGAATTATAAATTCATTTTTTGAACACTATACGAATAGGATAAATAGAAAATTATTTTTAAGTTCTATTATCTTTTCGAGTGAAAGATGAGTTTGTGGTAGAAATTAGTTAAAGAATGAGACTCTACTTGTCAAGTATATATTTTTATTCTTATCTTATTCTATGAAGAAATTAATTCTTATACTTTAGTGAAGATCTTAAATCCAAAAATATGTTATCCTAATACCATTTGTTTTGTTGAACCGATGGTATTTTAAATCATTATATATTGTTGAATTTAAGGCCCTCAATTTTACACTTGTTTGTGATTGATAACCCCATTAACTACCTATAAATATTTATGTTTTTCCTCCAATTATATGTCTCTAATTTCCACCAATTCTCTCTTAATTGAGATCATAATTTTATGGTGACCCTTTCATTTCCCTTTTCCTCTTATTAAGACTAAATTTTATTAACCTAATTTCTAATGTGGGTTTTCCAAAAGTCATTTTCTATTTTCAACCTTTTATTTTTGAAAAATAACATAAAATTTTGAGGACGCAATTTATTGAAGGATGGGAGAATTTAACACCCCAAGCTTTAATGGTACACTTCTCTTTGAATAATGCAGAAGCGTGTGTTGTACACAACTTCAAGTTCTAACAGACACCACAACCAATCAAACTAGTCATTATGAATAGTAATACCCACTTTTTTTGAATTTTTATACATTTTAACTTTCAAAATGGACTTAATTTTTGGATTCAGAATATCAAATTAGCCTAGGGTGAATTTTTGGTACTTTTCAGATAACTTCCATATTTTAATGAATAGTGTAAATTACTAAATTTTAATTAAAAACAACTATTTTAATCGAAATAATTAATAGTTATAAATTATGAATTTGAGTAATTTTAGAGTATAATTAGATTATATTTTTACCATTTAATCCAATTTTGGTCATTGGAAATAATTTCATATTTATACTGGACATACGAAAGTGCCAATCTTTTGATAGTTATTATCTCTTAAAAACACCCTTTTTGTTTTAAAAACAAGAATTAATTTTAAATTAATTTCTGCCACTTCTGTGTTTTTAATTTAGAAAAATGGATTACATATTTATAATTAGGAGGTACAAATTTTTTAAATAGTTAACATTTATTTTAAGTCATTTTGAATAATTACTTCAGTAAATATTTTATTTACCATGGTTAAAGGGTAAATCCTGTAAATAAGGGTAAAAAAATAATATTATAATAATAATAAATTACCCTAAAACGTGTCTTAACCCTATTGGTTGATACATCTCTCACCATGGGCATATTTGGGTCTATTTTGGGACCCCATGGTTCCACTTGTAAGGTATAATGACACTTTATATTAATTTAGTTAAAGTAAATACAAAAATGACATAAGCATATATCTTTTAGAAAAACAATTTTTAGATAGAGTTATATATGTTAAATATTCCTCAAAATCCAAGGATCGGACAAAGTACTTATATAATGATAGGTATATCATTAATGGACCACATGGGGGTCTATTGGAAGTATATAGTATGTTTATTAACCATATAATATAAAAATACAAAGTGACATGATAAATGTCAAACTATTTAACTAAGCGTTAAATATAAATTATAAGGTTAATATAGTGACCCACACCTGTCTAAAATCTATTGGATGAAAGTATTTCGACCCAACCCAACCTTATTCTTTTAATAATACACTTTTGAGCCATTAAAACCGAATATAAATTTATTATAAATTAATACTTTAAGTTTTTTCTAAAGAGCCCCTCCTCCCCCTTAAAAAGGACACCACTTCTAACCAATTATTCATACCTTCAAAACCTTTTGGTTCGGACAAAACCTGCCCAATTATCCTCTCAACTTCCCTAAATCCAACCTAGAGTACTTCCATTAGTCTGACAACCAACCTAAGGTTCCCTTTTGATCAAATCAAAAGGAAGAACCTGAAGTAGAGGTAATGTTTTCACCACACTCTTTCAAGTTCCTTTCTTCTTCCACTTCTTCATTCATGTTTATTTCCATTATAAAATACTAAATCTAGTATATTTTATATACTATGATTTTATTATAAATATTTCACAACGATATTCATTATTCTATCCATTTTATGAATGATAATGTCACCATGCGTGCGTACGTATGGCATACCGTCTCCACGCCGTGGTGTAATTTGTTATTCAACACTATGTTATTTGGATGGATATAATGATGATTAATATGTATATAAATAATGAAAATAACATGATAATGTATCTTTAAAATTAATATACCATCCAATTTGAAACCTTTAAGTAAATGATATTGTCACTCGTGCGTACGTACGGATTACCGTCTCCATGCCGCGATGAGATTCATTTCCACATTCACCATTCATCGATGATTATAAAAATATATATTACTAATATGTTTGTAAAATATGACATAATAATGATACTGGAGATATATATATATGTGTGTGTGTACTTACATATATATTATTCACTTCGTTCCATTCAATACGTTATGAAAACGGAAACAGCGTTTATGGGTACGTACGGACTACCGTCTCCATAAACTGTGTTTTCCATTTCACATATATATCTGTTATACAAAATTATATTCTAAATATATATGATATATAAATAATATTTTATATTCTTGAATTATTTAAATCATGATCTATGTGATACAATCAACAGTAAAAAGTTAAAACAATTACGATAAAGAAAGCGAATATTACCTGAAATGTTAATTTAACATGGAAATTATTATTAAATAGGTATAAAAAAGTCATAAATGAATAATGTATGATATCATAAATATTAATATGGTTCTGGTATAATTTAATAACATACTATGGTCTTCATACAAAAGGATAAATGTACCATAGACTAAAGGAAAGTGCAAGTTAAGGGGTTTCATCTTACTCTTTATTCCTGTGAGATTCATGCCATATTGCCACTATTACCTTTTCTGCGGTGTAAGTACTACCCATAATTATATTATTTGTGTAATAAAATTTAATTTATATCTATTTACATATTCATTGTATGATACCTCTTTCATGTGGTGTATGTTTCGTAAGTTACCAAATTGGTAAGGGTTTATTTCACAATCTTTTCATTATCCGAGGTTGTTTATACGTAATTATCTAATGGGGCCTCTTTATCATCCATATCCATGTTTCTTAAAAATTTATTTCAAATAATTCTTACTATATTATATACTATGGGTTAAATTCATTTATACCCTTTTTTACTTTTTATAATATTTTTATAAAAGAATCTTTTCGTCATTTTCCAAAGAATGTCATTTTTAACCTTTTCGACAGAATGAAGGTAAGAATGTATTTTTTATCTTATAGGGAGGGTGTGGGTATTTCTGCCATTATAAAATATTAAAAGCTTTCCATACAATATTATAAGAATATGTTCTAATTAAAAGTTTTATTTTATAATTATTTGTCTTTTAAATGATTTGAAAAGGAATATTTTAAGAATTTGTGAAAGGTACTCTTTATCAAGTTCAGAATTTTAAATGTTTTAAAGATTTATCTTTATAAATATTTTAAATTAATTTAAATGTTATTAAATTTATTTTAAGTATTTATTTATATGGACATGAATGTTTTGAAATGATGTTTATTTTCAAAAGTTTCAAAGTGGTATGGGACACTTCGATTCAAAAATCTCTTTTATATTACTTCCTTTATAAATGTGTGACTTTTCAATGATTTCAAAAAAGAGATATTTCTCTCAAATAGTTTTGATTTCATCTATGTCAACATCCTTTGATGGATTTCAAGATTATTTGATGTTGATTTATTATGATACAAAACTTCCATATTGTATTGAAGGTTTTCTTATATGTTTGACTGTGGATGTGTTATTTTTATACCATTCATGGTTTATGGAGAAAGTATTGACATTTCATATGCTAGATTTAATATGAATGTTTATGTTATGTTTAAATCTGTTCATATGAGGAATATATTAGTCTTAATAAGTGACGGGTGGAGCCCTCTATAGATCCTTGATGAATCGGTAGGTCTCACGGGACATACTAGTGTCTTGGAACAAGGTCTTGACAAAATATTATTTGTAGTCTTAACACAAGGCCTGGACTCTGTAGTTATGACAGTCTGTAATTATGCATTCCATCATTATGAAAGTTGTTAGTGATATTTCATGTGATTATTCGACTAGTAGAATATCCATGTGAATAAGCAAATGGAATTACCTAATTTTATTTTTGCCCTATTATGCTGAAGTTAAAAATTAAAAGGCTTTTTTTTAATTATACATTGCCTTAAATTTTTATGATTATTTATGAATGTTTCTACTGTATTGTTATCGTTACTGAGCATATGATCTCACCCCTTTCTATGTTTTATTTTTTCCAGGATTCCAAGTAGTGTATTGTGATTGATATACAAAGTTAAGCCAATAGAATAATGGAATTTGTGAAGGATTATTTATTTTGATATGTATGTTAAGAAGTGTAATGTAACATTCATGTATTAATCTATTTTCCAAGACTTCTAAACCAATTGGTCCATTATTACTTTTTTCCTTGTAATCATGCAAATGTATTAAAATAATGCACCGAATCTGGGTAACTGGGGTCGGGGCATTACACATGTCTTATATATTACTAACACTTCAATAACTCATTGGTTCAGACATTATATACCAAAAAAATATTCTTAGAATTTGTCCCCTCATTTTAGAATCCTCTTTTAGGGAAGAAATCTTCTCAAGGAATCCTTCTAGTATAAACTAAAGGATGTTACCTCATTAAGAGGTAACACCTACTCTCATGATTTTTAGTTTCATTTACATTCTCCTCTAACTATACTATTATTATTTTACGATTACATAAAAACACTAGTATCATAAATATACTAGGATTTTTTTATGATAAGGTTTTAACCTACACTTACACACACGTCCATTTAATGGGTAACATTTTATGGGAAACATACATATTGTTTCTATGTATGGAGAACTACGACCTTATGAAGTGATGATTGTTAAATTTTTACCTACCACCTATCTTGGTGGAAATTATAATGGAAATTATTTTAAATATGATATATATTATATTTATATTGTATCTAGGATTCTCTAATTTTTATTTTTAACATACCTTTATGCTTTCCATGTTGTGTAAATATGATAATTTTGTGTGAGTAAGTGTGGACTACCTCCCTCTCAAAGAGATATGACTCATTCCCTCTATACATGGAACGTATAAAGGATGGTTTTATTAAACCTATTTGACATACATGATACTAATATAATATTTTTATTATAATATACATTTGTATCATTTATTATTATTCTTTTAATATGACAATGAAATGAAAGTAGGATTCATGTGTACGTACAGCCTACCATATCCATGAAAAGTGAATTTAATTTCTTATCTCCAAATATTATGGATATTATAAATACATATATTATGAATAGATATTATATTTTGATCATAAATAATATTCTAGAAATTATATAATTTTAAATACATGGACAATTTACATCAAAACATGTTCATTTTTGACTCAAGTACCGAATATCAACAAAACGTCTGATTTGAACATAAATAATTAAGTAATTTCTATAACAAAGTAATACGTCATTTAAAAGGAATAATAAACATTAAAAGGATTCTCAAGAAATTATAAATTAACCTATTCTTATTATTTAGGAACATAACGGTTGTATGCGATGAGTCAGACTCAAGGTAAGGAACTACGTCTCAACCTCCATTCATTAAGGTATATTTTGATAATATACACCTCCATATTTTATATGGTGTATAATCAACAGTTTTTCTTTTAATTTCATTCAATAGTTTCCAAAAGGAGATGTTTTTATATCAATATTTTCATTAAATGAAAAAAAGGAATGTTTTTTACATATATGGCGAAAACAAATTCTCCATCGCTGCAACAATTATTTGATATTTTTCATCCTATAAAAGCTATAATGTTTTTAAGAGAAAAATAAATACCATATTCCCTTTTCTGTTATTTTTTTATTGAAAAATATTTTTATAAATGATTTATTATGTCAATATCTTGAAATTATCTCTTATACTAACCATTTTGGTTTTGGTTAATGTCTAAAGATATAAGAAATATATAGTTCTTCTTTACTCGATTATGTGATTCTCTACAAGTTGATTCTAGTTCTTCTAGTGTGAAAAAGTCCCCTGGAATTCTCAACATTTGGAGAAAAGAAGAGTTTGTGGTGTGAATTTTTTAAAGGTTGAAATAATACTTGTAAAGTAAGTATACTTCCTTATTATCTTAGTCCATGTAGTACTAGAATTCTACAACTCTATGAAATGTTTCTTAAAGAAAAAACATTATATGCTTAATTTTAACAACAGAATTTTTCACACCACATATTTCTGGTATTGTGGTGGTTAACTTTCCCTGATCAAGTTCTAAATCACTCTCTATAAGTATTTGAGAGTTGGTTTTTCTCCCATATCCAGGTTTTCCTATATTGAATCCTAGTATGTGTAATCTTAGGTGACCTTTGTTCTTCTCTTTATTTCATTTAATGTGGTAGTTTTATGAACCCTTTTTCTGATGTGGGATTAAAATATTGGTACTTTGAAAAGTCATACCCAAGTTACCGACCAAAAATTAAAATTGCGAGGTAGCAATTTTTTTAAGGGGTAAGATTTATTATCATAAGTTTTACAAATGAAACAGTATGTTCAATAGTATACACGATACACCACATCAAACTTAATAAAACTACTACATATTATTAAGATACCTTATAACCTAGGTGTAAAAAATGAGGGGATGAAAAAATAAATTTATTAATGAAAATTTTGTTTCCACATGTATATAATTAATTATTTTTTGGATAATTGTTTACTAATGAAAATAAAACCCTTTTTAATTAAAAGAAAATGTTTTTCTAAAAAACTATTTAAATTAAAATAAGTGAGTTTATAAAATAATCATATCACTATGGAGAGATTTTGTTAATGAAATATATATTTAATAAATTTAATGTAATATTTAAAATTCATCTTATATGTTTCATAGGCAAGATATGAGAACAAATTTAATTTTTGTATAAAATCAGTATTTCTCAAAATAATACAGCTTTACTACCTTTTGATGGTGAACCCTTTTTAAATCAATTTTTTCAAATTTTAAATGTTATTTTTGAAAAAATATACCTCATATCTAGATTTGGGATATCATAATTTAATTTTGGATGAATTTTGATATTTTTCTGATAAAATTACTTTTTTAATTAATAGAGAAAATACTACCTTTTATTTCAAAACTGCCTTTTCTTATAATTATTTCATATAGTTATATTGTCCTTTTAATTGGTTTTAAAGTATAATTGGATTAATTTTTATGAATTTAATCCAATTTTGTTCATTGTAGGTAATTTTATATTGAAATTAGATATAAACACATGTCAATCTTTTGATGGTTTTAATTTTAAGACCTCGTTTTCTCATTTTAACAACAAGAATTAATTTCAAATTAATTACTACAAATTTTGGGTTTAGAATTTGGAGAAATGTATTGCGTATTTGGAATAATAAGGTCCAAATTAGGTTAATAGGTCCCTTTTTTAGACATTATGAATAGTAACATTTTTAATTAATTTTATTTACAATGATTAAATGGTAAATCAAGTAAATAAGGGTAAAAATAACATAATAATATTATTAAACTACTCTAACAACAGTCTTAATCCTATTGGATGAGATATGTCAGACCAAGACAACACTTGGGATGAAAATTTTGTCTTTGGAAGACACATGGGTGTGATTATAACACATAAATTTTTTAATTTAAAGTAAAGTGTGTGTAAACATATATCTTATCACCAAAACAATTTTAATATGGGTTTTTATAATTGATATGTTCGACTATAAATATTAATTATAATGATAAAAATAATTCCAACATCATGGTAGTTTATTTATAATTGTTAGAAAAAAAATAATTATTTTTAATTAAGACATAATGATGATGTAGTGATTTCTTTATTAATTAAAGAATCAAATAAATGATATTATAAATTTTAAAATAAATATTATTTTAAATAATTTATTCCATCCATTATTTTTCTATGTGAGTATAAAATTTTATAAGACAATTAAAATATTTTGTTTGAATTTATCTCTCTTTTTGGATATTATTTAAATTCCCTTAAATTAATAGTCAAAAAATTTCCATAATTGAATTTTCATAGAAATAGTAATTTATTAAATCATTTAAAAGTCCTAAAAATATTTTAAAATAACAAAGTGACTATTATAATGTCTAGAAGTTCATTAAGTGTCCAATTATAAGAAATTCACAACATATAAGTGAAATTAATAGCCTCGTAATAATTAAAATTGTATTACCATAATTAAAATTAAAATAGAATAATTAAGGGTTGTAGACCCCATACAATTTGTTGCATGAACTTATCCACAATTTAAGATATATTTCAATGTGTCGTGACTCAAAATGACCTCAACTAGGCTCGAAAAGTTCATTGTGTGACTCTGCATTTTTCATGGGGGTCATTAATGATAGCAAAGGACTGCCTCATCAAGATGATCAAAGAGATCGAAGGTGGAAACTATTTGAGGAATTAGAGAACAAAGATTATTCCTTCCAGAATGAAATGTTCATGGTTACTTCATCTCAGCTCTAAATAACAATTTGGTTCAGTTACCAAGGCCGAAGAAACCAAATAAATAACGATATTAAGATCTTACAAATTATTGTCCCTTTCACCAAATGTTAGGACTTCCCATCCAGGAATGTTTTGTTTTCAAGGAACTCTTGAAAAAAATGGTTGTCTCTAGTCAAGTAAAACTGAAAAGTTCGTCAACTCAAGCAGCATGTGTTGCTGCTACTAATCCATAGGAAGAAGGTGAATGTCACGAATTCCAAAGTAAAAATGTGCAGAAATATGACGATTGAATGATAAAAAAATGATCAACCAAACTCATGCCATTTTCAAAACATAGTGGAAAAAACTGATTGTGTCTTCTTCCACTCCATCCATTATAAAACCACCATCATCAAATGGGTGTTCCTCAATAAAACAAAGTGATTTTAAGGATAAAGAGAAGTTAGAAGAATACAATCTCGTGTCAAGGCCAAAGTTGTCATTGACCCTAGAATATTTTATTCCGTTTGTTTAAAAAGCACGGGTACTGCCCCGCCAAATGGCACAACCATAATTAACCTATCAAGAAGAATCTTCGTCAGATGAATAATTGATCTTTGGATTGGTTAATGTTATTCATTTAACAGACCCTTATGGAAATATTGATCCTGATTATAATGATCCATAATTACATGTACCTAATTTGGGAACTAGAGGAAGATTCCAAGGTCGAGGATACATGGGAAGACATGGGAATTTTAAAAATCACCATCTTAACTCTACCATGCTCGAACCATATATGGGAAGAAACTCGTGGAAGATCACTTCCGCGGGCTCAATAAGAACATAGAGTTTCTTCCAAGCAAGACAAGTTCGGTTCTGACACAATTATTTTGGAAGATCGATTAGAAGATACACCATCTTCTTTTCAGCATATGAATAGACCTATACAGTCAAATATACCAAATACAGTAGTATTTTTAGCTTCTGATCCAACATAGAATACAACTACATAAGAAGCATCAACTTCCAAAGCACCTACAAAATCACATCTCCATGCTAGAAAATATAGAGCTTTGGACCAAAATTATGATGTCTTGAAACAATTGGCCAATGTACCAGCCAAGTTATCAATTATGGATGCTTTGAATCTGTCAAAAGATCTTCGAGAGGCACTCATTAAGGATTTGTCAAGTCTTCAAGTGTTTGATACTGAAGTGTCTACTGTGGAGGTTTATTGTATAGAGAATGATCCTAAAGAATTCCATGCAGTCATATCTTTTATAGATGAAGATGAATATTATATTGTGTATGGACATATCAGACCTTTGTATCTGCCTTGAAAGGTCAATGACACAGACATCTGACGAGCCTTTTTTGATAATGTCCATGGGGTCAAACTCATTTCTATTCATACACTTCATCGATTGGGCTAGACTGAGTCTGATTTATCTCCTTCCACTTTAATCGTACAAGGGTATGACAAGAATGAACAATATCCTCTGGGAGAGATTAAACTCAGGACTCAGTTTGCAGATCTTGTGTCTAATTCAGATTTCAGGGTTGTTCGTCAGGACACAGCCTTCAATATTCTTCTTGGAAGGCCTTAGCTGCATCCACATGCAGCCATACCTTCGTCATACCACCAATGTCTTAATTAATATTTCAATGGTCAAATTGGGACATTATATGGTGGCAAGAATCTGTTCAAAACATGTGAATCTCAATACCCTGAGGCAGAGTTTTATCGCACAAAAGGAATAAAGTCCATGATAAAGGAAATAACTGGAGTTAATGCTCCGAATGGACTGAAAAAGATCCCAGCAAATCCATTTGTGAATTTGAGTATAGATTATATGCTACCCATTGATCAAATTTAAAGTGTAAAACCATATCCAAGAAATTTCCAGTAACTTCCATAATGTCAATTATGGCTACTAAGCCTAAAAACATTGGAGAAATTCATAATTCACCAAGTAGTGATGAAAGATTAAATGTAGATTTCTTCATTTCATTCGCTGAATTACAATAAACCTTTACTTTTTTAATCATAGTAGAAGAAATTGTAGAAATTCTAGAATAAGGAAAATATGTTGATTCTCAATCCGTCATTTTCTCATTATTACCATAAGAAAACCCTTCATCATCAAAAGGGTCAGATATAGTAGCCTCTTCTTCATGATGTTCAAATACTAACTCCTCCCCTAACTCTGGAATTTTTTCCTCGTCATATACTATGTATGTGGAAATAAAGGAAGTAATGTGTAATGACTAATGAGAGGAACATCTCATTGATGCTCCTACAACATTTGAGGAAGGTGTCTCTACCACTATGGATGAGATCAGAGAAATAAATCTGGGTACAGAAGAAGATCCTTGCCCCACTCTAATTAGTGCGTCCATGACCTCTAAAGATCAAGAGGTGTATACATCATTTCTAAAGAAACATTGAGATATATGTTCCTGGAATTTTACAGAAATGCCAGGTCTTAATCCTAATGCAGTCACCCATCATTTGGGTTTTCCAGAAGAACATCATGGATTGAAGCAGGCAGCAAGAAGAACACACCCAACACATGCCTCTAAAATTTAATCTGAAATTGATAAGATTATATAGGCTAACTTTTTTAGGGATGTTCAGTATCCCAAATGGTTGTCCAACATTGTCACAGTGAAAAAGAAGAATAGAAAAATTAGATTTTTCATTGATTTCAGAGATCTTAACCATCATTGTCCTAAATATGATTTTTTTTATTCTGATTACCGTGATTTTAATTGATGCAACGACTGGCTATGAAGCTCTTTCCTTCATGGATGGATACTCTAGGAATAATAAAATCCATATGGCCCCAGAAGATGAATAATATAAATCCTTCAGATCCCCTCAAGGTGTGTTTTTCTATCGGGTAGTGCCTTTTGTCTTAAAGAATGTAGGTGCAACATACCAACGTGCCATTCACCATATCTTCAAACCCTTCTTAGTATAATTTCTTAAATGTAATGTGGTTGATTTGGTGGTCAAATCCACACAGCGTTCCAATCACTTGGCTGATTTGGAGACTATATTCAATAAACATTAGCAACACAGTTTGAAGATGAACCCCTCGAAATGTTCTTTCAGAGTAACCGCATGAAAGCTTATTGGCTTCTTTATATGCCATATTTGTATCAAATTTTATCCTGAGAAAACAAAATCAATCCTTGGTATGTAACCTCCTTGAAATTTGAATGAATTAAGAGTACTCCAAGTACAC
This sequence comes from Viscum album, assembly GCA_963277665.1. Taxonomy (NCBI): domain Eukaryota; kingdom Viridiplantae; phylum Streptophyta; class Magnoliopsida; order Santalales; family Viscaceae; genus Viscum; species Viscum album. The sequence continues at coordinate 661,427,547 of OY728128.1, forward strand.
TTGGCCTATATTCATCACTTTTTCTCCAATTTAGAAGGAAATGTTTACCCTTCACTAGATTAATAAAGAAGTTAATCACCTACCAATGGACTGAAGACTTCCAAGAATCATTTGATACCCTCAAGAAATAACTCTTGAGTCCACCAGTATTAGTGCCACCTTTAGAAGGAAGACCACTTATTCTCTACGTGACATCTTTAGAGTGGTCACTAGGTGCCTTCCCCACCCAAATGAATGATTATGGGAATGAAAAAAACCATTACTATCTCAGTCGAACAATTATTGATGTGGAAACATGATATTCATGTATTGAAAATTGATTCTTTCATTAATTTTTTTAATTCTGAAAATGAGGCACTACCTACAACATCATGAAGTCTAATTAGTGTCTCGCAATAATCCGATCAAATTTATCCTCAGTAGGCTTATACTTACATGTCCTCTAGAATAGTGGGTAGTTATTTTAAAATAGTTTGATATCTAGTTTGTGCCTCAAAAGGAAATAAAAGGCCAGGCTCAGGCTGACTTCCTTGATGAGCATCCATTTGTGGATGATACATAATTTAATACTGAACTTCATAATGAAGAGGTCTTCTCTATTCAGGATAATTCCCAAACATGGGAAATGTATTTTGATGGCGCTTCCAGAAGTCCAATAGGGAAAAGAGTGGAAATACCTAAACTCAACCAAGATGGGTTAGGAATTGTCATTATTTCCCCTGAAAAGTTAGTATTGCCTTATTCCTTCCTGTTGTTAGAAGGTGGTACCAACAATGAGGAAAAATATCAAGATCTCATCACAGGAATTGGCCCTTTAGGTGAAAATTGATCATTTAAAGGTGAAAGGTGATTCAGAATTGGTAATCAAATAAATTAATGGGGAATATTCTATCAGAAAAGTATAGTTAATCCCTTTGTGTGGTTATGTCAGAGGGTTAATGGCTGAATTTACCACAGAGATGACATTGTCTTATGTCCAGCGATCAAAAAATGCTCAAGAAGATGTACTGGATAATGTAGTTACAGCTTTGGGAGAACCAAATCGGGATGTGGCAGTCATCAGGATATCCCATCATCATGTGGTTTTACCTTTTGCTTAAACTAAAATAGAGGAAATTAATGAAATTAGCCCTATTTTTGTACCATATGTTCATACCATGGGATAGAGAACATCCATCATGGAATATCTTCAAAATGGGATACTTCCACCAGATAGGGCCAAAAAATAATAGATCTAATGACGAGCATCCAATTTCACCATTTATGATAGTCCAGACCACCAAAAGATCCTCTAAAAGAGAGGATTTGATGGAATCCTCTCCAGATGTATTGATGGAGAAGAGACTGTGACTGTCAAGAGAGATGTACATTCAAGATTTTTTGGTGTCCACCAGTCTTGGCACAGACTCTCTAAACAAATTCATCCCTGTCAAGTGCATGCCAACATCATTTAGCAACCCCTAGAGTTGCTACATACAACAAAATACTTCAGGCCATTTTCCAAATGGGGAATTGATGTGGTAGGACCTTATCATCCTACCACAGCTAAGCAGTTCAAGTATATTCTCACTGATACTGACTTCATTTCTAAATGGGCTAAGGAAATACCTCTCAAGGAATTCATATCCTAAATAGTTGTTAGTTTTTTCAAAACTAACATCATTGCCAGATTTGGTGTCCCTTATACTATTTTGATGGAAAATGGAACCAATTTTTTTCTACTGAGGTAAAAAAGTTATACTAGGAACATAATATCAAATTCAACCATTCATCTCGCTATCATGTAGCTGCCAATGGATAGATAAAGGCCTTCAATAAGACCCTATAAAATATACTCCTAAAGATGGTGGATAAATATAATAAATCTTGGATTGATAAACTTTTTAATGCTTTATGGGATTATCAGACAACTACCTGTACTACTACCCAATAAAATCTTTATTCATTGGTATATGGAACCGAAGCAGTTTTTCTAATTGAAATGTAATTGCCTTCATATAGAGTTGAAATTTGGGATCAGTTGTCTACAGATGAGAGGTATCATAAACGATTCAATGAGTTGGAATGATTAGGCGAGAAATGATTGCATACATTGCATCATCTAGAAGTCTATCAGAATAGAACAGTATGATCTTTTAACAAAAAAGGTCACCTCCATTCATTTCTTCAAGGAGATTTGGTTTTGATCCTTAGGACTCCAATGATACCAGGAATGAAACATAAAAAACATGAGCCAAAGTGGGAAGGACCTTATTCCATACATAAGTTCTATTAAAATGGAGATTATTCCTTGATATCAATGGATGGAGAGATTATTACAACTCCAACCAATGCGATATTCTTGATGAAATACTTTTTGTAGTTGTGCTCATTAATCCTTATAGGAAGACTGTAAACTGCACCGTACAATGTCCCCACTGCAAGACTTTAAATTACATAGTACAATGTACTTTCTACAAGACATAAAATTTCATATCCCCCATTTCCTAGTTGCAAGACTTTAAATTGTATAACAACCATAAGCATCCATTTGTCCATGATGTTAAAATGTGTAACATCTTTGTCCTTGTCACAGGACATTAAACTGCATGACATCATTTGTACAACTAACATTTTCACTATTTGACATTAGAATCTTCCATAATAAAACATCATTGACATCATCAATACTCCTTTGTGGCCCAAGAGTCCCTCTCTTTCCCATGTTTGAGTCAGATCTACATAGAGACCTTATTTCAAGAACTATGTATGGATTGATTCTCATTTTCTGATAAGATATACAGTGACACCAAAATCTCTAATTTTGGGCCCATCCAATCACAAAATGTTCTTATTTTCTTTTCTCCTCTTATATATGAATCAAATCTATATAGAGTGTTTTTTTAAGATATATGATTTGGTCTTTATACCATTTTATGTCTTAAGATTTACCGTTCCCTCAGAATGTGTCAAAACCCCCATTCTTCATGTCAATCACAATTAGCATGAGGAATGATTGATTAAAGAACTATGTGCAATATGATTCTCATCTGTTTGAGATATGTAGAGATGATTATATCTCCAATCTTGGGCTCAGCTGTGATAAAAAAACCTTTTTTCTTGTATAAGAATCAAATTTGCATAGGGAATGTTTTAAAAACTATATATGACTTGATTCTTTCCCCCAACAAGTCACATAGTGACACTTGGGTTTTATCCCTTAATACAGTTAAAATATTTATTTTCTTTCACATAATTTCATTATCTTCCTTACCACATGACGTTAAACTGTATGGAAATATAGCGCCCCTATTCTTCACTTGCGTCACCTTTGCACTGTAAAAAAACCTGTATTGCTCCTTGTTCCCCACACTGAGCATATCTCACCTAGGCTTAAACATTGGGTAAATATGTTCTTTATATAAATAAAGTGTTTTAATTTTGTATGGGGCTATCAATGATTTCATTGCATGACTTAAAAATTCATAGTATAATGTCCTCACTGCATGACTTAAAACTGCATAGTATTATATCCTCACTGTATGACATAAAACTGCTAAGTATAATGTCCTCACTGCATGACTTAAAATTACATAGTATAATGTCCTCACTGTATGACTTAAAAACTGCATAGTATATTGTCCCCATTTCGTGACTTAAAATTTCACACCACAATATTAATTCAGAGGAAACAAAAAAAGTCTCCATTTTACATATGAGTCAAATCTATGTAATGGACGTCAAACTCATGGCCAATATTGATTCCAATATTTCTCATTTATATTGAGCAAAATCCCCTTACATATTTCAAACTCTTAATCTTAAATATTTCCAGATCCTCGTAATCTTTCTTATGGTTTCCGGTGACATAGTTTCTAATATTTAAGAACTCTTTTGTTTGACTATGCAGCATGTTCCATTAGGCGGCCTTGCATAAGTTGCCTCCATAATAGGCCTTTCAATTAAAAGATGCAACTATTTGGCTATATAGAATATTCCCTAGTTGTCCCTACATAAGACAGCCCCCATTATGGGTTTTTCCAGTAATTGTAACATCATTATTGGTTATAGTATCTTTTTGACCTTTAATATTTGATGAAAATATACAAGAATCTGTATTTTTAAATATTCATTCAAGTATACTTGTCCCATTATCTTTTTCACAATTTGAAGTCTTTAAGATGATGGTTTACACATTTCCCTCACCATGTTTTTAATACAATATGAAATAACCTTGAAATCACTTGGCCACATATTATATATTGTTTCTATTTCTATTCCTAGTTGTATGACCTAAAACTGAAGACACCATAATTCTTACATTTGGGTCAGACCTTCGTAGGAGTCCTATTCCTCCAATTCTTTAGAAATAATGGTTGGAAATACCCGCTCCATATTCAGGTACCTTTCCTAGTAAACCAAACTATGTTCTTTAGAAAATCTGAATCTACATAAGCCATCTTCAGCTTTTAGCAATAGAATATCAATCTTCAAAGAGATATTTTGTTTGACTATGCACCACGTGCCCTTAGGAAGCCTTGCATAAGTTTCCTACATAACAGGCATATCATTCAAAAGATTACACTATTTGGATATGTAGAATATTCCATAGTTTTCCCTGCATAAGACATCCCCCAAATGGGTTTGTCAAATAATGGTAACTTCGTTCTTTGAAGAGACTTCCTCTGACACATTTATCCCTTTTTCCATATCATCCATTGGATTCAAAAAAAATCATAAATCACAGTTTACCAGTTTCCCTTCCATACCAAAACATGATAGATTGTTTCTAAACAATTTATCAGGAGATTGAGAGAATGTCATACCTCAGGACAGAGCTAAAGACTTTAAATTAATTCCACATAATGTCCTCGCAACATGATTTAAAATTGCATAGTTCAATGTCCTCACAACATGACTTAAAACTGCGCAGTACCAATGTCCTCAATGCACGACTTTAAACCTCATAGTACCAATGTCCTCACTTCATGACATAAAACTGTAGAGTACCAATTTCCTCACTACATGACTTAAAACTGCACAATTTGATATCTAATATTCCCCATTCTGATAATTTTTAACCATTCTCCATACACAAAACTTGTATAGAAGTTGTTTTCCTATTCATGGAATATGTCATCATGAAATAGCTCTTTATTATTAAAATTCCTTTCCTTGAAAAAACCACCCACTGTGGTCTTGAGTCACCCAAATATTATTTTCCCCTATCTATCAGTAGGAAAATGTTAAATTCATAAAGAGATATTTTTCTTCACTATGAAGTACATTCACTTAGGTGGCCTTGCCTAAGTTTCCTACATATTGGGCATGCCAGCCAAAAGATGCCACTATTTGGCTATACAGCATATTCCCCAGTTGGCCCTGCATAATACATCCCCCATTATGGGTTTTTCAAAACAATGGTAACTTTGTTCTTGGAGGGGACTCCCAATTTGTTGATACATTTTTTAGATTTTGTGACAATAAAAATCATGACCTAATATTCCTCTTAGAGATATTTAATGAATAATTAAAGCAATTCTTAGCCATAGATTCTTATTTGGGATCGAATTTCAAAATTTATGGTCCAAGCTACTCAACCCTAAATACTATACATTTATAGTCCAACATGCATGACTCTAAACTTTTAAGAGATGTGGTAATCACAAGATTTGGAACCTGTTAGGGGAACTCTAAACAAAAGTCAAGTCCTAGCTCACTAAACATACTTTTCTTGTATGGATTAGGTAATATTAAGAAATAAAAGGTAAAAATATATAATGTTTTTGGGGTTTTATATATAACCCTAGCCACAATTAAACTATCATTACATGGAACCATGTCTTAGGGAAAAAATTAGAGCATCCTTATAAACTTGATGTATCTCCAAGTCTAACAAAATGATGCTGGAATGCATCAAAGTGCCCAATTTTTACCTTAGAACATGTTTCTTTTCATTCCGATCAAATAAAATTCTATAGGGGTATTTTGTAGACACCATGAAATGTTTTCAATTCACTTCTCTGCAATTGAAGATGTATTTCCATGTTCCACGACAAAAAATGGCCTCAACTAGGCTCAAAAAGTTCACGGTGCGACTCTGCATTTTTCATGGGGGTAAATGACGATAGTGAACGCACCAGCCTGAAGGGCCGGGACTGCTGCCCGGCACTGAGCCCAAGTAGGGGTGTGGGGGCACATCCGCCATGGTATGGAGAATCTATTTGGCTATGTCCCTAAAGAGGCTCCCAAGTTACCTGTGCAAAAATAATTGCATGCCACCAAGCTAGAGCTGATTGATGTAATAATTTTTGCTAAGTCCACAAGGTATCACCCTAGTCTAGCCAAATCACAGGAGGCACAAAAATATACTTGGGCTCCACCCATCTGGTGTGCAGGCACTTGTGTGACACAACATGTCTCATAGCCTACTTGCTCGCCCAAACTCCTTTCGCCCAAGGTCTCATATTTTCATATAAATATACCCTTAGGGCCACCATTTGTATGGACAAATTTCCTCGAAGCTCGATTACTGCTCAAGTCACCCTAGTACTTCACCATAGTCTTCTAAAACTTTCACTGTAGTTTTTCAACACCTTATGTAGAGGATTTAGGGAGGATCATTAGACTTAATTCCTTTTAGTGTTTGAAAACTATAACACTTGCACGCCTAAAGTGATCAACCTCCCCAAATCAGAAATACTTGTGTGTTGCCCATTCCTCCTATAGGAAGATGAGTGCCCCACTTCTGGGATAATCTGTGAATAATATTGAAGGCTTGAGAAAGGTCTCGCCCAAGTATTATCAAACAAGTTTTTCATCGCTTAAGTGAACATTTAGTCACCCAAGCCTACTTGTGCACCCATTCTTGCACTCCCTTATCTAACTGGGAACCCCTCTTTGATTCGCATACTCTCTTTAGTCTGTAAGCTATCAGGCCGTATTCAAATCCATTCATGGTAAGTATTCTTCTTCCTTGGCTCCCCTGTTTGAAAGGTATTCTATTGAGACCTTTTCCAAAACCTCATGACTTATCAAACCTTTTAGAAAGGCACATCAGCATGTCTACTATTTGGGTTTGTATTTCCATAGTCACAGGTTTCCACAATTTGTATCACAATGGGGTTAGGGTTCATGTAATGTCTGTGGGTTTGTATATCCACAGTCACATGGACTTTTCTCCTAAGAAATGTGCTGGGAAGTTCCCGGTTTGGAGGATGGTTGGATCCTAACCCCTCCCTTCTCAAAGAGACGGCCCAGAACCTTAGGTCACTTGTAGGGATGGTACCGTTCACCTTTTCTTTTACACTCAACCATAAGAGAAGTCTCACTCTCCTACAAGGATCAATTTTATGGCAACCATTTTTGTGTAAGCCCCTATGTTTTCTTGTAGGATGTAGCATCATTTCTTATCCTCTCTTCTTCAGCACAAAAGACTAAAGGGGAGATAAGAATAGGGAAATTCATTTCCCTTTCCCCCTCTCATTGGGCTTTGTCAATATGGGAATCCATTTTGGTGTAATACCCTAACCTTCGTCCCTTCCTCCTTATATTGGACCCTGGTCCAATGTAAATATAACCGAGGGAAGGCTCGTCGCCTTTCCCTCTTCCACAGTCCCCTCGACCTCATCCACCCTCACCGCCATAGGTGCACCCTCTTCCACCAGTGGAGGAGAAAAAATTAGAAAGTGAAAGTGTCATTGTAGAATCATTAAAATCCTCTTGTTTCTCACACCAAGAATGACTCATGTGGGATAGAGATTCCTGATGATAACAACATGTACACAAACACTCAATGAAATAAACTATGAGTACTTAGATCTCTATTCAATCCAGGATACATAGGATGCCTTTTAAGGGCCTAAGCTCACTGGATATCATCCTCAAGAATCCAACCTGTATGCCCTTTTTCTGGGTATCCTCCTTTGGAATAAGACCCAAATTAAACCCCAAATCATCAAGCCATAATTTTCCGGAAGTAAGCCCAAAAGCATCTATCTCAAAGTACCATACTCTTCTATGAGACAAATCAAACTACACAGGCTTTGATTCCCATCTATATGAGATATGTAGGAAGCCTCCATGAGGTTCAAACCCAACACTTCAAATCAACCATGTTCTCCTTGGGTCTTATTCCCAACGGGGTATAATCTTACTTGGAACCCCATATCCTTTCCAAGGTCCTTGGGATGCTTCTGCATAAGTCCTATACTATGTATTGACTAAGAACCTTCAACTTATATGTCCTTTTCATATGACCTTAAAAGGTATGATGTGTCCCATTATGCATCACTAAACTATAAGGGTTCTGATTCCTTTCACAAGGATACGTAGGTATCCCATTTTATGGGCATGATCCCAAGATCAAAACAATCATTCGTCTCCCTAGATGATAATAAATTCCTGAGTGCCCCACGGAGTGGCTTAAAAACTAGTATCATCATAATGATGAATAAAAGAGTCTCTGAGTAGTATATGAGAGGATACCATTGATGGATAACATCAAATAATTACAGATGATTTTTAATCTTTTCACATGCTAAATAAATTATTGAAAATTACAAGTGATACTTGTGATATACTTTGTGATTTAATAAGGATTCATGAAAATATCTTCAATTTTCAAAGATAGTCCCGGAGTAGACTATAATTCCCCCCAAAAGGTGTGATGAGTCCAACCTCTCCTCCTTTGAACCAATGCACGTTATTAATTATCATGAAGTTCAAACATAACCAATTCCTGACTTTGGAAATCAGGTCCTCTTCAAAGAAATAATTGTTGGAAGTTTCCAGTTCCATAAATAAATCCAATGGAAACCGCCTGGAAATAATGATTCTTAAAAATAGAATACACATTTCAAGGAACAAAGAAAACAAGGGAAAATATAAAATATAAAGTTTAAAATTAAATCAATACATGTATAAAAATTGTTGGATGACATGATTTATTCCTATCCTAGTATTATATTCAACATATATCAGGTTGGATCGAAGGGTTCCCCTTCCCTCCCCTATAAAAAGGTGCCATCTCTTCTCTAACACTCGCACTTCGAGAAATCATTGGTTCAGAAAGGCTCTGAATAAAAAATCTTCCTAGAATCTATCCCCTCATCCCAGAAGCCTCCCTTAGATAATAAATCCTCCCAAGAAACCCATTTGGTATAAACCAAAGGAAGCTACCCGATTAGTGGGTAACATCTTCTCTAATGTTTTTTAGTTTCATTTCCATTCTCCTCAACCTATAATATTTTTATTTTATGATTACATAACAACACTAGTATCCTAAATATACTAGGATGTTTTAATGATGTGTTTTTAATTTATACTTACACACACATCCATTTAATCGGTACCGAACATATTGTTTCTGTATACGGCGAACTACTACCTCATGAAATGATGATTGTCCAATTTCTCCCTACCACCTATAATAGTGGTAATTTTAATGGAAACTATATTAAATATGATATATATTATATTTATATTTTCTATATTCTTCACTAATTTTTACTTAGTATATATTTTTATGCTTTTTATGTTTTTAAATACACTAATTTTGTTTTAAGAAGTGTGGACTACTACCCCCTCAAATAAATATGACTTGTTCCCACTATAAATGGAATATATAAATCATGGTATTATTAAAAATATGAAACATAAATGATATTAATATATTACTAGTATTTTAATATACATTTATAACATTTGATTATTGTTATTTTAATATGATAATGAAATGAAAGTAAGTTCATGCATACGTACGACCTACCATATCCATGAATGGTTCATTTCATTTATTATCTCCAAATATTATGGATCTTATAAATACATATATAATGGATATATATGATATTTAAATCATGAATAATCTTCTATAAATGATTTAATTTGAACTACATGGACAATTTAGATCAAAACATGTTCATTTTCGACTCAAGTACCGAATATTGAAAAATCATGCGATATAAACTTAAGTAATTATATAATTATTATAAAATGGTAATAAGTTATATAAAAGGAATAATAAACATGAAAATGATTCTCAATAAATTATAAATTGACCTTTGATTATTATTCGGTAATAATACAATTTTACGTGACGAGTCAGACTCAACGTAAGGGACTTCTTCTCAATCTCCTTTCATTGAAGCATATTTTTATAATATACACCTCCTTTATTTATATGGTGTATAATCAACCCTTTATCATTTAATTTCATTAAATTTATTTCAAAATTGAATATATTTATATGAATATTTTCACTATACGCCAAAATGAATGTTTTTAAAGTATACGGCAACAATGACTTCTTCGCCGCCACAACCATTATTCAATTTTTGGCTTCCTCTATAAGAAACATAGATTTTAAAAGAAAAATAAAAACCAAACACACTTTTCATTTATTTTAGTTTTGAAAATGGTTTTAATAAAGGATTGATTAAGTCAATATCTTGAAATTATATCTTGTGATTGTAACGTAGAAATGTTTTCTTTCTTTTATGATTGTTTTATGTGTTATGATTATTTTGTGGTAATTAGAAATTTGATGGGTGGTTATGTGATAACCTAAATATGGGAGGTTATGTGATAATCCAAAGACAGGTGGTTTCGTGATAAACCATGGACGGGTGGTTACATTATAACCTCCAATTGATTTGGTATGTAAGTCATTTGTATGGCTATTCCATTTAGTGATGTGTGCAGAATTCGACTGAATGATTCTTCTATTTATGTATTTTTTTCCCAAGATACATTTATATGTTCTATGTTTATTTATTTGGGATTTATTGTAATATTTTGGTTACAAAAATGTTATGTTATTCCCATACATTTAGTGAAGTATATTTACTACTTCTTTAAGTTAAAAAGTAATAATATTTAATAATGTATCCATGGATTACATGTTTTTGAAAGACTAACAATTTTAATTCTTTATGTATCCATTAATGAGGTTTTTATGCCAATACCATGTCTATATATGCTTTGCATAGGACATAAAGAAGAATAGCATTGATGATGGGATTAAGTAAAAGTCATGTTGTTGAAACATGAATCGAACCATGTTTCTTTTTTAAAAAAAATATCAAAAAAATTATATAGTGAGTAGAAGTGTCTACTTGTAATATTTAAGTTGTTAAGTATGAGTTATGAAATAATTATATAAATCTACAAATCTGAAAAGATCCTCAACGTGAATTAAGGTCAAATTTTTGACTTATCTCAAGATTATGTAATGTTTAAGGTCATGGCCTTATAACTGAAGAACTAACCAAATTCCACTTCAGATAACAGAACGTTTTCTAGAACTACTCACTCTCCACATAAGATTTATCTTTTATATTCATACCTATCAATGGATCTAAAACTCAAGAAAATTAGGTACAAACCTCCATTAATATCCATTGAGACCAAAAAGAGATTTAACTTATAAGACATTACTAGGTTCTTTCCAGGAAATAACCACTTAAACCTTTTATAGTTCAATTACCACACCCTACTAGAACACCATGTGCCCAATAAAATGCACCTATCAGGTCTAGAACATACACTTTTAAATCATTCCATAGATCCTATGGCATCGAAGAACCTGCATATAGTTCTGATATTCTCGGCGTGCTGCTCCTATGACTTTTAGTAGATCAGGATATCATCAATGAATACGATGATGAAGCAGTCTAGGAACACAAAAAATATGGATTTCATGATCCTATGAAAATGACTGGTATATTTATAATACTTAATCACATGACTTTGAACTCAAAGTTCCCATTCATGCATCTAAAAGCAGTCTTTAGGATATCACACTACTTCACCCCCAACTAGAGATATCCAGACCTCAGACCAATCATATGAAACCAAATTTCCCATCTCATCTAGTTGAAAATATTGTATGTCCTCATAAGAGGGTAATGGTTCTTGAATATCATTTGATTCAACCAGTGATAGTCTATTCACAACCTTAGACCACCATCTTCCTTCTTTATAATAAACACAAGATCACCCCATGATAACATGTTTGGCCCGATAAAGACTTTATTCATCAAATTTTTTATCTGAATCATCCACTCCCGCAACTCAGTAGGTGTCATCCGATATGGTTCTATAAAAATCAAAGAAGCAGCTGGCTACAAGTTTATCTCAAACTCAGCATCATGTCGGGGGGTGGGGGGAGGGTACAGTCACAACATCATTGGGAATAACATCTAGGAACTCCCCAACAACTCTGTGGACCTCCACTGTCCCAATATCTACTGATTCCACTGATAGATAATCCCTCAATGAAATAAGAGGCTCCATACATCGACTACCCATATAACAACTCTACTCACCAAAAAACCACACGTCATCCATCCAATGACGAAAACATGACTCTTATTTGGAAGTTTTCAACAAACCCTTTCATGGAATATAACCAGTCAATGCCAAGAATGGCATCGTATGACTGCATCTATAGCATAAAAAGGTCCCTAGAAGACTGATGTGGTCCCTTCATCCATCTATATCCCTATCACACATCAAGAAAGTTGGTATGACCTCAAACTAGTGTCATCTATTCCAAGGGAATGGGAAGCCTCTCTATTTCTAGTCCCAGAGGATGGGCTAGACTGGGTGAAAGAGAGGAGTGTGAATCTCTTAAATCAAAAAAATAAAGGGTACTAAACAAGATGATAGTGCCTCTAACAACCTCTGGTCCTGCTAGAATTGATGCCTCTACTGTATTAAAATCAAAACTCTAGAGTCCTCTATACCTCTCCTAATGACTACCTCCACGACAATGCCCAGGTCGAGGTCCATGAGGAACACCCTGAGGTCAGCCTCTACCTTCTCCATCTCACCTTAGTGGAGCATGATCCTGTTGTACCTACTATTGAAATGACCTATCTAGGAACTACTTATGAGGATGACACTGAACATGTCCACCTATACCATACTGAGCATGAACGAACTCTAGACACTGGTCTGGAAGATGGTCTTGAATCCAACAACAGAAACACATCAATCCCAAGCCCATTGGAAAGGCACATACACCAATGGCGCCAAAAGGCTAGAAAGTAAACTGATGTGGTCACCCCCTTATTGCTGAAACCTCAAATGTCCTGATGCCAAGATCTTCCATTGAAAGCCCTACCTCTCAAATAACTCTTCTAGATCCCCTGTCACGATAGAACTCCTCACATGTGAATCCTCTAAATTACCTCCACATTCTTCTGAACCTTATATACATTGGAATAACAAAAGGAGTCAAAAAATATTGGATAAATGGTTGGATGGCCTCCTCAGGCCCTCTTACATGAGACTCCTTATTCAGAAAGGGAACTGGGGAGAGGCGAAGAAGATCCTTAAACGTGATCTCAAACTCCCACACTGATATACTCCCCTGCTGAAGGGCGAGCAACTCCTACCTCTTCTTAACCTTCATAGTCAACGAAAGGAACTCCACTTGAAACTCTTTCAGAAATTTGACCCAGAACACATCTTCCTCCTTCATCTCACCCAGATAAAGCATCCACCGCTAATGCAGATCTCCCCACATATGACTCACATCCTAACAAATTTAGTACTCTATCATATCCTAGATCAAATTGAATGTGATATAAAGTTCCTCGAGCCTTCTCTCTATCTCCACATCCGAAATAATACCCTTTTAATTTCCCAAGGCCTACTATTAGAAAGCACATAATGTTATTTTTCACATGTAGTCTTCTACTGGATGAACCCTCCATCGATCAATCGGATCATCCTACTATAACTCTACTGCCTAAGCCACATGACGATGATGACAGGGATCCACAATTGATTGGTAAACAAGGAATTCCAAATCCTAAGTAGTATGGAATTTTTTAAGATATATTTTAATTAATTCCTTACAAAATATCTATTTCAACCTTTTCATAACAAACCAATTTAAAAAATAACACAAATAATTATGATGCATGTACATTTCTTATGTGTTTACCCTATAAATGGTGTAGCCTTACATGGTCATTAAGTCGGCTTATATTCCTTTCATCGGATCATGGAGACCATAAAACCATGTGTCCTAGATAGTATTCCATACACTATGTCATAGACCAATATTGTCAAACACTGTTTCCCTACCAACCCATGAAATACTCACTATTTATAACTCCATAATCTATCATATCTCTCAACCATCACCTCTAATACCATTCTGTCAAAACCCCATCCCTCCAACCATGGCCCTCCAGAACTAACAATTAAGGAAGAGAGATAATGACCCCCTAAGTCCCACCCAATGTAGGGACATGGGTGGTGACCAACACCAAGGTATAAAAATATAAAAATGGGAGGCATTACATTTTTGAAAGAAACAATATTTGTAGATGAGATGATTAATCCCAAAAAAACTCAACAATATAAATTTATATATAAAATTAATCCAAATTCATCCCACATGAATTTTTAAAATATAACTGATAAAACAGGTCTCCAAAGTAAGTATCAAATGTAAATCTAGGAAACAATAGAGAAACTGTCAAGATATGATCTAGTAAAGTTTTTTATGTTCCTCAAAGCCCTCCAAGAAACCTAAAAACATTTTTATATATGTAGGGTGAGTATACAGGTATACTCAGTAAGAAAACCAGATTATCTCATACACATGTGAAATAAGAATACCAATTCCCCTGTGAGAAAAAAGAAAATCCAAAAAGAACCTAAGAAGGTACACTAACCTCCCAAACATCATTGGGGAATGCTCACCAAATAAAAAAATTAATGTAAAGGAATATAATGCACATCGATAATAGGGTACACCCCACACCACTTTTCCACTAATTATCTGCTCTCACCCACTAATGAAAAATGTCTTTCTTCTCCTACCTCTTCCAAATGTACAACATCAAAAACTCGCATGCACACACTTGGGCCTCACAACCACATCTCACACGTAGAAACCTATTCTACATAGCACATGAAATCCCACCTACTGACACCTAGGATACACAAACCACACCACATCCCATCTGAAGAAACCTAGGCCACCAACCACATTACGTACCTATGAAACCTGGGGAATCACAAAAAATATCATCACGAAGACACCTGGGAAATCAAAACTCATCTTATCCCAAAGAAACCTGGGAAAGAACAACTCACCTCATCTTGAAGACAATTGGGAAAGCACAACTCTCACGCACACTTTTGGGCCCCACAAACCATAACCTACCTGAGGAATCATGGACTACTGCCACCTAGAAGGAGAACCAAGGAAGAGTGGGTGGCCAACAATCCATCCTCCCACCGAGATGTTTGGGAAATACACTCTCCACCATGATGTTGGGGGTGTTCAGAACATAGTTCTCAACTAGGGTGGGGTTCATATAGAAATCACAAAATAAACACATGTATATATAGACATAATACCAAACACTGATGCCCAACCTATGGGATTTCAAACAAACAACCATTCCAAAAAAAAATTAACTTCGTTGTTATCTCTAAATGAAGTCAGAAAAAAATCCAAAACTTCTTTCTAATTCCCAACCAATTTTGTTAAAACATAACCATTATTATTACATAATTAATTTATTCATTCTATTAACCAAACCAACCCAACAAAGTCCAAAAACTTATTAAATAATTATTTATTCATTTATTTTATTATTTTCCTAGAATCTCCCAAGAAAAACTCATAAAAATCAACATAAGAAATCCCAAACATGGAAAAACTCTGGGGAAATTACCCATACCCACAAAAACATGTCTCCCAACTCTCAAACTCATCCAGAAACACAACTAAAACACAACTCGATTGCATACCCAATATACAACACTGCTCATCCATTCCATAATCAATATATATATCAACCTGAGATCCCATCACACCTTCTAGACCATCCCTCCATACACAACAAAACAATCTATACACAACACACAACCATGATTACAACCTTATCACCACAAAAACCAAACAAAATATAAATTCCATATTTAATATGGAATCCCTTATTTTGTTCCACTTGTTAAATCAAGGGTTATCATAGAATATATAAAATCCTAAGGATCCTGTTCATTATCTTGGTGTATGTGATTTTCCAATTTCCATTTAGATTGATACCATAATAACCACACCCAAAGCATCAAATACCACATCTTTAACCACCTCAAACAAAGACACCAGTGACCACTATTTCAGGTGGGCGTTCAGCTCGTATAATCACAATATTAATCAAAATAAGAAATGATACGAAAATAATGCAACAATGTTATCTACCCTTTTAATTCAATTATTCAGATATTTATCTTTGATTAATATGACACAACCATATTCCAAGGGAAACAAAATAAAAACCCCTCCCGCATGACAAACAAATAAAGAGAGACAAGGGAATCCCTACATAAAAGGGGTGTCAACATTTTTCAGCTGATAAGGGATCACATAACGGTCCTCCAATCACCTACCCCACAAGATCTATATCTATCTGAGAAAGTCGCAGCACCACCACACCAAAAACAACCGATAGAGACCCCATTAAAAATCATGGATAAGCACACACAATGGTTTTTCGAGGAGATACAGAATGAAATGACACCCAACCTAAAGAATCTACAATAACATAAAGGGTGAACATAACTTGGATCACCATAGATCAAAAAAGACCAATCACTGAGATCAATGGTTCAAAACAGGAGGAAGAGAGTTCGAATTTGTGAAAACCTGAGCAGCTAGAATTTGGTAAAACATTACAAAGTTTGGAGGTTATTGGATGTGTAATCCCCTTTCATGCCATGAAATCCTTCCAGGTCCACTTCCACTAAAAAACTCACCACCTCTTGATATTATTTTATTTTTGAAACCCCAAAATATTATACATCGTGAATCCCTCTTTCATGTAATTTGAAATTCTTCACATCGTGATGGTTTCTGCAACATGCCACTAAACCAAACGGCATGTTGTGAAATCAAGTTACCCAATGTGTAACCTCCCTACTTCCAGATTTTAACAACCAAACCTCTCAAAACTCCCTTCAAGCCACCTCTAATCACTTCCAACAACCAAACTCCCAAAGTAATGGACTGGGAAGGCACATACCATTGTAGTTTCACTTTAAATACAAACATGTTTGGATCTAGTTGATTAACTTGCAACTATTTTTTGCCACTATTTTTGTATCTATTGGTTAAATATTTTGCTACAAAATTGACAAATCATTTATTATATTTACAATTTGGAGGCATACATATATATTAATCTATATGGTGTTTTTTATATTGTTATTTAATGAAATCATGTTCAATGATGATGATTATTTGTAATTGTTGGGAATTATTAAAGATCAACCGCATTTATATGTTTTTTTCAAAATTAAAACCAAAATCTATTTCTCAATCAAATCAAGATCTACTGATTTTTTAGAGTATTGAATGATTATACACAGTCACAGTGGATTGTCAGCTTCTCATAATATGATGTTAATATTAGGGTTCCATAAAAAAGAACTAGAAGGCCCAAGCAAAGACTTGTAATATTTATATATCCTACAATCAGTTACAGAGGTCTCTATATAAGAGGACTTACTAGTGAAAATCACAAAACTCATAGAGTGGATAATTGGTGGAGAAGACTAGATGATTTTTGTTCCATGAACCACTATAAATCATTATGTTCTTTATTTATTTATTTTCACTAGAAACTAATCTTTTAGAGAAAAGTAACGAATCAATTTATATGAAAGAGGGGTTTTGTAATCTTTTACGGGTTTTTAGAGAAACCACACATTTAAAGAAGCAGTGTGGAATTGGAGGAAGTTATGAAATAGAATTACCCTCATCTATTTTGTTATGTGAAATGAAAATCTTTAAGGAAATTTTTCTAAAGGGAGGGGGAGAATATTACTACACAAACTTTTATAAATAAAATTCACCTATAAATTCAATTAAATTCATTGTTATATGTTATGGGTATAGAAAACACATGCACTACTTTGGTTTTATTATATTCTATCAGATTTAAAAGACTATTAACTATCATTACCATTAATAATATAGTCTTTTAATAGTGATAATATGATTTGTATAAATAATGTGTTTTGAAAAATCAAAATTGACACAGAGAAAGCGATGTACTCAACTATTATGATAGGACCCTATTAATCCCATTTATCAGATCTCCCAAGGGAGATACCATCATAGGGATTTTACCTTGACTAAGCTCAAGATGAGATCCAAAAAAATTAAAAAAGAGAAAAACCATTTATAGGATAAGTTCATGCTCATCAAGATTACATCCCAATCCATGTATGCTGAACCACCCCATAAAAGTCTCACCATATTTCACCTTACTCTTTAGGTGTTTTTTGGTGTATTTAATGGATATGTGTCAAGACACTAATTGTAATGTCTCTGACCCAGAAGCCCCTAACCAGTGCCCCAATGCGGGTTTCCACCTGACCTCCAGCATGCCTCCCCGTTTTCTAAAGGTTTCCATCTAGATGTGAAGTTCTGATTAATCCTGTGGGGATAATATACCCAATCTTTCAGAGTGAGAAACAATACAAAAATAAAAAATAAAGGAAACAATAACTAATAATCCATGAACAAAAATCGATATAAAATCTCAAATCGGGTTCAAACCAATACTAAATAATATACATGTAATGTCATGCTAATAGTTCCAAAATTGAAAGGAAGCCCCAAAATAAAGAAAAATAGAAGACTCCCCAAAATGGGCCTTGAATCCTGGTTTGAAACCCTATACATGCATGTCCCATGAGAAAATCAACTCCCTAGAGCATGGGATTTACACTTTTCCTAAATAGAAACCATGAAATCTTCACAAGTACCTAATGGTAGCCCAAGTAGTGTTTGAAAAAAAACTCGGAAATCTACCACCAACTGTGTACAAAATATCTAGCACAAACACATAGTGTAAGAAAGAAATAAATTAATGACATGTCAAAAACTAGAATGTTAGTTTCCATTAATCAACATCCTTTAATTAAAACATTTTTATCATTAACTCCATTTCACCATTTATACAATGTTCACTACTTAATTCATTTTCATCAAAAGACCTATGGGTTAAGCATTACATCATTTACACTATGGCCTATTTTGATCACATATGATGTGTAAGGGAATAAATAAGGTTCCTCATATCTCTAGGGATATAAATATCATAATTAATCATGTCGTAGTTACCTTGGAGCCTCAGTCTAGGTAGTTTCATATGATGCAACCATTAAAGACCTAGAGCATTAGTTCAACACACTAACCCGTGCATTTTTGGGGTGGGCTTAGAGCATAAGTACAATATGACATATGGGAGGAGCCATAGTTCTTTACCCAACATTAATAATCCATGTGAACATTATTATACATCCATTTAACATATATATACCAATTCAAAACGATAAAAAATCAATAAAGATAACAATAAATCTTCTAATTCCATTTAGAACATAAATAATCTGCATGCCATAACCCATTCACACATTTACCATTTACTTAGCATATCTTTTTTACCCAAAACCCATTACATAATTTATCCCACATATCATAACCAACATGTTCCATCATTATCCCATTTAACATATTCATCAATACCCATGTGTTAACCCATTTACACACCAATAATTTCATAATCCTTAAATCAATTACATATTTCCATTACCAATTCTTAAGACACCAAACAACTCACATTAATCCATTTATACTTCTATTTATCCATTATGCTAGACAATCCCTTATACCAATATCAACAACAATACATGACAACTAATAATAGAATTTTACAAATACATATTAGATATTAACATAGTTATTATGGTCTCTACTTATTTAAAAATAAAATCCAAACACAAAATTACAATTTTCCAAGCTCAAGAATATCGGTGCACCCTCGGGGTGGCCCTAAATCAGTCAAGTCATCCTCAATACATTCCATGGGAATTTTGAGGGGTCTAGATCATTATTATGCCAAAAAATTTTACAAAATATAACTCAATGCATCTAATACACAATAAGAGGGACGAAATATCACAAAAACCCAAGAACAAATATACAACAAAACGATGGGATATAACTTGTAGACCACCAACCTCAAATATGAAGATTAATTAACACTTAACTGTAGACATATATCCTAATTTAGACACCATTTGAATCCCCAACTAGATTACACATGAAAAAATAGGGTTTTAGGAATTCAAAATAATATTAGAGAAACTAAAAACCAAAATTAGGAAAATAGAAGCAAGTGGAGCATTAGACTTACCTAGAGCATTGATCCACAACTGATGCCACTCAGAACGGACAACAATCGAAGGATAAACACCCATTGGGAAGAATTGGTTGATTTGTTTTGTCCCTAGGGTTTAGAGTGGAATAAATTAGGAAGAAATTGTGTGAGGGTAAAAAATAATGATGGTAAAACATGTAATGTTTTTCTTTATAATGGGGAGTATGGTTTTCCCACACTGTTTTCCAAATCATGCACAAACTGTGTACCACCCACTATCCAAGAGGGGTTCTGCCTGCACAGTTACCTGGGGAGGCCCACATAGTTGGAAAAACCATGTTCCAACCCTATGGAATTTCACTATCTGAAACTATAAGGTTTGGTTCCCCACTCACATAGTTTACATTAACTATGTGCAAACTGTGCAACGTGAATAGATTGGGGTGATTCCTTTTTCTTTTATGTCCCGAACCCCAAGAACACTCCCTAACCTCCTCAAGCATTTGGTAACCCTTTCATTAAATAAAATTAAGATACTTAATGAAAATATAAATAGGTAAATACCCTAATGAATTCATTTATAGAGACCCTAGACTTTAACGTATATTATTTCATAGTTTTAAGAACATTTAATAATCAAATTACAAGCCATGTATCATGATGTCTAGTGTCCTTGGAAGATTTGGTACATAATTAAATGTCATGAAAGATAAATAAATACATCTTTTATTTAATCATTATAATGAGATTATAACTCTATTTTAGACCTTATAACAACATAGGATAACCTGGGGAAAACATGAACAAAAGGGATGAGCTAAGAAGACCAGAATGGAAATACGTATAGGAATAATACATAACACGTGGGTTAGAAGGCATAACATGATGGAATAAAAGGAAAGGATCATGAATAATCATAATGTATAATAACATGTATAACATGAGAAACATATATTAAATTCATCATAGGAATATGGTAACAATATATAACAAGTCATAAATGGAATCAAGGTTATCTTCCAAGCCTATATGACATGGTGTACAAAGTCCCATAATGGAATCTGGTTCACTACCCATACCAACATCACATCTCATGAAAGTAAACATTATACAATGAATTGGAGAACTATTTGGTCATACCCATCATAACATGTTCATGAATATGTGTGTAAAATGTTTAATAATACATAAGGAATCAAACAAAAATAGGAGGTTTACCCATGGAAATAAAAGGGTATCCTAATCATGTCATAAATCATTGAAAATGGGTGTATCATAAAAGTGTCCATGAAGAAATGGATTCAGAACATACATGGACATTAATAAAGAAAAATAGGCATATATAATGATAAATAGTGTCAAAATAAAGTGAAATTATTTAAAAGAGTTTGTAGGAAACATTATAAATTAGCCACTTTAGTACGATTTTAAGGGAAAGTATTAAAGAGACTTTAAAATGAAAAAGGATTAATTGGTTTCACAAAACCATAAATAAATCAAAATAGTTTTTCTAGATAAAAATAGTCACTTAATTTAAATAATGGTGTCTTGAAACAAATTATTTACAACACCTAATAATTGGCATGATATTGGAAAATTCCATTTTATAGAGCTTGCTTGTGGAGAATATTTGATAAGGGAACCTTCTTAAAACATTCATATACATGTAATGGAATGATAATATGATATTTTTATATGAATTTGGAACACATATACAGAATTTATAATAATTAAACAAAAATAAATAAGTATTACATTAGAATAAAGAGAGAGAAAGAGTAACCTAAAGGAAAAAATGGGATTTTGGCTAGAATCCCTTTTCTTATGTCCAAAATGGGTTTTCACTTGATCTTGACGTCATGAATAATAAAATTAGATTGATTAATTAAAAATTACCAGACCTTTTTCAAAATTTAATTCGTTTATTGCAATTTTATTTATTTAATTTATGGATTTTGATGAGTTATAGTATTCAATTTTATTATTTAAGAGGATTTGTTTTCTTAATTTTCTTGAGAGGTTTCCTTGTTTAAGTGTATATAAGTTCATGTAAAATAGAAATGTAAATCTAGAATTGATGCTATAATTAATTAATGAACATTTATAACATTAAATGGTCTTATAAATAATTTTCATATATGGTTTTGGGATGAATCATTAGATAAATAGTTAATGATAACTGTTTAGTTTTATTTTGGTGGTTTTTTTATCATCACAAACTGGTTTTGTTTTATTAATTAAAAACATGGGTGTATAATTGTTCTAGAACAATAGATAGGATGTAATACATATATTATAATTTTTTAACCATAAAAATGGATATATAATCATTCTTTAAGTCCTTTATGGAAAATGAAAATTTATTGTCCTTGAAGGCGATAAATTAACACCTAACGAATGACGTTTTCATTTCTATAAACAAAGAGATGGTAGAAGGGGATTTGATGATGGATTATTATATTATCATAATAAAATTATAGCATATATAAGTTACTAGAGTCATCATTCCATTTTAATGAGGGGAGGAGATGATAGAATCTGGGGAAGGTTTAAAGATTGAGATGTCTGAGGAGAAGAGGTGGTGAGGGGTGGTATTTATAGAAGGGGAGATGAGTGTTTTCTCAATTTTTTATTCATTAGTTTATTATTTTCTTTTTAAAAAATAAATTGTGAGGATTACATGACTAAATATAGTAAATAGATAAATATATTTCTATCTTATGGTACTTACATTATATATGACTCAAGTAATAGCGAATTTAACTTATAATATATGTATATAATGTAAATTACTGTATTTTACTATTAACCAAAAGTTCAAGTATTTCAAAAAAATCCAAAAATTTAACCCTAACCATTTTTAATGTAAATAATTAATAAATGAATTGCATTTTATGAAAATAATTTTATAAATATGAAAAATTTAATTTTTAATTAAATTCATCATTTATTAGAAAAACATATTTTAAAATTATAATTGATTTTAAAACACTTTAATGAATTAAATATGGTCTCATAAAATTATATTAAAATCATAAGACAAAAAATATTTATTTATGAATACATTTTATTAAAATAAAATTTCTTTAAAATAATTTTATTAATTAGTAAATTGCGATTAAAAATTTATAATTCAAAAAAATACCAGCACTTAATTTATCATACATTTACTTAATCTATGATATAGATATATAATATTTTCATTTGTAAGATTCCAAAATTTTATTTATACTTTCATAGGTGAGTTTACTACTATATTGGCTAGTTTACTATTCATAACGATCACATTACTATTCCATAGTTCAAGTAAGTATTTAATCGGTATGGGATCTTTATCTTCTATAAATACCTATTATTTCAAATTTATTCATTTATAATGTTTTTATTGTTTTCTTAATGTTGTTTTCTATGATTATACTGTATTACATAATTATAAGAAGTGAATTTTAATTGAACAATTTATGGGTCGTTACATTCCCCCCCCCCTTATGAAATTTCTCATATGAAATTTTGTTTTATATACTAAATAGGTGAGGGTACTTATCCATCATCACTTCAACCAATTCCCATATTTCCTCTTCGTACTTATGTTTTGGCCATAGTACTTTAACCAGGTGAGTAGTCTTTTTGAATAGAACATTATCTCTATGGTACAAGATCTTCACTAGATTTTCCACGTAAGAGAGAAAATACTCCAATTGTACCACCTATGAATTTAGTAAATTTTAAGGATTTGGTATGTACTTCCTTAAGAGGGATATAGGGAATACATTTTTTATTCAATAAATTGTTGGTGGGAGTGCTAGTCGATAAGCCAAGGATATGGAATGATCAAGGATCTCAAAGAGGAAGATGTTCCTAGGAATTAGCTTTCATTTCATCCAAAATATCATGATCCTCTTCCATGGAGATATGCAAGGGAATACCATTTCTCCATCATTAAACTAAAGGTACCATCAAAGATTTTTTGTGTAGGTATCTTGACAACATTGGGATTCTTTGATGTTCCACCAAATGGTTTTCACCATATCCGCTATTTCTTTGACCATTTCATGTCCTAGCAGCTTATGTTCACTAAATTCATCCCATCATACCAGTTTTGTGCATCTTTTCCCATAAAGGGCTTAATATGGGGCCATTTAGATGCCTGGGTGGAAGCTATTATTATAAGAGAATTCATCCAGTGGAATATGTAGGTCTCATCCTCCCATGAATTCCCTAGAACACTTTCTCAACATGTCTTCTAGTTTTTGAGTAGTATACTCAGATTGGCCATCATTATGAGGAAAATATGCCACACGAATTTCATATTGGTTCTTAGAGCATATTGGAGACTTTTCCAAACATTGAGGTGAATCTCAAATCTCAATTAGAAACTATCTATATTGGTAGTCCATGCAGTGTTAACAGTACTCTAATATATATTAATGGAAATTGATCTTATGATAAGTCGTCTCTAATTTAGATAATGTGAGTTTCCTTTATAAGACAATCTATAGTAACCCATATGGCATTGTTTTCTCTGGATATCTTCAGAAGTATAATGACAAAGTCCTTGGTAATGTTCTCTCACTTCCATGATAGAATGGTTAGTGGTTGTATCATCCCCTTAGACTTTATTATTTCATCCTTAACCTGTGGACATACCAATCACTTGGACTTATATTTAATGATTTCCTTTTTCATATTTTCCCACCAATAGTTCTCTCAGAGATCTCGATACATCTTTGTGCTCCCTGGTTGAATAGAGAAGGTCGATCTATGTGTATAATTTAGAATCTCCTTCTTTATTTCATGATTGGATGTTAGACATAATCTTCACCTAAATATCATGAATCCTTCTTCATATATTTTAACCTCTAAGGATTTCCCTTTTCTCATGGATTTCACATTCTTCTGAGTTTTCACATCATTCCCTTGAGAATCCTTTATTTTGGAAATAAGGTATGGTTGAGAAATCATCTGATAAAGGATTAATGATGTTACTTTTTTAATAATTCCCATATCTATCCTTTAAAAATCTAAGAAGATTGGATCCTTATAAATTTTCATCATTGATAAAATTTAAGATCCTTTATACCTAGAGAATCTATTACCTTATTTGCGTAACCTGGATGGTAGTGGATTGAGAATTCATAATCCTTTATGAGATATAATCATCTTCACTGGATAATATTATGTTCCTTCTTTTTGAATATATATTTTAGGCTCTTATGATCATTTTATATCTCACAGTTCTTCCCATAGAGATAATGCTGCCATATTTTCAATCCAAAGATCATATATGCTAACTCCAATTTATGCATGGGATAGTTTTTCTCATGAATTTTCATCTACCTTAAGACATAGGCTACTAATTTATCATTTTTTATTATTACACAACCTAATCCCTTCATTGATGCATCACTGAACCCCATGAAGAGCTCCACACTTTTTAGAAGTGTGAGTATTATTGGGACTAAGTTGGATGGATAAGGAAGTAAGAAAAGTTTTTGTTATAGAGTGTTGTCTTATATTGTTAAAGAAGGTAAATCAAATACATTTGTAAAGGTCTTGGAAACTATGATGATGATTTCTTGATTTTTATTTCTCAAATATCATAAGTTTGGAGAACTTGTGATGCAAGCCTTATGAAGAGTAGAGAGAGTAAAGAAGTGATTTTGGAAAAGGAAAGAATGTGGTGCGTAAGTCAAGAGTGGCACGCAAGTATTGGTGCACAAGTATTGGTGCACAAGTATATGTGGTGCGCAAGTCATATTTTAAGATAATCACATGAAAATTTGACAAAGGAAATAAAATGGCGCGCAAGTTAAAGATTGGAACGCAAGTCAAAAAGTGGCGCGCAAGTATAAGTGACGCGCAAGTGTGGCGCGCAAGAATAACTGGCGTGAAAGTGTGGTGTGCAAGTATAAGTGGTGTGAAAGTGTATGTTGTGCGCAAGTCATATTCCAACATCATCATATCAAAATATGACAAAGGAAAGAAAGTGTCGTGCTAGTGATGGAAGGGCGTGCAAGTGATAGAGCAAAACGCAAGTGATGGAGGAAAACACAAGTAGGAACCGCGTGCAAGTGTATGTGGTGTGAAAGTCACCAAAATTCATATAAATATACTACCAGCCTCCTCATTTTTTAAATATCAACACTTAAGTGAAAATTATATCTCTGATCGTGCAAGTATTAGAGCATTCTCTGATCGCGAAATTAGTAGAGGGCGGCGCGCAAGCTGAAGTGGCGCGCAAGATGAGGGTTGAATATACGGCACGAAAGTAGGGTGGTGCGCAAGTTTTTCCATGAAATTTTTTCCAAAAAAGTTTTTCCGCACAAGTTGTCAGAGGAACGCAAGCAGTTGGCGTGCAAGTAGGGAGCCGTGCAAGCAGGTGGCACTCAAGCAGGGAGGCGCACAAGAAGGGAGGTGCGTAAGTAGGGAGTGGCACACAAGCTGTCAGCACCAGGATGTTCTTACTTGATTTTGGGTAGGAAAGTGAAGATTTTTTTTGAAATATTTTATTTTTGAAAGTTCATTCAGAAGAACAGAATCATTAAATTTCCATATTTGTGCTAAGAGGGAGCACACGAACTATTGGATTATTTTCAAAGTGCTACACGAGTGTAAGGGTATATCCTACTCATTATAATCCACATAAAAGGATTTTTTTCTAGTGGATTGTGTGGTACTGGATTGTTTCTATACCATACCAAGAACGTAGCTACTCTTGTTGAGTAGTGAACCTTTTAAATCTTGTGTTCCTTTGGTTTTGGGTGTTCAGCAGGGAAGAAACTCATTAATAGGAGGTGAAGGTTGTTCAAAAAAGGGGAAACTTAGAATGAAAAGGATATCACTGATTCACCCCTACCCCTCTTAGCGATACTTGGATCCTAACTAGGAACATCATTTGGTATCAGAGTGACAGGTTCCCTTCATTTTTTCTTTACTGAAGTGGTTTAAGAGAAGTTGTGATGGAGAATCTAAATTGTGTGAACAGTAAGGGGATTCTGATTTTTGATGGAGGGAACTGTCACATCTGGAAGGACAGAACGATGCCTTATCTTATGTCTCTTGGATATGATGTTCATGAAACTACGACAGATGGATCTCCTGTTATTGATAACAAGGTTCATCTTACTCCTGTTGATAAGAAGAACCTTGAGAATTATGGAAGAGCTAAAAATGCATTACTCTCATCTCTTTATGAGGCTTAATTTTTAAGAGTGAAAAGAGTTTCTACATCTAAAGGAATATGGGACAAACTGAAGAATATATATGAATGAAATAAAATATTGAAGAATGCTAAAATACAAATCCGGAGACTGATGTATGAAGACTTGAAAATGGGATAATCTGAATCTGTTGGGAATTTCTGTTCTAGGATAAATGATATTTTCAGTACAATCCGATGTCTTGGTGAAACATTGGAGGATTATACAGTTTTCAAAAAGATTTTGAGAATTCTTCATGACAAGTTTGATTCTAAAGTGTCTTCATTAAAAGATATAGACCCTGAAACATTATATTTGGATTATTTTCATAGCACTCTCATTACTTATGAGATGAGAAGGGAGAAGACTATGAAGGGAAAAACAAAAGCTGATAGAGAAATGTCATTCAAGGCTACAAAGAGAGAGAAGTCAAAGAAGAATCTTATTAAAGATGATTCTGGTGAATCTGATTCTGAAGATGAGGTATGTAAAAACATTGATAAAATTTTATGCTTGTTTTCTAATAATTTGAAAAGAGGTACAGAGAAATACAAGGGTAAACTTCCCTTGAAATGTTTTGAGTGTGGATCCATTGGTCACTGTAAGAACCCAGATCTTCTTTTCAGGTACGTTTTTCCTTTTTCTGGTGTTTTTTTGAAAAATGGTTTTTCTGGAAATTTTCAAAGTACACACCATGTACTTTCTGAGTACACGTCGTGTACTCTGATCTGGTTCGAAGTCATGTGCTGGCCATGCTAGGCCACACACACGTTGTGTAGGGGTGATGTGGAGGCCGATTTTGGTGGTGTACGGAAAGGACCTAGTACACGAAGTGTACTTTTTTTCATTAAATGGACTGGGGTCGTGACTAACCCCCAAAATCATTTTCTTCTTAAGTTTTCATCCATCTGAGAGCGACCGTACGGTCGGATCTTCGATGGGATCCCGCCTCGCTGTCTGTTCTCTGATTCGAGCACGGTCGATTGCGTTGGAATCGCAAAGGTGATTTCTTCCTTCTACTTGAGCCTTGTTTCTTGATTCCTCCTCATTTCTCAAGTTATCGTGGGATGAAAAGTTTTTGCGTTTTCTCAGATCTACGTTGTTCTAAGAGGAATATGTCGTCGAGATTCGCGTATATCGATCTCTTCGGATCAAGGCAGGTGGTTTGTGCCTTTCAGTAGAAAGTTGATGAATATTTTGTGCAATTTCCACCAATACCCTTGAACAGGGTATTGCGTGTTTCCTGTTTTTCCCTTGTTACTTGCCTGCTTTGCGTGATTGCTTTACCAGAGGTTATTGCTTATGATTAGAGTAATTTGTTTGTGCTCAGTTTGCTTTATCATGCTTCTTCTGCCTATTTGGCATTTTTCCAGTTTCCATTCCTAGTTGTAGGATAGTGGAATTTTTGATTATTTATGCTGTTGAGCCTTAGTTGTTAGCCAAGTAGTTCTTGAGGTTTACTTGGACGATACACGCGCTCTGAGCATGTTTATCTATACTCAGGACTGTGAGAACCTAGAGTAGCAGACCATAGGGAGAATTTACGGAAGGGCTTCTCCAGAGTGTCTTTTAATCATGATGCGAGACCAAAGGGAGAATTGATTGAAGGGATTCTCCAGAGTTTCTTTTAAAAACGATGTGGGCCACAGGGGTGATTGACATTGAGTGCTTCCTCATAGAGCCTTTAGCACGATACGAGACTATAGAGGGAATTGACGGTGAGTGCTTCCCCAGAGAGTCTACTTAATTACGTAGCTGAACCAGAGGGGTGAGACTGTGTGTGCCTCCCAGAGGGTTGCTAGTACTATAGGTTGAACCATAGGGGTTAGGCTATGAGATCTTCCCAGAGGGTTACCTGTTTTTCTTCTTGTTGCTGGATGCTTAGTTGTGTGCTATACTTGTTAGAACTGTGGATTGTAGCTTCTTGTGCTTTTCTATTTACTACTTCTTGTTTTAGTACAGACATGTATTCATTAACTGTTAGGCACAAGTCTTTGGGTGATTTCCTACTGGGATTATATCTCACACCTGTTTGGGCCATGCTTTTGGGCCTAAGCAGACTATGTTGCTGTAGGTATAGATAAGGGAAAGCGCCCTTATACTTCAGGATCTTGATTACACCAGGAGCATGGGAGCAAGGGACTGAGTCGTGGCTCGCGATGCCGAGGAGCTTACTTTGTTTTCTTTTGCACTTAGTTTCAGTTTTATTTCAGCACGTTTTTGTGTTTGTTATTTTCCATAGATACTTGTACCTGCTACATCATTTTCATCATAGTTATATATCTACATTTCTTCCAATGTTTGGTTTCTATTGTTATGCATGTTGTTTACTACTTCATCTGTTTATTGTTGTTTTCTTACCTTGTATACCTTACCGAATGAGGGTATAGTTTCCCCACGGACTCACCAATGCCCTTGCTTCTAGTCGGCAGCCTCTGGCATTCTGGGAAATACGCTTGGGGTCATGTGTCGAACCGGGTACGGGGCACTAGTGGAGGGGCTCCGGACTCGGGTCGTTACAAAGTGGAATCAGAGGAGTTATTTTCTCCCACTTTACTGTTCGGAGACTTTAGCTAGGGATTGGATGGATTTGGTACTTGGTATTAAGCTGTGCCCGGGAGTAGCTAACCCGTGTATAGGGAAAAGTCATACTGCCTCATTAATTGCATTTTTATGGTTTTGAGATTTTATGGTTGGTATGTTTCCACCTAGAGTGATTCGTATGACTTGTGCGGTCAGTGTTTTGATATTTCAATTCTATTTTTGTCGCAACCCGATGAGATGAGGGTATACCATCTCATGCATCATATAGGAACTGGTATAAATCGCATTCCATGCATTCATTCCATGCCATCTAGGGTGCATTAGCGATTGCAAGCTGTTGTGACAGGCTCTGTGTAAATTATGCATGCTGTTGTGATAGATGTTTGATAGATTCTCTTCTGTTGTATTAGAAAACTGTTGTTTTGTTCTTTGCTCAAAATGAACTCCAAATTTTGGTTCTGGAGGTGTTATGGGCCCTCATGGATCGGAATTTGGCATATTTTCCCTTATTTTAGTGTTTCTGGAATTCTGCGCAGTTTTTGAGCTACTGCCTAGAAAAACCCAGAATACATGGCGTGTACTTTTTAGATACATGCCGTGTAGTTTTCTGTCTGTGTCACTGACCGTGTGAGCAGAACACAGTGTCATGGGAGAAACTTCGGGAACTTCCCATGTACCATTGGTACACACCGTGTGAGTTCAGATCCGTATACCCGGCCGTGTCACTAACAACACGGGTTGGGGATGCTTGGGTAGAACATGTCATGTCCATAGGGAACATGCCATGTAGTCCTGTCTAGGTATCCGGCCGTGTCATGAACAACACAGGCCGGCATGACCTTTTCTGCACCCTCTGTCCGTAGGGAACACGCCGTGTAGTCCTGTCCAGGTACCCGGCCATGTCACGAACAACACGGGCCGGCGTGACCTTCTTTTCCACACGCCGTGTTTGTTAGGAACACGTCGTTTAGTCTTGCCTAGGTACCCGGCCGTGTCACGAACAACACGGGATGGTGTCCCCTTCTCCCATGCATGCCATGTTTGTTCGGATAAAGCTGTGTAATGTTCAGCCGTGTAGACAGCCGTGTTCCTAACAACACAGACCGCTGAAGCCTTGTCTAGTGCACGCCGTGTTTGTTTCGAACACACCGTCTAGTCTCTGGTTGAGTCGGACCGTGTTGGTTAGCCGTGTAAGGAGACTCGGGTAGGAGAATTGTTTTCTAAGTACACGCCATGTGTGGGGGTCAAAACGCCGTGTAGTTTGAAGTGTACATGACTTGTAGGGTGAGAGTACACACCCATGTCAGTGGTTTAAGAAGACACACCGTGTAGTTTTATACACATCGTGTAGTCGTGTTTTGCAATCTTGTGTGTTTTTCTTCCCCTGTTCCCATTTTGTGATCTTGTGTTCTCTGTCCTTGTTTTCCTGATCTAAGGTGTACTTTTGATCTTTCAGAGCTGTGGCTCGGAGACGTCCTCCGGTCGTACGTCTGTTTTCAGGCAGTGATCAGACCTCAGACGGGGCTGATCAAGGACTTCCTGTCGATCCCCCAGCTGAGCCAGCCTTGGCAACGGTTGTTGTACCAGTCGCGGGTGTTGATGCACAGTTCAGGGAAGGGTTCATGAGGACGATGTAGGCCTTCCAGGGAGCACCGCCTCTTGCCTCATCTATGGTAGACTTGACGCGGGACTTTCAGCAGAAGCATCCTCCCATGTTCTCAGGGGTGGGAGGACCTCATGCTGCAGAGTCATGGCTGGAAGCCATGCTAACTATATTCGAGCATCTGGAGACACCTCCAAAGTGGCAGTTCAAGCTCGCCACCTACATGCTTTGAAACTCCGCCAAGAGGTGGTGGGACGTGATCTCACAGGCGGGTCAGCAGCATGCTATGACTTTGGAGGAGTTCCAGTGCGTGTTCTACGACTACTTCTACCCGGATACCCTGAGGGTCGATCGAGCTCGGGAGTTCATGAGCTTAGAGAAGGGTAATCTTTCTGTCATAGAGTATTCCTATCATTTCACTGAGCTGCAACATTTTACACCCCTTCGGAATGGGAGTGGGGTGTTCTTGGCGAGGAAGTTTGAGGATGGACTCACGTGGGAGATTCACTCGTAGGTGAACATCTTACAGCTGACTTCCATTACATCCATCGTCAACCAGGCACTGATTGCGGAGTGCAATCTGAGAGACTCTGGAGCTGCGAGTCAGGGCGGTTCTACTTCCAGAGCTATCTTTCCTTCATATGACAGCAAGAAGTGCCGTAGGGAGCCTACGCGTGGTGATTGGAGGAAGCGAGAGACATCTTCAGGAAGCCAGGTGACATGCTACCAGTGTGGTGGGACAGGGCACATGAGGCCACAGTGCCAAAGGGACCCCGTGGAGTGCTGATATTGCGGCAAGATGGGTCACCCTCAGCATTTCATCCAGGTTTTATCACCAGCAGCAGGTGACCGGGGTTCTTCCATGACTCCTCATTTAGGAGAAGCCCCACCAGTCTCTCACCAGTTAGGGAACTCGAGTTCTTCCGACCATTCGAGCCAAGGTGGAGGTCGAGGCCGTGGTGGTCATCCACCATTTCCTCAACACCAGTAGGGTGGTTCAGCTCAGAGTGGTCAGCCAGGGGTGTATGGCCGCGGTACAAGACAGTCTTTCGCCATGGAGCAGGCTCATCAGGAGCAGGATCCCGACCCTTCTACAATTAGAGGTACGATTTTAGTAGCCTCAGTTTTATCTTCATCCCTTTTCGGTACTAGTACTACGCATAACTTTATCTCTGTTGCTGTCGTGGAGAGCCTTGGACTCTGCAACATTTCTTCTGCCAACTTGTTGACACTAGACACACCTTTGGGAACGAGGACATCTTGGGTATGCCAGTGTAGAGAGTGCCCTCTCGAGGTGGCATGGTATCACTTCTTATGGGATCTGTATGTCTTAGAGATAACAGGCTATGATTTCATCCTTGGAATGGACTGGTTGATTCCCTTTCAAGCAGTTGTTGATTGTTATTGCCGCAGAGTCAGTTTCATTTCACCAGGGGGAGAATCTTTCCTTCATAGAGGCGAATGGGACGTTCGGACGAGTCGGGAGGGACTCGAGCATCTTGGGCTAGGAGGGGTGACAACCCAGATTGCTAGTCTTTATTTGGATGATCAGGGGACTCCACGGTTGGACTTTCCTCCAGTGGTGGATCGATTCAGGGACGTCTTTCCAGAAGACTTTTCAGGTTTTCCTCCGGAGTGTGAGGTAGACTTCGCTATTTAGCTCATGGCAAGAGTGGCACCGGTGTCCATTCCTCCCTATAGGATGGCCACACCTGAGTTACAGGATCTCAAGAAGTAGTTGGAGGAGTTACATGCTAAGGGTTTCATCCGACCTAGTACTTCTCCTTGGGGTTCACTTGTTCTGTTTGCAAAGAAGGCAGACGGTACCCTTCGGCTTTGTGTGGATTATCAGAAGATGAACCAGTTGATGGTCAAGAACCGATATCCATTGTCGTGGATTGATGACCTTTTCGATCAGCTTCAAGGAGACCTAGTGTTCTCAAAGATCTACTTGAGGTTCTTTTATCATCAGTTGCACGTTAGACCATCAGATATACCTCTGGCAGCCTTCAGGAGAAGGTAAGGTCTTTACGAGTATAAAGTCATGCCCTTCGGACTCACGAACGCACCTACAGTTTTCATGGCACTGATGAACCGAGTGTTCCATCCTTACATGTATTCCTTCATCGTGGTCTTTTTGGATGATATCTTGGTGTACTCTCACACTCGACATGACCATGCCACCCATCTTGAGATCGTTCTATGTACACTAAGAGAGCATCAGCTTTGTGCTAAACTCTCGAAGTGCCATTTCTTGATGGATCAGATTCACTTCTTGAGTCACGTCATCTCAGAGGCAGGAGTATCTATGGACCCAGAGAAAGTGAGAGTTGTAGTTTCCTGGGAGCAGTCGAAGAACTTTTTTGAGGTACAGAGCTTCCTAGGGCTGGTTGGATACTATAAATGCTTCATTCAGGACTTTTTTCTCATCTATAAGCACCTTTGATAGGTTTGACCAAGAAGGGTGGAAAGTTCTTATGGTCAGATTCTTGTGAGTCATCCTTTCAGGAGCTGAAAGGGAGGTTGACATCAGCACCGATACTAGTCTTTCCAGATCCAGGCAAGAGCTACACTGTTTACTGTGATGCTTAGGGTATCGAGCTGGGAGCTGTGCTTATGTAGGGAGATGGAGTCGTTGCATAGAGGTCTCGGTAGTTGAGGCCACATGAGAAGAACTACCCTACGCATGATCTAGAGTAGGCAGCTATTGTTCATGCCTTGCGCTGTTGGAGACACTACCTCCTGGGTGAGTACTTTATGGTCTTCACTGACCACAAGAGTCTCAAGTATATCTTCACTCAACATGATATGAATCTGAGGAAGCGAAGGTGGTTCGAGTATCATCAGTCTTTTGATTTTGATATTGCCTATACGCCTGGAAAGGGCAATGCTATGGAAGACGCGTTGAGCAGGAGAACTCAGATTTAGGCAGTTTAGGAGGCTAGTAGTGAGTGGAATCTGATGGATCTATTCTCTGAGATGTATCTAGAGGTGCACGACAGACGGGGACATACCCTTCTGTCTTCTGTAGTTGTTACCTCTACGCTACTTGATCGGGTACGGATGAGGCACCTATCAGACTCAGAAGGCTTAGTCATGCGGGAGAGTGTGTCAGGAGAGGACACTCTTCCTGGATGGACAGTGGGTGAGGATGAGATATTGAATTTCCAAGGATGCGTATGGGTGCCAGCAGACATACGCGAGGAGCTGATGTGGGATTTCCATTCCTCAGTTTGGGCAGTTCATCCTGGCGTCACCAAGATGTATCAAGATCTTCATTTCCAATACTGGTGGCCAGGTATGAAGAAGGATGTTGCTGATTTTTTCATGAGATTTTCTACTTTTCAGTAGGTGAAAGAAGAGCATCAGCGACCAACAGGCCTTTTACAGCAGTTACCCATTCCGGAGTGGATGTGGAACGATGTTAAGATGGACTTCGTGACCGGGTTGCCCAGATCACCTCGAGGGAACGATGCTGTTTGGGATGTCGTTGACAGGCTTACAAAGGTCTCTCACTTCTTGACGATCAAGGATACCTTCAGTGTCGATGATCTAGGACGACTTTACATTAGAGAGATTGTTCGTCTGCATGGAGTTTCACGCTCTATTGTTTTAGACAAAGATGTGTGCTTTACCTCTCGGTTCTGGAAGGGAGTTCAGAAGGCCTTGGGTACAAAGGTACTTTTGAGTACATATTACCATCCCCATACTGATGGCCAGTCCGATCACACGATCTAGGTGCTTGAGGATATGCTCCGGGCTTGCATCCTTGATTGTGGCGGTTCTTGGGAGAATCATATTCCTCTGGTGGAGTTCACCTACAACAACAGTTTCCAGGCAACCATTCAAATGGCACCATGCGAGGCTTTGTATGGTAGGCCATGCCGATCACCCTTATGCTGGCTGCAGGCAGGAGAGGCAGCTTCGATGGGACCTCATCTTGTTCAGGAGACTTCAGAGCAGATAGAGATGATTTTGAAGAGGATGGTTACAACGCAGTCTTGACAGAAGTCTAATGTTGATTAGTGGAGACAACCTCTAGAGTTCGAGGTCGGTGATCAGGTTTTCTTGCGTGTCGCACCGAGGTTGGGACACAAGAGGAATCAGAGACAGGGTAAGCTTTCACCGCGGTACGTCGGGCCGTTTGAGGTCTTGGAGAGAGTGGGGTCGGTCGCCTATCGGTTGTAGCTACCTCAGAGGTATTGGTCCATGCACGACGTCTTCCACATCTCTCAGCTCCGAAGTTACTTTTCAGACCCATCTCACATCTTTCAGCCCGAGGAAGTCAATCTTGAAGCGGATGCATCATTCGAGGAGCATCCTATCCAGATTGTCGATCGCAGTATTAATGTTCTCCGTCGATGGTCTGTTCCTCTGGTACGAGTGATATGGCAGCACGGGCGAGTACAGATTGATATCTTGGAGAGGGAGGTCGATGTACGATCGCAGTGGCCAGAGCTGTTTAGGGATTTTTCTTCTCCACCTCGTTAGGGAAATTCGGGGACAAATTTCTTTAATGAGGGAAGTTTGTAAGAACCCAGATCTTCTTTTCAGGTATGTTTTTCCGTTTTCAGGAGTTTTTGAGAAAAATGGTTTTTCTGGGAATTTTCAAAGTACACTCTGTGTACTTTCTGAGTACACGCTGTGTACTCTAATCCGGCTCGATGCCGTGTGTTGGTCATGTCGGGCCACACACACGGTGTGTAGGGGTGACGTGGAGGCCGATTTTGGCAGAGTATGGAATGAACCCAGTACACATCGTGTACTCTAAAAGTACACGTTGTGTACTTTCTCTTTTTCATTAAATGGGCCGGGGTCGCGCCTAACCCCCAAAATCATCTTCTTCTTCATTTTTCGTCCATCCCAGAGCGACCGTACCACCGGATCTTCGACGGGCTCCTGCCTCGCCGTTTGTTCTCTGATTCGAGCATGGCCTATTACGTTGGAATTGCAGCGGTGAGTTCTTCCTTCTGCTTGAGCCTTGTTTCTTGATTCCTCCTCGTTTCCAAGTTATCGTGGGACGAATATTTTGTGCGTTTTCTCAGATCTACGTTGTTCTAAGAGGAATCTGTCATCGATATTCGCGTATATCGAACTCTTCAGATCGAGGTAGGTGGTTTGTGCCTTTCCGTAGAAAGTTTATTAATATTTTGTGAAATTTCCACCAATACCCTTGAACGGGGTATTGTGTGTTTCTTTTTTTTTCCTTGTTACTTTCCTACTTTGCTTGATTGCTTTAGTAGAGGTTATTTCTTGTGATTAGAGTAATTTGTTTGTTCTCAGTTTTCTTTTTCATGCTTGTTATTCCTGTTTGGCGTTTTTCCTGTTGCCATGCCTAGTTGTAGGATAGTGGAATTGTTGTTTATTTATGTTGTTGAGCCTTAGTTGTTAGCTAAGTATTTCTTGAGGTTTACTTGGACGATGCACGCGTGCTGAGCATATTTAGCTATACTCAGGACTGTGAGAACCTAGAGTAGTAGACCAAAGATAGAATTGACGGAAGGGCTTCTCCAGAGTGTCTTTTAATCATGATGCGAGACCAAAGTGTGAATTGACGGAAGGGATTCTCAAGTGTGTCTTTTAATTACGACATGGTCCATAGGGGGAATTGACTTTGAGTGCTTCCCTAGAGAGCCTTTAGCACGATATGAGATTATAGGGGGAATTGATGGTGAGTGCTTCCCCAGAGAGTCTGCTTAATTACGTAGCTGAACCAGAGGGGTGAGACTGTGTGTGACTCCCAGAGGGTCACTAGTACTGTAGGTTGAACCATAGGGGTTAGGCTGTGAGAGTTGCCCAGAGGGTTACCTGTTTTTCTTCTTGTTGTCGACTGCTTACTTGTGTTCTATACTTGTTAGAACTGTGGATTGTAGCTGTTTGTGCTTTTCTGTTTACTGCTTCTTGTTTTAGTACTACCATGTATTCATTGACTCTTAGGAACAAATATTTGGGTGATTTCTTTCTGGGATTGTATCTCACACCCTGTTTGGGCCATGATTTTGGGCCCAAGCAGACTATGTTGCTGCAGGTATAGATAAGGGAAAGCACCCTTCTACTTCAGGATCTTGATTGCACCAGGAGCTAGGGAGCATGGGACCGAGCTGTGGCTCACGATGCTGAGGAGATTAATTTGTTTTCTTTTTCACTTGGTTTCAATTGTATTTCAGCACTTTGTTTTGTTTTTTGTTTTCCTTAGATACTTGTACCTGTTGCATCATTGTCATCATTGTTATATATCTACATTGCTTCCTCTGTTTGGTTTCTGTTGTTATGCATGTTGTTTACTGCTTCCACTGTTTATTGTTGTTTTCATACCTTTTATACCTTACCAAATGAGGGAATTTTTCCCCACCTACTCACCAATGCCCTCGCTGCTAGTCGGAAGCCTCTGGAGTTCGGGGAATCGCGCTTCAGGTCATGTGGCGAACCGGGTACGGGGCACCAGTGGAGGGGCTCCGGAATCAGGTCATTACAATCACATTTTGGCTAACATTCCTCAAAAGAATAAAGAAGAAGACAGTGATGATGATAACAGATGGCCAAGAAGGTTGTGGATGAAACAAGATGACAAAGATAAATATTTTTCAATGTGGAAAGATAAAAAGTTCTTCAATTCAAAAAGGCGAAGATTTTTATCTAAAGATGATGGTGAAGAAGATAATGAAGATGAATCCAAGAGATTATTTGATTAAAAAACTAGAGAGAATACCTTTATTTCTATAGTGAATAATGAGGAGTACAAGAGCAACAATTCAGAACAAGAAGAAACTCAACTTGAATATCATCTGAAAGAAGAGTTGAAAGAATGCTTGAGGAAGATAAGAAGGCATGAGAAGGAAAAAACAAGATGATAAATGAAAATTCCACATTAAACAATCAAGAAGGTTTTAGTGATGAGAAAATCAAGATGGAAAAATAGATTGATGTTCTGAAAAATTCGATTGAGAATACAATGAATCATAATGATCATCTTGAAGTAAAGCTAATGAAAAAATGTAGAAGAGTTAGAACTTGTCCAAAAGAAACTTTATAAAGCTAATGAAATGAATATCAGTTTCAAAAATATTATCACTGAAGTTGGTGAATGTTCCAGTAAGAATGAACCAAACAAGGATCCATAAAAGTTGCCTTCAAAGGTCGAAATGAAAGACAGAACTGGTTCTAATAAGAACAAGGATGGAAAGACCATGTATGTGATCAAAGTTAACAATGATGAAAAATAAAAAGTGCATAAAAATTACGAGTCAAGAAAGACTTCTAATACTTCTTGTGATATTAAATCTAAAATGATAAAAGGAGTTATAAATGAATACATGAAGTTTGATGGTCAGCAACATTCTATTAAGAAGGTTGTTGAGAAGTATGTTCACAAATCTGGTCAGTATAGAGGTTTCAGAGGCAAATATTCTTTCTATGGCTATTGTTGGTATTGTGGTGGATTCAGATACATGGAAAATATGTGTTGGTTCAACGAACAACATTACAACTATTCCACATGTTTTGAAAGACAATTATTGAGGGGGAGTCAATACTTTAAAAATATGAAGTACCCAAATAAATTTCGGAAGATATCTTAGAAGTCTAGTGTGAAAGTTGAGAATAGGTTCCAACCACTGGAAACTATTTGTGAAAGATGTGATCGACCTAGACATCTTGCCAAAGGCTGCCTTAGTGAGTAACCAGAGCAACAAAAGAATCTTAATAATTATCAAAAGATAGAGTTTTTAAAAGCAAAAAGGTACAAGTTTGATAAGTCTGAAAAGAATGATTGCATCGTTGTCTGGCTAGAACACATTGACCTGGCCAGGAAATTAGAGGAAGCACAACAGAAAGTGAAGGAAAATGAACAAAAAAAATCTCTTGTTGTAAAAACTTCTTTGAAAGCTACAAAAGGGGAAAAACCATGGATTCTTGATAGTGGGTGTTCTTCCCATATGACATGAGACTTAAAGTTGCTGAAGAATGTGAAAGACTTCAAAGAAGTAACCATTACATTTGGAAATGAGGAATCTCTGAGAATAAAAGTTGTTGGATCATCCATCATCGGAAAAGAAAAAAGGAAATCTAAGAAAACATTATATGTTTATGGGTTGAAACATAATCTTCTGAGTGTTTCAAAACTCTATGATGAGGGAAAAAAGTTATGTTCAGAAAATATGGATTTGTTGTGAAAAGTTAAAATGATGGAAATATAGTTACACAGGGCCAACGTACAAGAGGGAATTTGTTCCAAGTTGGTGAAGAGAAAAATTCATTTTACATTGGTGTAGTGGATGAAAATCAGTCATGGCATAAAAGTTTGCAGCATATTTGTTAGAGAAATATGTTCAAGTTATCAATGAAAGATAGTGTCCGATATATGCCTTATTTATCATAAAGAGGAAATTGGTGCTACACTATTTTTGAAAAAGGTAAGATTTCAAAATCTTTTCATAAGAGAGTTAAAATTCGTTCAAAACAACCCTTGAACTTATACATTCAGATATGTGTGAACCAATGAGCAAGAAATCAACAAATTGAGATAATTACTTCATTACTTTCATTGATGAATTTACTCACATTACTTGTGTTATTTATATGAGCCATAAGTCAGATTCTCTGAAAATGTTTAAGAGTTTCAAGAGGAAAACAGAAAACGATTGTGAGTATTTAGTGAAGAAGTTAGGAAATGATAATGGTAGTGAGTATAAGAATTAATAGATTGAAATTTACCTTTAGAAACATGGAATTTTCCCTGAGTTGATTTCACCATACACACCTCAACAAAATGAGGTTGATGAAAGAAAGAATCGAAGTATGGTGGAAATGGGGAGAACTTTGTTACTTGAACATAGTCTTTCTCATTATTTTTGTAGGAAAGCCATGAGCATTGCTGTTTATTTTCAGAACCGATGCTTCTATAGTCCAAACTCAAATTTGACTCCATATGAAATGTTCTAGGGAAAAACTCCATGTCTGAAACATTTAAGAGTTTTTGGGAGTCCTTGCATTATAAAGAAGAAAGGTGAAAACCTTGGAAAGTTTGATCAAATAGGATATGATGGAATATTTCTTCGCTATGCTCCATAAGGAAGAGGATATAGATGACTAAACAAAAAAACAGGAAGAATTATTCATTCTTCAGATGTAAAAGTTGTTGAAAATGTTGAGAAAAAAAAGCAATAATATGTTGATATGAAAGTAGAGCAGGATAGAGAAGATTTTGTTAACAATTCTGATAATGCTGCAGACATTGTTAATCCTACTCAAGAAGATGAATCTGACTCAGAAATATCAAGTGATGAATATGGAGTTCAAACACCTCATTCTAGGTTGAGGAAGAAAGTGGAGGCTCAGAACATTATTGGAGATAAAAATCAGAGGGTTCAAACAAGAAGAACAACAAATTCTATATCACATACATCTCTTTATTCGAAAGTTGAATAGAATAATGTAAATTAAGCATTTGAACATCCAAAATGGGTTCATTCAATGAATGAAGAGCTTGATGAGATAGAGAAGAATGAAACTTGGGAACTTGTACCCAAGCCGGACAACAAGAACATTATTGGTACAAAGTGGGTTTTTCGGAACAAGCTGAATGAAGAAGGTAAAGTGATAAGAAACAAAGAAAGATTGGTTTGCAATGGGTATTCAGAAACTGAAGGCATTGATTTTGATGAAACATTTGCTCCGGTGGAAATATTAGAAACAATCAGAATCTTTCCTGCTATTGTTGCACAACGAGGTTACAAATTCTTTCAAATGGATGTAAAATCTGCATTCTTGAATAATGACCTTGACGAGGAAGTTTACATTGATAAACCTTGTGTATTTGTTATTGGAAAGGATAAAAGTTACGTGTGCAGGTTGAAGAAGGATTTGTATGGTCTAAAACAGGATCCTAGAGCATGATATTCTAAATTAGATACTTTCTTAAAGAGGTGGATCTTTAAGAAAGTAAGAGTTGACATCAATCTCTACATCAAGGAATGTCAGGAGTTTTCACTGATCGTTATTGTTTATGTCAATGATATTATATTTGCTGGAAATGATGAATGATCAAGTAAAAAAATTTCTATGGAGATGAAGAAGTTATTTAAGATGTCCATGCTGTGAGAAATGAAGTACTTTCTTGGGCTACAAATTTCACAGAACAAGAATCTTGTTTTTCTTTCTGAAGAAAAGTATGCTAAGGAACTTCTGAAGATGTTTGGCATGGAAAATTCGAAACCAGTTTCCAAACTGATTTCAGTGGGAACCAAGTTGTCTAAAGATGGAGAAGGCAAGAAAGTTGATCAAAAAGAGTTTTTAAAGCTGATTGGAAGTTTGTTGTATTTGACAGCCTCAAGACCTGACATCGTCTATGCTGTCACTTTATGAGAAATATTTCAGATTGATTCTAAAGAATCACATTTGATTGCTGGAAAAATAATTCTCAGATACATCAATGACACAAAAAATTTTGGAATCAGGTATGATGGCTCAGGAAATATTGATCTATTCTGGTATTATGATGCTGATTGGGTAGGAAATATTGATGATCGAAGATCTATATATTGTGGAGTTTTCTTTATGGGGAAATTTTGTGTTAGTTGGCATAACAAGAAACAGAATTTAGTAACTCTTCGCACAAATGATGTTGAGTATGTTGCTACTACTCAAGCTGCAACTCAACTAATGTGGATGAGGACTCAGTTAGAAGATATACTTGTTGAAGTAAAGCTACCATTTCTCTTGGGTTGTGATAATCAGAGTGCAATCAATCTTACAAGAAATCCAGTACAGCATTCTCATTCAAAACACATTGATATAAAGTACCACTTCATAAAGGAGTAGGTGGAGAAGAATTAATTGAGGTTGGAGTATGTTCCTACATCTAAAAAAGTTTCTGATAT
Organism: Viscum album; assembly: GCA_963277665.1. Taxonomy (NCBI): domain Eukaryota; kingdom Viridiplantae; phylum Streptophyta; class Magnoliopsida; order Santalales; family Viscaceae; genus Viscum; species Viscum album. The sequence goes on from OY728128.1 coordinate 661,469,953, forward strand.
ATTAACAAAACCATTACCTAAAGAACCATTTGAAAAATTAAGGTTGAACTTGGGTGTCCAACCTCCGTCTCATCAAGGTTAAGGTATGTGTTTCTGTCCCCTCTCTCATCTTACCTTTGGGTAGTGTTGTCAAGGGGGAGAATTATTTCATAAATCTACCCTTATGAACACATTCATAAAGGGGGAGGTGTGGGTAATCTATGAATCCATCATGTATGTATGTGAACTATTCTAACTGTTTGTTGGAGTGGTTGTAGGAAACAATGTTGTTTTCCAGGAAAGTTGATGAAGTGAAGAATACTGAGGTAGAAGCTTGAAAGATAATTTGAAGAAGGCAAAGGAGGTACGCTCATGAGATTTCATAGTCACTACTTTCGGATATCATGGCTTGAAAGATAATCTGAAGAAGGCTGAGGAGGTATGCTCATGTGATTTCATAGTCACTACTTTTGGACATCATGGTTTTGGCTGTAAATAATAATTTTTTCCTACAATGAGTTAGCTCACGTAGGCTTAGAATTGATGATAAGTAATCCATTTCTTATGGTTATAATGTTTAGTGATTTATTAATCTTGGTTGACAACAAAATCCAAAGGGGGAGATTGTTGGGACCAAGTTGGATGGATAAGGAAGTAAGAAAAGTTTGATGTTACAGAGTGTTGTCTTTTGATGTCAAACAGGCTAAATGAATTCACTTTTCAAAGGATATTTAAAATATGACAATGCTTTGATGATTTGTATTTCATTAATATCATAATTTTGGAGAACTTGTGATGAAAGCCTTATGAAGAGTAGAGAGAGTAAAGAAGTGATTTTGGCAAAGTAATGAAAGTGGCGCACAACTCAAGAAAGGTAGGAAATTATTGGTGCGCAAGTATTGGCGTGAAATTATATGTGGCGTGAAATTCATATTTTAAGATCATCACATCAAAATTTGAAAAAGTAAATAAAATGGTGCGCAAGTTAAAGATTGACGTGCAAGTCAAAAAGTGGCATGCAAGTATAAGTTACGCGCAAGTGTGGCGTGCAAGTATAAGTGGCGCGCAAGTGTGGTGCACAAGTATAAGTTGCGAGCAAATGTATGTTGTGAAAAAGTAATATTCAAAAATCATCATATCAAAATATGACAATGGAATGAATGTGTCGCACTAGTTATGGAAGGGCGCACACGTGATGGAGCGGCGAGCAAGTGATGGAGCGGCGCGCAAGTAGGAACGGCGCGTAAGTTTATGTGGTGCGCAAGTCACCAAAATGCCTATAAATAGATGACTAGCCTCATCATTTTTTAATGCTCAACACTTAACAGAAAATTAGATCTTTGATCACGTAAGTAGTAGAGGGTTTTATGATCATGAAAGTAGCAGAGGGTGGCGTGCAAGCTGAAGTGGCACGTATGCTGAGGGTAGTTTATAAGGCGTGCAAGTAGGGTGGTGAGCATGTTTTTCCACGCATGTTTTTACACGCAAGTTTTTCTGCCCATGTTTTTCCACACAAGTTGTCAGAGGAGTGTAAGTAGTTGTTGCGCACGCAGTTGGCACACAAGTAGGGAGCCACGCAAACAGGTGGTGTGCAAGCAGGGAGTTGCGCAAGCAGGGAGTCATGCAAGTAGGGAGTGGCACACAAGCTGTCTGCACCAGGATGTTCTTACCAGATTTTGGGTAGGAAAGTGAAGAATTGTTTTGAAAGATTTGATTTGTGAAATTTCATTAAGAAGCAGAGAATCATTACATTACCCTATTTTTGCTAAGAGGGATCAGACACACTATTGGATTGTGTTCAAAGTGCTACACGAGTGTAAGGGTATATCCTACACATTGTAATCCACATCAAAGGATTTTTTTCTAGTGGATTCTGTGGTACTGGATTGTTTTCATACCATACCAAGGATATAGCTACTCTTATTGAGTAGTGAACCTTGTATATATTTTGTTCATTTGGTTGTGTGTGTTCATCAGTGAAGACACTCTTTAACAGGAGGCGAAATTTGTTACAAAAAGGGGAAACATAAAAAAGAAAAAGATATCACTGATTCACCCCCTCCCCCTCTCAGTGATACTTGGATCCTGACTGGGAACTTCAAGTATTGGTGTATTGATAAGCCTTTTCTTCAACTCATTGATGTGGTCCTCACATTCAATGGTCCAAACAAACATTACTCATTTTCTAGTCATCTTGGTTATTAGGTTTGACAATCATGAGAAATTATTCCCGAATCATCAATAATTCCAAAATACGAAAAGGAAACTAAAGGTATCCATTACAGATGTTGGCCTGAGACACACATTTATTACCTTTGTCTTGAAGGGTCCACATATATCCCTTAAATAGGGATAAAATCCCCTAATAATGATACTTCCATCATGAAAAACTCACATTAACTATATTTTGATGTAGCTTCTCCCTTATCAATGTCTCTAGAATAGTATTTAAATTCTCCTTATGTTCCTCCATCCTCTTGGAGTATATCATAATATCATCAATAAAGACCACACAAAATTTGTCATGTTAATTTCTAAAGAAACCATTCACTAAGCCTTTTTAAATTGATGGAGATTTAGTGAGTCCGAATGGAATCGATATGAACTCATATTGTCCAAACATTGTTCGGAAGGTAGTATTGGAAATATCTTCCTTCAACACCTTTAATTATTGATATCATAACTGAAGGTATACCATAGAGAAATAACCAGCCTCATGTAGTTGATCGAACAAGTCATCTATCCATGGAATGGTATACTTTTTCTATATCATGATTTTATTAAGCTTACTAAAATCAATATATAGGTTCATTAATCCATCCTTCTTCTTGAAAAAGTGGACAGGTGCACCCCATTGTGAAGCACTCCCATGTATAAAACCCTTGCCTAGATTCCCATGTAACGGCTTCTTTAGTTATTCTAGATCAATGATGTCCATTATATAAGAATTACACACTAAAGGCATGGATCTAGGAGTAAGTTCATTTGATAACTGAACCTCTGGATTAGGCGAAAGATCAGTCAATTCTCCATGGAAAACATCAGTGTAGTCCCTCTCGATAGGAATGTCTTCAACCTTGATTTTCTTCTTTGTCTTAATAATTGGAGGTAGATATGATTTCTCATAAGGAATAAATATTCAAAATGGAGATGATGAGTCTAAATGTGATTCATCTTCAACCATACACATGTTAAGAACTAGAGAATACTTTGGGATATGAAGAATGATCTCCCTTTCCCAAAAGTTGATGTTGGTTTTGTATGAAGATATAAAATCTAGTACTAAAATAGAATCAAAATCTACCAAAGGGAGTCTAAAAAGATTATCTAGGAAGTTTAGTCTATAAACATTAATGGGTGATTAGTTATAAACATTGGATTCAATAATTTTCCCATTTTCAGTTCTCAAAGATAACTCATCCTTCAAATTTTGAGGTGGTGATTTAATAGTTATACAATTTTTCAAGATATAAAAGAATATATAGAACCACAATCTAATATTTTGTTCACTATTCATGAATTAATAACCAATGTACCAATCACCATATCATTATTAGGCTCCACCTCATTAGGAGTGATAGAATACTCCATTCGTTTCCACTATGGTGGTTCTTGGTGGTGGTATTCTAAAAAAACCCTTTTCTTAAAAATATATATTCCACAATGCCAATGTTCCTTACAGTTGAAACACCGCACTATAGGATGAGTAATTATCTAAACCTTCATTTATTCTTCCTCATTATTGGGATTCTTCATATCACTTTGGTAGTTATCAACCATATTCCACTATCTTTCACATTTTAAGCATCACTTGGTTCCTTTTAAGAAGTTTTAAAGATTCTTATTCCCAAACTTTTGACATGTAGGATGTTGATTATTCTTTCCATCATGGGATTTATCAATTTATCTACACATATTAAACTCCAATTTCCACTTTTTTCATAGGTCCCATGAGACAACTGAGAGTCTTCGATCTCCATTTCATCCTTAAGGGAAAAACTAAAAATATATTCATAACTATCAAAGTCTTGAATTTCCTATAAAGACACGAAAATTTCTATGTAATTTTTTTAATTTATTTTGGATTATTAAAAGTCTGAAAAAATTGATGGTGCATGATTCCAGGACCCGGTGTTCCGAAAACGAATTTTTGAGCTTTTTTAAGGTTTGTTCAGTAAATGCACGAGCGACGTTTTCTATCTTTTGTGCTGGTGCTCCGATTAAAAATATGAGGGCACCGTTGAATCTGCAATGCCGAGATTCTCTAAAGGGAAGATTCATTTTGATGGCAGTAGTCTGAGAGAAAACATTAAATTTTTTATGTTACAAAAAAATAATAATAAAATGTGACAAAGTTATTCTACATCTTTTTCTCCAGCGGATGAGCGGCGATGGTGGGGACCGGTGACCTGTTAAGAAAATTAATGACTTGAATCTCCATTATTTCTAACCTCACTATTGGGGAATTAATAGGTACATTCATTAAATGAACCTCATTAATTCCTCAATGCATTAATCACCCTTTCTCCATCTATTTAAATTGAGCTTGTGGTGGGGTTTTGACATGCCTTAACTAAGAAAGGAACCTCTAGCAGAGTGAGACGACACCTTCCAGTATCGAAGAATGGAAGCTAGGACGTCACTGGAGGGATCAAACAGGGAGAAATAAACATTAGTGTCTTCATCAATGTGCGGAATATCCTTCCACAACTGTGACACCTTCAATGATTCTTTAGCTAGGTGTTGTTTATTAATTCATGAAATTCCCTCGATTTCATTCCCCATTCTTGAATTTAGGGGAGGTTGTGGAGGAGAATTTGAATGGGGTTTATAATAATTTAATTTTGATTAATCAATTATCTCTTCCTGTTAAAATGCTAATGCAGAGGGCGCGGGCTAAACAAACAATGCTCCGAACCTTTGCCACTTTATTTTAATTGCATTCTTTGGAGGTGGGTTGTTCCAATTTTATAGAACCTTGAAACTGAGAGATGCGCAACATCGATGACATTCCAGGAGAACTGTAGGAATGTCCTGATGGAATAACGGACCAATGGAGCTCACCTGGTGTCCTGCAGAAGATTCACTGGTGTGGAGCCGGCACGGAGGCACTAGGGGCAGGTGCCAGCGGCAGTTGGCACTCACCAGTCGTGGAAGAGGTCGGCACTGCTTGGCACGACGACAGACCTGATGGGGGGGCCGACTATTAGTCGGATGCATTGGCAAGGCAGAACGATGTCGCACACCGCGTAGGAGGAGTCACGACATCACATCCATAACAGGAGGGTGAACCATGCCCTATGGGTCCCACGGACCACATGGTGGCTCCAGGTGGTTCCATTAGTTGAAGAGTTGAACTACTCTTCTTGAGCCGTTCGGTAGTTTGCAACCTCCCAACTGGGGAGCCGTTCCAGCGCACCGGGACGCATCGCCTGATAGTCAGGGTTAGTCTGTGGCCTAGTGGGTTGAGCCCTCCATGGCCCATCCCAACCCGGCTAGCCCAGGCAGGTTCAAGCCTGGTCGGGTGGGACTGAATGGGTCAGACCGAACCTAGACCCCTCTCGGGCCCAAAAACACTTAGAAGTCCATAATTTGTGAACTGGACAACCGTTTAACAAACTGTTTGTGGCACTGGGATCCATGGAGAGATATGGTCCTTTTTTGTTACTCCATGAGAGTATTTGATAATTTTGGAGTATATCTAGGTTGGATCGACTACAAATCTAACCAGGCCCTCGTCTCTAAAATAATAATAACTTATAAACTGTGTGTCCGGTTGACGCATCATTTGTTGCATTGGCACCTTTAAGATGTCATGGATGATTGGGTTACTTCATCATGGGACTTCATGTGAGTTTAAATACGACCGATGTCTTGAGGAGTGGTTCTCTTAGAATCAAGCGTTCTATGAGCAGGAATCTAGTGGCTGACAGTGAGGCAGAGGTGGGAGACAGATCATACGGAGGTTAGTACCTAGAGATCATGTGTGGATTAGGCCTGATATGTGTGGGTTAGTGCTCAGCAATCCTATTTGGGAAAACACATATCGATCCTGTGTGGGTCAGATCCTTTGTGAGTCAGCGCTTAGTGATCCTGTGTGGGTCAGTGTATATTGATCCTGTGTGCTTTAGATGTTGTGTGGGTCAGCAGGGGTTAGTACCTATCGATCCTATGTGGCTCAGACTCTCAAAGTTCAGCAACAGTGCCTCTTGACAGAATAATATGATCTAGCTTCTAGACTAATCATTTGTACTTATGTAGTTTACTTATACCTGGTATGAGCTATGTCTATTTCTTCATTTTTTGTTATTGAGATCATGATTTGTTGTTTTTCTTTGTTAAATTTTGAGAGACCTTTAGGGGTCTTGTGGTCCCTACTAGTTATTATTATACTCACCCCTACATGGGCATCACCTACACCATGTTATGTAATGTGCAGATAAAGAGCGGATCGGCTGAGACTGTAGGAGCTAGGACTAGGTGGTACAAGAAGGTGACGATTGACGTGGAGAGATACAGAGATGCATTGTACCTACCCTTCAGGTACGATCCTTGGTGGAAGATCGAAGGAGCTATTTTCTATTTTCATTTGTAGTTGTACCCTTTTCAGTTGGGCTTGTATTCTGGCACCTTTACATTCAGTACGTACTTTTATTATTGTAGTTTTACATGGTGGTTGCATCTTGTTGTATTCTTCAGATGTGTGTTTGTACAAGTTTAAAGGTAATGCCTTCCCCTTTTAGGGATATGCCTTATTGATGCTAGTCATCAACACCTAGCCTATGGAAGGCGGGCTTGGGGTAGTCACGGCACAAGCCCCGAGGGATGGGTCATGACAAAGTTATATCAGTAGAGATGTTTTTTCCAACGATCTAGGGCTCTGATATTTTAATAGATAAATAGTGTTAAGTGTTTTTATTGTGGTTTTTAGTTTGGGGAGTCCATTGTTGGTGTGGCAGCAAACGTATCCATACAATAGGACCCTGAATTCTGATTTCTGACTCGATGCATGAAAATATTGATTGTTTGTTTTTTGGAAATGTTTTTACATTAATCTCTTTGAGTCATCTCACCATATATAACTTATTGACATTGGATCACTTGTTTCTTTTCAAGATGACGTCATGTAGACAACCATTTAGGATTCCTGAGTGATTATACTATGGCAGCCCACTGTGCTACGTGGCTTCGGTGTAGGGCCCTCTTACTGTGGTAGCACCTTGGGGTGGTGCACCAGTAGCACCACCACCTGATGGGTAGTAGATTCCACCCTCCCCACCAGTAGACCATGCATGCCGACTGAGCATGTTGCACGAGTTCCAGAGGTAGAGGAATTTAAGTTTTTGATGTGAGACATATCCCCAAGCAGCTGAGGTCTCACTATAGGTTGTGGCTAGATTTCCTCTAGGACTATGACTTTGAGATAGTATATACTCCTTGGAAGAGGAATGTAGTATCAGATGCACATATCATGAGGTTACGTCTACAACTGCTGAGTGAGGTGACATAGAAGCTTGCCACGTTGCAGATATACTTCGTTGATAGAGATGGAGCATGTTACCTCTAGTCCATGACTGTCTCTCCCCCACTTCTTCAGCGTGTTTGGGAGGTAGAACATAGGGACATTTTCTATGAGGTACGATGTTCTTAGATATCCACAGTATAGGCTCCTCAAGGATTTTCTAAAGGTGGGGATCATGTCGTCCTCTTCAGAGGATGAACTATTTTACAACGGATTCATCGAGATGAGGTGTTGAGGGAGTTCCACACATCCCATTTAGCAGTATATCCTGGAGTGGAAAAGATGTACCAGGACCTCCAATGTTCGTACTAGTTTCCAGGGATGGAGAAAGTAGTGGCATATTTTTTTTCTTGATGCCTCACTTGTCAGAAAGTGATGGTCGAGCATCCGGTACTAGTAGGATTAGCTCAGAAATGAGAGGTACCAGAGTTGAAGTGAGATAGTATATCCATAGAATTTGTGGTGGGGCTACCATGTATGTCTAGGGGCCATGATTCCACATGGGTGATTGTTGACCGACTCACAAAGTCTTCCCACTTCCTACCCATCCGAGAGAAGGGATCAGTAGAGAGCATCGAGCGTCTATACATACAGGATATTTTATGACTTCACAGGGTTCCATCGATGATAGTCTCATATCATGACAATTGTTTTACATACCTCCTGTGAAAGGGATTGCATGAGGTGTTTGAGACTCAGCTATGATTGACAATGGACTTTGATCCTTTGACAGATGGTCAGATGGATCCGACCACATAGACACTCAAGTACATGCTTTGTGCTTGTGTAATTGATTTTTCCTACAGTTGGGAGGACCAACTACCCCCGGTGGAGTTTTCATAGAATAATAATTATCACTCCCCCATCAGTATGGCTCTATCTAAGGCCTTGTACGAATGAAAATGAAGATTAACTTTTTGCAGGACAGTCCAAGGGGAGTCACCACTTATGGGTCCAGATTTGGTACATTCTACCACAGAGAAGGTGCAGATCATCTAGGAGCAGATAAAGACCACACATAGATTTCATAATTCTTATGCTGATGTGAGAGATAGACCCTTGGTGTTTGAGGAGGGACACCATGTCTTCCAGTGGGTCTCACCCCGACTAGGATTACAGAGGTTTGGATGGGGAATCAAGCTATCTATGACGTTCATCGGACCTTTCCAGATCGTCACCAGAGTAGGCGAGGTAGCATACCATTTAGGTCTTCCCCCATAGATGCAACAGCTGCATAATGTTTTCAATACATCACAGCTGAGGAGATACGTGCATGATCCATCACACATTATCAACTAGGGAAAGCTGGACATCGATGATGGGGAGACGTTTGTAGAGTTCATGGTGGAGATAGAGGATTGATAGGAGCATGACCTTCGTGGTTGGTATATTCCTCTAGTATGATTTCGTTGGAAAAACATGAACCTTTAAGAGAAAACATTGGAGTCAAAGGCTTAGATTCAAGCTCAGTACCCCCATTTGTTCTCCTAGTTTCGTTGTAGATTTCAGGGATGAAAAGCCCTATGGTGGGAAGAACTTAAAGACCTATAAAATTCAATGTAATTTTTTAATATTTATTTGGGATTATTATTAGTCTGTGAAAATTGATGGTTCATGATTATGAGCCCTGGTGTGCCTGAAATGAATTTTTTAACCTTTTTATTGTACGTTCAGTAAACTAGAGGGCAGTGTTTTCTATCGTTAGAACCAGTGATCAGATTGGAAAACATGAGGGGATCGTTGAATCCACTGTGCTGAGATTCTCTTAATGGAATATTCACTTCGACCACCTTAGTCTGGGAAAAAAAGATAAATTTTGGACTTTAGAAAAAAATTATAAAATAACATGACAATGTTATTTTATTTCCTTTTCTCCAGTGGTTGAGTGGGGGTGGTGGGGACCGGTGACTTTTCAAGCCAATTAATGGATGGTTGTATCTTATTTGTAATGGAATCATTGGGAAATTAATAGTTTCAATCATTAAATGAACCTCATTATTTATTGGTGTGTTACTCACAATTTTCCACATCTATTTAAATGGATATCGGGGTGAGGTTTTGACATGTCTTCACCAAGAAAGGAACCTCTGGAAGAGTGACTTAACGCCTTCCACCATCGAGGAACAAAAGCTAGAACAATGTTGGAGTGATCAAACTGGGAGCAACGAATGATGGAGGCTTCATGAAAGAGTGGACTGTCCTTCCACAACCGTTACACCTTCAATGATTCATGAGGTAGGGGTTGTTTATTAATTTATGAAATTCCATCGATTCCTCTATTCGTTCTTGAATTGGTGGGAGGTTGTTGCGGGGGATTTTTAAAGGGGTTTAACATTATTTTATTATTATGAATCAATTATACCGTTTTTTATAATGTTAACACGGAGGGAACGAGATGAATGAAAAAAGACCAATCCCTCCACCGCTAGATTTTCATTGAATTCTTCAAAGGCGGGATGTTCAAATTTGAAGCAACCTTGAAACCGAGAGGTGCGGGATGACAGAAACATTATAAGAGGATTGTAGGTGCATTTGGAAGGAAGAACGAACCACTAGACCTCACTCAGTGGCTTGCAAAAGATTCGCCAGTGTGGCACCAATGACCAATGCCATCGAAAAAGGAGAGGGCTGGTGCTCATCGGATGCAGAAGATGGCATCGCTACTTGGTGCTGCGACAGACCCAAAGAGGCGGCCATCAACCAGTTGGCCATGCTGGCAAGGCGGTGCATTGCCTCACTTCGTGACATGAAAGCTGTGATAGGTGGGGGACCCGCACCCTGTAGGTCCCACATACCACATGTCATCACCACATGGCACCAATAATTGAAGAGCCGGACAACTCTTCTTGAGCCATTTGGGAGCTGGCGGCCACCAGGCTGGTGAGTCGTGCCAGCGAACCCAACTGCATCATCCAACGGTCCACACCCAACTAGTGGGTTAGGCTATTCCATGTCCTAGCTCAACTGGGCCATCTTAGGTTGGTTCAGTCCGGGTTAGGTCAGCCTAGACCGAGTCAGGAGGGGTCGGTCTGACCAGGTCGGACCAGACTTGGACCCCTCTCAAGCCCTGAAATGCTTAAAATGACTTAACTTGCGAACCAGACATAAGTTTGAAAAACCGTCTACAGAATTGGGATCCTCAAAGTGAGAATGTTATTTTTAGTTACTCCATAAGAGTTTTGTAGAATGTTTGAGTATGGCTAGGTTGGATCGACTCTAATTCTAACCGGGCCCTCGACACTGAATTGCCAATAACTTACAGACCAGACGTTCAGTTGACTAATCGTTTGTTTCATTGGAACCCTTATGACGTGATAGATCATCAGGTTAATTCTTCATCAGACTTAGTTCTGGTTGATATATGACCGATGGATTGAGGATCGGTTCTCCTAGAATCAAGAATTCGATGAGTGGGAATCCAGTGGCTGGCAATGATGCGTAGGATGGAGACAGATCATATGGAGGATTGTACCTACCGATCCTATGTGGATCCACACTGAACCTATGTGGGTCAGAACATGTGTTATTCAGCGCTCAGTAATCCTATGTGGGTCAGCGCATACTGATCTTGTGTGGGTTAGATCCTGTGTGGGTTAGCACTCAGTGATCCTTTGTGGGTCACCACATACCAATCTTGTGTGGGTCAATAAGGGTTAGTACCTATTGATCCTGGGTGGGTCGGATCCTGTGTGGATCAACGGGGGTTATTACCTATTGATCTTGTGTGGGTGAGACTCCGTATGGTCAACAACATATCCTATTGACAGAATAAGATGATATACCTTCTCGACTAATCATCTCTACTTCTATTCTTCACTTATTCCTAGTTTGAGCAGTTTTTATTGCTTCGTTCTTTGTGATTGAGATCATGCTTTGTGGTTTTTCCATTTTGAAATTTTGAGAGACCTTCAGAGGTCTCTGTGTCTCTACTGGGTATTGTTATACTCACCCCTGCACTTGCTTCGCTCATACCTTGTTGTGTCTTTTACAGATTATGAGCAACTCGGCTGAGACTGTTGGAGAAAGGACAAGGTGATACCTAGAGGTCATGGTTGACATGAAGATATTTGGAGATGAGATATACCTACCCTTCAAGTAGGATCCTTTTTTGGAGGATCGCTGGGCAATTTTCTATTTTCAGTTGTTGTTTTACCCTTTTCTATTGGGCATGTATTCCGGCTCCTTTACTTTCAGTACAAACTTTTACTACTACAGTTTTACTTGGTGGTTGTATCTTGTTGTGTTCTTGAGAAGTGTGTTTATACATGTTTAAAGGTAATGTGTTCCCATTTTAGGGATATGCCTTACTAGAGATATTCACCAACCCATGTCCTATGGAAGGTGGGCTAGGGGGTAGTCACAACACGGGACCTGGGGGATGGGTCGTGACATCACCATCACTTTTTGTATACTCAGATTTAGTCCACTAATGATGTGATCCACTTTTATTTTGGTGTTCGTAACAATGTTGGAGGCATATCTTGCAATCCATGTGATGTTTTTTTATATGTCATGATAGACTCATCTTACATTTTCTTTAGTCCGAGGAACTCCCTTACCAACTTAAGATGGGGGTTAGAGGAAAATATTTACTGAATAATATTTTCTTGAAATATTGTCATTCCATGGAATTAATTTCATTCGTGGACCTTGTGTTCTTGACCAATGTGCACCACTGATCAGCTTCCCCATAAAAACAACAAACATCCTGCAAAGCATTCTCTTCTCTATGAAATGAGGGATAGAGAATATCTTCCCAAAGGAGTCAATACATTATTCTATTAGGATGGGATCATAACATACACTAAAAAGAGTCCTTTTCCATATGAAGTATTCGATGGAAACCTGCTCATTGTTTTGTGAAGGATGGAGTTCCACATGATTCAAGTTACTATTCCTAACTTGAGCCAGCTGATCCACTACTATCATAAATTTTTTATTACCCATTCCCATAATATTTGGCTTACCATTAGGTAAATTATCATATTACCTATCACATTCATTTTTGGCATGAGTTCTTAAATTTATAACCACTAAATAATAAAAATAAAGTGTAGTTAGGTACTTGAATACATAGCTAATAATCAAAATAAATGTAAATATTAAATATAAAAGGATAAGCTTGTAAAAGAAAAGTATATCCTAACTTGTGATTCAATAGGTCTCAATCTAGGTTATCCACGATCAGTTTCCCCCTACATATTCTAATGTTCATTTTTTATTCCTTTAATAATGGTTCATAATGAGCTTATGAATTTACCAAAGCATATCCCTTGGTTTTGTCAAACTAAGTGAATTGTAAGTCATGTTTTCTTATACCATGTTACGCTATGTTTGGCCTGGAACACCATGTCAGAGTTGTTACTCCTATATAAATCTATACCAGAATGATGTCCATTTGTAATATCCAAATAAGGATGTATTTTATTAATAAACCACATAATCTATACTAACCAAAATTTATGGATTTTTTCTCACATTTAGTATTATCCTTACGTGTGTTTCAAGATTTTTCAAGTCCAAATACCAAAATTAACTAAATATTTCCTCTGATACCAACTATAACGACAACATCCCTTTATAAATATCATATTATAATTTTAATCAAAATTAATGATCAAATTAAAATCCAAGGAATGTGACATCTAGTGTCTTTAGAAGATTAGGTACATAATTAAACATTATGTAACAAAAATAAAAACATGTTTTATTTAATCTTCATAATGATCTCTTAAATCCATTTGATCCCTTAAAAATCCATAGGATAACCTAGTGAAAATCTAAACAAAAGGGATGAGCTAAAAAACATAGTATGGTAATAATCATATGATTAAGAGATATAACATGGGTTATAAGGCATAACATTATGGAATAAAAGTAAAATAACATGAATAAACATAAGTAAAATTCATCTGAATGCAGGAACAACAAGTAGAGTTTTTTACTAATCCATTACATTCCAATATATTTGAATATATTAAACATAATCTAGAAATGATCAGCATAATGTAATCATTAATATCTAATTCTTGATTGTACTATATCCTTACATTAAGTTACCCCTTTCATATGGGGAGTTCATATGATTTCATAATCAAAATTTAGGTATTCAAAAATCTCATATTCAAAAAATTTTGTCTTCAAAATTTTCATATACAAAATTTTACACATCTTATATTTTCCATTCCCATAATTCTATTAACTAATGTTCTCGTCACCAGAATCATCATACTCATGATTCTCATAATTTAAATTCCGATACTCATGTTTCTCATACAAAAAATATTTGTACTCTGTATTTTGTATTTCATTTTTTTAATGAAGAAACATCTATTGAAACCAATAGATCAATATGAAGACTGTGAGAGGAATGAATTACATTTTTCACTCACTTTATTCATTTGTAGTTGTTCTATATTTTTTTTAAAAAATTCATTATCACATTCATCCTAAATATGATAAATTTTTTAAAAAAACATCAAGAGATCAAAATTTTCTCAATCGTTGGATCTTTTTTGTCTAATATGAGCTACAAAATCTAAATCATTGTCATAACTAACCTATATAACTGGACTCACCTAACCTATCCTACATAGGTTCTTTTATCATTTTCATCTATTCTCTGCTCCTACCGAAATAGTCTATTCTAAAAGTTTCCATGGTAAGGGAATGTTTATATATTCTTGTTAGAAACCTCTACACACTCTCCAAAAAACATTCCTCCAAAAGAGATGAATCTAAATTAATTTTCCTCAATGATTTTATAAAGATAAACATTAGTTGGAATGAATTTTATGAGAAATATGATTCTTCATTAAAAATAATTATAATGTTACAAGGGTGGGGGTCAATTTTGCTTGAAAAAACCAAAACCTATCAACATCCTATTCACATCTATGAAGTTTTATATTTTTATAAGACTATGAAAATTGATGAGTATTTGAAGATTTGTTTTCTTATGTATGAAAATGAATACATCTTATCTGTAATATAAATAGATAATTTTGTTATAATACATTTTGAGGGATACATTTTCTGTCCATCCCATAAGCTCCCAAAAGTATTAGGGACTTCTAATAATAAAATAGACGAGGAATCTCATTTTGAGATTCATGAGGTTAAAAGAAAAAATTATCATCTTTCTTCAGACAACCATCTAACAGCTCCATGAATTCAAGGTTTTTTAGACCCAATTAAGGTTGATAAAGAAACCATTATAGTTTTAGATATTTTCATACTTTGTTATTTGGCCAATATAATAAAATTCAATATGATTAGTTTAATCATTTTTTACAATCAAAAAATTTAAGCCCGGTGTGATAAATTATCAATTGATTATGTTTCTTAGAATTATAAGAAAATTTATTATCGAATTATTGAAGTTATTTTAAATGACAATAAAGTAAAAACTGAAGAGTTTTAAATATCCTTTTATTAGTGAAGATACATTCAAAAGGATGAAATTATGTTTTAATATAGAAAAAAATAAGTTTTAAATGATTTTGAGGCTAATAAATCTAGAGAAAATGCTGGAGAAAGTCAATAGATTACAAAACAGTCTATGGCTATTGTTTCTGAGAAGAGAATAAATTTCCAATCTAAATCCCCTAAAAATTCAAAAAAGTAAAATGTATTTTCAGATGATGTTTCAACTGAGTGGATGAAGAAAAAAAAGAAAAAATCAAATAGGGTGAACCAAAATTCAGTCTTGACCCTACTGACTCTTTTTCTAAGAAAATTTGTACTCAATAAATCCTTATGGAGTAAGAGAAGAAAAGTAGAATGAAGAAGAGAATAGATGATGCTGTTGATATTTTCAGGCTCTTAAAGGGAGTAAAAAAATATCGTACATGTAGTGTTCTTAAAAAGCATGTTGAACAAATTCCATCTATTCGATCTCTTCAAGAGAAAGTGAAGGGAAAGGAAAATAAAAGGTTGTTAAAGAATCGAATCCACCAAATAAATCTCAAAATATAATTCTAAGAGAATTTGAAGATAGTGATCTAATAAAAATTGATGAATAAATTGAATAACTTAAAGAGAAAGAAAAAAAGTATAAGGAAAGGGATAAGAAGAAGATGAAGAGAAGGATGATTAGGAGAAGAATAAAAATCAAGAAAAAGTTGTTTGTAGTGAAATTCCTCTTTTAGAGAATATTCTCATGGAATAATAAAATAAAATATGTTTTAAATTTCCATCCCTAGGTATTCAATATTAAAAACAAGTTGACCAAGAAATTTTACCTCAGAAATAGAGCCATATTTCTTATAAAACAGATGAAATAGAGTCCATTGAAAACTAAAAATCAATCCTCAAAGGATGTGACCATTGGAACTCATTATGGAAAGCTTTGTGATTTTAAATAAGATAAAAATTCTGAAATAACAATATCAATAAAAGGATTGAAATACATTGACATTGCATTGAGAAGGATAGAAAAGATCATTCCTTATTTTCCAAAATATGAGGCATAGATGGATATGCTTTCTTATAGTCATAATGATAGATCAGACTCATACAAAGTTGTGAAAGACATGTTGTTATGTCTTGAAACTGATTTCAAATTATTTGAAGAATGCTTTCTTGAAAAAAAAGGCTTCCAAAAAAGTTATTAAATGGTCTAATAATTTTGAAGTAGGTGTCTAGACACAAAATAATATGATTGAAGATGTGAGGAAGTAGGTGAATAAACTATCATCACCCTTCAATAAGTTGACATGTGAAACCACTGGAAAAGTGATTTTTTTAAAAATTCACATCTTCATAAAATACTCATCCCCGAGAGATCTGGGATTTAATTACTAATATCAAATACAATTATTTCGAAATTACAATTTTTAAAGAACTTGAAGATGCGATATTTTATTTGAAGAGTCAAAACTATTTTTTGAGAAATCGAGTTGAAAGCCTAGAAAATGGAACTAGATTTCAGGAAGAAAAGTATCAAGATCAAGAAGAAAAGGTTAAGGCTCTAGAATAAAATCTGCATACTCTAGAATAGAATTTGAAATCATAATAATAATTGATTCGTTCCCTGGACTAATTGTTTGAATATCAAAAACATGAATTTTGGCCTCAATAAGAATCTCTTGATAAACTGATGAATGATAGGAAGGAATTATAGAAAATGAAGAATGTTATCTCATAACACATGAAAAAAGATATGGAGAAGTAAAAGGAAAAGAAATGAATTACTTGAACTCTTGTTGTATTGATATTTTTTGAAATATTAATGAAATACTTTGACATCTACATATTGTTTGATTGAATGTTTCCCATTACTTGGATGAATGTTCTTTCACTTCTTCTAAGATGATCAAATTCTTTATCACTTTGTATTACTTGTTTCTCTAACCATTATTTTAGTTATAATAAGACTTTTGTTGTTCCTTTTTTAAAATCACAAAGGGGGATAATGTTTTATATAGGGTTGAATGTATTCAACAGGGGAGAAATTATCATAAAATGGAGAATGGTAGAATTATATAATAAAAAGGGATAACGAATTACTTAGGGGAGTAAAAATAATACGATCCTTATATACTTTTTTATCCTAAGGGGGAGGTTAATCATATTCAAAATCATAATCATAATTTTTTTTAACTTATAGAGAGATAAGTAGAAGTTTTCACTTATGAATACAATTTTTTCCCACTTAAGTAACACTTTAATTATTTTATCTTATGGACTGTGCATTATAAAAAGAGGATATATTGGTGTTAAAAGTATTATTTTGAATTTTCTATTCCTTTTTGGTTTATAAATCACAAAATCTCTTCTATAAAATCCGATTTTAACCATTTTTTTTAAATTTTATCATTCTGATTTTTCTAATGAATATAACAATAATGATACTCGTGAATATTGTAGAAATTATTTGTTCCATGATTATCGTAACAAGGATTAATGTGATTTTTATCACTCTCTAAATAATCTTTTTATCATACTAAAAAAAATATGTTTTTTATCTTAGATCTTGAATATGATATTTATCATACACACTATCCATTTTTTGTAGTAAAATTATTTTCATAACAAAAAAAATCAAACTAACTCTTATAACAAAAAATATTGGACCCACTCATTTTGTCATAACCACAAAACTATATCCTAATGAATTGAAAACCGTTTAAATGAAAATGATTTCATGTATTTTGTTTCATTATAATTTATAAAAGGATTTCATTCTTTTATTTATAATATGAACGTTGGAGTTCCAGGTGTCAATGTCTCTTCGAATTTTCAAGATAAAATAAGACCATTTGAATCAAATATTACTGATGGGACATTGGCCTATAAATACCATGTCATTTGAATGAGCTCAGAACATTTGATAAATTCAAAACATTTTGCAAGATTTCTATTAAATTACTTCTCAGGGAGAAAACTATGAAGAGTGAAAGTTGTGAACAACTCATTCTATATACTTTTGAATTTCAACCATTTCTTACTAGATTAGTGCAACAATGATCATTGTGAATATGATTGAATACTTCCATGGATATGAAGAAAGCAGTGTCAATCATTTACGAATCAAATGATTTTGAGGCTTGGATGATAGATTTGTCGATCAACTTCATGATCGAGGGATTGTGGGGATAAAAAGAAAGAAGCTGATCATCATATCGAGGGATTACCCTGGTGTGGGTAAGATATATTTTCCTGAAAGTATAAATCATTTAATCTCTATCCAAGGTTATGGAATACCCTTCTATATGGGTTAAAATAATTTTATTCTTTTTATTGTTTATATTTCTGATGCTTTTTAATAAAAAGTGAATGATCTTATATATTAATATTTCTATTCTCTATTTAGTTATTACAATCCATGTAATTACAATTCTAGTTATTACGATCAATTCTTTTACCCAATATAATTTTTTGCGCTTTATGATAAAATCATTAGTTTATTAACTCTGTTTATCATAACCATTGTGATTATGATCTATATCATGCTTACTCTGATTAAATTGTTTCTTTATTGTGTATACTATTAATTTCAAATACTAAATGTGCAATAATTATTCTAACCTACTAATTATGATACCTTTTTCATCAGACCCATGAACCAATCCAATTAATTTTTAAATATAAAAGAGGATTGTGAATATAAATGGTTTAATTTTATCAAACTAAGTCTCCTTTAAGTATAAAAACAAATATTTTTAACCATACAATTCACCCCCCTATTGTATTGTTTCATCAAAATATACTTTACAATTTAACAAGTTCACTCTTAATAACATATTAATGAATATTTATTCTACATGAAGAATCATACATAAGGAATCAAAAATAATTATATGGGTTACTGATGGAAATAAATTGGTATCGTAATCATATCAAAAAGCATTACAAATAGGTGAATCGTAAAAGTGTCCTGGAAATAATTTATTTAGAAAATAAAAGAACATTAATAAAGAAAAATATCCATAAGTAAAGATAAATGGTGTCTCAATTAAGTGAAATCATTTTGAAATATTGTGCAGGGAACTTTATAAATTAGCCACTTTAGTACGGTTTTAAGGTAAAGTATTAAAGAGTATTTAAAATGGAGAAGGATTAATTGGTTTAAAAAGACTAAGAATGATCCATGATAGTTTTTAATGATAAAAAAATTTATTTCATAAAAATAATGGTGGATTAAAAAATATAATTGAAATAACATTATAATTAATAAGAAATCAGGAAATTCCCTTTCATCGAGCATGCTTATCAGGAGGATTTAAAAATGGAAAAATTTAACACAAGTATTCCCCCCCCCCAAATAATAATGATATGATCTAAGTATATGATATTGAAACATATATATAGAATTTATAAGAATTAAACAATAAAAAATAAGTATTACATTGGAGTAAATAGAGAGAAAGAGTATCCTGAAGAAAAAAATGGTGGTCCAGGTAGAATTTATGACCTTTTGTCAAAAATTGTTCTTCACTTGATTTAAATTTCCAGAACAATAAAATTTGATTCATTAAATAATAAATAAAAAACAATTTTATACATTTAATTGATTTATTATAATTTTATAATGTTTATTTAATGCCTTTTTATGAGTTATGGTATTCAATTTCATTGTTCGAGGGTGCTCTTTTCTTAATTTTTATGATCTATTCTCTTATATAATAGTATGAATGTTCATGTAAAATGAAAATATAAATATAGAATTTAAGTTACTTATAATTAATTAACATTAATAAGTTTAAATTATCTTATAAATAATTTGGTTTTATGTTATGATGGCGAATCATTAGATAAATAGTTAATGATAACTGTTTAAGTAAATTTTAGCATTTTTTGTAGTCGTCACAAACTATCTTTTTTATTAATTGACATAATTTATATATAATTGCTCCAAACAATTAAATAATATATCATAAATTTAAAATAGTTTTGTTTAATGATAATTTTTATATGATCATCTTTGAAGGTTTTAGTGGAAAATTAAAATTTTTCATCCCAGAAGGTGATAAATTAATACCTCACAAATGATGTTTTCATTTATAGAATAAATAAGACAGGATAAGGAGGTTTTATGATCAATTAATAAATTATATTAATAAAATTAAAATATATGTATGGTACTATAGTTATCATTCCATTTGGATGAGGGGATTTGAGGAGTTAATTATCCAATAACATGAACTGAAATTAAAAGAAAAGGAAATAAGAATTTATCTCTTGAATTTCTCCTCCATGATAGCCTCCTTTGAGAATGGTTTTGGTCTTTTGATGAGACCTAGATATAATGAATATGGTTGAGAGATTTTGTAAGACGCATGAGCATAATTTGGTCTAGTATCAAATCTTGAGAGGTGTTAGGAGAAGAGGTATTGAGGGGTTGTTTTTATAGTAGAGAAGAGGAGTGTTTTCTCATTATTTTATTCATTAGTTTATTATTTTACCACAATAAAAGAAATAGTGGTGATTAAATCACTAAATATAGTAAATATAGAAGGATAATTTGATATTATGGTTCTTAATTTAGTGATAAATCAAGGAATATTGAATTTAACTTGTGAAGTATATATACCGTAATTTAACGTATTTTACTATACACAAAAACAAAAATCATGTATTTTAAAGAAATCCAAAAAAAATCCCTAACAATTTTTCCACAAGTTGAATTAAAAAAATGTATTCCATTTTTTGAAAATAATTTTTTAAAAATGGGAAGATTAATTTTTTTTAATCATCATTTACTCAACAAATATAGATTTTAAAATTACCATTGAATTTATAATAGTTCAAAAAATTAAATAAGGTGTCATAAAATTATCATAACATTATTAGACCAAAAAATATAAATTTATGAATAAATTTTATGAAAATATTTTTTCTTTTATATCATTATATTAATTATAATATTCAGATTAAATATTTATAATTCACTAAAATACCAACAATTAATTTATCATTTATTTAAATATTCTAAGATATAGATTTATCATATTTTCATTTATAAGACACCAAATTTTTATTTATACTTTTATAGTTGATGTTACTATACTATTGGTCAGTTTACTATTCACAAGGGACACGTTACTATTCCAAAGATCTATATACCATTTCATTGGTATGGGTACCTTAAATTATAGAAATACCTCTTATTTCATTCATTACTTGTTTAAAATGTTTTTATTATGTTCTTAATGTGATTTTACATGATTATAATACAAGACATAACCATAAGGGAATTTTTATTAACAAAATATTGGGTCATTACATCTGAGATCTTACAGCCTCCCCACCTTATAATGGCTCATCCCCAAGCCACTCTTCCAAGCGTCTCTAAGCCTCTAAATAAAAGTATTTCAACCACTAGGACCTCATATCTGACTCCCTTTCCCATGTATCTTCCTAGACAGTACCATGCTACCACAAATTTCTAACAAAAGGGATGTCCCTTCCCTGTAAGACATTATTACTACTATCCTTGAAGTGAACTGGAAATTCAAAAAAGGATGCATCATCCTCCAACTTTACATTCCCAACATCAATAACATGAAATGGGTTAGAGTGGTACTACCGAGACTGTGAGACGTGGAAAACATTGTGCATACCACTAAACTATTTTGGAATAGAAAATTAGTACACCACCATTTTAATCTTTTACATGATCTCAAATGGCCTAACATAGTAAGGTGTCATCTTACCCTCATTCTGAATTCAGTGGTGACCCAACCTTGGAGACACTTGAAAAAACACTCAATCACTCATCAATAACTAAGGAGGTCTATAAAGCTGATCTGAATTTGATTTATACCAACTATATTACCTTTCCATGCACTTTCGAATCAGTTGAACTTTTTTTGTTGTCTGATGGATGAGGCATGGACCCAACAATTTTGATCCTCTAGATTCCATATAATAGAATGGGGATCTACATGGTCTACCATAGAGCACCTAAAATGATTCCATCTGAATTGTATCCTAGTAACTATTATTATGGGAAATCTCAACCAGTGATATATTATTTTCCAATGATCTACCAAAATGTGGGACACAATCTCTCAACATTTCTTCTAGCACTTGATTAGTACATTTTGAATGTCCATCTGTCTGTGTGTGAAAGCCGAACTCAAAAAAAATTGTGTACCAAACACTCTCTGTAATCCCTTCAAGAAGCACGATGTGAAACATAGATCAATTTTTTGGAACAATGTTTTATGGTACCCCATGAAATCATACTATCCTATGAAAATACAAGTAAACTAGGTGATCAATGGTAAAGGTATCTTGAATTGGTATTAAATGAGGCCCCTTAGTCAACGGATCCACCACTTCCAAAATTTCATCACTCTTATAAGGATCCCTCTGATGGCTCACAACCAAATCCATCATTAATTCATCCCATTTCCATTCCTGAATGGTAAATGGTTGTAAGAACACATTAGTTTGTTGATGATCAGCCTTCACCTACTGTAAGTTAAGGCATAACATCATAAAACCTAAAATATTTTTCTTAATCCCTGGAAACAAATACTGCCTACAAATATCACATACATCTTGGTCAAACCTGGATGCACAACCCACTCTGATGAATGAATCTTGGGCATTAACTCTTCACATAAACACATTGGACCAAACATAAGTATAAGGCCCCAGCCTTAAACCTTACTTAATCTTGAGTTATTACAAGATTACACATTGAGGATCTTTTCAGGTTTAGAGTTTTAGAGAATTAGATCATAAAACTTGCATTACATTCCTCATATAAACAAAGTGGTTACATAAAGATAGTATTCTTCATTCCCATCAATAGAACACACATTTAAAATAAAACATGGATTAATTCTTGACACATCCTTGACTCTATCATCTTATCATGTACCTTTCCCTTGACCTGTGAAAAACATTTCAAAAACTTGGGATGAGCATAAAAACTCAGTATGGGTTATAAAAAAAAACATGGAAAGGAAACATGAGTTCATATATACATAAGAATGAAATCATACTTTACCCATAAAACATAGGCACTTTAACATACCTCATAAAATCATGAATAAATCATAGAAATCATAATATGTAAAGGTAACTTGAGGCATTCATAACATTCTTATGTAGGGAGTAACCCTCTTGATTACGTTTGGAATACCCATCACAGTATATTCCCTAAAATCTCTTCGGAGAAACCTTAACGTTTCACTCCTTCGCGTTACCCAATGCATTGGAGAGCTATATCGGGCTCACCCGCCCTTAGTTTATCACGGAACCACCCGTCTTCATAATAATGCGCAAGAACCATAACATAATCATATCACATAAAACATGGATAAAGGAAACATAAAATTTCCACATTTCAATCACGAGATATCAATACAACACATTGATATAAAAACATTATGAAAACCATTTTCAATACTAAAATAAAAGAAAATTCAAACACGGTATTTATTTTTCTTTAAAAAAAAGGTATGGCTTGTAGAGGAAGCCGAAACTCAAATAACGGTCATGACGGCGGAGAAGTCGTTGTCGCCGCATACGTACGAAAAAAAAAACATTCCCTTTTGTCGTTTAGTAAACGCTTCGTAAAAAAGATTCCTTTTGAATAAACGTAAAAGTCAAAGGGGTTTATACACCATATGAAAGAAAGTTGTGAATAAAATAAAATATGCCTCAATGAAAGGAGATTGAGACGAAGTCCCATACAAAGATAATTTTTAAAATAAAATAGATACATTATGTGTATTCACTATAAGTACACATAAATAAAGTACAAATACAAGATACGACATAATAATATAATGACATAATTTGAAAGTAGGAGATTAACCCAAAGAATGGAAATTGGGTTAAGAAGTTCCCATACCTCGTATCTGACTTGACCCGACCGTTCTTTAAACTCCTGAATAATAAACTTTAGTTAATCTATACTTGATTATGAATCTTTTCCAAGTTCATTATTCCTTTTATACCATGTTATGAACATCATGTAATCATTTAAGTTAATAATGTTCATTTTGTCGGTATTTGGTTCTTAAGTCAAAAATAGACTTCTTACACTTACATGTTGTTAATTTGGTCATAGGTTCATTATATCCAGAATTATATTAATGATTTGGATAACATATATATCATATATATTCATCATATACATGTATTTATAATATTACATTACATTTAGAGGTAAGAAATGAAATGCACCGTTCATGGAGACGGTAAGCCGTACGTACGCATGAACGCTACTTCCATTTCTATTTCATATTTCATGGAATGGATTCATAATGGTATAAGAGTATGTTATAACTCCAGTATAATAAAATATATAATATCATTAACTTTATCCTTTACACATCCCACATATGGTATTAACGAATCAAATCACTTTTAGGGGGCGGTAGTTCGCACTTCCTTAAATGAAGATATCGCGTATACCCATAATGGAAGCCATAAAGGTAAGACACAAATGAAAAATACAGAAGCATAAGTAAAACATAAACATATTACATATCATATTTAAAAATAGTGACATCATAATGGCCACCTTTGAAGGTGTTAAATGAGTGTTGAACAATCATCGTTTCGGGAGGCAGAATTTCGCCATCCACGGAAACCTTATGTTCTTTAACCATTTGATGTAGTTGTGTGGAAGTGTAGCTCAAATAAATCTTATAACAACATCCTAGTATATTGAAGATACTGGTGTTGTTACAAAAGAAGTAAATAAAAAGAGTTTAGGGGGTTGGAGAAGCAAAATAAAACAAATGAACATTAGAGAATGAATTACCTTAAAAAGTGTAACTCCTTTTGGTTTGACCCTAAAGGCTTCCTTTGAAAGGATTCTTCCCAAAGGGAATCCTCTAGGATGAGGAGAGGGATTTGGAGAGAGAAAATGGGCAGGGGTTGGCCGAGCCAATGGCTTGAAGAGTGTGTGAAATGAGGTAGAGGTGGGGGCCTTTTATAAGAGGAGAGGAGGGGCACTTTTGGAAAGTAAAGAAACATTACATTATTTGAAAATGTGTTTCGGTTTTAAAAGGTCCCACATTGATATAATTCGTGGATAAGGTGATAAGGCATCGAAATCCATTCATCCAATTGGTTTTGGACATGTGTAGTTAATAGATTTTATATTATCTTTCCATTTTTTTTAAATCGTCAAATAATGATGTCATCGCTGCATCATTATTATGTCATAAATAATTAAATTTATTTAATGTCTAAAAATTATATAAAAAATTCTATGATATAGGAAATCGTTTTATCTTTCCAATGACTATTTATAATCAAAATTTGGACTTGTATAACCCTACTTAAAAATTCTTTTTGTAAAACATATTATGTTTGTGTCATTTTCACTTTAACATTAAATAAAAAGTAATTTATGTCATTTCCCAACAAAAGTGGATCCATGGGGTCCCCAAGTTGACCCATGGCTTGTCTTGGTCGGCCATGACACAACCAATAAGGTTGGGACATGTGTCTAGGTCATTTTATATTATTAAAGCATTATTTATTCCTTAAACTACACTAATTACCACTAATCGCGATTAAAAACTTAATAAGTTACTATTCACCAAAAAATTATTTTAATCTCATTGAACCAAATTTTACTTCTTAATTACAACCATGTATGTCGGATTTTCAAAATTAAATACACATTAGTGGTAAACTTTTATTTAACTGAAAAATCAGTTTGCTTGATTACCACTTAGTGGTTTCACTATTCATCAAAAATTGAAGTTTTTCAGAAAATTACCAAAAATTCACTCTAAGCTATATGTGATATTCCGAATTCAAAAATTAAGTCTATTTTACAAAATTAAAATCATATAAGTCACATTAATTAATTTAATAATTAATTCCCGCTGCCAGAGCAAATAGCGTGTTTTTACAAAACAATAGGTATCAAAAGATTGACACCAGTTTAAGTCTAATTTCAAAGTGAAATTGATTCCAATGACCACCATTGGATAAAATGGTAAAAATAGATTCTAATTTTACTTAAAAACCAATTCAAAACATTATCTAATCATATAAAAAAATTAGATTAAAAAGTGGTTTTGAATTAAAATACAACATTTTACACTATTCATTAAAAAATGAACTTTATCGGAAAAATACCAAAAAAATTACACGAAGTAAAATTTGATGTCCCGATTCTTAATAAGAGTTTTATTTGGTCCAAAAGAATGTATAAGAGTGATCAAAACATTATTTAATGACGGTTCACCATTAAAAGGTGATAAGTGAACCTTTAGTGAAAATTAGAGTATAAAAGCCTAAAATTGAACTCTTTCCGTATTTTAAGCCTTTATCTTTTATTGGGTAAATGTAAAAACATATAAAAACATATCTATTCATATTTTAGTTATTTCTATTCATTCCCGCCAGTACAACGGCTACTTGTTAACTAACATAATATTATTATATTACTAGTGTGCTATGTAAGTTTCAAAGAAACTCATCATTGCGTATCGGGTACGCTATCGAACATAGCAACCCCTTTTAATTAAAATTCATATTTAATTCTTAAATATTAATAAATATGAAAATCATTTATTCTTTAATTACCTGGGATGTTACATCCTTCCCCCCTTTTGGGAATTGCGTCCTCGCAATTTTATTCACTTATCAAAATAAGTGGGGGTATTTATCCCTCATAGCATTTTCAGATTCCCACGTTGCCTCTTCAATCACATGGTTTTTCCAAAAAACCTTTACCTGATGAATCACCTTATTCCGTAACACTTGCTCCTTATGGTCAAGAATCTGGACCGGTTGTTCTTCATAAGATAGGTTCTCTTCCAGCTGAACTACCTCTGGACTCAAAACATGAGATGGATCTGGCATATACTTTATCAACATCGAAACGTGAAAAACATTGTGTACCTGAGATAAACTCGGAGGTAAAGCCACTCGGTATGCAACTGATCCAACTCTCTCCAGAATTTCGTATGGTCCAACGAACCTTGGACTCAACTTTCCTTTCTTACCAAATCTCATCACACTTTCCATGGTGAAACCTTGAGAAAAACATGATCACCTACCTCGAAAGATAGATCCTTCCTCCGGTTATCCGCATAACTCTTCTGCCTGCTCTGAGCTGTTCTCATGTGTTTCTGAATCAGCTGAACTTTTTCTGCCATCTCTTCTACCAATTCTGGTCCCATCAACTTCCTTTCACCCACTTCATCCCAGAAAGCTGGAGTTCGACACCGCTTCCCATATAATGCCTGAAATGGTGCCATCTGTATACTAGAATGAAAACTGTTATTATATGAAAACTCAACCAAAGAAAGATGTTGGTCCCAACTTCCCTGATAATCCATAGAACAAGCTCGTAGCATATCCTCCAATGTCTGAATTGTTCGTTCTGACTGCCCATCTGATTGAGGATGAAAAGCTGTACTAAAATTTAATTTAGTACCCAACGACTTCTAAAGGCCTTTCCAAAAGTTAGAAGTAAACCTGGGATCACGATCCGATACAATGGAGAGAGGAACTCCATGTAACCTGACTATCTCTTTAAGATACAAACGGGAAAGTTGATCAAGAGAGAAAGTATCTCTTATAGCAAGGAAAAGAGCAGATTTGGTCAAGCGATCAACAATAACCCAGATTGCATTATTACCTCTAGATGTCTTCGGTA
Organism: Viscum album; assembly: GCA_963277665.1. Lineage (NCBI taxonomy): Eukaryota > Viridiplantae > Streptophyta > Magnoliopsida > Santalales > Viscaceae > Viscum > Viscum album. Next base: position 661,497,549 of record OY728128.1, read on the forward strand.
ATCCAACAACAAAGTCCATGGATATATTCTCCCATTTCCACTCTGACACTGGTAAAGGCTGAAGCATCCCTTTCGGTAACTGCCGCTCTGCTTTAACCTGCTGACAAGTCAAACACTTCACAGTAAAATCAGCAATATCTCTTTTCATTCCATCCCACCAGTAATACTCCCTCAGATCTCTATACATCTTAGTACTGCCTGGATGAACTGAAAACGGAGAACTATGAGCTTCACATAACAACTCTCTCTTCAACTGTGAATCACAAGGCACACATAACCTCTTCACAAACCTCAAAACACAAACACAAACTTATCCAAGAACTCATGGAAAATTTTATTCATAAGGTCCATGAATACAGCAGGTGCATTGGTTAACCCAAAAGGCATAACTACAAATTCATAATGGCCATATCTAGTACGGAACGCAGTCTTCGGAACGTCTGCTTCTTTTACATTCAACTGATGGTACCCCGACCTCAAGTCAATCTTCGAAAAATACTGAGCTCCCTGGAGCTGACACCACTTCATTCGATGGCCCAACATCTGCTGAAGTAGTTGCAAAGGATTTCACCACCCCTTTCTGCTTGTAGTCTAACTGCTTCCCATCACTCAAGCTCCTTGTCGGACACTCGTTTGCATAGTGACCCATCTCATTGCACTTATAACATTTCACTAACTGTAAATCAAATTTATTCTTACCTTCACCTTGATCCTTTTCAGTGCAATCACGAGCCTTATGTCCCATCTTACCACATCGGTAGCACTTTCCAGAATTCAGAAGACATTCCCCAGCATGCCTTTTGCCACATTTATCACAAACTGGAAACTTAGTTCTCTTACCATCAGACTTTTTTGAAGAATTCTTACCTTTCTCCTGCCACCTCGGTCTCTTCTTCTGCTGGTTGTTATAGAAAACTTGGTCATCAGCAAACTCCATTTCCACCTTCTCAGCACATCGAACAAGCTTTTCATAACTTTTAAACTCACGAGAAGCTAATGCCCTTCGATACTTTGGCTTTAATCCTGAGTAAAAACGATTGATTTTACTATCAAGGTCTCGGATAAAATTTGGAGCATACCTTGCCAATCGAGTGAACCTTTCTTCATAGGAAGCCACTGAGTCTTCCTCTTGCCTCAATTCCAAGAATTGCTTTTCCATCCTAAGTCGAACAGCCTTAGGAAAATACTTCTCAAGAAACATACCTTTGAATTCATCCCAGTCAAGAGCATCAATCTCATCGGCATCCCTGATATTTTTAACCATAGACCACCACTGATCTGCTTCACCCTCCAAACGGTAAATAGCAAGACTAACCTTTTGATTGTCTGAACACCCCATGACATCAAAAATCTTCTCCAGTGCTTTAATCCACCCTTCAGCTTGCACAGGGTCAGATGATCCTCTGAATGATGGTGGATGTTGCCTCATGAAATGTTCCACCACTGACATGTTCCTCTGCGGTTGATCTGGCTGATCTCGTGCATGGATACCACCGCCATTTATAGCCTGAGTCAACTGTGCCATCACTGCAACAAACTGTTCAGTTCCGATTCCGACCATCTCAGGTTGCTGATTTGGAAGGTTGTCTTCCTCCTGATGTCGTCCCAACATAGCTGCTTTGTTTCCTCTGCGGAAAACCATTCTGAACAAACATGTCTTAGATGAAGCAACATGGTAATCTTTAAATGCTATATCGTTTCAAAAAAAATATTTTTGGATAATCATTTAATAGAATTCTAACTCCTAAAGTTATCTAAACCGACCTCTGATACCAACTATAAGGCCCCAGCCTTAAACCTTACTTAATCTTGAGTTATTACAAGATTACACGTTGAGGATCTTTTCAGGTTTAGAGTTTTAGAGAATTAGATCATAAAACTTGCATTACATTCCTCATATAAACAAAGTGGTTACATAAAGATAGTATTCTTCATTCCCATCAATGGAACACACATTTAAAATAAAACATGGATTAATTCTTGACACATCCTTGACTCTATCATCTTATCATGTACCTTTCCCTTGACCTGTGAAAAACATTTCAAAAACTTGGGATGAGCATAAAAACTCAGTATGGGTTATAAAAAAAACATGGAAAGGAAACATGAGTTCATATATACATAAGAATGAAATCATACTTTACCCATAAAACATAGGCACTTTAACATACCTCATAAAATCATGAATAAATCATAGAAATCATAATATGTAAAGGTAACTTGAGGCATTCATAACATTATTATGTAGGGAGTAACCCTCTTGGTTACGTTTGGAATACCCATCACAGTATATTCCCTAAAATCTCTTCGGAGAAACCTTAACGTTTCACTCCTTCGCGTTACCCAATGCATTGGAGAGCTATATCGGGCTCACCCGCCCTTAGTTTATCACGGAACCACCCGTCTTCATAATAATGCCCAAGAACCATAACATAATCATATCACATAAAACATGGATAAAGGAAACATAAAATTTCCACATTTCAATCACGAGATATCAATACAACACATTGATATAAAAACATTATGAAAACCATTTTCAATACTAAAATAAAAGAAAATTCAAACACAGTATTTATTTTTCTTTAAAAAAAAGGTATGGCTTGTAGAGGAAGCCGAAACTCAAATAACGGTCACGACGGCGGAGAAGTCGTTGTCGCCGCATACGTACGAAAAAAAACATTCCCTTTTGTCGTTTAGTAAACGCTTCGTAAAAAATATTCCTTTTGAATAAACGTAAAAGTCAAAGGGGTTTATACACCATATGAAAGAAAGTTGTGTATAAAATAAAATATGCCTCAATGAAAGGAGATTGAGACGAAGTCCCATACAAAGATAATTTTTAAAATAAAATAGATACATTATGTGTATTCACTATAAGTACACATAAATAAAGTACAAATACAAGATACGACATAATAATATAATGACATAATTTGAAAGTAGGAGATTAACCCAAAGAATGGAAATTGGGTTAAGAAGTTCCCATACCTCGTATCTGACTTGACCCGACCGTTCTTTAAACTCCTGAATAATAAACTTTAGTTAATCTCTACTTGATTATGAATCTTTTACAAGTTCATTATTCCTTTTATACCATGTTATGAACATCATGTAATCATTTAAGTTAATAATGTTCATTTTGTCGGTATTTGGTTCTTAAGTCAAAAATAGACTTCTTACACTTACATGTTGTTAATTTGGTCATAGGTTCATTATATCCAGAATTAAATTAATTATTTGGATAACATATATATCATATATATTCATCATATACATGTATTTATAATATTACATTACATTTAGAGGTAAGAAATGAAATGCACCGTTCATGGAGACGGTAAGCCGTACGTACGCATGAACGCTACTTCCATTTCTATTTCATATTTCATGGATTGGATTTATAATGGTATAAGAGTATGTTATAACTCCAGTATAATAACATATATAATATCATTAACTTTATCCTTTACACATCCCACATATGGTATTAACGAATCAAATCACTTTTAGGGGGCGGTAGTCCGCACTTCCTTAAATGAAGATATCGCGTATACCCATAATGGAAGCCATAAAGGTAAGACACAAATGAAAAATACAGAAGCATAAGTAAAACATAAACATATTACATATCATATATAAAAATAGTGACATCATAATGTCCACCTTTGAAGGTGTTAAATGAGTGTTGAACAATCATCGTTTCGGGAGGCAGAATTTCGCCATCCACGGAAACCTTATGTTCTTTAACCATTTGATGTAGTTGTGTGGAAGTGTAGCTCAAATAAATCTTATAACAACATCCTAGTATATTTAAGATACTGGTGTTGTTACAAAAGAAGTAAATAAAAAGAGTTTAGGGGGTTGGAGAAGCAAAATAAAACAAATGAACATTAGAGAATGAATTACCTTAAAAAGTGTAACTCCTTTTGGTTTGAGCCTAAAGGCTTCCTTTGAAAGGATTCTTCCAAAAGGGAATCCTCTAGGATGAGGAGAGGGATGTGGAGAGAGCAAATGGGCAGGGTTTGGCCGAGCCAATGGCGTGAAGAGTGTGTGAAATGAGGTAGAGGTGGGGGCCTTTTATAAGAGGAGAGGAGGGGCACTTTTGGAAAGTAAAGAAACATTACATTATTTGAAAATGTGTTTCGGTTTTAAAAGGTCCCACATTGATATAATTCGTGGATAAGGTGATAAGGCATCGAAATCCATTCATCCAATTGGTTTTGGACATGTGTAGTTCATAGATTTTATATTATCTTTCCATTTTTTTTAAATCGTCAAATAATGATGTCATCGCTGCATCATTATTATGTCATAAATAATAAAATTTATTTAATGTCTAAAAATTATAAAACAAATACTATGATATAGGAAATCTTTTCATCTTTCCAATGACTATTTATAATCAAAATTTGGACTTGTATAACCCTACTTAAAAATTGTTTTCGTAAAACATATTATGTTTGTGTCATTTTCACTTTAACATTAAATAAAAAGTAATTTATGTCATTTCCCAACAAAAGTGGATCCATGGGGTCCCCAAGTTGACCCATGGCTTGTCTTGGTCGGCTATGACACAACCAATAAGGTTGGGACATGTGTCTAGGTCATTTTATATTATTAAAGCATTATTTATTCCTTAAACTACACTAATTACCACTAATCGCGATTAAAAACTTAATAAGTTACTATTCACCAAAAAATTATTTTAATCTCATTGAACCACATTTTACTTCTTAATGACAACCATGTATGTCGGATTTTAAAAATTCAATACACATTAGTGGTAAACTTTCATTTAACTGAAAAATCAGTTTGCTTGATTACCACTTAGTGGTTTCACTATTCATCAAAAATTGAAGTTTTTCAGAAAATTACCAAAAATTCACTCTAAGCTATATGTGATATTCCGAATTCAAAAATGAAGTCTATTTTACAAAATTCAAATCATATAAGTCACATTAATTAATTTAATAATTAATTCCCGCTGCCAGAGCAAATAGCTTTTTTTTACAAAACAATAGGTATCAAAAGATTGACACCAGTTTAAGTCTAATTTCAAAGTGAAATTGATTCCAATGACCACCATTGGATAAAATGGTAAAAATAGATTCTAATTTTACTTAAAAACCAATTCAAAACATTATCTAATCATATAAATAAATTAGATTAAAAAGTGGTTTTGAATTAAAATACAACATTTTACACTATTCATTAAAAAATGAACTTTATCGGAAAAATACCAAAAAAATTACACGAAGTAAAATTTGATGTCCCGATTCTTAATAAGAGTTTTATTTGGTCCAAAAGAATGTATAAGAGTGATCAAAACATTATTTAATGACGGTTCACCATTAAAAGGTGATAAGTGAACCTTTAGTGAAAATTAGAGTATAAAAGCCTAAAATTGAACTCTTTCCGTATTTTAAGCCTTTATCTTTTATTGGGTAAATGTAAAAACATCTAAAAACATATCTATTCATATTTTAGTTATTTCTATTCATTCCCGCCAGTACAACGGCTACTTGTTAACTAACATAATATTATTATATTACTAGTGTGCTATGTAAGTTTCAAAGAAACTCATCATTGCGTATCGGGTACGCTATCGAACATAGCAACCCCTTTTAATTAAAATTCATATTTAATTCTTAAATATTAATAAATATGAAAATCATTTATTCTTTAATTACCTGGGATGTTACAATAAGAATACTAACAAAAATGAATCCATAATCCCCAATATTCCATCCAAAATATAACTCTACTCCATTAAAAAATTCCCAAAAGTCCAAGCATTCAAGATCCTCATACTACCTTTCCTTAACCTATCTAAAAAGCATGGACTCAACTACAAAAGATGAAAGTGTTACCTTCTCCTAACAATCATGCACCTCAAGATGCATCCTAGAAGACGATCCCATCCTATTCCATTCAGAACTTGATTCCTGGATAGCTTGATTCTATGTTTTTTGACTTAGAGCATTTGTAACATTGTTTCCCTTTCCTAGCATATATGCTTACTCAAATTTAAAATACTTCATGTAGTCAACCCATATTCACTATAAAATATTCAATTCACACTGGGTAAATATGTATTTAAGGATTATATGATTTTTATACACTATGAAAATTCTCCCAATAAGTAATACCACTATCAATTTAAGTCATACACCACTATATCCAATTCAAGACTGTGCGCAGGGTTGTTTGTTTCATAAGGAATCAGCTATCATGACCCATATACAACACCTGATCTTCAAACATTAACAAAACTGCATGACTAACACTATATGTATCACAAAATAAGGTATACTTATTACCTTTATTAGGTAAGATAAAAATTGGTGTGGTATTCAGTTTCTTCTTCAACTATTGTAAAGCATTATCACATGCCACAACTATTCAAAATTGATACCCTTCTTGATCAAACATAAATGTGCCACCACTAAATGTGAGAAATTTTAGAATTTTTTTTAATAATTGGAAAATCCTATAAAACATCAAACATCATAAATATTCTAGGGTGGTTCCCATGTCACCGTTACATGTACATTCTTCAGGTCGAATGAAACACATTCCTTAGAAATAATGTGACCCAAGAATGGGACCATGTCAATCCAGAAATGGAATTTGAATAGCTTGGGGTAAGGAATAGTCTCTCCGAATGTACTCAGGATGATTTCAATATGTTTTACATTATAGTCATGTGTCTTAGAGTACACTAAGATGCCATAAAAAATAACAATGAACTCATAAATATAAGGATGAATGATTTGGTTAATTAGGGGAATAAATATTGTTGGCACATTGTTCAATCCAAATAGCATCAAAAAAAACTCATACAACATCTACATGATCCTAAAGGAAATAAATGATATATCATAAGATCTCACTGTTAGCTGATGATACCCCAATCTCATATCAGGTTTTGAAAAGACTAAACCACCTCTCATCTGGTCAAAAAAATCATAGATTTGAGGAATATGGTATCATTTCTTTACCATCACCTTATTTATGTTCCTATAATCAATGGAAAATAACAAGAATCCCTCCTCTTTCTTGGAAAACGGCACTAGATATCTCCAAGGTGATGTATTAGGACAAATAAATCCTTTACTTTCCAATTCCTACAACTATGTCTTAATATATTGGAGTTATACCGGTGTCATTCTATATGGTAGAATGGAAACCGGTTCTACTCCGAATAGAAACTCTATCATGAAATCTACATCCTTCTTTGGCCGTATCCATGATATTTCCTAAAGAAATATGTCCTGAGAATGATACACTAAAGGATGAAAAACCAACATGCTCTTCCCCACCATTATTATGCATATGAAAATACACTTGGTCCCTAAGTGCTCCTAACTACAGAAAATCTGGCCTCCGTGACCTACCCAAACATCTTATTCATCATGAAAAAATACGTTTCCCCCTCAATAGATGGAACGTCACCCTATGACACTAATAAAATATGGTCCTGGTACAACACCAACCATTACATACCTAGAATCTGGTCAAAACTCAACATTTCTAGCACAAACTAATCCCAATAGAAATGGTGCACAAATACGACAAGATAACAACCCTCACACTTCCAGATATTTTCTACTCGAACACCTAATAGCATATAAATTGACAAGACCCAACACACATGTTCCACCACTATAACCAACACACTCACAAACTGAGAAGACCTAAATTAATCTGAATCACATGTATCAAACAAAGGTCTAGAAAGAGTGTAAAATACAAGAATCATTCCTCGTACTGTTGATGACCATGCCTCACCACATCCAAAAGCCAGCTACACTATGTGAAGATAACCTTCCCCTCTACCATGGGCCTTGGTCTAAACATATAGAGTTGTAATTCTCTAATGATATGAGAACTCTCAACCTAGAGGGCCACATCCAACACCTCTATAAGTACAAACATATATATCTAATTTCCTGATTTTCGAGGGTTCATATAGAACCTCTACACATGACCAATTCTTAGCCACGATCAATAATAAATGGTGGTTGGGGGAACTAATTGTACATGTGTCCTTGCAGGCCGTAATAATTGTAGAGAACTCGATTGAAACCCTGAGAAACCAGCTCTCTTTTTTTACTGCCCTATCCACCATTTCATGGGAGTAAAATCTAGAAACATCACTTCTTACCATAGGAATTTGGACCACCGTGTCCCCCAACAGGAAAAACGCATCCACCAGTAAAATCTTCTTGGTGTTTTCTTTTTAAAATAATGAATTGATTGAGAACATATTTAAAGATTATTAAATAGAAAATATTCACCTGGGACATAATCTCATGTCTATGTTTATCCTGGAAATGTCTCATTGTGGACACCTCATCCCTCACCAAAGCTTGGACAAGACGTTCTAGTTCAATTAAACAATCTGCATACTGCATCACTAATATATATTCCTGGTATTACCTCATCAAATCTTCACCCTTGTCATATATTAGGGTCTTTGTATAAATATGTTCTGGAAAATTTTTCCAAAAAATCCTTCGATACCATACTGTCAGCTTGTTGGGTTTGAACAGGAACACTCACTAGTGCTTCTCTTGGACCCCCAACAATAAGCCCCCATCTTGAACATCTTCTTATGAGGAATCTATAAGTGATCAAGAATCCTCTGGATATATACTCTATCTAGAAGTCAGTTGTATTCAGTCCACCCTTTTTAGAAAAACAAGGAGGGTGTTGTAGCAGGAAGTCCCTAGTCATCTCAAACATACTCAGAACAATCTGCCATGGGTCCCATTCCATCATCTTTATAAAATGGGTGAAGTTCTCAAAGAACATATATTCTCCGCAATTAGAATAAATTATCGAGTTCCCTTACTCCACCTATAGAGGAGCATTTTTGTGAAAACTTCATGTCTCCCAATCGGCACATGTCATCGGGGTGTCATTTGCCTAAAATGACAAATATGATTCTTAGAACACATAATATAAGGTTTTCATAATTTTAAAAAAGAAAGATATTCACTCACCATAACCATCTCATTTCCCATAAACTATTTCATCAGGCTATGTTACATCAAGAACACTGCCCTAGACTATACATACCACCGATCATGGATAACTTGGTGTAAACTAACATACATTGAACAAGTCTTTCATTAGACACCCTTTTTCAAAACCGTTTAAACTTTTTTCAACACATGTCCTTTCCCCTCTTGCACATTCCCCGTTTCACAACTTTTTATAGTCAAACATTAACTTATTCACACCCTTTCATTATACACAATAAATATATATTATTTTTATTAAACTATTATCATAATCTTTATTAGACATTGTTTTCTTCATATTTTCAAGGATGTGAAATTCATTATACTCTTTATTCCCTACACCCATGTGTGCCTATCATGATAAACGTCACATATATACTATGTTCCAAAAATAATGCATGAATTCTCAACCTCATATCATTATATCCATGAGAAAAATATCATGAAACAATCACATTAAACAATAAGTACATCACCCAATGGTGGAATATCATTCAACTATAACATCACATTTTAAAAACAACAATACCCATCGTGGACACTTGGTTTTCCCCCATAAATGGGTTATATACTCTTAAGAAATAGATCATTACCCAAGACATAAAAATCATAATCTCATGTCTACCATACCAAAAAATAAGACCACAAAAAACAACAGCTCTAATACCACATTGTAACATCCCCTGCACGGAAACCAAAAACTGGTTCCCTGAGCCAGGTCACTACATGACCTCAATCTCACCTCCCCATATTCCAATGGTTTATGACTAGAGGTGAGGGAATAATAAATCACAAGAGGATACTATACCCTCTCTTTTAGATTAATCTATGATAGAAAAAAACATAGGAAACAATAACCAGTAAACCATGAACATGCATTGATAACCAAATCCCAAATAGTGTACAAACGACAACAAAATAAAAAACATGTCATGTTATGATAATAGTGCAAATAGTAAAAGGAAAACCTTAAACAAAGGCAAATAAGGGACTCCCAAAGATGGGTCCTAACTCCTTGTTCAGATCCCCAAACATGCACGTCTCATACCCAACTCCAATCCCTAGTATTGGCCTATTACCCTTATCTTGACCTGCAGCCACAAAATCATCTCTAAAACCCACTAGCAGCCCAAGCTGGGTGTGAGTACAACTCAGTAGGATACCACCAATTATTTCTATAAAATATCTATTAAAAAAAATAGTGCATGAAATTATTAAATTAATGAAAAGTGATCAAAAGTAAACTCAGTTTCCATTAATCAACATCATTTAGTTAAACCATTTTCATTATTTACTCCACTACACTAGTAAAACCATCTTCAATACTTAATTTATTTTCATCACAAAACCTATATGTTAAGCATTACATGATTTCCACTATATTGTATGATGTCTAAATATCATGCATAAGGGAATAAATTAGGTTCCCTATCTCATTAGGGGCATACATATCATAATTAATCATGTCAGACTTATGTTGGATCCTCAATCCAAGTAGTTTCATCCAATGTAATGATTAAGGGCCTAAAGTATCAGTCTGTACCCTAACATGTGGACACTATGATTGGATTTAGAGAATCATCCCAACCTGAACCATGGGAGGAGCCTCATTCCTTTACCCCACACCACCTTGACATGTGCACATTCATATCAATCCATTTAATACCTATATTTGAAATGAAAATAATACATAATCAATACACATAACAATAAGAATTGTAATTATCTTCATCATAAAAATCATATTAAATTTTTTTCCCATTAATACATTTACAATTTACATAGCATAACCCTTTTTATCTATATACCAATACATAATTTATCTCATTTAACATTACTAAAATGTTCCTTCATTATCCAATTTATCATATTCATCAATAATAATGTATTAATCCCTTTACACACTAATAATTTCATATGACTTAACCCACTTACATGTTTCCATTACAATTTCTTAAGCCAATAAACCATTCACATTAATCCATTTATACTCCATTTTCTGACTTATGCTAAAAAATCCCTTATACCAATAAAAAATGATAAAAAACCACCGATAATACCATTTAAAAAATATAACTGACATTTAGACACATTTATTATGAACTATACTTATTTAAAAATAAAATCCATATGTAATTTTACAATTTTCCAAGCATGGGAATATCGACGCACCCCTCGGGTATCCCTAAATCGGTCAATTACACCTCAATACATTCCATGGGAATCGTGAGGGGTGTAAATAATTATTTAACCAACCTTTTTTCCATATTTTACTAGAGTAATCTAACGAAAAATAGGAGGAAATTAATATAACCACACACATGACCAAATCTCTAACAAAATTATGGGATATAACTTGTCAACCATCCACCTAGAATATGAAGATGAATGCACTCTTAATCGTAGCCTCAGATCCTCATTCAAACTCCCATTAGACCCAAAACCTAGAGTATACTAGGAAAATAGGGTTTTAGGTCTTCATAATATGAGGGGAGATAATACAAACCCTAATCCAAAAAATAGAATCAATAGGACCATTAGAATTTCCCAGTGTTTTGATCTACAACAGATAGTGATCCAAACAATCAAGAATCCAAGGAGAACCACCCTTGGGATGATTTGGTTGATTTGGTTCATCCATATGGATAAGAGGGGAGGACATTAAAGAGAAATTGGGTGTGGTTCTAAAATAACAAGGTGGAAACTTGTTAAATTTCAATTTTTAATGGGGTGCATGGTTTGGCCGCACAGTTTTCCAAACAACGCACTAAATGTGCGCCAACCACTATCCAAGAGGGGTTGAGGTCGCACGGTTACCTGGGGAGGTCCGTACAGTTTTAAAAATAGTGAAGAATTACATTGTCTCAAACTGAATGGTTTGGTTCAGCCATTGTGAAGTTTTCACAAACCATACAAAAACCATACAACTTTCATAGAATGGCCTGATTCCCACTTCATTCATGTCCCCTGCCCCTAGGACACTCCCGAACCTCCTCATACATCTTATAAACCTTTCATTAACCAATACTAAGAGACTTAAAACAATATTTTAACAAGTAAATACATTCATGAAGTCTAGGATCATACACTAATAATACTAATAGGTATATGTTATAGAATAATGAATATATTTTAAAGTTATTAATGTTATTTTTTAAATTTCATTGATTTTGAAACAATAAAAAACTAATTTAATATTGGGGTAATATTCAAATTCCATTAAAGAATTTATTTTTGAATAATTAATAGATTTTTAAAACAAATACTATTTTATTTAATTATTATTTTTATCACCCCAATACTTCACCATATTTTTCATTTAGAATTAATTTAATTTTGTTAATAGATTTCCAATACACACAACACCTGACATAAAAACACAATTTAGTCACATATTTCACATTAAATCAAATTATAAAAAATTTAGAAAGTTTATATAGTAAATTCGTATATTATATATGCAATTAAATATTTTTTTATTCATCCAATAGATTCTGTAAACATAAGATAAGAAGAAACAAAATATTTCGCGAAAAAATAAATATTTTGTAATGGAAGTCCTACCATATTTTATTGGAGTTTCTATTTTTAGCCCAATTTTAAGGATCTTTGTTAAATTTTAATTATAAAACTAAACTTATTTTTTTTAAATAGAAACATAAAAAATAGGTTTTGGTGAATTTTCGGTATTTTTCGGTGAAGTTTCATTTTTTATGAATACAGAAAAATACTGAATTTTAATTAAAAAAATATTTTTCTTAAAATTTATTTATGTGTTTAAATAATATTTTAAATTATTTATTAATTTTAATAAGTTCAATTTTTTATTAATTAATCCAATTTAGGTCATTGTAATCAATTTCACTTTGAAATTGGATATAAAAACTTAGCAAACTTTTGGATGTTTTTACTTTAAAACCCCTCACACCTCTCAAGCCCTTTGTCTTGATCAATATCTTCCAAAATGTGTCCTCTAAATACCTACCCTAAAACTAAAAGCCTCATATTTGGAATAAATTTATCCAAGTAATCAATTTTATGGAAACCAAAATTAGTTCCCCAAAGAAGAAGTAATACCCTTTCTCATGCTCATTAGTTTTATTTTCATTATCCAACACATCAAATATTATTATTAAATGATTATATAATAACATCAGCATAAAATACATATTGGTATGTTTTTATGTTAAGGGTCATACTTGAACATATACACACATCCATCTAATGAGTATCTAACATACCATTTATGTGTATGACAAACTATCTCCTCACAAAACAATTATTGTTCGTTATTCCTTTACCGCCTCTCATAGAGAGAATTATAATGTTAAAACAATTTATATATGATATATGTGATATTTATAACATATTAATTTTTATTTAATTTTTATATAACACATACCCTTATTATTTACATTTTTCGGAAATAGGATAACATCAATTGTGGAAGTGTAGACTAACGACCCCTCAAAATGTTGTGATTCGTTCACACTATATATGGAACTTAAAATGGATTGTTTTATTAAAAATAATCACTTATATGATATAAATATACTACTATAATTACAATATACATATATATCATTTTATTTTCATTCTTTTAATATGAAAAAATTTAAAGTAGCGTTCATGCAAACGTACGACCTACCGTCTTAATGAAAAGTGCATTTTATTCCCTATCCTCATATATTATGAATTTTTATAAATATATATATATACTGAATATATATGATATTTGAATCATGTTTCACTTTATATATTTTATAAAATAATGATCTAATTAATATGATAAAGAAGTAACGAGTTAAAACAAACTCGATAAATTAGGCAATTGACACATAGAATAGCGAAAACAATGAAAGATTATTATCAAATAGGTAATAAAATATTATAACAAGATAATATCTGATATTATATATATGAATATGGTTCTATAATAAGTTATAAACACTCTTAAGACCAATATTAATGAGGTTAATGTTTGATAAAATAAAGGGAAATGAAATGTAATGATTTGCATCTTAAATTACATTCCCTTGAGGCTTATTTGTTGTTATGCACCAAATCACATTTATATGGTTTATATACTACTATTTGACATGATATTTCATTAATATAATTATTATCATGATATTATAAGTTTCATTTAATGTTATTTTTTCATGGATTTATGATTCAAATTTTTCAAAGTGGTATGGGACACTTTGGAATGTTTAAGGATTATTATTCTTAAGAACATTTTAAATGCTTATCTTTGAAATCTCACATTATTTTTTATTGTTAACATTATATTTAAAAACGAAAATTATTTTAATAATTTAAATATTCACATTATTGGGTGATGGATTTTATTATTCAATAAATTTTATACCATTATTACATATAGTGTTTACTTTCACATTATTTGATTAATTGGGGAATTATTGATAAATTCGTATATTTTTTTTAACCCAAATATTTGATAAGAAATATTTTATATTTATTAAATTGATTATTAGATATGATAAATTCTTTATTCATGAAATTATGTGTGGTTCTCAGAATTATATATCCCCTAGATGCATCGATAGGTTCTCCTGAGATAAATAAGTTGGCCAAATTAATGAGGTTTCTATCTATAGTTTTAAACTATTTGTAGGATGGATCTCTGAAGTGTATGTTTTCATGTCACTTAGACATGAAATATATTAATTAATCATTTTATTAATATATATTTCATTTATCATTGTTATTATCCATGAGTTTATTATATGCCAAAATCTATGGACGCATTTCATTCTTAGTTTATATATTAAATGGCATGTGTTTTTAGTTTCTTACTATTCCATATTGATTATGAATTATCTAGTTATTTTAATGGAATATATTATTAGTTATTTAACTTTAAATATTGATTTATTCCCGTTTATTCATTATTGATTTATTTACTTACCCTTACTGATCATTTGATCTCACCCTAATCAAGTTCCATTTCCCCATGTTATGAAGAGTTATACACTGAATGAGTTACAAGGATGAAATTTATTTCATTTTATTATGGGTCATTTTATATTTCTTATATCCCACTATATTAGGAGAATCATGTATGTAAACTGGATTTCCAAAATTTCTAAATTGATTGGTCCATTAAGATTTAAATCCTTATAATCATACCAATATAATAAAATAGTGCACCGAATCTAGGCTTATTGGGTCAGAGCCTTACAGTTGGTATAATATGATGTTTAATAGGAACCTTGTAAGTTATATTTAGAAAATAGATTGACGAACATAATCCTAATATAGAATTTGAGGATAAGAATATAATAGAATTCAAGAAATTTGGTAAGGTAGATATTATGTTGGTATTCTTATTAATACATCCCTATATGAATACTGTATGGGGACATGGTTCTTGTATAGATGTACCTAGGAGTAAAAACTATAACAAGGTGTGTTAGGATTGACTCTTCATAACCTGGTAGTTGATAACAATCCCTACTACACACCTATCTTTATACTATTAGGGGATATGCTTAGATAATTCACAATTTCTTTACAAACAATTATGGAGGATTTAAAAGAAAAGATCTCCACAAAGAAAATAGAGTTTGTGATTTTAATATTTTAGATGCATAAATTTTATGTGATAAAACATATATGGAATTATATATTATGGTTTTTTGATTAAATATATTATATTTATTTTTTTAGAAATGATTCCTAGAGTGAATAATGATATCAATACTGGTGGAAAATATAGATATTTTCCAGTTGAGGAAGACAATATATCTAGTAATGGAACTAATTAAATTATAGCCATATTAGGGAAACATAATCCAGTTATGAAAAATAACCTTTCCCGAATGGATCAATCTATTCCACAGAGTGAATATTCAGTGATATATCAATTTATGTGATGGAATACCACATAATTTAATGGTACTACTAATACAATTGTAGTTTATCAATGTATTATTGTTTGGAGAAGATATTTGTGGCCTTGGGGTGCAGTGTAATGGAAAAGGTCAGACTAGTAGTCTATTTCATCAAAGTTATTTCTAATCAATGGTGGTACTTGATCCAAAATACTATGGAGGAAGAAGAAGTAGAATTCATGGAATAGAAACCATTTAAAGAGACCTTTTTTGATAAATACTTCACTTGTGATCAAAAAAATTGGAAAATTTCCTTAAATTAATTCAAAAGGAAGAAGAGAGTGTTGTAGATTATGAAGCTACCTTTAAGAGGTTATTTAGATATTAAATAGATTATATATGCAACATAGAGTGTAATATCAACCACTACCTTGAAAGTGTTAATCCAAATCTCTAAAGGACACTAGTTTCTCAAAATAATTCATCATATGAAGAAATAGTTTTATGTTCCATCAAATGTAGATGCAATTTTATAGAATAAATACATTCATGGGAAAAAAAGAGAATAAGGGTCCATCTGAGAATTATGAAAAAAGGAATGTGTCAAATAAGAATAAAAAAACTCAACATTTTCCATCATATGAAAATGGTTGAAAAAAGAACCATGGAAAATGTTTTTGGGGACTAGGAGTTTTTTTTAAGTGTGGGGATAGAGGTAACCAGGATCATGAGTGAAAAAGAAATAAGGAAAACACTGATATCTAATGTTTCAATAGTAGATAAATGGGGCATTATGCAAATTAATCACCAAAGAATCAAGGTAATCTACCGTAGAATAGGCTAATGGGAAATTTCCATGAATATGTGATCACTCCAGCAGAGGTAGAAGTACAAAATAGTGTGGAGGTAGGTAAATTAATCCTATCTTTGAATTTAGATAATGATTTTTTTTACTCCAGATCATCACAGACTTTTATGTATACCTATTTTTTTATCAAAATTATGCATTTAGCTTTTGATTTAATAAGTGTGTTGTCAATTAAAACTCTTACGAGAATTATTATTGTAACAAAAATGTGTCTTGTGGTCCCCATTATGATACATAGTCATTATTAACTTTATTTATCTAAAATCATACCTATTTTTGACTTTGATATCATCCTCATTATGGATTGGATAATGAAATATGATGCAAATTTTTATTATAAGAAGAAAAAAAATTATGATTTGTGATAAAGACGTAGAATCCCATATATTGTGAGAAGAATATTACTCACAAGATTCTTATCTTGATCCCCCCCCAGAAGCACTATGGAACGATATTTATGGGGAAGAAGGTAAAACTACCCCTAGTATAGAAGAATTTAGTCTTCAAATTTAGGATGTACCTATGTTATAAGAATACATAAATGAATTTCCTATAGAATTATCTAGACATCCCCTAGAGTGTGAAGTTGAATTTTCAATTGATTTAATCCTAGATTCAAGGACAATATCAAAGACTCCCTATATAATGGTCAAGGTGTAATTAGTGGAGTTGAAGAAACAACTAGAGGATTTGGTTAATAAGGGATTTATTCACTCTAGTGTTTTACGGTGTGGAGATATCATCCTATTTGTTAAGAATAATAATATATCCATGAGGTTATGGATTGATTATAGGGAAATTATTTCTATTAAAAAAACTAAAAGTATCCTCTACCTTGAATTGATGACATGTTTGATAAACCTCACATAGTCCAAAAAATTTCACAGATTAATCTTCGTTCTGGGTATCACACATTGTGAGTAAAGAAAGAAGAAATTCTAGAGTCATATTTTTTTGATGTGGATTGGAAATTACGATTTTATAGTAATGTCACTTGGATTGACTAAATTACCAACTACATTAATGTAATTAATGACTAGATTATTCAAGGAATATGTTAATGATTTTTTCATTATATTCATTGATGATATTATGGTGTATTATAAAAGCTATGAGAACCCTAAGAATCACTTTTGGATCAATATTAAGACTATTATAATGGAAGAGTTATATGAAAATTTTATTGAGTGTAATTTAAGTATTCAAAAAGTTTCTTTTCTTGGAAATGTTGTCTCCGAGGATGGAATATATGTTGCTTCTATAGAGACAATGGCATTCAGAGAATTTCCTACACCAAAAAACACATCTGAAGTACATAGTTTCATTGGTTTAGCTGGTTACTATTGGAAATTCATTAAGAATTTTTCCTGATTGGATAAATTGTTAACCAAGTTCACATATAAAGGGGTTCTGTTTTTTTTGTAAAAATGAATGTTAATAATGCCTTTATGAACTTAATAGAATTTTATTCATTGTTCTGATTTAGAATCTACCATTTAGGAGTGATGGGCTTGTCATATATAGTGATACATCAAAGGGACATGGTTATGTCCTAATAAAAATGATAAAGTTATTTCATGGGAATCAATGTAATTGAATACTCATAAACATAACTATCCATCCCATGATCTTGAGTTTTCAAATGTAATATTAACTTTGAAAATATGGAGACATTATTTCTATGGTGAAATATGTGGGATATACACTGATCATAAGAGCATGAAATACATCTTCTCATAGAAGGGGATCAATATGAGACAAAGGAGATGGCTTGAGATACTCAAGGATTATGATTAAGCAATATAGTACCACCCAAGGATACAAAATAATGTAGTTGATGCATTGAGTATAAAGGATCATGGAGTTCTAACCCAAATGAGGATCGAGAAGTATCCTATGTTCATGGGTCTATTAAATATGGATATGGGAATTTATAAGGGGTGACATTTATAATTTTTTATTTAATTAAAAACCCAATGTTAATAGATAGTATAATGAATTATCAGTCTATTGATGGGACTTTTAGATGAAATTCAAAGAATGGAACAATGGAAAATTAGCAGACTTTGTTTGTGAATTCGGTTCTCTAAAATTTAGAATGAGGATATATAATCCATCTATACCTGAGATGAAATGAGAATTATTGGATGAAACCCATATTTCAAATTTCCTTATAGACCCTTGAAGTACAAAGATGTATATATACTTAAAGGAAAACTTTTTGCGGGATAACATGAAATGGGAAATTGTGGATTATTTGTCCATATGATTGGTTTGTGAAAAACTGAAAATTTGTAGGCAGTATCCTAAAGGAGAAATGAAAACTCTTCTTATTCGTGTGTGGGAATGGGATGAAGTAACTATGGACACTATCATGGGACTACCAATGACACTTATCGGGAATGAAGAAATATGGGTTATTTTTTATCACTTAATCAAATATGCATATTTCATTAGTGTAAGATAATAACAACATCTTGAGTGGCTCACAATGCTCTATATTAATGAAGTTTTATGACATCATGGTGCACCTCTGTCAATTGTTTCTGATTGAGATCCCATCCTTACCTCCAAATTATGGAAGTGTCTTCATAATGATTTTGATAATAAGCATCATTTGAGTACTACCTACCATCCTCAAACTAAAGGAAAATCTAAAAGAAAAATTCAAAAAATGGAAGACATGTTGAAGTCATGCTAACTCTACTTTCAAGGAATGTGGGATCAATAATTTCCTATGGTAGAGTTTTCCAATAATAATAGTTTCCATTAATGTATTGAAATGGAACTATATGAGGCATTATATGTAAAGGGATTTCATACTACAAATTTTTTGGATGAATTTGGTTAAAAGAAACTCGTAGGCCCACAAATTTTAAAAGAGATGAAGAAAAAGTTTAACGCTATTCAATATCAAATTAAACTTACTCAAAGTAAAAAAAAAGATATATGAAAAAAATAAGAAGAATGATTTAGAGTTCCAAGTGGGAGATAATGTTTTCATGAAAGTATCACCATGAAAGGGTGTTATCAGATTTGGTAATAAAGATAAATTGTGTCGTAGGTACATCACACCCTTCGAAATTCTATAAAGAGTTAGAGTTTTTTCTTATCCTTTGGAATTTTTTCAAATATCTCAAAGGTACAATATATGTTTGATATATCTATGCTAAGTAAATTCCATAACCATATAATGTGATCGTCTATAATGATATAGAGTCACAATGTAACATTTAATATTGGGAAAAACCATCCAAATTTTTGATAATATAGAACATGTATTGAGGAATCAAATGACTCATTTGGTAAAGGTAATATGGAGAAATCACCAAATGGAAGAAGCATCATGGGATCCATAAGATTCAATGAAGGAGAACTAACCACATATTTTTTATGGTAATATTCCATAAATTTCAAAGAATGAATTCTTATAGAAGTTAAGAATGTATAACCACAAGACATTACCATATTTTCCTTCTAGAATTAAAATAATTTTGTTGATATCTTTGTAAAACACAAAACACCCGATTTAAACGAAACACTATTTAGCCACATTTTCCGTATTTAATCAGATTATAAAAGTTTTAGATAGTTTATATAGTAAATTCATATATTATATATTTATTAAAACATTTTATGTAATTCATCCAATAGATTCTATAGTCCTATGATAAAAGCAACCTCAATATTTCGCATAAAAATCAATATTTTTATGAAGCTAGTGTTGTCACATTTTAATGGAGATCATATTTTGAATCTAATTTTTGGTAATATTTTAATTTTTATTTCAAAATAAACTAAATTTTGAAATAAAAACCCAAAAAATAGTTTATGGTGAAGTTTTTTCTTGGAATTTTATTTTTTTTATGAATAGTGAAAAGCACAAAATTTTAATTCAAAACTTCTTTTTCATTAATTTTATTTTGAAGGATAAATAATATTTTAAATTTATTTTAAATTTTTTTAAGATTTATTTAATATTTTTTAATCAGATTTAGTTCATTTTAATCAATTTTACTTTGAAATTGGATATAAAAACATACCAAGCTTTTGGACGTTTTGACTTTAAAAATATGCATTGTCCTCCCATCGACACGATTAAATTTTTATTAATTTCTGACACTTTTGTGATTATAATTTTGAAAAACATATTCCATATTTGGAATTAGAGTAATTTATAATTTATAATGTGGTAAAACTATTTTTAGACCAAAAATATTTGTGAAATTCATTAAAATTAATTATAATGATTAAGGTGAAATTAAGTTTAACATGGGACTAAACGTTAAACTTAAGGGACCAAATGACCTATAAAATTTTCTAAAATTCATTTTATGGTAATATATAGACCATAAACTCGATTTTAGTTTATTTTGACCTTTATTTGTTCCACTTTCAATGGGAAAAAACATTAGTGTATTTCCCTTTCAAAAAATTAACAAGAATATCACTCCTCCTCCACTATAAAAGGCACTCAACCCTCACACTACCTCACACCATTCAAGATAATTGGCTCAACCAAGAACTTACAAATAGATCATAAGAATTCCTCATCTCAACCTATATGACTTAACTTGCGAATAAATCCATCCAAGGAAGCCCTTTGGTGGAAACCAAAAGGAGTTACCCAAAAAAGACGTAACATCCTTCCACAAGCTCTTTAGTTTTATTTTCTTTCTCCACCCCCTAAAATAATATTATTACAATATTATATAATAAAATAATTATACTAAATATACTTTTTTTGTTATGTTTTATACTAGAAATTAAACACACATTCGTAAAATGGGTACCGAACCTACCATTTATCTGTACGAAGAACTACCGTCTCAGTAAATGATGATTGATTGTTTTTCCATTACCACCTCTCATAATGGGAATTATAATGGACACACTATTTATGTATGATTTACATGATATTTAAAATTTCTTTTTTATTATTTACTTTTTATATGACAAATAACTTTATGCTTTCTATTTTTTGAAAATATGATAACATCTTTTTTGTAGTATCGATTATTGCCCCCTCAAAGCAATGTTATTCATTCACACTATACATGGAATATATAGAGTATAATTTTTTTAAAATTATGCTACATATATGAAATAAATATAATATTATAATTATAATATAATTATATAACTTTTACTTTTCATTCTTTTAATACGACAAATAAATGAAAATAGCATTCATATGTATGTACGACCTACGGTATCCATGAATGATGATCTCATTCCCTATCTCAAAATATTACGAATTATTATAAATATATATATATAGAGAGAGAGAGAGAATATGTATTATAATTAAAAAATCTGTTACATTCCGTAAATGATTAAACCATTATCTAATTAATAAGAACAACATGTAACAAGTTAAAACATACTCGATAAACTAGGAAATTGACATCCAAAATAGAACAAATAATGAATGATTGTTATCAAACAGGTAATAAGTTATTATAAGAATATAATATACAATAGTTAAGAAAACGTTATTTACATCGGTTATTTTTCATTTTTTACGTCGGGTTTTAGCCAACGTTAATACGGAAGACGTTATAAATAATGTTTTTTACGTCGGTTATTTAAAAAATGACATAACATACATAACATCGTGGTGTTTATCATGTTGGTTAATTAATAACCGACAAGAAAAAAACCAGGGGGTGGGGTTTATAACGTCGGTTATTATATAACCGCCGTGATAAACGGGGGGGGGGGCTTTATCACGCCGGTTATACAATAACCGACGTCATAAACACGTGCGGTGGGAGTTTATCAGGTCGGTTATTTAATAACCGACGTGATAAACTCTTGGGCTATGGTTTATCACATCGGTTATTTAATACCCGACGTGCTAAACCAGTCTCGGGGGGGGGGGGGGGGGGGTTTATCACATCAGTTAATCAATAACCGATGTGATAAAGCATTTCCTAGGTCCTTTATCACATCTGTTATTACATAACTGATGTGATAAACCATGCCACAGGTGTTTATCATGTCGGTTATGAAAAAAACCAACGTGATAAATGATTCTCGATTTTTTTATCACATCGGTTATAAAATAACTGATCTGAAAGAAATTTTTTTTTAAAAAAAATTCCACTGCAGTCCTCGGCTCTCTCCCAAAATCAACCAGAAACCAAATTAAAAATTCGTACAACACAAACAGAAGATCAAAACATGAACTGAAGAAAATTTAAGAATTTACATTGATAACAAATAAAACATACCCAATTGATAGCCCCCACCCTCATGTATACCCCCTGTACAGCCCTCCCCCACCCCATTGGAGCTCCCACCACACCTCTAGATAGCACCCCGACCCCCTGGACAGCCCCAAACACCCCTCGACAACCCCCCCACCCTCCTGAATAGCACCCCTCACCCCCTCAACCCACTTGACAGCTCCCACCACACCCTTGGACTACCCCCTGACCCCCTGGATAGCTCCAAACACCCCGAGACAACCCCCCACCCTAATGTATACCCCCCACACCCTGGATAGCCCTCCCCCACCCCATTGGAGCCCCCACCACACCCTTGGACTGCCCCTAACCCCCTGGATAGCCCCAAACACCCCTCGAAAACCCCCCCACCCTCATGTATACCCCCCACCCCACCGGACAACCCTCCCAGACCCCTGGACATCCCAACCCCACTGAACACCCCCCACACCCTTGAAACCCCTCCCCCCCAGACCAGAATCCATACTAGAAAAACCATCATAAGTAGACCAAAACAAGATGTAGAGAAAAATTAAACATTCACATATATAACATTAAAAACATACACATTCAACTTCAAAAAAAAACTAAATCCAACCTAAACGACTACCAAATACACAATTACAACGACAATATTCAAAATTACATTTTACATTACAAACAACTAAAATTTAATCAAACCTGTAAAATAATTTGACCACTCCACTTGTAAGTGTTTGATGTCTTCAACATTATAGGGTTGAGGGTCATCAAAAATCTACAAATGAAAAGGATAGTAGTTACGTGTATAATTAATAAATCAAATTGAAATATTATGGAAAAGTTTAAGACGAAATCTTACGAGGTCAAAATTCACAATTGTCCCAGTTGTTATTATTTCATACATAAATCTTAACATATAATATCCGCATTCGATGACGCCTTATTGTTCATGACAATTCTGTTTGAATGAGTGTCAATTAAATATATTATTTTAATGTAATAAATCAAAAAGTACAAATTATAAATGGATACTTACCTTCACATTTACATATTTGATCTCAGCATTCCTTTTCTTTGCATTTTTTAGAAAGTAGACCCCTGCCCTATTAGAAAATAATACTAATGGGGTAAATTTAAAATTCATTATAATATATAAAACTATTGAGAAATTGAAACTTACTTTTCCAATATATTCTTAAAACATTCCTGCACATCATCATGGACAGAGCATATCCAATAAAGTGCTTTCTCCCTTGGGAAAAAACCCATAACATCCAATGATCACTGATAAAAGGAAATTTAACGTTAGTGGTTTTTTAGGTTAAAAGATAATTAACACTTTAAGAGATATGTGTTTCATACCTCTCACAGAAAGGCATCATCCAACATTGTGTGACTATATTCTTTTCAAGTCTTTCAGCAATATAAAGCATTATTTATTCCTCATCCAATGCACATGCTTCAGGGGAAATCAATTGCGGGTCCATGAATCTATATACATCTGTCAGCTCATTCCTATCAAAAATTTTATAAAGATACCTAATACAGAACAGACATAAGTATACATTTTTAATAAATATAACGCAGGGAAAAGGTGTTAAGACTTAAATGGAAAACATTTTCACCATGTTGATGCCCAACTTATCTCCAGTAACAAGCTCCATGATATCAGTTTTCATAATCCCTACATTTATTTCACATCCACAAACATGAGATTCCATTGAGAACTTATAATGATCCGCCAAAAAATTTGAATATCTTGACAATATGTCAAGACTACTAGATTCTGTATCTGATGTCATAGTTATTTGTATTTTTTGTTGTCTATACAGTATTTCTTTACCTTTGAAGTATTCCTGTAAAAATAAATTGAAAAATATATTAGTTTTCAAATGATAAAACAACTTTAATAAACAAAATAAAATAAAATATATAACATTCATACCTCTATGGTAATGAGTCGAAGAAGTCTAGATGGCCAAATTAAAAAATGGACGATACTATGTCTAACTGTCGCCACATCATCTGTAGGTAATGGTACCCGAGCTGTTCTATCTATAATATCATGTATAGTGTCCCTCTGATTCTCTACCTCTAATTGTTGATGATGAATTGTATATACTATACAATATACCAATCCATATGCTACTATATTCTGTTGAGAATTATCAACATACAACTCGCAATAAGTATGAAGCTGCGGTGAAGGAGTAGGATAAAAAATGGGGTTAGCAGGCTAAGGTGGGGGAGTGGGAGCTACTGGCAGAGGTGGAGGATAAATAATGGGGTCTCCAGGGGGAGGTGGAGGAGTGGGAGCTATAGTCTGAAATTGTCTTTTCATGTCTGCAAACATAGACTGCACCGACGCTCTAATCTTGTCCTCCATGGTCGCATTAATATTATGAATTTCAGCCTCTAAGGAGTCAATTTTTTTTCTATAAACCTCTTAAACGTTTGAAGTTAAAGAACGTGGCAACACTTTTCTTACCGATACACCTTCCGTATATCCTCTTACACGACCAAGATGTTCGGGCCTTCCCAATGCTATAGATAAAATATCTTCCCTCTTAGTAGCTGTAAATGTCCCTTGTGAACTCTTCTCCTCAAGAGAGTCATGTATTAATTAATTGAACATTTTTGTAATGATTGAAATTATATGAAGAAAATGGTTAACTTAAATAAATTAAATATATATCTTACAATCCTCTTAGCTACGATTCTTGATTCATCCAAAATATATTGCCCTTTTTTGCCCTTCCGAGATCTCTTCCATTGTTCATGTCTAGATGGAGGGGATTGAGGGGCCACCTCTCCAGAGCTTGAAGACTCACCTCTTAGTTGTTGAAATTTTTCCGCCGTCATTTGTTCTTCCAATAATGCATACCCTCCCCGAGATAAACTATGAGGGTATACATTTTTAGATTGGATCTCTTGATGATATTTCCATGTTTTCTGTAAATTAAGAATAAGAAATCATTAACAAAATGTTAATAAGATCATTTATATAAGAAATCTTATAAAAGTTTACACTGCCCTTACCAAAAATTACTCTTTTCTTCTACCTTCAAAAAATAGTCTCCATGTGTCTTCGTCTATAAAAGGATATATACGACATGGATTTTCATGACTCCTATGACCATAAATGAAATCAGATGAGAGGGTTGATTTGAAATCCCTCCATCTCTTGGAAGCCAACGATAAGCATTTCTTCCTGACTCCTCCAGTGTCAGTAATATCAAATGTCATATGATAAAGAAGAGGTTAGACATATTATATATACAAGAAACATTTAAATAATATTCAAACAATAGAAAAAGGTCTTACCAAAATCGTCTCCCATAACTGAGAGATTATTGCTTTATCCACACTTCTCCAGTCATCATACAGAATGATTACTTTTCTCTTATCCTGAGTTGCTACAAATCTCTTAAAATATTTTGTATTTGGACATCTAGGAATATCATCATCATCAAACTCAACGACTATCCTCTGATCCTGCGTACGGGAAAATGATAATTTTGGTAAATGTGTGCACCCAAGTTTACCAACCGTTGAACTCTTTGTTCTAATAGGAGCATGTGAATGTTCCTCCCGAGAGGTATGACCAATATGATCATCTCCAGAATCACGTGGTTGATCAACTGAATGATCTGTCATTATCCTTCAAATCAAAAAAACAAACGTTAGTTCAAAAATATACAAATTAAAATATTTTAATACTACCGTAATCAGAAAATAGAAAAGTGTATTAAGTTACGTAATAGTAAACATTGGTAATATGGTAAGCATGTTAAAAAATGGTATAGATGGTAAATATGGTCAAGATGGTCAAGATGGTAAACATGGTAAACATGGTAAACCTGGTAAACATGGTAAAGTAATTGTCACTGAACAAAAATAATAGATATATAAATCATGTAATGGTAAACATGATAAAGTAAACTAAACAAACTCAAAACAAAAAAAAACTTATACTTATTTTGTTTTAAAACATGTTTTAATAAATAAAAAACATATAACATCTAACATTTATGAAAAAAAATGTAAACAAGAAATAAACATATGTTACCTGTAATTTTAGGAATGTACAAATGGTTTTTTTCCCAAATTCCTTCATCGTGATCGTTCCTTATGGAACAAACCATGTCTTCAACATGCTCATCATTAAGTTCTATTAATCTTTCCATGGAAGTAGGGATCTCACATAAATCAGCATCTTCATCAACTTCATCCTCACCAACATATTGTTTTTCCCTTGTAAAACAACATCCCACTGCATATCTGATTGATCCACTACATAGAAATTTTTTTTTGCATGTGTTGCCATTATAAAAGAATCATCTGTGTCTTCCAATATATTAAGATTAACAAGTTTCATTCCAAATTCATCGTGTCTGACACTGTTGTTACTGATAAACCATTTACAGTTAAAAACAGGAACTTTAATTTTAAAGTAATCAACCTCCCATATGTCTTCAATCACTCCATAATATGCACTTGATTCAAAAATTGGGTTTTTGTCCTTATCACTCGAAAAATGCATTGCTTCTGCAAACACCAATACACCACTATTCTGAACTGCACTCTTGTTGTCCTGAGCTTTCGTATGAAATGTATAGCCATTTATGTCATAACTAGACCATGTTATCACATTTAAATATCGACCACCCACTATCCATTTTAATTTCTCTAATACATCTGATCTACCAAGCAAAGTATTTTTAATCCATGACAAAAAAGTTTTGTTGTGCTCATTCAAAATCCACAATTATTTCTTCTTTGGATGACATTGTTTCAACTCATTAATATGCAATGTGATATACGGTTGAGCATCAGCTATGTTATTAAAGATGTATGATTCTAACTTCTTCATCTGTTCAGCTGATAGTGATTTGACTTTCAAGCCATGAATCCCCTTTCCCTCATTATTAACTCGTTAATGGCGAGATGGAGGCAAACCTATGTGTTTCGCCGCAACCAAGTAGCTCATACAAAACTCTGCTACCTCCTCGGAAATATACTTTTCAATAATGGAGGCTTCAGGTCAATAGGGATTTTTAACATACCCCTTTAATATTTTAATATACCTTTCAAAAGGATACATCCAAAGAAGATATACAGGTCCACAAAGCATTATTTCTCAAACCAGATGAATCATTAAATGCACTATTATATCAAAAAAAGTTGGAGGAAAATACATTTCCAATTGACAAAGTATAAAAATGGAATCCTTTTCTAAAATGTTCAAAGCATTCACATCAATCGCCTTGTTACAAATTGAATTGAAAAAATAACATAACTTCATCATATTCTTTCTGACACGAATGGGTAATATTACATGCAATGCAACTGGTAGAATTTGTTGCATCATGACGTGACAATCATGTGATTTCATACCTATCAACTTCAAGTCCTTCAATGAGACAAAATTTTTTACATTTGAAGAATAACCTTGCGGAACTTTGATATCATGAAGACACTGACAAAAGATAATTTTCTCCCTCTTCGATAATGTATGACAAGCCGGGGGAAGAAATGTTCGTCTTCCTTTAGGAGTGGGAGCTAACTCCAAACGTATTCCCATTGATAGTAAGTCTAATATTTCATTCAACCCATCTTTAGTCTTTCCTTTAATATCTAACAATGTTCCAATCAAACAATCACATATATTCTTCTCCATGTGCATGACATCAATATTATGTTTAACTTCATAATACCTCTAATATGGTAGCTCTAAAATTATTGACCTTTTCTTCCAAATATGTCTATCATTACCAGATTTCTGTGTCTTTCCCAATGTCACATCAAGGTTTTTCACCCACTCAAAATACAGATCTAGGGATAAAGGTTTTGGAGCAGTATCAAATTCTTGTGAGCCATTGAATGCCTTTTTTAGTCTTCTATAAGGGTGATCCATAGGAAAAATCTTTCGATGACCCATGTACAATGTTTTCCTCCCATGATTCAATTGAAAATATGACGTCTGTTGTTCGCCAATTGGACATGCTTTATACCCTTTAACACTGTATCTAGACAAATTTCCATATGCTGGGAAGTCATTTATAGTGAACAGAAGCACTGCATGCTGTTGAAAATATTCCATTTTATAAGAATCATACACCCTAATACCATCAGCCCATAAAAATTTCAAATCATCAATCAATGGTGACAAGTAAACATCAATATCATTGTTGGGTTGCTTTGGACCAGAGATAATTATACTCAACATGACATACTTGTGCTTCATACAAACTTCAGGAGAGAGGTTGTAAATTACCAATAAAATAGGCCATGAACTATGCGTGCTACTGAGGGTTCGGTATGAATTCATTCCATCTGTGCACAACCCTAATCTGAGATTTCTTATTTCATTTCCAAATGTAGAATATTGCACATAAATTTTCTTCCATTGTGGAAAATCAGCTGGATGACGTATTTTTCAATCACATACCCACTCATCAGCATGCCATATTAACCTTTTTTCATCATGTGAATTAGCAAATAAACGTTTGAAATGATGAATTATAGGAAGATACCAAAATACCTTTGAAGGGAGCTTTGTAATCTCTACATCAGCCTGTGATTTCTCTTTCACATTATACCGTGATGTCCCACATTTAGGACACTCTGACATAAATTCATATTCCATCCTATATATAATGCAGTCATTCGGACAGGCATGTATTTTCTTATATCCCAATCCCATCGGGCATCATATTTTCTTGGCCTTGTAATGTGAATCGGTAAGATTGTTATCTTTTGGAAGAATGTCTTTCATCAATTGTAGCAGATTTGTAAAACTTTTGTCACTCCATCCATGTTTCGCCTTCAGGTTAATCAATCTTAACACTGCAGACAAAACCGTAAAATCTGTACAACCAGGATATAATGGTTTTTCAGCATCACCATATAGATGTGCAACTGTCGGTTCTATCTCAATTTGTTCTGCTACAATATCGTGAATCATTTCTTCAATTGCATCAGAAATACCATCTTGTGAATCATCATCATCAGTGACATTTCGTCCAGTTTCACCATGCCAAATCCAAGGGCTGTAACTCGGATTAAAACCATGACATATCAGATGATCTTTTATCTCTCTACTTTTCAACTTCTTCATATTCAAACATTTTAGACATGGATAGAAAAAAATGTCACTACCTAGAAGATTTTGTTTAGAAAATTCAAAAAAGGCACCAACACCTTCCTTATATTCATTGCTCATTCGATGTGCCGTAATCCAACTTTGAATCATTATTACCTATAACAAATATCAAAAATATATATATTTTTAAGATAAGTCAAATATAAGATTATATGAAAAAAATCATAATTTGAATGTAAAAATATTTTGAAATATAAAACAAATCTATGCGTATTTAAAAAAATATGCTTGAATATTATTATTAAAAGAAATTATAGTTAGATATAACATTTTTAAATTCCATTGAATAAAAGAAAACCATGTCGCTTACATGGTTGATAGAAAATTGGAGAGAATGGAGTAAACCTAAGAATCAAATCATATTTAAAATAAAAATTCAGATGGAGAAAATCACACCTCCTGGACACCACCCCCCACCCCTACCCACTTGGACACCCCCTGGA
This sequence comes from Viscum album, assembly GCA_963277665.1. Classification (NCBI taxonomy): domain Eukaryota; kingdom Viridiplantae; phylum Streptophyta; class Magnoliopsida; order Santalales; family Viscaceae; genus Viscum; species Viscum album. The sequence continues at coordinate 661,528,126 of OY728128.1, forward strand.
CACCCCCAACCCTCTAGACAGTCCCACCCCCTGGACAACCACCAAAACCTTCTGGACATCCCCCCCCCCACACACACCCACCCCCTTGGACACCCCCAACCCTCTGGACAGCCCCCCACCCTCCGGCCAACCCCCCAAACCCACTGGACAGGCCCCCACCCCCTTGGACAGCCCCCCACACCCACCCACCCCCTTGGACACCCCCCTGGACACCCCCACCCCCTTGGACAGCGCCCCCCCCCCCCCCCACACCCACCCCCTTGGACACCCCATGGACACCCCCAACCCTCTGGACAGCCCCCACCCCCCGACCAACCCCCAAAACCCACTAGACATGCCCCCACCCCCTTGGACAACCCCCACAGCCACCCACCCCCTTGGAACCCCCCCCCTGGACACCCCCAACCCTCTGGATAGCCCCCCCAACCCCCTGGACAGCCCCCCATCCCTCTAGACAACACCCCCACCCCTCCTGGACACCACCCCCACCCCCTACCCCATTGGACACCCCGTTGGACACCCCCAACCCTTTGGACAGCCCCCACCCCCTGGACAGCACCCCACCCCTCCAGACAACACCCCACCCCTCCTGGACACCACTTCCACCCCTGCCCCCCTTGGACACCCCCCTGGACACCCCCCAACCTCTGGACAGCCCCCACCCCCAAACAACCCCCAAAACCATCTGGAATGGCCTCCACCCCCTTGGACAGCCCCCCACACCCACCCACCCTCTTGGACACCCCCCTTGACACCCCCCAACCCTCTGGACAGCCCCCCACCCCCCGGAAAACCCCCAAAACAATGGTTTACATATAAAAACTAGGAATGGTGAACAACTAAAAACACATGAATTTAATATATACTTCAGCATGAAATAGATGGAATTAAATATTATTAAATATGGATACTTAAATGATCATATGATAATTAAAAATAACTATTGATATTCAACTAGTCAAATGATAACAAGTTTTCTCGATAACTAATATCATAATGAGGTAATGGATAATTCTAGAAATCTTAAACATATTTTCGAGGCCTTGGCCAAGGCCTCAAAAAATACTAGGGTAAGCCCTCAGCAGAACCCATTTTTATTTGGAATCATGAGACATAGCGATGCATCGAAGGGCCATATAGGTCAACATCCATTACATTATACGTCTAATAGATTCTCATATAAAAGAGGATAAACATAAGTAGTAATAACACATAAAATATCATTTCTGAATTCTTACATTTAATCAATAACCATTCTATGCAGTAATATAGGTGAATGAGATCATTAGTTGTCAACAACAACAAAAATTACCATCAATGTCGGGCATTCGTCAAACAAAAACCAACTAAATAAATGTAGTTGAGGATTACATGAATATTTCGAGTCGATCTAATAGATCTAGGGATGATAAATAAGATGATGATGGAAAAATGAGGTAAGAGGGTTCGAAATCGAAGAATCTTACCTAGTTTAAACACAACAATCCACGGGGCATGTTAATTTTTTAAATGTTTTATAACGTCAGTTATTTAATAACCGACGTTATACTGTTTTTTTACATTTATAACGTCGGTTATTATAATAACCGACGTTATAAATGAATCAGATACAGCTTGTTTTACGTCGGTTTTTTTATAACCGACGTAAAAAAATCCGCGTGTTGGTTTTTTACGTCGGTTATTCTATAATAGACATAAAAAAGACATCAAAATCACAGATTTTTACGTCGGGTATTGTATAAACGATGTAAAAAAAGTTTTTTAGGTTGTTTTGTTACGTCGGTTATAAAATAACCGATGTCAAAAAGGCCTCAAAAGCCACGTTTTTTACGTTGGTTATTTAATAACCGATATAAAAAACTATCGCGCTTTGGTTTTTTACGTCGGTTATAAAATAACTGATGTAAAAAACCCCTGCTCTTTGGTTTGTTACATCGGTTATCAAATAACCGACGTAAAAAACCTCCGCACTTTTGTTTTTTACATCGGTTAATTTATAACCGACGTTAAAACCGAACACATGCGATTTGTAACGTCGGTTATTAAAATAATTGACGTTAAAAAGCTACTCACCCCATTTTTTATGTCGGTTATAAAATAACCAACGTAAAAAACCACGTTTCACAGATTCTCACGTCGGTTATATATAACCGACGTCAAAAATGGTGACGTAAATAACGTTTTCTGCACTAGTGATATGATATTATAAACATGAATATGGTTATTTAATAAGTTATTATAACTATTAAAACCATTATAATTTAGATTAAATTCCATTCACATAAAATTAAATGAAAGGTATGGAATTTAATTTCAATTTACATTCCCTTGAAGATTTTTTGTTGTTATGCACCACTTCAATTTTATATGGTGTATACACTAACATTTGAAATTATTTTTTCGGAATATCCTTATTCTCATGATATTAATATTTTTAATTAATTTTATTCCATCATGGATACTATGATTCAAATGTTTTAAAGTGGTATTTGACTCTTTGGATTGTTAAAAGATTATTATCCTGAAGAACATATTTAATGATTATCTCTGAAATATCACTTTAATGTGGGTTTTTATCATTCTCTAGAAAAAATCACCTTATTGTAATCATTTTAATATCTACATTCTTCAGTGATGGATATTATTATTGATTAATTCTTATAGCATTTTTACATATGGGGTTCACTTTGACAGTTATTTCATTAACTGTGGAATTATTGATAAACCAATATCGTTTATTAATTATAGATATTGGATAAAAAATATTATATATTGATTAAATATATTATTCATTATGATGAATTCATTGGAAATGCAATGATGGGTGGGATATGAACTTTATATAGCTCCTTGATGCATCAACATGTCCCCATGAGACAAATAAGTTGGCCAAATTAAATTGGTTTTTACATATAGTTTTAAACAATATGGAGGATGGATCTTGAGAGTATAGGTTTCCATGTTCCTAAAAATTTAATTCCCATAATTAAGAATTTACATCATATATATTTTAGTAATCATGGGAATTATCCCTGAGCTTTCCATATGATTAAATATATGGATGCATTTCATTATCAATTTATTTATTAAATGGAATGTGTTTTCAGTTTATTATATTGACATATTTATTATTAATTATCTAGTTATTTTAATAGAATGTGTTTTTTGTTATTTAACATTCTATGTTGATTTATTCCCATTGATTCATCATTACTTCCATTTTACATTCCCTTACTGAGAATTTCAGCTCAGTCTTATTATGATTCTTTTCCCTAGGTACTGAAGAGGAATTCATTGAATGAGTTTCAAGGATGTTTTTTTTATCATTTTATTATGCATCATGATTTTATTTCCAATTTCCCAATGTATTATGTGTATTATGCATGTTATCGATATTTCCAAAACTTCTAAACTGACCAGTTCCTTAGGATTTGATTCCTTATAATCATTCTAATGTAATAAAATAATGCACCATCTCTAGGATTCTGGGGTAGGGGTGTTACATTATTCTAAAATAATAATAATTAAATATAAATGACCATATACTTTTAATTAAGTCAAATTTAATATTTATAAGGGTTTGAAAAATGTTATTTTCAAAAAAATCAGCATCTCTCAATAAATAGTGAATCAATAATAAAAGTGAAAATTCAAAAATCTAGAAAATTATTTGGTTAAAATAATTATTAATTTTTTAATCATAAAAGTGAAATTATACCATAGTGAATTTCTCATAATATTTTAAGATAGTATAATTTTATGGTAAAAAATTAAATATGGTATAAATATACTGTGTGTTTTATAACATTATAATGCAGATGTGCCTCAGCCCAGTTGGTGAGGACATTTTAAGGGCATCCAAGTGACCTGAGATCAAATCCAAGAAGTGGTATTTTTCCTGGCTATAGAATTAGTTATTTTAAGAGGTAATGTATCAAATAAAACTATTTAACTGTTTGGGCCTTTAGGCCACTGGTTTGGTCCTTGGGTCCTTCAAGGCTTTTGAGACACCTATGGATTTTGGGGAAATGAGTCTTTCAGGAAACCTCAAAGCCTTCAAGAAACCTTAAGGAATTCAGGACATATGGATTGTAGATGTACCAGACTGACCTACAAGGAACGAGATCCTAAATGAGGATTCATAGAAGGGGAATTCACTAGGGTAGAGCCAATAATACTTAGAATAATGACAGGGTATGGCTTCCCCATCATTATCGGGCTTGCGTATCCCTGCGCAAGACTATTAGCTGATCAGCCATGCGAAGGTGGAGTGTTGATCATGATGTAGATGCTGAGGAGGGGCAGTATCAAGTAGTCATAATCTGGGATGATTTCCTTTAAAACCACCGGGACCTATAATGTCACCAATCCTACGTTCCATGTATGTGTTCCTCCTTAACCCTTAAAAGGAGGATTATCCAAAATGAAAAAAAGAAGGCCTTCAGTCCATTAAGGTATTATGCTATCATAATGACCCAAAAAGGATTTAATAATTACTATTAAATGTATCCATGGAAAAATATATGTTCTTAATTTAAAATAATATTACTTTTAGGTTATTTGATTATTTTTATGAAGCCTTTTATGAATCCTCCAAAACCTAAAATATCATTTACGGTTTTAAAATCATTTCATTAAGGATATGAAACACTTCCACACCATTAAGGTAATTATTTTAATAACATCATAATTTAAGCATATAAAATAATTAAAACCACCCCACTTTGGTAGGAACCATGGGAAAAACCATTGTATGTTTTGTGGTTTTAATTAGTTTATTATATAGAGTCCAAAACCTAAGTTTCTGATATAATAATGAACTCCCTACACTTTTTCTATATAAACCCACCCTACCATTTCAATTCAATCAAAAACATTGGAGCATGTTCTTAATATATTATCCCCACTCTAGAGTCCTCCCAAGGTTCCACAGGATCTTAAGAAGCACATTCCAGGCATTTGGAATCACCCTCTCAAGGTAAGGGATCATATCCTTCCCACTTTAAGTATCTTCTTTCTCTTGTATCTTTTATTTTAAATTTATAATGTTTGGATATGATCTTCCATATCCCCATTAAATTATATTTTATGTCTATATTATGAGTTATGCTTTCACTATCATAAATACCTCTGATAAACATTCAATATTTTCTTGTTGTGTTGTCAAAATTTCAACAAGATTTTCAATTCCAAAAATTTTATAGTGAATACCTGTAAACAATTACTATCAAGGTGGTCAAGTTTATGACCATATACTTCATCATTGGGGACTTTAATGTATGTATTAAACTCTCCTATATCATGTAATACAATATAATTAAGAATTAATCCATATTTTATGTTCTATGTGGAACACATAAGAATGAGAATGAAATAAACGTAACAGGTGTGCCTGAAATTATATAGAGCTCTAATGCATTCAGTAGTGTTTTATTCTCATGAGACTCCATTCAAGAGAATATTAAGTGTACCTAATCCATAAGGGGAAGCTTTCTATAATGATGTATTTAGAGTTATAATTTTCTTATGTTTATGATGTAGTGTTTTACGTAGTTTCCACATTTTTCGATTTTCCTTTATATAAACATGCCATATCATGCTGAATTGTTCATGTTTATGATTGTCACTAATTTTATGGCCCATTGATATATATATATATATTGTATAACATGTATTAATTTCTTAATTGTATTCCATGTTTTTCCCTTAAAAATCTCGATAGCTTACCCCATTCTTATGTATGACCTCGGGTTATGCCATATAGTTTTAAGTATTAAGGAATATGGTGATCATGTTAAGGAAGTTTTAAATAATGGCAACCTATTCCATATTTTATGATTTTTTGTAATGTACATAATTCAAAAATGCACTATACTTATTTATAATTCAGGTTGTATTATGTGTAATATTTTGTAATAAATATTGAATTAATGTGTAATAAAGACCATAGTTGTTATAAGTTTCATTTTACAACTATTTGGTTCATAAAATAATTGAGTTTTTTTATAAAATCCGACTTCATTTCTATCTTTGGATTAAAATCTATTTTCTTCCAAAACCATGTTTAAAAAAATGTTTTTAACCTTTTAAAATTTATTTATTGAATTCATTTTTAACCATTTTATCTGTTTAAAAAATAATTTTAGATGAATCTTTATATAATTTTCTAGAGAAGACAATTTTCTAATCTTTTTATAATGTAAAAGGAATATTCCTTTTAACTTGTATGACATGTTAGGAATTACTCTCTAACATTTAAATCATTTCATTGAAGCTTCCTTGGTATTTTTACAGGGTTATTTTTAAATAAATTTTTCCCCAAATATTAGAGAAATACTTATTTTTAAAGTGATCATCAAAGAAATGGATTTTTGAAATGATTAATCTATAAAATGAAATTTTCCTCAAGATTTTTTTTAAATACCATTTTATGGTATTTTTATTAATCAAAGACAAAAATCCTTTACTCTTAATCTAATGGGTATAAATTGGAATGATACCATCATTATTATTTATCCAGATGGTTTATTACAAGTTAGACTGGGGATATGCTATTTTGATACCATTAAATTTACTCTAGATGGACTATGACTATGTTTAGTGATCATGGAATGTATTTAAATTTCATATTATAGTTTAAATACTAATTTTATGTGCATTATGTTTCACCACATTCCACTGAGGAATGAATTGGACCTTTTAGGTGATGTGTTGGTCATACTATAGCCCCTAGAAGCATCAGTAGGTCTCATGATACAAATTATATATTTTTTTCGATGAGGCGTTAGCCATTTAAATAGATTTTTTATCATTAGGCCTCAACAAAATTACAAATATTTTTGGAAAGTATTGATAATATTATATGTCTTGGAATGAGGCCTTGATGCTATGTTTTATATTTCCATCATTATGAATTCCATCATTATTAATTCAATTAATGATCTTCCAAGTGATTATTTAATTATTTATAATATTAATGATTATGATTCTTACTCATGTAATTATTTATATGAAATTATTTGATGATAATTTAATTATTCAATATTATTCACATGTTATGGATGAAATTCCATGTGTTTCAGTAATTTAACTTACTCTATTGATTATGCATTATTTATTCATATAATCCGCTATATGATTACCCTTACTGAGCATCTAATCTCACCCCATTATTATGTTTGATTTTCCTTATGATACTAGGATGTATTTTATGATTGATATACGGGGATATTCTAATGGTAATAATGGAATTATCAAAAAAATAATTTGTTGTATTCATTGTTTTCAAATGTAAATGTGAGTCATGTATATATCTAGTTTACCAGGACTACAAAACTATTTGTCCCTTTAGTATGTCTTTCTTTGTATAGTATATGAATATAATAAATTAGAAACTAGATCCAGGTTTCTGGGATTACAGTCATTACAGTTGATATTAGAGGAAGTTTAGTAGAAACCATTGTAACAATATTTTAGAAAACATAGATTATGGAAGATAATCCCATGTTAAACATTGAGTATAAGTCTAAAAGAACATCCTATGATTTTATTATATTTTTATTATGTTGTAATTAATTTAAATACATTCATTTATGGATACTACACATTGAAGTGGTTCTGGAAAATATATTCCTAGTGGTAGTAACTCTAAAAATGAAACATTAGTCTTGACCAAATCTTCTCCTAGTGCATGAAAATGATCCATATTGTGCACCTGGTTTGACACTCTATGGGGATATTATTAGGATAATTCCCATTTTCTTTTCAAACCATTATGAATGTTTTGAAAATAAACATATCCCAAAAGAAACAAAGTTTATGATTATAAGATTACCAATGCATATATTTTTCAATTAATGATATGTATTTCACTAGTTTAAGGATTACATATTTTGGTTCATATTGATATGATCTAATCTAGTGTATTAATCATTTATAAATTTTTCCCAAAATAAAGAATAGGAACATAATTGGTGCCCATAATCTAAAGAGTAATAATGGTAATTTATTTGTTATTTATAAGTCTATATTTTGAAGGGAACTAGTCTCCCAATCATTTACATCATATGAAGACATAGTATCATGTGATAAAATGACATAGAAATAATTATATTAGTATTATGGATTAAGAGGAAATCATGAGAAGAATATGAGTATGGAAAAAATATGGGAAAACAAAATAAGGGAACTAATAAATTTTTCAGATGTGATTATCAATTTAAGAATCACCCAACTACTTACTTAAAATTTATAGATGTTTTATATAAATGTAGAGAGAAATTAAAAAATTATTATGATTTAAAGGGTAAGAAAAAGAGATTCCAATTTACATTTCATCGACTATAATGAGATTTTGAACAACAGAAATCAGTTTCACAAGCATCAAAGGATTGTACCACAAAGGAATATAATGGAATGTTTTCAAGATTTCTATATTACCACATATGAGTAGGAAGGATTAATGTCATTTTGTTTGGATTTAAAAATTATTTAATTTTATTATTTTATCAATGATGTATTTGTTTTATGAATTATGAATTATATAAGTATTTTAATGCAATACTTTTTCATTAAATATTTGAAAGCATGTGTTGAACGGTAGTGATGAAGAAGAGTAATGATTCAGTGTTAAGTTAAACTTATTAGAACAAAACATTATTGAGTAACATTAATAATCTCATTATTTTTAGATAATGATGTATGGATAAAGAGATAACTGATATGGATAATGTAAATTGGATAGTACTAATTACCTTGGAACTGGTTAACTATTTCATAAAATGTGGGTTATTATATCATGGATAGAGTTAACAACATTTTTGTATTTAAGAAATACATTCAATATTATTGGTTTAATTTAAGGACTATGGAATAACACATGTATTCAATAAGGTATTATGGTAATTCAAGTGTTTAATAGATAGATAATATTATTTGGGGGATTAAGGATAAGTTCATTTTTGAAATAAAGTGACCTTATTTGTAACGTTTTGATTCTTAATCTTTTGGAAATTTTATAATGTCTACAATTTATTAAATGGTTTAATTTGAAATTTGGATGTGTTTTTAGAGATTATTGTACTATATTAGATATCATGTGTTAACCATAATAGTTTTGGAAAATAGTTTGAGATAAATTGAATGAATATTCACTCATTTAATCATTTTTCAATTCGTTAAAATTTATTTTTAGTGCTTTGGGAATAAAATAATATTTTTGGATATAAATTTATTAGATCAAGGGATGAATTGTAATTTTATTGAAGCATATACAATGGATGACATTTTTTATGAAATAGAAACATATAATGTAAATATATTTCATAATATTCATAGATAGAAAATTAATTATTCATCTTTATAAAAATGATATTGAAACAAAAATGTCATAAAATTAAAGGCATATTTGATGAATAAGATGGACTTTAGAATCATCACATATTTATGGTTTTAATCCCCATAAATATTCATTCAACGTTTAATTTATTTTAGTCAATTACCCAAACCACTATCTATAATTATTTACACTTTTCTTCCAAGTCTATTATTTTAATTCCCATATATGTTCTCTAACTAGGAAACCTAGTTATGTGATTATTCCAAAAGAAATTTGGACCTCACATTCTTATTTTTTAATTGGATACTTTATTAGCCCTTTTATGATGTGGGTTTTCAACATTTGAATTTCCACATTCTAAACCCTTGATTACTAAGATCAAGTTTAAATTTCAAGGATGTAATTTATTTATGGTGGAAATAATGAAACACCAAGAAATTCTATAAAAACATTGTATTTGATGGTGTATGTGACAAAAAAAAACCATATAAAAAAACATAACACCGGAATACTTTATAATATTTTAAAAAAATTAAATTGATTCAATAAATTTCATTATATGCAACATTGATTTTAACTTTCATTTCATAGGACATTGAGTTTAAATGATCTGTGGAATATTATTAAAATATTATTATTTAATGTGATAGTTACTACCTATACATTAGAATGGTAAGTATGAATATGTTTATCTAATTTATGAAAGTATATAGTTTACACACATTCATTTGTTATTTATTAATTATAAATAAAATATGATCCATTTAAAAAAATAATTCTGAAAAAAACTAGATTATTCAAAAAGGTATTTTAATCGTGCTTTGTACAAATAATGTAAAATTAATATTTACCACCCCAAGAAAAATTTTATGAAAAAAACTTAATTTTTTAAATAATAATACTGAAATTATCATAGGGTTAATTTCTTGTATTTTTATGAAAAAATTTATTTTTTTATTAATAAATAAAATTACCAAATTTTAATTGAAAAAATCCTTTTCATTCAAATTATTTACAAATAAAAGTTATATTTTAAATGTTTTATAAGAAATAATAAGTTCAATATTATATAATTTAATAAATTTTGGTCATTTTAATCATTTAATATTTAATTCTGATATAAAAACATTGTATACTTGTGAACGTTTTCCCAAACTACATTCTCATCGCGTATTTGGGACTAATTTAAAATTAAATATTTCAACTTATGTGAATTTAATTTAGAAAAATTGAATACATATTTTTAATAATCATAATTTATAATTTATAAAAATTTCATCATGGAGATGATTGAAAGTTTCTAAAACATTACAAGTGTGCCAGTCGCCTCACTTATAAAAGGACACCCCCTCTCCTCTATACTTCACACATTCACACAATTTTGGTTCAGAAAATGCCTACAAAAAATACCTACCAACATAAACAAAATCATCCTAGAATCCTATTTTGGAGGAAATCCAACCATAAAAGGTTTAGTGAAAACCTAAGGAGGATACCCCATGAAGAGGCAGTGTTCTTCAATGAGCATCTTTATTTTATTTCATTCTCCACGTTATTAAATTATTATTGAACAATGATTTCGTAATAACATTTGTGTCATTAATATATTTGGATGATTTTATAATAATTAAAGTACCTTCAACCATATCCAAATCCAAAAAATGGTTCATTAAATAATCGTTCATGCCTACGGAGGCCTACCGACTCGCGAACTGATGTCTTTCCTTCTTCCATTACCATATTTCAGGGTTGGGAGTGATGATTGATCTAAAAAATATATATGTTATTTATAAAATATTTATACCTACATAATAATTATAATATATATATATATATCTTTTCTAGCTTCAATTTTTCATGAGATACGACAAATTCTCTCATGTCAACGCTGGACTACTGATTGGAGAAGTGATGAGACTTTCCTTTCACTAATGCTTCAAATGGAAGGTGATAAGTGTAAAGATAATAATTATATGTTATATAAATTAAATAATAATTATATTAAGGACATATTTATCGTTATATAAGGATACTATATCAATTTATATCTCACATTTCAACTCACCTAAATATGATAAAATCATTTGTGTACATGTGGTGTATCACCCTATGATTTCATAGTATGTTATCTCTTTAATGTAATCCAATTGCTTCTGTCACACACAACACCAAGTTCAAGAGCACCAAAAATTACCAAAATAGCTGTTCAAAAATAGGTTATGAATAATATTAACTATATTTTTAATTTTATATACTTATTCTAATTTTAACATATATATTATGACATTATATAATAACAAATTCAATTATTCAAATAAAAGAAGTATTTTTTTCAAAAAATGCTATTTTAATTCCATTTAATGGAGAACCATTTTCAAATCCAATATTTGCAAGTTTTATATATTAAATTTGAAAAAATAAAATTCTTCTTAAGAAGTGGGACATAAAATATTAATTTGGATAATTTTTTATTGTTTTTATGATAACTTTCATTTTTTAAGAATAGTGAAAAATACAAAATTTTAATTGAAAACAACTTTATTGATCTAAATAATTTAAAGTGTTAAATTATGAATTTTAGTGGTTTTAATGTATAATTAGATTATATTTTTAACATTTAATCTAATTTTTGTCATTGGAAGTGATATCACCTTTTAATTAGACATAAACACATGTCAATATTTTGGTAGTTTTTACTTCTTAAAAACCCGCTTTCTAGTTTTCACAAGAAGTAATTTTAAATTAATTAATGAATCTCTTAGGTTTTGAATTTGGTAAAAAAGAAAACATTTTTGAATATGGAATATCAAAATTATCTTCAGGTGATTTTTTTGTATTTTTGTGACAACATTCATTTTTTGATGAATAGTGAAAACCCTATGTTGTAGATAAAAAATGATTTTTTCATTTAAATAATTATTTTTAATTAAAATTTTATCTTAAAATCATAACAGAAACATAATACACATATTATTCTAATTTAATTCATTAGAATCGTTTTATAATAATATTAGAAATATCAAATTTCATTGAACTTTTTTATCATCTTTTACCTATCTTCTAGGCACATTTACAAATTTTCATAAAACGTAATTTTACCACTTCTGTGAATTTTATTTCAAAACTCCGAGAGACACGGTTGAAATTAGTAAATAAAATGTGGTTCAATATGATTAAAATAATTTTTTTGAATAGTAACTTTTGAATTTTATTCACCACGGTTAAAAGTAAAAAAAGGGCAATTAAAGGTAAAAATGATATTATAATTACCCTAAAACATGTCCTCATTCTATTAGATATGTTTTGTTCGAAAAAATCAACCTTAGGACAAAAATATATTCCTTTTTATCCACTTGAATTATATTAGTACATTTAATATTTTTTTAAAGAAGTGTTAAAAGTGTTAAAATTCAAATTTTATTTATTAAAACATTTTTAATATATATTTGTACATAAGATAAATTCGAATATAAATAATAATTATAAAGATAAATTGATTTAATACCTTATCTTATTTTATTTATACTTTTGGGAGATTAAATAATTAAATTTATTTCTGACACAATGATGATGTAGTAATTGCATAATTAATGATGGATTAAAACAATTAATATTATAAGTATCAAAATAAATGTAAATTGAGACATTAGATTCCATCCAATATAATTTTTAGGTGAATATTACATGTTATAGTGGATTTAATGTATGTTTTTTAAGTAGTCAACTTGTTTTTACTTTCACAAAAACAAAATACTAAATAGTTTCAAAGTTGACATAAATGGGTTTTTAAAAAAACTACTATTTTATTAAATTATATAACAGTAATAATAACATAAGGATCAACAAAAGGACTTATATAATGATAGATATATCATTATCAAACCACTTGAGGTTCTCTTGGCATTTTATAGTAAAATTATTAACCATATAGTGTAAGAATACAAGAAGACATGGTAAGAGTTCAACTATTTAACTAAGGGTTAAATCTTAAAGATATGGTTAATATGGTAACCTGAACTTGTCTAAAACCTATTTGTTAAGATTATTTCAACCCATAACTACCTTTGTCTCGAAATAAATCCATTTAGATCCATTATAAACCTAAAATTATTTTATAATAAAATAAAAGTTCAAGTTTTTCCTAAAGTGACCATCACCTCTCTTATAAAAGGGTACTTCCCCTTCTCTTAATTTCATACCTCCAAATCCATTTGGATCGCCCAAAACCTACTCAAATATCCTACTAGAAACCCTTACTTCAACCTTGAGGCCTTAATTTGATCATAATGACAACCAAATGAGCCCTTTTGTTCAAATCAAAATCATGAACCTGAAAAAGAGATAATCATTTCATCACATCTTTTAAACGTTATTTTCTTCTTTCACTTCCTCTTTCTTGGTTGTTCCCAAAACAAAATAATAACTCCAGTAACATCTACATACTGTAATTTTATTATAAATATTGTACAACCATATTCATTATTCTATCTATCTTATGAATGAAAAATTCGCCATACCATCATACGTAAGGCTTATCGTCTCTACGTCGTGGTGTAGTTTATTATTCAACACCTCATTATTTGGATGGGTATAATAATGAGTATAATTAATATAAATAATAAATATAACATGTTAATTATTCTGAATATATAATATACCATCCAATTACATATGATTTCACCATAAATAAAAATATATCATTGTTCATGCGTAAGAACGGTTTACCGTCTCCACGACGCAATGAGATTCATTTCCACGTTCACCATTCAACGATGATTATAAAAATATATATTATTAATAATTATGTAATAAATGAAAATTATTATACTAGATATATATATATATATCTTATTCAGTTACATCCGTTAAATGCGATATGAAAACAGAAATGACATTAATGTGTACGTACGGCCTACCATCTCCATAAATGATATTTTCCATTTCATAAATCTATCAATTATACATATTTATATTCTAAATATATATGATACCAAAATAATTATTTATTTTCTGGAAGCAATTAAATCATTATATTAGTGATATGATCAAGAATAAAAAGTTAAAACACATATGACAAAGAAAACAATTATTACCCGAAATGTTATTTTAAAATAGAAATTATTATTAAATGGGTTGTTTAAAGCCATAAATTAATTAAGTATGATATCATAAATATGAATATAGTTCTAGTATAATTTAATAACATAATATGGTCATCATATAAGAGGATAAACATACCCTTGACCAAAGTAATATACTAGGTATGGGTTATTTTCTCAATCTCATTATTATCCAAGATTGTTTATCTATAAGTATATATTGAGACATATTTATCATTCATGTCCATGATTAATAATTGTTTTTAAAAAGGAGTATTTTAAGGTTTATTGGAAGAGAATCATTAGAAATATCTTTATTGAAATGTTTTAATCATTCATTTTTAAATCTTTTAATTAATGTCCATGTTTTAAAAAAGATTTTAAGGATTTATTTATGTGAACATTATTATTTTAAAATTATAATTACTTTCAAAAGATTCAATGTGGTATTGGACACTTTTGATTCAAAAATATCTTTAAAATGACTTCCATTATAAATGTGTGACTTTTAAATGATTACAAAAAAATGGATATTTCTCTCTAAGAGTTTTACTGATCATTTTCAACTCCGTCAACATCCTTTACAAGATATTATTCTTCATTGAGGTTGATTTATTATAATAAAATATTCTATATTGTATTGAATAAGTTATGATATTTAAGACTATGGATGTTCTATTTTATAACATTCATGGTTTGTGGTTTAATTATCTACATTTTATATGCTAGTTTTAAAATAAATATTTATGTTATGTTTCAAAATTTTCATATAGGGAATGCATTGGACTTATCAAGTGACGGGCGGGGCCCCATATTTCCCCTTGATGCATCAGTAGGTCTCATGAGACAAACTAGTGTCTTGTCACAAGGCCTTGATAAAATTTTTATTTGTAGTCTTGGCACGAGGCCTTGACTATATGGTTATGATGTCCAACATTACACATTCCCTCATTATTAAATTAGTAATTACATGTGATTATTCGACTACTAAAATATCTATGTACTAGTTTATATAGAAATGTTTGATTTATTTTTCCCATATTATGTTCATGTTTATGTTTAAAAGGCTGTTTTTTATTACACATCTTCCCATAAAATGTTTAATCTTTTGCTAAAATATTTACCCTTACCGAGAATCTGAGCTCACCCCTTATGTTTTTTCCCAATATTCCAAAAATTTTATTATGATTGATATGATGGGTTAATCAAGGGTAATAATCGCATTATCAAAAGATTATTTGTGGTTTGTTTTATGCTTGAATGTGTAATGTAATTTTCATGTACGTAATCTATTTTCCAATACTGATAAACTGATCAGTCCTTCAGGACATGATTTATTATAATCATGACAATGTATTAAAATAATGCCCTGACTCTGGATAACTAGGGGTGGGGCATTATAGTTGGTATCAAAGGAAGTTTAGAAACAACCTTCAAAATATATTTAGATAAACTTTGATTAGTAAACTGTACCCTAACATTTACTTTGAGGATTATTATAGAAAAAAATATGAAATATTTGGTAATATAGAAATAATGTGGGTTTTCCAAGAAATACATCACTTTCTGGATAATACAAGTGGACTTGGTTATCGAACAGATGTACCTATTATTGAAAACTCCAACAAGGAGTTTCAGTCTTGACCCAGGGTATCCTAGTACACAAGAACGGGCCGTACTATGCACTTAGTTTGACACTCCCAGGTGATATTCTTATGACAAATCAAATTTTATTTACAAACAATTATGAAGGATTTATGAGTAAATATTTCAGTAAAGAAATCGTTTTTATTATTATGAGACTAGATGTGTGAAAATATTCTATTAATGTTGATAATTTCTCTAGTTTTTGGATTATAAATTATGATATGATCTAACCTAGTGTATTTAGACATTTAGAAATGGAATCCAGTATAAGGAATGAGAACTCCAGCAATACACATGATCAAAATAGTAAGAAGGATCATATATTGTATGGTATTAAGCCAACATTTATTAGGTAAATAGTCTCCCATGTATTCTGATCATATTAAGAAATAATATCATGTGTTAATAAGGTATGTAATGAATTCTATGAGTCCTATGGCTCTAAAGGGATGAAAAAGAAGAATAGGATGGAATAGAAAAAGATGGATAAAGGGAAGAAGGGAAAGAAGGATTTTCCCACATGTTATAACTGTGGTAAAAGTCACCTTGGTAAATTCATAAAAGGAATCCGAGTTTTTTATCAGCGTGGAGAAAAAGGAAACCATGATCTCAATTGGATGAGTATAAACAAAGTTTCAAATGTACAATGCTTCAACTAAAAGGAGTTGGTACACTACATGAATCAATGTACCAATCATCAGAGTTTACCCCAAATGATGCCATTGGATAATAATAAAGTTATGATACTACCGCAGATGAAGAGGAATGATTAGTGTTCTTAAGTTGTTATTAAATAATTATGTCATTTAAGTATTTAATTAATTATGTAGAAGTTATAATAATTTTATAGTATATATTGACTATATTGTATTACTATTTCATTAATTATTTGATATTGTGTGGTATTAAGAAAAGTGACTCAATGGCTGGTTATTGTTTTTGGAAAATATATGGTTGAGAGAAAGATAATCCAAAATATGGTCCTGATACTTAGTTAGTGATATTGGATTTAGAGATAATTGAGTTGGATAAAGTATATTTGATATTATAGAATACCTTTGAAACTAATAAATGGTTTTTTATTTCATCATTGATGTACATTACAAAATTTTTGGATTTAAGAAGTATATCCAGTATTCTATGTTTTACAGAAGGAATAAGGAAGTACATACCTATTCAAATAAAGTTTTATGGTAATTCAGTATAATACCATGTTTTAATGGAATACATGATGATGGTATTCACATGTTGTCATGTGATAAAATTTATCTTCATTATGTTATGTTGACCTTCCTTATAAATTGTTGGACTCTGAGTTTGGACACAAGTATTTTAGATAAGTCTAAAGGTCGGAATTGAGTAATTTGAAAACATGGTATTTTGTTTGAGGTTAAAGTATTATTTATTGAATACTTTTAACTAAAATTTTTGTTTTCAATAAAAATTTATAGGATTAAGGGAATACTTATGGACCTTATGATTTATCAAATGTTCTTTAGGCATAAAAAAATCATTTTTGAACATTCATTTCATAGTGTTAGGGATGTCTTGAAAATAGGTCGAAGAACAACCAAATGATGAGAATAAGATTTTGATATGTAATAAATTCAAGTATGTTTTCTTGTGTTCTTATATTGATTGTAATTTAATACCGCCTCTTCAAAAAAGTATCTAAATTAAATGTGTTATCATAATACAATATGTTTTTTTGAACCGGTGATACTTTAAATCATTATAGATTGATAGATTTGTGGCCCTCAGTTTTACATTCATTGTTCACATGTTTGTGATTGATGACCTCAATAACTCCCTTTAAATATTTACATTTTTCCTCCAATTATGTGTCTTTAATTTCCACAAATGCTCTCCAATTCTAAATCCTAATTTGTTGGTGACTTTTTAATTTTTCTTTCCCTCTTATTAAGACTAAATTTTATTGACCCTATATCCAATGTGGGTTT
Organism: Viscum album; assembly: GCA_963277665.1. Taxonomy (NCBI): domain Eukaryota; kingdom Viridiplantae; phylum Streptophyta; class Magnoliopsida; order Santalales; family Viscaceae; genus Viscum; species Viscum album. Next base: position 661,546,170 of record OY728128.1, read on the forward strand.
TCCAAAAAGGAATTTTCTATTTTCAACCTGTTAGTTTTGAAAAAAAAAATCAAATTTCTATGACGCAATTTATTGAAGGAGGGGAGAATGTAACACCCTAGGAATTCATAGTACAATATCTCTCTAAAGTAATTCAATATCTTGCGCCACATGCAACACTGAGTTTGAGCTCACCACGACTTACCAAACTAGCCATAAAAAAGGTGGTTATGAATAAAATTAACTTAATTTTGAATTTTATATACTCCATATAATTTTAACATCCATATTAGGACATAATATAAGAGAACAAATACCGTTTTTCAGATAAAAGAAGTATTTTTTCAAAAAATGAAATTTTATTGCCTTTTAATAGGGAACCCTTTTTAAATAAAATATTTGACACTTTTATATATTAAATTTGAAAAAATAAACTTCTTCTATAGAATAGAAACATAAAAAAAATTGGATAAATTTTTGTGGTTTTTCAAATAACATTCATATTTTGATGAATAATGAAAAATACTAAATTTTAATTGAAAACAGTTTTTTTAATCTAAATAATTTAAAGCATTAAATTATTAAATTTAGAGGTTTTAAAGTATAATTATATTTTATTTTTACCATATAATACAATTTTGGTCATTATAAGTAATTTCACTTTTTAAATAGACATAAACACTTGTCAATTTTTTGGTAGTTTTTACTTTTTAAAAACCCGCTTTATGGTTTGGAAAATTGGAATTAATTTTAAATTAATTATTGAAAATAAAATATTTTTAATTTGGTAAAATAGAAATCATTTTTGAATTTTGAATATCAAAATTATCTTTGGGGTAATTTTTGGTATTTTTATGAAAACATTCATTTTTGATGAATAGTGAAAAAACTCTGTTGTAGATAAAAACGACTTTTTCATTTAAATAATTTTTTTAATTAATTTTTTTTCATAAAGTCAAAATAGAGACATAATACATATATTAGTCCAATGTAATTCATTTGTGTCATTTTATAATAAGATTAGATATGTATAATTTTATTGATCATTTTTCATATCTTTTACCCACCTTTTAGGCACATTTGCAAATTTTCATAAAATTTAATTTTACCACTTCTGTGAACTAAATTTCAAAAATTTGAGAGACACGGTCTAAATCTATAAGTAAAATTTGGTTCAATGTGATGAAAATATTTTTTGGTGAACAGAAACGTTTTGAATTTTATTTACCACAGTTGAAAGTAAATTGGGTAATTAATGGTAAAAATGATATTATAATTACCATGAAACATGTCCTAATTTTATTGTATAAGTATTTTTTGACCAGAATCAACCTTATGACAAAAATAACTTCCTTTTTGATCCAATTGGATTAGATTGGAACATTTAATATATTTTATTTAATGAAGTGTAAAAATTTTAAATTCAAATATTGTTAATTAAATCATTTTTAACATAGAGTTCTACATATAATAAATTCAACTATAAATATTCATTAGAAATAGAAAAATATTTAATACATCATGGTATTTTATTTATAAATTTTCAATATTAAATAACTAAATTTATTTGTGACATAATAATGATGCATTAATTACATTGTTAATGAAAGATTAAAATAATTGATATTATAAATATCAAAATAAATATAAATTTAGCCTTTTGAAGCCATACACGAATTTTATAGGTGAATATGACATGTTAGGGTTGATTTAATGTATTTTTTGAGAATTAATAAACTCTTTTTACCTTCACGAAAACCAAATTCTAAATAGTGTCAAAATTGACATAAATGAGTTTTTAAAACTAATAAAATTTTATTAAATTATATAATAGTTTTACAGAACTATGGATCAACCAAATAATTATATGATGATATATATATATATATCATTATGGAACCAATTTATCTTCTCTTTTCATTTTATAGTATGTTTATTAACCATATAGTGTATTAATACATGAAGACATGGTAAGAGTTAAAGTAATTAACTAAGAGCTAAATCTAAAAGATATGGTTAATGTGGTGACCTAAACGTGTCTAAAATCTATTGGATGAGAGTATTTAGACCCATACCAACATTAACCTCAAATTAAATCCATTTAGAGCCATTAGAAACCGAAAATTATTTTTTATAATTAAATAATATTTCACGCTTTTCCAAAAGAGGCATTCACCTCACTTATAAATCAGTATTTCCCCTTCTCTTAGTTTCACACCTCCAAAGACATTTGTCTCTACTAAAAAATACTCAAATATCCTCCCATGTACCCTAAATTCAACCTATATGCCTTAATTGTATCTCAAATATAACCTATGGATCCCTTTTGTTCATATAAAAATGAATCACCTGAATAAGAGGTAATTAATTCATCACCTCTTTCAAAGTTCTTGCCTTCTTTCACTTCCACTTTCTTTGTTTTTTCCACACCAAAATAATTACTCCAACACCTTCTAAACACTGTAATGTTATTATAAATATGGTACACCCATATTCAATATCCTACCCATCTTATGAATGACAATGTCACCATACATTCGTCTGTACGACTTGTCGTCTCCACATCGTGGTGTAGTTTGTTATTCAACACTTCATTATTTGGAAGGGTTTAATAATGAGTATAATTGATGTAAATAATAAATAAAACAGGTTATTTATTATGAATATATAATATACCATCCAATTACATACAATTTCACCTACAATATAATTATATCAACACTCGTGCATACGTACGTCTTACCGTCTCCACGATGCGAGGAGATTCATTTCCACGTTCACCATTAAATGATAATTATAAAAATATATATTATTAATAAGTATGTAATATATGATTTAATAATTCTACTGGATTTATATATATATACATATATCTCATTCAATTACTTCCGTTTAATACGATATGAAAACTGAAATGCCATTTATGCATACGTACAACCAACTGTCTCCCTAAATGGTGTTCTCCGTTTCATATATCTATCTATTATACATATTTATATTATGAATATATATAATTCATAAATAATTTTTTATATTCTTGAAGTATATAAATCATGGTATTAGTGATACGATCACGAATAACAAGTTAAAACATGTACGATAAAGATAGTGATTATTTCCCGAAATGTTTTTTTAACATAGAAATTATTATTAAATGCGTATATAGAGCCATAAATGAATCATTTATGCTTTCATAAATATGTATATGGTTCAGATATAATTTAATAACACACTATGGTCATTATAAAAGAGGTAAAACGTACCCTCAACCAAAGGAATGTACAAGGTAAGTGTTATTTCCTCAATCTCATTATAATCCAAGATTGTTTATATGTATCTACTGGGAAATATTTATCATCCTTGTACAGGTTTCATAAAAAATATTTTCAAAAGGAATATTTTAAGGTATTGTGGAAGGTAATCTTTAGAAATATCATAATTTTAAATGTTTTAATGATTTAGTTTCTAAATCTTTTAAATAATGTCCACGTTTTAAAAATGAATTTAAGGATTTATTTATATGGGCATGATTGTTTAAAAATGAAAACTCCTTTAAAAATTTTAAAATTGTTATGGGACACTTTGAATAAAAAATATCTCTTAAATTACTTCCTTTATAGATGTGTGACTTTTAAATGATTTCTCAAAAAGGTATATTTCTCTCAAAGAGTTTTATTGATCATTTTCAACGACATCAACATCCTTTATGAGATATTATTCTTCATTGAGGTTGATTTATTATAATAAAATATTCTATATTGTATTGAATATGTTATGATATGTATGACTAATATGTTCTATTTTATACCATTCATGGTTTATGGTTAAAGTATAGACATTTTGTATGCTACTTTTAATATGGATGTTTATGTTATGTTTCAAAATTTTCATATGAGGAATGCATTGGACATATAAAGTGATGGGTAGGGCCCACTATAGCCCCTCGATGCATCGGTAGTTTTCATGAGACAAACTTGTGTCTTGGCACACGACCTTAACAAAAAATTTATTTTTAGTCTTGGCACGAGGCCTTGAATATGTGGTTATGATGTCCAGCATTATGCATTCCCTCGATATGAAATTAGTTATTACATGTGATTATTCATCTTGTAGAATATCTATGTTCATGTTTATATGGTAATGTTTGATTTATTTTTTCCATATTATGTTCAATTTTATATTTAAAAGGATGTTGCTTTTATTACACTTCTTGCCTTAAAAGTTATTATCTTCTGCTAAATTATTTACCCTTACTAAGCATCTGAGCTCACCCATTTCTTATGTTTTGTTTTCCCTGGATTCCAAAAGTGTATTATGATTGATATGCAGGGTTAAGCTAGGGGAATAATGGCATTCTCAAAGGGTTATTTATGTTGTGTTTTATGTTTGAATGTGAAATGTAATGTTCATGTGTGTAATATATTTTCCAAGACTACTAAACTGGTCGGTCCTTCGGGACTTGATTCCTTGTAATCATGCTAATGTATTAAAGTAATGCATCGGCTCTTGTTAACTAGGGTCGGGGCATTACATGTGGACTATAACCTTCACAAAGTGATGCGACACTCTTTTTATAACCACACCTCATGGAAGATATATATAAGAATATAATATGGTATATATGATATTTTTATCACTCTTTGATGATTATATATTACTTACCTTATTTTTATAATGATCATTAGAAAATGGAAACATTACTCATGCGTATGTACGACCAACCATCTCAATGATCATAATGTAATTAGTTTTTCATAACAAAAATTAATAATTAAATTTAAAATTAAAATTTATATAAAATTCTTATAATTATGTTATTATTAGTATTCGATTTTATGATCATTTTATATAATATGTTCAAGTACTGGATATTTAATGACAAAACACGCATAAGAAAACCAAGAAATTAACACCCAAAAAAATTAAAATAATGAAATATTATTAATGAAAAAATGATAATATGTTTTTAAAATAATAATATATGATATTATAAATATTAATATGGTTATGTATTAAGTTAATAACATGTTTAAAGACACTATAAAAGATGTTAGATAATGTTCAATCTAAAGGAAGTATGAGGTTTAAGATTTCATAACTAAAATATTTTTCATTCTGTTAATCTTATACTTCATTGATTATATCATTCTATGATTATTCATATAACTACTTTTTATTACCTTAATTTTTATATCCACTAATATTATATTTTTTTATAGTTGAAAAACATAATAGATTCATTGATTAATACTTTCATAAACTTTATGATCATTGTAATGGTTTATTTTACAATCTCACTCTTATCAAGATTGTTTATTCTTGAATTTTAGTTGAAGGAAATTATTTAGACATTTAATAATAAAACCAAATCATTTTATTATATTATGGCTATTCATGATATTTTCACGTTATATTATATTTTTCCATTGGTTGGTACATAAAATAATTCGGAAAATGTTTTTAATAAAACCCAAATTCATTTCTATTTTCATTTAGAAATATATTTTATTCCAAAACCATGTTTTCTAAAAAAGTTATAATTTTTTTAACCTTTTGAAAATGATACATTAAATAAATTTTTACACAAAATATATATTTATAAAAAAAATAAAAGGAATTATATTTTCTTCTTCCAATCGAGTAACACTTTTAACATTTTTACATTAAAAAAAATAACTTTCCTTTTAACTTAGATGATATATATATAACATCATTCCAACTTACCAATATTTTATTTGAAGATTCCTTTTTAAGTTCACAATATTATTTTTAAAGAAAATAATTTTTTCCAAATAACATGGAAATTCTTAATTTTTAAATGTTATTTACAAAGACATGGATTTTCAAAATGTTTTTCTGTGGAAAATAACATTTTCCTCAAGAATGTTTTTAAAGACCATTTGATGGTATATCTATTCATCAATGAAAATTATCCTTTAATATTACTTTAATGGGCATATTTTGGAATGAGACCATGCTACTTATCTCTCTGGATGGTTTATTATTGGTTTAACCAGGGATATACTATGTTGATATCATTCACATTACTCTTGATAGTTTATGATTATGTTTATTGATTTGGAAAATTATTTACATTTCAAATTACAGTCTAAATATGAATTTTTATGTTTATTATATTTCACCCCTTTCATATGAGGAATTTATTAGACCATGCAAGTGATAGTCGGGGCTAACTATATCCCCTTGATGCAATGGTAGGTCTAATGAGAAAAACTAGATATGGTTTTAGCAGAGTCCATACCCATTTTTATTAATTTCTTGGCACAATACATCAATGATATTTTATATCTTGGAATGAAGCCTTGATTGTATTATATTTCATATAATGAGGCCTCAAATGTATTTTTTAGATGTCTATCGTTATGTAGTCCATCATTATGAACTAATTTATTGATATCCCATGTGATTATACTATTACTTAGACTATCTATGGTGAATATTAAAACACATTTGATTATTTATATTGAATTATTTTACCATCACTTATTCTATCAATATTATTCTCAATTTATTGATTAAATGGAATGTGTTATAGTTATTTACATTTCCAAATTGATTATGACTTATTTATTCATAGGTTCTGTTGTATACTTACCCTTACTGATCATAGGATCTCACATCTTATTTATGTTTTTTCCCTTGATATGGAGAACTATTTTATGATTTATATCTAGTAATATTATATGATAAATTATGTTGTTCTAAAGAAAATACATTCTTCTATTCTATGCATAATGACCTCAATATGTATGATGGTACTAGTCATTTCTTTACTTAAATTATTTATTTTAACCTAGTGAGTGTTCCTTACATCCTAAAAAGGGTCTTGGGAGAATATTGGCCTTGTTCATAGATCCAAGATATATGTTATATAAGAAAGAAGATAAGAATATGGTTTGACCAAACCATGCGGGGTGATTCAGATGGATATAGAGGGGCGCACAATAAGACTAAACCATGTAAACCAAGTCATATGGTTGTGCACCTTGACTCAAACATGGGACATAGGAAATTCTAAAGGTCTATAAATGTTTAAAAAACCATCTACCTTTCCCATTTTTGGGGGTTTCTTGGGAAGTAGATACATCATGGATAGTGTACAGTTTTTTCAATCGTGCAACTATAACATTTTGACCTTTAATAAAGGGTAAATTACCCATTTTACTTAAAATATTATAAACCCTCATCAACCTTTTTATTATCAAGATATGAAATTATCCTCCCATCTCATGAGATCTCTCTAAATCCTTCACCATGTATTTTTTATATCTTTCTCATCTATCCTTTATTTTCTTTCCCCATCTGATGCATTGAATAGAGAACATATATTTAACCATTCCATTGATTTCATCCTTTCTACTTAAAAACTAAAGGTGATACTGGATGAAGAGTTATCCATTGGAATAGGTAGGTGTACTAGTAATTTTACCTAAATGTTTAGGTGGTTTTATATAATTTTATATTTATCTTCATGACGAACATTTATGCTTGTTTCCATTAAATTTGTCTTATATTCAAGATTAATTAAACAATGTTTTGATACTTCCTTAGAGACATGATATCTCATCAGGGGATGTTTAATTCATTGATATCCAACCCTTTGGGAGTGCGGAAAAAATTTCAATTAGTAATATAAATGTTTAATTGACCAAACACCTTCTAAGTGGTTTTTCATTCCATTAAATAACTTTTTTTACTTAGATTCTAAATTCAATGGTTAAATTTAATTAATTGAATGTGAGTGGAAAGGTCGTATCGCATGTTATGATTTGATAAAGAATTCTATAACAAGGGATACCCATGTTTAGATGAGGTTAAATGAATGTAAATTATTTGAATTTAAATTCAATATTATAATTATCACAAGGACATGAATATTGGTTGTTTAATAATTGAGAAGGGATTTGTCAAGAATGGAATTTCACACTCCCTTAGATTGGGTGTTTGGTAGTGCGTCTCACACTATTTACTCATATGATATGCATGATGTTCAATATTCCCTTACATTGGGTGTTGGTCATGATTACTCACCCCACTATATCGGGTATTGGTCATGATGACTCACCCCACTATCATGAGTGATATGCATGATATCATACATTCCTATGATATTTAGGGATATTACCCTTATTGGATCTTATAGCTCATTAGACTATTCTTGGACACCTGAGTTACGCTCTAGGTCCTTCTAGAACCTTGAATATATGTATATTATTATATATTTCCTCACATATATAGTTTATCTACCTATATAGAACTCATATACATTATTTATAAATGATGGTATATGGTAATTGATATCAGACTTATCCAGGTGTAAGAACCGCGGTTTTTAGAAACGGGTAAAATTCTGACCCTGTTTAAACTTTTTGACGGGTTTTTGAGAAGTCTGGAAAATCTGGGCAGTTTCTGAAAATTTCCAGACTACACACCATGTACTTTAAGGACATGTCGTGTATGAGTTACCCGAGTGACCAGCCGTGTACTCTCTGAGTACATGTCATGTGAATACCATGTAGAAGTTTCTTACTACACGACGTGTATTTATAGACATGCCATATATCCCTTACCCGTGTAAGGCCAAGTACATTTCCTGTGGTGCCAAGGTGTGAATTTCAATCTACACGGCATATAGCCTTCCTTGACACGTCGTGTACCTTTGTCATGTGTAGCAGCTGAGACCCTAGCCGTGAGTTGACCATGTGCATGTTCCAGGTCCTGTGCTAGACTCTGCTTATGTCGGAGTACGGAAACACATCTACACGACGTGTACTTTGGAAATACATGTTGTTTACTTTTATTTTTACTTGAGCGATCGAGGCGCCGCCGCGTCTCATTCCAAGAAATCCCTTCTTCTGCACCGTTGGATGGATGGTTCGTTCGAGAACCTCCGAAAAACAAAAACCCTTCCAGAATCGTCATATGACCTCTGTTCTTTGATCTGTTGGTGGCAACGGGACCACATCATAAAGGCTAACCCAGTGCACCCTTCTTCGTCTTTGATCCCTCGCATATTCATCCACATATTCCATCCAAATTGAATTTCCAGATTTGAAAGAAATGCATATCTACCATGATTCAGTCTGATTCATTGGCTGAAATCAAAGGAGTGTCATCGTACAAGTACGAGGTGGGTGGTGCATACCTTCTTTCGTGTTTTCATAGACAATTTGGGGTTGTGACCTCCGGGCATGGCGTCGGGTGTTGAGCGAAACCCTATTTATTTGTTGTTAATTAATTATATACATTGCGGATTGCCTCTGGGTATTCCCTAACCCTTATTGTGATAGAGCAAGGACGGGTGAGAGGTAATGGATCGTTTGGGGCAATTCGGTCGGGGGTTCCGAAATGCGTATGATTTGGACCAATATTTAAACTGCTGATTTCAGACATCTTTTGTTGTTGTTGGATTAAACTGCCGAGTTTGATTTGTTAATAATGTTAGTAATAGTTTAAGGTATTTAAGACCTTAGGTGCTGGTATGGATTGGCATAGGTTAGTGAAATTTAATTTTTTAGTAATTTCCTGTTTCAAGTGATGCTTGAGTATAGTTATGAAATCTGTGATATTACCTGTGTTGAGCTACTCCTTGTGTTAGGAGTGGGCTGGATATTTGTTGAGTGATGAGGATCATAGATTGGGGAATTGGATCGGGTTACTTGTGGTGGTTTCTACCACGGGATTGGGCATCACAGACGTCGGTTGAGGCAGTCAGACTGTCAGGTTGGGCCTGGCCCGGGTTACCTGGATGGCGAGGCCATCAGACTTGATCGATAGGTTCACAGGGACACGAGGTGTAAGAATTGTTGTGGTTTGGGACATGATGAGGTGATTACCACTAACCGGGTACTTTTGAGTAGTGTGCATACAGATAGACTCTGAGATGAGGGGGTACGGCCACTTGCTGGGTAGAGGCCCCCGATAGTTGCGGTTAGGTATTTTGGTTTGGGGGTGCTTGCCATAGGAAGCAACGTGGAAGGTGAGGAGCCTTCGGGAGACAGCTTTTAGGTGGTCAGGTTGGCGGAAGAGGCTCACCGTGATTTGGTGGCATACATCAATGTCCCTCCGGTTACTATTTGAGGACAAGTATCATTGTTCCTCCGGATGTTGTGCCATGGGTAGGTTGAGCTTTCGAGCTGGGTTATGATGGTTGGGTGTGCCTTCGGGATGTTGATACATGAGACACATGGTGACAGGTGGCATGAGGTGTCGGGCTACATACCAGAGATTTCGGCATTGCCCGAAGCAGGTGACACTTCCTGGTGGCTGCTGAGCACCAGTAACGTCTTTGTTTACTTTTGGGCATTGCACTGTTTACTATTTTTCTTATATAATCATGTCTGCCTAAACACTTACATTAGGTATGCACCCTTGGGTGGTATCCTAATGAGACTTGTCTCACACCCTACAGGGGCCCTTCGAGACGCATGTAGACTTTCTGAAATTGTGTGCAGGTAAAGGGTCAGACTCATGTGCTGGACTTTAGTGTTGTTGGCATGGAGATTGGGTTAGACCTTGGGGTCATGCCTTGCTGGAGTTACTTTGTTTAGTTTTCTTTATTGTATCAACATTCTTACTTTATTATGTAACAACTGTTGGTTAGCAATTGGCACTGTTTATATACTGATATGTATGAATTTTTTGGGATGCATGCCTTATTTTCTTATAGTGGTAGTTACTTGTATTCTTCCTCTTATTGTTATGTTTACTTTCCACTGCTGTTGTTTCTATATTTTCTTCCTATGGTTTATCGATATTTGATATGCTTCCGCTATGTGGGTATGGTTCGAGTCTGATGAGTCATTTATTTACGCTGCATATTTTAGTATTATACTCGGACCAGTACCATTTCATTCCTCTGAGAGGGTATAGCTTCCCCACTATACCTAATCAGACCCTCACTACTAGTCAGCATCCTTTGGCGTTCAGAAGAGGTGCGCCACAAGTCGTAACATCTAACCCGTTCGGCACTGTTCGGGTGGCTGGCCAGGTCCGGGTCATTACACCATGCCTATGCTGAAGCAAGTAAAGTCTGCAATGGGTCTTACCGGAACATGACCCAAATTTTATTTAGTTTCCACCATTATTAGTACATTTTATACCTTCCAACTGTTATGCTATATAAAATGGTTGTATTACTCTAGACACCATTGGTGGCGACCTACTGAGTATATCTCATACCCTACTTGTCTGACCATTGTACCTAAGAAGACATCCTGATTTTGCATGTGTAAAAGGGTAAGAACCCTATCACAGATTCTTGATATATTTTTCTAGTAGCATGGAGCATGGTAAAAGAGGATTTAGCGTATTTCTAATGATTCTATTTGATATTTTTTTGGTCTTTTTTTCATTTTTTATATCATGTTGTATAAACTTGTTATCTATATTGTAACACTTTTTATTTTGTACATCCATATACTATCAAATTTTTTTTTATATGACTCTGCATGTGGATTTATTATTTTTATAATTTCATGGATGTCTATACTTCCATTTTTGACTATTTCCCTAGTTTCTTTGATGTTTGTGGTTATATTTTATTCTTATGAGATTTATTATATCAGTTTATTACTACTGTGCTACACTAGTATGAGGGTATAATCTCCCTACCATACCACTATAGACCCATGATTTTAGTCAATAGCCTCTGGTATATGAGGAGACACATTTGGGGCCATGTGACCCACTAGACCAGGGCACATTTTTAGTGGCCCTCATGTCTGTATGTTTCAAAGTGGTATCAGAGGTAATTTTCATTTTTTTCAATCTTTGGATATTAGACAGCAGATTAGAAATTCATAGGAATTTGGTGACGAGACAATTACTAGGAGTACCTAACCCACGAACAGGGGAAACCCAAATTACTTGGGATAATATTTTGCTATTTTGGTTTAATCTTGATACAATTATACTTTTTTCATCATGTGGTGGTGGACATGTTCTAGGATCTTATTATTGATAATGTTTTCATTATGTAATTATTTTTCCTTATCATGGAATGGAAATGAGGTATCATCACTTGAATTAGTATAGTCACTTCATAACTTATATGCCTTTAATTTTTCCATGCCACTCTTACAACTTCTTGCATTTCCTATTACATATAGTTTTCTTCCTTATTATGAATTTCAAATGTGCTAACGTATCATATAAGAATAAAATAATTGTATTTATTATATTTATACATCAATCTTAATGGTTTTTTCCTATATATGTTGATTATCAGACCTTAATTGGCCAATTATACCATGTTGTACGTTGGGGACCTACTTGTTCAGTGGGCCAAAGCGACATTAGATGATTCTATTACATGAATTACAATTGTTTTTTTAAATAATGTAATTATTTAAACTTGGAATGTTGATTCATTTAATAAAATCATCTTATATATCCTATTACATTTTGATACCAAATGTTTGGGTCATGTCCTACATAAATGAGGTTCCAATTGGATCTTATAATAGTATGGGTTTTACATATTTAGAATAGTGACACATTTAAATATAACCTAATATATATATATATATATATAAGACTAGAAAATTAAATTAGAACAAACCCTTAAATGACATGGTTACTATTAAATGGGAATTACAATTGAAATTTAATGAGTGTTTTACTCTATAACGTTTAATTGACACTCCGTATATTGAGACCTTAGTTGTGTGAAATTAGACCTCAAACCCAACATGGCCTTAGTAGTGGGTAGTTTGGGTGTCTCTTAAAATTCCTATAGACTATTATATTTATCATGTATAGCCTAGTCCTAGATTAAGGAGAAGAATAGAGGTGTGATATTTTCCATAGGAAGGATATGTACTTATCTTATTATGTATTTGTGATCCCTTTTCTTCTAAATAATCTTATAAGGAATTAATTTGGCATTGAAGTATCATGCCACCACAACATCCTTAAGTAGTATTCTAATAGGGTGGTTATGACCATAACATTAAGGTAGTGGTCCCTAAAAAATGTGTATTACCTCATGTAAAACCACATTTATCACAACCTTATATTCATGACTTGGGAATTGACACCCAATTTCAAGAGTTATTCCTTTGTATTATGTAATCTATAAAAAGAAGTTTCTAGACCTACCAAGACTATGGTAGATTTGATGCAAAAAATTTAGAATTATCATTCACCTATGTATTTAGGGGATGGTGGACCTTAGTCTTCTGATATATAGATTGGGGAAATAATGTCTATATTTGAGAATATAGAGATGCCTATGGAGATGATGGTCAAACTAATAGATTATATGTTATGTGGATGTTCCAGAAAATGGGGGTATTTCATTACCCAGGAATACCGACATCGAGATATGATCTTGAGGGACTTCTAGATGGTATTATATGATTCTTTCTTTATACACACATTGAGGGATAATTGAGCCAGAGAGTTCATAATCAAGTATTAGGGAGCTATGTAAGTGATGGAATATTCTACTCACTTTACTGAGCTGTAGTGATTCATACCGACTCTAGTAGGTATTGAGTTCATGATTAAGAGGAAGTTTGACGACATGTTGGAATACACCATCAGATTATAAGTTAATGAATTCAGGATGACCATTGTTTTTGATAAATTCAATCTGGTCCTCATTACAGAGTGTAATTTTAGCAAAGCAATAGGTGTCAACCTAGTTGTTTCAGCACCTATAAATGGTGGTAGTTTTTCTAGTGGAAAGAATAATGTATTTGAGTTTTCCAAATGAGGAAGTGGTAGTTAAACTGCTAGTAGATACACTTTCATTATATGTCATCAGTGTGGAAAATTAGGACACCTGAAACCCAAGTGCAAGAGTGATCCAATTGAATATAGAGGCTATAATAGGATGGGATATGTTGATAAAATATGTAGATACATACTAGTAGTGACTATTGAGGTATAATTGAAACCAATGCAACACTCTAAAGTAGTTCTAGTAGTATCTCACCTTGTAAGCAGTTGGAATAAAACTAGATGCATAGGATAAAGAGGTTTTTGGGGAAGAGGAAACCAGACATGGGATTTATAGAGTCAGTAGAGTAGTCATGCTTATATATGTTAGTCTATATATCAAGTCTATGGTATAGTCTAGTTACATGTAGTGAATCCTATGTGGGAGGAGTACAACATCAGACCATCTGTAGTTTGAGGTGGGATTCTTGTAGGATTTACTTTAGTATCTATATAATTTGACATGGGTGAATCACACTATTATATATCAATAGAAATTATGGATATTCTGGTCCTCTAGATAGATTACTTTTGTTTTATGGTGACACTTGATACCCTTATTGGGTATCCAATGAGAGAGTGTTACCTAATGCCAGGAATGAACCACTGAGGTAGGTAGTTATCTATTTCTATTGAATCTTTATATAATCAACATGATAGAGATTTATGTAATTCTAGGGATGGACTGGTCAGTTACCTATCAATCCCATATTGATTATTAGATTCTTAATGTAACTTTTCAATCATCATAGAGTGGAAGATATATTCACATGGGAGAATGGGACGTTTTTGTGACTTGCGCTGGACTTGAAAATTATGGGTAGCATAGAGAAATATCCCAGATCACTAGTATCTTCTTAGATGAACAGAGGGTGAGATCTAATTTTTTCACTCCTATGGTGGCTTATATTAGAGACATATTCCTTAAGAATTTTTTTGTGATACCTCTAGCGAGAGAGGTAGAATTTACCATCGATACACTAGAATAAGATGCACCAGTGTCCATTCCTCATTACAAGATGTCACCAACAGAGATTCTAGAAATCAAGAAGCAGTTAGAAGACTTGGAAGATAATTGTTTTATTTGTACTAGTACCTCACCATGTGGTCCACTGATCCTTTTTTCCAAAATGGAGGATATCACCCTTAAGGGTGGCGTAAACTACCAATGGATGAACCAACCCACAATCATGAATCGGTATCTAATACATCAAATACTAGACCTCTTTGATTAGATCTTGGGAGAAAGGGTGTTTTTAAATATTTCATTGAGGTCAATCTACCATCAGGTCCTTTTCAAGCCTTTAGATGTACCTCATACAGCTCTAAAAATCTGATACCGTCTTTAAAAGTTCATGGTAATGATGTTTGGTCTAATGAACACACCATCTATTTCCATGGCCCTAATGAATTGAGTTTTCTACACGTATATAGAATCCTTCATGGTAGTCTTTTTTTATTTCATATAGATTTATTCTCTCACATGAAATGACAATGAAAAATATATTGAGATCATGCTGAATAAACCAAGATAGAACCATCTTTATGAAAAGATCACCAAATTTTACTTTTGGATTGACAAGGTCCACATTCATGGATAGAGAGTTTCATAACCCTATAGGGGTGTTATAGATGCTTCATCAATGATTTATTGTGTCTATAATTTACACTTACGAGCTTGACTAAAAATGGGGTTAATTTCAAATGGTCAGAATCTTGTGAATGATTCATTCTAGAATTGAATGGAAGGATTAATTTATCTCCCATATTAATTCTTCTAGAGTTATTTCTGGTCTGTATAGAATATTTTTATGAATCTAGTTTCGAGATGGTAGAATATCTAATGTAAGGTGGGTTATTTGTATCATACATGTCTCTTCATTTGATGCCTCATGATATGAATTACCCAACGAACAACCTCGTGTTGGAAGTAGTGGTGCATGCCTCATGTTTGATGTAGTGGTTCATGCTTTACATTGTTGGAAGCATTATTTTTTGAGATAAATTTTTGGTGTTTTTGAACCAAAAAAGTCACAAGAACATATTTATGTAGGGTGATATTAATATAAGTTAGCATAGATTGGTTTAATATCTATATTCCTTTGATTTATAGATTTCTAATACACCTTGAAAAGGCAATTCAGTAGCTGATGCTCTGATCTGAAAGACTCAAACACAGGCAGTTGAATATGCCAGTGGTGAGTGGATGCTTATAGACTTATGTTAGGAGATTCATGTTGAGGAATAGAAGAAAAATGTTTTTACATTCCTTAATAAATTTTCAATGAAATCAACCCATATAGAACATGTAATTATGAGGAAACTTTCAGATCCCAGTGTCTTAGTCTCAAGGGAGACTATATCATATGATGATTTTTGTTTTAGTTGAACCGTGGAAGAGGATGAGACCTTGCGCATACATGGGTGTGTATTGGTTCTAGAATACATCACAGATGAGTTGATGTGGGAATATCATGTCTCTATATGGTAGGTGCATCCTGGTGTCACCAAGTTGTATCAAGACACACAACACTAGTATTTTTTGCATAGTATGAAATGGGATATAATTATCTTTATTACTTAGTGTTCCACTTTTCAACAGTTGATGGAATAACATAATTGATCATTATGACTTTTACAATCGTTGTCTATTCCTGAGTGGAAATGATATATTGTTGACATGGATTTTATGATAGGTTTTTCTAGATCACCTCATAAAAATGAAATAGATTGGGTATTTTATGACTGGTTAATAAAGGTCACCAACTTATTACCCATTTGAGATACCTACTCAAAATACAAGATTGGTAGGAAATACATTACGGAATTTATAATCCTTCATGAATCTCTACATTCTATCATATCTAATAGGGATGTTTATTTCATGACGCAGTTTTGGAAAGGTTTTCAGAAGGACTTGGGTACAGAGGTACATCTGAGCATGACCTACCACCCTGTTTATTCCCACGAAATGAGAATCATCAAATCCATGAGGGAATGAATTCATGATTATGGATATTATTTCCTACACAAAGAAAAAGATGAATAAGGTGAAAAAATGACATGGAACATGTGAACCTGTATAATACACATGATCTCATGAACTTTGGAAGGTTATACGAACAATCCTAAGAATCACATAACCTATGAAAGATCTAACGAAACCCCTTTGAAAAGTCCCTATACACTCATGATTTCATCTAGAAAACTTAATGATCATACGAAGGCTTCCGAAAGAGTTTTTCTAGATCATGCGACCTGTTAAATGACAGGAATTTGGCGATCCCAAAATACTCATAAAATAATGAGTAACACACCCAATGGTCAGGTGCCTTTTACGGTCATAAACTTCACATGACGCATCAATGATTGAGAGAGTGATATTCTTCAACAACAATCAATAAACACCAGGCCATTTTAAAATAAAAAAGGATATCAATATACAAAATGTGGGAGTCTCTTGAAGTTATAAAAATCATGTGATACACCCCAAGATGATTACATGACACCGCAAGCCCCTAGGGAGATGTCCTCCTCACTACGCAAAAGCCTATTAGCATGTCACCTCCATCTCGTGAACGGACATGGACATTTCTAGGTAGTGTTCCCCCCCCATCTCCAAAGATAAATAGAAGGGGTTTTCAATGCATGAAAATCACCATAGGACCATTTTTGTTCACGAGATTCATTACTACTGGAAAAAGTTGTAGTATTTGACAACACTTCTATAAACTCACGAAACCCCAAGAATATTTAAAATAAATAATGAAATAAATGGGAAAATGGGGGAGCCTATTTCATTTATAAACATCATGGAAAATAATTATGTGATCCAAAACACCACACAAAATTTCTTCAGTAGAAATACCTGATCATGAGAACACCCCCAAGAAAGACATGTTTGCCTCATAGAAGATCCCTGAGTGGTCTCCCCATGTCACACCAAATATTTTCAAAAAGAATCTTGATATCACAAAGGCCCTTGGATATTTCATCCTCACAATATGAAAGAATCATGGAATTCCTACATGATTAATAAATACCCCCATTAATTTTCTATAATCAGATAAATGAGGCATTGGTGGGATGGTCTCGCAGACACTAAAATTCATGTGACACCCCTGGAATAACCAATAGTAGTATGTCACAAATATCATGAAATCAAATCCCTCCACAGACATCATCCTAGATTTCAACAACAAATTCCAGAAAAAAGGAGTACAATCCAGATTGTGAGTCCTATAAATCCCCCCACCCAAGCATTAGAGAATATTTCTAAGAGCAGTTCATATCATGATCAGAAATTTTTTCCATCAGGTAATGTTTGTTGAATTACCTAGAGGATCATCTGACTTTAATAGCCACTTCACATGATCACTCATAGATCATGTGAAATAATTATACTAGGTTTTTTGAAGGACACCCATAATATCTGTTGAGTCAAATGTGACTAAAATAAGAAAAAACTGAGTGAATCTAAGTCACATGTGATAAAAGGTTTGATCAAAGACTAAAAAATAGAAGAATTGTGTAAATAATATATACATTAATCCTCATGAGAATTAAACGAGCCACCCACGTTATGAAAATGCACCAATACATGTTTCCCAAATCACACAACACTCCTTGGGTATAGTATTTAGATTATGTGAAGTCTCCTGGACATGTTAGAGAACATCACATTCCAGCCCCTCGGCATGCCACCAGATTCTCGTGAAACCATCAGGGCTCTCAATTAACAATATTAAATGTCCTTCATAAGTGTCACAAAAATCATACGGTGGAACACATATTGGTCAACTGAGTCTCATGATGGAACTAGGGAATGTCAACGGAATTTTTCAATGTCCTGAGAACAAGACAACCAAATCTTATGACATCCATAGAATATTTCAACTATCTTTTACAATGTCACCAAGAAAAGTCATCCAAGACATGAAGAACCCTCCAAACATGCCAACAAATCTATCAAAATTCCTTTAATTATTTTCATCTATCTTTCATGATGTCACCAGTACAATTAAATTGTGTCATATGACTCTCTCTAAGAATGTTATCTGATATCATGTTATGGCCTCCAAGATCAACCATCCAGGTCTTTCAATTTTCTATAGATAAGGAAGCCTTGGTCATGCGATGAACATTATAAATTCCATCAAGATAATGTGACATCCCTTAGAATAGTTGAGTGGACCATGCAATTTTATTTGGACATGTTAGGAAAATATCCTCAAATAATTAATGCTAACAATCAAGGCATGTTATATAGAACTTCAACGTATGTTAGGAAGAAAAGAGGTTCAAGACAAGAATGAATCCTAGGTCTTTATAACCTTGTCCAACATCCCTAGTCATGAAACCTCAGTTTTCAAGCCCTGATTTACTGAACTATAATGACTCTGATTCCTAAAATAACCAATATTCATAGGATCCCTTCCTAAGGCCTGAGCTCTATATTGAACCTAAAAAGGGAAACCATAGAGTGTAAACCCAGATTTACTGAACTAAAATGACACATATTGCAACAATAACTAGGATATGCTAGATTCCTTCCTAAATCTCAAGCTCTATATTAAAACTAAAAATGGAAACCTCGGTTTGTAATCCTTTAATTTCTGAACTATAATGACTCAGATTCCTGAAATTAACAGGATATGTAAGATGCATTCCTAAGTCCCAAGCTCCATATTAAACCTCAAATGGTAAACCATAGTGTGTATAAAATAATTTACTAAACTAGTATGACTCTAATTCTTGTAATAACTAAGATACATAGGACACCTTGATAAGGCTTGATATTTGAACCTAAAAAAGAAAACCCTTAGTGTGTGATCCTTGATTAACTAAACTATGTTAAATCTGATTCCTATAATAATAAGGGTAAGTAGGACTCTTTCCTAAGGCCCAAGCACCATATTTAAAGTCCAAAGGGTTTTCCCAGTATATAAGTCTTGTATCCATATGCAGTGCGACCGATTACTTTTTTTCCCTTATTTCTCACACAGAGCATGGATCACATGGACTTAGGGAGTTAAAATGGTCATATAATTTGTATCATTAATCTACACTATCCATGTAAACTTTAGTGTGTAATCCTATATGATTGGAATGATATTAATCCCTCTATATAAGGAGATCTAATTTGTGGCCATTACTAAGGGTGTAATTGATCTATGTTTACTATACTTATTTCCTTATAGATGATATGAATCATGTCACCTCGAGACTCGAGATTAATTAGCCGGTGCCTAATAGCCTGAAAATATTTCCTTTCTTCATGATTTCAGACTTGATGGGTTCAAAAAAATATAAGGGTTTGATACATTCAAAAAAAGGATATGTAGTGTAACGACCCAAGTCCGGAGCCCCTCCACTGGTGCCCCATACCCGGTTCACCACATGACCTCAAGGACGTTTCCCCGAATGCCAAAGGCTACCGACTAGCAGCGAGGGCCTTGGTGAGTCGGTGGGAAAACTTTTCCCTCATTCGGTATTGTGTACAAGGTAAGAAAACATCAATAAATAGCGGAAGTAGTAAACACCATGCATAACAATAGAAACCAAACAGCAGAAACAATGTAGATATATAACAATGATGACAATGATGCAGCAGGTACAAGTATCTAAGGAAAAAAGAAAACACAACAACATGCTGAAATACAACTAAAACCAAGTGAAAAATAAAACAAAGTAAGCTCCTCAACATCACGAGCCACGGCTTGGTCCCATGCTCCCTAGCTCCTGGTGCAATCAATATCATGAAGTAGAAGGGAGCTTTCCCTAATCTATACCTACAGCAACATAGTCTGCTTGGGCCCAAAATCATGGCCCAAAAAGGGTGTCAGATACAATCCCAGTAGGAAATCACCCAATGATTTGTGCCTAACAGTCAATGAATACATGGCAGTAATAAAACAAGAAGCATTAAATAGAAAAGCACAAGCAGCTACAATCCACAGTCTGGAAAACAAAGTACACAAGTAAACATCCAGCAACAAAAGGAGAAACCGGTTACCCTCTCGGTAGCTCTCCCAGTCTAACCCCTATGGTTCAACCTATAAGTACTAGCAACCCTCTGGGAGGCACACACAGTCTCACCCCTGGTTCAGCTACGTAATTAAGCAGACTCTCTGGGGAAGCACTCACCGTCAATTCCCCCTATAGTCTCATATCGTGCTAAAGGAACTCTACTGAAGCACTCAACGTCAATTCCCCCTGTGGTCCACGTCATGGATCTACAGACTCTCTAGGGAAGCACTCAACGTCAATTCCCCCTGTGGTCTCGCATCGTAATTAAAAGACACTCTGGAGAAGACCTTTCATCAATTCTCCCTTTGGTCTACTACTCTAGGTTCTCACAGTCCTGAGTATAACTAAACATGCTCATCACACGTGTAACGTCCAAGTAAACCTCGAGAACTACTTGGCTATTATCTAAGGCTCAACAGTAATAATAAGACAACAATTCCACTATCCTACAACTAGGAATGGCAACTGGAAAATTCCAAACAGGCAGAACAAGAATGGAAAGGCAATCTGAGCACAAAAAAATTACTCTAATAACAAGCAATAACCTCTACTAATGAAATCAAGCAAAGCAGGAAAGTAACAAGGGGAAAACAAGAAACACACAATACCCCGTTCAAGGGTATTGGTGGAAATTGCACAAAATATTCATCAACTTCCTACGGAAAGGCACAAACCACCTACCTCGATCCTAGGAGATCGATATACATGACCCACGATGAAAGATTCCTCTTAGAACAACGTAGATCTGAGAAAACACACAAAACGTTCATCCCACGATATATTGAAAATAAGGATAAATCATGAAACAAGGCTCAAGTAGAAGGAAGAACTCACTGCTGCGATTCCAACGCAATCGACCGTGCTCGAATCGGAGGACGGACGGCGTGGCGGAAGCCCGTCAAAGATCCGGTCGTACGGTTGCTCTCGGATGGAAAAAAACTGAAGAAGAAGACGTTCTCAGAGGTTAAGCGTGACCCCGGTACGTTTAATTAAAATAAAGAATGTACATGGCATTTACTTCTTGAGTACACAGCGTGTACTTCAATTTTTCCGTACTCCGAATTAATCTGCCTCCACCTCAGCCTTACACACCATGTGTGTGGCCCGGAAATGGCCAGCACACGGCTTCGAGCCAGAGAAGAGTACATGGCGTGTACTTAGAAAGTACACGGCATGTACTTATAAAATTTCCAGAAAATTCATTTTTCTCAAAAACTCTAGAAAAAGGAAAAACGTACCTGAAAGAAGATCAGAGTTATTACAAACTTCCCCCTTAAAGAAATTTGTCCCCGAATTTCCCTAACGATTCGGATTAGAAGAAACCCCAAACAGCTCCGGCCACTGCGAATGTACATCGGCCTCCCTCTCCCAGGTCTCGTCCTTTACTCACCTGTGCTGCCATAGCACTCGTACCAGAGGAACAGACCGCCCGCAGAGAACCTTCGTACTGTAATCGACAATCCCGATAGGATGCTCCTCGAACGATGCATCCTCTTCAAGCTCGACTTCCTCAGGCTGAAAGACGTGAGATGGGTCTGAAAAGTACCATCAGAGATGAGAGATGTGGAAGATGTCGTGCATGGCCTGATACCCTTTAGGTAGCTGCAAACGATAGGCGACCGACCCCAATCTCTCCAAGACCTCAAACGGCCCGACGTACCGCGGTGAAATATTACCCTCTCTCTGAATCCTATTTTTTCCCAACCTCAGTGCGACACGAAGGAAAACCTGATCACCAACCTCGAACGCCAGAGGTCGTCTCTGCTGATCAGCATAAAACTTCTGTCGAGACTGTGATGTAGACATCATCTTCCGAATCATCTCTATCTGCTCTGAAGTCTTCTGAACAAGACGAGGTCCCAGCAAAGCTGCCTCTCCTGCCTCCAGCCAGCATAAGGGTGATCGGCATGGCCTACCGTACAAAGCCTCTTATGGTGCCATTTGAATGGTCGCCTGGAAACTGTTTTTGTAGGCGAACTCCACCAGAGGAATATTATTTTCCCAAGAACCACTGATGTCTAGAAAGAATGCTCAGAGCGTATCCTCAAGCACCTGGATCGTGTGCTCAGACTGGCCATCAGTCTGGGGATGGTATGCCGTACTCAAAAGTAACTATGTACCCAAGGCCATCTGAAGTCCCTGCTAGACCCGAGAGGTAAAGCGTGCATCTTTGTCTGAAACAATAGAGCACGGAACTCCATGCAGACGAACAATCTCTCTGATGTAAAGTCATCCTAGATCATCGACACTGAAGGTCTCCTTGATCATCAAGAAGTGAGCGACCTTCGTAAGTCTGTCGATGACAACCAAAACAACATCATTCCATCGAGGTGATCTCAGCAACCCGGTCATGAAGTCTATCGCAACATTGTTCCACTTCCACTCCAGAATGGGTAACTATTGTAAGAGCCTCGTTGGTCGCTGATGCTCTGATATTACCTTCTGACAAGTAGAACATCTCAAGAAAAAACAGTCAACATCCTTCTTCATAACTGGCCACCAATAATGGAGATGAAGATCCTGATACATCTTGGTGATTCCAGGATGAACTTACCAAACAGAGGAATGAAAATCCCGCATCATCTCCTCGCGTATGTTTTATGGCACCCATACGCGTCCCTGGAAACGCATGATCTCATCCTTGACCACTGTCCATCCAGGAAGAGGGTCCTCTCCTGACACACCCTCCCACGGGACTAAGCCTTCTGAGTCTAATAGATGCCTCATCCATACCCGATCAAGTAGCGTGGAGGTAACAGATACGGAAGATAGAAAATTTTGTCCCCATCTGTTGTGCACCTCCAGGTGCATCTCAGAGAACAGAGCCATCAGCTGCCAGTCACTACTGTCCTCCTGAACTGCCTGAATCTGAGTTCTCCTGCTCAACACATCAGCCACTGCATTTCCCTTACCCAGCGTATAGGAAAGATCAAAGTCAAAATACTGTAGCTACTCAACCCACTTGCGCTGCCTCAGATTCAGATCACGCTGAGGGAAGATATACTTGAGACTCTTATGGACAGTGAAGACCACAAAGTGCTCTCCCAGAAGATAGTGTCTCCAACAGTGCAAGACATGAACAATAGCTTCCAACTCCAGATCTTGAATAGGGTAGTTCTTCTCATGTTGCCTCAACTGCCGAGACTTGTACGCAATGACTCCATCTCCCTGCATAAGAACAGCTCCCAGCCCGATACCCGAAGCATCACAATAAACAATTTAGCTCTTTCCTGGCTCTGGAAAGTCTAGTATCGGTGTTGACGTCAACCTCCCTTTCAGATCCTGAAAGGATGACTCACAAGAATCTAACCATAAGAACTTATCCCCCTTCTTGGTCAGACCTGTCAAAGGTGCTGCTAGACGAGAAAAGTCCTGAATGAAATGTCTGTAGTATCCAGCCAGCCCTAGGATACTCCGTACCTCAAAGATGTTCTTCGGATGCTCCCAGAAAACTACAGCTCTCACTTTCTATGGGTCCACTGATACTCCTTCTTATGAGATGACGTGACCCAAGAAGAGAATCTGATCCATCAAGAAGTGGCACTTTGAGAGTTTAGCATAAAGCCGATGCTCTCTTAATGTACTCAGAACAATCTCAAGATGTGTGTCATGGTTGTGTGGAGTGTGAGAGTACACCAAGTTATCGTCCACAAAGACCAGGACGAAGGAATCCAAGTAAGGATGGAACACTCGGTTCATTAGTGCCATGAAAACTGCAGGTGCATTCATGAGACCGAACTGCATGACAGTATACTCGTATAAACCATACCTGCTCCTGAAGGCTGTCAGAGGTATATCTGATGGTCTAACGTGCAACTAATGGTAACCGGACCTCAAGTCGATCTTTGAGAACACCCATCCTCCTCGAAGCTGATCGAAAAGGTCATCGATCCTCGGTAAAGGATATCGGTTCTTGACCGTCAACTGGTTCATCTTCCGATAATCTACTCAAAGCCGAAGGGTACTGTTTTCCTTCCTCGCAAACAGAACAGGAGAACCCCAAGGAGAAGTACTGGGTCGGATGAAACCCTTAGCCTGTAGCTCCTCAAGCTGCTTCTTGAGCTCCTACAACTTAGGTGTGGCCATCTTATAGGGAGGAATGGACACCAGTGCCACTCCTAGCACAAGATCAATAGAATAGTCTACATCACGCTCCGAAGGCAAAACTGAAAAGTCTTCTGGTAATACATTCCTGAAGCGATCCACCACTAGGGGAAAATACAACTGTGGAGTCCCCTGATCATCCAGATAAAGACTAGAAATCTGGGATGTCACCCCTCCTAGCCCAAGATGCTCGAGTCCCGCACGACTTGCCCGAACATCCCATTCGCCTCTATAAATAAAAGATTCACCCTTCGGTGAGATGAAACTAACTCTGCGGCGATAACAGTCAACGACTGCCTGGAAGGGAATCAACCAGTCCATGCCGAGAATGAAATCATATCCTATCATCTCTAAGACATAGAGATCCCATAATAAGTGATACCTTGCAACCTCGAGGGGGAACTCTCTACACTGGCGTACACTAGATGTCCTCGTTCCCAAAGGCGTGTCTAGTGTCAACGAGTCGGCAGAAAAAAAAGATACAGAGTCCAAGGCTATCCATAATGGAAACAGATCTAAATCTATGCATAGCACCAGTATTGAAAAGGGATGAAGATAAAACTGAGGCTACTAAAATCGTACCTCGAATAGTAGAAGGGTCGGGATCCTGGTCATGATAAGTCTTCTCCATGGCAAATGACTGGCCTGCACCGCGGCCCTACGCCCCTGACTGACCACTCTGAGTTGAACCTCCCTGCTAGTGTTGAGGAACTGGTGGCTGACCGCCACGGCCTCAACCTCCACCTTGGCCCGAACGGACGGAATTACTCCAGTTCCTTGACTGGTGAGAGACTCGTGGAGCTACTCCTGAATGAGGAGTCATGGAAGAACCCCAATCACCTGCTGCTGGTGAGAAAACCTAGCAGAAACGCTGAAGGTGACCCATCTTGCCGCAATATTGGCACTCCACGGGGTCTCTCTGGCACTGCGGCCTCGTGTGCCCTGTCCAGCCACACTGGTATCATGTCACCTAGATGCCTGAAGATGCGTCTCGCTTCCTCGAATCACCGCGCATAGGATCCCTACGGTGCTTCTTGCTGTCATCTGAAGGAAAGCTATATCTGGAAGCAGAACCACCCTGACTTGCAGCTCTAGAGTCTCTTAGATTGTGCTCCGCAATCAGTGCCTAGTTGACGATGGAAGTAATGGAAGTCTGCTGGATGATGTTCACTTGTGGGCGGATCTCCCGCCTGAGTCCATCCTCAAACAGCATCGCCAAGAACACCCCACTCCCATCCCGAAGGGGTGTAAAACGCTGCAGCTCAGTGAAACGGGAGGAATACTCCATGACAGATAGAGTACCCTACTCTAATCTCATGAACTCCCGGGCTTGATCGGCCCTCAGAGTCTCCGGGTAGAAGTAGTCGTAGAACACATGCCTGAACTCCTCCCAAGCCATAGCCTGATGCTGACCTGCCTTGGAGATCGCGTCCCACCACCTCTTGGTAGATTCTCGGAGCATGTAGGTGGCGAGCATGACCCGCCTCTCTGGAGGCATCTCCAGATGCTCAAATATAGTCAGCATGGCTTCCATCCATGACTCTGTAGCCTGAGGTCCTCCCTCTTCTGAGAACGTGGGAGGATGCTTCTGCTGAAAGACCCGCGTCAAGTCTTCCATAGACGAGGTAGGAGGCGGTGCTCCCTAGAAGGCTTGCATTATCCTCATGAAACCTTCCCGAACTGCGCATCAGCGCCCACGACTGTTAAAAAAACTGGAGCCAAGGCTAGCTCGGCTGGGGGATCAATAGGATGTCCTTGATCAGCCCTGTCTGGCGTCTGATCATTGCCTGACGACAGAAGTACGACCAGAGGACGTCTCAGAGGCATAACTCTAAAAGATCAAAAGCACACCATAGATCAGGAAAACAAGGACAGATAACACAAGAGTAAAAATGGGAACATGGGAAGAAAAACAAACAATATTGCAAAACACGACTACACGGCGTGTATAAAACTACACGGTGTGTCTTCTTAAACCACGGAAATGGGCATGTACTCTCACCCTACAGGTCGTGTATACTTTAAACTACACGGCATGTACTTAGAAAACTATTCCCCTGCCCGAGTCTCCTTACACGGCTAACCCACACAGTCCGACTTAACCCGAGAATACACGGTGTGTTCGAAACAAACACGGAGTGTACTAGACAAGGCTTTGGCAGTCCATGTTGTTAAGTACAAGGCCTTCAACATGGATGAACCTTACACGGTGTGCTAAAAACAAACACAGTGTGTATAGGCGAAGGTGACACCATCCCGTGTTGTTCGTGACACGGCCGGGTACCTGGGAAAGACTACACGGCGTGTTCCGAACAATCACGGCGTGTGGAAAAGAAGGTCACGCCGGCCCGTGTTGTTCGTGACACGGCCAGGTACCTGGAAAAGACTACACAGCATGTTCCCTAAGGACACGATGTGTTCTATCCGAGCTTTCCCGGCCCGTTTTATTAGTGACACGGCCGGGTACATGGCTCCGAACTCACACGGCATGTACCAATGGTACACGGCGTGTTCCTGAAGTTACTCCTATGACACTGTGTTCTGCTCACACGGTCAGTGAAATGGCCTGAAAACTACACGGCGTGTATCTAAAAAGTACACGCCATGTATTCTGGGTTTTTATGGGCAGTAGCTCAGAAACTGCTCAGAATTCTAGAAACACTAAAAACAATGGAAAAGATGCCATATTCCGATCCGTGAGGGCCCATAACACCTCAAGAACCAAAAATTGGCATTCATTTTAAGAAAGGAACAAAACAAATATCTTCCTAATATAACAACAGAGAATCTATCAAGTATCTATCATAACAGAATGCATAATCTACACAGAGCCTATCACAACAGCATGCAATCGCTAATGCACCCTAGATGGCATGGAAAAAATGCATGGCATGTGATTCCTACAAGTGTCTATATGATGCATGAGATGACATACCCTCATCTCATCGGGTTGCGACATAAATAGAACCGCAATATCAAAACAGTAACCACACAAATCATGTGAATCACTCTAGGTGAAATCAGATCAACTATAAAATCGCAAAACAAAAAAAACTACAATTAACGAGGTAGTATGGATTTTCCCTGTACACAGGTTAGCTACTCCCGGGCACAGCTTAATACCAAGTACCGAATCTGTACTATCCCTAGATAAAGTCTCCAAATAGTAAAGCAAGAGAAATGAACTCCTTTGATACCACTTTTTAATGACCCATGTTCGGAGCCCCTCCACTGGTGCCCCGTACCTGGTTCGCCACATGACCTCAACCGCATTTCCCTGAACACCAGAGGCTGCCGACAAGTAGTGAGGGACTTGGTGAGTTGGTGGGGAAACTATTCCCTTATTCGGTAAGGTATACAAGGTAAGAAAACAATAATAAACAGCGGAAGCAGTAAATAACATTCATAACAGCAGAAACCAAACAGCGGAAACAATGTAGATATATAACTATGATGATAATGATGAAGCAGTGACAAGTATGTAAGGAAAATAGAAAACACAACAATGTGCTGAAATACAACTGAAACCAAGTGCAATTGAAAACAAATTAAGCTTCTTAGCATCGCGAGCCATGGCTCGGTCGCATGCTCCCCAGCTCCTGGTGCAATCAAGATCCTGATGTAGAAGGGCGCTTTCCCTTATCTATACTTGCAGCAACATAGTCTGCTTGGGCCCAAAATCATGGCCCAAATAGGGTGTGAGATACAATCCCAGTACGCAATCACCAAAAGATTTCTGCCTAACAGTCAATGAATACATGGAAGTAATAAAACAAGAAGCAGTAAACAGAAAAGCACAAGCAGCTACAATCCACAGTCTGGAAAAAAAGCACACAAGTAAACAACCAGCAAAAAAAGGAGAAATAGGTAACCCTTTATGTAGCTCTCATAGTCTAACCCCTATGGTTCATCCTATAAGTACTAGCAACCCTCTGGGAGGCACACACAGTCTCACCCCTCTAGTTCAGCTACGTAATTAAGAAGACTCTATGGGGAAGCACTCACCGTCAATTCGCCCTATAGTCTCGTATTGTGCTAAAGGCTCTCTAGGGACGCACTCAACGTCAATTCCCCCTGTGTCCCGCGTAGTGTATCTACAAACTCTCTGGGGAAGCACTCGACATCAATTCCCCATGTGGTCTCACATCGTAATTAAAAGACACTCTGGAGAAGCCCTTCCGTCAATTCTACCTTTGGTGTACTACTCTAGGTTCTCACAGTCCCGAGTATAACTAAACATGCTCAGAGCACGTGTAAAGTCCAAGTAATCCTCCAGAACTACTTGTCTATCATCTAAGTCTCAAAAGTAATAATAAAACAACAGTTCCACTATCCTACAACTAGGCATGGCAACTGGAAAATGCCAAATATGCAGAACAAGCATAACAAGGCAATCTGAGCACAAAAAAATTACTCTAATCACAAGAAATAACCTCTACTAAAGCAATCAAGAAAATAAGGAAAGTAACAAGGGAAAACAGGAAACATGCAATACCCTGTTCAAGGGTATAGGTGGAAATTGCACAAAATATTCATCAACTTCCTACGGAAAGGCACAAACCACCTACCTCAATCCTAGGAGATCGATATACGTGAACCACGACGATAGATTCATTTTAGAACAACGTAGATCTGAGAAAAAGAACAAAACTTTCATCCCATGATATCTTGGAAACAAGTAGGAATCAAGAAAAAAGGATCATGCAGAAGGAAGAACTCATCGTTGTGATTCCAACGCAATCGACCATGCTCGAATCATAGAACGGATGGTGAGGCGGAAGCCCGTCGATGATCCGGCCGTACGGTTGCTCTCAGATGGACGAAAACTGAAGAAGAAGACGTTCTCGGAGGTTTGGCGCGACCCTGGTCCATTTAATGAAAAAAATAAAGTACACGGCGTGTACTTCTTGATTACACGGCGTGTACTTCAATTTTTCCGTACTCCGAATAAATCGGCCTCCACCTCTGCCATACACACCGTGTGTGTGGACCAGACACGGCAACACATGGCTTCGATTCGGAGAAGAGTACACGACGTGTACTCAGAAAGTACACGGCGTCTACTTCTGAAATTTGCAGAAAATTCATTTTTCTCAAAAACTCCAGAAAAAGGAAAAATGTACCTAAAAGAAGATCCGGGTTCTAACATGTAAGATGCCTCAGAGAGGCTCAATCCCATTGAGGGCATATTAAATAACTCCAAATGTGGTAAAAATTTCCAAATAACTTGGCTATGTGGATCCATCATATAATAATCCACCTATTAGGGGAATTATTTGATGAAACTTAGATTGATACAGATGTATTCACTAAAAGATTACCATTCATGTATAAAATATATTGAACCTACTGTCATTTTTTGTGAGAAACTGATTCCATGTCTAGAATGGAAATAGAATTAACCTATGATCATTTATTTAGGTTAACCATTCTTATATGGTTATTTGGAATAGATTCATGAACAAATCATAAATCTATAATAACGTCCCAGAGTAGGCAACAATTTCCCCCAAAAAATGGGTGTGATGAGGCCAACCTCCCATCATCTCGACCAATGTGATTTCTTAAGTGTCATTGGGTATGAAACCCCATATAAATTAATTCCTTTTGAAAGTATGTATGTACTTTGTTATGGATTTGGGAACTATAAGGAGTTTTTGTTATGATTGAGGAATAATTCACCTCGCTTTCTGAAAAAATAAAAGAGGCTGAACCAAATAACAATTCACAAAACCGTGATATCCTCTATATATAAAAAAGAATAAACATCTTACTTATCATCAAACCATCATTTCCATTTCATGAGGGTTCCCTAAAAGGTTCATCATCACATTTCCCATCGACACAAAAATGGTGAAACGAAAATGAATCTCTCAAATAAAAAAAATGATCAGTGACTATGCATCATGCAATTTTATTTTCATATCATATGAAAAAAAAATATTAAACCCGATGTGAATCTATGAAATAAAATAATGATTACTTGACCACATGTTAGGCCATGTTATTTCCATATCATATGAAAAAAATGGAAAACCTGAAAAGAATATTACAGTCGGTCCTCTAAAATAGAGGCTCTTATATTATAAGCTTATCGCCAATTTGACAAGTCCATGTGAGCAGAATGGATGGATCAGGAATAGAAGGAAAATTATTTTACCCATGAAAATACAATAAATTAAATATCATTCCTATGATAATGTGTGTATCAAACACCTTGGTCGTTGTGGTGTTTATGACTAAAGATCCCATTCTAGAAAAAAAACTTCATCCGACATGTCTTCATCTAGTGACTGTGAAAGAAAATCAGTTTCAACTGCAACCCCTATGGGCCTTAGAAGATCCTCTCCAACCCTACATATTTAGTATTTGGGGGTGAATGCATTGGTATCAGAGTATCATCGACAATGTATTGCCCTAAACCATGAGGCTTCATGGGAGGGTCCATAAGCAATAAAACCGATGAGTTCTCCTAATCCAAGGAATGATGTAGTGAAGCCAATGTCACTTTTCATCATAGCCAACCACTTCAAGGGATTATCCCTTAAACATAAAAATCAACAAAATATATGTTTGATGAAGATATACTGGGGAATCAACTATGGATCTCTTTTGGTTTAGGGGCTTCCAAGGAGATATCTTGTCAACCACCATCACAACATCCATCCCACTAGTACCTATTAGTCAGGTTGTGAGGGTACCACTTGATACCATACCGCCAATGAAACTCGTTCTTGGGAAAAAGGGAAGACACATTGGGAGTGGAAGTATATGGATAATTGTGAGTAGGCTCCTATCCCCACTATCATTGACATTTTATACCAGAATATGATGATAGTAACCCACCTGACATCTTACACAACATCTCCCTTAGAACAAGTCTACATTCATATTCCTACAACTGGTATAGGGGAGGAACATATCCCAACCCCTAGGAATGAATACCATCCACATATTATGGTGGAACAAGGATGATAAATGTAGGCTCATATTACCACTTCAGTCAAAGATATATTTTAGTATATAGTTGATATAGAAAAATGTTCTGTCTTACATTGATGAGTACACATTTCTAAAGTGTAATTACATCTTAAAAATTGTTGAAGAACATTGTTAGCATGTTCGATCACTGGTAAAAAGACAGGGACAAGTGAATATTCCATTCCCTATATCCATGGTAGCTCAATAGTATTATGAACATGAAAAAGTGGTTTCTTTAGAGAAAGCACACATTCATGCTCCCATCCATGAAGATTATCTATATATTCTAGAAAAGGATGAGGTGTCAAACTGGGCTCATATTCTTGTTCCAACCAAGGATCCCCAATTTAGAGTGTCACATGCCTTGGGAAAGGGGAACTTGACTTTCCAAAAATACCATAGGCACATTCCAATGGTCTAGAATCATTCTCATATCCACATTCTGGTCGTGGATCACCAAGTGAGAGAAGAACATCCCTTAGGATAAGCTCATATTTATGTCAAAAAAGTTCAATGACATATTCCAAAGGAATAGGATTTGAAACATTTCCCAATTCTAGTCGGGTCACATCATGTTAGTGTGGAACATGGCTCGGGACAAGATCATATTCTTGTTAATGAATATTTTGATCATATTCCAATAGATCCTGGAAGCTATGATTGTATCCTGACGTTCATCGATAAATAACAACCACAGCAACCTTCTAAAAAAATACAGGAGGATGATCATATCCTTTCTCTCATTCCATAGGTTTTTTAGAATATCCCTACAGGGTATTAATTTTTAGACTAGGATCATATTCCTACTCCAACCGAGGCTCAACAAGTGAGAGTCTCACATGCCTAAAGATATGATCATATTTTTAACAATGAAAGCAAGCGACATATTCGAAATTATTAAGATCAGTTTCATATCCCCATTCTGACTGAGGATCGCCATGTGAGAGTAAAATATGCCTTGGTTCATGCTCATATTACTGATAACAATGAATAATATCATTAGAAAATTCCAGTAGCTTTTTAATAGTTGTATCATATGCTCTTAGCACCAAAAAATTATAAATAAGGACACGAAAAAATCATATACTAGGCTCTTATCCTTGAACAATATCCAAAGGCACATCAGTATATTACATCAGCGATTTAGAATGAGAACCGTTTCCCTAATCTTCTCAATTATAATGGCCTTAAGGACATTCGAGAATGATTCTTAGCACCCCTTGGGTTCTTCTCCTCTTCAAATAAAGCAGAAGGCGATCATTACAATAATATTCCTCTTCATGGTAGTGTGGAGATGGATTAAAGGAACTCTAATATTGAAAACATCCATGGACAACCTCTCCATGATGATATCTCCAAAGGAAATGGAAATTGTCCCCTTACCTAGACACCTCTGTATAGAAGGGGTTTTTAAAACTAATGATCCTTAATGTGTTGAGGTGCTCAAAACATTGGGGTCAATCACATATAATTCACTATAAACTTTTAGTAGCACTCCACTTCAATCAGTAGGTGACCCCCAGAATCATCTTCTATGGTCCAACTGGATAGATCTATGTATGTATGATGAAGAGGACGCCAAAATTGACATATGGAGGGAGTTAGGTGGAAACAACCTCCCCACCATGTTCTGGCCCCTTGTCACTTCTATCTATGAGGTCTCAAATGAGCTATAAAATGAGTTCATTACTTATATACACCAGAATATGTGGGGTACACCTCATCTATTATAGTATAGACATATCCCTCTTCCAAGATATGAGTATCATCTTCATATCATCAATACACTATGTTTTAGCTGGATATGGTCACCTTTTCCATAGCTTGGTACCCAGGAATAGAATAGCATGACAAATTCCAATATATTTTTTGTCTTTTCATCATAACAACTCTCCATCAAATTATTTATTGAGAATTTTTAGATGTATGTATCCTCATATGGGAGAAATTTATAGAATTACACTTCACAGTGTCTCTATAAAATAAGAATTCCTCATATACGGTGTCCTATAATGTCATAGACTTAGGTGAAATTAGTGGACCGGGTAACATGTGAGCTATTTGGTCATTACAATATAATTTCACTACTTCAATAGTGTAAAGAAATCATAAACTGAGGAATAAAATAACCTATGGATATTTGAAATGGGATCCTCAATGTAATGGGAATGCATTTCAGATGCCAAAATCTAATTTTCAATAAACTGAAAAACATCCCAGAGAATCTACCTCTTGACGTGAGATTTCATTTCACCCAACTCTTACATGAGCATAGCTATGCCAAATCAAATAGGTCGCAGTAATAGTTATTGTAGAATATGTCTAAGAGAATATCCATCCCACCATGTTAGAGGAATATCTACCACCACCTCCACATGTCAAATCATACATTCCTAATAGGATTAAGGAAATATCACCATAAGCTTAAAAAAAACCTCATCCCTCTAATCTTGTTGAATATCTACCTCATTCATTGTCACAAGGTTCTTTATCCCACAATAGAGTCCTTGGGAAAACAATGTCGGTTCTAGATCAACCCCATACCGCTAGGCTGGAGGGATATATGTCTTAATTTCCGTCCTAGTAATTGTCAAATACCTAACTAGAATCATAAACAATAGAATAAATCAATGTTAATTGTTTCCCCAAATTACCCTAGCCAATAGGGATGGAGGAATTTTCACCATCTTCATCATTGTAGTAGGAATTAGTATTCTATAGGTTTGGAGGTAAATATCCATGGTTGGAATCCCATCCATTCCTCCCACCATAGAAAACACCTCTTCTATTCAAGGATCATTAGGCAGTCATGACCAAAAATACCCTCAAAGTCACTAATCATAGGCAAATATGGGAGGAGAATATAGAAAAGGAAATCAAACCACACTGGAATTACAAACCAAAATTGTGAAATATGGCCAAGGGTTCTTGGAATTACCCTAATTCAGGTAGTACAGAATCATCTAGTTTCATTGAAAGTAATGAGACAAAAAAATTTCCTGATACACCACTATAAATTTCGTCACCATAAATGAACCTGATAATGTGGATTGAGATGAAAATATAGTGGGGTACAACAAAAAAGACCTACCTTGAGAGGTGGCGATCTAGAAGCACCAGTTGGGGCTTCACGCACCTAAAACTAGTGGAGGCTCCCAAATCATGCACACTTGAATGTCATTCTTTCACCTCTACTATGGAACACTACTGTGGATAAAGGGATAGGTGTTTCTACATCTTAATCACCACCCAAGATTACTGAGTTTTTTTACAAGGATAAATAGTCTTCATAATCTAACAATTACATAAAAACACTCAAATAACTCAATAAGGATCCACTTAGAGAAATTATTCTATCTTGGAATCATCTTCAGAAAGAAAAAAATATTCTTCATCCTAGGGTTGATCCTCTTGAAAGAATGGAATCTGGTCATCAAATAGACCCTATAACTAGGCATCCAGTCTAAATAAATTCAGAATTTGAAAATGGTCATGACATACCTCCATTATGATGAAAGAATCACCCTCTCCAGGGAAATAATTCTATCTTCAGACGAATGTAAACTCAATGGGATAATAAATAAGTCCATCTCATTAGTCCCCAAAAACTCATTTAAGAAGGGAAATGGATGAAACAACAATACCTATAGAAATTCTCAATTCCATCAAGTCCCTTACTACTCAAATGGAAGACATCAATGGGAGACAGGAACCTGTGCAGCCTAAGAAAAATCCATATACTGAATGTGTGGATTGAAATTTTCCACCACCCAATTTTATAAACCCTACAATACCCAATTTTGACGTTATAGGAGACTTGGGAAAGTATCTTGCACACTTTTTATCATGATGTGGTTCGATGATGTTCCCTTTAGATCAATAAGAGGAAAAATATGGGTTTTAATGTACAATATCTTATTGGGTATGAATTTCATTGGTATATTAGCCTTTCAAACAGATCCATTGCATGATGGAAAGACCTTCAAAATTAGTAACATTAAAAATATAGCTCTGTATTGAGAAAAATGAAAATCATAAACCTGAATAATTGCATCTAATGTGAAAATTATAGGGTGTCTAAAATCATAGTCATATGGTAACGTTTAACCTATTCCCTCTGCATCTTTCCCCCATGGGAGAATTTGCTGGAACTGTATGATGAATATATCAGGGATGATGTGTAGATAGCTCTATGCCTATGGAAGTTTCCAGGATTTTTCCATGATTTAACTGAAATAGAAAAATATATAAATACTCCATTTAATGAACTCAATACAGATATTGACTCATGCCTTTTGCACAGGGTAAAAGGATCAGAAAGGCATAAAATAAAACTAATATCCTTAAATAGGTAGTGGTACCCATTCAAACACCCATGAAAGTCATAAACCTCCTATAACATTCCGTTGAGTAGAAAAAACAACAAAATCACATTAACCAGAATCCAGAAGAGATCAGGGCCTCTATAGATTAGTGGAATAGATGAATAAATATTACTACATACAAAATAGGAAATTACACATTTATTTCTTGGTATCCATTGATAATTACCTTCTCAAGCTACAATAGCACATGAATCCCAATGAGTTCAAAATCACCTACCATCCAGACTACTATCTTTTTCCTAGGAGATAGAGTCATAAAATCATGGATTTCCACATCTTTAAGGTCATTATCCAAGGCATGGTCGATTCTAGAAATGTGATGTTGTATAAATCCCCAGAGAAGGTAACATGCATAAATATTGCATAGTTTTAAGAATAATGTTATTGGTAAATAAGTCCAACCATGCTTAGAGAGACATTCACCGACTGGATGACTTGAAAAATAGAGGACCAAGCTCATTCCACCCTAAGATCATAGATTTACAAACCCATAATAGTTCCACCACATAAGTAGGTGACATCAGATATGTATCCTGAAGGTGGACACCACCATTAGTAATAGGAAAAAATGGAAGAGGAAGAGTCACATTATACTGTAATTAAAGCTCTGACTCTTCCATATCACATCCCTGTAACATATGAATCATGGGAATAGACTAACCAAATACAAACCTCATCGAATGAAGAACTCATATTCAATTCTGTCAACATGATAAACTTGTAAAATAACTTTGTTTGAGAAGGAATATGCCTCCGAGAATGAGTTCACTGCATAAAATTGGGGGAAAAGAGGTTGCAGGAGTATGAACCAGGGATACAGGGGATACAACAACCATGGTTGGACATAATATTTTTATCAAGTTCCCATATAGGACATATATGTAGTTGGGACTCATGGTAAATAACTCCATTAGTCCCTAACAATACATGTAGGTGTCCCAAAAACCTCTAGAGGCATTATATTTCCAGTCATCTTTTATGACCACCTAAAGGAGGTTAGATTATCTAATGATCGTAGAAAATGGGGAAGGGTGAAATAACCAATTCCACTAGAAGAAAATTCTCCTCCAATCTCTAAACAAGAACCTGGAACATCTGTTAGGTATCTCTCAATTCGTGAGGCACATAACAAAGAGTAACCCTACCTCAAGAAGCACAAACCTTTTATACAAAAGTAAAACATTCTAAAACAGCTATTGAATTCCCCAACTAAGCTCTCAATCCTGTATTTTCACTATGTTTCAAAAGAAATCAGTGAGGCACTCATTAAATCCCTCCAGATCCTATAGGATTTTGAGATAAAAGTAGTTGCATCCATGGTATATCGAGTGGAGTCCATGAAAACAGAGTTTCATGACCCAATATTATTCATATATAAGGATTAGGAAGACTTCATACAAGGCACATTAGACTACTATATGTTTCGATTAGACATACTATTGACACCCAAAGGGTTCTCATTGAAAATAGTTCTATTATTAACCACATCTTGATTCAAACCCTTCAATGTTTGGGGTATAGTGATGGAGATATTTCTCCCACAAAGATTTCCCTTCAAGGGTATGATAAGAATGAGAAAATTACTCTTGGGAAGATTAATCTCATAACTTTGTTTAGGGATATCACATATAAATATGATTTTATGGTTATCTATCAAGAAACAGCATACAATGTCTTACTCAGAAGGCCAAGGCTCCAAAACCATATTTTGGTACCCTCAAGATTCCATCAATGTCTAAAATACCTCAACAAAAGAATATTGGGAATACTACATGGTGACAGTTACCACTTTAATACTTTTGAATCCACACATGTTGAGGTAGGATTCTATAAAATAGAAGGAAAATCACATATTGTGGATGATGATATACAGGGTGTATCCCCCAACAGCTTTGGGACCTCCCATGAAAATCTCTAGATTATGCTTGACATTGAATATGTTCTCCCCATAAATATAGTTGATAAAGTAGTCCTAATCCTTGTTATCCAAGACCATTCATTCCCTAGTGATAGTGTAAAAGAAATTCAGATCCAGAATCTCTCTGCAACAACTCACGAATTAGGGGATGATAATATCTCTTACCATGGAATCTATCACCTCAATGGGGACTAAGAAAACCCCATATTACTAGCATCCTCTAAAAATACATCAAAAGACACATAGGTGGAAGAATAGTAGGATGACCTATGGAACACCCATCATGTATTCAAGAAAAGATTATTCACCACCTTTGATGAGCTTAGGATGGTAAATTTGGTAATAGAAGAAGAATCATTGCCTATATTGATTAGTGATGCCATGCCTCTCATGGAACAAGAGATGTACATCACATTTCAAAAGAAACACATATATGTGTTCACTTTGAATAAAATAGAAATGGATAGAATAAATCCAGATGTGCATACACAGTATCATTGATTACCTGAAGACCATTTAGGATTAAAGAAGGAATCCAGAAAGATTCACCCCCCTCATGTTTCCAACGTAGATGAAAAAGTTGAAAAATTAATCAAATCAAACATTGTTTAAGATGTGAAATACCCACGATAGTTTTCCAAAATTGTCTTTATCAAAAAGAAGAGAGAGAAGATTTGGGTCTAAATTAATTTTAAATACTTCGATGGAAATTTTTCAAAGGATGGCATCTTATTTCTGATCACATAACTCTTGATCAATACAACTACTAGTTTCCAAACCCTCTCCTTCATGGATGGGTACTTGGGGGTACAACCAGATAAAGATGGACCCTGAAGATTAGAAAGCCACTACCATTAGATCACCCTAATGGATCTTTTGTTATAAATTAATGAAATTGGATTAAATAATGTTCGCACTACTTCTCAAAATTATATGCCTCATATCATCAATCCATTCATGGGGAGAATATCTAAATGTTATGTTAAAAACATGGTTGTCAAATATCAGAAGTGATGTTATCACTTCAGAAACCTTCAAATAGTCTATAAAAAGCTTCAACGAAAAAGTATGAAGAAGAATCTTCTAAAATGAAATTTTATGGTAACATTAGGGAATTTCGTTGGATTTAGGGTATTCCATTAAAACATTAATGTTGCACTAGAAAAACTAGTTCTATTATTGAAATATCACCCCCCTCAATCACAAAGAATTGAGGGGATCCAAGGGAACCTCACATACATTCAGTGTTTCATAGCCAAAATCCCAAAAATATCTCTCCACTTAACAATGAAAATGAAGAAGGTATTCTCCTATCAATTTTATGGGGACTTACAATATTGCTTTGAGAGTATCAAGAAGTAGCTGTTATACCCACCGATCATGATGCCACCAGTGGAAGTAATTCCACTCATCTTACATGTGGATTACATGTAATTCTAATTGTGCACATTCTATGCATAGATGAATGACCTGGATAGTGAGAATAGTTGGGATTAACTCAACTTAACAATGATAGTTACTGAGACCCGGTACTGTGATGTTGAAAAAAACTACCTAATATTCATATTTATAGTGTAGAAGCTGAGGAATTATTGGGAGTACAACAAAGTCTACCTGGTATCTCGTATTGACTAGATAATGTACATCCTTGGATGTCCTATTTTAACAGATAAATTTTTATGATGGATGGTTATTCTATAACAATACAACATTAAGTTCTTTTATAGAAGTCAGTGAAAGGGTATTCCTTGGATGATTTACTTTCAGAACCTACCACTCCAGAAATAACACCAATGGACACCAAAATTTTGGATGAAGTGGTTTTATATTTTGATGAAACTAACCATACATGGGAGATGTATTTTGATAGTTACTCATAGATTATTATTTCCAAGAGACTAGAAATCCTAAGTCTCAATTTGGTGGGCTTAGGTATTATATTTATTTTTGCAAACAAATAATTTTTTTCCTACTCTTTCCCACTATATGAAGGATACAAAAATAATGAGGCAAAATACCAGGGCCCCATATATAGCTTGTAATTATCCCTACAGCTACATAGAGAAAACCTAAATATCAATGGTGATTCAGATATAGTGATAAAGAAGATCAATAGATAATATTATATCACAAAGGTTGAACTTTCCCCTCTCAATAGATATGTTGAGGGAATAATGACAAAGTTCCATATTGACAACACATTGCCTAATGTTCTCTAATTATAGGATACTCATGATGATTCATTGGTTAATGCAGCCACTATCATGGATGACTTCAATTAGGAAGAATAAATATTACATATCAATCACCAATGAATGGTATCATCGATCATTTTCTACAATATGGAAGAAATCAATCTGGTCAACACTTCTCCATAGCATTATGAATATGTATCCACTACATTATGTATAGATCCCATAATTATTTCTCTCTAAATTGGGACTATCTCGATATACTGATCCATAAAGGACAAAAATTGATGGTGATTAGGGAACTTTACATTGTGGAATGGTCCAAATGGGCATAAAACCCCAAAAAAGATATTATTTGATGGAATACTCTTTATATTAGTATAAAAAGGAGATTTTTTATCCTTCACGGAAGAAGTATATGTGGGATCCCATGATGCTCATAAATCATGCACCAGACTCTCCCACCAAATGAAGAGGTTGGGTTACTACTAGAAAACCATGATACATGACTATGTAGAATTCACTAGGAAATTTCATGCATTCTATATCCTAAAAAAATTCATCCAAAAGCCCCATAATTTCTAAAAATAGATAAATATTTATAACTATTCGCAATATGGGGAATGGATGTTATGATGACATATCCCCCATCCAAAATTAAGCAGTTACAGTACATACAAACTTCTACTAAAATCTTTTCCAAATAGGATGAGTCAATTCCCATAAAATAATATAGGATTAATAACATCATAAATAT
Source organism: Viscum album (assembly GCA_963277665.1). Taxonomy (NCBI): domain Eukaryota; kingdom Viridiplantae; phylum Streptophyta; class Magnoliopsida; order Santalales; family Viscaceae; genus Viscum; species Viscum album. The sequence continues at coordinate 661,587,261 of OY728128.1, forward strand.
ATTAAAATAACATATCATTAATAGTTTTGGAGTCCCTCATAAAATAGTGAAGGACAACAACACAAACTTTTGTTCTAAAAAATTGATGAAATTGTACCAGGAACACAAAATTGAGTCCAATCACTCATCCAACAATAATTCATAAGAGAATGGAAAGGTTGAGGCATTAAATAAGAATATATACTCTTGATGATGGTGAATAAGGACTAGAAGTCTGGGTCATATAATATCATCATGCTTTATGGTCCTACGATACCACCACACATATTGTTACATAATAAACAACATATTCATCATTTTATTGAACTGAGGTAGTGTTACCCACAGAATTCCAACTACCTTCACTCCAAATAGCCATTTCTGGAAAACTATTAGATAATGAGAAATGGAAAAAGAAGATGAATGAATTGAAACGGCTTGATGAGAATAGGTTGTGTATATTTCAAAACATTTAATTTCATCAGAATCGGATCGCATGGGCCATCAAAAAAATGTATTCCTATATTCCTTCATCTAATGAAAATCGTTATTGGTTATTAGGACCCCAAAAGTACCAAGGAAGAATCATCCAAATTTAAAATCCAAACCAGAAGGCCCTTATATAATATATAAGCTTTATCATAAGGGATCTTACTCCTTCTCCATGATGGTCATATAACATATCACACCACCACCAATGAAAGATTTATCAAGAAATAATTTTCCTAAATTTCATCAAAAATAAATCATCATATATTCATGGGATTAAACTAAAAAAACCCATCCAAGAAGAAGGATTTTAAACTACACAAATTCTCTCATCCAAACCACATGATGTTAAACAATGTGGATATTGTCTTGATCATATGGCGTTAAACTATACGAAACACATCCTAGTGAAAAGAAGAAAAATAGTGGGGCTTCCATCACCCTCACTGAGTGATGATGAAATAAACAACTGAATTCTTCACTAAATGATGTTAAACTACAAAAAAACATCATTTCATCAATGATTCACCATATTCAATCGAGATTTGTGTAGAAGAAAAATGAAATTCACTTATCCCTATGTGAGGGTTATATCCAGATAGGAAATATATTTCTCCAATAAATAGATATAGCTTGATTAATTCCATCATATTAAATATAGTTATGCTTTTAACTCCATTCTTAGGACTAACCTCAAAATTGATTCCTTCGACACCGGGTTACCTTGAGTCTTTACTGCATGATTTTAAACTGCACAACAGATGTCCCCACCACAAAGAATTAAACTACATGGGTTTTCAAAACTATTTATGTCTTGATTTTTATTTTAATGGTATATATAGGGATGAGTGGATCTTATATCCTGGACCATCCACCAAAAGGTACAAAATTCCCTTGTTTATCCTCAAATTTCCTCCTTGTCATCAGGAACCTTTTCCATTCTTTGTCTCTCACACCGAACAAAGGCCAAGTGATCCTAGGAGTTTTTGTAAAGGCTCTCCCCATGTGGTCCATGAATATCAATTCGTGGAAGGGTTATCATGGATTTTTTACCAAAAGATGTTAAACTACCCAAAAAATGTCTTTTCCACATGACATAATACTAAACAAGTTTTCAGAACTATTTACGGATTGATTCTCATTTTAATGGGTTCTATATGGATTCATGGATCCTATATCTTGGCCTAGATACCACAAGGTACAAAACTACCATGCATATCCTATTATTTCCTCCAAGTTATCTACATCCTTTTCCATTCCTTTTATATCACACTGAGTATATCCCATGTGAGAATAAAAGTTTTTATAAAGGCTCTCCTCACATAGTCATGGCATATCATCTCATAGTATTTCTATCATGTAATCTTCATCGCATGATGTAAAACTGTACGGTTGATGTCCTTTTTGTAAGATACTAAACTAAACCGGTATGTAGAACTATTTGTGTCTTGATTTGTATCATCACAAAATACATAGTGGCACCTAAGAATCCTATATCAGGCCCATCTACAACAATAAAAATAAAAATTCCTCCTATTTATGTATGGTTCAGTCCTACATAGGGATTGTTTTGAAGAAATATGTGTGTAATGATTCCTATTATCTCAGGATATGTATTGACACTCAAATATCTAATATCGGGCCCAGAAACAGCAATAATTGGGAAAAATGACCACCTCTATATATGGGTTAGACTTGTGTAGAGTGTTTCCCATTGAATAACTATCTGTGGCTTGATTCTTATGATCACAAGATATGTAGTGATGCCCAGATCTCTGATTCTTGGGTTTAACCATGATAAAAATGGAATATTCCCACACCCTTATATATGGGTCAAACATATGCAATGAACATCCCGCAACTGTATTAGGGTTGAGTCATACATGCTCATTATGCCTATATATGAGTCAAATCCTTATATGGACTACTTTAACATGTAATATATCATGCACAATTTTTCCCATAAGTTACCTCATCCTTACCATATGACATTAAACTACAATGAAATAGACATGTTCTTACATCATGACATTAAACTGGAAGTAAACTGTCGTGGTCATATGACATTAAAATTGAAAAAAAATAAATCTCAAATATATTAAATCAGAATTTGTAGGCTATCAACTAAAATTGATCTTTATAAATAGACCACAAGAGCCTAGCATATAGGGTGATTCTGTAATCTTTAAAGAACCTTAATTCAAATATCAAACTTCATGCCTACAACACATCAGGTTTTCAAAAAACTTTAATATCCATTTAAAAATAAAATGTGATCTCTCTAATTGACCGTACTATCATTGCATGAAGGCCTCAAACCTACCAAATAGGGACATCATAGATATGTAAGGAAGGATTTGTGATCATTGTGGGCCTGATTTCACCGTTGAGGAACACATAACTTAATGGTGTTCTAGTCCATCCCCAGTATGATTATTCCTTATCATTACTCATGACCTGATAATGTAGAACTATGATTTACAAGAATTTCATCTCCTTCTCCAACGGCTGTTAGAGTGATCCCAACCATAGGAATCTTTATTACACTCATGTGTAATATCACTCTCTTATTTGTTCCATATACATAATCACCATAAAATTCCTACAATCTGGTCACATCTGGGTGACCTTGAACTATAGTGTTTGATGGTAAAAATAAAAAATCCAAAAACTACAAGAGAAATAGACACAAAACTCATCATATTGAAAACAAGAAAAGGATTTCATGAAAAAAATTAATGTCTTCACTCACTAAACTATTAATCTATAAAATTTAGGAAACTATTAGGGAATAAATTAATGTGTCATAAAGATCATAGTGTCCATAGACAAAAGTCAAGTTATTCTCATTGTACACCCTCCCCCCAATTACGAGAAAATGTTAGGGAAATGGTTTTTCACATCGCCTCACCATGATAAAGTGTTCATTAGGATTTGAAAAAAATATACTTCTCTAACCTTTCTTGAATATTACACATTTCATAAACACCCTTCATGCCTTTGATTTACCTTTGATTTCTTAGGTTACTGTTACTTCCCTCTAATAGACATGTAATAGGGACTTTATCTTCTGAATGGACCATATGATACCAAGAAGTCCCCCATAAATCTAAGAGTTATCATCCTAACTGCATAGAATAGTTGAGGCTCATATCATCACTGATGGTTGACCTGTATGCACTGGTTCCCAACACATGTTAGTTCATCTATTCCTAGACCAGTATTTACAGTTACCATGACAAAACTATTCAAGAATATTATATTTCCTATATGTTATGTCCTCATGTTTGGTACGATTCCTCAAAGAAGGTATGTGACACTCCATTTTCTAACCATTTGATGAACCACATCATGTGATTTGAAACCATAGGGAATAGGGATTGAGCTTCACAATAAAAGATTTGAACTACCTTAGGATTCTATAACTCTACCTGGATAAAAATTATTTCTATACCCAACCTTATCATCTAGATTTTTGAGATTTCATAAATCTTTCAGAGCCCTTGTAAAGTAGTAGAGATCATCTTTACTTGACCATGTTATCGAGGGATAATGTCTTTGACCTACCAACTAATGGAATATCCCCTTATAGGAAAGGAACCTCAATCCATGTAAGACCCAATAACACCATAGAAAACCTAGAACCATGGTTTTTTATGGGTCTTCTTCAACATATACTCATTATTCCATATTCATCAACTCGAAATTTTGGGTTATAAATTTCATAACACAAATTTCAACTATCCAGATGGACCTAGCATCCCTCGTATTTCTCTCTCATCAAATATCAAACCCATAAATCTTCCATGACCCTTGGAAAAGATTGGGGTATCTTTTTCTTGACAATTCTACCAACGCATAAGGGCTTAGACCTACCAACCAGACTAATCTGATCCATTTATGAAATGATCTATAATCCCCATGAGCCCCAATAAATCCACAGTATAACTCAACATCCTAGTGTGTTTTTACTCATTCCTCGCATTTCATCACCATATCCGATGACCATCTATCAATTCTTGGAAGAAAGTTATAAAACTGCATCGAATCCCACAATCTAAGATAAAAGATCCTAAACTAAATATGTAAATGGTATGATCTATGTTACTCTAAATTATTGTGATAGAATTTCCATGATAAAAGACCCCAAAATACATTGATAGAAGGTATGAGTTAGAATAATATAAACTATATAGATAGAATGTCCAAGCTAAAATACCCTAAAATATAGTGATAAAATATCTGAGATAGAACACCCCATCTATAGTGATAAAAGGTCCAACCTAGAAGTCCCTAAACTACAGCGCACTAGCAGTTTTGTCCACAAGAATGAAAATAAGTTTGGTAGGTCCACCATATGGCCTTAGAAAAAAATTTGTTTATGCTCTCAAAGTCCAAAAAATTCAGTTGAATATAGATAACTATCCCCCAAAACATATATTCTACCCAAAATACCCTCTTTTTAATCAGGTAATCTCAACATTGCTGGAGAAGATATATCATTAATGAATCTCTTGTTAGTAATAATTCATGAGTATTTCTTGAGAAAAATATATTATAATTAAAAATTTCAGATCTATTAATTTAGTTTTATTGATATTATACAAATTATGGGTATAATTGATGATTGTTGTGACATTAGACCAAAAAAATGTCATGTACATCATGAATAAAATAGAATTGGATAAAAACACACTAAGCGCGTAGATTTAATAAATGATAGCCTGAAAAGGTAGTCATATTCACATTACCGAGTCTATCCATGAATTTCATCATGAAAATAATACATATCAATGATCGAGCTACATTAAGATTTTGTTAGCTGAGTTGGAAGAGTCAGCAAGAGTCTAGATAGATGCATCCATTGAATGCGTAAGAGTCGCTCACCATGATTCTTATGCTTCATCCCTAGGATGAAGTGCATCAATCAATGTTGATAGCTCCTAAACCCTTTTTGAGTGGTTTCTATAGAGGATTATGGTGTCAAAAAAACATTTCGAGTGATCCATAATCATATCATACCACCACATCTACCTGGCCAGGTGTCAATTCATGCTTGAATCTTAGATATAAACTAGAGGATATGATCTAATTCCTCCAATGAATCCTTCTTCAATTTGTCCTAGAAATACCTATTTCTAAAATGTCCCAAATCCCAATTCGTCCTCCAGTGGCTGATCAAGTTGTTCAGAGAAGAGAAAAATGTGCTTGAGCAGCTTTTAGAGATAAGTTAGTGGAAAAAACCATGCCATATTGATCTAGTGGGGAGTTTCCAACATATAAGACAACCCTTGGGAGTGTGCTACAACTTATTTTTTCGTAAAAAATAGTCTTCTAAATGTATTTGAGGAATTATTACACCCAAAATGATGGATTTTTTTTGTCCATTGAAGGGATGGAAGCATCATCCAATATGCCAAATCCATACAATGGAATCTGTTATGATAAAGGATAATTCTAGTGCTCGTATGGGAGGATCCTTTTAAATACATCATTGTAATAATCAAGAAGATACTAAGGGTCAGAATTATGATTCATGAATTTTTTTCCCTTTGGTAAGATATGGTATAAGAAATATGATGATAGATATAATTCATCTAAACAAATGTAAGCAGCATGTGTTAAATAGATGAAAAACAAATCTTGTCAAAGAAAATTCATAAAATTGGAAGCATCATGTTCATCACATTATTTTTCAAATGGATTCATGAATCAAATAAAATAATTGTGAATCACTTGGATCATGAAGATATAATTGACCTTATAAACCCATATAACTTCATTCAGCTACATAACCCCTTATAAGACTCTACTTTGTGTGACCTTGACATGGTCACACGATCCGTAAAATATTTGAATGACCATGCGATTGAGCCTGTAGATCCTATGAAACCCCAAATAAGATCATGAATCTCAATGGCCAATGTTCAAAAAATTGAAAAAGATACATTCACGTTTTATTTGAACAAGATATTTTACAAAACACATCTTGTGAATTAGTTCTCATGAAAATATCTTACATTGGAGTCTCATAATGAGTTCTTACTGAAAGATATTGCGAAGAGGTCACATGATGGAGACAGGGAATAGGATTCCTGAGATTTGGGTAGGTGGTGAATGAACCTCTCTCAGTTACCCTATTTATAGGAAATTCTACAGAATACCAAACGACACCTAACATACCAAGGGTCATCCAAAAAAAATTGGCGATAGTGACAAGGCCCCAGGTAGGCATTTAATTTCTTTGTAACTGATCACTTGTCCCCAAAGGCATTTCTCCTGTTGGGTCATTTTTTGATTCTTTTCAAATGAGCCTTTATATATTTTTGAGGGAAAAAATAATTGAATATGTGTATTATTTCATCTATAAAGAAAAGGAATAATAAGATTTACAAAATCCCAAGGATCACATGAACCCCCAGAAGACATTAAATCACATGAATTTCATAAGGTCATGTGGATGGTCATGTATAGTGCATAACCTTGGGAAGGTCTCGTGGATCCCTTGGACAAGTCCTTATGATCTCGCAAAGGTGTCCAATACACTCACTGATTATGAAATAGTTGTAATATGAGTTCCTTATGATCATGTGACTTGCCAATCAGTGGATTCCAAAAAATCCCAATATGCTCATAAACTAAGGAGGAAAATATCCCAAAGGTTGGAGCCTCTTACGATTTTAAACATCATGCGACACATTTCTGATTGGGAGAGTGATTATATTTGACAATACTCGTGAAAAATAATTAAACCCCATCCCCTTTTAAAACTAATAAGTGGAAAATATGAAAAAGGTATGAACCTCTTGTGGTCATAAAACTCACTTTGTGATCCCTAGTTGGTTTTATAAATATGTCAATACCCTAAAGACATGTCCACCTCACCCCGCGAAATCCCATTAGCATGTAGCCCTCATCCCTCAATGGGCCTCAAACATGTCTGGGCAGTCTTCCGCTCCCACTCCACCTCCAAAGACAAATAGAAGGGTTTTTCAATGTTCAACCATAACCAAAGGAACTTTTTTTGGTCATGTGAAGCATTGATGATGGGTAGATTGGGTTTTATTAGAAACATTCATTAAAACTCACAATACCATAGGATCTTGTAAAATAAACAAGGAAATAAAAAGGGGGAAAGGAAGGATCCTTTTGAAGTTATAAACCTCTTGTCATGCAATCATACACTATGAATGACCTTGAAAATTCACTTAGGCATGATAATATTATCTTTTAAAGGCCCCCTGGAAAGCCATGTTTGCCTCACTAAATATCCACACCATGTTTCTCTAGGTCATGAGAAATCCCTTCAACCAATATTATGATCTCTTGATAGCCCTTGGATATGACGACCTGAAAATGTGACTACCCCATGGAATGCCCACTTGATTAGGAAAGACCCAATTAGTTATAAATAATAAAATAAATGGGGTATTGATGGGATGGTCTAATAGTCACTGAAAATCAGGCCACACCCTCAAATAACCAATAACAGGATCATAAAAAATTCATGATATCAAATCCCCCCACCAACTCCATATTTGTTTTTTCCAATATGAGTAGTTCATAATGGAGAATAATCGATGGTGGTAAACCCTATAAATCTACCAAATCATATGTAAAATGAAATACTATGACCCTAGGATCCTCACATAGGAACACCCAAGCATCAGAGGGATTTCTTGGGGCAGTTGATATCACGATCTGAAAGATTTTTCATTAGGTAAATTATGGGAACAACCTAAGTAATCATGAAAAATGAATGGGAACTTTTCATGATCACTCATATATAATGGAAGGACATATGATAGGTTTTCATAAGGACATCTCACATATCTTTTAAGTTACAAAAAAACTTAATCAAGATAACACTGCAAAAATCTAAAGCATCTGGGATAAAAATATAAAATAAATACTAAAAATATGGGAGTCTTTGGTGAAGAATGAATATGTTGATCCTCATGAGCTTTGAATAAACCACCCATGTCCTGAAACAACACTAGGACATGTCTTTCACATCATTTGATACTCCATGGGTATACTATTTGTATTATGTGATATCCCTTGACATGTTAGATTAAGTCACATGGCACCCATTGGGAGTGCCACCAGAGTCTTGATAAACCCTCTGAGATCTCCATCCAAACATTGAAATTTCATTCAGATGTGCCACCAAAATCATACGACGACATCAATACATGTCAGTTGTGTTATACGATGGCCCCAAGTCATGTCAAGTGGAATTCATGAAGTCCTTCAGACAAGATATCCAACTCTTGCGATGTCCTTTGGACATGTCATCTAGCTTCCATGATGACACCCGGAGAAGTCCTCCAGGACATGCAGCACCCTCCAGACATGAACATTGTGTCTGAAGACACCCTCCAAGTGTTTCATATATCTTTTGAGATGACACCAGGTAAATTCATTGGGATCATGTGACACCCTCCAAAAATTACTTCCAATATCATGTGATGGAATCTTGGATCATCCATCCAAGACTTGCAATGTTTTCTAAATAATTCAGCCTTGGTCATGTGATGACCTTCAGACATGCCATCTAGATTATGTGATGTCCCTGGGAAGATTTGACTGGATCATGTGATTTTCTTTGTAAATGTTAGTAAGATATCCTCCGAAATATCGATTTTACACTCAATGAATGTTATGAACCAACCAATGCATGTCAGACAAAGAAGCGGTCTAGTCATGAAGCTATTCCATGACATAATAACCTTGTCCATCCTCCATTATCATGGGAACCTCAGTGTGTAATCCTCAATTTACTAAATTGTGATGAATTTGATTCATATAATAACCAGGATACAACGGACTACTTCTTGATGCCTGATCACTATATCAAGCAATAAAAGGGAAACCATAGTGTGTAAACCTTAATTTACAAAACTATAATAACATTGATTCATGCAATAAATAAAATATATAGGATGACATCTATTGTTTCGATATCTATATTAAACCTCAAGAGGGAAACCCCAGTGTGTAAGACACTATTTACTATACTATGATGACTATAATTTTTATAATAAATTGGATATGTAAGACTTTTTACAAAGTCCTGATTTCCATATTAAACCTCAAGATGGAAACCTTTGTGAGTAATCCCAAATTTACTTAACTACAATAACTCCGGTTCCTATAATAACTAGGATATACAGGACACCTTCTTATTACTTGAGATATATATTAAACCTCAAAAGGAAAATCCTAGTGTTTATTCCCTGATTTACTGAACAATGATGAGCCTATTTACTTTAAAAAATATGATACGTAAGATTCCTTCATATGGGATGAACACCATATTAAAGATTATAAGGGCTATCATAGTACAGAAGTCCCTCATTCATATGGAGTCATAATGACTACTTTCTATCCCTCTGAGCATAGATCATGTAAAATTAGGGAGTTGAAATGGTATTATCATTCACATCATGAATCACCACAATCCCGGAAAACATTAGTTTGTAAGCACCGATGAGTTTCATGATATTAGTCCCTCCATATAAGGATATATAACTTGTGGCCAATCCTAAGGATGTGATCGAACTAAGATAACTGTAATTCTTTCTATAAATAGGATATGTTGGTTGTCTCCTTGAGACTCGATCTCTCATACTTGGTTCATAAGTTCATGAAAATATGTCATTTCTGCATGATGTTAAACTTCACAGGTTTAACAAACTACCATTGATTTTACTCCTTGAAATAGGATATGTCGGAAGCCTCATAGAGTCTTAATACCATCCTAAACATATAAAATCACTCTATGCATGGAATAAAATTCTTAAGAACCATTTTATACAGCTCCAACATATCAAATTCCACTCATTAGGTGAAATGGATGAAGAACCTCGAATATATATAGATGGTTTCACTAAAATATTTCCCATTGTGTAAAAAAGAGATTCAAGTAATGGTACTGTTTTTGGGAGAACCTGATTATGAATCTAGAATTGAAATAGGTTTAACCTTTGGTCATTTTTTAGGTTAAACAGACCCATATTAGTATTACAAATATATTCCTGAATATATCATAAATATGTTAGATATTCCTAGTGTAAGAAAAAATTTCCCACTAAAAGGGTGTGATGAGCCTAACATCCCATCCTTTCAACCAATGTGAGTGTCAAATATTCCTTGGGTACGAAACCCCAACTGACTGCCTACCTTTGGAAAAGATGTTTGTGCCTATCGATGTGTGAACCATAGATAGTTTTTGCTAATAATGATAACTAATTCACCCCTATTTCTAGAAAAAAATATATAGAAAATAAACCCCAACTCAGTTAACCATAGTATCTTTTTTAATTAAAAAATGATATACTACATAGTTAACTTCATAAAATCTTGTCCATATAATGAGGGTTCCACCAGAAGGTTTTCATTTTTTCCATTGAAGCACACCCTCATACTGATGGTTACACAAAGTACATGATTTAGGTGTTAGAGGACATGTTTTGTGCATGTGTCCTTGAATTTGGGAGTTATTGGGAGAAAAATTTACCACTGGATGAGTTCTTTTAAAATAGCATCATTAAGGATATGTGAAAAATGGATACTAAAGAGGCCTTATATGGTTGGTCATTATGATCACCCCTGTGCTGGTTAGAGGTAGGGGAGGAAACATCGCATGGGTTCTAGCTTGTTAAGGAGACTTTAGAGAAGGACCAGCTAATAAGAAAGCACATGTTGATAGCCTAGTCCATGAAAAAATCATAATCCAACTATCGTAATGACCTCTTGAGTTTGAGTGTGGGGATCAGGTTTTTTGGAATGTTTCTCCCAATTTGGTCCAGCGATGGATCATGAAGCTATGTAAACTGCCTCCTAGATTCATTATCCCTTCATAGATCTTAGAGAGGATCAAACTAGTGGCTTTAGAACATAACTACCATAGAGATACGAGACTATGCATGATTTTTTTACCTGTTTAATCTTTATTGGTGTTATCCAAATATATAAAATGTTTTATAGAAAGTGGAGGTTTATTTATACATGGATGATTTTATTGAGGAGTACCTATTTTGTATTTTGGATTAAATCACGAAGTATCTCTGAGGCATTTCAGTTTCATTAGAATAGGTGATATGGAAGCATGACCGAGTACAAGATGAGACCAGGGATTGGAATGTTTGTGTACACACTCATTGGTTGGAGCATTTCTTATGTGATCCCTTACCACCCTCAATATGCCAACTTGGGCATGAGTTTCATTAAGGATTGGTGATTAAAACAACATTACATTTAATGAAGGTATAAATAAACTTTTTTAGGATTAAATTCAATATTTTTACCTATTGAGTGTGACCTACACACAAAAGAAGGACTTTGAATAATTTAGGGATTCTTTAGAGCCAATATCTCTAATTTATGGACAAAATAGGCCAGGTGTAGGTTTTCTCCAAACCATACTCCTGATCACGCATAGTTTTTCCAAACATTAAGGGGTCATTCAGATGCATTCAGAGGGGAACACAGATAGACTACACCGTAGAACCGTTATTTTAAGGACTTTTTCCTTGTATCAGATAGGGGATAGAGTATTTTCTCCTGGGATACACACAGTTAGAAAAATTTTGATCATAGTACATGTGTGGGGGTTTCTTAGGGAGTATATTTAACATTATTGATAAACTATTCTTCCAACCATGTTCCTAAACCATGTGAACCCACTAATGAAGGGTAAATTACCCCTTTCCCATAAAATGTTACAAACCGCCTCCTCATTTTTATTCTCTAGTGGAATCGCATATCCTCCCCTCTCATGATATCTTTTTTAGGAATTCACCTAGGATTTTTGATATCTCTCTCCTTCAACCTTCATTCCCTTCATTGTCAGAAGCATTGGATAATTGATGGGAATTTTTCTATTCTAGTGATTTATTCCAATATACATTAAACCTGATGTTTATAATAGATTAGGATTCTTCCATAAGACTAAAGTAGGTGGTCTATTAATTTTCTCTAAAATTTCATGTGTTTTATATCATTTTTAATTATTCCTCAAAGTGGAAATTTCCAATTGTTTCCTTAAAATTTTTCTTCCTTTCTATATTTTTAAACAACGCTATAATACTCCCTTAGAGATGTGATTGATTTTTAGAGGATGTTTATCTTGTTAATCACCACACGTTTGGGTGTGATGAATAAACTTTCCTCCTTAATATAAAATTTTAATTGACCAAGAACCTTCTATGTAGTCGTACTTTCCTTTAAATCGTTTTTACTTCCATTCTAACTGAAATGGTTTAATTTAATTAAAATAATGTGAATAGAAAGGCCAAATAACATTTTATTATTCAATAAAGAATTATATAACATGTGAAACCCACAGTTAGATGGGGTTAAATGAATGTAAATGATTAAAATGGAAATGACAGATTATTATTATTATTAGTCCATCAATATTTTCTTGTGAACAACATATAAACGATTTTTTAAGAAAGGAGTTTCATGATCCCTTACATTGAGTGATGTTCCTTGAATATCACGCCATTTACATGGATTATGGGCATGAAATTTCATATTCCTATACAATTGGTTTGGGGAATGACAACTAACCCAACTTAATCAGGTGCTGGGCATTAAGACTCACCCCACTATCTTGATAGATGAGCATGACATCTCATATTCTTATGAGATTTAGGGCTAATACCCTTACCGGTTATTATATCTCATTATACTATGCATGGATTGTTGAGTTCCACCCCGGGTCTAGCTATCACCTAGTATCTATATATATTCCAACATATGTATTCACATATACAGTTTATATACATATTTTCATATTATATATTTTTTTTATAAATGATTGTACATGGTAACTAAGATCAGACGTGTCATAACCTATGCTGAAGTAGGTAGAGTCTTCCAGGTGTCCTATAGAAGCCTGAGATGACTAGTATTCATCTCCCATCAACATTCACTATTTTTTATACCTACACACTACTATGTTATATCACTACCAAATATTTAACTTTTTCCAACAGGGGTATATCTATTGGTAAAGGTACATTTTCTATTGGTAATATGTTTTACCAACACATATGCCCCGATCAATAAAATTTTGGTAAAAAATCTATCACCAAATATTATTGTGATAGATAAAATATTTATATTTCAATAATAATAATACTAATAGATAATATATTTGTTGGTCTCTAAGTAATACCAACAATAATATTTGTTACTAATATATTTTTTTTAAATTAAAAATAATGTTTCTAATTACTATATTCATTATATTATATTTAATAATATAATTATATATGAGTCTTATAATTATTATATAATAATTATAAAATTTGTTTGAATGAAACTTCTAGAATTTGGATAGCCAGGACAATAATCTGAAGTAAAAACTTTTTTAAAAACCACTAAAACTACTATTCTCATTGTTCTATATTATGGATACAAAAAACATACCATATATATTACAATGAAAAGAGTGAGAAATAAAAACTCAATCCTTAAACTACCAATAGAGAAGTCCTCCACGAGACTCAAACCCGAGACATTAATGAGACCCTACAGGGATACTACCAACTAAGATACACCTTGGGGAAAACAAAAAACATAACATAAAAAATATAAAGATACATTTCCAATTTTATATAAACAACCATAACTCAACATAATAAAAACTATTTTCTTTAAAATGAATAATTTGAAAGCAAAAATTAGTTATATGACATGATAGAAAAAATAACAAAACTTTAACATGTCATCCAGCATCCCTACATTTTTACTATTTATGATGAGGAAAATTCTCATAGATACAGAAATAGATCATGATCGTACAGAGGATACACACAAATGGGATTCATCATGTCACCACGAAATCAGTCATTTAAGCCACCTTCCTTGTTAATTTTTTACAAACCTTTAATAGGACTAAATATCAATCCACATTCGTTCCATGAAATAAAAAATGAATAACATGATGAAATGTATAAGACCCTACCTATGTTAAATAATTATAAAAAACAAGTCATAACACTACCTACTCATTTGGTCCCACATATCTTGAAGAGATGCTTCATAGGTGTAGCAATAATCTTGAATCAAAAATAGTGAACCCAAAACTTTGAGTTCAAATAAAACCAAAAATATCAGGGGAATAAATGATTTATATGGAAAACAATTATGGAAAAACTATGAAATGGGTTAGTTGGGTTTATGGTCATAGGCTGAAGAGTATTTAAAGCCACCTTATCAAACTTTTTCATACCTTCAGTAGCACAAAAAAACAATCAGACTTCTACTTTCAATCCATGACATGAAAAAGGAATAAAATGATATAATATAGAAGACCCTTCTTATTGAAAAATGGTAAGTCCAAAATCTAGCACTACACTTAATAATTATCTAAGGGAAGCCTCCCCCTTTTCTATGTTTATTACTTCTCACATATTATAACAGTCAAACACAGTAGGGGAATATGCCTTTGATTGGAGATGCTGCTACCTAGGATTGGGAAAAGGTTTAGTTTGGTTGGAGATCCAAAAGGTTCATAATATTGAATCCCAGTAGTAATTTCAAAAGTTTTACTACATGTCCTTTCTATAAATAATTTTATATAATATCATGGTTATCTTGTGAAAGTATATTGAATGAATAATTTCAATGTTTGGTCCATCAAATAAGGAAGTCAATCTTGGGATCATTCGGGACATTGATGTAGGTTCGAGTGTCGAGCCTTCTGATTTAGAGGTGACTCACTTGCATGTGTCATTGTTTGAGTATTTATATGATATAATATCTTGTCTTTCTAGTGTGAGGGAGTTTGAGTAAGAGAAGATCCAACAATATAATGATGTAAATGGTGCTTCGATATAGAGGTCAGAGGAGGATAATTTTACTGATCAGTAACCTCCATCTAATCCAAATCATAATGCTTAGCTGAAGGAGAATCTATGCATTTAGAAGAACTAGAATAACAATAATTTTAATAGAGGTTTTAAGATTTCTCTTCCTATGGATGAAACCCTATTGGTAGGGAAAAATCATCCTTAATTTGTAGGGTTTTCATGGTGAATATGGGATCTCCCAACATAATAAAAATTCTATAACCATTACTCCAAGAAAAATTCAGGGTATGTTGGGGTTGAGATGAAATTATTTTTATACTCCTTTTGTCTAAAATGATTCTTGTAGTGGGAAAAAATAATCCCCAACTATGAAGGGGGCTTTATATCCAAAGTTTTAGAAGGATGTGTATTTTTATTCACATGATAAATAAGTTCTCCAATATATTTTCAAACCACATTCACATTCAAATTTTGAGCATATTGATATGGATTTTGAATCTCAGAACTATAATTATGTTCCGTATGAGGAGGAATGCCATGAGTATGAGACAATGATGTACTTAACAATAATTTGTATGAAGAATAATAAATTAAAGGAATAGGATGAGTTCGGAATCATGGATGAACATGCTCAGATATTAGTGATCACTCACATGTTGAGGGAAGATTTTAGCTTCTATGTGGAAAAGGTCACTTGAGAAGTGCTGATGAGTGATTATTTTTCTTTCTAAAAATTATTGTTTAATTTTCTTGTATAATGTATTGGTGGACCCTTTCCATTTTGATGGTTCTAATTTATAATAATAAATTAAATTTGACAGAGTAATTCCATTTTCAATCAAAATTCTTATTATACAATTGATAAACATATGAAAATACAACATCCACAAGATTTTATCATAATAAAGATTTTTTAATAAAAGAATATACTCAATGTTCAACCAGATTTTTTGGATTATTTTTTTAATGAACTTATAAAGAATTACTATATTTATTACATAAGATTAATAATAATAAAACATATTAGGGAATATTGCGATATACAGAGGTAGGAAAGGATTTTCTAGGGTATCATACTTTTTTTCACTGATGACATGTTATTCTTCACAAAAAAATCCATTCAAGATATCAAAAGGTTCATGAAATAATATGATCAAATAAGTGTGAAAATAAAAAACATAGGGAAAGGAAGTGTGTATATATCCTTGAAGTGAACTCCCAAAAATTCCAATTAGATAGAGATCTTGCTAGGAATTGGAAGATGAGCACTTCTATTAGATTATTTATGATCTCCTCTATATTTGGGGAGGTTTCACATTCACTATTTCTAAAGGATAGTGAATAAAATTACCTCTTGAATTAGAAAAATCAGCGTATGACTTTCCCAATGCCTTCATTATAGAGTTTTAAATTTCTAAATGTAGAAGAAAAAACAACCTATAGCCTCCGTTTGATTTATAGAATTCTTGGATTGGGATTGAATTGGAATTTGGTGGAATGGAAATGATAAATAATACCTTCATGTGGTGGCCGTGGTTCTTGGAGACCTAGAGACATCATTATTTATAGATGAATCAAACTTCCCCAGATCATCTTTCTCCACCCAGGTATCAAACATAAAACAGGGGAAGTGATTAAACTATTAGGGAAAACATGGACCACGCGAGGAATGTCATGGATGGTGGGGTTCATCTGGTGGGGAAGATAAAGATGGTGCGGCAGTCACTGAAAGAGGGTGGCGGGTCACGGTCGACAGGGCTAGTGGCATAAGTGGAGGGTCACTGAGGAGGAAGCATGGGTCACGGAGGCAGAGGGTGACACCGAAGGATAGTGGTAGAGTATGTGGCGGGTGTTGTCGAGGGTAGTGGTGGTCGCGGAGGAAGCCAGGGGTCATAGAGGTAGAGGCGGAGGCAGCCGCGGAGGGCGGCAATGCCATGGGGGCAGTGTGGATCGTGCAGTGGTGGGATGGGGGAGAATTAGGGTTGGGGATTTTTAGTGATTTTGAAAAATAAAATAAAATTAAAAAAAGCAAAAAATAGAATTTAGATTTTAGTATAAAAATATAATACATATATATTTATGAATGGTATCAAATGTTTTATAAAATAAAAAGTTTACTTTATAATATAAAATAAAATTTCCAGATGTTAAAATCAATTATTAATAAAACAATATTATTTAATTTATTTTTATGTTTCTTATTTTTGTAATTTTATATAATTAGTTTTCTGAATTTATATTGGTTAAATTTAATTATATATATTAAATTAAAATATAAAAATTATTTTTTCATGTATACAGTGATTATCAAACATTAGTGTAAATATATCACATATTGTGATGATTTAAATTGTTTTTTTTATAAAAATTATTTAAATTTTTCTTAAATAAACAACATTAAAAAATATAAACAATATTGAAATTTAGAGAAAATTGAAAATTAAAATCAAAGAATGATATCTTTTTAATTAGACCTTCAAAAATAGATATTAACTAGGTCTATAAAAATGATAATATATAAAAAGTTGGTTTTCAATTAATTGGATATTGATAAAAATATTTTTTGTTACTGAATGGTTTATTTTAACATTTTTTTATTTGTGATAAAATATTTGTTGGTTATTGTTATTATTACTATCGAATTCATGTTTTTATAAAGAAAAATTTGTATTTTTATGATAAAGCAATATATTTAACCTTTGGTAAAAGATTTTTTGGTATTGAATGAACAATATCATCATATATGTAGGTTTGAAAAAACAAGTGTTTGTAAAAAAAATTAATACCAATAAAAGTTAATATATGTTGGAATTACCCAATTTTACAAATAGATATATTATCTGTCAATAAATTTGGGTTGGTATAAATCATTGTTTTATTGTGTACTCTAAATTTACTATTCAAGACACCATTGTTGGTGGCCTACTAGGTTTATCTCACACCCTGCTCGAGCTTCCCACACTACCCAAGCAGATTTCATGATGGTAGGTGTGCATAAGGGAAAGCACCCTATCATGAATGTTTGATATGATTTCAATAAAGTAAGGATCATGTGATCACAAGACCGAGAGTATTCTCACAATACAAGTACCAGTGTGTTTTGGTCCATTTCCCTTTTGTATAACATATTTTATATACATGTGATCTATATTCCCGTACTCCCCATATTTTACTTCAACATTCAACAACATTATTTTGTATATAAATCAGCCTATGTATGGATAATTATTACAGTTTCATGGATTTTTATCATTCAATGGTTGATTATTGTATTTTTATACTCTTTGTTGTTAGTAATATATTATATTGGTGATATTTATTCTCTTTTTCTTTTTGTTTCACTACTCCGATATGAGGGAATTTTCTCCACACCATACCACCTTGGACATGTGCTACTAGTTGATATCCTCTAGCGTATGGGAATTCAATCTTGAGGCATGTGACTCGCTAGTTTAGAGAACTATTTTAGTGGATCCTTGTTCATGATATTAAACAATGTTTTCAAATTTAAATGTGATTTGTCTATGTATCTAGTTTACAAGGACTAATAAACTATTTGGTGATTTGGGATGTGATTAATTATATATTATGCCAATGTAATAAACCATACACTAGATCCAGGTTGCTGGAGTTGAGGTTGTTACAATCTAATAATAAATAGTTCACACATGTCATATTGTAATGGTCATATCATATTTTTGTATTACTATAATTTATAAATATTTCTTTGTCTAAAAAATTATGAGTATATTTTTTTTAAATAAAAATTTACTTATCTATAAAGTATATAAACACTATAATAGGTATACGACTAATAACAAATTTTAGGTTAACCTTAAAAAAAATATCCTTCCACAACAGAGTATTGAAATATCTTAAATTTTATATTTATAATTTATTATCAATGATTCAAGTTTTTCTAAACAATTCATTCAATATGAAGTATCTTAAATATCATCCATTATTAAAGGAATCATATTTTTTTCCTTATAGAATAATGAGATAAATAATATTGGAAACTTTTAACACACATTATTAGTTTTAAAAAAATCAATCCACTATAAAATATTAATAATATCATTCTCACCAAGAATGTAGAAATATCCCTTTTATAACAACTTGTAGAATACACATTGACCTCTATTAGTGTTTCTTATCTTTTTTGGCTTTGATATTTTGATAAAAATATGTGACATGAATATACTATCTAATAACCATGATGTACAATATAAATATTAAATTAAATGATGAATATTCCTAAATTAAAATCATTTCATTTCTTCTTATTTAGTTCATTGTGATTTATCATCATATAACAAGTTGTAGTGACCTTATCCCCAACATATTGGAGTTCATGGCTTATTTATTTTAGTGGAATGAGATTAAAGGAAATCAAATATCAAAGGACTATATATGTTAGAAGTCTTCGTAAACTACATACCTGTATAATTCTAACATTACATTTGAACACAAAAATTACAATATAATTTTTTATCAAGAATAACATTATTCACTCTAGAATATCATTGAATATAAAAAATAGTAAAATTCAAAGTTTCCTGAGAGAGGATAAAAATTAAGGTTGAGATCAAATTATCATTAAGGGTTAATTACAATGGAAGCTATCATGAATCAAAAATGAATTATCAATATGTAAAGGTAAATACCTAAACACAGTTTCCATTTAATCAATAACTTAACCATATTAATTATATAAGTCATAAAAAATATGGAAATTCAAATAGCTAAAAACACATGATTTTTAATCAATAATTGAGAACGAAATGCATCTAAAGAAAATATCATTGTGAAAATATTAAGGAAAATAAAAAATCTTAATGAAAGAAATTATTACTTATTGGACATCATGTATTAGTCACATGATACCTCAATTATAACGAACTATCAAAATAATGTTTAAAATATAGGTAAAAACATGTTTATTGCAATGTTACTGATTTGTCTCATGAGACCCATGGATGAATCGAGTAGTAGTATAATGTTGGTCCCCACACGTCACTACATTTCCTTATAATTCCACATATTTTTAATAATTTATCTAATTCGTGAATACATATTCCTTATCATAAAATATCTGTATTCAATAAATAATACATATTTATCAATATTTACTCATCTAATATGATAATATTCAAAGAAAACACCATATTTTGAAATGATATACAATTGATATAATAATAATTTCCATGATTAATAATATAGATATATAAAGGAAATTTAATTTCCTTGGGAAAGTTAATAATTTAATGTAATATTAATGAATACAAATAGTAACCAAGGAATTAAATGTCAATACATGGTCAAAATTATCATAAATCATCCATAGTATGAATAAAATTTGTATCAATATAACATATACCCATTAGAGTGAGAGTAAAGGGTTGATTTCAATGATTTATAGAAATACAATAAAAATATATTCAAAACAATCTTGAAGAAAATACCCTTTTCATTTTTAATGAAACATTTTAAAACATAAAACATTTTGAAAATCCTTTTTATTGAAAATCACATTTAAAAACTAATATTTTCCATAATATTATTAAAAATATTTTCTTTAAAAATAGCCTTGTGAATGTGAAAATTAAGCATTAATGAAATGATAGTCAAGTCATCATGTAATTTCATACATGCCATGCAAGTTTAAAATAACATTCCTTTTACACATTAAAAAGGATAGAAAAATTCTTTGATCAAAAAATAAAAATAATATTCTTTTTTAAAAAATATTTTACAAAGAAAAAATGGGTAAAAATATATTTAATAAATCATTTTAAAAGGGTAAAAAATATATTTTTTGAGAACATGGTTTTGGAAGAAAATACATTTCCAAATGAAGAGAGAAATGATTTTGGATTTTCATAAAAACATTTTATCAATTATTATAAGTAAAAAAGAGTGTAAAATAGTATTATTTATATAAAATATCATGTATATATATATTAGATGAAAATGGAATGTTTTATTTCAAAATTAGTGAAAAACATCCTTCAATGGAAATTCACACATGAAGATTCCCGGATAAAATTAGATTATGATTTAAACCCTTGAAAAAGAACATAATGTTAATGTGATAATTAACAAATGAATCAATTTTTTATATAAATTATAATTACTCATAAAACCGTTGTTAATAAAATATAATATAATGTAAAGTCATTTGACCCATAATCATACAATGTCAGAGATGATGAATAAGTAATATAACGTAATGAAAATGAATTTATTTATGAAACTCTTTCCCACATAGTAACAATAAATTCAAATAAACATAGATGAAAAATTCAAATTTAAACCTAAAATGACATGAATAATTAATTATTCGTGATATTACATCATAAAGGGGAATTATATACACCATATAAAAGCAATTAGTTTCATAACGTTATAATATTCTTCAATAAAATGAAATATCTTACCCCTTGCTTTTATTTAGTTTAAAATTATTTTCCCTAATTTATAGTGGGTTTAAACATGTTATTAACTTATGAAAAAACCATAATAATATTTATAGTATTATATATAATCATTTTATTACCTCTTATCACCAATTAATTAGTAATCTTTCGTTATTCAAATCATTTCAGGTGAAAATTGTCCGGTTTTCTCATGCATGTTTTTTCATGAATGATATGAATCTTGTGAATATTGTATAGTTTTAGTATTTACAGAATAATTATAATGAAATATTATATTTATACATAAATTATTATTCTAATACCAATAATGAAATATGTTTCTTAGAAATGAATTATGTTATGCTTATGAAGATGGTATGTTGTACGTACGCATGAGTAGCGTTTCTATTTTCATTGATAAATTAGTAAAGATGGTAAGTAATATATTATCATTTAATAAAGATATTAATATCACATATACCATATTATTTCTGTAAATATAATTATATATATCATCCATGTGGTTTGGAAGTGAAAATAATGTCACATTGTTTTGTGAAGGTGGTAATCGACACGTACACGAATGATGTTATCATATTTATGTGAGTGAAAATGTATGAAATAATATTATATTTTCACAATGATAAATATGTCATTAATTTCATAATTATTTCATTTATATCAAATATATTTATTATCTTTTATCATAATAAATTCCTGGTAAAGTGTTACTTGATGATGAATAACATCGCTTCATGAGTTCATAGTTCATTGTTCACACGAGTGATGTTATCATATCCCATATAGAATGGAAAATAAAAAATATTAATATGATATAATGAATCCATATGTATAAAAATTTTATAAAAACCATATATATATTTTATATCCATCATCATAACCAACCCTGAGAGGAGGTAAGGGAAACAAGGAATGCCATCGGTTCGCGAGGTAGTAGTCCACCATACACAGGAACAATTATTTCACAACACATTTGATGAAAGAGGGTATGATTATAAGTCATTAACACGACAAAAAAATATCCCAGTATTTTCAATATAATTAGGTTAATATATTAGTTTTTTAAATAATAATTTATGGTGGTGGAGAAAGGAATTGAATAATCTTGCGCATTGAAGAACATTACTGCTTCCCCAGATATCCTCCTTTTGTTTGCACAAAAAGCCTTATTAGGATTGATTTAATCCCTAAATAATGATTTCTGTATAAGGGGAGGAAATTTTTATGTGATTTGGGTAGGTATTTTCCAAACCCAAGAGGTGTGAAGGTGTAAATAAGAGAGGATAGGGGGTGTCCTTTTATAAGTAATGTGAGTGGCACAATTGTAATGTTTTGAAAAGATTCAATTATACCCACGTTTTTATGCCTCAAGCCTCCAAAATGGGTCTTCATATACTATATAAGATAAAGGGTCTGAATATATCCATAAAATGGATGTTATAACGGATTTTGAGTCATTTTAAAATATTATCTTCTTAGTTTACCCTCCAGATAAATTAGTTTTTACCTTAACTATTGCAAATAATTTTTAATGTTTTCACAATTTATTTATTCCAAATAAATTATTTATCTTAATATAAATTATATATTTTTATTATTGGAATAATTAATAATTTTTTTTAATACTATATTCACACAATTTGAAAATATTAATTTAAAATCAATCCTACAGATGCCACGAGAAAGATGGTCTCTAAAGGGATAGTGTTCAAAAGTTTACAATATTTTTATATCAAAATTCAATATAACAATGAATACAATGAAATAAATTAAAATAATTGATAGAAAATTTAACAATTTGTACTTTTAAAAATATTTTAAAATATTATTTATAATTATAAATTATTTAAACAAGAAAGAAATGTTTCAATTAAAATTTATATTTTTCTTTACTATTCATCAAAAAATGAAATATTTTAGAATAATACCCAAAACTAACCCTAAGATAAGTTTTATATGATGATATAAAAAATTAATTTTATTTTTTCGAATATATTTTTTAAAATAGGTAAAAAATAATTTTAAATATGATTGGAAAAGCATAATAAGTCCTTCTTTTAAAAAAATAAATTATTTTTTAAAACATTTATTTTTATTTTAAATTATTCTTTATTTTTTTTAAAGAATATATGACCACAATTTTCATAAATTAACTGAAAATATTCATACCTTATAATTTAAATTCTAACTCAAAACTATTATATTAAATAATATTATTTTAATAAATATTTAGCATTTTTTTAAACTCGATGTTACATGTAATGAAAACTAAAATCAGTATTATTTGTAATGCAAGATATACTCAATGTTTCATGTAATGAAAGATAAACTAAGTTAAGTGTGTAATGAAATAAATTGAAAATATTGAGGTTATTTAAAAATAAATATACCATAAAGTCTTAGGGTGTAATATTTTCTTCTAATCCTAGTGTTGTGTGTCACATATGCTATCAAATACAATGTTTGTATTATAGAATCTTTTGGTGTTAAATTATCCCACCCTTAAATAAATTTGGTCCTTGAAATTTAAACATGATCTTGGTAATCTCGGGTTTGAAATTTCAAAATACCATTTTTGAAAAACCCACATCATGAAAGGGTTAATAAAATATATTCTTAACAAGAGACAAAGGGATGTATAAAGGTCACATAGAATAATACATAACTAGGTTTCCATGGAGAGGAACATTGGTGGAAATTGAAGATGTGTAAATGGGAAAAGATACTAAATAATTATATTGATTTATTGAGTTCCTAGATCATAATAAAGTGAATGATCAATGGAAAGTTAAGTGTCTACAAACATAAATATGTGATGATTTAAAAGACTATTTTATTTATCAGATATGAATGTAATATGATAAAATTTTGGTTTCATGATCCTTTTCTTAATGTTGAGGAATTATTTTACTGTATATGAATATACATAAAAATACTTACTTGATGCCTTTTAATTTATTAATCATAATTTCATCCTTTTGTTGTTCTTCTATCAATATAAAATTCATCATTTACTACATGAAATGAATATCTAAAAGTGATTATTTTATTCTTATAAACTAAAAATAACTTTTAACAAATTATAAGGACCATAAATGAGTGATATTTCTTTCAATATATCCCTAAATTTTTTCTAAAACCAATATTTTAGCACTACTTATCCAATATAATTAATTAATCTCTAAACTACAA
Source organism: Viscum album (assembly GCA_963277665.1). Classification (NCBI taxonomy): domain Eukaryota; kingdom Viridiplantae; phylum Streptophyta; class Magnoliopsida; order Santalales; family Viscaceae; genus Viscum; species Viscum album. Next base: position 661,612,189 of record OY728128.1, read on the forward strand.
AAGTAACACAACTAGTTCATCATAAATATTTATTTTTCACATAGTTTATATAAAAATAATGACTTATTAACCAGGACATCACATAGCCCAGTGGTTGGCATTAAAACCTTATCATGATTTGGTCATGGTTTCTTGCCCTATAGCCTTCTAATATGTGATGGGTTGTTACCTGACATAAAAGTTATCCTTTTTCTAAACTATATTGGTACAATTTATATATAATTCGCAAAACTTTTACGAACATCCTTGAATTAAAATTAATCATTAAATAAAAAGTTTACTATATTTTTCAATACAATTTAATTTTTTATTATTTTTTTCAAAAATAATAATAATATTAATTTATTATTATTACAATTTCATTATTGATAATTTTAACCCTAAAGGATATCAATGCCTTCAAACATAAGTCTATAAAATGTAAAGGCACTATTACTCAAAAAGAAAATTTCCACCAAAACATATTCTTTTAAAAAATATCTCCAAAATTTCCTTAATATTGGTAGACACTAATCACATAAAACCTAAAAAGGGGAATTTTGACAATTGAACTTATGATCAATATTAATCTCATTAACACAAGATCGTATCCATAACTCTTAACTTAATGAAAAAATGTATTCTTCTAAAATTTAATAAAATCTTGAAATGTTTCTTGATTTCTATACCAAAATACGGTTTTTAAATATACTTATATAATATAATTCTTGAATACCAATAAATAGTGCAAACATTTTATTTCAAAATGGGCCCTTCATCTGCTTAATGTTAAACCTTTAGAAGATGAAATTGATTCAAATAATTCCTAGGTTCCAAAAATTTAAGTCAATGACCAATAAATGGATCCCTGTAGTAATATTTATTTCCTCCCAACATACACATTATATTTCCTCAGTAACACATTGATTTATGCCCAAATCATTCACACATATGTAATTTTATCCTTCCTTTGAGAAACATTCTTTTCATTTTAAGTCACCTTATTTTTAACTGAGTTCATTCTATGTAATCATATTTTCAAATCCATCATAATGTTATGTAAATAAAATGTGAATTATCCTAAGCATATACACCAAGATTATTATAGAATGTGCATAGTAAGGCCCATTTTTATACAACAGGTGATGATCGGGTTAATTTCAATGTGTCATATTCGAAGTTAAACCCTTGAGGTACATCTGTTCCAAAACCACATCCACTTTTAGTATTCCAGCAGAGATGTATTACAAGGTAATCCTATATAATATATAAATTACCCAAACCTTAGGTTGTTATTAGATATTTATCCTCAATATAAATAATATTTTCATGATCCCTAATCTATGTTTTCCTAACTCTAGTCGCTAATGTTTCAATTAAACATTCTCTGATACTAATTGTAGTGATCCTGAACCTAGTATCATTAATCCAATGTCTTCATAATTATATTAGCATAAGATACAAGAAAATAACATCCTGGAGGACCGACTAGTTTATTAGTGTTGGTAAATGATAAACATAAATGATTCCCATGTTAAATTTGAATAAAAAATTTTGATTATAATTTTTTATATCATTTCATCATTACCTCTAGAATATAATTACATGTCAAACATAGTACACTAAATGGATTTGTAGGATAGAAGAAAAATCTAAGTATGAAATCAAACTATCGGTAATGGTTAAGTACAGAAGAAGCTATCTTGAATCAATAACGAATAATAATATTGTAAAGGTAAATAAATGAACACATATAACATTTAATCAATTAATTTTACAGCATAATTATATAATTCACAAATAATATATAAAGGTAAAAAGATGAAAAAAATATTCCATTGAATCAATAGATTAGAATGAAATGCATTCAAGGGCAACATCATTGTGAAAATATCTTGGATAACAATAACTCTTAGTGAAGAAAATTCTTAAATATTAGAAATCAAGTCTTACAAACATGATATCTCTACCTTCAGTCCCTTTCAAAAGATGGTATAAACTATAAGTATAACCAATTTAATATTATATTACAAATTTTTATCATGAGACATTTCAATGCATCAAGGGCCTATATAATGTTGGGCCCTATTAGTCACTGAGGGTCAAAAGCATTATTCATATATCGAATAATAGATTTAATTCATGAATCAACGTGTCTTATCATTAAATATTATTATTGAGAATAGAATACAGATTTATCAATATTTTCCAAGCTAATCAAATAACTTTCATAAATAGTAATTCAAATATAAATAATTGTGATCGAAATAAGATTGAGAAATAAACCATTGCAAAGATCATAATGTTGAACTGATAATTATTTAATAAATTTATTATTCTTATCAACTTTAAATCTAAATAAAAAGTTTATATAAAGAATAATATAATCCAAATTCATTTAACAAATAATCTTTTAAAGTCAAAGATAACAAATAATTGATATAACCTTATGAAAAGAAATTGAGGTATGAAATTATTTACCAAATGGGAATTTTTAATTCAAATAATCTTAGATGAAATAATTAAAATTAAAACAAAAAATACCAGGAAGAATGAATTTTTCATGATATTACATGTAAAAGATGAATTATGTACACCATATAAAGGAAATTTGGTGCATTTCATTACAATGTGCCATAATGAAATGTAATTGAGACAAAATCCCTTGCCGCATGATTCCATTCAGTTGAACGTGATTAAAATTACATTAAAATGGTTTTATAATTTTTTTAACTTAAAATAGAACTATATTAATATTTATAATATCATATATTATCCTTTTATAAAATCTTATCACCCATTTGTTTATAATAAATCATTGTTTTCATTGTTTTTGGTGTTAATTGGATTGTTTTGTCATTCTTATTCCATCATGAAAGATCTAGTTCTTGCATTATATATATATATATATATATATATCACATATAGAATAAATGTTATGAAATTATTATCATATTTTTATATCAATTACAAATTTAATACCAATCGTGAACAATGGTTTTGATTAATGAAGTACATCATGAAGATGGTAGTTCCTACATATGCTTGAGTAACATTTCTATTTTTGAATTATTATTATGGAAAGAAGGTAAGTAATATATTTTCAATAAATAATGGTCCTTATATAATATATAACATATTATTTCTTTATAAATACTTATATATATTATCGATGTATCATGTTTAAGAAAGGAGAGCCACATCACTTCATGAAGGCGGTAGTCCACATGTACCCGATCAATGTTATCATCTTTAAGTGACTGAAAATGTTTGAAATAATATTGTTTTTTTAGAATGATATAACTGTCATGAAAATAATAATTATTTAATTTATATCACATCTATTTATTAATATTACCCATATAAAATTTCAAGTAAATCATTAGTGAATGGAAAATCACATCGATTCGCGAGTCGGTAGTCTTCAGTATAAATGAGCGATGATATCGTATCCCATACAGAATGGAATGTAAGAAATGGGTATCTAATATAATTACTCCATATGTATGATTATGTTATAAATATCATATATATACTTTATATCCATCATCATATCCAGCTGTGAGATATGGTTATGGAATAATGAATGATATCTGTTCATGAAGCGGTGGTCCATCATACACACAAATAAAGATTTTGTAGCCCCTTTGATAGAAGAGACGATTGATTTTTGTTGTGAAAATAATATAAAATAATCCTATTATATGTAATATACTATGTTTATTTTATCATCATGGTTTAATTATAATTGAACGAGGTGGAAAAATAAATAAAATAATGTCTCTTATTGAAAAATGGTGCCTCTTCTTTGGGTATCGTCCAGAGGTTTTCACCAAAAGTGTTTCTCGGTTGAGTTTATTCCAAAAATAAGGATTCTTGGATTAGGGGAGGTATGTTGTAAAGTTATTTGGATAGTTATTGGTTATACCAAATAATTTTCATGTCTTGAAGAAGACAAGAGAGATGGTAGCCTTTTATAAGTTAGGTGAGTAGCTAGCCTGTAATGTTTTGAAATAATTTAGTCATACCCACATTTTTATTATTAATAAATCCTAAAATGGGTCTTCTCGAAACCTATAACACAAAAGGTCTATATATTCAGAAAAAATGGGGGGTTTTACAAGTTTTGGGTCATTTTTTACCTTTATCTTCTTAATTTAACCTCTTAGTAAATCAGTTTTTACCTAAAATCTAGTAAATACTTTTTACTCATTTCAGTATTTATTTTGGTCAAAAATAAAGTTGAATTTATTAGTAATTATAAATTATTCTAATTAATAATATGGAATTAATTTCTCCAAATTTGATTTACGGAAGAGTAAATATGCAATTTAAAATTAATACCACATACAGGATAATAAATCATGTTTTTAAAGGGGAAATGATCAAAAGTTAAAACGTTTTTATATCAAAATTAAATTTAAAAATTCTTATAATGGCCTAAATCAGATTAATTTAAGTAAAATTTAACTAATTTTACTTTCAAAACAATTAAAAATTTTATTTTAAATTAAAAAATATTAAAAAATGGATAATTATGAATTAAAATTTTGTATATTTCACAATTCATATAAAAATTAAATATTTTATAAAAATAAAAAAAATAACCCTAAGATAATTTTGGTATGAAAATTTAAAAATCTAATTTTAGTTTTTCAAATAATTTTTCTAAATGATGTAAAAAATTAATTTTTTAATTATGTGTGAAAAGTGCAACCAATCCATATTTTAGAAAAATATAGTTTCTAGATAACATTTCTTCTTCATTTAAATTATTATTATTTTATTTATAATAAATATATTACACTAATTTTAATAATTTATTTAATACTATTTATACCATCTAGTTTTATGTATAGTTCATAACTGTAATACTAAATAATAATATTTTTTTATATTCAACATTTTTTCAAAGTCGGTATTGACTATAACACAAGATAAATGCCTTTTTACGTGCAACACAAGATATAGTTAGTGTTTCATGTAAAAAAATCTAAATTCAATTTTGTGTTTAATTATAAATACTGAAAATATTTAATGTATTTAAAACAAAATATATTTCAAAGTCTATGGCAGTTATATTTTCTTCTAAGCCTTGAATTACGTGTCACATATGCTATCAAATACATTGTTATTTTTATAATTTGGAGGTGTTACACTTATCATACCATATGGGGAGAAAATATCCACATGTTTTATGATATCCTATTTAATATTTTGTTTCATAAAAATATTTATAAAGGTGTACTATGACAAAAAAACCCTTTAACAATGCTAAAATTATTATTGTTATTATTAAAAAAGTGTAAACTACCAAATCATGATTAAAATCCCAAGGATTTTTTCAATGATTTTAGAGGCACTGATCATGGATCCATTTATTATAAAATTTATAAGAATTGATAAATGGAAAATTCATCAGTTGTTGTACCAGTGATGATAAAGAGATACTTCATCAATGCTTTTAGAAGTGTTGATAAAGGGGTATATTGTAGTGTGCTGCTAAATATATTGCACACAGAAACACCAAAAAGACATAGGTATGATACATATAGAACAAGAAATGGATATTAGGTACAATAAAAAATGAAAATAAAATTTGGAACATAAATACAAAGAAAAACACTATATTATATAAATTTCAAACACTATTTGATACAATTACAAGAGTGCGTACCAATTATCACAGACATTCAAATACATCAATGTTCCTTTTTAATTGACCCCTAAACCCCACTAATATTATTACCTAACAAACCATCCCAACTCGATAAAAATAATTATCATCTATAAGAAAAAACTATTATTTTTGTAATATAGTAATGATATTGTTAGAACAAGATTATTCTCTCAGGTATATATCATTTAATTTTATCTCTAAATCATTATTTTGGACCTAAATTTGATTCCTAATGAGTTATTAAAGGTTACAATGGTTTTCGGGTCTTTTTCGGATCTTGTAAAAAATCATTTTGGACAAAACAGAACTTGCGCACGTATTAGTGTAAACCATGTGGGATTTCGACATGGTTTTCTTAACCAAGTGAATTTTGTTTTTTCAGATAGTGGATCCTCAAAAATTTGGTCCATGGATGTGTATCCTAACTGTGACAGAACCCCATTTTTCATATGTTACTATACATGGATGGCACATGGTTTGACCCAACTGTGTGGAGGATTTCTTTTCGGGTAGTACCATCTCACACAGTTTGTGCATGGTTTGCCAAACCATGCGGACAAACCATGCACAATCTAAATTTTTTTGTATTTTATCCTATTTTATCCTTAATGATCTATTAAGTCACCCCTCCATCCCTAATCTGAGAACCAGTGTGAATAACTCATTTTTTTCTCCTTTTGGAGCTTTTTGAAGATCAAAACTTGGAATCAAGAGATCTCCAACATCCAACATCTAATCTAGATTTTGTTCCTCACATTGGATGTGTAACGGTAAGTACTCAAGTCAAATTTAATCATTCTTCTTCTCTTTCACTATCGACCAAGGTATCTCCATGTGAGTGTTTTCCCCTTTTCTTAGATCTACTCCGATCTGAGGCAAATCAACGGCTGATACCGGAGGAGGACGATCGTATAACCATAAGGTGGCGGTCTGTAACTCATCCCAAATGTTGGTTGATTTTGGAATGTCTATGTGGGGGCCTTCGATCCCATTAGGTGTTGTCTCTTAAATTTGCATTCCATGCTTATAATTGTTAGAATCTTATGGTTATGCTCTTTCCAAACATGTGATTTATTTGTTAGTGGATACACCCACCACTCAATACACCTCATGTCCAAAGTTATTCCATAATTGGGTTTTTATTATTTTGACACATTTGATCCACTATTCAAGTGTGCCCTTTCTTGACCATCCTAAATGTGAGCCTTCCTATAATAAATGGTTTGATGTTAAATAAGAATTGAATAATCACATCTACCATGTATACTCACCACTTTGCCCACCTAAGAAAAATATTCCAAATGATTATTAAATGTGAAATGTGGAATGGAATTTATACTAAGTATATTACTTGGCCTTATTAAAGGTTTTTTAAAAAAGGATACATATCTATAAGATCCCTTCCATGTAGATGGAATGTAGCGGAGTGAGCCTCAATAGTTGAATAAGCCTTAATGGTTAACTAAGACTTAATTAAATGGTTGAAACACTACATGGCATGTCCACACTAATGGAAGACAAGTCTTGGACCAACAAATAAATGGTTTCAACTCTACATAACATATCCACACTAATATAAGACAATAAATTAACCAAATGAGTTATCTATTGATTAAAATATCAAATAGGAAAGGACTGACTCGGGCTCGCCTTGGATTCTGAGAGAAGAATACCTCGGGTCTTAGGAACCCCATTCTAATTCATGGATTTGGTTTGCTTAGGTTGATACCCTCCTAGATTCTGGTTCTTTTTTATTCCTTGGATTCCCGGTATACTACCATAGTGTCCCCTTTCATTATTCTAGGATACCTCAGATACACTCCTTGGATCCAGCATTGACATGTAGCTGACTTGGATACACTCCATGGACCCAATAATTTTTTAGCCCTATTTGAATTTGGATTCACTCCTTGGACTTGGTAGGCACATTATTATGGAATGCCTTGGATTATACTCCTTGGATTACACTCTTACCCCTTTTCTATAATCAGATAATACTGGGTTATCATTCTGTGAGTTTATATTACCTTGGTTTTTACACTAGAACTCCCTCTCTAGATATCATTATCAGGTTCCCTTATTATGTCTTGAGACCTTCACAACTTATACTATCATGAGATGATGTCAGTACTTGCTATGCCTCATGTGACTTATTAACATTAAATGGTAATTTCTTAATTAATGAACTAGTTAAATGTTCAGACACCAGTCGAGGGATGAAGTGGGTACATGGGTTTTTAGTTATAGTTTACTACTTGTTTTACTTTATATATGCATGCCTGCACACTGTTATATTCTATTACACAGGATGAATGTTATAGACACCATTGATGGTGGCCCACTGAGACTTATCTCACAACCTCTTTGGGAATCTTTTGGTACCCATAGTAGATTATATGACTGTAGGTGTTGATAAAGGGAATCATACAACTTCCAACACTTGATTACGTGATGATAGGATAGAGCTTTATAGAAAATGTTTGAGTTGGATGTCAGGATACTTGGAGTAGTCTTTTTATTCCTTTATATTGTGGAACATGTTATTGTTATTCCCTTGTATCAATGATTTCCAGTTTTCTAGTAACGTGACATTTCATCATCATAGTTCAGTTGGTACGATTTTATTTCTTTTCATTTATCTAGTGCATCAATTCAATTCCATTATTTATTTCTATTTATTATGCTATTACCTATTATTTTATATTACTTACACTATGTTTCACTCTAATAATGAGGTAATATGCTTCCCATGGACACACTCTAGGATCTCACTTCTAGTCGGCAGCCTTTGGCATTCGGGAAGATCTGCTTGAGGCCATTTGGCACACAGGGCTTAGGGCACCCATTAAGTGGAATCTGGGTTCAGTTCATCAAAAAGTGGTATCAAAGGATGTTTCTTTTCATTCATTAATTTTTGGAGATAATATATTGGATAATTTAAATGCTTGGTAATTGGTCATAATCTGGGTTTGGGCATCGCGAACCCATGTACGGGGTAAAAGCCAAGTTACCCATAATACATTTTTTGTTCTATTTTGCCTATTAAAATTGATATTATTCCACCATTGGGTGATGCACATGTTGTGTGGTGTTATTGATTATTACTCCATTGAGAACTTATTTCATCCGTATCCCGATGATATTCGGGCCAGGATCATTGTAACAAGCATCGTTATAGCCACCTAGAATTCACATGTCATGCTTATTACCATGTCATATAGGTGCATTTCACAGCTTTTCATTTCTTGATATTCCTATAATTTTTGAGTGATTCTATGATATTTTCTTGTACTTGTATTACTTTGGCTTTGATTGAGTCATTACATGTCTCAATTCATGATGTGTATGGGCCCTCATGTGTTGGGATGAGTACTTTTCTCTGTCACACCGTTATCATATAAGTAAATGGGTGTCGTTATTAGTAATAGGTGTATGGGAACTGATTCATAAGAAATCACTATCCATTATAAATTGAATCATGAAATCTAAAATAAATTTGTTTCACATTCTTAACCCTCCTTGACATGATAATGAAAGGTGAAGGAGTGAACTTGAAAATTAACTACAAAATGACTTGTAACTTATACTTGAGAACATACAGATACCTAGCTGTCAAAGCGGGTAGATTGGGTATTATACCTTGGAGTAGTGTGTTTTCTTACCTTTAATTTCTACTAGTGATGTTATGTTACTCACCTAATCTTATTCTAAGATGTATTCTGGGAATTTGTAGACCAATTATACCACATCATCCTCTTGTCTTTCTCTCTGAGGGGGGTGATGATCTTGTTTCAGACATGATGGGCCCAGAGCTTCCAATATTACTTACAGGAGTGCCAGTTGATGAAACACTTATTGTAGATGATCAGAGAACCGATGACCATGTCCATGATAGTTTCTTACGCTCGATGTATTCCATGAAAGGTGATCTAGGGGTTGCACCTATGATGAATGATCTGACGCATGAGTTCCAATAGTAGCATCCTCCTACTTTTTTCAGGGATAGTGATTCCAAGGTTGTTGAGTCATTGATAGAGGAAATGTTGTCTATATTTGAATATCTGTAAATTCATCCAGATCGTAGTTTCTTGCTTACGACTTACATGCTTCGAGATTCAACCAAGCGTTGGTGGGATGTGGATACCCAGGCCGGTCATCATCATGGCATGTTATGTGTTGACTTCCAGACTTCCTTCTAGGATCATCTCTTTCCTCATTCACTGAAACCTGAAAGAGCCATAATGTTCATGCATCTTGAGTAGGGTTCAATGTATGTTCTGTAATATTCATCACGTTTCACTTATTTATAGAACTTTACACGGCTTCTAGCCAGTGGTGATCTTTTGTGTGATAGACATTTTTAAGATGGGCTCCATTACACCATATGAAAAAACGTGATTGTCTTTATCCTTCCTACCTTTTTTGAAATAGTTGATCATATCCTTATCACTAAGTGTAACCTGAGGGATAGAGAAAGTACTGAGTTTAAAGGATTAGTGTCATGGAAGGCCAGTGGTTCTTCCGGTGGCATGAAACGTTCCCTTGAGGTTTTTCATCAGGGAAGTGGTATCCATAGTATTCAGTTTGATAGCTCTGTGGTGTGTCATCAGTGTGGAAGACTGGGGCATAAAATCACCAATGTTATAGATACCCTATGGAGTGTCGGTCTCGTGGATGTATGGGTCATCTTCATCAATTCTACAGGACCTTCCTACCTACATCGAGTTGAAAAGGGATTGTTCTAGCTCTACCATTAGGAGCGAGTTCATTTCTGTGGCTTCAAGAAGGGAGATGGAATAACACCAGTAGGTCTAGCTGAGGAGGAGGTTGTGGGGATGGTAGTCCGATCCTTGATCCCAGCAGCACTAGCATAGTATTCAAGATCGTGGTAGTCCCTATGTTGTACAGATCTTTAGATTAGTTCAGTTGCATGCCTTACAGTTGATACCCAATGATCAGGTTGTGATATCATCTATAGTATGAGGTAATATTCTAGTAGCCCCTACTATTGTCTCTGATTTGTTTGATACAAGTGATTCAAACTCTTTAATTTCTGTATTCATCATGGAAAGTTTCAAACTAGATATAAAGTATCACTATGGTGTAATGACCCTCGATAAACCATTGGGAATGTGAACTAAGGTCATACTCTAGTGTAGGTACTTCCCCCTTGAGGTTGGAAGTTACCCTTTCTTGTGGAATATATTTCTTCATGAGATTAAGGGATTCAATTTCATTCTCGAGATGGACTAGTTAGTTCACTATCACACCTTTGTAGAATACTATCACAGTAGATTTTTTTTACATCACTAGAATAAAACATTTATCTTTTCAAAGGTGAGTGCGATGTCCAGGCTGGAAGAGCCTGACTGAAGAAACATGGGCTAGGTGAAGTGACTACTCAGATTGAAAATCATTTCATGGAGGATTTGGGTTTTCTTTAAAGTAATTCCTATCTAATATTTGATTATTTCAAGTAATTATTTCCTTATGACTTGTCTAGATTAACTCGTAAGATATTAGTATAGTTTACAATAGATCTTGTTTCGAGAGCAGCTTCCCTATCCATTCCTCCATACAGGATGGAACCTAGTGATATTCAGGAGCTCAAGCGGCAGATAGAGGACCTTGATGCTAAAGGATTTATACATCCTAGTACATCCTCTTGGGGTTCACTTGTGGTTTTTTCTAAGAATGTGGATGGAAATCATCATTTATTCGTGGAATAAGGAAGGTTTAACTAGAATATGGTAAAGAACTAGAATCCACTTCCTAGAATAGATGACATATTCGGCCAACTCTGAGGAGAAAATGTGTTCTCTAAGATTAACTTGAGATCGAGTTATCATCAGGTGTGAGTCAGGCCATCAGATATACCTCGTACAACATTCCATAAAAGGTATGGTCTGTATGAGTACCTTGTTATTCTGTTAGGTTTTAAAAATTCTCATGTCGTCTTCATGGATTTGATGAAGATGTTTTTTCATCCCTATTTGGACTCTTTTTTCATGGTCTTTGTGGACGACATCAATGTTTATTCATGCACTTGTAAGGAGCATACCAAACATCATTAGATCATTCTGAGTACACTGAGAGAGAATCATCTTTATGAAAATATTTATAAATGTGTCTTTTGGATCAACAAATTCTACTTATTGGGTCATATTATTTCAGAATCAAGAGTATTTGTTTACCCTAAAGAGGATAGTGTTATAGTTTCTTTGGAGAATCACATGAACGTGTTTGATATCAAGAATTTATTTAGGATGGATAGATATTGTAGGCATTTCAAATGGGTCTTATCATGTATTTCTTCACCTTTTATAGGACTTAAAATGAAGGGTGTTAAATTCCTGTGGTCATAAGCATGTGAGAAAGATTTTTAGTAGATAAAAGGGATTCTTGTCTCAGCACTAATTCTGATTCTTCCAAAACCCGTAAAAGGTTATATCGTCTTCTACGATGCATCAAGAATTGGCCTTAAAGAAGTTTTGATGTTGGAAGACAAAGTCGATGCATACAGATATCAGTAGTTGAGGCCTCATGAGTGAAATTACCCATTGCACGACCTTGAGCTTACAACAGGTGTCCATGCCTTATGTTAATGGTGACATTATCTATTGGGTGAGTGATTTGTGGTGTAAACATATCACAAAATCTGAAAGATATATTTTCTCAACGTTACATGAACGTCTGATAGCTGAGATGGGTCAAATATCTAAAATCATTTGATTTTGAGCTTGCTTATACGCCTGGAATGGGGAATGTGGTCACTGATGACTGATTCGGGAAACTAAAACATAGGTCATGAAGGAAGTTAGTGATGAATGGAAGTTAATGGTCTTATTTTATTAACTTCATCTAGAGTTTCATGATAGTCATTAGTAGTCCTACCTGTCAACCATAATAGTTACCTCTTCCCTACTTGAAAAGGTGAATAGTAGGAATCTTTTAGATCCTAAAAGTTTGTTTATCCATTAGAGTATATCAGAAGATAACCTACCTCTAGATTGGTATGTTGTCAAATACAATGTCCTTCATCTACATGGATATATCTGGGTTCCTACTGAAATGAGAGAGGAGGTGATGAAAGAATCCCATGCTTCTAAATGGGTAGTTTATCCAGGAAACTCAAAGATGTATCGAGATATGTGATGCTATTATTGGTGGCCTCGAATGAAATGTCAGATTGTACACTTTATTACTATGTGTTCCACCTATCAGCAGGTGAATGAGGAGAACCAGAGACTAGTAGGCTTGTTATAGCCACTTCCAGTCCCAGAATGGAAATTGGATGATGTTGCTAAGGATTTCTTAGTCAGCTTACCTAGGTCTCTAAGGGGTAGTGATGCTATCTTGGTAGTCCTTGACAGACTAACTAAATCATCCCACTTCATCCCTATTCAAGATACTTTCTCAGTTAATGAATTGGGAAGATTTTATGTCTGTGAGATCATATGAATACACAGGGTTCTAGGTACTATTGTTTCAGATAGGGATGTTCGTTTCACATCATGGTTTTTGTAGGGTTTGCAGAAAGATATGGGGACTCAAGCTCTTTTGAGAACATCATTTCACCCTCATACCAATGGAAAATCTGAACAGATGATAGAGGTTCTATAGGATATGCTCCGAGCATGTGTCCTTGATTTCGGTGGTTCTTGGGAGAAGCATATTCCTATCGTCGAGTTCTGTTATAATAAGAGTTTTCAGGTGATGATTCATATGGATCCATTTGAGTCATTGTATGGTAGGCATGCCGATCACCATTGTGTTGGCTAGAGGTAGGTGAGGAAGCCCTACTAGTTCCTCGTCTCGTTCAGGTGATATCAAAACAAGTTCAGTTGATCAGAAAGCATATGAATACTTCTCAGTCAAGACAGAAATATTATGTCGATCGCTATTGACAACCTCTTTAGTTTGAGGTTGGGGATCATGTTTTCCTTCATGTATCACTCAGGATAGGGCATGTACAGTTAAGAAAGAAGGGAAAGTAGTCACCACGTTATGTCGTTCCATTCGAGATTCTAGAGTGAGTCGGGCCAGTAACTTATAAATTGCTACTAGATCAGAGGTAATGTTCCATGCATGACAACCTTCATGTCTCACAGATTCACCAGTATCATGCCAACTCATCTCATACCTTTGATCTGGAGGAAGTTGAGTTAGATACCGTTGCTGCATATGAAGAATATCTGGTACGCATCATTGATCAAAGCATGAAGGTTCTCCGAGGCTAGGTTGTTCCTCTCATATGGGTGCAATGGCAGGACAATCGAGTACAGAATGATACTTAGGAGAGGGAAGCCGATGTACATGCCCAGTGTCCTGAGTTGTTCTCAGATAGTGTTTCTTTACCCTTGTAAAGAGAACTTGGGGGTGAGTTATTTTAAAGGGGGGAATACTATAGGAACCTAGTTTTCTCTAAGTGATGGATCCTTTAATTTTTTGGATAAATTATTACTTTGGACCTAAATTGGATACCTAATGAGTTTGTAAAGGTTCCAAGGTTGTTTGGGTCTTGTTCTAAGCTCGAAAACCATGCTTTTGGAGAAAACGATCCTTGCACATAGATTAAAGTAAACCATTTGGGATTTCCGTATAATTATCCAAACCATGTGGATTATGTTTTTTCGGGCAGTGTCACCTAGCACGGTTGGCATACGACCATGCAGTCTAACCGTGCGAACACCCCATTTTTTCTTGGTAACTGTACATGGATGGCACATGGTTTGACCAAATCGTGCGAAGGATGTCTTTTTGGGATGAACTTTCTCGCACGGTTTTCACATGTTTTGAAAAACCGTGTGGACAAACCATTCATAGGCTAATTTTCTAGGTAATTTTTCTAGTTTTCTCCTTAATAATATATTAATTCAACCCTTCCTCTCTAATCCAAGAACTAGTGGTATTAACCCCTTTTATTTTCATTTTGGAGCTTTTTTAAGATCAACACATGGAATCAAGAGATCTCCATAATTCAACATCTGGTCGAGCTTCCATTCATCACATTGGATATGAAACTGTAAGTACTCGAGTCCTCTTTAGTTGATCTTCTTCTCTTTCACAGTCTACCTATATATCTCTATATGAGCGTTTTTCACCTTTTTTTAGATCTAGTCTGATCCAATGAAATTCAAGGGCCGGTACTGGATGAGGAGGATCATACAACCATAAATTGGGTGGTCTATAACTCATCCCTAATGTTCGTTGATTTTGGAATGTTTATGTGGGGCCCACTGATCTCATTGGGGACCATCACATAGATTTACGTTCCTTGCTTATACTTCTTAGAATCGAATGGTTATGATATTTTAAAATATGTGATATAGTTGTTAGTGGTTACACCCACAACTCAATCCACCTCATGTCGATGTTTATACCATAATTGGGTTTTTTGTGTTTTGACACGTTTGAGCCCCCATTCGGGTGTGCCCTTTCTTGACCTTCATAATGATGGGCCATCCTATAATAAATGGTTTTTTGTGAAATGAAAATTTCATAATGTCATTTTTCATGTATGAAAACCACTTAACCTACCTAAGGTAAGTGTTTCAAATGATTATTAAATGTTAAATGTGGAATGGAAAGTATACTAAGTATATAACTTGGCCTTACTAAAATGGATTGAATAAAGGTTACATGTCCGTAGAACCACTTATTTGTTTATTAAAGGTAGTGGAGTGGACCTCAATAGTGTAATATGCTTTAATGGTTAACTAAGAGTTAATTAAATGGTTGCAAAGCTACTTGGCCTATCCTCACTAATGGAAGAAAAGGCTTGGACCAATAAATAAACAGTTTCAACTCTACTTGACCTATCCACACTAATGGAAGGCAGTACTTGAACCAAATGAATTATCTCATTATTACAATATCAAATAGAAATGGAATGAATAAATCTCACCTTGGATTCTGAGAGTAGAATACCTTGGTTCTCGGGAAACCCATTCTAAATCAAGGTTGCAGTTTGTTTAGGTTGATACCCACCTAGATTCTGTTTCTTTTCTATTCCTTGGATGCACGGTATACTAATATAGGGTCCCTATTCATTATATTAGGATACCTCAGATACACTCCTTGGATCCAGCATTGACAAGTAGGTTCTTTGGATACACTCCTCAGACCTAGTCCTTGCTTAGCCCTATTTTACCTTGGATGCACACGATGGACTTGGTTGGCTCCTTGTTGTGGAATTACTTGGATTACGCTCCTTAGAGTGTGATAGAAGATGGATGAGTTGGATCTCGGGATGCATGGAGTAGTCTTTTATTTCCTTTACCCAGTGGAACATGTTAGGTATATTGTCTTGTATCCATGCTTTACAGTTTTCTAGAGACAGGAAATTTCATCATCATTTTTTAGTTGGTATAATTATGTTTGTTCTCATTTATCTATGAAATCTGTTTTCTTCCACTTTTTGTTTATATTTCTTATGTGGTTTATTATTCCTTTATAATCCTTCTGTTGTGCTACACTCTGATAATGAAGGCATATTCTTCCCACAGACACACCCAAGGTCGTCGCTACTAGTCGACAACCTCCGGTGTTTTGGAAGATGCACTTGAGGCCATGTTTCCCACTAGGCTTGGGGCAACCGTTAAGTGGCATCCAGGTCCAGGTCTTCACAAAAATAAATTAAATAGAATGTTTTAAGGTTAATCTAACCTTTTAAACTAAACTATCTGATCTCGTTTTCTCAATTTTGGTGATGTGTTGTATTTTTTAAACTAAAATATAACTAATATATTGAAAATACACAATTGGATTCATACTAGTAACACCTTAAATCAGATTTATTTATGACTAATTCATATATGTCCAAAATTAAATATGAATCATTGTCCTAAAGATTCAAACCAATCTAAATGCATTTTCTTGGTTTTGAGCATGTCACTGGTGGGTTTTACTAAAAATGTCATTTTAAACTAAAAACAGGCAATTTTTGTCATACCATTCACATCATTTGTAGTTCTGATGTGATAATAATTCCTACACATTAAAAATTAATTATGAATCATTTTACTATAATTTATTAAGATAATCTATGCATGTTTTCTCAATTTGGAGTGAGTGAAAATTTTTCTACTAAAATGTAAATTTTAAACTACTAACAAATAATTTGAGACATACTGCGAACACCATGTTTCAGATTGAGTTTCATATGATTCTTAATCATAAAAAAGACTTATGGATAATTTCTCTAAAATATCAAAACAACATGAGTACATTTTTTCAGGTTTGAGTATGTCGATTATCTTTTTTACTAAAATTAAAGTCAATTTTAATAAAGATGACACACATGGAGGGATACCAGTCACATCATGTTTATGATTGAGGTGAGGATGATTCATAAATGTCCAAAAATAACCTATGAATCTTCTTCCTAGAGTATCAAAATAATATGATTTTTTTTCTTTGTTTTTGAGTATGCCAGTTTTATTTTTTTACTAATATGTCATTTTAAATGGAAAACACACACTTTTATTCATAATGATCTCATCACATGTAAGTTTAATGAGATACTAATTGATAATCATAAAAAATGATTTACTAGTCATTGTATTAAATAATAAAGATCATTAGAGTGTGCTTTCCGTGTTTTCAGTGAGTGACACTTTTTAATAAAAATGTAAATTTTAAAATAAAAAATGGACACTTGGAGTCATCAATGGAACATCATGTGTTGAAATGTGGTATGACTGATTCTTACACATTAAAAATGAATTTTTGATCAATTTTATAAAGTATTATAACAATAAAAACCTTTTTATTGAATTATGAGTTTTCACTTGTCTTTTTTTCTAAAATTATTGTCAATTTTAAATAAAAAGACACAGATGGAGACATTCCGGTCAGATGGGGAATTAAGTTAAGGATTGTATGATTCCTACATGTAAAAATCGACTTGTGGATCATTTTTAAAAAATATAAAAACAATCGTAATGTGTTTGTTTGGTTATGGTTAATCCACTTGTGTTTTTTACTAAAATATCATTTTAAAATGGAAAATGCACTTTGAGTCACACCAGTCACATCGTGTGTTGGCTTGATGTTAGAATAATTTTTACACATCACAAATTACTTATGAATAATTTTTACAAATTATAATGAAAATATAAATATGTTATCTCAGTTTATAGTGAGTGTCACTTCAGAACTAAAATATCAATTTTAAACTCAAAATAGACATATTGATTCATACGGGGAACATTATGTTTTAGATTGAGGTGTGGATGACTCCAATACATCACAAATTACTTATAGATCATTTTAATATACTATAAAAACACTGCTAATATGTTTTCTCATTTTTTAATGTTTCACTTGTTTTTTTTACTAAAAAAAATGTCTATTTTAAATAAAAAGACACATTTGGAGTCATACTGGTCACACCATGAATCATATTGTGGTGAGACTGATTCCCACATATCCAAAAAAATTTATGGTATTTTTCTAAATTATAAAATCAATATTAATGTGTTTACTTGGTTTTGAGAATGTTACTTCTGTTTTCTACTGAAATGTCATTTTAAAATGGAAACACAAACTCTGACTCACACAAGTCACATCATGTGCTGGTTTGATATGAGACTAATTCCCACACAAAAAAATGTCTTATGAGTTGTTTTAATAAATTATTATGACAATCCAATAATGTTTTTGTAGTTTTTAGTGAGTGAATTTTTTTTAATTAAAATATGAATTTTAAATGGATAATTAACACTATGAATTATACCAAACACATCATGTATCATATTGAGGTGAAGATAATTCCTACACATAAAAAATTACTTATTGATATATTTCATAATATATCAATATAATATGAATAAATTTTCTTGGTTTTGAGTATGTCAATTGATTTCTATAACATGTATTGTAAATTTTAAATAAATAGAGAAACTTTGAGTCATACTGATCACACCGTGTGTTAGATTGAGGTGATACTACTTCCTACGGAACAAAAATTATCTGTGGATTGTTTTACTAAAGTATAAAAACAATATTAATGTGTTTTCTCAATTTTGAGTATGTTTCTTGTTATTTTTTTACTAAAATATCATTTGAAAATCGAAACATAAACATTGAGTCATACCAGTGCCATCATGTGTGAGTTTCATGAGATATTAATTTATACACATCAAAATGGAATTTGAATCATTTTCATAAATTGACAATGCAATAAATGTTTTTTTTCTTGTCATTTTGCTAGTGACAATTTTTTAACTAAGATAAAAATTTTAAACTAATAATATGAACACTAAGTTATACCAAGAAAATAGTGTATTAGATTAAGGTTTGGATGATTACTATACATAAAATATGACATATGTATCATTTTCAAAGAGTTTAAAAACAATATGAATGAGATTTCAGGATTTGGAGTATGTTACTTATTTTTTTTTTACTAAAATCAATGTCAATTTTAAATAAAAAGACACACATATAGTCATACCGGTCACCCCATGCATCATTTGGAGGTGATATTGATTCATTAAAATAAAAAATGAAATATGTATTTTTGTTGAAAAGTATCAAAATAATTTTTGTTTTTTCTCTTGGTCTTTAGTATGTCAGATGTCTCTTTTAATTAAATGTGATTTTAAACTAGAAATATTCACCTTGAATCACACCAGTCACATTGTGTGTTGGGTTGACATGAGACTAATTACTATATGGCACAAATGACATATGAATCATTGTAATAAATTATCAAGACAATTTTATCATGTTTTCATTATTTTTTGTGAGAAACACATGTTTTGAACTAAAATGTCAATTTTAAACTGGTAATGGACACTTTGAGTCATACCAGGCACACAGTTTATTCGATTGAGGTGTCGCTGAATCCAATATGATAGAAATGAATTATGAATAATTTTTATAATGTTTAAAAACAATTCGAATGTGTTATCTATTTTTTAACTATGTTGCATCTTTTTTTACTAAACATAATGTCAATTTTAAATAAAAAGACACACTTTGGGTCATACCGTTCACACTATTCATAGTATTGAGGAAAATATGATTCAAAAACATAAAAAATAACATATTTATGGTTTTAATGATATATAAAATCAATAGAGATTTTTTTCTTGGTTTTTAGTATGTAACATGTCTTTTTTAGTAAAATATATGTTTAAACGTGAAACACACACTTTGAGTCATATTGATCAAATTGTGTATCGGTTTGATGTGTGATTGGTTCCAACATGTCCAAAAGGAATTCTGAATTATCTTCCGAAATTATTAATAAAATACGAAAAAAATTCTTATTTTTCAATGACTGAAAAACATTTTAAACTAAAAAGTTAATTTTTTACGGATAAGGGACACCGAGTCATATTGGGAACACCGTGTATCATATTGAGGTTCGGAGGATTTATACACGTAAAAAATTACTTATTTATCATTTTACTAAATTATTAAAATATGAAAAATTATTTTTCATTTTTTATTATGTCACACATTTGTTTTACTAAAATTAGTTTCAATTTTAACTAAAATGAAACACTTAGAGTCATATCAGTAACATTGTTAATCGGATTGAGGTAGTTAGAATTCCTACATGTCAAAAATCATTTAGGGATTGATGTAATAGAGTGTAAAAATACTAATAATGTGTTTTCTAGGATTTGACTATCTGATGTGTGTTTTGAACTAAAATATAAATTATTGATTGAAAACATAGAGTCTGAGTCATACTCAGAACATCGTGTAACAAATTGGGGTGCATTCGATTGAGTATGTGATTTGTTTTAGATTTAAACTACATAAAAAATGTAAGAATGAGTGAACATTTTCCCTTATTATCGAAGGGAAACCTCATGCTCCCTAAATAACTTCAGGTTTCTGGCTGCATGGGGTTTCATCTTACATTGGAAGGAAACATGTTCTTTCTTTTCTGGATTATTTCTTATATTTTAATGTAACATATGACTTCCTAAAAGATCTATGAAAAAAGAAAAATATGTATTAGATAAAAATGATAAGGATATTACGATAAAAATAGTTGATAAAATTATAGTAGGATTAATTAAATAAGTTGTAGGAATTTACCCTTTCATGATGGTTGTATGCATTTTTGACCATTTTCTTTGTTTTCATTATCTGAGTTTCATCCTTGAAGTCTAACATCTCATGATCATGAGAAGTATCGAACAAACCCCCTCAACTCAGAAAAAAAATCCCCCTATATAATAAAACAATTCTTAATTTATTAATACTATAAATAAATAAATTAAACATTAATATGAAACAATACATTAATAAAATGTCAATTTTAAACAAAAACCACTCAATTTGATTCGTACTGGGTACATCGTGTATCACATTGAGGTATATTTGATTTTTCCATGTCTTTTTGAGTTCTTGTAAATAGAATATGAGTGAATGATTTTTTTTTGATGAAGTCATTTTATCATGATCCCTATAAAAATATCAAAATAATTATTAGATAAAAACGATGATAAAATTAACTAAAAATAGATAACATTATGAGAAAATGTAATAAAAGGAAATTTTTTATGGTTAAATATAATTAAACTATAATATAACTATTCATGATCATATGAAAATAAAAATAGGAATTTAGAAAATCTTATATGAAACTAAAAAAATAATTGGAAATCTAATACTAAATTAAACATTTTTGCAATGATATTTACCACATGTTGTTAAACTATATTAAATATTATCCTAGATAAATGAATATTAGCAATATTATATTTTTTTATTTTAATCTCTAAACTATAAATATCATCACAAGGTCTTGATTTTACACACTAGATTTTATACATTAAAATATTTCCCCCGTTTATCACAACTTAAAATTATAACACACTTTTTTAGAAGATAATTGGAATTCCTAGTCCCATTGCATTAAACTATGATTCCAAACTATGAAATTTTTCATTCAATAACTACGGATATATATGAAATATTTTTATAGTGATCCAGTGAAAAATTATTTATATGCATAAAAAGTAATTCTTAAACACCTCTACTCGTGTCATGATTGTGTGATTCTATGTGACATAATGGGGGGATAATTTAATTTAACATCATGTTTATTAAAAAAATAGTTTTAGTTAATACATTTACCTAATGTAAACATGATGTTTAACATGAATGTATTTCACAAGAATTTTTTGATATTATATCATCAATCTTATTGATGATTGAATAATCTAAATTATTCCACCACCCACCAAAGTGAAACCACTATATTGTTCTTTTCTTCTATCATTTACCACCACCAATGATTTAACACTAGAGATGGAATTAGCATAATTCAATTATATAAATTATTATTATATTAACTAAAATAAGTGTTGTAAATTATGAGAAAATGAACTGAATATTTAGTATGAAGGCCCCTGTTCATAAAGCCTATATACAATCTGACACCATTTTTTCAGCTCATTTATAAAAAAATTAATTTCTTCCATTAAGAGTTTCCTTGAACAATATATCAAAACTAATATATAATAATTCTGATACTAATTATTCACACCCCAAATATATTTCTATGTTTATAACCAATAGTATATCATAAAAATATCAGCTAATGACTTAATTTTTTTAAAACATTTTGACACCATGTATGTTGCTCACTTATCTCTAGAGAAATTTAATTATTCTTTTTAGTGTGAAGTTTTTTAGAAATCAAGGTATGTAATGAGAATATATAGATATAAAAATTTTTAAGGGGTATTTTTAATGAAAATTTAATTACCTCTGGAAATTGCATATTTGTGGATACTATAATTTTCATGGTTTGTGATCTATCTCATAAAATTTTAGACATAATATCCATATTTTTTTTATCTTGCTTCAGGCACTATAGAAAAATTTATCAAAATAGGTAAATTATTTTGAAATATGTTTTGATTATAATATATTTCTACATATAGCTTTATTTTTTTCTATTTGAAGTAATTCATATGCTTTTTATGTTTAGCCACCGACTTCATGCTCCGAATTAGAACATATTTAAAAAAATCTCTATCATAATGAAATTATTGTTAAAACATAGACTGAAACATATAATTCATTGTTTATATATAAAATGTTGTTTACAGTGTATTGAAAATTCTAAATATACATCATGTGTGGTAATATTATTGGATATCCATGCATTATATTAAAAAATAAATATTTGGGGGATATATATATATTGCAATAAACATCTAGTGTTTCCTAAAAAAATATTAATAAATAAATAAAGTATTCTATATGATTAGATTTTAGAGTTTTACCCTTTTTTTAAGCATAAAAGTGTTTTCCATCTATTATTTTTTTCTCAAAAGAATTATATATCTCATCATTATGCTACTCCATTTCATCCTCATCCAAGGAATGTTTTAAATAGAAATGATATTGGGATTAATGAATCTAAATCATTTTTCATGTAGTTTTCTATTTATATAGTAGTGATATAAATTCTTTTAGAGAATTGGAATAGTTATTAACATTAATGAACATATTAGATCGCTATTTGGATACAAATATTATGAAAATATACCTTATGTATTTATTTAAAAATGATACCCCAATCTATTCAGACTTGAGAACCTCATTTATACTCTCAATACAAACAAAAATGTAAGGAAAGTTATAAATATTTATTCCTCATATGAAACATAAGACATGTTTTAAAAATTAAATGTGTTCTCTTTTTTATGTTTTAATGATAATAAATTTTTCTGTGAAACTGGAAGGGAGAAGTTAGTTGTCACGACCCCCTACATCAGAAGATGCCCCTCCTAGGCTGGCAATGAAGAAAGGGAGATAATGCCCCCCCCCCCGAGTCCCGCCACCAGTAGGACTAGGGGTGGCGACCACTACCAAGGGTATAAAAATCTCACAAAATTGGTGGCATTACCCTTTTAAAAGAAACAAGATCAAAATATAAGATGTTTAATCCAAAAATAATAATATATATATATATATAGCAAATCCAAATATGTCCTACATGAATGTTTAAAATAGAGCTAATACAAAAAAAGGCTCCAAAGTAAGTACCAAAACCAATGCTAGGTAGTAACACAACAACTGCCAAGATCTGAGCTAGTAAAGTCCACCATGGTCCATGGTTCCCTCTTAGAAACCCAAAAGTATTTTTATATACATAGGGTGAGAATATAGTTATACTCCGTTGGAAACCAAGGTTTCTCATGAACATGTGAAATAATCTTACTAATTCCCATGTGAGAAAACAACATAACAAAAAACACCTAATCAGGTATACTGACCAACCCCACCTCACCAATGAACTCTCACCAAGTAATTAATTTCAAGTAAAGTAATATAATAATTGCATCAATGATAGGGTACCATTAACCAATTCCCCATGTTTTAGCCGCTCTCGACTAATGGAAACCATCCAGACACTCCCACCTCTTCTGAAACACCACATCACAAACCACCCACAGACACAAGGGCCTCACAACCACACCATGTCCCATCAATGGGTCCATGATCCACATCACATCCCAACCGTAGACACTTGGTCCACAAACCACATCACATATCTCCCACAAACACTTGGGCCGCATACCACATATCATCTCTCTCATAGACACTTGGGCCACAAACCACCCCTCATCCCAAAGAAACTTGGGAAAGCCCAAAATATCTCATCCCGAAGAAACCTGGGAAAAACAAATTCCACACACACCTAGGCTACCACCACCTGGAAAAAGCGGTAGGGAAGAGAAGGTGGTCAGCCATCCATCCTCCCACCATGATGGTTGGGAAAGACTCTCTCCCCTATGATGATGGGGGTTTTTGGCCCATAGTTATCAACTAGGGTGGGGTGAATTTAGAAATGAAAAAGTAAATACATGTATATATATAGATATAATACTAAAAAATCATGTCCAACCTATGGTTTCTCATACAAACGACCTGGTTACAATACTTAAAACTTTATTACTACATCTAAATGCAAATACAACAAAATAATAAACAAAATCTTTCCAATTCCCAAACAATTCGTTTACCAGTCCCCATTATTTATTAAAAAGTTCATCTATTTATTCCATTACTACTCACAAAACCACTGATCATAAGTCATAATGAGAAGAATATAAAAATCTTTCTGAGGAAGAAGAAGCATGGTAAATTAACACACATCACATTAAAGATGTATAATACCACAAAAACCAACTAAAGGGTGAGGTTTTTTATGTGTTCTCAATGGGGAAGCACCCATACCAACCTCATCATCATCATTCTTCAATGTCATCCTTCCCAATCCATCATCTCAACCATTACTATATCTGTAGTCCCACTGGCCAAACATGACACACCACATCTTCTGAACCAACCCCTTGTGCACTCCCTTTTCCATCCCCACATTACACAATGGACTAAATAAAGAGATATTAATATTTAAAAATGCATCTGTTATTTAATTCTACTTGTTAATTTAGGGGTTATCAGAGGAATAATATGATCTACGGTCTTTTATTTATAAGACGAAAATAAGTTATTAATAGTCTCTATATTTAATCGTTCAATGAAAAATAGACACCATTCATTCAATGGACCGTCTCATGATAAAACAAAAGACCACAAAGGCCCCTGATTTTTAGTGGGTAGTTATACCATTAATATCACAAAAACAAATAAATGAATAAAATAGAATCTTGTATAACTTTTTTTCCAACACCCTATTTATTGATTTAAAGACAATTCAATTATATTTATAATTATTAATTCCACTATCATCACAAGGATAACATATATTTACCCACCCAACATGATATATAATTAATAGAGACGCAGGGATCCCAACCTAGTAGACAATGCAATCAGCACTCCCTAATTGCACCTAGACAGGGGCATGTATGCATCATAAAACTCCTAGGAAAACACAAACCAACTAGTTCATCACAAATTAATTTCTCCTATGGGAAGAATGGTTTAGTTTCACTCATACCAATAGAGAACAGGAAGAAAATAAAAATAAAAAAGTTATTTCATACCTTGAATGATCGAAAACAAGACTTCAATTTAGATATATCATTAATTTTCCATTAAAGTCGGGTCCCATCATGATTATGTGATTTGACAAATTAAAACCCCCCGGACTCATAAATATTTAATGATATGACTGATATCCCATAAAATAGATGAAAAACCACTTTAATATGCTATTAAACTCATTTTACTTAAAATAAAGTAATAAAAATGGCCAAGATGGAAAACTGGAGAAACTAGACAAAAAGTCATATTGTTGGAATGACTCACCATTATTAGAGTCACCGTTGTGAGTCACCAATATGAGTCACTGATGCAAGTCACCATTATAAGTCATCATTGGTGACGTTCTTTCAGGAGTAACTATCATGACACACCGCTCCAGACTCATCAGTCCCCACTCACTGTTCCAACCCACCATCGGGGATAACTGCTCCTAACTCACATTCCTAACTTACCATCATGAATCACTGTTCCAACTCACCGGTCATAACTCTCCATTCTAACTCACTCTCCAGGCTCCCCTATCCTAAATCACTATCCCGATTCATCACCCTGACTCACTATCCTAACTCAGTATTCTGACTCGCTATCCCAACTCACCGTTTCTACTCATCGGTCCACACTCAATGGTCCTATGTCACAATTCCAGACTCACCACTCTGGATTCACCATACTGACTCACTGTTGGAAAGCATGAAAAACTGGTAATTTTTTCAAAGTGTTGAACTAAGTCAACTTGACCTCCCAGAACACATCAAATACCATATTTTAACAAATAAATTGACTTGAGATTTTTGGGCCATTACATAAAATACCTCTCAAAAAATTCTCACCCTTGAAAATTTCAAACCAACCACAAAAGAGAAAAGGTGTCCAAACAACAACCCTATGAGATACCTCTCAAGACTCTCATAATTCATCAAGCACCACCACTAGCTGAACATGGAAATATAAATGGTCATAAGACACACCACACAAAAAAAACATCCACATCATCTGAAACACACGAATGAATGAATCTCATTCTCCATGTCATGATACTATCTGCTCTGGGAAACACTGACTCACCCTCACTGGTAAAATCGCATCACATCTAAAGCATAATGATTAAAAATCAAGTCCTCCACTTTTCACATTTCATAACATTGTTATAATTTGTACCACACACATCTCAAATAAAGGAAAAAGAATCATTTCCAAAAAAATGATTCAAACACTTCATCACAAGGAAAAATAGAAAAAGGAAAAACTCAAAAAAAAACAGTGGTTACATGGAACACATTTGTGTTTTTCACTCCCAGGTACTCTCCTCCTAGCCACCAAGCCTTCACAACACATGATGTAAAGGAATGGTCTGTCCACAAAGAACCTTCTAATAAAGATCTTGGATCTTTATTGGTCATTCCACATGTGTCAGGTCATTCTTGATATCCTAATCTCCCTAGTAAAAGACATGGAAGTCATCGTGAATATACCGTCCAAATTGTGATATGTGGAAGGCGTCATGGGTCCTCTCCAACTACGGTGGTAACTCAAACCGGTATACCACTTCTCTTACTCATCCCAACACCTCAAAGGTTCCAAAAAACATGGGAGAAAGCTTGATCCTTCTTTATAACCTATGTTTCTCACATCAAGGGGAAACTTTCAAGAACATGTGGTCCCCAACCATGAACTCCTTGGGCCTCGTCATACGATCATCATAAGACTTATGCTGGTCCTATGACACTTTAATCCTCTCATAAATGAGTTGAACCTTCTCTGTCAAACTTTTAACTACCTAGAGACAAAGAACAGTTGTGCCCCCAACCTCTTTCCAGCACAGTGGACAATGACACATTCTCCCGTACAATGCCTCCAATGTATCCATGCCAATGAAAGTGTGATAAATACTATTATAATATAACTCTACCAAGGGAAGGTGTTTTACACAAGATCCAAAAAAATCAAAGATGCATTGTCGCAACATATCCTCCAATGTTTGGATAGTCTGCTCTGTATACCCATCTGTCTGAGGGGGGAAAGTTGTGCTAAGATTTAAATAGGTTTCAAAAGCATGTTTTCCTTCCCTTCAGACTTTTGAGGTAAACCACGCGACCCTTTTTGAGACAATCGATATTTTTACTCCATGAAACCGTACAACCTCATCCACATACCTCTTGGATAAGGGATCCATCGAACCTAACTCCTAGATCTCTAAGAGGTGTGTCGATTTCGTCTATTGATCCACTACTACACAGAAAAAATCATAGACTCCTTTAGCCCTAGGTATCCCATTGATGAAATCCATTGGGATGTCATCCCACATCCCCTCAAGGACATCGGAGGGCTTAAATAAACTACTAGGAACAAGGTTATCAGCCGTCACCTACTGGAAGATCAAGAATCCTTCCACAAACTCTACTACTACCCATTTCATCCCGATCCACAAAAAATGAATCTTCAATTCATGATACTTTTTTGAAATTCTCGATTGTTCTTTTAATGGTGAGTTATGAAACTCATAAAGAAATACCTTATGCATTTATAATAGAAAAAAACCTCTTATATAAAAACATCTGATTCTGACCATCCTCTGACCATCCCTCCAGATCATCACCATCACTAACATGATCGGGCAACACCTCTGCCTTTGAGTCTCCCCATTGGGACCCCTGCACCTGCTACATCAGAGAAGACTACACTATCTTCTAAAAATATATCCTCTACCTCCATCCATTCCTATATCTAAGATCAAGACTTCCAAATCCTCCATAACTTTCCAAGCGTTTTCAAATTCCCATACAACCACCTTATACTACTTTCTACTCAAATCATTGGACATTAAATTCCCATTTTAGGAGGTGTAGGTTATCTAAAAATCATATTCCGAAAGAAACTCCATCCACCTGTACTGTCACAAGTTCAGATCTCACTAGAAAAATATATACCTCAAACTCTTGTGATTTGTGATGTGGACAAAGTGCTCTAAAAATAGCTAACACCACCACAAATTCAGCACAAACATGACTGCTGCTAGCTCAAGATCATGGGTGAAATAGTTATACTCACGGGGACATAAATTCCTAGACCCATAAGAGATAACTCCTCAATGTTTCATTATAATTCATTCCAAAACCAGTCGGGAAGCATCGTAGAACACCTCAAACATCACCCTTTCCTCAATAAACTGAATCACTGGGGAACTAACCATCATATCCTTCATGTAACCAAATGCTTACAGACAGTGATCTCTCCTAAAAAATCTTGATCCTTTTAATGGAATGTTATCAAAAAAGCAACAAATCAAGGTAAATCAAGTTAAAATATCTAATAATAGCTTGTAAGACCAACAAAAATATGAAATTATTTCATAATCTTGGGTGTTTCCCAAGATACAACCACTTCAAACTTCCATGATTCACCTTACACAACCTGTTGGGACACCACATTCCCAAGTAAACACACCTCTAGTGTCAAAAATGTACACTTGGAAAACTTTTCATAGAGCTGGTGGCATCAAATAACATGGAAGATGACTCAGAGGTGTACTGAAATCTCTTCCTCTGACTTCGAGTAGATCAGGATATCATTAATGAATACGACAATTAAATGGTCTTTGAAATAATGAAATATGAATTTCATAAGACCCATAAACATAGTGGGTGCATTTGTAACAGAAAATGGAATGACTATGAACTCTAAGTGCCTATACCTTAATATGAAACCAGTCTTCAAGATATCGACCTCCATAACCCTTAATGGGTGGTACAAAGACTAAAAATCAATATTAAAAACCAAAATTCCCCTCTCAGCTAGTTGAAAAGATTATCTATCGTCAAAAGAGTGTAACAGTTATTGACTGTCACATGATTCAACCTCTGTTATTCTATCCACAACCTCATATGACTATCCTACTTTGCAAACAACATTAGAGTACCCTAAGGTGACACACTGGGCTAGATAAATCCCTTCTTCTTCATATCATATATCTAAATCCACAACTCCTATAACATATAAGGTGTCATCTAATAAAGATCCATCGAAATTGGGAAGCATCGAACTACAAGTCTATCTCGAACTAAACATCACGCCGAGGGGGTAGAGTCACAACCTCCTAAAGAAAAGTATATAGGAACTCCCCAACAACTCTATGAACCTATAAAGTCCCAACATCTACTCATTACACTAACAGATCAACCAATATTATAAGAAGAGTCTCTATATGTTGAATGCCCACCTAAAAGCTCCACTCACCAATAGAACATGATGACTGTCCACATATGAAAACACAACTATTATCCAAAGGAAATTCATAAAATAATGGAAAAAATTCAACCATTAAATGCCACGAATGGAACTGCATGGTTTCATCTATAGTATGAAGGGATTCCCACAAGACTGATGCAGTCCCATCATCAGTCTACATCCCCATCACATATCATACAAGCTAGTATGACCTCCATCTACATTACTCAACATCAGGGGAACAAGAAGCCTCTCAACATATTGTCCCATAGTATGGGATATAGTGGGTTAAATAAAGGAGTATTATGTTCATGAATCAAAAAAATCACAAGTAAGGGTACTAGAAAATTAATCAAACCTATAAATATATCTGGTCCTTCTGGAACCACTGCCTTTTATGCATGATGCTGACCATTCCCATCCCCTCTTCCCCTCTGTTGACGACCACATCGACAACCATTCCAAGGTCGAGGTCCCAAAGTAACACCATGAGGTAATCCCCTACCTTCTCTATCTCCCCTCAATGGAGAAATATCCTACTACCCCTCCTTCTGGAGCTGAAAGTCTAAAAACTTTTGTTGTGGCTAGTGTTGAACCTATCTTCCACTACCAAATTGAGCTCACACAGCCACTGGGCATTGACTCTGAAGATGGTCATAGACCCAATAGAATTAAAAACTTATTCCCAATCCCAAAAAAGGCATGTGACTAACTTTTTCTAGAAGGATGGATGGAAAACTACTGAGGTCAACTCCTAACGGATCGAAAACTCAAAGGTCCTGGAACCTAAACCTGTCACTGACAACCCTACACCTCAATGAATTATGATGGATCCTACCTTTTAGTAGACCTCATCAAGATGGAATCTTCTTGATTAAAACTTCCTTCTTCTAGACCTCCAGATATGTTAGTAATGTAAAAGAGATAACAACACACTAGATAGAAGGGTGGAGGGCCTCCTCAATCCATCTCGCATGAGAATCCCCATTTGAAATATATTCAAGGAGAAGTGAAGAAGATCCCTGAACTTAATACCAAGTTATTTCACGAAAATACTCACATACTGAAGGGAGAGTTGCTTCATCCTCTTATCATCCTTCATAATCGATGAAAGGAAATATGCACATAACCCCTTCAAAAAGTTGACCCAAAACATTTCTCGCTTATTCCTCTCCCCCAGAAAAAGTTTCCACCAATGATGTGAACCTCTCCGCATCTGAAAAAACTACCAAAGAAACCCAGTACACTATTAGAGCCCAAATTAAATAGAAGGTGATATCTAGATCCTTAATTCAGCTCTTTATCTCTATGTATGAAACACTACCATCATACATTCCTAAGGCCTTCTATTGAGAAGCATGTAATTTTCTCTTCCACTGGTCATCCTCCCCCACTAGATCAACCCTCTGCGATCAAATGGATCAGCCTGCTGAGCCTCAACCACCCTACCCACACGTGAATGATGACTAGGAACTATAGCTAAAACGTAAAAAATGAATTCTTAAGCCCGAGTAGTATGGATCATTATTAAATATTCATTTTAGTTCATCAATTTCATCCTATCCCTTTTAACCTTCCCAAAACAACCCAACTCAGTCAAGAACACAAGTCATTATGATTCATTTACCTTTCATAGGTATCTACCCTGAAAATAGTGTAGCCTCACTTGTCCATTTGGAAGCATCATATTCCATGAATCAAATCCTAGTGGGGGCTAAAATCCTATGTCTTAGCCGGTCAACTCTAGCCTATGTCTTTCACCAAGATGACGTGAAATTTATAACCTACCATCCCATGAAATCCTAATTGTTCCTAACTAGAAACTTCATCCTATATCTCAAACTCCCTCTTATTCCATTCCATCACGACACCTCCTGCCAATGATTTCCCTCTAGGGATGGAAATGAAGAAAGGGAGGTAATTACCCTGTAATCTCACCTCCAATAGGACCTGGGGTGGTGAACAGCACCAAGGGTATACAAATATCACAAAATGGGAGGAATTAACCTTTTTAATGAATCAAGATCAAGAGATAAGATGTTTTATCCCAAAACATAACAATGATATTAAGTAAAAAAATAAAAATACATACCATATTCATGTTTAAAATAGAACTGATATAAAATAGAAGTCTCCAATGTAACAAAATTAAATCTAGGTAGCGACGCAGTAACTGTCAAGATACGAGCTAGTAATGTCCATCATGGTCTTTGAAGTCCTCCTAGAAACATGAAAATAGTTTTATATACATAGGGGGAGTATACAAGTATACTTAGTAGGAAAAATAAGGTCCCTCATACACATGTTAAAGAAGCATACTAATTCCCCTGTGAGAAAAAAGAAGAACAAACTAGCACCTATGAAGGTATACTAACCATCCCACACTCACCAAGGCATACTCATCAAGTAATGCTAGTCATGTAAAGTAATATATTATGAAAATCAATTATAGGGTACCCCTCACCACTTCCATGTGGTTTATCCACTCTTTCCTAATAGAAAATTTCCTCACACTCCCACCACTTCTGAACACACCACATCACAACCCGCCTGCACACACCCAGGACTCACAACCACACCTCATCCCATCACATGGGCCATGATCCGCATCACACAACACCCACATACAATTGGTCTATTACAACATCATATCCATCCCATAGACACCTAGGCCACATACCACATCTCATCCCTCCCACAGATTCCTCATCCCCAAACCACACCTCATCCTGAATACACCTGAGAAAACACAACACATCTTATCCTTAGTACACTTGGGAAAAAACAACTCGCCCATACACACCTAGGCCCCACAAACCACAAAATTCCAAAAGAATTTTGGACTATCACCACCTGGATGAAGGATAAGGTAAGAGTGGGTGTCCATCCATCCATCCTTCCACTAGAATGCATTGGAAATAAACCCTCCCCCATGACAATTGGGGTTTTCAGAACATAGCGCTCAACTAGTGTGGTGTGTGTAGAGAAATAAAATAATAAATAAATGAATATATAGGTATAATACCAAACACTCTTGACCAACCTATGTTTTATAAAAAAACTAGTTCATAACACTACCAACTTCATTGCTACCTTTAAATGAAATCATCACATAATAAGCTAAAACTTCTTTCCAATTCCCAACCAATTTATTTACCCATCACCATTATTTATTAAAAAATTAATATATTCAATCTATAACTACCCATGAAACTACCAATCACATGGAAAAAAAGAGGCACATAAAAATATTAAAGAGAAATAAGAACTGTGATAAATTAACCCACTTCACATTAATAGCACATCATACCACAACCACAAAATATGGGGTGAAGCTATCTGCATGTTATTAATGATGAATCACCCATACCTACCACTACCATCATCATTATTGAAATTCATCCAGCCTAATCCATCATTTTAACCACAATAATAAACACACTAAACCATAACCAGATCTGCAGCCTCACTCCCCAAACATGCAACACCACATCCACCAAACCAACCCAATGTGAACTACTTTTTCCATCACCACACTACACCGTATACCTACGCAAGACATATTCATTTTTATGAAGGCATATTTTTCTTATTTACACTTATCAATTCAATGGTTTTCACATAAATAGTATGATCCAGGGGAATCCATTTATAAGTTGAAAATATGTGATTAAATTTTTTTAAATTTAATTATTCAATGAAAAAAAATCCATTAATTCCATAGACTATCATGTCCACAACCAAAGATCACCAAAAACCATGATTTTATGTTGGTATTTATCCCATTCATATCACAAAAACAAATAAATGAATAAAATAGGAACTTACATCATGTTTTTTCAACCCAATGTTTATTGATTTAAAGCTGATTCAATTATATTATTAAATCAGAATTCCATTTTCAACACAAGGAGAACATCCATGTACCCACCCCAAATGAAAAAAAATTAAGATATATGAAGGTATCCTTATATGGAAGAAAAGGAAATAGTAACTGCCTGATTGCACCAAGACAGAGGCACGTACGTTGTAGGAAACTCCAAGGAAAATATGAACCAAATGATGCATCCAAAAGGAAAGACTCCTATATAATGAAAGGTTTTGGGTTCCTCTAACCAAGAGAGAACAAAAGTTAAATAACAATTCACATGATTTTTTCCATGTATGATTTGAAATAGGGCTGGGGTTTAGATACTTCTTTAATTTTTCATTAATGTTAAATCCAGTCAATATTATGTACTTTGGACAATTAAAATATCCCAGACTCTTTGGAATTTAAAAATAATACTAAAATCCATATAAATTGATCCAAAACCACTTAAATATGGTATTAAACTCATTTATGTCAATGAATGTCATAAAAAGGGAAAACCTAGAAAACATAAAAAATGGAAAAAAAGGAAAACTATTGTATTGACTCACCGTTGGGTATGTCACTATAGCGAGTCACCGGTGCGAGTCACCGTTGGAAGTAACGGTTGGAAAGCTACAGTTATGATTCACCATCATGACTCACCACTCTTGAACCACCGGTCTGGACTCACCATTTTGACTTACTATCCTAACTCACGGCTCCTCACTCACCATCTTGACTCACTGTCCTGACTCACTATTTCGACTCACTAGTCCTAACTCACCATTTTCACTCGCCGTCCAGACATACGGCTCCTGACTCACCATCCATACTCATAATCCTGATTCACCATTCAGGCTCATTGTCATGACTCTCCATTCATGCTCACTAGTCTTGATTCATCTGTCCTAACTCACCATTCTTAACTCACCACTCCTAACTCATGATCATAACTCACCATTAAAAGACTTGAAAAACTGGGAATTTTGAATCATTTTTGAAATAAGTCACCTTGACCTCTTAGAACACTTCAGACATTGGATTATCAATATTTAATTCACCAGAGAGTTCAGGCCCACTACAGTACCCCCTGAAAGGTCCTTTTTGATTTCATGGTCGATTCACTATATTGTCTTGACATAACATTCTATTTGCACATCAATTTTTTCATCTATAATATCATACATCAATTTAGATCTTTTTTATCAAATGTTACAGGTTTTTCATATTATTTTTTTAAATATGTGTATCATGTATATTTATAATATTATATTTCCATTATATGAATGTTAAAATAAAAACATTCACTATTTTATTATCTAGCTAATCAAGTGGAACAGAAATCCCCTCCGCTGAATATTGAGCTACCAAATTTATACTCTTAGGTGATATTTTAGGAGTTCCTTATGGTGTATTTTTTCTCCCAAGATATTATGAATCATTCCCCTCACAACAAGGCAGTGTGTGGGTGTTGATAGATATAAATCACAAACAACATTACACTATATAATTTCATTAATATATAGTTATCAGTTGTTTTTTTATTCACATTTAGAATAAAGAGTAATTTCCAAATTTATTACCTTAGGTAATGTATAGGGGTAAGGGGAATTTCTAGCCACAAATATAGTGGGGTAATTTTGTTCTGTATGTGATGATCTTGGTTCAAATATCGGTTCTCTTTGATCCTTTCTTGTATATTATTCTTCCAAACCAGACTAGACTATAATATATTTCACATAATCTATTTGTACCTAAAATCATTTCATTATATTATATATTTATTATTCTGGTTATATTTTCTCTAAATATTTTCATGGTGACACTCCAAAACCTACTCCTCTAATGAGTACATATGTTTCCGGTCACATTATATCTACTGAAATATGTTTTTCTTCTAGTAATTTCTTTGTCTATTGTTATCTCCAAACCATATAAAAACATATGAAAATAAATATATATTTTTATGTAATAATTTTATAAACTATAATGAATTACTATTATATCATACATAAAGCAGTTTCCCATAATTGTTTTGTTTTTTATCAATTATTTTACCCTCTTTACTTATGCAGGCCTCCTTCCATATCACATGAAGTGGGATGTAAGTGTCCTAAAATTTTGATTAATAAATATACCTATAAAAAAGGAAAATATTTTGCTTCATATCACAAAAAAATATTTTCTATTTAAAATGCATATCAATTTATTCTATAGTGAAGTGTACGACATCCATGATTTGTAATAGGGGTACATTGGTTTTGATGGACATTATTTAATTTCAACACTATTTTTCCATTTTATAAATTAAATATTTTGAATCAAATTGGGTAAAATAAATAGTTTCAAATAATATATTACTTACTTTAATTCACCTGAAATGATTTCTCATCGGTACAAATATTGAAATAATTCAGTGTTTCCTTCTTTAAAATATGTGCATAACTAAATGGTGGGTGGATTTTTACATTCCCCTCTACATCCCAAAGATATATCTTGGTAAGAATATTCCAGAAACCTATAATGGATTTTCCAGTGGCTATTATGACATATCGCATATGAACATATTCTAAAATAAACAAACTGTACAAGGAATAATGAAAATTAAATAAATATTTTGTTATGTATTTTTTACTAAAATAGAGAAGTTATATCATAAAATTATCATTATATCCTTCCAATGGGTTTCATTCTTTACAAGAATGGTTCCAAAAATCTATATCAATCGAAACATTCATCCTCATTGTGACCCCAAAATTTCTAATGAACACTGACTTGTTGGGGTCAATAGGTTACATGCATTGATTCCTACTAGTCTCAAATTTTATACCCTTCATTCTTTCCATGATAATTTTATTCAACATTATGATGCTACACAATTCTTATTTTTTTCATCAACATGTTGGTGATCCCCAAATAATTTTATTGTTTCCGCAATAATGGTATGTTATTCCATGTAGTTCATAAAATCATCATCTAGAGAAGTCATTTTCTTCAGAGTAGTAAAGAATTTAACTTATATTATGTTAATTATGTAGAGAATAGATAATATTATAATGAAAATCATAGTATATTAAAAAAATAACCTTCTCATTTAACTCTCTATATTTTTTTAAAGGTTGAAGGGATTTTTATCCTCTATCAAGAATCTAACTCACCTATTTTTAGTCCCAACTAACGTACAAGACATTCCCCATATTTTGATCGGTTTGAACTAATTGTGATATCCCAATAAAAGGGACATACTGGATTGAATTTTCATCTGACCCCATAGTTGTTTTAGTCACTATCAGGACAATTGAACAATTTTCATTTTCTAGATTTAAGACATAAAATACATGCACTTCTTATGATTCCATTATGAACGGGTCCTCCTTTTCCCCTTCCACAATGAAATTCACCATCATCAAGCCCATTTAATCAACTTTCACTCCACTCCTATTTTCAACCTATTTCCAATAGAAAATTGGCACTAGAAATATTTTATGATCCCACGCTAATATATATTCGATAATTCATAAATATGACATATTTTAATAAATTGTATTTATATCCTTAGAAAAAATATTTTCATCATATCAACCACAAGTGTAATTAAACTATTTTTCATTGTACTATAGTCATCCTGTTCTTTTTTATAGAAAATATTACCATTGAATAAGAAACTAGAAGAAGAAAAAACATTTTCAATTAGTTCCCTTGATAGACATCAAATTTGTTTGGTAATAGAATTCATACTTTTATAAATTTCATCTCAAATCCATCCTATAAATTATTGATTATGTGTATTTGATATTAATCCTTCGGCCCTTGATGGATTCAAATATATAAGACTTTATTTATGGGATTTAGCGTATCGATCAACATCGTTACTATTTTATAAAATTTAATGGTGTGATTTCTCCCACTCTATGATGGTAATTGTAACAAAAACTCTTCTAAAAATATCTTACGCCATATTGAATCCCCTGAAATGAGCCTTTGAGAGACGGTTTCTATCAAAATCTAAACTGTAATCAGTACAATATTTAATTCATTTTCAACAAACTTTCATTCTACAATACAACCTTCTTGATGACATTGATTCTTTAAAAAACCTTTAAAATTTTCTATATACCATTCAATGGGGGGTATATCCATCTATAATTGATAGGACCACATAGTTGAACCTCACTAACCAAGTGATCCATCCAGTGGACCACTATATCAAAACATGTTGGTATGAAGAACATCTATAATTCACATAATTTATATACATCCTCCGTATTCGTGATTGGAAACTTCATTATGTCTATAAATTTACTTTACATTTATTTTAAAAAAGAAGAAATGTTTGGTTGATGTATGTCATAATTTTTTAATAATAATATAATGTAAATCAGTGGGTATCAAACATTCATCAAATCATGATATTCGTGTAATTTTAGTCCATGTAACGTCAAATTAGTCATTGAAATGACAATATTTATATATTATGAATACCCCAATAAAACTTGTACACCCTAAAATAAAATTAAAAGTTTAAAATTTTCATTTCTAGAGATAGTGTATTCTACTAAAGAATGAAAATTATACCATTCACCCTTCACTAGGGCCAACTCTTCTCCAAACCCCCTGGTCAATCGTGTCCAACCTAGCCTTGATTCTATATTTTTTCTAGGATGATTTTGTAATGTGATAATAACACTATCAAATACATTTTTTTATATATGCATGAAATCAAGAAAGGATCGGATGTAGAAAAACAATTCCAATATCGTAATTCAAATAAAAATGATCTCTTTTTTCCATATGATTTCATAATTTTTTACAAAAAATTGTTTATTGAAAAATGTGTAACTATATTTTACATTTTCTAATATTTGATCATACATTAGTAGAAATGGTGGTGTACCAAGTTAGGTATTCTCATTGAATGTTTTCATCTATGATCAGTATTTAGATCACCAAGGTAAAAATTTCTGATGTCTTAAAAACACAGTCCTTGGGGAATGTTTCAACCAAACTGAGTGTGTGCATTTTTCACAAATGGGACACCCCAACATTCCATTAATGTTTCATACTGATAATTTTCTATATTCCATCAAGTAATTTATCATCCCATAAAACATGTCCCTCAATGTGTATTATTCATTTCTATGATCATCATACATTTTAACACATAGATCCCACATCAATTTCATATCATCAATCAATGGATCGAAACAAACATAAATATAATTAACCAATTTCTTTGGTATATATATAAGTAGAGATAACGTAATGTATTGTATATTCACGCACAATAATGAAGGAAAGTTATAATTTACAAACCTGATTATCCATGTACAATGAGAACCACTATATATAATAAAAGGATTTATTCCAGATATACATAACACCTGAAGAATGTTTCTCTGCTAAATTATATATTTAGGATACTTGTAATCATTTTTATTCCAATAATGAGAATATGTTCGGTGATATAGGTTCATATCCTTAATTCTTATATATGCATTGCATGTAAATTTTCTTGCAGTTCCATAACATCTATATAGCCATTTAATATGTGGAATTATTGAAATGTACCATACATATTTTTAGGGAAACAGTTCATTTTTCTTTTTTCGACTCACTCTACACATAGAGAATTTTATGAGTGATTCATGGTCCTTGAATAAATATGAAATCATCTGTAAAAGAATGTTTGTTTAGAAACGAGCCCCATTGAATATAGAAATCATTTAGTCCCATATCTTCAACATGGAAGTTCATTTTGTTATAGTATAATAACATGCATGAGACCAAGTAGTTCTGTCATGATGGTTTTTCCTCGTCCACTACCAACTTTCAAATTATATAACTTTAATACAGCTAAAAATGTAATGTATTTAGTACTACTAGTATACAATTTTCTCTTAGAACATCTATTTAACTTCTCAAAACACATTTTTAAAAAATAATTGTTGTCTTAAATTGCCTTTTTCCTTTCTTCTATGTGATATCAATCATCATTTACATTGTTATTCATATCAAATGATCCATAAACAGTAGTATCATCCCAATCGATGGTTACATTTTTTACCCATGTTTTTTCCAACATTTATAGCACTCATCTATTCCGTTAAAAAATAAATTTTCTTATAACTATTGTAGACTAATTTTTCTTGTATAAATACAATGTAAAAATGAACTATGAATCTGAAAAGGTTCATATATATGCTCTAGTACAAACTCCAAGAACTATTTAATTTTATATTCATACTCTTTTTTCATACAATTAACATGCATCCATTTTCAATTCATATTTATTCTATTAAGTTTGTTAAATATTAATTTTGCACAAAATAAATAAATAAATACACAAGTGATATATATTATCAAAGAACAATTTTATAGATAATTATAATAAGGGGAACCCAACATTTTATTTTTTCATGTAATTTCTATATTCATTGAAGAAAAAGGGTAATTGAATTTAAGAAAATAATTACTCCACTATGGTTGGTGTTATTCTTGAAATTCATAGAAAATTGTCATTGGTACCCAGTATAGGATGACTGCTACTCAGTTTTGTTTAAGAAATATAGGTTCATATCTAGAATAAATATGGGATTTTTCTCCGTAAATATTTTTAAATTTCCACATATTAATTTAAATTTCCAATATCATCTCAAAACCACTTTCAAAATTCAAAATAGTTATTTTTTAATTTTTAAATTCCATTTTGAAATCCATTTAATTATTCCACTTGATAATCAACAATTTTTTTCAAAACACATAATGGGATATGAACCACCTTTTTTATAAATACTGTCTGTAGAAAGTGAAAAATAATTAAAATCATATTCAAAAACATTAAAAATAAATTAAAATTTTAAACCATTTCCATGGAAATATTTACACATTGAAATTTTTAAAACATTACAGTTTAACTTTGAAATCAATTCATGAGTTTTAGTACATAGAATTCATTTTAGTTCATTTTAATGGAAAACCTATTATTTCATTTCAAACCCCACATTAACATTGAAAACCAATATTCCTTTTTTAAAATGTAATTTTAAATAGTAATGACCATAAAAATACAAAATAGGTCACCACCCATTCTAAAGAAAATCATGATTATTAAAAATTTCATAATAATTTTATAAAACTAACATGAATAAAACATTTTTCAAAAGATAGTAGTAAATTAACAATTTAAATCATCACATGATTATTTTTTACAACCTGACAAAATACTGGGGTCCCCATTTGATTATTTCAAAATTCATTTAAGGGAATAATCATTTATCAAAAACTAGTTTAAAAAAACTCAGCCAAGGAGTCAAAAATCAAAATTTTCACATGCAATAAAATTTATTCAAGAATCAATGTCAAAAAGGTTTATAAATATTCATAGCAATGAAAATATTTTCCAAAAGATCATGAGGTGTTAGATAGAGTCCATGTATGATATCAAATTTATGATTTCTTTTAATTTATATAAGTGTGAGTCAAATTGGACGTTCTCTGGTACCTAGGGAGAGAAAATGATATAGCATTTGGTTTCTGTTTGGGAAGAAACCCACCATGAAGTTACACCATGTTTTGATTTGGAACATTGTTTTGGCTGTTTAAAAGACCATGGGATGATTTCAGTTGTTTTGAAATTTTGATAGAGTAATGAGATAGATCATCGATGGTTGAAACTAATTATTTTCAATGAAAATTTAGCTAGATTAGAATAGAATAATGTTTCTCTATTAGATTGGGTGCATTAAGATGGAATCCACATCATGTTTGCTGATCACATTATATATTTTTTCTATTTTATTACATAATTTCTATTAAGTATGTTCACTTTTTTCAAATTTATTTATTCTATGAAATATATTTTAAGAATTATGTTCTTCAATTATTTACGTTATTTTATTTTTATAATTTATTGATTAGAAATTATATATGCTTCAATGAAATTTATGATCTATGGAGTAAAGTAGCTATCTTATGTTTGGGTTATCCAACAACACATTATTTTGATAAAGTAATTGGAATATTCACATGTCTTATACCTTTTTTCAAGAATAGAAATTATTATTTTCCACATATTTATGTTCTGATATCTTCAGTAAATAAACCGGATTAATGTTTTAAATCATGAGTTTAAATGGTATGAATATACTTAGTTAATTATTCGCTTTTATACCATGAGATAATAACCTTAGATTATATATGAAAACATAAAATCTATATATACCCATATGGGTGTGTATGTACGGTGTGAGGTAAAGGGGCCCCATAAGATTTCACCAAATATCCACCGATCACATCATACTTGTATCACATAATAATAATCAATACACACCCCATAAAAGGAAAATATAAAATAGAAAACACTAACCCAAGAGTTTCCTAATAAGGGTTATAAAATCATAATGAATAATTTTTAGTAAAATGATCAGATGAATTTAATAACTAAATTGGTGAAAATCATGTTACAAAATTGTCCTTGTTATAAAAAATGGTTACTATTTATCAATTACCATGAAATCTAGATTAGAATACATATGGATAATATTTTTTCATTCTTTTAGTAAAATACAATCATGAGATTTCCCTAACATCAAAATTTAAAAATGAATAATATTTTAAACAAGCATTTAAAATACTTTTATAAACTATTTTTTCCTTTTAAATGAAAGGAATCCATTGAAAATAATTTTCATTGTCCTAGTCCTTATTTATTTAAAACACACATTTAAAAAACCCCTTTTTCGATTTTTTTTAATAAATGGAACTAAGAAGGAATGCCAAGTATACATAAATGTAATTAAAATAAAATAAATAAATAAATAAATAAATTTAAAAAACGAAAGTTTAGAATATATAGGAAATTAAATTAAATAAGGGTGATGGTGAAAACCTTTTATAAGAGTTAAATTGGGAACCAAAATATATATATATAATAGCACATGTATAATCCACAACACATTGGGGGGATATCTTACATTTAGGGTTTAAAGGTAACTAACTCTCTCATAGAATACTAGCTTGCTATGTGACCAAAAAAAGTAGTGCAACACAGGCCTTTCAAGGAAACTGAAAACAACCCCTAGCTAATACCTCAATTAATCTAGAGTATCATCCATCTACTTATCATCCTATATATGGTCTCCCATGTGTCAACTGAAAAAAAAAATTATATAGAAATCATACATTCCATTAAAATTATCAACCCACAGTTAAGAACACAATTGAAACCATGAATCCTTTTCTAAAACCCATTTGAAAGATTAATAGAAAAGAAATCAATTTTCGTTATTCAATATAAAAAAAATCATAATCTCAAAACTACTTTAAAAACCCATTTCAAATACCTATTTAAAAACCTATATAAGAAAACCAAATTTAATCAATGTTTTTACATTTTAAAACATCTCTTGAAATGTTATGAACATAGTCAATTATACACATAGATATCAAGAAAGTTTTCAATACAATATTCATATAATTTCATGGTAATATGTGCACGTGTCTTATATATTGTAACATCTCGACCTAGGTGCCATGAAAAAGTTCCCCAAGCCAATCGATCACATGAACTCAAGTGCTCCTCCCCACATGTTAGAGGTTATCAACTAGTAGTGAGTGTCTAGTAAGCTGATCATGGGGAGAATATAACCTCTTTTATCAGAGTAATACACTATTGGAAATAAATAAATAAAATTTATAATCACATATTACCATAAAAAGTACTAATTTAACCAAAACATGAGGTGTAATATTAAACTAAAAGGGAAACATGTTGTGACAGAGTAAGTTTCAAAGTGTCTAAAATGAAACTTAAAGTAAATAAACTAACAAATCACAAGGAATTATCAAACCAAGTCTGTTTCCCTCATCTAATATCCATCCCATATCAGGAATCTATTCCAAGTCCTTTTCCTTTAACCTGTCCAACAACAATAAATTCTATTCGGTAACTAATTAGGTAGCCCAAATATGGTGTGAGTACAACTCAGTAGTCTACCACCAATGGTATCTAAAAAAATCCATTCAACAGAAGTGTATGTGGTTGCAATAAGAATAAGTATAATAGAGAAATATATATTTTAACACATTATTAAACATTCTTCATTAAGCCACAAAAAATCCCGAGTTCTATAGATACTCATGCCCTAACACCTACTTCATCCCATGATGGACTTTAATATATCCCAAAGGAATACCACATGCTTCAATGCCTATATTGACATTCTTATTTGACAAATGAAGACCATGTTACCATTCATTAATTCACACAATTGAATGGCCATGTCACTATTCATCAACTCACACAATTTAATGAACATGTTACCATTCTTATTTCAAAAATAAATGACCATGTTTATATTCATTTAATTACACAATTTGAATCAATATTTTACGATTCTTATTTAACAAATGAATGAACCTATTACCTAGAATTTTTAAATTTGAAATTAGGAACCGGTGATGTGTCAGCGTGTGTATAGCGATGTCGTAATGATGGATCTCATTTGAATATTGTATTTGGTTCTGTTATGTTGGTTCGTAGAACGATGTTGATGATTCTCTTGGGTATTTTTTTGAAATTTGAATCCTATAATCCATGTGGCTTTTATGTATGTTCCCACATTACATAAAAGTGTATTTTTAATAAAATAAAAAATATTATATTTGGAATCACTACATTACCATTCATTAAATCACA
Organism: Viscum album; assembly: GCA_963277665.1. NCBI lineage: Eukaryota > Viridiplantae > Streptophyta > Magnoliopsida > Santalales > Viscaceae > Viscum > Viscum album. The sequence goes on from OY728128.1 coordinate 661,656,619, forward strand.
TAATTTGACAAATAATATCTTAAAAACATTAATTAATTCTATAAATAATTAATCAAACTCATTGAGAAACTTTAACATGCTAATAATTAATTCAAAAGTTAATTATTCTAATTCTATATTAAATTTTCAGATAATTAATTTATCAATTAATTATCCAGCTCCCCAATTCCATTGTTCCGTCAAATCCCTAACTCCTCAATCAATTAATTAGTCACATTAATTAAATTCTCTACAGAATTTTTATTTCTAACAAAACAATGGAATTTTACATTCACATACATATTATGTTATCGAGTCTATATGATTTTAAATAAGAGACCACCTACCTCAATTCCCTGATGATTGTCCACCCAATGAAATTTTAATAAATTCAACTAGCCTAATGAAGTAAATCAGATTCTAGATCTAAATCACTAAATCACGATCAAAGTTATTAAGATCTTATGTATATAGATATAGATCTATATCTCACCAAATAGGTAAATATATGAAAAAACTGACGATAAAATACATCAAATTATCAAGAGAATATAGAATAATGTATGGGATATGCATCGGTATGAGATCCACATAATGAGAGAATATCATATCTTCATTTTGGGCATTGAATATTAAATAAAAAAGGTTGTAAAACCTTTTAATCCCGATGAGAAGCTCTAAATTTGTCCAAAAACAGTAATGCCTAAGTCTAGGTCAACTAGAAGGTGTTTTGGGGGTTCAGGGGAATTTAAAACTACTTTTTGAATAAAATAAAACCTTGTGCACAAATTTCTGGACAAGGGCTCACAGTTTGGAAAACCATGCACAAATAATGAAAAAACCTTATAGACCCTCACTGTCTGGGGTTTCACAGTTTCTTGGGTTTGGGGGAACAATTTGTCAAATTTTGCACCAACTATGAAAATTTCATCTGCCTGTGTTCACATAAATTTTTGGGTTGGGCACACGATTTACCCTAACTATGAGACAACTCTTTATAGCCCCTTTTTTCATTTTTTAAACTCCACCCAAAAACACCACAAATCATACATCCAATGAAAGTTACTTAAATAAAAAAATAGATAAATTTAATCTTCATATAACTCCAATAAAGGTCATGATCTTACAATCCCCCACCTTATAAAACTCATCCTCGAGATAAACATCCAATAATTTCTAAGGTTCCAAGCCAAAAAATAGGGCCATTTAGCCTTCATATCTTCTTACATTTTCCAATTTTCCTCCTATACACATCAATTTTTTCATAAAACACAAACAATTGGCACGTTCAATCTCTGCAACACATTCGTACTAAAATCTATGACATGTATCAAATGCTCCTTAAAGGAAGAATCTATCTCAAGGCCAACCTCATCCACATCAATCACTTGAGAAGGGTAGGGGTGATACTGTCATAGTTTTGAAACATAGAAAACATCATTCATGGCAATATATTTCTATAGGAGACCCAATTGTTATTCCTCGGTCTTGATTCCCCCCATGACCTTAAAAGATCATACAAACATGGGTGACAAATTTCCCTATCATTCTATCCTACGATGACCCATCCTTAGTGACACTGAAACAAATACACGATCACCCTATATAAGCTCTTGGGGACATCTCCATATATCAGCATATGACTTATGCCTAAACTTATCTATAGCCATACATTTCTAAATCAAATACACCTTCTCTAACATCTCTTGTGTGAGACTCAGTCCCGACAACTCTAACTCACCTTCTTCCATCCAACATTACGGTGATCTGTATGGCCTACCATAAATATAATCTTATGGTTTTATCTGTATAGATTCCGAATAACAAATGTAATAGGTAAAATCCACTAAATCCAAATTATTCTCCTAATACCCACTGAAATCAAGAACACATGCCCATAGAATATCTTCAAGAACTTGTATAATATGTTTTGATAACCATCAGTCTGTGGGTGGAAATCTGTACTCAATAAAACTAGTGTACCAAGCATCTTCTTCAAGACCTTCTAGAAGAATGAAGTAAATAGTGAATCATGATCTAAAACTATAGCATGTGGTACCCTGTAAATATGGACTATCTCCTAAACCAACAATTCTCTTAACTTCTCAACTATTAAGGTTTCCCATATAGGCAATAAATGTGTCACCTTCATCAGTAAGTCCAAAATGACCCAAATAATGTCATTATTCATAAACATCTTTAAAAGAGCCACCAAAAAATCCATTTCCACATCATCCCACTTCCATTTCAAAATAGGTAACGATGGTAGTAAACCTCCAGGTCATTAATGCTCTACCTTCACCGACTAAAAGGTGAGGCACTGTGTCATAAACATTGCTATATCATTTTTCATGTTCTTCCTCAAAAATTATCATCACAGGTCATAGTACATTTTGGTCACACCTATATGATACACCCACATCAAGGCATGAAATTCCCCATGGTCTCTTCTCGCATGATTGTAGGCACAACAACATATTTTAAGACATATATGATCTTATTCCGATCTATGATCTAATCTGAAAGTTACGCCCCACCTTTAAGGATCTCCCTAAAGGTCAAACGCTCTGGATTATCATACATCCAATCTCGGATCCATCTCAAAAGTGTAGACTCCACTGCAACTTATACACGAGTCACCTTCTCTTGGATCTCCTAAACTAAAACATGAAATTCGTCTAGAAAGGTCATCATATTTTACTCAAAACAATATTTTTAAACATTATGAATATTATATTTTCTATTCAAGGTGTCACCCACACTATTTCCTTTCGTAAGTGTATATGCCAGCTCAAATTCAGAAGACTGCATATACTCAACCCTTCACTGCTGCCAAAGATTCAAATCACATAGTGAAAAGATATACGCCTAACTCTTATGATCTATATAAACTGTAAACTTTTCACCCAAAAACTAGTGTCACAAAAACCTAATATAATAAACCACCGCATATATCTCAATGTTGTGCATTGGGTAGTTTTGTTCATGTGGTCTCAACTACTGAGACCCATACATCATGAATCAACCTCCATGAATCCACACAACTCCATGTTTGATCCCAAAATTGTCACAATACATCATGTACTCCTCACCTGACTCGGGTTGTACAAATAATGGCGTTGACGTAAAATTCTTCTTTAGCTCATAGAAGTTTTTCTCACAATCCTCCATCCATTTAAACTTGATTCTCAATTTTTCAGTCCTGAAATTGGAATTTTTGGATGGGGAAAGTATTTGATGAATCTCATGTAATATACACCTAACCCTAGAAAGCTTGGGTATCAATAACATTCATGGGATACTCCCAAGAAACCACTACCTAAAGCTTTTATAGGGAAACTAACACACCTTCCTATGAGATTATGTTCCCCAAGAATTATACATGTTCAATACAAAACTGAAACATAGATAGCTTAGTGTATAACATATTCTCTCTCAATGTACTCCGGATGATGTCAAGATGTTGGGCATGATCATCATCTGTCTTGGAGAACTCCAAGATTTCATCCAAAAACACCACCACAAACTAATCATGATATAGATGAAAGATCATGTTCGCCAATTCTATAAACACTACTGTTGAATTTTTAAACCCAAATGGAATTATGAAAATCTCATAAAGGCCATACTTACTCCTAAAATAAATCCTTTGTATATCGAAAGTCAAAACTCTCAACTTATGATATCCTTATCTAAATTTGATCCCTGAAAACACCCAAACTCCCTTCAACTGGTCAAACAGATCATCGATATGTTGAAGAGGATATTGGTTCTTCACATTCATCTTGTTCAACTTTTGATAATCGATACAAAAACATAAACTCCCATCAACCTTCTTCATGAACAAAACAGGTGATCCACAAGTTGATGTACTTGGATAGATAAATCACTAATCCTTTAACTATTCTAGCTGAGTTTTGAGATCTTGAAGCTCAGTTGGTTCCATTCTATGCGGTGGAATAGATACTGGATCGACCCCTAATATGATATCAACAGTGAATTCCACATCCCTATTAGGTGTATTCCTTGAGAAGTCTTTAAGAAATACATATTGAAATAGTTACACCAGTAGTGGTAAGAAATCATGGTTAACAGCCCCATCACCAACAGAAGACTAGAAACCAACATTGTGTGCTCCCCCAATCGCTAAATAATATGCCCTTCTCAGCCTACCTGGATATCTCACTCCCTGTGGTGAATATAATTTTATCCTTAGGATACTTAAACGTCACACTGCTACAACAACAATCAATGTGGGCTTAGTATGCAAGTAGCTAGTCCATAGCCATAATTTGGTCAAATCATGTCATATCAAGAATATAGAGATCCAAGAGAAAATCATAATCCCTGATCTCAATTGAACATACTCTGTACAGACAGTTGTCACCAGACCATACTCCCAATGGTGTATCTATAATCAATACTCTGCTCAAAAACTCCACCACCAGGATCAAATCATTAACACATTTTGAAGATAAAAAGGAATGAGGGGAACCTGTATCGAATAAGGCACTATCTAAAGTATAAGATGTAAGAATAGTACCTCTAAATGTCGATGATCCATCCTCGCACTACACATGTGTAGGTTGCCTCACATGTAGTTGTCCTTCCCCTCTATCCTATGATGTGGTCTAAATCCCCTGAGTAGAACCACTCTAATGATATGAGAACTCTATCCTAGAAGCACCACATCTGCTACCTTACCACCTAGGCTATTAGAAATCAGACTTCCATTATGATATAACATAGAATATCCCTTTCATAAACATTAGTTCTATCTTGATCCCATATCTGTAACTGTATGCCTAGGGTTCCTGCAGAACCTTTACAGATGTCCCATATATCGGCAAGATCATCACTCAACAGGTGGTTGAGAATAGTTCCTACCATAATTTCCTATCCCACCACAATTATGACAGATCACTCTAGTATGGTCATATTCAATCAAAAATTCTCTTTTTGTACTCTACATACCAATTCCTTGGCTAAATTTGTCATAATGATGCTTCCTTCTCTCAGAAATCACACCTTTTGATAGTCCAGCAGCAACTATCTGTCCAGCACTGGAAGCCTCCCTCAAGTTCCCTTTTTCTATGATAGCCTAATCTACTAACTCATCACTCTTATTTAATTGAATGATACTGACATAGATCTTAATCTCACACTTCATTCCATCTTGAGAACATTTCACCATAGCTGCCACATCTCTTGGTAACATAGGACGAAAGCATTGCAGATCTGTGTAGCTTGTAATTTAATCTGTCATGGACATGCTCCTTTATGTCAGCTTTATGAACACTACTTCTTTCTTCCACCTAAACATCTCTGGATATAAGTGTTCTGGTAAATTCTCCAAAAATCCCTCCCATAACATGCCATCAACATGTCCAGTGCACAAATTAATGCCCCACCAGCATTTCAATGATCTTCATACCATATAATCGGCCAACTAGAAACTCTTCTCAACATGAGTTTCCAGATGCTCAAGTATTGTCTTGATGGACTCAACCCAAAGCTCGTCTCCCTCACGTCTACCCTCTCCTATAAAATTCAACGGGTGATACAACTAAAACTCCCTCTTAAAATCATACATGATTTACAAAACCCTCTAAAGGTATCATTCCATTAATTGACTAAAGTGAGATTTTTTCTCCCAGAATGGATCCCTCACTTCCTCAAATGTCACAATCAGTACCTCTGGTTCCACTATTATAGGATCGTTCCTATCTATTTCCTCATGTCATCCTTTAAATAGGTGTCTTCATGGAGGCATAACTCTAAAATCCCAAACACATATCTTAGGACTCAAAACACAAATTTTTAACATTTACATAAGGGGAATAATCAATCCAAGTTACAATAAGTCATTTTTCTCAAGTCTCTCCATATAGTCAAAACAGAGTCATTATCACTACCCTTACCCATCCTATACCTAGGTCCTAGTTAACAAGGGTAAACGCATTTTAACATTTATGTTTATCATTTAGACACCAAATTATTCTCATCTTGAATCATTTTACAATAATTTTCAATTTAATGTTAGGAAATATTCTCATTTCAATTTCCTAAGAAAAGAAAACAGTTCAATTTCAAAAACATACCCATAACCTATTTTCCAATGTGTGCCTGAGGATGCATGCCACAAATACCCTGAGTTCTTATAATGATGCATGTAGACTCAACTCTCATACAATACAGTGAAATGATTTAATTCTCAGAAAATATCAGAAACAAAAATCACATCACATAACATGTGTATCACACAAGGTGAAATAATATTCAATTGTAATAGTAAATAGTAATAACAAAAATCCCACACAGAGTACTCAAGTTTTTCTCTATACATGGGTCTTAAACTCCCATTCACGAGCTCATCACAAAGCTCATGATCTCCCTATTCTTCTATCTACCATTAAAAAATAGTAAGACAAAACAAGAAAAAAATAAATCACCTATGATACCACTTTTTGACATCCTGACTCAGGTTCCACACAATAGTTCCCCAAGTCAATTAGTCACATTACCTCAAGAATGCCTCTCTGTATACTAGATGCTTTAGATTTGCAGTAAGGGCCTGGTAAGTTGATAATGGGGAGAATATACCCTATTTTATCAGAGTAGTACACTAGAAGAAATAAATAATCAAATGAAAAAGCATATATGACTATAAATAGTACTAATGTCACAAGATAACCTAAACAAGAGGAGCATTATTAAACTGAAAGGGAAACATGTTGTGCCAAAGTAAGTGTTAAAGTGTTTAAAATGAAACTGAATGTAAAGACACTAATGAATCCTAAGAGGGTCCGAAACCAATTATGGTTCCTTCATCCAATCTCCATCCCCAGTCAGCAATCTAATCCAAGTCCTTTTCCATTAACCTGTCCTATAACAATATAGTCTATTCAGGTACCATTCAGACAACCCAAATAGGGTTTCAGTATAACTATGTAGGCAACCACCAATAGTTTTTGAAGACAAATATAGTCAATAACAGTGTATGCTATTGTAAGAAAAATAAGTATAATGCACAAATAAATGGTTTATTCCATTACTAATTATTCTATATTTAACCACATAAAACATCAGGTTCCTAAGATACAGGTTCCTTAATACCTACTTTATCCCCTTCCAGAATATAATATATTCCCAATAAATACAATGTGTTTGAATATCCATGTTACCATTCAAATTTCACAAATTAATGTCCATGTTACCATTGATTAACTCACATAATTTAATAACCATGTTACCATTCTTATTTGCCAAATGAAGGACCATGTTACTATTCATTAAATCATAGAATTTGAATGCCCATGTAACCATTCTTATTTCAAAAATGAATGACCATGTTACCATTCATTCAATCACACAATTTTAATTACCTTGTTACTCTTCTTATTTCACAAATTAATGAACATGTTACCATTCATTAAATCATATATTTGGATCAATAATATCTTCAACAAATTAATTAATTCTATAAATAATTAATTAACCTCATTGAGAAACCTTAATATGGAAATAATTAATTCAAAATTTAGTTATTCTAATTCTCTATTAAATTTTATGATAATTAATTTAACAATTAATTATCCAATTCCCTATTTCCATTTTTCCATCAAATCCCTAACTCCCAAATCAATCAATTCATCGCATTAATTAAATTCACTATGGAAATTAAATTCCTAATAAAACCTACGAATTTCACAATCACATACACATAATGATATCTATAGTTTGAGATTTTAAATAATATACCACCTACAATAATTATTTTATGATTGTTCACCCAATGGAATTTCCAAAAAATCAAGTAGCAAAATCATGTCAATCAGATTTTGAATCTAAATCCCTAAATCAAGATCCATGGTAGTAAGATTTTATAAATCTAGATCTATATCTATAATTTCAGATCTAAATCTCAAAAAATAGTTTTAGATATGAAGATACAAAGGATAAAATCCATCAAATGATCAAGGGAAGAGAGAATATTGGATGAGATATGCATCGAGATGAGATCCACTTACTAGGAGAAGAGTAGATCTTCATTTCAGGATTTGAATATCAAATAAGGAGGTCATATGGCCTTGGAATCCCTTCGAGAAGCTCTGAAATCATCCAAAAACATCAAGTCTCGAGTCTAGGTTGAGTAGAATTTGGTCTGGGGTTTAAGGGAAATTAAAACTACTTTTCGATAAAATTAAACTGTGCAAAATATTTTCTTGGCACAGGTGCATGCTTTTAATAATTGTTCATCAACCATAAAAACCCTCACTCTACAGGGTTGGATGATTTTCTAGGTTTGGGTACATAGTTTTTTAAACCGTGCACAATCCATGAAAATCCCCTCTTCCTGGGTTCACACTATTTTCAAGGCTTGGTGCACAGTTTACCCTAACCATGTGACAATCGTGAACAAACCCTTCTTCTAATATTTTTTTAAAACTCCACCCAAACACACCCAAAGACATAACTCCAAAAAAAGATACATAAATAAAAAAAAGTAACTAAATTTATCCCTGAGATTAATCAGGAAAAGGACATTATCTTACATATATATACACCAATATATTTGTGTATAATCATAAAACAAGAAAATACGAATCCAAAACATTAGGCATGAATAAATAACACAAGAACAAAATAAAACATAAGAAAACATCTCAAACAAAGAAAATCCAAATTAATAAATTTCATGAACTCTTGTATTACACAAATAGATTTCATAAACAACCTCAAATAATTTAAAACACCAAATTACATTAGGAAACCCATCATAAATATTTTATTAGACAAAATAATAATTTATCCATTGAATGTAGATAAAAAACAAGTCCAAATCCGCAATAACTCAATTGAAATTCAATTATAATCTTTTAAAACACTTGAACAATAATACTATTTATATCTAATTAAACCCAAATAATAATTATAATTTTTTGGAAACCAGTTTAAAAAACCCAGGAAAATGAAACAAATTTGGGAAAAGAAAAAGCATAAATACACCTACCTAGGGATATCATAGATGACATAAAACATTCAACAACATTGAGTGGGAAATTAGCGATGGAACCATAGTGGTAATAAGGTAAGGAATAGAGAGAGAGAGAATGAACAAACAAAAAAAAAGAAATGAAAATTGTGAAACTCTTAAATCCCCAAGCTATTGGAAAATATATAGTTAAAAGAACCATACACAGAACCCAAAAAATCAACCAATGTGTGAGGTAGAGGAGAAAATAATATATCATGGATATAATCTCTGATTTATGAGAGATAAAATAGAGATCATGGGAGAAATCATGGATTTTTTTGAGGTTGGGATTCATTCAAGAATTGATTCATTCGAGCCTTGGATGCATTCAAGACTTGATTTGAGCCTTGATTCAAGTTTGTATTTGAGGAAGAGGAGCATTGGTTGTAGGTGGCTTCAACAAAAATCTAGAGATAGCACAACTGAAATAGTGTAGGTTAGGGTTTCTTAAATTGATCTATGAAATTTTTATTAGTGCTTTCCAAAAAACACCGATAAATATTCTTTTTATCGGTACTAATCTAAAAATCATATATAAAGCCCTATCTTTATCAGTGCTAAAGAATCACATATAAAATACATCTTTATGAGTACTAAAATATTAATATTGATAATGGATTTATAGTTCTAATTTTAAATAAAAAAATTTCTAAAAAAATTATAAAATTATAAATTATTTATTATTATTTTATAATTATTTAAATATATAATTATTTATTTATAATTATAAAAATATTTAAAAAATATATATATTTCTATCTATAATTATAAATATTTAATTTTATGAAAAAACTAAATACACATTTACTAATATATTTTTAAATATATTTATAATTATTTATTTATAATTATAACAATATTTATATCATTATATATATTTATATAAATATAAATATATATTTATTTAATAAATATACATAAATGTAAATATAGTAAATATATTCATTATTTAAATATATTTGTTAAAATTTTATAATTATTAATATATTTATATAATTAAAAATATTTATATAAATGTATTTATTAAAGAAATATATATATATATATATATATATATTTAAATATCAATATTGTAAATATGTTACTTATTTGAATATAATTATTATTATATAACAATTATTTAAATATATAATTAATTATTTATAATATATAAATAATTTTTTCTAAATTATATTTACATCATTATTGATATATATTTTCACAATTATATATATTTATTTAATATATAAATATATATATAAATATAAATATAAATAAACATAATCCTTTCTAAATAAATTTAATATTATTTTATTATTATTTAAATATATATAATTATTTATTTATAAATATAAATATACTTTTTAAAATAATTTATTTATTTATTTATAATTAGAAATTTTTAAATATACTAAAAAAAACATTTATAAATATATTTAATTATACATACTTATTTACAAATATATTTTTGACATTATTCATGAATATATAATCATAAATTCATGCATTTTTTGAATGAGTGAAATTGAAAACATAAAAATGAGTTCATTTAAAAATATTGAATTAATGGATATGTTTTATTAATAAAAAATAAATTTTTAAAAAATATGGATATATATTTAAATAAAGGTGAATACATGTTTAAAATATTAAAACACAGTAATTAATTATTTATAAATAAATAATAAAAGTTGTTTAAACTCGAAAAAAATATTAAAAATGAATTAATACCTAACTATAATAGTATTAAAAATAAATAAATAAAATTTAGATATTGAAAACATAATATATTAAATGTATTATGTTATAATGAAATTCAAAAAGTAATACTAAAATTTGAATTAATTAAATAAGTATTAGGTGTATGGGTTTTTATATACTCTTTTATTAATTACTTAATTTTTTGTGTGTTTGTCGAATATAAAAAATCCTTAATTATATAATTGTTTGTGAAATCAATGTAACACAACTTTGATATTTCTTAAATTGAAAAATAAAATGACATTCAATTTTTTTCATCACTCGATTTAGTTAGAAAGTGTTTTTAATTAATATTAATTTTTAATTATAAAATATTCTTCACTAAATATATGACTTATTCAATATAAGCATAAACATTTTGTTTTATATAAGTCATATTTTAGGGGATATTATATACATTCATATATATATATATATGAATATATTTATATATTAAATGTATTAATGTATAATTATGTATAAAACCATTAAAAATTATTATAACATTAATATATTTTCAATTATTACATTTTATTCATTTTCAATGTTTTTATTTAATATATATTATTCATTATAATTTGTAATTAATATATATATATATATATAAATGATTAATTTTTATTAATAATTGTTTCATTAATAAATTGTTTTATAAATTTTTAACTTTTAAAATTTTAATTTCTTTATTAATCATTACAATTTGTTCATTTTTAACTTTTGTTTTTAATTATTACAATTTATTCATTTTATAAATAAATATATTATATAAGCTATTTATTAATATTTATAATATATATATGCATACAAAATTTATTAATTTTTATCAATAATTATTTAATTAATTAACTGTTTCATATTTATCTTAATTTAATCATATTTAATTTCTATTTATTTAATTATTTTATTTAATTCCTTTTACATATATATATATATTTAGTATACATTGTTTATTAATATTTATATATATATATATATATTAAATGTATTCATTTTTATTAATAATTATATAATTAATAATTTTTTTAATAATTATTTAATTTTATCATTTTTAATTTTTAATTCTTTAATTATTTTAATTTATGCAGGGACATTACCAGTGCTAAAATAGTACTGATAAATGATATCTTTTATCATCGATTTTTTATAGTGTTGATAAAGGGATCCTTTATCATTGTTTTTTTCTAGCACTAAATATGGCGAGTAATTTATTGGCCAATTCTATAGCAGTGGTGCCATTGGCATCTTGTTTCACCTCCGAGGTGGTATGTTTATGGGTTTGGGGAAAATGAAAAGAATGGTCTGATGGGTGATGATCATTCACCTGTTATTATAGAGACTTTCACATTGCCATCTTCATTTCAACCCGATCTGCATCATTATCCTTTAGGAGGAATTGGATTGAACCCACCGATGCTAGGAAATTTATCCCATCTACATTATAAATGAGGTTCCACAGTCAAATGGACCCAGTGGGTGATTGTATGGGGTTATGTATTTGTGCAATGAGTCCTCTTAGGATATGACTTCCTTGGATGGTCCCTAGCAGGTTTAGTCGTGGAGCCAGAAACACACAACAACCCTGGTATCCATGATTCAAAGACAAGCTTTCCAAAGGTAGGTGCTCATTGGATGAAAATTTGCCCAACGACACTTAAGAATTTCATTGGTTGAGATGATGGGAGGTTGGGCTCATCGCACCCTTTTAGAGGGAATTATTGCAAATTCCATGACTCTCTTATAGATTTAAGTCATGCTCATATGTTTGTGAATCCTCAGTTCATTCATAAAGAGTGTATCAATAGGTTTCCCATAGTTTGTAGGATCATCATGGACATACATGGATTTTATGCTTTGGAGACAATGATGACATAAACCATACAATGAAGCACTCTGGAGGTTATCATCATCTAGGAGGGCCGGAAGGTGCTTTGATGTTGGGATCAGATCCATGAGATGGGCTTCCAACTTATCCTCAGGGGAGAAATCAGAGCCCACATAGTTTGTTATGGGTTGGGGCTTATGCATGGAAGCCGCCCATTTGGGGGCATGGTTGGTTTAACCCTATCAGTAGGGAAACATTTTTGAGCTCGAACCTTCAAGAAGGCATTGTACGTATCCTGGTTTGAATAAGAATCAAAGTTCTTGTAGTTCATGTGCTGAGGATTATGCATGGAACCTTCCCATTTGACGGGACATGATTGGGTGGACCATTTTGGAAGGGCACCCTTTTGAGCCAAGGCCTTCTTGAAGGCATCCCGTGAAACCTAGTTTAAAGAATAATTAGAGTTATTATAGTTCAGATGTAGGGGATTATGTATGGAAGATTCCCATTTGAGGGAATGTGATTGGGTTGACCCTTTTGGAAGGGCACCCTTTTGAGAAAAGGTCTTCAAGTTGGTGTCCTACATATCCTGTTTTGAACAAGAATTAGAGTTATCATAGTTCAGAAGTTGGGTCTTAGGTATGGAAGTTTCCCATTTGAGAGGAGATGATTGGGTGGACCCTTTTGAAAGGGACCTCTTTTAAGCTTGTTCCTTTAAGAAGGCATCCAACATATCCTGGTTTGAACAGGAATCAGAGTTCTCGTAGGTCAGAAGAGATGGTTGTGTGGATGTTGTAATCGTCAAAAATATCTAAGCACACATGAGTCATTCTTGGTGTGAGAAACAAAATAATGTGAGAGATTCAACTACCCACACACCTTCTCTCATGCTGGTGGGAGATGGTGGGCCTGTAGTGGAAGAAGTTGAGGTGACGGTGAGAAAGGGCATGGATCGATGAACCTTTCATTGTGGGATGACATTCAAGGTCATGCAACCCGACTCACAAAAGGTTCAGAACTTACCTTAGTGGGAGTTCCCCAGAACACACTCTGGGAAAGGGGAGGAATGTCACATCTCATCAAAAGGAGAAGTAAATATGATTCCTTTGACTGATCATCATTCCTCATTGAATGAAAAGAAAGTGATCACCCTTAATACATAGAATGGGGAGGTTCATGTCAGCATCCTAAGGTTGTTCTCTAAGTTACCATGGGAATTTACACTTCAAAACATACCTGCTGTCCGAACCATTGTGGGGGAAACCTTTGTGACTCAGCTAAACATGGGTATGTAGACTGTGAGGGGTGCACTGATGCACCCGATGATCTGATCATACTAGTCTAGTGGATTTGGAGGGGCTTTATACTGATTCCAGTGGACTAGTTCACAGAGGATCTTTGGAGTACTGGACAATAATGGAGGGGAGAGATTGGAGCCTCAGGGAAGGGCACCTAAAGACACCCCATTATTTGTACTATTTTCTCATACCAAATGTGGGGAGATCTGCATACCATAGTGGCATGCGGGTAGAGGTTTCGTCTTTGTACCAAAGAAGTTCATGGGAATGGGAGAGGACAACCTCATACCAAAGTGGTATGCGGTCCTGGATACGGTCCACCATGCTGCTTCTAGTTCCATCCACATACTAACATTGTACGCAGTGTGGTGTTTTATCTACAAAATTATGCACTATAAGGAGTGCCATATTGAAGGAGGGTCCAGGAGCCTATCATTCATAGGGAGTTAATCCACGAGGAATTTGTGGTTCATGATGACACCGATTAGGTTCACAGTTTACCCATTATTATTAAGTTTCTACTTTTTAGGGTTCATGGTTATTTATACCTACAGAAATGTCATTCGTGGTTTCGACTTAATCAATTATTCGAAATAGAATTTGGAATCCTTTTTGAATTCTTTCTTCTACTCTCTTGGGTCTTCTTCATGCTTTATTCTTCTATCTACTTCTTCTTACTCATGTGATCCTTTTATAGATCATTGGGGAAAATCATATCTATGGGAATGCAGCACCATTTGCGGAAGCCCATAAAGAGATATCTCAATCTATAGAATACTCGGTAAACCATGGTTTGTGGAGGCTTTGGTTTGTGCATCCTAGTTCGTAGAACCATACCGATTTTCTTCATCCATGAACTCATTAGTTAGAAACACTGTATGTGGATGGCCTTCATGCACTTAATTCTGCTAACGATACAGTTCAAAGCTTCCAAGGTTCGATGGCAATTGCTCCATGATTTGATGCCTCATGGGTCCTTCCACATGCTTTTGGTTCACAATTCATTCATTTTGTGAACCCTTTCTATTGGTGGTACGTGGGTCACATAGAAATCTTGAAAATTTTATTTTCATCAAGTTTCGTCCCATGTTTGTAATTGAATTTACATCCATTTTCTTTGTTGGACTAGTAGGAAGGATTTCTTCCTTATGTAAAGTGATTATGGGATTATTTACTTCTCTTTGAGAATTTTTAGGACCCTGAAAATCCACCCATCCAAATGGGGTCTATTTGGAATAAAGAGGTGACTATTCCATTATAGAATTGGTCCTAAACTAAAGTGGTTTGTGGTAGAATAGATAGGTCCGGTAGAAGGGGACCACACCTATTTATCGGGGCCCAATTCATTTTTATTTTACCATTTCTTGTGGTGAAAACTACTCTCAACCCCCTTGTCTTTGTTTTCATTTTTGTTCCTTCTCCATTGTGAAATCTGTATTCATGAATCTCTATGTAGGTCCCACGAACCGAAATGGTCACAATTGCTTCTACCCACGAACCAAATTTTGGGTTTCGTAAAATGGGTTATGGATTTTAAAACTAAATTCTAGACTTCCACATATGATAATTCTACACAATTGTTTTGTCCCGTATACCAATCATAAACCGGAAAATTGAACTTTAAACCTTATTAATCTGAATATAAAGTTTTAATCAGCATTCATTGAATATCATCATGGAGAAGCCTTGTTTTTTGGTTTCTTCCTTCCACAAACCCTTCTATTTTCTGTCCAACACTCCATGGGTCAACTCCTCATGGGTCTTTTTCATATAGGTGGTTGTACGTGGTATATATTTTCTTCATACCGCTTCAGTATACTGGAAATGGTCTCTGCATACTATGTAGTTTGTTTGAAATAGATTTCTCTTACCGTTTTGGTAAGAATTATGTGGAAGCCCATGTAGACCATCTTTTAATCCACTCGGCCATTTTTTTGTGTCCTTTTTCCAACATGTTTTCCTTTAGACTGGCATTTTTGTGGGATTTTGGATCTCTAAATGAAGGCTTCAATGGATCTTCCATAGTCTTTTTCTGATGTTGTTATTCCCTCTGAGGCTACTGCAACTGCCCCTCTTTCTATTGCTGATGAAAAATTGAATAACATGTTAGAATTGGTTGATGAAAAAATTCTGGTCATTCCATTACATCAATCTCTTTAAAATATACTTATATTGAGTCAAAGGGAATACCTAGCTTCAGACAGGATTTCAACTTATGGGTTTGGTATATTTTATGATACTGCGATCCCAACACCTAATCCAGCTGATCATACTGCTTCTTGGATAACTAACAACCCCATCCCGGGGGCCTTGATTTCTTCTAGGGGACTATACCTCCAAAGAGATGTCATTTTTTGGTCTGTACTGAGATATGCACCTCATACCATAGAGGAGGTGAAACAGAAGCCAAAAAGGATGACTCATTTCTACATGAGAATCATACGGAAAGCTATAGTGAACAAACAACACAATTCGTCATCCAAGTGGGATCTTCGCTCTGGAGGCTCATGTATCTTAGACTGGGGGTGACCTTTTTGGGTTCACTAGAGTTGTGAAAAATATCACGCCGAGCTATTATCAATGGGATTATACAAGGCTTCTTGGTTATCTCATACATACACTCACCATTCCAATGCCCTTATTTCATAACTCTTGAGCAGGTGGAGCCCATAAACTAATACCCTAAATTAGACCCACAGAGAGGTTAGCATTAGTAATTGGGACATCTGGTTAATCTTATGAGTCCATATTTTTGTGGATATGTATGATGAATTCTTAAAGCCTTCCTCTACTTGGGACAACAAAGAGATAACCCCTCCTTTATCCTAGAAACTCTTTGTTCGATTAAAGGTAATTTTGAAGGAAGTCGACCCTTTTCTAAAGTAGGACATTCCTTTTGTTGAGTGGTTTGGTGCATTTTTTAAGAAAATTGGCCTAGATCCCAATCCGCGTAAACCCAAGGCTTTTTCTACCAAAACAGCCCTTGAGGTGGTTGGTACCTATTGTCCCACCTTAGTAGAGGGGAAATTTCATGAGTGGGGATAGGGTCTCATCCTTGATGTTGACCGATTATTTCGACTAACGGTCATCTTGTCAATGTTTTTTAGTGGTTGGATCCTACTAGAATGGGAATATGTTGGTGTGAGAGCATCAAATTTTATCATGGCCACTCATATGGCTTCTAGTAGATGCATCAATCTAGCTATCCCAGTGTCGGCCATGATTTAGCACCTGCTGAGATGGATTATTGAAGGGGGCCACCTTACCAGATGATTGGGACCTTCCAAATTTATTGGGGCTGAATAAGAGCCCATATAGAAGGTTATACCTTTATCAATTCCATTAAAATTCCCCGTTCCATCATCTGAACGTATCTACTGAGTACAAACAGTGTTATTCCAATAGCTTGGGCCTCACAGGATAAGCGAGAGGAGAAAACCGAAAAGAATGAGCAAGACTCAATGTACATGAATATTTCTCTTGTCACCCTTATGATTCCTCTATTTATACTATTATGAATAATGAATCTGAAGACATTATTGGCTGAGGATACATTTTTTCTTTGAGATAATTCATCTTTGTTTCCTGCATCTAAGAGCATCTTATCTACAAGGGATATGCACCTTACATATTCAGTAGTCAATTAAACTATGTCCAGAAGTGGTCTCCTCCTACTCTCAACAATATGGTTCATGAGAAGAATAGGATGATAGCATGTCAACTGTGGCTAATGTTTACTAGGGAGGACACCCAGTGGTAGGATAGACATCCGGACTCTAAGTATTATGTACCCTTCCTCACCAGATGCTATGCTGAGGCCTCGGTAAAATCATATCTAGATGACCAATTAGCTGATCCAATGACATTAGTGGTAACTTCCAAGGCATCTTAGGAAAATGGTAAGGAGAAGTAAAAGGTATTTTTTGGGCACTCTTGTCTAGTAAAAGTACTTTGCTTTCCTCTTACCCCCCCTGGAAAGTTGTGAAATATGAGGTCGTGACTTCACGGGCGAACAAACAAGCTGATGGTGCTACTGCTAGGAGCCCACCATCCACCCCCTAGAGGCTGATTTCCCAGTGGACTGGAGGCAATGGGACCTTTTAAAATTCCACCCATACACTCGTGAATGGTCCTCTCGTGCTTTATAGAATCTCCTTTGGACTAGGGTATTTCTCTTACCAACATTGGTTATGGTTCAACCCCCACTGAAATTTCTTTTGATGAGGATTACCTGAAGGTGGTCCATTACCTCGAGGACCTCAATATCCTCGACCATTCTCAAAATGGTCACCAAAAATACTCCAATGAGGTACTTCCCATGTTTTTACTCGAAAATAATGACAAGGATGATGGTGTCGTTGGCTCACCTATTATGGCTATCATGGTAGAATCTTCTTACATTCTCCCGACATATCATAAGAATTAATTTCCTCGGGGTACCAAGTCTGCAAGACCACCCAAGAAACATTTTCGGGAGATGAAATCTGCTCTTTTCTCCTAAACTAACCATCTAGCACTATCCATCCCAGTCATGGCTACATTTCCAGATTCATTTAGGGTCTAAGATTAACTGAGGGTGAATGCTTCCGATGAAGATATATTGAGGATTCTTCAAGGATGATGTTTCCATCTTCTAGGTTTTGGGGGAGCTGTTTCTCCTACCAGTATTTCAGCTGGAGAAGAGCTTGATGAGGTGGTGGCCCACATGAATGAAATGAAAAAGTGTATTCATGCCCCAAAGATAGGAACAACTGGTCTGACTATGTGGAATTGATGCTAGTACTCCTATAGTTGATGACCATCGAGGGAGAGGTTGTTCTATCATCAACCCCTAGCTTTAAATTCATTTATTGTAGATATGCTAAAGGTACCCATTCTTTAAGAGCTCACAGGTTCTTGGGAAATAGTTCTTTCCATAATTTATTACCTCGGTGGAACCGTAATTGGAGAGTGTGCCGTAACGATTAAGGTGGATGCTGCGAATGGATCCCCTTGAGTCCAATAAAACTTGGAAGCAATCATCGCAGACCCTTTAGGGTAATTTCTCACTCCAGATGCTCTAGGTTCTCTTATTCAAGATCCATATCTGCGAAAATCGAAGAAATGCAAGCAGGCATCCCATTTTCCAAGACACATTAGGAGGGGAATCACAAGTAATTATCTGTTCACCAGGTGGTTGAACCAAGTACCCTTATCTTGTTGAATCACTATTGCATGTGTTTATTTTGACGTAGGACCTATCAGTAAATAGATGAAACCTGATCAGGCATCTATGGATCCCATTACCTTTATGGTAGAGGTAGGGTCACCAGCCATTGGGATTGACTGAAGTAGAAGAATAGGGAAAATAGACGAGGTTGGGGGTACTGTTGACCCTTCAGGTTTTCTTTCTATTGCTCAAATGACCTCTTCCTCAATAGTCAAAGAACTTCCAAAAATTGAGGGCTCATTTTACCATGTTGATCTGATTTTTATGGAGAGAGGCATGGTAACCTTTATGGTAGGGTCTGAATTCAGCTGTGAGCCCCAATCACTATATGATTTTTGAGGGACTTTAAATATTGTTTAATGAATCAATATTGATCAATAACCTTTACCCCCATGTAGAGAGTCCCTTATGAGATTGTTACTCCACTTACACATCCTGACTCTATAGAAGTTACAATCATCAGGGAGGCTAATGTCCCAATCTAGGAAAATTTGGAGCAGGCTATTGTACCTTTTTCTCCAATTCTAAGAGAACTTGTGTTTTCGGCCCCCATGATCTCAAGCTCGGTACCCTTCCTCGGACAAACTATCCCAACAGGCCTAATATCCGTAAGAAACCTTTTAATGGACGCCTTGGGGATTATTGTTCCATACGGGTATGGTTTTAGGCCACATGTCTTCCTAAGAGACCATGGGGAGAAACTACTGATTGAAGATGTGGTACCACCTTTTATGGGTATCTATATTACTGAAGAGGTGGTAGGTACTAAAGTTGTCTCTTCAATATTCTATGATTTGTAACCACAAGCATTAAAAATAGTATAAGATGCTCCCACTTTGTCTTACATTGCACTTATTAGAGGCGAGGAAACTGTGGGGTTGATTCATGATGTAGACACTGAATAAAGTCCCTCTCTTATGATGTTTATCAATGGATATATTCTGTCATCAGGGAGTTACTCCAAGACTAACTGAGAAGGCATGGTCGACCTTTATCCCATCCATCAAATGGAATGGAGGAACATTTGGAGATTAGTCTCTCAGAATCTATTAGCTGATATGTCAGTTAAGTTGGAGAAACTACACCATCAATTTTTGGTCTTGGGATATGATAGATTCGACTATCTTTGAATCCATGATATGTTGAGGAAGGTGGTTGTTTCTAGGGATGTCTCTAGTACACTTGAGTTTCAACATTATATGGTAGATTCGTTGTCTTGTCATGCTTATATGTGGAATATTCTTATTGATGAGGAGGAAAATCTAGCTGGAGAAGTTGCGAGGTTTCAAAATGAACTCATGAATCAAGATTCCTTAGTGTAACAACTCAAAAAAGTAGAGGAGAAGTAGAGCTGGAATATAAAGTGGCTTAAACAGGAGCATGCCCGAGCTTCGGTCTTCATTGAGGAGGGGTTATGGTAGATAAAAGAAGGATAAAGGACTTTCCTCAAAGATTTGAGGGATGCAGAGGCACTTCGGGTAGGCGGAAAGGACAAGACTGTGAATTTTATAAATCTTTTCCAAGCCATTGAGGATTCACATCAATTGTTGATGCAACATTGTGGTTCTTCCAAACATATCTTATAATGATCATGTCCCACTTGTGAGGACATGCTCTAGGCTATGGACACCCCCCATATCAACATAAAATAGGATGGGATTATTTTAACCTACAATTCTTCTTCTTTTCCTTTTCCAGTCATGTAAATTAATCATAATCAACCATATAAGCATTATTTCAATTAGCTATTAATTTTAAACTGTGATTCGAAACCAGTAAATTGATGTAATCGAATCAGAATCAAATTTTTTCCTGAGTTGTGTTACTCATAGAGCATAGTTTGACTATTTTTTGGGTTTCATGGAAAACATCATGAACTTTTGTGTCTTTTTCATTATTACCCAATTTTTTTCCTAATCCTGTTTAATACAGGATTAGCATGTATAACATGAATTTTCTAGGGCCCCTTTGCAGTTTTTCGGCCTAACAAGTTGTATGTCTCTTTGGAGTATTTGATTGCTCAACATTTTATTTCTACCCCATACACAGTATAGGTTTAACAATATGGTACTCCAATTTTATCTGGGGGTTCACTTTGGAGGTTTACACTCTGATGAGTATTTTTGTCTTTTTCACTGGCAATTTATAGTCTTGCCAATTAGAATTTTTACAGATGTTTTAGGTCTAATAGATTTGACCAAAAATTGGTGGGGGTAGGGGCCCCAATGTAGGATTAATCATCTGAGAATGTACAAATAATCTCGGACATGAATGCGGGATTTTTATTCACCCTAAATTTGTGTGTTTTGGATGCATATGTGGCATGAGAGACATATTAGTCATACAGAGGTAGGAGAGGACTCTCCTAAGGATATATTTTCCTTTGGATGATCTTTGTTTTATAGGAGACATATGCAAGTCCACTGAGGCATGATAAGAATAGTCAAACAAAGGTGTCTGCATGACACTGGCCTTCCATCTCTGATAGCCAGGGTGAATTTATAACACTTTGGTTTTTTTTTGAGGATGGGGGGCCATAGTTGGGGGCCAGTCTGAGGAATGATGTTTGAAATTTTTAGTGGAACTTATATTAGCTTGGAAACAAAACCCACATGAATTATACTTTTTTAAGGGAGGACTGACGAATGGTAAAAATTAATTTCATACAACCAGGACACTTGACACTCATTATGGTAGATCATTTTACTCTAACCCAATGAGGGTAAAATATTCATCAGTATAGTTATAAATTCCTTTCATGTTTGGGAATTTGAAAATGGAAAGATATGTAAGCCATTATCCAGGGGTTTCTGAATCTAGATAGTTAGATAAGACATAATGGTCATATGGACATATGGAAACTATAAAGGACTCTCCTAGGGATCAATTTACTTTTGGATGATGGTCATTTTATAGGGAAAATATGTAGAGCCACCATAGAATGATCTTCATAGTCAAACAAAGGTATTTGTAGGACAGTAGCCTTTCATCTCTGATGTCTTTGAAGGATTAAAAATATTGGAACCTTTTCTAAAATGACCTACGGCTTCGGAACATGGGTGTACCTAAGCATGAAAGGGGTAATTTCTTTGGCTTAACATTACCAGGAAACCCAGGAATATGTGGGGGAATTTTTTTCATATGATGATCAATATTAACGCATATGGTTAGGGTATCTTTATTTTAAAAAATCCTCAAGAGATACCAAAGTTGAATTGGTCTAGGATTTTCTGATATATCTAGAATGTGGGTTGGAAAGAGAATATAAACAATGGTTTTGAGGATTATTGAATTAGGATGGATGTAATGATTCTTGGAAGCTAACATGAATACTGAGTTAGGAGAGGACTCTCCTAAGGATGAATTTTACTTTGTTTGATGATTTTTTAAAAGAGAAATATAGAGGGTCACCTGGGCATGATGTGAATAGTCAAACAAAGGTGTCCACTGGACACTGGCCCTCTATCTCCAATGGCCATGGAAGATTAAGGATATTCAAGATTACTCAAAGCACAATGTTTTAGGTATGGTAGGAGAGTATCCAGATACATTAGAAACATTTGGGCTATGATTCACTCATGGGAGTAGGTAATCTCCTACATATATCTGACTCATACGTAGGGTGATACATTCATCCCCTATTTGAAGTACCCTGTATTTTAACATCATAAGGAAAGGACCTGAGGTTCTTTATGTGGAAGGGAAGCATAACATGAATTTCAAGGTCATGCTGCTAGGGAAAAAACTCTAGGACTAATTTTCCACGGTGTCATGGTAGATCCCCTGCTGAGATACCTAAGCTCATTTGAGTTGTGATCGATATGAGACACAATGGATTACAAGGATTTTAGATCACCACTTAATAATATAATAATGAACGGAAGGTATCATTTTATTCTTAAACCTTTGTTATGTAGTTTATTGTCATATGGGGTGGATATAGTGTAATCCTATTGTGAAAGAAGGGAAATATGACCACTCTTAAGAAAACATATATATATAACTTGTTCGGGTTTTTTTACATTGATTTAATTTCTTCGCAGAGAGAGGGGACATTTCAATATTTTTTGTGGCTAGGTTCAGATCATAGAGTTTGGTTCCACCACATATCTTCTCAAGGGAAAATCGAGTTGTATAGGATCCCCAATGAGCATTAATTGTGTAGTTTTTTCCCTCATGTAGGAAGGGAATCCATTTCATTTGAGGATTCCTAGATAAGATATGAATCTAAGCATGGCCATGGAGAGGTATAGTTTAATGTAATGTAGTCATGACCCTTCCAGCCTTGCATTTTAGAGTCGCACGGTAAGGACGTTTTCTTCATAGTTTAGAGTCATGCAGTGCAGACATTCTATCACAAAGACCACAAATAGCTTTAATTTTATTGTGGTCAGGATATTCAAGAATTCATTAGACATGAGTGATGATAGAAGGTGTAAACCATATTCCTGAGGGGGCTTGGGTCAGGAGAAATGACATGGGGATAGGAAGCCATGGGTTATATTGAGGTAGGATAGGACTCTCCTGATGACGGATTTTCCTTTGGTCAATGGTCATTTTGTTGGCGACATATGTATAGCCACCGAGGAATGATGTTTTTAATCAAACAAAGGTGTCCACAAGACACTATCCTTCCATCTCCGTTGGCCATGAATATTTATGGGGAACCAAGATTTTTCAGGAATATAGAGTTTATAAAAAGGTAATGATGTGTCTGGGAATGTAAGAAATATCTACACCATAATCATCCACGAACTGCTGAATCTTCTACTATGATTTGACTTATATGTAGGGCGTCATGATCTTTTCACTCCTTACAAGTATCGTAATTCAAACTTGAAATTTCCATCATCTCTTTAAATTTTTTGTGTTGGAAATTGGGGGCATGTGCGAGATCTCATAACGTTGAGAGTCGGGTTAGATATGACTCTTGAGGAACCTTGCAATTTATCATCATGTAGTTAGGATCTTTCATGGATTCCCCTATACATGTCTGACCTATACATGGAAGAATGTTCATTGTTGTCTATTTTTTTGGGTGGCTGGACTGGGACAAAGGATTCAAGAATCACCACATATCCCAATGATGAATGGGAATCATTCCGCACGTAGTTCTGAATGCTCCCTACGAAGGTCTGGTCCACATGTCATGACGTGAGAGGGAACTGGTCCACATGTCATGACATGAGAGGGATTTTTTTTAATTTATGGTTGGGCCCAGATGTCAAATAATGTTGTCACTACATATCCTAAAAGGGTAGGAATGAGGCCATACATAGTTCTAAACATTCCCTACACCGATCTGACTCAGGTATAACAGTATGGTCATTTTGGTTTCATCCACTACGGGTGTCGGGTCTATCATATTCTTATATATTTTTTGTTCATAAGGGAATCCTTACCACCGATCCTAAGCTCATGTGAGTGATACTTGATGTGAGAAACAAGGAGTTACAAGGATTTCCCTCATAATATGGGGAGATAAGGGATACGGTTTGGGCCAAGATCGAGGGTTGAGGAATCTCTATGAATCCCACTGATGAATGAGAATCAAGTCATATATAGTTCTTTAGGGACCTTATATTGTATTTTCATGCGATTATGATGATTTATTCTATGTTGTTTAACGTCTTGCAGCTAGGATGAAATAATATGTAGTTTAGAGTCATGAAGAGACAACAATGGCATCACAATTTAATGTTGGGTTGTAGGGAATAATACCATACTATTTAACATCGTGTGGTTAGGATGATAAATCATAGTTTAGGGTCATAGATTTTGGACTATATACGTCACCGTTACACGATTTACTTCTTCAAAAACCATTCACTAGGGGGATCCATGATGAGCTACCCATCCATTGATATCAAGGAATATTATCTATTATAATAGACCCTATACATTACATACATTCCCTCCCACATTGTCTCATTATTTGGGGGTTTCTTCCCAAGTATCATCAGGGTTTTGAGTACCAACACTATCTCTCCTTCGAGGAAATACCTAAGGAAATCCTTTTTGTTGAAGCCTCCTGTGATCCGATTTTTGTAGACTTCGTAATGGTGTAAGGTTTGTATCCTTTTTCTTATCTAGTGATCCAACTCATTAAAACATTTCTAGGATTTCTCATCCATTTATAGTTGATCACAAATCACCACAAGGAGTGATGGAACTTGAATTTCAATGGTACAAACCACCTTTTCCCTATATACTAGTGAGTATGGGGTTGCCTGGGTGGCCATGCAAGTCGTTGTCTGGAAAACCCATAAAGCATTAAGGAGTTTGTCTGTCCATGGTTCCTTATCTTTATCTACCATATTATAGAGTACGTTGGACATAGTCCTGTTGAATTCCACTATATACCCATTTGTCGCTATATGGTACATGGATGAATGGTTGTATTTGATTCCATACTCCTGGTATAACTTGTCCAACTCATCAGAGCATATGTTAGCGCCATTATCTGTCAGTATTGTATGAGGGACACAAAATCTAGTAATGATGTTGGCCTTCACAAAGCTAACGATTATTTTTTCCTCGACCTCTTTAAGGTTCATGGATTCATCCAATTTAGAGAAGAAGTCATTTTCTATGAGAATGAACTTGAATTGTTTAGCTATGGTGGGAGGATATAGTCTCACAACATCAATCCCCAATATGAAAAATGGTCACGACTTCTTAGTTGTGTGTAATAGATCCAGGGGTTGGTGGATAAAATTAGCATGAACATGGCATGAATGGAACTTCATGGTGAATGTGGCAAAATCTTGTATCATAGTGGGCCAATAGTATCCAGTCCTTCAAATTTGATGGGAGAGATTGGTGGCTGATTTTTGTGTTTCACAACCTCTAGCATGCACTTATATCATGACAGAAGTGATATCTTCTCCATAGATTCACCTGATAAGGACTCTATCAAGGCCTCATTTGTAGAGAACCTTTTCTTTGTTTGTTCCATTATATAAGAAGAATATAACTTCTCGCCTCTGGATCTGTTATCTTCCCGCCTGATTTGGTTGGAGTTCCCCCCTCTGGAGGTAATTTTAAATGGAATTCATCCAGCCAGTGGTGTGATCATAATGCTCAGAAATGGGGAAAATCTTGTCAATTTACTCTATATTGTTTTGAATAATTGTAAAGACCATCCAATGGTGGGTAATGTTGTTGAATATTTAATCCTGGTTTGGATCATCCAGGGTTTTATCTGCATTTTGCAATGCATCGGTTTGATCATTTTGGGATTGGTGGATATAGGTTCATGTCGGTTCTGATGGGGATTCTGTCATCATTTCTCGAACATAGTCCATCAAAGGTACCAATACTTCTTTCATAATGTAATATTCACCACTTACCTTTTTGATGACTAGCTTTGAATCCCCTTTTATCTTTAGTTGTTCGGCTCATGCATAAAGTGATAGCTCTAGGACTTCAATGAGGTACAGGTATTCTGCTTCATGATTTTTTTATCCCTCTAAATGAAAGAAGGAGTAAGGCATGAATGTATTATTGGGGGATATCGGTATAACTCCAAGCCCTACTTTGTTGAGCTTGGGATCCTCCATAATTTTCCTTGTCGGGCTTCTTTAATCACCATAACAGTATATTTTTCATGCCTGGGGACCTTCTTGGATAGAGAACACTTCTTTATACGGATGTTCAGCATACAACAGGGTTGTTTTATCTGAGGGGTGCTACATCGAGAATCCTACTAACATCCTACATTTGATAGAGTTCTGGGTCATGTACCTTATGTAAAACTATTTTAGGATGACTACCCACTCTGATAGGCATTAATTTGCCATGGGATGATTGAGGATATACTTGAGCGAGTTGTAGTGGAAGACCATATGGACCTCATGGTGCTGCAGGTAATGCCTGAATTTATGAACTGCAAATATAGGGTCTAGGAAGTTCTTTTTTATTCTTTAATATTGATTCTCAGCATTGATAATTGTTCGAGTAAGGTAATATAGGTTGTTCTCTCTATCTGAATCATTCTTCTGCGTGAGGAAAGTTCCTAATGACCATACCAATGTGGTTACGTAAAAATGAGTGGTATCCCCTCAACTAGAGCCATCAGCACCGATGGGTTTAAGAAAAATATTTTGAGAATGTTGAATGGTTCTTGACAATCATTATCACACCCATATGTTACCCATTTTATCATTAAACTGTTGAAAAGTAAAAATTTACCCACAAGGTTGGCTATGAAGAATCAGATGTAGGCCAGGTTCCCCTAGAGACCCCTCAACTCAATGAGGTTGTGAGGTGAAGACATGCTGAGAATGAATTTTTTCTTCTCATGGTTGAATTCAATGTCACGATGGAATGCAATTTAGCGGAGGAATTTTCCAAAGGTAATCATTAAAGGACACTTTATAGGATTCAACTTCAAACTATTTTGTGGTAGTTTGTTGAAGATGGTTTCAAGACCTGTTAGGTGGTTTGAGCACTGTCGTGATTTAACCACTAGATCATTGATGTATCACTAAGTGAATTTTCCCAGGAAGGGCTTGAAAAATCAATTCATGGCTCAATGATATGTAGCATCTACATTTTTCATACCAAAGGGCATAACATTAAAATAGAACACTTCCTGGGGTCTCTGAAAGGAGCAACATTTTCATCTGCTTGGTCCATTCAGATCTATTTGTATCTAGAATAACCATCTATGAAAGAGAGGGTTGCATATCTAATGGTTTCATTGATAAGCAATTCTGTGATTGGGATGGAGTAATAATCTTTTGGGTAGTGCTGATTGAGGTCCCTGAAGTAGATGGAGACTCTAATCTATCCTTTATTTTATTTGATAGAGACTATGTTTACCATCCATATCAAATTTTAGATATCCCAGATGAAGTTGGATTTGATTAGCTTGTCAAGTTTAGCCTCTATTTTGGAAGTATGAATCTGGTGGGTCATTCTGGATACCATCTTATAGCTACGATGGTCTTTTGGTAGACCCAAATGATGAGTGGTGACCTCCGGATCGAGGCCTGGCATTTCTATGTAGTTCCAAGAAATCACATCTTGGTTATTATTTAGGAAAGAGGTATATGGAACTTTCTCCTCGAAAGTCATTGCCAAACTAATCATAGTGGGTATCGGGTCATCATCGGTTCTTAGGTTTATCTCTCTATGTTAATCGATTGTGGTGGATACACCTTCTTCGAATCGGGAGGGGAATCTTTGAGGTCTTATTCTTATTCTTCTTTATCCTCTTCATCATCTTCTTTCCTCTTATAATGGATAGTGGAGTCTCAAGATGAACACTCTTGTGTTGGGAAATAAATTTTCTTCTGCCTCAGTGATTAATGTGGGATCTATATGGTGTTATGAGAATGGGTTAGAAGCATCTTTTTTTGGGATTTCCCTAACATCATTGGATCTGGAATGCTCTTCAGCATCTTTATAATTGGTGGGAAAAATGGAAATCATGCTGAAGACTGTGTCTGTATCTGATCTTGAACTTATTAATTCAACTTGGTTGATGGGTAGTACATACTCATCCCCAAGCTGTTGGAGGGGATCAAAGGGAGCCATTTCCAACCCATTTGTGTCAGTGATCTAATCAACTTCATCAGCAAAATAATGATTATCTTCTAGTTGATAGAACCCTGTATTGATATAATGTAACTCATAGGATTCAAATGGGGATTTATCGGTATGAAATGTATTGTTTTTTTCCCTTAGCGAAATATTTGATGCACTCTGGTAAGATGACTGAATCATAGAGTGTTGTTGCAGGCAGGGCCTCCCTAGCATTATGTCGAAGACCATACTTTTCTGCACTACCAGAATCTTGGACTCAAACATGAGGTCTCCAAGCCATGTTTTTTGCTTGATTCATCTCAACAGATTCTTCTCTCTTTTGTTGTATCCTAGTAGAGTTATGGTGTAGGGTGTTAGACTTTCCTCATCATAGACTAACCAACAAAGTATTTATAGTTGGAGGTGGTTGACACTTGAGTCATTGTCGATGAAAATTCATCAAACATAAATGTCGTTTATCTTATTAAACACATATAAGGGTTTTATGTTTCCTTGCATGATAGTGTCTTCATAATTTTCTATGAAGTAGATTACAGTGTGGAATTATTCGGGATTTGTTTCTGTTCAATAGATTTTAGTAGATGCTACTTCATCCTCGAATTCATGGGACTTAGTAAGGGATAAATAAGTTTCTCCCTAAGGACTATAGACAAACTCAAGGAATCCAAGACCAACAGATTTATTGGTACTGAGGATATCTACTTTAGAATATCATATTTTTTCTCTATAAGTTTCCACCTCCCAGCATGGTGATGCACTTTCATGGGTGCTTTAGGGGATTGAGCATTGGACATAGATGGTCCGACCTCTATGACAGGAGCTGATGGCACTGCTTTACATTCTATGATCGGCCAAACTAGTCCACCTATATGCCTTGGGTGATTGGATATCTATTCATCCCCAAATGGATTCTCCAAGATGACTAGTCTTGGATTTCTTCTTTCAAGGACGTAGAAACACTCCGGTTCTTGATGTGTCTTCTGGAGGGTTATTATGTGAGTTTCCACAATATTAATAGTCTGAGATAAGGCATGGCTAGGAATTTGACTCCTATCATGATCATGCCTTCCAGGAAACTCTCAGCCTCTACGACCTCTTCCTACAACTCTCTTGTAGGACACAGGGAATTTGGGTTTATGACCAGTCTTTATCAGATAAGGGGTCCATCAAGTGAATGACATTAATGGACCCGAAGATTAGTTATTGATCCTATAATGCCTCTCTCTGACTATCTTCTTCTGAATGTGTCATTTAGGGGGTCAATGCCCATTGTCCAAGGTCTGCTAGCATGAAGTCTGAAAGTGTCATGACTGGCTTCGTCTTTGGTGTCATCTCATCTTCTTACTCTTTCTTTCTGCCATTCTGGACCCTAGAGGACTATGACATTATGGATGATGGTTGTGTCACATCAGGAGCAATTGGGGGCATAGTTGGTTTCATAACTATGCCTGGAGGATTCCATGACCTCATTTGACTTTATTATGGGTCATACAATTGTAAAATTATGTCCCCTTATTGCTTGTTACTTCATTCATTATTATTACTATCTTGGGTCTAAGGTGGAGACATACGCCACTTGTGATGGCAGCGGACCCAACATGACTTTTTTGGAATCCACTATATTTTTTAGTTGATCCTTCAAGATGAAGCACTCTTGGATTGTGTATCCCTGTATATGGTGATAGGGAAAATAATTTGGACAGTGGTCTAGTCCCACATAATCGGCTTGCTTTGGCTCTAGTAGCCAGAGCAAGTCGAAATTCATTGCAAATATAAACTAGTCACAAACATGGTCATATCAGAATGAGTAGACTTTATTTATTTTCTCCTCAATCTGGTTTCTTTTAGAACCCCTTCACTCATATGGGTATGGTGACGGTGGTTGTTGGCATCCAGGGGGTCCCGCACAGTTTTGAGGAGGCCTCACAACTGGAGCTGGTGTCGGGATTGTCTTAAGCGTGATTGAAGCCACTTCATATTTTCCCATTCTTTTTCCTGGGGATGATGGGGCCACATGGGACTTGAGATTGGTCTCCTACAAGGAGAATTCTATCCATTGGGAAACAGAAGGGAAAACTCATAACCCAGTTATGTACTCCACGGTGATGAACAGTGTTCGCAATTCATCATGGAGGTTATCAATTCACATATCGAGCATTTCATAATGGGGGAGTGGCCAGTTCAGGTAGTCAATCAGGCCTTTCTATCAGGAAATGATGTTTGAAACACTTTCATTCTCTTGCTACATGAAATTCATGAGATCACTGACCATTGTATTAGGAAATGTCAAACTGAACTAGAAGAGAAAATTTCGTCGGATGTCCTTCAAGCCTGTGATTGAGTTAGCTGGCATGCCAGTATACCATACGAAGGCTGAACCCTACAGGGTTCGCACGAAGCACCTAAGTTTCAAAACTTCTTTCTAATTTGGTGTTCCCATGATGGAATCACACTATGAGGCATAGTTCATTAGGTGTTGTTCTAGGTCTCCCAAACCATTGAAAAATGGAATACGGTGTTCCCAAAGTTTGGAGGTGGTGGAAGGATTGTCACCCAATCAAGGTAGGGTGTGAGCTCTGGTTGAATCCAAGCACGCCACACTTATATGGATTCTAATCGAGATATCAAATTCTCTATAGTATTCAATATCCTTGATTCATATCCTTCTAAACATGAGCTTGGGCAGGTGCATCAAGGGTCAAAGATGAATGTTACAGATCTGTGGTAATATAGGGTGGATACCCATCCAAGGGTGTCCTTTTGGGTTTTCCTAATTATACTCTGGTTACATTATTAGTGGAGGGAAGTGTTGATGTCCTTCTAGGAATAGATTTAAGTAGTTTAATGATTCTAATGGTGGATATGATGTTCATTAGAGATTATCCACATTTATTGGGATGAGTGTTTGTGACAGGGGAACCTTTTCAAGGAACACATGTTGACATTCCTCTCAACAAACACATCAGAGAATTTATCTCCCTCAACACAGCTCGACATTGATTCGCATGATCTCTTTTATTTCTTCCTCCTTTTTGGTGAATCTCTCCTCGAGAGTGAGGGACACATTCTCAAGGTAGGAGGAGGTGATTCATTGATTACTTGTGATTTATTCTTCTACTTGTTTCAGATTCATGTGGGAGGTAATAAAAGATTAACAAAAGGGGAACCCAAATTTAGAACAACTCTCTTGTTCTGGGTATTCACACCATCAAGCTCGGTGTGGGATGCCTCTGGGAGGGAACCATATTCCATTGCACCCTCTCCCTCTATATCATTTCCTATGAAATATGTGGGGTTTACATTTACCATGTTCAATGATTCATACCACATCGGGGGTGGTGTACCCAGGGTTGAATGGTAGGAAATATTTATGTGTCCTTTATTGGATATTCTCCTTCCATTATAAGGTATTATTTGGGTTTCTTGGAAAAAATTGATGCCACGGGATCCCTGATATAACCTCATAATGTGCCCTCATCTATAAGGGTATGAACCACGAGATGAGGTGGAACTTTTGACCTTCCTACTCATCATTCCTCCTAGATTGGATAAGATATATATTCTCTATGTGGGAACCTAAGGTAAAAATAGCCCCTGCCATACGGGTTGGATTTACCCATTCATCCACTAATACACAATAGCTTTAATTTGTTGGTTTTATGGGGGAATTTTGAGTTAAAAATCCCCCAGCCCTGTAGGATAGGGTAGTTCCCGTATTGCTGCGATAGCCACCGCTATTTCTACCTTTTTGATTTCACGAACTCCCACAAATGTGTGATCCGAGTATGGAACTGGATCCAAACAGGATTTATACACTTTCAAAGACATGAGAATTTATTTATAATTGGATTCCCTTAGGTAAGAAGCCTTCTATATTTTCTTGGTTTCCTAGCTCATATGTTTTTCGATGGCTTGATCTCGTTGAGCTTGATGCATTTCAGACTTAATCTAGGCCGATTTTTTTAATATTCCATCTTTCTTGATTAGGGTTATCATTTTATTCCTAACTTTGGGTATTGATATTGCAATATGTCATTTCGAATGCGTTCTGCTGGACTGGATGTGGGGTGTTGTGTAGAGATTCATGTTCTTTCCATCCCCAAATATAAACTTCAGACGGGGTGTTTCCAATGAGGCAACACAACTTATGGTGTGCGTAGAGGCAAGCCAATTGAATGATTTTCTTTTGCCTTTATGATTGTGGCTACCGTATAGATGGGAGGGATTCTAGGTCGATTAGATGGCCAAGCTCTCCTAATAAGTTGACATGGTCTACAAACCCTTTATAGGGATAGAAATGATCTTTTATCTAGTGAAGATTTTTCTAGATATTAAGGAAAACATTATGTATACATTCCTCAGACAGCTCCCTCGGTATATTGAAGTGAGAAGTGGTCGTGGGCCAATACATCCCTGGTATATTATCCTTACCTAGTTTACTTCTCACGATCAACATATCATACTGTTATTTTTCTAGTGACTCCTCTAATTGATATGATCATCTTAAATACTTCATAATAATTTAATTCTA
Organism: Viscum album; assembly: GCA_963277665.1. Lineage (NCBI taxonomy): Eukaryota > Viridiplantae > Streptophyta > Magnoliopsida > Santalales > Viscaceae > Viscum > Viscum album. The sequence continues at coordinate 661,689,766 of OY728128.1, forward strand.
AGAAACTAGGATGGTGGGAACCTCATTGATATGTGAACAACATAGGGGTGTCTCAAAATATGATTGTAGCCTCAAACCGCACTTTGGATGATAAAGGATATCACTCATCAAAGATAGAGTGTCTGGTATTTCTAACTCCATATTTCTGAGTACCTCATCATAGGAGGGATTTCTCACATTTTTCCCAGAAAAGGGAGGGCCTTCTCACCGGTATGAATTTTGATTGTGGGGAGGACCTTCACAATTGATGTTACAATGGTGTGCGCTATAATTGCAACTTGATGCCCAACCTTGGGGAGTTTCTCTATGGTGTATACCATGGGGAGGGCCTTCAAAGAGGGCTATAGTGAGGGTAGGACCTTCTTGCTGCTTAATGTCCATGAGAGAAGGACCTTCTCGATGACTACAATGATGGAGAGGACTACTATCACAGCTTCATATCTGGCTATATGGATAATTTTTTAAATTTACATCCAGGGGAGGGCTTTTAAGATATACTACAATGAGGGGAAGACCTTATTGTTTCATGATGTTACTATGGGGGGGGGCTTCATAGCAACTTTGATTATGGGGAGGGCCTTCACAATGATAGTTATCATGACAAGGACAACCATCATGACTTGACATTCAACAATAGAGAGAAGCATATCTACAGCGTATACCCTTTTGAGGACCATTAGTGAAGAAAATAGTAAGGGTAGAACCTTATTTCTATTTGATCTTTAAGTAAAGGGGATGGCTCCTCTGACACACATTAAGAGATAGGCTCTCTTGATCAATCATTGCTAGCCCACGGAGTAATCCCCTATGGGTTCTCTGGGAAGGACCATCAGAGCTGTTGATAGCAACATTTTGTGGAGGGACATTGAAATTACTACTTCCACTTCAATAATTTGGTAATGTACTGATAGTTTCATGATCCTTTATTGATATATAGTCTAGATAATCAAGAACTCCAGCTTTTAGTAGATCAGGATCACGTACGTGCTCTTCATTTTATGGTTGCCTTTGGTGCATTTCATTTTTGGGTGCTCTCTTGCAGGTAATCGAGGTAATCTACTATTGGTAACTATATTCACGTACAGGTCTCTATCTTTTTGGGTCCCATGGTGTCTTCAAGATATGCCGACAGACATATTTGGTTTTGGAAGTGATATATCCCTACCCTGGAGTGGCCACCATGCTGGACCGACATCCCCCAGTTGGAACGGGTATTTGTTCCCGATCCGGTTTTCTGTGTATCACAGGATATTGTTGTTGACCTCCTAGATTAGATTAGGGATTCATAACTTCTCTAGAGTGACTAACAAATTTCGTGAGCAAGTCATTCCATTTGAGGAAGTCTGGTTTTGGTCTTGGTTCCCCGCCTTTTCCACCGATGTGATGATATATTGGAATATTTAATGGATATGGTTTGGAATCGAAGTCTGATCTTCCATCATTACCAGGATGTGATGTGATACATCTTTGGATAGAATGGATATGAAGGCCCATTCTGGTCTTGGAGCATGATTTTTTCCTTCTCTGGTCCTCCGTAGGTTTTCAATAGATACTAGAAGTTCTCCATGGCCGGGATTGAGGAACGAGTCTACCGCTGGTTGTCTTCTCTGGTTTCTATTGTATTGGAATGGTGGGATTCATATTCATGGGAAGGAATTTTTATCTTCTCTCTTTGTGAAGTATTTTTCACAGGGAATTTTATGAATCTATAAGAATTTTACTCTCCTCATATTTGAATGCTTCCTTATTTGGATGTCATGCTTGATATGCTTCAGCAAATATTTGTGTCTTCCAGTAGCCAGTTGCCATCAAATTTTTATGGTGGGATTCTTGTGCATTTCTAGATATCCACATTTACCTTTAATTTTCTACTATGTCTACATGGAGGGACCATAGAGCACTAAAAATAATGTTCATGTTCTTGTATTGTGCCACCCTATTTTTGTGGTGGGCTTGAGTGGAGGGGACAAAGTCATATGTCTTCCCGTTGAATGCCACTGTGTTTGTACGATTGAGTTTCTCCTAAAGAATCATGGTGATATCCTATTCTTCATTATATTTTTTCCACCCTCAGTAGGTAGCCCGAGGGGCCCACTGTCTTCTAGACTTCAGAATGTCCCCTTAGCATAAGATCCTCTTCAGAGTACAGATAATTGGTCACCCGGTGTTAGTGGCAATGCTCTATGGTAGGGGCCCATGTGTAGGACCCCTGTGTAGCTCAGATGAAGTAATCTGCATCGAATTCCTCTACCTCCCTAAGATAAGGGAGGTACTTGTTGTCACTCTCTAGGGATAGGATCCTGAAATGGTTTGAGACAACCACTAGAGTCGCCTTTTTTTGTGGTGTCGGCCGTGAAAAGTGATCTTTTGCTGACTTGAGATCTTGTCTTGCGACCTCCAATGTGTGGAGAGTTCCATTTCGGTGGTACTACCTAATCATTGTGATGTATACCCTACATTTAAGACTCTGGGTAGGCATGGGGGTCCTAAACTTCATTGGGGCCCTGATTACCTGCAGGATCACTAAGGCACGAGTCTGCATTGATTGTCAGGATGCCATTTGGATCGAAGTTTGATCTAAAAATACCTGATATATATATATATTAAATATATAGAAAACAAAAACCCATAAATCAGCATCTCTTAAACATATTCATATTGTATTATTTAGCATCCCCCCCTTGAGGTGATGGGGCTTGAGTATGGTAGAACCATCCCCCTTGGTTGAGGATTCCCATCGGTTTCACCATTTTTTCTTTGCCACCGAGGAATCACATTTTTGGGTTTGGGGAAAATGAAAATAATTGTATGAAGAGTGATGACAATTCATTTGTTATTATAAAGACATTTATGTCTCCATTTTTTTCAACCCGATCCATGTCGTTATCCTTTAGGGGGAATTAGATTGACCCCATGGGGACTAGGCAGTTTATCTTTTCTGTAATGAGAAGGAGGTTCTATAGTTAAATGGTCCTAGAGAGTGATTGCATGGGGTAAATTATTTTTGAAATTGGTCATCTTAGGATATGACTTCCGAGAATGGTATCCAATGGGTTTATTTGTGGAGATAGAAACCCCTAACAGACAAGGTATCCATAATTCATAGACCTAATTTCCAAAGGCAGGTGCTTATTGGATGGTGAATTGGCCAACAACACTTAAGGACTCCATTGGTCGATAATATTGGAGGTCGGGTTCATCAAATCATTTAGGGGGGGGATTATTTCTTATTTTGTGACTCTCTTATAGATTTAAGCTATTTTCATATGTTCGTGAATCCTTGGTTCATTCTCGAAGAGTGTATACACATTCTACCCCTAATTTTCACGATAACCATGGACATACATGGATTCGATGCTATGGAGGCAATGTTGACTTAATCCATACAATGAGAGACTATGGATTTTATTTTCAACTAGGAGGGACAGAAGGTCACCTGATGTTGGGATTGGACCAATGAGATGGACTTTTTATGCACCCTCAGGAGATGAATCAGAGCCCACGTAGTTCGGTATGGGTTGGGGATTATGAATGGAAGATGCATGTTTGGAGGGAATGGTTGGGTAAACCCTTTTTTAAGGGAACCCTTTGGAGCTCATTCCTTCAAGGAGGCATCCTATGTATCATGGTTTGAACAAGAATAAGAGGTTTTTGTAGTTTACAATATGGGGCTTATGCATTGAAGCTTCCCATTTGTGGGGACATCATTGGGTTGACCCTTTTGGATGAGAAACCTTTTGAGATCATGTCTTTAAGTAGGCATCCTACATATCCTAGTTTAACAAGAATCGGAGTTCTCGTAGTTCAGAACCTAGGGCTTACGTATGAAAGATTCACATTTGAGGGGACATGATTCAGTGAATCCTTTTGGATGTGAACCCTTTTGATCTCATGCATTTAAGAAGGTTTCCTACGTATCCTAGATTGAAACGTAGTTAGAGATTTCATATTTCATAATATAGGGATTATGCATGGAATCTACCCATTTTATGGGACATGAATGGGTGGACCCTTTTGGAAGGGTACATTTTTGACCTCGAGCCTTCAAGCTAGCATCCAATGTGTCCTGGTTTGAACATGAATCAGAGTTCTCATAGTTCAAAAGAGATAGTTGTGTGGATGTGGAAATTTTCACAAATATTTAATCCCAAGTGATTCATACTCGCTCTGAGAAACATGTGTATATGATAGATTCAAAAAACCACACCCCTCCTCTCCTTCTAATGATAGAGGTCAGGCCTATGGTGGAAGAAGCCGAGGCGATGGTGAGAGAAGGAGTGGATCGATGAACCATTAAATGTGGGATGACATTGGGGGTCATACAGCATGGCTCCCAGAAGGTTAGGTACATACCTCACTGGGAGAGACCCAGAGTGCACTGGGGGAAATGAGAGGAATGTTTCCTCTCATTAAAAGGAGAATAGAATATGATTTCTTTGATTGATCACTGCTCCACATTGAATGTTAAAGAAAGTGATCACCCTTAATCCCTATAACGTGGAGATTCACATCAACATCCCAAGGTTGGAGTCTGAGTTACTATGAGAATTTAGAATTACAGACAACCCTGGAGTTCAATCCATTATGGGGACATCCATTGTGACTCCACTTTACATGGGTATGTAGACTCAGAGGGGCACACTAAAGCACCCAATGATCTGATCATATGAGTTCAGTGGGTTTGGATGAGGCTTCGGCCAGATTCCAGTGGACTTGTTTATGGGGGAGCTGTGGAGGACTGGATGGTAATGGAGGGACAAGATATTAACCAAACATAAGGACACCTAAAGACGCCCCCTTCCATGTATTGTTTTATTATTCAGGATAGGGGAGCTCTGTATACCGTAGTGGTTTACGGGTAGAGGGCCGTATGCGTAATGAAGTAGTACGCGATCATGGGTATTGAAAACCACATACTAAAGTGGTACATGGTATTGGATGTGGTTCGCCATGCCAATTTAGGTGCCATCCATGTACCAACACAGTACGCATCGTAGGGTTCAATCATCATAATGATACACTATGTGGAGCACCATATTGAAAGACGGTCCAGGAACCTGTTGTTGATGGGGAGTTCATCAGTGAGGAATTTTTGGTTGGTGGTAACAATAACTAGGTTCATGGTTTTCCCGTTATTATTAATTTCCATATTTTTATTGTTCACAACTAGTTATACCTGCAAAAATGTGGTCTATGGTTTGGGATTCGTTGATGATTCAAAACCAAAGTCGGAATCCTCTATGAATTATTTCTTCCACTCTCAAGGATATCCTCTATGATTTCTTTATCTACCCCTTTATTCTTCCTCCTGTTCTCCTTTTATAGGGAATTGGGGAAAATAATATCTATGTGAATGAAACACCATTTACAGAGTCCCATAATGAGATATCTCAATCCACAGAAGACATAGTCAACCGGGGTTTGTAGAGGCTAAGGTTCGCAAGTCGTGGTTCGTGAAACCCTATAAATTTTCTTCTTCCTCAAACTTATGAGTTTTCAAGATGGTCTGGGATGGCCTTCATGCGCTTTATTCTGCTAAAGATACAATTATCATCTTCCTAGGTTCGTTGGCCATCGCTCCACAGGATAGCGCCTTACAGGTCCTTCCACATTCTGGTGGTTCTCGATTCATTCATTCCATGATCCCTTCCTAGTGGGGCTATGCAGGTCACATAAAACTCTTTAGAAATTTAATTTCTTCATGTTTCTTCCCTAGTTTGCAATTCAATTTTCATCTATTTTCTTTGATGGACCTTTTGGGATGCTTGATTCCTTCTATAAAGTGCATGTAGGAGTATTTACTTCCCTTTATGATGATTTTAGGACCCTACAAATATAAATTTCTCTCGGTTTTTTTGACATTGTCTATCTATTGGTTCACATTAAAAACTAAATATTTTTCTTTATTAAAGTTATCATATTCTAGTTATACCTTAAAAAAGATAATGAAGTAGTTTCCCCACACAATTTATTTTATAACACACAATGAATTTGGAGTAACTGGGTTAAAATAATGAATGAATTATATTTATTTAATGATCATCATTCAATATGAACACATCTTCAATTTTAACTCATTCTGTGTAATTATAATCTCATTAATTTCTTACATCACTTTCACCACATAAAAATCACGGAGATCTTAAAATATTCTATTAAATCAAATACCTTTTTTTGATATGAAATTTATTTTATATTGATGATACAAATAATATTTAAGAATCATATTCATCATCCATGAATATTTTATAAGAATATTTTTCACCATCACATACTTCCTGAGGTTCCTTAACATGAAGTGCTCACTTTGACACACTATATTTTATTTTATCTCATAGTATTATATTCAAGTATAATACCCCATGATTTTAGTATATATTTTATTTTTTAGCAAAATGGTGTTCAATTTCATAGACCACAAAAAATACTTAGCATAAACAAACAATGAAATAATATCATTTGAAAATGACTATAATGAACTCATCGTTGGATTAACGAGTATGAATAAAAGTAAAAAAAATTTGAGATATATATGGAGTTGTTTTAGAAAATAATAATAATGAATTTAATTAGTAAATTTAAAATACATCTATTTTTTATTTAGTAAAGAATAAAAATAAATTCATTTTATGCTTCAAAAATTATTTTCATTGAATAATATTTTTTAGTAATTTTATACTTATATTATTGAAATTATTTTTTGGCTAATTATATAAATATTATTTTAAAAAATCAACACCATTTTTTAAATATAATTTTTAAAATTATCTTGAATTTTTTTAATTTTTCTGGAAATATTTTATTTTAATTGAACATAAAAAAATAGTTTTTTTTATATATGTCATTTTTTTATTTTAATTAAAAAAATTTACTCATTTCTATTAATAATTATAAGGTACATTATCCTTTAATTAAATATAATCCATTTGTGTCCATTAGAGAAATATTATACTTGATTTTGGGGTAAAATATTTTTTATTTTAAAAATGGAAGTTTTCTAAAAATTATTTTCGATGCATTTTGAGTAATTTTATTGCAGTTAATTTATACCCTTAATTTTAATTAGATCTTAAAAAATGGATATAATATTTATAATTATAATGTTAAAGTTATTTAAATAAACTAATTACATTTTTGGCCCTAATGAAGAGTAAACAGAGAAAAAATTAATCATCACGGTAATGGGTAAAATTGGACAAATAGGTATAAAACTATAGGTTAATACTTCAATATCACTCTAACAAATTAATTTTTTATGAGAACTAGACTCATACTATATTAAAATATATTTAATTTTATTTACATTTTTCTATGATAATTCCATTTAAATTACATTAAGTAATGTATAAATACAAAATGAAACTCCCATTCTCTTAATATCCTAAATGTTTTTTATGTTTGGAGGAAATATGTTATGAATAGTTATGAATAATTATATTTAATATAAAAAAATTATTTTTATATTAGTAATTTATTTTTAATTTTTACTAATGTAATAATTAACTTAAATTCTTATGCATCACCGGCACAATGATTCTGCAAAGAAGAAGATAAATCCAGTAAATGATTTTAAAAACATTAAAAGAAACTTGGTTTGAATTAATTTTGGTGTTACACATTTTTTGTGATTAATCATAAAGAATTATTAGTGGTAATATTATTTATATTTAAATTTAATTATTATATTAGTACCTTTAAGGAAATATTTTGTGAGTAGTGTTGAAAATGAACTAAATTGGTATTTATTATATAAAATTTATTTTACACATCATTAATAAATAATAAAATTTTATAATAACTAAAAATTATGGGAAAATATATAATCTATTAGATATTATCCATGTATGTTCCACTTGAAATTTATCGACATATAATTTTTAAAATTACTTCTATATCCCTTAAGGATAGAAAAATTAGTTACTATTGTTAATGTTAAATGGAGTTAAAGAAGGGGTTAAACCGAAATACTATGTTTAAAATGATAATTAAATATCACTAAATTATTATTTTTTGAATTTATTTTGTCCTTATCTAGAATGTATTCAATGATAGGTTTCTTTGTATCCATTTTAGATTAGTTTGACACATATTATATAGTAATATTTCTATCATTTATCGAATTTCCACCCACCTCAAATATAAAATTGAATAACCCCCACACTCTTATTATAGTGGAAAAATAATTATATATATAAATATTACACCAATTTAAATAAGTATTAAATGTATTTCATAATAAAAAAAATACTATGAACCATATTCTTTTAGTGTCTTTAGATACTGGACACATTACCATCTTATTTTATGAAAGATATTCAACATCTCTAACAATGTTCCTCTCCCATAATAATGTTTTATACATACCCTAAATAAAACCTGTCTACATAAACTATATAATTGAACCATAAAAATGGTTATTCTAATAAACTCAATAATGGTAAAAATTGGAGACATAAATCAATAATCATAAGTTATAATAAAATGACCATAAGTGCATATAGGCAATATCATAACAAACTAATGGCATTCCCAATCAATAAAAGGTATTTTATCATAAATAATGCCATAATTATTTGTTATAACATCAAAAAAAGTCATAATAATTAGGAAATATCAATAATCAATCCAAATACATTAGATCATATCATAAGTATAAGATATGTGTTTTTGGAATACACACAATCATTAAACATTATTTCATTAGTAATGTTCACATCCAAGAATATCAAAGTATAAAAAATCCTAAAGTAAATTGGGTTCACCGATTACTCCCTAATTTATAAATTCATTGTTCACTCCCATAAGTATCATCATGGAATAATTATCAATGTTTATTTTGTTCACTTCACATCCCATCAGAGTCTAAGACATGGTACACTCCAAAGACAATCGTAGTGGACAATGTGCTATAATGGATTGGGCTCACTCACTATTCTAGTCCATATTATGCCATGATATATCAACCATTACCAAATTAAATGGAGGTTTATAATATTTTGGTACCAAGAATCACATAAAGAAAATAAAATATATGGGTTATATAATCTCATCTAAACATTCATAATTTAAATAATACTCAACACATTTAAATTAAATGGGCTTCATTGATATTTTATCATTTCATCATATCATGACCCATAGATATGAAATGATTTTCATAGAATCAAACATAAATCATCATCATTATAGGTTTTCCAATGAAATTAATTATATGGTATAAAAATATAAATTCCTTATTGAAGGATAAAAATCCATAATGGATGTTTATATAGATAAAAATACCTTCAAAGATATGTTGATATTTTTTTAAAATATGAAAAAGAACATTTTTATCCGGTATCATTAAAAGTTAAAAAGTTCCAATAAAATTGAGAAATATTTCATCATTAAAAGAAACCATGGAAAAATATATTGTATACTTCAAATAAAATGAATATTAATAATGGAAATAAAATTCTTTTATAGGGTTAATATTAAAAAAAGTTTTCTTTCACACATTTGGAAAAAATTAAAAAGTGCCACATTAAAAAAAAGATGATTCCATTTAATAAATTGTAATTAAATTAAAAAAATTTAGAAAGTTACATAAAATAATAATTATAAATATAAAATAAATTCTTCAGAATATTTTATTGAATATGGACATGGATGAAAAATATCACCAACTAAATAATAAATAAGTTTTTCTTTTCATAAAAAATTTCTCACAACCCTTTTAAGTGAAAATGAGGGAAAAATAATATTATTACATAAAAAACCAATAAAATCTAAATGATAAGAAAATATATAATCTTTAAAGATAATACCCATAAAATTCACCTCAATATAAATTTATCATAGTCCATCGCGAAAGGAAAGGAGATTTTAGTATAATCCATTACCTCAAATATCATCTTGCATCGTACACATTTGTACTCATATATAATAGAAAAATATTTATTATAAATCCATTAATGAGTTATATTAATTAATTACTTATAATTTATCATCCACTAATAATTTCTAATTATCCATATATTAACAATTCCTCAATAAAATGAATATTCAGGTGAAAATGGTCTGTTTTTTATACATGGTTTGTTTCGATGATTTTTGTTGATTCAACTTGGTCATGGATTAATCATCTGAATAATCCAAATAATTTCATAAATATCATATTTACAAAATTTTATAATAATTAATATAATTTTTTTATGAAAATTATTTACATCATTTCATATATATATTAGTCCATATGTACAAACGAGTGTTTTTCCACTTATTGATAGATAGAAAGAAAGAATGGGAAATAATAATCAAACTTTAAAATTTAATAATAATTATATATATAACATATAATCAATAAAACTATCCTTATGAAAATCCATATTATGATTACACAAAAAATGATTTATAGTTCTTCATGGAGGTGGAAGTCCCACACACACCCACAAGCGACATTATCATTTTTCAAAGTATGTGAAGGATATAAAAAATTAACATTACATTGAAAAAAATCATCTCATTATAGATTATATTATAACTTCAACATATAGTATTTTAATCTCCCATTTGTTTTATTTTAAGATGAAAGATGCATGAAAAATATTAGTATGAACATATACCTCTTCTTTGTGTATCTTCCATTGAAATGACCCTGAAGGATTATTCTATGAACCATTTGGGAACACTGGAACCTCATGATTGTTCAAAAATATGTTTAGATACTATTTAGATTTTTTTATCTTAGTTAAATTGATATTTAGGTTTTAATAATAGAGGATAGGAGGATACCTTTTATAAGTGAGCGGTGTGGTACACTTTTAAATAGTTGAAACATTAATATTCATTTGATTGTTGCACCAAAGAAAACAATATTTAAAGATAGGATATGTTTATATTTATATAAACTTAATAATAAATATTTAGAAATTTTTTTAGGTTATTTTAACCTTATCTCTTTAATTTAACACCCTATTAACCCTTTTAAATTTTACCATAGTAATGAATTTTTACCTCAGTTACTATTTAAAATGGCTCAAAAAGAAATTGACATAATTCCAATATTTTTTATTTGTGATTCCAAATAAGGAAAATGTTTTAATATATTAAATGTTAATATGTGTCATAAAAACATTTTAAAATAAATATAAAAATGGAATTAAATTATTCAAAAAAAAATGTATTTCTATGCATAAAATAGAATTTATTCATATTCCACACCTAGTAAAATCCATTATTTAAATGTCAAAAAGTAATATTAAATATTTTATGTACAAATTTTGTGATAACCCAAATCTACACTCCTTGATTTGGTTCTATAAAAACATACTTTACATAATAGATATGATACCAACTACAGATTACAAGACATAACTATCCCATAATAACAGTAATTAAATAAAACATATCATTATTTTCATTCCTAATACATTTTTCATTTAGATATTTAAGGAATTAGTAAAAAAAATTGCTAAAAAATACTGTGTTCTTTATAACAAATAGTTTTATTTCTCATTAGATATTAAACTCCTTAAATCAAAATGAGTCTTTAACATCACCCCAAAATTCATTATGATGTGTTATCCTTTCAAAAATGTCACATGTGTAGCTTTTTAAGATAGATTAGATAATGGAAACATAAGAAAGGGGACATCCCAAATACTTATTAAGGGAAACATATAATGGAATTTATTAAAAATATGAGTATGTAATACATAATAGGACAATAATATATAATGTAAAAATTTTCATATTAAAATGAAACTATGAACATGTTATATCAATAACAATAAATGAAAACATAATTATTGATAATACTTATTTCTTACAGATGGAATTCATAATTCTAGACATTAAAAAAAAATTAAAGATTTTTTATAACACTATAACGATATGGAGAGACGTATACACCAAAAACATGTTTTTTTCATGTGATTATCAATTCATCAAGGGGTCATATAATCTTAGGTCCCACCCATCACATTATTAAGCCTAATTCATTCACCATCAGAGTCAAAAACAAATTTCATACCATTATTTAAGAAACCTGTTGTTGAATAAAAATTGGTTATCTGTATAATGAAACATAAATAATTTAAATACATAATCAACCTATATTAGTAGTAAATAATCATAAAAAATTTTAATTCTTCCACAATAAATGTTGAATATTTCTGTATATATTAACATTCTCCAATATATATTTTTTTAAAATGTTATGTTCACACTGTATATAGTAATGAGTATATATTTAAGAAAAAACTCGAATAATGTGATCATGAGACAATAAAATATTTTTGGAGTACTGTTAGGAAAGAACACATCCACAATGTAAAAAAGAAAACACAGATGAATATTGACTTAAATGAATAACACCATCTCCATAAAAATGTTTCAAACATATCACAAAAGAAGTGATCAATAAAAAAATTCATATCATAATTTCAATAAAAAATATTAAAAAAAATAAATTATTGGATAAGTAGTGAGACATAAACACCATTAGGTTAAACCATTTTGAAAATTATATGACATATTAAAAGAAAATCTAAAAGATAAATTATAAAAAAAAATAATTAATATAAAATATAAATTTCTATGTCTCTTTAAAAGGTAAATTATGAATAGATGAAATTAATGAATTTGAAAAAACATAATTTTAAAGAGTATTTTATAATGTATCATTTTAAAATACATAAAGTATTACTTTTTGAAATTAAAAGAGAATGAAAAATATATGGAAGTGAATGGAAAACCCCTCTAAATGTTTTTCTTTTTTTTCCCAAATAACATTTCAAGAAGATTAAAAAACATCCAATTTTATCAAAATATATTATTTCACCATAGAGGTATATAAATTAATATATAATAAAATATTAGAGTGGAAGTATAAAAAATATAACTCATAGAAATGAGAGTTGAGTTATCAATATCCATTATGGAAACATTCTCCTTGATGTAAGAAATATTTCAAAAAAGGTTTTATGTTGTTGAAATATGAATTTAAAAAATAACACATAATATAATAAATAGCTATAATGTACCCAAAATATGTGAAATATGTACAATAGAAAGGATAATAAAATAGTAGATGATAATTGATTTACCAAAAATATTTACAAATAAGGTAGAAAATGAGTCAAAATACATTTTATGAAAAGAAAATAATTTTTATTAGTGTTTCAATTTAATAAAAAAATTATAATAAATATATATCCAGGGGAAGAGAATGAAAAATTAAAATTAAAACGTGGTTCATAACATAAACATGTCTCTAGGAATTGATGTTTGATAAAAAACCATTATGGTTTAGGTAGCTTTTTAATCAAATGCTAAGTAATGTAATAGATTGTAATTGAACATAAAATTCCAAAATTGAAATACAAATCATGATATGGTGTCTCAAATAGGAATTATATAAACAAAATAAATGAAATAAGGTTCATAATATCAAACATGTCGCAGATAGAAATATGAGAAGAAAACACATACCTGAGTCCTGATTCATTCTTCACCTATCCAAAATTTCATTAATAATGAAATAAAATTTATTAAATGAACACCCAATATAAATGTTGATAACCATAACCTTTCATACTCCTCATTTATACTCATTATATATATAAGTTATTTTTTACCTATTCTTAATACTGGGTGTAAATAATATTTAACACATTGAACTAGTTTCATAAAAGAAGTAGTCGTATCAATTATAATTCAAAATTACATCACACATATATCATATAATTTAATATAATATATTATCCAAGATATATTATAATCATATAATTTCATTTCATGGTATTTTTTATTATGATCAATGAGGACAAAGTTGGTGATGAGCATGTTTTAATGATTCTTAATGAATGATGATTGATTTAATAATTTGTCAGTTAAATGTTGATATAAGTTAAACATAAAAAATATATTTAAGTATTTTTATAATATTATATTAGTAAATAATTTCACATAGTCATCCAGGCTTTAATTTGTAATGTTGTTCAAGTGGGTTGTAAAAATAACCTATACAGGAGCCTACCATTAATAATGGATAATTTAAATTTAGTTTAATTTTAAGATATTTATAGACGATGAATAATGGTATTGTTTTATTATTATTGTGATATATAATAATTTTAATGAATTTTATAGAGGATAAAATTTATTTTAATTCATTGCATAGAAAGAAATTATCATTATCCTCTTAATACACTCTTTTTGAACAATTTAATTAATACAGGTATTTTATGGATCATTTCAACAATAGGTTTAAAAAAATTCATATTAAAACCATAATGACATGAAAAACCTTATAATTTTTAATTAAACCAATTATTGTGAATATCCATGAATATATGTAATGAAAAATAGAATACATAGTTTCATGGACGATGTAGTATCAACATCTGCAATGATGATGGCATTGTTTTCATAGAATGGGAGGAAGGAGTAACATGGTTTATTGTTTTAGGGTGATAAAATTGACATAAATATTTCAATAATTTATTAAATTCCAATTTTAAACATTTATTTTAATATATTGGAGTAAAATTTAATAGGATGTGCAATAGAGATGGAAGTCTGTAGAACACAAAAATTACATATACTATTTTATGAATAGAAAATGGAAAAGTTTATTAATGCTAATTCACATTTCATAATTACACTGATTATATTACCAATTTTCTTTTCATTATATAGGGATTTGATAATTATAATTGTAAAAGTGAAATGGTAAAGAAAGAAGATAAGTAAATAAAATTTCTAATGTACTTAACAATTAGATTTAAATAAAATATCTCATGGAAATGTATGGAATATGATGATATATTATTACCAAAACGAAAAAATAGTGAAATATGTTTTTATGGGAAGGAAAAATTGTAGTTTTTCTTGAGGTGATTTTTTTAAAGTGGTATTCAACTAGTATTGAGAGGACACTTTTATAAGTGTTGAGAATAGAATTTATTTCAGTATTTCAACTTAATATATATATAAAAAATGTTAAACATGTTAAGTGTATAATAGCCTAAAAATCACACTCTTGGATTTGGTGATAAAAACATAATTTCTATATATTTTTATTTTATAAAAATAAAACTGACTTAATTTTATCCTTCCAAAACATTAAACCTCGAATAGAAATATTGGATCACATACATTCCTAGGTAATACATAGGTATAGATTTTTAGATAATTAAGAAAAAATAATGTATAATAATGTCCATGTATTTATGTGATAATTAATTCCACTATACCCATATTTTGTGATTCAAAATGAAGTCAGAAGTATATCCCATTTGATTATTAACACATGAAATTTTTTGAGGTATAATCCATTTGACATAAATCTTAATAACCCAGTGAAATAAAAAATATAAGAAGGGTGAGCTCAAATGCTCAATATAGGTAATCATTAGCTTTAAAAACTGAATTAATTATGAGAATAATATGAGAAAAATGGTATGATTGCATAACCAAAGAACATGATCATAACATAATTGAATTTATAACTATCAAACGAGGGATCATAAATCACGAGACATGGTGTAAATATTAATCCTTATACAAGACTCATATAAGGAAACAATTATAAGTCATCTGTAAAAATTCATTAAAAAAGGATCCATTAGAACTCATATAATGAAATCCAGAACTGTGTAGGTATATTATTACATCAAACATTCATCCTTGAACAACCTAACTATATAATTACCATATCTCTTCTAAGTAACCTATAACTCATAAAATATATCTTCTCTTAAGAGTGGCATATAATAAGTTTACATTCTTATCTTTTAGGAGTAAAATATTTTCAGTTAAATATATATCATTATCTAATGGATTAGAGGGATATAATGGACCCAACAATCACATATTGACCAAAGAACCTTATGGTTTTGGGTTCACTATATAATCCTACTTTCATCTATAATTTCCTTTACTATATCATGAAACAAAACACAAGGATTCTTGTATTTTATCAAAATTTTCATATCTTGACTTAACTATTAAAAATAAATTATTTTACTAAAAATACCATCAAAACATCATCATAAACAATAAAAATAATGTAATTAAATGGTAAAATAAGATCATATCCCTAGATTAAAATAGTAATCCTAAAACGATTCTTGAATAAACTAAAATAAATTTAATTTTTTTTAAAGGTTCTTATAAATTTGAGGAAAATAAAATTTTATCTCTTTAACATTATAAAAAATTTCAAAAAAAATTCGAAATTATTTTCATTAAATATATACAAAGAAACTTATAAACAATTATCCAACTAAAAAATGGTCATAATTGTGGGAAAATCTTTTCATGTCATAAATGTAAAAAATAAAAATTATTTAAATTTTTTAAATGGATTGAAAAGTCACTCATATTGAAAAATATAATAAATTTCCTTCAAAATTTTATTAATAGATAGTAAAATAATAAATAATGAAAAATTAAGAAATAATTTAGTCATAGAAAAGTGCATTTTTAATAACCCTCACTCCAATTAACCACAGTTGTAGTCTAATTTATTAGATTAGCATATATATAAGTGTTCAAATTTGAAAGTGTCGATCATTTTAGAAGTCTTTGAGAGATATATATATACATGATACCCATTTTACCTAAGAGGTAAAATATAAAACATAGTAATGGAAAACATTCATCATGCTTAACCTCATTCAAATAATTCTTCTTCATATCCTGGTGAAATAAAACAAAACACGGTTGAGATAAAATCTCCTGTAATGGTTATGTATAATGGAAGTTATAATTAATAAATTGGTAATAATCAATATAAAAAGTTAAATAACTATAAAAAAATTTCATATACTCTATAACATGACTTTAATTATTAGATAAGGCATAATCAATAGAGAAAGGTAATTAAATAAACCCACAGGTCATTTATTCAATAACTTGAGAAAAAAATGAATCCATGTATAGTATTAGTGAAATAATCTCATGTATAATAAAAAATAAATTCTTAATGTAGGAAATGAATGATATTTGAATCCATGATATCAGATATCTTGGAATCTATACCATCAAGTCCTTGTGCCAATACTATTTAATACTATGGGTAAAACTCCATTTAATTTGGTTAACAAATTTGTATAATGAGACCTATCAAGGCATCTTAGGGTTATATAATTCTAATCCCCATCCATCAATTAATGCCCAATTTATTTCAAATATATTTAATAATTGATTAAATTCATGAATAATATTCCTTATCAATAAGTATCTTTTTTGAGTAAATGCATATTTATCAAAATTGTCTCCAATTAATAAAATAACATTGATAAAAAATACTTTATGTAAAAACGGTTTTGGTTTAGGTAATAAGTATACCCATGGTAATGAATATGAATATTTTAATTACTTTATATTATGAATGGAAAGTGAGAAGATTACATCAATAAAAATTTATGTAATCCTAAAAGAAAGTGAGGTTGTAAAATAGATTCTTACCTATTTGATAAAATTTAAATTATAACCACTCGAAATAATATTCTTAAATTGATACGTTAATAATAATTAATTTAAATTTATTCATGTTAAATACTTCAAAGGAAAGTATATAAAACACATAAAAGTGAATAAATATGTCACAATATAGTGAAAATTGAGGTGAAATTTCCTACAAAGATAATACTGTTGAAGTGAGAATTAATCAATACATTGATTTTTTATCAAATATAAATCCACATAAAAAAATTTAACTATAAAATAAAACAATAAATATTAATTAATCACATAATCACATAATATCAAAGATAATAGAGAACTAATATTACAGAATGAAAGAAAATTGAATTATGAAATTTTTTACCACTTGGTGCCTTTTAATTCAATGACACTTGGATTAAATAATTAAAATTGAAACATAAAAAACCTAAATTTTGATTGATTCAAGATATTAAATTTCAAAGGGGCATTATATACACCATATAAATGAAATTGATTCTAATAATTAATATATTCCTCAATGAAAATAAATTAACATGATGTTCATTACTGTTTAATAAATGTATTAATAAAACCCACTTAGAAGATAAAGAGATTGAATTTTTGGTAACAATACCATGAATAATAATACTGAATGATTTTTAATATTAAATTTTTAGTATATGGACCATTTTAAATGAAATAGGATTAGAAAAGAACATGATTCTCAAATAATGGAGTTTTCAGATAAAACTCGTTACCCAACACTTCCCTTTAGATGAACATGATTTAACCTATGGTATTATGTTATTAAAAAAGTTAATAATTTATAACAGAATAATATTAACATTCTTAATATCATATATTATTCTTTAATAACTTTTTATCACCAATATTTTAAATAATATTTCATTTTTACCCTTGTTTGAGTGTTAATTGCCTTGTTTTCTCATGCATATTTATCTTGAATTCTCCAGTTATTATGAATGGGATAAGAATACATCACCTAAAAATGATATTAAAGTTAATAAAATCAAATTTACACATTATTAACATTTTATATTCAGTGTTTAATTTTTTACATGGAAAATGAATTGTGTCACTTTGTGTTGATGGTAGGTCATATGTATACACGAGCAATGGTATCATTTCCATAATAGGTGGAAGGGTAAGGTATTTAATAATATATTGATTTTTAAAAATCAATATAATCTCATATTTATTATATATATTCAGTATTTCTATCATTATGGATATATATGTGATTTGGGGTTGAAAAAAAATCATATAGGTTCGTGAGGTGGTAGTATGTTGTACACACGAGCATGTTCACATCATTAAAAGATGTTGCTTTAGTATAACTAAACTAATGGGAGATGTTGATCTCATCCACCATTAAATTCTAATGAGCATGTTCACATCATTTCCTCGAGTGTCTGAATAGTCCTTTCAGGTTGTCCATCAGTTTGAAGATGATAGGTCTTACGAAAATTCAATTCAGTACCCAGAGCATGTTGATGAAATCTAGATAATTTTTATGTGAACCGAGTGTCGTGATTAGATACTATGGAGATTGGTACCCCATGCAACATCACCACATTCCTAATGTAAATCCAAGAATGTTGATCAAGAGAAAAATCGTATAATATAGAGATAAAGTGGAAAGTCTAGGTGAGACGGTCCACTATAACCCATATCACACTGTTTCCTTTGGACGTTCTCAAGAGACAAGTGATAAAGTCCATAGTGATATTGTCCCACATCCATGCTATTATGGGTAGTGGTTTTAATAACCCTTTATAAATTTTTCACTCTGGCTTCACTTGATAACAAACCTGACACCTTGTATTGTAGTCAGTAATCTCCCTCTTCATGTTTTTTGACCAATAAGGATCATGAAGGTCTCTATACATTTTCATGATTCTAGGATGTATAGGGAATGTAGAGTTATGAGCTTCATCCATTATATCCTTATTTATTTCTGTAATAGATAGATCACATAGTCTTGTACAAAATTTCATTATACCTTCTTGAACAATATTGAACTCAGGATACTTCCCATTATTCATAGCCTCAAACTTCTTCTGTAACAAAGGATCTTTTTTTTGAGATTTCTTGATATATACTAGTAACGATGGATACAAAATCATTTGGGGGTGGGTTAAGGATGTCCCTTACCTTATGATTCCCATGTCCTGTTTTACTAGGTAAATGATCAAAGGATATATTTGAATCCTTATCATTTCCAGCACAATAGGTTCTTTTATAATTAATCCATCAATGACATTATTTGATCTTTCAGGATGATATTAAATAGAAAAATCATAGTCTTTAATAAGTTCCAACTATCTCCTATGTATAATGGTCAATTCATTTTGTGTGCAAATATACTTCAAACATTTATGGGCTATATATATATCACACCTCTCCCCATAAATATAGTGACTCCATATCTTCAGATAAAAAACAATAACAACCAAATCCAAATAATGTGTAGGATGGTTCAGTTCTTGAGTCTTCAACTATTGAGATGCATAATCAGCCACCTTGTCATTTTTCATGAGAACTCATCCAAGCCCTTTTAGAGATATATCTCCAAAAATAATGAATCATTATCCACTTAAGGGAAGAGATAACACATGTGCAGTAACAAATATCTTCTTTATCTCCTAGAAACCTTCCTCTCACTCCTTTTTAAAGATAAAATTGACCCATTTTTTAAGTTAACTCGGTTAATGGATTATAAATTAATGAAAAAAATTTCCCAAAAATTCACTACTAGAAATTAGATCTTTCCGAACGCTTCTATACCAACGGTTTGCAAAAACCGTTGGTATAGGTCCCATTTCCCAACGGTTTGGCCAACCTGTTGGGAAAGGCCCCCAAATTGGCCACTTTTCCCAACGGTTTGGCCAAACCGTTGGGAAAGGATCTCAAATTGGACACTTTTACCAACGGTTTGGACAAACCGTTGGGAAAGGTGGACCTATCCCAACGGTTTGGCCAAATCGTTGGGAAAGGCCCTCAAATTGGACACTTTTCCCAACGGTTTGGACAAACCGTTGGGAAAAGTGGCCCAAAATTCAACATCCTTCACAGAATTAAAATCACAACCAAAGACTTATACCAACGGTTTGAACAACCGTTGGTATAGGTACTTTCATTTTTTATCGGACCTTCGTACCGAGAACATTATATAAATCAAAATTTAAAATATTTATGAGAATACATATATATATTTATGTAATTATGATCACAAAAGTCATATTAGGTTAGTGGTTGAGTCGTTCAATTATAAATGAGGGGTCCTGGGATCAAATCCCAGCGGATGTTTTATTTTTGGAATTTATATACCAATGGTTCCATTACCGTTGGTATAGATTTCATATTACCTATACCAACGGTTTTTGGAAAACTATTGGTATATACCTATCCCAACGGCTTACTTGGCTACGGTTCTCCAAACCATTGGTATAGGCTACACCAACGGTTTGGAGGCCTATACCAACGGTTCCAAACTGTTGGTAAAGGTTAGTTTTCCAGTAGTGAATTACAATAATATCTCACTAATATAGGGAAATTATGAATCTTAGTTGCAGTTTTAGGATGAGGCCATTCCTCTACAACCTTTGTCTTTGTAGGATCAACTGAGATTCATTCACTTGTTACAATGTTCCCTAAGAAAGAAACTTGTTGTAACCAAAACAAACACTTGATAAACATTCCAAATAACGTCTCCTTACTCAGAGTCTATAATATAACCCTTATATTATCTTCATGCCTCTCTCGACTTTTGGAATATATCAGAGTATCATCAATGAAAACTACCGCAAAGTTATCATGTAATTCCTTAAAGACTCTATTTATCAAATCCTTAAATATAGTAGGTGCATTAGTCAATCTGAAGGGCGCTATAACAAACTCATAATTCCCATATCTTGATCGAATGACAGTTTTTTGATTATCTTCTTTATTCACCCTCAATTTATGATAACCAGATCAATGATCAATCATGGACAATAATTGAGCCCCATGAAGTTGGTCAAATAAGTCATCAATTATTGGAAGATGGTATTTTTTCTTCATTTTGATCTTGTTCAGTTCTCTATAATCTATTCATAGCCTCATTTATGAATCCTTCTACACCATGAGAATAGGTGCTCCCCAAAAAGACACACTTGGTTAAATAAAAACCTTCTCCGAAAGGTCTTGATTCTTTTCTTTAATTCATCTAGCTCTATATTTTTTATTCTATATGTGGGTTTTGATATCAGATGAGATCCAAGTATAAGTTCAATAGAGAACTCTACCTCTCTTTCTGAGGGAGGTATAGGTAACTCCTCAAGAAATACACCAATGTATTCCTGAAAAATGGAAATATTCTCTATCCTTACACTCCCATTTCCTTCTTTTTCTTAATAGATAAACTCCATAAAGAAGGATATAGTGGATTTTTCTAGACAAAGATCTTGTTGAGATGTCTCTCCTTGGAAGATAACTATAGGTTATCCATTCAAGACTACTGATATTTCTTTGCTTCTTCATTTTATCGTAGCATTATACTTTGAGAGATAGTCCATCCGTAGTATAATGTCAAATTCCAAAATGGGAAATAATTCTATATTTGTGATATTATTGTGCTTACTAAAGTAAATAGAGTTTCTAAATACTATGGATGATCTGATAATCCCTCTAGAAGTCTTGAATAATAACTCTAATTTTTGTGGTTTAGGAATAGATTCTATATTCTTTGAAAACATGTAGGAAATAATGAAATATGTAGAACCAGAATCAACCAACGTACTTCCTAGATTTGAGAGAACAAAAATTGTACATACCACCGCATCATTTGGAGCTTCAACATCATCCATCATGATAAAAAATACACGATCTTTCTCCATTGGCCTACGATGAGGTTGATGGTGATTCCACTCCACTACCCTTGGATTCAGACAGTGATTGAAAATGTCCCCATGTTATCCACACATGAAGCATTGGACTTCAGGAAGGGATTTCACCAACTTCCATTTATCATTAGTGTAGGGAAGTTGATGCTTCACCTCACTATGAAAATTCTGAGCAATATAGCCTTGTCTTTAACAATTTTAACACTTCCCACTCCCAAGAATCTAGTTTCATGAATACTTCTTTCTACATTTATTACATATCGCAGGTTGAACTTTTCTTCCACTTATTCTCTAATAAAAGATCCCTTCCATGCTTGGATTCATTGATCTCTTCTTTTCATTCAACTTGTGGGACCACTATATCTCACCAGACTCAAGCTCAAATTTCATAGCACTCTACAGAATCTCTTCATAGCTATCAAAGTCCCAGTTGATTGGATTCTTTCAAAGATGAGGTCTTAGTACACTGAAGAATCTATAAACCTTCCCATTAGGATTCATGACAATGATTGAGGTGTAATAGGAATATCATGTGATGTTCTTCTTGTAGCTTCCTACAGATTCATTCTCCTTTTACATAATCTTTAGAAATTCCTTCTTTATTTTTTCATCAAACGATGGAAATACTTATTGAAGAAGATCCTCCTAAACTCTTCTCACTCCATAGGTTAAATCTATTCTCCAAGCCTCATGTTTTTAATCAGTTCCCACCACTGATCAACTTCTCCCTATAATAAGTAAATAGGAAAGGTGACTTTCTCTTGTTCAGAACAATGATGTACGGAAAAGATCATCTCTATATAGCTTATCCAGAATTCCACAATCAATTGGTCAGTATATCCACTAAACATTGGTGGTTGTTGATACATAAAGGACTAAACAAATTTTTTCTCTTCTTGGTGAAATCGGTCTCTTAGATTAATTCAATTAATTTCTCATAACATGAGTCATTTGATTCATCATTCTCATGAAATATTCCATTCCTTCTTCCAGTAGGGGGTCGTCAGAGCATGGTCCATTGCAGTTACCATATTCATGATTCCTACTATTTCCAGCCATTTTCTAAAAGAAGAAAACCATAGTGAGAAACTTGTTTCATTTAAGAAAATTATAACTCTAATATATTTTTATGTCTTAAAATATTATTCTTAAACACATCATTCAATAACAACAACTACATTTCTAATAAATCCTTTATAATGATTCATAAAAAGTTTATGATAAACCTAACATATCCCTCAAGAGTTTCAGACCAGTAGTGCGGCAAGGCCCGTTGTCATACACCAGTTTCCATTCGAGTCTGGATCAAAATGGTGTTTTTATGTTTTACCCTTAGATACATATGTGCTAGAACCACATCCACTTGTTCATATCCAGACATGGATTTATTTGTTCAGAAACCACTTACCTAATACTTCATAAAAATAATAGAAATTTTTCCTATATTTAAACTTTACTATTAGGTTATTCCTAATGTTTATATATCCTAATTTACATAAGTAACTAATATATCCTCTAATAATAACTATAGCATACCATGTTTTAATTACATAATTTTTCATTACATTTTACTAACAGAGGATCTTTAAAGTTTAGTGTCATGGAAATAAGGAACATAATACATGAAAACATAAAACATTCTTATAATAAAAATATAAGGATTAATCATAGGTAAATCCTATGTTCATTTGATACATATCATAACCTAGGAACATACATCAAATGAGAGGGCGAGGAGAAGGCCCAGTAAGGGATAACAAGGGAAACCGTTTACTTGTGATATAAATTAGAACTTGATGAAATACCTAAAGACATGAGAAATGTAAAAATAGGAATATAATAAAAAACATGAATCATAATTTGAATATTTGGATAAAACATTTAATTTCTATATTCATAAGAAAAATACCTAGGTCTATCCCCAAGGTGTCATAAAAATTAACAACGTTATTCACTAAGGTATCGTAAAACTTTTCATCTCAAGAGATTAATTGTTTTACCCAATGCATTAGAGAGATATAATGGAATACCATTAATATTTATTTATTTTCATGTTATAAAAATAGATCATAATCATAAATTTTAAAAATAACCCAAATAAGATAAAATAAATAGGTTTCATATCAAAATCGTGACGTTTTAAAATTTCTTGGAAACATGATCATTCTATCATTTATAATCCATAGAAAGGGGATGTGTGTTTTCTAGTTGTAATTTATAGAATAAAATTTATAATTTATATGTCTTGATTAATACCCATATAATTGAAATAGTTTTGGGTATTCCCACATATAAATTAAGATAATTTCCTGAAAAAAAAGATAGAGATTTTGAGATGAACATTTGGCAGCATAACGGCTATGCAACATGGTTTTAGAAAACATTAAAAAGAGATGGGAAAGGGGTCAAACATTCAAAAAATACTCATAATATATTATAGCAACAAAATAAAATTAAAATAAGAACATGGTATGTAAATTTTAATGACCTACCACATAAAATAAAAATTGAAAGGAAAAGAGAAGTTTTATAATTCCCTTACCTTGAAGAGTAACTTCTAAAACTCTACAATCGACTCCTTGGGGCTTGAGGGATCCTTAGGAGGACTCGTTGAAATTTAATACCACCATAAATTTTTTGAAAATGATTTTTTAATGAAGGGAAATGAAGGAATGTTTGATTATTTATAGTAAAGGTGAGGGAATATTTTATTAATTTCAATAAACACCTCATTAGTGGTATTTGAAAAACCATGGGCTTACCCATGATATTTTACCATGGTATTGCCCACTTGGGACACCACATAATATATTTTAATATATAAGAGTTGAAAAAATATTATATTAATAATTACATCATTTTGACAAAGTTATGGTGTCATTAAACTTACCAAAAACTCAAAATTTTATTTTTTACTATTCGTTGAAAACTCATTAATTTCAGAAAAATCACAAAAATTCATCCTAACAATTCTTCAATGTGTATAATTTTAAAATGAACTCTATTTTTAAAAAAATAATTTCATTTTAAATTAAATTATATAAATAGAAAACTAATACTTAACTAATAATTTCTAAAACATTTATTTACATATACTATGATATAATTATATCACATTTATACTTAAGATGAATAAAACATATTTATACGTACTTAGGTGATGTCACTACTCCATTGTTAAAATTACCATTCATAAGGGTAAAATTAATATTTCAAAGGGTAAAGTTACTATTCAACAAAAAATTATTTTTGTCTTATTGAACTACATTTTTCACTCGAATTACAACCATATTTTTCTGCTTTTCAAAAGTCATTTCACAAAAAAAGTTATTTAATAATAAAATATCATTTTACTAATCATCAAAAAACAATATTCATCAAATTCTATTCCTCAAAAAATAATATTCATAAAACACTATTCATCAAAATGAAACTTCTTATAAAACTTCTAAAAATTCATCCAAGGTTAGTTTTGACATTTGAAATTAAAAAAATGATGTTTATTTTTACCATAATAATTATCTATGTATGAGAAATCATAAAGAATTGAAATTATTTACTTCTAAAATCTATTTATAAATTTTTTCTTAATTAAACCTATTCATAAAATAGTAATGACGAAATAAAAATTTTATTTATACTAAGGGATTACACAAAGTAACTAAGACCTCATTACATAACCCCTTATAACACCTACATAGGAACTAAGGGTAAGGTGTGCAATGGTGATAGAATCATGGGTGGCTCAGACCACATTGCTTGAGTAGTGATTTATATCAACTTGAACTTCTCTCATAAGTGATTTGTTTCATGCTGATCATGTTGAAGTTCGACTTGGGCTTGGTCCGAAGTGAAGCCCAGCAATGCCACCTCCTTCCTAAGCTCTAAAAAATGGTCTTCGTATGGACTAATTCTACTGGATGTGGCCATCACCTCTTATTTCTGCAATAATAACCATTATCATTTATAATCTCAAATCTAAATGTTTAGTTTATAGTTTCCAATCATCATATTGACCAACGGTCATATTGAGGAACAACCATATAACATTCAAAACCCAATGGTCTCATTTTAATTATACTCACTTAATTAATAAAGGGATATAATTTTTTGAGTACAAAACAATATAACATACATTTTCCAAAAACCATTGTTATTCAAAAAGTTTGGGTCATTAGAAAACGGTTGTGTTGTGTGAACATACCTAAAGACGTTGTTTACCAGGAGGCTTGGGAAGCCTGGGACATTAACATTAAATCCTTAGTCCTTCCGAAATGTGGGATCACCGTTAATAGTTCTGAATGAATCTTCTGAGAACTAGTTATTTTGGGGTCAGATTTCTATTCTCTCTAATAGTGGGGGAGTGATATGTGGGTTAAATGGAGGGTATAAATCACTCCCGGGGCACCCCATGTTGAATGACAGATCAGGTGAAAGTACTGATTATCCAAAAGTATTCACCACAACTATCTGCTACTAAGTTGGAAGAGCACTTCCCTTTTCCAAAAGAATTAGAAGGTCCTGGGTAGAGGACACCGACAGAGGAATCCCCCTGGAGTAATGTATGGTTACAGCCTCAGAGTTGGTAGAATTCACCAAAAAAAATTGAGGTAATCTCTAATCCATTCCATTATGATATTATCACGAACCAGCCTAGGTACCCTGGTAACCCTATAACTGATCCAGCCTTGACATAGACCAATGGTCGTTCTGGATCCCCACGGGTTGGCGACTAGCACCTGGCATCGTATAACAAAAATGTTGGAACGATTTTTTTTGTAAGAATTCAGAAGAAAAAGAAAACAAAGCAGTATTCACAACAAAAGAAACTCCACTGAGAGTGATGTACCAAAATACAACATGGCATAAAAATCCAAAAGTACTACAACTCAAGTACTAAAAAGGCAAAAAACAACTCCAAGGTCCATAAGGACACAACTCACCATGACCAAAGCTCAACAGTTGGATCCACATATAATAGATCCATTCCATTTTCTCAAACCTATAAGAAGAAAGTCTACAAACACGCAAAGTCAAAAGTAGGGTGTGAGCCAAATCCCAGTAGGATACCACCAAAGATTATATAGCAGATTCCAAATATATATTATCCAAAGAAAATATTTCAATTGTAAAGTATACATGTTTGGGAATTCAAAAACATATTTAAACAAAAAATGGTATACATTTTCAAAATACTGGAAAATACAATTATCAAAACTTTACAGTGATGGAATATTTCTAAAACAATGTATTAAATGAAACATTATTATAAAATAGTTTATATAAATTGATCAGGCATGTAAAGCAGTTAAAAATCATTGGAATAAATTTATATCTCAAATACAAATAAACAATCGAGCAACATGGTCATCTACCATAAGGTAAGATAGCATTTACCAGCTATAGGATTCTGCACTCTCGATTTGAACTCAGAAAAATGTGTATACACACATCCCTATGACACTAGATAAAGTAGACATGTCACCAACCTGTTAGGGATGTGACCCACCACAAGTATGTCTTAGAACGTTGTCGTAGTGTAGACGGTATCCAAATAACTCACTAACTACCTAAGGATTGCATGTGATCTTACATGATGGATGAACTATTTTAAGACTCCTTAAAATATGATCAATACCATTCTTCCATTTCAGAAATGTCAATTCCTTTCCATTTAAAACCAAAACAGGTTTTATTAAAAAAAACATGCATTTCCACAAGATAAAACCATTGGGTTTCGATCAAATCATTTTAAGTCATTTTCATGAGTTTAAAATCCATTCAAAACCAATTCCATCATTACACAATTTATTTCCACAATTAAATTCAACAATTTAATTGAAATCATATCCATCAAATCCACAATTTAAATTAAACAATTTAAATCAACCCAAATCTATAAAAACACCCAATTTAATAGAATTAGGGGTTTCCCAAATTTCCATCCCAAAACGACTTCAAATATCTTGATTCAATAGAATCCAGTTTTTATTAATTTAATTGAATGAAAATTTGAGCAATTGAATTTAAATCACCAATTTAAATAAATCAAGCAATACAAGGATAATCAATTTGGCTAATTAGAACAGAACCACCTACCTCAAGGTCTTCTGTGTTAGCGGAAAAGATAAAACATCTTATATGGTTCAATACACCTCCTCCTATCCTTATTATCATAGGTGTCGACACACCAATGGTTGAGGTTCATCACGGTCTCTGAGAACCAAAACCATATATTTTATTTCAAAATGAAATAAAATATCAGATGCGATAATATTTTCTCTCTCCTTAATAATTTTCAAATTATCGATAAAAAATATTACATGCGGTGATATTTTATCACTCTTAGAAAATATCCAAACTATCAATTAAAAATATTACATGTCATAACATTTTCTCTTTCCTGGATAATTTTCAGATTATTATTTAAATTATCACTTATGATGATATTTTATCGCATGAAGATATGTTTCAAATTACATATATATTATCACATGCAATGATAATTATCACATGTGGTAATATTTATCTTTCATGTAAAAATTTTAGTTTATGGTTAGGTCAACGCATGTGCTCGCGATTAACCACCAATAACTTATTATGAGTCATCCATTAAAAATTATCTATTGATAATTTATTGTAATTATCGTTTAGCAATACTATTAAAATATCCCTTGATAAATCCATAAATTATCTTTGATATTACATACAATTATCTGATAAACAACATTTGATAAATTTATTTAAAATTTTCATTTGATAATTTGGTGATATTATCATTGATAATTTTATGATAATATCAATTGAAAATTATGATAATTAGATTTTGATAAAACATTTAATTATCCTATGAAAATTTATATAATCTTTGTCAAGTAATAATTACCTCATAATTATCCTTTTACAAAAAATGAATAATTATATTCTGATAATAATTCCTTGTACATTATCATTCTTTTCATTTATCTTATGATAATTTGATGTAATTA
Source organism: Viscum album (assembly GCA_963277665.1). NCBI lineage: Eukaryota > Viridiplantae > Streptophyta > Magnoliopsida > Santalales > Viscaceae > Viscum > Viscum album. The sequence continues at coordinate 661,719,095 of OY728128.1, forward strand.
TCGCTTGATAAATATTTATAATTATCATTTCATTTACACTTTGATAATGTTATTTTAAATAAAATTATCCTTAATGTGTGTATCAATATATCTATGCAAAAATTGTGTATATATAAATAGGGTGTGTGTGAGTGAGGAAAAAACACACAGGAAAGGAAAAGTGTTGGCCCATGGGGACTTTCATTAGTCAGATGACCTGTTTAGTCGCGTGGTTGGGCCCTAGGGTGACCACATGTTTGCGGGGCAGCTGGTGGTACCTGGCGGGCCATAACCCAACGACCATGTTAATGGCGGGGTGTTTGTGCGGTCATGAGGACCCATTTTTCAAAGATATGATCTTACTAATGATACCCAAGATTATCAATTGACATTTATTCTATGTTCATTATAGGATAACCTCATAGAAAATACCCCTTCACACATGACAACAGATGTAAAGGGACAAGCTCTGGGACCTGTGTCTGTAACAATGGTGAGTACAGGATCTAGCAAGGCTATGGAAACAGTGGTGGCCCATTAAGAATATTTAGAGATCCCAACCATATATGGGGGGTCATGTCCTAGGATCCTTACAACAAAAAATCAAGGGCATGAGCAATTATTGGATATTTGTAAGTATGCTGCCTTGTAGAGTGAAAAAAAAATATTCACAACTAGGACAACAGACATTGTCCTTACCGAATATTCTTTTAACTGGAAGGTGTACTACTAGAGAGAATGGTCAGGGGTCCTGGAGCTTCTTTACTGAGGGGAACGCTGATTGAAATTGAATCAGACACCCAAGTTGACCAGACCATGATAATCATGGCTATGAGTAGAACCACTATTATGAAAAATCATGAACTCATTGAAGTGGGATCCAAAGATGAATATCAACCACAAAACATGGAACACTAACCATCTGATAAAAATACCTAGGAGGATCATGCTTCCAAACTCCTAGATGAATTCCTGAAATGTGAACCGACAGACCTGGAGGAGCTGGATGTGGCCGATTCTGATGCAGAGAACAGTCTGTCGCCAGTCATGGAAGTTTATCAAGCACTTTATTGAAAATATCCCAAAATCAAAGTGCATAAGATGGATGAGATCAATTCACCCCATATATATGACTTATTCTCTTAGAGGGGTAGATGCACATTTTCGATATATGATCATTCAGGATTACCTTAATGAGAATGTAAGGGGGAGCTACTTTAGCTTCACTGTTGCTTTGTAGTAGAGGAAGTCTGTTAGCATTCAGAAATTCCAAGAGGATGAATAGGAGATCCAGTACATAGAAACATGGATGAAAGAGTGATATTATTTCATAACTACCCAAAAAGAACTCATATCACAACTAGAGGTCCAGTTTATTGAAGATGAAGAGCATCTAAGGTGAGAATCTCATGAAGTGTCCGATATCGGAGTTGAGTAGGATCAAGTATGGACTAGGGCTGATGAACTTTTCCCCTTGGCCAATAAATAAAAAAGAAAGCTCAGGAGACAACATCAAATCCTTGATGTCACACACCAAAGAGCGGTGGAGCTGAGACACTCCATTGTAGGCACCAATCAATAGGGACTATGTTTAACCGAACTCACAAACATATTTTAATGCTTGTTTGTTTATTTAGATTGTGTATTGAAATATTTTAACTTGTTTTGATTAATGAATCTTGATCGTATCTATGTAACAACTAATGATCAATCCATAATCTCACGTGGGCCACTCCCTATAAGGACTCGGCCTTAAAAAATTACATAATCATGAATTAAATGAATAATTCACATAGAGGATCTTTTTAGGTTTAGAGTTTTAGAAAATTAGGACATAACTATTACATCTCAAAAGATCACAAAGTAGACACTTCTACTAAGTTTCCATAAATAAAAACACTTAAAAAGAAATATGTCTAGTTCCATGTTTTAGATATCATGACTTTCCTCGATCCCATCCTTGACCCTATCCATCATTATTTCCTATAGAAAACATTTCAAAAACTTGGGATGAGCATAAAAAACCCAGTAAAGGATACATAAAGAAGGAAAACTGTTAGTTTTTCAAAACAACAAGTAAACCATGAATACTTTATCAAAGTAATACTTTTCACCTTTATTAAGTAGTAAATGCTCTTCACTGAGTAAAATATCACTACTTATCCTTTGTAACCAAAATATTACCTTAAACCCATACAATGAACACAGAACATATAAAGGTAACTTGGGATATAAACATACTTAAATGGAATAACCATATGGTCGACTTCCACACATATCACTACATGGAATAGCCATATGGAAAACATCCATACCCAATTAATTGGAGGTTATAACATAACCGCCCATCCTGGTATTCACGGCACAACCCGTCATTTGGTTTATCACGTAACCACCAGTCAAATGTCCAAGTACCATTATAAAATCAGAACACATAAACAATTATAAAGGAAAGAAAACATTTCCACATTTCAATCACAATATATCACTTAAATATATTGACATAACAAATCCATTACCAAGACCATTTCCAATACCAAAATACCTCAAAGAGTATATGGTATTTATTTACTTTTAAAAACATTACAGCTTGTTGTGGAAGCCAATGATCAAATAGTACTCGTGGTGGCGGAAAAGGATATTATCACCGCGTACGTTAAAAGAAACATTTGTTTTTGTCGTTTAGTAAAACGCTTTGTAGAAAAAGATTTCCTTTGAATGAAATGAAAATTCAATGGTTTTTATACAACATATAAAAGAAAGTCTTGTATTAAAACAAAATATGCCTCAATGAAAGGAGATTGAGACGAAGTCCCTTACAAAGACGGTATTCTTAGATTAAGGATATATCAATTACATAATTTATTTGTGAAAAATATAAATACACCTAATATAAGTGGATATAAAGTTTAAAACAATCAGAGTTACTCACACATATTCATAACATGACATATTCAAGGAGTACAAGTTCAACCCAAAGGATTGAAATTGAGTTAAGAAGTTCCCTTGCAAGAATTCGACAGCCAAAAGGCATCACCTTAAAATCTATAAAATGAGTTGATGAGAGAGAAAATGGTTTCTCATCACTTGGACATAAAATTTACATTAATAAGGATATATAAGAACATATCCCAACATAAGAAGATGTAAATTAAAATACATAACATAAAGAAGTCTTTTTTTAAAAAGAGGAGGGTGAAAGGTTCCCTTACCGACTTGGGTAACTTTCGAAACATACACCCCATGAAAGAAGGACAATAAAACATTGATGTAAATACTCATAAACTAAATTATATTACAAAAAGAGTAGAATAATGTGAAATAGATACACCACTCAAAGTAAATGGTGGAAAATGTAGCATAAATCTCACGGAAATAAAAGTGAGATGAAAAATCCCTTATGAAAACTCGGCAGCCTAACGACGCCACTTAAAATTTCAAAAAATGGATTTATGAGACCAAATATGGTATCTCATAATATGAAAAAAGTACAGTATGATGAATATAAAATAAAATCCCTAAACATAAGAAAGATGAGCTTAAAATAAATGACATAAAAGAGAGTACTTAAAAAGAAAGAGATTGGTAGGATCCCTTGCCTCAAGTCTAACTTGTCTTGTTCGTTTCTTTATATTCCTGAATAATAAACATTGGTCAATTTATAATTGATTAAGGACCTCATTTAAAGTTTATTATTCAGTTCATATAACATATTATAATTTTATAATAATTAGTTAATTATGAAATTTCATATCAGATGTTTCTGTTGATGTTTGGTACATGAGTCAAAATGAACTTGTTTGAAAATAATTGTCCACGTAGTTATAAGTAAATCATCTCCAGAATAGTATTAATGATTAAAATATCATATATATCCAGTACATATTCATTTTATACTATTCCATAACATTTGGAGATAAAAATAAATGAAATGCACCGTTCATGGAGACGGTAGGCCGTACGTACGCATGAACGCTACTTTCAATTCTTTGTCATATTAATGGAATTAAAAACTAAATGAGAGATATATATATTATAATTACAGAATTATATAAATCATTTAGATGTAATATATGACATATATATCAATTATATATATGTACTTATAATAACACATACCATTTGGAGGTAAGAAATGAAATGTACCGTTCATGGAGACGGTAAGTCGTACGTACGCGTGAATGCTACTTTCATTTCTATTGCATAATTTATTGGAATGAAAAAAATAATGATACATAGGTATATTATAATTACAGTATAATATAATATATAACATCATTAAATCCATCCTTTATACATCCCACATATAGTGTTAACGATTCAAATCACTTTGAAGGGGCGGTAGTCCGCACTTCCTAAAATGAAATTATCGTGTTTACCCATTATGGAAACCATAAAGGTATGGAATAAATGAAAAATAAATAAGAATAAGGAATAAATAAACATAATTTATATATAATATATAAATACAGTGACATATTAAGGGCCACCATGAGAGGTGTTAAAAGAAGATTGAACAATCATCGTTTCGTGAGGCAGTAATTCGCCACCCACAGAAACAATATGTTCTTTAACCATTATATGAAGGTGTGTATGAGTGTAGCTAGAATAATCATCATAACAGAATAATATTATATTTACGATACTGGTTTTTTAACAAAATAATGGAACAAAAAGAGTTTATGGGATTGGAGAAGTAAAATAAATAAAAAGAACATAAGAGAGGACATTACCTTCAAATCAGATAACTCTTTTTAATTTGATCTCAAAGGATTCCTTGGAAAGAATTATGCTCAAAGTGAGGATTCTAGGAGTAAGAGAGGTATGTGGAGAGACAATATGAGCAGATTTTGGTCGATCCAAATTCTTGAGAGGTGTGGGTAAGGGGGTAGAGTTGGGGGCCTTTTATAAGAGGGAGGAGGGGCACTCTTCGAAAGTCATGAAATTTCACTTTATTTTAAAATGCTTTTCTGATTTTAAAGGTCCCACAAAGATATATTTAGAGGATAAGGTGATAATGGTTCTAAATACACCCATACAATAGGTTTTTTACTAGTGTATGTCTTACATTTTACATTATATTTTCATTTTATTTAAACCGTTCATTAATGTGGTAATCACTGCATCATCATGGTGTCATAAATAAATTAATTTATTTAATGAATAAAAATTATAAAAAAAATACTATAATGTAGGAAATATTTTTATATTTCCATTGAATATTTATATTAAATAATATGACTTGTATAACCCCTGGTAAAAAATAGTTTTAGTAAAATAATACATGTTTGTGACATTTTTATTTTACCTCTAAATAAAAAGTTATTAATGTCATTTTCGTACCCAAGTGGCTCCATGGGGTCCCAAAGTTGACCCATGGATTTTATTGGTCATAAATGACTCATAAAATAAGTGTAAGACATGTTTCACGATCATTTCATATTATTATAATATTATCATTACCTTAAATTACACTAATTACCTTTAATCGTGATTACTAAAACTTAAAAGTTACTATTCACCAAAAAAATTTCATCCCATTGAACAATATTTTACATCCTAATGACAACCATGTATTTAGGATTTTTGAAATTCAAATCAAAGAGGTGGTAAATTTTTATTTAAACAAAAAATCAGTTTTTTAACTACAACTTCGTGGTTTCACTATTCATCAAAATTGAAGTTTTTCAGAAAAATACCAAAAATTCACCCTAAGCTATATTTGATATTCCGAATTCAAAAATGATTTCTATTTTAGAAAATTCAAAACATATAAGTTGAATAAATCAATTTAATAATTAATTCCCGTTTTCAAAACAAATAGCATGTTTTTAAAAAACAAAATATATCAAAAGATTGACACTAGTTGAAGTCTAATTTCAAAGTGAAATTAATTCCAATGAACACCATTGGATTAAATGGTAAAAATATATTCTAACTAAACATTAAACCCAATTGTAAAGATAATCTATCCATCTAAATAAATCATATTAAAAGGAGGTTTTGAATTAAAATACAACATTTTCTATAAAAATCATCTTTATTGGAAAAATAACAAAAATTTACACAAAGTAAATTTTGAGATCCAAATTCTAAAGAAGGATTTTATTTGGTCCAGTATAACATATGAAATTTTCAAAAGTGGATTTAGAAAGGGTTCTCCATCAAAAGGCAGCTAATCGACCTTTTAAGGAATATTAGAATATTTACGCTTAAAATTGGATTCATTCGCATTTTAAGCCTCTAAAATTTATTGGATAAAAGTAATTTTTTTTGAAAAACATATGTAATAATTTTGTAGTCAGTTCTTTTAATTTTCGAAATTATAATGTCTAGGCGTTAACTACCATTTAAAATAATATTATTTTATTATTAGAGTGCAGTGTAAGATTTCAAAGGAACTCGTTGTTGCGTATTGGGTACGCCATCGAGCATAGCGTTCCCTTTAAAGTAATATTAATATTTTATTCACAAATATTAATAAATATGAAAAAGTAATATTCTTTATTTACCTGGGATGTTACATCCTTCCCCCCTTTTGGTAATTTCATCCTCACAATTTTAAAATTGGGATTGGAAACTTCATTGAAAGTCTTACATCGGAAAAATAGTCAGTAAAACTATCACGTAGAAAGAAATAAAGATAAGTAAAGAGGTCACCCGAGACAACAGATACTTTGATTCCATGAATACATGGATATGGAGAAGAAAACAAACCATCATGGTCTGATGGAGAGTGATTGAAAACATGATTAGGAGAATTTTAACCACCCAAAAGTCACAAACTTGTGATGTGTTAAATGGTATTTGATTCCCCCATAAGAAAAGTTTACAAACAGTGTTTTTGTTTTAAGTTTTTTTTATTGTTGAATTTATTTATGGGATTAACTAAAACATAATGAAACATACTTACTTGTCATGTAGACTTTCATATTTTACTATATTTTTAACCCAAACCCATATTTCCCCCAAAACATGAGTATTTAGGAAGACTTATTTTCATTAAGAGCGCTAAAATCAACTTTGAGAGAATCACATAATCCACAAAAGATTAACTATATATTTCCCATGTCTTTAGACTTTAATAAAAACCAAAATTTTTAGTAAAAGATTAGATAATCCCCAAAAAGGATAATCTTTTACGAAAAGAAAAACTACTCTTAATCTCCAAAATTTGTCCAACAAAACCCAAAGTTCATCAAAGACCATTCAATAAACAGCTATCCATAAAATTATTCAAAGTAATCAAAACTAAGATTGAAACCCAAATCTCTGAAGGATTTGATCACATGGTCTTCCATGTTAAATCTTAGTATTTATCTCTAAATAACATCAGTTGCTCTTAAAGTCTCGTATTGAAAAGTAATTAACCTAATCCCATATTCTCTATGATAGGTCATTATTTTCCTAGATAACCCAAAATTAACTTATTATTGATTCATAAAATTATATAACTAAAAATAATTTTTTCATACTAACTAGGGACTTCACATTGTCCAGTGGTAGGCAATAAATATTAGTCGCACTTTGGTTGTGGGTTCGATTCTCACAGCTTCGTCCGACGCGACGGGTTGTCACACGGTCTGTGTGTTTTCCTTTTCCCAAAACAATATAATTATCAATACATTCCCCCAAAAGAGATAAAATCATCAAAAATAACCATGAAATAATTTGACCTCAATTTTATATCATTTCTTTCATTTTCCATCATAACATATCATAACCCATAATTACCTCAAATGTAAGGATCATATCAACCCTAATGGTTACCTTTATAATTATTACCTGAACTTCCACATCGAGTTGGTCATATCGTACATGATGCATTAGAGAACTCACCAAGGTTCTACTGGTTAATCATTCCTCCTGATAGTTGGTTTAGAATAACCACGAGATTTCTCATTAAATCCCCCATTTCATCCAGTCTCTTAATCAGAGAACCAACACAGTTTCCTTCAAACTCGTTGTCACTTTGGTACCTGCTAGATATATCCATTTACTAAACCAAGAAGTTCAGCGTGAGTATATCATTAGAATCATCATATAATACTAATATATAATTATTAATGTTATCTTAAACTCATTCACTTTATCTAAAACTATGACCCTTTCTGAAATCCTAACCATTATGGAAATGTCACTTGTGCTTATAGGATACCCTAACCTCAAAAGTTATCTAAACCGACCTTTGATACCAACTATAAGGACCCGGCTTTAAAACATTACATAATCATGAATTAAATGAATAATTCACATAGAGGATCTTTTCAGGTTTAGAGTTATTGAGAATTAGGACATAACTATTACATCTCAAAAGATCACAAAGCAGACACTTCTACTAAGTTTCCAAAAAATAAAAACTCTTAAAAAGAAACATATCTAGTTATATGTTTTAGATAGCATGTCTTTCCTTGATCCCATCCTTGACCCTATCCATCTTTAAGTCATGTGTAAAACATTTCAAATACTTTGGATGAGCATAAAAATCCCAGTAAGGGATACATAAAGAAGGAAAACTGTTAGCTTTTCAAAACGACAAGTAAACCAGGAATACTTTATCAAAGTAATACCTTTCACATTTATTAAGTAGTAAATACTCTTCACTGAATAAAATATCACTAATTATCCTTTTTTACCAAAATATTACCATAAACACATACAAATAACACATAACATATAAAGTTAACTTGAAACATAAACATACTTAAATGGAATAACCATACGGTCGACTTCCACACATATCACTACATGGTATAGCCATACGGCCGACTTCCATACCCAATGAATTATAGGTTATAACATAACCACCCGTCCTAGTATTCAAGGCACCACCCTTTATTTGGTTTATCACGTAAACACCCATCAAATGTCCAAGTACCATTACAAAATCATAACACATAAAACAATTTTAAAGAAAAGAAAACATTTCCACATTTCAATCACAATATATCACATAAATACATTTACATAACAAATAAATTACCAAGAACATTTCCAATTCCAAAATACCTAAAAGATTATATGGTATTTATTTACTTTTAAAAACATTACTGCTTGTTGTGGAAGCCAAAGATCAAATAGTACCCGCGGCCGCAGAAAAGGAGGTTGTCACCGTGTACGTTAAAAGAAACATTCTTTTTTGTACTTTAGTAAAACGCTTTGTTGAAAAAGATTCACTTTGAATGAAATTAAAAGTCAAAGGTGTTTATAAAGCGTATAAAATAAAGTCTTCTATTAAAACAAAATATCCCTCAATGAAAGGAGATTGAGACGAAGTCCATTACAAAGACAATATCCTTAGATTAAGGATAAATCAATAACATAATTTATGTGCGAAAAATATAAATACACCCAATATAAGTGGATATTAAGTGTAAAACAATAAAATTCATTCACACATATTCATAACAAGACATATTCAAGAGGTACAAGTTTAACCCAATGGATTGAAATTGAGTTAAGAAGTTCCCTTGCAAGAATTCGACATCCTAACGACGTCACCTTAATATTTATAAAATGAGTTGATGAGAGATAAAATGGTATCTCATCACATGGACATAAAATTTAAGTCAATAAGGATATAGAATAATATATCCCACCATAATAATATGTAAATTAAAATACATAACATAAAGAAATCATTTTGTTAAAGAGGAGGGTGAAAGGTTCCCTTACAGACTTGGGTAACTGTAACGCCCCGACCCCAGCTACCCAGAGTCGGTGCATTACTTCGTAACATTGGCATGATCACAAAAGATCAAGTCTCGAAAGACTGATTAGTTTAGTAGCCTTGGAAACACTAGATACATTCATAAATCATACATTACATCATAATGTGAAAAACTAATAACAAAGTCTTCATAGTCCACACTCATATCCTCTTCTGACTATCCCTGCAGGTCATTCATAAATTACTTCTTCACATCCTGGAAAATATTAAAACATTGAAAGGGGTGAGCTCAGATGCTCAGTAAGGATAACAATATTGCGGAAGCTTTCATAAATAAACATAAACATTTAAGGCAATGTATAACTAAACAAAAGCCTTATTAAACTTGAACTTCAGCATAATATGGAAAAATTAAAATCAAATAATTCCAGTTACTTACTCACATGGATATTCTACTAGACGAATAATCACATGAATGATCAATAACCACTTTCATAATGAGGGAATGTATAATGTCGGACATTCTGAAACATTTTGTCAAGGCCTCGGCCAAGACGTCTAAAATGATTAAGGCCTCGGCCAAAACCATAAATCAAATTGGGAAAGGGCCTCGGCCAATTCCATGTCTAGTTGTCTCATGAGACCTACCGATGCATCGAGGAGCTATAGCGGGCTCCACCCGTCACTTATTAAGTCCAATACATTCCTCATATGAACAGGTTTAAACATCTCATAAACCATAACATAATCGTATCACATAAAACATGCATAAAGGAAACATAACATTTCCACATTTCAATCACAAGATATCAATACAACACATTGATATAATAAAAATTCTTTCAAAACCATTTTCAATACCAAAATAAAATAAAAGTATAACATGGTATTTATTTTTCATTAAAAAAAGGGTATGGCTTGTAGAGGAAGCCGAAACTCAAATAGTGGTCACGACGGGGGAGAAGTCGTTGTCGCCGCATACGTACGACAAAAACATTCCCTTTTGTCATTTAGTAAACGCTTCGTATAAAAAAGATTCCTTTTGAATAAAATTAAATTTCAAAGGGGTTTATACACCATATAAAAGAAAGTTGTGTATAAAACCAATTAAGCCTCAATGAAAGGGGATTGAGACGAAGTCCTTAAAAAGATCATTTTTTTTAAATAAAGTACATCTATAATGTGTATTCACTATAAGGACACATAAATAATGTACAAATACAAGATAGGACATAAAAATATCATGACATAATTTGAAAGTAGGAGATTAACCCAAAGAATAGAAATTGGGTTAAGAAGTTCCCTTACCTCGTGTCTGACTTGACTCAACCATTCTTTAACCTCCTGAATAATAAACTAGAGTTAATATATACCTTATTAAGAACCATTTTGAATTTCATTATCCTTATTATATTACTTATTACAATGATATGAACATTATGTAATTATATAAATTAATAACGGTCGTTTTATCGATCTTTGGTACTTGAGTCAACAATAAACTTCTCATAATTACAAGTTGTTTATGTGGTAGAATTTCCATTATCTCCAGAATTATATTAATGATTTAGATGTCATATATATCTTATATATCCAGTATATACATTCATTTATAATATTACGTAACATTTAGAGGTAAGAAATGAAATGCACCGTTCATGGAGACGGTAAGCCGTACGTACGCATGAACACTACTTTCATTTCAATTTCATATTTAATGGAACGAAATCATAATGATATAAATGTATAATATAATTCCAGTATAATATAGTGTATAATACCATTTACTCCATCCTTTATACATCCCACATATGGCATTAACGATTCAAATCACTTTGAGGGGGCGGTAGTCTGCACTTCCTAAAATGAAATTATCGTGTTTTACCCATAATGGAAATCATAAAGTATTCCATAAATGAGAAATACAGAAGCATAAGTAAAACATAAACATATTATATATCATATATAAAAATAGTGACATCTTAATGGCCACCTTTGAAGGTGTTATATGAGTGTTGAACAATCATCGTTTCGTGAGGCAGAAATTCGCCATCCACAGAAACCGTATGTTCTTTAACCATTAGATGTAGGTGTGTGTAAGTGTAGCTATAATCCTTATTATAACAACATCCTAGTATATTTAGGATACTGGTGTTGTTAAAAAAGAAATGAATAAAAAGAGTTTAGGGGGTTGGATAAGAAAAATAAAACAAAACAACATTAGAGAAGACATTACCTCAAAATCGGGTAACTCTTTTTTGATTTGAGCCAAAGGCTTCCTTGGGAAGAGTTATGCCCAAAGTGAGGCTTCTAGGAGTAAGAGGGGGAAGTTGGGAGAGTATTTGGGCAGATTTTGGCCGAGTCAAATGGCTTGAACGTGTGAATAAGGTGGGAGAGGTGGGGGCCTTTTATAAGAGGAGAAGAGGGGCTTTTCGGAATGATTGAAATGTTACATTATTACACAATGCTTTTCGGATTCTAAAGGTCCCACACTTATATAATTCGTGGCTAAGGTTATAAGGGTTTGAAATATACCCATCCAATAGTCTTTGGACAAGTGTAAGCCTTGGATTTTACCTTATCTTTTCATTTTATTAAAATCGTTAAATAATGAGGTCATCGCTGCATCATAATGATGTCATAAATAATTTAATTTATTTAATGTCTAAAAATTATAAAAAAAATACTATGATGTACGATATTGTTTTAGATTTCTAATGAATATTTATAGTCAAAATTTGGACTTGTGTAACCCCACTTAAAGTCTGTTTTAGTAAAACAACTCATGTTTGTGTCAATTTAATTTTAACATTAAATAAATATATATTAATGTCATTTTCCAACCAAAGTGGCTCCATGGGGTCCCCAAGTTGACCCATGGGTTGTCTTGGTCGGACATGACTCATCCAATTTGAGTAGGACAAGTGTCAAGCTCATCTCATATTATTAAAACATTGTTTTTACCTTAAACTACACTAATTACCTCTAATCGCGATTAAGAACATAAAAGTTACTATTCACCAAAAAATTATTTTAATCTCATTGAACCACATTTTACTTCTTAATGACAACCATGTATTTCGTATTTTTCAAAATCAAATCACAGAAGTGGTAATATTTCATTTTAACGAAAAATCAGTTTTTAACAACCACTTAGTGGTTTCACTATTCTTCAAAAATTGAAGTTTTTCAGAATAAGGCCAAAATTTCACCCTAAGCTATAATTGATATTCCGAATTCAAAAATGATTTCTATTTTACAGAATTCTAAACATATAAGTTGTATTAATTAATTTTATAATTAATTCCCACTGTTACAACAAATAGCATGTTTTTAAGAAACAATTTATATCAAAAGATTGGCAATTGTTTATGTCCAATTTCAATGTTAAATTAATTCTAATGACCACCATTGGATAAAATGGTAAAAATATATTCTAATTATTCTTTAAAACCACTAAATATTATTATTTATCAATATAAATTATTTTGATTAAAAAAGTTGTTTTTAAGTATTTTTCACTATTCATAAAAATTTAGAAGTTCTCAGAAAAATACCAAAAATTAAACATAGGCTAATTTCAATATTCCGAATCCAAAAATGAAGTCCATTTTGATAAATAAAATTTATAAAATTTCAAAAAGTAGGTATTACTATTCACAACGGCTAGTTTAATTAGTTGTGGTGTGTGTTAGAGCTCGAGGTTGCGTACAATGCAAGCTATTGCATTATTGAATGAGAAGCGTATCGTGGAAGCTCGGGGTGTTACATTCTCCCCTCCTTCAATAAATTGCGTCCTCGTAATTTGAAATTTTTCTTTGAAAATAAAAGGTTGAAAAGAGAAAATACCTTTGAGGAAAACCCACATCGGAAATAAGGTTAATAAATATATAACATTAAAAGAAAGCAAGATAAGTACAAAGGTCACCCGATATAGCCCATTCGAGGATTCTATGAAAATATGGATATGGAGGAGAAACAAACCATCAAGGTCTGATGGAGAGTTATAGAAAACAGGATTAGGAGAAAGTTTAACCACAAGAAAATCACAAACTTGTGATTGGTTAAACGGTCATTGAATCCCCAGTTGGAAAAGTTAACCGACAACATTTTTGTTTTAAGTTACCTTTTATAATGTTGAGGAATTTATTTAGGAGATTTACTAAGAACGTAAGGGAATATACATACTTGTTATGTATACTTTCATTCGTTAATAAATTTTTACCACAAACCCAACTTTTACTCCAAATGGTAACGGAACTAAAAAATATTCAATTTATCCTAATTGTATAAGGTTCCAAATGTTAACACATACCATTTAGATTAGTAAAACTATTTTGTAATAACCAGGGACTTCCTGTAGGCTAGTGGTAGGAAATAAAGTCTTGTCGCACTATGGTTGTGGGTTCGATTCCTACAGCTTTGTCCGACGCGACGGGTTATTCCCCACCCTGCAGGTTGTCCTTTTCCTAAAACTATAGTATTATAATATTCCAAAAATAATCTTCAGAAATGCTTTAACCTTAAACAATACTATCCATGGTTCAACTTAATCCATTCCAACCTTAATAGTTATCCAAAATACCTCCGTCCAGACTTTCTCTAAAAGGTCTCTAAATTCCAAAATCAATTGTAACATCAGATTCCCCAAACAAAGAAAAGTTTCTCTTATTGTCACATACTAAAGATATGATTACCTTAATCATATTAAAACCTTACTGAAATCAAAAAGTACTGCAGTACAATATTTATATATATCACATTATTCTTATAACCATAATATAATCCTTGAGTCCAAAAGCACCAATACATTAATTATTCCGCTTCAACTGTAGTCACAGCATAAGATTGGCCTTGATCCCTTGGCCTTTTCTGAGGTATGTTTCCTTGATGCTTAGGACATTCATTTGCATAATGACCCATTTCCCTACAATTGTAGCATTTAACTTTGACAGCCTCTTTCTTTCCCTTGCAATCACGAGCCTGGTGACCCTTTTCTCCACATTTGTAACAAACTCCCATTCCTTTTAGGCACGTACCAGGGTGATTCTTCCCACAATTATCACATAATGGAAAATACTTCTTTCCCTTTTTCCCTTTATCTGTCTCTTGTTCCACCGTTCTCTTCTTCTCTTGCTTTACTTTGTTGTCATAAGACTTAGAGAATTCCTTTTCGGTCTTGATAGCACACGAGACAATATCTTCATATGATGAGAAGGATTGTGATACTAAAGCTCGACGGAGAAATGGTTTTAACGCATCAAAGAAACGATCAATCTTACTCCTTGGGTTACGTATATAATCGGCAGCATGCCTCGCTAACCTTGTAAAGTTAGCCTCATACTTTGTGACATTCTCATCCTCCTTCTTCCTCAGACTCAGAAATTGCCTTTCCATATCTGCTCGATGGTCACGAGGAAAGTATTTTTCTATGAAAAGCTCTTTAAACTCCCTCCATTCCATATTCGATACGTCATCATCTTCCTTTGTGTTTTGAATCAGTGACCACCACTGATCGGCATCTCCAGTGAGGCGGTAAACTGCCATGACAACCTTCTCCCTTTCACTACTCCCCAAGGCATGGAATATTTTCTCTAAGGAATTTATCCATTGCTCAGCTACTATAGTATTTTTAATCCCATTGAAGGTTGGTGGTTGTTGCCTCATGAAGCGGTCTAACAATGATCCTCCACGTTGCGGATCAGGGTGCTCTATACGAGTAAGGTTATTATTCATAACCTGCGTGAGTTGTCCCAGTACGGTGAGAAGCTGATCAGCACCAGTTGTATCACTAGATCCACCATAATTATCTTGAGCAGGAGGGAAATCCCTACACAGAGTGCGTGCATTGATACGGTTTCCATTCCTTCCACTAGGCGCCATTTCTAAACAATGGCATAAACTTGATTAGTTTATGAATCAAAATACATAATTCCATACTTGTAAAATACTTAACATAAATTGAACAATTTATGGATATAATCCATAAAAATGTTTTCTTTGAGGAAGTATATACTCATAACCCTTCATAGTGGTTTATAAAGAAAATGAGAAATATCCAAAGCATATCCCCCAGGAGTGTCGTAACCAAGAGTGCAGCAAGGCCCGTTGTCGTGCACCAGTTCCCGTTCGAGTCTAGCTCAAAGCAGTGTTTTCGGGTTTTACCCCTAGGTACATATGTGCCAGAGCCGCCTCTACTTGCTCGTATCCATACAGAGATGAATTGCTCGGAAAACTCACAAAATCTCTACAATAAAAAAATTATAGGAAGTTCTTCTATACTAATTCTCAAAGTCTATCTTCGAGCTATGTGCTCTAATCAGAGTTTATCTAAATCTAGCTTCCAAGGTTAGTACTAAACTGCCTCTGATACCAACTGTAACGCCCCGACCCCAGCTACCCAGAGTCGGTGCATTACTTCGTAACATTGGCATGATCACAAAAGATCAAGTCTCGAAAGACCGATTAGTTTAGTAGCCTTGGAAACACTAGATAAATTCATAAATCTTACATTACATCATAAAGTGAAAAACTAATAACAAAGTCTTCATAGTCCACACTCATATCCTCTTCTGACTATCCCTGCAGGTCATTCATAAAATACTTCTTCACATCCTGGAAAATATTAAAACATTGAAAGGGGTGAGCTCAGATGCTCAGTAAGGATAACAATATTGCGGAAGCTTTCATAAATAAACATAAACATTTAAGGCAATGTATAACTAAACAAAAGCCTTATTAAACTTGAACTTAAGCATAATATGGAATAAGTAAAATCAAATAATCCCACTTACTTACTCACATTGATATTCTACTAGACGAATAATCACATGAAAGATCAATAACCACTTTCATAATGAGAGAATGTATAATGCCGGACATTCTGAAACATTTTGTCAAGGCCTCGTCCAAGACGTCTAAAACGATTAAGGCCTCGGCCAAAACCATAAATCAAATTGGGAAACGGCCTCGGCCAATTCCACGACTAGTTGTCTCATGAGACCTACCGATGCATCGAGGAGCTATAGCGGGCTCCACCAGTCACTTATTAAGTCCAATACATTCCTCATATGAACAGGTTTAAACATCTCATAAACCATAACATAATCGTATCACATAAAACATGCATAAAGGAAACATAAAATTTCCACATTTCAATCACAAGATATCAATACAACACATTGATATAATAAAAACGCTTTCAAAACCATTTTCAATACCAAAATAAAAGAAAAGTATAACATGGTATTTATTTTTCATTAAAAAAAGTGTATGGCTTGTAGAGGAAGCTGAAACTCAAATAGTGGTCACGGCGGGGGAGAAGTCATTGTCGACGCATACGTACGAAAAAAACATTCCCTTTTGTCATTTAGTAAATGCTTCGTATAAAAAAGATTCCTTTTGAATAAACTTAAAAGTCAAAGGGGTTTATACACCATATAAAAGAAAGTTGTGTATAAAACCAAATAAGCCTCAATGAAAGGGGATTGAGACGAAGTCCTTAAAAAGAACATTTTTTTTAAATAAAGTACATCTATAATGTGTATTCACATTAAGGACACATAAATAATGTACAAATACAAGATAGGACATAAAAATATCATGACATAATTTGAAAGTAGAAGATTAACCCAAAGAATAGAAATTGGGTTAAGAAGTTCCCTTACCTCGTGTCTGACTTGACTCAACCGTTCTTTAACCTCCTGAATAATAAACTAGAGTTAATATATACCTTATTAAGAACCATTTTGAATTTCATTATCCTTATTATATTACTTATTACAATGATATGAACATTATGTAATTATTTAAATTAATAACGGTCGTTTTGTCGATCTTTGGTACTTGAGTCAACAATAAACTTCTTATAATTACAAGTTGTTTATGTGGTAGAATATCCATTATCTCCAGAATTATATTCATGATTTAGATGTCATATATATATTATATATCCAGTATATACATTCATTTATAATATTAGGTAACATTTAGAGGTAAGAAATGAAATGCACCGTTCATGGAGACGGTAAGCCGTACGTACGCATGAACGCTACTTTCATTTCAATTTCATATTTAATGGAACGAAATCATAATGATATAAATGTATAATATAATTCCAGTATAATATAGTGTATAATAACATTTACTACATCCTTTATACATCCCACAGATTGCATTAATGATTCAAATCACTTTGAGGGGGCGGTAGTCCGCACTTCCTAAAATGAAATTATCGCGTTTTACCCATAATGGAAATCATAAAGTATGCCATAAATGAGAAATAAAGAAGCATAAGTAAAACATAAACATATTATATATCATATATAAAAATATTGACATCTTAATGGCCACCTTTGAAGAAGTTATATGAGTGTTGAACAATCATCGTTTCGTGAGGCAGAAATTCGCCATCCACAGAAACCGTATGTTCTTTAACCATTAGATGTAGGTGTGTGTAAGTGTAGCTCAAATACTTATTATAACAACATACTAGTTTATTTATTATACTTGTGTTGTTAAAAAAGAAATGAATAAAAAGAGTTTAGGGGGTTGGAGAAGAAAAATAAAACAAAACAACATTAGAGAAGACATTACCTCAAAATCGGGTAACTCTTTTTTGATTTGAGCCAAAGGCTTCCTTGGTAAGAGTTATTCCCAAAGTGAGGCTTCTAGGAGTAAGATGGGGAAGTTGGGAGAGTATTTGGGCAGAGTTTGGCCGAGCCAAATGGCTTGAAGGTGTGAATAAGGTGGGAGAGGTGGGGGCCTTTTATAAGTGGAGAGGAGGGGCTTTTTTGGAAAGATTGAAATGTTACATTATTACACAATGCTTTTCGGATTCTAAAGGTCCCACACTTTTATAATTCGTGGCTAAGGTGATAAGGGTTCGAAATATACCCATCCAATAGTCTTTGGACAAGTTTAAGCCTTGGATTTTACATTATCGTTTCATTTTATTAAAATCGTTAAATAATGAGCTCATCGCTGCATCATAATGATGTCATAAATAATTTAATTTATTTAATGTCTAAAAATAATAAAAAAAATACTATGATGTAGGAAATATTTTTATCTTTCTAATGAATATTTATAGTCAAAATTTGGACTTGTGTAACCCCACTTAAAGTCTGTTTTAGTAAAACAACTCATGTTTGTGTCAATTTAATTTTAACATTAAATAAATATATATTAATGTCATTTTCCAACCAAAGTGGCTACATGGGGTCCCCAAGTTGACCCATGGGTTGTCTTGGTCGGAAATGACTCATCCAATAGGAGTAGGACAAGTGTCAATCTCATCACATATTATTAAATCATTATTTTTACCTTAAACTACACTAATTACCTCTAATCGCGATTAAGAACTTAAAAGTTACTATTCAGCAAAAAATTATTTTAATCTCATTGAACCACATTTTACTTCTTAATGACAACCATATATGTCGGATTTTTGAAAATCAAATCACAGAAGTGGTAATATTTCATTTTAATGAAAAATCAATTTTTAACACCCGCTTAGTGGTTTCACTATTCATCAAAAATTGAAGTTTTTCAGAATAAGGCCAAAATTTCACCCTAAGCTATAATTGATATTCCGAATTCAAAAATGATTTCTATTTTACAAAATTCCAAACATATAAGTTGTATTAATTAATTTTATAATTAATTCCCGCTGTTACAACAAATAGCATGATTTTAAGAAACAATTTATATCAAAAGATTGGCAATTGTTTATGTCCAATTTCAATGTTAAATTAATTCTAATGACCACCATTGGATAAAATGGTAAAAATATATTATAATTATACTTTAAAACCACTAAATATTATAATTTATCACTATAAATTATTTTTATTAAAAAAGTTGTTTCTAAGTATTTTTCACTATTCATAAAAATTTAGAAGTTCTCAGAAAAATACCAAAAATTCAACATAGGCTAATTTCAATATTCCGAATCCAAAAATGAAGTCCATTTTGATAAATAAAATTTATAAAATTTCAAAAAGTAGGTATTACTATTCACAACGGCTAGTTTAATTAGTTGTGGTGTGTGTTAGAGCTCGAGGTTGCGTACAATGCAAGCTATTGCATTATTGAATGAGAAGCGTATCGTGGAAGCTCGGGGTGTTACAGTAACTTTCGAAACGTACACCCCATGAAATAAGTACTATAAAACATTTATGTATATACTCATAAATGATATTATATTACAAAAATAATAGAATAAGTTGAGGTACATACACCAATCAAAGTAAATGGTGGCAAATGTATCATAAATCTCACGGGAATAAAAGTGAGATGAAAATCCCTTATGAAAACTCGGCAGCCTAACGGCGCCACTTAAAACATCCAAAAATGGATTTATGAGACCAAATAGGGTCTCTCATAATATGAACAAAAAAATTAAAGTATGAGGAATATAAAATAACGTCCCAAAACCTAAGAAATATGATCTTAAAATAAATTACATAAAAGAGAGTACTTAAAAAGAAAGAGAGAGGTAGGATCCCTTACCTCAAGTCCGACTTGTCTTGTTCGTTTCTTTATATTCTTGAATAATAAACTTTGGTGAATTTATGATTTCTTAAGAACTGCATTTAAATTTTATTATTCATTTCATATCACATATTATAATGTTATAATAATTAGTTAATTATGCGAGTTCATATCAGATGTTTTTGTCGATGTTTGGTACATGAGTCAAAATGAACTTGATTGAAAATGATTGTCCATGTAGTTATAAGTAAATCATCTCAAAAATAGTATTAATGATTTAAATATCACATATATCTAGTACATATTCATATTATACTATTCCATAACATTTGTAGATAAAAAGAAATGAAATGCATCGTTCATGGAGAAGGTATGCCGTACGTACTCATGAACGCTACTTTCATTTCTTTGTCATATGAATGGAATTAAAACCTAAGTGAGAGATATATATATTATAATTACAGAATTATATCCATAATTTAGATTTAATATATGAAATAAATATCCAATATATATATGTACTTATAATAGTACATAAAATTTTGAGATAAGAAATGAAATGTATCGTTCATGGAGACGGTAAGCCGTATGTACGCATGAACACTACTTTCATTTCTGTTTCATACTTTAATGGAATGAAAAAAAATGATACATATGTATATTTTAATTACAGTATAATATAATATATAACATCATTAAATCCATCCTTTATACATCCCACATATGGTATTAACGATTCAAATCACTTTGAGGGGCGGTAGTCCGCACTTCCTAAAATAAAATTATCGTGTTTACCCATTATGGAAACCCTAATGGTATGGCATAAATGAAAGATACAGAAGCATAAGGAATACATAAACATAATGTATATATAATATATAAATACAGTGACATCTTAATGCCCACCATTAGAGGTGTTAAAAGAATATTGAACAATCATCGTTTCGTGAGGCAGTAATTCGCCACCCACAGAAATAATATGTTCTTTAACCATTAGATGAAGGTTTGTATGAGTGTAGCAAGAATCCTCCTCATAACATAATAATATTATATTTAAGATACTGGTTTTGTTACAAAATAAAGGAATAAAAAGATTTTAGGGGGTTTGAGAAGAAAAATAAAACAAAAGAACATAAGAGAAGACATTACCTTCAAATAGGATAACTCTTTTTGATTTGAGCTCAAAAGCTTCCTTGGAATGACTTCTGCCAAAAGTGAGGATTCTAGGAGTAATACAGGGATGTGTAGAGACAATATGAGCAGATTTTGGTATATCCAAATGCTTGAGAGGTGTGGGTAAGGGGGTAGAGGTGGGGGACTTTTATAAGAGGGAGGAGGGGCACTCTTTGAAAGTCTTGAAAGGTCACTTTATTTTAAATTATTTTTGGATTTTAAAGGTCACACAAAGATATATTTCTAGGATAAGTTGATAAGGGTTATAAATCCACCCATCCAATAGGTTTTTGACAAGTTTATGTCTTAGAGTTTACATTATCTTTTCATTTTATTTAAATCGTTCATTAATGAGGTAATTATTGCATCATCATGGTGTCATAAATAAATTAATTTATTTAAGGTCTAAAAATTATAAACAAAATACTATGATGTAAGAAATATTTTTATCTTACCAATGAATATTTATAGTAAAAAAATATGACTTGTATAACCCCATGTAATTTTTTTTTTATTAAAATAATACATGTTTATGACTTTTTTATTTTAACTTTAAATAAAAAGTTATTAAAGTCATTTTCTTACCCAAGTGGCTCCATGGGGTTCCCAAGTTGACCCATGGATTGTCTTGGTCGTCCATGACTCATATAATAAGATTAGAACATTTGTCAACGTTATTTAATATTATTATAACATTATCTTTACCATAAATTACACTAAGTACCTTTAATCGCGATTAATAAAACTTAAAAGTTACTATTCACCAAAAAAATATTTTCATCCCATTGAACCAAATTTAACATCCTAATGAAAACCATGTATGTCTGATTTTTGCAGTTCAAATCACAAAGGTGGTAAAATTTCATTTAAACGAAAAATCAGTTTTTTAACTACCACTTAGTGGTTTCACTGTTCATCAAAAATTGAAGTTTTTTAGAAAAATACCAAAAATTCACCGTAAGATATATTTTATATACCGAATTCAAAAATGATGTATATTTTACAAAATTCAAAACATATAAGTTTCATTAATCAATTTAATAATTAATTCTTGTTGTCAAAACAAATAGCGGGTTTTTAAGAAACCAAATATATCAAAAGATTGACACTAGTTTAAGTCTAATTTCAAAGTGAAATTAATTCCAATGACCACCATTGGATTAAATTGTAAATATGTATTCTAACTACAATTTAAAACCAATTAAAAAGATAATATATCCATATAAATAAATCA
Source organism: Viscum album (assembly GCA_963277665.1). Taxonomy (NCBI): domain Eukaryota; kingdom Viridiplantae; phylum Streptophyta; class Magnoliopsida; order Santalales; family Viscaceae; genus Viscum; species Viscum album. The sequence continues at coordinate 661,741,645 of OY728128.1, forward strand.
GATTAAAAGGAGGTTTTGAATTAAAATACAACATTATCACTAAAAATCATCTTTATTGGAAAAATAACAAAAATTTACACAAAGTAAATTTTGATCTCCAGATTCTAAAGAAGGATTTTATTTGGTCCAATAAAACATATGAAATTGTCAAAAAGTGGACTTAAAAAAGGGTTCTCCATCAAAAGGCAGTTAATTAAACTTTTAAATAATATTAGAATATTTACGATTAAAATTGGATTCATTCGCATATTAAGCCTCTAAAATTTATTGGATAAAAGTAAAAAATATTTGACAAACATATATAATCATTTTGTAGTTAGTTCTATTCATTCCTTCCATTACAACGGCTAGGTGTTAACTACCATTTAAAATAATATTATTTTGTTATTCGAGTGCTGTGTAAGATTTCAAAGGAACTCGTTGTTACGTATGGGGTACGCCATCAAGCATAGCGTTCCCTTTAAAGAAATATTAATATTTTATTCACAAATATTAATTAATATGAAAAATTAATATTCTTTATTTACCTGGGATGTTACATCCTTCCCCCTTTTGGGAATTGTGTCCTCGCAATTTTAAAATTGGGATTGGAAACTTCATTGAAAGTCCCACATCAGAAAAAGAGTCAGTAAAACTATCACTTAGAAATAAATAATGATAAGTAAAAAGGTCACATGAGACAACAGATACATTGATTCCATGAAAACATGGATATGGAGGAGAAAAAAAACCATCAAGGTCTGATGGAGAGTGATTCTTATTAATATATTTTTTTTATTCAAAAAGGAAAGGGAAAGGGAGACAATACCGCTCAAGGGGGTCGGAAATGGTGGAGTCCAAGGGAATCCCCCAGCACAAAAGAAGCACATTCTAGGGGGAGGGAAGAAAGTGAGTCATAAATAATGAGAGGCACATCCTGCCTACCCAAGTGGGCAAGGGAGTCCGCCGTGAAGTTAGCCTCCCTCCAACTGTGATGAACAATCTTCCCATGTGAGGTTCCGATCTTGCACCTTCTAATGATGTAAGTGATCTCCCAAGGAACCCCACTAGTCCCATTCATGATCTTCGCAAGGGTTTCTAAGTCCATCTCTATTTCGGACGCTGGAAAATTCTTCCTTCTACACACCAACAGACCCGAGGCCAGTGCATGGACCTCCGCACTCAAAAAATTTCCTGGCCCATAAAAGGACCTAAAGGCGAGGAAAACCGCGCCTGATGCATCTCCCAGGACCCCTCACCCTCTCATGATTCCCCCCATGCATGAACCATCAACGTTGAGTTTGAGTCCCATAATCGGCGGGCGCCATTAAACCCACTGACCAATACCTTTGCTCAAAAAACATGGGTGATTGAGCAGGTTGTTGATGGCAGTTGACGTTGAACCACCTTTGATCTGGGAAGCAAGCTCGAAGATGTGGGATTTGAGACTATCCTGGAGGAACAACAGTGAACGATGTTCTCCCCTCCTAGCTTGATTGCGAGCCTCCCAAAGCACCCAGCACAAGGCCACAAGGATGATCATTCTAACCGTCCGCTCCTGGCCAGAAGATCCCGAGCCAGAAAACCAACACTCCATATATTCTTGGAGAGAAGAATCTCCATCATTTCTTCATGGATTATGCGTGAACAGTGACCGGAGTTTAAGCGCCCAATGACTTTGAAAGAAGAGATGCGTCGCCGACTCGCACCTGTGAGTAGTGCAGCAGGAACATCTAGAGGCCAAAGCCACGCCCCAGCGCTAGATGTTGTCCTCCGTAGGAAGCGCCCTGTTCCTGATTCTCCATAGTAAAAAATTTATTCTGATCGGTATTTCATTGCACCAAAGTGCTGGAGCCCAAGAGTTGGAGGTTCTTCCTGGAAGAACGATGCTTCTGAAGCCTTGCGCGGTGAACCTGCCAGAGCTGGTAGCCGAGAAGAAACACCTATCGGGTTCCTCACTCATTACAATATTTTCAAACACAGACATCTGATTGGCGTTCAAAGCGGTATTGATCAAGCCAAACTCCTCGTATGCACTACGGAAGGTGATATCCAGAGAAGGGCAGTCGGGGTATCCCAAGGGTTCCCCAGACCAATTAGTGTCCCAAAAACTAATCTTCCCAGCACCGATGATCCATCTCGCATGACCTGATAACGTGTCCATAAAAGAGAATATGCACCTTTCCAGTCGCGTGGACCTGTAGAGGCCCTGTGCTTCTAGCCCCGGGTACCGTGCTCTAAAACATTTCGCCAACAAAAAATCCCCGATGATAACTTCCCAAGCGAGTCGAGCCTGGAGGCTTTGGAGAGTACCCTGATTATCACGGAGGCCCACTCCTCCTGCCTCCACTGGTCTGGCGAGGTGCTTCCAGGAGGCCTAGTGGGACCTTCCCTCCTCCTTGGCATCCCACAGAAAAGAATTGAGGATAATTTCCGTTCTCTCCACAGTACCCTTAGGAGGGTGGATCACCGAGAAGACGTGCATGGGGATGGACGTGAGGATGCTGTTGATCAGCGTAATCTGTCCACCGAAGGAGAGAAGCTTGTTCTTCCAGTTGTAGATTCTGCCCAGAATGCGATCGAGGGTCGTAGAGAAGTGCACCTTCTTCACGCGGCCACAGGAGATCGGCACCCCGAGATAAGAAATGGGAAACTTCATCCTACAACAACCAAGGATTTTTTGTATCTCCTTGTTCCTTAGGGCTGGGCATTTGTTTGAAGTGAAGAAATGGATTTTAATAGGGTTGAAACTCTGCCCACTCCATCTGACGTAGGTGGTTAAGGTGTCCATGAGAGCCTTCAACGACCTTTTCCTGCCATTGATAAAGATTACAATATCATCAACATACATAATATGGGAAATAGAAGCACTATTACTTCCATGGAAAGGAAGTATGAGGTCTAAATCCATCCCATATTTCAAATTTCTTGAGAGCGCATCCTGGGCGAGAACAAAGAGGAAAGGAGACAAGGGGTCCCCTTGGCGAACACCACGGACAGTCTTAAAGAAGCCAAAAGCTTTTCCCATCAAGGCAATGGAGAGCCATGGTGATGAATAGCATCTGAAGCAGATATCACAAAAGACCTCACTGAACCCAAAATTCCTCATGACCCGGATGATGAAACTCCATTCCAAAATATCATAAGCCTTGTTCATGTCGACTTGGATGATGACATTGTGACCGACCGATTTTCTGTTAATGTCCTGCACCAATTCATTAGCGATGCCCACCGCACCTTCAATTCTCCTTCCCTTGATGAAATCGTGATGCTCCATTGAGACCAGGTGAGGAATAACTTTGTCGAGCCTTCTGACGAGGATAGATGATAGAATTTTATAGGCAACGTTGCAAACGCAGATTGGCCTGTACTGGCTCACAAGGGTGGGATTTCTGATCTTCGGAATGAGGACCATTCTGGAGGCTGAAATTCCCCTAATGAGAGGGCCACTGAGGAAGAAGTCCTGGATCGACTCCACAACAAGCTGGCCGACAATCCCCCAAGCGAAGCTGAAGAAGCTGACCGGGAAGCCATCGGGACCCGGCGCACTATCCTGGGGCATGCTTCTGACAGCCACCCGGATCTCCTCGGCCGATGGGATGGAGGAAAGAGCACCGTTGTCCACCTGATTAACCGTTGAAGGGATATGGTTGAAGAAATCCTCAGTGTCTTGATTCCCCCTCACGAAGGAAGATACATTCTCCCCTGCAAGGGTGTTTTCAAAATAGTCCAGAGTCATCTTCCCCACAGTGTTCACGTCCGAAGTGTATCCCCCGTTCTCCATTCTCAGGTTCATCCTTGAGCGTTTCCTCTCTTTGATACAAGAATGGAAAAAAGCACTGTTTCTATCCCCTTCCTTCAGCCATATAACCCGTGATCTCTGTTGGAAATCTCTCTCCAGATAAAGAAGCCTCTCGGACAGGTTATTCTGCTTTTCACATAGAGCGATGAACAAATTCTCATCCCAATAGATCTGGAGGGATTCCTCCAACCTGTCAACCTCCAACCTGATGCTGTTGATACCCTGGGCAACATCAGGTCTGGTGCTCACCTAGCTTTGCAAATCCATTTTGAGACGCCGGAGGCGGTTCACCAGGCCACCCCATGATCTGGCATCTTCATCTTTCGACCAGGACATCCTGATAGCATTTAGAAAAGAGTCGTCCCCATGCCATGCAGTCGAGTAGGAGAAGAGGGAATTCGCAGCTTCCTCCCTCTTGATGTTGATCAAGAGCGGGTTATGATCAGATAACACCCGCTGGAGATGAGTGACTGTCGTCTTTGGAAAAGTGTCCAACCCAAGAAGGTTGGAGAGGCAACAGTCCAACAGGCACCAAATGCGATCTGCGCCCTTGCGGTGGTTGCACCAGGTGAACTTGGGTCCATAGAATCTGAGGTCCAAAAGCCCAGCACTCCTCATGAAGTCATTAAAATCATCCATGCCAACAGAATTATATCCGACTCCCCCCTTTTTCTCAAGGACGTCCGCAATAGCGTTGAAATCACCTCCCATGAACCAAGGGAGAGGCCCCGTTTGAACGTTTCCCAGACAATGCCAAAGTTCCCTCCTCTTGAGAACCTCAGTGGCTGCATAAACGAAGGAGAACACCAAATCGTGACTTGCTGTAGAGATCTTAGCATTGATACATTGAGAAGAGAGACTCAAAATATCAACAGAAATGTGGCTCTTCCAGCCAATCCAGATGTGGGAGTTCTCATCGCCGCCATGGAAGAAGTTGGAGAAACCCATTTTCCTTGTAAGCGTAGTTCCTTTACTATGTACCTGTTTGGGTTCCAGGATCACCACAACTTGAGCATGAAAACTCCTGGCCTCAGAGGCCTGGAAAGCACGTTTGTCTTTAGCCCCTAAGCCCTGTGCATTCCAGATGAGGATGGGAAAAATCAAGGTAGGCCCTTCCGGGCTCTAGACAGGGAGTAAGAACCTCCTTTTTGAAAGGGTGCTAATTTGGGAGTAAGAACCACCTTTTTGAAAGGGTAAAAATACTCCTCCATCAGAGCTTTTCCTTTACCTTTATCAACAACATCAGAAAACGAACCCTCATCTCCCTTAGAAGAGGAAGGCAGCAGGCGACGTTGCAGGGAGCGATGAGCGAGCGCCAGCTCTTTCTCCAGGCCATACGAGGGGAGGTTCTTCGTGGCCAAACCCTCCACATCCAGAGTGAGGCTACTCACAAGATATTTTTAGAGGAACTCTGGGGAAATCCGGGTTGAGATGCATAAAGAAGGGGGCGAAGGGGAGAGATACCTGGGAGGACTCCCCACAAGATCTAGGAAAAATTCATGCTTGAACACTGATCTTCGATCCTGTCGAGGGGAGATCTCGGCAACAGGATAGGGCGACCAGGTAATCAGATCGTGAGGCTCAGGAGGGGCCGACAACCTGTCCGACACCGGAGACCGTACCCCCATGAAAACCTCTTCTGGCGCATCGTCCCTCCTGGAAGAATTCAAATTTGAAATCGTAACGGGCCGAACCGGGGACCCCACATGCCCTCAACCGGGCGACGCCTGACCCGGACCCGCCTAAGGAGCCTGCCGGGACGAGCTAGAAGCATCCTTCCCCCTCCTACAAGCCGAATCCTGGTGGCCATGCAGCCCGCAAAGGGCGCAGAACTTCAAGGGGTGGTGAAATATGACCTTTTTTCTCCATGAAAAACCGTCGCTAGCCTGTAAAATAACAATGGAGGGAAGCTTCTTGGCCAGGTCGAGTTCAACACTGATGTGGGGGTTGCCCGTAGATAAGAGGGACTGAGTCATCTCGTCCATACAGAGAAAGGAACCAAGGGAGTTCCCCTGGGACTGCAGGATGGAGGGGTTTTGGAAAGGAAGTGGAAGGCCTGGGAAGGAGATCCAAACCGCCTCTGAGCAGGACTCGCAGCCAAAATGACAGTCCCAGGACCAGCGCGAAAGGGAGAAGTGCCAGTCGCCACACCTTCTTCTAGCACTGGACCAAGCCCTCACAATGTTGAGTCTGGAACCAAGATGGATGCTGAAGACCACTCTGGAAAGCTCCGAGACCGCCGGCGGACAAGAGAGACCACAATAGTTCACCACACCCCGGAAAAAGTTCAGCGAGGGCTTGCTGCGACTGAAACGGGCCACCAAAGAGAGTTCAAGAAGAGAAGCAGCCTCACGGAGCTCATGAGTGGAGAGATCCACCAACGGAAACCTGTCCACCTGCCTGGGGGGCCGGAGTTCAACCTGGATAGGAGCCAAATGAGGACGGACCACCGGAGGCATGGAGGAAGGGCTGGCAACGGCCACCGATGAAGGAGATCCACACAGAACAGCCTTGTAGGAGGCCTTTTCGGATCCCTCAACCACGCCAACCTCCCTTGGAAGCCGAAGAGCAGGCGTCGGAGCCAAAGCCGAAGCCGGAACAGGAACAGGGGCCGGAGCCGGAGCAGGAGCGGGAGCCGAAGCAGAATTCATTTCATGGAGAGTGATTGAAAACATGATTAGGAGAATTTTAACCACCCAAAAGTCACAAACTTGTGATGGGTTAAACAATATTTGATTCCCCCGTAGGAAAAGTTAATAGACAATGTTTTTTTTTAAGTTTCTTTTTATTGAAGAATTTATTTATGGTATTAACTAAAACATAAGGAAACATACTTACTTTTCATGTAGACTTTCATCTGTTACTTGGTTTTTAACACAAACCCATATTTCCCCCAAAACATGAGTATTTAGGTAGACTTATTCGCATTAAGAGCGTTAAAATCAACTTCGAGAGAATCACGTAATCCACAAAAGATGAAATATATATTTCCCATGTCTTTAGACCTTAATAAAAACCAAAATGTTTAGTACAAGATTAGATAATCCCCAAAAAGGATAATCTTTTACAAAAAGAAAAACTACTCTTAATCTCCAAAATTTGTCCAACAAAACCCAAAGTTCATCAATGACCATTCAAGAAACAGTTATCCATAAAATTATTCAAAGTAATCAAAATTAAGATTGAAACCCAAATATCTTAAGGATTTGATCACATAGTATTCCAAGTTAAATCTTAGCATTTATCTCCAAATAACATCAGTTTCTCTTAATGTCTCGTATTGAAAAGTAATTAACCTAATCCCATATTCTCTATGACAGGTCAATATTTTCATAGATAACCCAAAATCAACTTATTATTGATTCATAAAATTATATAACTAAAAGTAATTTTTCATACTAACCAGGGACTTCACATAGTCCAGTGGTAGGCGATAAATACCAGTCGCACTTTGGTTGTGGGTTCGATTCCCACAGCTTTTTCCGACACGATGGGTTGTCACACGTTCTGTGTGTTGTCCTTTTCCCAAAAAAAATATAATTCTCAAAACATTCCCCAAAAAGAGATAAAATCATAAAAAATAACCATAAAATAATTTAACCTCAATTTTATCTCATGCCTTTCATTTTCCATCATAACATATAATAACCCATAATAACCTCAAAAGTAAGGATCATATAAACCCTAATGGTTACCTTTATAATTATTACCTGAACTTCCACATCGAGTTGGTCATCTTGTACATGATGCATTAGAGAACTCACCAAGGTTCAAGTGGTTAATCATGCCTATGGATAGTTGGTCTAGAATAACCATGAGATTTCTCATTGAATCGCCCATTTCATCCAGTCTCTTAATCAGAGAACCACCACAGTTTCCTTCAAACTCGTTGTCACTTTAGTGCCTGCTAGATCCATCCATTTACTAAACCAAAAAGGTCAGTGTGAGTATATCATTAGAATCATTATATAATACTAATATATAATTATTCATGTTATCTTAAACTCATTCAATTTATCTAAAACTATGACCCTTTCTTAAATCCTAACCATTATTGAAATGTCACTTGTGCTTAAAGGAGACCCTAATCTCTAATGTTATCTAAACTGACATTTGATACCAACTATAAGGACCCGACCTTAAAACATTACATAATCATGAATTAAATGAATAATTCACATAGATGATCTTTTCAGGTTTAGAGTTTTAGATAATTCAGACATAACTATTACATCTCAAAAGATCACAAAGTAGACACTTCTTACTAAGTTTCCATTACATAAAAACTCTTAAAAAGAAACATGTGTAGTTCCATGTTTTAGATAGCATGTCTTTCCGTGATCCCATCCTTGACCCTATCCATCTTTCAGTCCTGTGGAAAACATTTCAAAAACTTGGGATGAGCATAAAAAGCCTAGTAAAGGATACATAAAGAAGGAAAACTGTTAGTTTTTCAAAAACAACAAGTAAACCATGAATACTTTATCAAAGTAATACCTTTCACCTTTATTAATTAGTAAATAATATTCACTGAATAAAAGATCACTACTTATCCTTTGTAACCAAAAGATTACCATAAACCCATACAAAGAACACATAACATATAAAGGTAACATGAGACATAAACATACTAAAATGGAATAACTATACGGTCGACTTCCACGCATATCACTACATGGAATAGTCATACGGCCGACTTCCATACCCAATGCATTGGAGGATATAACGTAACCACCCTTCCTAGTATTCACGGCACCACCCATCATTTGGTTTAACACATAACCACTCTTCAAATGTCCAAGTACCATTATAAAATCATAACATATAAAACAATTATAAAGGAGAGAAAAAATTTCCACATTTTAATCACAATATATCTCATAAATATATTTAAATAAAAAATCCATTACCAAGAACATTTCCAATACCAAAATACCTAAAAGATTATATGGTATTTATTTACTTTTAAAAACATTACGACTTGTTTTGGAAGGAAAAGATCAAATAGTACTCGTGGTGCGGAAAAGGATGTTGTCACCGCGTATGTTAAAAGAAACATTCCTTTTTGTCGTTTAGTAAAACGCTTTGTAGAATAAGATTCCATTTGAATGAAATGAATAGTCAACGGTGTTTATACAGCATATAAAATAAATTCTTGTATTAAAAAAAATATGCCTCAATGAAAGGAGATTGAGACGAAGTCCCTTACAAAGACGGTATCCTTAGATTATGGATAAATAATTAACATAATTTATGTGTGAAAAATATAAATACACCCAATATAAGTGGATATTAAGTGTAAAACAATCAGATTCATTCACACATATTTATAAAAAGAATATTCAATGAGTACAAGTTTAACCCAAAGCATTGAAATTGAGTTAAGAAGTTCCCTTGCAAGAATTCGACAGCCAAATGACGTCACCTTAAAATTTATAAAGTGAGTTGATGAGAGAGAAAATGGTATCTCATCACTTGGACATAAATTTTTGCTCAATAAGGATATATAAGAACATTTCCCAACATAATAAGATGTAAATTAAAAGACATAACATAAAGAAGTCTTTTTTTAAAAATAGGAGGGTGAAAGGTTCCCTTACCGACTTGGGTAACTTTCGAAACGTACACCCCATGAAAGAAGTACTATAAATCATTGATGTAAATACTCATAAACGAAATTATATTACACAAAGAGTAGAATAATGGGTAGTACATACACCACTCAAAGGAAACGGTGGAAAATGTAGCACAAATCTCACATGAATAAAAGTGAGATGAAAAATCCCTTACAAAAACTCGGCAGCCTAACAGTGCCACTTAAAACTTCCAAAAATGGATTTATGAGACCAAATGGGGTCTCTCATAATATGAACATAAAAATTACAGTATGTGGAATATAAAATAACATCCCCAAACATAAGAAATATGATCTTAAAATAAATGATATAAAAGAGAGTACATAAAAAGAAAGAGAGAGGTAGGATCCCTTACCTCAAGTCCGACTTGTCTTGTTCATTTCTTTATATTCATGAATAATAAACATTAATAAATTTATAATTGATTAAGGAACTAGTTTAAAGTTTATTATTCAATTCATATCCCATATTATAATTTTATAATAATTAGTTAATTATGCGAGTTCAAATCAGATGTTTTTGTCGATGTTTGGTACATGAGTCAAAATAAACTTGTTTGAAAATGATTGTCCAAGTCGTTATAATTAAATCATCCCCAGAATATTATTAGTGATTTAAATATCATATATATCCAGTAAATATTAATTTTATACTATTACATAACATTTGGAGGTAAAAATAAATGAAATGCACCGTTCATGGAGACAATGGGCCGTACGTACGCATGAACACTACTTTCATTTCTTTGTCATATTAATGAAAATAAAAACTAAATGAGATATATATATTATAATTACAAAATGATTTCCATAATTTATATGTAATATATGAAATATATATCCAATATATATATGTACTTATAATATTAAATAACATTTGGAGATAAGAAATGAAATGTACCGTTTATGGAGATGGTAAGCCGTACGTACGGATGAACGCTACTTTCATTTATGTTTCATACTATAATGGAATGAAAAAAATAATGATACATAGGTATATTATATTTATAGTATAACATAATATATAACAACATTAAATCCATCCTTTATACATCCCACATATGGTATTAACGATTCAAATCACTTTGAGGGGGTAGTAGTCCGCACTTCCTAAAATGGAATTATCGTGTTTACCAATTATAGAAACCCTAAAGGTATGGAATAAATGACAAATACAGAAGCATAATGAATACATAAACATAATTTATATATCCTATGTAAATACAGTTACATCTTAATGTCCACCATGAGAGGTGTTAAAAAAAGATTGAACAATCATCGTTTCGTGAGGCAGTAATTCGCCACCCACAGAAACAGTATGTTCTTTTACCATTAGATGGAGGTGTGTATGAGTGTAGCTCGAATCCTCCTCATAACATCATACTATTATATTTAAGATACTGGTTTTTTTACAAAAGAAAAGAATAGTAAGAGTTTAGGGGGTTGGAGAATCAAAATAAAACAAAATAACATAAGAGAAGACATTACCGTCAAATCATATAACTCTTTTTTATATGAGCTCAAAGGCTTACTTGGAAAGACTTCTGCCCAAAGTGAGGATTCTAGGAGTGATAGAGGGATGTGTAGAGACAATATGAGCAGATTTTGGTCGATCCAAAGGATTGAGAGATGTGGGTAAGGGAGTAGAGGTGGGGGCTTTTTATAAGAGGGAGGAGGGGCACTCTTGGAAAGTCATGAAAGGTCACTTTATTTTAAAATGATTTTCGGATTTTAAAGGACCCACAAAAAAAATTTCAAAGATAAGGTGATAAGGGTTCTAAATACACTCATACAATAGGATTTTGACAAGTTTATGTCTTAGATTTTACATTATCTTTTAATTTTATTTAAATCATTCATTAATGAGGTAATCGCTGCATCATCATGGTGTCATAAATAAATTAATTTATTTAATGTCTAAAAATTATAAAAAAAATACTATGATGTATGAAATATTTTTATCTTTCAAATTTATATTTATAGTCAAAAATATGACTTGTATAGACCCATGTAAAAAATGTTTTAGTAAAACAATACATGTTGGTGACATTTTTATTTTAACTTTAAATAAAATGTTATTAATGTCATTTTCTTAACCAAGTGGCTCAATGGGGTCCCCAAGTTGACCCATGGATTTTCTTGGTCGGCCATGACTCATACAATAAGGGTTGGACATGTTTCAAGGTCATTTCATATTATTATAACATTTTCTATACCTTAAATTACATTAATTACCTTTAATCATGATTAATAAAACTTAAAAGTTACTATTCACAAAAAAAATATTTTCTTCCCATTGAACCAAATTTTACATCCTAATGACAACCATGTATGTCAGATTTTTGAAATTCAAATCACAGAGGTGGTAAAATTTCATTTAAACGAAAAATCAGTTTTTTAACCACCACCTAGTGGTTTCACTATTCATCAAAAATTGACGTTTTTCAGAAAAGTACCAAAAATGCATCCTAAGATATATTTGATATTAAAAATTCAAAAATGATGTCTATTTTTCAAAATTCAAAACATATAAGTTTCATTAATCAATTTAATAATTAATTCCCTCTATGAAAACAAATAGCGTGTTTTTAAGAAACAAAATATATCAAAAGATTGACACTAGTTTAAGACCAATTTCAAAGTGAAATTAATTCCAATGACCACCATTGGGTTAAATGGTAAAAATATATTCTAACTACACTTTAAACTCAATTAAAAATATAATTTATCCATAAAAATAAATCATATTAAAAGGAGGTTTTGAATTAAAATACAACATTTTCACTAAAAATGATCTTTATTGGAAAATTAACAAAAACTTACACAAAGTAAATTTTGATGTCCATATTCTAAAGAATGAGTTTATTTGGTACAATATAACATATTAAACTATCAAAAAGTTGATTTAAAAAGGGTTTTCCATCAAAAGGCAGTTAATCAACCTTTTAAAGAATATTAGAATATTTACGCTTAAAATTGGATTCATTCTCATTTTAAGCCTCTGACATTTATTTGATAAAAGTTAAAATATTTGACAAATATATAAAATCATTTTTTAGTTAGTTCTGTTCATTCCCACCATTACAACGACTAGGAGTTAACTACCATTTAAAATAATATTATTTTATTATTAGAGTCCAACGTAAGATTTCAAAGGAACTCGTTGTTGCGTATTGGGTATGCCATCGAGCATAGCATTCACTTTAAAGTAATATTAATATTTTATACACAAATAATAATAAATATGAAATATTAATATTCTTTATTTACCTGAGATGTTACAATCCCAGTGTGAGAAACAAGGTACCACCACATAACCATTCACTTTGGATATTAGAGCGCCAGCAAATCCTCGAACACTTAGGGTATAACTGACCAGCCGAAGTATTCGATCTGAGAGTGGTCGGTGTGACTAAAGAATAGGGTTATCAAAGAATCGGTAAAGACCCATAAAAATCAAGGAAATGTTTTTCATAAATTCTTTGGGATTTTACAAGTACGCAGTTTCTGACGGCACTTGATTTCGACGCCCGATGTGCCCGGAATCAATTTCTGAAGTTTAGCTCGGGTACGTTCAGTGAATGAAAGAGTGGGTTTTACTAAATTTTGAACCGGTGCTCGGAATTGAACTCTGAGGGCACCTATGGAACCACAATGCTGGTAATTGATTAAGAGGACATTTACCAAAGGTGCGTTTTCTCGGGAGGAGTTCTTAAAATTTAGGGATTAATAAAGAATTGAATAAAAATTTGTGGTACAATTTTTTTCTTTATTCTAGTAGTTATATCCTAATTGTGGGAGTTGGGGTTGGACCCACTAGTTACTAATTACCCTTGAGTGGATAAAGGTGAGGTGGGGCCCACACGAGCCCCACCCCTTCACATTCCATTAAATTCGTCTAACTCCTCCCTTTTATCTTCTTGTGTTTAATGTTGGCAACCCTTTGTAATTAATTAAAATAATTCTCCTCTCCTCACATCAAATTATTCGAACACACATTTCTTAATTAAATTAACCCCTTCAATTAATTGATTTATGTGTTTGAATTTCGGAATTTAAATGCATGGCTTGAATTAATAAAATAAGATGTGACTTATTTTATTTTGGGAGGTTAGATTTTTGTGTGAATAATTGGGGGAGAGATCTTTTCCCTTTGGAAGGACATCATCTCCTTTGTTGAAGAACGCCAAGACTTCGACGAAGAATGTCGAATTGGCAGTCCCGGATTTCTCAATCCTTTTTCTCCTCCGTGACAAGGGAGGTGACACCGATGGTGACGGAATTGACGTCATCATCCGCGACGCTTGACAACCGCGAACTTCCTTCGAGTTAGGGGTGTGTTTATGAAGGAGAAACGTTGTTTTCCCTTCCATGTTATTGGTTCTTTCTAAACCTTTTTGCTATCAAACTAATAAGGAAGGAACCAGACCAAACTAAAACGGTCTGATTCCTCCACCATTCTTGTTGTATGGTGTTCTCCATCTGTTCTTGAGAGGTGAATCAAGGAAAGTTTTCGGAGCCGATCGGAGGCCCAAAAACATTAGAAACGGCCTCGGAACATCGGTACAACCTAGGAATAGGAGTTTTGTAGCAAACGGATCATCGGAACAAAGGACGGACGCCACGGGAGGCTTGATGGCCAGGGGCGTCGTTTCTGGAAAATTCCAGAATACAGGGCGTGTACTTTCAAATCACACGTCGTGTAGTAAAAGCATTCAGTGGCAGAAGTAACGGACATCAGATGAAGTGACACACGACGTGTGACACTGGTCACACGGCGTGTACTGTCCACACAGTTTTACAGAGGAGAATTCGATGTACATGGCGTGTATTAAAGGGAAATACATGGACACAGACAGAAATACATGTCCACGAGGCACGATGTGTATTATCTTCATTGAAATGCCGAAGCGGCTTCGCGAGGCTCGGCGTGTAATCTGGGTGATACACGGACACGGGAAGAACCATATGGCCATGAGGCACGACATGTATTCCGGAAATAAATGGAAACAGGCAGAACCACACGGCCAGGCATGGATAGCATACATGGAGCTGACCCCAAATGTCTGGACATAGCGTGTAACTATACCACACGTAGTGTACTTACTTTTTACACAAACATCCCTTTGACACAGGTTGTGGTACACGGACAGTACCTGCGGACTGAAGATAGGGAGTGTAACCATACCACACACCGTTTACTTACTTTTTACATGACCAGTCCCATGACACTGGCCATTTCACACGGGCAGTACCCGGTGTCTGATGACACGGCGTGTATTGATTACCTACACGCCGTGTACTTTAGGAAAATGGATTGTTTGTCTTGTTCTCCATGACTCGGGCACATTTTTATTGGTTTTCCCCTATGTCATGGGACGAAACATTGGGATACATCATCTATGGTCTTCAAGACGGTTGATGTATCCACCCCTTTAATTCGAGGGGCGGGCCCTCCCGGAATCGAGTGTGCTGTATATGGGAAACCTAGAGCTGGTTGCGGCTGCGATGACGATGACGAATATACTTGGATCCTACGTGGTTTTGGCAGTGAGGACAACTGTACTAGGATCCTAAATGGGTTCGGCAGTGAGGACGACTGTACATGGATCCTATGTGGGTTTGACAGCGATGGTTACTGTACTAGGATCCTACGTGGGTTCGGCAGCAACAACTTCTGTACTTGTATCCTATGTGGGTTTGGTAGGGGAGATGATTCAGATGCTACATATATCATCTCCACCCCTCTTCATTATTAGTATACCTGTGTGATATGGGTCTTGACTTTCAATCATTATCATCAATGTAATTGGCATGCTTTCCTATGTGGATTGGGTTGTGCTTTCTTGTGTGGATTGGGTTGTGCTTTCCTGTATGGATTGGGTTGTGTTTTCCTGTGTGGATTGGGTTTTGATTTCTTGTGTGTACTGGGTTGAACTTGGTCTTGTGTGTTGGAGCCGAGCTGGAATTGATGACTTAGGTATATGTATGGGCATATACATAGGTAGAGTTGGTTGATACTTCGTGTTTGTATCTTTCCATTGTGGTTTATCCTTTGTGGTTTCTAGGAGACCTTCGGGGGTCTCGGGGAACCTACTAAGTATCGTATACTCACCCCCTGCATGGGTTATGCATGAACTATGTTGTGTTGGTTGCAGACGATGGACAGTGCTGATCGTGGTTGAGGCTTGTGGAGCGAAATGGTACCTGGAGCTGGACTATCAGGCGGGGCATACACGGAGCGGACGGCCGGACCCGAGGAGCTGAGGAGACCATCTGTACCCACCCTTCAGGTAAGATATCCGAAGGACGACTCAATGGTTGTTGATTTATTTTACTTATGTTGTACTTTCTTTTCATTTGTACTGTACTTTCAGTTGGGTTTGTATTCTGGCCCATTTACTTTCAAGCACTTACTTTTGTACTCAGTTTACTTAGTGTTTACTTCAGCATGTGTACTCTGTGGTGTTTTTTTTCTTATATAAAGGAAATTCCTTCCCTTTTATCGGGATTCACACCTTTAGTACTAGTCGCCAGCCCCTAGACTATAGAAGGTGGGCTTGGGGTAGTCACGGCATGGGCCCCAAGGATGGGTCATGAAAAATTTGTATCAGAGGAGTCGGTTCTACCGTAGAACATAGGACTCGGATAATTTCTTCTATGTGAAACAATAGTGTTTACGGTATCGAGTGTGGTTATCAGACCAGGGAGTCCAGTGTTGGTGCATTGACCGACGTATCCATACACCAGAACCCTAACTTCTGATTTCTAACTCAATGCATGAAAAAATTAATTTCATTTGTGTTTAAAAAGTTTTCGTTGTGAAAACTTTGTGTCAGCTCACTAGGTATACTGTATTAACCATGGCACACCTGTTTATTTTCAGTATGGCCCCATGACGGAAGCCAGCTAGGGTTCCGAGCTTTGTGCGAGACGGATCCCACTGAGTGACGAGGCCTCGGTGTCGGGCCCCATTACAGAGGAGGCACCGGTAGTACCTCTACCCGCCGAGCCACCGATGCCACCAACCCCAACATCTGAGAGTGCACATCATCTGAGTACACTACACGAGTTTCAGTGTCGAATGATGCCCAGGTTCCGCGGGGAGATGGGCCCTTAGCAGGCGAGGATTGGTTGGAGGTTTTTGTTTGAGTCTTCAGATTGGTAGGGACACCAGCAGACCTCATGGTGATCCTTGCAGCGAGTCTCCTGCACGCAGCAGCAGGTAGATGGTGAAACCTGATGCTCCAGGTCAATGACGAGGCATCTCTTATTTGGTCAGACATAGAGAGCCTTTTCCGCTTGGATTTCATTCCAGCCAACCTCTGTGCGGTGAGAATTCAGGAGTTACTACAGCTGCGGCAGGGCAGCATGACAGTAGCCCAGTACTCGGTGAGATTTACTGACCTCTCGCGCTACTCCACGGACATGGTACGAGACCCATTCATCTGGGCCCAGACCTTCGAGTAGGGAATATGGCATGAGATCTGGGCTTCGATGATTTCCCTCAGCATTCCGACGCAGGCAGGAGTACTGGAGTGAGCCTTACTTGTGGAGTGGTTCCTTGTTGAGCCTACGCCAACGGCGAGGCCTATCGTAGGGTGGCACGTAGTAGAGTCTTCTGCAGCCCGCAGTAGACAGATGTCTCAGAGGACCAAGCGGACCAGACCATCCGGTGGATGAACTCAGGATACTAGTTTGGAGGTTCGGGGCACACGCAGTAGAGCCAGTCATTCGAGAGGCAGATAGTTCTATGCAAGCAGCGGGCAGGGCCACATGGATCGCGACTACACGACCCGCCATGCAGAGGAGCAGTAAACAGTTGAGGGACCACCCAGGCAAAGGCATAGGTTCGACCGTGGCAGTCCGCAGGGAGCTGGCAGATGAGGCAGAGGAGCGGACCGAGCAGCGGGTGGTGGGTGACGCTTTGAGGCACTATCGCCACCACCACCACTAGGAGGTCCACCCCGACCACAAGGAGATGGCGGATAGAGGCAGGCTCAGCTTCAGGCAGTGTAGGCCTACGACCACGGTGCACCTGAGATGATTCGAGATACTATCTGTGTCTACTCCACCCTTTCTGCAGTTCTTATAGACACATGAGCGAGTCATTCTTTTATTTCTTATTCCCTTGTTCAGAGCTCAGAGATTCTGACGGAGCCGTTAGCTCGATCCTTACGGCTAGAGACTCCTACGAGAGCATACTCGGAGATTACGCACTAGTGCCGACAGTGTGAGATTACTAGAGGAGGTGAGAGCTTTGGCTGGGATCTTCTTGTAGAGACATCGAGGCCTTACGACGTCATCTTGGACATGTATTGGTTATCTATAGTCCATGCTCAGATCGACTGTATTAGGCGCAAGGTGCAATGTGTTCGCACCGATGGGAGCAGGTTCACTATCACCTATGAGAAGGGAGCCATTGCAGCACAGGATGGACTTATGCAGAGGAGAGGACAACCGATCACTCATCAGTTGGCTGGTCTCATCCTAGGAGCAGTTGATGTGCGAAGTCCAAGTTTTCCTATTGTGGTGGATCAGTATGAAGACGTTTTTCCTGACGAAATTCCAGGACTACCTTCTTGTAGAGAGGTAGACTTCTATATTGACCTGTACACCGAGATAGCCCCGATATCTACCCCAGCATATCAGATGGCTCCCGCTGAGCTTCGTGAGCTACTAGTATAGCTGGAGGACTTTCATGGAAAGGGATTCATTCGACCCAGTGTTTCACCCTAGGTTTCCCCGATTTTGTTCACCAAGAAGGCGGATGGGAGCTTGTGACAGTGTGTCGACTGCCATCGCCTGAATCAGGTGACTGTGAAGAACAAGTATCCACTTCCGAGGATTGATGACATCTTCGATCAGCTCAAATATGCACGATGGTTCTCGAAGATAGACCTCAACTCAAGTTATCATCAACTCAGAGTTCGAGATGAGGATGTGCCGAAGATGACCTTCAGGTGTTGGCATGGCCACAATGAGTTCTTGGTTATGCCTTTCGGCATAACCAATGCTCCAAAAGTGTTCATGAGTCTCATGAACAGGATTTTCCAGCCTTACCTCGATCGATTTGTTGTAGTCTTCATCGACGACATACTGATTTACTAAACTACTAAGGAGGAGCACGCCTACCACTTGCGGGTTGTACTGGATACACTCTGAGATCACCATATTTATGGTAAGCTCTCAAAGTGTCAGTTCTGGATTCGAGAGGTCCACTTCTTGGGACACGTCATATCTGAGGGGGGATTTGCAGTGGATCCTACGAAAATCGAGGCAGTGCTAGCTTGGGAGCCACCTAGGAGCGTGACGGAGGTATGGTGTTTCCTAGGTTTGGTTGGGTACTATCGGAGATTTGTGCCAGACTTCTCCAGAGTTACGACACCACTTTTAGCTTTGATGAATAAGGGGAAACCCTTTGTGTGGTTGGATAGATGTCAGCAGAGCTTCCAGGAGCTGAGACAGAGATTGACCAGTGCATCCATCTTGAGGCTTCTAGAGGAGGGTATAGGGTATGTAGTTTATTGTGATGCATCAGGGACCGGACTCGGGTGTGTCCTGATGCAAGAGCAAGCAGTGATCGACTATGGATCACGACATTTGAGGCAGCATGAGCAGAACTATGCTACCCATGACCTTGAGTTAGCAGCAGTTGTCTTCGCCTTTAAAATGTGGTGGCACTATCTGATGGGAGAGTGCTTTAAAATCTATTCTGACCAGCAGAGTCTCAGGTACATCTTCTCACAAAAGGACCTGAACCTGAAACGATGATGGCTCGAGTTCTTCCAGGACTATGAATTTGAGACAGTCTATACTCCTGGGAAGGAGAATGTAGTATTTGATGCTCTCAGTAGGAGGTTGGCCATCCAGCTACTTGGAGAGGCGACAGAGAAGCTAGCCGCGTTGCAGATATCCGTCGTGGATAGAGATGGGGCAGACCTTCTATAGTCGCTCACAGTCACTCCTCAAATACTTCAGCGGGTCAGAGAGGCATAGCGTGGGGATGTTGACAATGAGACGCGACGTGCATAGATATCCTCAGGATAGACATCTGATGGATTTTCTGTAGGGGGGTAGTACATCATCCTTTTCAGGGGATGTACCATGGTACTAGCTTCTTTACGAGATAAGGTGCAGAGAGAGTTTCATACTTCCCCTTTGGCGGTACATCGTGGAGTAGTGAAGATGTACCAGGATCTCAGATGATAGCACTAGTGGCTGGGTATGAAGAAGGTTTTGGAAGAGTTCATTTCATGATGCCTCACATGCCAGCAGGTGAAGGCGGAGAACCAGGTACCAGAAGGATTGGTACAGCCCTTAGAGGTCCCAGAGTAGAAGTGGGATGATATATCTATGGATTTTTTGACATGGCTTCCACGTACTACCAGAGGACACAACTCCATCTGGGTGATTATCTACCGACTCACTAAGTTGGCCCACTTCTTACCAATCAGAGTGTCGGGCTCAGTGGAGAGATTGGGACGCCTCTACATTCAGGAGATCGTACGGCTTCATGGTGTGCCATCGACTAAAATCTTCGATAGAGATTCTTGATTTACTTCCCGGCTTTGGAAGGGGTTACATGAGGCATTTGGGACGTAGCTACGCATGAGCACTGCCTTTCACCCACAGATGGATGGTCAGATGGAGAGGACCATTCAGACTCTCGAGGACATGCTCTGTGCATGTGTCCTCGACTTTGGTCACAGCTGGGAGGATCACCTAACCCTGGTGGAGTTTGCATACAACAACAACTACCACTACACCATCGGGATGGCACCATACGAGGCATTGTACGGCTGACCTTGTAGATCACCTCTACGCTGGACATACCCTGGGGAGTCAGCACATGTTGGACCGGAGATGGTCTAGGCCATGACAGAGAAGTTACAAATCATCCTGGAGTAGATGAGGAATGCTTAGAGCTGATAGAAGTCCTTTGCTGATAGGAGGTGGAGACCACTAGAGTTCGAGGTTGGCGACCACGTTTTCTTATGGGTCTCACCTCGATGTGGATTACAGAGATTTGGTCGGGCCGTCAAGTGGTCTCTATGCTTCATTGGACCATTCCAGGTTCTTAGCAGGATAGGCGAGGTGGCTTATCTCCTGGATCTTCCACCTCAGCTGCACCGGGTGCACGACGTCGTCCACATATCTCAGCTGAGGAGATACGTGCACGACCCGACGCATATCATTGATCACGGGGAGCTGGACATCGATGACGGGGTGACATTTGTAGAGGTCCTGGTGAAGATCTAGGATCGATAGGAGAGGGTCCTACACGGAGGTTTGATTCCTCTAGTGCGCATCAGGTGGAAGCATGAGAATCTCTAGGAGATCACATGGGAGAGGGAGGCTCATATGCGTGCACAATACCTTCATTTGTTTCCCTAATTTATGATATAGCTTAACAGGGATGTAAATCCCTGAGGTGGGGGTAATGTAAAGACCCTTAAATTTCAAGGAATTTTTTTTTAAAATTATTTGTGATTTTACAAGTACGTATTTTCTGACGACACTTGATTCCGAGGCCCGGTGTGCCTGGAATCAATTTTCAAAGATTTGCTCGGGTATGTTCTGTGAACGAACGAGCAGGTTTTTCTATCATTTGAACTGGTGCTCATAATTGAAATCTGAGGGCTCCGATGGAACCACAGTGTCAGTAATTTCTTAATAGGACCTTTACCAACGGTGCGTTTTCTCGAGAGGAGTTGTTAAAATTTAGTGATTAATAAAGAATTGAATAAAAATTTGTGGTACAATTTTTGTTCTTTATTCTGGTAGTTATATCCTATGTTTGGGAGTTTGGGTGGGACCCTCTAGTTACTAACTACCCTTGAGAGGATAAAGGTGAGGTGGGGCCCACACAGGCCCCACCCCTTCACATTCCATTAAATTCCTATAACTCATCCCTTTTATCTTCGTGTGTTTAATGTTTCCAACCCTTTATAATTAATTAAAAGACTTCTCCTCTCCTCACATTAAATCATTCCAACACACATTTCTTAATTAAATGAACCCCTTCAATTAATTGAGTTATGTGTTTGAATTTTGGAATTTGAATGCATGGCTTGAATTAATAAAATAAGATGAGACTTACTTTATTTTGGGAGGTTAGCTTGTTGTGTGAAGAATTGGGGGAGAGCTATTTTCCCTTTGGAAGAACATCATATCCTTTTTTGTAGAACACTAAGACTCCGACGAAGAATGTCAACTTGGTAGTCCTAGATTTCTCCATCCTTTTTCTCCTCCGCGACAAGGGAGGAGACACCGACAACGACGGAATCGACGTCATCATCTGCAGTGCTTGACAACCGCAAACTTCCTTCGAGGTAGGGGTGTGTTTATGAAGGTGAATCGTTGTTTTCCCTTCAATGTTACTGGTTCTCTCTAAACCCTTTTTATATCAAACTAATGCGGAAGGAACCAGACCAAAATAACACGGTCTGAATCCTTTGTCGTTCTTGTTTTATGGTGTTCTCCATCCGTTCTTGAGCGGTGAATCAAGGAATGTTTTCAGAGTCGATCGGAGGCCCGAAAACATCGGAAACAGCCTCGGAACATCGGGACGACCTAGGAACGAGAGTTTTGTAGAAAAAGAATCATCAGAACAAAGGAAGTACGTCTCGAGAGGCGTGCTGGCCAAAGGCGTCGTTTCTAGAAAATTTCAGAATACACAGTGTGTACTTCCAAAGCACACGTCGTGTAGTACAAGAATTTAGCGACAGAAGTAACGGACATCAGAAAAAGTGACACACGACCTGTGACACCGGTCACACGGCCTGTACTGTCCACATAGTTTGACATAGGAGACTTCGATGGAAATGGTGTGTATTTAAGGTAAATACATGGACACAGACAGAAATACACGACCATGAGGCATGACGTATATTATCTTCATTGAAAGGAAGAAGCGGCTTCGCGAGGCTCGGCGTGTAATCTGGGTGATACACAGACACTGGCATAACCATACGGCCAAGAGGCATGGCGTGTATTCTATAAATACATGGATACAGGAAGAACCACATGGCCAGACATGTCCAGCATACATAGAGCTGACCCAAGAAGTTTGGATCTGGCTTGTAACCATACTACACGCCATGTACTTACTTTTTTCACAAACAACCCTTCGACTTGGGATGTGGTACACGGACAGTACCCGTGGATTGAAGACACAGCATGTAACCATACCACACTTCATGTACTTACTTTTTACATGAACATTCCCCATGACACAGGCCATTTCACACGGGCAGTACCCAGTGTCTTATGACACAATGTGTATTGATTACCTACACGTCGTGTACTTTACGAAAATGGATTGGTTATCTTGTTCTCCATGACTCGGGAACATTTTTCATGGTTTTCCTCTATGTCGTGGGACAGAACATTGGGATACATCATCTCTGGTCTTCGTGATGGTTGATGTATCCCCCCCTTTGACTCGACGAGCGGACCCTCCCAGAATCGAGTGTGCTCTGTGTGGGAACCCAAGAGCTGGCTGCGACTGCAATGAAGATGACGACTGTAATTGGATCCTACATCGGTTTGGTAGAGAGGATGACTATACTTTGATCCTATGTGGGTTCGGCAGTGAGGATGACTGTACATAGATCCTACGTGGGTTCAATAGCAATGGTTACTGTACTAGGATCCTATTTGGGTTCGGCAGCGATGACTTCTGTACATGGATCCTACGTGAGTTCGGCAAGGGAGATGATTCAGAGGCAACATCTATCATCTCCACCCCTCTTCGTGAGTTGTATACCTGTGTGAACGGAGTCTTGACTTTCAATCATTATCATCGATGTGATTATCATGCTTTCCTGTGTGGATTGGGTTGTGCTTTCCAGTGTGGATTGGGTTGTGCTTTCCTGTGTGGATTGGGTTTTGTGTTTTACTCTGTGGATTGGGTTATGCTTTCCTATGTGGACTGGGTTATACTTGGGCTCGTGTGTTGGAGCCGAGCTAGTATTTATGAATTAGGTATATGTATGGTCATATACCTATGTAGAGTTGGTTGATACTTCGTGTTTGTATCTTTCCTTTGTGGTTTATCCTTTATGGATTCTGGGAGACCTTCGGGGGTCTCGGGGTCCCTACTGAGTATCGTATACTCACCCCTGCACGGGCTATGCCTGCACTACATTGTGTTGGTTGCAGACGATGGACAACACTGATCGTGGTTTAGGCTTGTGGAGCGGAACGGTGCCCGGAGATGGACTATAAGGCGGGACGTACACGGAGCGGACAACCGGACCCAAGGAGCTAAGGAGACTATTTGTACCCACCCTTTAGGTGAGATAGCTGGAGGACGACTCGGTGGTTGCTGATTTACTTTACTGCTATTGTAATTTCTTTTCATTTGTACTGTACTTTCAGTTGGGTTTGTATTTTGGCCCATTTACTTTCTAGCACATACTTTTGTACTCAGTTTACTTAGTGTTTACTTCAGCTTGTGTACTCTGTGGTGTTTGTTTTCTTATATGAATCCAATGCCTTCCCTTTTATCAGGATTCATGCCTTTGGTGCTAGTTTCCAACCCCTGGCTTATGGATGGCGAGATTGGGGTAGTCACAGCACTGGCCCCGAGGACGGGTCATGATAGAATCCAACTTTCCTTTCCCATTTTTTTCCAGTACCCAAGCGGGATAATTCCAAGGGTGTTGGAATGAATCAGACCAAAGGGGAATGGGATGTTTGAATCACGAGCCCTAAATTTAAGAACACAATGATGATGGAATGTTTATTGAGGATAATTGATGACCATTTTTGGAACACAATATCCAAATTGTGTTATCCTGAAATGGGGACAAATAGATGAGGGCCAACCGCTGACAAATTTCAAAAACACGGGCACAATGTTGAACTGTAATCTGATGTCTTTCAGAATGTTAACCTAAGACTGTAGTTGATCTATGAGGCTGAGCATCCATGCCGCTCGGGGGTACATTCAGATGTTAAAGAGGATGAGTATCCAAATAAAGGGCACACAAAGCATGGAGATGGAGTGATTGTTTGTTCGAATAGAGTCCAACACTCTTGAAATTACACCACTTTGATGAAATCACATTGAGTGGTCTTTTCGGTCATAATCAACATCAAACCTACTACTAGACAGAACCTCTCTCGCATTGTCCTGGGGTGCCTTGTAGTTTTATATCATGCAGATGAGGATGGTACATATATAGTTTAACATCATATGATAAGGATGAAACACAGAATAGCTTAACATCATAGGACCAGGATGTTGCACATAGTTTATGGTTGTACTACCTGTACCCTGGATGATAGTTGAAATTCATGCTATAAGGACTACGGGATTTGAGTTTAAGGTTATAGAGTTTGGACCGTAGTTGGGGGAAAAGGGCTAGTGAGGTTAATGAACCTGTGGCTGGTCCTGAGATGAAATTCACGGGTGTTCATACGCATCCTGCAAGTGCTAGAAACAAGCCATATGTAGATCTTAAAGGCCATGTAGTTCAACATTAGAAAATAAAGATGAAATTTGAGTTACAGTTTATTGTCATACAACTAGGACATGTACACCCCAAAAGAGAAATGTGTGGTGTGGAATGTACCCTGACGTAAATGAGGAACAAAGAGATCCACACCACATCACACATTCTTGAAGGGGAATCTAGGACAAATGGGCCAAAATGAGGTGTTGCAATTCTATGGGTAAACCTGAGGATGAGACGTTCGGATGTCACTACGTATCCCATGAAGATGAGAATCAAACAACACATAGTTATTAAATGGAAAATTTGTCGTGCAAGTTTGACCCATGCACAAAGAAAAGAGGAATTTGATATTTCTTGTTTTTCCTTTTGATGTTCTTTATGAGTGATTAAACAGGGACGAAAATTATAGGTGTCGCTGTAGGAATAAAGCCGAATGTAGACCTTGCCAAATGACATAGTGAATAACTGGTGCCCAAGGTGATGCCCTCACAAGTGATAACACGAAAATGTTGTTCTATTTTTCATCATGCATCAGGGATGATGATGTCACAGTTTAAGGCTGTATGACCGGACTAGCCCATAGATTTTACCATCTTATGGCAAGGACACAACAATTTAACATCGTTTAGGTTATGAAATCATAGTTTAACTTAACATTGCTTGAATTAAATAAATCTTAGTTTATGTTTGTAGAACTGAGACCATGGGGTTGCATAGTTTTATATGTGGGTATTACCCTACCAAAACTCCTAATTACACTTGAGCGATGATATGTGTGGGAAACAAGGGGAGATGTCCGGATTTCCCCATCACATGAGAGTGCACAATAATGTAATAGAAATGTCAGGTGGGGAATTTCCTACAAGACCAAAATTCACTATGGGGAAATTCAATAATAACGATGGGTTATTTGAGACGGGGAGTGGTCCCTTTGCAAATAGTCCACCCGGAGGGACTATTTGCGACGGGGCCAGAGTCCCATCGCAAATAAGTTGTTGTTTTTTGCCATAGGAACATGCCTCCCTTCACTGTAGGGTTTCCTCACATTCTGCGCCAAACTATGGGAAGGGTATTTTGTGACTTTATTTACACACGTCGCAAATACCCTTCAATAATTTTTAGTATTTGGATGAGAGTTATCTCCCATGGAAAATACCATTTCCTGAGGTGGGTATTTGTGACCGGTCTTGTCCTAAATGCTTTTCTTAACTGCCACCCATAAATTAATAGGGGTGTATCTTTTACGACAGACCCTGTCATAAATTATATAATTTATGTCGAGATATAACTCTAGTCACAAATACTACGTTGGCCCATCGACATTTGCAACAGGAACTGTCACACATAATTTTTTTAACTACGGGCCCTAATATATAGGGGGTTAGTAATTGTGACTGGATTCCTGTCGCAAGTAATCTCGTCGCAAATAATCTAACCTATAAATACCACCATATGTGTTTTTTTCATTCTCTCATTTCTCAATTCCTATTTCTAATCTCTCATATTTCTCCCCGATTTATTTTAAAGTTGTAAATTTTCATATTGAAGAGATTTTGAAGCCTTGCAGCATTCCAAAGATTATGCTTTAAGGTATTTATCTATTGATTTTATTATTTAGTTAATTTATTTAACTTTTTGTGAGTTATAATTATAGTCGATTAACAATCATTAAATTAAATTAGAATTAGATAGTTTTATTTTTCATTATTTATTTTTACAAATATGTTATTTCATTAGTAATACATACTAATAAATTTTAATAATTAGTGGAAATTAATAATAAATAGAAATAATTAGTAATAAATAGGAATAAATAGGAATAAAGAGGAATAATAAACAATAAATAGTAATAATTATGAATAAACAGTAATAAATTGGAATAAATATAATAATTAAGAATAAATAGTAATAATTAAGAATAATATATAACAACTCGTAATAAATAGAAATAATTAGAAATAATTAGGAATAATTAGAAATAATTAGGAATAGTTAGTAATAATTAGGAATGATATTAATAATTAAAATAAATAGGAATAAATTGTAATAATTAGCGGTAATTAAAAATAATTAATGGTATTTAAGAATAATTAGTGGTAATTTGTAATAAATATAAATAAATAGTATTAAATATAGGTAATTAGTAACAAATTGTAATAAATAGTCTAAAATAGTAATAAATAGCAGTAAATAGTAACAAATAGTAACAAATAGAAATAAATAGGAATAGCACATGAGCCTTATCCCGATTGGTAATGACTCCGAAAGTGCATCTGGGAGACCAGCGATCAAATCCAGGCGGAGACATTATTTTCAGGGTACTATAGCAGTACTGTAGCAGGCACTGTAGTGGGAACTTTGCAGTACTATAGCAGGTACTGTAGTGGTGAACTGTAGCAGGTAATGTTTGGCATTGGAGCAGCTGGGAATATTTCCCAGTTTGGGCCTTTGGCCCACCGATTTGGTTCCCAAGTCCTTTAAGGCCTTTGGGCCACCCAGGCCTTCGGGTTAGTAAGGACTTTGAGCCACCTCAAGGCCTTTGGGCCACCTTAAGTGCAGATGCAAACCTGACGCCCTATGAGGAACAAGCTCTACAAAGAGGTTGAGTAATGAGCTTTCACCACAACAGAAGCAAAACGGATTGCAAGAATGTGAGGGTATGACACCTACCATCAGGACAAGCCTGTGCATGCACGAGAATGCCTAGCCCAACAGCCATGCGAAGGTGGAGAGCTGATTTCACAATGAAGATGCTGGGGAGGAGCAGTTCCAAGTAGTTAGTCTGGGTTGTATGTAATGTTTGAAGCCTACATGCAAATAAATTCCTCTGAGGCCTACGAGGCATGTAATACTTACGCCTACGGGCCTTGTAAGGGTTCCACCTCACCCCTTGAAAGGTGGATTATCAAAAATCAATAAAAATGAAGGCCTTCAGGCCGTTGGATGGATGGAGAAATAAATAAGAATAAATAGAAATAATTAGAAATAATTAGTAAAAAATAGTGGTAAATATGGGTAATTAGTAATAAATAGTAATTAATAGCGGTAAATAGTGATAAATTGTAATAATTAGAAAAAATAGAAATAATTAAGAATAATTCATAATAATTTGTAATAAATAGGAATAATTAATAATAATTAGGAATAATTTATAATAATTGGAAATAATTTGGAATAATTTGGATTAATTAGTAATAATTAGAAATAATTAGTAATAATTAGAAATAATTTGTAATAACTATCTATAATTAGGAATAATGACTAATAATTAGCGATAATTAATAATAAAAAGTAGTAAATAGTAATAATTAAGAATAATTTGTAATAATTTGTAATAAATAGTGATAAGTAGCAATAATTATAAGTAATTAGAAATAATTAGGAATAATTTGTAATAATTCAAAATAAATAGTAGTAATTAGTTATAATTAGGAATAATTAATAATAATTAGGAATAATTAGTAATAATTAGAAATAATTATTAATAATTCACAATAAAAAGTGGTAAATAGTAATAATTAGGAATAATTAGGAATAATAACAAAGAATTCACAATAAATAGTGGTAATTACTAATAAATAGTAATAATTACTAATAAATACTAATAATTAGTGGTAATTAGTAATAATTAGTAAAAATTACTAATAATTAGTAGTAATAAATAATAATTGGTAGTAATTAGTAATAATTACGGGTAATTAGTACTAATTATCAATAATTAGTAATTATTAGGGTTAGTTAGCACTAATTAGCGATAACTAGTAATAATTATTGGTAATTAGGAATAATTATGAATAAATAGTGATAATTAGTAATAAATAGTTTTAATTAGTAATAAATAGTATTTAATAGCATAAAATAGTAATAAATAGTAATAAATAACGCTAATTAGTAATAATTAGCGATAATTAGGGAATAATAAGTAATAGTTACGAGTAATTAGTAATAATTATTGGTAATTACTAATAATTTGTAGTAAGTTGTAATAATTAGAAGTAATTAGTAATAATTAGGAATAATTATTAATAAATAATTGTAATTAGTAACAAATAATTTTAATTAGTAATAAACTGTTATAAATAGTAATAAATAGCGGAAAATTGCAACAAATAGTAATAAATAGTAATAAATAGAAGTAAATAGTGACAATTAGTAGTAAATAGTGGTAACCAGAAATCAATGGTAATAAATAGTGGCAAGTAGTAATAAATATGAATAAATAGTAACAAATAGGAATAAATAGGAATAAATTTTAATAAATAGTAATAAATTGGAATAAATAGTATTAATTAAAATCATATAGTATAATTTAGAAATAGATAAAAAAAGTTTAAGAAGATAGGAATAATTAATAATAATTAATAATAAATAGGAATAATTAATATTCATTAGGAATAAATAGGAAAAATTAATAATAATTAGGAATTAATGAAAATAAGTATGAATAATTAAGAATAATTAGAAATAATTAAAAATAATTTGGAATAATTTGGAATAATTTGTATTAATTAGGAATAATTAGGAATAATTATTCATAATTAGGAATAATTAGTAATAATTAGTGATAATTTGGAACAATTAAATCTAATTAGGTATAATTAGGTATAATTGGGTATAATTATTCATAATTAGGAATAATTAGTAATAATTAGACAAAAGTAAGAATAACTAGTAATAATTCTCAATAAATAGTAGTCATTAGTAATAATTACGAATAATTTAGAATAGTTAGTAATAATTAGGGTTATGTTGATATAATATTGAATAATTAGTAATAATCAACAGTAATTAGTAATAAAAAGTGGTAAATAGTAATAAATTGTGGTAAATAAAAATAATTAGTAATAACTAGTACTAATTATTAATAATTTGGAATAATTAGAAATAATTAGTACTAATTAATAATAACTAAGAATAGTTAGTAATAATTATTAATAAGTAGTCGCATTCTATGTGTGAGGGGTGAAATAATTTCTAGTGGATTAGTGGAAACTCTTTTGCCCGATGACTCATCTCTTTGTAACTTTCTCTAACTAAAATCACTATGAGACATCTGGTCTCACCTAGAGAAATCCATTTTTTGAATGCATGAGAATGGGGAGCAGCACAATGAGGCCTCCCTAATCTCAATTATAATTCATATGAAAATGGATATCTATTTGTTAGAACCAATTTTTCATAGTGATTTAAATCTGAGAAAGCAGTAAGGAGATGAACTATCAGACACAAGAGTCTTCACCAATCTTCTAGATATTTTTCCACCCATCATAAATAGAACATAGATCAAGCTTGTTTCCTTCTTATTTATTTCTATTTATTTCTATAATTAGTAATAATTATAAATAAATAGTAATATATATGGATAAATAGTTATAAATAGTAATAAATAATTATAATTAGGAATAAATATAAATAAAGATGAATAAATAGTTATAATTAGGAATAATTACAAATAATATGAAATAATTAGTGATAAATAGAAATAATTAGAGATAATTAGTGTTAATTTCTAAGAGTTAGTAATAATTAATAATAATTAGTAATATGTATTAATAATTAGTTATAATTAGTAATAAATAGTAATAAATAGTAATAAATATTAATATATTAATAATTATGAATAAGTATCAATAATTAACGGTAATTATTAATAAATAGTGGTAATTATGAATTCTTAAGAATAATTTTTTTTTGTGAATCCTATTTTTATTAAATAAAATTATTCAAAAGAAAATAATTATTTGATACTATTTAGATATATATGGAACATGAATGTCGAAAAAATTCATTATTAGATGATAACTTTTGGATAAATCTGTGCATGAATCCAAATAGTTATGTTTTAGAATCCTATATATAATGGGGGTGTTGAAACATTCTTATCATTTGAATTATCAAAACCGGAATTTTTTTTAGAAGGGAGAATTATGTGTCCATGTAAAAATGATCTCTTAGGACGTTTGACACATTTAACAATATTGGGGTTATCTATTGAGTTTTGGTTTTCAAA
Source organism: Viscum album (assembly GCA_963277665.1). Lineage (NCBI taxonomy): Eukaryota > Viridiplantae > Streptophyta > Magnoliopsida > Santalales > Viscaceae > Viscum > Viscum album. Next base: position 661,772,538 of record OY728128.1, read on the forward strand.
AAGATTATGATTTTTGGTATCAACATGGTGAACATAGTTCCAGAAAAGATACTAATAATTTGGGTCTACATCCATTATAGTATCAAAATTTAGTACATGATGTGGCATGTAGATCTACTAATAAATAAAACTCTGGATGATCTTGATTTAACACTTGAGTTGGAAGCATCTAAATTTAATGAGTTGTTCAGGTCCACTAAGCATGACTTATATCCTAGTTGCAAGATAAGAAAAATTGAAGTGGTTAAAAAATTTATGGTTGTTTAATCAGATAAAAGAATGTCAAATAGAATTTTTTTATCAGATATTCTCTTTGGTTAAAGCACTATTATCTGAAGGAAATGTGTTGCCTAATAATTTATATGGGAGAAATAATCTATTTCATAATATGTGTATTGGTTATTAGACGATTCATGCATGTTCAAATGATTACATTTTATATTTTGGTTAAAATTGGTTACTGGATATTTTTCCCACATGTAGACTATCTAGGTATAAATAATCTCAAAAAGGGAATTCTAGATTGATTCTTGTATAATAGTTGATATATTTCCCACCTACACCAATATTTTAGTGTTTATTTATGTTTCAGAACACAATGACATTGATATCATGACAAAAAATCAACATTTCAGCCAAAAAAAGTCAAATCATCCCTCTGATAGAGATTCATGGAATCATTTTGAACAAGTGAATTTTTAATTTACTTCAGAAGCCTAAAACATGTGATTGACTATTTCTACTGACAGTTTTTGTCCATTCGGTTCTTATGGTAGTCAGTATTCATGTTGGTCGTTCTTTATAACTCTATAAAATTTACCTCCTTCGATGTTGGTGAAGGAGAGATATATCTTTATGAATTTTTTAATTCTAGTACATCTGAAAAATAATATTGATGTTTATTTTAAACCATTGATTGATGAGTTAAATTAAATATAGAGTAATGGTGTCAGTATATATGATGTTGTTATGAAAAAAAAATTCCTATTGAATGATGTATTAATGTGGACAATTAGTGACTTCCCAGCATATGGAATGTTATCTGGAAAGAGTACACATGGTCCAAAATTATGTCTATACTATATGAGAGTCAGCAACGCATTTATGCTCAAAAATGAAAAAAACTATTTTTTTACTATCATCGCAGATTCCTTCCAACTGATCATCCTTTCTGGAAGAAAAAATATCATTTTAGAAAAGGAATAATTAAAATAGATAGACCTCTAACAATGATCTCAAGTAAAAATTTAAGATCAATTGTCTCTTATTTACCTCCCATTACATTTGGACCACCAATAAACCAACAGAAAATTGATAGCTTTAGGAAAAACACAATTGGATAAAACGAAGACTTTTTTTTGATCTTCCATATTGGTATGATTTTTTGTTCCATCTCATGTTGGTTGGAATGAATATTAAGAACAACTGTTTTGATAATTTATATCATATAGTTTTGGATACACCTGGTATGACCAAAGACAATTTAAAGGAACAGTTATATCTTTCCCAAATATGATGGTCATTAAATTTGAACTATTTGAATGTTTCAGATCACATAAGTTAATAAAGACAAAAATATATTTTAAACTATCCAATGAAAAACAATTATTATTTTTTAAGTGGATTGTATATTTGAGACTTCGAGATGGTTATGATTCTTACTAAAAATTAATTTTTTATTAAAATAAGCCCCTGCTTAAGGGATGAGGATAAACCCAACAAGAAAAAAAAAGAAATAGAACAAAAACCATAACTCTATGGTCCAAGAGTTCAATACAAAAACAACTTATTAAATTATACAATTAAAATCAATTACCCAACATCAATAACATTAATACCACCTTCCACCATCTTATCGTTGCTCAGCTAGCTGTTATAAATGGTCATCTTACCCAATTAGTAAGTAATGACTATCATGTTATAAGGGAAAAATTCAGCTAATCAGATCAAGAGGTTTTTTGACTTATATGATTTAGGATGCGAAAAAATTTATATCATAAGTTTTCCGAGACATTTTTATGGAGATAAAAGATTATGATGCACTTAGAATATTGTAGGAATATATTGTTTTTATTTTATGTAAACTGGAAAAAATCTTCCTTCCAGCTTTCTTTGACTCAATAGAACATTTGATATTACATTTTTCACATGAAAAAAGTGGAGGTATGGTGTAGTTCTGATGGATGTACTCTTTTAAGATATTCATATATAAATTGAAGAAAAAAGTACATAAAAAAGCATCAGTTGAAGGCTTAATTTTAGAAGCATATTTGCATGAGGAATTTTTTCTTCTTCTTTCGTTATATTCAATTTGAATATCCCTAAAAATAAAACTGCATGAGCCGTAATTAGAAAAATTTTGTTGATTAAATGTGAAATAAATTATCAGTTTTTAATCATCCCAAACATAGCTTCAGTTGTGTTTATGAACAATGGATTTCAGATAATCAACTTTATCAAGTTCATACATATGTTCTGCTCATCTGTGATGAAATAAAACCATTTGTACTGTGAGTGATCCTCTCACTTATTTTATAATATTTGTTATAGTAAATTAATATTATTTTAGTTATTGGTTATTTGATAATCATATCAAGAAACACATTCCACTCATTATAATAGCTTCTCTAAAAGAACCTCGACAAATTATTTTTTCATACTTGTTTCATAAACTGGTAAAATATTAAATTTATGGTTTAACATATAAAATAAATTTATTAATTTTTATATTGATAATTTTTTTAAAAAAAATTTGTATCTCCAAAAGATAATTAAATTTATAATAAATTGTGTGTATTGAGTAATCCACCATAGAAAATGTTTAAATAATATAATACATATGTGGTGAATGGTTTTCGATTTCATATATGTGAATAATGGGAATCAAAAAGAAAGTTAATAGTGTTTTTTTCTTGATAGGATGCCATCATTGAAAAACTGATGTTGAATTTTGTTACATGTTGGAAGAAATTATTGAACATTTTTATCTGTAACAGAATTACATAACAATGTTTAAATGGTAGTGGATGGAAACTGAGAGAGGAGTATGTGTTCATATAAGCTATGTAATCCTTGATATTAAATATAAAAGACTTATTATAGTAAATGAACCATTTTTATTGGCTCATTAACCATATAAAATATATTATGAAAATTAATGTGCTACATTAAGAAAATTGGGATATTTGTGGAGCATAATAAAAATGAATTCTCAGGAATATTTGTTTACTCAAAGTGAATGTGGTTCCGCTGAAGTGAAAGGAATTGCAATTTTTCAAGAGAATTATCTAAATCCATATTTTTCATGGAGATACATTAATATCGATGATGAAACCCTACTGTTAAGTTTTGATGGTGATGATGATCTTAATGATGTTACAAATGACTTCGAAATGAAAATAGATGATGACACTAAAACTCATATGGAAATTAATGATGCTGAGGGAGAATATGAATACATTGACATCGTGAGATATTTCGATGAGGATAGAGATGAATATTGACATAGTTAATTACTAGTTATTTTCATATATAATATATATCTCTATATAATAGTTATTTTCAAACTATTTTCTTACAACAGTCATTTCGTGTTTCAGATGGATGCATATCTGTTTCATCAGTTGCAGGTGGCAGATCTACCTGATGACAAGAAAGATGTTGGATCCCCTAACCCTCATACTATTGGTGGTTCAGGGAGGACTTGGAGGGGGCGTTTATAGGAGGATGTACAATGATCTTGTCACTGGAGAGATTAGAGGTGATCACTATCATCAGATTGTGGTCAGTATAATTACTTTATGAGTTTTAAAATTTACTGAAAATAATATTTAAACTATTTTAATTTTAAATTGCAATTGAAGGAGTCATATGAGGTCCCGATATCTTAGAATCAGACTGGGACTTAGGCCAAGACCGATGATTAGACCATTGTAGCCAAATTTGATGATGCAACATGGATGCGGGAGGCTGCGTATGCCTTTGAGAAAGATCGAGTTGTTGGTATAGGCTCTCCATTGAGGCCAGAGAGTTATTATGGTACTGCTATGGTGTCAGTGTGAAGCTCAAGAGGGGCTTGGGTAGATTCATCATCATCTGCTAGATAGTATGAGGAGCATTGTGAGCTTAGTGTGAGCTTATGGAGAGTTTGCGTAGGGAGTAGGAAGAACTCTGATGACAGCAGCAGCAGCAAGAGAAGATTCGTTGATGGAAGCAGTAGCAGTATGAGGAGACGATGAAGTACATACGATGTCTGACTCATGGCTTAGGGATGGAGATCCCTCCACCATCTCCTCTAGCTCCTCCAGAAGACCCTCCCCCTCAAGGATGTATTTATTTTTTATGATAAAACATTTGAATGTAATTTTTTTTGTAATATTAACTATGTACATTTTTATATAGTGCATTTTTTATATTATTGTGATTTTTTTTATTTTTTTAGTTAATTTTTTTAGTTTATTATTTTCATTAATTCTTTTAATTTTTTAATATTGAGTTATTTTTTATTTTTTAATTTTTTTCCTATGTTTTCAAATATTGAGGTTTTAATTATCTTATAATATTTTATTATTTTACTAATATTAATATTATTATTTCATTTATATTAATAACAATATTATTAGTATATTATTTATATTATTTTTTGTATTATTATATTAATATTATTTATATAATTATAATTATTAATATTATTAAAATTATTAATAATATTATTATTATTTTATACTTATTTTTATTATTTTAAAAATATTAATATTATTATTTCATTAATAATTATATTATTATTATTATTATATAATAATAATAATAATATAATATTATTATTATATAATAATAATAATATAATAATATTATTATAATAATATTATAAAATAATAATATTATTATTATTATATTATCATTTTTATTATTTCTTAACATTATTTTATTATTATAATTATTATTAATTGAAAATACTATTTGCAATGGGACATCACAATAGGGTTTTAAAAAAATTGGGAATACTATTTCTAACAGGCCAACTCCCCATCGTAATAGGTTTTAAAAAAATCAGGACATCAATTCTTGATCGGACCAATTCCCAACACAAATATTTTTTTTGCGATGGGTCATTGCAAAAAAATGTATTTGTGATGCCCATTTCTGCAATAGGTTATTTGGGATGAGACCATGTCATAGATGGACTTTACGATGGGGTCCCATCGCAAATAAACCAATTTCTATTAGTGATTCTTACTCGATGTATGCGGATGTATGAAAGAATAACACCACCAGTGCTGAAGAAGAGAGGGGCAGGAAAATAGGAATCACTACACCCGATACCAGGGAAACAATTGGGGTGGCATAACGTGGGAGGATAGCTTCAGACCATATTTGAAACACAGAATCCATATTGTCTGACCTGAGATGGAAATAAGCAAATGAGTTTCGACTGATGACCATATTCGAAAAGTAGGACTTATCTCAAATTTTTGTTCAGGATCCTCCGAGATTTTGTCCAAGAATAATTTGCAATCCATGAGGTCGAGCATCCATACCATTTGGGGGTCCTTTTGGATGATAAATATGATGGAAACCCAAATACAGTGGATGTGTGAAGCGTAGATGAGCCCGTGTAGTTTAATGTCATTAAGTAAGGATGAAAGAGAGGAAATGTGCTCTCAAGGGATTCACACAATGCAACTTTTGCAAACCTGGCGTAAAGGAGGACCAAAATGGCTCATCACCATACCGCTTACTCCTAGAAGAATATGAGATAAGATTCCAGTAATTGAAAAGGGGAGTGGATTTTCCACAAATATAAATACTAGGCATCCCTACATGTCACAAAAGGATGAGAATCAAGCGACATGTATTTCACGAATAAAACATGATAGATGGAAAATACTAGGAGTGATATCCTCTCAAATGAGAAAATCATGGTTGTTACATAGTTTAAAGGCTTGAAAACTTGGACACTAAAAATATTACTTTATGTTGATAGATTTTGGACCTTAAGAGGTGGGGAGGATAAGTGTGACGCCATAAGGCATCCTGACATGAATGAGGACCAAAGAGGCCCCAGACCACAGTACACATTCCTGGGACATAACCTCTTAGTTTCAAGTACTACAGTTTGGACCATGGGAAAAATACTTTCAAAGTGTAAATATGTAACATGGTGTCACAATGAAACCTAATGTGTATGAGGACCAAAGAGGGTCCACACCATATAATAAATTTCCATGAATACATGCACATAGTTTAATGTCATGATGACCGGACTTTGGGACCTGAACTCCTAGTTTTTGTGTATATAGTTAGGACCACTGATGTGAGACTCTTCATGTGGGTATAAACCATATCATAAACCCTAATCCCAAGTTATCCTTTCTTGGAGTGGGAAACATGGTGTGGAGAATATTCATATATAACATGGAAGCACATGTTAGGGGAACAAAGGTGTGGAGTTAAGGATGACCCCATGATGTTGGCCCACCCATTCAATGGAAAAAGGTTCACTAATGGATGGCACCGAGGGTATTGAAGTTCCATCTAGACATAAAGATATGAAAAGGTACATGAATCATGAGACCAGCATTTGAGATGGAATGGTATTGGCCTAAATATGGAGGATAACTATAAACCGTATTCGAAATACAATATCCATATCGTGTAACCTTGGTTGGGAACAAACAAAAGAGGTTTGACTACTGATGATGTTCGAATACCAGGACTTATCTAAATATTTCATTAGAGATCCTTCGAGATGTTGGCCTAGAATGGTAGGTGAGACATGAGGCCAATAATCTATACCAATCGGGGGACCTTTCATATGTGAAAGATGATGGATACCCAAATAAAGGGCATACAAAGCATGGTGGTGGATTGAGATAATGTCCATGCAGAATCGAACAATATAAGTCCCATACCAAGACATATCTGGGAATTTTAATGATGTAAAACATAGATCCTACGATCTAATTCGGTGTAGGTGACATGAAAGGATGATTAAAATAAACAAAATAGGGGAAGTGCACCAAGGGTTGGATCTGAAGAAAATATGTTTGGTTGTTTTTACATATCTTGTGAGGGAACAATTAAACTAGATATAGTTCTTGAAATAAAATGCATTTTAATATTATGAGGTAAGAATGAAGGGGTAAAGCATCCCAAAGTGGGGTGTGTATGGTGTGGAAATGTAACCTTATGTGAATGAGGTCTAAAGATTTCTTCACACTATGCACTCCCAAGAATGGATTTTTGGATCAGTGTCATGCAGTTTAACTTCATGTAAAATGATGGGGAAATTTCCTATTAAGGCCATGCATAATAGGACCATCACTATGTAATTTAATGTTCAGAAAGAAGGACACCCTAGCTTATCATCATGTGGGATGGGAAGGATCTTATTTTGAGGTCATAGATATTAGGCAATAAGATAGGGAAAAGGGGTCTGAAAAGGTGGAGGAACTTGGGGCTCGTTCAGAATATGAAATGTCTAGGCATTCCTACATATCCTATGAGGGAAGGAATTATGATGCACATAGTTCTTAAGAATTTTTCAATTTAACTTCATGCAGCAAAGACATAGATGAAGATGAATTTATTCATGGGGGATATGGTACAGAAGTTGTAAACCCAATGTGAATGAGGACTAAAGTGGCCCCAACCAGACAATGTGAAATCCTTGGAGAGAACATAGGCCAAAAAATTTTGAAGATATGAAAAGATATGTGGAACAAGGTGTTGGTCCCAAAAACGAAATTTCTGGGCATACCTATGTATCCCATAAGGATGGGAATCATGCAATAATAAGTTATTAAGAATCATAAAATTTAACATCATGTAGTAAGGTAATGAATTGTTTAATGGCATGTGGGATTGAAGAGATCTTTGTTTAAGGTTGTAGATATCCAAACCATAAGATGGGATCTATTTAATCTGTATACGTAGTATGGAGAGGTAACAAAATTGACGTGAACGAGGAAAAAAAATCCCGTCATCATACCGCGTACTCTCATAAATAAAGGGGTGTCAACCCTAGTTTGGGATCAAATACAAAATGTCTGGTCATTCCTACATATCCCATAATGATGAGAATTAACCCACACGTAGTTCTTAAGAATCGTGCAGTTTAACACCCTGTGGTACAAACAAAAATAGTTTAACGTTATGGGGGATGGTGATTCTATGAAATTTTAAATCCTTTATCCCAAACAAGAGAAGTAGTTTAATGTCCCATGGGATGAAAGAGAACATAGTTTAAGGTCCGAGAGCTCATAACATAAGATAGACATGTATTTTACCATCATGGAGGAAGATGAAGGTTGAGAAATTTAACATCATGTGTTATGGATGAATGGAAGATATGTGTAGTTTAGTATCATGCATAATATCTCTAGTAGTTTAATATAATGTTGGAAGATGATGCTGGTTTGTTTTAGTTCCTATAGCATGGATGAGATTAATTCCTCATGAGAAGTACTTCCTTAAGAATTTGGAAATGGTTGGATGTGTAATCTGATCGTTATACATAGAGACAAAAGAGTATGCACCATTGGGGTAAAACTTGTGGATTATATAGGGTCATTCCCATTCAGGTTCAAACTTTGTAAACTTCCTCTTGGGTAACATAAGCGTCCTCATAGGCAATATGGTGTCACCATGAAGGAAGGAGTAGAGATGGGATTTATTGTTTAATGTTGTGGCTATCTTGTTCTAGTGCCTCTATAGATTGTGCATGGTCTAGAGCCTATTCTCACCATGGGATTAAAGTTTATCTAGATGATCTTTAGTAATATTTTCTAATGTCTAATGATCATAAACAACTATGTGAAATTGATGAATATTGAATCCCAATGGGTAGGACTGCTTCTTTTCTATACAAAGGTAATATGGGGTCACCATGGTGGAATTGTGAGTCATTGTCTGGTAAGCCCAGATTGCATTGGGGATTTTTGCTGAACAACTCATTAGGTTTTGACAAAACATATTTTCAAAGATATTAGATAGGGTCTTGTTGAACACCTCAATCTATCCATTTTCAGGTGCATGGTAATAAAAATTGTGGTTAGACAGGATATTGTACTTAGTGTATAGTTGTTTTGCTCAACTAATCATAAATTGGGGTCGTTATCAGTGATAATGGAATGAGGAACTCTGAATATATGGATGATGTTAGATCTCACAAACTAAATGATATATTGGTTCATAACTTCTTTGAGAATAACTTATTCTACCCACTTGAAAAAGAAATCTCTGGTTGTAAATATGAACCTTCATTGACGTGTTGTTGCCGGTCGATGTGGTCCAACAACATCGATTTCCCAGACCGTAAAGGGAAAAGTGTACATGGTAGTACAGAGGGTATCTGATGGATGATGCAAATAATAATAATGGACTTGACACATGTGACACCTCTTGGAAAATTTGATTCTATCATGGACAACAGTGGTCTAGAAATAACCCAACCATCGAATCTGGTGGGAGAGTTTTAACCCTACCTGCTGAGCCCCACAAGAGATGACTTTGAAATCCTTAATAACCTGGGGAATATAGTCTCTTTGAATACAATAGAGGAGAAATCCATAATACCCATGTTTATAGAAGATCTACTCAAGGCTAGGACCACTCTGGGGGTGAATTGTTCTACAGGCCAAGAGATTCGCTCGTGATCAGCTCTGTCTGTTGGGAGATTTACATATTAGAGGTACTCAACCAAATTAATTTTCCAATGTGGTGTCTCTTCTAATATGGTAGGGGGAACATGTGGTCTTGGTTTGGAGGAATTGGCGTTATGGTGACTTACCAGCTAGCTATCATCATAGTTCGGAGTGATGGGAGTAATGAACCTTTGATGCGCCACATAGATAATCAACTCGTCCCAGTCAGGCTCTATGAGAGACCTGGCAAGGTAGGACAAGGCATCAATATGGCAATTTTGTGACTGAGGTGTGTGAATTACCTCAATACAAGAAGGGAACCAAGCCATCAGCTAGTGGCGACTCCCCAATAGGGGCACGAGCTCCGGCTTTCAAATGACATAGTCACCATTGATCTGCTTGATTATGATGACCCGTAAATTTATGAATAAAATTCCCTTTATTGTGAATTCTTGAAATGTATTATGGTAATAGAAAACACATCCACTTATATTATTATATCTAACTTAATTTTAAATTACCAATAATTATCATTACCATTGATAATATACATGTTGAACACTGACCCCATTAGTACTATAAATATAGGGTTTTAACAAATCCTTTTGACACATACAATGGAAGTGATGGACTCAAACAATGGGATTGTACCCTATGAATCCCATTTATCAAAGGTTTTGTGGGAGATAGAATTTCTGAGATTTTCCATAGACTAATTCCTAGTTAATATCCAACAACTTAAGCATGAGGGAAACTGTTTACTAAAGAATTTCAAGATCATCGAGATCACGACCCAAACCATGTTCACCAAATGGCCCCATGAAAGCCCCACCATCATGCACCATACTCTTATGGAATATTCTAGTGTAGTAAATGTATATTTATTAAGACCCAATCATTAAGATTATGTACATTATTTTTTATATAATAATGAATATATTTTTCATCTTATTATTGTTACTTTGTAAAGGATTTTTAAACCAAAAATAGTAATTTTCGAAATCTATTTTGATGAATTATTGATTTTTTTAAAATAAAAAATATTTAAATTAATTATTATTGTTAAATAAATTTTATTAAATATAAATGGTCATATATGTTTTATGAATTCAAAAGAAATTTTTATTAAGATTTGAAAACTATTTTTATCCAAACCCATCAATTTTGAATAAATGTCAGTTTTTATTTTAAAAGTAAAAATTTACATATTTAGAAAATTATATAGATAAAATTAATATTATTTTTTTAATTTGGATTTTCAAATTATCCAATGGTGAATTTTTCAAAATATTTTGAGATAGTTGAATTATTGGGTAAAAAATAAACACCATATAAATATACATTGTTCTTTATGACATGATAGTGGACCAATAGTTATTTAATAAATACTATTAAAGGTATCCTTGAAAAAAAATATGTTTTTAATTTAAATTAATTTAATTTGGAGTTTTATTTATTTATTTTATAATGCCTTTGTGAATCCTCCCAAACTTATAATATATTTGACGATTTTAAAATCATTTCCTTCAGAGTGTGACTCCCATCCACATAACCGAGGGAATTATTTTAATATGTTTGTCCCTTAGAAAAATTAAATAATGTAATACAATTGTATTTCGAGAAATCATGAAAAAAACCTAGGGATGGTTTGTGGTTTTGAATATTTTATTATGAAGAGTCTAAAAACAAAATAATAATGAAAGCCCCCTCCTTTTCTATATAAACACACTCAACCTTCAATTTATCTTCACGTAAACTCCATGAAGCACATAAAAACTCTTCTATCTAATCCCTAGAGTCCTAAAAAAGTTCCCAATGCTCCCAAGAAGCCTTTCCTATTCCTTTGGAGTCACATATACATGTAAGGGATTCCTCTCCAATCTATTGAACTCAAGCACCTTCTTTGGGATTTAATCTTTTAATTTCAATTTCTTTTATTTACATTAGTTTTTAATCATAAAATTACTATCCAATTGATGTTATTTGTATTAGGTATCATATATTCCCCCTCATTTGGACCCTTACCTAATCCATCCCTATGCCAAAATTCTGTTAAGGATTTTTCTCTTCATATTTCCATTCAAGCACTTCATTTGTATTATGATTCTTGAATTTCATATTAATATATAGGGATATTATTATCCATGAACACACTTACTATCCATTTGATGTATAAATGATCAAATATTCCTTTCACTCTCATTATTCCCTCGTATTATCCTTTATGTACACCCAATAATGAGCCAAAATTTTATAAGGGATCTTCCACACATCTCCTTTATCAACCATCCCTTTTATGTTATGTCTTATAATTTAATTTCTTACTATGTTGGGATATTTTCTTAAATATTAGTCTTACCTCCAATTTCATTTATATGTGATGGTGGACCCCTTTCCCTCCCATCAACCCCTTTTATGAATTCCGATATGACATCGTTATGTTGCCAGAATTGCACCACAACTTTTCATGCCAGGATGTTGGAGTAGTGAATATCATACCCATTTTCTATCAAAGGTATTCACCTTTATTCACAAAATCATGTCTATTGGGGACATAAAATTATGTATTCCAAATTTCTATATCACGTAATAATATTATGATGTTGAATTAATCCATGATTACATGATCTATAGGGAACACGTAAGCATGAGATTGAAATGGTTATGAAGGGTGCTCTCTGATAGTGCTCTAATGCATTGGGAAATGGTTAGTATCATGATATGTTTTTTGGGATCGGGGTTTACCTAATTCCATTATTTCAATTTTATACACCTTGAATTCTAGGTGGTTTTTCTTTGACTTATGTTTATGATGCAGTGTTTTATATTGTTTCCACATTTTCCATGTTATGATTATCATGTTATATCATTCATTATAAATCATGTTCCTTTATTCCTCATTGATATTCCTTGTCTAAACTAAAAAAATTTATCTTTTTCCAATAGGGGTATATCTGTTTATAAATGTCTATTTTCTGTTGGTAAAACCTTTTACCAACAAAAATTTTCTTGTTACTAAACTGTCGGTAAAAACTCTATCACTAAATGTTATTTCGATAAATAAAATGGTTTTGTTACTATCATAATAATACCAACAAATAATATATATTTTTGTCAAACTATTTAGAAACATATTAATAGGAAAAATATATCTATTAGTAATAATATTACCAAAATATATTATTTGTTTATAAATTATATTTAGATAAAAATTATAAATCTTTGTTGCTATTAAAAATTTATATTATATTTATTAATTTATCATATATAATATACTTGTTTTAATTATCAAGCCAAATATTATTTTCAAGCATGTTAAAATATAGAACAAGATTAATTATATTAATAATTTAATTTAACACAAAATGAATAAATACATAGTTGAATTTGATTGATAAGATCATAAAAAACACAAAACCCCAAGATCCATCAATGTAGTTGTCGCCGTCACACCCCCACCACCAAAGTCATCTCTTGATTGAAATCCTCCAGAACTATCATCCACTGACTGCAGTCCTCTATAACCCATCATAGTTGAATAATAGTTAATTCCTACAAAGAAAATTCATCACCCCCTAGTAGGCCACTAGAAGAAACAAACCAAGTCAACTCCAGCACCATTTAGAAACCACAAGTCGATGTTATGTGACATATTTTAGCTCCAAGATCAAATCCACACACAATCAAAAAGCATACACCTTTATCTTGACATCCATTATCTTATATTGAAACCTAATAAAACAATAAAGTATAAAAAAGGAATTCCACATTTGTATATAATTCAATAGACAAAAGGGTACATAAAAACCCAATTACTCCTCTAAAGTGAAGCTTTATCGTCCCAGTTGAGTAAAAAAACTTACACCTTTATCTTGAACAAGAAAACATGATTAATTAATTCAAATCACCTACACAATATATTATTGATAAAACAATATAGTAATAGTATTCAAATAATGGAACACAACCATGTTTGAAATTAAAGAGGGAAGTGAATCAAAAAAGATCATAATTGTATCTGGGGATTGATTGTAGTACTTGTCCATGTCGAGGAGGGAGACATCTAAAAAAAATTGTTTTGTTACAGGAACTATAATTCTAAAAAGAGGAACCTACCATCAAGCTTCGGAATCTATTTCATAGACCACAAAATACAGTAGACCCTCAGTATGAACATTATGATCCATAATTTTCCAATCATGAGGAGGTTTGACTACAAGATAAGCTCCAATAGAAATTGTGAGAAAAATATGCACTCAAAGAAATTATAGATGATGTTTTCCACCTTGTGCACCCACATTGATAAAGGTTGAAGGTTTAAAAAGACATTATTTTAATGAAAAAGGTATAACATTAAACACTTTAAAGGCAAATTCAGAGAGATCACCAGCTTGATACAGTTTAATCACAAAATAATATTAATATAAAATAAAAAGAAAGTGACGTATTCCTCAGAACAAACAAAACCAAAATATCAAAATCATAGATAAAGAGTAAACAAGAATATTTTCGCACAAACTTACACAAAACATGACAAAAAATCAAAGCATGAAAACTACTATTTCACCACAAATAATGAAAAAACGAGTAATCAAATAATACAGATAAACCAGCATCAAAATCAATACCGAACCAACTAGAAAAACTACAAATTTTCCATAGAGACTTCATTGAGTTAACGAGCGTGAAAAATGAGTGATAAAAAATCATCCATTTTAACTATATAATCTCTAAAACTTGCATGGAAACAATAATAATAGATTACACTCTAGGAAAACTCATCTATCATCAATGAACTGGGTTGTTGTCCTTTCATTGAATTAAATCCAAGAGTATCATCCCCATTTAAATTTACTAAAGTCAAACCTAGTTGGTACATTCAACACCTACATGTAAAATACAATTAAAAGAATTAATTTAATCCTCTATATTACAATAATCATGAGCATAAAGCTCAAGGCTAAGAAACAATGATCATTGAAGCTACCCCTGATTCACAATACCATAAGCATCATTCTTGAGAGAAATTTTGACATCTTTTTCAATAAAATTAGCATCAAATTTAGAACAAAGGAATCTATATAGTTCAAACCCATCAAGAGATAAAAAACGAATCTAAGTAAATTATTTCATGTTGTAATTACAACTCATGAGTATATACAACAAGAATGGATTCATCATGAAATAAATTCTCTTTACCATACAGATCACATTAAATCCGCTTGTAACAATGCTCTAAAAGAATACTGGAAGATAGTTCAATGTACATGATGTTAACCAATGAATATTCAATCTTATTTTCAATAAGAAACCAATGAAAAATATAGGTAAAAATAACACCATCATTCTTTTAGACTCATCACCCAACATGTATTACAAGAAACCATGTAGTTTTGTAATAACCAAGTTGTACATACTTAGTGCAATGATTGTTTGGATACAAATATTAAGGATCAACACACATTCATAATAAAAAAGGGTGTTCCAATAAGTAAAAAAATGCATGATAAGTTCAATTCAAATTAAAATCAAATGATGAAAGTATTTCCCTACAATGAGAGGGTGTTATCCTCTAGAAAATGATGAACCATCCAACGTTTTTTTAAATTTCACTCAACCTGATTTTTCACATTGATGTACTTGAAAAAGAAACAAATTTGACACCAGATTCTTTCATTTTTGTTCAAGTATGATAAAACCATGTAAAAAGTGAGAAAGTACAAATCTAGATGAGGGTCGATCCAAAATGATAAGGAAGAGTCACAAAAGAGAAAACACCAAAATAAATCTAAACAATGATGAAATAACTATAGAAAACCGACCTTGTATAATGTCACAAAAAGAAGAATGACACCAAATGTGATCGAAGTGAGAAATGAATAGGTTGTGGGATTTAATATAATAGATGTGATGCAACCAACTATGACAATGACTCATGGAGAGTCTTCGATAACCATAGTACCCTTCGGTAAGATCATCCATCCAGTCCATCTCTGACATTAGGTCCATCAAGATACACCTCTAACAAAAAATCCAACCACACAACCTCTCTAAGAAAGTTTAAATAAAGATATTTTTGGTATTGGAAAACATTTAATGGAGAACTACTTTGGGGAATCTATAAACATGGAAATGGTCACACCTCTAGATCTTTAATGAGTGATCGATACCGAAAACAATTATTATGTCAAAATAACATGAATACATTGAGAGTGGTTCACACCTGTCAGCATTTATAAACAAAAAAACATCATTTATGAGCAAAGTGAGACCCATAGAGTCAATTAACCTTGAACAAGAAAAAATTTGAACTTGTTACTTAAAATATTTTTTGTTCAAGAATTGTTGTGACATAAACATAGTACGAAAACATACTAGTTATAGTAGTCTCCAATAGGGCCACGGTTAGAAATATCTCTCAATGACCACAAAAAGAGGGTTATATAACCATTGGAATCAATAATTCTAAGATAATCCAACTAGATACCACAACAACCAAAAAATTATCCATCCAGTGAAAAAAAAATTTATATAACCAATGACCACAAAAATTTCTATAATGCATGATATAAAAATGACCATTGAGAAAAACAAAAAAAAATTATGAGAGAAACCAATGACTATAAAATTTAGTAAACACATTAGTATAAGATAATCGGTGACCGCAACAATTGAAAAGAACAACGTGTTATAAAAAAATTACAAGAATATTATCTAACCGGTGACTACAAACCATTGAGAATGACACTAATTTAAATTTAGAGTAACCCATAACTCAAAATTATATAACATTTTAACACTGTATGAAATTATATAATCAAGTAAAGGACTTTTCAAATTATAATGACAGTACTTTTCAATTTATGATGACACTAATTTTCAATTGAGAATGACACCTAATCCAATAGCTGAAAATCCATTTAGTGTAATGGAAAACCATAGGCACTATGGGTAGACTTGAAAATATGGTCTTGAAAGAAATTTCCAAATTTTATCAATATAATTGGGATCAATATTCGATCAAAGATGAACATGTTTTTAAATATCTATCATTAATTTATTTTAGATACAATCAAAGATGAAGCATAATGTCATGAAATGTCAAGCGATAAATCTAAAAATTTCATAAAGACCAAAAAATTATTAATTTTAGGAAATGGAATGTTTGATTCTATGTGTATATATGATAAAAATACAAAATTAAATACCAAAAATTGAAAACATGATATTCAGTATCATAAAATTTATAAAATAATTTTAAAATTAATACTCGTGATTGGAATCTAGATACTTTTATTTGGAAATTTAGGAACATGATATTCAGGATTGGAATCTTTGATGAGCATAACTGAGTTAAGTAGATATGAGGGGGAATCAGAGGCTCCAAATATTCTATGAATTAGAGTTACTGGAAGCTGACTGGTCCTACTTGAGGATGAATACCTTTCGAGATGAAGAAATGATGAACACTGAGTGAACATGATGGAATGTGGGAATCATATCTGGTATGAAGGGGGAGTGGGAATTTGGTGATGCAAATTCCAAAAAATCTCATCATTCCATTAAAATATCTCCAAGTAAAAAATGCTCCATGGATCTAAAATTACAAAAAAAATATACATCTTCCCAATAACCACAGACATGAAAAATCTACTGAAAATATGAAACAAACCAGATCTGATATGAAAATAATAACGATAATGAAAAATTCAAGCCTTCAATAATTTATTTGGATATTTAATTGGAGATTTTTCGTCTTCCCACTCCTCAGTTTTATGGGAAGACAGTACTAGATTGATGTAAGGAAGAATGCCTCCATGATCAATTTTTACTCCAGTAAGAAGATTTACAAGCTCCTCATCATTCCTCATGACTAGTAATAGGATTCTATGAAAAATCATGTTCTTCTTGTTATCACGAGCCTCATTCCAAACAAATTCATGAAACTCGGTAGCTATGTATTCGATAACGGAAGCCAAATAAACTGGGGCACTGGTATCGATGTGTTGCGAGTAACATCCTTTCACTAGGAAACTAAATATCCTACATATGGAAAATTGCAGAACCACCTTTGAAGAGTGGGAAATATGCTTCTTCTTTGGACCAATTTCCTTCCTGTCCCCGAAACCCTTCTTACTCTTCCTAGACTCTATGCCTTACCACTGCGTAGATAGTAAAAAATCGAGAAACTGAAATGAAAATGAGATCTTTGGCTACTATTAACAGATTCAGTGATGCTAATTGACCAATGATACATGGACCTAATTGAGAAATATCGACTGGATCATGAATAATGAATTACCAGTAGTAGGGTTGGCTGAAAAAGATAATGAAGGTGGGGAGATTAAAAAAAATGGTGGTTGAGCACCGATGTCTTCAACAGTCAGAGAGGTGAGGAAACTCCATTAAGGTTATGGACAAGGAAAATGATGTTGGGGGGAATGATTGGGTGGTCTTCCATTTTGGATATTTCGGGAGAGGCGATCCAATGAGTTTTTTATGTAATTTAAAATAAAATTTATAAATGTAAATTTAGTTATTAATAAAATAATATTACTTAATTTATTTTAATGTTTTTTTAAAATTTTAATGGTCATATTTTTAATTTATTGTATTTGTGTTGATTGATTTTCTATATTTGGTAGATTTAAATATTAAAAAAAAGTACTCTCAATAACATGATATTTTAAAAAAATATCCAAAAATGATAAATGGAATATCGATGTTGGTCTATAAATGATAATATACAAAAATAGTTTTCATAATTAGTTAATGATAAAATGTTTTATTATTCAATTGTTTATTTAATCATAGTTTTATGGTGTTAAAATATATGATGGTAATATTGTTTATTAACAATAGATTCATGTGTTGGTAAAAAAATGTTGGTATTGATATACTAAACTAACATATTTTACTGTTAGTAAAATAATTGTTGGTATGGAACAATTATTATTAATAGATATATTTTTTGGTAAAAATATTTGTTGGTATATTAGGTTAATATCAATAAAACATAATATCTATTGTAAATACTCATTTTTGACAGTAGATATATTATCTGTTACTGAATTTCTGTTGGTATAACTAATTTTTTGTAGTGCTAACATGTATTATTATCCTCATGTTATTACATGTTTGTTACCTTATTAGATTCACCACTCACCCCTTTATTATTTAGGTCCCCAGGTTATCCCATTCAATGTTATGCATGAAGGAATTGTGTGGCCATGTCAAAGATGTTTTCAATATTGATATTGATGTTTTTCATGTTTTATGTTTTTATGTAATGTTATAAAACCCAAAGACACAAGACATATCGATCATTAAAGGTGTATTAATTGATATTTTATGTTTTAAATCATGTTAAATGTGAAATGAAGACTAGGGTTATTATAGTTGGATAAGAATAATATTAATAGAAAATGAAAATATTTTGGTGAGTATAGAGCAAGTGGTTTATCAAGAAAAAATATCCCTATATGGATACTAAAAGTAGACGTGGTTCTAGCATAGATGTACCTAAGAGTAACAACTCGGAAGAGGTGTTATGAGCTCGACGTGGGTTAACCTCGTACGTGACAATTGGCCTTACTACACAATTGGTTTGACACTCTCAGGGGATATTCATGGGTAAATTCATAATCTCATTACAAACCATCATTAAGGGAACAAAAAAATACCATAAAAATATATTTTAGGAAGTAGACCACGGATAACATAGATTTAAGCCTAGAAACTCATATGTTGAGAAGATAGATGTAGTTTATAAGTAAACCCTTCAATGTCATTGGATTCCCATTTATGTGTTTAATTTTAAGATAATAATACCTAATTCTCTTTGTCTAGCCAATGAATGATAATAGGAGGAATCAAGTTAACAACTGATGTGAAGGTCAATGTGATAACTACCCCAATGTCATTCCCAATCAGATGAGAGCTCAAGTAGGACATATAGTGATTATGCCAAACCAGCTTTCAAAAATAACAATTAACAATTGAAATTTTTTTGAATTCCCAAGGACATCAAGGAAGAGGAATTTGAGCTATCATGAAATTCGATATGATAAATGTGATAAGGGAAAGAATACCCAATTTCCCTTGGGTAACAAGTGTCTAAGTGGCACAATGGGAAATGACACAAAGGGATTGGGAGATGTTTTAAGTGTGGAAATACAGGGAAAAAAGTATCCAATTACCATGTAAAAATAGATAATGTTATTTATCGAAATAAAGTTCAATATATGGCATTATATACAGTTCTATGTCATAAATGTGGAGAAGTTGAGCATTATCTAGGGCAAGCTCTATTGCAAGGGCTAAGAAGCATGATGAGAAACAACAATCTCCCTAGTCAAGTGAGAACATAACATCCTATGATAATATGGATATTTATGAATGAATCACATGTAACCACTTCTTTAAATTAGTGTAAGTCATAAAGTATTTCAATTCATGACATATTAGTATATCTTTTTTGTTTTCTAAGAACATTGATTCCCCACTAGAAATAATTTTAAATAATTAGAGAAAACTTCTTTATGTATAATATCACATGTTGATGTTTGTGGGAAATTTTTTCTGGAAAATATTCTATGTATCCCTTTGGTGTAATTTGAGTAAAAATGAAAAATTCATTACCTACAACTCAAGGAAGTTGAAAATTCATCAGAAAAACTATCCCACACATGATCTATAGTTGGTAGCTCTGATCTTTGTATTTAAAATATAGTGTCATTATCTCTTTAGGGAGAAGTGTGAAATAAATATAGATCACAAAAGTTTCAAAAATATATTTATGCAAAAGAGATGAATATTCTCCAATAAATATGGTTAGATCATATCAAGGATTATGACTACTCAATCCACTACCATTCTGGAAAATCAAACATGTTAGTAGATTCTCTAAGTATAAATGACACATGAATTCTATCATTAATGATAATCAAGAAGGATATAATCTTCTTATAATTGAAGAATATTGGTATGGGAATAATAAATAATAGAACATCATCAATATTTTCACAAATTATTTCTCAACAATCTATTTTGGGAAGGATAAAGGATGATCACAAATATGATGTAAGAATTTATAAGGTGGATACTATTAGAAATGAGAAATCATGAGGCTTCAATGTTAATGAAGAAGGAATTGTGAGATTTGGGTCAGGACTATGTGTTCCATAAAATATTAAGTTAATGAATGAACATTTTGAGGATGAATATAGTTTGAATTTATTCATTTACCCTGAAAACAAATAGATATATTGAGATCTCCGAGATCACTATTGGTGGGATAACATAAGAAGAAGATTTCTGAATATACATAAATGTTCCTGGTTTCTCAGTAAGTTATGGATGAAGGAAATAGGTCTAAGGGAATGATGCAATCAATACACATACTAACATGGTAATGGGAAAAAATCACCATGAACTTGGTCACCAAACATCCAAAGGCATCCAAACAATATAATTATATCTATTTTATTATGGATCATATTACAAAGACTACACACTTCGTCACGATTCGAGAGGATTTATCACTGAATCAACTCGAACAGATATACGACAGAGAGGTGGCAAGGATTAATGGAGTACCACTATTGATTATGTCTGATTGAGATCCATGATTCACATCTTTGTTTTCAAAATACCTCCAACATACTCAAAAAAATGAGCTGAATTGGAATACATATAATCACCATCAAACTCATGGAAAATTTGAGCGGACTGTTAAAACACTTGGGTATATGATGAGAGCTTTCTAAATGGAATTCAAATGCCGATGGGACTAAGATCTTCCTTTTGTGTAGTTCTCCTACAACAACAGCTTCGGCTCATGCATCAAAATAGATCCGTATGAAGACCTTTATGGTAAGAGGTGAAAAACACCATCATGTTCTAATGAAGTTGGGGAACAAAAACTTCTAGGTTTAAAAATATTTGAAGAAATAGTGGATAAGGTTAAGACCATCCAGCAGCACATCAAGGCTACTCTGAGTAAAAAATGTACCTATGCTGAAAATTTTCAATGAGACCTAGAGTTTTATGTTAGATACATTGTTTTCATCCACATATCTCTATGGAAATTAGTAATGAGATTTCGGAACATGAGAAAGCTTAGTCCAAGGTACATCAACTCATTTTATATCCTTGATCGCATCAGATTAGTGGCCTATAGAATAGAACCCCACAAAACATATCACACATACATAATGTATTCCATATATCCCTCCTAAGAAAGTACCAACTAAACCCATCACATGTACTCAATCCAGTGGTGGTACCATTGGAGAATGACCTTTCCTATGAGGAGTAGTTAGTGAAATATTAGATCGTAGATAAAAATTTATATGATATTAGATGATACCCCTAGTCAAAGCGTTGTGATAAACCACAAGTTAGAAAAATAAATGTGTCAACCAGAGGAGGATATGAAGTAGAGTTATCCTCTTTTTTTAGTGTGGGAAAAGGAAATTTCGATGGTAAAATTTATTAAGGGGGAAGGTAGTAACTACTTGATCATTTATGAATAAAATTAACTTTCTTTTGACTTAATTAAATGTATTAAGGTTATATAAAACACATGCACTAATTTTATTATATCAAATTTGATTTTAAATGACCATTAAGTATCATTACTATTGATAATATAGAAATTGAATAGGGATCACATGACTAATAAAAAAAGTGTGTTTTAAAATAACTTTTTGATAGAGACAAAGAAAGTGATGGCCTCTACCAATAGGATCACACCCTATGAAAACCATTTATTACAGATTCTGAGGGAGAAATATTTTCTAAAATTATCCCTAGACCAAGCCCATGTTGAGATCCAATAACTTAATAATGATCAAAACCATGTACGAGATAAGTTCAAGATCATCGAGATCACAGTCCAAACAATATTCACTAAACAACCCCATGAAAGCCCCACCATAACAATTATTACTCTTAGGAAATATTCTGTTGTAGTTAATGGATATGTATCAAGACCTTATCAATAATATTATTTACATTATTTTTTATAGAATAATGAATATATTTTTCTTGCTATTATTGTTACATTGTAAATTATTTTTAAAGCACAAATAGTATTTTGGGATATCTATTTTTATGAATTAGTGGATTTTTTTTGAAATAAAAAATATTTTAAAATAATTATATCATTAAAATAATTTTATAAAATATAAACTATCATATAATTTTTTTGAATTCAAAAGTGATTTTTATTAAGATTTGGAAACTGTTTTTATCAAAACATATCAATTTTCAATAAATGTCAGTTTGTATTTTAATAGTAAAAATTCACATATTTATAAAAGTATTTAAATAATATAATATTATTTTTGGAATTAGTATTTTTTAATTATCCAATGATTAATTTTACATAATTTTTTGAGACAGTCAAATTTTTAGGTAAAAGTTATATACCAAATAAATATACGATGTGTTTTATGACATCATAATGGCCCAATAGTGAAGTAATAAATATTATTAATGGTATAATAGACCATATATATGTTTTTTCCTTTAATAAAATGTAATTTTGAGTTTATTGTATTTATTTTATAAATCCATATTGAATCCTCCAAGACTTATAATCTATTTTAATCTTTTACAATCATTCACTTGAGAGTGTGACTCATCTCCACATAATCAATGGAATAATTTTAATACGTTCATAGCTTTTACTTATTAAATAATTTAATCGACTCTCCTTTTTCAGAAACCATTGGAAAACCCGTAATATGGTTTTTGTTTTTGAATATTTTCTTTCCAAGTGTCCAAAACAAAAATAATAAATAAATCCTCATATTTTCTATTATAAAACAACCCAAGATCCCATTTTTCTTCACTAAAACACTTTTAATATAGTCTCCACTCTATTATATACTCTTTCGATTCCTCACAAGGTTCCCCCAATCTCCCAAGAATCCTCTCTCAATCCTTTGGAGTCACACATCCATGTAAGGGATATCCCTCCTCTCCTTTGACCTCATGCCCCTTCTTTGAGATTATTTCTTTTAATTTCAATTGCTTGTATTTTACTTAGTTTTTAATCATTAAATTAATATCAAATTTAAGTTATATGTATTAAGGATCATTTAAACCCCCTCATTTGTACCCTTACCTAAGACATTACTATGCCAAAATTCTATGAGGGATTTCTCTATTCAAATATCCATTCAAGAACTTCTTTAATATTATGTTTCTGAAATTCCATTTTCATATATAGATATATTATAATACATGACCCCACATAGTATTAATTTTATATATAAATTATGATAGATTAATTTCACTCTCATTAATCCCCCTATGACCCATTAAGTACACTCATTACTATGCTGAAATTCCATAAGGGATCTTCCACCCATCTCCTTTATCAAGCATCCCTTTTATGTTATGTCTTATAATTTAAATTTTATATATTTTGGGATATGTTCTCACATATTCCACTTTATTTACATTTAATTTCTACATTATGGGAGACCCCTTTCTCTCTCATGAACGCATTTTATGAATTTATATATGACATTGTTATGTTGTTGAAATTATACAACAATTTTTCATGCCAAGATAATGGTGTAGTGAATACCATAACCATTTGTATATCAATGGTATTCACCTTTATGCATATAATATTATAGATTTGGGATTTAATTGTATGTATTCAAAATTTCTAGATCATGTACTAAAATTATGATGTTGAATGAATCTATGAATATATGATCTATGTGGAACACTTAAGCATGATATTGAAATGTTTATAAAGGGTGCACCTTGGTAGCTCTCCAATGAATTGGGTAGAGGTTTGTATCATGACAAATCATGTTGGGAAAAGAATTTAATAGATTCCATAATGGGACGTTTGTAAACCATGAAATCTTGGTGACTTATCTTGGACTTATGTTTAGGATGTAGCGTTATAAGTTTTTTCAAGGTTTCCCATGCTATGATTATCATGTTATATCATGCCTTATTACTCATGTTCCTTTATGAATCATTGACTTGCCTTTTATAATACGTATAATTATCCTCATGTTATTCCATGTTTATTCCCTTAATAGACATTATAGCTCACCCCTTTCTTATTTATGTCCTCAGGTTATCCCATGCACTGCTAAGTACAAAAGAATTTTGTGGTCTTGTCAAAGAATTTTTCAGTAAATATGTTGTTTTATTTCATGTTTCTTGTTGGTATGGAATGTTCTTAAACTGAAAAGACACTATTCCTCATGATCTTAAAAATTCTATCAAGTGAATTTTTATGTAATTAATCAGGATTAAATGTGAAATTAAGAGAAGGGTTGTTATAGTTGGTATTAGAGGATAGGTTTAGTTATTTTTGGGATTAGGATTAGAAATCCCTAGTGAAACTCTTTTGGGATAAGATTAAGAGTAAGATACCATACCTTGATTTTGGTGAGTATTGAAAAAGTGGTTTATTACGAAAATATATCCATGTTTGGATACTACAAGTGGATGTGGTTCTAGAATACATGTACCTAGGAGTAACAACTCTGACATGGTGTTGTAGTATTGGCATGAGGAAACATGGTACACTAAAACGGGCCTTACTGCTCACTTATTCTGAGACACCCAGAGGATATGCTTTGGTAAATTTATAAATTCATTACAAACCATCATTAAGGGAACAAAAAAATCCCATAATACTATATGTTAGGAAGTAGATCATAGATAGCATATATTAATGCCTAGAAATCCATATGTTAAAGAGATAAATGTAATATATAAGTTTTCTCCATAATTTCATTGGATTCTATTTTATGTGTTTAATTTTAAGATAATCATACATAATTATATTTTTCTATCCAATGGTCAATAATAGGAGGAATCGTGTTAACAACTGATGTGAATTTCAATGGGATGACTGCCCCAATGATATTACCAATCATATGGGAGCTCAAGTAGGGTATATCGTTATTATGCCAAACAGCTTTCAAAAATCACGATTAACAATTGGAACATTTTTGAATGCCTAAGAAAATAAAGGAATAAGAATATGACATCTCATGAATGTCCATCTGAAAAGGTTATAAGGAAATGAATACCCAATTTCCTTCGTGCAACAAGTGTGGAAAGAGGCACCATGGGAAATGTCACAAAGGGACTAGGAGATGTTTTAAGTGTGGAAATAGAGAGAACAATGTAGATAATTTCAATGAAAAAATGGATAATGTGATGGATGGAAATAAATTTTAATCTATTCCATCATATACTGT
Organism: Viscum album; assembly: GCA_963277665.1. Lineage (NCBI taxonomy): Eukaryota > Viridiplantae > Streptophyta > Magnoliopsida > Santalales > Viscaceae > Viscum > Viscum album. The sequence continues at coordinate 661,798,432 of OY728128.1, forward strand.
TCTATGTCATAAATGTGGATAAATTGAGAATTATCCAAGACAATGCTCTATTTCAAGGGCTATAAACAATGATGATCATAAAAAATCTCCATGATCAATAGAGCACAGAAATTCATATACTAATATGGATAATGATGAATGTATTACATGTAACCACTACTTTAAAGTATGGTATGTCATAATGTATTTCAATTCATTTCCTATTTGTATATCTTATATTTTTTCTAAGAACATTGAGTCCCCAACAGAAATGATATTAAATATTAGGGAAAACTTATATAAGTATGGTATCACATGATGATGTTTTTTAGAATTTTCTTCTTGAAAATACTATAAGTATCCCTTTGGAAGAATTTGATGAAAAATGAAAAACTGCTTTCCTAAACCTCATGAAATTTGAAAATTCATGAGAAAACTATCCCACGTGATCTAGATTTGGAAACTATGAAATTAGTTTTGAAAATATTGAAAAATTATCTCTTTGGAGAGATGTGTAAAATATATATAGATCATACAACTATCAAATATATATTCACATAGAAGGAGCTGAATATGCATAATATAAAATGGTTAAATATTATCAAGGTTTATGACTAATCAATCCACTACCATCTTGGGAAATTGAACAAGGTAGAAGATGCTTTAAGTAGAAAGGACCCATCAATTCTATCACTGATCAGAATTAATAAGGATCTGATCTTCATAGACTTGAAGAAGTTGGGCATGTGAATCATAAAGATAGAAACATCATCAATCCTTTCACAAATTACTACTCAATGGTCTCTTTTGGAATGGTCAAAGGATGCTCAAAAAGATGATATGAGATTCCATAAGAAGGTAAAAACTATCAGAAAAGTTAATTCTTATGAGTATAATGTTAATGAAGAACAAATTGGGAGATTTGGGTCAAGACTTTGTGTTCCATAAAATCCTGAGTTAGAGAATTAACTTTTTTATGATGAACATATTTCGACTTTCTCCATTCATCCATGAAACTCCAAGATGCATCAAGATATATGAAAGAACCGTTGGTGGGATAACATGAAGAAGGAGAGAACTGAATATACATCAATGTGCCTGGTATGTTAGTAGGTGAAGTCTAAATGGTAGAAGTCTAAGGGGATGATGCAATCATTACCAATACCAACTTGGAAATGTGAAATCATCACCATGGAGTTTTTCACCAGACATCCAAAGATATCCAATGGAAATAATCGTATCGTGGTTATTGTGGATCATCTTACAAAAACATCACACTTAATCAAGATTCAAGAGTATTTAACACTAGATCAACTAGAATAGATACATATCATAGAAGTGGTAAGTCAACATGGAGTACAACTATATATTATTTCTGATCTAGATCCAAGACTCGCCTCTAAGTATTGGAAAAGTATGCAGAATTCTCTAAACAATGAGCTGAATTGAATTATGGTTTATAACTCTCAAATGGATTTCCAATCTAAGCAGACTATCAAAACACTTGAGGAAATTTTAAGAGCTTTCTCAATGGACTTCAAATGAGGATATGACCAACATCTTAATTTGGTGGAGTTCTATTACAATAATAATTCCCCCTCAATCATCGAAATGGAAACCTATGAAGACCATTATGGGAAGAGGTGTATAACACCAACATGTTGGGATGAATCTGGGAAACAAAACCATATAGTTCTAAAAATGGTCAAAGAAATGGTGGATAAGGATAAGTCCATCCAACAGCACATCAAATTTTCTCCGAGTCAACAAAATATCTATGTTGACAATCATCTATGAGACCTAGAGTTTTATATTTTAGATATGGTTTTAATCCACATATCTCAATGGAAAATAGTGATGAGAATTAGGAAGAAGGGAAATCTTATTCCAAGGTACATCCACCCTTTCGATATCCTTGATTGCAAAAGAGTAGTGGTCTATCAACTAGTATTCCCACCAAACCTATCACAAGTACATGATGTATTCCATTAATCCTCTTAAAAACAATATACCTAACCCATTACATGTATCAATATAGAGGTGGTACCATTGGATAATGACCTTTTCTATGTGGAGCAGCTGGTGAAGTTCTTAGATAGTAGAGAAAATGTACTATGAAATAAGAAAATCCCCCCATAAAATTATTGTTGAAAACCCCATGTTTGAAGAAGTAATGTGGGAACTAGAGTAGGGTATGAAGAAACGTTACCATCATCTATTTTTAGTGTGTTAAAAGGAAATTTTTAGGGTGATATTTATTAAGGGGGAAAGGTTGTAACAACCCAAACATTTATGAATAAAAGTCCCTTTTTATTGAATTAATTAAATGTCTTATGGTTATAGAAAACACATGCACTTATTTTATTATATCCAATTAGATTTTAAATGATCATTAAGTATCATTATCATTGATGATATATTCATTGAATAGTGATCACATTACTAGTGTAAATACAGGCTTTTAAAAAATAATTTTTACATAGACAAAAGAAGTGACAGACCCAACAAGTAGGATCGTAACCTATGAAGAAAATATATTATATATTTTGAGGGATATAGCATTTTTGGGATTTGACCAATACTAAAAAAATGTTGAGATTAAGAAACTTATGTATGAGGAAAACCGTTTATGGGAGAAGTTCAATCTCATTGAGATTACGACCCAAACCATGTTCACCGAACAACCCCATGAAAGGCCAACAATTGTGATCCTTACTCTTATGGAATATAATGGTGTAATAAATGTATATGTATCAAGACACTAGAAATAATATTTTTTACATTATTATGTATATAAAAATGAATATATTTTTCTTCCTAGTATTGTTACTTTGTAAATATTTTTTAAAGCACAAATAGAATTTTTGTAAATATATTTTTGATGAATTAATGTATTTTTTTGAAATAAATAATATTATAATAAAATATTACTATTAAATAAATTTTATTAAATATTAATTATCATATAATTTTTATGAAGTCAAACGTAATTTTTTTAGACTGGAAACAATTTTTAGCAAAAACCATAAATTTTCAATAAATTTTAGTTTTCATTTTAAAAGTGAAAATTCACATATTTGGAAAATTATTCCGATTAAATGAATATTATTTTTGGAATAAGGAAATATAAATTATCCAAAAGATAATTTTTTATATTTTTTGAGATATTCAATTTTTTGTGTAAAAATTACATACAGTATAAATATATAGTGTGCTTTATGACATTATAATGGACAAACAGTGATGTGCTAAATACTATAAAACGTATACTCATCCAAATATATTTTTTCCATTAAAATAATGTATTTTTTAGTTTATTTTTATTTAATTTATAAAGAGTTATTGGATCCTCCAAGACTTGTAATATATCTTAAGATTTTAAAATCATTTCCCTGAGAGTGTGACTCAACTCCACATAAAAAATGGAATTATTTTAATATGTTCAGACCATAGAATTATTAAATAATGTATCCCACTCCCCTTTTCCAGAAAACGTGGCAAAAAACCCATGAGATAGATTTTGGTTTTGAATATTTTATTATGATGTGTCCAAAACTAAAATAATAACGAAATCCTCCTCCTTTCCTATATAAACCCACCAAAGTTATCAAATATCTTCACTCAAACTCATTAAATCTCATAGAAATTGTGATTTATACTCCCTAAATTCCTCTTAAGGAGCCCCTAAGATCCAATGAATCCTCTCCCAAGCCTTTGGAGTCACACATCCAAGTAAGGGATTTCTCTTCTCCCATTTGAACTCAAGCACCATCTTTGAGATTAGTTATTTTAATTTTAATTGAAGGTATTTAAATTAGTTTTTAATCATTAAATTACTTTAAAAATTATATTAATCATAAGAGAGATCATTTATTCTCCCTCATTTGGACCCCTACCTAATCCGTCACTTAGCCAAAATTTTATGTGGGATTTCTCTCTTCACATTTCCATTCAAGAACTTCTTTTATATTATGCTTCTAAAATTCCATTTTCATATATTGGGATATTATGTTCCATGGACCCCTAAATATTAAATTTATGTATAAATTATGAGATCATCCTTTCACTCTCATTAACCTCCCTATATTCCTTTAAGTACTCCCATTATCATGTCGAAATTTCGTAAGGGATCTTAAACCCATCTCCTTTATCAAGAATTAATTTTATGTTATGTCTTATAATTTCATTTTTACCTATGTTGGGATATGATACTAAATATCCCACTTATTTTCCATTTCATTTATATGTTATGGGAGACCCCTTTCTCTCCCATCAACCAATTTTATGAATTCTTATATAACATCATTATGCTTCCAAAATTGCACCATGATTTTTCATGACAATATAATTGTGTTGTGAATACCATACCCATTTTTCAATAAAAGGTATTAAACTTTATGCACATAATATTATTTATTCAGGACTTACATGTATTTATTCCATATTTCAAGATCATGGAATAAAATTATGATGTTGAATGAATTCGTGATTATATGATCTATGTGGCACACTTAAGAATTCTATTTAAATGTTTATGAAGGGTGTGACCTAATAGAACTACATTATATTATGTAATGTTTAGTATCATGATACATCATGTTGGGATAGGAGTTTACCAAATTTTGTTTTGATATTTTTGTACACCATAAAGTCTTTGCGGTTTAGGTTTGACTTATGTTTGTGATGAAGTGTTTTAAGTTGTTGCCACAATTCCCTTGTTATGATTATCATGTTATATCATGCCTTATTACTCATGTTCTTTTATGCCTCATTAATATACATTTTATGACATGTATTATTGTCTTAATTTTATTCAATTTTTTCCATTACTTGGCTTTATAGCTCACCCTTTTCATATGTATGTCCTCTAGTTATCCCAAACAGTGTTAAGTAACAAAGAATGTGGTTGTCATGTCAACGAAGTCTTCAATAAAAATCTTGTTGTATTTCATGTTTTAGGTTGTTATGTAATGTACCTAAACCCCATATAAACTAGACCTCTCAATCTTCAATGTTTTATTAAGTGCAATTTTATTTAATAAATCATGTTGAATTGTGAAATAATGAGCATGGTTGTTATATTGATGACCAGATCAGAGTCCCCCTTCACATGTAGGCAAGGGGCATCAGTCTTGAGGGACATTTGGAGACCATTTATTATATCCTAATACTCTACCTCTTTGTTGTGAAAAGATTATGAAAACATGAACAAATAGAGAAAAATAGCTTATGTAGGTGTGATGAGGGCAATACCCAGGCCTAGTTTGTTGAACTTGGGATCATTTAGTCTTCGGCCAATGGGGCTCTGTGAGGCACCATTGAAGTGCATATTCCAACAAGGATCATCTTTTTCCACTGATCGGATGACCTCTTCTAGAAAATAAATACTAGAAGAATGATTTATAAGGGTTGGATGGGTGTCCCGAAAATCTGCCAGTGCCCGAACCTTGATAGCTTTCTACGGGATAAACCTGTTTTCGAACTACCGAAGGATCACTTCCCACAAATAAAGATGTCCTTTGAACATTGGGTGATTCAGAATACATTTTCATAAATCCATATGAGACTCCAGATGTATCTTGTGATGATTCATATAATGTCATAACTTCTTCACTAAGAAAATTAGTGCGAGGCATCTATTCTTGGTAAAGGAATATTTGGTCTCAATGTCAAGGAGCATGCAGTTGAGATAGTTCAAACTGTTCTATGACCCTTCATTATTCTTATAGGAGATAAGGGAACCAAGGGATCATTATAGGGAGGTCCCATGAAGGACCATTGGATTTTCGGAGATGGGTGGCATCAGAACAAGAGGTTGTAGTAGATACAAGTTGATCTGCTCAAAAATCGGTCCCGCGCACTTCAACCCAATGATAGACGACAACTTTAATGATCAGTCGGGAATAGGTCATACACATTCCAGAAAACATCACAATGAATTGGCCTATATACTCTTAGTGGACTTGAAATTCTCATATCACACAAAGGTTTCAAAAAGGAGGATTCAAAATGGTGGACTTGATCTTCTCAGTATTGATATTGATGCCTCTATATCTAATGAATAATCAAAAAAACATTCTATAGGTAACCCTGAAGGAACACTTAAAGGGGTTCATCTTTAAATGGATGAACCATAGGAATCTGAACACTTCCTCAAGATCTTTTAGATGGTCCTTATATTGGTGGGATTTTAATTCCAAATCATTTACATAGAATTACACCAATGTCCTGAGGATTGGTTTGAATATGAGGTGCATACCGCACTGATAGGTGCCTCATTTATTCTTCAGAACGAAAGGAATTAAATGGTAATATAAGGTACATTTAAGTTCCCTAATGTTGATGGAAACATCATATTTTGTGGTTATTCAGATATCACTATGTTTATAATACCCATCCATGAAGTAGATGGTTTGGAATCCAACGGTGTCATCAATCAATTGCTCTGTCACCATAAGGGGAAAATCGTAATTCAGAGAGTGATGGTTGAGGTCCCAAAACACGACGTAGACTATGATATATCTATTAGTCTTCATAACATGAATGATATTGGAAAACCATATAGTGTGATGGAATTCTTTGATGATGTTAGATTTAATGAGATTATAAACTTCAGCCTGAACCATGGAACATTGAGAAGTGTTAATCTTCTTGGGAGGATGTTTGAACCCATGATGACTTACTAGGAGACCAAGATGATGGAAGGAAACCTTAGGATATAGTCCTAGAATCTTATAATATCACTAGGAAAACATATCATGATGGTGCCTCAAAAAATACACATATTATTTCTATTCCTCGGTAGACATAGCTGTAATGAACAATGTCAGCCTCAGGTCTACCTCAGTACGATGATTCACTTTTACCAATTCATCGATAGTGGTGGATACACCTTCTTTGAGTATAGTATGTGAGTCTTCCAAATACTCTTAATGGTCCATAGTATGAGGACCAAATTTAGGGGAAGATCTTTTATGATAGCAGACCATGAAGGAATGCTGGTTCCAGCCTGTATAGCCAGGAAATCATTATCTGGAGACTCCTACACTACTAAAACCATAGAGACCAAAGTTTTCGACCTTATTCCATTAGGACTTCAACCCAATGGTCCACACTTGATATTAGAAAAGAATTACTTTCACATTATATTGAGTCAGTTCAACCTAGATCAGTGGGATAAGAAGGTATGGAGTATTTATGTTTCCAGGGGGTGAATGTCACGATACCTCACAGGGTTAAGGGGATCTGAAATCACATGAGCCTGATTCATGTAGGATTACGAATTGATCTTATAGAAGTAATTTTGCTTATGAAGGTACTTATAACTCCTTCCAAAGACAAAAATTAGTGTCCTAGGTCCCAGGTTCTGGCCTCCAACTAGTGAATCAGGTGGATGAAGGAATCATCCAAGTTTGTCCACGGGTTGGAAATAACGGTAATTTTCTGAACGTCATTGTATTGTACCTATTTTTCCATTATATTTTAGTAGTTAATGTCTAAATATAATTATTCACAAGAAGAAAATAGAGATGAATCACCTTGGAGCTTTCCCACTAGACCAGTAAGGGAGTACTTGAGGCACTATTGATAGGAGGGGGGAACTACTCTATGCATATGGATCCAAGGCCTACCCATTAGCGCGTTATAGGAACTGTCTTACGAGATGAACATGTACTCAGTACTATAAATCAGGCCACCAAACTGGGTCTTCATGTAGATCTTTCAACATGGAATTTTCTATGTCATGTCATAACATTGAATTTTTAGTTTATAAGGATCCAAATCTACTTCAAACAACCCTTTCTTGCCGAGCGTCTAGGTCGGGATAAGATTAATCCCAGAACCCGTGTCAAAAAAAAATGGTGGAAATCCATGAAATTGAACTGACTAGTGATTTATGGTGGATGGATGTGGAAATGTTCAAGATAACCTTCATCTTCCATAAATAACGAGATGATGGACTAGCATTCTACATGCTCAACTTCTTTAGAATGGAAGGAATCTGTGTCCATTAACTTTGTTCTGAACAGGAGTGGTATTCTTAAATCCTCTGAGAGGGATTCATGAATATCTTTGGACAAGTGGAAATCCTCAAGGATTGAGAGATTTGTAGGAATTTTGGGGAGGTAATTAAGCACATCATGCCTCCATGCAAGGTGCACATTTATACCAGCAGGATGTTTTTCTATGATAGGATGTACGATGGGTGCTGCTAGTCGAGATGGAAGATTTTGGAGGGTGTTGGGGATATTCCAATACTCTCTTGATGAACTGAAAAAAAAAATTAATTACAACTAACTATCGAATGACTGAGTTGTGGCCATGTCCATGCATGGGTGATCATTTCATGATCGCGACAACTCTGGCTGATCGAGTTACTCAAACGATGGTGGGGGAGAATCTGATGAGATAAGATGAGAGGAATAAACATACTGAGCTCTATGTTGAGAAAGTTGTCTAGTCTTTGTGGTGTGTAAGGCTTGGTTTGTGGTGATGGATGATGCATTCTGATGATTCATGTATCCACAGTTTCTCTGATGATGGTTCTTACCAGAGACATTAAGCCGATCTTTCTGGCACTCCTCATTTCCAGGAACCATGTAAGGGTTCACAAGTTTTATTGTATTCATTGAGGAATACTCCTATTAATCACATGAAGAATCCCCCAATACTTGGTAGATTCTTGGGGAAATACCCATATCTAGGGTTCTGAAGTCGCCAAGAGTGCAGGACTGCTTCGACACCAGCAGGGGGCTCTCCTTTACCTTGCACTGTCACCACCTTCCCCTCTAATAAGACGAAGGATATAATGTGGATATAGTAGTGACATATGGGAAGGTTTAGAGACCTCGGAAGGCTTAGTCATATTTGAACAAGCATGAATGATACTGTGTGGGTGAGAGACCTTCATAAAATCCATCTAATCATCATAGTTGTTAGACACACAGTTGGAGACCTGATTCCATTCATCCTCAATATCACTATTTGGATTTTCAGAAACACATGCCACTTGAGCTAAATATAGACCCAATATAACTATATTGTTTTCGACTTGGCCATGGATTCATTCCTTGAACACATAGAAATAATTTTTGGTATGTACAAGGAACCAATGATAGGGGAAATAGTTTGGGCGATCAATGAGATCAGCCTCTAGGGGTCTTCTACAGTTTGGAAACCTCAAAATCCTCTGATCTAGGGAACTTCAATAATAACCAAGGACATAACCTTAATTAAATGAGTAGGAATGGACTCTCCAATCTAGGAAAGGGATCATGGGACCCTGAACCTAATAAGGAGTAAGAGGTAGACAAGGATGTGGAATCTAATTATCTCACTTGGGAGATGGTAATGGATTATGTGGCATTGCTTACTGATTCTATGGTCGGAAATATTGAGCCCGAGGCAAGGCCTGGGGAAGTGGACCTTGATAAGGCTGCGAAGGTGGCTCTTTAGATAATAAATATAGTATCTTGGGGCCCTCCCCCTGTGGAATAGTAGCAGTCTAGGCCTTGACATATCATCTTGTCTGAGTTGTGGGAAGCAACAGGCATGCTTGCATGTTTTATAGTAAGGCTTCTTCTAGAAACTGAGATAGTAACAGAAATCACAGAATCCACAAGGGAAGTTAAGAGTGTTGAGAGTGGGTACCAATTTATTATTTGTGTTCCCCACACACATCATCAATAGATGTTCTTGAGTCAGCGGCATATTGAGTCAATAAGTGAGTACTTTCCACCCAGAGACAAAGCACGTGATGCGATAATCCAATTGTTGTTTTCACATGAATAGGTTATCAATACTAGTATTCTGAGTAGTGGTACTGAACTGATAATGAAACTACATGCGGATATCCTCCTAACTAGCTATAGGCACGATGGGTAAATTGTTGTACCATACGAACACATTCCCTTCTAGAGTTTGTACACAGCTCCAAAGCTTGGTGGCTTCATGTTGCACTAGAGTACCTAGCATGGGACCAAACCTTCAAATGAAGTGGTGTAGATGTTTTAGTGGGTCTCCAATCCCATTTATGGGGTATAAAGTTCGATTCCTGAAATCTCAGGGTGCTGGAATATTGTATACCCATGTTGATGCTGGATATGGAATTCCATCAGGTGGGATTTTCACCTATCACATTTCAAGGGCCTCGAGGAGAGAAAGAAGACCGACCACCAGATCATGTTGGTAGGGAATATTATCTTGGTGAGGATTCATGAACACCAATGGGATGTAAAGATCTCCAACTTGATATGTAGGATCAATAGATCATGGAGCGGCTAGTTGAACAACTCAAAGAGCTATTAGAGGACTATCTTATGGAATATATAAAAGAAGGTCCCAAAGAGAGACCAAAGGATGGTTCTCACACAGTTTAGGATGATTTTTCGATCCATATCATCGTAGTCTGTCATAATCTATGGCCTATTCACTATCAATATGAGAAGGGTTGTTGAGATCACAAGTATGCAACTCATTGGGGGGGGGGGGGGGGCTATGCCTACTCCTACTACCCCGGTGGAGGATGGTTCGGGTCATACCATGGATCACCATATTCTGAACTTAGTTTCACAATTTTTCCATAAAATAGATCATCAGTAATCATTTTCTGTTCTATATGCTATTATAGTAGTGTGACCTCTTTGGGATCATTATCAATCTTCTGCATTGACCTGGATGGGTCATAGGGATTAACGGTCCCAGAGTGTCATTTTTCCTTGTTGGGGTTCCGATCGAGAGGCCATGACTCAGTAGGTTCCATAAGGTTGAGAAAGTGTCCTTGTTGGAGAGTGAAAATGCATGGGGGATCCGAAAAAAAGTTACATCGTCCTCAGGGGAAGGAATTTTTCAATGAGTCATATCTCTATGTTTATCCCTATTAGATGATCTGTGTTTACCATGACTACACCCAGCGGCATATCCTCAATATCACCACAAAAATTAGGGTGGCATGATATTGGGGTGAAATTAAGAGCAGCATACTAAGAATATCCATGAATCTCGAGATGTGGGGATTCCTCCGCAATAACTCAACAGATAATAGTGAATCACTGGATGCATCACTGTTGAAGGGTCTGATGATAACGAATCAATGTGGGGAGCTGAGCCACAGGGAGTGCAGTTAACCTAACCTTGTGACATTGTTGGATGATATCATAATAATTATCTTAGCTATTTGGGTAATCAAACTGGAAATGTAGGAGATAGATATGCATTTTTCCCCTGTTTTAGTGGAGACACATGACATTGTCCTAGTTAAGGGATTCTTGGATTTTGATGTATTGAGTTTCAATTGATGAGAACCTCTGGGGAAAGTGATCCACTATGATAATTTCCCACAATATTTTATGTTTAGATGTAGGATATGGTTCTTAGTTTCCCCATTATTCAACTCGGGGTGGCTGAAGAATTGGAAATGGCACAGATATAAACTACAGCGGTGGAGTATTGGCTAGTGGAGAGAATAATGTATAATATGTCAAGTCACTACTCATCGGGTCATCTCTCGGGGACATAACTAACCACATCATCACATCCTTGTACAATGGAGTGTCGACCACTGGTTCCTATACAAGGGTGGAAGTCATTAGTTGTGGATCAAGATGGTGATCATTATCTATAAACCCTATACCAACTCAATGTGATCTCGAGTTAAGGTAGAGAGTAAATCTGGTGATGGTTGAGAAGTCTTCATGACAAGAACCTGAAAGGGAGCCAAATATTCCTCTTCCATGACATACCTATTGAGGGATTTGGGGATCATGTGCATATCAGTTTCTGGGAAGAAGAAGATTTCATTCCTAGTCCCTAACCCAGACCCAGACAAAGAGGATCAAGGTGAGGGCTCCATCATCGATTCACATTCTACTTTAGAATCTAAAAAGTAGAAGGGAATTTCCACAAGATGTAACTTTGTGGGATTCTTCCTTTGATAGTGATGGTTCTCCCTCCAACCCTGAGACTATTCTTCCGGGTAAGAAAAATTTGATACATGGGGAGGATCTTTGTGTGGGTTGGTTCTCGATCAGGGAGGAACTACGCCTTAGTAAACATGGGTGCGAAGACAACCCAAGTATATGTTGAACATAACATAGGGAGGGCCTCCATGTATGCTTCCTGATGCATGGGGAGGACCTCCATGGTAGAGAGTGTAGGAGTGGAGAAGACCTCTTATAGAGCTATCCAAAACATAGTGAGGACCTCCATTATGTTGAGTGACAGAGTGAGAATGACCTTCTCTTTAGTTTATGTCAATGCATGGAGGGCCTCCACTTGAGATGGTGATGATGCGAGGAGGAAATTTGTGTTGATAACTTGAAATAGGGTGTAAAAATCCAGACCTGGGATCATGGGAATAGATAGGACCTCTGTGCTGAGAGTCAAAGAGATGTGGTGGTCCTTTTCATGGAATGATACTAGTGTCAGGGGAATGACCTCCATGTTGAGCCCAAAAATTAGAATGACCTCCACTCCAGTCGACAATGGTATGGGGAGGACCTCCATACTAGATATCATTATCATGGATTATTCCTCAATAGATGTTATTCTTGTCAACAACTGGAATGGTCAACCCTGCTTTCCCATGGGGTAGCTAGGGTATTAATCCGAATAGTACATAGGAGTGCCCCAGATCTATAATAATAGGGAGTTGAGAGTATGCTTTGGTGGTGGCATGAGACACTAAAGATGTAGAAGATGATGCCCCCTAACGGGTGTCTTACCAAGCATCTGGCCAACATTGGCATCGGGTTAACAGAGCCAAGGGTAGTGGTGTAGGGGTAGATACCACCTTTTCCTCATCCGGTGGAACCATATTGTGGAATTGATACAGCATGGTGGGATACCTCCTTATAAAATCCTAGGAGAGGTCATTGAGAGGATGAATCTGATGTCCATTAACTCTTCAGTGTAAGAAAATGAGTTGTAAAAGTGTTCTAAGGATATGCCCCCAAAACAGTCGGATGTTGGAGTGGGGAGCAGTAGCTCCCAACGCGGCCCTTGGGGGAACTGATGATGGTGAGGCATGGAAGCCTCCAAATCGTGGTGGGCCATATCCCTAATTAGGATGACCCCATTATATTCAAACCATCAAAGAATAATTTCAATCTCCCTTCTCTAGGTATCTTCAAAGGGTGATACGGGGCGTGGGATCTCAGAATCCATGGTCATTGAAGTTGTCATGATAGAGGTGGAGCCATGCATAATTGCCACTTTGGCATTTCAACTACCCCAACATCTGTAGGTGGGAGATGACTAACTTTCTATAGTTGTATCATGTGTCCTATAAAGTAGTAAGATTCAACCATCATTACATTCATTATGAATGAAATTACTAATTCCCCAGCGTCGTTCATTCTTCCACGACAAGAGAGAAAGATCCACACTATCAATGCCATAGACCGGAATTACCAGTGATTAACTTTCCCCAAATTCTAGTGAGTTCCATACTAGGCCCACTATTTTCTTGGTTTCACCTGGTGATAGATATAAAAATCCATTGATAGGATCATCTACTAATGTCTTGAATGAGACTAATCTCCATATTGAGGAGAATAGTTTTACATTAGGTTCACTATTTCAATTTCTGATGCTTCTTGTCAGGGCGCACCTCATCCTCCTGCATGCTGGACGCTGGATGACAGTATCATTATGCCCCACATTCCTACTTTCCAAAGGAAGGAAACATCCATCACTTCTATTGTGATGTTTTCTCCGTGATCAAAATTTGGTGATGGTAGTTCAGTTCATCCTTTGATGGATTCCTCTTCAGAACATCTCACGTAGTCCATGTCTCCCTTATAGATTAAGATGTTGTTCCTGAAACTCATTCCTGGTGACATCACTCCATGGAATCTGGTAAATTACATTTCTTCTTCTAGTAAATTCCACGGGGTCAAGTTAGGGAAGAAACCTTCAGTCAGGAGAGTAGTCATGTTGAGGCAACTGTGGCATGTCTTGATGCAGGAACACTAGAACCAGAATTATTCCTTGCCAGAGGGATTCTCAGGGGCACAGAATCCTGAGGCTTCCCACATAGATCTTGGAGAATCATATTCTATAGGAATGTATCTGAGGTGTTCCTCATCATACCATGTTTAACATGAGTCATGCCACGAGATTAATGTCTAGTATTGATAGATTAGACTGATCATAACCCTGGAAAGAGTAGATCAAATTAGAAAATTCCTAAGAGGAAGCACGTGGAAGTTTTACCAAATGAGTGGATTGGAACACCCAATGAGGGAGGACCCATTAGTGGTTTTTTCCACAAAAGGGAATATTTCACACCATGAAAGCTGGTCTAGACACCAAAAAGGGTGGAATAGAAGGGATAGTCCCCATAAAGGTGGACACCAAGGTTTACCATTAGTCAGGACTGAACTGCAGGGAGGATTCCTATGTATCCTATATAGAATACAGGGATCAAAACCCACATAGTTAAAATGGGTGATTCGGGGATTACACCTTGTTAGCTACCCATCGTAAGAGGCACACTCTTGGTTAAATGAACATGGATAGTGTGGGGATTAAGCATGGCTAGCATCTTGGGTGCCATAAAAAGATTCAAGTGGATGGATATGGGTTATGCATTGTTAGCGGTCAGTTCAATGATGTGACCCCACTGTGATATGGGTGATGTGGCATTGAAAATTGATAGGTCTTATGCATGGTTATATTTTTGAAGGGATGTTATGAGTTCACTAGAATGTGTCATCCTAGAAGAAATCATGATGGATATGGTGGAAGTGTCGAAGGATGAAGATTATATGGAACCAACATGAAAATGGAAGTGTTGGGATTGAACCTTAGGGAAGATTCCTATGTATCACAGTTGCTGGGAATCAAAGTCCATATAGTTAAGTGGGGATATCGGACACCTAAGGACGTGGAGCATGAAAAATGGAGTGCATTCATAAGAACCTGGAGGAATTGGATCCTTCAGGTTAAGGAATGAACCTATTGAGACATAGAGGCACAAGGGAAAGACCCAGATGGGAAATAGATGGTGGGATTTCACCACAGGGAGGATTCTTACATACCCTAAAAGGATCAATGCCTATGTAGTTCAGGATGGAGGCATAAAATTAGGGTGTACACAAAGGATGGAAACCCATAGATGCACTAGGGGATTATCCATGGTTAACAACCCCTCGTAAGAGGATCACAATTGGTTGGAGAAGTATGGTTAGGTATGGGGCTCATTCATGGTTAGCATCCCAGTTTCCACAAAAATATAAAATTGAGATGTGTGGTTGGGTCTTACACATCGTTAGAAGCTCAGGTGGAAAAATCAAAACACCTGATGGAGGTGGACCCGGGAGATGTGTCTCAAAAACATAAGATGTCACATCAGATGGGTACAACCCTAGGAGGGACCACCAGGGTTTACCATTGGTTGGGGTTGATCTTTTTAGAGGCATATAAAATACATTTTTTAGAAGGAAGATATCATATGTAACATAGTTTGGAAATAGAATTGGGCTTGTAAATAATCATCGTGCAGGATGACGTTGAACTGAAATGAATATAGAGAAACATATGGCTGATGGGATTGAACCGTAAGTAGGATTCCTACATACCCAAAAGATATTAAAGTTCGCATAGTTTAGGATATGGACCATTCGGCTTATGAATGGCTAGCATCACATATAGGATGGATATTGGGACTTAATCCAGGAGGAAGTCCATAAGAGTAAGTATCAATGCACTAGGATGATATGGCTCCATGTAATGGAAAAAACCTATCAATGTGTGTCAGGGATTATATAGTGACTCTTAGGGTGAACACGGTGAAAAAGAGTATAGGGAGTGAGAAGGAATATTGAAATGGAAGGGAGAAAAAATTTCTTAGTACTATCCCCTATCAGATACTCTGAGGACAACCACACATACGACAACTCACAATTTAACATCATGTGTTGTGGATGAGGATGATTGACAGTTTAACATCCTAAAACTCAGATGATGTGGAATTTCTACTCATCCCTTAGACTTAAATAACTTTTACCAACACACTCTAGGGGAAGAGAAGGCATAAGAAATATATGAAGTGAGTGAGATGGAGGAGTGGTCAATTAAAGGGACCAAGTTAGCCTTGCCACGTGAAGAAGTAATATAAATTAGTGTACCTATGTGTATAAGAATCATGTAGAGAAACAAAATATGAAGAACCACTCGAGGGACCATGAAATCACTTCATACAAGCCTAGAGGGACACATGGGAGAGTGGGTCATAAAGAAGAAGGCCTTCCATGGAGGGGATTCATGAAGCTTTGATGATTCTCAAAGAAGAGGAGCTTCGCGAAGGAAGGTGATTCAAGATGTAAGGGAAAAGGGGGATCTGTGAAGGTAGGATCTTTATGAATCATGGAGACATACCCAAGAGATAAGGTCTATATACTCAAGGAGGGTTCTTCAAAAAGGCTGAATGCTCTGCGAAATGTCGAGTGATAAGAAGGGACATCTACCTTCATGATGGTTGTGGGGATTTATAAAGGGAAACCACACTTAATGAGGATGTAAATAAGAACGTAGGGAAAACTAGTTTGAGGTGATCAAATACCATGGGTGATACATTTTCTCACCGGTTTGTGGAGAAGAGCGATCTTCATGAATTTAGAGCTTAGAAGGTGAAATTTCAGGGTAGAAATCATTTTGGGTGGTGATGAGATGCATATTTATAGGAACTGGGTATCACAATGCACAATGGAATGAAACAAAGAAAACATCACTTCATCATTGGAGATAACACTCTCAGACTTGTAGAGACTTTCGTTAGTGCTTCACGGTGGCCACCGAGGTGTCTATCTTCCACCTTTGTGCCATTCATGGGGGTGAGGGGCTTGGCGATGGAGCTTCACGAGGAAGTCTCTTGAGTGCTTATTGTGGATTGTTAGGGTTGGATGTTTTCCCAAACAATTTTTCCAACATTGATTCATCTTGGACATAGATTTCAGTGCCAAAACTCATAAATAAGTAATAATATCACAACCTATGGGAAAGAGGTAGGCATCATAGTTATTTCATTAAATCATAACCTTTGAAAGAGATACAGATTTCATAAACATATAACCTGTGAAAGATAAATGGTTTCCATAAACATCATGAAATAAAAACATAAACCATTTATAGAAATAATATGAATGGAACCATTGGATAATTTCCCTTGAAAGAAATTAGTAACACCAATATATTTCATCTTAAATGGAAAAATATTTGGAAAGATCCTTTAAAAACATTTCATAGTGAAAATAAACTTTATTCATGGAAAAATTATTTTTAAAACATAATTTTTTTTGTAAAAAATTGTCTTTGAGAAAATATTATGTAAAATTTAAAACCTGTTTATTTGAAAATATATTTCAAAACATATAAAGAAATATTTGAAAACACTTTGAAAACGTTTTTCCTTCAAAAATTAAAAAATAATCTTTAAAAAAATTTGGATATTGTTTTCCTTGAAAGCTTATAAAAGAAGTTTGAAAAAAAATTATATATATTATCTTTGAAAACATATAAATGAATCCTGAAATCTTTTCTCAAAACTTTTTCTTGGGAAAAAATCTCAAAACTTATAAATAATGTTTGAAAAAATTTAAAAAATCATTTGGAAATACTTTGAAAACTTATAAATAAATATTAATAACATTTTTTGAAAAATTTAATTCGAAAACACTCTAAAAACTTATAAATAAGGCTTGAAATCATTTTAAAAAAAATTATTTGAAATTACTTTTAAAACATATGAATAATTATTAATAACATTTTGAAAACATTTTTCCTTGAAAAAATATAAATGAAATATTATTTTTTGATAGATTTTTCATTTGGAAACTTACAAATGAATCTTGAAAAAATTTAAAACACTTTTATAACATATATTTCAAAACCTTTTTCGAAAATATGGTTTTGAAAGAATTGAAATTTTTGACCAAAGAGGGAGGTAAATTCGAACATTCTTAAACAAATTTCTTAACTATATTATAAAAAAAGAGAGGAAAATGGTACCAATAAATGAAGATAAAATGAATGACCATAGGATAAAAAAATTCATGAGTTTTCATGAATTCTTGATCATAATATTTCATTGATGGAAGCATAATCATGAATATTCTCAATAAACAATGAGATTATTTCAATACACAATTAACACTTGGTAACTTTGAACCATACTCCTAATGGAAGAAAATAAAGTTACATGAAGATTAAAATATCCTAAAAAGTAAGGAGATTCAAGATATAGCATTTCCAATGGTATTATATAATCCTCAAAAAATAATATAGGTTCATAACAAAACATGTGTCTCAAAGAAGGTAAATTGAGACAATATTATTTTACTGATTTGGTAACATTTAGAAAATAAAGAACAAGAATGAAAGATCATGAAATAGATATGTAAATAACCATATATTTTAGTATAATAATCATATAATACATATATCGGATTTATACACACAACAAATAATAAATAGTTTGTGAACATGGCATATACCTCACAGAAATTAAAAGTGAGATAAGAAAACACTTACCTTAAGTCTTAAATTTGTTTGTATATGTTCAGAAATAATGTATAGTAAGTATAAGTTTATTATAAATCAACCATAGAACCATTTTATTATATATACTAACATATATTAGTTTATTATTACTTTATTTTTCCAGTTTGTTAACAATTCAATGTTAGTGTTACGTTCCGGGTGATATCCGCTTGTTTTTTACATGTTTTGACTTTTTGTTCTTGATACACATACTTTGATAATTATTTGCGTGTTTAAAAAAGTTAAAACATTATAAAAATATTATAGATATTCAGTATATATGTATTTATAATAATATATATAATAAATTTATTTAAAATGAAATACACTGTTCATGGAGTCAGTAGGTCGTACATACTAATGAACATTGTTTCGATTTTATTGTCGTATTGAAAGAAAGAATATAAATGACATGTATATATATATATAATATCATTAAATTGTATGTATTATCTCATATATATCATATATTTTCACTATAACCATCCTTAACACATTAAATGTAGTGTTTGAATGAATCACATCGCTTTGAGGAGGCGGTAGTTCATATGTCCACAAATGAAGTTATTTTATATCCACAATATGGATAGAATGAATGTATGTATGTCTTATTTAAAAATTATATAAGAAGAAATAAATTATAAATATAATATACATCAAATAAAAATATATATCAAATAAAAATATATTTTACCTTATAATTCCCAACCATTAGATGCTGTCATGGGAAAAATGAACAACATTGTTTTTTGAGGAAGTAGTTCCCCATACACAAGAACAGTAAGTTCAATACACATTTTATGGAATTGTATAAAAGTGTATACAGTGACATTAATTTAAATACATATTAGTATATTGAGGATACATAGGTTATTATTAAAAAAACAATATGAATAATTGATATGGTGGAGAAAAAAATAAATGAAAGGATCTTAAGGAAGGGTGATAACTATTCTTTGGTTAACTCTATTTGGTTTACACCAAAGGGATTCCTTGGATTGATTTATTAAAAAAATGAGGATTATAGGAGTATTTTATGGATTATTTGGGTTTATTTAATAACATTTTGGTCTATCCAAAAGGATTTGGATATGTGAATTAGTAGAAGGGCTGAGTGGCTTTTTTAGTGGAGGAGAAGTTTCATTTTAGTAAATATTTGGAATTGGAATTCCATACACATTTTTCCCACGTCAAGGTGATCTATTAATGGAAAATAATTATATAAAATGGAGCATAAGGTATAAATATGTCCATAAAATTTATTTTGGACAAGTTTATAGGTCAATTTATCACTTAATCTTAATTTTTAATCCTTTGTTAAGCAATTTTTTTTTCCATAATAATTATAACTATTTTTAATCACATTAATTTATAATTTTTTGTATAAATATAATTTAAAATTATAATAAATTATAAAATATGATTATTCAAAATATAGAATCCATTTTTACAAATTCTAATCACATAAGTAGGAGAAATTAATTTGAATTTAATCCCACATACGGGATGACAAAGCCGTTTTTTAATGTAAAAATGTTCAAATGTTTGAAATGATTTTATATCTAGTTTCATTGTAAAATTGATTATATATACCTAAATTGGAATAATTTATGCAATAATATTATTATTAAACATTATAACCAAATCAGAACAATGCTTAACTACATAAATAAATTGTATGAGACAGAAGTTTTGAATTAAAATTCAATGTTATTCACTTTTCATCAAAAAATAAAACATCTCAAAAAAAAATATAAAATTCCCCCAAAGTAAATTTTGATATTAATATTTCAAAAATGAAGTTTATTTTTTAAAATAAATTGTTTAAAATTGTCAAAATTATATTTAAAAGGTATTCTCCATTAAAAGTTGGAAAAATTAATTTTCAGAAGAATGCATCTTCTTATTCATAAAATTGGATTTATTCTTATCTTATACCTATAAAATATATTGGATAATTATTAAAAAAAATATTTTAATATATAATATTTTCTTTTGAAAACCATGATAAAAATTTGTTTTTATAAATTATTCAGAAAAAATTTTGTTCGTACATAGAAAAATAAGTTTTTTAGAAAAATAATTTCTTTATTTTAAAATAGTCCTTATATTCAATTATACTAATTAATAACCAAAGGGTTAATTTTATATACATGTGTAAATAATATTTTCCAAATTTAATTAATATTATTCCAAGAGTCCATTTCAATTGTATTGTCATAGCTATAATAATATTTTAATAATTATATTAATAATATATTATTTTTTGGTAAAAACACGACCATGTGTGTAATGAATTCTATTGAAGTGACTCATTATTGTGTGTAATACCAAATTTTTTTTGCATCTATAAAATGCTAATTTAGGTGTTTCATGTGGTGAATGATTAAATTTTTGTTGCATATAATGCAATCCAAACATTGTTATTTTGTATAAAAAACTATATTCAGTGTTGTGTGAGATAATAAAATATAAATAAGATTAAACTAAATTGAAAATAAATTTTTTCACAAAATATTAGGTTTTTACATTATAACCCCCTTAAAATGAATTTCTCCATTTAATTTTTTTGTGCTATCAAAGGTATAATACATGAAATTTCTTTTCTTCGAAACACACATCTTAAAATTGAATACAAAAACTTCATTTAAAAAAAAAAAAGTATGAACCATAAAAGTTACCCAAAGTATCTCATAACTAGTTTTCCATGTAGGAGAACATAGCTGGAAAGTGAAGGCGTATATATAGAATAAAATCTTACTATCATGTCATGATGGAAGGTGATAGTGAACATAGTTTGGATAAAGGTAACATTCACAAATCCATAAATATACAACGATCTAAGGGACTAGTTGACTCTTCATAAAGGAAGGTACTTGGATTAATTTTTTGGTTTCAAGATTATTTTTCATAAAGTTGAATAATTTTAATGAAATAATATATGTACTTGATTTCCATAGAATCTTACCCTTTTCTGTTCCTTGATCAATTCCCAAATAATATATCATTCCGAGAAATGAAGTTAAAATTTTCATTTCTAAAGAATTAAAAAATCATGAGATCCATGAATAGAGTGATAGGTCATTCCATTTGTTTTTTATCACAGTAAAAGGATAAAAAACATATCCCAATATGCATAAATACTCATATGTTGAGATAATACTTTAATATCATAAAACTTATTATAAGTTTAACCTAATCCATTCAATATATATTTTACTTTATAAACAATCAGAAGGATGACTTTTTAAAACTCTAAAAATAAGGTCACTAAATTTGTCAAAATTTTCACAACATTGATCCCCCATATATTATATAGTAGTTCTTATTTGTTAAATATTAAACATGTAAATAACATCATAAAGTATTCTCTTGAATCATGGTAATTAACTAAGATACCATAAATCCTTATTTAAAACATGCATGTTTCTATATTCCATAGTATATTTATATATTCCTCAAATCCAAAAATGTTGTAAACAACATAAATGACAGAATAAACTACTTTTCAAGAAGTATTGAATTAGTTCCAAGGTAAATATTACCATCCAATTTACTTATTCACATCAAACATATATTTTTCCAAACAACATTATCTTAACCTACAGAATATATTACGGTTTATGTTTCACATAATAATGTGTTTTCTATGAACATCCCCTTTCTATTTAATCACTTCTCTAGTCCATCAGAACTATTCAACATATTATTCCAAATCCATAGCAAATAAAACATAACTGAACAATCCTTATACATTTCACAATTAGTACAACATAATTATTGTTTCCAAACACATAAAAACATGATTATTCCACTTCATAATTAATCCTTAATAAGGATACCTCATCCTATTAGTTAATAACTATTTCCTTTCACATTTCATCTATAGTCTCATCATCATAAAAAATATAACCATAACTTATATCACCTTTCTTATTCTATTTGGGAGATATCCACTTCGGACATCAATTTTCATAATGACCATTCATTAAAAAATTAAAGAATATAACCTTAAATAATGAATTAGGGAGGAAAATATTCTAATCCATTACATAAACTGAACCCTTAATTTTAATGTTTATGTTAATTACTTTGTGTCTTTCTTTCCCGTAGTCAAAAACCCATCTTTTCTTTTAAAACATTCACTCGAGTGATGCTTTCCACATTCTTGACCCAAACGAAACTGAATCATAATTCTTCTATGGTCTCCATTACCAGAACTCTCACTAAACTCTTGATTATCTTATTTGATGAGTTTGAGAGTTGGTTAAGGGACATATTTTAAATAATGACTGATGAAAACAAATTAGGAGTGATCACAACATCCTTCACTCTAGTGATCATTTCATTTGAATGTATATTAGAAAATTTTCCATCACATTAAATGTTAAACCAATTCTATATAGTTCCCTCCATTGACTAAAATTATAAAGCATAATGTGAGAAGCAATTATAAAAATATATAACGACATAATGATGAAAGATTACTTATAAGACGCCTCAATCAGGGATCCAATTTTTTTAATCTATGACTCGTGTGGTTTATCCAAGTTTATTCACAGTCATATTCTACATAAATTAATTATGATGGTTCATAAAGAATATGTGAATTCCCAATGGATATCCCCACGGAGTGTCAAAGCAGGTGTGAAGTAAGGGATGTTTTCTTATACCAGTTGACATGCGAGTCATGATGACAAATCTTTATAGATCTATTACCACTAGGTACGTCTGTTCCTGATCCACAGCCACTAATTATACCCCGACAGGGATGCATTTAAAATAATCCACTCACTCTATCCTTTAATAAAATTCCAAGACATTTTTTATACTTTTTCTTATTATTAGACTTATACTAAGAGACATATCTTGACATATCCTTAGAAATATCCCTAGTAATCTCACTAAATTTTTCTCAACCTTAATTCCAAATTTTGACTAAACAGTTCCTTTTATACCAACTATAGAAACGTAGTCATATCATAGTTGGATATTACATCATATTATATGTATATTCATCACATTAGAGTAATACATTCCAGATGACTATAACTGTTTAGTGTCTTTGGAAATATGGAACAAAATATTATAACATGGTGAAATATATTAAATGTTTCTCAAAAAGATCTTCTCATTTATTACATCTACTTAGAACCATTATTCACACCATAAGGAAAGGAATGATTAGAAAGGGGTGAGCTCAGATTCTCAGTAATGGTAAAAAAATAGATACATTAGAATAACAAGATCATAAGGGTATGTGAACATGGAAATAAAATTTAAAGATCACACCCTACATATCAAGATCACATACATGAGTCATGGAATAAATATTTCGTGTTCACAATCCATGAATCCTGAGGTAATTAATAGAATAATACCTAAAATCATAACATATGATTAAGGAATATAATTTTTTGTAGGCACATAGGCATATATAATGATTTCCATACTATTCAAGGAATTTCTACCAAGGTCATATTATTAGTATGAATTCAATCTTCCTATCATCTTGGTAGTCATGGTTCAATCCCATGATCATCTTAACAGTTAAGGTTCACTCATAATACCATATTAGCAGAAAATGACCTTTACATAATCGAGTTCACTCACTATTCCTTATATGTAAATCTCATGAGATCTAAATATTTACCCAATTCATTATAGGGAGATATCGGTCCCACACATCTCATAATAAAATAATACATATGTGTTCCACAAGATCATAAACAATCATATCATACCACGTGAAATGAAATGGTTATCATAAAAATGTAACCATATCATAACCTATGGAAAGGAGACATGCTTCATAATCATTTTATCAAATCAAACCCATTAAAGATATACAAGTTTCATAAAAATAAATACTATGAAAGATAAATTAGTTTCATAAATATCATTCAATAAACAATAAACCATTAGGATAAAGAATTTTAATGGAACCTTTAGATTATATCCCGAGAAAGGTATGAGTAACACCAACAGATTTCATCTTAGGTGGAAAATAAATTGCAAAGATCCTTTAAAAACATTTATTAAGGAAAAGTTTATTTATTATTTCAATAATACCTTCTAAAAAACAATGTCTTTTGAAGACTTTTTATTTGAAAACAGATGAAGTAATCTTTAAAACATGTTGAAAACCTTTTTTCTTTGAATTTTTTTTTGAAAACATATAAAGGAAATTTTGAAGAAAAAAAATTCCAAACATTTTTCCTTAAAAAGATATTAGGGAAACCAAAAAATATTTTGTAAAATTTTTTCCCTGAAAACATATAAAAGAAGATTGAAATTTTGTTGAAAATATTTTTCCTTTAAAACTTATAATATAAGAATGGTTTTTTAGAAAACCTTTTCAATAAATATACATTGAAAACCTATAAAAGAGTCTTGAAATCATTTTTAAAATTTTTTAAATCAAAAATAATTTGAAAAAATATAAAGAAAGATTAGAAACATTTTGAAAACCTTTATTTTAAAGAACAATGAAAAATTATAAATAATACTTCAAACGTTTTGAAAACGTTTTTCTTTGAAAATACTTAGAAAACTTATAAATAAATCAAAAAAACATTTTCAAAAATTGTTTCCTTGAAAATATATCAAATAAACATGAAAAAATATTAAAATAAATTTTCTTTAAAAAAGTATAAATGAATCTTGAAAACATTTAATACAATTTTTAAACATAATTTTTTTGGAAACCATTTTAGAAAACATGGTTTCGAAAGATCACGGATTTCCTATTGCAGAGAGAGGTAAATTCATATTTTCTTAAAAGCACCATCTTAATTATATTATATAGAAAAGAGTGTAAAATGGTACAAATAAATTAATTTATCATTAATAACCCTATGAGAATAAAATTATTTAGTTTTATTTAAATAAATATCTTAATATTTCATCTATTCAATCATAAACATAAATAACCTCAATAAACAATGATATTTTCTCAATACACTATTACCACTAGGTAACTTTGAAAGATACTGCTCATCTAATAAAATAAAGATAAATGATGATTAAAATATCATTAAAATAATTAGATTAATTATATAACTTATCTGTTGGAATTATATACACCTCATAAATAATATAGGTGCGTAACAAAACATGTGTTTCAAAGAAGGCAAATTGAGACAAAATTACTTTTCTGATTTGGTAACATTTGAAACATATTCACCATAAATTGAAGATAATAAAATGTATATTTAAATAACCATAATTTTAATTATAAAAATAATATATTATGTAAATGAGAAGTATACACAACACACATAAGAAATAGGAGGTGAACATGGCTTGTGCCTCAGGGAAAATAAAAGTCGAATGAGAAAACCCTTACCTTAAGTCTTGACTTTCTTCGTACACATTTAAAACTCATTTATAATATGTATAAGATTATTTTAAATCAAAAAAAATAACAATTTTACTATATAAAATACCATATATTGTTTTTATTATTACTTCATATTAATTGTTTGTTAATAATTCTATGTTAGAGTTACTTCCTAGGTAATATTTTCTTGTTTTTCATATAAATTTTGAGATTTTATTCATAATCCTATTAATTATATCACGATTTACTTATTTATAGAATGTAAAACATGATATAAATATATTATATATTTTGTATATATTTATTTATAATAATCTGTAAAATATATGAACATTAAATGAAATTCACCTTTCCTGGAGACGATATGCCTTATATAAGCATGAACATCGTTTACATTTTCTTGACGTATCGAAAGAATGAATGTAAAAGAAATATATATATATATATAATATTAATAAATTATCATTATTATTTCATATATATCAATTATTTTCAATATAAAAATCTTTAACACATTCCATTTAAAATGTGAATGGATCACATCACTTTGAGGAGGTGGTAGCCCATATATCCACAAAAGAAGATATCGTATATCCACAATATAGAAATATTGAAGGAATTATTTTTAAAAAATTAATGAGTAATAAATAAATAATAAATGTCATATATATCATAAATATACAGAGTTTCCATCATAATTACCCACGATCAGAGGTGATAAATGAAAAAAAACAATATTGTTTTCTGAGGTGGTAGTTTGCAATACACAAGAACGATAAGTTCATTACCCATTTCATGGAAGTCTGTGTAAGTGTAGGTACAGACCATAATATAACAAAATATCAACATATTCAGTATACTGAGGTAATTATTTAATAATTTCAAAACAATAATTGAGGGGGTGGAGAAGGAAAATAAAATAAAAGAGTTTGAGGAAGGATATTACCTCTTCTTTGGGTGTCTCCTTTAGGTTTTCCCCAAAGGGATTACTTGGTTGGATTTATGAAAACAATAAAAATTATATGACAAATTTAGTGAAATTGGGAGATTATTTAAGAAGTGTTTTGGTTATCTAAAGGGCTTTAGTGGTGTGAATAAATGAGAGGGGTGAGTGCATTCTTATAGTGGAGGAGGAGTGGATATTTTACAATTTTCTGGAAAGGGAATTCCACCCACGTTTTTACCATGTAAATTTTCTCCAATAATGATTTAAATTAGAAAAAAGGGATTATAGGGTCGAAATATGACCATTCAAAGGATTTTTAAAAAATTTATATGTCATTTTGGACTATAAGTTTAATGTTTAGTCTTTTATTAAGCAATTTTTTCTGTTAATCATTGTAATTAATTTTAATCACTTTCACAAATTTTTTATGTCACAAAATTAGTTTATTTATTATAAATTATAAATTACTCTAACTCCAAATTTTGAATCCATTTTTCCAAATTATAATCATATATTTGGTATAAACTAATTTAAATTTTAATCCCATATATGGGATGACAAAGTGGATTTTAATGCAAAAATGTTCAAAAGATTGAAGTTTTTTTATATCCAATTTCAATGTGAAGTTGATTAAAAGAACAGAAATTGGATTAATTATAGTAAAATTCATCTAATTAAACTTTATAACCAAATAAAACCATAATTTAATTATATAAATTAATT
Source organism: Viscum album (assembly GCA_963277665.1). Taxonomy (NCBI): domain Eukaryota; kingdom Viridiplantae; phylum Streptophyta; class Magnoliopsida; order Santalales; family Viscaceae; genus Viscum; species Viscum album. Next base: position 661,825,962 of record OY728128.1, read on the forward strand.
ACTGGAAAATTATTTATGAATTAAAATTCAATGTTATTCACTATTTATCAAAAAAATGAAATTTCTCATAAAAATATATGAAATTCACCCAAACTCAATTTTTCTATTTATATTTCAAAAATTAGGAGTATTTTTTCAAATATAAATTATAAAAGTGTCAAAAATTATTTTTAAAATGGGTTCTCCATTAAAATTCGATAAAATTACCTTTGAGAAAAATATAACTTTTTTATTCATACAATTGGATTTATTCTTATCTTATTCAAATCAAATATATTGAATAAGTGTCACAAATTTTGATTGAGTATATAATATATTAATTTTATTAAAAAATAAAATAGAATTAATTTATTCTATTTTGAGATAAAATAGTGTTTGTACATAGAAAAATAGTTTTCTTAGAAAATTAATTTTTTTATTTTCACACAGTTCTAACATTCACTTCTACTAATTGATAACCAAAGGATTCATTTTATATACATGTGTACATAATATTTTAAAATTTAAATTGATCATTTTCATAGTCTCTGTTTCAATGGCAAGGTGGTAGCTATAATAATATTTTAATAATCATACTAATAGTATATTGAAGTTTGATTAAAACTCAGCTATGTGTGTAATGAAAGCTGTCTAAGGGACTCAATATTATTTGTAATAAAAGACAATAAATAGTGTTGATTTTACTGTAAGATAATCTAGATGTTTCATGTGGTGCAAGATTATCTTGTTTCTACGTATAATGTAATCCAAACATAGTGCTTATATATAAAAACTATATTCAGTGTTTCCTGAAATTAAAAATATCAAAATGATTAATTTAAATCAAAAAAATATTCCACAAAATATCTGGGAGTTAAAATATATAATTGAAACGTATTCATGATAATAAATATATCAAATAAAACTTGTTTATGATTTGTAATGGGAATATCTTGATGCCTCCTTGTTGTAATGAAACATTCACTATATGTTTTGATTGACTATTACCTTCTTAAAGTCGTAGGGAAATATCTAATTTTATTTTAAAAAAAAGGAATACATAAAGGAGTGTCAAGATATATAAAAAAAATCGTTGGATAAATTTTAATGAATTAATTAATTCACCCAACCCCACTTCATTGGTAATTTCCATGTCAGTTGTAGTGATCACATATGTGTTTCCTTCTCTCTTTACGCTCTTCTATGGTAGATTCTCTTGATTCATTGGTTATTGGTTTGAATAATGTAGAATCTCCTAAAATTTTAATCATTGGATAGAAATGATCTCTTTATTTCAGTTACATTCATGACTTTTATTCCCTTATTTCAACTCTTGTAACACACTCCCATGCTCTTAATACATTTTCTAGGATGTTTCTTCCCCATATTTTTACATGATACAAATCTATTCATTTTATTTTTATTAATTAATGCATTCCTTTTTATCATGGTGTTCAGTTGAACCCTTCCTTACATAGTTCCCCTAGATATATTAGATCAAGAAAATTTCTCCTTTGCATTGATTTCACATTAAAGTATTTCATCATTTGATGAAAAATATAGTGAAACTAGTTCCCTCCAGAGACTTGTATCAAATTATTTAGTGAAATGGTCTATATTTCATTATATATTACAAATTAAATCTATATCATACATGGATAGTATTTTAATGGTATCTACATACTCAGAAACACATTTTTTCTCCTTTTTAATTAAGTTAATGCACTTTCCCTTGTTTTAAGTTAATAGTTCAAAAGGGAAATATTTTTTGAATAATGTTTATTTAAAATTACTTCAGTCTATTTGTTATATATATTTAACCTCTCTAGTATTTTGGACCAATGAACACCATTGATCGGTATCACCTTTGATACAATATACCACTTTTACAACCATTTCTTTTTCACAAGATCTCAAGGATAAAGATATAATTTCAAGCGACAAAATCTATTGATCAGCTACCACTGGATTTTTTTGTCCAACTAAATAATGGAATAATTTTTCAAATGACGGGATATAACATTGGATAATCACACTTTGGAATAATAGTTTGTTCTATTAGATCAATTTTATTCCTTAAAACCAGATTATTATGGCCTAATATATGCATGATCTTCATAATTCCAATACCAGCTATATTGGATAGCTCAATAGTAAAATATCTATATTTACCATGAGTATTGATAACCATATTTATTCTAGCCTCCACTTCTAAATAATTAAATATAATGGATTAGATAATATAATTATGAAGTTAAATTCATAATTTATAATTCTAAATTGAATGTAATACTTAAAATAAAATAGATATATAATAATTTTTAATCTCAAAATCATAAACTCAATTTCATTAGGGATAACATTAAATAATAAAAATATTTTTAAATCCTTCATAAACATTTGAATAGAAAATTTGTGTCATCCTACAAAAATACCCAGGGAGTGTCAAACAAGTTATGTAGTAAGGCCTATATTCATGCAATATGTAACATCCCAGGTAAATAAAGAATAATAATTTTTTATATTTATTAATATTGGTTAATTTAATATTAATTTTACTTTAAAGGGGTTGATATGTTCTATAGCGTACCTAATATGCAACAATGAGTTTCTTCGAAATCTTATGTTGCACTCTAATAATATAATAATATTTTTAAATGGTAGTTAACACATAGTCGTTGTATTGGAGAGAGTGAATATAAATAACTAAAATATGATTGTATATGTTTCTTAAATTTTTTTACATTTATCCAATAAAAGTTAAAGGCTTAAAATAAGAAAAGAATTCAATTTTAGGGATAGATACTCTAATATTCACTACAAGGATGATTTCTCACCTTTTGATAGAGAACCCTCTTAAAAAATAGTTTTTGTCACTCTTATACATTCTATTGGTGTAGAGACCCGAAGCTTAACGTACATATACATTACATTACTTTTGCGGAATACTTATTACATAACAAAAACACACACATAAGGACTGTAATAGTTTAGTGTCTTCGGAAACTCGGAATATAATCTTCTAATCGTGGTGAAAGATCTTAAAAATCTCCCATAAAGATCTTCCTTTTTTACCTAAAACCTATCTTTATATCCTGGGGAAAAGAAAACATAAAAGGGTGAGATCAAATGCTCAGTAAGGGTAAACAAAAGAAATATCAATCATATCATATTCATAAGAACATAACATTTTGGAAATCTTAACCTGCTAAAGAGAGCATAATTTTATAACATGGGATAAATCATAGTAGTGAAATGAAATCCCAATAATCATAACATAAAACATGAAACTTTGTGGCATACACACATAATCATAGAGAATCATTTCTTCTTAGTCAAAACTCATTTCCAAGACTATCTTAGTGGACAAAGTCCTTTTCTGAACCGAGTTCATTCCTCGTTTCAGTCTTATTTCACTGAACCGGTATAACCTACAGTTCCAACCATGTCTATCTCATCAGATATTAAATCATTACCCAATGCATTGGAGGTAGATATAGGTCCCACCCATCTCATAATGATACCATTCTTATGTGTTCCACAAAATCATAAATCATACATCATTGCATAACCCATTTAATAAAAATGGGATTCTTAAACATTGTGACATCATAAAACAATTCATATAAGATAAAGGAATTCATAAAAATATTCCCATCACAACATAATCAAATCAATGTAATAATAGGGATAAAAACAGAACCCTTTTATTATCTTAGATGGAAAATAATTTTGATAAAACACTTGAACTCCATTCTTGAGGAAAATATCCTTTCTACTTCAAAAACACTTTTCCTTTAATACAATTTTAAAAGAAGTTGATTAAAAATAAACATGAAAACTTGTAAAGGAAGCTTCTTGGAAATAATGTTTTAAAAATCCATTCATGTCGTATAAGTTAAAAAAACATTCTTCTCGTACTTTTGTCGGAAAAGTCAAAAAGTACCTCGTACAAAAAACGACAAAAGATTCCTTTAATATCTTTTACTAAAAACTCACCGAAGGGTAAGATAGGATTTAAACAATTGTAAGTGAATTGAAATAATATTACATATTGAGGAAACATGGATGTGGATGATAAAATACACCGCAGTAAATGCCAAAGTATAAACAATCTCAGATAAAAATGAGATTGTGATATTTCCCTTACCTTAGGTCCGATTTGATTTGTAAGTGTCCGAACCTCCTGTATAATGATTTAAATAATTTCATTGACTTATTCCATAATCATACTCATTATTATGATATCATATATGGTTCACTCATGGCTTTATATTAACCGTTCTTTTGTAAATTCCATGTTAAAGAGTGTTTTGGGTAAAATCGTTTCATTTTTCATCCGTGTTTTGACTTGTAATTATTCATATGATTAATTAGATCATGATTACTTAATTAAAGAATATAAAACATGATTTATATATAATATATATTCAGAATATACATATATATAATAGATCAGTAAATGGAAAGAAATACACCGTTCATGGAGAAGGTAGACCGTACGTACGCATGAACGCTGTTTTCGTTTCCGAATTGAGTTGAATGGAATTAAGTGGATGACATACATATATATACATAAATCAAGTATTATTATGTCATATATTTCATGATTACTTATTATATATAATTTATAATCATTCATGAATGGTTAATCATTGAGAATGAATCTCATTGCGTCGTGGAGACGGTATTCCGTACGTATGCACGCGCGGTGATTTCTTTTTCCGTAGGATGGAAAGATGGTGAAATAGGGTTGTTTCATAATTATAATAACATATAAGTATATGAGTGATACTGATGTTATTACTTCATAATAAAACAACCTTAGAAGAAGAAGTGGAAGAAGAAATAAAGGTGAAAGAATCAGTAACGGACATTACCTCTTCATTGAAGTGCTTCTTTGAGACCTTCTTTTAGGGCACTAAAATTGGTCTTTGAAGAAGACCAGGACCTCTAGGATGTCTCTAGGGAAGTGGAGAGGATAAATTGTCAGGGGTTGGCTGTAGAGACCCGAAGCCTGACGTACATGGACAGTACATTAAATTTGCGGAATACTTAGTACATAACAAAAAACACACACACAAGGATCGTAATAGTTTAGTGTCTTTGGAAACTCGGAACATAATCTTCTAATCGTGGTGAAAGATCTTCAATATCTCCCATAAAGATCTTCCTTTTTTTTACCTAAAACCTCTCTTTATATCCTGGGGAAAAGAAAACATAAATGGGTGAGCTCAAATGCTCAGTAACGGTAAACAAAATAAAAATCAATCACATCATATTCATAAGAACATAACTTTTAGAAATCTTAACCTGCAAAATAGCTCATAATATCATAACATGGGATAAATAATAGAAGTGAAATGTAATCCCAATAATCATAACTTAAAACATTAAAATTTGTGGCATGCACACATAATCATAGAGAATCATTTCTTGTTAGTCAAGACTAATTGCCAAGACTATCTTAGTGGACAAAGTCCCTTTCTGAAACGAGTCACCCTCGTTTCAGTCCAGTTTCACTGAACCGGCATAACCTACCATTCCATACATGTCTATCTCATGAGATATAAAATCTTTACCCAATGCATTGGAGGGAGATATAGGTCCCACCCATCTCATAATGATATCATTCTTATGTGTGCCACAAAATCATAAATCATACATCATTTCATAACACATGTAATAAAAATGGGAATCTTAAACATCATAAAACAATTCATATAAGATAAAGTAATTCATAAAAATATAATTCCATCACAACATAATCAAATTAATGTAATAATAGGTATAAAAACAGAACCCTTTATTATATTAGATGGAAAATAATTTTGATAAAACACTTGAACTCCATTCTTGAGGAAAATATCCTTTCTGCTTCAAAAACATTTTTCCTTTCTTAACATGTCATACTACATTAAACTAAAAGAAGTTGATTAAAAATAAACTTGAAAATTTTTAAAGGAAGCTTCTTGGAATTTTTTTTAAAAATCCATTCATGCCGTATAAGTTAAAAAAACATTCCTCTCGTACGTTTGTCGGAAAAGTTCAAAAGTACCTCGTACGAAAAACGACAAAAGATTCCTTTCACATCTTTTACTAAAAACTCACTGAAGGGTAAAACTGGATTTAAAAAATTGTAGGTGGATGGAAATAATATTTCATATTGAGGAAACAAGGATGTAGATGATAAAATACACCCCAGTAAATACCAAAGTATAAACAATCTCGGATAAAAATGAGATTGTGATATTTCCCTTACCTTAGGTCCGATTTGTATCGTAAGTGTCCGAAAATCCTGTATAATGATTTAAATAATGTCATTGACTTATTAAAGAATCATATTCATTTTTAATATATCATATATGGTTCACTTATGACTTTATATTACCAGTTATTTTGTAAATTCATGTAAAAGTAGCGTTTTGGGTAAAATCGTCTCATTTGTCGTTCGTGTTTTAACTTGTAATTATTCATATGATTACTTAGATAATTATTAATTAATTATAGAATATGAAACATTATTTATATATAATATATATTCAGAATATACATATATATAATGGATCTATAAATGGAAAGAAATGCACCATTCATGGAGACGGTAGGTCGTACGTACGCATGAACGCTGTTTTCTTTTCATTATTGAATTGAGTGAAATTAAGTAGATAAAATACATATATATACACATAAATACAGTAGATTTATAATGTCATATATTTCATTATTATTTCTTATATATACTTTATAATCATTCTTAAATGGTTAACATGGAGAATGAATCTCATCGCATCGTGGAGACGGTAGTCCGTACGTACGCACGAGCGATGATATCATTTCCATAATTATTGAATTGAATTGGAGTGGATGATACAATATATAAGAATCAATATGATGTTCTAATAACTATGTATAGTTTTTCTTTACACCATTATACCCATCCATGTAAGGTGGTGGTGGAAAATAGATTACACCACGGCGTGGAGACGGTATTCTGTACGTACGCACGCGAGGTGATTTCTTTTTCCGTAGGATAGATAGATGGTGAAATAGGGTTTTTTCATACTTATAATAACATATCAGTATATTATTGATACTGATGTTATTACTTCATAATGAAAAAACCTAAGAAGAAGAAGTGGAAGAAGAAATGAAGATGAAAGAATCGGTAACGGACATTACCTCTTCTTTGAAGTGCTTCTTTGAGACCTCCTTTTAGGGCACTAAAATGAGTCTTTGAAAAAGACCAGAACCTCTAGAATGTTTCTAGGGAAGTGGAGAAGAGAATTTGTCAGGGTTTGGCCGATCATGAAGGCTCAAAGTTGTGTGAGGAAGAGAGGGAGGAGGTGCCCTTTTATAAGGGAGGAGAGGGGTACCTTTGGAATAACCAAAAATATTATTTTATTATAAAGTCAAGATCGGTTTTAAATAGCTCCAAATTGATTTATTTCTAGGCTAAGGTGGGTATGGGTCTAAATCCTTTCATCCAATAGAATTTAGACAAGTTTAGGTTCCTATTTTAACCTTATCATTTAGATTTAACATTGAGTTAAATAATTTTACTTTTACCGTGTCTTCTTGTGTTCTTATACTATAAGGTTAATAAACTTACTATATAAAGCCAAACGAACCCCAAGTTTTTTATTATTAATATATATAACCTTATCTAATTCATATGGCCGTACCTTAGATTTTTAGGAATAAAATAACAATTAATAATATAATATTTGTTTTAAAAACAATTTTATGTCAATTTTGACACTATTTAGTAATTGATTTTTTTGAAAATCCTAACAGAATGATAAGTTCGAAAAAAGTTAATTAAATCCATACTAACATGTCATATTAACCTAGAAAGTTAGTGGAATTCATAAAAAGTCTCAAATTATATTTATTTGGGTATTTATAACATCAATTATGTCAATATTTTATTAATAAGATAATTACCGCATCACTGTTGTGTCATAAATAAATTAAATTATTTAATGTTTAAAAATTACAAATAAAATACCATTATGTAGGAAATCTTTTTAGATTTCTAATGAATATTCATAGTCGAATTTATCTTATGTATAACCCCATATTAAAAATGATTTACTTATTAAACTTTGATTTTAACTATTTTAACCCATCTTTATATAAATTAATAATAAATGTCCTAATCTAATCCAAGTGGGCCTAAATGGTCATATTTTATTCCTAAGTTTGTTTTTGGTCGAATTACACTTGTCCAATAGAATTAGTACATGTGTTAGGGTAATAATAATATCATCTTTACCCTTAATTACCCTATTTACTTTTAACCGTGGTAAAAAAAAGTAAGATGTTACTATTCACCAAAAAAGTATTTTCATCTCATTGAACCAAATTTTACTTTCTGACATCAACCGTGTCTGGTGGATTTTTGAAATTCCACTCACAGAAGCGGTAAAATTAAGTTTTGTGAAAAAATCAGTTTTTTTAACTACCACTTAGTGGTTTCACTATTCATCAAAAAAATGAAAGTTTCTAGAAAAATACCAAAAATTAGATCTAAGCTATATTTGATATTATGAATTCAAAAATGATACCTATTTTATCAAATTCAAAACATATTAGTTGCATTAATTAATTTAAAAATTAATTCCCATCGTCAAAACAAATAGCGTGTTCTTAAGAGATAATAACTATCAAAAGATTGACACTTGTTTATGACTGGTTTAAATGTGAAATTATATCCAATGACCAACATTGTATTAAATTGTAAAAATATATTCTAAATATACTTTAAAACCAATAAAATTAATAATTTATCACTATTAATCATTTTGATTAAAAAATTTGTTTTTAATTAAAATTTAGTAATTTTCACTATTCATCAGAATATGAAAGTTATCCGAAAAGTAACAAAATTTCACCTTAGGCTAAATTCGATACTCTGAATCCAAAAATGAAGTCCATTTTGAGAGATAAAATTTCTAAAATTTAAATATGTGGTTATTACTATTCATAACAGCTAGTTTTAATAATATTTTAATAGCATATCGTTGTTTAGTGAAACTCGGTATTGCATACTACACACGCTATCGAGGAAGGTCGTGATTGCGTGTAATGGAAGGCAAGTCAAGGATGCGTGTTGTGAAAGCTTCTTTTGGTGTAGCGTACAACACAAGACATTAATGAAGTTAAAAATAATATTTTTCATAAAATCTCGGGCTGTTACATTCTACCCCCCTTAAAATGAATTTCGCCCTCGAAATTCGTCGGGGTTATAAATGGTTTACTATTTGAAAGTTTCTTTAATAGAAACCCAAATCGTAAAAAGGAATACCAAAACCAATCTTTAAAAACAAAAGTATGAAACGTAATGGTTACCCAAATAAACTAATCACCGGGTTTCCACATAGGTGAAAATATGGATATGGAAGAAAAATATAACCATCATGTTCTGATGGAGAGTGGTAGAGAACATGGCTATGGAAAAGCCAACAATCACAAAGACATAAATTTGTGATGATCTAGGGTACCATCTGATTCATCAGATATAAGAGCACTAGGAATTTTTTTTTGGTTTTTAAGATCATTTCCCTAAAGTTGATGAAATTGGAATTAGAAGAAATACTTTCGTGATTTTGGTATAGTCTCACCGTTTGTCGTTATTTGGACAATTTCCACTTAATCTCTTAATGAAATGAAGTTGAATTTGTCATTCATGATGTGTTAGCAGATCATGTGATAGAATGATGGGTCATTCCATCTGTCTCAAAAAAAAGGTTAGAAAAGTTATCAAAAAAACATAAGTCCATCTATAGTGAGATTAATCCAATATAGTTCCTAAAATGAACTTATACTTCATATATCATACCTCTTAATAAAATAAAACTAGTCTCCACTAACCAGGGACTTCCTGTAGGCCAGTGGTAGGCGATAAAGGCCAGTCGCACTTCGGTTGTGGGTTCGATTCCTACGACCTTGTCCAACGCGTTGGGCTATCGTCCGTCCTGCAGGTTGTCCTTTTTCTAAAATTATATTACTATAACATCCCATCAATAATATCAAAAAACAAACAATAATAACTTATGTCCAACATAATCCATTCCAATCTTTAGGCTTATCCATAATACTGCAGTCCACTCTCAGAGATTTAATACCATCGTTGATCCCCAGATATCATAAGATATATCTTGTTGGTCACATTCCAAACATTCAAAGGCCTTAATCTTGTAATCTCTTGAATACCCATTGAACCTTATTGAAAACATGAGTACTGTTAAAAGTTAACTCTTTCCACATACCAAAATCCTCAAAATTCTATATACTCAAACCATGATATCACTTAGTCCTTATATCAATCATGAGCTCATGAATACTGTCAAACATTTCATTTTCTCCTTATCCCTTCATTATGAGCATATCATCTACTTTCTAAAATATTTGAATCACTTTTCATGGTTACCGGTACCTTAAAATTATTGAAAACCACAATAGACCAATACATAAATATTCCAATACACCATAAAATTACGTCAACAACATTGTTCTTGAATACCAATACATAAACACTTCAGTCCATCCACTTCAATGATTGTCCTGGAATAAGTCCTTCCTTGATTTAGAAGTAACTTTTTATGTCAGGGAATTGAGTTGGGTAATGCCCATGTTCTCCACAAATAAGACATTGAACTCCATAACAGTCTGTCACTCTATGACCCTTTTCTCCACACAGATAACATCGTTCCCTCCATTTGAGGTATTCCTTAAGGTTATTCTTCCCTTCTTTAGAAATCTCAATCTTCCTTTCTTTATGATCCTCAACATGCGAACATGTATAATAGTTTATCTTCCTCTTCTTTGATGAATTAGGCATACCACTAAATTTCACCTTGTTAATCATATATCGCGATGACTGATTTGGCATAATCACAATATCTTTCTCTCTAGGAATTACACAATTTTTTTGCTCATAGTCACCAATTTTTCCATTGGATTCAATGTTAACCGAATTCTTTCTGGTTCCCTCCATTAACTAAAACACAAAAAGAATTCTGTGAGAGGAAAAAATCATGCTAGGGAAAACAACATAGTAAAGGGGGAGTACCCTTAATATCTAACATCTTAGGTCAATTTCTAAGATCGTTATCATAGTTCTAGGACTGTATCTTATACGTATACTTATCGTTAGGGACATCCCTAGACATACCTTAGAAATATCTCTAGGGATCTCACTAACGCTTTCGCATCCTAGTTTCCAAAGGTTGACTAAACCATTCCTCTGATACCAACTGTAGAGACCCAAAGCCTGACGTACATGGACATTACATTAAATTTTCGGAATACTTAGTACATAACAAAAAACACACACAAAAGAATCGTAATTGTTTAGTGTCTTTGGAAAATTGGAACGTAATCTTCTAATCGTGGTGAAAGATCTTCAATATCTCTCATAAAGATCTTCCCCTTTTTTTAGCTAAAACCATTATTTATATCCTGGGGAAAAGAAAACATAAAAGGGTGAGCTCAAATGCTCAGTAAGGGTAAACAAAAGAAAAATCAATCACATCATATTCATAAGAACATAACTTTTGGAAATCTTAACCTGCAAAAGAGCTCATAATATCATAACATGGGATAAATAATAGAAGTGAAATGTAATCCAAATAATCATAACTTAAAACATTAAACTTTGTGGCATGCACACATAATCATAGAGATTCATTTCTTGTTAGTCAAGACTAATTGCCAAGACTATCTTAGAGGACAAAGTCCCTTTCTGAAACGAGTCACCCTCGTTTCAGTCTTGTTTCAATGAACCGATATAACCTACCATTCCAGCCATGTCTATCTCATGAGATATAAAATCTTTACCCAATGCATTGGATGGAGATATAGGTCCCACCCATCTCATAATGATACTATTCTTATGTGTGCCACAAAATCATAAATCATACATCATGTCATATCCCATGTAATAAAAATGGGAATCTTAAACATCATAAAACAATTCATATAAGATAAATGAATTCATAAAAATATAATTCCATCACAACATAATCAAATAAATTTAATAATAGGGATAAAAACAGAACCCTTTATTATCTTAGATGGAAAATAATTTTGATAATACACTTGAACTCCATTCTTGAGGAAAATATCCTTTCTGCTTCAAAAACATTTTTCCTTTCATAACATGTCATACTACTTTAAACTAAAAGAAGTTGATTAAAAATAAACTTGAAAATTTTTAAAGGAAGCTTCTTGGAATTTTTTTTAAAAAAATCCATTCATGCCGTATAAGTAAAAAAAACATTCTTCTCGTACTTTTGTCGGAAAAGTCAAAAAAGTACCTCGTATGAAAAACGACAAAAGATTCCTTTCATATCTTTTACTAAAAACTCACCGAAGGGTAAAATTGGATTTAAAAAATTGTAGGTGGATGGAAATAATATTAAATATTTAGGAAACATGGATGTGGATGATAAAATACACCCCAATAAATACCAAAGTATAAACAATCTCGGATAAAAATGAGATTGTGATATTTCCCTTACCTTAGGTCTGATTTGCTTCGTAAGTGTCCAAACCTCCTGTATAATGATTTAAATAATGTCATTGACTTATTACAGAATCATATTCACTGTTATTATATCATATATGGTTCACTTATGACTTTATATTACCCGTTCTTCTGTAAATTCATGTTAAAGTAGCATTTTGGGTAAAATCGTCTCATTTGTCGTTCATGTTTTAACTTGTAATTATTCATATGATTACTTAGATAATTATTACTTAATTATATAATATAAAACATGATTTATATATAATATATATTCATAATATACATATATATAAGGTATCTATAAATGGAAATAAATACACCGTTCATGGAGACGGTAGGCCGTACGTTTGCATGAACGCTGTTTTCTTTTCATTACTGAATTGAGTGGAATTAAGTAGATAAAATACATATATATAAACATAAATCCAGTAGCTTTATAATGTCATATATTTCATTATTATTGCTTATATATAATTTATTATCATTCTTAAATGGATAACATGGAGAATGAATCTCATCGCGTCGTGGAGACGGTAGTCCGTACGTACGCACGAGCAATGATATCATTTCCATAATTATTGAATTGAATTTGAGTGGATGATACAATATATCATAATCAATATGGTGTTCTAATAACTATTTATAGTTACTCTTTACACCATTATACCCATCCATGTAAGGTGGTGGTGGAAAATAGATTACACCACGGCGTGGAGACGGTATTCCGTACGTACGCACGCGCGGTGATTTCTTTTTCCGTAGGATGGATAGATGGTAAAATAGGGTTGTTTCATACTTATAATAACAAATCAGTATATTAGTGATATTGATGTTATTACTTAATAATGAAACAACCTAAGGAGAAGAAGTGGAAGAAGAAATAAAGATGAAAGAATCGGTAACGGACATTACCTCTTCTTTGAAGTGCTTCTTTGAGACCTCATTTTAGGGCACTAAAATGAGTCTTTTAAGAACACCAAAACCTCTAGGATGTTTCTAGGGAAGTGGATAAGAGAATTTGGCAGGGTTTGGCCGAGCATGAGGGCTCAAAGTTGTGTGAGGAAGAGAGGGAGGAGGTTCCCTTTTATAAGGGAGGAGAGGGGTACCTTTGGAATAACTAAAAATATTATTTTATTATAAAGTCAAGTTCGATTTTAAATAGCTCAAAATTGATTTATTTCGAGGCTAAGGTGGGGATGGGTCGAAATCCTCTCATCCAATAGAATTTAGACAGGTTTAGGTTCCTATTGTAACCTTATCATTTAGATTTAACATTAAGTTAAATAATTTTACTTTTACCGTGTCTTCTTGTGTTCTTATACTATAAGGTTAATAAACTTACTATATCAAGCCAAACGAACCCCAAGTTTTTTATTATTAATATATATAATTTTATCTAAGTCATTTTTCCGAACCTTAGATTTTTAGGAATAAAATAACAAATAATAATATAATATTTGTTTTAAAAACTATTTTATGTCAATTTTGACACTATTTAGTAATTGATTTTTGTGAAAATCCTAACAGAATGATAAGTTCAAAAAAAGTTAATTAAATCTATACTAACATGTCATATTAACCTAGAATGTTAGTTTAATTCATAAAAAGTCTCAAATTATATTTATTTGGGTATTTATAACATCAATAATGTCAATATTTCATTAATAAGATAATTACTGCATCATCGTTGTGTCATAAATAAATTAAATTATTTAATGTCTAAAAATTACAAATAAAATACCATTATGTATGAAATATTTTTAGCTTTCTAATGAATATTTATAGTCGAATTTATCTTATGTATAACCCCATATTAAAAATTATTTACTTATTAAACTTTGATTTTAACTATTTTAACCCTTCTTTAAATAAATTTATAATAAATGTCCTAATCTAATCCAATTGGGCCTAAATGGTCATATTTTATTCCTAAGTTTGTTTTTAGTCGAATTACACTTGTCCAATATAATTAGGACATGTGTTAGGGTAATAATAATATCATCTTTACCCTTAATTACCCTATTTACTTTTAACCGTGGTAAAAAAAAGTAAAACGTTACTATTCACCAAAAAATTATTTTCATCTCATTGAACCACATTTTACTTACTGACATAAACCGTGTCTCTCAGATTTTTTAAATTCCACTCACGGAAGCGGTAAAATTAAGTTTTATGAAAAATTCAGTTTTTAACTACCACTTAGTGGTTTCACTATTCATCAAAAAATGAAAGTTTCCAGAAAAATACCAAAAATTAGATCTACGCTATATTTGATATTATGAATTCAAAAATGATGTCTATTTTATCAAATTCAAAACAAATTAGTTGCATTAATTAATTTAAAAATTAATTCCTTTCATCAAAACAAATAGCGTGTTCTTAAGAGATAATAACTATCAAAAGATTGACACTTGTTTATGACTGGTTTAAATGTGAAATTATATCCAATGACCAACATTGTATTAAATTGTAAATGTATATTCTAAATATACTTTAAACCCACTCAAATTAATAATTTATCACTATTAATCATTTTGATTAAAAAATTTGTTTTTAATTAAAATTTAGTAATTTTCACTATTCATCAGAATATGAAAGTTATCCGAAAAGTACCAAAATTTCACCTTAGGCTAAATTCGATACTCTGAATCCAAAAATGAAGTCCATTTTGAGAGATAAAATTTCTAAAATTTAAAAAGGTGGTTATTACTATTCATAACTTCTAGTTTTAATAATATTTTAATAGCATATCATTGTTTAGTGAAACTCGGTATTGCATACTACACACGTTATCGAGGAAGGTCGCGATTGCGTGTAATGGAAGGAAAGTCAAGGATGCGTGTTGTGAAAGATTCTTTTGGTGTAGCGTACAACACCAGACATTAATGAAGTTAAAAAGAATATTTTTCATAAAATCTTGGGCTGTTACATTGGCCGAGCTTTAAGGCTCAAAGTGGTGTGAGGAAGAGGGGGAGGAGGTGCCCTTTTATAAGCGAGGAGTGGGGCACATTTGGAATAACAAAAAATATTATTTTATTATAAAGTCAAGTTCGGTTTTAAATCGCTCCAAATTGATTTATTTCGAGGCTAAGGTGGGTATGGGTCGAAATCCCCTCATCCAATAGAATTTAGACAAGTTTAGGTTCCTATTTTAACCTTATCGTGTAGATTTGACATTAAGTTAAATAATTTTACTCTTACCGTGTGTTCTTGTGTTCTTATACTATAAGGTTAATAAACTTACTATATCAAGCCAAAAGAACCCAAAGTTGTTTATTATTAATATATATAACCTTATCTAAGTCATTTGGCTGAACCTTATATTTTTAGGAATAAAATAACAATTAATAATATAATATTTGTTTGAAAAACTATTTTATGTCAATTTTGACACTATTTAGTAATTGATTAATGTGAAACTCATAACAGAATGATAAGTTCTAAAAAAGTTAATTAAATCAATAATAACATGTCATATTAACCTAGAAAATTAGTGTAATTCATAAAAAGTCACAAATTACATTTATTTTGGTATTTATAACATCAATTATGTCAATATTTCATTAATAAGATAATTACTACATCATCTTTGTGTCATAAATAAATTAAATTATTTAATGTCTAAAAATTACAAATAAAATACCATTATGTTGGAAATCTGTTTAGCTTTCTAATTAATATTTATAGTCGAATTTATCTTATGTATAACCCCATATTAAAAATGATTTACTTATTAAACATTGATTTTAACTATTTTAACCATTCTTTAAATAAATTAATAATAAATGTCCTAATCTAATCCAAGTGGGCCTAAATGGTCATATTTTATTCCTAAGGTTGTTTTAGGTCGAATTACACTTGTCCAATAGAATTAGGACATGTGTTAGGGTAATAGTAATATCATTTTTACCCATAATTACCCTATTTACTTTTAACCGTGGTAAAAAAACTAAAAAGTTACTATTCACCAAAAATTATTTTCATCTTATTGAACCACATTTTACTTACTGACATCAACCGTGTCTCTTTGATTTTTGAAATTCCACTCACAGAAGTGGTAAAATTATGTTTTATGAGAAATTCATTTTTTTAACTACCACTTAGGGGTTTCACTATTCATCAAAAAATGAAAGTTTCCATAAAAATACCAAAAATTAGGCCTAAGCTATATTTGATATTATGAATTCAAAAATGATGTCTATTTTACCAAATTCAAAACATATCGGTTAAATTAATTAATTTAAAAATTAATTCCCGTTGTCAAAACAAATAGCGTGTTTTTAAGAGATAATAACTATCAAAAGATTGACACTTGTTTATGTCTGGTTCAAATGTGAAATTACATCCAATGACCAAAATTGTATTAAATTGTAAAAATATATTCTAAATATACTTTAAAACCACTCAAATTAATAACTTATCACTATTAATTATTTTGATTAAAAAAGTTGTTTTTAATAAAAATTTAGTAATTTTCACTATTCATTAGAAAATGAAAGTTATCCGAAAAGTACCAAAATTTCACCCTAAGCTAATTTCGATATTCTGAATCCAAAAATGAAGTCCATTTTGAGAGATACAATTCCTAAAATTTTAAAAGGTGGTTATTACTATTCATAAGGGCTAGTTTTAATAATATTTTAATAGCATAACGTTGTTGAGTGAAACTCAGTATTGCATAGTACACACGCTATAGAGGAAGGTCGCGATTGCGTGTAATGCAAGACAAGTCAAAGATGCGTGTTGTCCAAGATCCTTTTGGTGTATCATACAACACAAGACATTAATGAAATTAAAAAGAATATTTTTCATAAAATCTCTGGGTGTTACATTCTACCCCCCTTAAAATGAATTTCACCCTCGAAATTCGTCGGGGTTATAAATGGTTTACTACTCGAAATTTTGTTTAATAGAAACCCACATCGTAAAAAAAATACCAAAACATGGATTTAAAAACTAAAGTATGAAATGCAACGGTTACCCAAATTAACTCATCACTGGGTTTCCACGTAGGAGAACAAAGGTGAAAATATGGATATGGAAGAAAAATCTAACCATCAAGTTCTGATAGAGAGTGGTAGAGAACATGGCTATGAAAAAGCCAAAAATCGCAAAGCAATAAATTTTTGATGATCTAGGGTACCATCTAATTCATCAGATATAAGATCACTAGGACAACATTTTTGGTCTTCAAGATCATTTCCCTAAAGTTGATGAAATTGGAATTAGAAGAAATACTTTCGTGATTTTGGTATAGCCTCACCGTTAGTCGTTCTTTGAACAATTTACACTTCATCTCTTAAAGAAATTAAGTTGAATTTTTTATTCGTGAAGTTTTAACAGATCATGTGATAGAATGATGGGTCATTCCATCTGTTTCAAACAAAAGTTTAGCAATAGTTATCAAATATACATAAGTCCGTCTTTGGTGTGGTTAATCATATACGATTCCAAAAATGAACTTATACTTCATATATCATACCGCTTAATAAAATAAAACTAGTTTCTACTAACCAGGGACTTTCTGTAGGCTAGTGGTATGCGATAAAGGCGCATCGCACTTTAGTTGTGGGTTCGATTCCCACAGCCTTGGCCGACGCGATGGGTTTTCGCACATCCTGTAGGTTGTCCTTTTTCTAAAACTACATTATTATAACATCCCATCAACAATATCAAAAAAAAAGTTTTATCCTTATACAATACTAACTTATGTCTAACATAATCCATTCCAATCTTTAGGCTTATCAAAAATACTTCGGTCCAAGCTCATAGTATAGAGAAAATGATCACGTGAATGCCATCATTTATCCCTCATATATCTTGTTCGTCACATTCCAGTCATGTGAATACCATAATCATGTAATATCTTGAAAAATAAATACCCATTGAATCGTAGTTAAAACATGAGTGCTGTAAAAAGATAACTCTTTCCACATACCAAATCCTCAAAATTCTATATACTTAGTCCTTATATCAATCATGAGCTCATGATTACAATCAAACATCTCATTAACTTCTTTCCCATAATTATGCACATATCATCTACTTTCCAAAAATATTTCAATCACTTTTTTCCCTGGTTACCAGTATCATATAATTATTGAAAACCAATACATAGATATTCCAAAATTCCACAATACCATAAATGAGATTCCATGATACTATTTTGAAATCCCATTACATAAACACTTAATCATTCCACCACATCGTTTTCATATTCAACATCGCCAATAGTGATCGCATGTGACTTCCCTTTGTCATTTTCCTTAAGCGGTTGCTCATGTCGATCATCACTAACCCTTGAATTAGGGCATTTATTAGCATAATACCCCATTTCCTTGTACTTGAAGCATTGAAGTGTTGGTGGTGCCTTCTCTGCAGTGTTTGCTTTATTCACATCATTAGAAACCCTTTTTCCATTACTTCGACACTCAGCTGCTCGATGGCCTTCTTTTCCACACTTAAAACATTTTCTAGTCCATTTAATACAATCTCCACCATGCTTATTTCCACACTTTGTGCATAAAGAAACATTCATCTTCTTTTCACCATTATTCCGAGATTTCTCCTTGAACTCCATCTTTCGTTTCTTGTCAAAACCATGAGATGGACATGTAACACCAACTTCCATTTCTACCTTCATAGCACAACACACAATTTCGTCACAGCTACTGATGTCTCTTATAGCTAATGCCATTCGAAGACATTCTTTTAAGCCACTGAAGAATCGATCAACTTTACTTTCAGGTTGGATGATAAATCCAGATGCATACCTTGCAAGACTTGTAAAATTTGCTTCTTATATACCAACAGATTCATCATCCTTTTGCTTTAGTTCAAGAAACTCCTTCTCCATCTTTGTTCGATGAATATGAGGGAAGTACATATTGAAAAAAAAGTTCTTGAACTCGTCCCATTCCATGGACTCAATTACATCTCTTTTCCTCGTATTCTTGATAAGATTCCACCATTGATCAGATTCACCTTCCAAACGATATATTGCTAAGATGACTTTATCTTGTTCAGAACATTGAAGAACTGAAAATATCTTTTTAGTGGTACTGATCCATTGTTCAGCAACAAGTGGATTAGAAGACCCACTGAAAGAAGGTGGGCGTTGCCTCATGAAGGACTCAATAGAATATTGTTCCCTTCTCTGCTCATTTGGAAGTCCAGAATGATTCATAGCTTTTGTAAGTATAGCAATAAGATTTTTCACTCCATCTCCCACAACATTTGTTTGTACAGAAGGACAATCATTGCATTGTCCATTACAGTGATCAACACGGTTCCTTCGGGTTCCATCCATCGTCTAAAACCCAAAAAGAATAGTGTGAGAGACAAAAATCATGCTATGTAAAAAACATAGTAAAGGGGGAGCACCCTCAATATCTAACATCTTAGGTTAAATTCTAAGATCGTTACCGTAGTTCTAGGACTATATCCTATATGTATACTTATCCTTAGGGACATCCCTAGACATACCTTAGAAATATCTCTAGGGATCTCACTAACGTTTTCGCATCCTAGTTTCAAAAGGTTGACTAATCATTTCCTCTGATACCAACTGTAGAGACCTGAATATTAACGTACATATACATTACATTACTTTTGTGGAATACTTAGTACATAACAAAAACACACACACAAGGACCGTAATAGTTTAGTGTCTTTGGAAACTCGGAATATAATCTTCTAATCATGGTGAAAGATCTTCAAAATCCCCCATAAAGATCTTCCTTTTTTTACCTAAAAACATTCTTTATATCCTGGGGAAAAGAAAACATAAAAGGGTGAGCTCAAATGCTCAGTAAGGGAAAACAAAATAAATATCAATCACATCATATTCATAACAACATAACATTTTGGAAATCTTAACCTGCAAAAGAGAGCATAATTTTATAACATGGGATAAATCATAGAAGTGAAATGAAATCCCAATAATCATAACTTAAAACATGAAACTTTGTGGCATACACACATAATAATAGAGAATCATTTCTTGTTAGTCAAGACTCATTGCCAAGACTATCTTAGTGGACAAAGTCCATTTCTGAACCGAGTTTATTCCTCGTTTCAGTCCTGTTTCACTGAACTGGTATAACCTATCGTTCTAGCCATGTCTATCTCATGGCATATAAAATCTTTACCCAATGCATTGGAGGGATATATAGGACCCACCCATCTCATAATGATATCATTCTTATGTGTGCCACAAAATCATAAATCATACATCATTGCATAACCCATGTAATAAAAATGGGATTCTTAAACATTGTGACATCATAAACCAATTCATATAAGATAAAGGAATTCATAAAAATAATCCCATCATAACATAATCAAATCAATGTAATAATAGGGATAAAAACAGAACCCTTTTATTATCTTAGATGGAAAATAATTTTAATAAAACACTTGAACTCTATTCTTGAGGAAAATATCCTTTCTACTTGAAAAACACTTTTCCTTTCATACAATTTTAAATGAAGTTGATTAAAAATAATCTTTAAAACTTGTAAAGGAATCATCTTGGAAATAATTTTTTAAAAATCCATTCATGCCGTATAATTTAAAAAAAACATTCTTCTCATACTTTTGTCGGAAAAGTCAAAAAGTAACTCATACGAAAAACGACAAAAGATTCCTTTCATATATTTTACTAAAAACTCACCGAAGGGTAAGATAGGATTTAAAAAATTGTAGGTGAATTGAAATAATATTAGATATTGAGGAAACATGGATGTGGATGATAAAATACACCCCAGTAAATGACAAAGTATAAACAATCTCGGATAAAAATGAGATTGTGATATTTCCCTTACCTTAGGTCCGATTTGCTTTGTAAGTGTCCGAACCTCCTGTATAATGATTTAAATAACGTCATTGACTTATTCCAGAATCATACTCATTATTATGATATCATATATGGTTCACTTATGACTTTATATTAACCGTTCTTTTGTAAATTCCATGTTAAAGAGTGTTTTGGGTAAAATCGTTTCATTTTTCGTCCGTGTTTTGACTTGTAATTATTCATATGATTAATTAGATCATGATTACATAATTCCAGAATATAAAACATGATTTATATATAATATATATTCAGAATATACATATATATAATAGATCAGTAAATGGAAAGAAATACACCGTTCATGGAGACGGTAGACCGTACGTACGCATGAACGTTGTTTTCATTTCCTTATTGAGTTGAATGGAATTAAGTGGATGACATACATATATATATACATAAATCCAGTATTATTATGTCATATATTTTATGATTACTTATTATGTATACTTTATAATCATTCATGAATGGTTAATCATTGAGAATGAATCTCATCGCGTCGTGGAGACGGTATTCCGTACGTACGCACGAGCGATGATATCGTTCCCATGATCGTGGAATTTTATTGGAGTGTATGTATACTATTACAGAATCAATTTCACTTTAAAATAATCATATATAGTTATTATTTACACCATTATACCCGTCCAAGTATGGTGGTGGTGGAAAATAGATTACACCACGGCGTGGAGACGGTATTCCGTACGTACGCACGCGCGGTGATTTCTTTTTCCGTAGGATGGATAGATGGTGAAATAGGGTTGTTTCATACTTATAATAACATATCAGTATATTATTGATACTGATGTTATTACTTCATAATTAAACCACCTTAGAATAAGAAGTGGAAGAAGAAATAAAGGTGAAGGAATCGGTAACGGACATTACCTCTTCTTTGAAGTGCTTCTTTGAGACCTTCTTTTAGGGCACTAAAATTAGTCTTTGAAGAAGACCAGGACCTCTAGGATGTCTCTAGGGAAGTGGAGAGGAGAAAGTGGCAGGGGTTGCCAGAGATTAAAGGCTCAAAGTGGTGTGAGGAAGAGGGGGAGGAGGTGCCCTTTTATAAGGGAGGAGAGGGGCACCTTTGGAATAACTAAATATATTATTTTATTATAAAGTCAAGTTCGGTTTTAAATAGATCTAAATAGATTTATTTCGAGTATAAGGTAGGGATGGGTCGAAATATTCTCATACAATAGAATTTAGACAAATTTAGGTTGCTATTTTAACCATATCATGTAGATTTAACATTAAGTTAAATAATTTTACTTTTACCGTGTCTTCTTGTGTTCTTATACTATAAGGTTAATAAACTTACTATATCAAGCCAAAAGAACCCCAATTTGTTTATTATTAATATATATAACCTTATCTAGGTCATTTGGCCGAACCATAGATTTTTATGAATAAAATAAAAATTAATAATATAATATTTGTTTTAAAAACTATTTTACGTCAATTTTGACACTATTTAGTAATTGAGTTTTGTGAAACTCATAAAAGAATGATAAGTTCAAACAAAGTTAATTAAATCAATACTAACATGTCATATTAACCTATAAAATTAGTGTAATTCATAAAAAGTCAAAATTACATTTATTTTGGTATTTATAACATCAATTATGTCAATATTTCATTAATAAGATAATTACTTCATCATCTTTGTTTAATAAATAAATTTAATTATTTAATTTCTAAAAATTACAAATAAAATCCCATTATGTAGGAAATATTTTTATATTTCTAATTAATATTTATAGTCGAATTTATCTTATGTATATCCCCATATTAAAAATGTGTTACTTATTATTCTTTGATTTTAACTATTTTAACCCTTCTTTAAATAAATTAATAATAAATGTCCTAATCTAATCCAAATGGGCCTAAATGGTCATATTTTATTCCTAAGGTTGTTTTAGGTCGAATTAAAATTTCCAAATAGAATTAAAACATGTGTTAGGGTAATAGTAATATCATTTTTACCCTTAATTACCATATTTACTTTTAACCGTGGTAAAAAAGTAAAAAGTTACTATTCACCAAAAATTATTTTCATCTCATTGAACCACATTTTACTTACTGACATCAACCATGTCTCTCAGATTTTTGAAATTCCACTCACAGAAGTAGTAAAATTAAGTTTTATGAGAAATTCATTTTTTTTAACTACCACTTAGTGGTTTCACTATTAATCAAAAAATGAAAGTTTCCAGAAAAATTCCAAAAATTAGGCCTAAGCTATATTTGATATTATGAATTCAAAAATGATGTCTATTTTACCAAATTAAAAACATATCAGTTACATTAATTAATTTGAAAATTAATTCCCATTGTCAAAACAAATAGCGTGTTTTTAAGAGATAATAACTATCAAAAGATTGACACTTGTTTATGTCTGGTTCAAATGTGAAATTACATCCAATGACCAACATTGTATTAAATTGTAAAAATATATTCTAAATATACTTTCAAACCACTCAAATTAATAATTTATCAGTATTATTTATTTTGATTAAAAAAGTTGTTTTTAATTAAAATTTAGTAATTTTCACTATTCATCAGAATATGAAAGTTATCCGAAAAGTACCAAAATTTCACCCTAAGCTAATTTCGATATTCTGAATCCAAAAATAAAGTCCATTTTGAGAGTTAAAATTTCTAAAATTTTAAAAGTTGGTTATTACTATTCATAAGGGCTGGTTTTAATAATATTTTAATAGCATATCGTTGTTTAGTGAAACTCGGTATTGCATACTACACACGCTATCGAGGAAGGTCGTGATTGCGTGTAATGAAAGGCAAGTCAAAGATTCCTGTTGTGCATGATACTTTTGGTGTAGCATACAACACAAGACATTAATGAAATTAAAAAGAATATTTTTCATAAAATCTCAGGGAGTTACAATTGGACCAAATAAAAT
Organism: Viscum album; assembly: GCA_963277665.1. Lineage (NCBI taxonomy): Eukaryota > Viridiplantae > Streptophyta > Magnoliopsida > Santalales > Viscaceae > Viscum > Viscum album. The sequence continues at coordinate 661,850,251 of OY728128.1, forward strand.
CTTTCTTTAGAATCGGGACATCAAAATTTACTTTGTGTATGTTTTTTTTATTTTTCCGGTAAAGTTCATTTTTAATGAATAAGTGAAAAATGTTGTATTTTAATTCAAAACCGCATTTTAATCTAATTTATTTATATGATTAGGTTATATTTTGAATTGGTTTTAATGTTCAATTGGAATATATTTTTACAATTTAATCCAATGGTGTTCATTGGAATTAATTTCACTTTGAAATTGGACTTAAAAAATTGTCAATCTTTTGATAGATATTGTTTCATAAAAAAAGGCTATTTGTTTTAAAAAATGGGAATTAATTATTAAAATTCATTAATGAAACTTATATGTTGTGAATTTTGTAAAATATAAATCATTTTTGAATTCAGAATATCATATATATCTTAGGGTGAATTTTGGGTACTTTTTTTAAAAAACATCAATTTTAATGAATAGTGAAACAACTAAGTGGTAATTAAAAAACTGATTTTTCGTTTAAATGAAACTTTACCACTTCTATGAATTGAATTTCAATAATACTAAATATGTGGTTTTCATTAGTAAGAAAAATGTGGTTCAACGTGATGGAAATAATTTTTTTTCTGAATAGTAACTTTTAAGTTTTATTAATCGTGATTAAAGGTAATTAGTGTAATTTAAGGTAAATATAATGTTATAATAATATTAATCTACCTTTACACTTGTCCTGCACTTATTGGATTAGTCATGGCTGACCGTTACAATCCATGGGTCGATTTTTGGGACCCCATGGAGCCACTTGGGTAAGATAATGACATTAATAAAATTTTTTAAAGTAAAAATAAAAATTTCACAAACATGTTTTGTTTTACTAAAAAAAATTTACATGGGGTTATATAATTGATATATTTGAATATAAATATTCATTAGAAATATAAAAATATTTCATACAACATGGTTATTGTTTTATAATTTTTAGACATCAAAAAAATAAAATTATTTATGACACAATGATGATGCAGTGTTTATGTCATTAGTGAATGATTTAAATAAATAAGAAGATAATGTTTAAAATAATATCCATCACTTGTCCAATTATTTTGGGATGATTTTATTTTGAACATGGGAAACCTTATCTTAGAATTTAATAATTTTTGGACATTTAGAAACTGAAAATCATTATATAATAAAATAATAGTTTCATGTTTTCCAAAAGAGCCCCTCCTCTCCCTTATAAAAAGACCCCACTTCCTACCCATTTCTCAGACTTCTCAACACCTTTGGCTCGTCAAAACTCTACTCAAATAATCTCCCATGATCCTTCTCTTCATCCTAGAAGCCTTTCCTTAGGCAGAAATCTCTCCAAGAAACCCTTTTGGTTCAAACCAAGGGGAGTTACCCTATTTAAAGGTATTGTCTTCTTTTATGTTCTTTTGTTTTATTTTTCATCTCCAACCCCATAAACTCTTTTTATTCTTTTATTTTGTAACAACACCAGTATCTTCAATATACTAGGATATTTTTATGGGAACTATTAGAGATACACTTACACACACCTCCGTCCAATGGTTAAAGAACATATTGTTTCTGTGGACGGCGAATTACTGCCTCACGAAACGATGATTGTTAAATCTTCTCTTAAAACCGTTCATGGTGGCCATTAAGATGTCACTGTATTTATATATGATATATATTATGTTTATGTTTTCTTTATGCCTCTTTATTTTTCATTTATGGAATACCTTTATGGTTTTCATAATGGATAAACGTGATAATTTCATTTTTTGAAGTGCGGACTACTGCCCCATCAAAGTGATTTGAATCATTAATGCCATATGTGGGACGTATAAAGGATGGAGTTAATAGTATTATATATTATATTATACTGGAATTATAATGTACCTTTATATAATTGTGATTTTATTCCATTAAATATGAAATAGAAATGAAAGTAGCGTTCATGCGTATGTACGGATTACCGTCTCCATGAACGGTGCATTTCATTTCATAACTATAAATGTTATATACTATTATAAATACATTTATATGCTGGATATATATGACATATATGATATCCAAATCATGAATCTCCTTCTGGATATAATGAACCTTTGACCACATGAACAACTTGTAATTATAAGAAGTTTATTTTTGACTCAAGTACAAAATAATGACAAAACAACCTTGTTAACTTAAATGATTACATAATGTTTATAACAAGGAAATAAGTGAAGTAAAAGGAATAATAAAATTGAAAAGGGTTCTTAAGAACATATAAATTAACTTTAGTTAATTATTCAGGAGATTAAAGTATGATCGAGTCAATTCGGACACGAGGTAAGGGACTTCGTCTCAATCTCATTTCATTGAGGCATATTTTGTTTTAATACAATACTTTATTTTATATGTTGTTTAAACAGCTTTTAATTTTCATTTCATTCAAAGGGAATATTTTTCTACAAATAGTTTTACTAAACGAAAAAAAGTAATGTTTATTTTAACGTAAGAGGTGACAACGACCTTTCCGCCACCGCGAGTATTATTGGATCATTTGCTTCCTCAACAAGCCGTAATGTTTTTAAAAGAAAATAAATACTATATACTCTATTATGTATTTTGGTATTGAAAATGGTTTTGATAATGGATTTATTATGTCAATATATTTATCTGATATATTGTGATTGAAATGTAGAAATGTTTTCTTTCCTTTATATTTGTTTTATGTCTTATGATTTTATAATGGTATTTGGACATTTGACGGGTGGCTACATGATAAACCAAATGACGGGTGGTGCCATGAATACTAGGATGGGTGTTTATGTTATAACCTCCAATGAATTGGGTATGGAAGTCAGCTGAATGGCTATTCCATTTAGTGATATGTGTGGAAATCGATCGTATGGTTATTCCATTAATGTATGTTTATGTCCCAAGTTACCTTTATATGTTATGCATTATTTATATAGGTTTTATGGTAATCTTTTGGTTACAAAAGTGTATGTAATGATATTTTATTTAGTGAAGAGTATTTACTACTTCATCAAGGTTAAAAGTATTACTTATAATAAAGTATTCATGGTTTACCTGTTGTTTTGAAGAAAACTAACTGTTTTCCTTCTTTGTGTATCCCTTACTGAGCTTTTTATGCTCACCCCACGTTTTTGAAGTGTTTTTCACAGGACATAATGTGGAATAGGGTCAAGGATGGGATTAAGGAAAATTCATGCTATCTTAAACATGGAACTAGACATGACTCTTTTTTTCAAGAGTTCATGTTTTGTAAAAAAATGGAAACTGTGTAGAAGTGTCTACTTTGAAATATTTTGAGATGTAATAGTTATTTCATAATTATATAAAACTCTAAACCTAAAAAGATCCTCAATGTGAATTATTTATTTAATTTAATATTAAGTAATGTTTTAATACTAGGTCTTTATAGTTGGTATCAGAGGTCGGTTTAGACAACTATAGGAGTTATAAAGTTGTTAAATTCGTGTCCATAAATTAATTTATGGTATGATTGAAATGATATAGCATTTAAATATTACCATGTTACTTCGCCTAAGATATTTCTATGTTCAGAATGGTTTTCCGCAGAGGAAATAGGGCAGCTATGTTGGGATGACATCACGAGAAAGTCAATCTTCCAAATTAGCAACCTGAGATTGTCAAAATCAGAACTGAACAATTTGTTACAGTGATGGCATAGTTGAATGAGGCTATAAATGGTGGTGGTAACCATGCATGAGATTAGCCAGATCAACCGCAGAGGAACATGTCAGTGGTGGAACATTTCATGAGGCAACACCCCCTTCATTCAGAGGATCATCTGACCCTGTGCTAGAAGACGGGTGGATTAAAGCACTGGAGAATATTTTTGATGTCATGGGGTGTTCAGAACATCAAAAGTTTAGTCTCGCTGTTTACCGTTTTGAAGGTGAAGCTGATCAGTGGTGGTCGGTGGTAAAAAATATCAGGGATAGTGAAGAGATTGATGATCTTCAGTGGGATTAATTCAAAGGTATGTTTCTTGAGAAATATTTTCCTAAGGTGGTTCATCTTAGTATTGAAGAAAAATTCCTAGAATTGAGGTAGGTGGATGAATCAGTGGCTGCACATGAAGAAAAGATCACTCGACTGTAATGGTATGATCCAAATTTCATACGAGATCGTGATAGTAAAATCAACCATTTTTACTCAGGGTTAAAGCCAAATTAACGAAGGTATTTAGCTTCTCGTGAGTTCAAAAGTTATGAAAAACCTGTTCGATGTGCAGAGAAGGTGGAAATGGAGTTTGCCGATGATCATGTCTTCTTTGAAAAACAACATAATAAGAGGTCCAGTTGGCATGTAAAGGGAAAGAATTCATCAAAGAAGCCAGGAGGTATGAAAATCAAATATCCATCCTATGAGAAGTGTGGTAAAATGCATATTGGATAATGTTTATCGAAGTTTGGAAAGTTCTTTAAGTGTGGTAAGTCTGGTCATATTGCTCGTAACTATTAGGATGATGATCGTGCAGGCAATGAAAAGCTAGTTGTAAGATGTTTTAAGTGTTATGAAATGGGTCACTAAGCAAATAAGTGTCTAATGAAGAACTCAGCTGAGGGAATGTAGCAGACTACAAGCAGAGAGGGGTGGTGAAATCATTTGCAACTACTTCAGCAGTTGTTGGTCCATCGAATGAAGTAGTATCAGGTACACTATTTGTTTCTTCAGATTACGCCAATGTGTTATTTGATTCAGGTTTTACACATTCTTTCATTTCTAAAAAGCTTTCTAGTAAATTGGGAATTCAATCTTAAGATATGAATCTTGAACTTATGGTAAAAACACTCAGAGGAATCATTGAGAGAAAAAGAAATAACATGAACCTTCCTATCCTTATGTGCGGATAGAATCTACCTCCAAACCTTATTGTTTTGCCTCTAGTAGAGTTTGATGTTATTTTGGGAATGGATTGGCTTTATGTTTATCATGATAAGATTAACTGCAGTGCTAAATAGGTTTCTTTTCATAAATATTTTCAGTTTCTGTATAAGAATGAACCCTTGAGTTTGATAACATATCTGGAAGTTGAGAAACTAGTAAAAGATGGAAATCAATGTTACCCTTCACATATTGTTGAAAACAAAGGAACTGTTCAGTTTAATGATGTTCTAGTGGTAAATGAGTATCTTGATGTTTTTCCTAATGAGTTGTCTGGTATTATACATGATAGGGAAGTTGAATTTATTATTTACTTAGTTCCTAATTCTAAGAAAATTTCAAAACCCCCCTTATCGAATAGCTCAAGCTGAAATTTTAGATTTAAATAAGCAATTGTAGGTGTTATTAGATAAATATTTCATTCGACCTAGAACATCACCATGGGGTGCTCCTATATTGTTTGTTAAAAATAAAAATGGTTCAATGAGAATTTTCATTGATTATAGAGAATTTAATAACATCACTTTTAAGAACAAGTATCTTTTGCCTCATATAGATGATTTTTTTGATCAGCTCCATGGAGATCAGTTTTTTTCGAAGATTGACTTGAGGTCGGGGTACCATTAGTTGATAGTAAAATAAGCAGACATTCTGAAGACTGCTATTTGTACAAGATATGGCCATTATGAATTTTTAGTTATGCCTTTTGGGCTAACCAATGCACCTGCCATATTCATGGATCTAATGATTAAAATTTTCCATGAGTTCTTGGATACTTTTGTGCTTGTGTTCATTAATGATATTTTGGTGTTTTCTAAAAGTAAAGGGGAGCATGAATGTAATTTAAGGGTTATCTTGTAAACCTTAAATGAAAAGAAATTGTATGGAAAATTAAGCAAGTTTGAGTTTTGGTTACAACAAATTTCTTTCCTTGGTCACATTTTTTCAAAAAATGGAATAACTATTGATCCTACTAAAACAAAAGTTGTTGAATAATGACCAAGACCCACGAATATAACTGAGATCCATAGTTTTCTTGGTTTATCAGGTTAGTACCGGAGGTTTGTTGAAAAATTTTCACGGTTATCTAGTCCAATGACTAAGTTAACTCGAAAAGGTGTTAAGTTCATTTGGACAAAAGAATGTGATGATTGTTTTCAGGAATTGAAAAGAAGATTTGTGAATGCTCCAGTTTTGGAACTTCCTTCTATAAATGGAGAGTTTGTTATCTATAGTGATTCTTCATTAAAGGGACTTGGTTGTGTCCTTATGTAGAATGATCAGTTAAGTTCTTATCCTTCACGTCAGTTTAAAACTCATGAGTAAAATTACCCTACACATGATTTGGAAGTAGCTACTGTTGTTTTTGCCCTGAAAATTTAGAGGCATCATTTGTATGGAGTAAAGTGTGAAATATAGACTGATCACAAAAGTTTAAAGAATATATTCATTCAGAAAGAATGGAACCTGAGACAGAGGATATGGATGGAATTAATCAAGGATTACGATTGTACAACTCATTACCATCTGGGAAAAGAAAACAAAGTGGCTGATGCATTGGGTCCAAAAAGTAATGCTTCATTAACCATGATATATTTGGAATGAGATCCTTTGGTTTTTGATTTGATGAACTTTGGAATAGAAGTAGTTGGTGCAGGAAGTTCTTCTGTTTCGTTTCAGGTGTCAGTGAGATCATCTCTATCAGACAGAATTAAGCAAGCACAGAAGAAAGACAGTGGGTTGTAGAAAAGAGTAAAGCTGGTTTAGAAGGGTATGTTACCTGAATTTAACATTGATAATCATTGTTTTTTGAGGTTTGGGAAGATATTATGTGTGCCTTGTGATTCACAGTTGAAGAATGAGTTGTTATGTGAGGTTCATAGTTTTTTATTTTTTGTTCATCCTAGGAGTACTATGATGTACAAAGATCTAAAGTAGTATTACTGCTGGGATGGAATGAAAAGAGATATTTCTGATTTTACTGTGAAGTGTTTGACTTGTCACCAGGTTAAAGCAGAGTGGCAGTTACTGAAAGGGATGCTTCAGTCATTACCAGTGCTAGAGTGGAAATGGGATAATATAACCATGGACATTGTTGTGGGATTACCAAAGACATCTTGAGGTAATAATGAAATCTAGGTTATTGTTGATTGATTGACTAAATATGCTCATTTCTTTCCTATTCAAGATACATTCTCTCTAGACCAAATTTCTCAGTTGTATGTTAAAGAGATAGCTAAGTTACATGGAGTTCCCCTCTCCATTGTATCTGATCGTGATCCCAGGTTTACTTATAACTTTTGTAATGGCCTTCATAATTCGTTGGGTGCTGAATTAAATTTTAGTATATCTCTTCATCCGCAATGAGATGGGCAGTCAGAACGAACAATTCAGACCATCGAGGATATGTTACGTGCTTGCACTATGGATTTCCAGGGAAGTTGGGACCAACATCTTTCTTTGGTTGAATCTTCTTATAACAACAGTTTTCATTCCAATATACAAATGGCTCTGTTTGAGGAATTATATGGTAAATGATGTCGAACTCCATATTTTTGGGATGAAGTAGGGGGAAGGAAGCTGATGGGAACAGAATTGGTAGAAGAGATGGTAGAAAAAGTTCAGTTTATTAAAAAGAACATGATAACATCTCAGAGTAGGTAGAAAAGTTATGCGGATAATCGGTGGAAGGATCTATATTTCGAGGTAGGTGATCATGATTTTCTAAAAGTTTCTCCATGGAAAAGTGTGATTCATTTGGAAAGAAGGGAAAGTTGAGTCTGAGGTTCATTGGACCTTATGAAATCCTAGAGAAAGTTGGATAAGTTTCATACAGAGTGGATTGGCCTCCAAGTTTATCCCAGGTACACAATGTTTTTCATGTTTCAATGTCGAGAAAGTATATTCTAGATCCATCTCATGTTTTGATCCCAGAGGTAGTTCAGTTAGAAGAGAATCTCTCTTATGAAGAACAACCAGTCCAGATTTTTGACGGAAGAGAGAAAGTGTTGCGAAATAAGGTAATTTATCAGGTGAACGTTTTATGGAAAAACAATATGGTTGAAGAGGCAACATGGGAATCTGAAAATTCTATGAGGGATAAATACCCCCACCTATTTTGATAAGTGAATAAAATTGCGAGGACGCAATTCCCAAAAAGGGGGAAGGATGTAACATCATAGGTAAATAAAGAATAAGGAATTTTCATATTTATTAATATTTTTGAATTAAATTTTAATTTTAATTTAAATTGGTTGCTATGTTCGATAGCGTACCCAATACACAACAATGAGTTTCTTTGAAATCTTACGTTGCAATCTAATAATATAATAATATTTTTAAATAGTAGTTAACACGTAACAATTGTATTGGCGGAAATGAATAGAAATAACTAAAATATGATTATATATGTTTCTTAAATGTTTTTACATTTATCCAATAAAAGATAAAGGCTTAAAATAAGAAAATAATTCAATTTTAGGCATAGATACTCTAATATTCACTAAAAGGTTGATTTATCACCTTTTGATAGCAAACCCTATTTAAAAATAGTTTTGTTAACTCTTATACATTATATTAGACCAAATAACATCCTTCATTAGAATCAGGACATCAAAATTTACTATGTATATGTTTTTGTTATTTTTCCGATAAAGTTCAGTTTTAATGAATAAGTGAAAAATGTTGTATTTTAATTCAAAACCTCATTTTAATCTAATTTATTTATATGATTAGATTATCTTTTGAATTGTTTTTAAAGTTCAATTGGAATTTATTTTCACCATTTAATCCAATGGTGGTCATTGGAATTAATTTCACTTTGAAATTGGACTTAAACAAGTGTCAATCTTTTGATAGATATTGTTTCTTAAAAACACGCTATTTGTTTTGACAATCGAAATTAATGATTAAAATTAATTAATTAAACATATATGTTTCTAATTTTACAAAATAGACATCATTTTTTAATTCGGAATATCAAATATACCTTAAGGTGAATTTTTGGTACTTTTCTGAAAAACATCAATTTTTTATGAATAGTAAAACCACTAAGTGGTAGTTAAAACCCTAATTTTTCATTTAAATGAATATTTACCACCTCTTTGAATTGAATTTAAAAAATCCTACATACATGGTTTTCATTATTGAGTAAAATTTGGTTCAATGGGATGAAAATAATATTTTGGTGAATAGTAACTTTTAAGTTTTATTAATCGCGACTAAAGGTAATTAGTGTAATTTACGGTAAATATAATGTTATAATAATATGAAATTATATTTACACTTGTCCTACATTTATTGGATGAGTAATTTCCGACCATTACAATCCATGGGTTGATTTTTGGGACCCCATGGAGCCACTTGGGTAAGATAATGACACTAATACCTTTTATTTAAAGTAAAAATAAAAATGTCACAAACATGTATTGTTTTACTAAAACAATTTTTACATGGGGTTATATAATTAATATTTTTGAATATAAATATTCATTATAAAGATAAAAATATTTCATAAAACACAGTAATTTTTTTATAATTTTTAGACATCATATAAATAAAATTATTTATGACACAATGATGATGCAATGTTTACATCAGTAATGAATGATTTAAATAAATAAGAAGATAATGTTTAAATTAATATCCAAAACATGTCCAATTATTATTGTATTATTTCATTTAGAACATGGTAAACCTTATCTTCAACTTTAATAATTTTTGGACCTTTAGAAACTGATAATAATTATATAATAAAATAATAGTTTCATGCTTTCTAAAAGAGCCCCTCCTCTCCCTTATAAGAAAACCCCACTTCCTACCCATTTTTCACACTTCTCAAGCCCTTTTCCTCATCCAAACTCTACTCAAATAATCTTACAAATTCCCTCTCTTCATTCTAGAAGCCTTACCTTAGGCAGAAATATCTTCAAGAAACCCTTTTGGTTCAAACCAAGGGGAGTTACCCGATTTAAAGGTAATGTCTTCTCTTATGTTCTTTTGGTTTATTTTGCTTCTCCAACCCCCTAAACCATTTTTATTACATAATTTTGTAACAAAACCAGTATCTAAAATATACTATGATGTTTTTATGAAAATTATTAGTGATAAACTTACACACACCTCCGTCTAATGGTTAAATAACATACTGTTTCTATGGATGGCGAATTACTGCCTCACAAAATGATGATTGTTCAATCTTCTCTTAACACCTTTCATGGTGGCCATTAAGATTTCACTTTATTTATATATGATATATATTATGTTTATGTTTTAATTATGACTCTTTATTTTTCATTTATGGAATACCTTTATGGTTTCCATAATGGATAAACGTGATAATTTCATTTTTGGAAGTGCGGACTACCACCCCCTAAAAGAGTTTTGAATCGTTAATGCCATATGTGGGATGTATAAAGGATGGATTTAGTAATATTATATATTATATTATACTATAATTAAAATGTACATTTATATAAATGTGATTTAATTCCATTAAATATGAAATAGAAAAGAAAGTAGCGTTCATGCGTACGTACGGTTTACCGTCTTTATGATCGGTGCATTTCATTTATTAAATCTAAACGTTATGTACTATTATAAACACATGTATATTCTGGATATATATGATATATATGATATCCAAATCATCAATATCATTCTATTTATAATTAACCTTTTACCACATGAACAACTTGTAATTATAAGAAGTTTATTTTTGACTCAAGTACAAAATATCGACAAAACGACCGGTATTAACTTAAATGATTACATAATGTTTATAACATTGATATAAGCTAAATAAATGGAATAATAAAATTGAAAAAGGTTCTTAAGAAAGTAAAAATTAACTTTAGTTTATTATTCAGGAGATTAAAGAATGATCGAGTCAAGTAGGACATGAGGTAAGGCACTTCATCTCAATCTCCTTTCATTGAGGCATATTTTGTTTTAATACAAGACTTTCTTTTATATGCTGTTTAAACAGATTTGAATTTTCATTTCATTCAAAGGGAATATTTTTCTACAAATCGTTTTAATAAATGACAAAAATTAATGTTTTTCTAACATAAGCGGTGACAACGACCTTTCGGCCGCTGCAAGTATTATTTGATCTTTGGCTTCCTCAACAAGCCATAATATTTTTAAAAGAAAATAAATACCATATACTCTATTTTGTATTTTGGTATTGAAAATGGTTTTGATAATGGATTTGTTATGTCAATATATTTAAGTGATATATTGTGATTGAAATGTGGAAATTTTTTCTTTCCTTTTTTTATGTCTAATGATTTTATAATGGTACTTGGACATTTGACGGAAGGTTACCTGATAAACCAAATGACGGGTGGTGTCGTGAATACCAGGATGGGTGGTTATGTTATAACCTCCAATGCATTGGGTATGGAAGTCAGCTGAATTGCTATTCCATTTAGCGGTATGTGTGGAATTTGACCATATGGTTATTCCATTTATGTATGTTTATGTCCCAAGTTACCTTTATATATTATGTGTTCTTTTATGGGTTTTATGGTAATACTTTGGTTACCAAAGGATAAGTAATGATCTTTTATTTAGTGAAGATTATTTACTACTTCATAAAGGTGAAAATTATTACTTATGATAAAGTATTCATTGTTTACCTGTTATTTTGAAGAAAACTAACCATTTTCCTTCTTTGTGTATCCCTTACTGAGCTTTTTATGCTCACCCCATGTTTTTTAAATGTTTTTCATAGGAAATAATGTGAAATAGGTTCAAGGATGTGATCAAGTAAAAGTCATGCTTCCTTAAACATGGAACTAGACATGACTATTTTTTTCAAGAGTTTATGTTTTTGTAAAAAAATGGAGGCTGTGTAGACGTGTCTACTTTATAATCTTTTGAGATGTAATAGTTATGTCCTAATTATCTAAAACTCTAAACTTGAAAAGATCCTAAATTTGAATTATTCATTTAATTCAAGATTAAGTAATGTTTTAAGGCTGGGTCCTTATACAATAGGCGATAGTTGATTCAAATCCCAATGTGTCCCTTTTGAAGTAATTAACCCTAGGTACGATTCTGCTAGAAACAACTCCACTTGTTATTTCTAGTTATGGATTATTTATCGAAAAACACATAATCTCCACCTTTCAAAAAAATTTGGGTGTTATTCCATAATTTGAAATATCCTCAAAGTACATCATATGGTTATGTTCTCTAATCCATGTTTTCATAAATTTTGTTCCTAATTTTTATTCGTATATTACATTAATAACAACTATAACAACCCTAAATTCAGTAACAACATAATGGTGTCATCTTTTTTACATTGGAATATATAAAATGGGTCAAATATGGAAGGAAATTTCAGTTTATTATTCTTGTAGAGATTAGTAGATACATGATAACCATTTTTCATTATGTATAATTTATAAAAAATAGTAACAGATAAAATTTATAATCCTTTAACACTTCCAAAAAATTCTTGTTCACATCCCACAGAAATAAAATAAGATTGAGCTCAAATACTAAGTAAAGGTTACATATAGTGGGATCTTTGATGAGTAAATTAGGCATACTCAATATGTGATGGTCAATAATATAAAACACATTCCATTTAGTTAATAACGTGACTACCATTATTTTATAATGCATAATCAATGTGGAAGAATATGTAACTGAATTGAAATTATATTTAATCAATGAATTGATAAAATAATTATCCATATATAATATCAATGCAATAATCACATGGATAATAATAATTGAATTCTTAGTGAAGGAAATTCATAATTTTTGACATCATAATGATAGATATCATGATATCTATACCTCCAAGAACTTATGCTAAAATAATTTAAAATTATTTATAAAAACTCATTTAATTTGTCCAATAGATTTCTGTCACGAGTCCTATTACAAGATAGAGAGGATATATAATATTAATCCATAGCCATCACTAAATTTCCAAAGTGTTGTTCATATATTTAATGATCAATTTAATTCATGAACAATTTTCCTTACCAACAAATATCTTTATTGAGTAAAGAGTACAAGTTCATACAAAATTTCCCATTCATTGAAATATCATTGATAAAAACAACAAATTGTATTAAAGGTTATATGGTTTGGGAAATAAGTACAACAATGAATAATAATATGTGTATTTAAATGATTACTTCTTTTGAAGGAAAAATGATAAGATTACTTCAAATAAAATATAATCAATCCCAAAACATTGTGAGATTGTAAAATGGATTCTTACCAATTTGTTAACTTTTAAAATGAAACCCATTAAAAAAATATACTTGAATTAAAATATTATACATCATTAATAAATAGTTATTCATGTTAAATTAATCAATGTGGAAGTATATACATCACATAAATGTGAACAAATATGTGTTAATTGAGTGTAAATTTTGAAGAAATCCTTAAGGAAGATCATAATATTTAAGTGGAAATTAATCACTGAATGGATAATTATGTATATATGATATTACATTAAAAATAGGATTTTTATAGACTATATAAAAGAAATTTTTGTGTATCAATAAAATATACCTCAATTATAGGAAATTGAGATGAAGTCCCTTACAATTTAAGAAAATTTATAATAAACCCCAAATGAAAGATAGATATCATGAGAAAAATTTGAAAATACCATGAATAATAATAATAAATTATAAAAAATATTTAATTCTATGTATAGAAAAATTTAAACAGAATTAACTGCAAAAAAGACAACATGTCTCAAAGAATGCAGTTTTGAGACAAAAACATTAACCTCACACTTACCTTTAGTTCAACATGATTTAAAATCATATATAATGGTTTTTAAAAGGTTATTAATTTAAACAAAAAAATATTAATATTTATAATATAATTTTTGATCCATTTATGACATCTAATCACCTATTATTTAATAATATTTCATTTTTACTCTTGTTTTGGGTATTAATTGTCTTGTTTTTCAGGAATACATATCATGAATGTTCAGGTTCTTGGGTATGGGATATATTTACATATTATAAATAATAATATTAATATTTTAAATAAAAAATTTACTCATTAGATACTTTATTATAATCATTCTTGAATTTGGTACATGTAAAATGAATCTCATCACTTTGTGGAGATGGTAAGAAGTATATATCCACGAGTGATGATATCATTCCTTTAATAGAAGATAATGGAAGGTAGTTTATGATATATTTGTTTTAAAGAAACAATATCATGTCATATTTATAATATTTAATCATTATTTCCATAATTTTTAGTAGCTATGTTAGTTGGTGATGGAAAACAAATTACATCGGTTCATGAGGTGATAATATATTGTACACACAAAGAGATGGATTTGTTTCCCATTTGATGGAGAAGATATGGATAAATAATATTAAATAAAGATAATAAAATCTCAATATATGGGATACACTGCTTTTATTTTAGTTGAGGTTATAAGGCAAAATTTATGGTGGTGAATTAATAATGAAAAAGAAAGAGCTTCTTCAAGATGGTTATATTCTCTTAGAAATCCAAAAAATAATTCTTTTTATTATAGGAAATAGAAATATTCTAACACAAGAAATTTATCAAGTGGCCTAAAATAATGAAATCCAAGAGCATCCCCCCCTAACAATTATCACCCCTCTAGGGGAAATGATCTCAAACTAGAGAATAAAGTAATGTTTATAGTGTGTGATTTCAGAGAAGAAATAAAATCTACATCCTTGTTACCCTCCCACCAGTTGTGGAAAACACTCACCTGAATATTAATGAAACTTCAACACTAAATGATTGTTTAATAGATTGACTAGGGTACCCTTCTATTGTCTTTCAAACATTCATAGGGGATTGGTGATTGAATTTAAATAACTTCAAAGATAACATTCTTTTGTTGACAAATTCAGAGACCCGTGGGGAGATCCAAGGCTCCCTCTTGGAGAGAGTATCCCTATCCAAATAAAGAACTGAAAACAAAAATGATAGAACCAATTGAATCTTGGACCACACCTCCTCCTCTATCAAACCCTAACAAGCAAGATACAATAGTATTCAGTTTATGATCTAATGAGTGAGGATGTCACCCAACCCAAAGCCCCTTCCCACTACTACTATATAGAGGGGGGTGGGGAAAGTCACCTTCATGAAGATGAATTAGAGTGGAAACATCATCCCAATTATTCATAAGCTTAATCAAGTCAAGTGAAATGTTTTTTCTGTGACTAATAAGGAATTATTCATAGTTCTGAACCTCCTAAAAAAGAATGGAATTTCATTCCCCCTAAATACACCAGAAACTTGAAAGCAGAACAACAACTCTTTCCTTAATTTTTAGACCTTCATTACCAATTCAATTAAACCATTGCATAATGAAGTTGAGACCTATAAGCTCTGGGGAAGAGATACCTATAAATTCTTCAAACTATCTCAAAATTGTGCAATCCCAATCGGTTTAAAAAAAGTAGTGACCAAGTGTCTCCACAATGCAATTTTTCACCATGAGCATCTCGAGTCCAATTGTATTACCATGCATTGAATGTTATCATCAGTAGCTATTTCTTGGTACTAGATTCTTCACATCAAGAAATAAATATAGTAGGTATCTCCTTTATCTTATTAAGGGCCTCAAGATTAATATTTTTTGAAGTATACCACCTATAGGATGTGAATAAGTATATTAAGAATAGACACTGGTAGGGTCTGGTCAAGATAAATAACATCAGTGGTCTCAATAAATGAGGGTATAGGGTGACTTTTATATTTAGGGTCAAGGATATTTTAGAATCTACTAATTTTTTTTGTAAAATAATAAAAGACGGTAAATTAATTACTAATAAAAATTCATGAAAAATTACAATAGAATATGTTACTAAATGAATTGGTTCTAAATATTCCCATAAACCTTTTTAAAAAAATTTAATTTGAATAAATACAACTATTTATTTGTTTAACCCCCATTGTGTACCTATTTTGACATTAATCTGATTAATTATTTTTTACTATTTTACTATTAAGTATGAAAAAAAATTAGTTGATATTATTAAATAATATTATATATTATAATTCCAAAAAATTTATCATTTTTATCAAATTCAATCCACAGAAGTCAAAAAAAAATTAATTCTAGAATGATACTACAAAATGTGTTGAAAAAATAGTTTTTCAAGAAATACATTTGTAAAAAATAAGTTAGTGTTATATTAATTATATGATTTTTAATCATTATTAGATTGATTTAAATTCATATATTTAGATATATAATCTATAAATTTAATTTAAATCATTCATAATTAGTTATTATATTAATTTATTATAATGGGTAGACATTATGTATTTTTAAATAAAATAGTTTTCTAAAAAATGTCTATTTTGAATCAAAATTTTCTTATATTTATTTCAATAAATTTGATAGTTAATAAATTATTAATTAAAAATAAATTAAAATAATATTATAAATAATATTCTGAATAGTAATATTCTTAATTTTCTATTATCTACAACATCTTGATCTTAATGGAAAAAATTAAAACAAAATCGTTCTAGGTGTATTTTGATGAAGTATCTTCAAAATGAATATTAACCTTATTAAAATAGTCATTTTTCATGAAAAAATAATATATTCATTATATTATTGTTTTATTAAAATATAATTTTAAATAAATATAAATGATACTCAGGTGTTACAACATCATGAAATAATATAATGAACATGAACTAAGATTTTGGAAAATATTCATTAAAAACTTAAAAGCATAGTTTTGTAATAAAACCCTTTTATAACCTTTTGAAACCAATGAACCTATGAAATTAAGAACATAAAAAATACTCATAATATACCACAAGTATTAAAAAATGAAAAATATTATATCTTAAGAGTCGGTATGTAAACCATATAAATGAACAAATTTTCATCAATTCAAATATGTCTCGAAGATAGATTTTTGAGATGAGAAACCGTTGAAACTCTGACACTTAATGAATCAAAACTACATTGAATTAATAAACATAACATGATTCTTTAAAACCAATTATTCCAATTAAATAATTTGGTAAATAAATACATGGGGAAGTAACTAAAAAATATAAAATAATTCATCATTTACAAGATGAATTATGTATCAAAAAATTGAAATTCATTCCATTAATACCATTTCAGATTTTATAAAATTTGATTCTATATATCAGGAAAGATGTATTATCCCATGTTTTTCAACAGTGATAATTTATGATGGAATTTGATTTTTACCTTTTCGGTGGATGGTTTAATTATTAAATTGAGCTTTAGAATGTGAACTAAAACCTTTGTACACTTTAAATTTTTTTTGGGGTGTGTTTGTAGTCTCAGGAGGTATCTTGAGAATTGTGTTGTGTTTTTAAGGTGTTTGGATCCAAAAGATCAAGTTATAGAAAATGGTTGAAAGAGGTGCATAGTATAACAACTCATGACTTACATAAATTTATTTTACTTCAAAATTTATGTATATTCATTACAACATATAATTAATCCAAGTCAATGCCTTTTAGGATTAGTGTCTTTAGAAATTAGGAAACATAAACAAATGGTTCATAAAAAATCTACATTATCTCCTAGTTATTTATTCATAACTATACACCTTTTGAAATATATTACTCAATACTGTTATTCATGACCCGGGGGAAAGAAACATAAGAAAGGGATAGCACAAATGTTCAGTAAGTGTAAAAAAGAAAAATATCCATCATATCGTAATTATAATACATAAGAACATAACAATTAGAAGACGTATCATGCATATGAAATATCATGATATCATGTCATTAGATAAATTTTCATAAGAATTAATTGACATAATCCAAAAATTCAAAACATAAGACATGAGGTTTTGTGTTATACACATAAGCCTATAAAAGAATTTTATATTAGTCAGGACTCATTTCAAAGACCATCATCGTGGATAAAGTCCATTATTGAAATATATTTACTTTCCATTCTAGCCCTATATTATAGAATAATTTTAACTTTACATTATTATCATGTATATATATTGATATATAAATCTTTACCTAATGTATTTGTGGGATATATAGGTCCCACCCATCTCAAAATGAAATCATTCTTACTTGTTCCACAAAAACATAAACCATTTATCATAGCATAACCTAAGAAATAAAAAATGGGTTTATTAAACCTAATTCCATCATAATCCATATAAAATAATTGGATTTCATAAAAATAATTCCATCATAAACACAATAAAATCAAATTAATAATATTTATTGAAATATAAACCTATGTCAGCTTATAATGAAAATAATTTTTATAAAATAATGGAAATTAATTCTTGAGGAAAATATCCTTTCTTCTTCAAAAATGTTTTATGTTCTCAAAATGCCACACAATTTTGATAGAAAATTATTATATTGAAAATAAATTTTAATCTTAATATAAATAAGGTGTTATGAATTTGAATTAATCCATTCATTTTGTATGAGTTAAAAAATATTATACTCGTACTTTTTTCCAAAAAGTCAATAAATTACCTTGTATCGATTTTTTTTTTCCTTTCATAGCACTTAGT
Organism: Viscum album; assembly: GCA_963277665.1. Classification (NCBI taxonomy): domain Eukaryota; kingdom Viridiplantae; phylum Streptophyta; class Magnoliopsida; order Santalales; family Viscaceae; genus Viscum; species Viscum album. The sequence goes on from OY728128.1 coordinate 661,868,700, forward strand.
AAAATTTCACAAATGGTAAAAACTGACTATAAAAAAATTTAGAATATTTGAGATAGTATTAAATATTTAAGGAACGTTGATGTGGATGATAAACATACCCCAATAAATAATTACGTATAAGCAATCACGGAAAATAATGAGAATGCAAAATTATCCCTTGCCATAGGTACGATATCCTTATTATATATTTGAAACTCATGTATAATGATTTAAATAATTTTATTGACTTATTCTAGAATAAAAATAATTTTTATGATATCAAATATGATTATATTGTCATCCATTTGTAAGTAACATGTCATTGCCAATCGTTATTCAGATATTTACAGTTTTTTGTTCTTATGCAAGCCTTGTCAGATAAGTTCATGTTCCACTTGTTAGGTTACAATTATATCATTTAAAGAATTATATTATTATAATATATATCATATATATTCATTCCATTCATGTATATAATTTTGGTTTAATGAAGATCATGTAGAATAAATCACATCCCAACATGGAGATGGTAGGTCGTATGTACACACTAGCGGCGATATCATTCACTTAATTGTTAAATGGTTTGAAATTGGATGGAATATTAATTATAAATAATAATTATTATGTTATATTTATTATTTAAATCCATCATAATCGTCATTATACCCATACAAATAATATATTGTTGAATAAAAAATTACACCATGACGTGGAGATAGTAAGCAGTATGTACACATGCATGGTGATATTGTTATTCATAGGATGGATAAAAGGAGGTATAAGTTTGTACCGTAATTATAATAAAATATAAAAATTTATAAGATATTGGATATATTACTTTATTATGGAAACAACATAAGAATCAGAAGTATAAGAAGGAAAAAATTCTGAAAGATGTGATAAAACACAACTACAAATATGGCATTTATCAGTGCTAGAAAAGGGAATTAACAGTGTCTAAAAAAGAAATTTTATTCAAGGTGAAGATAAAGGGGTGGTACTTTTTATCAGTGTTTAGAAAATTTCTAATAAAATCCCCTTTTATCAGTGCTAAAAAAGCGCTGGTAAAAGGTAAAAAATATAAAGAATGTATAAAAAAATATATTTCTTCATTTCGGGGAGGGGCTTTAACAGAACCCCACCACCAACACCCAATCCCACACACCCCAGCCATACCCCTAGCCTTTAACAATGCCCCTACACACCTTTAATAATGATAAGACTAATTCTTCACCCACGAACAACCCATACCTCCATCGAGATTCGAACTTAGGACCCCTCACATGCGCGCCTAAAACTTTTCCACTCATCCATTTCGCTTTGCCCTCCATTTATTGATATATATATATATATATATATTGTTATAGTTATTCATATATTAATATAAATATATTTAGTTTATATTAATACATATATATTTATTCATATATTAATATATATATATATATCTGTTTATTAATATATATTTATATTTATTTATATATATATAGTTATATTTATTCATATATTAAGATTGATTCATATTAATATAAATATATTTAGTTATATTAATACATATATATTTATTCATATAATATTATATATATTTATTCATATATTAATTTATATTTAGATTTATATATATATATATATTTAGTTATAAATTTTTACCAGTATATTTATTTGTATGTTAATAAATATTTAAAAGATTAGTTCTAAATACATTTTTAAAATATGCTTTTAATGTATGTTTATAAATAAATAAATACAAACATACATGACTATATACAACACACACACACATAGAGATACACACACACAGAAACACACATAGACACACACACACACATATATATTTATGAATAAATACATATATATATGTGTATCTGAAAAGCCATAGAAAGTTAAAATTCCCTTTACATCTAATCCAAAAATTTGTTTCAACTCCACAACCAGTCAAATTAAAGAAACTGAAACAATCATAGAAGTGATATGTGGTAAAAGCCTAAAGGACGTACGAATCAGATGTTATAACTATTTGAAAGTAAAAAAATTGGGGTATCCCGACTAAAAACCTACTTTTGGAGGACTTTTGGGACTTTTGGGCCTCAAAAAATGTGTCAGAATATTACATTTGGTCACTAGCATGTAGATCTTATCGTAAGATTTGATTTGATATGATGTAGATGTCAAACAGACCCTCAGATCAAATGTTAGGGTCGTTTGAAGTTTGAGTTACATTTTCAACTTATTTTTGATCTTTTATTAATTATTTGGATTTTTTTGTGTCTTCAAATTGTTATTAAATTATTATTAATTGATAATAATTATAAAATTATTAATGGATAATTTTTTTAAAATATTTTAAATCCATTTTCACTAAATTTATTATATATTAAATTTAATAGTCTATTTATAGTTATCTAAATCATATTTAAAAATATATATTATATTTATATCAATATAAATATACTTCTATAATAATATATTATTTTTCATGATTTTTTTTAAAAAAAAAATTAGCATTAACAGAAATCACTAATAAAGCCTCCCATTTATCAGCGCTACTAAGAAAAGCGCTCATAAAGGGGACCCCTTTAACCGCACTAAAAAGGCGTTGTTAAAGGGGTGGGGGGGTTATCAGCACTAAAAAAAGTGCTGATAAAGGGTCCCTTTTAACAGTGTATTTTTAGTGTAGTTAAAAGTGCCCTTTATCAGCACTTTTTTTAGCACTGATAAAGACCCCCCTATCAGTGCCTTTTTTAGCGCCGATAAAGGGTGACACTATAGATACCCAATTTGGTGGTAGTGAAACAATTACCTCTTTTTCAAGTATCTCTTTTTGATTTTCAAAAAAGGTCTCATTAGGATGGATTATTTCCAAAATTTCATCCTACAAGATGAATTTTGGGATTTTGGGAGAGGAAATGAGCAGGGGATGGTAGAGAAAAATGGGTTTAGAGGTGTTATTAAATGAGAAGGAGCGGTGTCCTTTTATAAGAGAGGGGAAGGGAACCTTCAGAAATACGAATAATATTAAATTATTATAAATTAATTTTTAACTTAAATTGGTCCAAAATGGATTGTTTAGAAGATAAGATGAGTATGGGTCTAAATAACCTCAACCAATAAACTTTATAAATGTTTTTATTTTAGTTTAAACCTTATAATTTCGATATATCCATATTTAATCTATTTAATTTTAATTATGGTAATATCATTCTGAATATTTAATGGTTTTAAATATTCACTTATATGGTGTCAATTGACCATAAATGGATATTTAATGAAATTTTATACCTTATTATTATCATTTTTTTATTTTTAAATATTTTTATGATTTTTAAATAATTTAATAAATTGTTATTTTTATAGAATATCAATAGTATCAATTTGAACACGATTAATTTCATTGATTTTAAATATACTCCACACTGAATTTAACTTCAAAAAAATCTTTTAATATACATAGAAAATTTCATTATAACATGTAGAATTTATTTAGAATCTTCATTAATTAAAATTATATTTATTTTAATACTTTTAATATCATTTGTTTGATATTTCTATTAATAGAATAATTTTTGTTTCACCATTGTGTCATTATTAATGGTAATTATTTAATTTCTAAAAATTGTAAAAAAAATTCTAAGATGTCGATAATTATTTTATCTTTCCATAGAATACCTATAGTATATGTTATCTCTTTCTTATCCGTATATTAGAATTAATATACTTATATTAAAAGAGAGTGTTCAATTTTTTCATATTCATTCATTTTAATAATATTAATATCATATTTATGGGAAAGTGGCCATTAAGTGGTTATATTTCGAAAAAAAGATAATAAGTGTATAAATTAATCATAAAATTGGATTTTTTTAGGTGTTAAGGTAATTTTATAATATTATTTTTACCTTTAATTACCTGATTTACCCTTAACCGTGGCAATAAAATAATTGCTAAATTCATTATTCATAATGTCAAAATAAATAAAAGTAACCTATTAATTTATTTTAGACCCAGTAATTCCAAATATGGAATCAATTTTTAAAAATTTTAAACATTGAAGTTACAGTAATTAAATTAAAATCAATCCTATTTCCAGAAAGAGAGAACGAGTTTTAAAAGCTAAAACATTGAAACTAATTGAAATGTTTTTACATCTAAATTTAATGTAAAATTAATGATAATGGAATATTGTGTCAAAATATTAATTTAAAATGGCTTCTCCATTTAGAGTCGTAAAATTACCCATTTAAAGAAAATATAGGTTTTTATACATCAAATAGGGTTTATTCATACATTATGAATTAAATATCCATTGGATGAATAAAAAAATATTTTATTAAGTGTATAACATATATATATATATATATCTGTAATTTCATTACCAAAAGTAATTCACTCAAAAATAATAATATCTAATTGATTTATATTTTTCATAAATAATTGATAGCCAATGAATTCACAATGAATTTTTATATGTTAGTTATACTAATTCCTGTTAAACTAACAACAATGATATAATGGTAATTTTATACTAAGGGTGTCTCAGGGTTTGTTTAAACTCACAATTGTGTGCAATTAAAGCTACTAAATAATTAAAATTACTTAAAGAAAATATTTCATAAAAACATCCATGTGTTACATTCTACAACCTTAAACTGAATTTCACCCTCAAAATTTGTCTCTTATAAAAAACTCGATGTGTATACCTCTCCATCATCATATCCTTAAGTTCCCACAAATATTCTTTAAATTATTGGTTCCTCCATAAAACTTTAACCAAGCGAGTGGTATTGTTTCATAGAACTTTTTCTCTGTGATCCAGAATATCTATCAACTCTTCTTCATAAGAATGATTTTACTCCAATGCTAATATTTTGGAGTTTAGTACATGTGAAGGATCATCTGTGTACTTTCTCAAGATATATACATTTAACACATCATGAACTTGAGAGATATTCAGTGGAATCTCCAATCGGTAAGCTACCTTCCCAACATGATCCAGAATTTCAAAAGAACTGATATACCTAGTGCTTAGCTTTCCCTTCTTTCCCAATCTCATTAATCTATTCTAGGTAGATATTCATATAAATACATTTTCATCCACTGCAAACAATAGGTATTTTCTTCAGTTTTTAGCATAAATTCTTTTTGACTATGAGCTTCTCTTATGTGTTTTTCTAATAGATCTGAACTTTTTTACCATTTCATCAATAATATCATGTCATAATAGCTTCCTTTCCAAACTTCATTCCAAAAAGTTGGTGTTTTTTACTAATTTCAATAGGGATATTAATAAGAAGCCATTAGAATACTAGTGTTAATGCTATTTTGTAAGAAAATCCCACCAAAGGTGGGTTTTTATCCCATCCTCCTTATAAATCCTTAGAGAAATATCTTAACATGTCTTCTAGATTTTAAATTTTCCTCTCAGTCTGACTATATTTTTGAGGATGATAAGTAGTGATGAAACTTAACTCTATATCCATAAAAAGCTAAAGACATCACCAGAAGGTCAAGGTAATCCCCATATCCTGATCAGATATAATCGAAAGTGTTACTCCATGAAATTTTACCACTGTATTTACGTATATCATGACAATATGACCAAGTGGGAAATCATCTCTAATAGAAATGAAGTGTGCTGACTTCATAAGGCGGTTTACTATAACCCAGGTAGCATTATTTCCATTGGATGTTTTGGGATGTCCAACAATAATGTTCATAGTGATGTTTTCCCATTTCCATTCTTGTATGGGTAATGATTGTAACATCCCCATAGAATCTTATCTCTCATAATTGACTTGTTGAAAAACCAAGCATCAAGAGACATTTTCAGTAATATCTCTGTTAACATCACTACACTATAAATACTCTCTCAGGTCCCTTTGAATATTTTTTCTTCTAGGGTGAATAGATAATGAATAACTATGATCCTTATCCAATATATTATTCTTTTATTATTTTATGGGATTAATAAAACCCCGATTTCTGAATATTATTATTTAATCACAATCATGGTTGAATTCAAAAAAATTTCTAACCATATTTTTAAGATCTACATCTTTCCTCTATGCCTCCTTAATCTTTACCTTTGTAGATGACTGTACATTCCATTTTTTTTGTGATCATCATCATGGATAGGATAGAATGGCATTGTTGATTCAAATCATCTACCATCTTGTTCTCTTTCCCAGGGTGGTAATGTATTGAGCAGTCATAATTGTTAATCGACTACAACCATCTTCTTTGATGCATATTCAAATAATTTTGTTTGAAAATATACTTTAAACTTTTATGATCTATATAAATATCACACCTTTCACCATAAAGATAATGCCTCCATATCTTTAAGGAACGATTACTGAAGATAACTCCAAATCATGATTTGGGTAATTTTACTCATGGATTTTCAACTATCATGAGGCATAAGCTATCACCATATCATTTTCCATGAGAACACATCCTAGTACCTTCATGGATGTATCACTGTAGATAACAACTATTTCTCCACTAAAAGGCAGTGTGAACACAGGTGCACTGGCTAACCTTATTTTTAGCTCATTGAAATTCTTTTCACATTCCTCCATCTATACGTACATAACTTCTTTTCTAGTCAAAATTGTGAGTGGATTAGATAATAGTGAAAAATTATTCACAAAATGTCAATAATATCCATCCAAACCATGAAAACCTTGGATCGTGGTAACCTTTTCTAGTCTCGACCAGCTTTCAACAACTTTTTTATGGATCCATAGATATCCCCTCTCTTGAGAATATGTGACCATAAGATAAAAATTTCTGAAGACAAAATTCACACATGGTAAATGTTTCATAAATATTTTCCTTTCTCAGGGTCTTTAGTATAATTTTCATGTGGTCTTCATGTTCTTCCTTACTCTTCAAATTGAAAATAATATCATCTATAAATACTACCAAAAACTGATCAAGATAGTCTCTAAAGAAACTATTCATTATATCCATAAAGATAGCGAGGGAATTAGTAAGACCAAAAGGCATCACAACAAATTCATAGTGTCCATACCTTGTAAATAGTGTCGTCTTTGGTATATACTCATTCTTGACCCTTAATTGACGATATGTTGAATAAAGATCATTCTTGGAAAATTATTGAGCTCCACATAGTTGGTTGAATAAGTCATCAATGAGGGTAAAAAGATATTTATTCTTCATAATGATCTATTTAGGTTCTTGATAATCAATGTAGGGTATCATTGATCTATATTTATTCTTAACAAACAGAACAGGTTATCATCAAGGTGATGCATTAGGGCATATGAATCCCTTATCAATATTATCTTTGAGTTATTTTTTAATTCATGCAACTCAATTGGGGAAATTCTATAAGGTGTATTTGAAAAAGTCATAGCATCTGATATGAGTCCTATTTAAAACTTAACTTCACAATTTTGTGAAAAAACTGGAAATTACTCCAGAAAGACATCATCAAACACCCATTCAATGGGTGTATTATTAATTGTGAGTTTCTCCCCAACAATTTGAGATAAATAACCTTCATGTATAGAAATAAAGACCCATAAGATGGATGAAATTTATACTATAAGGTTATATTCATCCTTTCATCGATAGATGATCATATATTGATCTAGAATATGAAATGTGACTACCCTTCCTTGAAAATTATAAGAGATCTTTATAGGGAAAGCCAATCCATGCCAAGAATCACATCAAATTCCACTACCATAAGGATCACTAGATTTATAGGAATCACTTTCCCACAAAATTCAACTAGACAAGAATTATAATCTTTTGATGTAACAATTGTGTCGTTAGGATTTGTCACAGATAACTCAATATGTAATTAATGTAGTAATATGGTGATACCCTTAGAAATCTATTTTTAAATAAAATAGTTGGTGGATCCAGAATAAAATAAAACATTTTATACTTTACAGTGGATTTTAAGTGTACCTTTCACCACTTCATTATCATACTTCACATCGCCAATATTGATTTCATTTGACTTTCTTTGGTATTTGGTATTAAAATTTTGCAGAAATTGATCATCATCAATAAATCTTGGATTAGGGAAATGATTGGAATAATTTCCCATTTCCGTTCACCTATAGCATTGATGTGTAATAGGTTCATTCTATGTATCCTATTCTCTATTCGCATCATTAGACATCTTTTTTCCATAAATTTGGATTTCAACTACAAGATGACATTATTTTCCACACATAAAACATTTATTAGTCACTTTAAGACAATTTACTCCATGTTTCTTTCCACACATTGAGCAGAAGTGAAAACACATCTTCTTCTTAGTGTATTCAATAGGGTTTCTTTTGAATTCAATTTTTTTATTCTTATCAAATCTGTATGACTGATGGCTTACTCCAATATCCATATCAACCATGAGAGCATGTCAAATGATTTCATTGTATCTATTAATGTCTGTTATGGATAATTCCCTTATGAGACTTGGTTTTAAACCACTAAAGAATTGATTAATTTTACTCTCATGTTGGATAATAATTTCATAAGTGTTCCTTTCAAGTATAGTAAAATTTTCATTGTCGGTACCAAAAGATTAATCATCCTTTTTCTTAAGTTCAAAGAACTCCTATATATTTGTTCAAAAAATATGAAGAAACTACTTTTTGAAAAATAAGTTCCCAAACTCATCCCATTACATGGACTAAATTTCATATCTTTTTCTCATATTCTTGATAAGATTCCCCCATTGATCAACTTCACCTTCTGAACCAGAAACTGCTAAGATGGATTCATCATGTTCAGAAAATTATAGAACAAAAAATATCATTTTAGTTGTACTGATCAATTTTTCAGCCACTAATGGATTAGAAGACCCACTGAAAGAAGTTGGATTCTACCTCAGGAAGAAATAAAAATAATGCTACTCCCTCCATTGCTCATTTGGATCTCCTTCACGGCTCATAGCTTGGGAAATTTCTATGAGAATTTCTATAAGAGTTTTCATTCTAACTCTCATAACATTTGTTTTCTTAGGAGGACAATCATTACATTGCATGTCGCATTCAGCATTAACATGGTTCTTTTAGGTTCCAAACAATGGATAAAACCAAGAAGAATAGTTTGAAAAACACTAATCATAATTGGAAATATACCTAATCAAGAACAAAATATTAATTTATGACACTTTAGGTTTTATAATTGGATATTCATTGTCATTTTTAAACACTAATATATTAACCTATACTTAGACATATCCACGTGGTTGTTACTAAGTATTTCTCATCCTAGTTTCCAAATGTTAACTATAACATTCCTCTAATACCAACTGTAATGAACCATTCTATACCTACATTTATATTACATCTAAATTAAATTATATTCATTATATCATATAATAAATCCCTGAAATGTTCGTATAGTTATAGTTTCTTTAGAAGCTTCGAAACACAAACAACTTGTTCATAAAACATCTACTTTGTCTCCCACATATTTATTCATAACTAGAATCATTTTTCACATATATTTCTTAATAACATTCTTCATGACCTAGGAAAAATAAACATATAAAAGGGTGATCTCAAATGATTAGTAAGGGTACACAAGTAAAATATCAATCATAATAATATGACATAAGAACATGATAATTGGAAGTATTATCTTGAATATGATAGATCATGATATAATTTCATGGGATAAAAGTTCATAAGAATTAATGAACCTAAACCAAAAGTCAAAACATAATACATGATTTTTTGTGTCATACACATACGCATAGAAAGCCTTTTCATATTATTCAAGCTCATTCCTAAGACCATCATAGCAGACAAAGTCTATTACTGAATTGGGTTTACTAGTTGTTCCATCCCTATATTACTTACCTAGATTTACATGCCATTCTAATCATGTCTATCCCAGGAGATATAATTATTTAATCAATTCATTGGAGGGAGATATAAGTCCCACCCATATCAAAACTAAACGATTCTTACATGTGCCACAAAAACATAAACAATTCATCATAGCGTATCCCAAGGAACAAAACATGTGTTTTTAAACATCATTCCACAATAATCCATATAAAATAAATGGATTTCATAAAAATAATTACATATTATACACAATAAAATAAAATTAATAATAGGGATAGAAACATAACATTTTTTTATCGTATAAGAAAAATAATTTTTATAAAATTCTTGAAATTAATTCCTAATGAAAATTTCCTTTCTTATTCAAAAATATTTTCTTTTCTCAAAATGCCACATAATTTTAAAATAAATTAATTTAATTGAAAATACAATTTAAATCTTGTAAATGAATCTTCAGGGAAATAAGGATTTATGAAAGTGTAAGAATCCATTCATGCATTAGATGTTAAAAAAACATTTTCCTCGTACTTCTTCCAGAAAAGTTAAAAAAGTACCTTGTATCGAAAAACGAAAAAATATTCCTTTCATACAATTTAATAAAATTCCAAAAAATGGTAAAATTAACTTTAAACAATTTTGTTGGAATATATATAGTATTAAATATTTATATAACATGTATGTGGATGATAAATATACCTCAGTAAATAATTATGTATAAACAATCTCAGATAATAATGAGATTGCAAAATTATCCCTTACCTAAGGTATACTATCCTTCGTATATACCTGAAACTCATTTATAATGATTCAAATAATTTTATGGACTTATTCCAAAAACATAAAAAGATTTATGATATCATATATTATTATATTATCATTTATTTGTTTGTAACATTTTGTTGTCACTCGTTATTTGGCTATTAACTACGTTTTGTTCTTGTGTAAGTTTTTTAAGATAAGTTCATGTTCCAATTGTTATGTTATATGTATTTCATTTAAATAATTATATTAGTATAATATATATCATGTTAATTCATTCCATTAATGTATATAATCATGGTTTAATGAAGATCATGTATAGTAAATTGTATCGCATCGTGGAGATGGTAGGTCGTATGTACGTACGAGTGACAATATCATTCACTTAATCGGTAATTTTATGGAATTGTATGGTATATTAATTTTAAATAATAATTATAATATTATATTAATTATTTATATCCATTATAATCAACATTATATCCATGAAAATAAATTATTTTTGAATAAAAAATTACACCACAGTGTGGAGACGGTAACTCGTACGTACGCACGCATGGTGGTATTATTATTCAGAGGCTGGATAAAAAAATTATAAGCTTGTTCCATAATTATAATAATATCTTAACAGGTATAAGATACTAGATTTATTACTTTATTAAGGAAAAAAAATAATAAGAGGAAGTATAATAAGAAAATAATTTTGAAATAGGTGATAAAACAATTACCTCTTCTCATGTATCTCCATTTAATTTACACAAATGATCTTTCTATGATGGTTTTCTGCCCAAAGTGTGTCCTCTAGAATGAATTTTGTTATGTTGGGAGAGGAAATGGGTTGGTTTTGGCTAATAAAAAGTGCTTTAGAGGTGTTATTAGAAGTGAAGGAGAGGTTCCCTTTTATAAGTGAGGAGTGGGCATCTTTAGAAATACCAAAACTATTAAAAATAATAAAAATTATTTATTAAATTTAAATGGATCCAAATTGGATTATTTAAAATCAAAGATGACTATGGGTCGAAATAATCTCAATCATTAATCTTTAGAATTGTTTTTCGTTTATTTTAATCCTTATAATTTTTTTTATCCTTAGTTAATCTATTTAATTTTCATTATGTTAATAACATTATAAATATTTAACAGTTCGAAATATTTAATTATATGGTTTCAATTGATCTTAAATGGTTATTTTATGAAATTTTAGTACTTATAATTATCACTTTGTTATTTTCAAATATTTTTCTGATTTTTATATAGTTTAATAAAACGATATTTTTATAAAATATCAATTTTGTCAATTTTAACACTATTTATTTCTTTTATTTTAAATAAAATCCACACAGAAGTTAACTTAGAAACAAATAATGGAATATACTTAAAAAAAGTCATAATCACCTATAAAATTCATGGATAACCTTAATTAGTTAAAAATATATTTATTTTAATATTTTTAAAATCATTTATTTGATATTTCTATTAATAAAATAATTTATGTGTCACTTTTGTGTCTTCCTTAATTGTAATTATTTAATTTATAAAAATTATAAATAAATTAAAATTATGTATGAAAATATTTTATACTTCTACATAATACCTATAGTTTATGTTATCTCTTTCTTATCCCAATATTATAATTAATATACTTATATAAAAAGAGATTGTGACATTTTTTCACATTCATTGTTTTAATAATAGTATTTTCATATTCATGAGAAGTAGCCATTATGTGATTAAATTTACAACCATATATAATTAGGGTTGAATTTAATAATCCAATAGAATTTTTACAATTATTAAGGTAATTTTATAATATTATTTTTACCTTACCTGATTTACCCTTAACCGTTGTAATAAAAACAATTACTAATGTTTATATTCATAATGTTAAAAAAAGTCAACTGTAAAAATAATTTTGACCCACTGATTCTTAGTATGGAATATATTTTAAAAAAAATTAAACATAGAAGATTTATTAATTAAATTAAAATTAATCATGTTGTTAGAAATAGAGAAAGGGTTTTATAAACTAAAACATTACAAAAGATTGGAATGTTTTTACAACTAGATTCAAGGTAAAATTAATGACAATGACATAAATTATATTGAATGATAAAAATAAATTATACTTATACTTTAAAATGTACCAATTTATAATTTAACCCTATTAAATATTTCTATGAAAAAAGTTGTTTTCACATAAAATTTAGTGTATTTTTATTATTCATCAAAACATGAAAGTTATCAGAAATTATCTGAAATTCATCCAAAGTAAATTTTTATGTCCTGATTCAAAATAAAATGTATATATTTTCATATAAAAATTATTAATGTGTTGAAATATTAATTTTAAATAGCTTCACCATTCAATGGCATAAAATTACCCTTTTAAAAAATATATAGGTTTTTATAAATCAAATAGGGGTTATTCATACCCTATGACTAAAAAATAATTTGGATGGAAATAAAGAATATTTTATTTGGTATATAACATATATATACCACATTAATGTCTTTACCAATAGTAATTCACTAAAAAATAAAAATATCTAATTAATTTATATTTTTTATAAATAATTGATTGCCAATGAATTCACACTGCATCTTCATAAGTTAGTTGTATTTATTATCGCTAACATAATGTCTAGGATATAATGGTAATTTTATTATAAGGTCATAATTTGGTTCGTTTAAACTCATGATTGCATTCAATGTAAGTAATGAATAATTAAAATTATTTAAATAAAAATATTTCTTAAAACATTTGGGTATTACACATAGTTGGTGCACTATTAGTTTAACTATGAGGGTCAACTTTGTGGCTCCATTTCTTGAGGATCATAGTTTTTTTAAACAATGTGATCTCTTAGGAGGTCATGTGACTTGGTTTAGGTGTGCATGTGGTGACCCCCAAAGGATACACATTGTTCTCTAAAACAGTGCCCCAAGCCCACACCCTTATTTCCACATACCCAGTCGCAAAACAAGGTTAGGAACACAGTTTTTCTAATCGTTCAACCCAACCACGAAACCCTTTTAAAAGGGATATATTGGGGTAGTGAACCTTACACTTTTCGTTCACTTTTACCTAAAATCTTTATCTAAACATCACAATTTCTAAAAATTGTAAAAATAATGTTTCTACCCAACCTTATTTAAAGGGTTTACCCTTTCATTTTATTATTAGTCCTGAATAGTAGGGAGGTTCGATTGAGCCCCACATTCTATAATACTTCTATTGAGAGTTATCCTCTATCCATAATCCATTTCAGGTTTTAATCGTTACATTGGAAGAATTTTGGCGAGTCTATGAATCAACTTTCCTCCTTTTTGTGTTTATTTTTTCATCCTTGGAGCTGTCTTCATGTGAGTTAAGTTTCCCTATTTTCAGGGTGTTCAAACATTTATTAAATTCATCTAAAATTATCTCAAAATGATGATTTATATTGTAAAATTTTACCATCCTAGGAATGAGGTAAGTGGTCTATAGATTTTCCCATGAGATTCATCAATTTATAAATTAATCTATTGTGTTGTTCACTAGTATTTCCATGAGGCACCTCGTAAATATGAATTTAAGTATATAGATCCTAATGCATGAACTTATTAGCAATTTTTCTTAAAAATTTAACAATTTTAGGTGTTTCTACTCTTCTAGAATCATCATAATGGGATTTCTTTTATTATGTGGCCTATGCATCATTAGGGTAATGTAATCACACTTCTTGTGCATTGTTTTAAATGAGTATAATTATAATATGTTTCCTCATTTTTTTATCCTTAAGGGATTTTTAATTTAATATAACATATGGGTCTTATAAATTGAATCAAATTATATTGGTTTTTTCCTTTCACATGTTTTATAATAAAACCACCTTTTAGGCATGATGTCTTATCTATTAAAAATAGGGCTAATAAATATGAGTTGAGAAAGAAGATGAAAAGAATTCTTAAGTACACTGAACTTTATATGATGATTCAAAAGAATAATGGGCATGGCCGTATTTTATATACATGAGTTGTGTTGTAATTTTTATGATTATTAAATCCTTATAATTTAAAATAAATGATTAAATGTACTTTATTTCACTATGAGAAATACTCAGGTACCTTTTTACGAATCAGCTTGGACGGGCTTATAGGATGATAGAGATCATATGTAACTTGGGAGATACTTGGGATTAATTTTTATACAAATCTAAGGACGAGATCATATTTTAATTGATTTATATTATTCCTAGATTGATACGTGGATCCCTTTAAAGTAATTAATTATAAAAACTCTGAGGGATGTTTTTTTTTATTTTCTAGGAGTGATACTCAAATTTCCATGATGGAATTCCATGGATGGAATCATAGGCTGATTAATATTATTATACCCATTAGTGATATTAACACCCATAGTGATTTTCCTTTGATGGGTTCAATGTAAAATTTTTATATACCAAGTCTTGAGAGATACACGGTCCCCTGATGGTGTACCAGGGATGCACTCAGTGGTTTATTCTTTTATATCATAAAAAGACTAATATTTGGGATTCCTCTATACAGATCACCTAGGATGGACTCTAATGGGGATGGGTAATTAGAGTTCTCCTAGTGTGATACATGGGATTCCGTTTTATGGATATCCTTGGATGGTCCCAAGATTCATTCTTACTAACAAATTAGATAGATTTAGACACCATTGGTGTTATCCTAATAAGTAAATCTCACACAATTTTTTGGCCACCATTGCACTGGGGTACCTAAACATAGCTCATGATTGCATGTTTAGGTTCATTATTTTATTTTTTGATGTATTCTTGCACCAAGGGATTTTGGAGAACAAGATTGAGCCAAAGACTGTGATGATATTGGAGATAGACTTAAGGATTTTATTCATTTTATTGGACCAACACTATATTGGACTTGTTGTATGCTTACTTATTTAGTTATATAGCCCTATCTGAACATGAAATCAATATTATATATTTTTATTCATCTATTATATCATTTATTATAATATTCCACTATCATGTCCTTTATTTATATTTTTTTTTTGATTTTTACTAATGTTTTTATTATTATAATTTTTTTCTTCTAATTTTGATCATATGTGTAGAGTCTTTCTACCGTCAAATCAGTAGACCATCACTTCTATTCAGTATCCTGAGGCATATATAATGGCATGCTTGAGGTCATGTGATTGAGAAAATCATGGCATCATTTTAGAGGATTTTTATTAGGTTCAATATAAAGTGGTATCATAGTAGTTTCTTTTAATTTTTATTACTATTTTTGGGCTGGTAGTAAAGATAATATGATTGTGTGACACATGGTAAATAGACATGTCTTGGAGTGACCAAACCACACACAAGGAAAAGTCCAAGTTAAGAGGGATGTAATTTTTGTTCCTATTGTTCTTTGGTATAGATGATTTGGATTTCACATTGAGCGAATGGTGCAATTTCTGTTGTTATTGGCATATGATATTTAAATTATTTTAACCTAGTCCCAATAGGAAAAGGAAGTAGCATTATATCCATCATTATGGGAACATAGAGATTCATAATTCTGTCATTTTCCATGAGATGTAGGTTGTATTCGTAGATAACCAGATATATTAATTTGTAACTACATTATTATTCCATGATTCTTTGATATATTTAGCATGTCTCCAACACAAAATGTTTCCATTATTATTATTTCCAAGTCATAGGATTATTTATCATGTCTATATACTTACCATGATTTAGTAATGGCATTCCATGTTTCTATATAAATACTTGTTGTGGAGGCATTCGAAGTTACAATTTTGATATAAAATTGGTTATTAAAGTGTCAACATAAATATAAATGTTGTCTTACCATATCACTTGATTGTAAAACCTTAACTAACCGATAAAATCATGTTTGATCCTTGAACCTTTGGTTTCATGGGATGAAACATAATGGTTTCAATTAAATGGGAGCTAATTGTCAATCTATACAATGTATGGGTGCTTTATAAATTCGAAAATTGTGACCCACATTTTCAAAATATAAAATATAAACTTATTACTCCTTGAGGCCATTGTTTGAATTTAATATATATTTAATGTTTAATTTAAATTAATTGGTTTTTTATAGACCTTTTATATGACTCAACCCAACTAGGTTGGTGTTGACTTGTTATGGTTATGGGATAAACTACATTCAACCAAAGTAGGTTGTCCATGATAATAAATTCTTATTATAAAAAACTATAATGAATGTTTCATAAACTTAATATTTGATATTTTTTAGGATTCATTTGTGTGAACCTAGGATGGATTAATAGGACCCTCATAGGCCGCCTTTATTCTGTTATAACATAGTTTTAACCCATAGTTGTGTGTTTATGTTATATTAGGATGGTTATTTAAAGTGTATTCATCTAGTTATATGGTTTTTCATATAAATATATCGTGGAATATTACTTCAAAATTAACTATTTAATTAATAAAATATATCTTATCTTCTTTTGAGAATTATTATTTATGAGTACTTTATTAATTAATATTCCAATTACAACTTAATGGGTGTTTTCCTCTAAATATTGGAATTGAAATTTTATTTAACTAACCTGATTGTGAACGAATATGAGTAAATGAATGAATTTTTATTGGAATTAATAAGTTAAAATGACTAAATATGATAGAATTTGAGCTAAATAATAATATTTCCAATGATGTTTTATGAAACACTATTGTGTGACTTATGGAATTAGAAAGATAATTATGACATGAACAATTTTAGTTATAACTTGTAATTAATGTTTAAACTGATATTGAAAATGTTTAAACATAAAATTAAATTATGAAAATTGGATAAAATAAAACCTTAAAGTGGTTTTATTAGCTTAGACCCTTGAGTAAGGTTAGTTTGAATCTTTCCTGAGTTTTATCTTGGATAGAAATGAGAGTGTTTCCCATAGTCTTTTGTTTTAACCTAAGTGATATGAGGTAGATCATATTTACCTTTTCAGGGTGACCTATATATAGTGTTGATGCTTTATTTTTTTAAAGGGTCTATCCTGAGTTTGGTATCACCATTATATCTACAAAACCCTGATAAATTCTTGTGAATCATTTAAAAAGTGTGGTAACATTAAAGTATTGTTTGCCCTGGGTAGGACAATTCATTTCAAGAATTAATATTAGAATGGTCAGGTGGTCATCTGGTAATTTTACTCTTGTTAGGGATGATAGTGTTCTAAAATTCTAAGTTTTAAGGGATTATACATGCCCAGGGCATGGTCATCCATTAAGAAGGTCGTGTAACCTTTATTTTTGTTCAATGATGGATGAATCAATAAGTCATCATCCAGATTTATAGTCATATTGAATAATATTATTTTGGAATAGTAATTTTTATGGGCCATCAGATACTGGGACACATAAGGCTGATAAGCCTATGGATTTTATCGAGTGATATTTCATTATGTTAATTAAATACTCGGGTTTTATACATTGATACACATGATACCAGTTGAGTTAATAAAATGGTGTAGAAAAATACATGAGTACTGTGGAAATTGTTAAATCCATGAGCTATTATGATTTGATCATAGGTATTCTATAAGGTTGAGTTACCTGAGTTTTAAATGAATTATAACTCATTACAATGTTTTTTATAATGTTGTAAAAGGACTAGTTGTAGAAACACCACAATTCGGGTTGTTTTATATTTTAAGCCTGATGTTGTAGAGAACATAGACATATATTTGGAGGAGTTTCAAGAGGAAAACTATTGGTGAATATGAATTTGGTAAATTTTCAAAAGTTATTATCCTTCCCTTTCATGTTCATCCATGATAATAGTGTGTTTTTCCTGTCTTGGACACACATTCAGTGGTTGATGGTATGAGTTCCATTATGTGAGGTTTTTTTCTCAGTAAACAATGACTAAGACAATCTTATGGTGGGTAGCATCATTATGATCAAGTGGGAAACTGAGTCTTTACAATTAGATAGAACACAATAGTATATGACCATTTTAAAATGGTCAATTATTATTTTGAATTCCCAAGGGGATAGTGTGTTCTGAGCTATGTTAGTGATTACGATGAATTGTGATGATTATATAGTTGGTTGTGTGCACAACCATTGAAAATGTTGTTAGTCATGGATGGAAATTGGTGGTTATACTTGAGTAATCACATAATGCCTCATTAGTTAGGGTATTATGTTCATTTAATGATGACACATTAGAAGGCTCAGTCAAGCTATTTTATAGGAAATTGACGAGAGATTATCCATTTGTTCCTCTCATGTGTAGATGGAAGGGGTTGGTTGGAAACCATGTTGATCACTTCATCCTAAGTATGATGATAGAGTCTTAGTTCTTATTATAATTATGATAATCCACTTAGTTTAATCTTTAATTAGAGATGACCATGTCCACTATCTTGACATTATCTATGATACACTGAAAGTGTCTGTTATACATCAATCTAATGAAAGAAATAAAAATTATATTCAATTTCAATAAATAGAATCATTGGAAATTATGTTCTAAAAATGTGAATAATTATAGAGGAATAATTTCTCATGAGTGATACTTGGGTTCTCCTGTAATAACACCTTTAGAGGACTCACAGACACCCACTGGTTTTTTGACTAGATTTTTGTTGGGCTCGGTCATTGTTTTGTGTATGGATGTATCAGCTTTGAATTAACTTTTCTATTAGGAATGTCAGAGTATGGATGACCTTTTATTAACTCCTTGGACACCATTTTATGATTCCAAGGTTACCCTAGTCTTTATCCAGGATAGAATGGGATGTTTAAGGGTGAAAATCCTTGTGTGATGGATTGGGTATACATACATGTTCATGTTAGGAATGACAAAAAAATGGACATTATGGATTAATATATCACTGAAATATGGTTATGGGATTTGGTGGGCATGATCTATGTAAATGTGAGGTTCCTTAAGAGAATACATAATTATTTAGGATGTGATATTCTGACCATCTAATAAGATTTATTTTGAGAAATATTGGTGGAAATTGGCTCAACATTCTTAATCTTTTTCATTCAATGAAGTTGGTGGGGAACCCTTTGATGGAACATCATTGAGATGGGGCGAGTATTGCATGAGTTGTCCAACTTTTTTTTTGAAAAGTCAGCTTAACCAAGCCATTTGAGTCCAATTGAGATTCAATATTCTGATTAAATTAAGGGTCATTCCAAGAGAATAATTAGACCACTAATGTAATTTTAAAATTTAAAACTTTTCATGGTGGAGATATGGTGACTCGGAATTTTCCATTAAATGCTAGGGCCAATGGTTGAGAGAGCCATAGGTTGAATTGTTAAAGATACAATGAAGCAATTTTGTCCATATTTTAGTAGAACTGATTAATATTTTTTCTCAACTTTATAGTTATTAATATTATCATTTTATCTAGTTTTAATGACTTATGTACTATAGGATTAATGTGATGTTTGAAGGTGTGTTGGCCATTTGGAAGAGAAACATTACTATTTAAATGATCCTCCATAAACAGATTAGGTTATGTGTTGTATTTATTGTTTCCCAAAGTATTATTATGAATGAGAAGTTCTATGGTGGGATGTTTGTAGCACCCTATGTTTTTGAACCATGGAAATTTAAGATGGATTTTAAATTATCCATTTTAAGTGGATGGGTAAATTCCTTAATTGAGATTTGGAATATGAAATAAAACCATTGAACACATAAAATTTATTTTTTGGGTGATTTTGAAGTCTTATTACGTTTTCTGGGACTTCAGTTTAGTTTTGGAGGCATTAGGCTCATGAAGCTCTGTTTCTTGAAAAGGTGGAAAAAGACTCACTATTGGCACATGGTTAGTTTAACCATGTAGGTAAACTATGTGTCCCCATTTCATAACAACCAGGGTGTGTTTAAAATTTTTGAGGATCCCAAGATGCCATGTTGCATGGTTTAGGTTTTAATTGGGTGACCTACATGATATGCACATAGTTTTCCCAAACTATGATCCTAGCCCACACCCTTAGTGCCACTTAGCCAGTAGCTATGCACGGTTTGGCCCACAGCTTTCCCAACCACGCACCAATTTTGAAAGTGGTGGATTGGGGTAGCGAAACCCACACAGTTCGTGCACGGTTATCAAAACTATGTGTCCAAACCATCTGTCTCTTAAAAAGGGTAAATATAATGATTCTTTCACTTTTTTCATTAAATGGTCACCCATTTATTTTATCCCAATTGTTCACATGAAGTAGGAATGCTCATTCTCCACTTTCTATCCTCCTTCCATAGAGAGATATCATCCATCCCGACTCCATTCCATGTTTTTTACCAAGTTTTAAGCATATCAGTGAGTCCATGACTCCCCATTCATCAGTTTTTAGTTTCTTTTTCAATCTTTGGTGATATCTTTGTGTGAGATAATTTAATTTATTTTCATGTAGTTTTACCATTATTTTGATTCCTCTCATGCTGGATTATTCCAAATATCAACATTGGATGATTGGATCATCCTATGTATGAGGTAGGTGGTCTATAGTTTTTCCCAAAGTTTTTTAATTTTTAAATTATGTCATTGTTCCATGCACCAATATTTCCATGTGATTCCTATTAAATATGAATTTGAGTTTTTAGAACCTAATGAATGAATTGATTATCCATTTTTCATTAAAATTTAACTATATGAGGGTGTTATCCTAATCTAAAATTATCCCCATCAGATGTTTCTATTTTATTATGTGACCTATGCTTCATCTAGTTAATATAATCACCCTTACTGGGGATTGTCTCAAATGCTTATAATTACAATTTTTTATTTTTTATTCTTCATAAGGTATTTTGAATCAAATTTCATGTAAGTCTCATATAAATTGTATCAAAATATATTATTTTTTCCCTTTCCCCATTCTTAAGAAAAACTAACTTTGAGGTGCATTGTCTTTCTTAATAAGAAAGGGGATAATAAATATGAGATGATAAATATGTTGAATGGAATACTTAAGTATATATAATTTTCTATTATAATTGAAATATATAAAGGGAATTTCCCTATTTTTTTATACTTGAGTTATGAGAGAATGTTTTGGAATATGAACACTTTGTAATTGAAAATTAATGATTAGATTAATTGTATTATTCCTTGAGTGATAGTCTTGTTCATTTTTATAAAATTCCTCAGAAGGGATCATAGGATAATAGATAGTATATTTGTACCATGGGAGATACTAGGGTTTTTTTTATAGAATGATAATGAAGGTTTCATGGGATACTTTGTTTATATTATGCAACGATTTGATACTTGGATTCCCTTGTATGAATTCTTTGGATGATATCCTAGTGAAAGTTGTTTATATTTTCCATGTGTGATACTTTTATTCCCATGAAAAAATTCCTTGGACATGATCAACGGATAATTTAGATTATTATACCCATTAATGATACCTGGTCTGCTAGTGGTTTACCTTTTATGGGCTCAGTGGGAAATGTATTTATAGAATTAAATGGTTGATACTTGGTCCCCTAGGTGGTTCACCATGGACAAAAATAGTGTGTTATGACTTCATACCATACAGAGAGTGATACATTGGATTCATTTGTATAGATCTCCTTAGACATACTTCTATGGTGATGGGTAATTATAGTGCTTCTCATGGAATAATTAGGAATGTATTTTACATATTACCTTGTATGGGACCATGGTACCTTTTTCTTAATAATCTTAGTGACTCTTGTTTAACGATCCAAGTATTTCAAGTTTATCATTTTAGAGGACTTGTCTACCAAGACAAAGAACATTCTTGGGTTTGGTCTATATTTGTATTAGGCCCTTACGATGGCCCGTTTTTGTCCCCATGTGCATATTCCTAGAATGTTATATATATATATATATATATATATATATATTCGCATGCTATATATTAGTACAAGTTGATCATGTTCATAAATATTCTGTGTTATGCTGAATTAGGTATTGTCGGCCAGGTGTCCTGGAAGAACCTAATCTAGACTGGTTTACTTTTCTTTA
Source organism: Viscum album (assembly GCA_963277665.1). Lineage (NCBI taxonomy): Eukaryota > Viridiplantae > Streptophyta > Magnoliopsida > Santalales > Viscaceae > Viscum > Viscum album. Next base: position 661,891,278 of record OY728128.1, read on the forward strand.
TTATTGATTTACATGTAATATATGCACCCTATTATATTTTTTATTCCTGGACTGGATATATTTATACACTATTGGTGGTCGAAAACATAGTTTATCTCACACCATTCTTGGGATGTTGTTCTAATGGGGTAATAGAATAGACCTCATGATTTCATATTCCAGGTCATTGGTCTACATTTGTATTGTACAATTTTACCTTGGGAGTTTAGAGAATAGGACTAAGATAAAGCTCAAGATTCCCTAAGGGATAGCCTTGGAAATTTTATTAATTTTTTTATAAATATACTATAGTGGATCACCTACTGTATCTTTACTACTTTTGTTATATATCCCCATTTGGACATGCATGCATCAATGTATATTTGGCTCTGGCTATTTTATCAATAATTATTATCTTCCATAGACCTATCCTTTTTTATGAATTATGTTATTGAGTCAAGTATTTATTATTATAACATTGTTCTACTATAGTCATGAGGGTATAATCTCCCTACCATACCACCATTATACTCTCATTTCTATTCTGTAGTTTTGACTTTAGGGAGGTTCACTTGAGGCCATGTGACCCACTAGCTCAGGGAACCGTTCTAGTGGAATTCAGCTGAGGATATTGAAAAATAAAGAAATCCAAAAGAAAATTAGATATCATAGTAAATGATTCATTCATGATATAATATAACAATCATAAACACATACTCCATGTCAAAGGAAGTAGGTTAATAATGCAATATATATATCAAAGAAACAATATTGAGATTAAGAATACATAAAATGAAAATATCTTTGAATTTAGAATTTAATATAAGATGCAATTATCTGTAATAATGGTAAAATTAGAAAATCAATTGTAAATAAAATGTAATATATTAATATTTAAATTCGTAATTGTTTTTGTATAACATATTCAATTTAGTAAAAGTATAACCCAATGAATGCAAATTAATTTTGTAAACCACATATCTTGAGTCCAAACATGTTATGAATGCCCTTCAAATCCAATATAATAAAATAATATTAATTATTTAATTATTATAGACCCATATCCATTTTTATTCAATAATAATCAATCCATTTATTTTATTTATTGCAGTAACATTTGTAATTACATAATCGGTTAAGTCTGCGTTGTGTGTTTTGAGGATTTTCGACTCATAGTTTCCAAATTTCATAGTTATTTTGTCTAAATTAAAATGGGTACATTTTAATTGATATAAAGAATAAAAATGAATAATTTTTTTAAATTTTTATACAAAAAATTCAATTTTAAAATCTCTCATGATAGGATGATGTGTAAAATGAATCACATCTCTTTGTGGAGATGGTATTCTACACATACGCATAAGCGACATTATCATTTTTAATGGATGAATGGGTAAGAAAATATATGTTATATTAAACTTCCAAAATTATAATTATTTTATGAATTTAATATAGATAAATTAAATCCATCGTTGAAAACATCCAATATTGGGAGTTATGGAAAACGAAATGAAAAACTTTGTGGAGGTGGTAAACCACACATATGAATGAATGATGTTTTCATTCACCATAGGATGGAAAAGGATATGAATATGTGATGTAATATGAAAATAATAAAATTTAAGTATATTTGTGACATTAATTTTCTTATATCATCAAGGTTTCATGACAGTTTAAGGAGTTTTGAGAAAAAATAAATTGAAAACACTTGGTTAAGACTTATATATATTCTTTAGAATACATCCTTTTGCATACACCATTAGTCTTTTAGGATTGTCCAGTAATGATACCAAAACATCATGGTCATGTATTGGGATGTTTGGAAGAGTTTTGAATAGTAATTTGTCAAACTGGAGGTCTCAAAATTTTTTAGGAATAGAGGATAAGAGGTTCCCTTTTAAAAACGAGGGATATGAAACACTTTGATTTAATTAAATAGGTACATTATATATATATATATATATCATGTTAAAGTAAAATTACACTAAGGCACCATAAATTTAAAGGTAAGATGTTATAGGTCCAAAATAAACACAACCAACCAAATTATAAATTTTTTTGATACATTTTAATACTTATCGCTAGTAAAACAACTTTAAACTGATTTGACCCATAATATTGTTAAAAAAACATTTTACCCATAGATAATTATTATATGTCTAAAATTAAAATGGGATTAATAAAAAAATTAGTTGATGATTCCAAATAAGGAATGTTTTTCATTTCCTTCAATTTATATATGTGGTAGAAATTAATTTTAATATAGTAACACAAAACACATGAAAATGGTCTTTAGGAAAATTAGATATTTAATAATAAAAATAATTTCACCTTCAGATAAAGTAATAAGTAAGACTCTATGTATTTATTTGGTCAAATAGTAAACAAAGTATGCTTTTAATAAATTTTTATCCGACTAGAATGGAATGGAATATTCCAACCACTCTATTAAATGAAAAGAAACAAAAATAATTTAAAATTGGAATAAAATATAACTTATGCTAAGAAAAATTCAATATTATAGTCCATATTGAAAACTAATTTTAATACAAATTATTTAAATATTTAAATATAAATTTGGTTAAAAAACTCATCTTATAGAAAAAATTAATGTGGTAGAGTGGTATTAAAGCTTTACCCCATATTTTTAACTGAGTTTTACCTCTTTCATAGAGGTGAAAAATATTTATCATTATTATTAATCAAAATAACCAAAAAAATATGATTATTTTAGTGTAATATATTATTTATTATCATATAAATATCAAAAAATATGATTAGTTTAGTGTAATATATTATTTAGTATCAAAAAATATGATTATTTTAGATTAAAAACATGGAACCATTTTAGAATAAAACTCAGATTTATTAATATTGCATTCCTAGCAAGAACTATCAAGAGAATGTAAAATAATTTTATTTAATTTGTAATATATACATTTAATTATAATAATTACTCATTTCAAATTTTTTATATAATTATTATAACAACACATTGCACATATAAGAACAATTTTTTAGAAAAATGTGTATTTAAGCCCAAAAATAAACATATAAAAAACATATAATACTGCTTCATATGTAGTTAATTAGAATATATCAAATTATATGATAATTATGTCTATTTAAAATAATATTTAGAGAATAATTATACATTTCACTAAAAATAAATTATAGATTTATGAAAATTGGTATTTTTCCACTATTCACTGAAAAATAAATATTTTTATAAAAAATGCCAGATATTCAACCCAAGATATTTATGGTATGATTTTTATCATATAAAATTTCAAAAATTATAAATAATCAGTTATAATATTCTCTAATAATTAACAAATTAAATCCATTTTGTAAGAGAATGTATTTTTGAAGAATAAAACGACATTACCGAAAAATATGTGCTTATTTCCTAAGAAATTATAAATAAATATTTATCGCATAGGAAAATTTTATATATATTTCAAAATCTGGTTTCTCTAATTTATATCTTCCAATTTAGTGGCTTGGTTAGAATGATTTTATTGAAATAATAATATTATCTGTTTCAATAAACTATATCGTTCCTTTAAAATATTAAGGTGTTACATCCCCCCCCCAATAAATTATATCCTTAAAATGTTTTCTGGATCTCAGTAATCATGGTGTTAAAATGTGAAAATATCTTTGATGGAAACTCACATCATAAAAATGATTAATACAACTTCTTTTTTAAATGTGTGAAAGGGAAATATGAATTCTATATATAATAACACATTACTAGGTTTCCGAATAGCAGAACATAAGTTGAAAATGAAAATATAAAAATGGGGCAAAAAGTATTTACTAAAAATGGTAGATAGTGGTAGAGAACATCGATCACCAGAAAGTAAATGATCATGAAAAATTCAACTACCATAAAATTAAAAACTAATGAGATGAGAAAGATACCTTAAATCAATCAGAAATTAAGTTAATGGGAAAAAAATTAATTTAAATATCATTTTACAAGATTTGAGGAATTCCATTACCATCTTGACTAAAAACATAGGGGAATATAATTACTTTATTTTCATTAAATCCATAAATGCAATTTCATCCTTTGGTTTTATGGTTCAATTAGTTTCTTACATTATCTAATCTTTTACTCAATGTGTTGAGTATGAAAAGTTAATTCCTAATGCACTATAATCAACTTTTTATTGACCATGGGCCTATAAAATGATGAAAATATTTTCATTCTAAATTTATTAAAACCTAAATAGTATATAGAAGGTTAGATAATACCTACAATTAATAATCTATCACATGAAAAATATTACATTATACTCTATAATACTGTAATAACACCCAATGTTTAAATCATATGATTCCATAAATAATTAAAGCCATATCTAAAATAACCTCAAGAAGAACATATTAACTTCCAAGGTTGTATTATAACATTTATCTTACATCCAAAAAATTAATGATCCATATACCTAAATAATCCTTCATGTTAAATCACATGATACACATAGTTATACTTCTATATCAAACTAATAAAAGGTCTTCCAAAATATCATTAATCACATTACACTCCCATTACACAAAATATTGAAAGTAAATTATATGAAATTGAAATTGTGATCAACCTTAAACATATAAATACATAGGCATATGCATAACTATAATGTTAACCACACATGAAAACATCCCAATATCCAAATTTATTTAAACCATTTCTCTCATACCATCTATGACATATCCAAACTCACACACCCAGATTCGATGCTACAAACACAATCTTTACATTTCTTACTTTGATACAGATAAATGTGGCCCAATTTTAACCATCCAAAACATACACCATCAAATAAAAATATGTGATCACTTACATACTTAGTGACCATTTATATTTAATGTTTTATATAATTTGGACAAACTCTAACATTACAGTACCGAAGTCTTTAAGTGATAATTTTTACCATTATACCCATATTTACTTATTACACATTATGTCTTTAATATATCCTACAACATTTTCATCACTTTAAACCATTCTATATGTAATTCATTTAAAATAAAAATTTATCGCATAGGGTAATGGATACAAAAATATGTGTGATCTCAAATTCTCAGTAAGGAAAAAATAAGTATTATCAATAGAATTTGGTTAGAACCTCCTTGTTTTAAGCTAAAAAATAATGATTTTTATGTTTCTAATGACCTTATTATTTTATGACGGTATATTATTTTTTAAATAATATTGGCAGATAATTGGATATGTTTATAAAAGATCTATAATTATTTAACCTATTCCACTATTAGCCATGTCCCACTTCTAAAGTAGTGCCACCATTAGTTTTAACATGATACCATTAGGTGTGCTACCACCAGAGTCCTTCTAGAATCACAATCTTACTACCTATAGATGAGATTCCTCCATTCATGTGATACCACTATCTGTGTTTCCATCAATTGTGTTACATAACTTTAGTTCATCTATACTATTATCAAATGTGCTCATGATGGATCTTACCGCCATTGGTATGTGCTACCATTAGATATTATCCATCGTTATCCTTAAAACCACTTATATTCTATTTCATTGGAATTTAATTATTCCACCAAATAATTTATGATATTTAATTGAAATATCCTCACATGAATTTTATTAATGGTTATTCTCAAACCACTGAATGGATGCATTAAATACAAATTAAGAGTTTCTTGATTTTCTACTCAGCCCAAGGTTCCAGGATATATTTATTATTATTCTTCAAAGAAAATTTTTCATCAATGGATCTATATATTAAAAATCTCTCCCACAGGCATAGTCTTGGCTCATACACTTGACATATACTGTTACATGTGAGTGTGAAAGAGAATAATATATAGAATATCATGTACCCTTTCATACACGGATTTAAAAGATTTGTGTAGATGTTTTCCAATAATATGTAGATAGAAAACTGAACTCAATGCCACTCTATTTCCTACATGTTTTGGATAACTTTTTTGAGCTCCTCAAAAAAAACAAATATGAGGACCCTTGTTTATATAAAGCATCACAGATTGATCAACACTAAATCTTCCATATCTTCTTACATAGTCTCTCTATTTTTTATTACATTTGTTTAGTGTTTTGTATTGATTTGAATATTTTCACACAATTTCTGATGTTCCTTAACTGGAGTGTGTTATACCCACTCCCAAAAACATTCACTATTTTTTATACCCATGAAAAATATGGAAGAGGTCCCATGTGGATTGTGTTTTATTTCATCCCATATATAATAGAGGAAGAGGATTTGATCATGAGAAACCTATGTGCTATTTTTTGTATAACAGATCGAGGTTATAGATCACATTATTGATATAATAATGTACTTAACATTGGGTTATTTCGATGTGAAGGGGAGTATTTCTAATCTTGAGACTGAAACCCTTGTTTATTCTGATGTCTGTTTTTTTACTATATTAATAATTTAAAAGCTAAAGCTTCATTTTTTAATCAATAAAAATTTATACTTTTATAGTTAGTCTTAACTTTTGTGTATATAATGGTTTTGATTAAGTAAATCTATTTCAAAAGTTAAATTGATTTAACATATTATTTCAACTGAGACCTGATCTTGATTTGATAAATCTTTTGAAAGATCAAGATTATATTATTCTAATATTTTTATTAAATATGAATTTTTAATTAATTTAGGGATTTTTTAGTAATTTTTTTAAAATGAAAATTTTTTGGGAACTGAATTCACACCCACATCATTTTCTCTTTAGTTACTCACTCAAACCAATATTCGGTATCAACATATTTTCAAATTTCATTTCAATTATAATTGTTTTGTCTTTTAATAATCTTAAATTTTGATTATTTATAAATTTATTTATTTATGGATAATATATTAGAGGGATATACTACCAAAATACCTCCATATTTAAATGGTACAAATTATATTCAGTGTAAAACTAAAATGAAAATTCATCTTGAGATAATTGTTTAGAAATATGGACTATTATTGATGAAAAATATGAATTACCCAAAACCTCCAGAGATACTTGCAGTGATCCTAATTATGTATATTATAATAATAAATGAAAACCCATTAATTATCTAAACTATTATTTAGTTGATGTGTATTTTAATAGATTTTATCCAAGTATAACTACTTTTGAAATTTGTGTTACTTTATCTGTTTCTTATATGGTAAAATCTAATATCAATAAAATGAGATTAAATACTTGTAATATTAATTTTGATAATTTTATGTTCAAACTAGATGAACTTATTTCTAAAATGTATATCATTTTTAATGAGATCATGAATAAAATGCATTAATTGAGGAAACTTGTCTCTAACAAAGATCATGTGATGCTCTTATTGATGTGTTTCATATATAAGTGGGGAGTTTTTTGTGTCAATCCAAGATTTGTGTTTTTTAAGAATGTTACATGTTAAATATATAATATAAAATTTAATTATGAATAATGATTAACTAAAAGTGAACATAGGGGAGGAGGATGAACCAAAAATGAAATCTATATACTTAAAATTTACTGCTTTAAAATAAAATGATAACATTCAAGTTGACTACTCAAGTGATGGGGATTCACCTGATAACAATGGTAAAGAGATGGTCCATTTGGAAGTAATATTCAAAAAAATTCCAAGAAAAAGTAGATATTTTTTAAACTAAATTATAATGTAAAATGTGATAAAAGTGGAAAGTGGAGAAATGATTATAAGAGGAGCAATACTATGAATGAGATCATTTTCTATGAGTGAATGTGGAAAGGACATGTCACTGATGAATTATATAAGATAAAATTCAAGAAGAAGTTTGATGATAATGATAATAGATACAAGAAAACAATCCAGGAAACCTACAGTGTTTCTTATGATAGCTTGAGTGATTCAGAATCAACCCAATAGGATAAGCATGATAGAGCTGACATGTGTTTTATGAAAAACACATCTGTGGTATCCAAAAAATTTCTTTATTCTCAAATTCTTATTCCAAATAAATATGGAGATGAAAAAAATTATTAAATCATTTATAATGAGAAAATATATGAATACTGAAATATCCTAGAAGATTCTTTTAATGAACTCATAGAAAAATATAAGATTTTATATAAGAAGCAAGCCTTAACTTCCAGTTTTAAAATCGATCTTTGTATTGGGAAAGATAAAAATGATCAGTTGTTAAAAGATAAAAATTAGTTAAAATTTTCTAATGAGAAACTATATGAAGATATATAATGATTTAAAAATTCTATAAATACTCTTACAAAAATTCATGGAATGTATACTTCTCCCAAATACACTACTGGAATTGGAAATCTACATGGTTATAAGTGAATCATAAAAGATAAATTCATTCATATTTTTAGTTCCTATTATAGATTTTATAAATATGGACATAAAAATGTGTTTATTTATAAAAGTTTAAAGTCATATTATAGTGAAAATATTAAAAAGTACGGGTTACTAAATCCATGATAACGTACATTTCTAGACACAAAAATATTGGGGTACCAAAATCATTTTTGGTGTAGAATTATTTTATAGTAAACCTTCATAAAAATCCCTATTAATAAATTATGGTAAATGGATAGTGCTAGTTAGAGAACAATTATTGAATATTATTCAATTTTCAAGAATATGATAAAGGTGTATGGTGGACACAACACTTTCAGTGACAATTCCAAAGGGGAAATTATTTTCCATGGATAAATTGAAAATTATAACACTATTTTAATTTCTAAAGTGTTATTGGTATACAAAATAACATATAGTATACTTATTATCTCAAAGTTATATAACTATGGTTTACATGTTACATTTGAAAATAATGCTTTCAATGTTTTTTATTCTAAAAATCATTTTGTTTTTAATACTTTTAGAAATAAAAATATTGATGTTGTTAATTTAGATTCTCTATTTTCTCAAAATATTATATATTAATGTGACTTTAAAAAAGAATAATTCCATTATAATAAAATATTATTCCAATGAAATATTTATTCAATTATAAATAATACTAGGAAAGGGTTAGTCAATGATCTTCCTAAACTAGAATTCCAAAATGAAAAGTCTCCGACCCATGTCAAATAGGGAAATAGAAAAAAAAATCTATTTCAAATAGAATAAATAATCTTTGACTTCTAAACCCCTATAGTTGGTTCACATGGAATATTTTAAACCATATAGAATCACAATAATAAATGAGATGAACTTTTTTATGTTATTTTAGATGAATTTTCTATTTATACTTGGGTATTCTATTTAAATCAACAAACTAAAGCATGTTCTTATATTACTTATTATTCAAAATATTTTGGAAATATTAGTGGACAGAAAATTAAGATCATAAAAAGTTATAATATACATGAGTTTAATAATCAATACATTAAATCATTTTTCTCACAAAGGGATACACTCATAACTTTTCTACTTTTAGGACCCCACATAAAAATAGTATTATAGAAAAAAGAAATAGAATCCTTAAAGAAATAACTCAAACAATAGTCAATGAGTTTGAATTACCTATTTATTTTTGAGTAATGTTTTTGAATAAATATTGTTATGTAATAAATAAAATTAGTATTAGACCCCTCTTAAATAGATATCCTTATGATATTTGGAATGGTAGGAAGAAAATGGTAAACTAATTTAGTTTTTTTTGGTTGAAAAGTATTTATTATTAATATTAAGGATAATCTTGAAAATTTTTCATCCAATAATGATGATGGAAATTTCTTTTTTTAACATATAGTAAATCATATAAAGATTTTAATAAAAGAAACAAGATTGTGGAAGAATAATTTCATGTGAAATTTGATGAAACAGATCAACATGATCCCAAGAATCCTTTAGAAAATCATGAGGATGGTTTTTCAACTATTAATATCAATGAAAAACCTTGTAACAATTCTATAAAACAATTATAAAATCATCCAGTTCTAAGGAAAAAACTAAACCTAAACCTGTAGAATAATGTGAGATAACCATCCCTTACTTTACTTGATTTGTTATGCCTCATAGATACCATCCTCTATATTTTTTTGTTGTAGACCTAGATAGAGGTACACAATCTAGTGATTCTCTTAGAAATAATGTTGAACATAAATCATTATTATCATAGCTTGAATATAATAACATCAGTGATGAAATTAAGGATAAATTATATGCAAGGGTGATGTAGGAATAACTTAATAAATTTGAATGAAATATAGTTTTTGAACATGCAGGAAGACCTTAATACATTTTTACTATTTACAAGAAGTGTGAGTTTAGAAACAAATTTGATAAGTCAAGTACTATAATTATAAATAAATCTAGATTGTTTTCCCAAGGATATAGTCGGGAAGAAGGTATTGACTACGAGGAAACCTTTTTATCAGTGACTATACTTGAATACATTATAATATTTTTTCCCTATACAGAAATTTTTTATTTCTAACTATATCAAATGGATTTCAATATTTCATTCTTAAATGGTTACATAGTTGATGTTATTTTTGTTGAAAATCCCAGTGGATTTTAAAATCCTCAATTTCCAAAAATATGTTTCTAAATTAACTAAATCATTATATCTTTTAAAACAAGATCTTGGATCTTGATATGATAAGATCTTCTCTTTTCTAATATCTACAATATTGCGTAAAATGTATATATTCTCTTAATATTTTAATAAAAATAATTCCAAAAGATATTTTAGTTGATAAAATTTATATTGATTACATTATTTTAGAATCATATAAAAATTATTTACATTATGATTTTTCAATAATTATACAATGTGAATTTGAAATTGGTTTTATGGGTGGACAAATTTTTTTTATTTATTTTCAAAAAATTTAATATAAAGATTGAATTATTTTAAATCAAAGTAAGTACAATAAAGACGTTCTCAAATGTTTTCTTCTGGATAGAACTAAAAGTAGTGATACTACCATGAGTACCACTTGTAATCTTGATCATGATGAAACTTGGAAGTTAGTAGGTAAATTTAGTTATAGAGATATGATTGGAAGCCTACTATAAATAAATGATAGATGACTATATATTAGGTTTAGCTTCTGTATGTGTTCCTGTTTTCAAGAAAACATCATAGTTTCTCATCTATTTAATGTTAAAAGAATGTTGAAATTCCTACTATATACAACCAATTTTAAAAAAATTTATCTGAGGATAACAAAAAACTTATTTTGTGGTTTATTTATAGATTTGGACTTTTGTGGTTGAATGTTTGACAGAAAAAGTAACTCTCAAACATGTCACCTTAATGGAAACTCACTAATATATTTGTATACTAAAAAATTTACTATCTATTTCTACGGGTGTGTACATAGTTTCAAAAAGTCATTAGGAATATATGATTGGGTGAAAACAGAAATTAATAGACTATGGATATTAATTTAGTCACTTTAATTGAAATTGGGACAACACAACTGTGATAAATATTTATAAGACTAATGTGTATAATTCATGTAAAAATAATATTGATGTAAGACATCACTTTTTGAGTTAACATTTTCAAAATGGTGATATAACTCTTAAATTCTAAGAAAGTGAACATTGAATTATAGATATTTTTATAATGACCTTAAATTTAAAGAGATTCAAATACATGAAAGATTATTAAAGAATGATAATTTTTGGTTATTAATAAATATTTTATGATCCACCATTGGGTAATCCACTATTGGGTAAGCTACTATTGGGTATTCCACCATTGGTGAGCCATCACTAGGTGATCCACTATTGGTGTTCCACCATTGGGTGAGACACCATTGGTGATCCACCCTTGGGTGGGCCTCTATTTGTGATATACATTTGGGTGAACAACCATTGTACTAGTCTACCATTATAAAGATCCACCATTGGAATGTTTCCAATCCTAATTTGGTTAGTTAATTTTTTAAAATTTATTCTTTTATATATTATTATATTCTTAATTTAGAATCCTTAAATAAAAAAAATCGAACATACATACATCATTGATTCACTCTCTCTCTTGCACCTACCCCTTCAAATGACATCTACTTCCTATATCTCTTAACCTTTAACTTTCCTCCTTCCCTTTATTAACATTTAATATTAGTGCAATGGAGAGATTTAAGCACCCCTCAGTTTCTTCTCTGAAAGGATGGTGGCTTTTGAAGTATTCTTTTAGATAATTCATCTACCTAGTAGTCAAGCTGAAAAACCCTTAGATTGTGAATCATGTAGTTGTTGTATAGAAATAAGTAGAAAAAATGAATATTGTCAAGAAATTAAATGGTACATATGGTGATCTAGGACCTGTATGGATTGATTGGTTCATAAAGAATGATATAACTTTTTTTTCTGAGGATAGTTCACTAGTAATACAAATATAAAGAGTTTAGTTATGGTGAAAAAATGTTTTTATGAAAATAATAATTGATAAAATGGAGATTACATTTTATTCAAGAGAATTGAATATTTGTATAAATGTACCCCACTGGGGAGTCTATGAGGTCTATCAAGTTTGCATACCAAGCGATTGTGAGTTGTTTGTGTATGAGGATGCACTGTTGGTGCTGACGGGGAATAGTTCTATGAAAATGGCATAGTCTATTTAACTGGATGGCGAGTTCAGACTCCTGATCATGTTTATTCATCATATGTTATGTCCCAATAAATGGGATTTTATCACATGTAGGTACCACAAAATTTATCTATTATTCCTTATGAAAAGTGGGTATAAAATCAATCTTGGTAGATATGTTATGGTGAGAATTATAGACATGTGAAAGTCCTATTTTAAACATAATTTTCTCATTTTTCCTAAGATTATATCAACTCTACCAAAATCCATGGTCTTATATCTTGAAGAAGAAGAATCAGAAGAATGTTTTTTATTTTTTTTAAGAAACAACACCTATAAAACAATGAATGTCAACTAGAATCCATGTATTTTGAAATGGGTTGTGGATAATAAGTAACTCTATTAAGATTTTATTGGGAACCCTCTATGATTACCAAGAATATAGTGGATCCTATAATAGAGGAAAATGATATTGTTGATTACTCTTATAATGAGGATGTAGAAGAATAATTCATAGAAGTTGGAAAGTATTCTAGTCCTTTTGAATAATGAGGTTATCCTAACATTACTAAAAGTCCTTTTGTGTCTTATAGATCTAAAATGTCACCTTCGTCCCTCCCTTCTGGAGAAATAATTTTGGGTGAGGGGGAAGATAAAAATATTGAATTCACCTGAGTATAAAATACTAAATGTTCTCCTAAAATCTATATGGAAGTTATTGACATCTTAAATGGTTCAGAGAAATGATATAATTGTAAAGATATTAATGGTGTTTCATCTCATTACTCATATGGTATTGATAGTGATGATGTAGAGAGTATTGGGAGGGATCAACTATACCCTTCCCCTACAGTTTCGGTTTCCATAGGTCTATAGAGAGACAAGATTCATCTCAACCTTCTACTTTTCTAAGGATGGAGCTGCATCTAAATTGGAGCCCATACCTAGTGAAATGCTTCTTGAAAATTATCATCTAGATTCATATAGAGACACTAATGGAATTAAAGGTAATACCTACAGTTAAAAACCATTGGTATATGCTGGAGAATCATTGGTATAGCCTATATCATCACTTCCTTCAACCATTGGGTAATTGGCTATTGGGAAAGACCTATACCAACCATTTTTAGTGAACCATTTGTATAGGGTTAAAAGAATTTTAGTTTAACAATGGTTCACACCAAACCAATGTTATTGATCTATACCAATGGTTTAAAACCATTGGTATAGACTCCCCATAATTTCCCAAGATGCCGCACCCCCACCAAACCCATAAAATCAACCCAAACCTACCAAAAAAGCCGCCACTAATCACAAATACATGACACCTTCGTCAATTACCTATAAACAACATCACCAACCAATATAAAAACAATGATAACATAATAAATCAATTAATTAATTCAACCACTAATAAGACACATCCAATAATCAAATATATTCATTTAAAACAAATAATAAAACATAAAATGTTATAAATATAGGTAAAAAATGTAAAGGATCAATATGTCCCTCACCACCATTACCATTATACCCATAATTGTTAGTATCATCCTCACCAACATCTAAATCATTATCTTTATCATCGTCCTCACCCTCATCCTCACCATCATCCTCGCCATCATCATCACCATCTCCATCACCATTTCCAGGAACTTTATAATCCGGACAACTACATTTTTTACTAGATAATATACACATCACAAGACATGATCATATCTGGTGAATGATATAGACATAAAACATCCATAAATTTCATAAATTCATTATTATCCCTTTGATTCCATTAACTATCATGTATGTAACACCCGAGACTTTTATGTTATATAAATCATCAAAGGAATCTTTTTCTACACACAACACTTGATTAGCTTGCTTTACATGAAATCGCGACCTTCCTCGATAGTTTGCGTCGTACGCAATACCGAGTTTCACTAAACAACGATATACTATTAAAATATTATTAAAACTAGCCATTATGAATAGTAATAACTAATTTTTGAAATTTTATAAATTTTATTTTTCAAAATGGAATTCATTTTTGGACTTGGAATATCGCAATTAGGCTAGGGTGAAATTTTGGTATTTTTCTGAAAACATTCAATTTTTGAAGAATAGTGAAACCACTAAGTGGTAGTTAAAAAACTGAATTTTTCATAAAACATAATTTTACCGCTTCTGTGAGTGGAATTTCGAAAATCCAAGAGACATGGTTGATGTCAGTAAGTAAAATGTGGTTCAATGAGATGAAAATAATTTTTTGGTGAATAGGAACTTTTTAATTTTTTTACCACGGTTAAAAGTAAATAGGGTAATTAAGGGTGAAAATGATATTATTATTACCCTAACACATGTCATAATTCTATTGGACAAGTTTAATTCGACCAAAAACAACCTTCAGAATAAAATATGACCATTTAGTCCCACTTGGATTAGATTAGGACATTTATTATTAATTTATTTAAAGAAGGGTTAAATAGTTAAAATCAAAGTTTAATAAGTAAATAATTTTTAATATGGGGTTATACATAAGATAAATTTGACTATAAGTATTCATTAGAAAGATAAAAATATTTCCTACATAATGGTAGTTTATTTGTAATTTTTATACATTAAATAATTTAATTTATTTATGACACAACGATGATGCAGTAATTATCTTATTAATGAAATATTGACATAATTGATGTTATAAATACACAAATAAATGTAATTCGAGACTTTTTATGAATTAAACTAATTTTATAGGTTAATATGACATGTTAGTATTGATTTAATTAACTTGGTTCGAACTAATAATTTTGTTATGATTTTCACAAAAATTAATTACTAAATAGTGTCAAAATTGACATAAAATTGTTTTTAAAACAAATATTATATTATTAATTGTTATTTTATTCCTCAAAATCTAAGGTTCGGCCAAATGACTTAGATAAAGTTATATATATTAATAATAAACAACTTGGCGTTCTTTTGGATTGATATAGTATGTTTTTTAACCTTATAGTATAAGAAAACAAGAAGACATAGTAAAAGTTAAATTATCTAACTTAAAGTTAAATCTAAATGATAAGGTTAAAATTGATACCTAAACTTGTCTAAATTATATTGTATGAGATTATTTTGACCCATCCCCACCTTATCCTCGAAATAAATCAATTAGGAGCTATTTAAAACCGAACTTGACTTTATAATAAAATAATATTTTTAGTTTTTCCAAAGAAGCACCCCTCCTCCCTTATAAAAGGGCACCTCCTCCCCCTCTCCCACACACCACTTTGAGCCTTCAAGCTCGGCCAACCCCTGACAATTTCGTCTCTCCACTTCCCTAGTAACATCCTAGAGGTTCTGGTCTTCATCAAAGACCTATTTTAGTGCCCTAAAAGGAGGTCTCAAAGAAGCACTTCAAAGAAGAGGTAATGTCTCTTACCGATTCTTTCATCTTTATTTCTTATTCCACTTCTTCTTCATTAGTTGTTTCATTATGAAGTAATAACATCAGTATCACTCATATAATGATATGTTATTATAAGTATGAAACAACTCTATTTCACCATCTATCCATCCTACGGAAAAAGAAATCACCGCGCGTGCGTATGTACGGAATACCGTCTCCACGCCGTGGTGTAATCTATTTTCCACCACCACCTTACTTGGATTGGTATAATGGTGTAAATAATGACTATATATGACTATTATAAAGTGATACTGATTCTGAAATAGTATACATACACTCCAATACAATTCCACGATCATAGGAACGATATCATCACTCATGCGTACGTACGGAATACCATCTCCACGATGTGATGCGACTCGTTCTACATGATATTCATTTCATAATGATTATATAAATGAATTGAATGAATTAATATGATATATATTACAATAATACCATTCTTTAAATGATGTATCTATAACCTAAAGAGAAGAATAAGAATTTATTCGACAAAACACGCATAAGAACAAAAATTTATAAACACCCAAATAACAAGTAGCAATGAAATATTACTACTAAGATGCTAATAATATGACCATATATGATATCATAAAAATAATAATGATTCTTTAATAAGTCAATAACATTATTTAAATCATTATAGAGGAGGTTCGGACATGTACAAAGCATAATGAACCTAAGGTAAGGGAAATATCACAATATCATTTTTATCCGAGATTGTTTATACTTTGAAATTTATTGGGGTGTATTTTATCATCCACATCCATGTTTCCTAAATATGTAATATTTATATCCTTATACAATAGTTTATATCCAATTTTACCCTTCGGTGAGGTTTTAGTAAAGGATATGAAAGGAATCTTTTGTCGTTTTTCGTACGAGGTACTTTTTGACTTTTCTGACAAAAGTACGAAGAATGTTTTTTTAAACATATACGGCATGAATGGATTTTTAAAACATTATTTCCAAGAATCTTCCTTTACAAGTTTTCAAGTTTATTTTTAATCAACTTATTTTAGTTTAAAATTGTATGAAATGTTAAGAAAGAATAATGTTTTTGAAGCAGAAAGGATATTTTCCTCAATAATGGAGTTCAAGTGTTTTATCAAAATTATTTTCCATCTAAGATAATATAGGGTTCTGTTTATATCCCTATTATTACAATGATTTGATTATGTTGTGATGGAATTATTTTTATAAATTCCTTTATCTTATATGAATTTGTTGATGATGTCATGATGTTTAAGATTCCCATTTTTATTACATGGGTTATGCAATGATGTATTGTTTATGATTTTGTGGCACACATAAGAATGGTATCATTATGAGATGTGTGGGACCTATATCTCCCACCAATGCATTGGGTAAAGATGTTATATCTCATGAGATAGACATGGCTGGAACGGTAGGTTATACCGGTTCAGTGAAACAGGACTGAAACGAGGAGTGAACTCGGTTCAGAAAGGGACTTTGTCCACTAAGATAGTCTTGGAAATGAGTCTTGACTAATAAGAAATGATTCTCTATGATTATGTGTGTATGACACAAAGTTTCATGTTTTAAGTTATGATTATTGGGATTACATTTCACTACTATGATTTATCTCATGTTATGAAATTATGATCTCTTTTGCAGGTTAAGATTTCCAAAAGTTATGTTCTTATGTATATGATGTGATTGCTATTTCTTTTGTTTACCCTTACTGAGCATTTGAGCTCACCCTTTTGTATGTTTTATTTCCCCAGGTCAGGAAGAAGGTTATTAAGTAGAATATTCCAAAAAGGGACTCTCGATATGATGAAATAAATGGGAGGCAAAGTAGATGCTTTATGAACCAGTTGTTTATGTTTCCCATTTTCTAAAGACACTATACCTATACGTTCCTTTCTTGGTTTTGTTATATGTTGTAATAAGTGTGCTTCAATTCTGAAGTAATAACAATGTATGTAAAGTATGGGTCGTTATAGCTGGTATCAAAGGAAAGGTATAGTAAAGCTTTGGAAACTAGGATGCGAAAGCCTTAGTAAGAACCCTAAGGATAATTATAAGAATATAACACAATCATAGTGTTTTAGAAATGGCCATGAATAACCTAGGATAAGATCTTAAGTGTGAAATTCTATTCTTTATTATGTGGTTTTCCTATTATAATTAGTGTTGCTCACACTATTCTTCTTGGTTTTAGTCAATGGATGGAACCCGATGGAACCGTCTTAATGCGGAATGTGACGGGCAATGCAATGATTGTCCCCCTGAGCAACCAAATGTTATGGGCGCTAGAATGAAAAATCTTATAGCCATGAACACACAACTTTCTCAAGCTATGAATCATATAGGACTTCCAAACGAGCAAAGGAAGGAGAAACATTCTGTTGAATCCTTCATGAGACAACGTCCTCCTTCATTCAGCGGGTCTACTGATCCATTAGTTGTTGAAAAATGGATTAGTACTACTGAAAAGATATTTTCAGTTCTTCAATGTTCTGAGCATGATAAAGTCATCTTAGCAGTGTATCATTTGGAAGGTGATGCTGATCAATGGTGGAATCTTATTAAGAATACAAGGAAAAGGGATGAAATTGAGTCCATGGAATGGGATGAGTTCAAGAACTTATTTTTCAATAAGTACTTCCCTCGTATTCTCCGAACAAATATGGATAAAGAGTTTCTTGAACTGAAGTAAAAGGATGATGAATCTGTTGGTACCTATGAAGTAAATTTTACAAGACTTGCAAGGTATGCTTCTGGTATTATTATCCAACCTGATAGTAAGATCGATCGATTCTTTAGTGGCTTAAAACCAAGTCTTCGAAGGGCCTTAGACATAAGGGACTTCAATAGCTATGAGGAAATCGTTCGATGTGCTCTCAAAGTTGAGATGGAGATTGGAGTAACCCATCAGTCATATGGGTTTGATAAGAAGAGGAAAATGGAATTCAAAGGAAAATATAAAGAGCACACTGAAAAGAAGATGATCTTTCCCTTATGCTCAAAGTGTGGAAAGAAACATGGAGGGAGTTGTCTTAAAGGGACAAGTAATTGTTTCAAATGTGGAAAGGAAGGTCATCGGGCATTTGAATGCCACAATAATGGGAAAAGATGTCTAATGATGCAAAAAAAGGGATACACAGAATGAACCTACTACACTTCAATGTTTCAAGTGCAAGGAGATGGTGCATTATTCCAATCAATGCCCAAATCCAAGGGTTGATGATGATGGTCGACGTAAACAAAATCTTAAGGCTAAAGACAAAGGAAAGTCACATGCAATTTCTATCAACGATGTGGAGTACGATAACGATGTGGTGAAAGGTACACTTACCATCCACTCTAAAGTAGCAAATGTTATATTTGATTATGGATCTACACACTATTTTATTTCTGAAGAATTTTCTAAGGGTATCACCGTATTACCTCAATAATTAGATGTTGAGTTAGCTATGACAACACCTAATGGCACAACAGTCGCATCAAAAGTATATAATTCTTCTCCGATTGAATTTTGTGGGAAAGTGATTCCTGTAAATCTTGTGATCCTTCCTATAGTGGAATTTGATGTGATTCTTGGCATGGATTGGATTTCTCTACATGGAGCTCATATCAATTTCCAAAGAAGGGAAGTCACATTTCATATTCCAGATCAATCTATGATCGTCTATCGATGCAAGGATGAACATAACCTTTCAGTGGAAATTCCTTCCATCTTATGGGTCTTGATTCCACTAAATAAAGGTTATTTATCTCAAATGGTTGGTGAGAAACTCACAATTAAGAATATGCCCATTGTACGGGAGTTTGATGATGTCTTTCCGAAGGAATTACCGGGTCAACCACCAAATCGTGAAGTTGAGTTTTCAATAGAACTCGTACCGGGTGCTTTGCCTATTTCAAAGACAACTTATAGAATGTCCCCAATTGAGTTGTAGGAATTGAAGAAGCAACTCCAAGAGAATCTTGATAAGGGTTTCATATGCCCTAGTGTGTCACCTTGGGGAGCACATGTTCTGTTTGTGAAGAAGAAAGATGGATCAATGAGACTCTGCATTGATTATCGAGAACTTAACAAGATCACTATCAAGAAAAAATATCCTCTACCATGCATTGATGACTTATTTGACCAACTACGCGGAGCTCAATACTTTTCCAATATTGATCTTTGTTCAGGGTATCATCAATTAAGGGTCAAAAGGGAGGTTATAACAAAGACGACTTTCCGTACAAGGTATGGACACTATGAATTTATAGTGATGCCATTTGGTCTTACTAATGCCCCTGCTATCTTCATGGATCTAATGAATAGTGTCTTTAGAGACTATCTTGATCAGTTTGTGGTAGTCTTTATAGACGATATTATTGTCTATTCAAAGAGCAAGGAAGAACATTAAGATCACTTGAGAATTATATTGAAGACCCTAAGAAAGGAGAATCTTTATGCCGAATTTACCAGGTGTGAATTTTGGCTTCAAAAAGTTTCATTTTTGGGTCACATAATCTCAAAAGAGGGGATATCTGTGGATCCATCAAAAATAGAGGTTATCGAAAGATGGTCGAGACCAACAACAGTAACTGAGATCCGAAGTTTTCTTGGTTTGGCTGGATATTATCGACGTTTTGTGAAATATTTTTCACGATTATCTAATCCACTCACCAAGTTGACTCGGAAAGGAGTTAAGTTTGTTTGGACGGAAGAATGTGAAGTGAATTTCAAGGAGTTGAAAAGAAGGTTATCTAGTGCACCTGTGCTCACACTGCCTTGTAGTGGAGAAAGGTTTGTGATCTATAGTGATGCATCCAAGAAGAAATTGGGGTGTGTTCTTATGCAAAATAATATGTTGATAGCTTATGCCTCACAACAGTTGAAAATACATGAGAAAAATTACCCAACTCTTGATTTTGAGTTAGCTGCGGTAATCTTTGCATTAAAGATTTGGAGGCATTACCTTTATGGTGAAAGGTGTGATATTTATACTGATCATAAAAGTTTAAAGTATATTTTCACACAAAAGGAGATGAATATGTGCTAAAGAAGATGGTTGGAGCTGATTAAGGATTACGACTGCTCAATCCATTACCACCCTGGGAAAGCAAACAAGGTGGCAGATGCATTAAGTCGACAAGACCATGCTAGTTTATCCATGATGAGGATCACAAAAGATCCAATATTTATGGATTTACAAAGGATGGATCTTGGAATTATAATGAAAGGGGAAAATCGAATCTTTCTCAAATGAATGTTCAAACATCTATACATGTGAAGATTAAAGAGGCACAGAATGAAGATGTCGATTTACAAAAGAAGGTGAGAAATTTTCCTGAATTCAACCTTGATTGTGATGGGATAATAAAGTTCATGAATCGGGTTTGTGTTCCACCCATCCCCGAATTAAAGAAGGAGCAGCTGGATGGGGCTCATAGTTCTTCATTCTTTATTCATCCTGGAAGCACGAAGATGTATAGGGACCTGAAAGAGTACTTCTGGTGGGATGGCATGAAAAGAGATGTTGCTGAATATGTCTCTCGATGCATGGTTTTTCAACAAGTTAAAGACGAGAGACAGAATTCTAAGGGGATGTTACAACCATTACCCATACCCGAATGGAAATGGGAAAACATCACTATGGACTTTGTCACTGGACTTCCTAAAACATCGAAAGGCAATAATGCTATCTGGGTCATAGTTGATCGTCTTACAAAATCTGCACACTTCATTGCTGTTAGAGAGGATTTCTCTCTGGATTAGATTTCCATGATATATGTAAAAGAAGTGGTAAGATTGAATGGAGTACCACTTTCTATTATATCTGATCGGGATCCGAGGTTTACCTCAAAGTTCTGGAAAAGTTTTCAGCATACTCTGGATACAGAGTTAAGTTTCAGCACTGCTTATCATCCTCAGACAGACGGTCAGTCTGAGAGAACAATTCAAACTCTAGAAGATATGTTGAGAGCTTGCTCTATGGATTTCAAATGTGGTTGGGATTAACACCTACCTTTGGTGGAATTTTATTATAATAATAGCTTTCACTCCAGTATTCAGATGGCTCCTTATGAATCTCTCTATGGAAAGAAATGCAGGACTCCAACTTGCTGGGATGAAGTTGGGAAAAGAAAGCTATTATGACCTGATCTCGTTGACGAAATGGCGGAAAAGGTCAGATCTATTCAACAACACATAAGAGAAGCTCAGAGTCGACAGAAAAGTTATGCCGACAATCGAAGAAAAGACCTAGAGTTTGAAGTGGGTGATAAATTGTTCTTACGAATATCTCCCTGGAAGAGAGTAATGAGATTTGGAAAGAAGGGGAAGTTGAGCCCTAGATATATCCGTCCTTTCGAAATACTGGATCATGTTGGGAAGGTATCTTACCGATTGGCGCTTCCACCAAATCTCTTTCTAGTTCACGATGTGTTCCATGTATCTCTCTTGAGAAAGTACATACATGATCCTTCACATGTACTCAGCTCAGAAGTTGTACCACTGGAGCAAGATCTTTCTTATGAAGAACAACCAATAGAGATTCTGGATCGTAGCGAAAAAGTCCTACGAAGCAAGGCCACTCGATTGGTGAAAGTTTTATGGAGGAACTACCAATTAGAGGATGCTACATGGGAGTTTGAGGATATGATGAGGGAGAGGTATCCTCATCTGTTTGTTACAAAGTGACGAATTTCGAGGGCGAAATTCATTTTAAGGGGGGTAGAATGTAACACCCAAGACTTTTATGTTATATAAATAATCAAAGGAATCTTTTTCTACACACAAAACTTGCTTGGCTTGCTTTACATGAAATCGCGACCTTCCTCGATAGCTTGCGTCGTACGCAATACCGAGTTTCACTAAACAACGATATACTATTAAAATATTATTAAAACTAGCAGTTATGAATAGTAATAACCACTTTTTGAAATTTTATAAATTTTATTTTTCAAAATGGACTTCATTTTTGGATTTGGAATATCGAAATTACCCTAGGGTGAAATTTTGATATTTTTCTGAAAACTGTCAATTTTTTATGAATTGTGAAACCACTAAGTGGTAGTTAAAAAACTGAATTTTTCATAACACATAATTTTACCTCTTCTGTGAGTGGAATTTCGAAAATCCGAGAGACACGGTTGATGTCAGTAAGTAAAATGTAGTTCAATGAGATGAAAATAATTTTTTTGGTGAATAGTAACTTTTTACTTTTTTTTACCAGGGTTAAAAGTAAATAGGGTAATTAAGGGTAAAAATGATATTATTATTACCCTAACACATGTCCTAATTCTATTGGACAAGTTTAATTCGACCAAAAACAACCTTAGGAATAAAATATGACCATTTAGGCCCACTTGGATTAGATTAGGACAGTTATTATTAATTTATTCAAAGAAGGGTTAAATAGTTAAAATCAAAGTTTAATAAGTAAATAATTTTTAATATGGGGTTATACATTAGATAAATTAAACTATAAATATTAATTAGAAAGATAAAACTATTTCCTAAATAATGGTATTTTATTTGTAATTTTTAGACATTAAATAATTTAATTTATTTATGACACAACGATGATGCAGTAATTATCTTATGAATGAAATATTGACATAATTGATGTTATAAATACCCAAATAAATGTAATTCGAGACTTTTTATGAATTAAACTAATTTTATAGGTTAATATGACATGTTAGTATTGATTTAATTAATTTGGTTCGAACTTATCATTCTGTTATGATTTTCACAAAAATCAATTACCAAATAGTGTCAAAATTAACATAAAATAGTTTTTAGAACAAATATTATATTATTAATTGTTATTTTATTCTTAAAAATCGAAGGTTCGGCAAATTGAGTTAGATAAGGTTATATATATTAATAATAAACAACTTGGGGTTCGTTTGGATTGATATAGTAAGTTTGTTAACCTTATAGTTTATGAAAACAAGAAGACACGGTAAAAGGTAAATTATCTAACTTAATGTTAAATATAAATGATAAGGTTAAAATTGATAACTAAACTTGTCTAAATTCTATTGGATGAGATGATTTCAACCCATCCCCACCTTAGCCTCTAAATAAATCAATTTTGAGCTATTTAAAAAAGAACTTGACTTTATAATAAAATAATATTTTTAGTTTTTCCAAAGAAGCCCCTCCCCTCCCTTATAAAAGGGCACCTCCTCCCCCTCTCCCACACACCACTTTGAGCCTTCAAGCTCGGCCAACCCCTGCCAATTTCTTCTCTCCACTTCCCTAGAACCATCCTAGTGGTTTTGGTCTTCTTCAAAGTCCTATTTTAGTTCCCTAAAAGGAGGTCTCAAAGAAGCACTTCAAAGAAGAGGTAATGTCTGTTACCGATTCTTTCATCTTTATTCCTTCTTCCACTTATTCTTCTTTAGTTGTTTCATTATGAAGTAATAACATCAGTATCACTCATATACGGATATGTCATTATAATTATGAAACAACCCTATTTCACCATCTATCGATCCTACGGAAAAAGAAATCACCGCGCGTGCGTACGTACGGAATACCGTCTCCACGCCGTGGTGTAATCTTTTTTCCACCACCACCTTACTTGGATGGGTATAATGGTGTAAATAATGACTATATATGTCTATTATAAAGTGATACTGATTCTTAAATAGTATACATACACTCCAATACAATTCCATGATCATAGGAACGATATCATCACTCGTGCGTACGCACGAAATACCGTCTCCACGATGTGATGCGACTCGTTCTACATGATCTTCATTTCATAATGATTATATAAATAAATTGAATGAATGAATATGATATATATTACAATTATACCATTATTTAAATGAGATATCTATAACCTAAAGAGAAGAATAATAATTTATTCGACAAAACACGCATAAGAACAAAAAGTTATAAACACCCGAATAACAAGTAGCAATGAAATATTACTACTAAGAAGCTAAGAATATGACCATATATGATATCATAAAAATAATTACGATTCTTTAATAAGTCAATAACATTATTTAAATCATTATACAGGAGGTTCGGACACGTTCAAAGCATAACGGACCTAAGGTAAGGGAAATATCACAATCTCATTTTTATCCGAGATTGTTTATAATTTGAAATTTACTGGGGTGTATTTTATCATCCACATATATGTTTCCTCAATATGTAATATTTATATCCTTATACAATAGTTTATATCCAATTTTACCCTTCGGTGAGTTTCTAGTAAAGGATCTGAAAGGAATCTTTTGTAGTTTTTCGTACGATGTACTTTTTGACTTTTCTGACAAAAGTACGAAGAATGTTTTTTTAAACTTCTACGGAATGAATGAATTTTTAAAACATTATTCCCAACAATCTTCCTTTAAAATTTTTCAAGTTTGTTTTTAATCAACTTATTTTAGTTTAAAATTGTATGACATGTTAAGAAAGAAAAATGATTTTGAAGCAGAAAGGATATTTTCCTCAAGAATGGAGTTCAAGTGTTTTATCAAAATTATTTTCCATCTAAGATAATATAGGGTTCTGTTTATATCACTATTATTAAATTGATTTGATTATGTTGTGATGGAATTATTTTTATAAATTCTTTTATCTTTTATTAATTTTTTTATGATGTCACGATGTTTAAGATTCCCATTTTTATTACATGGGTTATGCAATGATGAATGATTTATGATTTTGTGGAACACATAAAAATGGTATCATTATGAGATGTGTGGGACCTATATATACCTCCAATGCATTGGGTAAAGATTTTATATCTCATGAGATAGACATGGCTGGAACAGTAGGTTATACCGGTTCAGTGAAACAGGACTGAAACAAGGAGTGAACTCGGTTCAGAAAGGGACTTTGTCCACTAATATAGTCTTGGCAATGAGTCTTGTATAATAAGAAATGATTCTCTATGATTATGTGTGTATGCCACAAAGTTTCATGTTTTATTTTGTGATTATTGGGATTACATTTCACTACTATGATTTATCCCATGTTATGAAATTATGATCTCTTTTGCAGGTTAAGATTTCCAAAAGTTATGTGCTTATGTATATGATGTGATTGATATTTATTTTGTTTACCCTTACTAAGCATTTGAGATCACCCTTTTATATTTTTATTTCCCCAGGTCAGGAAGAAGGTTATTAAGTAGAATATTCCAAAAATGGACTCTAGATATGATGAAATAAATGGGAGGCAAAGTAGATGCTTTATGAACCAGTTGTTTATGTTTCCCAGTTTCTAAAGATAGTATACCTATAAGGTCCTTTCTTGGTTTTGTTATATGTTGTAATAAGTGTGCATAAATTATGAGGTAATAACAATGTATGTAAAGTATGGGTTGTTATAATGTATAACCATTTTTGTAGCCTCTTCTACATCATCCAGAGTTGCTGCTACCCATGAAATAGATTTTCCAAACTCAGTGCTACCAGAACTAGCACCTCAATTGGTTGAGTATCT
The DNA here is from genome assembly GCA_963277665.1 of Viscum album. NCBI lineage: Eukaryota > Viridiplantae > Streptophyta > Magnoliopsida > Santalales > Viscaceae > Viscum > Viscum album. Next base: position 661,917,706 of record OY728128.1, read on the forward strand.
AGTCAGTACAATACTATTCCCTAGTAGAAATTGTACTCTTAACTGGATCTCATCTCTCAAAAAAATATGTAAGTGATTTTTTGGCCCAATATTTTTAGCTTCATCTTCATAAAGGGCCTCCAAATAACATTATAACAAATATAAATTGACAAATTTATGTACTAAATGAATATTAAAATTTTAAAGCAAAAATTTAAAACATAAAATATAATATTGTTTCAGTTCGTTTACCATGATTTAGTATTTCTTCTTTCTACTCAAGAAAAAAAAATCTCTCTACATAAAAGTCCTTCAATATTCAAAACCTCCATATGAAATGAAATTGATTGTAGAAAACCAAAATTTAAAATAGGTTATTAATAAGTAATTTTGTAACACAAATTAAAGGTATAGACTGGATGATGCAATATAATATTCTATAATGATTGATTACTTTTTTCTAGTATGATATGATTTTTTTAACAAAATAATTTTTGTATAATAATTTTAGATAATTGAGAATATGACTAAATAATTTTTTGATAAAATATCATTGGGTTGAATTTAAGGATTCCTACTTGTATATATTATTTCCATGAATATAAGAAAAATTTAATTATAGAACAGTGGAAATGGAATTTACTTATTGAAAAAAACTAATCAAGATTAAATACATGTATAATTCGGTAAAATTGAATGGCTAAATGTATGTCAGACATGTTCCTCTTTGGTTTTATATGTTTCTTTTATTTAATTTGAAAGGGGTTTAAATATGGAAAAGAAAGGTAAATATTTCATTTATGGATATTGATGACAGCATATAGTCAATATTGGTGTTTTTTTTAAAGACACATAAAAGAAAAGCATTTATTGTTTATTTGGTTAAATAATGTTCATGTGTAGTTAGAATGAGAATATAGAAGGTCATCTTGGTTTTGATCCTCATTGTTCCTATTCAGTTTTACACGGTATAATTTTATTTGGTTCTTTTTAATTCAATTTATTAAATGTGTATCAATTAAATTATGTTTGTTTCAAATAAAATAGATTTCTATTAATTACATGTGATTTCATTGTGTTTAGATTATTTTTTAATCTTAATTCAGTTTGGTTTGTTCTGGATCAGATTTATTTATTTTGATTCATCTATCTTCTTTTATAACTTCTCATTTAACTTTTTTTTAATTTTTTCATACCTCATATGATTTAGTTTGGTATTTCTTAATTTATATTCATTTAATTATGTAATATTTAATTTTATTTATTTAAATTCAATTTAATTCTATTTAATTTGTTTTATTTTGATTTATTACATTTTTTATTCACTTTTTTGGATCATTTTCAGATTAATAAATTACAGTTTTTTCTTATCGTGATGGTTTCAAATCCCATTAGGTAGGTTTAGTATCATCGGATCCCAGTCATTTCTGTTTGGTATTATCAAAATAGAATTCTTTATTGACATCCTAATATTTTGGATTGGTTGGTCCGTGATGCACTAATTGGTTTTGTGCCTTCATTTTTGGTTTCATTAGTTTCATATTCATCCATTTATAGTTGATTTTGGTCTATTTAATTAATTTATATTCAGTATTTCATAATTAAACTTATGATAGCTATGTTTGGTTTTCTTTATATAATGTTGACTATTTTTTATTTTTTATTCAATTTAATTCATTATTGATGGATTTTATTTTTCTTGGTTAAATTTGGTTTAGGTTTTCTAGGACCATTCAGTTCCATTCAATATAATTAATTTCTATTATCGTTGAATTTGATTAGTTTGTTTGATTTTGTTTTGGTTTTATTCACATCAAATTGTTTTAACGTGTTTTATCTTAGTTGGTTTCTATTTGAATCACTTTGTATTGGTCAATGTATTTTTTTCGTTTATAATTTTTTTTTATTTCATTATTTTAATATTTCATTGTAATCATATTTGGCTACATTCAACAAGGTCTTGTTCAAGAATTTTTACATATATTTGATGTAGTTTTTGTTGATTAATTTTGGGTTAGTTTCAATTTGTTCATTTTGGTTCATTTCATTTTTGTTAAAAAGGGTTTGGTTTGGTATGTTAGGTTTGTGTTATTTTCTATCATTTTTAATTTATTATCCTTAATTCATGTAAAAAATTATTTACAATAATTTATAGGAGTCATGTGGTTACCACATGGGAGGATTTCATCATAGTGAACACACAAATACGTAAGATTAACTATTAGATATATAAAGGTTCATGACGTTCCCATGGGGGAGGGATAGTATATACATGAGGGTTATTTGGATTTATTCATAATGTTCCACATAAAATAAAAGGGAATTCATAAGTTTCATGTACTTTCAAATATCAAAATATAAAAGGATTCCATGGTGTGATTTGAATCCCATGATACTTGACCATTAAATATATTCTCATATATAATTATTACTGAATTTATTAATACAATGGAGAAGAAGGAAACTCAATAAATGGGTAAATATAATGGGAACACCAAAAATATTGATACATTAGAGATATTTCAAAGATGTGTATTTTTCAAAATCAAACCAATAAAATCTTAGGAAGCTTAACTATAATTTTAAAAAGGTTTTTTTCTTGATTGTAGATACAAGATTTATTTGATCAGATTGGGCCATCGATTGTGTGAGAGAAGAAATTGATATATTGTGTCATGGATATTTTTGGAAATTTATGGCTATTTAGATTATAGTAGTGAGCTAATAGAGACTTATGTATCCCATTCTAAATAAATATTTCTTTTTTTCTTCAATCTAAATTATTCTTTAATTATAGTTATTACATTAAACTAGTTGTATTTTATATAATATGATATTTTTGTGGTTTTATTTTCAATTCACATCTTCCTATTAATTGTTAAAGTGGTTTCATTTACTGATTGTGAAGAAGATTGGTATTTTATTATATTAATGTTATTTAATTTTGTACTCTATTTAACTTCCTTAATCCAAATTTTTTAGGATATTATTAAATTTGATTATTTTTTACTGGATGGTTATAAACTTTTATATCATTTTTAGAAGAAGAATAACATTATCCTAAGGTTTTAGATCATCTTACGTGTTGTATTATGTGAACTTTATATGGTGTTAGATTGGATATTATAAAAATAAATAAGGGAAGATTATTTTGATAATGAGGAATGTGTAATAATAAATTCAACACTAATTCATGATTTTTATTGTACATATTCATATAATAGTCTCATTTAAAATATTATGTCTCATGATCCTTTCATATATATCAAACAAATATCATTAATTCTTCAAAAAAAAAACAAATACTGAACAACAAAAAAAATAAAATTTTATATTAGTTGTCACCTTTTTGAGATTAAAACATAGGGTCATCTATCACTATGCTCCAAGGGGATAAATAATTAATAAATATTCACAAAAGATATATACCTTTCCAATTTAAAAAGTAGAAAATGGGAAACAAATTCATTGGGTTAAAACCTTATGAGAATTTTAACACAGTTTATTTATATAAAATGGTTACATTGTTAATGAAATATTATGAGGGTTATGACTAGTTGAAGCATTATGTCAAAGTATGTACTATTTTTATAAAATTTAAGATGTATCAAATAAATCCTTTAAAGGTTGTTCCAAACAACTTGGATAACTATAGGCCAACCATGAGATTTTAAGGGAATTTTTTTTGAAATTTTTTCAACAATTCATCATGATCACCTTTTAAAAATGAAATTGAAGTTTATATAAAAAAGGGTTTCAAATATTAGATGTGAAAAATAATAAAAAAATTTCCACTTATCCTATTTTGAATTTAATAACAATTCAATGACTATTCTTGAATATTTTTTTAAAGGAATGATATCACTGAAAAATATGTTGAAAATCAAAAATTTCAACCATATTTATAAGTAAATAATATGAAAGAAAAATAATCTATAAAAGTGTGTCCATGATTGTAAAAATTCGGTTTCAAATGTAATTAAATAAATATTGACGTAAAAAAATTTCTTAGAGAGGATTTTTAAAATATTCTCAATCCAAAACAGAATAAAAAATTCCTCTAGTTCCAAGAAGGTGAGGCATGACCATATACCCATCTATTTCATTATATTTATGTCTTTAAATTTTATTATCAAATGGTGAAAAATATTAATCATAAACACTTGTAATTATTCAAATTTATTATCGTTAAAGAATATAATATCCATAAATAGAAATGTTGAACTAAATAAGTGAAGTATTAATAATAAGAATCAATTAAGTTCATTCAGTCAAAAAAATATAATGAGTTAATGTGGGATAATTAATAAGGTTAATAGAAGAGATATTCACATAAAAAACAAAAATAGAGGAGAAATAAGTGTTTGGATCATAAATATTTATGATAAAATCGTCTCATATATGATACATTACCACCCACCTTGTGGGTGAGTCATGGAGATGGGAGTTAGACACTACCCACTCAGGTAAAGTCTAAATGGTTTTTTATTTCATATGTCATGTTCCATAAGGGGGATGTGACCATGTTTTATTTTTTTTTCATTTTTTTCATCTATTCACTTTTAATGAATCTATATAATTTTAAATTGATGAAATTTTATTTCCATAATTTATTTTAATCTAAAAAATAAAAACAACTGTTGTACCTGCTTCCTCGCATGGTTTGGCATCATAGTCAGTCCCAAAGTGTGGACGTATTTCACAACATCCGTATTTTTTATTCCTTCTTGACCCTTCAGAAACGAAAATAAACAATAAAACCATTATTAATTAAAATAATGGTAATTTTCATTAAAAACCCTCAAATTTGATAAATACCATAAACTTTTTACTCTTCCAATAAGAAATAATTTCCTAATAATATGATACTAGGCACTCATTAATGATATGTGTGGCCACTAAATCCTTAAAAATCTATTATTTCATACATTATACAACACCTTCTTATTTTTTCTCCACATCTCACCTAATTATATGTGTCAGATAGTCCTTACAGTCTCAAAATCTATTTTTTTAACAAATATGGTACCAAAATATTATTTCATATAAATAAAATAGTAATAATTTATTAATTCTAATTAATTTTCTTACCCATGTTTATCACCAATAATTATCCATTACTATATTGGGAAGGTGACTCTAGGGGAGTGCCTTAGTGGGAAGAATGTAAGAGTATTTGGAAAGGGTTACCATAAAATTCATACATTCTCACCCAATTGTTTCAATCATTTTATATTCCTCATTGTATTAAACCATTAGTTGTGTGTGGTAGTTCCACATTGAATGCATGTGTGTACACCCACAACACCTAGTGGAAATTTTTTTAATAAATGAAAAAACAAATATTATATCAATACAACATAAAATGAAAATTAATTATGATCAAAAACATTTACTAGGGTTATATAAACATAGATGGATGAATTTTGATCAGTGGTTACCACATTACCCTAATCTCAGAAGAAACGTCAACCTATACATAAGGAGTGTGACTAATTGTCTACTTTAAAAGATCATAATGTTTCTGAGTTGAAGTTGAAGGGGTATTAATAAAGAAGTTCAAGGAGAATGAATTATAAGGAAAAGAAGGCGACATAGATATCTTTGGAACTTTATAATATGGATGGGGAATATGAGTCATTATTAGATTAGGGAAATATGGATGAGGAACATTAGACGCAAATGGTTATGAAAATATGGGTGTACGAAATATCTCATGTGCCAATAATGAAACTTTTGGATAATAAATGTTTCTAAATAGTTTGTCGAAGGATGGGAAAGGTGTGATTGGGTATGCCAAGTGGTGCATGTAGCTCTAGTACCACTACCTCTCCCCCCTCGTATCACCAAGATGAGAATTGGTACCACTAGTCTCATTAAAGAATAATTATTTCCTAGGTGGTGGATCTTGATTAAAAATTCAAAAACCAAATTAAAAACATATATTTACAAGTTATTGAAATATATATAAAATAAAACACTCACATGAACAAAAAGAGGGACAATCGTCTCTCTTATTCAGTGATTATTCCCTATCATCATTTTCCTTCGTATCACTTCAATATTTTTATTTTCCTGAAATTGAAAAAATATATATAATAATTTTTAATTCATAACTAAGGTGTAAGAAAAACAATAAAGAAGATGGGACATGAATTAATTATGTAATACCAATTTTAAAACCAAATAAAGTGTTCATGGTGGTATAACCAAATAATTTTCAATCATTTTTTATTTTGATTTTGATTAGTTTAATATGTTTCAATTCAATTCCTCTTATTTTTTGTTCCAATTTATTTATTTATTTGATGGGGTATGTTGTAATACCTTTCAATTAAATATCCTTAAATGAAACAAAGAAAAAATTACGACCAGAATATATTAAAAATGCACAATAATGTCACGTTGGATAAAACGTTTTTGTAATCAATAGTAAACCAATTTGAATAGTACCACCTATAACAACCCAATTTGTGATAAACCAAAATAATTGGGAAAATTTAATGATTCTACATATTTACCACCACATATTTACGTTCACAATCAACTCTAATAATTGAACTCTTTGAGTTATCATATGTAATAAATTGATTTGGACTAATGGTAGTAGGGATGGAGCTAATTTCATCATCACCATCTTAAAAAAAAATTCTTGGGAGTACATTAATAATGAAACCAAATTAAGGTTTTAAATAATATTTTCCAAAAAATATTTCACCATTGATACCAATATATATATCTCATTGTAGCAAGAGTGCGAGTCATTTCTATAACTCGAAGTCCATAATCATAACTAAATGTATCATGCCTCATCATCGAATTAACCCACTTTCATTTCATCATAGTTACTCGAAAATGATATTAGTAATCTAATATTAGTATTTTATCAAGAAATATATAATAAGATATATTTTGAAATTGATTTCTAATATTTGATGCATTGGCATCACAGTCTGTGGTGCTAGTTACCATATAACCATAATGTTGTGTTCTTAGGTTTATTTATCATTCAATGATAATTAAGTTATCCCCATTTATTACAGTTTATTTTCATTCATGAACCAAAGAATGAGTACCAACATTCAAAGCTATTATATCCATTGAGACAAAGTTCGTAGGAAAACACAATATCTGAAATAGAAATGAATATTAGAATTAAATTAATATTAATTTTATTAGTTGTTTCCAGTAAAACATCTACATCCAATTTTATCCGAGAAGAAAAATATTATATATGAAAATTATCTCTCCCTCACAAAAATAAAAAAACAATTAATTCTATTTATCATTTGTTATGTTCCCTACTGGAAAAAAAATTAAAAGATATATACAATTACCTAAGATGAGATAACATATATATGTTCTATTTAAGTACTAACTATAATTATCGAAAAAATAACAGTTAAAAAAACTAGGATATGTGCCATATCCCATTCTTTAATGCTTAATATGGTCTATGTATATGATTTGATAACTCTCTCTATTTAGGGATGTGATGGAAAATTAGGTTCAATTTTCTTATACTTATATTCATTATTTCTCATTAGTGTGTTCCATTTATAGTTATATCTGAAAAATACATTGAATAAAAAATCTATACATTCTTGATCTATTTAACATTTCATGATAGATACTTTGTAATTATTCCTATTATAGACATAAGACATCAATGTGTACATATTTCTTTCAGTTGGATACATCCATTAAAAATCAACAGGTCCTCCAAGAATTATTTCAATCAGAATATGGATAGTTAGATGTGGTATGGATGTAAAAAATGGTGGAGGATACATTTTCCATAACTCATTGAAAATTAATGGAACCCCTTGAAGTATTTTCCTAAATAAATATATAGAAAAAATATTATCACAATGATCTCTATAAATTTTGAAACAACCAAATAACTTCCACCCTTACATTATTAGACACTAGATGAAAGAATTATTTTTGATTAAACTATTGAAAAAGGACTTGATAATCCTGATTCTTAATGTATTTCATCATCAAATATCTTCTATTTAACCTTTTTTATATTTTATGTGAATATACATCTAGAACTATAATATTATATAGTACTTCCAAAAATTTATTTTTATTTATAGGTATCATGACATAAGAATCATGTGAAATATTTTATTTATTTTCACTAATATAAACAGTATTAAATTCTAGTATGATACCCCAATCCACCATGTCACTCCTAGAACATAAATCATCTATTTTTCTATCAATTAACATTAAGAATAATTGAAATCAACATTTCACATATACTTTTTCAATTTAAATTAGGTTAAGAAATGTTGTAAGAAATTGGTTGAAAAATATGGAAACATAAAGAAAATATGTTTCATCTACCAATTGTAATTGGTTTTAGTGAAAGCATTATTCTACTTTCAATAATTTATCTAACCCTTCCTGAATTAAAATTTAAAATCTTACAATTCATTAATCACATCAGTTCCAGACATACGTTGACGTGGATTATAAGAATCTGTGGTGTTTTCAACCCTTTGATGATTATTCATATAAGGATGATCCCTTTTAAATAATAATAAATGTACCATAAAATTTAAAATACAATGATATTTAAGTCATATGTATCATGAATTATTCATATAAATAGGAAATAATAGTTTTCCCTTCATGCTCTATCCAAATATCATTTCATAAGTAGGAGACACTACTGGAAAAATACCCTATACCAACGGTTTGGAACCGTTGGTATAGGCCCTCAAACCGTTGGTATAGGATATACCAACGGTTTGGAGGACCGTTGGCAAGTAAGCCGTGACAATAGGTCTATACCAACGGTTTTCTGAAACCGTTGGTATAAGTAATAAGAAAACATATACCAACGGTTCTCAAAACCGTTGGTATACGTATTTCAAAAAAAACATTCGGTGGGATTTGATCCCAGGACCTCTAGTTTATAATTGAATGCCTTAACCACTAACCTAACATGACTTTTGTGAACATAATTTCATAAATATATATATGTATTGTTAAAATAATTTTAAATTTTGATTTATATAATGTTCTCGGTAAGAAGATTCGATTAAAAATCAAAGGACCTATACCAAGGGTTCTCAAAACCGTTGGTATATACCTATACCAACGGTTTTGAGAACTGTTGGTATAGGTCCTTTGATTTTAGGACCTATACCAACGGTTTTGGACAAACCGTTGGTATAGGGGGGACCTATACCAAAGGTTTGGCCAAACCGTTGGTATAGGGTCTCTATAATGGACCTATACCAACGGTTTGGCCAAAACCGTTGGTATAGGTCCTATAGGTCCCCCCTATACCAACTGTTTGTCCAAAACCGTTGGTATAGGTCCATATAAGTGACCTATACCAACGGTTTTGGCCAAACCGTTGGTATAGGTCCAAATTAATGAACTATACCAACGGTTTGGCCAAAACCGTTGGTAAAAGTCATATTTCCAGTAGTGAGAATATTTTATCATCCATATAAGCACAACAAGAATATGAAATATGTCTTTCAAACATGCATTTTAAGTGTTTATAACCCACATTCCAAATATAATTAAAAAAATTTATTAAAGTTTTCATGTATAAATAAATATCATTTATAGGATTTGATGGTTTGAATATGAGTATACTAATAGAAGTGAATTTTTTTCTTACAAATTCATGGAGGAAGGTTATAATTGTCTATAAAAACCAGCCATGTGCTACGAAAAGTAATCATATTCCAAAACAGATTAAAACCATCACATGATAGAACTATCCTCACATTATGCATGTAAACTAAAAAATATAGATATTGAGCATCAAATTTATGCCATATAAATTCATCTGTTGAATGAATGAACTCGTCATTATCCTTATTTTACACATTATCATGCCATTACATTTTTATTGATATTTTGCCAAACATTAAGATATCATGGTGTGTGAATCAATGTAATTTTATACATAATTTTTTTTGGAACACGAGATTATGTTCCATTAGAATTGGGATTCCATTGGGATGTGACACATTTTATGAAATCATTTCATTTATTAGTTTCCTCCCAAATTAAGCTACAATCTTATGGGAAATCTTGAATTTTGATTTCAGAAAATAAATTTTTATCAACTAACTTACATTTCATATAATGTTTTGAGGGAATTTTTTTAGGCAATCAAGGTTAGACACCTTGAGTGGGGGGTGAATTAGGGTATTATAGATTAAAACAACATCCCCTATTGATCTTATTTTGTTGTTAAGAAAAAATCTCTTCCCTCTCTTTATAGAAGCAAAGTATAACCAGAAATTAAATCATGCACAATACACAATGATTTTTACTTGGTTCACCATCACTGGGATACGTCCCGAGATCATACACTAGCGATGTGCCAATGTACCAAATCCACTATAAGCACACTGTTATTTACAATGTTCGGAGTGGACTCACTATCCCTCCTAGTTTACAACCACTCACAATATGAAAGCTCACTGCTCTACAGCTGAATTGTTCTCACTACTTCTTAAAAAGAGATGCTCACAGTTTATAGACTTGTAGGTCTCTTCAATATCTCTAATGAATTTTACATCCTTAACTATTGATAGTTTCTCTATTGATGTCCAACTTTCTCCTGCAGATGAATCTCACTTTGCACCGGGTGTACCAGGTAATCTAAAATTTTGTGTGCTTTACTAACTACACATTGCGCATAATTCCCTTGCCTTGGGCACAAAATATCCTTTTTCTGCACAATACCAACTTAACCTTTCATGAATCCTCAATAATTCCATGTAAGATTCATTTTTCACGCAATGTAAACTTTTACGTGCAACCAAAAATTTTACGCGCAATACCAAAAATTTCACGCAACTCCCTTTGATTACTTTTTACACACACAAAATATCAGATCATCTCTAAATTATTCGCTCTATTGAATGTGGGGGGTCACCACATATTTATAGGCAAACTTGACCCCTGAGTGAAAACCCACCTTAAGCGCATAATCCTCTTCGTGAGTGAAAACACATATTCTGTGCAACACCGTATTTCGCACACTGCTCCAATTTTTCATGCACCTCATCCCTTTTCCAATTTTAGATATTCTGGTCTAAAAACACCTATTGCGTGAAAAAAAATTCCTTCACTAATTGAACAGAGTGCCACCTAATATCTGAACTTTTTTTACCACCTCAAGATCATACATTCTTTTTTCGAGGTTCTTCTATCAAAAATTGATAGAAAACAACATCTCTTGAACCTGAAAAATCAACATGTAATCCTCATTTTTCAACAAATTATAAATCATGGTATGCTTTTTCAACAAACAAAACATGGATGCCCTCTTTTCAAACAAACAAAATCACCTAAAAAATGCTTCAACGATACCTTGATAGATTTTTTCCCAACAAATATCTACATCATCTATAAGTAATTAATTTACATAAGTAAGAATATAATTGATGGTAGTATTAGAAATTCCATTCATGATTTTCCAATGAAACAATCAGATTAAAAATTCCAACTCTTTCATTTTACCACATTGCGGATATACTAGATTTATGGTTGCATCATTCAATTTTTTTCACCATGAAAACATCATCATTTTTATTACATGCACTATGTGTTCTCATATCAAAGTCTTCTTGGATCAACATCCGTTCTTTCTCATTGAAGATAATAAATGAAAATCAATTATCTAATAAAGTCTTCAATCCATTCCTCTCATTCAGATCAAGAACATATTAAGATGGAGTTTTCTCCCCATTTTGATACCACACATCATAGTTTTTTTGAAAACCATATTTTTTATATAGTATCTAATGTATTCATCACTTGACCAATGTATTTAAACATAATTATAACATGGATAGTCTATATTACCACTATCCAAATTATTTTTAATGAGAAATTAGAAAATCACACAAAATTTTTTTAAAAATTTCTCGGGATCCGATCAATTTCATTCAACCAACTTATATCAATTCTATAAAAAATGTTATACGTCTTGTCATAAATGTAATGAAATATGATTAAAGTTGAATCCAATTTTTTTCAAGGAAATTGGAATTATTCACTTCATATGAAACCCTAAATAACACACTAGTATATATGAATATCCTAATATAAATAAAAAATGATACTATATAGTTAAAACATTACTATAAATATAAAACCATGATATTAAATTCTATTATATCAATGAGTAAAAACTATACGCAATACTACACAACAATTGTCTTTATAACTGTTGTTTTAATCATTTCTCTTATTTATGTTACTTTTTAACTAATTTTATTCTTATTCTATAAATTCATGTATCAATGATTACTATTTCTAGGGGAACATATTCAACATAACAAATAAACTGTGATGTTAGGTTGGATAAATACATAATCAATAATTTCTCATTTTTAGGGATGTTAAAGTGAATCCTTCCTCTCCTGATATTAATGTAAGAAAGGTGATTCCATATATGTTTTAGGCATGATTATACCTTAGGTTTATCTGAGGAAATTGATGGTCAGAATGGGTATCTTAAGAGGGTTCGTGAATTGAGTACCCAATAAATTTTTTGTTAAAAACATGTAAAATTAAAATCCAATGATATATTTGGAATATCCAAGTTAACAAAAATAGTAGATTGATATAATACGTGAAATCATAAAATACTTTTAAAAAATTTAATAGGTCTTGTTTAAAATAATATATAATATTACATTAACCTTGTAAATCAATTTAATCAATATAAATCTTATATAAATTATAATTAAGGTTAACTATAAAAGAAGTTTTTTAGTTTAAAGTTTAAAATATATTTGGATTCTAAATATTGGAGATAAAGTAAAATTGAAACAAAAAACACAAAATAAAAAATGAATACAAGAGATTTAGCCTCAAGATGAGACTTTGTCCTCTATACATTGAAATCACCTATTTACAATAAGATTATAAAAAAATAATCTGTAATCCAACACCTGTATTGGTGTAAAATTGGAAAACAACTGTCCAGGACACACTATACATCTTCCATAATACTTGTGGGAGTAAAAAAATAGGTCACAACTAGACGTCTTCCACAACACGTGGGAAAAAAGTCAAGAGATTGTTCGAAAGACATCTAGTATCTTCCGGTTTGACTCAAGGAGATAGTCTGTGTGTTTAGAAATAAAAACCACACACAATTCTCATAATGTAAATGAAAAAGAAAAATGAATAAATTAAAGGTGTAATAAAATGTCTTTTAATCTACCTAATAATCTATACATCTCCAGACTCATTGAATTTGGTCTAAAATGATGTTCGAGTCGTATCCTCTCTAAAAAAAATTGTATAAAAGAGTTTCATAATATCATTGTTCTATAAGCTACACTCATTCACAGACATGTGAGGGTAGGAAGAATCATATATTATCTTATAAAAATAGTGTTCTTTAGTTTTGTCAATATGTTATTTTCCCACTTCACTTGTACATGAAGAACTCATAGAGTAGACATTTATTATCTCGTATCTATTATGTGAATCTCAACACAAGGGATTATGCTTCAAAATTTAACAATAGTCGCAATAGAGAGAATTATCTAGATCCTCTGGTTCGTGTACTGTATGTCAGCCATAAAAATCAATGGGTCTTTTTATAACATTTGAAGAAAAAATATTAAAATAAGTGATTATATTAAATTCCATAATATATCTGTTAAAAATATTAAATCAAAAATAATTAGAAAACAAGAGTGGTGGGTCTTTAGAATAGTGATATAGTCTCTGGTGGTGTCTTTATATAGCGGTGAAATAATCTCATATTGACTTAGTTTGGCGATGACTGATTCAGGAAGTGACTGAGTCTAATAGTGAGTCATACTTTTGGTTACTCAACTCAGTGTTAGATCAATCAAAACTTTATGAAATTTCCATTCTTACAGATGGTCTCCTCAATAATGACCTAGGTCTGATGGTAGGTAGTCTCGACACTTAGATAATTTGTCATTCCAGCGGTGACATCACTCTGATGGTAGGTGTGTTCAACACTTTGTAAAATTTCGGACCAATAGTGAATCTTTTTCTAGTTATGATTCATTCTATACTTCACCAAATTTATGTTCTGCTGGTGACTCATAGATGACTGCGAGTGTTTCCAACACGTTTCCATTTTTCCACATTGATGGTGAGTAGTTCTCAATGGTGAGACATTGTCTAGTGGCGACTCATACTTTGTTAAATTTCACCAATATTTATTATATTGATAAATTATAACAAGATACACGAAGTCATTAATATCATATTAATCATGATTTTAAGATCATTAAAAAAAGGGTGCCAATAAACTCAATAGGTGTTCTAACCATCTATTCCTTTTGGATAATCACAAATCAAGGCATTTCATAAACCATGAAATCAATGTTAAATAGAGTATAAAATGTAAAAAGAAGATATAATGTATCAAAGGAAATATGATATCAAAGAAAACACTATGGTTCAATAGATAAATAGTGTAGTATCAAAGAAACAAATAATACCGTTGGATATCAAGGGCAGGATATCAAAAGAAAATATCACAAGGAATATTACTATGGTTTTAGAGGAAAATAAATAAATTCTATATAAATTTTCTTTCCAATAACATAATTAAAGGACTAATTATACTTATCCTCATTTTGGGATTATCAAAAAGTACACAATAAAATAGGAAAATCATAGAACCAATATATAAAAAAGGTAATTTTTATTAAGAAACAAACTGAAGGTTAGGAAAAAACAATGTACAACCAAAAATATTTTACAAAAAAACATCCCTATAAAAGGCTAAAATTACAAGATCAAGGGATATCCTTAGGATGGGTAGAAAAAATCAAAGGTTATTTCCCCATACTATAGTCTGAAGTGGAAGGTTCACCAACAGATCCTGATGGAGCTCGAGGTATGGTTGTAGGAACACTAGTGAGAGAAGGACTCTCTCTGATGATAAATGGTATAAGGTGTTTAATAACATCTCTAGGATATATAGAAAAGGTTCGAAATTATCTATAAAATGTTCATTGATATCTCTAGTGATACCAATCTAAATAACATTAGTGATAAAACTGGAGGTGTCAGTTGGGTAGTAACAGGTATAGAATCTTGAGCCATAGTAGTAATCCTTGAAATATGAAAAAATAGTTTCATCATATTTATGAATTCCATGATGAGGTTTCAACATATTTCCATTTTACTAAAGAAATATTTCTTCCCTCACATAAAAAAACAACACAATCATGACTTTTAACTGATTGACTTTATCATTAAATTCTTAGGTCAATGGAGACATCCTCAAATTGTTAGCCAGGATGTTAAAGTGAGAATTCAACTCGTGATTGGTATAAATCCATGAAATATAATAATTGATAGCTTTTTAAATAGGTTCTCTATTTTCCTTCTTGTATTTAATATATTTTCTAATCATTATATGTTCATAATCATTAAAATGCTCAAACTTCCTTCAAGTCTCTTGAGGTTAGGCAGTAGTATCATTTTAAGCACTACATAGAGCAGCTCAAAGATATTCTATGATGATTATATTTATTATATCAACATCAATAGTTAGAGATTGAGCACTAGATAAATAGATAGTGAAGTAATATTTTTATCTTTATCATGTGAATCATCTGTACTAGCTGTAAAGGTTGTCTTCATCCCTTCAAACACATATTTCGAATATTATAACTCATTAGCTAACCTATGGTTTTCTAATATTACTTATTTGATATAGAGAATCATTTTTGAATGAATATATTAAATCACAAGGCTTTTCTTAATGTCTTTCATCTTTATAGATGACCATAATATTGAAACAAGGTATTTTTTTCACATTCACATGAAACTAAGATAAAATATTTTCACTAAAATTTTCTAAGTCACCCTTAGTGAAAACCTCCACTGGTATTGTAGGAGTATCAAGGGTAGGTTAAGATGTTACAAGTATAGGCCCATTATAAATACCATAAAATCCCTCTAAATATCCTTCAACATCAAATTGGTAAACTATGGTTCCCTTAGGATCTCTTGTCTCATTAAAACCAGAACTCTCATCATTATAATTTGAGTTGCCCAGAACTAGTCTAACATACAAAGGTAATTGTTCCCATTCTTCCAAAACTGGATCCATTATCATAGAAAATGATTTTTCATAAGTCTCAAAAAAATACAAATGATAGGTACCACATTCATCTAAACATCCTATTTATGATCAAAAAAATTCTTCATAATGATAGTAGGCCTAAATTCGATCATTTTCTTATCCACAGACTTTTCAACAAAAGTATTATCATCAGTAACATGATCTAAAATTATCTGATCATTAGTAATAGTCACATTTTCTCCATCAACATCAACAAAGACATAGTGACATAAAAAATATAGGTATTTATCCCCCTCAACTGATGATTCTTTTTCTTCTCTTGCTAATATGTTCATATCCTTGAAAAATCGTTTACATTCCTTAGATTTAGAACTAGATGAATGTGGAGAAGAAAAAGGTGCTTGAGGGATTTCAACATAATCAACTATAATTCAATCATCAGGTCCATTAGAAAATCCATCATTATCACTTCCATCAACATTTTCATTTCCATTATCATCATCATCTTCAATTAAATTTTCATTATACTCACCTTATCCTCCTCCTCCACTTTCTTCTTCTTCTTCATCTTCTTCATCAACATCATCACCATTCTCATCATCGTTATCATCAAAAGATTTAAAAGAAATATTGAACTATTCTTCACAAGATATTTCTTATTTATTCCACATTAATAACTTATATTATGTGTTTGTCTCAAATGGGGAGTCTCCAATGTGGGCTAGGAGAACAATATGTAATAGTATGATAGTTGTGAAGTAGAGTAGGGTCACTTTGTTAATCTATAAGGAATTGATTCTCTTATTCATATCTAGAGAGAATTTTCCCCTTCTTTCTCATCAATATCAAAATATTCAAAAACTTATTTTGGATCCAAGCTGGGGTCAAAAGATATTTCAATTTTTGAAGGATGGATTAATGGGTTGAATTCATCAAAAAATAATTCACCATTTTCCAGCCAATTCTTTTTCCATGGAATCTATATTATTTTTATCCTCCTGAAAATTATTCATGTAATGAAAAAAATGAAATAGTCTACAACAAATTCTTAACTTTAAGAAAATAAAACTCTAACTTCAAGCATCACAAAGTTAAATATAAGATAGATTAAGGAATTTTATCTCAAATACGACTTACACATTTCCATTATGTGAAGCATAAGGTATATACACAGTTTTATTTTACCTCTTCTTTTCATAAAAAATAATAGATAGACATTATGACGTCTCAAAGTAGAAAAGGCTTCTTTTCATGGGCCCAACATGTGATTTATAAAAAGGAAAAGTAATATTAACTCACCATTAGGTTTAGAAGCTATAGGCTCTCCAACAATCCCATATCTTGTCAACTCATCCCAGGAATATTCATAGACAAAATTGTCACTATCATCCACAGTGGTTCTTCCATATTCATTTTCCTCTCCTTCTTGAGGAACTGTTAAGAAATGATCACACTACTTAGAATAGAATAAAACATTTTATCCATTTATTATACTTCTCACCTGGTATTAATTTTCTTAAAAAATATTATAAACTGGTTAAAATCATATAGAAGCCTTTGATAAAAAGGGCTCTTGTTACTAGAGAACCATTCAAACCATCCTTGGTCCTATAAAACTTGAAGCACTAAATACTTAATAAAAAAATCCACTATACTAGTATTTCCTTTCTAGGAAGAACTATATTATTTTCTATCTCTATATTTACTAGTTCATAAATATCTGAGCGGCTCAATTTACCTTTCTATCTCATATAAGGATGAAACTCATCCATCTAAGACTCAAAATCTTGATTCATGATAATGATGAAGAATAGCATGAAATGTTGAGGCGAAAGGGATGGTCAACAGTCAGGAGAAAGGGTCCTAATAAGTTTAGAGATAAGGGTGCAAGATAGGTGTCCATTGAAATTAGATGGGTTCTAATTTTATATCATATATGGATTTTGAAATTTGAAAAGAAATAATCATAATAAAAATGAATTTAATATGAAAATTAAATAATTATCAACTAAAATAGAAATGGAAGACTAAATATATTCAATAAAAAATTGACAATTTCCTAAGGTTTCCAAAGGTGAGAAAAAAACTGTTTGAACTTCCAACGGTGAGGAATTTCACAATAGTGAGACATTTCACAATGGAGAGACAATTCAAAATGATTATACATTTCACAATGGTAAGACATTTCATATTGGTGAATCCCAGAAAATTAATCTCAACTATAATTAATCATACTTAACTCATGTTTGATGTAATTCTTTCTCTCATAATTCAATGTATTAGAAAAATTATCAGAAAGATGATGTTTGTACCAATATATTCAAGAGTTATATCACCCTTTTGAAATTGATCCCTCAAAAAGTGATGTCTTACATCAATATGACTTGTTATAGAATGAGATATAGGTTTCTTAGAAATAATTATATTAATTTTATTGTCAAAATTTATAGGGACATGTTGGAATTGAAATCCACAGTCAATTATTGTGTGTTTCATCCATAAAACTTCAGCACAGTAGATTCCTATAGCTATGTATTCTACTTCAGTAGTAGATAGTGAAAAGAAATTTTGTTTCTTACTACACCAATAAACTAGAGACTTTCTAAAAAGATTAAATGTTCCAAGGGTTCTATTTATATGTACTATACAACCTAAAAAATTAGCATATGTATTTCTAACTAATCCAAATTCATATCCTCTTGGGTAAAAAAAATCATAAATTGGTAGTATATTTGGGGTATTAGAAAAAAACATTATATCAACCATGTGTGAATCTTTTAGGTTTTCCTGAAAATGAGAACCCATAAACACACAAAATATAATATCGTGTCTGCTAGCACTCAAGTAGAGAATACTTCCAATAATACCTAGGTAACTAATATGATCCACTGGTTCCCCAACTTCAATAACATCCAACCTATAAGTAGTACGCATAAGAGTATCAATACTCTTAGTGTTATCAAGGCCAAAACATTTTAAATGATCCATAGTATATTTAGTTTGAAATAAATAATTCCTTCTTTATTTTTAAAAATACAAAACCCAATATATAATTTTATTTCTCCCATTAAACTCTTTTCAAATACATCTTGCATTACTTTCGAAAAATCTGTTCATAAATAATTTTTTGAAGATAAAAAAATATTATCATATACATAAATATATGAAACTAAAACATATTTTAAAATTCATTCTATAAAAATGGGTTGGATTAAATATACCTTTTGAAATAAATAAATAGTTGATCTTATCATACCAACCTCTAGAAGATTATTTCAAACCATATAAATCTTTTGTTAATTTGAAAACACTATTTGGAATATGTAGGTGTTATTCAACAAAAACATCCCCAACTATATACCCATTTAAGAATTAACTTTTTACATCCATCAGATAATGTTTAAAATATAGATGAGATACATAGGAAGGTAGTATTATAATTGATTCATGTCTAGATACTGCTGAAAAAGTATCTTCATATCCTATTCATTCTTCTTGATTATACCCTTTTGCAACAATAATTGACTAATTCTTTACTATTATGCCAAATTCATCAACCATGATCTTAAACAACCATTTATTGACTGTGGTAAAGCTATCTTTGAGTCTATAAACAAGTTCAATTACTTTATTCCTTTCAAATTTATTTATTTATTCTAGAATTACCATTACCTATAATTCATCATTAATTTCATCATTGATGTTATTTAGTTCAAGTTATGACAACAATACTTGATGTTCAACTTGATTTATTACAGAATCTCTAGTTTTTGTACCTTTATCCATGTATCCCACTATATAATCTAGTGTATGGTATTTAAGATTCCAAACAGTTCTAGAAAAAGAGGGGCTAGTCACATCAGGATTCTCTAGTGGTTCGGATTCTTGTTCTATAAGTTCATTATAACTGGATGTTTTTTCTACTTACTTTCCAACGAAATTAGAAGGTTATAAATTTAAGTTCAAGTTGAATAAATCATTATCAAGGTTTCTAAATGAGGTTTTGGGATCATGTGGATCTATCTTATCAAACATTTTGTGAACAGAATCTTTCACATTCATGGTTCTTTTGTTAAAAGCAATATAGGACTTCCTAGAGGTAGAATAACCCAAGAAAATTCATTCATCACATTTAAATGTAAATTTTCAAGATTATCCATACTGTTAAGAATAAATACATTGAATCCAAAAACATTAATGAAATTAACCTTAGTATTCTTACTATTTAAAAGATCGGAAAGGGTCTTCTTCAAGATATGTCCTATTAAAACTCTATTTATTATATAGTAGGATATGTTTAAAGCCTCTTCCCAACAATAGAGAGGTAAATCATATTCACTAAGAATAGTTTGGGATATCTCTTTAAGTTCTCCCTTTATTATTTCTTTAAATCTATTCTAATGAGGGGTCCTTGGAGCAGAGAAGTTATTATTATATCTATTATGTGAACAAAAGGATTCAACGTGCCGATTGTCAAACTCACAACCGTGGTCACTTCTTAGGGTCTAAATTCTAAGCCCACTAAAATTTTCTAAACATCTTTCATATTTTTACATAAGAGGAAGCTTCATTTTTGTGATCTAAAAATAATACCAAAGTATACCAAGAAAATTCATCTACAAGTATATAAACATAGTTCATACCATCTAGATTATAAAATATGTATGGTCCATATAAATCCCTATAATTCAAATCCTGAGGTTGAGAAGTTGAAAATTACTTCTTTGATTTAAAATAAATATTAGTATAGTTCCCTTTTTGACATGTGTTATAGACATTATCATTTTGGAAATAAAGATTTAGTAGATATATTACTAAAACTTTCATAGACAGATTTATAAGTGAGTCAATGTTATAGTGGAATAGTCTCATATAGCAAATCCAATATTATTTTTTAAGGGTACTCAAGTAGGAAACATTTGGAGATATCAATGAATCAATTTTAATAAAATAAACATTCTCATTCCTTAATAAAGTAAATATTAAATCATTTTTTGAATGAAAAACATGACATTAATTGTTTTCAATCATCACTTCAAAACCATTATCATGTAACTATGAGATGATAAGTAAGTTATACTTAGAACTATCAATAAAAATTACTCTATAAATTAAAATATAATTGGTGTAACTAATTTGACCATAGATAATTATATCCAATTTAGCATTATATCCAAAGGTTACATGACCACCATCAAACATTATGAGGTTATTGAAGATAGAGTAATCTCATTTCATATGCCTGGAACATCCATTGTCCAAGTACCATATACTTTTATAAAATATCATTATTCATATTTCCAACAAAAAATGATTATACCAATAATAAAATTGGTAACAATATTTTCTTAGTTCTATATGTGTTAGAAATTAAAGCTTTAGGAACCCAAATTTTCTAAATGGGTCTACTATAAGAATATTATAAGATTTATGAAATAATAACTTTTTTAGCTGCTATAAGATAATAACTAGCAATATATATTTTAGATTTATATTTAAATATGAACGCGCTCTTAAATATTCTTCTTTTTCAAGGATAGTGTCCTAGATCTATAACATACATTGAAGAAATAAAATTACCTATTACAAATGAATGTTTTTCTCTTCCATTTGAAAAATTTTCTTAGAGTTACACCAACTTTATTTTATAGATTTCTATAATTTTTTATCTCTATCATCATATTACTTTTTTTATTTCAATTTTGGGCATTTTTCCTTAACATGTCCTTTTCTCTTTCATTCATATAAGGTTATCTCATTGTATTGTCATCTTTTTTCGAATATTTATTCCATTTGAATTATTTATCATACATTACATTATAAATATGATTTATGAAAGATATATTATTTCTATATAAATTTTTATGTCTTCTATCCCGATAGGCCATCTCTTCATCACTGTTTAGTGTTGATTCATCATCACATGAACATTCATCTTGATCTTTTCTTTTTTCTTTCTGTTTGGACCCACTATTCTTTAAAGCTATAGATTTTATTTTGGGTTCATCATCCTCTTATTTTTTTGACTTTAATCTCTTCCTTATATATCATCAATTTTACAATTAATTCGTAAATAGGTAGTTTTTTAGGTCATATGATTCCTTGATTGAAACTGATGCCTCTATCCATATCTATGGGAGGCATTTGATTATTCTCATAATATTATCCCTATTGCCTACTAGATTTTACAAGGGTCTTATAGTGTTCACTATATCATTGAACCTAAGATACATATCAAAAATTATCTCATCAGGTTTTATTTTTAAAGATTCATATTAAAATTTTTAAATATAAAATCACATTTCTTTAACATTTTTAGTACCTTCATGCGAAATAGGTAAATTATCCCAAATCTCATAAGAAATTTTACAAGATTATATTCTATTAGACACTTCATCTCCCAAACAACAATAAATAAAATTCATATCTTCAAAATTATTATTATAAGTATGTTTAGTAGCAACATATGATGTTACTCTAGTAGTTTCAGGTAATTTGTATATATCCTCAATAGTAGTCCAAATTTCACAAATCTTACTTTCTATATGAATTTTCATCTAGATTTTCAACCGAGATTAATTATTTTAATTAAGGAAATGTGGTATGTTGGTAGAAAACCTTCTTTTCTATTCTATAATTAATGTGTAAATTTAAATATAAAATAAATTTACACTCTTTAACACACAACTAAAATAACAGTTGAAAAGTTTTTAAAGCATCTAACACTAGATGTTGGTTGAAGTGAGTATCTCAAGAGGGGGGTGAATTGACTTCCAAATAAAACATTATGTTAAAAAGAGATTCAAAAAAAATACTCTAATTAATTAAGAACAACCAATTTTACTAAAATAGTAGATCGATACAAGTCTTTACATTTATAAAAATCTCAATGATTGACTTGGTCTTTTTTTAAAACAATATATAATATTAAATTAACATTTGAAATAAATTTTTTCAATGAAAATTTTATATAAACACAAATTAAGGTTAACTATCCAACTAGTGGTTTTTTACATTTTAAAACAGATTTATTTTTAAGGATTAGAGATAATGTAAGAAAAATGCATAGTGGAAAATGAATACAGGATGTTCAGTTTCAAGCTCGAGACTTAGTCATCTTCACTTGGAAATCACATGTTTACAAGAATATTATATAACAAAAATATATTATCCACTTTTTGGATTGAGGGTACAATAGTAAAACAACTACCCATGTCACATATGACCTCTTCAATAATACTCGTGGGAGTAAGAAAATAGAAATGTCACAACTATACCCCTACCACAACATGTGAATAATATATAAAGTGAATGTTTAGAAGTTACATATTATCTTATAGTTTAATTGTAGGATATGTTGTGTATTTAGAAATACAGAGTACAAAAAATGCAGATAATATAATTTAAATAAATAAAGAGGGGAAGAAAATCTGTAATAATATGTTTTTTCCCTATATAATAATCTTAATAGATCGTGAATCCTTGAATGTGGCCAAAAATGATGCTATAATAGTCTCTCCAAAATTTTCTATAGAAAAATGTTTGGTAATAACTTTTTTCAGCAAGCTCCATTATTTCACAGACGTGTGATAGAAATTACCAACATTTAAGATATAAAAAAATAGAATTATTTAGGTTATTAAATGTCTTCTTATCCCACTTAACATGTTCATGAATATCTCCCAGTGTAAACATGTATTTTCTTATCTCTATTTTGAGAAAAATTGAATGAGGGAGTGTAATTAAACTTTTAAGAGTAGAAACAATATGGAGAATCATTCAGAGCCTTTACTCCTCATATTTCATGGATTACATTAACATTAATTCATCATTTTACATTATTTGATGAAAAATTATTAAAATTAGTTTATACGATAAATTCTATAATATATACCATTGAAATATCAAATCAAAGGGAAATAAAAATATTTAGTGTTGCATCTTTATAACAGTGTGATAGTCTATAGAAGTGTCTTGATATGGAGGTGACTTGATCCAGCAGTGACAGAGTTTGGTGGTGACTGAGTCTGGTGGTGATTAAGTCTAGAGGTGACTGAGTATGGTGCTGAGTCAGACTGGTAGTGACTCAACTCAGAGGTAGGTCAATCAACACATTACGAAAGTTACATTTTGGTGTAAGGACCCCCTAATGGTGACTCGAGTCTAATGGTAGGACACCTGGACACATAGACAATTTTTCATTCTGTTGGTGAATTCACTCTGACACTATGCATGTTCAACACTTTTTCAAATTTCTGATCCATTGATGAGCCATCCTCTAGTGGCGAGTCATTCCATACTTTTCCAAATTTTTGTTTTGATAAGATTCAAAGAAGATAGTGAGTGTTTCCAATACTTTTCCTTTATTCTACATTGATTGTGAGTTGTCCTAAATGGTGAGACATTGTCTATCCATGAATCATACATTTTCAAATTTCACCAATCTATCTTATATTGTAAAATGATAATAGATTACATAAAACTCATTTATATCCTAATAGGCCTAATTTTCGTATCATTAAAACAAGGGTACCAACCACCTCAATAAAGTGGTGAACATAATCTACCATCATTGGAAGTAACTTGGTATCATTGATGGTTTTAAGGAAAGGATAATTTTTATGACGAACACTATAGAATTTTTCTTTTCTGTTTTTCAATGGGATGGTTGATGATGGCTCTAAATTGTTAGATGTTAGGTGTGGAAATTGTGGGCTGATACGGTGGATTATGATATGTTTCCAGTGTGGTGAGTGTATATGCGGTTGAATTTTTCATGAGTGAGAGATCCAATTTTAAATAGAAGTGATAAGAAATTTTGAAGAGGTGTGTTAAGGAATTCAAACTATGTTATTTTGGTTCAAAATTTTTCTATTTTAGTTTGGTTCAAATGAATTACATTCCTTTTGTTTTGGTGTTATTTGATATGGTTTAGTTCAGTTTTGTATAGTTTGGATCTATTCATGTTGGGTCTTTTTGGATCGGTTTATTTAAAATATTTTCTTTTATAGTTTTTTTCATGGGTTTTCTTAGTATAGATCTATAATATATCATTTAGGTGGGTTAGGATTGTTATATATAAGTTCAATTAATTTTCTTCACTTTGGATTTCTTCAATTCAATTTATTTATGTTCAATTTAGTTGATTTTGTTTGGTTTTCTATGGGTTAGTTTTGTTTGGGTATTTTTGGTTTGTTTTGGGTTGGGTTTGGATAATTCAGTACATTTATTCTAGTTTGTTATATATTTCTTATTTGATAAAAAATATTTTTGGTCATTTTTTTCATTTTTGTTTTGGTTCTAGTCAATTTAGTCTGGATGGGTTAGTTTTTTTTCATTTGTTTATGTTGGTGAATTACTATTAAGGTTTTAGTTAAGATTGATCATGTGAGTTAATTTTTGTTCATTAATATTTAATTTCATTAGTTAAGTTTAATTTACTTAAGTTATTTTTATTTTAGTTTAGTACGATGTTGTTTAGTATAGTTTTGGTCTACTCAAGTCGATTTGGGCCAGATCAAGTCATTTCTGTTAAATTCATTCGGTTTGGTTTAGTTGGTTTGATTATGATATAGATATTAATTTTTAGATTGGATAGGTTTCAATGTGCAATGTTTTTATTGGTTCATTTAATTTATTTTCAATCCTAGTTAGGTTGATTAGGATAATGTCAACTCAGTTTTGATTGGACCAAATTTGGACTTAATATTTTTTATTCAAGTAGGTTTGGTTCCCATTTTTTTAGTCTGTTTTCATTCAATATATTTTTGGTTGGGTGTGGTCGGTGTGGATTTATTCTCTTCAACATTGTATTTTTTGTTTAGTTTGTTCTTACTTCAGTGTTGTTCAATTATATATAGTTTTGTTTCATTTAGTTTTGGTGTGTTTAGATTGAATTATGATGAGTCATGTTGATTTTGTTCTAATAGATTTTAGTCAAGTTAGTATTTACTATTCATTTCAAAATATGGTTTTACATGATATTAGTTCATAAAAATTTGATTTAGGTTAGGTAGGGTTTGAATAGAGAGAGAGGAACTCAATATTAACCAAAAAAACTAACCTAAATCTTGTAAAAATAATGAAAACAATGTTAAACCGAATTAATCCAAATATATTTGAATGCAACCAACCATAATGATAAAAAATTATCTGAATAACACTTAAATCGAATAAAATTGTTCTAAACTAATTGAAACCATCCAGAACCAAAATAAAGGAAAATAAAGGATAATGATCCAATCCAATTTGAATAGAACAAACCCAAACTAATCTGAAGTAACCCAAAAATACTTGAACCAGATATAGGAAAGTCTAAATCAAACCATATTAATCAGGATCAAAATAAATAGTCTATTGTGGTTCTTTAGAAAAAGAATAAAAATGAAATTTATTGTTGATATAATACCTGAATAATTTATAAGTCACCAATTTACTATTAATGAAGCATGAAATTAAACCAAGAGTAGATAATAGATCTCCATTGGTAGGGAGGAAACAATAATGATGAACACAACTACTTGGGTTCTCTATATGAGATATGGATGGGAGGAGGTGCGCCTGCATGAGTGTGTATTTAGGGAATGCCTATCCTAATGGTTTTTTAAAAGAGTTGGTAAAGATACCTCTATACCAAATATTATAAAAACCCATTGGGATAGATATATATCTCAACAATTTATAAAATCCTTTTGGCATAGAATTAATATAAACAACATGTCATCAATAGTTATTTTGAATAATTGGGATAGGCACACTTATACCAACAATTTCCACAAACAATTGTTATAGGCCTAAGGGCATGTCCCACTATTACAATAGTAAGAGGATAGAAGTGATGATGATCATAAAATTCCACCAGATCATGGTGGACATGCTGTCTCAGTTGGTGTTGGAAAATATCAAAAGATTCCTCCTGTGGAGAAGATTAAAGATGCTTGTTAGCTTCATGAATTCCCATATGATACTCTATTTTTGAGATTAGATCATGGAGACATTGTCATGCCTACTCATGTGAGAGTCCCTTAACCTCTTCATGTTTCTACATCAGTGCTTTATGAGTATGTCACCAGATCTTATTTTGATTTATTTACAGGGATATTAATTCCTAACATTAGTAGAATTATATGATATGAAGAACCTCTAGTAAATCCTCTAAGTGAAGGTGATTACATGTATCTCTTTATGATATTAATCTTACATATTCATCCCAATATTATTTGGAAGAATCAATAAGTTGAAATTGATAATTGAATATTGGCCAATGAGATAGACTTAATGAGTTCTGTTATTGAGGATATGGGGAACACATTTTCTACTAGCTAGGATCCTATTTTGGAGAGGTCTGATATACAACCAAATGTTGTTTTATCTGCGTCTACTACTCTACCTCCTTCTTCCTTAGTAGATGGAGTGATGAATATATCCACACTCATAGAGGAGTTTCATGACATTAAGGGTGATTTCCATGCATCTCATCAAGAAGATATTTTCCAAATTTAGAATCATGGGGAGAACACATATCAACAAGTACGAGAGTGTTTAAATGAATCCCAATGTGATAGGGAATGTGTCACCTAGGATATCAAATGATATATTTCCAGAATATATAAAAATCATAAGTTCAATTATCACTTTCTTTTTTTTTGGAAAAGATCTTAAGATTACCAACTGTTACTATGTGGATTCATGGAAAATATAGATCAACTTAAAAACTTTTCTCCTCCACTAAATTTGTTCATGAAAAAAGGATGTATGTCTTCATTTATATGGAGAAAGGTGGAAAAAAATAATGTAATTTGCAAACCACAGGATGTCTGTAATGTCTTAGATTTTCTGTGTATTATTAAATATTATATGGAATTATTACGAGACCATGCGCCAAGATGGCACAACATTCCGAGGTCCAGTGATCTCGGAATGGTGGTTTGAACTTTTTTTTAAGTCAACACTTGTCCGCGGTTGTGGAAGTTTCCAAACGGATTCCCGGATTAAAAATCTGAGGGGACCGTGGAGTCCGGGATAATGACTTTACTTAAGATTGAGCCTAACCTCGATCGGCACGTGGTCAAGGGAAAAAGTTAATTTTTGGATGTTTTTATTAAAATGAAAATAAAATAAATTTCTAAATGTTTATTTTATTTTTATGGAAACATCCACTACAGCGCAGCATCGGGACCTCTGTTTCCTTTTTAATGACATGTCATAATGACTCAAGAATGGAAATATGGAGTCATTAATACCGCAGTGCATCTTAAATTCCAATCATGTTTCCCATTTTAATGGGTTAAGAGATTGGTGATCATTGATGACCTTTTGGGAGAAATTGCTGGGGGATCCACGGAGCGCTGGAGAGAACCCTCAGCGGCGAACGACGACAGATTGAAGTTGAGAATCCTTGCGCCAAGGACGTTGAAGGACCTCAATGACGATGGCAGTGCGATTCATTCGTTAGCAATCGATCCCGACTGAGGTAGGGGTTTGTTATTTGAATTATTTTCCCCATTTTTGATTTTAAACGACGAATGCGGGTCAACCACAAACAAGATGATCCGCGGATACGTCCGTTCTTGCGGGAGGGTTTTATCATGATGATTTGGGGAATTGATTCATGTTGTTTTGTTATTTTTGATTCATTCTCTGTTTAAGCATGCTAATGGGAGTGGATCAACTCCGTGACAAACGACGGCGGGGGTTCATTCCTCACTTTGTTTATTGGATTTCTTCCCCTTTATTTTCTCGCTCGTTCTTCATGTTCTTCAAGGGGCAAGGAACAACAGATCATTTCACATTCGTTACGTGACGCAACGATCCCAAATCGAAGGTTCGACATCGCAACGACCTTGCAGAGGTGCGGCGACGATTGCGGATGACGAATCAGACCAGATCAGAAAAATGGCATTCTTCGAGCATTCTTCACCCGGGTAGATCAAATCATTTTTTCGGAGCCAATCGGAGGGTCGAAAACATCGGGACCAGCTTCATGGTGTCGTAGCGACCAAAACATGGAACTTTCGCGGTGATCGGATGGCTGGATCGATGAATGGATCATCACCGGAGGCGTGATGGAGGAAGTCCATGTTTCTGGAAATTTCCAGAATACACGACCTGTACTTCCGAAAAACACACCGTGTAGTACTAGCGGCATCTAGGGTTTCGGGGGATAGGGAGGAATCACACGGTGTGCGACCCTGGTCACACGACTTGTTGGACTTTCCCCGAAGCTCAGTGTGTATTTTGGGAACTACACAGACACGGGATAATATACACAGCTTCAGAACACGACATGTACAACATGACAGGAGCAGCTACGCGGGACTCGACATGTATCCCGGGGATACACAAACACGGGTTAGAGTACACAAGTTAGTAACCGTGTACAGGAACATGGCCAGCGTTCATGGGGACAACCCTAGTCACTCGGACATGGCGTGTAAATCATACTACACACCGCGTACTCAATTTTTCTAAACGACCATCCTATGACACGGGCCATTGTACACGGGCAGTACTCAGGGTCAGACAACACGACATGTACCTTTATACAGGTTGTGTAATTTTTGGAAAATGGAATGGTAATCTTGTTCACCATATTTTGGACATATTTTGTTTGGGTTAGTCCCCCTTCTTCTCATTCCCATGAAGGTCAGGCATCATTTACTCACATAAAAATATGATCCCTTCAGTATGACTTTCTGTGATAGAGTCAGGCATCCTTCCAAGAGGCCCGAATCGAGATCCTCTATCCATCCATGACCCTAGGTAGAGTCAAGAATCGATGTGACCAACTCTATTGGGTGTTGATCATCTACCTAGCTGTGGTATCACCTAACTGGTGAATCTGTATGAGTCTCGGTATCCACCATGGCCCTGGCAGTGATCCTCATCTGTGTATCGTGATCTTTCTCACTCAGGAGTGTGTCTCCTGTAATGAGTGCTTCTATCTATCGGGAATATTCCCACTCAGAAGTGTGTCTCCCATAATGAGTGTGGCTACCTCTTGTGATGGTTCCTGACAGACGGTACTTCTCAGATGGACGTCATCAGAGCTGTAAGACTTGCAGAGTGTGTTCTTTCGAGACGAGTGCTTCGCGGAATCTTCGAACTGAATCCCCAATGGGGGTATGCAGTTGTGTGACTTGTCTCTAGATCACAGGTCTAGGTTTGGAGTATATCTGGTTTGTTCTATATGTTCTATAGAAATACACTATGCATAGCTGACTCTACCTTTACTTTGTGAACTGTTTTGTTGTTTTTGGGTTCTTCTACTAAGTATTGTTATACTCATCCCTGCACAAGATTTTCCCGCATGTCTGGTGTCTTGTATAGATGAGAATCCTTTTGACAGAGTCCAGGGAATACAAGGACAGGATTGAGCTCTATGAGTTCCCTAAAGGCTGAGTCGTTCCTACGGCTACGAGCAGCAGTCCCAGTACCTTCTGTGTTTACAGGTTGGACATTGCAGTTTTTAGAATCTTGATTTTTGTGGGATTTTATTCTGGACTAGTTTACTTTTATTTTTACTCTACCTTTCGTTCTACTCTATTGGTTGGGTTTAGTTGTATGCATGCTTTTTTGTTCCTTAGTGGTTTTTACATTTCAGCATTGTGGTCTTGGAGATGTGTGTGTGTGTGTGTACAGGTACATAGGCAATGCCTCCCATGTTAGTAATATGCCTACTCAGTGCTAGTGACTGTACCCTGGCCTATTGGAGGCGGGCTTGGAGAGTCACGGTGTTGGCCCCACTGGGACGGGTTGTGAAAAATTCAATTTGGTATGTATCTAGTATAGTGGTTATAGATCCTAATTCCAACCCTATAAATGACCTTAATACAACACCATCTTCTTCAGGATTTCATCCTCAATATCATTCATTCATATATCTCCATCTGAATTAGTTATACATATTAGACCTTCGATGATATGAGTGCTACCACTGACTTCATCATTACCCTCTAATTATACCTCAATCCCTCCTACCTCTAGAAAATGAAAAGGCCATGTTGATCCTACCTCTCATTGAGTTGAGAGTGAATCAGATTAGAAATGATCTTTGATAGCTGTCCTTCTATATTTTCCCTATATATATTATTGTAAATGTAATATTTTGACTCGTTTGTTTATTTCAATTCCTCTTTTTTTGTTCCTTCGTTTGAATGATTTTCATTTCATTATCTTTTTTATAATCTCAAAAGGGGGAATTTTTTTATAATTTATGTTTAACTTTTTAAAAAAGTATTAATTTTCAAATATGTAGTTTATGTTTGTAATTCTAATTCAAAATTCAAAATTGTACACACTAATTTGAACGGTTATGAAGATTTTTCCTATCTTTTTTTTAAACATGGTTTATAAAATGCCATGATTTCTGACAATCAAAGGGAGGGATTCTTGGATCCTCCTTTTTTTAATGCACACAAATCACTATTGTTATGTTTCTAATGACCTTACTATTTTATGATATTATATTATTTTTTAAAGAATATTAGATGAAAAATGGCTATGTTTAGAGAAGATCAAGAAATCGTTCAACTATGCCACATTCATACATATTCCGCTACTAGAGTGGTTGCACCCTTAGATAATACATGATACCACTACCCATGCAACCTCTAGAGTCATTATACTAGAAGAATCCTTCTACCTCCATATGAGCTACCACTGGAATTATACTAACTTTAGGTGTGTTACCGTTGGTTGTGCTACTATTAGTTTAATTGCACTACTATTGGATTATCTACTATTCGATCATGCTACCATTAGTTTGTGATATAATCATAGATAATCCAATATCATCCTTGATACCATTATTTTATAATTCATTTTAATTTAATTATTCGTACTGATAGTTTGTGGGAGTTAATAAATAAATCCCTATATGGATTTTATTAATGATTATTCCAAAACCACTTCATGAATGGATTGATGACTAAGTCAGAGTTTCTTAATTGTTTCCTCAGTACAATTTTCTATGATATATTTATTATCATTTTTCAAATGATAATTTGGATATGCTGAGCTATATATTCATAATATCTCCCTCTTGCATAGGATCATCTTACACACTTGGCATATATTGTTACATGTGAATGTGAAATAGTAGAATATGAAAAGGATCAAGAATCCTTTGATAGACTAATTCAAGAGATCTTTGTAGATGTTATTCTAATATTCTAAAGATATAAAAACCAACTACAAGACACAATTATTTTCCAAGAAATTTTATAGAACTTATTCGAGATCCTCACCAATATAAATATGAGAACCTTCTAGTACATGAGGCCACATAGACCAAGTGGAACTACATATTCCATATATTCTTACATTATATCTCTGATTTTTGTTTATATTTGAGGATTGTGATGTATGGTTTTTTATATTTTGACTCAATTACTCCTTCACCATAACTAAAGTGTTCTAGACTTGCTCTGTCAACCTTTCTCTATTTTTTATACCCACAAAAATTATAGAAGATGACTTGTATGGATTGTTTTTTATTTTTCCCATGTATAGTATTGGAAGAGTCTTTGATTCGGGTTAACATGTGTGTTTTTGTTTGTATAAATGATCCAATTTTTGGATCTAACTATTGATATAATAATCTTCTTGGTAGCCGGTGATTTCCAAGTGGAGGGGATTAGTAATTATCTTGAGACTAAAACCATTTTTTACTGCACTATGTGTTTTTAGTTTTATTTGTACTATATTTTTTACTAAAAAATTAAAACTATATTTAATTATAAATATGTTATCAAAACTTATACATTGTTAGTTAGTATTAATGTCTGGTTATATAATGGATATAATTAAGTAAATTAGTTTCAAAATTTAAAGTGGTTTTAAATACTATTCTAACTCAGCCCAAATCTTTATTTGAGAGTTATTTTGAAAGATAAAACTTATATTACTCTACTATTTTGACAAAACTAGGCATTTATAATTAAATTTCGGAATTTTTAAAAAAAAATTAGCAAAATTTTATTCAGAACTCATTTCACCCCCCTCTTGTGTTACTCGCTCTAACAAAAAATTTCATCTAGGGGAAAAAGATGATATAAAGTGTCTGATTACATAATAAAAGTTCTTATAAATAACATATAATAATTCATACACATAAAACCTAGATCATAAATCATGATACATGGAATTATTATTTATCATGATATAAGGTTTATATATGTGAATAGTTAGGATCCATGTGAAAATATTCCTTGAGAAAAGGATCTATAGAACTCTTAGAAAGAACAGAAAAATTATGTATATATCTTGGAACATTAAAATTTAATCATGGAATAAAGTAACTAGAAAATTCCCATATCTATTAGGAGTAACCTATAACATGTAAACTTCATCATCACTTAATATCTACTTATAATGAGATAAATTCATCATCTTTTTGGATTAACTTCCACCATGTTAACTCGGCCCCATTACCAAATAGATTGAATGGATTTAATGGATCCAATCATCACATATTAAAAAAACTAAGTATTTGAGTTCACTCCCCAATACCACTTTCATAAATAAAATATATGTTCCAAATCATGAAACAAAACACTTGGATGCTTCGATATCATTAAAACGGTCATATCTTTATTTATACATGAGAAAAAAATAGTTTTCCTAAAAATCACTTTAAAACAACATCACAAACCTTTCAAAGAGTTGAATTTAATGGTATCACATGATCATATCATTAATGAATCATACAAATTATTAATTCATGTAAATATACATGATAATACCTTTAAAATAACATTTAAACGGTTAATAGAAAATATGGGAAATGACCTTTACTTTTAGTACCCGTAAAAACAAAAAATTCAAAAAATATAGTTAAAATAAATTTCGTTAAAAATATATAAAGAATAATATAATGTAATATTCAAATAAAAGAACAACCATGATGCAGGGAAAGATTTTTATTATCGTAAACATTAAAAAAACATTTTAAACTTTTACAAGGAGAGTCTAAAGTGCCCCATTTGGAAAAAATTAAGAAATTTATTTTTAATTTTTTTTTAAAATGGTCAAATATCATTGAAAATAACTTTAGGAAATCATTTTTCTTTAGAAAAAACATTCTTTAAATAATATAAAAAACATTAAGGAAGCTTTTGGTTAAAATTCTTCAAAACGATTAAAGCAATGTTTTCAAACAAAAACTATCTACAAACATTTAAAATTGAATACCCATTGAAAGTAAGAAAATAAAAAAGACTATAAAATATAATTATTATTAAATGATTCA
Organism: Viscum album; assembly: GCA_963277665.1. Taxonomy (NCBI): domain Eukaryota; kingdom Viridiplantae; phylum Streptophyta; class Magnoliopsida; order Santalales; family Viscaceae; genus Viscum; species Viscum album. The sequence continues at coordinate 661,952,019 of OY728128.1, forward strand.
TTATAATATATTTAAAGAGTTACTACATACATTATTTAAATGAATATATATGCATCAATAATATATGTCTTAAAGAAAGATGTTTGAGATGTGAAACATTTTCAGCTTGCGAAATGCTTGAATAAAAAATCTATTGAATGAAGGAATATTAAATGAATCATTAAATTAAATAATTTCAATAAAATAATATTTTAAAAACATTTATGTGGAAGTAATTGTGGAATACCAAATAAATTCCGTTATATACCATGAATTATATCTTAAAGAGTTGAATTTGAGACCATGAAATCTATTATAACTTTTACAAATTTGAATAAATATCCATTGAAAGTGAAAAATATAATGTAATTTCAAATATTATGATAAAATAATAATTCATGATATAATATCTGAATATGTATCATATACACTTTACCAAAGGATGTAGGTTCGTAATTCAAGAATTTTTGCATGGAACTAATATTAAGGTGAATGGTCCATACAAAGATTGTATAACTGATGTTAGAATTTAATAAATGAAGGGATTTTGTGTATTAATTTTAAAAATATTAAAAATAAGTAGGAATACAATATAATAAATTCATATTTCATTCAATTGATAATCACGGAATTATGTAGTCAATGAAGTTGAAGTATAACCAAGGGATTGTAAATTTAGTAAATAAACAACTTACCTGAAGACCCAACTAACTATGTATGTCTTATAAATCATTTATAATAAACCAGTATTAATTATTTAATAGTTTAAGAACTTTTTAAAGGTTTTTTACTTAATCAATAAAAAATTCATTTCATTTATTACAATTACATATTTAATTACTTAATCAATTAAGTTGATGTGCAGTTTTTTTATGATGTTCAGTTTGTAACTACAAAATGACTTTGGTAGGTTGATCATGGTCAATGGGATCAATAATCCATCATCTTTAGAATAATAATAAAGAAATAATTATCATTTATATATATATATATTTTCCGAAAATAACCAATTAATTGCATATATGAAAAATGAACCAAATATCTTCATACTGGAGCACAACAAAAAAATTGTTATTTAGAGATAATTTTTTTAATTTTTTTTAAAAACATTGATACTAATTTAATTTAGTGAGGCTTCATGAAAATGTATATAATTTAGTGATGTTTCTTAAAAACACCCCAAATTTAGCAATTTCTTGGTGAAAGACATCTCTAAATTAGCAGCGAAACTGGGAAACGTAGCTCATTTTGAGGGGTTTTAAAGGAAAGGTGCCTAATTTAACCATGTTTTTAAGGAAGAATCATTAATTTAGAAAAAAATTCATGAAATTTCACTAGAAAATAATATATTTATATAGGTCATTTACCTGGATCGATATATATATATATTACTATATATAAACACAAACAAATTTATATAAATATAAATATATTTATTTATGTATATATATAAACACACACACATATATAAATACATAAATAAATAAATATATAAATATATATAACATATACTTATATATAAAAACACATATATATTTTAAATTTAGTCACGTTTTTAAGAAAATGTGGCTATTTTAGTGATATTTTTACCAGTGTTTTAAAATGTGGCCAATTATATTTATATATATATCATTGTAATTATTATTATATATATGTATACATAAACATATATATATTTACACACAAACACACACATATATAAATATTTATAGATACATAAACACACACACACACACACATATATATATAATATAAACACACATACATACAAACATATATTAATATAAAAATATGTATACACATAAAATATAAAAATATATATATAAAAGCATAAAATATATACATATATATACATAGAATATAAAACCTAGACATATATAAACCTATATATAATATAAACATATATATATAATATAAACACAAACATATATATATAAATATATTTAAAATATAACATATATATAATATAAACCTATATATAAATATATTAATATAAAAAATTATATATATATATATATATGTGATATTAAAATTTTAAATACAGATACCTATATATCAACATATATAAACATAGACACTGACACACATATAAATAAACACATACACATATATATAAATATATATATAATATATATATATATATATATATTAATATGTATATATATAAACTCACACACACATAAATATGTAAATATATACACACATATTTATATATAAAAACAAATGTATATTTAAAATTTAATCACATTTTAAAGAAAACATGGTTATTTTTGTAACATTTTTATGAGTATTTTAAATCATGTCTAGTTATATATATATAATTATAGTTATATATATATATAAACATATATATACATTTACCCACACACACACAAATATATAAACATATAAATAAATATAAAATATAAACATGTATATGTATAATATAAAATATAAACACACATATATATAATATAATATAAAATATTAACATATGTATATAAACATATTAATATATAAATATAAATAAATATATAAATATATAAATATTATTTTTTTAAATACTGAAATGTACATATATAAATAAAATATAATGCAATTAAACATTCAATGTTAATGTGGATGGGTTGGTTTTTTCTTTATGAATGCATTAGTCGACCTGTGTTCGAATCCCGATGGACGGTATATTTCTTGTGTGCATGTGGGTTTGTTTGTGGGGAATGGGAATGGAATGGGTGGTAAATGGTGGGGAACCAGAGGAGAATGTGTACTGGATAGCATGTAGGGTAGAGGAACTGGATGGGGAGATAATAAATGTCTAATGGGCAACGACTTCTCCAGAATGTGTGGTAAATGGTGTGGAACTAGAGGAGAACATGTAATGGACAACATGTGGGATGGAATAGTTGGTGTACCGGGAAACATACAAGGTAGAGGAACCGTATAGGGAGACAAGAGATTTTTATCTAGAAAAGTGTACTCTAGGGTAGAATGGAACAGGGAGGGAATGGGTGATTAATTTTTTTTCATTTTAATAATAATAATAATAATAAATTTCAAAAAACCCAAAAATTATCAATTCCATATATATATATATATATACCAATTTCAATAAAAAATTACTGACGTGTTTGGTAAATGGTGGGAAACCAAAAAACTTGTATTGGACAATGTGTCGGGTAGAGGAACCAGATATAGTGATATGAGATATCTACTGGGAACTGTATACTCTAGTGTACAGTGGAACATAATGGAAATCATTGATTTTTTTCATTTTAAAAAAATAATAATAATTTAAAAAAACTAACATTTACAATTCCAGGAAAATATATATGTATATTAATTTCAACAAAACAAATTACTGATGTGTGTGGTAAATGGTGAGGAACCGGAGGAGAATGTGTGCTTGATAGCGTGATGGGTAGACGAACTAGATAGGGAGACATTGGGTGTCTACTAGGCAGTGAGAACTCTAATGTGTGTGGTAAATAAAGGGGAACTGTATAATGTGTACTAGACAACATAGGGGATGGGAAGGTGGGTTACTGGGTAGCATTCAAGGTAGAGTAACTGGATTGGGTGACATGAGATGTCTACTAGGAAATGTGTACTCTATGGTATAGTGGAATAGGATGAGAATCATTGATTATTTTTTAATTTTTTAAAAATAGTAATAAATTAAAATAATGAAAATTATCAATACCAATATATATATATATATATATCAGTTTTAAAAAAACAATTACCGACATGTGTGGTAAATGATGAGGAACTCGAGGAGAACATTTAATGGACAATGTGTAGGATTGAGGAACCGAACCAAAAGATATGAGATGTCTACTGGTCAGCATGTACTCTGGGGTAGAGTGAATCATTTTGGGAATCATTAATTAATTTATTAAATTACAAAAATTATTAATAAATTAACAAAAAGCTTCAATTTTAAATATATATATATATATATATATATATATATTGGTTTCAAAAAAAATTAACGAAGTGTGGGGTAAATAAGGGTGAACCAAAGGAGAATGTATACTAGGCATCGTGCATGGTAGACGAACCAAACAGGGAGACAATAGATGTCTACTAGGCAATGAGCTCTCCAAGATGTCTGGTTAATGGTGGTAAACCGGAGGAGAATTTGTACTCAATATCATGGGGGATTGGAAGGTGGGTTTAGAGGATAACATACAACGTAGAGGAACTAGAAGGGTATATAAGAGATGTATACTGGGAAGCGTGTACTCCATGGTATAGTGAAACAAGATGGAAATCATTGATTAATTTTCTCATTTGAAAAGATAATATTAAATTTGAAAAAATTAAAATTCTAAATTCTAAATATAAATATATATATATATATATATATATTTAAACAAAACAAATTAACGAAAAATGTGGTAAATGAAGGGGAATGAGAGGATAATTTGTATGGGATAGCTTGTAGTGTATAGGAACCGGAAAGAGAGAAAATATATGTCTATTAGGCAGGGTGTACACTAGGGTGCATTAGAAAAAGATGAGAATCATTGATTAATTATTAATTTCTAAAAAATAATTATAAATTAAAAAAACAAAAAATATCATTTTCAAATATATATATATATATATATATATATATATATTTCAACAAAACAAATTACCAATGTGTGTGGTAAGTGATGGGGATCTAGAGTAGAATGTGTACTGGACAACATAAAGGATAGAGGAACCATATGGGGATATAGTAGATATCTATTGGGCAGTGAGTACTCCAGCATGTGTGGTAAAGGGTGGGGAACCAGAGGAGAATGTGTACTTGGAAGCATGGGGGATGTGAGGTGGGTGTACTTGACAACGTTCATGGGAGAGGAACCAAATGGGGGGACATGATATGTCTACTGGTTAGCATATACTCAAAGGTAGATTGCAATGGGATGGGAATCATTGATTAATTTTTTAGTTTTTAAAAAATAATAATAAATTTCAAAAAAGAAACACAAATGATCAATTCCAATATATATATATATATATATATATCAATTTCATCAAAACAAATTGTTGGCATCTTTCAAAACTATAGGTAAATAAGGTGTCATTTACCAACATTTCCAAAAAATGTCGATAAATGTTGTGTCTCTAAATAATAATATTTATAAACATCACCCAATTAGTGATGTTTATTTATGGCCATTTATAAAAGACATCGAAAAATGAGGTTTCACTAAATACCGATGTTTATAAACATCACTAATTTAACAAATCATAAAAACATCACTAATTTGTGAAGTTTATAAATGTTTCCAAATTATTATTTTTTATAAAAATCGCTAAATTAGAGACACCTTATTTAAAGATTTTTTTTATAAATTTCAATAAATGAATTAATTATGTTTATAAACATCACTTGTGACAAAAAACATAGCTAATTATCATTTTTTAGTGGTGGTATTCCACACATAAACACGATTGGCATTTCCATTTTGTTAATGATTTGAAGGATAAGAAAATAGATGATATAATATCCTTATATAATGATAATTATGTGATAAATATAATCTATATAAATTAAATCTATCATTATAAATAAAAAAGATAGGTGATGATGGAAAAATAAAGATGATGTTTTGTGGAAGTTATAGTCAACACCTTTACCGAAAGATTGATTTCGTTCCACATAGGATGTAAAAGGAGATGAATAAGTTCTTTACCATAAAAATAATAAAATTTATGTATAGTTGTGATACTTAAGTTATTATATCATCAATATTTAGGAATATTTTAAGTATTTTATAAAATAAATAAACAAAAATCACCAATTAAGAGTTATATCACTGTTTTTTAAAACCAAGTTTTTCTTACCCATTAAGCCATCTTGGTTTGTCATTTTTTGAGACCAATGAATCAAGTCCATGAGAAGGGATATAATAAATATTTTTTGAAAGGTATTTTATGAATTGGATTTCGCAAATGTTTTGAGGAATATAGGAGAGTAGGTTCCCTTTTATAAGATACGGAGAGGACACCCTTTCAATTACTTAAATGATTAAATAATATATATATATATATATATATATTGTTATGATGGTATGTGACTGAGTATGATATACTCTATAATACCAAACATAGGATCTAAATAAGAATGAGAATATCAGATACAAGAGGGGGTGAACTGTACCTTTTAAAAAATCTCTTACGAAATTTTTAGGATGTTTATGTTTAACAAGGTTAAACAGAATAATTCACAAGACCTCTATGAGTTCTAAAGACTTGCTAGATTCTAGAAAAGTGATTCCAGAAATGGAACATAAATAAAGTTACAAAGATTAAGATTATACCTTAAAGCATATAGAATCTAACTATATTAGAGTACAAGTATGAGGAAGTATAAGATAGTATACTTTACTCAAAAATACAAAATTTAGTAGAAAAAAACTCATAACAAAACAAGTAACAAGTAATAAGTCTTTTAACCCAAAGAGAAGGGTATCCAACAACCTTGGATAAAGGTCCCTTGATTTATAATTTCAAAAAGTATGTCTTTACCACACCAGGGTAAGCCCTCGATATGAAGATCGGAGTCTGTCTTGTTATCCCCGCAAGCCCTCAACTATCAGGTATTTGACACCATTGTATTCCTCAGCAAGGATGCACTCAACATCAAGGTGTTGGAACCTCTGTCTTCATATCCCCGGAAGCCCTCGATTGTACACAGCAATAATCGGAATCGCACAAAGAAAATATGTACAAGGAAAAGTTTGAACAAGCCATTCAAACTTTTTGCATGAAGCTTTTGAGTTGATAAGAGCCTCTCTATACAGAAATCACTTCAGGAAGTTCTGAGCACTAAAAATCCAATAGTCCTGATCATATTAAAATGAGCTCATATTTATAGGTGATGCTCCAACGGTCGTCTCCCTCCTCCAATGGTCATATTCTTCCTTGAATTTCGGAGGGACCTGTACAGGTGTCACTCAAACAATGATCAGTTAATAACTGAAAGCATGACATCTTTTTTCCATAGAGAAAATGTAAGCATAACTAAACAAATATTCAGAATGGAGTAGAAAATGAAAGTTCAGAATGTAAGAAAAATATGAAAGTTCATAGTCTAACTAAAAATAGAATTCCGAGTCTATAATAAAAAGATATTCAGATTATGTTTTGTAGGAATTCGGAAACTGAATTCTATAGAAATCCGGAGTCTGGATTTCAAGGAAATTCAGAGTTTGATTTCACTAGAATTTAGAACAAAAACTTACGAAGTTCGGAGTCTAAGTTCATGAGAATTCAGAGTCAAAACTCATCAGAGTTTGGAGTCTGAATTCAGAGAACTCAAAGTCAGAACATAGAGAATTTCATAATTAGAATTTGGTGTAGAACATGATGAGAGTTTGTATCCAGAATTCGGAGTGGAACTTCATGAGAGTTCGTGTACAGAATTTGTAGTGGAACTTCCTGAGAGTTCATATCCAGAATTCAGAGATGAACTTCATTAGAGTTCATATCCAGAATTCAGGTCCTAAAATAGAATGCTTCATGTCTAAGTATTATATGATTCCGATGTTTTAGATATGATTTCAATTTTTACACTTAAGAAAAATATTGATATGAACAATGAGAATAATGTTGGGGTAAATTTCCTTTTGGAAGGAAATTTTCATTATGGATGAAAAATAGAGGTAAAATGAAATTTTCCTTAAGAAAAGGTGTTTGCGATTTTCAAAACAAGAGGAATGGTAAAGTCATAAGGAAACCTTGATGACATATCAATCTCACCCATGAATTAAGGAATGGAAAAAGTCATAAGGAAAACCTTATTGACTCAACAATATCCCCCTTTTTGGAAAGCACAAACATCCTTATGAAAAAGAATGCAATGACTTAGAATAAATTTATAGACTTGTAATTAAATCTTATATCCCTTTGTTTATGACCAATGGAGAATACGACTAACTCCCCTATAGGCTTTGAAACTCTAAGGATCGTATTCTAGATTTCTAGAATGTGATATTTCATTTGAATGAAGAATTAATAATGAGAACTCCCCCTTACTTAAGGATAGTTCTTATTAACAAAGAAATTTTTATTCTCCCTTTTATATTTTTCCTTCTCCCTTTTGAGTTATTTTTCCTTCTACCCCTTTTTGATTTTCAAAAAGAATTTGAGGGAATGGAAAAACAATAAAGTACCTGAAACATTTGTAAGACATACAAACAATACAAGCAATGAATGTTTTCATTAATATTGAAAGGATTTTTACAAGGAAAAATACAAAAAAGATCGAATTGGTCTATTTTTCTTCTTTTTCCTTGGGAATTAACTTCTTCAGAAGGATTTTCAGCTTCTTTATGTCTTTGTGGTCCTCCTCAGCTTGCTTTTCCCAGGATGTTATCCAATCTTCATGAGATTTCAGAACCTCTTCCTCAACCTTCATGGCCTCTTCCTGAATCGTTAGCAAGTCATCCTTATTTACAAGCTTCTCTTTGATCTCAATCTAGAGATCTATTTACCCCTTACAGTTTTTTTTCAATAGTGTTAAGCTTCCCATTTAGATCATTCACTTGTTTATTCCGAGTATTTTTCTCAAAGGTCAGCTTTTCATGAAGATTTTTCATCTTAGCATCCTCGGTATCAAAATCTTCTTTTACATCATTCTGAAAGGTATCAATCCCTGTCAAATCGTCATAGATTTTTTTTGGCCATAAAGTCATTTTGCTGTAAGGTTTTCTATATACCTCATAATTGATAAGAAAATTTTTATGTTTAGCATGAATCTTCACACATTTATCCATCACCATGGATACAGATTATGACTTCTGATTTAAGCTGTGCTGAAGCATCTGGCATCTGGAGTCTATTATAGGGAAGATCAGAATTTCATCCACCAATTTCTTTAGAGACTCAACATCAAAATTATGTCCCAGTGCAGATGACTCTGAATTCAACATCTTTCTTGGTGAATGTTCTTCTTCAATTTCTACAAGCTTTATTTTTTAAGAGCCACCAACATCCTTCTTCATTATGATATCTTTCTTTGTAGTGTCCATAAGCACTTTCTTACCCTTATCATCTTTCAAAATGGATTCCTCATCTGGAAATTCTTCCTCACTTTAAGATAGTTGAACTATATTGTCTTCATCATTTTTTTTCCATCTCTGCTCCTTCCTCAAGAAAGTGCTTTTCATAGATTTCTTCCTCAGATAATTCATTCTCATCCTCTTCTTCGTTGTCTTCATCTTTCTTACCATCTTTCTCTTTTTCCTTTCACGGAGTGACAAGCATTGAGGACTCAGCCTCAGATGTTCGAAGTTGTAATTTTTCTGATGGATTTTCCTTTTCTTGATAATCTTCAACTTGTTTTATCAGATCATCTAAATCACCACAATCTTGTTATACTTATTCTTCTTCTACTACTTCTTCTTCTTCTTCTACCCCTTCAACAACTTCTTTCTCTTTATATTTTTCCTGAGTGAAGAAATTCTTCCCCGAAGTTTCAGGTAAAGACTCGACTAGGAATGTTTCCGGTACTAAAATATTTTTGGAAACTACTTCAGTGGCTTTCAAAAGATATTGTATAACTTCAGCCTCAGACAATTCATTCTTCATCTTCTTCTATTTTTCTATCTTCTCAAGATATTCATTAGTCTTCTATCTTAAAGACTTGGGTTCAGCAGGGTCCAATCCGAACTGAGGTTCCCCTTAATTCCTCTTTTCCTTATCTTCTATCCATTTTGCAACCACTTCATCCAGATACGCTTTCTGTTTGCTCGGTTTGGGAGGTGCGGATTGAGCTTCCTTAGCTTTTGGGGTTTTACCTATCTCCTCCACTTCCTTCAGCTTCCTTTTCTTGCCGCCCTTCTTGGATGGTTAAACTTTCTCTACATTTTACAGAACATCTTCTGTGTCCCCCTCTGGCAGATCATAGAACTCACCTGTCTATTTTGAAAAACCAACATTCATCCTCTTTAAGATTTCATCACTAATCAGCATTACCTTGAAATTTCTCAGTTTGGAGGTGCAAGCAACCTTAAAAGAATCAAGACACTGAATAATAAGCTTGGAGAGAAGAGCAGGATATATAATAATTTGAGCTTTCAAACTCCCATTTTTGATCTTCTAAAACGTAACAAGGATGTTCCTCATGAGATTGATATTTCTTAGATTTACCAAGAAATCCAATATGTAAATATCACTTTTCGTTAAGTTATTTTGTCACCACTTCTTGGTACGAAAAACCCTTGAACCCACAACTGTAAAATCCTGTTGTTGGTAAACAGATGGGAAATCTTTGCTATTTTCTCATCTTTGAGTCTAAGGCATTCCATAGCCTTCACCTTGCTAAAACTTTCTTGCACATCTGGTAGCTTATGGGAGAAAAATTCAGCGTCTCCATCACAAGAGTGCCCCACAAAGCTCGCAGCCTTGGTGTAAGAAAGATTTTAAGTATTACCAAAGCTCTTAAAGGAGAACTTTTCTCTTCCATCTTCTTCATATTAGGAATCAGACTCATAAAATTCTACAAGAAAACTTGTATAAACAACATTTTGATCCCCTGGCTTCAATACGCAGAAATTTTCCCATCCATTGAGCTTGATATTCATAGAAATAAGAGAATCATACTTACTGAAATTGTTTGGATAGACCATCCATTCCCTGTAGTCTAACCAAATTGAGATTGGCTTCATAGTAGACATTTCTTGAGAAGTGGATTCTATAGACATTCGGAATGGAGGACCACTGAAAGATTCAGAATAGTCATAAGAAGGAAGGGAAGAATTTCAACACGCGAGAGCTTGAAATCGATGTGGTACAACCATTGGCAGTCCCATTTATATAGGCGATGGTGATGACCTTTCAACTTTCAAAACCAATCTAACGGTTGAAAAACTCACTCATCTAATCTAGCGGTTTAAAACATACCTGCAAGGAAATCTTGAATCTGATCATCTGAGGTTTTAAAAAAAATTGGATTTAGGAAGAAATGAATCCAAAAAATTTTAAAAACAAAGGAAACTACCATAAAGTAAAAGTGACTAGGAAAACTTAATTTAAGAAATCATACCTTTTGGATTGGCTAGGAAAGTTATTCTTAATAGGTGATATTCTTCTTGACGATAATTTGACTAAGATAAACTCACTACGAAAAAGTTTTATTGAAAAATCTATGAGTACCAAAAATCAATTACAAAAATTATAAGTACGGAAATTCCCATTATGAAAATTCTCATTAAAAAAATTTCCCTTACAAAAATGTATAGTACGAAAATTTCTATTACAAAAATTTCCAGTACCAAAATTTCCAGTATGAAAATTTCCTTTACGAAAATTTCTAGTAGGAAGATTTCTATTATGAAAATTTTCATTACAAAAAATTTGAAAAACATCATAATAGATGTACTCCCCATATGAATAGGAGTTTCTTACTATAAGGAGATTGGTTCAACAAGAAGTTAATTAAGGAAGATTGCCTTATGGTTATCATTCCAAAATTCTGTTTAATGTATTCAAATCTATCAGATGGTAAAGATTTTGTGAAAATGTCAGCAAGTTGACCGTGTGTTCTGATAAACTGAAGAATGATATCTCTTTTTAGCGTGTGATCCCTAAGAAAGTGATGCCTAATATCTATGTGTTTTTCACGAGAGTGATGTTCATGGTTTTTACTAAGGGAAATGGCACTTGTGTTATCACACAAAATTTGAGTCTTAGTAAAACTCAAACCATAGTCTATGAGTGTGTGTTGCATCCACAACACTTGAGCACAACAACTTCTAGCTGCTACATATTCAGCTTCAGCAGTGGAGAGTGTTACTGAGTGTTGCTTCTTGAAAGACCAAGAAACTAATGAATCTCCTAAGAAATGACAAGTTTCGGATGTACTCCTTCGATCCATTCTACATCCACCGAAGTCAGCATCTAAAAAAATCTTTAAAACAAAATCATTTCTAGAATTATAAAATAGTCCATGATCCATGGTTCTCTTTAAGTAGCGAAAAATTATCTTTACTTCCTTTAAATGAGATTCCTTGGGATTGGATTGATATCTGGAGCATAAGGATACTGAAAACATTATGTCTAGATGACTGGCTATCAAGTATAGTAAGCTTCCTATCATACCTATAAAAGATGTTTGATCTATTGGTTTCCCAGATTCATCAAGATAAATTGTGTTTGAGGTACCAATAGGAGTACTTATACTTTTAGTATTGTCATATCCATACTTTTTAAGAATATCTTTAATATACTTGTGTTGGGATATGTAGATTCCTTCTGGTTTTTGAGAAATTTGAAAACCAAGGAAAAATGTTAACTCACCCATCATACTCATTTCAAACTCAGATTTCATTAGATTCATAAAGGAAACAGTAAAAGATTGCTGAGTTGAACCAAATATAATGTCATAATCATAAATTTGAACAATTAAAACATTTTTCTTATCATTTTTAATGAAAATATTTGGATCTTCATTTCCCTTAACATAATTATTTTGAAGAAAAAATCTTGTAATTCTATCATACCAAGCTCGAGGGGCTTGTTAAAGGCCATAAAAATCTTTGCTAAGTCTAAAAACATGATTAGGATGTTTTGTATCTTCAAATCCAGGAGGTTGTTCAACAAAAACATCCTCTTGAACATAACCATTAAGGAAAGAACATTTTACATCCATTTGAAAAAGCATTAAATTGAAGAATGCTCCAAAGGAAAGTAAAATAAGAATATTTTCAATTCTAGCTACCGGAGCATAGGTTTCTTCATAGTCTATTCCTTCTTGTTGATTATAACCTTGAGTAACCAATATAGATATATTTCTTATGATGATTCCATTTTAATCACACTTATTTCTGAAGACACATTTTACTCCAATTACAGAATTTTCCTTAGGACTTTCAACCAAGGTCCAGACTTTACTCCTTTCGAATTAATTTAGTTCATCTTGCATTGATTTATTCCAATCATCATCACCTAAAGCTTCATCCGTGATTTTTGGTTCTAATTGGGAATGGAATGCAATATATTCTATTTCATTTTTTAAGGAACTTCTGGTCCTTACAGGTTGATTTACATCATCAATGATACTATAACTGGGATGATTCTTAAGAAACTACTTGTTTGGGTTTTTTAAAACTTGTTCATCAACATAGGGTAGGAAATATTATCGGGTAAATGTTTCAGAAGTATCTTCTTGAACATTTCCCGTATCAGAAAGATTTTCTATCAATGTTTGATAATCATTTTTTGAAAACACATCTGAGGATGGAGGTTGGGGTTGTTTTAAAACAAAAGGATCAATTTCATCAAATTTGACATGTACTGTTTCTTCAACGTTACAAGTGTTATTGTTGAAAACACTATAAGCCTTAGAAGTTGTGGAGTAGCCTAAGAAAATTCCTTCATCATATTTTGATGTGAATTTGTGTAATGTTTCTTTATTATTCAGAATGAATACCTTGCATCCAAAAACCTTAAAGTAGAAAAGTCTAGGTTTTCTACCATTCCATAACTCATAAGGAGTTTTGTTAAGAAAAGTTCTAATTAAAACTTGATTTATAGTGTAACAATAAGTACTTATAGCTTCATCCCCAAAATGTTTAGCTATAGAATACTCACTCAAAATGGTTCTAGTTATATCTTGAAGAATTCTATTTCTTATTTCAACAATACCATTTTGTTGAGGTGTTCTGGGTGCTGAGAAGTTGTGATTAATACCATTTCTACTATAAAAAGTTTCAAAATCAGAATTTTGAAATTCTCCTCCATGATCACTATGAATAGTTTTCAATGGAAGGTTTTTCTCATTTTTGACGTGGGCTCTAAAACTTTTGAAATAAAAAAATTCTTCATACATCTTTGCTAGAAAATAGACCCACGTAAATCTCATGTAATCGTCAACCAAAACAAATACATAGTACTTGCCCATAATGCTTTCAATTTGTGTTGGACAAAAAAGATCCATATGCACTATATGTAATTCATCAGTGGTTGAGACTTCACTGATAGATTTAAAACATGATTTGTGTTTCTTTCTATATTGAGAAAGTTCTCAAACATTTGAAGAATCAAATATAAGCTCTGGTAGATCCTTAACTAGATATTTCTTAGAAATTTTACATAAGTTCCTAAGGTTACAGTGTCCAGACCTTTTATTCCATAACCAAGAATGATCTTCCATTTTACTAAGTCAAGGTAAGTGTTGGTTCCTATGGTCTTCTAAGTTTAGTGTGTAAATATTCTCTTGCATATGGGCAGAAAGAATAAACTCTTCCTTGGAATTGTGTACTAGGCACTTATAATTCCTAAAATTCACAAGGTAGCCTTCATCACATAATTGACGTATGATGACGAGGCTTTTCTTAAGACCCTTAACAAATAAAACATTTTAAATTAATGTTTTTTAAAGAAAAACGATGTTTCCTATACTAATAATTTCTCCCTGAGCATTATCTCCAAATGTTACTTTTCCTCCTTTCATTTTGATAATCTTTTCAAAATTGTTTTTGTTACCAGTCATATTCCGGGAACATACACTATCTATGTACCACGTGTTGCTATTGGTACTTTACCTATTTTCTTGGAAATAATAAAAATTTAGGTTTTCGGAATCCATACTTTCTTGGATCCAAAAATCGCAGAAAGTAGAATTTTGGGTACCCACATCTTCTTAGAAAAATAAGCCTTATGAAATCCTAAATATTGGGTTTTGTTTAGGGAAAAATTCTTTGCCCAGTGACCACCACATTGACACTTTGTGTAGAATGGGTCACTTTGAAGATAAATGTAGTTGTTACTACAAAACGGTTTAGAACTTGTGTAACCAAAACCAGAAGTATTCCTTTGAGGTAGAATTTGTGAATACATTTTATCAAAAAATTTCCTAACCTAGGGTAAAGTTTTAAAAACACTTCCTCAAAGAGTATATTTCGTATTTGAGTTTAATAACTAAGTTCTTGTCTTCAAAAAAATTTAAACTAGAGCTAGGCTCGAAAACATCTTTCTTAGTAATTACATTTTCTAGATATTTTGAAAGTTTATTCTTCTCAGAACTTACTTCCTCAATATTTTTTGAAATACTTTCAAAATATGCATTTTTCTTATAAAAATATTTAGAAATATCTTATATTTATTAAGTAAGAATAATATTCCTAGAATTTTCTTTATCGATTTTTTTCATGAGTTTTGAATTCTCATTTTCAAGAAGTTTGGAAAACCTATAAACTTCTTCATAGGTATGAAAAGTATTATCTTCATCAGAAGAGGATTCTTCATCCAAAGAGTTATAATATTCACTATCACTAGCACTTAAAGAAACATTGGACATTGATTCAGAATTGTGTACCTCAGCCATCAAGCAATGATTATCAATAGGTGGTATGGCTAAAAGACCATGATTCTTCTGTCCAGAAGATTCATAATACGATGATTCATCTAAAGAGTCTCCACCACTGTCACTCCATGTGTCATTGGATTTCAACACTTTCTTAGATTTGGACTTGTAATACCTTTTTCAGTTTTTCTCAGAATACCTTTCCATTCTTTCTTTTCTCTTCAGCATAGGGAAATCAGGTCTTATGTGTCCATCTCTCTTACATTCATATCATGTAACTTCAGAATATTTCTTGTCTTTCCTTTCATTCTTCTTGTATTTAGATTGAATGTTCCTCTGTCTAGCTATCTTGTTCATCCTTCAAGAAGGATTTTCTAATTCATTTTCTGAGGACTCACTTCCACTAGATTCGGAATGGATAACAACTTTCTTAGATCTGGATATAGTAACTCTCTCAGATGTATTGGATTTCATATTATTGGAATTAGTAATAAAAGCTACAATTCCATTTCCATTCTTCTTCTGCACAATATCATCATCTCTCTTTATTCTAGTCTCATGCTGAAGAAGAGTTCCAAACAGCTCATCAAGGGTAATCTGAGTAACCTTTCTATTCTCATCAATTGTAGTCCTTTTATATTCCCACTCATTTGGCATGATGTCGATGATCTTTTCAAAAATGGATTCATCATCTAATCCTTTTTCATCCATTTATTGCAAAATATTGACTATAGTCATGAATCTCTATTGCACTTTGCATATGGGTTCACCATAAGGAAAACTATAACCATGATATACGGCTCTAAGAATGGCTCTTCTTGTATCAATTACTTTGGAAGTTTAAAAGTGAGTAACCTCTAGTTTCTTCCATATAGAATTTTCTGCTTCATAAGAAGAAATGTGGATATATATATTTATATTCATTGAACAAAGTAAAGTATTGTGTACCTTATTATTGAGTTGATATTCTTGCATTTCTAGATTTATGAAGGCACTTACTTCTTTATTAGGAATTTTGTATCCACCAATAAGCATAACAAAATTTTCAACCACATTATTGATAATGAATGTCTTCATTCGATCTCTTCAATACTCATAATCATTACCATAAAAAATTGGTGTTCAAGTAGTATTTAGGTTGTTAATAGAACCAACATTTAAGCATACCATCCTTAAGAAAAACATTGGCACACAGACTTGTTAGAAGTATAAGTCTGTAAACAAAACTAAGAAAGAAAAATTGTATCTCTAAGAAAAAAGTGAAACTGAACTATGATTCCAAAAAGTAGATTCCAAAAAGTATGAATCCAGAAATATGATTCTGAATGTTCAATTCCGAAAAATATCAGGGAGAAGATAAAACTTCTGAATCTAATCATGAGATTAATTCAGATGGAACCAATGCTTTGATACCAATTTTTAGAATGGTATGTGAATAAGTATTATATACTCTATAATACCAAACTTAGGATCGAAATAAGAATGAGATTCTCAGATACAAGTGGAGGGTGAATTTTACCTCTTAAAAATTCCCTTAGGAAATTTTTAGGATGGTTATGTTTAACAAGGTTAAATAGGATAATTCACAAGACCTCTATTAGTTCTAATGACTTGCTAGATTCTAGAAAAGTGATTACGGAAATGGAACTTAACTAAAGTTACAAAGATTAATATTCTACCTTAAATCGTATAGAATCTAACTATATCAGAGTACAAGGATGAGGAATTATAAGATAATATACTTTCCTCAAAAATACAAAATATAGCAAAAAAAGATTGTAACAAAACAAGTAACAAGTGAAAAGTCTTTTAACCCAAAGAGAAAGGTATCCAACAACATTGGGTAAAGGTCCCTTGATTAATACTTTCAAGAAAGTATGTCTTACCCACACTAGGGTAAGTCCTTGATATGAAGATCAGAGTCTCTCTTGCTATCCCCGCAAGCCCTCAACTATCAGGTAGTCGGCACATTTGTCTTCTTCAGCAAGGAAGCCCCCAACTTCAAGGTGGTGGAACCTCTGTCTTCTTACCCTCAGAAGCCCTCGATTGTACACAGCAACAATTGGAATCGAACAAAGCAAATATGAACAAGGAAAAGTTTGAAAAATCCATTCAAACTTTCTGCACGAAGCTTGATAGTTGATAAGAACCTCTCTCTTTAGAAATTACTTCAGGATGTTCTAAGCACCAAAATACTAAAAGTCTTGAGCATGTTCAAATGAGCTCTTATTTATAGGTGAAGCTCCAACGGTCGTCTCCCTCCTCAAACGGTCATATTATTTCTTGAATTTCGGAGGGACCTGTACACGTGTCACTCAAACAACGGTTAGTTAATAACTGAAAGCCCGACATTGTTTTGCAATAGAACAAATATAGGCATAACTAAACTAATATTTGGAATGGAGTATAAAATGAATGTTCAGAATATAAGAAAAATATGAAAGTTTGTAGTCTAACTAAAAATAGAATTCAGAGTCTATAATAAAAAGATATTCAAATTCTGTTTTGTAGGAATTCAGAACCTAAATTCTGTAGAAATCCGAAGTCTAAATTTCAATGAAATTCGGAGTCTGATTTCGCTAGAATTCGGAACCAGAACTTACGATGTTCGGAGTCTAAGTTCATGAGAATTCTGAGTCAGACCTCATCAGAGTTCAGAGTCTGAATTCAAGGAACTCATAGTCATAACATAGAGAAGTTTGTAATCAGAATTCGGAGTGGAACTTAATGAGAGTTCGTATCCAGAATTTAGAGTGGAACTTCATGAGAGTTCGTATCCAGAATTCAGAGTGAAACATCATGAGAGTTTGTATCTAGAAATCGGAGAGGAACTTCATGAGAGTTCGTATCCAGAATTAATATTTGAACTTCCTTAGAGTTCGTATCCAATATTCATATCCTAAAATAGAATGCTTCATATCTATGTTTTATACGATTCCTAGGTTTTAGATATGAATCTGATTTTTACACTTAAGAAAAATATTGATATGAACAATGAAAACAAGGTAGGGGTAAATTTACTTTAGGAACGAAGTTTTCCTCATGGAAGTAAAATAGGGGTAAAATGAAATTTTCATTAAGAAAATGTGTCTGTTATTTTCAAAACAAGAGGAATGGTAAAGTCATAAGGAAACCATGATAACTTATCAATCTCCCCCATGAATGAAGGAATGGAAAAAGTTATAAGGAAAACCTTATTGACTCAACATATATATCAAAATCAGGTCATGTAGATCCAAGGAACATAAAATAAGAATAAATGAAGAAATATGGTTGATATAAACTCAATTAATCACATTTAGAAAAGTTTAGTAAACTTTTTAAGCCACATCTTCTAGTTAAACCGTTGTAAACTCATTTTATCCCAAATGGGGAAACATTAAAATTTTCCATGATAACATAATTATATAACCAACATTAAAAGGGGCATTAAAATGAAATATGGAAATTATAATACAATTTTTAAATATATTTTATAATATTCAAAATCAATAATTTTATGAAATTGAATCTAATATAAGGACATAAAATGCATGGAAAAACAATATTTTATGAAAATACGGAATTTAAGTGAAAAAAATTATTTCACCATGAAATAAAGTTAAAAAGTATATTTACATGATTTTTTGGGTCAAAAAAAAAAATTTAAGGTTTTTTTTCTTTTGGAGTAAGAAAAAATTCCAAACGGAATCTTCCAACCACTCTTTTAAGTTCAAAGACCAAAAAATAGTTTTTAAGTTTAATTAAATATGGCAAATCATTGAAAAAGTCAATCTTAGGTTCCCAATTTTAAAATAATGATTCGGAATAGATAATTAAATATTTTTAGAAAAATATTTGGGTAAGACCCACCCATTAAATAGGATAACGAAATGTGTTAGATATATTTTAATATACAACCATGTTGGGGTTTGGCTTAGTGGTAATCACACCATAATTATACATAGAAATGGGGGTTCAAAACCCATTGGGAGCAGGTACTGTAGTAGCACTGTAGCACTACTGTAGCAGCCGAGATACTGTTGCAACGACAGCACTGTAGTGGCGGCAGAGGCACTGTAACAATGGTGGGTACTGTAGTAGTGCGGGTACTGTAGCAGTACTATTCACAGAATGGGCCTTGGGCCAAAAAATTGGGCCTATGGGCTATGTAATGGGATAAATGGCCACTGGGACATTGGGATATGTAATGGGTCTCTCTCTACCCAGCTAAAGAGGTATTTTCTTTGTTTCAGTAATAAAAATGAGGCTTCGGACCCAACTTTTAAAAAAACATAGTTTTACCTTTTTTTACCAAGGTGAGAAATCATTAGCGTCATTATAATTCATAATGACTAAAATCAATTTGATCATATTATATTATATTAATTATGTGATTTAAAATTTTGAATCTATTTAAATTGATTCATTTTTTATTTGTGGAAGTAATTTATTATAAACTAAGTGAAAAAATTCAACAAAAATAGTTTTTAGATAAATGAATTTTTTAGAATACACTAGATTTATTCTTTTTTCAGGCCAAGTAAAAACCATCAAATGAATTTAAAATAATTTTATTAAATATATAATGTGTAAATTTAATTAGTATAATTAATGAAAATTATTTAATTAAATTAATAATTATAAAATCACATAACATAAAGAAAAGTAGTTTTTAAGAAAAATTTATTTTTTCCAAAAAAATGAACTTATACAAATATCAAATATAATGTTGAATCATATATAATTATTTATATTATATTTAATTTAAGGATAATTAGTAGATTTTATGATCAAATTCACAAAATAATGGGACATTTAAATTAAATGAAATGATATTTTTCTAAAAAAAATTCACTATTAATTGAAAAATAAATATTTTCAGAAAAAATAAAAACATTTTACCCAATTATAATTTTTTATTATGATTTTGAAAAATTATATCATGATTATTATATTATAAAATTTCATAATGTAATTATATTATTCTCTCAAAAAAATAAAAAACATGATTTTTGAACCATAAAATGACTTTCCAAAACAAATGACTGCATATTTACAAATCATTTATCAATATATTCATATTTAGTAGAACTATCTTTTATAAATTTCAGTATTTGGTATCTCCAATTCATATCCACCAATTAAATAGAATAGTTAAAGTTTTAATACTTAAATATTTATATTTTTTGGTTTGTCTAAGAATAACTATCTTTTGAAATATCATGGTACTAC
Organism: Viscum album; assembly: GCA_963277665.1. Classification (NCBI taxonomy): domain Eukaryota; kingdom Viridiplantae; phylum Streptophyta; class Magnoliopsida; order Santalales; family Viscaceae; genus Viscum; species Viscum album. Next base: position 661,972,498 of record OY728128.1, read on the forward strand.
AAAGTGTCTCCAAAAATAGATAATTATTTAGAGAATAGAGATATTATGTGAAAAATACCTCAAACATCAGCAAAAATCAAGTTTTAAAATTTTTTAAAGCATATTTCATCATTAATTAATAATTTTTCATTTTTTAATTAATGATATAAATGGATTTTAGGTAAGGTATCCTAATCATTATGCCCAAAAATATTGTTTCCCTTAATACATAATTTATAACTAATAAGTCCAAATTTTAAGTACATTTTATCTTATCCAATTTTTATTAGTGAAAAAAATTATTTTTTAAAGTACTAAATGTATAATGTTTAATTGTTTTTCCCAAAAACATAACCTATGTTCTGGATTTTCAAATAATCCCTTTTTAAATTAAAATTGTCATTTTAAAAAAAAGTAAGAAACTTATAAAAATAATATTTGGTCTTAATAAAAATATTCATTAATTAACATTTCATACTTATATATTATTATTCTTAGGAATTTTGTGTTATTTTTTAAAATGATATTTTTCACAATTAACCTAAAAATTATTCAATTTAGAATAATTCCAAAAATTAATTTTAATCAATTAATACAGTTACAAATTAAAAATGTTAATTTTTTTTAAAATTATAAAATTTTAAAATTTGATATTTTAATAGAAATGTGTGATATATTGAAAAACATTTTTTATTGGAAAACTTCATTTTCATAATTTTAACCATTCCCATTTATATTTACAATAATTTAATAGTTAAATAATTATTAATAATATATTCTTTTAAAATAAATTTTTTCATCATTAATCAAATGTTTCTTGAATAGAAATTAATATCTCATAGAAAAGAAATAATTAGAAAAATACCTTTTTAACAAAAAATGATCTTATTAGTTGTTTTTTGTAAACTAATTGAATTTCATTCATATTAAAAGTGAACATTATTCTTTTTATTTTTATGTTTCATAAATAGGTTATTATTATAATATTTTATTGATCATACATTATATTTAAATTTTTATCTAAAAATATTTTGGTTTAATTTTAGTTCAGTGTTGCATATTGAGTGAGATATCAAACACATTTGGATTATTTAAAGATAATATTATATTAAAATTTCTAGGTGTTACACATTTAATTAAACTTATGCATCAAAATTTAATAATTAAATTTTTTAAGAAAAAACGTTTTGCACCAAAAAATAGTATTCTGAAAAAAATTTCTTCTTTTACCTTAAAATTAATTTATTTTCATTTCTTATAAATTGATGACCAATGAATTCATTATTTTTATATGTAACTTGTAATATTAATAATTTAGTTAGTTCTATTCATTCCCATTAATACAACAGTTCGGTGATAAGAGTCACATTTAATAACAATATTTCAATAATATATTTTGATATTTCTAAACTAAGTGTTTTTTAAAGTATGCTATTAATGACATCAATCTTTTTTAAGGGAAAATAAACCTTAAATTCTTATGGTGTTATATTCTCTCACCCTTTTATGAAATTTTCCCTTGAAATTACAATATACTAATACAAAAAACTGAGGATACTTCTACCTCATCACATCCATGAGTTTCATAGAGCATCCTGAAATTTATTAATTCGACATAGAACATTAAAAAAGATGAAGGTCTTGTTATGAAACACTTAATCTATTAGATCTATAATACGAACTATTTTTTCCTCATAATATATATAATGCTTCAATGATATGACCTATGATTTCATTACATGTGAAGAATCATGTTTTTACCTCCTCAAGATAGATAATGGAACACATTGTGAACTCAAGAGATATTTATAGGAACCTCCAAGAGATAAAATACTATCCTAATATTTCTAATAAATTTTATGGGAACAATATATCTAGGTAATGAATATTCATTCATTCCAAATCCCGCAACCTTCTTCAAGGGAGATATTTTTAGGAATACCTTATCAATAAATTGAAACTATATATCTCACAAATGATTTTAAACATAGATTTTATACCAAATCTTAGATTCAATACTCTGATTCTAAATGAAAATAACACTATATTCAATTTACTCAACATTATTAGGTCCCAAAATCTTATATTCACTAAATTTATCAGATAAAATTGGATTTTTTACATTATTCCATAGAAAGATTCATAATTATCCATAAGAATGCATGAGTAAAAGATATTATTATAATAAAACTCCACCAAAGTAAGGTGTTGATCCAAAGTACCCCTAAACCCTACAAAAAACTCAAAAAAATTCTTATAGGCTTTGAATGGTCCTTTAGGAATTTCCATACAACTATGGAAGACATGCATTGTTAATTGTTAACTCTATAATCAAATCTTGTAGAATACTTATTTATAATGATGAGGTAAACCTTAGATCCTAATCAGATATAATAGATCATGGTACCCCATTCCAACCTTAAAATTTCTTATACATAAATATTAGAAATATGGTCAATAGAAAAATCTTCTCTAATTGTAATGAAATGTAAAAAATTTATAAGGTGACTGACTAAAAACCAAATAAAAATATTTATTTTAGTTTTTTTTGTGAGTCAGATGAATAAATACCTGGAGATTCATTCCCATTTCCATTCTAGTATGGTTAATGGTGGTAAAATAACCTTATACTTATGTATCTTTGCCTTAACCTACTTAAATACTAAGAATATAGATACATATTCATCCATATAACTTTTCATGTTTTTAGAGTGAAAATAATATTTCAGATCTCAATACATATATTTTCATCTACGATGAATAGAGAATGATTAAATATGACCTTAATATAACAACTCCTTAAAATATTTTATTTATAGGACACATACTTAGATACTAAACAATATCACTACATCAAAATTATGGTTGAACTATGGAACATTTCTCACATTCTTATTAGTATCATATCTTCCATCTCTATATATTTAATCCTTATATTGATGGATGGTTGAAAATTTGTCAGATAAATATATGATCTATCCCATTTTCTCAGGATTTCAAGAGCCATATTCAATAAATAAAAAATTATTAAATCTCTTTCAATAAATATCAAGAAAAAATTAACATGGCCCTTATGACTCAAATAATCGACCACATTATTCTCCTTCATATAGTTATAATATATATATCCATACTAATCTTGATTCAACTTTAACCATATCCTTTGTAACTTATTTGAATATTTTTTTTATTATGTACTTCATGCTTTATTCACCAGTATATATATAGAATTATTCACCATAAAGTTAATTTCTCTATATTTTGATTGATAAAAATTACTACTACTGCCTCCAAATCATGATCTGGAAATTTTTTATAAGTATTTTTCAATTATAAAGAGGAATAATCTATTAAAATATAATTCTATATGAGGACACATCTTATTCCATTCATTGATGCATGGCTGTAAATCCCAAACCATTATCCACTACAAGGTAGTGTGAACATAGTTAAACTAACCATATTTCCTTTTATCTACTTGAACTTTTCCATACATTCCTCTATCAAAAGGAACTTTGATACCTTCTAATTCAACATGTTTTTTGGACATGATATCTATGAGAAATCCCTCACAATGTTTTAATAGTGTCCAGAAAACCCTTGGAAAATATGAATCTCAACCAAAATGATTAGTATGATCCATTGTTTAATAACTTCCTTCTGGGAAGGATCCAATAATATACTCATGATTGAGATTATATGAACTAATAATGAAACATTATATAAAATGAATTCATAATTTCTTAATTTTGGATATAGATTATACTTTTATCATTTATTCAACACTATAATAAAATGACCATCATTCTCTTCCATGATCAATACATATATAATTATATTATCTATAATGAATACCATGAAATTTTAATGTAATATGTAAATACTATATTCATAATATCTATGAAGATAGTAGAAAAATTGATAAGTCTAAATGGAAATAAGATAAATTCATAATGATCATACCTTATAGAAATGGTGCTCTAATGTATATTATCCATATTTAATCTCAATTGATGATATCTATATCATTGATCAGTCATTGAAAAATATTGATCTCTTTGTAATTGATCAAATGGATTATAGAAATGGGGAAGAAGAATACTGTTCATAATAGTGATCTTGATAAATTCTTGATAAGAAATGAAAAGTACCATTGATAAATATTTCTCCATAATAAAAATCATATAATCACCACATGGTTAACAATTAGGGTTTTTGAATCCATTATATAGATTCTACTAGATTTAATTCAAAAAAAATAAATTTAATTAGGGCTATATTAAACGAAGTCTTTGAAATATGTGTATCACAAATTATGAGTTGTCCTTGAAACTCAACATCATGATATAGGGTAAAACTAGAAAATTATTCAGTAAATGCATTACTATAATCTGAAATAATAAGTATAATATCAATTTAAGTTTCTATCCAACCATATTATATAAATATCCCCTATGAATAGAAAAAATACCAATATAATCGAAATGATTTCTAATGGATTTTCATGTTTATCCCTACATCACTAGACAATCATAGGTTGATTCGATAAATCTAATGTTAATTATTTTCCTTGGAATTTGATATATGATCTATATAAATGGAGATAATAAATGATTAAAATCACATTAAACTCGACTAAAGGAATAATAATAATAATATTTTTATAAGGAACATTCATACGAACAGTAACATAAAATCCAATACTCTGGAGTAGAAGATGTAGTGTCCAGCCCTAAGTGCCACTAAAATGATCCTAGAGATGGTGGACCAAATGACCTCAAGCACATCTCCCTAGATTATGGAGGATACATACTAGTAGAGAGGGACTTGGCTGTGTCAACGGAGAAACTATTCCATCATAGTTCAGAGTATGCATAGTGGTAACAATAGAAATAAATGGAGAGAGAATATATCAGAAACATAAGAAGCAGCATAACCACACTAGAAAACATGAAATAGACATAAACTAGCGTAATTTGGATAACAATTGTAGATACAAAAATGATGATGATAGTATGTCAAATTTTTATAAAAAATATGAATAGGAGGATATTGGGATACAATCATATATAACGTGATGGAAAAATATACTGGAAGGAAAACACTACTATAATAATAATATTGAGAATAGGCTTGGTACTCATCCCCATGATCCATATTAAAAATGTAAACCAATCAAGCAACAGAAGTTGCACACTTCCCTTTATCCATAACTACGATCATTAAATATATTTGGCTCTAGGGGAAGACCAGGAATGAATTGAGAGACAATCTCAGTATGCCAGCACTAGTAGCGTCTAGGATAATACATTTTTTGAAATAAATAATTTGAGGTGTTCCATAATTTATAAATTCAATAAAATAATAATAATAATAACCTTATTTTGGGTTTCTAAATGGACACCCACTTGATACCACTTACTTAGGAGTCTGTATGATTTTTGAATGAGGTTCTTGTGCAAGTCATAACATCTATATAAGGGCCGATGTAAACAAGGTAACTAAGGAAGAACAACCCCACACTTGGGATTTATAATAGAGGTCCCAATTTTATGTTATCATATATGTATTCTCATAGTATAAAAGGAATACATCACAGATGCATAAGAAATCAATCAATCCATCAAATCCATGTGTGTAGTCCTGAGCCCATCCAAGGAAATCTGAATAGAATCCCAAGGGTCACTACGGGTGACTCCGATATAACCAATACCTCTATGTCCATCCAAAGAAACCCATAGAGAGTTCGTTTGGCCAATAAAGATATGGTAACTCTAATTCTCGATCAAGTATCTCACATACAAGACCAAGTATCACTCAAGGCATTATGTATCCATCTCTCACATGATTTCATCCTTAGTTTCTCTAATATGGAACTAGTTTCACTCACAAGTATAATTAAAACACCCGTAGAGCCGGTACCCAAAATATAAATCATTTCACTTGATGAATCAAATAGATCCAACCGATCATGGTGAGTCCATACCTGGCATCCTGAAATCAGGACCCAATGTTCTCTCCCAGCCCATAGTAAGTAATCTATATTAATTAAGTCACATAATAAAGAATAAAATGGATATATAACTACATGACACCAAATAAACATTTCAAACATTATATGCTCACCAAACTAACCCACTATACAATTGAGTCCAGATGAACATGGAACAATTTATGTGGAAAGGAAAAAGGCATGGAAATTTTCTTATCACATGTCGCAAATAACATTCCAATAACACAAGCTAACAAGCTTGACCGACCACAGAATATGGGTAAGCAATGGATTATGAAATGAAGCATAAGAATTAAATAACATGAATAACCATTTAAATGAAAGGCATATGTGAATCCAATATGGATAATCAAGCATATGAATTTAAATATAGAGAGTGAGGCATGAATCTCAAGGAGAAATCTCATATCCAACCATTTAACTAGATTCAAATTATAATTTAAGCTATTTAATTAATTTCAACACAAACATGGTATTTAGACATTAATGGAATAGGATAATATCCATTAAAGGTGGGAACACCCAAAGGTATGGCCAATGATAATCGAATGACCCACAGATGGGTTTTTCCATAAAAAGGGTCACATAAGACATGAGAATCCCTTAAATTTAATTGGTTAAACAAGATTGAATACTCACTAAAAGGTTATAGTAAGAGAAACAATTTCACATAATTTATAAAGTAATAAAATGATGGAAAAGATACTAGAACACCTACCCCAATGTAGTAGCACTCCACTTATCCATTTTTCAGCCATTCTTTAACCTACAATGAAATAAATTGAAGGATTTTTCAAACCTCTTGAAAATATGGAAAATTCATCAAACAAAAATGGGGAAACAGATGGAAGAAGAACCATGAGATAGAAGGTGTGGAAGGAATATCTCACTAAGATAGATCCAACACTTTCAACAATAAGAAAAAAGGACACCATAGGAGGGAGATAGATTAAAACCCCATGGATGAGGTAGGATGATGAAAAACTTGGGGAAGGAGGAAAATATAGCTAGAGAAGAAAATAAAGAAGAAAGAGTAGGGTTAAAACATTATGTTAAGGGAAAATGGATATTTCACCCAAACATTATGGGTCACATGGTTTGGCTGCACAGTTGGTCAAAACTTTCACGAACCTCAAGGAATGTTTTTCTTTAAGGGGGCACACCACATGGTTTAACTAACCACACACAAACCATGTGGAATATCTCTATCCAAAACTGTAGGTTTTCCCAATCTACATCTTCCCGTTTCAAGGAATTGGGATTCCAATTATCCATGGATGCACAAAAAAAACCATTAAACATTTTTCATAATATTAGGTGTGTATAAATGAATTTAAACAAAAAATTAATAGTCTAAACCATTGAGAAAGGTTGGTACCTTACAACCTCCCCTCTTTAAGACAGATCATCCCTGATTTGTGATTTTGATGGTGGTATGATGTCATCTAAAAAGTGTTCCATCCACTATGCACATACATCAGCCTCCCACTCTGAAGATTTGTCCTACACACATTTTCTGGTGCTATAGAACTAAGACAAGAGGAACTAACCTACATCATAGAACCTTCATGCTACAATTGATGAAACATATTAGATGCTACTCAAAAGATGCATATGATTCTAGCTCAATATCGTCATGATCAAATGAATGATATGGGTCATGATGTCATTTTCAAAGATGAGATACATGGAAGACATCATGCATGGCACAATACCTCTGAGGTAGCTACAATAGATAGGCTACAAGACCAACACTCTCCACTGTATCAAAAGGTCCAAAATATCTTGGTGAGAACTTTACCTATCTTCTCATTCATCTATGACCCAATCTAAGAGATACATTCATAAGTATCTGATGTCCCACCTCCAACTCAAGTGGTTGAAGATGAAGATGTGTATAATACTTATACCACGACTGAGATGTATCCATACACATCTAAATTAGATAGACATTCTTTTAAGTATCATTAACAAGAAAAGGACCCAATATAGCTTCCTCACCGACCATTATCGACCATAGAGGTGAAAGGAACGATCTATCATTGAGGTCCTCATATAGAGTCATCTGAATTGTTGCCTAAAAATTGTTTTAATTGGGTAAATTAAACCAGAGGAATATTATTTTCCCACAAACATGTAAAATAAAAAATATAGGCCTGTAGTATATCCTCTAACTCCAATATGGTATGATTTGACTTCCCGTCAGTCTAAAGGTGATATGAAGTACTCCAGAGCACCTATGAACCTAGTGACTTTTGCAGCCCTTTCCAGAACCGTGATGTGAATTGGGAATCTATGTTTGAAATGATGGAATGGGGTACACCATGAAGTCACATTATATCCTAGATGTAAATACTTCCAAAATAATAAAAAATGAAGGTTTCCTGGACTAGTAATATGTGTGTGACCATGTTCTTCCAATCGATGATCACCCATACCACATTGCTACCTTATGGAGATCATGGAAATCCCATCATGAAATCAATGGTGACACTATCCAATTTCCACTCAAGAATGTAGAGAGGTTGTAGAAGTATAGTTGGTCATTGAAGCTTTACCTTCACCTACAGATGGGTCGGTCACTGATTAATAAATCCTTTTATCAACATCATCATATTTGGACACCAATACTGAGGACTTACATCTCAAAACATCATTGTGATACTAGGATGAACATCCCATATAGAGGAATGTGATTCCCTTATCATATCTTCCCACATATCTGAATTAACCCATACACGACCACATAAGAGTATAGTTTCATTTCTATCCACAACATAACCAATTGGTAGGTTCTCTCTTGTGATTCTGTACCTCAAAATGAGGCCCTTAGAATCAGACAACTGCCTCATCTGAACCCACTCCAAAAGGGAATATGTCACTTATAGAACATATAGAACTGGGTTCTCATGATACTCATGATCCTATAGGTGCATCTCAAAAAATAGAGCCATCATCTTCCACTAACTACTTTAAACCTTGGCAGCTTGTGTTAGAGTCTTCAGACTCGAAGAATCTGCTATTAAATTTCAATTTTTGGATGTATAAGAAATCTCATAATTGAAAGACTGTAGGTATTCCACCACCCACGCAACCTCAAATTCATGTATCACTATGAAGAGGTATATTTGAGACTGTTATGATTTTTTTAAATGGAAAATCACTCTCCAAATAAATAGTTTCTCTAACATCACAGAGCATGATCCTCAACTTTTAAATTGAGTTCTTGTGTTGAGTAATTCCAATCATGTGGACTCAGTAGTGGGACCCATATTCCTTGACATGACCATCTTATATTATAAATTCACCAATACCAATCCCAAAATCATCACAATAGATTTTATAAAATCTTCCCATCTCAGAAAAATTTTAGATCGATGACGAGGTTTGTCTTCCCTTTATCTATGGAGGAAATTTCTCCCAAGGTTTTGATCATAGAAACTTTGCACCCTTCTTAGCCTGGGTCATAAGGGGATCTTCTATGAGGGATAAGTATAAAATGAAATCTATGTAATAATTATCTATCCTTATGTAGCTGCGTTTTTTGAAGAAATTCCAAGGTTGTCCCTAAGAAACCATGGCACTCACCTTCACTAGGTCAACTAATATTCATATCTCAGATATGATATGACCCAAGAATTAAAAAATTCTGATCCTAAATTTTAATTTCCTAAGCTTCATATATAGATAGTTCTCTCATAGTGTACTCAGCATGAGCTCAAGATGATTGGTTTGGTCTTGTCTAGTGAATGAGTACACTAAGATATCGTTTATGAAGTCTACCAAAAATTAATCAAGATATGGGTGGAAAACTTGATTCATCAAATCCATGAAGAATGATAGTTCATTATTTCAATCAAAAAACCTAAACAAATACTTGTACAAGATGTAACTTCTTTGGAATATTGTACACGATATATATTATGGTCTCACATTTACCTTATGGTGGACTAACCTCAAATCTATCTTGGAGAAAATAGGTCCTCCTTGGAGCTAGTTGAAGATGTAATCTATACATGGAAATTGATTCTGATTATTTATGGTGATTTGTTTTAATTAGTTTTGATCCATGTACAATCTGAGTCTTCCATCCTCCTTCTTGAAAAAAGGACCGATGAACCCCACAACAATGTGATGGGTCTAATAATACCCTTATCCTATAGATCTAAAATTTTCCTCTTGAGTTACTAGATCACTATATATATCATCCTATATTGAGGAATGAGCACTAGGTCCACAACCAAAACTAGATCTATGGTGAACTCAAAATCTCTATCAAAAGGTAATACAAATAAATCTTCAGGGAAGACATCCCCAAAACAATCTTCTAGAGGTGGTAACTATACTAAATTCATTCCATGATCGATCATAAAGAGACTCACCAACTGAGTTTTCAATTTTCCAACCCTAGTTCACTTGGGTGTAGTCTGATCTTCTTAGATATCCCATTCATCCTTGTGGAAATATTTTTTTTTCTCAGGTGAGGTAAAAGACACTTGGTGATGATAACAATCCACTAGGGCCTTATAAGGCTTAGGCCATTCCATTCCGAGAATGACATCAAATTCGATCATCATGAGGAGTAATAAATTTCGTAAGAAAAGGTACCCACCTATTTAAAGGGGGAACTCCTGAAATAGGTGTATGACCTCCATTATAAACCCCAATATCATGTTGAGATATGTCACACCACAAAAGTACTCAATTTCTAGGCTAGGAATTTACAAAAACACTATAGATATTAAATACGATGATGTGCCTATATCAAAAATGGGATGTAAATAAATTATAGGTTACCAGAATACTACCACTAACCATAGATGGACCTGAACTATTCTCCCTGCAAATAGGCTACATATCATAGATATCACCTAAACCTTGGCTCAGAGATGCATCCAAACTATCCTTATTAGATCCACTCTGCTGATGTTGAAACTCCGGGGCCTGACTGCCTCTACCACAACCACTACTGCTTTGTCTTGGTCAACTAGTGGAATAAAAAATCCCTAACTATGGTGGATTAACATATCCCATACCTGATAGAGATGCTGTTATAAATCAACCATCACTGGTTGTTAGAGAAAAAGAGTAGAATAAGCGATGAAGGTTCCCCATACTACCGCATTCTTAACAGTCAATTGGGATTTTCATGCCCCGAGGCCTGTTATGGCCTAGACTACCACACTAGTGACACACTACGAAGCTATTAGTTGTGTCACCTAGCTGGAACCTCCACTACATGCACCCTTTAAATGGTTCTTTTTACTAATAGATGGACTATCACCCTACCTCAAAACAAAAATTCTCTAGCCCAAATTTCCAACTTCTATGTTATTCTATTCTATCATCAAGGCCTAATTTACTATCTTTGTGATGGAAATAAACCAAAATAACTTCACCTGAGAGTTAATGATATAACCTATATCTTCTCCAAATCACCTCGTAGTCTACAACTCTTCACCACTTACAGAATGAAAAATACATTGAATTTTGGTGAAGTAAAGAGAATACTCAAGAATGGTCATAGATCCCTACTGAAGATGCATGAATTCCTAGGAATGATCCACTATTTTAATCTATTGAAATAAGAGTTCAAATATGGCCTACATGAATTATTCTTAGACTATACATTGATGATGCTCAGACTGAGATATGACATCCCACCAATGCTTGGCGGAGTCATGTAAAATTTAGATAAAAAACATGACCCTATGCTCTAAAGTTGTCTCAAGATGGTAAAAGATAGACACCATGGACTCTAACCATGACTTTGTAGAAAATTTCTCTCCATCCCAAAGAATGTTGGAGGATACTACTAATAGAAGCCTCAAATAAGTTCTTCCATAGTCGGGGTAGGATGGGGAGCACCCTGAAAAGACTGCATAAACATGATAAAACACTCCCGCAACTAATCCTCAGTGCCCGGTAAATGATCGAAAATTGGTTACATAGGTTGAACTACATGAGGTATCATGGGTGGATTTGGGACCACCACCTTTGAAGCATTCTCATCAGCACTCTCTTGGTGTACAGACATGGGAACATTACAGTGGAATAACTTTAAAAATTTCAAAACACACACCTCATACGAGATATAAAAATATAGGAAAATTGATAAGAAATATGATAAAGAAGGGTAATTAAAAGGCCCCCATAATACACAACTCAACTAATAGACTACCCCTAGAACCAGGATTAACATATAGGAAAACACAGATTCATCTCTAAGAACACGAGAAGTATAACCGAATTCCCATTGGTATGGTTAGTCATAGGTCAAGAAATCACAATTATCATGTATAAGGACCATTACATTTTTAATGGTAGTATTATTCAAATTAATTTAAGGATTTAATTACAATTTAAATAGTTGAATTAGGTCGATCTTCATTCCAATTAATAAGGGACCATACACCTTATAAATTGAAATTGGGCATCCACTTAATCCAAACCATATCATTTTCTTGCAAGAAGGGCTAGAAATTTTCTATATTTATAACAATCAAGCAACATAGGGAATAAAAATAAGTAAAAAGACAACCACAAGTGAAATAGGAAATTCATGTTGAAAAGTGATATGGAATAAAAATATGCATGAAAATTCACATCTTATGGTGACTTGTATGATGCATTCTATGAAGTGACCTAATTTCATCAGCCTATAATTGAAGAAACCATTATTCGGATAATACCAATATTATAACTCCATAAAACAAGTGCCACACCGAACAGTGAAGTCATATCAATTATAAGTGGCATAATCAAAAACATTAAATTTCCCATCCCAGGATATTTGAATTTCATACGTACATGGGGAAGATATATCTAAGAATAGGGTAAGGTCCTGATTTTGATGGCCTAGTCTCCTATATAATACAAAAATAGTAAAAAAGGAAAATAAAACCTAATTGGGTACCAATTCATACCCCAAGTGCCACTGAACTATTCCCTGAGATGGTGGGAAACAAGAACTCAAGTGCATCTCCCTGAATATCAGAGGCATACAACTAGAAATGAGGGCCTTGGGTGTCTCTATGAGGATACTTTGTCCTCATAGGTTAGAGTATTCACAATGGTAAGAATATCAAAAAAAATCATGATCATATATCACAAATACTAGAAGAAACATAACCATAATGAAAACCAAGAAAGAGATGTAAACAACTGGTGTTATCTGGATAAAAAATTATATACAAAAATAATAATTATGGTATGTCAAATTTTTATAAAAAAAATTGATTATAGGAAGATGTGGATACAAGAAACAACTACATACTAGAAAAATATACAAAAATGAAAAAACTGGTACAATAAGCATCTCTAATATAAGCACAGTCATCTTTGCCATGATACATCCTAAATATGTACTCCAATCAAGCATCGAATGTTGTACCATTCCCAATATCCTTACCTATGATCGTGAAATCTGCTTGGGTACTAGGGGGATCACGAGAAGGGTGTGAGATACAATCACAGTAGGCTTGCACCACAATATCTGGGATGATCCATTTCTTGCAATAAATATATGAAAATGTTCCGTAATACAATAAATCAAGACAATAAACAATTTAAATAATAAACACCTTGATCCAGGTTCCTAAATGGACACCCTTCTGATGCCACCTATTTTGGCATAAGTTGGATTTTTTGAATGAGGTACATGTGCAAGTCCTAACATGTATACCAAGGCTAATGTAAATAAAGAATCTAATCCAAACCTCCCCAAGCTTGTGCTTTATCTTGGAGGTAGAAATTTCTTGTTATCATGTAAGGAGTATCATAATATAAAATGAAGACTTCACACATGCATAAGCAATTAATCAATCCATGAAATCCAAGGGTGGAGTCCCTAACCCATGCCAGGAAATCAAAACAGAATTCCAAGGGTCCCTATGAGTGACTCTAAAATAACCAATAGCTCTGAGTCCATCAAAGGAAAGCCATATGATATACCTTCTATCACTCAAGGTATGGTGAACTTTCATTCCATACCAAGTATATCACATAGGGGACAGACTATCACTTGGGCAATTGCATAGATTTCTCTCCACCGAGTGCATGCTTAGTTACTCCCCTAGGGAACCGATGTCACTCACGAGTATTATTACTTGAAGAGCCCGTATTTGGAATGTCAAACCATCACTCTTGGTGTGTCAATTAGATCCAATCGAGCATAGAGAGTCCATCCATGGTATCCTTAAATTGGAACCCAGTTTTCTCTCCCAGCCTATAGCAAGTGTTCTATATCAATCAAAACACATCACAAACCAAGGAATGTATATACAAATACATGAAAAAAAATAGAAATTTCATTCTTCACAAGATCACCAAACTAACCGACTATAAAAATGAGGCCAAACAAACATGGCACAATTCATGTGAAAGTCACAACTAATAGAATTTTTTTAATCACAAGTCACCATTACCATTTCTATAACATAAGATAATAGGTTTGACCAAGCATAACATGTGGGTAAGAAATGGCATATGAAATGAAGAATAGGAGTTCAACAACTTCTTAAGAATTTAAATGTAAGACATGTGTGAAGACAAAATGGTACATCAATAATTTCCATTGAAATTTAATGAGTGAGGCATAAAGATCATGGCCCAGTATCTTGTCCAACCATTTATCTCAATTCCACTTATAATTTAAGGCATTTAATTAAAATGAAACTTACACATGGGAATCAACCATTTATGGAATGGGTGAATGACCATTAGAGGAGGGAACACCCAAAAGGGTTTCCAGCCATAAGATATTGAACCATGAATGGGTTTCTCCATAAAGAGGGGTCAAAAATGTCCTGATGAACCCTTTAATATTATTTATTATACAGGATTAAAGCCTCTTGGGAATGTTTCAGTGAGAATCACTGTGACACATAATTTATAAATAAAAAAAGGATGAGAAATATCCTAGACCACATACCTAGATGTATTAGATCTGCACTCATCTATTTCCAAGCCTTGATTTGACATTAAAATGATGAAACCAATGGATTTTTTAAAATCCATGAAAATAGGGAAAAATTTGTCTCACCAAAATGGTGCAACATATGGAAGAGAAACATAGAAATAGAAAAGTGTGGAAGGAAGATCTTACCTAGATGGATCTAATGCTTCTAACAATGAAAAAAATGGACACCGGAGGAGGTAGATAGATCAAAACCCCCATGGATGGTGGAGGAGGAAGTCACACACCAAGGGAAGGCGGAAAATACTGATGGAGAAAAAACCGAGGAATAAATAATTGGTTTAAAACATTTCATTAAGTAAAAAGTGGGTATTTCAGCCAAAAAGGAGGGGTTAAATGGTTTGACTACATGGTTTGGCCACACTACTGTCCAAAATGTATTCTAACCACATAGTAGGTTCTACTTCATGTGGGGGCACTGCTTGATTAGGAACATGCTTTAACTAACCATGAATAGGCCATACAAAATATATATATCTAACAACTACAGTTGGTCACACAATCATGTCCCCTAGGTCACATGGTTATAGACTAAACATGTGGTCTATAGGTTTGCACAGTCTATAGCCGCATTAATTGGGGAGACTATGTGGGTCAGGCATCACAGTTTCCTCAAACTGTGTGGCCAAGGGTTCTTCTTCCCATTTTAGGTATCCGGGCTTAAAATAATCCCCTAACACAACTAAAACCACATTTAACCATTTAATAATCTTATTAGGGTCATTTTATAGAATTTAAAATAAAAATTAATGGTCTAAACATTTATAAAATCTATGAGATTATAGAGAATAATTGTTCTTAAACCATCATGATTGACATTATAAATTAAAATAACATAAGTCCTTTTATAGTAAAACATTTATCCCTTAGATTTAGACATTAGCATGGATAATTCCCATGTTCCCCATATATGATCCATTAAACTATTAGGGGTATATTATGATGATATTTATAACCCTATATTGAAATATTCATTTTTTTTTTCTCAGTAATTAGTTCATTTATGAACTTCTTTTACACACAAAAAACATCATCATGTCCTTCGGGCAAATTTTTATACGTTATTCCAAAATTTATGTCACATTGGAAGTATAATGTATTTCTGACCATGGTTTTAACCACATGAACATTCATGAAATTTTATTTTTCTATTATTTGGTGAATTTACAAAATCAAAAAAAATCTGGGTTTTAATCTAAATTTGAGATATGTCATTATACCGAATAATTAGGTTTTCTATTCCAGATTCCATTTTATTTGGTTGGTCAAGAGGATTGTCATTGCATTAACCATCGCAACTGTTGTTCAAATGATCTATATTAGTTACAGTTATTAGCTAAAAATAAAAAAACATAGTGCGAGTATCAGGTATCAAAAATCTTAGTAAATAATCTTATGATTATGAAAATTATTCTTAGGATACCCTAAGTTATGATAGATTCTTTCAACCCATGATGTATAAATTTCATTTCAAATAAAAATGGCTTATCATTGGTTATCACATGTTTTATCCTCTCATTCATCCTAATTTTTCATAAAGATAATAATCCACGAATATTACCTAGGTACAGAGCCCGATATTTTCATATATGAATGTTAGAAATTTTTTTATGAATATTCAAGACATTTCAGAAATACACACCTGAGAACCATGATTGTTTTTTTGTATTTAGAAACTATATATAAATCATTTTATATCATGAATGTTATTAAAAACCACCAATAAAGATATTCTCATATAGTAATTATTATAGAAATACCCTAATTAAATATATATTCATAACCTAGGTAAAGTAAACATTATAAAGGGAGTGCTCATATGATCAACAAGGGTAATCATGGGATATAATATTTTATTTTCATATGAAATAATTATATGAGAATAAGGGTATGGTATCAAAAACATATCTTAAAATTTTCATACATAATAAATAAAAGATATTAAACATGAATAATAACATAAAAAATTATAATTTCAAAATACATGATCTTAAGAGTGAGAAATCATTACAAGTAAATCATAAACCATAAGGACATGTTATAAGATTGTGTAACCTCCAGAAGTGTGGGAACCATTTCATATTTCAAGATTGATTACCAAGACCACAACATCTGAGTATATTAAGCTTCAAAACCTGTTTTCTATATAATAATGGATTAAAAATCATTACCTATTTTCATAGTGTATCAAGAACATAATCATGATTCCCATTATAGATTAGTCAAATAAAATATTTTTCCATTGTGGATTATGAACACTGACTTGTTTCCTATAATGAGTGAATCAAATCATTATTTTTTGCAAATTTATCTTGTGAGATATAAACATTACTCAATACATTAGATGTATATACAATTTTAGGCCCACCTATCACATAATTAAAAACACACATATTTCAACCACAAGATCATAACACATTTATCATATCATCACATCATAAACTATGAAAATAAGATGGGTTTTGTAAGTATTTAACAATTACATCATAGCACAACCCATGTAAAATAAATGTGCTTGGTAAATATGTTATCATAAAAAACATAAAACATCTATAGAGAGAATAAGTATTATATCATTAGATCATATTAAAAATAAAACATAATTAATAGAAAAGGATATTATCATAAATGAAAATTCCTTTAAATTAATTGAGGGAATATTTCTAGATGAAAATACCCTTTTCGGTTTTAAACCATATATTTAATAACTAAACATTTCCTAAATATAAGGAATTTTTTTTAATTTAAAATCATTGAAAATGATAAAGGAAGCTTCATAACATTGATTGTTCATGATGGTGGAAAATTTTATACATGTCATATTAGTTAAAAGAAAACATTATTTCTACACATTTTTAAAAATTTTAAAAAAAATACGACGTTCAGAAAATGATTGGACGATCCATTTGAAAAAAATATATAGAAAAGAAAATTAGGTAAAATTTACATAAAAATAATATTAGATTAGTAAAACATGTTTGAAACATTTTAGATAAAACATTGACCTGAAATAGAAATATTTTCATCCAAATAGTCGAACATTATGGGTTTTACTTAAAAAAATTCTTTCAATATCTTTACTACTTAAAGTGAGGAAATATAAAGGAAAACATCTATTCTCTAGGATTAACTAGAAGAGTATAAATTCAAAGGAATTTATCATATAATTATTATATTATTTTCTCATTTAATATTCAAGGATTAATAATCCTGATTTAAATAGGATCCAAACAGTAATCCCTCCCCTTGGGTCTCATATTTCGTCATACACATTCAAACATCCTCTTCACTGGTATGAAGCCTATATATTTCTTCTAGAGGACCATTGGAATGGAATTTTAAGATGACTAAAACCTCTCATTATTATCTTAGGATGTTTATTAGAGAATTTAGTAGGGGTTGTTCGAGGTATAAGTCTTAATGTAGTTAAATAAGAGATGGGAGTTCCCTTTTTTACGTGATGGGAGGGGCAATCCAAAAATGTAATAAAAATTTAAAATATAATAAATTAATTATCTATACAAATGCTTCCAAATGGATATAAATTTAAATATAAGTTAGGTTTTGGTTAAAATCCCATCATCTAATAATATTTTTACAGGTTTAAGTTGTTTTAAAACCCTCTTATTTTATTTAAAACCTAAACTATTCTATTTTAACCTTAACTAGGGTAATGATTTTTTCACACATAAAGGGTTATAATTTTACACCTAATTTAAAAACTGGTTCATAAATGGATAATGTCTAAAATTTTTTATCATATATTTCCCCCCTTTTCTATTTCATTATTTTTATGATTTTGAAATAATTTAAGAATATATTATCTTCATAAAATATAATCAATGTCATTTTTCAACACTATTAATTTATTTTTTGTATTAATGGAATCCTGAAAAATATGGAAGTCAAATATATTACTTTATAAAATCACTAATATATTAAAAAATATATAAAACTCTTGAACCACTACAACTCACTCTTACTATGTTGCTTTTATTATTTTAAAAACAATTATTTTATTTTTTAATTAATTGAAAAATATTTTGGTGGTGTTGCATAAGAATTTAAAGAAATTATATATTCGCTAAATATTAAAAATATAATTCTATCATGGAAATAATTTCTTTATGAAAAATATATCTATTAGGACTCATTTTCAACTTTATTTTGTAACATTGTGAAATCATAATAGATATTTAAGAGCAAGATAATGAAATATTTTATTTCTCTTTGATTTTAATATTATATAGATAATTTTCATGGAAAAGTTCCCCTTAAACAATTAAAGTTATATTCCAAGTTGATACTTTTCAAATTAACATTATCCATTAATAATTTATATTGAAAATGGTGACCATAACACGAAGTTTTTACCTAGATAAACTAGATTTACCCTTTACTGAGGTGATAAATTTTTCTACAATAAAATTTATAATGGATAAAAAAGTGACCCAGTATCCATATACGGACCCCATGATTCCAAATATAGAATTAATTTTTCATAATTCAACTTATAAAGTTGTAATTAATTCATTTCAAAATATGTTTGTAAAACGAGATGAAAACAATTTTTTTAGAAAAATACATTTTAAGCATAAAACTATATTAATTACTATAACATTCTTAGAAAAAAAATAGATGAATCATAAAACATTTATTTGAATGTATAATTATTTAATTTCAATAAAATAATTCCCTAATGTCTAATAATTTTTTTAATCTAAAAACCCATTGTTCAAAGAAAAATATGTTTTAAAAAAAATCTCCTTCATTTTCTAAAAATTTCTATTTTAATATATAATTACTTGATTACTAGTGATTTTATTTTATACATTTATAAAGAATAAAATTTTAATTATTTAATTTTTCATATTAATACTCTATAATCAAAAATCTAGTTGATGACTATATAATTCATTATGGATCATTTAAACTCAAGTTTTCTTGTAAATATAGATATCAGAGAAAAAAAATCCTATTTCTAGAGTCTTATATCAAAAAAAATTATAGATGATAAATTATACTTGATAAATAATAATTTATCCATTGAAATTTCATTACTCTAATACAAAACAAATGAGTAAATCTATGTTTCCTTGTATCCCTACATGATCATGAATCTTGAAGGATCCAATATATCAAGACGTAAATATACCTTTATTTTGGAATGTCATAACATAATTCCATTAGTATATTCAGAATAATGCCTTTTCATCAACTTCAAAATCTAGATTTAAATGATGATTTTCATCATGACATTTCTATTAATTCTAATATGTTATCTTGTGCTGTGAAATTTCTATTCATCTATCTTCCATTTACTTATATAGTTTAGGTAAAAATGTATTTATTTATCTAACATCATCCTATCATATATTATTTAAGAACTTCATAACATATATGAACTCATAAGGGGCCATATGAATGATCGCATTAAATACATTTTTAAAATAAAACTCAACTATTGGAAGGTGTTCATCTAATAAACCTTTTAATAAAAAAGGAAAAAATATCCATATTTCTCCCAAGATGTGAATGTTTCTCTCATATTTACAAAAAATATTTGAGGATTGAAATTACTGTTGAATTTTATATCTGTGTGTAGGCCCTATTAAAGGCTTCACCAAAACATTAAGGTAAACCTCATATATTGATTAGTTACAATATAATACAATACTCAATGAAATATCACCACTTCCTTAATTTATAACAAGAAAAAATGATCAATAGATAAATAGTTTCATATTACAACGCAGCGTGATCCTTCTTAAGGAAATCGAATACAACCCTAATAGTATTTTCTCTTTGTATGTTTTGGTGAGTATGATTATGAAATCCAGGGTGATGTTTTCCCATTTCCATTATTTTATGGGTAATTGTTATAACATGCCCATAGATTTATATCTCTCAGACTTAACTTCCTAACATTACAAGAACCACAATACATAATATGAAACATCCATTTTCATGGAATGCCCCAAAAATACTCATTATTATCCCTATACATATTATAACTACTAAGATGAATACAGAATGATGAACTATGAGCATCATTCAACAGCCCGATATTCAATTATAGTATGGATAGAATAGATGCACAATTTTGGAACCTTATCATTCCATCATAATCATGGTTTAACTCATGAATGTTTATCATATTATTTTATCATTATATATTAATCTTGGTCCTCTTTAATCTTCATGTGGATAGAGTCTTGATCATTTATCTAAGAAAGATATGATCTACCCCATTTCCTAAAAATTCCAAGTTCTATATTCTACAAATCTGTAAGTGTCAAATCTATTTCAATCCTCATCATAGATAAACTTTCGTGGACTTTCAAACTCAGAGCATCAACCACCTTATTCACATTCTAAGGATGGTAATGTATTGATTAGTGATCGTACCATGAATTACTATGTAATTGTCACCTTTACACCAACGTGCTAAACATTTTTTACATTGAAAATTATAAAAATAATTACAAGTTACATTCAATTTTTGAATCATTTATTTTGTTTTTATCACTGTTAAAATGGAAAATGTTACTTGTTTTGATTATTACATTACAGGAGGAGGCGATTTGGAGGGCCGAAGGTGATGTCCAAGAAAAATGGGCCAAACATCACAAGATCCATGCACACCAGTGGACTCATCTGCACACTTCCCCTAAACCATGAATCCAAATGGGCTGAATTTTTTTGGCATGGTCCAAAATTCATGGAAATACATTTCATATGAAGAAACCCAAGATGTATTTGGCCATCTATTTGCCCAGCCGACCTAATATATTCAGCACACCACATCTGCTTGATGTCAAATGTTGTGTGCTGTGATAAATCCATATCTCAGGCTATAGGTGTCAAAATTGTGCCAAGATTTGTGGAAAAACTATTTTATTTTCTAAAAATATATATAAGGATGTATTTATGTTAGAACTAATGTGACAAGTGGTTTTAAGAAATCCATGTGCTCAAAACCACCATCCCATTTTCCTATAAAATGGCACCTTGGGCTCCCCATTTGTAACTTCGGACAGAAGACAAAGCTCTAGTATTTTGGAGACCCAAATTAGTCCTCTCATCATACAAGGAGTTATATAGTCCCCTATACTCATAGGGGAATCAAGGATGAGGAGGGAGTTCCACCCGAGTCTCCTCCTCCTCTCGATGTTGAGAAAAATGGTGGATGATCATTTTGAGGGAGGTATAGAAACACGGGAGGGAGTTTCAAAACGTTTTCATATACTGGTTTTGTGTAATTTGTGTGATAAATATTTCACTTATTTCTTATCCTATAATGATTGTTCTCTGATTTCATTTCTATTGTTAAAATTAAGTGAATCACTTTTTATTTCAACACCTATTGGGTTGAGATTTCAAGTGGGAATCTTGGGTTGTTCTGATTGAACAAGAAAAGTGTCCTATTTATCTCAAATATAAAAAATATTTCAGTATGAATTGGTAGACTTTATTCTCTATTCTTGATACTCAAACCATGACCCCATGATTTTTGTGTCAAGGGGTGGTTCTTTGAGCATCGTTTAAGAGGAAAGAGGAATGTTGAGATCCTGACAAACCTCAACCAATTAATTCAATTAAACCATCTGAATTTTTCAGAATGATGAACTCACCAAGATGTGTAGTGAACTTGAAATGGTCTTATTCTCTCATAATTTTTAATACACCACCTTTATTTATCAACTATTTAACTTTTTAATTATGTAATTTACACAAATTTGTTTTCAAAACCTCCCCCCTCTTTTAATAATTCTAATTAAAAATACATACTCAAAACCTATCAATACTATTCGAGATATGACCTAGGGTCTTCCCTAGACTATAAATCAATCTTAAAATAATAATTAATTTGACGTGTCATAACAGCTCAGTCAATTATCCATATTTATTAATCAACTTTATCCATATTTTCTTGTGTATATTGAGTCCTCTATTTTTGAAAACATAATTTGGACATTTTGGATCTATATAATTTTCACACATTTCCCTATAAATGTAAAGCCTCCATATCATCAACATAAAAATTACCAAAGCTAACTCTAAATCATGCGTTAGTTAATTTTTCTCTTTTATTTTCATTTAGGGTGAGGAAAATTCTATTACCATAACATTATGAATGAGAACATGTCCTAGTCTCTTATATGATGAATCGATATATATATATATATATATCAAAAACCCTTCTCCACTATAGTGTAGTGTGAGAATAGGTTCACTAGCCAACCTTATCTTTAGTTCCTTAAAAATTATCCACACATTAATTTTTCCATAAAAAAATCACACCCTTCTAAGTCAACAAGGTGAGTGGATTAGAAAGTTGTCATAAATCTCTCGATAAACATCAGTGATGTCCTACCAACCTTAGAAAATTATGGATTTTTAATAACATTATTAGTCATTCAAATTTCTTAATAGATTCTATCGTTGAAGGATCTACCCATATACATCACATGAGATTATATGACCTTGTAATGATCCTTTTTAAATAAAAATTTCACACTTGGAAAATTTTACCTATAATTTCTCCATCCTCAAGGTCTTCAGCACAATTCTCAAAATATTTCAGGCTCTTCATTTTTATTTGAATATATAAAAATATATTCAATAAGGAAATCCAAAAAATGTTCAATTTAATATCAATTTAATATATTCATAAAATCAATGAAAATAGTAGGGGAATTAGTAAGTTTGAATTTCATCATTATAAATTCATAATTCCCATAACTCATATAGAATAATGTATTGGGCATATCCTCTTTCTTGACTACTAATTGATGTTATCCAAAATAATGGGTACACATATTAAAGTTTTAATATCATTACAATTGATCAATAAAATTATATGGGGTAGAGGATACTTGTTTTTTTATAGAGATATAGTCATGTTTAAATAATATATATAGACATACATTGATTTATATTTATTTATAATAATATGAACTAGTTAACCCTAAGATAATGCAATTTTCCAAATGAATATCTTAGAAATATTATCTTGTAGTAACCTCCTCAATTCCAACAGCTCAATTTGATTTATTCCACATGGATTCATTATTCTATGTGTAGAACCAGTTATAAGATCTATTCAAAACTCATGTTCAAGACTCAAAGGAAGACTTGAAAGTTATTATAGAAATAATTTTAAAAAAATAATGTAAAATTAGTGTATCTTCAATGTTGTGTTTATCTACAAACATCATAGATAAATATCATTCATGTAGAGAAATTAAGACCAACAATATTGAAGTAATTATGAATGGAATTTCATTTTCATCCTCATGCCAATAAATGATCATTTGCTCATTTGGAATATGAAATGTTTATTTTTTTTCTTGGTAATTGATATGCGATCCATATCACGAAAGATAATCTATGAAAATATTTACAAAAAGTTCTACTAAGGAGGGAATCACAAGTTTATCAAAAAAACATTTTACCGAAAACATCAATCAGATAGAAACTATTGAGTTGAGATACATCCATCATGACATTAAGATATATCACCACTAAGTAAATTTATAATAATTAATCTATTAATTTGATACCCTTTTTAAATTATTCATATATAAAGGAGTGGGTATATCCTGAATAAAATAATCCATTTTCTATTATAGATTTGAAGATATATGCACATTTCACCACATCATTCACTTAACCCACTTCCAGAGTCATGATTGCAAGAGATTTACCTTCATCATTGAGCATTAATTTCTTTTTTATACCAATTATAATTATATAAATATATTTGTACACTGGTTGGTATAATTTATATACTCCTTTCACTTGAATCATTTATAATGGGTGGTGAATTAATTGGCATCTTATTTTCCTACATTACAGTAACCAACTTATTTATCACATTTCAGAATTCAAGGGCTTTATAACCCAACTTTCCACATTTATAGAGCCTCCTAGTTCTATTAGAAAAATTTCCTTGATGTTTATTACAAAATTTATTACTAGATTATGGCTATTATTCATTAACATCATGTGATTTATTAATGTTTTTAAGTGGATTGATATTCCTTTTCTTATCAAAACCATTGGAATGGAGATAATATCCCATTTCAATTTCATAATTGAATAAACAATGAACAATTTATTCCTTGATTATAAACTATCTTATGGATAATGCCTTTTAGATATTTAGTTTTAAGCCTCTATTGAATCAATCAATTTTTATATTATTTATAAATATTTAACTAGAAGAATACCATTGATGTATTTTATAATTTTCCCCAAAAGTACTGAGGGATTCATCGTCCTTCTTCTTGAGCTCTTGGAATTACTTCTTCATATTTTTATGATGAATATGATGTAAGTAATTATGAAAACGTACCCTCTTAAAATCATCGAATTCCATGGAATCAATTTTTTATTCTTAAATTATATTAATAATAAGGTTCCACTATTAATCTACGTTACCTTCCAAATGATAAATGAATATAATATCTTTTTCATGTTTGAAGCATTAATGAATAGAAAATATTTTCTAAATGGTTTTTATCCATTAATAAGTGACTAGTGGATCAGGAAATCCACTAAAATAAGGTGAATGTATCATTTTGACAAATTCAATAGTACATTGTTTCCACCTTTGATATATTATAAGCTCATCATGATTTATGGAATGATAATGTTCTGTTATCATAGAAACAAAATTCTATTTTCCATATTCTGTATCATTGGGTTTCTAGGTAAAAATCATTTAAAATTATAGAACATTTATTTTAAGAATGATGCCTTTTGGTTATGGTCGTTATTTAAAACCAAAAAAAATCATATTATAAGATTCAAACTATAATAATCAGAGTGAAATATCATTAAATTATGAAATATCATTCATAAGATTTCAAAATAATGACACCTTCTTTTAAATATATTGGATCATAGTATTTAATTTGGTTATTCATGGTAATTTTGAACACTTTAAGATATTATACTATAATTATTATTATCCACAAGGTTTACAAAAAATTACCAATCCTAATATCTAAACATTTAGTAAAATATTCCTATGATACCAACTATAGAAACCCAAGAATTTTGAAAATAAATATTATTTATTTTCTAATGGATATTCAATATCTATAAAAAAACATTCCTAATGACTGAAAATGGTTAGTGTCCTTGGAGGATATATACCCAATATTCTTATTTTTCATAAAATCTTCAACATCTCCCAAAATGATATTCAAATATACTTCTATTCATAAACATACCTACATAAACCATTATTTATAACTTTGGGAAATGAAACATAAGAAAGTTTGAGCTCAAATGATTAGTAAAGATAAACATGAGAAATAATAATTGATGATAATATTAAAGAAAAAAGATAAACTTTTTGGTATTATTTCATGATCATAAATTAAAAAGTTCATACCCAATCTATCATGGATAGTAAATGTGATCCATGGAATAAAACATTATCATTTCAAAATACATGTATCACAGGAGTAATAAATCATAATAAATAAATTATGGACCATAGGTTCATTCCATAAATTTTTGGCACCATATTAGGTTTATAAAACCCTTCATATGTCATATTTAACTACCAAAACCAAAAAATAATTATGTATCATTTATTAACACATGTTTCCCATATCATAATGGATCAGAAATCATTACCCTTTTTCTATAGTAGATTAAGAACATTGACTTTTCTCATTAATTTTATTAAGAAAAAAAATATATTTCTATATTTAATTAAGAAAATCGACTTTTTTCCAATTATTTTCAAGCACATCCAATTTGTTTCCATATTGGGTCAATCACATTGAGATTTTTCCAATTGTTATCTCATGATATAAAACATTACCCAACACATTTGATTTCTATAAAAATTTTGTACCATATATAAAATAATTAAAATCATACATATGAATCCCATAAGATCATAAAACATTAATCATATCATCACATAATAACCCAAGAAAAGAAAACATGTTTTTTAAACATTTCTTAATTTCACCATAACCTAAACCATGGAAAATAAATTGATAACATCACATAATCATAATACATAGAAATAATAAATATGGTATCATTGAATCATAATCCGTAAAAACATACCTAACATAAGTGGATATTTTTATAATTTAAAACTACTTTAAAATAATCATTCAAATAATTATTGAGTAAAAAACCCATTTCTTTTATAATTAATATATTTAAAATATAAAAATTTCAAAAATATTATGGGAATTTTTTATAGAAAATAGCTACAAAAAATTATTAAGTATGATTCAAATCATTAATTATTTAGGACAATAAAAAATTACATTCATTTCATTTGATTTAAAATCGGACATTCTTTTACACCTGTAAAAAGACAAAAAGTGCCTCATTCATAAAATGACAGGATTAGTCATTTGAGTTTTTTTATAGAAATATGAAATTTAAAAAAATGACCTATAAATAATTATATAATACTATTAATAAAATGAAAAACATTATAGTGAAATCATTAACCTGGAAGAAAAATT
Source organism: Viscum album (assembly GCA_963277665.1). Lineage (NCBI taxonomy): Eukaryota > Viridiplantae > Streptophyta > Magnoliopsida > Santalales > Viscaceae > Viscum > Viscum album. Next base: position 661,999,979 of record OY728128.1, read on the forward strand.
ATTCTCAACTAAATAGTAAAACAAAGTCGATTTTCCAAAAAAATTGTTTTATAACTTGAGTACTTAAGTTGAGTAAAATGAAATGAAAAATTATATTCTTCAAGAATAACTAGAGAAGATAAAAATGAAATGGATTTATCATATATGTATAATATATTTTCCTCAATAAAAATTAAATCGTAAACAATCCCAATTAATATAGTATTGATACATAAATCCCCTATCTCAATACCCATCAATATTAGTACACATTTGAACCCCCTATTCTCTCATCGTCATCCTTTATATTCATTATTAAGAACCCTTAGAGTGGTCATTTATAATGAATATAACCTATAATTCATGTTTTGGGAATTTTATAATTGAATTTATCTTAGTTTAGTCAATCTATAAGGCTAAATTTGGATTAAATAAAACCAAGGAGAGGTTCCTATTTTATATGTGAGGGGAGGAGTACAATTGGAATTTATGAAAAGATTAAAATATAATAAATTCATTAACTAGAAAATAGATTAAAATTTAACATAATTTTGAATCTATTGTATTATTTGGTCAATATACCATCAACTAATAAAATTTGGAAATGTGAAGTGGTGGTTCAAACATTAGCTCTTGGTAAAATACCTTAATAACCTATTTTAACCATACCCTCAATAACATCTTTTTCACTCTTAAGGGGATATAATTTTAATTATAAGGTAAAAATTGGTTCATAATGGATAGGGGATGATAATTTATACCGTATCATAAAAAACATGTATTATTTAATGATTTTCATGATTTTCAAAAATAATAATAAATTATTTTTTCCACGAAATATCATTAATTTAATTTTTCACACTATTAAATTATTTTAAAGTTAATGACATGGAGAGAAATATTGCAGTCAAATATAAACCTTTAACACACCACTAACATGTTAATTCATCTATAAAAAACATTTAACATTATAACTCAGTCAAATTATATTGCATTTAATATTTTAAAAAATATTTTTTTTTATTTTTCTATTAACTGATGAATTATTATATTAGTGTTTCATAATCATTTAAGATAAATATATAATAACTAATAATTATAAATAAATTACCATCATGATAAAAATTACATTATTAACAAAATACATATTAATATCCATTCATAACTTTTTTTCTCTATGTAAACACATAATTGATATTTAAAAGTAATAGAGTATCATTTTGTATTTTTTTTAGCTTTGAATATTATAAAGGCTATTTTCATTTCAAATTTCCCCTTTAAAAAATTTAGATCTCAAGGTGATTTCAGTCAGTGTACCTTCATTAAATAAGAATTAATAATAAAAATGGGGACCTTAAAAATTATTTCAAACCAAGGTTAACCCAATTTAACCTTTACTAATGTGATAAATTTTAACATTATTACTATTCCCAATACCTAAAAACAAATAGAAATTTTTAATAAATTTGGACCTCATAATTATAAATATGGATTCTATTTCGAATTATTCCATTTCATTATTGGGATGAAATTTAATTTAATATATGTTCACAAAACATCTATGAGTTAACTGTATAACTAATTATAATTCATTTAGTCTCAAGGTTGTGTGTAAAAATATCTATTAAAGGAATAAATTTTTTATCGAATAATATATCATAAAATCCCAGGGTACTAAACTGGGTGTGTCTATCCAGGTGTTAATTCCTAGTCCCCATCCCTATGAACTGATTAAAGATTGAGTTGATACTCAATCAAACTTTTTCAGGATGCTTACCCCTAACAATAACTATCCCATAGCCAAATCTGTCTGCTAGTATCCCGATGAGGATTCAATTTCTAGAAAACCACAAAATATCTACCTTAAATTTTTTTGGATATTATACTACACATTGAATTATCCATAATGTTTTCATTAAATTTCACTAATCTGAATTTACCAAGATAAATTTAATTATCTCTAATACCAAAATAAAGTGATTGAATCATTGCATACACAAATTTTGCAAAATTTTATATAAATGTAAAATTAGAAACTTAACAAAACATTTCCTAGAACCATAATGGTATTATGTCTTTAGAGTCTATAGACTTAGTAATATTATTTCAGAAATGACCTATAAAATCTCTCACAATGTTCTTCTTATATAGTACAATCCCAAGAAAAACCTAACTTAAAATATTTATGCATGACCTGGGTAAAGGAAAAAGAAAAAATAGTAAGATCAGATTTTTCATAAATGTAGTCATTGTTGGTCATAATCAATGATCTTAAGTGTGTATAATATAAGTATAAATTTTTGAAAACGGGATGATATCTTACAAAATTTTTACACAAAAACTAAAATATCTTTAATAATGAATCATATAATAATGTAGTGTCATAATAAAAAACGTACATCATAATACTATGGAAACATCAACAATCAATCTTGATTGATGATAATATATCATAAGAATAAAACATTAGATTTTGGAATAAACATAATCATAAAAAATCATTTATCTAGTAAAGATTCACTTCCATGATAGTTATAGTGAGAAATCCTATTGTGTATTGTGTGATGCCCCAAAAATATAAATTAGAATCTTGTTTTTGATTCGGTGAATGACACGTGACACCAAGCGTTTGAGGTAATATAATATCAAGATAATTTATAATATATTTAATATTTAAAATACATTATATATATTTCAATTCTTGAAAAACGGAGTTAGAGTGCATTATATGCAGGAGTTACCATTCTCGATTGCTTTTGATACACACAAGATTGAGTTTTATCGAAACATTTCATTTTGTGAATGAATAGTTAAAAATACTGAATTTTAGTTCAAAACTGCTTTTTCAAATAATTTAATTATAATGTTAAATTATATTTTACATTACTTTTAAGTTTTAATTTGAAATTATTTTTTATGAATTAATACAATTTATTTCATTTTAATAATTTTCAATTTGAAACTGATTATAAAAACATAGAAAAACATTCAGACATTTTTACTTTAAAACCCCGCATTGTCATCCCACCTATGAGATTAAATTTAAAATAAATTTCAGCCACTACTATGATTAAAATATAGAAAAATGGATTCCATATTTGGAATCATAACAATTTATAATTAATATTTATATAAACATTTTTTTTACCAAAATGATTAGTGAAAGTAATAAAAATTAATTATAACTATTATGGTAACATTAATCTTAATAAAATACTAAACCTTTAGCTTACGATCCCAAATGACCTATCCACTTATACACCAAAACTTTTCAAGACATACTACAGCAATGAAACTTACATTCATGAGTTTTTTTGGTTTGGTATGACTTTTTTTAGGTTAGAACATATGTATACCTAACTTGTCTCCAATATTCTAAGTGAGTCCTTTTCCTTCCCCATAAAAGGCCACCACCTCTCCCCATTCATAAATCCTCCCAAACCATTTGGTTTCAATCATGTTAGGACTGTATAGCTTCCCAAAATCCCTCCCCGCTACCTATAATTGTCTATTTAGGCATAAATCCTTCCATGTAATCCTTGTGGTTCAAACCAAAAGTAGTTACTCGATTAAGCGGTAACGCCTTCTCAAGTTTTTTAATTTTATTTCCATTATCCATGCCTTAAAATCTATTTATTCCATTTTTATGTAACAGAACCAGTACCCTAAATATACTAAGATTTTTATATAAATGTTTTGACTAAAACATAAAAACACTTCCATCTAATAGGTAATGAACATATTGTTTCTGTGTACGACGAAGTATTGCCTCAAGAAATAATGATTGTTAATTTTTTCATTACCACCTCTTATAGTGTCCACTAGGATGGAATATATATCTATAAATGATATATTTATTATTTATTATTTATTTATCATTTTTAATAATTTTATTACACATTCCTCTAGTACTGTCTATTTTATGTTTATACGATAACATCATTTGAGGAAGTGTAAACTACCGGCCTGTCGTAACGATGTGATTCATTCGCACTAAACATAGAACAAATAAATTATTATTTAATTAAACATATGAGACAGAAAAAACCATTATATTATATTCTTTACATAATTACCTTCCAATAAATATACTATATATATCATTTTCTTTATTAACTTTTCACACACATAAAAAGTGATAACGTCGTTCGTGGATTTGTGGACAACCACCTCCTCAACATGATGTGATTTCATTTAAATCATATGAATTATATATATAAGTATATATGATTATATATAATGGTATTTATGATGTAATTATAATTATAAAATTATATGTTATTACTTACCTTCTTTCCATTACGATCATTAAAAAACGAGAATGTTACTCATGTATAAGTACGACCTACCATCTCCATGATTGTAATGTTGATATATTTTTCTTAACCATATTTTTTGATTGATATTAATAGTTTAATTGACCTATAAATATGATAATTATTTAATAATTTTTATTCTAGAAGTGTTATGTCATGAACCCTTTGACCAGAGTGGACATTCAAAAGTCGTTTTTGACACATAAACTGAATTTAGTCAAAACACCCAACATAAAATTGATTATTTAATTAGTTCTGAAAAACATAGTGGAAATTATATATAATCAATGATGAACATAAAAAAGGTTCTCAATAAAATATAAAATTAATATAATTTTATTATACAAGATGTTAACGAATGTTCACCCGGAAGGAAACTCATGGGTAGGGATTTTCATCTCAATTTTTACTTCTTTTAGAAAAATGTCATGTTCACAACTTACTTATTTTTTGCGTTGTATCTACTACAATTTTTAATATATTATATCATAAATTCCTTTAATTTCATGATATTTAAAACTTCCATTTAATATTATTCCTTTATGAGGATTGTGATTTAAAATGTTTCAATGTGGTGTGGGATACTTTGGAATGTTTAAATATTACTTTCCTCAATAATAACTTTAGTAATATATTAATGGTATTTCTATTCAAGGAAATTATATGACCATTGTTTAGTAATACCATTAATTTTCTTATCTTCCAGTTTCTCATTAACATTTTCAAGTATTAGTACCATTTTTCCATTTTTGGGTACTCAATATGTTTTGGAAAATGTTTTTGAGAAAACCCAGTTTTATTCCTCTCTTAGTCGGAGAACCTATTTTATTATAAAAACTATTATTTATTAGTATGTTTTCAAAAAAATTTAAAAATATATGGTAACTAAATTTTTACACATTTTTTATTTAACCAATTTTTCAAAGGAATATTCTTGACGCAATCAGATCAATTAATTTTTTTAAACCTTAACCATACAAAAGGAATGTTATTTTAACCCTAAATAGCTTTTATGGATAAACCAGCCATCATTTCATTGAAGCTTGATTTTCAAGTCAAAAAGGATAGTTTTAAAAAAATGACTTCAAAAAAAATTCTCAAAGAAAAGGTTCTTCCAAAAGGTTTTACAATGAAAGAGTATATTTTCCCCAAGAATGTTTTTAAAATATATTTTTATAGTATTTATATTCATTAACCAAAAGAGTCCCATATTTATACTCCAATTTGAATTTTTTGTATTAATACCATCTTTATTCTTCATCAGGATTGTTTTTTATTGATTAGTCTGAAAATATTATCCATATTCACTTCCTTAAATCATTTGTTATTAACCTTGAAATATTCAATCGCCTATGGTGATTAAATATTGAATTTCCCCCTAATTATCAATTTCATTTATCAGGGATATTACTCTTTCCTGGACTATATACCATGTTACATATAGTGTTTACTTTGATAGTTTTTTATTATTTTGAGAAATATTGATAATTCTATATTCATTATTCAGTATAGATATTGGTTTTGGCATATTATTTATTTGTATTATTCAATATGAGGAATGTTTTGGACTGGAAATAATGGGTGGAGCCTAGAATTTATATAGATCCTTGATGCATATATAGGTTCTCATGGGAAAAATAATTTAAAAAAATTAAATGGGAGTCTATCCATTTTTAAACTATATTATGAAAGGTCTTTATAGTATAGATTTTCTTTTTCCTTAGTCCTGACATCCATTAATAATGAATTATCCTTGTTTAGTTTTAGTTATTAATCATCCATTATATTTTGAATCAAAAAATCTATGGATACATTTCTCTTCCACCCATTGATTAAATGTCATGTGTTTCAGTTTCTTAGTTTTCCAAATTGATTTTTACTTATCTAGTTATTTTAATGGAACGTGTTTCGAGTTATTACCTTTATATATTGTTTATGAAGTTCCATATCATTATATTTATTATATGGAAAGTGTTTTCAATTATATACCATGTCAAAACTATTATTATCATTTATTAATTAGTGATTTCACTATACTTTACCCTTACTAAGAATCTGAGATAACCCTTATAACGTTTCTTTCCCCAATAATTCATGAAGCATACTATAAAAGATATGAATGGATTTAATAATTGGAATGAAGTTATCCGTGAAGTTGTTTATTTAGAAAGAGGAAAAAAATTATGTTGTAATTTGTTTATTCATTTATAATACGTAACTCATTTATGTATCTGGTTTTCAAGACAACTAAACTCTCCTTCTATAAAGACCCGTAAAATTCAAGGGAAATTTTTTCTTAATTTTCTTTGGAATTTTACAAGAGCGCGGTTTCTGACGGCACCTGATTCTGAGGCCCGGAGTGCCCGGAATCAATTTCCGAAGTTTGGCTCGGGTACGTTCAGTGAACGAACGAGCGGGAATTTCTAACTTTTGATCTGGTGCTCGGAATTGAAATCTGAGGACACCGATGAACTCGCAACGCCGATATTCGCTTAAGGGCACCTTTTCCGACGTTGCGTTTTATGCGAGACGAAAGTTAGTTTTGGGAGAAATTATAAGAAGTTAAATAAAAATGTGGAACACTTTTTATTTTATTTTGTTAGTTAACTTCTCCCAAAGGGAGTTAAAGGTGGGACCCACATCCACTTAACCTCCCTTGGGAGGGTTAAGTGTGGTGGGGCCCACACGAACCCCAACTTTTCATCTTCTCTCAAAACTCCCTTTAACCCCTCTTTAAATGACATGACAACTTGTTATTTATTTTGGAGTTATTTTATTTGAATTTCAAACCTTTGAAATTCAATTTGTTAAGTGTGTGAATAAAATTAGACACTAACTTATTTTATTTGGTTAGATTTCTCTAGCCTTCTTGAGTGGATTTTGGGAGCTCCTTCTTCTTCTTCAACTTTGACGAAGAACGCGAAGAACCTTCGAGCTCCGACAAAGAACGCCGCTCCTCTCTTCTTCGTAGCCGGTTGCTTCCGAAGATCGACGACGCCTTCCGTGTCAACGAAAGGGAACGCCGCTTCCTCCTCGAACTTCCTTCATCGGCTTACGAAGATTCGCCAACGACGTACCTCTTCAGACGTACCTCTTCAGACGTACCTCTTCGTCAACGGATTGGACGAACGATTACCGCGACACCCGACCTCCGCGACGTTGTCTTCCGCGGAGCATTGACGATCATCGATCTTGAACCAAGGTAGGGGTTGTTGTTAGATAATTATTTATTCTCGTTCTTGGTTCTAGATTGACAATTTTTGAGGTTTATTGTTAAGTGTTATCGACTAACGAGAGGGGCGCTGGACCGCACAAACACGGCCGAATTCCCCCTCCTCTGTTCTTGAATATTATTTCCTTGCGGATGTACGAGATGGCGTGGTGCCGTCGCACCACGCGGGAATCGCAAGGCTATAATCGGGCGGCGCCGTCGCGCCGCGCCACGGGAAGTTTATCATGAACGCGACGTCGTCGCGCCGCGTCGAAGGAAATCGAAGGCGCCGCGGCCGGAGCGGGGCCGCGGCGGAGGGGCGCGGTGCCGTCGCACCGCGCCGGACGAAGAACAACGCGGCCGGTTCCGGGCTGCGGCGAGATGGGAAGACTGGCGGCTCGCCGGGCCGCCGGTGTCGGAAGCCGGAAGGGGACCGTCTTTGCCGGTCCGTTGAAGAAGAACCGGCCGGCCAGGTGGGCCGGCCGGAAGGGGAAAACCGGGGGAATTTAATTCCCCCGGTCAACTCAAATGCCCCACCATTTATGAGGGGGGCGGTTTCTTTAAGGGGGGCAGGCGGCCCCCCGGTTTTCCTCAAAGTAGGCCCCCATGAGGGGGGGCCGGTTCTCCAAAGGCGCGGCTAAAAGTCGTGCCGCCAACATGAAGAAGCGGGGGCCTTTCCCCCCGCGCGGGGCACCGTGCGGCGCCAGGCCGCGCCGGCCCGCGCCGGACTGCGCCGCCGCGCCGGCCCGCGCTGGACCGCCGCTGGCCGGGACGGGTCGACCCGGTTCGGTCCGACCCCTGGGGGGGGGGGGGGGGGGGGGGTCGGGCCAGGTCGCCCCGGGCCCGGACCCCCCGTTTTCGAATCGTTTTCGGTCTTTTGGCCATAACTTGAGCCACGGACCTCCCATCGACGAACTGTCGGTGGCATTGCAATCCTTGGATCGAGACGGTCGATTCGGTATATCGAACTCAAAGTTTCCGAATAATTTGAGTTCAGCTGGGTTGGTTCGTTCACGAAACCAACCGGGCCTTCGGAGCGGAAACGCTCATATCTTGAGTTACGGACGTCCGATTGACGTGTCGTCGGCTTTGTTGTGTTCCTCTTAGTGAGACGGATCTTTTGGCATACTCCGCCCGAGGTTTGGACGCAGGTGGAGTATGGTCGGGTTGGTTTTGCCTTAAAAACCAACCGGGCCCCTATGATAAAAAGGCCAATAACTCTCAGACCGGGCGTCCGATCGACGCGCTGTCTGTTGCGTTGAGTTCCTGTAAACGATACGGAACATTTGGATACATCAACTCTGGACTTTGTGACAGTTGATGTACCAGCCTCTCGGCTCGTGGAGCGGACCCTCCTGAACAAGCTTGTTGTGTGCGGGAACCCTAGTGCTTGCTGCGACTGTTACTGTCACTTCTACTACTGCTACTGCTACTGTGACTGCGACGACGACAGTACAGAGATCCTGTGTGGATTCGACGACGACTACAACACTCAGCGATCCTACGTGGATCAGTGCTATAGGTCCTGTGTGGGCCCGATCCTCTGTGGGTCTTTGCGCTCAGCGGTCCTGTGTGAACCAGCGCCTACAGGTCCTGTGTGGGCCCGATCCTGTGTGGGTCTTTGCGGGGGTTAGTTACCTATCGATCCTTCGTGGGTCCGACGACTTAGATGGATCAAAGATCATCTTTATCATCCTTTGAAGAAGTATACATGTGTGAGGTGAATCCTGTTACTTTCCTGTGTGGATTGAGTTGTTCTATCCTATGTGGATTTCGTTTTGCTTTCCTGTGTGGAATACGTATACTTTCCTGTGTGGACTGAGTTGTACTCGGTCTCGGAGGTTGGAGCGTATTGGAATTGATGACTTAGGTATATGTATGGGCATATACCTAAGCAGTGTTGGTTGTTACTTCGTTTTTTTATCTTCCTTGTGGTTTATCCTTTGTGGATTTTAGGAGACCTTCAGGGGTCTCGGGGTCCCTACTGAGTAGCTTATACTCACCCCTACACGGGCTATGCCCGAACTACGTTGTGTTGGTTGCAGACGACGGACAGCGTTGATATTGGCTGAGGCTTGCATAGCAGGACTGTACCTGGAGGTGGACCTCTGGGCGGGACGTACTCGGAGTGGACGGCGGGACCCGAGGAGCAGTGGAGCTATATGTACTCACCCTTCAGGTGGGACTTCCAGTGGGAAGCTCGGAGTAGCGGCATTTACTTTATAGTTGCTGTTTTCCCTTTCGAGTTGTACTTTACTTTCAGTTTGTGTTTGTATACTGGCCCATTTACTTTTCCGCACTTTCAGTTGTACTATGTTTTTACTTAGTGTTCACTTTCCTCTTGCTTACTCTGTGGTGTTTTTTTACTTTACAAAAGCAATGCCTTCCCTTTTTACCAGGATTTACGCCTTGGTGCTAGTCGCCAGCCCCTGGCCTATGGAAGGCGGGCTTGGGGTAGTCACGACACGGACCCCGAGGGCGGGTCGTGACAAATTGGTATCAGAGGAGTTCAGTTCTACCGCGAAATCTGATCTTTTCTATGTGAAGCAATAATGTTTAGCGTATTGAGTGTGGTTCTCAGTCCATGGAGTCCAGTGTTGGTGCGGCGGCTGACGTATCCGTACACCAGGACCCTGACTTCTGATTTCCGACTTAATGCACGAAAACATTGATTGCGTGTGTGTTTCAAAGTTTTATTTGTGATTACTTATATCAGCTCACCAGGTATACTGTTCTGACCGTGGCGCACCTGTTTCTTTTTAAGGATGGCCCCACGACGGTAGCCAGCTAGGGTTCCGAGAGTCGAGTGTGACGAAAACCCACCGAGCAACGAGACCTCGGTGCAGGGCCCTTTGTCAGCAGTGGCACCAGTGGTAGCTCTACCCGTCGAGCCACCGATACTTCCAACACCAGCCGCCTATGATGCACGTCACCTTAGCACACTTCATGAGTTTCAGCGCCAGCGACCACCCAGGTTTCGCGGGGAGACGGATCCCCAGGCAGCAGAGGACTGGCTGGAGGCAGTGGTACGTGTGTTTAGGCTAGTGAGGACACCAGCAGACCTCATGGCGATCCTCACTGCGATCCTACTACATGCAGCAGCAGGACGATGGTGGAACTTGATGCTCCAGGTGCACGATGAGGCATCTCTTCTATGGACGGACTTTGAGAGCCTCTTCCGCTCGGAGTTCGTCCCAGCCACCCTTCGTGCGGTGCGTATCCAGGAGCTTCTTCAGCTGCGGCAGGGCAGCATGACGGTCGCTCAGTACTCGGCGAGATTTACCGATCTCTCGCGCTACTCGACCGACATGGTACGGGACTCATTCTTCCGAGCCCGGACCTTCGAGAAGGGTTTGAGACACGAGATCAGGGCATCGCTGATCTCCCTCAGCATACCGACTCAGACAGGAGTACTGGAGAGGGACCTTTTGATCGAGAGCTTCCTTGCTGAGTCTACACCAGCACTGAGACCCACCGCAGGGCGACACGTGGCAGAGTCATCTGCAGCAGGCAGTCGACGGATGACTCAGGGGTTCAGGCAGATTGGACCTTCGGGCAGACGACCTCAGGACACTGGCTCAGCAGTGCGGGGCACACAGCGAGGAGCCAGTCTTTCGAGAGGCAGACAGTGCTACTCGTGCGGCGGGCAGGGCCACATGGCTCGTGACTGCCCGACCCGCCGTGCCGAGGAGCAGCAGACAGTTGAGGGACCACCGAGGCAGAGGGTCGACCGTGGCGGTCCGCAGGGAGGAGGCGGACGAGGCAGAGGAGCTGGCCGAGCAGCAGGTGGTGGGCGACGCTTTGAGGCTCTGCCACCACCACCAGGAGGTCCACCCCGACCACAGGGAGCTGGCGGGCAGAGACAGGCACAGCTCCCGGCAGTAGAGGCCTACGACCACGGCACACCCGAGATGATTCGAGGTACTATCTATGTCTATTCCACCCTTGATGAAGTTCTTATAGACACAGGATCAAGTCATTCTTTCATAGACGCTGCCCTTGTTCGGAGCTCGGAGATTCCGATAGAGCCGCTGGCTCGATCCTTACGGCTAGAGACTCCTACGGGAGCAGACTCGACGATTACGAACTGGTGCCGGCAGTGTGAGCTTACTCTAGGAGGCGAGAGCTTCGGCTGGGATCTTCTTGTAGCAGCGTCGAGGCCTTATGACTTCATCTTGGGCATGGATTGGCTATCTACGGTCCATGCGCAGATTGACTGTTTTTGGCGCAAGGTGCGATGTGTACGCACCGACGGGAGTGGTCACCGGCGAGAAGGGAGCGTTTGCAGGACAAGATGGACTTCCGCGGAGGAGAGGACAGCCCATCACTCATCAGATGGCTAGCCTCATCCTTGGAGTAGTTGACGTGCGGAGTCCTGGTTTTCCTGCACTGGTGGATCAGTTTGCGAACGTTTTTCCCGACGACGTTCCAGGGATACCTTCTCGCAGAGAGGTAGACTTTTATATTGACTTGTACCCCGGGACAGCCCCGATATCCACTCCAGCATATCGGATGGCCCCCGCCAAGCTTCGAGAGCTACGGGTACAGTTGGAGGACTTGCAGGGCAAGGGGTTCATCTGACCCAGTGTTTCACCCTGGGCTTCCCCGATATTGTTCGCCAAGAAGGCGGACGGGAACCTGCGACTTTGTGTTGACTATCGTCACCTGAACCAAGTGACAGTGAGGAACAAGTATCTGCTACCGAGGATTGATGACCTCTTTGATCAGCTCAAGGGAGCACGGTGGTTCTCGAAGATAGACCTCCGGTCAGGATATCATCAGCTCAGAGTCAGAGACGAGGACGTGCAAAAGACGGCCTTCAGATGTCGGTATGGCCACTATGAGTTCTTGGTTATGCCTTTCGGCGTAACCAATGCTCCAGCAGTGTTCATGGCCCTCATGAACAGGATCTTTCAGCCATACCTTGATCGGTTTGTCGTGGTCTTCATCGACGACATACTTATTTACTCTACGACTGAGGAGGAGCACGCCTATCACTTGCGAGTTGTACTAGACACACTCCGAGAGAACCAGCTTTATGGTAAGCTCTCAAAGTGCCAGTTCTGGATACGAGAGGTCCACTTCTTGGGACACGTTATCTCTGAGGCGGGAGTTGCAGTGGATCCGGTGAAGATCGAGGCTGTGTTAGCATGGGAGCCACCCAAGAGAGTGACTGAGGTTCGGAGTTTCTTGGGACTAGCTGGATACTATCGGAGATTCGTGCCAGACTTCTCTAGAGTTGCGGAACCACTCACAACTTTGACGAAGAAGGGGAAACCCTTCGTATGGTCAGACAGATATCAGCAGAGCTTCTAGGAGTTGAGACAGAGATTGACCAGCGCACCTATCTTGAGGTTGCCTGAGGAGGGAGTAGGGTACGTAGTTTACTGTGATGCATCAGGGACCGGACTCGGATGTGTTCTGATGCAGGAGCGGGCAGTGATCGCCTATGGATCACGTCAGTTGAGACCGCATGAGCAGAACTACAATACCCATGACCTGGAGTTAGCAGCAGTGGTCTTCGCTCTGAAGACATGGCGACACTACCTGATGGGCGAGCGCTTTACAGTCTTTTCCGATCATCAGAGTCTCGAGTATATCTTCTCGCAGAAGGACCTGAACCTGAGACAGCGGTGATGGCTCGAGTTCCTCCAGGACTATGACTTTGAGATAGTATATACTCCTGGGAAGTTGAACGTGGTAGCCGATGCCCTCAGCCGGAGGACGAGCATTCAGCTACTTGAGGAGGCGACGGAGCAGCTAGCCTCTTTGCAGATATCCTTCGTGGATAGAGATGGAGCAGCCTTCCTCCAGTCTCTCACAGTCACCCCTCCTCTACTATAGCAGGTCAGAGAGGCACAGCGTGAGGACGCTGACTGTGAGACACGGCGTGCACAGATATCCTCGGGACAGGCACCTGATGGTTTCTCCCATGGAGCAGAGCACGACATCCTTTTCAGAGGACGTACCATGGTACCAGTCGCTTTGAGAGAGGAGGTGCTGAGAGAGTTTCACACTTCTCCTTTGGCGGTACATCCTGGAGTGGAGAAGATGTACCAGGATCTCAGACGACAACACTGGTGGCCGGGCATGAAGAAGGCAGTAGCAGAGTTCGTTTCTCGATGCCTCACCTGCCAGCAGGTGAAGGCAGAGCATCAGGTACCAGCAGGCTTGGTACAGCCCTTGGAGGACCCGGAGTGGAAGTGGGACGACATATCTATGGACTTCGTGACTGGACTTCCATGCACTTCCAGAGGTCACGACTCTATCTGGGTGATTGTTGACCGACTCACCAAGTCGGCACACTTCTTACCCATCAGAGAGCAGGGCTCAGTGGAGAGCTTGGGACGTCTCTACGTTCAGGAGATTTTGTGGCTCCACGGCGTGCCATCACTTATCGTCTCCGATCGAGATGCTCGCTTTACTTCCCGACTTTGGAAGGGGTTGCAGGAGGCATTCGGGACGCAGCTACGTTTGAGCACAACCTTTCACCCTCAGACGGATGGTCAGACGGAGAGGACTATTCAGACTCTCGAGGACATGCTCCGCGCATGTGTCATCGACTTTGGTCATAGCTGGGAGGACCACCTACCCTTGGTGGAGTTTGCGTACAACAACAGCTACCACTCCACCATCGGGATGGCACCGTACGAGGCGTTGTACGACCGACCTTGTAGATCTCTTTTGTGCTGGACAGACCCTGGGGAGTCAGCACTTGTGGGACCGGAGATGGTTCAGGCCACGACAGAGAAGGTCCAGGTCATCCAGGAGCGGATGAGGACAGCTCAGAGTCGGCAGAAGTCATACGCTGACAGGAGGCGGAGGCCACTAGAGTTCGAGGATGGTGACAACGTCTTCTTGCGGGTCTCACCTCGACGTGGTATTCGGAGATTTTTCCGAGGCGGCAAGTTATCTTCGCGCTTCATCGGACCCTTCCAGGTCCTCAGCAGGATTGGCGTGGTGGTTTATCGCCTGGCTCTACCACCTCAGTTGCACCGGGTGCACGACGTCTTCCACGTGTCTCAGCTGAGGAGATATGTGCATGACCCGACGCACATCATTGACCATGGGGAGCTTGACGTTGATGATGGGGCGATTTTTACGGAGGCCCCGGTGGAGAAAGAGGATCGATATGAGCGGGTCCTACATGGGCGATCGATTCCTCTTGTGCGCATCAGATGGAAGCACGGGAACCTCTAGGAGAGCACATGGGAGCGGGAGGCTCAGATGCATGCTCAGTACCCTCATTTGTTTCCCTAGTTTTTGATGTATCTTTACGGGGACGTAAATCCCTGAGGTGGGAGTAATGTAAAGACCCGTAAAATTCAAGGGATATTTTTTTCTTAATTTTCTTTGGAATTTTACAAGAGCGCGGTTTCTGACAGCAGCTGATTCCGAGCCCCGGAGTGCCCGGAATCAATTTTCGAAGTTTGGCTCGGGTACGTTCAGTGAACGAACGAGCAGGAATTTCTAACTTTTGATCTGGTGCTCGGAATTGAAATCTGAGGACACCGATGAACTCGCAGCGCCGATATTCTCTTAAGGGGACCATTTCCGAGGTTGCATTTTATGTGAGATGAAAGTTAGTTTTGGGAGAAATTATAAGAAGTTAAATAAAAATGTGGAACACTTTTTATTTTATTTTGTTAGTTAACTTCTCCCAAAGGGAGTTAAAGGTGGGACCCACATCCAATTAACCTCCCTTGGGAGGGTTAAGTGTGGTGGGGCCCACATGAACCCCAACTTTTCATCTTCTCTCAAAACTCCCTTTAACCCCTCTTTAAATGACATGACAACTTGTTATTTATTTTGGAGTTATTTTATTTGAATTTCAAACCTTTGAAATTCAATTTGTTAAGTGTGTGAATAAAATTAGACTCTAACTTATTTTATTTGGTTAGATTTCTCTAGCCTTCTTGAGAGGATTTTGGGAGCTCCTTCTTCTTCTTCAAATTTGACGAAGAACGCGAAGAACCTTCGAGCTCCGACGAAGAACGCCGCTCCTCTCTTCTTCGTAGCCGGTTGCTTCCGAAGATCGACGACGCCTTCCCTGTGAACGAAAGGGAACATCGCTTCCTCCTCGAACTTCCTTCATTGGCTTACGAAGATTCGTCAACGACGTACCTCTTCGGACGTACCTCTTCGTCAATGGATTTGACGAACGATTACCGCGACGCCCGACCTCCGTGACGTTGTCTTCCACGGATCACTGACGATCATCGATCTTGAACCAAGGTAGGAGTTGTTGTAAGATAATTATTTATTCTCGTTCTTGGTTCTATCTTGACAATTTTTGAGGTTTATTGTTAAGTGTTATCGACTAACGAGAGGGGGGTCGGACCACACAAACACGGCCGAATTCCCCCTCCTCTGTTCTTGAATATTATTTCCTTGCGGATGTACGAGATGGCGTGGTGTCGTCGCACCACGTGGGAATCGCAAGGTTATAATCGCGCAGCGCCGTCGCGCCGCGCCACGGGAAGTTTATCATGAACGCGACGCCATCGCGCCGCGTCGAAGGGAATTGAAGGCGCTGCGGCCGGAGCAGGGCCGCGGCGGAGGGGCGCGGTGCCGTCGCACCACGCTGGATGACGAACACCGCGGCCGGTTCCGGGCCGCGGCGAGACGGGAAGACCGGCGGCTCGCCGGGCCGCCGGTGTCGGAAGCCGGATGGGGAACGGCTTTGCCGGTTAGTTGAAGAAGAACCGGCCGGCCAGGTGGGCCGGCTGGAAGGGGGAAACCGGGGGAATTTAATTCCCCCGGTCAACTCAAATGCCCCCCCATTTAAGAGGGGGGGGGGGGCGGTTTCTTTAAGGGGGGGCAGGCGGCCCCCCGGTTTTCCTCAAAGCTGGCCCCCACGAGGGGGGCCGGTTCTCCAAAGGCGCGGCTAAAAGCCGCGCCGCCAACATGAAGAAGCGGGGGCCTTGCCCCCCACGCGTGGCACCAAGCGGCGCCAGGCCGCGCTGCCGCCGGCCAGGCCGGGTCGGACCCGGGTCGGGTCAACCCGGTTCGGGCCGACCCAAGGGGGGGTTGGGTCGGGTCGCCCCGGGCCCAGACCCCCCGTTTTCGAATCATTTTTGGTCTTTTTGCCATAACTTGAGCCACGGACCTCCGATCGACGAACCGTCAGCGGCATTGCGATACTTGGATCGGGACGGTCGATTCAGTATATCGCACTCAAAGCTTCGGAATACTTTGAGTTCGGCCAGGTTGGTTCGTTAACGAAACCAACCGGTCCTTCGGAGCGGAAACGCTCGTATCTTGAGTTACGGACGTCCGATTGACGTGCTGTCAGCTTTGTTGTGTTCCTCTTAGTGAGACGGATCTTTTGGCATACTCCGCCCGAGGTTTGGACGCAGGTGGAGTACGGTCGGGTTGGTTTTGCCTTAAAAACCAACCGGGCCCCTGGGACGAAAAAGCCAATAACTCTCAGACTGGGCGTCCGATCGACGCGTCGTCTGTCGCGTTGAGTTCCTGTTGATGATACGGAACTTTTGGATACATCAACTCTGGACTTTGTGATAGTTGATGTATCAGCCTCTCAGCTCGTGGAGCGGACCCTCCTGAACGAGCTTTCTGTGTGCGGGAACCCTAGTGCTGGATTCGACTGTTACTGTGACTACTACTGCTACTGTGACTGCGACGACGACAGTATAGAGATCCTGTGTGGATTCGACGACGACTACAGCACTCAGCGATCCTACGTGGATCAGTGCTACAGGTCCTGTGTGGGCCCGATCCTGTGTGGGTCTTTGCGCTCAGCGGTCCTGTGTGAACCAGTGCCTACAGGTCCTGTGTGGGCCCGATCCTGTGTGGGTCTTTGTGGGGGTTAGTTACCTATCGATCCTTTGTGGGTCCGACGACTTAGATGGATTAGAGATCATCTTTATCGTCCTTTGAAGAAGTATACCAGTGTGAGTTGAATCCTGTTACTTTCCTGTGTGGATTGAGTTGTGCTATCCTATGTGGATTTCGTTTTGCTTTCCTGTGTGGAATACGTATACTTTCCTACGTGGACTGAGTTGTACTCGGGCACGGAGGTTGGAGCGTATTGGAATTGATGACTTAGGTATATGTATGGGCATATACCTAAGCAGTGTTGGTTGTTACTTCGTGTTTGTATATTCCTTGTGATTTATCCTTTGTGGATTTTGGGAGACCTTCAGGGGTCCTGGGGTCCCTACTGAGTAGCTTATACTCACCCCTGCTCGGGCTATGCTCGCACTACGTTGTGTTGGTTGCAGACAAAGGACAGCGTTGATCTTGGCTGAGGCTTGCAGAGCAGGATGGTACCTGGAGGTGGACCTCTGGGCGGGACGTACTCGGAGTGGACGGCGGGACCCGAGGAGCAGTGGAGCTATCTGTACTCACCCTTCAGGTGGGACTTCTAGTGGACAGCTTGGAGTAGCGGCTTTTAATTTACAGTTGTTGTTTTCCCTTTCGAGTTGTACTTTACTTTCAGTTTGGGTTTGTATACTGGCCCATTTACTTTTCCGCACTTTCAATTGTACTCTGTTTTTACTTAGTGTTTACTTTCCACTTGCTTACTCTGTGGTGTTTGTTTACTTTACAAAGGCAATGCCTTCCCTTTTTACCGAGATTTACGCCTTGGTGCTAGTCGCCAGCCCCTGGCCTATGGAAGGCGGGCTTGGGGTAGTCACGGCACGGACCCCGAGGGCGGGTCGTGACACCTTCCTTCAAGATTTGATTGATTGTAATCATGAAAATTTAATTATATGTAGACACTGGCTCCAGGTTATCTAGGGTTGAGTATCTATAGTCGATATCAATGTAAATTTAGTAGTAACCATGAGAACTAGATTTAGGCAATAATAAGATAGGGAACATATTCGTAATGAATAATTTGAGGATAAGTGTAAAATAACATCCTATAATGTTTTTAAGGTAGATATTGGTTGGGTCTTCCAAGAAATATATCAATGTGTAGATAATAAAATTGGACGTTGTTCGGGAACATATATACCTAGGAGTAATAACTCTAACTATGTGTTCTGAGCCCGACTCAGGGTAACCTAGCACATGACAATGTGTTGTACTACACATCTGGTATGACAGTCATGGATGATTTTATTAGGGTAATCTGATTTTTATTTACAACCCTTGATGAAGAATTTTGAATAATAATGAAAATGAATAACATATATTAGACCTAAGCTATTTTTTATTGAAGATAAGGTGTCAGGAATTATAAATAATAGAAATGATATTATAGATATAATCTTGAATATGTAATGATCTATGTGAAAATAAGTGGATGAATTATTTATGTACTGAGGTTGTATTGAAAACATTATTTTAAAGGATATTTAGTTATTAAACTTATTTTAAGGTTGTCCATCATATTTTGGAAATTTTATTTATATGATTTTAGAAATAGACTGCCTATAATTCGGGTGACAACCAATAAAATCTGGAAAGGCTGTGGGTCTTGAACACATGACTAAAGTATCATAAAGCTTTCATGCCAACCACTAACCTACGTAATGCCCTGGTTAATTTTTCAAGGTTTTTATTTTTAAAATTTGATGAATAAATGTTAACGATGAACCAATAATATCACTTTTTAGGATTATAGATTAATATATTACCAATATTAGTTTTGGAAAATATTTAGAGATAAATAGTTTGACTTTTCATTCTTTTATAGTCCTTAAGATCCTTTAAAAGTTTATTTTAGTGATTCAGGCATAATAAAATTCATTATTGGAAATTAATTTATCTGAGTAAAGGAATAAATTACAATTTTATTGAAGAAAAACCAAAATTTAGGATTGTTCATATTCAATTGAAAACTATCAAGTAAGAATATTTCCTTAATTCAAGGTTAGTAAAATAATTAAACAACATTACTAAAATTACATAGAAATAAAATCTTGACCTAATATAATGATTTCTATTTAATCAATGGTCTTCTGAATCAACAAATATTTATGGATTTGAGGCCATGAAGTTTCCATTGATAATTCACTTTTTTTATTGTTGACCTCATTCACACCTTATAAATATTTAAACCTTTCATCCATGTATTTATCTTTACTTTCCACTTATGTTCTTCTATATAGACACGTAGTTTCATGGTATTCCATGTGAACTTTGTTCATTAAATTCACTTTTGTATAGATTATATCTTATGAACCCTTATCATGATGTGGTATTTTGAACATAGGAAGTATAGAACATTCTATCACCATTATCATGTTTAATTTATGAGGATGCAATTTAAATAAGGTGGGGAGAATGTGATGCCCTGAAAATCTTAAGTAAAAACCCAGTATTTGATATCATGTATGACACGCGACACTTAGTGTGTGAGGTAATATAATATCTGAATACTTTATAATAAATTTAATATTTAAAATAGAATCTATATTTTTCAATGCATTCTACACTGTGTAATTATGCGTTACACACAAGATCGAATTTCCTCGATAGATTGAGTTACACGCAAGACTGATTTTTATTAAAAAATAATATATTATTTCAATATAATGAGATATATACTAGTCATTAAATTAGTATTTATGAATAGTAAAAACTAACTTTTTAAAATTATGATTTTTACTAATATATAATTAATTAATTGTTTACAATTTAATTATAAATGAATATAAGAATAAATTGAATATAAATTGAATATTTTAATATAAAACTATTTTTATGCTGAAGTTGATGATTTACGCTAATAGATTAAATTATTTAGTGAGTTATAATAATGTAATATATATATATATATGGTGTTAAATAAAATATCTTTGATATTCATCCATTAGTTTTTATAGACATAAAATGAAAATAGACACTATTTTACACATAAAAACCCAAATTTTTAGAAATAAATTTTACTTCCTTTTCATGTAGAACCCATTTTAAATATGAATTTTGAAAATTAAATTTATTTAATATTTAAAAATAAAATTAATATTTGAAATGAAAACATAATAATTAGTTTAATGTTAATTTTAGATATTAAACTGAAATATTTCTTTTTTTAATGAATAGTTAAAAATACAAAATTTTAGTTCAAAACTTCCTTTTCATATAATTTAATTCTTAGGTAAAATTATGATTTAAATTTATTTTAAAGATTAATTGGTTTATATTTTTACAAATTAATATAATTTATATCATTTTAATCAATTTCACATTGAAATTAATTATAAAAATATAACGAACATTCAAACCTTTTTACTTTAAAAATTCACATTTTCATTCTGCCTACGAGATTAAAGTTAAATCATTTTACTCCACTTAGGTGATAATAATTTTGAAAATTGGATAATTTATTTGGAATAATAATAATTTATAATATCAAATCAGACGAATTTTTTTTACCAAAATGATTAGTGAAAGTAATTAAAATAAATTACAAATAGTTCGATATAATTAATCTTAATAAAGGACTAAAAATTTAACTTAAGGGCCCAAATGACATAATTTGTTTTCACAAAAACCATTTTATGGAAATAATTAGGACATGAAACTTCCATTATTTATTTTTGTTAGTTTTTTATGACTTTTTTATGAAATAACATGTGTAAACCTAACTTGTTTCCAAAAATTCAAAATGTGTCATTTTCCTTCCCTGTAGAAGGACACCGCATCTCCCCATTCCTAACACCTATCAAGCCACTTATCATATAACATGATCTGCCCATATATCTTCCCAAAATCCTTCCCCTTTAACTTGAATCCTTTCATTTGGTATAAATACTTGTACAGAATCTTTTTGGTTCAAACCAAAAGTAGTTACCCGATTAAGAGGTAACCTCTTCTCTCAAGTTTTCAAATTTTATTTTCATTATCGACAACCTAAAATATATTTATTACATTATTATGTAACAAAAATAGTATCCAAAATATAATATTAAGTTTTTATATAATTTTTTTTACCTAAACTTACACACACATTAATCAAATGGATAACGAACATATTGTTTCTTTGTATAGGGAACTACTGCCTCACAATATGTTGATTGTTCGTTTTTCCATTACCACCTATCCTGGTGGACATTATGATGGAAACTATTTTTAAATATGATATATAGGATTTTTTTATCCCCATTTAATCTTTTAATTACACAACCCTTTAATACTTTCCATTTTATGTTAATATGACAACAATGTTTGAGGATGTGTGAACTACCACCCCCTCAAAGAGATGCGATTCGTTCATACAAAAAATGAAACATATAAAGGATGGTTTTAAATAAAAATATGTAAAAAACCCTTATATATGATATTAATGGCATAATTAACTTCCTGAAAATATACTATATATATAATCATTTTTATTATTACCCTTTAACAAACATAAAAACTGATAATGTCGTTTTTGGACGTGTGTACTACCACCTCCCTGACACGATGTGATTAATATAGCATAAAAATAGTTATTTATAAGTATACATGATTACATAACATGGTATTTAGGATATAATGAAAATTTTGAAAATCTATAGTGGTACATTCTTTCTATCTGTAACGATCGTTGAAAAATTAGAATGTTACTCATGTGTATATACGGCCTACTGTCTCCATGATTATAATGTTTTTTAATTTTTCCTAACAATATTTAATGAATTATTTGAAAATATTATTTTATATATAGAAATGATAATTATGTTATGGTTATTATTTTTTAAATGATATTTAATAAACCCTTCGACCATATTTGACCTACCAAACCCATTTTTTTACACATAATCTGAATTTGGTAAAAACACCTGATGTAAACTTAATTGTTTATGAAGTTGTCTAAACCATGGTAAAAATAAATATAAGTAATTATAAACTTAAAAATTTTTATGAAACCAGTAAAAAATAACATAATTTTATTATAAAGGATGTTAAAAGATGTTCACCTGAAAACGAACTCAATATAAAGTATTTTCATCTCACATTTCACTTCTGTTAGATAAATTTAATTGTCACCACTTATTTTGTGTGTTATATCTACTAAAAATTTTAATTTATTATATCATAAAATCATTTACCCTAATGGTATTTTAATCTTCCATTTTATATTATTCATTCATAAGTATTATTATTTAAAATGTTTCAATGTTTTATGGAACACTTTTGAATGGTCAAAGATTATTTTCCTAAACTAAACATTTAATGATCCTTTAATGGTATTTACATTCAAAGAATTTATATGACCATTTTTCAAAAAATAAACCTTTAATTTTATTCACATCTATTTATTAATGACCATTTTTGGTATTACTACCATTTTCTCATTCTTTTTTACTCAACATGTTTTAGAAAATGTTTTTTAAAAAACCTGACTTTATTCCTCTCTTTGTCGAAGAACTGAATTTCTTCCAAAAACCATGTTTTATAAGTTTTTTCCCTAATGATTTTATAATTATTTGGTAAATATATTTTCCTCTTTTTTTCTTTCACCCACTTTTTACAACATAATCTTCTTATCTATTTCTAACTAAGGAATTTTTCTAACCTTTAACCATGTAAAAGGAATGTTCTTTTTACCATGAACAACCTGTACAGATTTACCCACCATCATTTACTTGAATCTTACTTTGAATTTCTGAAATGTTAATTTTCAATGAACATGATTTAAAAATATATTTTCAGATAAAATGTTTTTCAAAAGGTTTTATCATGGATATTAATATTTCCTAAATCTTATACCATTTTATATACAGTTTCTACTTTGATAATAATTTTATTATTTTGGATATATTGATATTCCATATTATTTATTAAATACACAAATAGGATAAGTCATATTTTTATTTTGATTATTCAATATCAGGTATGTATTGGACTGACAATAATTCGTGAAGCCCAGGATTTATATATCTCTTGATGCATCAATAGGTTCTCATGAGATAAATAATTTTTGCAAATTAAATGGGTTTTTGTTTGTGTTTTTAAAGCATCTTATGAATGTTCATGATGGTATTGGTTTTTATGTGCCTCATACATGACATCCATTAAGATATAATAACTCTCATTCAGCTTCAGTTATTATTTATACCTTACATTTTTTATCAATATATTTATGGATACATTTCATTTTAGTTCATTGATTAAATGGAATGTGTTTTAGTTCCTTACCATTCCATTTTGATTTTTCATTATATAGTTATTTTAATGGCATTTGTTTCTAATTATTACCTTTCTATATTGTTTATGCATCTCCTAAAAATATTGATTATATGGAATTTGTTTTCAGATATTTAGCATTTCACAAATATTATTATCATTGATTCATTATTGGTTCTAATATAATTTACCCTTACTGAGAATTTTTTATCACCCTTATTATGTTTCTTTCTCCAAGAATCCAATAAGTGTACTATTAAAGATATGTATGGATTTACCAGTTGTAATAAAGTTATCCTCAAACTTTTTTAATAAAGAATAAAACATTTAGGTTGCAATTAGTGTATTCATATATAATACAAGTCTCATTTATTTATCTAATTTAGCAAGACTATCAGACTCTAGTTTCTTAAAGATTAGATTCATTGTAATACTGATAATGTAATTAGTAGCTGACATTAGCTTTGGGCTATCTAGTTTCAGGTTTCTACAGAATGAGTTCAATACCCATTCTATAATTTCCTCTGTTAATGTTCAATCCTAAGATAATAATAGTGAAAAATGTCCCATATTTTATTGGTTTTACCTAATATTTTATCATTTCCATAGTCATAGTTCACTCTTAATACTATAATATTGGAAAATTTACAATAATGGAATGAGTTCCCTCAATATTCTGGTCTATATTATCTCATGAGATATCAATATTTACCCAATGAATTATATAGATATAAAATTTCATTATCACCAAGTGTATAATGAAAACCAACTATATATTCCCACCACTATCAAAAAATTATTCATCACTAACTATAGAATAAATCATGAAATATAAATGAGTTTCAAGGAAATTTCATTATTTCCTCATAGCATAAATAACGAAATACAAAGGGATTTAAAAGAATCATCCTTACACCATCATTATCATAAGTCATCCACATAATTAATATTGATGGTATCATAAGATCATATACCTGAGGAGGTATAAAATCTCATAAATAAGTAAAATTTTATGAAAAATACCAAGAAAATAGAATTTAAATTTTTCATTGAAAATAAAGAAGATATTTTTTTCAATCAGTATCATTAAAAACTAAAATTTCCCAGAATATTTGAAAAAAAGTTATTTAAAAAAACCATTAAAAAGTGTAATTAAATCTACATTGAAAAGAATAGTTATGATGGTGGAAAAATCTTTTCATTTTTTAAATTTAAAAAGAAGGATTCTTTTATCACTTTAAATAAAATTTCAAAATTACCTCATTCAGAAAAATACAGTAAGATTAATTTTAAAAAATAAAAAATAAAGTCAAACATGAATCAATATTAAATTATATAATCATTTTATCATATTAAATTATGTTCTTGAAAATATTTTAAAATATATATACATTGATGAAAAACTTTATCTACCAATGTATAAATAAGGTAAACTTTTATAACACCCTGAGATTTTTTGAATTAATTTAACATTTTTGATATTTTTTAATTTCACGCAACACTAAAAACAGTTTATTTTATTTCAAAAAAACTATGTTTGGATTTCATTATACAAAACACCAAGTTATTCTTTCACTAAATTAATCATAAATTTTATCGTTCCCAATAGGTATCACCAAGGTTAGATTCTATTACAAAAAAATAATGACTTTCCTTGATGGCTTGTGTAACTTGCAAGATGAAGTTTCACCAAACAATAATATATTATTAAAGTGTTTTAATTTTATGTAATAAGATATAACCTATCCATTAAATTAGTAGTTATGAATATTATTAAAAAATTTATGAAAATATATTGTTTACCCCAGTATAATATTAATTCATTGGTTATCAGTTAGTTATAAATCAATATGAAATCCTATTGAATATAAAAAAATATTAATATTTGTATGGTTACCAAGCTATTTTAACTTATTAAATTAAATTAATAACCATTAGTGAGTGATATTAATTTAATATATATTTTACATATTTGATAAAATATTTTTTATATTTTTCCAATATATTTGTTATGCATAAGATGACAACAAACCCAATTTTATTCTTAAAACCCTATATTTTTATCAATGAATTTTTACCACCGTTTAATGGAGAACCAATTTTAAATATATACTTTTTGGAACACTTATGGATTATATATAATAACTAAACTTCATATTTGAAATATACACACAAAAATTTTGTTACAGTAACTTTTTGGTATTATTCTATGAACGTTCATTTTTTAATGAATAATGCAAAATATTTAAATTTAATTAAAAAAACAATTTATAATATAATTAATTTATAAGGTTAAATAAAATTTTACATTAATTTAAATGTTTAATTAGATAATATTTTTATAAAATAAACCAATTTAGATCATTAGAACAAAGTTGACATTGAAATTGGACATAAAAACATAGTAAAAATTTGAACATTTTTACTATAAAAACCCACATCGTGGACCTGACTACGATATTAAATTTAAATTAATTTATACCATTTATGTGTTTGGAATTTGAAAAAATGGATTCCATATTTGAAATTATAATAATTTATAATTTCTAATAAGGTGACCTTATTTTTTTACCAAAATGATTAGTGAAATTAATAAAAATTAATTACATCGATTAAGGTAAAATTAAGCTTAACTAAGGACTAAAAATTAATATTAGGGGCCTAAATGGCCTATAAACATGTCAAAAATCTATTTTATGGCCATATTTCATCCCTACCATAACTTGTTTTTATTTTTGCCTATTATTGGGTCCACTTTCCAGGGGAAAACGTGGGTGGAATTCTATTTCCAAGAATTTACAAGAATGTCACTCCTCCATTATAAAATGCCTCCCCTCCTCCCACTTCCTCTCACCTCTTAAGACACATTAGATTGACCACAATATATCCAATTATCTACTCATAATACCACCCTTACTCATTTAATCCTCTCTTTGGTTAGATAACCTTCCAAGAATTCCCTTTGGTTCAAACTAAAAGGAATTACCCAATTTAAAAGTAACACCCTCCCTCAAGACCATTTATTTTATCAATTAATATTATTACATTACTGTATAAAAAAAATATCCTAAATATACTAAATTTTAATTATTTTTAGTGTTTTAATGACCCTTACACACACATCTATCTAATGGGTAACGAACATATTGTTTATGTATACAATGAACTACTACCTCACTAAACAATGATTGTTCATTTTTTCATTACCTCATCTCATGGTAGAAATTATAATGTACACTCAATTTATATGTTTTATATATTAAATTTATTATGTATTTAATCATATTTAATCCTTTTACCACACACATATTTATACTCTTCATTGGGTGTAAATACAATAATTTCGTTTGAGGAAGTGTGAACTATCGCCCCCTCAAAGCGATGTGATTAGATTACACGCTACAAAGAATGTATTATGGGATTAGTGAACTTATATGATATAATAATGATACTAGAATAATTATATATATATACATATAAATTTATTTCATTTACCTTATTTATTTCAATAGGAAAATTAAATGGAAATAGCATTCATGTGTACATATGGCATATCGTCTCCAATAATGATGTATTTCATTTCATAATTCTATATTCTACATATTATTATAATACAAAAACACTGAATACAAATGGTTTTAATATCATGTATTATATTATGAAAATCATGATATAAGTATAAGGACCAAAGATATAACAAATTAAGCCATGTGTGAAAAATAATGCGAATATTACCCGAAGCGTAACCTTAATAAGGAATTATTAACAAGTGGGTAATTTAAAATCATAATCCAACCATATATGGTATTAGATGAAAAAATATTTTCATGTTATATATGTATAATAAATTTATATTTATTATAAAGGACTTTTTTATGAGAATGATTAGAGTCAAGACACAAGTTAAGGGGATTCATCTCACTTTTTATTTCTTTGAGATACATGATTTATTCACCACCAATTACTTTTTTGTGGGGTGTATAATTACCATGAATGTATTATAGAATTACTATACTTAAATATATTTGTATTTCAATATCAATTTTATGAAATTTATGTAACAAACAGACCTAGGATTCCCTCAAACCTGGCACCCGACACGATCTGTCACATACCCGAAGGGTGTTCCCAATCTCCAGAGGCAGGTGATTAGCACCCAAGAAGCGAATGAAAAAATTGGGGGAATGAGTTAAACCAACCTGAATGACCAATATATATATATATATAAAGAGAAAAAGTGGAATAATAACAATTATATATTCCCTAAGTATAAGGAAAACAGTGGAATGAGAATAACGGAAACAGTAGCTAAGGACTCCAAAAGAAAAGTCTGACTGCAAGGTACTCAAAATCAAACAACTAATCCAACGATGGAATGGAATAACTCCAACAGTATCACCACCAACTACATATACCTTATTAAATGAACCATTCCACCTAATTTCGGTGCATTTCCATTCCCTGCACTAGAAGACAAAGAAATATCTATGCACCATCGAAGCAATTTGTAGGGTGTGAGATAACAGGCTCAGTAGGATCCCTCCCAAGTGTTCCATGAAAAGTCTCTATATAAAAATTCCCGAATTCTTATTTAAAATCTAAAACATGGCATGGTTAATAGTAAATAAGTTTTATAGAAAACGTGGTAAACATTTCCCTTTTCTATAGTTCTAAACAAAAGAAGGTATAATAGTTTGAAATAACATTTTCTATATAATTTTCTACAAACATAAACATGAATATTAAGGATAACACAAAAAATCCATGAAATAATGAATAGAATCACAGGTATCACAACACCAATAAATACTATAGGTTTGGTTAGAAGACTAATCATACCATAAAAACATGTGCACAAAACTGATCTTAGAAAAATTGTCCTAGGAAGCATAGGAAAACCCTAAGAGTAATCCCCCCCAAATGTTAATATCAATATCCTAGAAAAATGAGACTAGGGAACATATGAAATCCCCAAGACAAACCTCCTTGATAATAACAATAATACACAATTTCCTCAAACTAAACCTTCCACCTAAGTACCCAAGGTAACCCATGTGCTCAATTTATCAATTCAATTTCAATGTTTGGAAAACCATTCAAAAACCATTTCATAATCGATTAATCCAAAGTGAGTGGAAAACCATTTTTCCTTCAAAACCTTTTTCCAACACACACAAACAACCATGAAAATTTCATAAATCAATTTATAAAGAAATTTCAATCAGGAGCATTATCATAGGCTAGAGATAGAACCACCTACCTCAATGTTCATGTCATAAAGGCCCGAAAAGAAATCCAAACCCAAGATTAAACCCTAATAGGACCAACAGGGGCCCTATAATCCAATAAACAATAATATTGAATCAAATATACACACAAAAGGTCAATAAAAGAAAGGGAACCCATATACCTTGAAGAAGAATGTCTGTAGTACCCCATCCAATGAAGGAAAAGGGATTCTGGAATGAGATCTCACAACGAATATAGTAGAAGATGACAAGAATCAACCAACTTATATTAGTAGATCTGATAATGAAAGGCTGGGATTCTTCTGTAATAAACTGTAAAGAATAGTTGGAAAGAAAACTAACTTGGAGACACTCACTATATAAGCAACGATTAACCCGAGCCGATCAGATCGATCCGAAAAGTGTGGTGCCTCTGAAAAATGCCTAAGTATTTTAGGGTTGATATCTAAGAGGTTCGGACGAAAAATTCTGAGTGAAACAGAAAAATGAGTGACTTAAACATGGGAGTGGGCCGACTCATGATTGTCACCCCTTTTTCATGAACTTTAGTCCATGGTGGATAAGGCACGCAAAAAAAATGTTCACCTTTGGTTAAAAATATATTATTTAACCCTTACAAGATGTTTACATCAGGTACACGGCATGTACCAGCTCACATTGTGATCTCCCAATTCATGGAATGATCTCCAAATCCTGGATATTCAATCAGCACCATGTACATGATGTGTACTTCTAGTACACGAAATGTACCTGTTCTTCAGTTTGAAGTAAACCCAAAAAAATAACATAAATGGATTTTAAAACCAGAAAGGAACTTAGAAAAAGGGAAAACATACTTAATTTAGGTAACATGATGTTACAAAATCCCCACCATAAAGACTTTTCATCCCTGTGAATTCAAGTGGAAGATGTACTCACTAAAAAAAGATGATACCATTGCTCCCTCATTAATGACTCGCATTACCATGTCCCATGAGAATCTAATCCTTGTTTCCATAGAACTCTGACCAAAAGAACTGACATCCCACATAATACATTCTCTTGAGATTAAAATATCTCCCCTAGTTTCTCTAGAATATACAAATCTAGTTCTAACCCAATTTCTTCCCATCATAAAACATGAGTGGGATCAGGTTGATACTTCCTACGCTGATATATATAAAAAATGCATGAATTCCCATCAACTAAATATGTAGTGCTAACCGATAGGAAACCTACCTGAGTTGTTCGGTGATCCCAAATGATTTTTTCATATCTCAGAGCCATCTTTCCTTGTTTTCCAAGCTGACGGTGACCCAACCTAGGAGAAACTTTCAATAAAACCTAGCCACTAATTCAAAATCGAAAAGGATGATGTCGGTGGTTTGCATACAATTTTTTTCAACTCTAGTCTATAAACAGATGTCGTCATACCTCTTAAATCTTAACTGACATATCCTGAACCAAAATTAGTCCAACCAAAGCTACTTTTCCCACCTCTTCCCAACAAAGAGGTGATCCACATAGGTTACCATACAATGCCTCAAAAGGATCCATTCTGATCAATGAATGGGAAATATAGTTATAAAAATACTAAACATGTATAGGATTTTTATCCCATGATCCATTGAAATCTAAGACGCATTTATGATGCATGTCCTCTAGGATCTGAATTACATGCTCCATATGGCCATCCGTCTGTGGATGGTAAGCTATGATCAACTTTACCAGAGTCCATATTTCCCCTTGAAGACTCCTCTAGAACCTTGAAGAAATCCTAGGATCCCTATATGAAACAATGATAGAAGGACTCCCACATAAAATTACGATCTAATACATGTACAACTTATCCATATCTTCATATTTAGTGGTGTATTTAATCATAATTAAATGAGAATACTTTTTCAACCAATCAACAACATCCCAGATATCATTTTTCCCTCAGGTTGTATGTTTTAACCCAATAAAACAGTCCATGGACACCTCTTCCCACTTCCAACTGGAAATCGAAGTGGCTGAAGCATATCATAATATTTCAAGTGATCTTCCTTTATCCGTTGGAAGGTGTTACAGTGGTACACATAATCTATAATGTCATGATTCATGTCTAGACACCAGAACCGTTTTCTCATGTCATAATACTTCATTATAGAACCTGGATGAATGGTCCATGAAGGGAAATGATAATAAAAAAAGACTGAACTTTTCAAAAATTCTAGGATGAAAACTCACTTTCCTAATAGATGCGTGTCATCTAAAGAAAGAGATAAACCGGGAACTATCTCCCCACTATAAAATCTTTCTTGCATCTTTTGAAACTTATCATCCTACTATTGAATTTGCAATATAGACTCCATGAGAGATGATGAAATTTGAACACTAGTCAGAACCAAACCCGAGACATCCTCTTGAGCATCCAATCACAACTGAGTGAAAAGCCCCATAAGATTCCACTCCTTCAATTTTAGAACATCATGTTATGGTACATTCCTACTTAATGCGTCTACAACTACAATTGATTTACCTATAGTGTAGGAAATTTCAAATTCAAATTTCTGAAGGTATTTTACCCATCGTCTATATCTGAGATTCGTGTCATTGGAAAATATATAGGTATGACTCTTATGATCAGATAAAACTGTGAAATTATCTACTAAAAGATAGTGCCACCAAAATTTTAGTGCATGCATCACTGCAACAAGCTCTATATCAAGGGTGGATTTGTTCTTTTCATGTTGTAAGAGATGACAAGATCCATAAGCTACCACATGATCATCCTGCATAAGCACAAATCCCAAACCAGCACCAGACGCATCACAGAACACCACATATCCTTTATTGGGAATAGGTACGTCCAGAATAGGTGTATATGTCATATGTCCTTTCATTTCATCGAAATAAGACTATCAATTTTCATACAATGATAATTTCAGCACTTTCGTGGTAAGAGAAGTCAAAGGTGACACCATATTAGATAAATCCTTGATGAACCGTCGATTGTATCCAGTATGACCAAGGAAGCTTCGTATCTCAAATACATTTCATGGTTTCTTCATTGACAAAACAACTTTTACCTTCTCTGGATCAAATGTTAAGCCATTCTCTTATATTTGTGGCCCCAAGAACATTACTTCTCGAATCAAGAAACTTCATTATGAAATCCTTCCATACAGATAGTGATTTCATAGAATCTCTAGGACCAAACTCAGATGGTACTCATGGTCATGCTCGGACATTGAATAAACCCGAATATCATCCCTGAACACTACCACAAAAGTGTCAAGATATTGTTGGAATATCCGATTAATCTAGTCCATAAAAAACTATACGATCATTACTCATACCAAAAGGCATAAAAATATACTCATAATTGTCATGACTACTCCTGAAGGTTGTCTTTATTATATCATACTCTCAGACTCTAAGAAGATGATAACCCGACCAAAGATCGATATTTTAAAACCACTTTTCTCTCTTAAACTAATCAAACAAATCATTCACATAAGGTAATGTATATTTTTTCACAACTTTTACCGGCTTCAACTTTTGATAGTCCACACATAACCAATGTGAGCCATAAAATTTCATGTAAAATAGAATATAGGATTCCCTAGGTGAAACACTATGGTGAAAAAACCCCTTCTCCAATAGGTCATCCAAATGAATCTTGAGTTCTTTCAACTCTGTTGGTGCCATATAAAATGATGGCATCGATATCGGCTATGTACCTGACACCGTGTCAATCGTGAACACTAACTATCACTCTAAGGGAAGACCAGAGAAGTCATTTGGGAGAATGTCAAGAATGTATTGAACAAAACTAGGAAGATCCTCAAGAGAAGAAATGTCATCTGGATCAAACACAATAGTAACCAACAAACTCTTGAGATCTGGGAGGGACAGTCCTGCATGACTTCACCTCAGGTCCAACTTTCCCTAAAACACATGAGATCTCCCATCGATAGCTGGAAAAAAATTGCACTGATGATAATAATCAAACTCATCTCGATAGGCGACAAGACTATTCATACCGATGATGACATCAAATAAATCTTGATCAAGAATGAGAAAATCCCAGACCAACTCCATATCAACTATTGTGAATGAAAAAGAAGGACATTGAAACCATTACTCTTTCCTCTTGCCAACAGGTGTCTCTAACACCATTTTAAATGGCATAAGTTTCATTGGAATTTTAATCATATCAACAAAACATGCAGATATAAACGTGTGGGAGGCACCAGTATCAAACAAAGTAGTAGCTACTGAAGCTTCAATAAGGAGCTTACCTCTCATTATAGCCATACCTACATCAACTACCATTAGACACTCATCTAATTCATGTAAATGATTCACTCCTAAGGCATGTGGCTAGATCCCTATGGTCTTTGAAGCTTATAACTGCACCGCAGTAGCCTTTGGAACAGACTAACCCTAACCATAACGAGGTTTATTCATATCCTGATAGAAACATTGTAGATGACCAACACATCAACAACAATTTCACATCATTACAGGCATAATACAAGAACATCAGGTGTTCCCCCTTTCCGCACTGGTAGAAATTCATAGGCAAATTTCCATCTACAACAGTTGGTGTAGAGAATGATCGCTATTGAGACCCACCTCAACCACTCCTGGGATTGTCCTACAACTTCCTCTTCTTCCCATGCATGCCACTAAAGCTATCACCAGTTTGAAGAGAAGAGGTGGTAAAGACGACCTTTCTTGCCATGTCCATCTCTACCATCAATGAATTGTCAAATATATCCACATAGGTAGAAAGCTTCAATATGAACACATGTGATCTAATGTCCAGTCGCAAACCCCATAGGTACATTTGTTCATTCACCTAGTTAATCTTTACTATGTTCATAGAAAAATGTACAAGCTCAAAAAACTGGTTGGTTTATGATGACACTGAATGCCCTCCCTTAGTAAATGATATGAACTCCGAATTTTTTTCCTTCATCAGAGACTCTAGAAAAAACTGCTAAAAGAACAGTGTTTTGAAACCCTTCTAATATTAGTCCACTTCTCTGTCTGCCTATACCAGATAGTCCCACCAACGCTTACTAAAACCCTTAAGTCTGAATGTTGTGAACTTCACCCTAATATTCTTAGGTGTCTCCAAGAAGATGAATATTTTATCGATCTTATTCAGTCAGTCCTCTGTGTCATGAGATTTAGTGGCCCATTTAATGGAATGTGGGTTCTCATTAAACAACTCTCGCGATTGATGTCTTTATCCTATAGATCCTATTTTTTACTTCAACCACAACATTCTAAACTCATGGAACATCCTGATCAACAGAACAGACTACCTATACAATAGTCTCGATGAAATTATGATCACTAGGTGTATTTAATTGAGGTGTATTAGCTACACCTTCTTAAGGAACATGTGGAAGATGTCCCGGAGGCAAAATACAACACACCGAAACAAAATAATGATTAGAAACTAAACAAATATTAGTTAGAAATAGAAAACCTATAAGCAACAAATGAGATTTTTGAAAGAAAAAACCCACACTATAACCACATATCCTAACATCCCATGGTAACTTGAGTCTCGTTACGGTAAGAGCTAGCTAGACACTCATCAAAACATACCTCTCAAGTCCTGACAATCCTATCTCTAGTCTAACCAACATCCCAAGAGATAATTATTGAAGAAATACTAATTTGATAAAAAACTATAACGAACTGACCATGGTTACCTCAAACCTATCACCCCACCAGATCCTTCACATACCTGAAGGGCATTCCCAATCCACATGGGATGGCGACAAGCACCCGGGCATTAAACGAATACACTTTGGGAATGCTTTATCCCCACTTGAATAAACAAAAATTATATATATATATATATATATAGAACAAGGAAGAAATAATTAAATACTAACAAATATATATTCCATAACTTTAAGGAAAAAAACAAAACGATAACAATAGAAATAGTTGCTAAGGACTCCAAAAGAAATGTCTGACAACAGGGGACTCAAAATCAATCATCTACTCTAATGATGGCATGGATGAAATCCAACCATCTCACCAACCGCTAGCCATCCTAGATGACATGAACCTCATCGCCTCACTGCGGCACCTTGCCTTTATCTACACTAGAAGACAAACAAAGGTCTACGCACCACTGAATTAGTATCTAGGGTGTGAGATAACGAGCTCCGTAGGATCCCACCCAGATGTTCTATAACAATTCTCTATATAAAAATTCTTGTATTCTTATTTAAAATTTAAAACAGGGCATGATGAATAATAAATTATTTTTATAGAAAACATGGTAAACATTTCTCTTTTCTATAGTTCTAAAAAAAATCTGGTATATTAGTTTCAAAGCACATTTTTCATATCATTTTCCATAAGCATAAACATGAATATCAAAGATATCTCAGAAATCCCAAAAATACGAAACAGAAGCATATGTATCACAATACTAAGGAATAATGTAGGTATATGTAGAAGACTGCTCATACCATAAGGATCAAGTGCATAAAACTGATCCTAGTACAACGACCCTAAGAATCAGAGGAAAAGCCCAAGATTAATACTCCCAAAATTTCAATATCAATCTCCTAGATAAATGGGGCTAGGGAATAGAGGAAATACCCAAGAAAACCCTCCTTGATAATAACATCAATGAAATATGGCCACAATTTAAACCATCTAACTAATTAACCAAGGTAACCCATGTGCTGAATTTCTCAATTAAAATTCAATGTTCGGAAAACCGCTCAAAAACCATTCAAAATAAATTTATCAAAAGCAATGGGAAACCCATTTTTCTTCCAAAAACCTTTTCCAACACACATAAACATTCATTCCAGTTTCATAAATCAGTTTATAAAGCACTAGAAATCAGGATCCTTATCATAGGAAGGAGATGGTACCACCTACCTCAAATATTTGGTCGAACATGCCCACAATAGAATAAAAAACCAATAGTCAAACCCAATGGCACCAAAAAAGGCACTAGAATCCAATCCATGATAATATTTATTCAAATCTTCACAAAAAAGTTTGGTGCAAGAGAGGAAACACATGTACCTCGAAGAAGAATTCTCGTTGCAGCACAACCAACAAAATAAAAGGGCTTCCAAAATGAGACCTCACAATAGATATAGAAGAAAAAAACAAGGATAAACCAACATAGATTAGAGGATCTAATAATATAACGCTTGGGTGCTACTACAATCAACTACAAGGAAGAACCATAAGGAACACTTACCTAGAGAGATGCACTGTAGATTAAAATAAGAACCAGAGAGGATCAGATCGATCTGGGTGGAGAGAATCCTTTAATAAACTCCTAGGATAATTTTATTGTTTATATCCATGAGGTTCAAAAGAAAAAGTCCAAGTGAAAAAGAAAAATTCATGACTCAAACCTAGGCATGAGTCGAGTCATGAGCTGTACCCCTTAGTCATGATGTGTAGTACATGGTGGAAAGTTAACACTGAAAATCCCACTGCCTCAGGTTAAAAATACTCTATTTAACACCTAAACAATGTGTACCTCTGGTACACAACATGTACTATCCCATGAAATGATCTTCCAATTCACAGCGTCATCTCTCAAACCCCAACATGAAACCCGAACCAAGTAAAAGACATGTACATCAGGTAAACAGTGTATACCTTTTCTGTAGTCTCTATTAAACCCCTTAAAATAACATAAATTGATTTTAAAACAATAAAGGAACTTGGAATAAGTGGAAACATACATGATCAAGGTAATGAGATGTTACAATTTATTTCATGGGATTTCTGTTTCAAAAGTTACCAAATCATTAAAAAAAATCTCTCAATTTTCCGTCTTTGAGACACATTACAAGTTATGCACCTATATTTTTACATTAGTTGTATATACTACCTTTGAAAATTTATATCATAAATCTAATTATTTTCATGATATTTTAAGATTTATTTAATTTAATTTTCTTACATCATGAGTATGGATCCAAGTTTCCATATAGAACAATTTATTGAAATAATCTCATCATTTTTCGAGATTTTTTTTGTTTATGCTTTATTTGATGAAAAATTATGATCCATCTCTCAAGATCTTTCATGAATCTTCTTCTACTATGTATATTCATGATTTATTCATATATTGGTAAAATTTTAGTACTCTATGGTACACAAAATAGTTAGGAATGTTCTTTTAAAGAACTCTGACATTACCCTCACTTTGGCCAGAAATATGTGTTCCTTCAAAACCATGTTTTCTAAAAAGAGTCTCATAGAATCTTTTGAAATTCTCTAACAATTATTAAAATAATTTATTCCCTTTTTTATTTTTCGTATGTTTTCAAAGGAATATTTTTTTAATAAGAGATTTTTCTATCCATTTACCATGGCAAAATGAATATTCTCTTTACCTCATACGATCTGAATGGATTTAACTACCGTCATTTCTGTGATGATTACAATTCTGGTTTAAAAGGGTTAATTTCATGAAAATGTTTTTAAAATTAATTTTTAAAGAAATGGTTTTCAAAAAAAATTCAATATTTATATATTTTCAAAGTATTTTTCAAATAAAATGGTTTTCAAAATTTTTTCAATATTATTTATAAGTTTTCAAGAAAATTATATTTCAATTTAATATTAAGGCTTATTTATATGTTTGAAAAAAAAATTCAATGAATTTTGTTTTCAAAAAAATTCAAACTATATTTATATATTATCAAAGAAAATGTTTTCAAAAAAAAATTCAAATCATTCATTATATCCTTTAATGTTTATTTAAAATAAAATGTTTTTCAAAAGGTTTTTATGTTTTAAAGAGACATTTTCAAAGACTAAAAGAAATTTTCCTTAAGAAATGTTTTCAAAATAACATTTTAAGTTATTTTACATCTAATATGTCTTATATTGATGTTAATCATTCCATTATAGGAAATTATTCAAAGGTCCAATTCATATCATTTCACTATGAGTTTTTTTTATTTAATTGTGTTTATGAAATGGGATCTTTTCACGGGTTATGCTTTGGTTAAATGGTTATAAAACCTATCAATTTTCCATTGGGTATGATGTGATGAAATGTTAATTATACCAATTTCATTTCATGGGTTATAATTTTATGTTTATAAAATCAATCACTTTTCATGGGTCATGATATGATGAATTTTTTATGGTACACATATATAAGATTTCATTATGTTATGGGTGGGACTTATATCTCCCTAAAATTAATTGGGTAATTATGGATGACTCATGAGTATAAATGTTATGTGTGAACCTAATTACATGTTCTAAATGTTATGCATGGACCTGAATATATATATATATATAAGTTTATGCATTAACCCGATTACATGTTCACAAAGTTATGAATGAACCTTAGTATATGTTCACAATGATATGCTTGTTCAAAATGTTATGTGTAAAATTGATTGCAAGTTCAAAATGTTCTACGTGAAGCTTATTGTATGTTTTTAACCTTATGTGTGGACCTGGTTTCATGTACACATGTATTTGAGAGATAAATATTTCATGTCCTTAACTAAATCTGTGATCCTATTTCTACTTATACATGTTCTTTGTGTTATATGATGATGTGTATTCCACCATTCCATGTATTATTCATATGTTATACTTTCATGGATTATGCTCTTGATATCCTTATGATTCATTTTTATGATCTTTGATGTGCAGGGTATGGTCTTCTAATGATCATGATCATGTTCTTATACCCTTCTGTTCATGATACGCATACACATTTCCTTTATTTACCCTTACTGGTCCTTTGAGATCATCCCTTTCCTATGTTTCATTTCCCTGAGTTATAAAGAATTTTTTTAATTATAATTACTAAGGGGGAATATATTTATGTGAAACATTGAAGATCATTCACTAGTCTAGAATTTTTTTATTCCAGGTTTCCAAATTCACTAAACTAATATGGTCTTTGGGAATCTATTTGTATAATGTTATAATTATTCATCAAAACTGATGTAATGTTAATGTATAGAAATCGGGGGTTTATATTGTTTGTATGAAAGTAAAGGTTTAGTTAACCTTTGGAAAATAGAACAATAAATCATTTTAAATACCCCTATGTAAATTTCTGATGATATGTCTAGGGATGTATCTAAGGATATGTATATTGAGGGGAAAACATTTAAGAAAATGTCCTATAATTTTGGTAAAGGGTGGAGGGAGTGGTTTATTAGAAATACATACGAGTATAGATACTAAAAGTGGATGTGGATCTGGAACAGATGTACCTATAGGTAAAAACTCTAAAAAATGTCTTGGTTCTAACTTGGGGTAATCTTGTACACAAAAATGGGCCTTTTTGCACACCTCGTTTTACACTACCCAAGGATATGCTTTGGGAATTAACAAAACTCTTCAAGAACCACCATAAAGGATTTAAATATAAGTTGGATATGAATAATATTGGATAAACCTAATGTTTCAAAGATTAAAAAAGTATGATCCATAATAAAGTCATCATATAAGTACTTTTCTAGGATTTTATGGAATCCTGTTATGATAAATGTTTCCACACTATGCTTTATTATTTTAGTCAAAAGAAAGAATTAGAAGGAACATGGTTATATTTGAATGTTCTAGATGTATTATCATTATGAATATAGATTTCACAAGTGAAAATCACATAAATAGAATCATAAATGTGATATGAGTATTAGTTATACTCTTGAAGATAGTGATACCTAAAATGACATGTGAACGGTATGTGATTTTATTCCAGTATTATTTATATTAAATATAATAATAATGAATATATTATGGTTAATAAACCTTAATAAATGGTTCATATATCATATTATATGAAAGAGTTATTAAGTAATGGGTTGATTAAGTCTTATTAGTGGTTTAAAAAATATTTGGATAAATTATGTACTTAGGTTTTGGAAGTCAAAGATTATGTTATTTGAATCATGAAATATATAAGTATTTATAGTATATGTTTTCATTAAGGATTGAAAAGGATATGTTTAACAATGACAAATAAATATAAAATTTATATTTTGATTAAGGGAAAGAAACCTTTAATGTGATCAAGATGTTGAGAAAATTGTGTTTCGCTTGGATAAATAAATGATTGACATGGATAAAGTGAATTGGATAGAATTGACTACCATAGATCTAATTATTGATTGGTTGAAAAATTAGTCTATGTCATCATGGATGAAGTTTAAAACTTCTTGGATTTGTGTAATATATTCAATAACCTTTGGAATATGGAATAATTCATGTTTTAAAGAAGGATTTATGGTAATTT
Organism: Viscum album; assembly: GCA_963277665.1. Classification (NCBI taxonomy): domain Eukaryota; kingdom Viridiplantae; phylum Streptophyta; class Magnoliopsida; order Santalales; family Viscaceae; genus Viscum; species Viscum album. The sequence goes on from OY728128.1 coordinate 662,040,083, forward strand.
AGATTATTATTGTGTTTCAAAAGAATATACAAAGAGGTTATTCACATGTTTGGGATGTGACAAGAAATTAGTACTTTTTGATATATGGGGGATCAATTTTATTATTATTCCATGAATTTATTTCTAAATTTTGTACTTTCAACTTTTTGAAGGGTTATAAGGTTAACCATTCATTAAAATTTTAACTTAAACATTAGAGGAAGTATTTATGTATAGAGATTGTATTGAAAACCATGGTAAAAAGGATATTTTGTGATTAAAAATATTTCAAGGTTTTCCATCATATTTAATTTAGAAATTATACGAGTTGGTTTTAGAAAAGGACATAATGTATGTCAGGTGACAACCATTAATGTTTGGCAAGGACATGAGTCTTGAACCCCTGACTGAAGGATGATAAGAGTTTTACACCTACCACTCACCCACGCACTGTCCAAATAAATTTATAATTATTTTTGGTTAATAAATATTAATGATGAACCTCTAGAGTTAATTTTTATTTTTAGGTATTAATGTACTAACTATATTTTTTTAATAATAGTTATAGGAAAATAGTAATGATTTTCATTCTTTTATGGTCCTTAAGATCTACTGAAAGTGTATTTTAGTACTTCATGAATCAATGTTAATTTTTGGAAATCAATTTCATAAAGTAATAAATGAATTACAAATAGATAAAATCACAAAAAAGGAATGAATTTTTTTATAAGAATATATCATGTAAGTATATTTCCTTATATCTTTTTCAATAAGAAAATTACTCAACATTAGGATAATGATCAAAAAATAATGCTGTACTAATACCTTTTTTTAACTAATGGTCTTTCAAACCAACATATATTTATAGACTAGAGGCCCTCAACTTTTCTTTTATCATTCAATTGATTGGGATTGATGACCTAAATCACTCCCTATAAATATTTACACATTTCCTCCATGTCCAATATCAAATCCCAAACTATGTTCTACTATGTGAATACCTAGTAGTATGATAATTTGGGTAAATGTTATAGTTCCAACATTCCCCTATTAAGGGATGTTTTACTATTTATTTTTTGTATGTGGGTTTCTATAAATGATGATTTCAAGTATTAAACCTTTGATAACCCTGACGAATTTGGTGGGTGAAATTCATTTTAATAGGGGTAGAATGTAACACCCAATGATTTTGTGAATTATTTTTTTTTCAAATTAATTTAACATTTTTTATATTTTTCATTTCATGGAACACTGAAAATAGTTTATTTTATATTAAAGAACTATTTATAGCTTTCATTATAGGAAACACAACATTAGTTGTGCACTATTCGCAACTTAAATTTTAGCTTTTACTACATGGTACACTATTTTTACCTTGTGTTACATGCAACAATAAATTTCCTCGATGGATTGTGTAACACGCAAGACTGAGTCTCACTGAACAATAATATATTATTAAAATATTATTATTTAGTATAATAAGATATACACAAGTCGTAATTTATAGGTTATGGATAGTATTATAAAATATAGACAAATATATAGTTTACACAAATATATGATGAATTCATAGTTTATCAATTAATTTAAAGTGAATATGAAAACAAATTTAATATAAAAGAAAATATTAATTTTTTTTGCTCACAAGGCTATTTTACCCTATTAAATTAAATTAATTACCCTTATTGAGTGATATTAATGTATTATAAATGTTATATATTCAATAAAATATTTTTTATGTTTATCCAAAAGATTTGATAGACATAATATAACAACATACCCATTTTTTGCTTGAAATCTATATTTCTATTAAGGTATATTTACTACCTTTTAATGGTGATCCCAATTTAAATCTCATTTTTTGAACTTTTATAGATTATATATGTAAAAAATAAACATAATATTTGAATGTGAAACATAATAATTATGTTAAGGAAAATCTTTGGTATTTTTCAATGAAGTTCCATTTTTAACGAATTAGGAAAAATACTAAAATATAATTTAAAACTTATTTTTAGTATAATTTATTTATAAGGTTAAATTAAATTTAAAATTGGTTTAAAATTTTAATTAGATAAAATTTTTATAAATAATCCAATTTAGGTCATTGGGACCAATTTCACATTGAAGTTGGATATAAAAACATATCAAATATTTGAATGTTTTTACAATAAAAACCTGCATTGTCGACCCGACTTCGAGATTAAATTCAAATTAATTTCATTCACTTCTTTGATTGGAATTTTGAAAAATGGATTCAATATTTCGAATAAGAATAATATATAATTTACAATAAGTTTACCTTATTTTTGACAAAAACTATTTGTGAAATTAATTAAAATTATTTACCTCTCATAAGGTAAAATAAAGCCCAACCAAGGACTAAACCTTAAAGGTAAGGGCCTAAATAACCTAGAAAACAGTCCAAAATAAAATTTAAGGCTATATTTGGACCCTATAATAATTTTTATCAACTTTTTATAATTATTGGATTTACTTTCCAGGGGGAAAACATAGCTTAAATTCCCTTTCCAAAAATATACAAGAGTACAACTCATCCTCCAACATAAAAAGCATCCCCTCCTCCTACTTCCTCACACCTATCAAGGCACTATGGCTTGAACAAGATCTGAAAAAATATATCCTAAAAGTTCATCCCATACTTCTTTAAGACTTCTTATCATCATACATCTTTCTACAAAATCCCTTTGGTTCAAATCAAAAGGAGTTACCCGATTAAGAGGTAACACACTCCCTCAACCTTCTTTCATTAATTTTCTTCCTCCACCACCTATATTCATTTTATTCCATTAATTTGTAAAAAAACATTATTATAACTATTATATTATGTTTTTATGACAATTATTATTGATAAAAGTACACAAACATTCATCTAATGGGAAACAAACATATTGTTTATGTTTATAGAGAACCGCCACATCACTAAATAATGATTTTTCAGTTTTACATTACCGCATCTCATGGCATAAATTATGATAAAAAATATATTTATATATGATATATGTTATATTTATTATATATTTAATATTATTTAATCATTTTACCACATATATATTTATATATTCTATTTGTGATAAATATGATAATTTTGTATGAGGAAGTGCGGACTACAGCCCCATCAAATCGATGTGATTCGATCAAACACTACATGGATTGTATTAAGGATGGGATTGGTGAAATTATATGATATATATGATAAAATATTTAAAATGGAATAATTAAATATTTATATATTTAAACAGATATTTTTCATTTACCTTATTTCTATAAATATAACAATTAAACGGAAAGAACATTCAAGCGTACGTATGACCTACAGTCTCTAAGAAAGGTGTATTCCATTTCATACTTCTAAATTATATAAATTATTATAATAAAAATTTAATTAATAAAAATTATATTTATATCATGTTTTATATTTTTGAAATTAGGATATAAGTATAAGGACCAAAGATATAACAAATTAAGACACATGCGAAAAATAAAGAGAATATTACCCAAAGTGTAACCTTAACATGAAATTGTAAACAAGAGGGCAGTATAAAGTAATAATAAAGATATATATGCTATTATATGTAAGAATATTTTTTTTTGATATATTTATAATAAATTTATATTTATTATATAAGCGGTTTTTACAAGTACGATGGGAGTCAAGACACAAGGTTAGGGGATTTAATATCACTTTTGTATTTCCCTGAGATACATGATTTATTCACCACCCATTCCTTTTGTGTGGTGTGTATAATACCCATGGATATATTATATTATTAATACAATTAAATTTATGGGTATTTATATATCCATTTGAGGTCAATTATTACATGGGATTTAGGTTTTAAAAGTTCCCTAATCGATAAAATAATTTCGTCTCAATTTTCTTTCTTTAAGACGCATGCCATATTATAAACCTATATTTTTCCATTAGGTGTATATAATACTTTTTTTATATCATGAATAACCTTATTTGCAAGATATTTTATTCTTCATACAAATTTATTTTCTTATATGGAGATTATGGTTAAAATTTTCCAACTGGTAAGAGTTTATTGAAATAATCTTATCACTTTTCGAGATTGTTTATGATTATGCTTCATTTAATGAAACCTTATGATCCATATCTCAAAAACATTCAAAAATAAAATTATCCTCAATTTATTCATGATTTATTCATGTATTATTACTATTTTTTAATCTTTGGTGCATAAGATAGTTAGGAAAGTGTTTTGAAGAATTCTCGACATTATCCTATCTTCAATCAGAAATCATTGTTCCTTAAAAACCAGGTTTTCTTAAAAGGGTCTACATGAATATTATACTATTCTATAATAATCATTAAAATAATTTTTTGAACTTATTCATTTATAAATTTTTTCAAAGAAATACTCTTGTCACATTCTAAACAATGCATTTTTCAAATCTTTCACCATGGAAAAGAATGTTCTTCTTTCCTCATATGATAAGAAAAAATTTAACATCCAACAATTCTATCAAGCTTCCTTTGCATGTTTTATAGGTTAATATTTATTATTTTTTTAAAAAATTAATTTTCAAAGAAATGGTTTTCAAAATGTTTTAATGATTATTTCTTATTTTTGAAGGAAAAGTTTTGTCAAATGAATTTGAAGTCTTATTTATAAGTTTTCAAGGTATTTGTAAGGAAATGGTTTAAAAAAATTCAAACTATCTTTATATGTTGTAAAATAAAAAGGTTTTCAAATTTTTATCAAATATTTATTTATAATATTTCAAGTTTATTTTCAATAAATTTGATTGAAAAAGGGTTTTATGTTTCAAATAGCCCTTTTTAAAGAAGAAATGATATTTTCCTCAAGAAATGTTTTCAAAATGCCTTTCCGATTTATTTTCCATCTAAAATAAAATTCATTAACATTAATTATTAAATTCATGAAAACGACACAAAGGACCCATTCATATACTTTCATAAATTATTTATGTTTTTATGGAAAGTTGTTTAAGAAAATCTCTTTTTTCATAGGATTGGATTTGATGAAATGGTTATGAAACCTATCTATTTTCCACAGGTTATGATGTTATTAGCTGTTAATGATACTCAATTAATTTAATGTTATATGGTTTGATGTGTATAGACCCCATTTATTTTCAAGGGTCATGATATGATGAATTTTTTGTGGCACAAATATTTATGATTTCATTATGTGATGGGTGGGACCTATATCTCCCCCCAATGAATTGAGTAACGATGGATGACACATGAGTATAAATGTTATACATGAACCTGATTACATGTTCAGAATGTTATTATTAGGCCAGGTTTTATGTCCCTAAGTTTTTGTGTGAACCAAATTACATGTTCAAAATTTTATTACTGAACCTTATTATATATTCACAATGTTATGTGTGAACCTAATTGCATGTTCACAATGTTTCGCATGAACCTGATTTCATGTTCACAATGTTATGTGTAGATCTAATTATATGTCCTTAAGTATGTGAGAAGTCTAGATTTCATGTCCTTAACATAATGTGTGAACATGTTTCTACTTATACATGTTCACTATGTTAGACATTGATGTGTGTGCTACCATTCCATATCTAATTCGAATGTTAGGATTTCATGGCATAAGCCCTTGATTTCTTTATGATTCATGACTTATGAACTAAAAATATTCATTCCATGATTCATGTTTAAGATCTTTAGTAAAAAATGTATGATCTTCTAATAATCACGATCACATTTTTATACCCTTATGTTCATGATATGCATATGCATTCACTTTATTTACCCTTATGGAGTATTTGATCTCACCCCTTTCTTCTGTTTCCTTTCCCTAGGTTAGAAAGAAATATTTTTATTTAAAATTACTACGGGGGGATTATCTTTTTGGAAACAATTAATTATCTTTTATTGATAAAAAATATTTTTTCCATGTTTCCAAAGACACTAAACTAATACGTTCTTTAGGTGTTATTTTTATAATGTATTAATTATTCTAAAAAAGTAATGTGATATTAATATAAGAAAATAAAGTGTCAATATATCTTTTCATAAATATATTTTCTCAGAAATTTTAAGTAAAAAATAAATAAAAATGGTATAATTATTTCAGAATTATATAAATTCCCAATGTAGAATTAAATATATGTGATTTAAATAATAATATCTATATAATTTTCCACAATGAAATTCCATCATATAAAGTCTTAAAAATATATTATAACATAAAACCATACCTTATACCTCATCTTTATTCATAAACTTTCAATATTATTTTATAGAAAATATTTATTTATTCTAAATATGTTTTGGATGCATATTCAAAAATATTTTTATGTATAATTGATTTTTAAATTTTTTATTATCCATTTATTTATTATTATCCATTAAGATGAATATTCTAGTGATACATTGTCTATTTTTATGCAAGTTTCAATTTGATTGATCATATACTTGCAACATTTTCATGGTTTTATATTATATAAAACATAAAAAATTACATATTTATCATATTTATACACTTATTTGACAATTTATATAAAGAGGAAATGAAAAATAAATTACAAAAATTTATGGAGATGATGGTCTATATGTATGCATGATTTATGATTCAACATTTTTATAGATGGAATGAAGAAAGGTAAACAATAATTCACCTTTCCAAAATTATAATTATATCATTAATATCATATATATTCATTATATATATCTTTATATCAATCCATGAAAAGAGAAAATGAAGAACAATTCACATCTCATCATGGAGGTGTATTACTCACTTACACACAAGTGACATTATCATTTTAAATTAGATCGGAAGTAGATATAAAATAGAAATAAAATTAATTTAAAAAAATAATTAAATTGAATATATTTATTTCATTTATTTATGTTTATTTAATAAAATTGGAAGTTTTTTAGAATAATTTAACATAAATAAATAATTAATAACATATACATTGTCTTCTGGTATCCTCCATTGATGTGATACATAAAAATTCTTAGAAGGTTCTTTTGGGAAGATAATTAGCTCAAGGAAATGGTTAAGAATTTGTTTTGGGTATTTGGGTACATTCTTTCTATATAAAGGGTTCTAGGGGATTGGATAAGAGAGAAGAGTCAGTTCCTTTTATAAGTTAATTGAGTTTTACTCTTGTAATTACTTAAATAGATAAATATAAAAAATTCATATTCAATTGAAAGTCGAAAAAAAGAAATTGAAATATAATGATTAGATAATCTAGGCTTCAAATAAAGTTAAGAATAGGATTTATATGAGTTTTTAGATAATTTTTACCCTTTTCTCTTTCATTTAAACCCTCCTAAAACCTTTAAACCTTTACCGTATTAATGATTTTGTACCTGGGTTACACTCATAAAGGAAACAAATGTAATTAGACTCATTAATAACGTTTTAAATTGTGATTTAAAATATTGAAACAATTTTATCATATTCAATTTCTACCTATGAGATAAATTCATTTTAAAATATGTATATAAAAATTCAATAAGAGCTTTTTTAGATATAACAATGTTTAAGCATAAATATTCTTTTATTATTATTCCTTTATTAGTAAAACTTATTATATGAATGTTAAAATATTTTTTAAAATTCATAATTAAGAAATGTAATTAAAATTATTAAAAAATAGTGACTAATTTTATTTATTAAGATAAAAACACATTGATCCCTTATATATAGTTGTTCCAAAAATATTTTTGCACTTTCAAGGACTTGTATTTTCATTTCTAACAAATTGATGAAAAATGTTATAATTTCTCTGTATGACTAAAAATAATTTATCATAAATTATATAGTCCAATTCAAACCTAAAAACCAATATCTATAGGATAATACATACATTTAATAATATTTTTTGAATACTATATCATGGTTAATTTAAATATATTATTGTGTGTAAAACAAGCTATTGATAACATCAAACTTATTTAAAGAGAAATATATCCTAAAAATCCGGTATATTACACCTACTATAAATATATGAGACAATTTCATTACAAAATACTTATTTAAATACCTTCCAAGATTCGTTATTCACTTCTATGGGCTTCTAGTCTTCCTCTAATACCATCCCATGAAAGGTGAAGGTGTAATCTATAGATGTTTTTCAAATGAAGAGGCATAACTCAAAACTGAGTTATTTTCTTTTATATCTTCCACTACCTACATAAATTATATCCTAACTAAACTGATATAATTATATCAGTATCTTCCATAAAAAAATATTATACTGATGGAATAATCGTTATTCATCTCATTTTCTATCCAATGCGAAATGAATGTGTCACTTGTGCATGTATACAAAATATTTTCTGCATGAATAAATGTGATTAATTTATAAAAAATACCCCCAATCCAAAGTTATTATAATTTCTTCAATGATTATATATAATATTTATATAGTAATTAATATTTTAAAAGTATAATATGTTACTTACCTTCTTACCCTTTAATTCGTTGGAAAATGATAATGTAGTTCACTCATATGAGTGGACTACCATATCCATGAAGTGATTTGATTCATTTTACATGTACAATATTCATTAATATTTATAAAATAACATTTTATATTAAAAAATGATAATTATTCCATGATTAATAGTTTTGAGATGATGGAACAAAAACCCCTTATATCATGATCAACCTACTGAAGTAGTTTTTATATTATAAACTAAATGTCCTAAAAACATATGACATCAAATTAATATAATAATTAACTATATATGACATGGAAAATAATTAAATATAAGGATTATGATAATATAATAAAATTTATAATGCTTATAATTCAAGTAAATAATTAATCTATGTTAATTTTAGAGGAGGATAAGTGTGAATGCGAATTAATTTGGACTTGAGGTGAGGAAATTTTACCTCATTCACACTTCAATGAGATATGTTTTAAATTATGAACTTAATTTATTTTCCATTGGAAAATATTGAATAATTTTGACCTTGTTTAAAACTTTAGGGATTCAATGGTTTTTTATTCATTGAATTTCTGATCATCACATTCCCTATGACTCTCTATTGTTTCGTTAGATGTTATTTTCTCACTTCATTTCTATATTTTAAGTATTAGTTATATATTATGAATAATTTATACTGAAGTGATATTCTATAAACCATATACCTTCTAAATACATGGTATCAGTTGAATGAATCTTATTATGAAACATATTTCATTTACTAGGGAAATATTGATGTTTTGTATTGTTGATTAAATTAGGATATTTATTAATTGATAAGGAATTTCCTTAATATTTTATATTTATGATTCAATGTATGTTCAATTAACTAGAAATATATAACTGATTTGTGCGGCATAGTTTTAGATAGCCTCATGATTCATCTATGGGTCACAAAAGACAAAACAAGTTTGTACTAGTATAGTCCAAGGTAGTATGATAGTTACATAATAGATGAGTAATTTGTGCATACCAACCATTTCAATGAATGTGACTTAGAAAAGGTGTTGACTACATTATTTTTGATAGAATGGATAAGTAATTAATGGTATCGTAAATAATTTATGGATTTAATCATTTTGTTTATTTATAATTTAGTTTACATTGTTTATTGGATTAAAAAAATTATTAGCCAAGGATGTTCTTTGAACTAACATTGTTGATTAAATTTCACATTTTTTGGTTTCTCACCCATACATATTATTTATTATTTATTTACTCATGATATATTCTATTTTATGTAAATATAAAATATAATTTGAGATCATCCTTTATTTTGTTTTCCTTTCCATTTAATGTTAATAAGGTATCTTTGAATAAAATATAAGGATGTATAAAAGTTTTTAATTATATATTTTTATAATTTAAATATAATATAGACATATTATAAGTAATTAGTTTCCAAGAATTTTAAATGGATTGATCCCTAGTGATATGATCCCTCATATCTTGTATCATTGTAATAAGGGATTATTGGATCTATGGTATGGGTTTTAGGGATGCTTCAGCAAATACCTACACTTCTCTTGAAAATTTTCCAAGTTAGGACCTATTCACAATCAAATATTGATCACTACGTTTTTTGGTATTACTTATCATTTGAATAAAGAAATAAACTATAATAGTTTAGAAATTTATTCTTAATTTATTATTATTATATATTTTATACTTATTAATCCTTCTACCACTATTTTATCAAATCTGTGTATACCTCGACATATAGATTATAAATACACTATATCTGGTGTATTCTCGTGTAAAGGATCCTTAAAAACACTCCTTTTACTCAAAGATATGTGTACACCACTACTCATAGAGTTTCTATGCATGATTTTGGTTTCACAACCTCATTAACTCATGAAATCTTGATTTGTTAACTGGATTGCCATCACTTACAATGAATAACATTGATTTACTTAATGATTTACATATAAATTTGTAACATGTAAGATATGGATAATTTTTTGTATCAACCATTTGTTAAATTAACTCATCAATTTCATAATAACTCTCAAATGGTAAGAGAGGCCCCCATCTAGGAAAAATGAGAACCTCAAACATGTTTTTTTTCAAATTCAATTGATGGGAGGAATTTCATGTATATATATTTATATTGAGGTTTTTTGTAAGACCCCAAGATTTTATTTGTATATCCATTAAAATAATACTTTATGTATTTGATACATTCTATTACACACAACCCCATGTTAATATGAATGATGCTATAGTAAACAGTTATAACCTAGTCGTTAAATTAGATGTCATGAATTGAAATAACAACTTTATGAAAAATATAGATACCAATTCTCAATAATGAAAATGCATTGATAAATGCATAATAAATAATTGCTCAACTTTTTATAAAGTCACCATATGGTGTAAAAATATTTTTACTTATAAAAATTCCAAAATTTTAATCATGAACATTATAATAAATTCTAATTAACAATTATGATTTGATTCACACTTGTTTTTGTCATTATAATCTTAATTAATAAATGATATGGAAAATACCATTACACATAACTCTTCCTTCTTAGAGAATGTAACCCTTTCATGAGAACCTAGCACGTAAAACATGTACAAGACTTCAAATAATATCACTTTGTATAATATCCGAGTGAAAAAACCTTGTGTCATATCGTAACATGTAACTCTTGTATGAGACCATGGACCATAACCCATGTGTGAGACCATTCCGCATAACCATTATATAAGACCATGGCCTATATCTACCTTTCCTTCATTCAGAAAACTTATGTAAATTTGATCATTTAAATACCTCCTCTTCATGCAAAATCCATTATACTGACTTTTATTCAAATTAAAATTTTATGTAAACTACTTCAGGTCAAAATAATGGGTTAAGGTGTATTTATAGTAATTAATTCACCAAATTAAATTTATAAATCATTGTAATCCATCTATTACACCACCTTAGAAAACTATACCTCAAACTCATGTTCTTTTCATAACTTCCTATAGAATGTGAGGTTTCCTAATATCTCTTCACCTTGAATATGACTAGTGCCTTCATCAACTTTATAAGAATTAATAACATTATCCAATAATATATATGTGATTTTTTGATTCTGATGTACCATGATATTACTCCATCTCAGACAGGTTTTCGTTAATAATTCAACTCACCTATGGGGTCATAAGATTCCATTTACTTCATGTGATCACATGATTTTGAGTGACCACAAGACTTCCCTATCATTTCCATTGAAACACATTTTATGTGATTCATAAGATGTCATCACATGATTTGTTTTGTATTATGGTATGGTGTGATCTCCTTTAGTTATTGTGATCATGTGATATGCTTAAATTCATTTTATCACTTGATTTCCATATTCTTATACAATTATATGATCTTTTTGTACTTATATACTTCACATGATCCTTTTGGATTTACACGCTCCATGTAATCCTTTAACACTTATACACTCAATGTGATAGATTAGAGATTATGAACTCCATGTGATCCTCTATAACCTATGTATTACATGTGGTCATTTTGGGATTACATGCAAATTTTTTTTCATAGAAAAATTCTCCCAAAGCATTGAAAAATTCCCACATCCTTTGACAAATAGTCTTTATAAAAAACTTAAACCTTTTCCACAAAAAAATTCAACCAAAAAATTCCTAAAGAGGTGTTTTTTCCAATAATATCCTCTTTTGGGTATGTTGAAAACAATTCAATATGTCATTAACCATTTTATATATACTACCCTAGATACTAATAAAGGTGTTCTCAACACATACTCTAAACCCACATGATACAATCTCTATTTCAGAACTTTGAGTAGCATAAAAATTTCATATATGGATCAATTCAATCTAAATATTACCAAAATAATCCTTCTTGACACCAAATGAAATAATATACTCATCCCTTGAGATCACTTCTCTTCCCATTGATGTCAACTAGTAGCACCATGAACAAAAAGGTCACTCTTTTTCATGATTCTTTTTTATTGATAGATCATATCTATCATCACTATGTTTAAAATTCTCATTGCTTTATAATCCCCACTAACATATTCCCCCTCTCCATTTATTGATCAATACCCCCTCCCCCTTTCCCAATGAACCCATTGTTCAGTATTATGTGATATAAAACAAGGAAAAGAACAAATATTAGAACATATGAGAAAAACATACCATACTTAATGTAAAGGGAGTTCCACATCCAAACTATTCTAGTGTGGGAAGTCAACTGAACTAAAATATCAAGTTAATGATTTTAGAATACTACTTTGTGTCATTTCATCATCAAGATGTCTAAATATTACAGTTTAGTAGGCATGTACTATTTTTTTACAGGATATTGATCTTATTTCCCATTTAAAATGCTTTGTTTTATTTCAATGTGCTTTGTTATTGAGTAATGGGATGGGTTTTAACTAATAATAATAGCACAAGAATAACCACAATGAATTTCAATAGGAGGCATAACTTCAACTCTCATATATCCACACTACTACTTTATCCACAGTAACTGATTTAATTCTTGAGTAGCTAAAATATATTAAACATATTTAGATATAAAATAAATGTTTATGTGATTATTTCTCAGCCAATGAAAACAAAATATTCCCTAATATAATTCACCACGCGATGCAAACTTTAAATCATTTTTTGAACTGGCCCAATAAATATCTGTAAAACCTTATAACAATTTTGAATATTTTTCATTGAATAGTAAAAAATCATATATTAGATATACTAATGTATAATTTTTTGAGAAATAATTTTGATTTATTTTAACTTAATTTTATTAAGTGTTTCATGGAATGTTGATAAAACAATGTGTTGCTATTGTGCACAACAAGAAGCCAAAGATATGTCCGTATTTTGTGATATTGACTACTTTTTCTACATTGTCCCTTGAAAATTTCATCCGATTAATAACCAATGTTTTCATATCCTTGGAATCATCCATTCCAAAAAATATTTGACCTCCATAGCATATTTTTAATAAGAAATAAATTTCCCATTCCATCTTTATAATACTCGTAAATGAAGAAAAAATGTTTTCTCTAAAATCATAGACATTTCAAACTTGCATTTCATGAATTTAGAAAACCTTTTTCATTATGATTCATTATATCAACCAAATATTATTTTTTAACATATTAAAATACCATTATCTTATTATGAATCTCAATATTAACATAATATTGTAATCAACTCCATGATATATAAAACTAATATTATTCCAATACTGATCATATAATGAATACCATGCTCTTTTACTTGCTTCAACTCATATAGATCTTTATTTATCTAGTAGTCTCTTTTTTATTTCGTAAATGAAAAACCATGTATTTATTCTATATACACTTCTTCTTTATAATCCCATTACGAAATTATAACTTGAAATCATTTTGGGAAAAAATAATTTCCATTTAGTTATCGTATATATGAATAATTTAATTGTATTCATCCCTGGAACAAGTGAAAATGATTTATCAATATCGATAACCTCTACCTTGGAGTATCCACTGAACACCAGTCATTCTTTGTTTCAAATTACAATTTTGTGTACATTCTTATTTTTTTGGGTATCCCATTTAACCCCAATTACATTATTATCTTTAAGTTTTGACACAATATCCCACATATGATTCATTTTGATTTGGTCAAGCTCTATAGTCATCTTCTTTACAGAATTCTCATATCTTGTGGAATCTTAATAAAAATTGTTTAAATTTTGATATGAAATATTCTTACAATATATTATTCATCCTCGTTGGCTACACTAGTGTTTTCTGAACACAAATTTTTTTATTCCTCAAAATTTCACCTTGACATTTTGGTTTCTATGTAGATATAGTTTTATATTCATCCTAATAATTATAGAAATCTTATTCTGAATCTACCTTTGGCACTTGAACTCCACATGAGTTTCTCATCTGTTCTTCACTATCATCATGTGAATATTTATGGATTTTTTAAATATTCTTTTAATTTTCCAACATAATTGTTTCATTTCAAACTAAAACTTTTCCGAAGTTATTTTAAAGTAAATTATATTATTTTTTCAGAGTAACCATGAAATTTGAAATTAGATATATGTGATTCAAACTTTTTATGTCTCTACTTATTGAAATTGATAAAAAAATACTTACAAAGACTCAAAAATACTTCAATGTCAACTTTATTCTAAACAATATCTCATATGGAGTTTTATCATCCATTTACAACAATCATAATCTACTAAAAATAATTACTGATCCCAACACTTCATAATTTTAAAGATTATTTTAATTGTTTTTATCAATAAGTATCATTATTCCATTGTTGTTGGTAATATGGTTTCTTTTCTCAACATTATATTTTTGGTAAGGAGTTATTAAATTTGATATTTTTTGGATTATCTCATTCTCCTTTTGATAATCCTCCACCTTGATACTTGTGAATTTTATTCCATTATTAACTCAGAACATTCAGATTTTTTTGACCAAGAATCTTTTCAAATTCCCTCTAATAATATTTTAAACAACTAAACACCTAAACATTATGGGTTATAAATGAAACCCATTAAATGTTTCTAAAATAATTAAATAAAAAAAGATAATATCTATTTCTAACATTATATATTGGTGAAATGGGTCAAAAGACATCAATATTCACCAGTTCAAGCACTGTTTTTGAAATTTTCTCCTTCATTTATATGTTTTTCAAGTGATCATACCTTATTGTAAATCATCATAGATATGAGTATGGAAAGTTTATAACATAGGTCAATCTTGAGAAGAATCACATTTCACCATATCTTCTTTGTAAGGTTAGATTAAATGACCAATGTGTTTACACCCAGACTTATTTTTTTCTTCCTTGGATAGAAGGTACACATCATGTACTCTTCTCAAAAGGTATAGATTCTTATTTATGTTCTTTACCTAAAATTAATGCGACCTATTTTCCCATGATGATACCACAATTATTGTCACAACATGTATAATGTCCCAATGAGCACAATGTACTAACTCATAGCATGATGTGACTAAGTTAATAACCAATACATCTTGTTGTCGCATATATTTTTCCCTAAACAATGATTTTTCTGAGATGATAATCATTAGATAGTTATCATTACCAAATATGAAAAAACCTTCATTTTAATACCTAATTCCTATAAATGTATAGTCATCTCCAAATATAAGGGATATGTATATACTATCAATGATCGACATTCTAGTTCTATCTAAGGCTTTCATCGAAATATCTATAATTACTACATGCCCATCTCTTGTATTTTTGATTCATGTATTTGATATTGTACATTAACAACCATACAAATTCAAGATGAGGTAAGGGATAGAAATATTCCAATTCATTCTTTCATCAAGTTGAAGGAGACATAATGACCCTTGATTCCCACCTCAAATAGGCTCCAGGGTGGCGACTAGCACCAAGAGTATAAAAATCTCACAAAAAATGGATGGCATTAATCTTTTTACAGTAACTATGATCAGTAGATAAGATGTATAGACCTCAAAAAACTCCATGATATACATATATAATGAACAAAATTCATCCCACATTCATGTTTAAAGTAAAACTGCAATAAATACAAAGAAAAATCTAATGTATGTACCAAAATAAAACTAATCAGTGATACACCAACCATCCCCAACATCCAAGCTAGTAAGGTCCATCACAGTTCACATAATCTCCTTGGAAACCTGATAATATTTTTATATACATAGGGTGAGCATACATGTATACCCAATTGGAAAAAACCAAAGTCAGATGTGCACATGTGGGAGAAGTATACTAATGCCCCTCTGAGGAAACAACTGAAACTCCAAAAAACCTAACAAGGTATACTATCCACCTCAACCTCACTAAGTCACACTCACCAAATAATGAAATTCATATAATGTAAAGTAGATATCACATTGATATTTCGGTTCCCTACACCACTTCCCACTTGTTAATTGTTCATCTCTAATAGTGAATGTCCTGAAGCTACCATGCTCTTCCACAAGCCCCACTGTCACAACCTACCCACGCACACTTGGTCCACATACCACATCACATATCACCCATAAAACCCAGGTCCAAAAACCACAACCCTATTCTGAAGACACCTGGGAATCACCACAAAACCCTTCCAAAAGACACCTAGGAATCACATCTCACCCGCAGACACCTAGGCCTCACAACCACACAACAACCTACCCGAAGTGTCTAGGGAAACAAATGCTTACATGAGGGAGTAGATAATATCCAATAATGATCCATCCATCCTCCCACCAAGATGTTCGGAAATGAAACCCTCCCAAAAAAAATTGGGGTGTTCGATACATAGTGCTCAACATGGGTGGGGTGCATATAGAAACCACAATGAGATACATATATATATATATATATATAGTTATCATTTTCCCTTATAAAATTATTTATTTATTTATTCCATCCAATCCTAAGAAACTACTAAACACTATAAAGATTATATGGAAAAGAAATGATACCAACCACTATGAAAGCTAAATAAGGAATAAGGGCCAAGGTAAAGGAATCCATTCTAAAACCTATTCATAAAATAGTAGCATCTAGAAACTCTGGGTGAAAGGTCCACTCGAGTTAACTCCATACTTATTCAAAATAATCCCTCATAAACCATCCTCGGCAGCCCTGCTGCTTGAGAAGTACCACATTCATCAAAAAAATATCACCCATCTTGTAGTCCCATTGCACATTCCCCTCTCGTGAACACCCATTCAACCAATATTACCATCATTATTCATATTCATGCTACCTTTTACTTCCTCTCAATAAGAAAAACCCCCAACACACCTCATTACTACCACTCTTGTCATCCCCTCTACACAAAAACACCACACCTAGTACATCTATAAACATGAACATGACATAAACCAATCCTGCATCCCCACTTCCCAACCACTACCTAGATGTAATACCACATCATAACAAGTTTCCTCCATTCTACCATAAATCAATCTCTCAGGATGAGATACCATTACACCACTTGTAGCACCCCATACTCACAACCACACTCTCTTCCACAACACCACATGAACATCAAATACCCAATGCTAAACAAAACCACACAAAATGCACCACCACACCAACTGGGAAAGGTTTATTCAGATTTAGAATCCCACATAATTTAATTCCACTTTATAAATTATGGGTTATTGCAAAAAAATACTGATCATCATATATCCATTTATTTGAACCAAATATAGATGATTAACCAGATTCTATTTCTTACATTAGTGATTCACATATTATACAGGTGAGCAAACAGATACCACCAATGATTATTATTTTTAGAATGGTACAACCCATATAATTAACAACATCGATCCAGGATAAAATATAAAACAAAGTGATCACGATTATCATTCTCCCAACCTCTCATTTCGTACATCTTATTTTATTTGTAAAATTTGGGTCCAACCATATTCATATGAGGACATGAGTACACCCACCCTTCATGATGAAAAAAAGAATGAGAGAAGATAGAATACCTACCTTTAATAACCAATGATCAAAAATTCTTCTGTATTTCAAAAAAAGGGGGTCACACGAGTAGTAGGAAAGTCTCTAGGGGAAGCCAAACAATCTACTATAGAACAAGTGCATGACTCCTTGAGGAAGAAAGGTTCTTGGCACACCAAGAAAAAATGGTAACACATGGGGAATATAATATCTCGGCTTAGAAGATATATATCCTATATCAATGGATGAGGGGTGGTTTTAAAGGCCATTAAAGTCAGATCATGGCGAAGACCACGCAACTTGACTATTTGAAGGCCCCAGAAGCATTAGTATATTAAAGATATAATTAATATCCTTTGAAATGTCATTATAAATTCTAAAATAGGACTTTAATCTAGATTTATTTCAAATAAAATGTAAGAGGGGAGAAAGTGAAAAAATTGGCGGGAAACAAGAAATGACTCACTGATGGGTGAGTCACTAATGTGATTCATCAACGCCTGAATCACTGATAGTTGATCCACCAATGTTGAGCCACCAATGTGACTCTCCAACAAAGAGTCATTGACATGACTCACCAATTCCAAACTCACCAACAATCAACCTGTCGACACCTCAACCTACAGACGTATAACTATAGATACCAAACTATTGATATTGAGCTACCAACACGACTCGCCAATGGAAAAACTAAAAATTTTGAAAAACTATTGAAATGAGCCATTATTGCCTCTATGAACACCACAAAACACTATATTTTGATAAAGTAAATGACTTGGGAGGTATGGGCCATTACATCATATACCTCTCAAACTATTATCTCCCTCGATAATTCAAAACCAAATCTAGAAGAAAGAGGGGTCTGAACAACCAACACATAAGATATATCTAAAGGATAAACCACCTTGTGTTGTTAGAAGGCCGGAGTTAAATTTCATAATCCAAGAACACATCCTTCAACATCTGAAAAACCAAACATTCACAAGATACCCCACACGAGTACCAACTATCCAGACACATAAATTATGGAGTTCCTTCCTCCATGTCATGATATTATATGCTCTGGGTGGAGCTGACTCACTTTCATAGGTTTAATCTCATCTCTATTAATGTGTATCGATTAGAGATCAGGTCTCACCCTCTTCACATGTTAGGACTTCTTCTCACACAACAAAACAAGGAAGAAACCCATATTTAACAAACAAGGTTCAAGAAGCACATCAAAAATCAAAACACACAAGAAAAACACTATACAACTCTGGGTACTAGGCACACATATACGTCTCTCACTCCCATGTACTATCCTATAGGCCACCATGCCTCCACAACACACAAAACAAAGGAATAGTCCTTCCACCCAGCACCTTTTCCTGAAAATACTGGATCTCCATTTTTCACTCCATAAACGTTGGATAATCCTATATATCCAACACTCCCCAATAAATGACCTGAGATTAATTTTGAAGATACCAACGAAGCTGCGACACTTGCAAGATAGCATGGATCCTTATCAACTATGGTGGAAATGCCAACTAGTATTCCACCTCACCAACTCATCCCAACGCATTGAAGGTTCTGATGAACCTGGGAGAAATCTTACTCCCTCTACTGAACCTATTCTTCCCACATCGAGGAGGATCCTTCAAGAACATGTGGTCTCAAGCCTTTAACTCTAAGGGTCTTCTTCTGAAATCAGTATACGACTTCTTCCGGTCATGTTCTACATTCATTCTCTCATGGACAAGCTGCACCTTTTATGTCATACTCTGCACCTTGTCTAGACCCAAAACAGTCACCTACCCAACTTCTGTATAGAGAAAGGGTGAATGACAGGGTGTTCTATAAAAAGATTAATACGGAGCCATGCCAATGGAAGAGTGATATCCATTATTGTAAACAAACTCAACCAAGGTAAAATGTCTCACCCAAAACCCACAAAGGTCTAAGACGTATGCTCACAACATGTCCTCAAACATATCGATGATCCTCTCTTTTTTCGAATCCATATGGGGGTGGAAAGCTGTGTTGAAGAATAATAGAGTGAAAAAGTAATGTTGTAATACATTTCACAATTGCGATGTAAAATGAGAATCCTGATCTGTGATGATGGACCTCAGGACCCGATGTAGTCATACAACCTCATCTATATATCTCTGCGCAGAGGCATGCACTGTGATTGATTCCTTGATCGCTAAGAAGTGACCTAATTTTGTCATCCAATCCACTACTGCCTAGATTTCATCTTATCCTCCCTGAGAACATGGTAAACCTGTGATGAAATCTCTTGATATTTCATCCCAATTCCACTCAGGGATATCTAAGGGATGTAACAAACCACTGGAAACTTGGTGCTCAGCCTTCACCTAATGGCCCACTAGGCCCTTTTCCACAAACTCCACCACTACCTGCTTCATCATAGGCCACCAAAATTGTTCCCTCAAGCCATGGTACATCGTGGAAGATCCAGGGTTTACCGCTAGGGGTGATCTATAAAACTCTCAGAGAACTCCTTCATGCATAGACACTGGAAAAAATATCTTCTCACATAACAGAATATAATTCTAACAATCCTTTGACCATCCCTTCAGAGTATCACCATGGCCAATGTGATCATGCGTTACCTCTGCCTCTAAGTCTCACCACTGATACTCATCTACCTCATTCTTCATAGATGACTACACCGCCATCTGAAACAGACATCCTCTCTCACCATCAATTCTAGCATATATCTGCAAGGCATCCAACTCCTCCATTTCTCCCCATCATCCACATATTTCCAAATTACCTCCTTCTGTGACTTGTTATTCATAGATTCAAACATGACATTTCCCTTCCCTAAGGTGTAAGAGATCTCAAAATCATAATCTTGGAGAAAATTCATCCACCTTTGCTTTTGCAAGTTCAGATCTCACTGAAAATAGATGTACCTCAATCTCTTGTGATCCGTGAAGACCATAGAGAGCTCCCTAATGAGGAAATTTCTCCAAAACCTTAGTGAAAACATGACCATTTCTAACTATAAATCATGGGTGGAATAGTTATGTTCATGGGGATGCAACTGCCTAGTCCCATAAGAGATTTCTCCTCATTTTTTCGTTACCACACATCCCAAGCCCAAAAAAGAAGCATTACAAGACACCTTAAACATCACCCCAACCTCTGGAAATTAGAGCACTGGAGCACCGACCAACTTCCCATTTATATAGAAGAAATTTTCCTAGCACTACTCACTCCACAGAAAATGTTGTCCTTTTTTAGTCAGATCCATTAGTGGAGCTACTACTTGAGATAAATCAGGTAAAAATTTCTATTAATAACTTGCCAAAATGAGAAAACTATGGACCTATGCCACATTCTTATGTGCTTCCCAATAAAATAACTACCTCTAACTTTGATAGATCCACTTCTACACCCTTCTAAGACACCAAATGTCCAAGGAAGTGGACCTATCGTGTCCCAAACATGTACTTGGACAACTTTCCATAGAGAAGGTGGTGTCAATAGACCTCTAGGACAGTTCTGGGATTCTCAGTTTGCTCATCCACTGACTTAGAATAGATAAATATTTCATCTATGAATACGATGATGAAATGGTGTAAGAACTCATGAAAGATGAATTTCATAATCCCCATAAACATATTTTTTGCGTTCGTAACACTGAACGGCATACCCACACACTTGAAGTGCTTATACCTATACCCAAATGCAATTTTTGGGATTTCACCCTTCTTCACCCTCAACTGGTGATACCCAGACCCTAGATAGATCATAGAAAAAAAATTTCTCCCCTTATCTAGTTGAAAAGATCATCAATCCTCATTAGAGGCTAATGGTTATTAAACGTTACATTATTTAACCTCTCGTAGTCAATTTACAGTCTAAGAACACCACATAGATTCTTCACAAACAAGACCATAGAACCTAATGATGACACATTGGGTCGGATAAATCCATTCTTCATCATATCATCAATCTGGATCCGCAACACTCATATCTCAAAAGGCGTTATCCGATAATGTGCCATCAAAATCAGACTAGCACCATGTTGTAAGTCTAGCCTAAACTCAACGTCACATCTAGGGGGTAGAGCCACAACCTCATCGGGGAAAACAGATAAGAACTCATTGAAACCTCCTTATACCTCCACCGTCTCAAAACCCATTGATTCCACTAACATCTCAGCCAATAAATAAAGGAAAGGCCACACACACTGACTTCCCATTAGACAACTCTGCTCGCCTATGAAATCCACATGTTGGCCACCCACATCTGAAAACCAAAACCTATTTGGAAGTAGTAGAAAAAATCATGCATAGGGTACAACGATTCAATGCCAAGGATAGCACCATACAACTACATCCATAGAATAAAAATATCCCCACTATATTGATTTATCCACAACATCAGTCTACATCCCCAAAAAACATCAAATATGCTGGTCAGAACTCTGACTGGTGTAATCAACACTAGGGGAATAAAAATTATATCAATGTATAGTCCTAGAGAGTGGGATAGAATGGATGTAATAAAGGAATGAAAATATCTTAAAACAAACAAGGTGAAAACAAGAGTACTGATCAAACTGATCATACCTCGAATGATCTTTGACCCTACTGGAACCGCTACCTCTGGGGAGTGCAATTTCCCACACCAAAATCCTCTACCCCTCTTCTATCAGCTACCTCCCCGACCATTCTCAAGTTGAGATCCATGTGGACCACTCTGAGGTTAGCCTCTACATACTCCATCTCCCCTCTCTGGAGTAGGAGCCTACCGTCCCTACTACTGAAATAGACTGGCCAGAAACTACTTCTCCAGAGGGCGCTGAACCTTCCCACCCCCACCATACTAAGATCAAATTGGTCACTAACTATGAATGTTTCCATGACCTACACATGTGAAACATCTCACTCCCAAGCCTACTAGAAAAGGACAAAGACAAGAAGTTTGGTACTGGAACTGATAAGGTTGAATCCTCACTAGAAAAAACCTATAAGGTCCTAACATCGGAGACCTACTATTAATTTCCTTCCCCTTTGAATAACTCATATGGATCGAATATCATGGTATAAATCCATGTGAGTGCATCCTTTCCACCACCTCATCCTTCTTCTGAACCTCTAGTTATGTCCATAGGGTGAAGGGAGTAACCATGTACTGAAGGTAAGGATGGAGTGACTCCTCTAAATTTCACACCTAAGACTCCTCATCTAAGAAGAGGTCCTCCGAAAAGTAAAGGAGAACCATGAACTTGATCCCTAACTCCCATACCGACATACATTCATGTTGGAGTTAGAGTAGCTCCTGTAATTTCTCAACCTTCATAATCAAAGAAAGTAATTATTACCAGAACTCCTTCTCAAAGTTTACCAAAGGAACATTGGCCTCCTTCCTCTCCCTGGGGTAAAGTTCCCAAGACTAAAGCATTGATCCCCTCATTTAGCTCACTACTAGGGGAACCCAGCACTCTATTGGATCTCGGGTCAAGCTAAAAGTGATCACCATCTCTTTGAGCTACCCCTCCATCTCCATGTATGAGACACTGCCCTCATACTTTCCCATAGTTTGTCAGTGAAAATCATGAAGCATCTTCTACCACTAATTTTCCTCCTCCTCTTGCTCAACCCTCTACCAATCATCCAGATTGGCCTACAGAGCCTCCATTACCTGAGCCACTCATGGAGAATGACCTGGTTTTATAGTTGAAAGGTATACAAAGAATTCATAATCCCAAGTAGTATTGAATTTATTTAGGATTAATTTTAACTCATTGATTATTTTAATTTCTCAAAAGCACCCAAACCAAACAATAATTCAAGTCATCATAATGCATGTACCTTTCCTAAGGTATCTACCCCTCAATCTATGTAGCCTCGTTTGGTCGTTTAGTAAGCTCAAATTCCTTGTATCAAATCATGGTGGGGCCTAAAATATCATGTCCCAGTCGGTCTTCCCTAGCCTATGTCATGCACCATGATCTCCTTACACTGTCTCCCTAATAACACATGAAATCCCCACTGTGCCAAACTCCAAACACAAGTATATCTCTCAACCATCTCCTTTGATACCATTTTGTCATGACCCAACTGCGTTAATATGAGGGAAGGAATTGCAAGATGTTTAGACCTTCCTTCCTCAAGATGAAGGAGAGATAATGACCCCGGAGTCCTACCTCCAATAGTCCCTGGGGTAGCGACTAGCACCAAGGTTATAGATATCTCATAATAAAGTGGGTGGAATTACCCTTTTTATAGAAACTAATATTAGGATATAATGTGTATCAACATCAAACAACTCCAAGATGCGCATATATAAAGAAACCATAATCCATCCCACATGCATGTTTAAAGTAAAACTGTTAGAAATACAATGAAAAATTCAAAGTAACTACCAAAATAAAATTAAGAAGTAACACAACAACCACCCCCAACATATGATCTAGCATGGTCCAGAACATTCCTCATAATTTCCCTCGAAACCATAAAATCATTTTATATACGTATGGTGAGTTTACAAGTATACTCAGTGGTGAAAAACAAAATTCACCCACACACAAGAAGGATAAGCATACTAATTCCCCTGTGAGAAAACAACTAAAACTCAGAATCACGTAACAAGGTATACATTTCACCCCAACCTCACCACGACACACTTATCAAATAATTCAATTCAAGTAATGTAAATTAGTACGAACATTGATATTTGGGTACCTTTCACCACTTACCACTAGTTAAATGCTCATCCCTAACATCGAACGTCCTGATGCTACCACGCTCTTCCCCAATCCCCATGGTCACAACATTCACACACACACACCTTTTCCACATACCACGTCACATATCACCCACAAAAACCTTTTCCAAAAACAAAAACCCCATTCCAAAAACAATTGGGAATCACCACACAACTCTTCCCGAAGACACCTAGGAATTACACCTCGCTGGCAGACACCTATGCCTCACAACCACACCAAAACCTTCCTAAAGAGTCTAGGGATACCAATTCCAAGAATATGGATCAGATAATAGCTAATAAGCATCCATCCATAATCCCACCAGGATGTTGGGAAAGCGAACCCTCCCCCATAACGAGGGGGTTTTTGGAAGGTAGTTCTCAACACGGGTGGGGTGCGTATAGAAATCATAAGAAACTAGATGTGTATATATATATAGGTACCAAACACTCATCCCAACCTATTTGTTTTCATAAAAAAACTAGAATACACAAAACTTCCCTTACTCCAGCCTCTAAATGCATGTATCAAAACAAACGATGAACACTTCCCAATTCAATAAATGAACACCACATCCCTAAAATCCACAACATGAAACATACCCCCGTCCAATTCATTAAACAAAATGTCGTTCAAAATTATCAAAATATTTATTTATTTATTCCATCATTACCTGGGAAAATATCAAAAATTACAAAGGTTATAACTCAAAGAAACCATACCAACCACTGCCAAAGCCAAAAAAGGAAGAAGGGCCATGGTAAAATAATCTATTATAACACCCATGCATAAAATAATGCCCTTTGGAAACTCTGGGAAAAAGTCCCACTCAAGGTAAAACCATCATTCCTCCAAATATTCCCTCCCAAACCATCGTCAGCAGTCTCGCAACATTAGAAACCCCATGTTCAACAAAACAAAACTCATCCAGCTTGTAGTACCACTACACATTCCCTTCTCTTGAACACCTATTCAACCACTACCCCCATAATTACTCAATGTCATGTCTCATTGTCTGTAACACCCCAAGCTTCCACGGTATGCTTCTCTTTGAATAATACAGTAGCGTGTGTTGTATGCAACTTCGAGTTCTAACACACTATAAGCAATCAAACTAACCGTTATTAATAGTAATACCCACTTTTGGAAATTTTTTAAATTTCATGTTTAAAAATGGAATACATTTTTGGATTTGGAATATCAAAATTATCTTAGGGTGAATTTTTGGTATTTTTCTAAAAACTTTCAATTTTTGATGAATAATAAAAAACACTGGGTTATAGTTTAAAACCAAATTTTTATTAAAATAATTATTTATTTTATTTAAATTAATTTTAGTTCAAAATAGATACATAATACCCATATAAGTTAAATATAATTCATTAGAGTCAGTTTATAATAATTTTAGATATATACAAATTTTACTGAACTTTTCACCGTCTTTTACCCACCTCCTAGGAGAATTTGAAAATTCACATAAAACTTAATTTTACCACTTATATGAGTTGAATTTCTAAAATAAGAGAGACACGGTTAATATCAAAGAGTAAAATTTGGTTCAATAAGATAAAAATAATTTTTGGTGAATAGAAACCTTTTACTTTTATTTACCACGGTTAAAAGTAAATAGGGTAATTAAAGGTAAAAATGATATTATTATTACTCTAAAACATGTCCTAATTATATTGGATAAGTATAATTTGATCAAAAACAACTTTAGGAATAAAATATGAACCTCTTTTTTCCACTTGGATTAGATTAGGACACTTATAATTATTTTATTTAAAGAGGTGTTAAAAGAGTTAAAATCAAAGTTTAGTAAATAAAATATTTTTATTATACGGTTAAAAATAAGATAAATTAGACTATAAATATTCATTAGAAATATAAAAATATTTCCTACATAATTGTATTTTATTTATATATTTTATACATTAAATAATTTAATTTATTTATGACACAATGATGATGCAGTAATTACATAATTTATGAAATATTAAAATAATTTATATTATAAATATCCAAATAAAATTAATTTGAGACTTTTTATGAATTAAAATAATTTTATAGGTAAATATGACATATTAGGGTTGGTTAGATGAATTTTTTTCAAAGAAATAATGCTGTTATTAATTTAGAAAAAACAAAATACCAAATAGTGTCAAAATTGACATAAAAGAGTTTTTAAAAAAAAAATATTATATTATTAATTGATATTCTATTCTTCAAAATATAAGGTTAGGCCAAAGAACTTATATAATGATAGGTGTATCATTAATAAACCATTTTGGGTTCTCTAAGAGGTATCTAGTATGTTTTTTAACAATATAATATAAAAATACAAAGACACATGGTAAATGTCAAACTATTTAACTAACAGTTAAATCTAAAAGATAATGTTAATATAGTGACACAAACCTATCTAAAACCTATTAGTTGAGTGTTTTGAGATCCATACCCATATTATTATTTAAATAATCCATTTTGGAACCGTTATAAACTGAAAATTATTTTATTATAAAATAATATGCCAAGCTTTTCCTAAGGTGCCCCTCACCCCTATTATAAAAGAGCACTCCCCCTTCTCTCTAATTCAGACCTTAAAATCCATTTGGATCAGCCAAACACTGCCGAAATACCCTCTCAACTATCCTATATTCATCCTATAGGACTTCCTTTAGTCATAAATCCATCCTTAAGAGCCGTTTTGATCAAATCAAAAGGAATAACCTGAAGAATAGGTAAATATCTCACCAACTCTTTCAAGTTCCTTTCTTCTTCCACTTCATTTTTCATTGTTGTTTCAATTATAAAATAATAACTCCAGTATCTTATTTATAATGTGATTTTATTATAAATATGGTACAACCAAATTCATTAATCTATCCATCCTTTGAATGACATGTCACCATACATGCATACGTACGGCTTAACGTCTCCACGTGGCGGTGTAATTGTTATTCAATACATTATTATTTGTATGATTATAATAATGATGTGTAATTTATGTAAATAATAAATATAACATGATAATGATTTTGTTTATATGATATACCATCAAATTATTTATTATTTTAATATCAAAAGAATGATATTGTCACTCGGGTGTACGTATGGATTACAGTCTCCACGAACGCGATGAGATTCATTCCCCATCGTATCCATTTAAGACTAATTTTCATTATATGAATAAAAATAATATTTAAAGACTTGATATAATTTTATATATGAATAATATACATCCCATCCATAAAAAATATGACTCACATAAAAAGAATTTAAAGGAAAACGAATCCGCTAACACCCGAAACAACGATAATAATAAGATATTATTGACAAAGAAATGTTAAAAGATCATATATGATATCATATTAATGTATATGATTCTTATATAATTTAATAACAATTATTTCACCATTTTACAGGAGGTTAACATACCCTTGACCAAGGAAAATTACAAGGTAAGGGTTAATTTCACAATCTCTTCATTATCTGAGGTCGTTATATGTAATTATCTCCTGGGACCTCTTTATCATCCACAACCATTTTTCTTAAAAATTTATTTCAAAGCATTTTTATAATTTACTAGACTGTGGGTTAAATTCATTTATACCCTTGTTTGACTTTTATAAGATGTTTATAAAGGAATGTTTCTGTCATTTTCTAAACGAGGTCCGTTATAACCTTTTCGAAAAAATTAAGGAAGAATGTTTTTTAACTTATATGTCGGGTGAGGCTATTTTCTGCCATTATAACGTCATAAAATATTCCCTTACAAGATTATAATAAGATTTCCAAAAATATTTTTTTTCTTTTATAATTACATGACTTTTAAACGATTTCAAAATAGATAGAGATATTTCCTTAAAAATTGTTTTGATTTCATCTATGTCAACATCCTTTGATGGATTTTAAGTTTATTTGAAGTCGATTTATTATGATAAAAAACATCCATATTGTATTGAAGGTTTTCTGATATGTTTGACTATGGATGTGTTATTTTTATACCATTCATGGTTTATGGATAAAGTATTGACATTTCATATTCTATTTTTAATACAAATGTTTATGTTATATTTAAACTTGTTCATATGAGAAATGAATTGGACATATTAAGTGACGGGTGTAGCCTACTATAGCTCCTCAATGCATCAGTATGTCTCATGAAAAAAACTAGTGTCTTGGCACAAGGCCTTGAAAAAATATTATTTGTAGTCTTTTCACAAGGCCTTGACTATGTGGTTATGATAGTATGGCATTATGCATTCAATCATTATGAAAGTGGTTATTGATATTAAGTGCGATTATTTGACTAGTAGAATATCCATGTGAATAAGTAAATGGAATTATTTTATTTTATTTTTTTCATATTAGGATGAAGTTCATGTTTAAAAGGCATTTGTTTTAATTATACATTGCCTTAAATGTTTATGTTTATTTATGAAAGTTTCTGCTATATTTTTATCCTTACTGAGCATCTGATCTCACCCCTTTCTATGTTTTATTTTTCCACGGATGTGAAGAAGTATTTTATAACTAACCTGTAGGGATAGCCTAAGGGGATATGATTGTGGACTATGGAGACTATTTTGTTTTAGTTTTTCACTTTATCATGTAATGTAAGACTTATGAATATATCTAGTGTTTCCAAGGCTACTAAACTAATCGGTATTTCGAGACTTTATCTTTTGTGATCATGAAAATGTTATGTAATAATGCACCAACTCTGGGTAAATGGGGTCGGGGCATCACAGTTGGTATCAGAGGAAGCTTAGTACAAACCTTGGAAGCTATATTTAGATAAAATCTGATTAGAGCACATAGCCCTAAGATAGACTTTGAGTATTAGTATAGAAAAACTTCCTAGAATTTTGGTATTGTAGAGATTTTGTGAGTTTTCCTAACAATACATCCCTTTCTGGATACGAGCAGGTAGAGGCGGCTCTAGCCCAAATGTACCTAGGTGTAAAACCCGAAAACACTGCTTTGAGCTAGACTCAAACAGGAACTGGTGCACGACAATGGGCCTTACTGCACTCTTGCTTACGACACTCCCGGTGGATATGTTTAGGATAATTCTCATTTTATTTAAAAACCATTATGAAGGGTTTATGAGTATATACTTCCTCAAAGAAAACATTTTTTATGATTATGGATTATCCATAAACTGTTCAATTTATGTTAAGTTTTTTACAAGTTTGTAATTATATATTTCGATTCATAAACTGATCTATTTTATTACATTGTTTAGAAATAGTACCTAGTGGAAGGAATGGAAACTGTATCAATGCACTCACTCCATGTAGGGATTTCCCTCCTGCTCAATATAATTATAGTGGACATGGTGATACAACTAGTTCTGATCAGCTTATCACTATACTAGGACAACTCACACAGGTTATGAATAAAAACCTTACCCGTATAAAGCACCCTGATCCACAGCATGGAGGATCAATGTTAGACTGATACATGAGGCAAGAACCTCCAATATTAAATGGGAGTACAAATCCATTAGTAGCTGAGCAATGGATAAATTCCTTAGAGAAAATATTTCATGCCTTGGGGAGTAGTGAAAGGGAAAAAATTATCATGGCAGTTTACCGCCTCACTAGAGATGTTGATCAATGGTGGTCATTGATTCCAAACAAAAAGGAAGATGATTAAGTATCAAATATGGAATGGATGGGGTTTAAAAATATGTTCTTAGAAAAATAATTTCCTTATTACAATCGAGCAGATATGGAAATGAAATTTCTGAGTCTAAGGAAAAAGTAGAATGAGAATGTCGCAAAGTATGAGGCTAACTATACAAGGTTAGAGAGGCATGATGCGGATTATATACATAACCCCAGAAGTAAGATTGATCATTTCTTTGATGGTTTAAAACCATTTCTCTGTCAAGCATTAGTCACAAAATCCTTCGTTTCGTATGAATATATTGTCTCATGTGCTATCAAGATAGAAAAATAATTATCTAAGTCTTACAACTTTACAGAAAAGAAAGAGAAGAAGAGATCTGCTGTTCACTCTGGAAATTTTAATATGGGGAAGAAGGGAAAATTTTAATATCCATCCTAAAGTATATGTGGGAAGAAACACCCCGGTACTTGACTGAAGGGAATGTGAGTCTGTTACAATTTTGGTGAAAAATGCCACCAAGCTCATGATTATAAGGAGAAGAAAGAAGCAACCTCTGTTCTATGGTACAATTGTAGGGATATGGGACATTATGAAAATGAATTTCCTAAGAGTCAGGGGAACTTAACTCAGAAAAGTCAAAGGGATCAAGGCCAATCTTATGTTATCACTACTGCTGAGGTAGAAGCTCTAAAAGACGTGTTAGCATGTAATTTAATGGTTTCTTCAAGTTTAGAGAATTCTTTATTTGATTCCGGATCATCGCATTGTTTCATATCTTCCATTTTTGATAAGAAAATTAGATATTTCCAGTTTTAGTTAACAAGGGAGTTTTTAGTTAAAACTCCAAAGGGATGTATCATCGCAACAATGTTTTTTGAATCCATTCCCATTAGAGTATATAAATGTTCATTATCTGTTGATCTAATCATCATAGACATGATTGAATTTGATATAACCCTTAGTAATTATTGTATTTTGGACCATTATGGGAAGATTTATTGTAAGAAGAAGGAGGTTACGATTTTTGATGATGATGATAAATAACACCTTATTTTTAGAGAAGAATCGTCGCCACCTGATTCTTATCTAGATCCACCCCTAGTAGCTCAACTAAATTCAATTATTGGGGTGAAAGAGAATGTAATAACTGTGGGTGAGGAAAGTAATATTCAAATAGAAGATGTACCTATTGTGAAATAATGTGTTGATGTGTTTCTAGAAGATTTACCTGGGCATCCTCTAGAATGAGAAATTGAGTTTTCCATTGACTTAATTCCTGGTTCAAGGACCATATCGAAGACCCCTTATATAATGTCCACTATGGAATTAGTGGAACTAAAGAAACAACTATAGAAATTGAGTAATAAAAGATTTATTCTCCCTATATTTTTTCTATGGGGAGCCCCTGTCCTTTTTGTTAATAATAAAGATGGATCTATGAGGTTATGTATCGACTATAGGGAGATCAATTCTATAACAATAAAGAAAAAGTATCCCCTACCTCACATTGATGATTTATTTGACCAACTGCATAGAGATCAATACTTTTAAAAGATTTACCATTGATCTGGATACCATCAGTTGTGTGTGAAGAAGGAAGACATTCTGAAGACAGCATTTCGAACCAGGTATGGGAATTACGAGTTTACAGTAATGCCTTTTGGATTGACTAATGCACCCTCTGTCTTCATAGATCTAATGAATAATTTTTTTATGGAATAGCTTGATGACTTTGTAGTGGAATTTATTGATGATATCTTGGTATACTTCAAAATCTATGAAGATCATGAAAATCACTTGCGCGTTATCCTGAAGACTCTTAGAAGACATGAATTAAATGGGAAGATTAGCAAGTGTGAATTCTGGCTTCAAGAAATTTATTTTCCTGTCCATATTGCCCCTAAGGATGGAATCTTCATTGATCCTTCTAAGACAAGAGCAATCCAAGAATGGCCACAACCGACAAGTATAGCTGAGATACATAGTTTTATTGGTTTAGCAGGTTATTATTCACGTTTTGTCCAGAATGTTTACCAGTTGGATAACCCATTAACAAAGCTCACACAAAAAGGGGTTAAATTTGTTTGGACAAAAGAGTGTGAATTTTTTTTGAAGAAATGAAGAGAAGATTATTCAATGCTCCAATATTGACTCAACCATCAGGGAATGATGGTGTAGAGAACTGAAGCTTAACGTACATGGATAGTACATTACTTTTGCAGAATACTTAGTACATAACAAAAACACACACACAAGGACCGTAATAGTTTAGTGTCTTTGGAAACTCGGAATATAATATTCTAATTGTGGTGAATGATCTTCAACATCTCCCATAAAGATCTTCCTTTTTTTTACCTAAAACCTTTCTATATATCCTGGGGAAAAGAAAACATAAAATGGTGAGCTCAAATGCTCAATAAGGGTAAACAAAAGAAATATCAATCACATCATATACATAAGAGCATAACTTTTGGAAATCTTAACCTGCAAAAGAAATCATAATTTCATCACATGGGATAAATCATAGTAGTGAAATGTAATCCCAATAATCATAACTTAAAACATGAAACTTTGTGGTATACACACATAATCATAGATAATCATTTCTTATTAGTCAAGGATCGTTTCCAAGACTATCTTAGTGGACAAAGTCCATTTCTAAACCGAGGTCACTCCTCATTTCAGTCATGTTTCACTGAACCGGTTTAACCTGTCGTTCCAGACATTTCTATCTCATGAGATATAAAATCTTTACCCAATGCATTGGAGGGAGATATAGGTCCCACCCATCTCATAATGATACCATTCTTATGTGTGCCACAAAATCATAAACCATACATCATAGCATAACCCATGTAATAAAAATGGGAATCTTAAACATCGTGACATCATAAAATAATTCATATAAGATAAAAGAATTCATAAAAATATTTCCATCACAACATAATCAAATCCATTTAATAATAGGGATAGAAACAGAACCCTTTTTTATCTTAGATGTAAAATAATTTTGATAAAACACTTGAACTCCATTCTTGAGGAAAATATCCTTTCTACTTCAAAAACACTTTTCCTTTCTTAACATGTCATACAACTCTAAACTAAAATAATTTGATTAAAAATAAACTTTAAAACTTGTAAAGTAAGATTCTTTTAAATAATGTTTTAAAAATCCATTCATGCCGTATAAGTTAAAAAAACATTCTTCTCGTACTTTTGTCGGAAAAGTCAAAAAGTACCTCGTACGAAAAACGACAAAAGATTCGTTTAATATCTTTTACTAAAAACTCACCACAGGGTAAAATTGGATATAAACTATTTTAGAAGGGAATATATTGAGGAAACATGGATGTAGATGATAAAATACACCCCATTAAATACCAAAGTATAAACAATCTCGGATAAAAATGAGATTGTGATATTTTCCCTTACCTTAGGTCTGATTTTCTTCGTAAGTGTCCGAACCTCCTGTATAATGATTTAAATAATGTTATTGACTTATTCCAGAATCATACTTATATTTATGATATCATATATGGTCATATTCTTAGCTTCTTATTAGTAATATTTCATTACTACTTGTTTATTCGGGTGTTTATTACTTTTTGTTCTTATGCGTGTTTTGTCGAATAAATTCTTATACATATTTTTATGTTATAGATACCTCATTTACAGAATGTTATTAGTGTAATATATATCATATTCATTCACTCAACTCATTTATATAATCATTATGCAATGAAGATCATGTAGAACGAGTCGCATCACATCGTGGAGACGATATTCCATATGTACGCACGAGCGATGATATCATTCCCATGATCATGGAATTGTATTGGAGTGTATTTATACTATTTCAGAATCAATATCACTTTACAATAGTCATATATAGTCATTATTTACACCATTATACCCATCCAAGTAAGGTGGTGGTGGAAAATAGATTACACCATGGCGTGGAGACGGTATTCCGTACGTACGCACGCGCGGTGATTTTGTTTTCCGTAGGATGGATAGATGGTGAAATAGGGTTATTTAATACATATAATAACATATCATTATATGAGTGATACTGATTTTATTACTTCATAATGAAACAACTAAAGAAGAAGAAGTGGAATAAGAAATAAAGTTGAAAGAATCGGTAACATACATTACCTCTTCTTTAAAGCGCTTCTTTGAGACCTCCTTTTATGGCACTAAAATTGGTCTTTGAAGAATACCAGGTCCTCTATTATGTCTCTATGGGAGTGGAGAGGAGAAATTGGCAGGGTTTGTCCGAGCTTGAAGGCTCAAAGTGGTGTGAGGAAGAGGGGGAGGAGGTGCCCTTTTATAAGGGAGGAGAGGGGCTACTTTGGAAAAACTAAAAATATTATTTTATTATAAAGTCAAGTTCGGTTTTAAATATCTCCAAATTTATTTATTTCGAATCTAAGGTGTGGATGGGTCAAAATAAGATCATCCAATAGAATTTATACATGTTTAGATTCCTATTTTAACCTTATCATTTATATTTAACATTAAGTAAAATAATTTTACTTTTACCGTGTCTTCTTGTGTTCTTATACTATATGGTTAATAAGCTTACTATAACAAGCCAAAAGAACTCCAAGTTGACTATTATTAATATATATATCCTTATCTAAGTCATTTGGACTAAAATTAGTTTCTTAGGAATAAAATAACAATTACTAATATAATATTTGTTTTAAAGACTATTTTTTGTCAATTTTGATACAATTTAGTAATTGATTTTTGTGAAAATCATAACAGAATTATTAGTTCGAAAAACATTACTTAAATCAATTCTAACATGTCATACTAACCTAGAAAATTAGTTTAATTCATAAAAAGTTTCAAATTACATATATTTGGGTATTTATAACATCAATTATGTCAATATTTCATTAATAAGATAATTACTGCATCATATTTGTGTCATAAATAAATTAAATTATTTAAAGTCTAAAAATTACAAATAAAATATTATTATGTAGGAAATAGTTTTATCTTTCTAATTAATATTTATAGTAGAATTTATCTTATGTATAACCCAATATTAAAAATGATTTTCTTATTAAACATTGATTTTAACTATTTTAACCCTTCTTTAAATAAATTAATAATAAATGTCCTAATCTAATCCAAGTGGGCCTAAATGGTCATATTTTATTCCTAAGGTTGTTTTTGGTCGAATTACACATATCCAATAGAATTAGGAAATGTGTTAGGGTAATAATAATATCATTTTTATCCTGAATTACACGATTTACTTTTAACCGTGGTAAATAAAAGTAAAAAGTTACTATTCACCAAAATTATTTTCATCTCATTGAACCACATTTTACTTACTGACATCAATTGTGTCTCTCATATTTTTGAGATTCCACTCATAGAAGCGGTAAAATTAATTTTTATGAAAAATTCAGTTTTTTTAACTACCACTTAGTGGTTTCACTATTCATCAAAAATTGAAATTTTTCAAAAAAATACCAAAATTTCACCCTAGGTTAATTTCGATATTAGGAACCCAAAAATGAAGTCCATTTGAAAAATAAAATTTAAAAAATTTCAAAAATTGGTTATTACTATTCATAATGGCAAGTTTTAAAAAAATTTTAATAGCATATCGTTGTTTAGTGAAACTCAGTATTGTGTACTACACACGCTATCGAGGAAGGTCGTGATTGCATGTAATGAAAGGAAAGTCAAGGATGTGTGTTGTGCAAGCTACTTTTGGTGTAGCGTACAACACAAGACATTAATGAAATTAAAAAGAATATTTTTCATAAAATCTCGGGGTGTTACATTCTACCCCCCTTAAAATGAATTTTTCCCTCGAAATTCGTCGGGGTTATAAATGGTTTACTACTCGAAAGTTTCTTTAATATAAACCCACATTGTAAAAAGGAATACCAAAAACAATCTTTAAAAACAAAATTATGAAACGTAATGGTTACCCAAATAAACTAATCACTGGGTTTCCACATAGGTGAAAATATGGATATGGAAGAGAAATCTAACCATCATGTTTTGATGGAGAGTGGTAGAGAACATGGCTATGGAAAAGACAGCAATCACAAAGCCATAAATTTGTGACGATCTAAGGTACCATCTGATTCATCAGATATAAGTTCACTAGGATAACATTTTTGTTTTTCATGATCATTTCCCTAAAGTTGATAAAATTAGAATTAGAAGAAATACTTTCGTGATTTTGGTATAGTCTCACTGTTGGTTGTTCTTTGGACAATTTCCACTTCATCTCTTAAAGAAATGAAGTTTAATTTGTCATTCGTGATGTGTTAGCAGCTCATGTGATAGAATGAGGGGTCATTCCGTCTGTCTCAAACAAAAGGTTAGAAAAGTTATCAAAAAATACGTAAGTCCATCTATATTGAGATTAATCATATATGGTTCCTAAAATGGGCTTATACTTCTTATATTATACTACTTAATATAATAAAACTAGTTTATACTAAACAGGGACTTCCTGTAGGCCAGTGGTAGGTTATAAAGGCCAGTCGCACTTCGGTTGTGGGTTCGATTCCCATAGCCTTGTCCGACGCGATGGGCTGTCGCCCGTCCTGCAGGTTGTCCTTTTTATAAATCTATATTACTATAACATCCATCAATAATTTCGAAAAAAGTTTTAACCTAACTTATGTCCAACATAATCCATTCCAATCTTTAGGCTTATCTAAAATACTTCGGTCCAAGCTCATAGTATAAAGAAAATTATTACTTGAAATGTCACATAACAATCACGTGAATGCCATCATTTATCCCCCATATATCGTAAGATATATCTTGTTGGTCAAATTACAAACATGTGAATATCTTAATCATGTATTCTCTTGAAGAATGAATACCCATTGAACCTTAGTGAGAACATAAATGCAGTTAAAAGTTAACACTTTCCACAAACCAAAATCCTCAAAATTCCATGATATCACTTAGTCCTTATATCAATCATGAGCTCATGAATACAATCAAACATCTCATTATCTTCTTATCCCTTCATTATGCGCATATCATCTGCTTACCAAAAATATCTCAATCACTTTCCATGGTTACCGGTACCATAAAATTATTGAAAACAACAGTAGACCAATACATAAATATTCCAATATTCCACGATACTATATACAACATTATTTTGGAATCCCATTACATAAACACTAATCATTCCACCACATCGTTTTCATAATCAACATCGCCAATAGTGATCACATGTGACTTCCCTTTCTCCTTTTCCTTAAGTGGTTTCTCATGTCGATCATCACTAACCCTTGGATTAGGGCATTTATTATCATAATGCACCATTTCCTTGCACTTGAAGCATTGAAGTGTTGGTGGTGCGTTCTCTACAGTATTTTCTTTATTCACATCATTAGAAACCCTTTTTCCATTACTTCGACACTCAGCTGCTCGATGACCTTCTTTTCCACACTTAAAACATTTTCTAGTCCCTTTAAGAAAATCTCCACCATGCTTTTTTCCATACTTTGAGCATAAGGAAACATTCGTCTTCTTTTCACCATTATTCTGAGATTTCTCCTTGAACTCCATATTTCGTTTCTTGTCAAAACTATGAGATGGATAAGTAACACCAACTTCCATTTCTACCTTGATAGCACAACGCACAATTTATTCATAGCTACTGAAGTCTCTTATAGCTAATGCCCTTCGAAGATTTGTTTTTAAGCCACTGAAGCATCGATCAACTTTAATTTCTGGTTGGATGATAAATCCAGATGCATATCTTGCAAGCCTTGTAATATTCGCTTTGTATATACCAACATATTAATCATCCTTTTGCTTTAGTTCAAGATACTCCTTCTTCATATTTGTTTGAAGAAAATGAGGGAACTACTTATTGAAAAATAAGTTCTTGAAATCGTCCCATTCCATGGACTCAATTTCATCTCTTGGCCTCGTATTCTTGATAATATTCCACCATTGATTAGCATCACCTTCCCAAAGATATACTGATAAGATGACTTTGTCATGTTCAGAACTTTGAAGAACTGAAAATATCTTTTCAGTGGTACTGATCCATTGTTCAGCAACAAGTGGATCGGAAGACCCACTGAAAGAAGGTGGATGTTGCCTCATGAAGGACTCAATAGAATATTGTTCCCTTGTCTGCTCATTTGGAAGTCTAGAATGATTCGTAGCTTGTGTAAGTATAGCAATAAGATTTTTCACTCCATCTCCCATAACATTTGTTTGTTCAGGAGGACAATCATTGCATTGTCCATTACATTGATCAACACGGTTCCTTCGGGTTCCAGCCATCATCTAAAACCCAAAAAGAATAGTATGAGAGGTAAAAATCACGCTAGGGAAAACAATATAATAAAGGGGGAGTACCTTCAATATCTAACATCTTAGGTTTAATTCTAAGATGGCTAGCGCAATTCTAGGACTATAACGTATACATAACATTAGGGACATCCCTAGACATACCTTAGAAATATCTCTAGGGATCTCACTAAAGTTCTCTCATCCTAGTTTCCAAAGGTTGACTAAACCTTTCCTCTGATACCAACTGTAGAGACCCGAAGCTTAACGTACATGGAAAGTACATTACTTTTGCGGAATACTTTGCACATAACAAAAACACACACACAAGGAAAGTAATAGTTTAGTGTTTTTGGAAACTCGGAATATAATCTTCTAATCCTGGTGAAAGATCTTCAACATCTCCCATAAAGATCTTCCTTTTTTTTACCTAAAACCGTTCTTTATATCCTGGGGAAAAGAAAACATAAAAGGGTGAGCTCAAATGCTCAGTAAGGGTAAACAAAAGAAATATCAATCACATCATATACATAAGATCATAACTTTTGGAAATCTTAACCTACAAAAGAAATCATAATTTCATAACATAGGATAAATCATAGTAGTGAAATATAATCCCAATAATCACAACTTAAAACATGAAACTTTGTGGCATACACAAATAATCATAGAGAATCATTTCATATTAGTCAAGGCTCATTGCCAATACTATCTTAGTGGACAAAGTCCATTTCTGAACCGAGTTCACTCCTCGTTTCAGTCCTGTTTCACTGAACCGGTTTAACCTGCCGTTCTAGCCATGTCTATCTCATGAGATATAAAATCTTTACTCAATTAATTGGAGGGAGATATAGGTCCCACCCATCTCATAATGATACCATTCTTATGTGTGCCACAAAATCATAAACCATACATCATAGCATAACCCATGTAATAAAAATGGGAATCTTAAACATCGTGACATCATAAAACAATTTATATAAGATAAAAGAATTCATAAAAATATTTCCATCACAACATAATCAAATTCAATTAATAATAGGGATAGAAACAGAACCCTTTATTATCTTAGATGGAAAATAATTTTGATAAAACACTTGAACTCCATTCTTGAGGAAAATATCCTTTCTACTTCAAAAACACTTTTCCTTTCTTAACATGTCATAAAATTCTAAACTAAAAGAAGTTGATTAAAAATAAACTTGAGAACTTGTAAAGGAAGATTCTTGTAAATAATGTTTTAAAAATCCATTCATGACGTATAAGTTAAAAAATATTCTTCTCATACTTTTGTCAGAAAAGTCAAAAAGTACCTCGTACGAAAAACCACAAAAGATTCCTTTCATATCTTTTACTAAAAACTCACCAAAGGGTAAAATTGGATATAAACTATTGTATAAGGGAATATATTGAGGAAACATGGATGTGGATGATAAAATACACCCCAGTAAATACCAAAGTATAAACAATCTCGAATAAAAATGAGATTGTGATATTTTCCCTTACCTTAGGTACGATTTGCTTCGTAAGGGTCCGAACCTCCTGTATAATGATTTAAATAATGTTATTGACTTATTCCAGAATCATACTTATTTTTATGATATCATATATGGTCATATTATTTGCTTCTTATTAGTAATATTTCATTAGTACTTGTTTATTCGGGTGTTTATTACTTTTTGTTCTTATGTGTGTTTTGTCGAATAAATTCTTATACAACTTTTTAGGTTATAGATACCTCATTTACATAATGTAATTAGTGTAATATATATCATATTTATTCACTCAACTCATTTATATAATCATTATGCAGCGAAGATCATGTAGAACAAGTCGCATCACATCATGGAGACGATATTCCGTACGTACGCACGAGCGATGATATCGTTCCCATGATCGTGGAATTGTATTGGAGTGTATGTATACTATTTCAGAATCAATATCACTTTAAAATAGTCATATATATTCATTATTTACACCATTAAACCCATCCAAGTAAGGTGGTGGTGGAAAATAGATTACACCACGGCGTGGAGACGGTATTCCGTACGTACGCACGCGCGGTGATTTCGTTTTCCGTAGGATGGATAGATGGTGAAATAGGGTTATTTCATACTTATAATAACATATCAGTATATGAGAGATACTTATGTTATTACTTAATTATGAAACAACTAAAGAAGATGAATTGGAAGAAGAAATAAAGTTGAAAGAATCGGTAACAGACATTACCTCTTCTTTAAAGCGCTTCTTTGAGACCTCCTTTTAGGGCACTAAAATTGGTCTTTGAAGAAAACAAAGACCTCTAGGATGTCTCTAGGGAAGTGCAGAGGCTAAATTGGCAGGGTTTTGCCGAGCATGAAGGCTCAAAGTGGTGTGAGGAAGAGGGGGAGGAGGTTCTCTTTTATAAGGTTGGAGAGGGGCTACTTTGAAAAAACTAAAAATATTATTTTATTATAAAGTCAAGATCGGTTTTAAATAGCTCCAAATTGATTTATTTCGAATCTAAGGTTGGTATGGGTCGAAATATTCTCATACAATAGAATTTAGACAAGTTTAGGTCCCTATTTTAACCTTATCATTTAGATTTAACATTAAGTAAAATAATTTTACTTTTACCGTGTCTTCTTGTGTTCTTATACTATAAGTTTAATAAGCTTACTATAACAAGCCAAACGAACCCCAAGTTGTCTATTATTAATATATATAACCTTATCTAAGTCATTTGGCCGAACCATAGATTTTTAGGAATAAAATAACAATTACTAATATAATATTTGTTTTAAAAACTATTTTACGTCAATTTTGACACTATTTAGTAATTGATTTTTTATAAAATCATAACAGAATTATTAGTTCGAAAAAAGTTAATTAAATCAATTATAACATGTCCTATTAACCTAGAAAATTAGTTTAATTCATAAAAAGTCTCAAATTACATTTAGTTTGGTATTTATAACATCACTTATGTCAATATTTCATTAATAAGATAATTACTCCATCATCTTTGTGTCATAAATAAATTAACTTATTTAAAGTATAAAAATTACAAATAAAATATCATTATGTAGGAAATCTTTTTATATTTCTAATGAATATTTATAGTCGAATTTAGCTTATTTATAACCCTATATTAAAAATTATTTTTCTTATTAAACATTGATTTTAACTATTTTAGCCCTTCTTTAAATAAATTAATAATAAATGTCCTAATCTAATCCAAGTGGGCCTAAATGGTCATATTTTACTCCTAAGGTTGAATTGGTCGAATTAAACTTATACAATAGAATAATTACATGTGTTAGGGTAATAATAATATCACTTTTACCCTTAATTACCCTATTTACTTTTAACCGTGGTAAATAAAAGTAAAAAGTTACTATTCACCAAAAATTATTTTCATCTCATTGAACCACATTTTACTTACTGACATCAACCGTGTCTCTTGGGTTTTTGAGATTCTACTCACATATGCAGTAAAATTAAGTTTTATGAAAAATTCAGTTTTTTTAACAACCACTTAGTGGTTTCACTATTCATCAAAAATTGAAAGTTTTCAGAAAAATACCAAAATTTCACCCTAGGCTAATTTCGATATTCCAAACCCAAAAATGAAGTCCATTTGAAAAATAAATTTTACAAAATTTCAAAAAGTGGTTATTACTATTCATAACGGCTAGTTTTAATAATATTTTTATAGCATATCGTTGTTTAGTGAAACTCGGTATTGCGTACTACACACGCTATCGAGGAAGGTCGCGATTGCGTGTAATGAAAGGCAAGTCAAGGATGTGTCTTGTGCAAGCTCCTTTTGGTGTAGCGTACAACACAAGACATTAATGAAACTAAAAAGAATATTTATTATAAAATCTCGGGGTGTTACATTCTACCCCCCTTAAAATGAATTTTGACCTCGAAATTCATCGGGGTTATAAATGGTTTACTACTCGAAAGTTTCTTTAATAGAAACCCACATTGTAAAAAGGAATACCAAAACCAATATTTAAAAACAAAATTATGAAACGTAATGGTTAACCAAATAAACTAATCACTGGGTTTCCACATAGGTGAAAATATGGATATAGAAGAGAAATCTAACCATCATGTTCTGATGGAGAGTGGTAGAGAACATGGCTATGGAAAACCCAGCAATCACAAAGCCATAAATTTGTGATGATCTAAGGTACCATCTGATTCATCA
Organism: Viscum album; assembly: GCA_963277665.1. Taxonomy (NCBI): domain Eukaryota; kingdom Viridiplantae; phylum Streptophyta; class Magnoliopsida; order Santalales; family Viscaceae; genus Viscum; species Viscum album. The sequence continues at coordinate 662,082,923 of OY728128.1, forward strand.
GATATAAGAGCACTAGGACAATATTTTTGGTTTTCAAGATCATTTCCCTAAAGTTGATGAAATTGGAATTAGAAGAAATACTTTCGTGATTTTGGTATAGTCTCACCGTTGGTTGTTCTTTGGACAATTTCCACTTCATCTCTTAAAGAAATGAAGTTGAATTTGTCATTCGTGATGTGTTAGTAGCTCATGTGATAGAATGAGGGGTCATTCCATATTTCTCAAACAAAAGGTTAGAAAAGTTATCAAAAAATACGTAAGTCCATCTATAGTGAGATTAATCATATATGGTTCCTAAAATGGACTTATACTTCTTATATTATACTGCTTAATATAATAAAACTAGTTTCTACTAGACAAGGACTTCATGTAGGCCAGTGGTAGGCGATAAAGGCCAGTCGCACATCGGTTGTGGGTTCGATTCCCACAGCCTTGTCCGACGCGGTGGTTTGTTGCCCGTCCTGCAGGTTGTCCTTTTTCTAAAGCTATATTACTATAACATCCCATCAATAATATCAAAAAAAGTTCTAACCTAACTTATTTCCAACATAATCCATTCCAATCTTTAGGCTTATCTAAAATACTTCGGTCCGAGCTCATAATATAAAGAAAATGATTACTTGAAATGTCACATAAAAATCAAGTGAATGCCATCATTTATCCCCCATATATCATAAGATATATATTTTTGGTCAAATTACAAACATGTGAATACCTTAATCATGTATTCTCTTGAAGAATTAATACCCATTGAACCTTATTGAGAATATAAATGCAGTTAAAAGTTAACACTTTCCACAAACCAAAATCCCCAAAATTCCATGATATCACTTAATCATTATATCAATCATGAGCTTATGAATACAATCAAACATCTCATTATCTTCTTATCCATTCATTATGCGCATATCATATGCTTACAAAAAATATCTCAATCACTTTCCATGGTTACCGGTACCATAAAATTATTGAAAACCACAATAGGCCAATAAAATAAATATTCCAATATTCCACGATACTATATACAACATTATTTTGGAATCCCATTACATAAACACTTAATCCTTCCACCACATCGTTGTAATATTCAACATCGCCAATAGTGATCACATGTGACTTCCCTTTGTCCTTTGCCTTAAGTGGTTTCTCATGTCGATCATCACTAACCCTTGGATTAGGGCATTTATTAGCATAATGCCCCATTTCCTTGCACTTGAAACATTGAAGTGTTGGTGGTGTGTTCTCTGCAGTCTTTTCTTTATTAACATCATTAGAAATTCTTTTTTCCATTACTCTGACACTCAACTGCTCGATGACCTTCTTTTCCACACTTAAAACATTTTCTAGTCCCTTTAAGACAATCTCCACCATGCTTCTTTCCACACTTTGAGCATAAGAAAACATTCATCTTCTTTTCACCATTATTCTGAGATTTCTCCTTGAACTCCATCTTTAATTTCTTGTCAAAACTATGAGATGGATAAGTAACACCAACTTCCATTTCTACCTTGATAGCACAACGCACAATTTCATCATAGCTACTGCAGTCTCTTATAGCTAATGCCCTTCGAAGATTAGGTTTTAAGCCACTGAAGAATCGATCAACTTTACATTCATGTTGGATGATAAATCCAGATGCATACCATGCAAGCCTTGTAAAATTCACTTCGTATATACCAATAGATTCATCTTCTTTTTTCTATAGTTCAAGAAACTCCTTCTCCATCTTTGTTTGAAGAATACGAGGGAAGTACTTATTTAAAAATAAGTTCATTAACTCGTCCCATTCCATGGACTCAATTTCATCTCTTGGACTCGTATTCTTGATAAGATTCAACCATTGTTCAGCATCACCTTCCAAACGATATACTGCTAAGACGACTTTATAATGTTCAGAACATTGAAGAACTGAAAATATCTTTTCAGTGGTACTGATCCATTGTTCAGCAACAAGTGGATCTAAAGACCCACTGAAAGAAGGTGGATGTTGCTTCATGAAGGACTCAATAGAATATTGTTCCCTTCTATGCTCATTTGGAAGTCCAGAATGATTCGTAGCTTTTGTAAGTATAACAATAAGATTTTTCACTCCATCTCCCATAACATTAGTTTGTTCAGAAGGACAATCATTGAATTGTCCATTACATTGATCAACACGGTTCCTTCGGGTTCCAGCCATCATCTAAAACCCAAAAAGAATAGTGTGAGAGGTAAAAATCACTCTAGGGAAAACAGTATAATAAAGGGGGAGTACCTTCAATATCTAACATCTTAGGTTTAATTCTAATATGGCTAGAGCAATTCTAGGACTATAATGTATACTTAACCTTAGGCACATCCCTAGACATACCTTAGAAATATCTCTAGGGATCTCACTAAAGTTCTCGCATCCTAGTTTCCAAAGGTTGACTAAACCTTTCCTCTAATACTAACTGTAGAGACCCGAAGATTAACGTACATGGAATTTACATTACTTTTGCGGAATACATAGTACATAACAAAAACACACACACAAGGACCATAATATTTTAGTGTCTTTGGAAACTCGGAATAAAATCTTCTAATCGGGGTGAAAGATCTTCAACATCTCCCATAAAGATCTTGTTTTTTTTACCAAAAACCTTTCTTTTTATCTTGGGGAAAAGAAAACATAAAAGTGTGAGCTCAAATGCTCAGTAAGGGTAAACAAAAGAAACATCAATCACATCATATACATAAGATCATAACTTTTGGAAATCTTAACCTGGAAAAGAAATCATAATTTCATAACATGGGATAAATCATAATAGTGAAATGTAATCCCAATAATCATAACTTAAAACATGAAACTTTGTGGCATACACACATAATCATAGAGAATCATTTCTTATTAGTCAAGGCTCATTTCTAAGACTATCTTAGTGGACAAAGTCCATTTATGAACCGAGTTCACTCCTCGTTTCAGTCCTATTTCACTGGACCGGTTTAACCTGCCGTTCCAGCCATGTCTATCTCATGAGATATAAAATCTTTACCCAATGAATTGGAGGGAGATATAGGTCCCACCCATCTCATAATGATACCATTCTTATGTGTGCCACAAAATCATAAACCATACATCATAGCATAACCCATGTAATAAAAATGGGAATCTTAAACATCGTGACATCATAAAACAATTCATATAAGATAAAAGAATTCATAAAAATATTTCCATCACAACATAATCCAATCCATTTAATAATAGGGATAGAAACAGAACCCTTTATTATCTTAGATGGAAAATAATTTTGATAAAACACTTGAACTCCATTCTTGAGGAAAATATCCTTTCTACTTAAAAAACACTTTTCCTTTATTAACATGTCATGAAATTATAAACTAAAAGAAGTTGATTAAAAATAAACTTGAAAACTTGTAAAGGAATCTTCTTGGAAATAATGTTTTAAAAATCCATTCATGCCGTATACGTTAAAAAAACATTATTCTCGTACTTTTTTCGGAAAAGTCAAAAAGTACCTCGTACGAAAAACGACAAATGATTCCTTTCACATCTTTTACTAAAAACTCACCACAGGGTAAAATTTGATATAAACTATTGTAGAAGGGAATATATTGAAGAAACATGGATGTGGATGATAAAATACACCCCAGTAAATCCCAAAGTATAAACAATCTCGGATAAAAATGAGATTGTAATATTTTCCCTTAACTTAGGTCTGATTGGCTTAGTAAGTGTTCGAACCTCCTGTATAATGATTTAAATAATGTTATTGACTTATTACAGAATCATAATTATTTTTATGATATCATATATGGTCATATTCTTATCTTCTTATTAGTAATATTTCATTACTACTTGTTTATTCGGGTGTTTATTACTTTTTGTTCTTATGCGTGTTTTGTCGAATAAATTCTTATACTTCTTTTTAGGTTATAGATACCTCATTTCCATAATGGTATTAGTGTAATATATATCATATTTATTCACTCAATTCATTTATATAATCATTATGCAATGAAGATCATGTAGAACGAGTCGCATCACATCGTGGAGACAGTATTCTGTACGTACGCACGAGCGATGATATCGTTCCCATGATCGTGGAATTGTATTGGAGTGTATGTATACTATTTCAGAATCAATATCAATTTACAATAGTCATATATAGTCATTATTTACACCATTATACCCATCCAAGTAAGGTGGTGGTGGAAAATAGATTACACCACGGCGTGGAGACGGTATTCCGTACGTACGCACGCGCGATGATTTCGTTTTCCGTAGGATGGATAGATGGTGAAATAAGGTTGTTTCATACTTATAATAACATATCAGTATATGAGTGATACTGATGTTATTACTTCATAATTAAACAACTAAAGAATAAGAAGTGGAAGAAGAAATAAAGTTGAAAGAATCGGTAACGGACATTACCTCTTCTTTAAAGCGCTTCTTTGAGACCTCCTTTTAGGGCACTAAAATTGGTCTTTGAAGAATACCAGGACCTCTAGGATGGCTCTAGGGAAGTGGATAGGTAAAATTGGCAGGTTTTGTCTGAGCATGAAGGCTCAAAGTGGTGTGAGGAAGAGGGGTTGGAGGTGCCCTTTTATAAGGGAGGAGAGGGGCTACTTTGAAAAAACTAAAAATATTATTTTATTATAAAGTCAAGATCGGTTTTAAATAGCATCAAATTGATTTATTTCTAATCTAAGGTAGTTATGGGCCTAAAGAATCTCATTCAATAGAATTTATACAAGTTTAGGTTCCTATTTTAACCTTATCATTTAGATTTAACATTAAGTAAAATAATTTTACTTTTACCGTGTCTTCTTGTGTTCTTATACTATAAGGTTAATAAGCTTACTATAACAAGACAAACGAACCCCAAGTTGTCTATTATTAATATATATAACATTATATAAGTCATTTGGCCGAACCTTAGATATTTAGGAATAAAATAACAATTACTAATATAATATTTGTTTTAAAAACTATTTTATGTCAATTTTGACACTATTTAGTAATTGATTTTTGTGAAAATAATAACAGAATGATTAGTTCGAAAAAAGTTAATTAAATCAATACTAAAATGTCATATTAACCTATAAAATTAGTTTAATTCATAAAAAGTCTCAAATTATATTTATTTTGGTATTTATAACATCAATTATGTCAATATTTCCTTAATAAGATAATTACTGCATCATCTTTGTGTCATAAATAAATTAACTTATTTAAAGTTAAAAAATTACAAATAAAATATCATTATGTAGAAAATCTTTTTATCTTTCTAATGATTATTTATAATCGAATTTATCTTATGTATAACCCTATATTAAAAATTATTTTCTTATTAAACATTGATTTTAACTATTTTAACCCTTCTTTAATTAAATTAATAATAAATGTCCTAATCTAATCAAGTGCGCCTAAATGGTCATATTTTATTCCTAAGGTCGTTTTTGGTCGAATTACACTTATCCAATAGAATTAGGACATGTTTTAGGGTAATAATAATATCATTTTTACCTTTAATTACCCTATTTATTTTTAACCGTGGTAAATAAAAGTAAAAAGTTACTATTCACCAAAAATTATTTTCATCTCATTGAACCACATTTTACTTACTCACATAAACCGTGTCTCTTGGATTTTTTAGATTCCACTCACAGAAGCGGTAAAATTAAGTTTTATGAAAAATTCAGTTCTTTTAACTACAACTTAGTGGTTTCACTATTCATCAAAAATTGAAAGTTTTCAGAAAAATACCAAAATTTCACCCAAGGATAATTTCTATATTCCGAACCCAAAAATGAAGTCCATTTGAATAATAAAATTTACAAAATTTCAAAAAGTTGTTATTATTATTCATAACGTCTAGTTTTAATAATATTTTAATAGCATATCATTGTTTAGTGAAACTCGGTATTGCGTACTACACACGCTATCGAGGAAGGTCGCGATTGCGTGTAATGAAAGGCAAGTCAAGGATGTGTGTTGTGCAAGCTCATTTTGGTGTAGCGTACAACACAAGACATTAATGAAATTAAAAATAATATTTTTCATAAAATTTCAGTGTGTTACAGATGGGTTCTTTATTTATAGTGATTCATCAAAGAAAGGACATGGTTGTGTCCTTATGATTAATGATAGGGTTGTTTCCTATGCATCATGATAGTTGAAAATTCATGAGAAAAACTATCCTACTCAAGATATTGAGTTAGAAGCTGTAATATTTGCTTTGAATATTTGGAGACACTATCTCTATAGTGAAAAATGTGAGATTTATACTGATCAGAATAGTTTGAAGTATATTTTCTCATAGAAATGACAGAACATGAAGAAAAGGATATGGCTTGAACTACTCAAGGATTATGATTTCACGATACACTACCACCCAGGGAAGGAAAATAAGGTGGCAGATGCTTTGAGTAGAAAGGATCATGGAGTTCTGAACAAGATGAGAGTTGAAAGGGATCCTATTTTCATGGATCTAGTAATGATGGATATGGGATTCACCATGGAAGGTGAAACATCAACACTTTTTCAAAAGGTTTCCAAACCATCTATTATTGAAAGGATAAAGAGTTCTCATACCGATGATAAAGAGTTTCAAAAGAAGATTAAAGCTGTGAATGATGGGAGATTGAGTGACTTTGTGTATAAAGATGAAATTTTGAAATTTGGGAAGAACTTTGTGTTCCCGATATACCTGATCTAAAAAGGGAATTATTGGACGATGCTCATAGTTCCAATTTATCTATACACCCTGGGAGCACCAAAATTTATAGGGATTTGAAGGAATATTTTTTTTGGGACAATATGAAGAGGGAGATTGCTGATTTTGTGTCAAGATGTATGGTTTGTCAACAAGTGAAAGCCGGAAGGCAACACCATGGAAGATTCATGCAACCTCTTCCCATACCGGAGTGGAAATGGGATAATATTATGATGGACTTTGCCATGGGAATACCAAAGACTCCGAGAAGGAACGATGCAGTATGGATCTTTGTTGATCGTCTTACCAAGTCAGCACATTTTCTTGCTATAGGGGAAGATTTACCACTTGAACATCTAGAAAGACTATATATTAATGAAGTTGAGAGACTTCTTGGAGTACCCCTATAGATTGTTTCTGATCGTGATCCTCGTTTTACATCATGATTCTAGAAAATTCTTCAGAAATCCTTGGATACTGAACTTTGTTTGCGCACTGCCTACCACCCCAAAACTAATGGACAATCAGAACGGACTATTCAAACCTCAGAAGACATGCTGAGATCATGCTCACTTGACTTTAAAGGTATGTGGGATCAATATTTACCTCAAGTAGAATTTTCCTATAACAATATCTTCCATTCAAGTATTCGGATGGCACCATATGAAGCGTTATATGGAAATAGATGTTACAAACCAACCTGTTGGGATGATGTTGGTGAAAGAAAACACGTTGGCCTAGAACTGGTGGATGAAACGATGGAAAAGGTGAAGGTATTCCAAAACCACATCAAATCATCTCAAAGTAGGAAGAAGAACTATGCAGATAACCGAAGGAAGCTTTTGGAATTTCATGTAGGAGATCATGTTTTCTTGAAGGTATCTCCATGAAAGTGTGTTATACGTTTCGGTAAGAAGGAAAAAATTTGAGCCAGGTACATCAAACCTTTCGAAATTTTACAACGAATTGGGGCTGTAGCTTATCATTTGGCAATGCCGCCAAGTCTCTCCAAAGTTCACAATGTGTTCCATATATCACTGTTGAGAAAATACATTCATAACCCAATGAATGTACTCAACTTTTAAGAATTATAACTTGAACCCGATCTGCCTTATTGAGAATATCTTATCAAGGTTCTTGATACAAGAGAACAAGAGTTGAGACACCAGACGACTTGTCTAGTAAAAGTTCTATGGAGAAACCATAAGATAGAAGATTCATCATGGGAACCTGATAAACTTATGATGAAGAACCACCCGAGTCTTTTTATGAAGTAATACTCTAGAAATTTTGAGGACAAAATTATTTAAAGGATGGGAGAATGTAACACCCCAAGCTTCCATGGTACACTTCTCTTTGAATAATACAGTTTCATGTGTTGTACGCAACTTCGAGTTATAACACACCACAACCAATCAAACTAGACGTTATGAATAGTAATAGCCACTTTTTTAAATTTTATAAATTTTATCTTTCAAAATGGACTTCATTTTTGGATTCGGAATATCGAAACTAGCTTACGGTGAATTTTTGGTATTTTCTGAAAACTTTCAATTTTTGATTAATAGTGAAAAACAATAAGTTATAGTTTAAAACCGAACTTTTATTTAAATAATTAATTATTTTATAAAAATTTATTTTAGGACAAAATAGATACATAATTACTATATAAGTTCAATATAATTCATTTGAGTCAGTTTATAATAATTTTACATATATAAAAATTTTATTGAACTTTTCACCGTCTTTTACCCACCCCCTAGGAGAATTGGAAAATTCAAATAAAACATAATTTTACCACTTATATGAGTTGAATTTCAAAAATCCGAGTGATAGAGTAAAGATAAAGGAGTAAAATTTGGTTTAATAAGATAAAAATAATTTTTGGTGAATAGTAAGTTTTTACTTTTATTTGAAACGGTTAAAAGTAAATAGGGTAATTAAGGGTAAAATGATATTATTATTACCCTAACACATGTACTAATTTTATTGGATAAGTATAATTCAATCAAAAACAACATTACGAATAAAATATGAACCTATTTTGTCCACTTGGATTAGATTAGGACACTTATTATTATTTTATTTAATGAAGAGTTAAAAGAGTTAAAATCAAAGTTAATAACAAAAACATTTTTAATATAGGGATACACTTAAGATAAATTAGACTATAAATATTAATTATAAATATGAAAATATTTCCTATGTAATGGTATTTTGTTTATATTTTTAGACAATATGTATTTTAATTTATTTATGACACAATGATGATGTAGCAATTACGTAATTAATGAAATATTAAAATAATTTATATTATAAATATCCAAATTAATGTAATTTGATTCTTTTTATGAATTACACTAATTTATCTAGGATTCTATGACATATTAGGTTTGGTTATATGAATTATTTTCAAAGAAAATAATGTTGTTATGAATTTAGAAAAAACAAAATACCAAATAGTGTCAAATTTGACATAAAAGAGTTTTTAAAACAAATATTATATTATTAATTGATATTCTTTTCCTAAAAATATAAGGTTTGGCCAAAAGACTTATATAATGATAGGTGTTTCATTAATGAACCATTTTGGGTTCTCTTGGAAGTATATAGTATGTTTATTAACCATATAATATAAAAATACAAAGACACGTGGTAAATGTCAAACTATTTAACTAAGAGTTAAATCTAAAAGATAAAGTTAATATAGTGACCCAAACCTTTCTAAAACCTATTGGTTGAGTGTTTTTCGACCCATCCCCACCTTAGAAATTAAATAATCTATTTTTGATCCATTAGAAACCGAATGTTATTTTATTATAAAATAATATATCTAGCTTTTTCTAAGGTACCCCTCACCCCTCTTATAAAAGGCACTCCCCCTTCTTTCTAATTCACACCTTCAAATCCATTTGTCATGGACAACCTCTACCCAAATACCCTCTAAACTATCCTATTGTCATCCTAGATGCTTTACTTTTTTCATGAAGACAATCTATGGAGCCCTTTTGATCAAATCAAAAGGAACAACATGAAGAAGAGGTAAATATCTCACCACCTCTTTCAGGTTCCTTTCTTCTACAACGTCCTTTTTCTTTGTTGTTTCCATTATAAAAAATAAATCCAGTAACTTATATATAATTTAATGTTATTATAAATATGTTACAAAAAAATTAATTATTATATCCATCCTTTTAATGACATATCACCATACATGCGTACGTACGAGTTACTGTCACCACGTTGTGGTGTAATTGTTATTCAATACATTATTATTTGGATGGGTATAATAATGATGTGTAATTGATTTAAATAATCAATATAACATGATAATGATTCTGTATATATGATATACCATCCAATTATATATTATTTTAATATAAAAAGATTAATATAGTCACTCGTGCGAACGTACGGATTACCGTCTCCACAAACGCGATGAGATTCATCCCCATCGTGTCCATTTAAGAATAATTTTCATTAGATGATTAAAAATAATGTTTAAATACTTGATATGATTATGTATATGAATAATATACATCCCATACATACAAAATATGACTCACATAACAATTAATATAAAGGAAATCGAATCCATTAACACCTGAAACAACTATAATACTAAGATATTACAAATAAAGCCATGTTAATAGATCATATATGATATCATATTAATGTTAATGATTCTTGTATAGTTTAATAACAATTATTTCACTATTATATAGGAGGTTAACCTAACCTCTTCCAAGGAAATATAAAAGTTAAGGCTTAATTTCACCATCACTTCATTATCCGAGGTTGTTATATGTAATTATCTACTGGGACCTCTTTATCATCAACATCCATGTTTCTTAAAAATGTATTTAAAAACATTCTTAGTATTTACTAGACTATGGGTTAAATTAATTTATACCCTTGTTTGAATTTTATAAGATGTTTATAAAGTAATCTTTCCATTATTTTCTAAATGAGGTTCTTTATATCCTTTTTGACAAAATTAATGTAAGAATATTTTTTAACTTATAGAGCGGGTGCGGCTATTTTCCACTATTATAACGTCATCAAAGCTTCCCTTAGAAGCTTATATTAATATTTACAAAAATAAATGTTTACTTTTATAATTACATTGAATTTTAAATGATTTCAAAATAGAAAGAGATATTTCTCTAAAAAATGTTTTGATTTCATCTATGTCAACATCCTTTGATGGATTTTAAGTTTATTTGAAGTTGATTTATTATGATACAAAAATTCCATATTGTATTGAAGGTTTTGTGATATGTTTGATTTTGGATGTGTTATTTTTATAGCATTCATGGTTTATGGATAAATTATTGAGATTTTGTATGCTAGTTTTAAAACGAATGTTTATGTTATGTTTAAACCTGTTCATATGAGGAATGTTTGGACTTAGTAAGTGACGGGTGGAGCCCGCTATAGCTCCTAGATGCATCGGTAGGTCTCATGAGACAAACTAGTGTCTTGGCACAAGTCCTTGACAAAATATTATTTGTAGTCTTGGCACAAGGCCTTGACTATGTGGTTATGATAGTTTGGAATTATGTATTCCATCATTATGAAAGTGGTTATTGATATTTCTTGTGATTATTCAACTATTAAAATATCCATGTGAATAAGTAAATGGAATTAATTTATTTTATTTTGACATATTATGCTCAAGTTCAGGTTTAAAAGTCTTTTGTTTTAGTTATAAATTGCCTTAAATGTTTATGATTATTTATGAAATTTTCCGATATATTGTTATCCTTACTGAGCATCTGAGCTCACCACTTTTTATGTTTTATTTTTCCCAGAATGAGAAAAAGTATTTTATGACTGACCTACTTAGATAGTCTGAGGGGATATGAGTGTGGACTATAGAGACTATGTTGTTGTAGTTTTTCACTTTATAATGTAATGTAAGACTTTTGAATGTTTCTATTGTTTCCATGGATACTAAACTAATTGTTCTTTCGAGACTTGATCTTTTGTGATCATGCCAATGTTATGTAATAATGCACCGACATTGGGTAACTGGGGTCGGGGCGTTACATTGTCCTTCCTCTCAACAAGCAATCCCCAAACACACCTCATTACTACCATTCTGGGAATCCCCTCTTCACAACGACACCACACCTAGTACACCCATAAACATGAACATGACACAACCCAATCCTGTATCCCCACATCCCAACCACTACCCAAATGAAATCCCACAACATAACAAGTTCATCAATTCCACAATCAATGAATATCTCATCCAAAGGTACCATTAAACCACTCTTACCACCCCATACTCAAAACCACACTCCTAGCCACAACACTACGTGAACATCACAGTCCCAAGGCTAAATATAACCACAAAAAATACATGGCCACACCTACAAGGGAAGGTTTATTCAGATTTAGTTGCACACATTCTTTAATTCCACTTAATAAAACAAGGGTTATCATAGAACAAGTTCAATACTAGGGTATCCATTTATTTAATGAAATATTAATGATTAACTAGATTCAAATTCTAACAGTAGTGATTCAAAAATCATACATGTGTGAAAATAGAGACCACCAACATCCATGTTTTTAAGAATAATACAACCGATAAAATTACAAACATGGATCAAGGATAACATATAAAACAAAGAGATCATCATTATCATATTCCCACCCCTTATTTATCACATCTATTTCTCTTAATTAAATTTGGTTCTAACCATATTTATAATGGTAAATGAGTACACACTCCATGCATGATGAAAAAATCAAGAGAGATGAAGGAAACCTGCCTTGAACAATTGAAGATCAATAATTCTTCCTTGCATAAAAAATAGCGGGTTGTGCAAGAAGCAGGAAAAAATCCAGGGGAAAATTAAATAAATTTCTATAGTACAGGAACTTGTCTCCTTGGGGATGAATGGTTTTCAGCATAGCAAGGGAAAAGGAAAATAGATGAGGAAAATAAGAACATGGCTTATAAGAGCCATGTCTTATATCAACGGAAGGGAGTTGGTTTCAAAGGCCATTATAGTTGGATTTTGGTCTATACCATGTGGCTTGACTATTTCAAGGCCTTGGGAGTGCTATAATTTTAATGATATAATTAATATCTTTTGAAATGACTTTAGAAACACTAAAATAGGAATTTAAACTCAATTTACATCAAATAAAATGTAGGAGGAGAAAAACTAGAAAAAATCAGAAAAACAGCAAATGATTCACTGATGGGTGATTCACCGACGTGAGACACTAACACCTAACTCACCGATGGATGAGCCACCGATGCGACTCACTGATAGTGAGTCTTCTAGGAAACTCACGGATGCCTAACTCGCAGACAATTCACCTACCAACACCTCAACCTATCAATACACGAACTAATGACATCTCATCCTATTGATGCCTTGACCTACCGATGATGAGATATCGACACCAACCTACTAACCTTGGCCTACCAACACGACTCACTAATAGAAAATTTTAAATTTGGACAACTCTTGAAATGAGACATTATTACCTCCCAAAACACCCCAAACATTAGATTTTGACAATTTAATGGACCGAGGATGTCCAAACCATTACATATACTTGGTGATTACTAGTATTTCTAATGTTATAATAAGTATAATGGAAAAAATTCATCATGAAAATATTCAAATTAATTTTTCATTATCATTTTGTTTCATGATCCCTTGAAATTATTCATTCATCAATGTTCGGTCTTCTTTTCTATATTCATTATCATTGTCAATGAGTAATATCTAAAATGTGTTCTAATCCTACACACTAAAAATATTTACCATCAAAATAATTATGGGAATATTGAAATTTGTTTCTATACCTTTGTTTCTCACTTTCCCTTTAGTACCTCTTGTATATAGAACTTTCATTTTAATAATAATCTATATTTTCAAAATAATAACATCTAGTATAATTTTTATTCCTCTATATTGGTTTTGACGCATTGGTTTTCAATTGGGATATATTAATAATCTTAATTTGATTTGTACCCAATTCAATATTAAATATTACAGATTTTTTTTGGATTGACACCAATAATCACTTCATTATATTTTTAATCTAGCTCAATTTCAAGCATTTCATTTTGATTTTTTTCCTTCTCATGTCATTCCATATGACTCTATTACTAGAGCTATATACTATAATTTCCTTTTATTTTTCACATGTGCTACTTTCTTTCTCCATATCATAGAAGGAATCAATAATTTCTAATAATATTATACCATTATTCATTAGAAAACAATTTCCTCTACATGTTGTTTAATGTTCTTGTCATGATATTTTTCTATTTAAGTTAAAAAATATATAATCATTGTATGTTCTTAAAATTTGTTATTATAAACAATAATTTTCTTGAATATTAATTTCTTTTTAAATTTAGGATTTTCAATTTTAGCCTTCATCTTAGAAATCTATTTTTTATGCTTCATATAGTGTTCAAAATAATAAACCACTCATTAATGTTACATTTTTTCAACTCTCCAAACATCTATCCCATGAGAATTATCTTCTAATTCAACATATAGGTTAACTCTTCCTTTGAATTTTCATTCATCATTATCACATTTTTACCTTATCTAATAATTAGACATGACTAATAAGAAAGTATTTTCCTAATGATCCTTCTAGTATTCTATATCTTCTTCCTCAAATTGTTTTGAACTATTATTTTCCTATGAAGGAAAATTATTAATATAGAAAAAATATATCTTGGTATTTTCTTTATACCATCTATATTGGATGGATAATTTTTCCTTGAAATTTTTTCCTCATCCTCATAATTTCCCTAATAATTCATGAAAGACTCTTCTACAATGTGCCTGAATTTTCCTACTCAAAAACAAGTGATATGAAGTTTTAAACTAATCCTTCATTTTATTCATTGTATGTTTAATGGTAAAAATTACATGACTCCATCCACATCATTTTTTTCCTAAATAACATCTATATCGGTCTTCTTTATGGACTTTAATTCCACCTCTTTAGATGAACCCATTTATACATCCCCATTATCATTCCTCCACATATCATATGAAACAGGATTATTGTGAAAACTATCCAATATCAGATCATTTAGATCTTTATCCTTTAGAATAAAGACATTAAAATTTAATTGAATTGTTAATATTATCCGTATGCATTTGAAAATATTTCTTTTTTTTATTTCTCTAATACGTCACATGTACTCAACCACAACATTCACTTGATAAAATAAAGTATCAATAGACTCGTTATGGAGCCTCCTCAAGACCTCATACTTGTTCCAAAAAAACTGTAGTTTATATTTATATAATTTTGAATCTCATTCATATATGGTTATTACTTTTTCCACTATTCATGTGATAAATTTCATGACATCATGTTTTTATAGATTATGATTGATTCACTCTTCCCAAATCGTTGATTCCTCTGGTGTCAACATGCTATTCTCTTTGGTCAGTTTATAATAAAGATCCATTTCCCATACTAGTCAAAATAAAAACCATTGAAACTATAATCTCATCCATATCTAATGATCATAAGTAGTGAAAAATTTTATTCTTCAAAGAAAAAATTATATTCATAAAATATGAGAATGTATTTGTGACTAACAACATCCATTACTTCTACTAAGAGAGAATATATTAACTTGATCATTTTCCCTAATACCAATATTTAACCCAACTATGTCAAATTCCATGATGGGTAGGTTGAATTAGGTATTATATATTATAAAAAATCCATTTTATACCTTGATTGATCATTAATAAAAACTCACTTCTATCTTATTCCCATAGTAATGATTAAATGAAAATTAAGACATCGATGTCCATAAAATTTTTAACTTGGTTCATCCTCATTCATCTATTTCCATGGACCATACCAAGGTAATTTAAAAATGTAAAAAATTAATTATAGAACTCTAATATTATAATTTTTAGAGTGGTCTCACTCTCCCTCATAGTTTATAACCACTAGAAATTATCAAGATCATTTCTCTCCCTAACGATGTGACCAAACTACCACATTAGAAGATAATAATGGTGAAAAGTTCTGATTTGATTCACATTTTAGTGTTCCTTAATGATCCCCATTCTTAAATGATATCAAAATCACCATCACATGTGAATATTCTAATAGGATCGCGTGACCCTTTATCAAGAACACAACATGTGAAATGTGTGTTAGAAATTGTCATGCATATCCTTCTCTAAGACCCTACCATGTAACAATTATAAAAGACCCTTGTGTGTGACCCATACGCAAGACCCCAACATGTAAACCATACATGATACCCTAGTATTTATCTCACTTTGTTTATTTAACTCTAATTATGATACCTTGGTCACATAAACTTCTAAACTTCACACGGAATCCATTCTCTAGATATATATTTATAAAATAAATTTATTAAAAATTCTTTATCTCATAAGGACGGGTTAAGGTGTATTTATAAGGACAAATATACTACCTTAACTTGGAAAAAATTATTACATCATCCATTTCACTACCTTATAAACTCCACCTCATCCTTACATGCATCACGTAATATTATATGGCTTATGTGATTTCACCATATCTATCCACCCCAGAGAGTTTCAACACCTTTATATTATTATCATGACTTCATCATGTTATCCATTGAAACATATTTTATTCTATGATTATGATTGATTATAAGATTACTCCATCTCAAAAATATTTTCTTCAACCATTTGACACATTTATGTGGTCATGAGATTCCATTCACTACATATGATTTCTTGATTTAGAGTGATTGTAATAATTACCCATAATATCAACTGAATTATTATTCATGTGATTTTTAAGACATCATCCAGTGAACTTATTATTCTTATACAATCAATTGATCTCATTTAATTCATACAATTGTGATATCCCCTGTACATCATGTGATCACATAATTTCAAAATTTTAAGAGACCATTTAATAATTTTAGAATTTCATTATCCATGTCATCCTTTAGTAATTACATGATCTTTGTGATCGTTTATTACTTACGCACACCATATGATCCTTTATAGATTATATGATCTGTGTTATCCTTTATCACCTAAATTCTCAGCATCATCCATTAGGGATTATGTGGAAACTCTTCTTCTTATCCGAATTATCCTAAAAATAGAAAAATTCACACCTCCCTTGACATTTATTCTTTTTCAACAACATACATCCTTTTCATTAAACCCAAAAAACCCAAAAACACCAACATGATGACTTTTTAGCAACATTTTAAATATGAATGCTTCCATATTATTCTACGTGATCTTACATGAATATTAAACATACAAAAACAATTAACCATGGATAAATAAAAATGTATAATCAATAAAAATATATGATCCTGAGATTTTATAATAGTATAGCCATTATGAAAAATATGGATTTTCGTAGGTTTTATGTGTACCACATTGAATCACGTACAACTCGTGTTTTAGCTCTCACCCCATCCAATGTAATGAAATCCTTAATAGTTTATTTCCATGTCTATATGTGATATACATCAAATTTCATTCTACTTATTATACAACTATTTTCAAAAATGGGTGAGGAGTCCTCATGAATGGGGGGCTTAAATAATAAATATCACTCATGGATGTGTAGGGTCTTATACATATAATGATGAAAATGGTTGTTATGAAGATCGTCAATTAATAATTAATTATTGAAAATATCATATTGAAACAATTAAATAAATAAAAAACCAATTCATACATAAGTATTTCTACGCTCATGATCTATAGGCATGCATTGAACTCATAAAATAAAATAAAATTTACAATTACTACTTCTTGAGAGAATTATTTATGAAATAAAAAAAATATTCTAATTTTAATTAAAATTTTAATTTTTCTAAGTTTCTAAAAAAAATATATAATTTTAATTATTTTAAAATTATTATTTTGTATTATTTAAAAAAAAATTGGGATTCATGGTAATTTAACACCCCCCATAGGGGACCTAGGTACTATACAGCTATGGGTGCTATCCACATTCAGATACTATTCCCCCATGAAATATTGTTTGACCATGGAGTATTGTTCACCAAGATATATATATATATATAATATTTTTTCTTTGTGTTAATTTGAATCTATATATGACATGGAAGACCCAAAAGTTTAAAAATATTCTACCATGAATTTCCTCTAAAATTTCCCCCAACACCCAGATTAAGATTCACCTAGATTAATGGTAACCAATGCTTACTATTCATATGTATTAGTATATACTAATTTTAATAATTATTTTTCTTGAAAAGTGTTATAATGATCTTTAGATGGACATAACTACACCATCCGACTTTATATCAAAGTTTCATTAGTATCTTTGGGCCAATATTGATAACCACAACTCTAATTAATTCAAATTTAGTTCTAATTTGGCTTCATAAATCACATGATGGCTCAAATTCCTCTTGTTGGTACCAGAAATGTGGATACTATTTGTGAAGCATCAAAATTAAAAATTACTTATCACTAGATAAACATAAAAATGTATTCCTTAGTGATGAAATCTAAATTAATATCCCAAGGATCTTGTCTGAATTAAATTAAACAAAAAAAATAGAAATTAGAACTGTGAATCATCATATTTTTATCTAATGTGCATCCAATTTCTTCTTGATATCACTTATAAAACAAAAAAAATACAAAGGCTTATTGATCATCCACAAAGACTAAAAAATATTACCCAATCACTGATATTCATAGTCTTGGTTTTGGAGTGGATAAACAAAATTCCTCTCAATTACATCATTGTTTTGGGAACACTGCTACTACGATCTAGGAATCCATTCTCTCACTGAGATTCCATGAACCCAATTTTCTCATTCTTGGAATGGTGATATAGGATTTAGTGTCTCTCAAAATCCTAGGTTTAATATTCCTATATCTATTGAGCTTCTCCCATATTATATAGGAAGGTAAAAGTTTCGGAAATTTCAATTTATCCTCCAAACATGAATAATATTAAAAATATTCACAAAAATGTCACAAATGACACTAAAACATATCGTAAATGTAGTGATTATTTTATCATGTAAATTTGAAAATAAAATATATGTTACCGGATAAAATTTGAACCATTATCTTAGGTAATTACTCATAATAAATTTAAATAATATTTTAATAATAATACTCATTTGTTAAATATTTGTTTCGTATTAACATAATTACTTAGGAATAAATTCAACCCCCATTATTCTAAAATCAAATAAAAATAATATATTTATTTATTGTGATCGATTAAACTCAAAGATATATTACCCACCTCCATGGGTCCCACAATATCCAAAACTATAATTCATTAGAATTTCTAAATATTTTGAGTATATGTTGTGTGTAAACCTCTAGAGAATTATCTTAATAGTTTTCAGTGATACTCATATACAAGGATTAGAGTCATGTAATCAATTAAGGCCCCTAAAGAGATATTATTTAGTCTTAACACCAAAAACCTACAATAAATGTATTTTTTTTAATATAATCGATTTCTATAATGATGTATCATACTGTTGGATAGATACTTACTTTCATTATACATTATTTAATTATTTTTTTTATGATCTTATTTGATATAATTTCATTATTCTATCACGTACATGGATTTAATAATGTTATTACCATCCTTGTCAATTAGTCCCTAGATATCTCTACCATTCAGAATTCAAAAATATTTTCTTCATAATTAAATTAATTGCATACCCCCAATGATGTACACAACGAAAGATACTTATCCACAACATAAAAATTATGGTTTTAATATTAGAAAATGTGTGTAATATAATGGTACACTTTAATAATGACCAAAAGTCAAGATTACAATACAAATTATCATAATTACAAACAACCAATGACATTTAAAAGAAGTTGTGTTACAATTAGTGTTTTAGTCTTTATGACCTTATCTACTTTAGATCAAAATGAATGAATATCATGAGAATAGATTTAAATTATTCTGAGATCCTTGAACCTAATAGTTATACATAAATTTTTCCTATTATTATTATGTATCAAGACTATAGGATATATGTTTAAAATTATTCTCATAGAATCCCAAGGTTCTCATTATAGTTGGTAACTCCTATAACCAATTGATATGAAAAATAATATATAGACATTACCATGTAAATAGTTGATAAATAAATAAAAAATATTATGAAAATAAAATTTCATGCATAAATATATATATATATATATATCATATGGTAATAAAAAAGTATTGTTCATATCCGCTCCTTTGAACCAACATTAACAACATAAAACTCTCAAAAGACTAAGAGGAAATATTTCCTAACATAATGATGAATTGAACCACATCTTGAATGTTTTATTTTCTCAGCCTAGTATCAAAAATCACCACAATATGTATACTAACTAAAATTGAAGACACAATAAATTATGTAATAAATCAAACTAAAATATACATTAAAACATGAATAAGATTATTATAAAGTAAAACGTATTTATTAATGTATTCCATCATCTAAAATAATCTTCTTTCAATTATGGGGTATCTTCTAGATTGTATGCTCATATTGTGGACTATTATTGACTAACAACCTTAACCCATCACCAATATCCAATATATTTAACCAATATTCATTAATATAACCACTACTATGGTTGTATAAGTTATATGAAAATTGATATCATTGTCATATATCTATTCAAATAATAGAGGAAAAATTATTTCTCATTTCGTTTAATGAATATTGAGGATGGAGTATTTTCTACATATAACCTACAGTGTCTGACTATCAACTTATCTATCTTTTAGGTCTTGGATTTTCAACTTTATCCATTGCATTTAAGAATATTTTCTTGGTCATGTAAAATAATTATAGCCTGAAAATTATCCCAATTTCATATCAATTAAAAAATAAAATAATATATTATGCCAGGTATTGGTCTATGAGTATTTTTACAATGAAAAATAAAAAAAGTCGTGTTGTTTTAACGGGATTGAATTATATAGTGTTACATACTAAGATCATAAAAAATCCCTTACAACCAAAGTATTTTAATCTCGACATATTTTCCATGATATGGATTATAAATATATTCTTAGTTACCATAAATAATTAAAAAGTTATAATATAATCGTAAAACATTAAACCGATGTATTTATTTATTTCTATAGGTCATGTATCATACATCCAAAAAATTATAATAAAAATTATGAAAACCCCATTGATCATGATAATATGATCACCTGTATGAATCAGGATATCATCTATTATTTCCCAAAAAAAATATTTATATCTCAAAATTCTATTTAGATGGTCAATCATTGAAAATTGTTTCAAAATTCTAAAATAAAAATAAATAAAAAATTATTTTACAATATGAACCATTTTATTTTTATCTACAAGGGAAATTGAGAAAAAGTAACACCACACAAGTCCAAAATGGGCTCCAAAAAACATGAATATATGATTTTATAAATTTGTATACGATCACCCTGTGTGATATTAGGATTTAATTGTAGCACAATCATTTTAGGGGTAAAATATTTCCTCCAGAACCAATATATATCATTGAACCACTAGTTGGTGTTTAAATAGTGTGGATAATATAGGTAAAATATTTTAAATTTCTTGGATTATTTCATTTTAATGTGATTTATAATAATTCATTCAATCACACCTCTAAATTGTAAATGGTGTAAAAATTAGTAATTGAAAAAAAATCTATCAGGATCTGAACATTTATTTTTTTATAAATAACTCAGCATAATTTTTATAAATAAAAATTATATTATATTTCATTCATATATTGATTATGTTAAATATAAAATAGAAATAAATATATGATACAATGTGACATAATGTTTTTGAAGAATATCTAATTAAGGAAATGGGGTTCCAACCAAACCATTGAATGTTCAAGAACATTACTAAATTTAGAAAATTAAAAAAATTACACATAATAACATCAATATAACTTTAGGAATAAAATAAAGAATAAATTCATTTATCCACCATTTTCCACTTATATAGGAATTTTATGATTCTATTTATTAAATCCAATGAGATAAAAATAAATTTTCACTCATTTATAAATACTTTCTAAACTAGGTAGTCCTTTGAGATAAAAATATATTGAAATTTTTTTATCATGGAAATATATTCAAGTGAGGACTTCAAATTCATCCTCACATGATAATATTTTTAAAAAAACCTTTTACCTCCCTTGGATCCAAAATTCAGACAAAGTAATCCCCACACCTAAAAAATATTTTAAACCAAAACATAACTATTTCATAAATGTTTCTATTGGAAATTATTTAAATAATGTAGATAGTATTGGTACATAATATTTCAATGTGCAGAATCCCCAAGATAAAATTTTATTAGTATGTTACATTTTACAGTGAGGTATTTTTTTTAAATATATACCTATAAAATATGGTCAAATTATAAATTTTTTTATGATGTGATGTTTCAAGAAAAATAGATTTTATATAATAGAGATTGAATATATTTTTATTAAAGATTACACTATGTCATAATACAGTGGACCATGATGTGTCCTTTTGAATCACCGTGAATTATAAAGTCTATATTCATGGTAGAAATATGTTTCCTAGAGAAAATACCTAGAGGTTAATGAAAATGTTACCATGACATGGTGAAAATCATGATATATGGTCAAACTTGGAGATGGTTATGATTCATAGTGAAAAACCTAACAGTGTTTGTTTCATATGAAAATAAAAACGGGGAGCTGGATTAATCTATACCATGTCCTTAGTAATTTCAAGGGATACATTTTCTTGAATTTTTATTTTGGTAAATATACCATAAGGAAAAAATAAATTTATAAATGAATTATTTCTTTAAAATAGAAAACCTTAAATTTTCATAACTATGAAGAATGTAATTTATTTGAGAATAATTATAGACTGATAGTGACCACGATAATGAATTTTTTTAATGGAAAACACATCACAGAGGATTGAGGAATAGAAATCCAAAAGTTTTTAAGAACTAGATAATTCTATCATTTTTAATTCCATGGTAAAGGTTTTAAATATCAATAATCTATATGAACCAAAATAATTATACTAAGGTATTTCACCACTACGTAATGTATTTTTTATAATATAAATATGACTATTTTTAATTAAAAAATTGAAGAGACATGTCTTTTTATAATGATTTTAATCCATTAAAAATTAATTTATTTATTGTTCAATGTTTTTATTACACATCACATTCATTAGATGCTGTTATTAGAAGTTTAAACCAAAGTAAATATTACAATAATAAATACCCACCTCTATTTAGATATTGGAGACCATTATTAAAAATCTGTAGTTCATTTTCTATGTTTTATTTACAATTTTTTTCTCTATTTAATATTATTAATTAATCATTGAATATTTTTTAAGTGTAAAACCCAATTTTAGATTTTTAAATGATTATATCATGATTTTTTTGTGATATGTGTACTATATTTTCATGGATCTACTGTATGAAGTCGTTTGTGGTTAGTATTATTGATGTAATGGGAAAAGGTTTGGTAGTGATACTTACCTAAACATTTATAGTCAATTTTTGGTGCATAGAAGTTATTAGTATACCAATGTATCACTATGAATATAGTCCTGATTTGTTTCCATTGGTGATTAACCAAGTAAAATCATAACATTGATACATTTATGTTCTTTATTTGGTTGTTTTATAAATATTATTAGTTTTTAATGGTTCAAAATATTATTTCTTATATAAGAATAAGATTGAATTCAATTTCAGGAGATAATTGATTATATAATTCAACATTCTATTAAAGTGGGTTTGGGTTTCTGGTCGTAACATGTGGTGCTCGAGAGATACAGTTAATTCATTTTGAATATATCCTAGTGGAAGTATTGACATGAATACCACTCTTTATGTGATATAAGATTCCCTTTTTGAAGTTAGATATAATAAAATTTTGAGAAACATTATTGAGATCACATAAAAAAATCTATTAGAATTAATGTTTTCTCTTCTATAGTGAATTTATTTCCTATCAACAATCCAAAATATATTTCCCTGAATCGAGAAAACAAAATGTTAATTAGTTATAATTAAAAGGTCCCAATATACCTATATAAGTGACTATAAAATAAAATTTACATGAATGTTATGAGTGCCATATATTTTAAGTCTATTTGGGATATATTATACTTTGTTTTCCCAAAATACAAAAAGTTTATTGAAGCGATGTTATATGAAATTTTAAATAGGTATGATGGTTTCAAGATATACTTGAATGAAAAAAGTATGGTTTATTAAAACAAATCATTGATGTTTTTGGATATAATTGTAGACATGGTAATGAAATAAGGGATATGGATATAGTGAAAATAAAATATAAATATTTATACATCTTTACAATCCAAAGGCTCTAGTGATATATAAAGAAAACATGAAAGGGATTTTAATTTATGAATAACAAAGTAGATAGGTTTCTTATAAGATTTATGTAAATTCATCAGTGATATCCAGTTATTCATCAAAGGAGATGGAATTGAATTCCATTGAATACCATGACATCAAAGAAAGTTGAGAACATGAAGAAGGTTTATGTTATGAATTTATATCAACTTTTGAATATATGTTTTTATAATGTAAATGATTTATTGAAGGAAAGAGTGGATTGTTATTATTTAATAATTAAAAGATTAGACACATTTATTCCATGATTATGAGGAATTTTTATTATGACACTGAAGTTTATTACCCAAAAACATTCCTATGATTATTTTCCTATAAATAAATATCAATAATAGAAGCATCACTTAGGGAAATATTAGTTCAAAAAGGGGATAATAATGATATATTTTTTTTGATATAAGATGAAATTTATTTTAAATCATATTTTTTAGATTTTATTTGTGGTGACAGTGGATAAATAATAATTTTAAATTGGTGTAGAAAATCAGAAAAAATGTGTTTTTAATCATTGTTTGAAAATATAATATGAACCAAATGAGTTGGATACTAAAAACGAAAAAGACGTGTAAAATATATGTCTTGTTAAAGAAATATCCATAATATATTGGCCAATATAAAGCATAAAAAACTCATATAGACAATATAAGAAAAATAAAAAATAGAAAATATTCATTTTAAATAGAAATGTAAGAATAAGAAAAGTTAATCAAATAATTAAATGCCTTTATTGATGAATGTGGAAAGGGAATTTAATCAGTTGAAGAACATATAGCTTATTTAATGAATTTTTTTTTATTTATATATAAAATATAGGGTCTTCAAGATGGAAATGTATTTTTGAAAATTATCCCACTAAGAGTTGAGATAAAGTGATAAAGTTGAACGTGTGTTGACACAAAGTGAAAATTATATTTTAATTTGAAGTAATAAAATTTATATATGTAAAAATGAATTCTAATCAAATAATGATGAAAATGATTGTGGATAATTCCTAACCATAAATGGTAAATTAAAAAAATTTATTCAGATGCTATTGATATTTAGATTTGTAATGCCCTAGACCAGGAACACACCACTAGTTTAAGATAGGGGTTCCCTTACCTCAGAAAAGTCCTCATATGCCATAGTCTTTCATCTTGTGGTTGGATTCTAAAACAAATAATAGGGAAACCGTACTAATATTATTTGAAAATATAATAACAGATAAAATATGAGTGAATCATATAATATAATATAAATAAAAAGTAGTTAATGTGAATTGTTAACTATAAAAAATGTATAATTATCAACAAGGGAAAAATGGAATGAACCCATTCTCACCATAAAATCATATAACTAGAGATCAGTCCCTAGTCTAATCATGTTTCATATAAACCAAAAAAAATATTATTGGATATATGTTTATAACACTTGAGCCCCATTATTTTCATATTTCCCCAGTTTATCTAGTTACTATATCAAAAATTCCTTTATAACCTATTACCAAATGGTGAATCAAATGGGTCAACATTTCCACTACGGTGATTGTGCATGGTGTGATAAATATTCTAACTAGAGATCCAGTAATGGAGTTCCTCATATATATAATTAAAAGTAGTGTATATATTTATAGGATAATAAACAATATTCTCACAACAATCACATGAAAATATCTTATACCAACTAGGCCACCATGAAATCAACATTGACAAAGAAATAATATTGGTTCAATTCATTATAAAATATCATTGTATAATAATTGGATACCATATAAGTAAATAATTTAGATATTCTCTTACATGCTCTAAAAAGACACACTCATTTAATGTGAGGATCCATAGATAAATTCTATTTTGACACAACATGGATAAATGGAATGTAGAACAAAGAAAAACATGATTCCCTTGATTTAACAAGCCCTCGTAATGTATCATAGATTTTGAAGAATAAGTACATCATCAGTTTAACTCATCACCACAATATCAATCTCTTTAGTTTGTAACCACATTTACACTACCCTAACATAGTGATAACACAAAAAAAGTATGGCATAGAACCTCTATCCTAGCCCTTAAAATTCCACGTATCCATAGATAGTTCTCCATTATAGGTTATTATAAGAGAAACTCAAACCTCATTGGTCTTGAACAGCCTCCCTATATAGATAAATTTCACATGATCTATAGTAATGTATAAAAATGTGGTTGTCCCATAGTCCACAACATATAACCCATATATGAGATCATCCCACTCGTCAACCATGATTATAAAGACTCTCTATTCCCCTCGTAGGCTACACCCTATCCCTTCTGTTCATTAGGTACATCAACCACACTACAAATAACACTAGTACTAAAATAGTTCCTAGAACCCCCCCCCCTTAATTTTATCCATATGAATCATAGGATTCATTCAACATTTTATGATACAATAAGTCCACACCTAAACCAAGTTATTTTACCCACACCTCACTTTAGTTAAACCAGTGGTAACATAAATCATTGACTATACATTTTATGCCCTCTATATACCTAATATTTAGGAATTTTTATAAATAAAAATAATAATCCATGTCCAAAAAATCCAATTGTCCTACTCAATATTGGAATTCATCAACCATCATAATAGAAAAACACATTTTTTAGGGTTGACAAGTAACTCACACCCAACCATCACATTATCTAACCTATGATTCAAGCCCTACTAATTCAACCCCAACCAAAACAAAAATTATCTATATCCCACAAAAAATAATAATTTCTCTAATCCATGGAATAGCTACAAATTTAACAATGAATCACCTTTATAATTGGTTTCAAGCCATATAAAATTACAAATAACACTTCGTAATGAGACACCTTGTTCTTAAACTTACATGAAACATGACATTATTTTACAACCAGTAGGAAGATCCAAAACTAACCTACCATGTCTTAACACCCATAATTTTAGAGTTTATTACATCACCCAATAACCTTTCAAGGTCTAATATGTATAACTAAAGGTATCACCCCTTTATGGATTCCCAATTGAGAATCTTTGATGTCACCAAACCATGTATAAAGGGTCAAATCTAATTGATGTATCCCCTAGAATATCCTTTTAAAAAATTTAGAACCTATAAATAGAATTTATAATATTCCCAATTCCAACCCCAATAAATAACAAACATAAAAAATTAATACACATAACATATTGTGTAATATCATAGTAAAAAACCGAACTCAAGGTCATAAGAGTTAACTCAAAAGATATCACCGATCAATTCATTATTGTTCACTTAAAATTGATTAATCATTCAAATATTCCCTTGAATGTAATTAAAAATAAATAGTTGAAAAATACATGTAATATAAATAGGGATAATATGGATTATCTTAGACACACTAAGTTAAGTCTCATTATTCCGATTCATATCGATTCATTGAGAGATAACCCTTTGATATCCTTTGGAAGGGGGAGAGGTAGAGATTAAAATATGTGATATATGGGGACCATTGTTTTGGGATGAGTGGGTCCAATGAGGGGGGTATTTTGAAAATTAATTAATTACAACTACAAATTTAATGGCCCACCCATACATGCACTAGGTACTTGGTTGGAGGTCATGGGGTACTAGGTGGTCTTCCATAGACTACCCTAATATGGGGGGCCTTCCTTGGATACCTGTTGGGTCAGTTACATAAGTTATATAGCCTTTCACCCTTCTTATATATTCTTGATACCCTCTAGAACCACCTGAAATCAATAACAAGCATAAAAAACCTCCTAGTTTTGTGTCAAATCTCTTAATTCTTATCCAAATCCAAATTCACAAATCACCACTTTCAAGAGACTAGATAAAATTTCACATAAATCTAACAACCCATAATAATGTTAAACATTAATAACTACCCAATATAGGGTTCTTTGTCACTTAGATGCATCTTTGGAGTTTCCCTTAAAAACAAGAATCTATCACAATTTGATGAACCATTCATTTTATTTTCTGAAATGGATATTTCTCTACCCAACATGTTCTCATTTTAGCCACACTATAATCATAAAAAAACTCCTTAATTAGTCACGAATATGAATTTGTAAAGACCAGTAAATTTCAAGGGAAATTTTTTCTTAATTTTCTTTGGAATTCTATGAGTACGCAGTTTCTAACGGCGCCTGATTCTGAGTCCCGGTGTGTCCGGAATAATTTTCCCAAGATTATCTTGGGTATGTTCAGTGAACGGATGAGCGAGTTTTTATATCTTTTGATCTGGTGCTCAGAATTGAAATCTGAGGGCACTGATTAAAACCGCAGCGCCAATAATTGCTTAGGAACACCTTTCCCGAAGGTGCGTTTTCTCAGGAGGAATTGTTAAAAAATGTGAAGAATAAAAATATAGTTGCTTTACAATTATATTTTTATTATAACTCTAGTGGTTTAAGTGTTAAGGGAAAGAAAGTTGTGAGCAAGTTGGGGTGGGGCCCACATGAGCCCCCACCTCCTTCAATTTCCCTAACACCCCATTAAACCCCCCTCTAGAAATTAATTTTATAACTCTTCCACTCTTCCACATTAATTCACGCCAATTCAACGCCAAATTAATTTTACAACACAAGTTAATTAATTTGGTGAATTCATTTTGAATTTTAAAAATGTTGGCATGTGTGACTAAAATAAGACAAAGTCTTATTTTATTTTTGGGGTTGATTCGTTGTGTGCAGTCTGGGGAGAGAATAAAAAAAGTCTCGAAGAACATCTCCTTCCTCGTAGAAGAACGTGAAGAACACCGACACGCCTTTCGATCTTCTTTCTGCGTCAAAGAAAGTGGGATGCTAAATCCTTTATCGGGCGCGCACCGATGACGTATACGAATCCTCATTCCACGATGCCGTCTTCTGCGACACTGTTTTCCCGCGACGATCATCGTTTGAAAACTCCTCGAGGTAGGGGTTTGATTTAATGTTCGTGAATAATTTTGGAATCCATCATTAAACCTTTAGCCACTTGTTATCGATTTAACGGGAGGGGTCCGGACCGCACAAACACGGTCGACCCTCCTCCCCCTGTTTGTTGTACTCGTTGTGGCTTGAACGAGGGTGGGGCGGTGCTGATTCACCGCGTGGGAACGAAAAGAGCTATGGAGGTGGTGCGTGGTGTCGTCGCACCGCGCCGAAGAACTCGAGGGATTGTCGCGGCCGAAGCGGGCTGCGATGGAGGGGCGCGGCACTGACGTGACGCGCCGGTCGAAGAAGGGCCTCAGCCTAAGGCCAAGGCGGTCACCAACAGGGGGCGACCGGAATCCCCGGCCACCGGAGCATCAAGAGCCGCGAACCTTTGGTCGTGGCGGAAAACCTGGAGGCGGCCAGATAAACAGGCGACCGGCGCTTCGTATGGACGAGACCGTGGGGTCCCACGGCGGTGGTCACCAGCATTCGGTGGCCAGACATGGCCGACCACTGGAGCTCCTGGAGGCGGGACCCCTCGCGGGTCCCGTGGCGGTTCACAAGGCCGGCCAAACGACCGACCGTTTTCTGAGAAAACAGGGGGGTGTAACCCCCGGAATCAATTAGGGAAGACCCCACTGGGTCCGTCGTTCCGTAAAAAAGGGGCAGCGCTCCTCCCTTACACCCGCTTGGTGGCGTGCCGATCCGCGGTCACCCGCGCCGGGCCAGACCGACCGCACCGGGCCGGACCACCCGCACTGGGATGGGCCGCCCGCATCGGGCCGGACCCCCGCGCCAGGCCGGGCCGCACCGGCTGGGCCGGGCCGGACCCGGACCCGGGTCGGTTCGACTTGGTTCGGACCGACCTATGGGGTTTTGGGGCCGGGTCGGTCTGGGCCCAAACCCCCCTAAAAACAGACAGATTCGTTCAAACGTCCATAATATGCGCTACGGACCTCCGATTGATGCATCGTACATTGCGATGCGATCCTTGGATCAAGACCGTTGTTTCGGTATATTACACTCAAGGTTTCGGAGAACTTTGGGTATGGTTGGGTTGGTTCGAACACGAAACCAACCGGTCCTTCGGAGCAGAAACCCTTATAACTTGAGCTCCGGACATCTGATTGACGTGTCGTCGACTTTGTTGGTTTCCTATTAGTGAGACGGTTCTTTTGGCTTACTCCACTCAAGGTTTGGACGCAGTTGCAGTACGATCGGGTTGGTTATGACTTAAAAACCAACCGGGCCCCTGGAACGAAAAAGCCAATAACTCTCAGACCGGGCGTCCGATTGACGCGCCGTCTGTCGCGTTGAGTTCCTTTTGGTGAGATGGAACTTTGGGATACATCAAATCTGGACTTCGTGTCAGTTGATGTATCGACCCCCCTTGGCTTGTGGAGAAGACCCTCCCGGAATGAGCATGATGTGTGCGGGAACCCTAGAGCTCGCTGCGACTGCTACGACGATGACGATTGTACTGGGATCCTCTGTGGGTTCGACGAGGACGACTACCGGACTGGGATCCTCCACGGGTTCGACGAGGACGACTACCGCACTGGGATCCTCTGTGGGTTCGACAAGGACGACTACCCGACTGGGATCCTCCGTGGGTTCGACGAGGATGACTACCGTACTGGGATCCTCTGTGAGTTTGACGAGGAAGACTACTGTACTGGGATCCTCCGTGGGTTCGACTACCATGATGGGATCCTCTGTGGGTTCGACAACGATGAATACTATACTTGGATCCTCCGTGGGTTCGGCAACGACGACTACTAAACATGGATCCTATGTGGGTTCGGCGGAGGAGATGATTTAGAGTCTACATCTAATCATCTCCACCCCTCTTCGTGAGTAGTATACCTGTGTGAGCTGAGTCTTGACTTTCAATCATTATCTTAGATGTGATTGACTTGATATCCTGTGTGGATTGGACTATACTTTCCTATGTGGACTGGGTCGTACTTTCCTATGTGGATTATGTTTTACTTTCCTAAGCGGAATGGATTGTACTTGAGCTTGTGAGTTGGAGCTGAACTGGATTTGATGACTTAGGTATATGTATGGTCATATACCTAAGTAGTGTTAGATGATACATCATGATTGTATATTTTATTTGTGGTTTATCCTTTGTGGATTCAGGGAGACATTCGGGGGTCTCGGGGTCCCTAATGAGTATCGTATACTCACCCCTGCACGGGCTTCGCCCGCACTACGCTGTGTTGGTTGTAGACGATGGACGTCTCTGATCGTGGTTGAGGCTTGTAGAGCTGGACGGTACCCGGAGGAGGATCTCACGACGAGACGGTGCCCAGAGGTGGATATCACGACGAGTCGGTACCCATAGGAGACGGACGGACGTGGAGTGTTGTACCTACCCTTTAGGTAGGAAGCCGAAGGATGATCCAGAAGCGGCTTATCACCTTTCAGCTGTTGTCATGGAGTTGTAATTTACTTTCAACTGTAGTTGTACCTTTCTTTTGGGCTTGTATTTCTGGCCCCTTGTACTTTTAGCACGTTTGTTTACTGCTTACTTGGTGTTTACATCATCTTGCGTACTCTATGGTGTTTGTTTACTTTATAAACGCAATGCCTTCCCTATTATCGGGATTTACGCCTTTGGTGCTATTCGCCAGCCTCTAGCCTATGGGAGGCGGGCTTGGGGTAGTCATGGCACGGGCCCCGAAGACGGGTCGTGATAGAATCATTTATCATTTATTCAATTTTCACATTTAAAATATCATCTTCACATATGTAATTACTTGTAAAAGTTTCATTGATAACCCTAATACCCAAATATTCAAAAAAAACTAATATAAAAAATCATGATCTTGAATATTCACCTAATACCCAATGATTTCACTCAAACAACATCACATAACTCATAATCTATATTTTTTCAATTTATCAAACTATAACTTCCTCAATCAATTTTTTCATGCATTGAAAAGATCAACCATGTAGGTGAATCACAAAATATTGGGTGGTTCTTAAATTAGAAGAAAATTATTTGGCCTCCATCACATTAACATTACCAAATTCATTATCTAAACTACTAATTTTGTGAATTTTTATCAATGAAATTTACTATCACCCCTAATTCAATGATCATGTAGTAACCATATTGTATTATTCTCTACACCATGGGTTTTTTCATTCCATAATAATGATTATACCCACACACATGATGCTTCATACAACAATGGTGTCCCAACACATGATCCTTCCTCATTAAAAATAAACACCCTTTACACATGAGCATTGGTTTTGTAACCCGTAATATCAAGATAAATAAATAATCACTTCATTGATGTGGCCAACCCTTGGTCACCAATTTCAACCAATGATGTTATATAACCTATTAGGGAATAATGACCATCACCCTTGGAATCATTGTATGCCTATCGCATCAGCCCCCTATGCCTGACTCACATTTTTCAAGTCAAAATAGTGAATCTAAAAATTCAACCCCTGGAAAACCTTATTCCTAAAAAAAGATATATTGAAAGCATCCAACATAGTAAACCCCATTATGTTATTAATAATATCATTTAATATCAAAAAAAATTATTCATGTAGTTCATAATACCACATTAAACACTTTTCATGAGTTCTAGTGAAAAACCGTTGTAATATTTCCCTTTAGGTCTTCTCTCGAGTTCTCATAATGTTTTCTACCCTCAATAGTATTAACTCACTAAACTTGACCATAAACGGTAACTATGATCCATTACAACCCATGATTATCATATGAAATAACACTTGAATTATCAATAAAATGGATCAAATTGTCTACATCCATCTCTACCTCTATGAGAATTTCACCAAGAGTTCTAATAACTCACAACATACACATTACAAGGGTAGTTTCACCAAGGCACTATACAATGTGATGTTTCTCAAGTGACTTATGAAAGAACATCAATAAATGAGGCCAATATATTCATTATATTTTAATGTATAGATGAACCATACATATACCAATGTTTCTTAAACCATTGAATCCATCTTTCTTGGTATTCAAATAATGTTTCACCATGTATGAAATATCATTTGATATTCATAAGGCCACCATATCTCTCATATTTTTTAATACTCAAATCCACGACTACATGTCTCACCCCCAAGGTCAACTTGGTATTCTATGTAAAAAATAGCATCCAACAGCCATACATTCTCTATTTTTCAAATTCCAACACATCCCACATAGGAAATAAACAATTCTTTTACCTCTAGCATACCCAAATTAAAGCTTAATCGTCATTCAGGACTCATTCCCATATATACTTGTATGGATTTAAAAATATAGGTTTCTAATCATATTCCTCTAGACAAACAATACAATAAACATCTAATACATACCAAAATATATAAAAATATCCTCACTTTTAAGGAAATTATAAATTACCAACTCACATATTGTTTATTACATTATTTTATCAATAATATCACTCACTAATAATCCCAAAAACAATACCCAATATGAATAACTATTACCTTGAATTTATACCACTCTATATTCACACACAATTTTGATGTTGAATCATATAAAGATCCAACCACTCAAGGGTATTTACACAAAAAAATGCCACTACTATCCCAACCACCGTAGGGTATAAAACCATCTCAAATGAATCATAACCACACTAACCATACCCTTAAAAACTAACGTCTCAAATCAATAGATGGGATCAAAAACTCAAGGAAATATCACATGCCAACACAACCCTCTTTAGGGTCTCCAATCAACCTGATCATTTCACAAAAAAAATATCATAGGTACACATCACAAATACCAACGATACTAGGAATACCACAACCCAAACCACCACCTATGTAGCTACTATCCTCCATGAGCATAACGACACATCCAATAAACTAAATAAATCATACAAACTGTAGTTTATAATATTATATAACAAATAAAATAGAAATAAGATAATTTTAAAATAATAAAATAGGTTTTTATCAAAATTTAATTTACCAAACCTCATTTATTAAAAAATTCCACTAAACGTTCCTTTTACATTCAAGAATATTTCATCAGATTTTCAACTTTTTTAAAAAAAACTTATAGGTAACTAGTCATGAACATGTCCTTCTAACCCTTAATTCCAAGTAAAATACTTTATCACACTTCAATTGTCACCCCAAGTTAAGAGAAAATCAATAAATAAAACTTTTAAACCTCAACATTAAACTCCAATAAAATACTTATTTATAATAAAAAATAAATTGACAATAATAATACACTCTTAGTAAATTATTATATATAATTATATATGTTTAATTCACACAATAGTTTTGTATGTCTCATTTTGTATCCACTCATATCACAAGCTACCATGTACCAAAATTGTAAGACTACAAAAACAATTCTCTAATTGCATATCATAACTCCCTATCATGGGAACCTGAACACTAGTCCAATCCAGAGATACCAAATGACCTCAAGAATGATTTCTCAGATGAAAGATATTTTCTAATAGAATTAAGAGTCTAGATCCAACAGTGGCGAGATTATAATATCTATATTATCACATGTAATAATTGAATAACCATAAGTGAATAATATAATATTAAAGTAGCTGAATGAATTTATTTTCAATAGAAAAACATAAATAGAACATATATATATATATATATTTCATAAATAAATGTACCAATGCTTAATATACAACCACACAATATGGGATCTACTATTTGTCTGGTCATGTACTTAATAAATTAGAATAAAAATATAAGTGAATACAAGATTAAAACATTTTAGTATTATCTCAATCCCATCTCTTAACCACATATAGTTACTCTAACAAGAACATAGGTAGAATGTGTAAAATAATAGTTACAACCAAGGGTTTTTATGTACACACAGGTGTCCACAAGGGGTGTGATAAATAATCTAAGTAAGACATTGAAAATGGGGTTCTCATATATTTCATAATATTCACTATCTAAATATATGAAAAAACAAAAAACCATCTCACATTAAAACATATTATGAAATTATGTGCTAAAAAACACCACAAAAAAATACCATGCCAAATGTGATCACCAATAAAGGGAAGGGGATCACCCCATATAGTGAATCCATCACCTAAATCACAAGAAGAATGAAAAACGTCAATGGAAGCTATTTGGGGGGGGGGAGTAACTAAGCCAACCTATCATGCATGAAGAAAAACCCATTTAGGATATAGTACTATGGACATGTCACATTTACACTAATCCAAATAGGTAATTTTAGAAGGAACTAATGTTATATAATTCCTCTTTAATATGTAAAAACACTATCTAATATTTGATATCATGGCAACATCCCACATAATGGAAGAAGATCCTAATGGTATAATAACACATCCAATCTCATAAACATGGGAAACCACAAATAATATATAGTTCCCATTCCTAAATCCCATCATATATAATGTATATTATGATGAATTAAATGAATTATCCAACCTCCAATAAAATATAAACTAACAACCACCTTATATGTGATGTTCAAAATTTATTACAACACAACATGAAATGACATCAGGGAAATCGAAAACTTCTTAAATCCCTCAATAAAACAAATTTTCATCATATGTCATAACTTAAGAAGAATGATAACCTAGGTGGTGTAATTATACACATAGATCGCAAGGTACCAAGGAAATATCCTCACTAACACTACACCAATATTGTCAAATAAAAATAATATCATGACACACAATCCCCATTCTAACCCTAAGCTAGACACAAACCCATGTATAATTCTCTACTATAGGATATTGTGTAAGAAACCCAAAAATTACCGATCCAATATAGAATCACTATAAGAAACTCCTTCCCATAATCTAAATATATAATAAAATATATGATGGAATCATATAACTCAACCCAAAGATCATTTATAATCTTGATACATGGATCACTCTCAGCCATTCCCACTCATTATACCTTTACATGATAACTACCCAATCCTATAGGTCATAGGATAATTACACTACATTACTTATACCCCTAGTATACCAATTTTACCCAAAAAACAACCCTCATGGTGCTCTATGTGATTCCTAGGCTTCTTTCAACACTTTACCTTACACTAAATCAATAATGTGACCATATAAATTTACCCACACCTCACTTTTAACTACCCATGTGTATTATAACCATTGAATAATCCTAGATAATTCTAATATATTCACAATATCTCATATTTCCTTGAAAACACAAAATATTACTCATGTTTACATGACCCAAAGGCTAAAGCCCTAATGGAAACCCATCAACTATCACTATAGTAAAAACCCATTATTAGAGCCAGAAGGTATTGGAACCCCGCTACCACACTTTCTAACCCATAAGTAAAATCCATATAAATCTATCTCAACTAAATAAGAAAACTATAAATGTACTTATCCATTAGATAATCACTACCTTCCTTAGAAGACATTTTATATCACCAATGCATCCTATAGATAAATTTTTTCATAGTATATAAAAATCATGGGACCACTACCACATGAGACCAATAATAATCATGCTTACCTAAACCTCCACAAAATATGTCAACCACTCAAAAAACCTTAAAAAAACAAAGCCTAACGATAATATTACTTGAGTTAATTTTATTATACAAGACCCTTCTAGGGACCAAGACACTTAGTCCATGGTCACCATACCTGGTATAATAAATTCCATGAATCACTAAACCCACAAAAACATGGATATAATGACCAATATTCTCGTAGGTATCCCTAATATAACTAAATACACAATTTTGAACCTATTAGGTCTTTCTAATATTTGAAAATCACAAACCCCCAAGAACAGACATA
Source organism: Viscum album (assembly GCA_963277665.1). Lineage (NCBI taxonomy): Eukaryota > Viridiplantae > Streptophyta > Magnoliopsida > Santalales > Viscaceae > Viscum > Viscum album. The sequence goes on from OY728128.1 coordinate 662,119,825, forward strand.
CATGAAAAAGTAATTACCAAAACAAATAAAGTTTTATAAATGTAACCAACCTCCTTAATGTAATAAGAGTCTACTCATTAGTTATTGAAACCCTGTTAAGTATAATTCACCTAAAATTAAAAAAATTTATAAATAATCTATACAAAAGATTTACTTTGAAACACCAGTGAAAAATATGTAACACTGATGGGGGTTCTAGAAACTAAAATACCCCAAATAATATAATCCACATTCTTTATAAAATATTTTAATTGACTAATATATAGTATTAAAAGATCCTTTTGAGGGGGGGGGTGATTGTAGAATTTGTGGGAGAAGGTTGTTGGGTTGATCATCCCCAAGGGGGAGGGATTTTTAATTAAAAATATTAATTATTTGAAAACTAATATTTAACATATCCCAAATATATCCAATGGGTACTTGTTCAATGTTCAAAAATAATTTTACAGGCCCCTAGCGGCCACCCTTTATTTTCAAGATTAATTAGATATCAGGTTGGTATACTACTTAAGGACTTGGTTTTTCCACCAACACCAATACCTATTCCCAACAACTCAGGTCACCACCCAAATACTCAAACACATTTTAGAGAAACTCCTTGAAATTTTAAAACTCTAAAAATTTATATCTAATTCCAATTATAAAATCACCCCCTCTTATTGGAATCCAAATTCAAATTTCCCTTAATTTACCATCAAATAATTTCATAAATCATTAATAGAGTAGAAGTAACAAAATATTCCCCCTTAATATTTTTTTAATTTCATTGAAACTTAAATTAACCAATTATATATTATATGAAAGAGAATATATATATATATAAATGGAGAGGCACCATGATGTAAAAAAAAGGACTATAATAATATATCCTACACTTAAATATACAATTCCCTTTTATATATATTTTTTATCACTCTAATATTTTTCATAAATTATTTTATTATATGTTATGATGTAATGTTAAGTCTCATAGTAATCCATGGAGAATAGAAACGAGAAAAATGAGTTCACGTCCATTTGGAAATATATTTTCCCCATCACAAGAAGAGAAATAATACAAAAATACTAATACTAAAATGAATGAAAAGGTATCCATAAGTTTATCTACAAAACTTATAATATCATAGAATGAAAAGAAAAATAAATTAATTTAAATTATATCTTTAATTATAATAAATTTAAAGAAAAATAAATATATGTCTATTCTTTGTAGTAGGTGTTCATCCCACATTCTCATGAACATCAACATTTCAATGATTATAGAAGGCCTTGTAAAAATAATTGTTTTCAAAATGGCTGTTCTTTAAAATTAAAATTTATTGGAAAAAACACATATTTGATATCAACTACAAACATATGATTACTCTATATGGATATACATTAACATATTCTCTTAAGAATAAGTTAACTATGTGACTCAGGACTCAATCATATATTTAATCAGAAGGTATATCAAATGAAAGTATGTGATAAAAATTCTCTAATTAAAGGATGGAAAATAAATATAATTTCTTATAAATTAAATAAATAAGGAAACAATTTTATTATACATGTGTAAGAGAATACTAAATTATAGAATTAAGGGAGTGAATTTATAGATTAAAAAATTGTGAAAAATATTTCCTAGATAATATTTTTCATTAATCAATAAAACTAGATTTGGGAAATAGAAAATACATGTGATTATTTTGTGATAGGGAATATATTGATAAATATTAATAGGAAAAAGAAGTTTATGAGGTCAAATTTATAAGATTTAGTTTGCACTGATATTTCTGGTCCAGTTAAACATCCCAAAATTCGTAAATAATATAACTTTATATTATTTTATAGGGATAATCCTATAAATATATGAATTATGTACATAAAGACAAAAAAATAGGGTCAAAGAATGTAACAAAAGTTTTAATAGGAAATCTATGAATGAAGTAGTAAGATCAACCAAAAGTCTTTGTTCGAAAAATTTATTTTTTTTATTTTATTTTTGGGGAAAACTATATAGTGAAGAAGGTAATTAAAAATCATGATTAAAATTGTATAACATTACAAAAAATGAATTTGATAAATAGATAAATTAAATGAATAAAAATATGGAAAAATATTGTTACATAAATTGGGATATGAAACAAAATGAGATGTGTAGTGGGAGTAGTATATTACACTCAAAATATATCTTTGTTAAGTCTTAAAGACTATTAAACTCATTATGAAATGTATCATTAAAGAAAAAAGACCTTGAAATACTTTAAATAATTTGGATTTATTTTCATATATCTATAATATAAAAACGAAACTATGAAAAATATAGTGATATGGCTAACGAAAGAGTTTTACAAGAGTAATAAGCCAGAAATAATGTGTAAAAAAATTCAAAAAGTGTATCAATAAGTTCATGGAGAGTAAAACTTTCAAGGTGATTTTGGAAAATAGGTGATAAATAGGGTAATTTATACATAAAATATATCCTTATAAAAGAGGATGGAGTTAATAAAAATTCTTGATGTATTCATACTCTAATTAATGATATTGATTCTTTCATAGAATCAGAGGAATAAGTTTTTTGATATGAGAGTAGATCATAAAATCAATTGATAAGGATGATAGTTAAAGTCAATAAATCATATAACATTGAAGATTAATTTTCTAAAACAAACATTCATCATTATTACTATTGATAACACAACTCTACTATCACATGTAGATATGGTAAGATTTGAAAAATTTAAAAAGGATGAATCAATATTTAAATCAATTAATTAAGAAACTGATCAAATTGAGAAAAATATGATGTGAAAACTTATGAAAATGAAATATAATTACACATTCATGGTAATAGAGTTAGTGTCCAAAAATAAATACCAATCACTCTTAGGTAGAGTGGAATACAAATATAAACACTAATGCACTCAGGAACACCAAGGTTAATGCCTCATCCCTCCCTATAAGGAATACAAGAGACCCAAATGACCTATTTTATTACATAAAATGGACTGAAGTCCCATTTTTTTCTAAATCATTATGTTTTAGATGAGTATGTCTTGATAGCCTTTCAAATATATGGCCAAAAGGTCCAAATAAGGACTTACAGTTTATTGAATGCATGTGAAAATAATATTTTCGGTAGAATTGATATGAGAGGAAGTGTAAATTGAATGATTTATGGGTTAAAAAATTATATTTAATGATTAAGAGATTTATTATCTAAAAAATTATTTCTATAGATTAAAATAATCACCAAATGTATTTTATGATGAAAAATACTTTTATTTAAAGTAGTTGGAACTCAAAATCTAAGGTGTTGATGAAAATATCTATGTGAATTCATTAATAGATAATTATTTTGTGATACCCTTATATATTAATGATGTCCTCTATAGTGAAATAAAGCTACAATTCAAAACTTTTTTCACTAATTTGATAATATCAGAGTTGGAGATACAATTGATTTTTATTCCATTTTTATTAAATTTTTCCTCAAAATAATTATAAAATAAAATAAACATGTTTATTTCTAAGATAATTTATGTAAATTAGTTGATGAAAAATCCTAAAATAAATTTTTTTGAAATCAGGTTTTAACTCCAACTATGGTTGTGAATAAACTCAATAAAATTAATAATGGTAATTTTTTGATCAAAATTTATATCATGTAATGATTTGAAGTTTATCTTATATGATAGTAATATGATTAGACATAGTTTTTTTAATTTTTTAGCTATGTTGTTTTGAGGTTACTTAAAAAATATAACATATAACTTCTTTGAAATTAATCGTGATGTATGTTTAAGGTTCACTTGATTAATGTTTTCTACATGATATAAAGAAATATTAAGATTTATTGAAATCTTAAAATGTTTTCCATCTTAATGATTTTTTTGAATAAAAATCCACCAAGATAAGTTCATTTATTATTTGAAATAAATGTATTTTCTATATTAACAAAAAATAAGAAAGTGTATTACTCATAATAATGAAGTTATATTATATTTTAGTTACTGATTCGTTAACAAAATGGATATAAATTATGAAAAAAATTAAATTATCTTAGTGAATAGGTTCAACTGACTATAGTGATTTTATTAAATACTTTTATCAATAAAATTATCATAATTATAAGTAAATTCTCACATATTTAATGTTTAGTTGTATTTTGGATATTAATGTAATATAATTTTCTAAAATATAAATTTTATAGTTATTATTATTATAATTCATTTAAATCAAAATGTATATATCTATTTATTTATTTTTGTTTATTAATATCTTGAGTGGTTAAATGGATTTTTTTTCATTTTTTTATGATTAATCCCTTACAATAATATCTATATAAGATTTATTCTCACATATAAGCACTATATAGATGTAATATGGAAAAAACACATGTCATATTATTAAAATTCCACTAGATGTATTATATGTTAAATTAAATACAATAAGTCTACTTTGAAATATTAAATGAGAAATTATACATGCATTAAATGACTAGATCCACATCATAAAGTAAAACTAGAAGAGTTTATGATTCCAGATAATTAAATTTGTGATTCAAGATTCTATAATGAATAACTATAGATGATGGAATATGTGATTCTTAATGATGGAGAATATGGGAAAGAAATAAAAATTTTGGAATATAAATCAAAATAGATTCTATTGATACTAATGTTAAGATATGTAATAATTAACCATTATAGAAGACTAAATCCATAATATATAGAGTTGTGTTGGAGTTTCTATAGGATGTATGAGATTAACCAAATAATTATAAAGGGTATGCATTATTAAATTGAAATTATTTATCATTAAATCAAACATATATAAGACTAAATCACTCTCCACACTCAATATATATGGTTTTTCACTAAGATAATTACATATAAGTTACAAAAAATTGACTAATTTGTAAAAAGAATATGAAAATCAATTTAACAAGTTCTAAAGAAGGGTTTCTAAACCATTAAAGGTCATGAATGATATCTAAAACATAAGCTCAAACAACTGTCAAAATTAGTTTGAATCATAACATATGGCTTATGGATATTCATGAAGATTATTTTCATAGAAATATGATTTTGTTTTTGTACATGTGAAATGCTTGAAGTTAAACATAAAATGTAGAATAATCCCCCACATATTTTTCACAACCAAAAATATATTTCATATCTTTTTTAAAAAATTACAATAATATAATAAAAATAATGAAACAAGATTGTGAGAGAGATTTAAATGGAAACCTAAATATCATAGAATATTTTTAAGGATTAATTTTTTTAAAAAAACGTACCTGATCTCTAGAGGGTAGAATATTTATTATTATGAAATTCTAATATGGAAGCTATAAACTAATGATAAAAAAACATTATGAAAATTTAAATTTTTAATCACTATCATTGTAAAGTATTTCACCTTTAATCCATGTGATATTTTTTAAAATTTAATAAATCATATTTGATTTATACATTTTAATAAAAATTATTTTTATTTTCAATTGTTTGAAATTCTATTCTTATAAATTTTAATTTTCTACTTCTCATATTATCACCATAATATGTTTCTCTCTAATAATCCTGATGGTGAGTTGGAAATCCAAAGAGTGATCTTGTTGGAGGTTTTTTTATTCTTGAATTTGTTCATTAAATTCATAAAAATTTTGTAATATTTTCTTATTGGGTAGATAAGTTTCAAATTTTTGGTATTGTAATCATAACCATGTTCTCAAAAATATTAACCTCATATATTTCATTATCAATCATTAACTAGCTTCATTTACATAGAAAATACTTTATCAATGTAGTTGTTTGTGTTTCGAGGTGAAAAACTATATGATTAATACAGGTTTAGGATAACCTCACTTACTTTTTTGAGGTGTGTAATCTATTTTTTATTACTAATAAAGTTCAATATTTAGGGGATTTAATTTTATTTTATATACATTAAATTCAAATAATATAAATAATATATAATGGATAAGGAATTCACTCGTTTTGAATAGAGGTTTTGGAATCATTTTTTCTATTGTTAAATGCCTGTTGAAGAACAAATTATTAAAAATATTCATTGTAAATATTTTTTATTTTTGGTTATTCATCTCAAACATTTAAAATTGTTTTTAACACTAGTTCTTTTAAAAAAAATATCATTACAAGAAAATTTATTTTATTAATGGATAATGACTTTTTAATGGATATATTATAATTGACGTTGAAGATCATATTCATCCACTATTATTAAATATATGACATTGAAAATATATTTTCCTTAAATTTTCAAGAAACAAGTGACCCATAGACATATGATGTAGTAAAAAACTAGCAGTAGAATAATAATAGTATCTAGATGAATACAAATTATTTACTTCAAAAAAATCAAAATAAAACATGTTTACACTTTGAACTAAAAATTCGAAATATAAATTACATAACAGGATTAAATGAAACCTATAAAATATTACAACTATGTTTCTTGAACATGATTAATCTCTTATTTATTGTAATAATGAGGTTCATAAAAAATCTAAAAATAGAAATCAATATATATTTAACATATATTTTCAATATAATGAAAGGTATATAAATATATATATAATATAATCTAAACTTATGGAATTTTGTAACTGTGTTGTTTAAATTTATTTCTTGAATATATATTATAATTTAATATCCACCTTTTTTTCTATTTCTTAAAAATAACATTTCTATTTTAAAATAAGTTCTCAATTAAAAATAATTTTTAATGTATATGTAAAATTAAAGTAAATAACAATGAATTTACCTTTACATAAACATGTAAAATATATGTTTTCAACTTTTCTATTATCACTCTATGGTAATCCCAAGACCTATTTGAATAATATATGTATAAAATACAAGTGAAATTCATAATGAAAACTATTACTCATATAGTAAAAATTATGTGTGAAAAAAATCATTTTTTCTCACACATAACTATTTAAGGAACATAACCAACAATGTATCATCCCATTTAGAAAAAAATATAAAAAATTAAATTGATACTAATATAAAAAATTATAATTTTATTGAATTATAAATTATGTGTCAAAAAAATAATATATGTTTCATGCCTATCAAGATAATGAAACATTCAACACTAAATTTACTCATTTTTTTATCTTTCAAACATATATGTGTGCATTTCATCATCATTCATGGCCCTCACATCTAGATAAATAAATTGGGTTTCTAAGAAACTATATATTTATTTTGTATCATTTGTAATATATATTTTATAAAGATTCTTAATAAAAAAAGTATTTTTTGAGATAAATAAAATTGAAAAAACCATAAAAAATATTCAATCGGCTTACAAGAAAAATATTTTCACCACTGTATGGCGCAGTATATCCAAATTAATGATCAAAATGATATTTGTCTTAGAAATTTTCACAATAATAATACATCCAAAAAATTTAGTATCTATTGAAATCTCATAAGCATCCCATAACTGTGATTCATTTCTTAATAATTTAGAAAAAAATTGTTTTATACAATTTCAAAGTGTCCATAACCCATTTTCTCTTTTATATAGTATTTCATTACCTTTTATGTATACCCATATATATAATATTAAACTGTTGATATAAATTTAACATAAATATGAAATAATTTTTATAATATGTGCATAACTCAATGGTAATATTTCAAATATGTCTAGATAGCCTTGATAAAAATATTCCAACATTGTTTCCCACTATCAAATCCATACCTATAGGGAATGATACTCTAGCTTGAGCATCTATAATATATGGTTCTATTACCCTTAACCTATCCATATCCATCTATTTATGATATAAAATATTCCAAATATAATATATTATCACATATACTACAATATAATGTTGTGAATCCTAATTATATAATTCATAGTAGATATGATGATGAGGATATGGTGTAGAAGTCGGATAAGCATAGAGAGGCGGGGGAGAGGGGTTTACAGGCGGGTGGAGTGGTGGGATCTTTATCTAGTGGTGGAGTAGTGGGATACTCATCTTGAAATAGTATTTTTTTTATTAGGAAATGTCAACTATACTGAAACTCTAGTCCTCTCCCCAATTGTATCACTAATCCTATCCACCATCATAACACCCATCACCTAAACCATATATTTTTAAAAATATATTTTTTAATTTATATATATCATCCCTTTGAGAACTTCCAGAATGAAAAAAATTAATTGAAACACACACCTTGTGTCCGTATATTTTGAAAGGGTGTTACGCCTTTCCCAATAAAGTATCTAAAATATAATTTCTACCCTCTAGAAAGAAGAACAACTATGTGGTATTCTTCCCAAGGGATTCATATATAGAACATCTAAATACTTTTTAGTGAATTAAAAACTATTATGATTTTAAAAATAAAAGTAATAAAATATAAAACTAAAATAAATCCTTAACTTATCTCAATTGTAGCCCTCAATTCTTCAATAAGATATGTTCCTTTTTTTACATTCATGAAATCCTCCATTTTTCATGTATAGTTGGTGGGGAAATAGGGACAATATCTACTCATCCTGAAGACTCATCTATAGATTATTTGTGTTTTTTAGTCATCATTTTCTCTTATAATAATGAATACCCACTATAAGGTAAATTATGGGGGCTTTTGTTTTTGGTTTGGATATCTAGATGATATCTTATTAGTGTATGTTGGTTAATGGAAAAACATTAATATTATCATTATAGTGATACAAAAAAACAAGAAAAAATTTACATTACACATACCATGAATGAATCATTCCATCTATATTCAATAAATTTCTTTCATGTATCTAAATATTGAAAGGGATATATATGATAATTTTATAGAACCGAAGCTTGACGTACATAGACATTACATTACTTTTGCGGAATACTTAATTCATAACAAAAACAAACACACAAGGACCATAATAGTTTAGTGTCTTTGGAAACTCGGAAAAATAATCTTCTAATCATGGTGAAAGATCTTCGACATCTTCCATAAAGATCTTCCCCTTCATTTTCTTACCTAAAACATTTCTTTATATCCTGGGGAAAAGAAAATATATAAAGGGTGAGCTCAAATTCTCAGTAAGGGTATGCATGGAGAAAATAAAACAAACCATATACATTTGAACATAAAAACATGAACATAATGTTTAAACATCGAAATCTTGAGCAATGACATAAAACATGGCAGTACGTAAGGCATAGATCATAATGTAACATAAATCATGATAAAATAGCTTGGAAATAAAACTTATAATTGTGGAAAAACATTAAGCACGTGATATGATTTCCATGGTAGCCAAGGCATTGTTTCCAAGACCATCTTAGTGGACAAATTCCCTTTCTGAATCAAGTTCACTCCTTGTTTCAGTCCTGTAACATTGAAGCGGATTAACTTACCATTCCAGCCATTTCTATCTCATGAGATATAAATCTTTACCCAATGCATTGGACGGAGATAGATGTCCCACCCATCTCATATTGAAATCATTTTTACTTGTGACACAAAATAAACGTAAAAAATTTATTACATCCCAAAGAATAAAATGGGTTTTATAAACATTATCCCATCATCACATAATCCATATAAAACAAAAGGATATTTCATTATAAGAAAATTGAAACCATGTAAATAATAGAGACATTATACTTGAAAAATACACATATGAAATAATGTCATATTAGATGGAAAATGGTTTTGATAAAACACTTGAAATTAATTCTTGAGGAAAATATCCTTTCTTCTTCAAAATCATTTTCGTTTTACAAAATCCCATGCAATTTTAAAAGAAAATTATTTTGTTGAAAATAGTCATAAAATCATGTAGAGTAAGCTTTATGAAAACAAGGTGTTATAAAACCATAAAAATACATTCACTCCATATAATTTAAAAATAACATTCTTCTCGTACTTTTGTCAGAAAAGTCAAAAAGTACCTCGTATGGTAAACAAAAGAAAGATTCCTTCTATAGGATGTGGTAAACGTAAAAAAAGGGTAAGAATGACTTTAAACATACATCGAAAAAAAGAAAACATTTTATGAAAAAAATTTGAGAACATATGGACATGGATAATAAACATAACACCAGTAAATACTTATGAATAAACAATCTCGGATAAGAATGAGATTGGAATAATTATCCCTTACCTTAGGTCTGATATGGTTCGTATGTATCCGAACCTCCTTTAATTTGCGTAAATTCCTTTGGTTTGAACTAAAAGGACTTCTTGAAGTGACTTATGCCTAATTTAAGGCTTCTAGGGGGAGTAGAGGGATGTTGGGATCTTAGTTGGGAAGATTTTGGATGAGGAAAAAGGCTTGATAGGTGTGAGGAATTGCATAGAAGTGGTCTCCTTTTATAAGGGAGAGGAGGGGCTCTTTATGAAAGTGTGAAAACATTATTTTATTAAAAACTTATCTTCGGTTTCAAGAGATCCAAAACAAATTAATGTTGAAGATAAGATGACTAATATTTGAAATAAAATCATCCAATAGTAATTGGACAGGTTTTGGATAATATTTTAATCATTATAATCTTATTTATTTAAATCATTTATTAATGAGGTAAATACTGCATCATTATTGTGTCATAAATAATTTAATTTATTTGATCTCTAAAATTTATAAAAAAAAATACCAACAATTAGGAAATATTTTTATCTTTCCAATGAATATTTTTAGTCGAAAAGAAAATTTATATAGCCCCTTATAAAAATTAATTACTAAAGAAATTTTGTTAATGACATTTTTGTCTTTACATTAAATTAATTAATCTAATGTGTCATTTTCTTTAATAAGTGGCTCCATGGGGTCCCAAAATCGACCCAAGGATGCCCACGGTCGGCCATTACTCATCCAATAAGGTTTGTACAAGTGTTTAGGTAATTTTGAATTATTATAATATTCTTTTAACCTTGAATTACCCTATTTACTTTTAACCGTGGTAAATAAAAGTAAAAAGTTACTATTCACAAAAAATTATTTTCATCTAATTGAACCACATTTTACTCCTTGATATTAACAGTGTCTCTCAGATTTTCTAAATTCAACTCACATAAGTGGTAAAATTATGTTTTATGAACAATTGCAAAAGCTCCTAGGAGGTGGGTAAAAGACGGTGAAAAGTTCAATACAATTTTTATAGATCTAAAATTATTATAAAATGACTCAAATGAATTTCATCGAACTTATATAAGAATTATGTACCTATTTTTACCTAAAATAAATTTAAATCAAATAAATTATTCTTTAAATAAAAAGTCGGTTTTAACCAAAAACGCAGTGTTTTCACTATTCATTAAAAATTGATGTTTTTCAGAAAAATACCAAAAATTCAGCCTAAGCTATATTTGATATTCATAATTCAAAAATGATGTCCATTTTTCCAAATTCAAAACATAGTAGTGGAATTAATTAATTTTAAAATCAATTCCCGTTATCAAAACAAATAGCGTGTTTTTAAGAAATAATAACTATCAAAAGATCGACATTTGTTTATGTCCAAATTCAAAGTGAAATTAATTTCAACGACCAAAATTGAATTAAATGGTAAAAATATATTCTAATTACACTTTAAAACCAATTAAAAAGATAATATATCCATATAAATTATTGCAATGAAAAAATTTGTTTTTAATTAAAATATAGCGTGTTTTTACTATTCATCAAAATATGAAAGTTATCAAAATAATATGAAAATTTCATCCAAATTAAATTTTTATATCATGATTACAAGGAATAATTTTATTTTGTCAAATTGAACTTATAAACATGTCAAAAACTAGATTTAAAGTGGGTGCACCATCAAAAGGTGGCAAAACTGCATTTTTTAAAAAATACTAATTTTACCCAAAAAATTTATTTTATTCTCATACCTTGTTCTAGAATATATGTAAGATGAATAATAATGTTATAAAATTTAAAATTTAGTTAATAATATTCATAACGGCTAGTCCATAATAATATTATAAAAATATATCGTTGTTTAGTGAAACCCAGTATTGCGTACTACACACGCTATCGAGGAAGGTCGTGATTGCGTGTAATGCAAGCCAAGTCTGGGTTGCATGTGATGCAAGACTCCTTTATTGTTTCGTATAATATAATCCAACCATATTTTATTTATATATTGAATATATATATATATATATGTATATACACACTCAATGTTACGTAGAATAACTACTATCAAAATTGTGTGTAACATGATCCAAGAATAGTGTTGCGTATACTGCACGCTAATACGGTGTTGCGTATAGCGCAAGGTAATCTTGGTGTAGCGTACAACACAAGACATCAATGAAATTGAAAGAATATTTTTCATAAAATCTCGGGGTGTTACATTCTACCCCCCTTAAACTGAATTTCACTCTCGAAATTCCAAGGGGTTCTAAATCATTTACTATTCATAGAAACCCACATCGTAAAAAGGAATACTAAAACATGATTTTAAAAACAAAAGTATGAAATGTAACAATTACCCAAAGTAACTCATCACTGGGTTTCCATATAGGATATCATAAGTGAAAATATGGATATGGAATAAAAATCTAACCATCATTTTCTAATGGAGAGTGGTAGATAACATGGATATGAAAAATCCAACAATCACAAATCCATAAATTTGTGATGATCTAAGGTACCATCTGATTCATTAGATATGAGGGCACTAGGACAAAAAAAATTTGGTTTCCAATATCATTTCATTAAATTTGATGAATTAAAAAAAATACTTACATGATTTTGGTACCATCTCACTGTTATTAGTGCCTTGAACAATTTCCACTTCAACTCTTAAAGAAATGAAGTTGAATTTGTTATTCGTGAAGTGTTAGGAGATCATGTGATAGAATGATGGGTCATTCTATCTATTTCAAACAAAAGGTTAGAAAAAGTTATCAAATATACATAAGTTCATCTATGGTGAGGTTAATCATATATGATTCCAAAAATGGACTTATACATCAACTATCACACTACTTAATAAAATAAAACTAATTTCTACTAACCAGGGACTTCCTGTAGGCCAGTGGTAGGTGATAAAGTCTTGTCGCACTTCAGTTGTTGGTTCGATTCCCACAGCCTTATCTGACGCGACGGGTTATCGCCCGTTCTACATGTTTTCCCTTTTCTTAAACTACACAATTACAACATTCCATCAATAATGTCGAAAAAAATTATATCCTTAAACAATACTATCTTATGCCTAACTAAATTTATTCCAATCTTTAGGCTTATTAAAAATAGATCTATCCAAGCTTATAGTATAAAGAAAACAATTACTAGAAATTTCATCTACCGAGCATGTGAATACCATCATTTATCCTCGATATATCTTGTTGATCACATTCCTATCATGTGAATACCTTAATCATGTATTTTCTTGAAAAATGAATACCCATTGAACCTTAGTGAAAACATGAATGCTTTAAAAATTTAACTCTTTCCACATACAAAAATGCCAAAATTTATATATACTCAAACCATGATATCACTTTGTCTTTATATTATTCATGAGCTCAGGAATACTATCGAACATATTATTTACCCTTTATCCCTTCATTATGTGCATTTCATCTTCTTTCTAAAAATATTTCAATCACTTTTCATGGTTACCAGTACCATATTCTTATTGAAAACCACAATTGACCAATACATAGATATTCCAATATACCATAAAACTACCTCAACAACATTATTCTTTAATACCAATACATAAACACTTCAATCCATTCTCTTCAATTATTGTCATGGAATAAGTCCTTCATTGATTTATAAGTAACCTCTTAGGTCAGGGCATTGAGTTGGGTAATTCCCATGTTCTCCAAAGATAAGACAGTGAACTCCATAATAGTCTATTAATCTATGACCCTTTTCTCCACATAGATAACATCTTCCCCTCCATTTGAGGTATTCCTCAGGGTTCTTCTTCCCTTCTTTAGAAATCTCAATTCACTTTTCTCTATGCTCCTCACCATGCGAACATGAATAAAATTACATCTTCCTCTTATTTGATGACTTAGGAATATAACTAAAGTTCATCTTGTTAATCATATATCGAGATTACTGATTTGGCATAATCACAATATCTTTTTCTCTAGGAATTACCAAATTTCGCTGCTCATAGTCACCAATTTTTCCATCAGATTCAATGTTAACCAAATTCTTTCTGGTTCCCTCCTTTGACTAAAACACAAAAAGAATACTGTGAGAGGAAAAAATCATACAAAGAAAATAACATAATCAAGGGGGAGTTCCTTTGATATCTAACATCTTAGGTTTATTTCTAATATCGTTACCGAAATTCTAGGTCTATAACCTATACTTATACTTAACCTTAGGGACATCCCTAGACATACCTTATAAATATCTCTAGGGATATCACTAAATTTTTAGATTCCTAGTTTCCAAAGGTTAACTAAATATTTCCTCTGATACCAACTGTAGAGACCTGAAGCTTGACGTACATAGACATTACATTACTTTTGCGGAATACTTAATACATAACAAAAACCAACACACAAGGACTGTAATAGTTTAGTTTCTTTGGAAACTCGGAAAAATAATCTTCTAATCACGGAGAAAGATCTTCAACATCTCCCATGAAGATCTTACCCTTTGTTTTCTTACCTAAAACATTTATTTATATCTTGGGAAAAAGAAAACATATATAGGGTGAGCTCAAATTCTTAGTATGGGTAAGCATGGAGAAAATAAAACAAACCTTATACATTTGAACATAAATACTTGAACATAATGTTTAATCATCGAAATATTGAGCAATGACATAAAACATGGCAGTACGTAAGGCATAGATCATAATGTAACATCAATCATGATAAAATAGCTTGGAAATAAAACTTTTAATTGTGGAAAAACATTAATCACATGATATGATTTCCATGGTAGCCAAGGCATTGCTTCCAAGACCATCTTAGTGGAAAAAGTTCCTTTCTGAATCGAGTTCACTCCTCGTTTCAGTCCTGTAACACTGAACCGGATTAACTTACTCTTCTAGCCATGTCTATCTCGTGAGATATAAATCTTTACCCAATGCATTAGAGGAATATATAGGTCTCACCCACCTCATATTGAAATCATTATTACTTGTGCCACAAAATAAACTTAAAACATTCATCATAACCCAACGAATAAAATGAGTTTCATAAACATCATCCCATCATCAAATAATCCATATAAAACAAATAGATATTTCATCATAAGAAAAGTGAAACCATGTAAATCATAGAGACATTATACTTGAAACATACACATATGAAATAATGTCATATTAGATGGAAAATGGTTTTGATAAAACACTTGAAATGAATTCTTGAGGAAAATATCCTTTCTTCTTCAAAATCATTTTCTTTTTACAAAATTCCATGCAATTTTAAAAGAAAAGTATTTTGTTGAAAATAGTCATAAAATCTTGTAGAGTATGCTTCATGAAAACGAGTCGTTATGTAACCGTAAAAATCCGTTCTTGCTGTATAAGTTAAAAATAACATTCTTCTCGTACATTTGTCAGAAAAGTCAAAAAGTACCTCATATGGTAAACAAAAAAAGGATTCCTTCCATACGATGTGGTAAAAGTAAAAAAAGGGTAAGAATGAGTTTAAACATACATGGAAGAAAATTAAACATTTTATGAAAACATTTTGAGAACATATGGACATGGATAATAAACATAACCCCAGTAAATACTAACGAATAAACAATCTCGTATAATAATGAGATTGGAATAACTATCTCTTACCTTAGGTATGATATGCTTCGTACGTATCTGAACCTCCTTTAATTTGGGTAACTTCTTTTGGTTTGAACCAAAAGGACTTCTTGATGTTCCTTATTCCAAATTTAAGACTTCTAGGGGGGATAGGGATGTTGGGAACTTAGTTGGGCAGAGTTTGGATGAGCCAAAAGGCTTGAGAGGTGTGAGGAATTACATAGAAGTGGTCTCCTTTTATAAGGGAGAGGAGGGACTCTTTAGGAAAGTGTGAAAACATTATTTTATTATAAACTTATCTTCACTTTCAAGAGGTCCAAAACACATTAATTTCAAAGATAAGATGACTCATATTCGAAATAAAATCATCCAATAGGAATTGGATAGGTTTTGGATAATATTTTAATCATTATAATCTTAATTATTTAAATAATTTATTAATGAGGTAAATAGTGAATCATTATTGTGTCATAAATAATTTAATTTATTTGATGTCTAAAAACTGTAAAAAAATACCAACATGTAGGAATTATTTTTATATTTCCAATGAATATTCATAGTGGAAAAGATAATTTATAAAGCCCCTTATAAAAATTAATTACTAAAGGATTTTTGTTAATGCCAATTTTGTCTTTACATTATGTTAATTAATCTAATATGTCATTGTCTTTCATAAGTGGATCCATGGGGTCCAAAAATCGATCCAAATATGCCCATGGTCGGCCATTACTCATCCAATAAGGTTTGGATAAGTGTTAAGGTAATTTTTAATTATTATACTATTCTTTTAACCTTGAATTACCCTATTTACTTTTAACCGTTGTAAATAAAAGTAAAACGTTACAATTCACCAAAAATTATTTTTATCTAATTGAACCACATTTTCCTCCTTGATATTAACCTTGTCTTTCAAATTTTCGAAATTCAACTCACATAAATGGTAAAATTACCTTTTATGAACAATTGCAAAAGCTCCTAGGAGGTGGGTAGAAGACGGTGAAAAGTTCAATACAATTTTTATAAACCTAAAATTATTATAAAATGACTCCAATGAATTTCATTGAACTTATATAAGTTTTATGTACCTATATTTACCTAAAATAAATTTAAATAAAATAAATTATTATTTAAATAAAAAGTCGGTTTTAACCAAAAACTCAGTGTTTTCACTATTCATTAAAAATTGAAGTTTATCAGAAAAATACCAAATATTCAGACTAAGATATATTTGATATTCTGAACTCAAAAATGATGTCAATTTTTACAAATTAATAACATAGAAGTGTCATTAATTAATTTTAAAATCAATTCCCGTTATCAAAACAAATAGCGGGTTTTTAAGAAACAATAACTATCAAAAGATCGACATTTGTTTATGTCCAAATTCAAAGTGAAATTAATTGCAATGAAAAAAATTGGATTAAATGGTAAAAATATATTCTAATTACACTTTAAAACCAATTAAAAAGATAATCTAACCATATAAATTATTGAGATGAAAAAAGTTGTTTTCAATTAAAATATAGCGTGTTTTTACTATTCATCAAAATAGAAAAGTTATCAGAATAATATGAAAAACTCATCCAAATTAAATTTTTATATCCTGATTCCAAGGAATAATTTTATTTTATCATATTTTACTTATAAACATATCAAAAACTATATTTAAATTGGGTGCTTCATCAAAAGGCGGCAAAACTACATTTTTTGAAAAATACTTATTTTACCCGAAAAATTTATTTTATTCTCATACCATGTTTTAGAATATATGTAAGATGAATAATAATGTTATAAAATTTGAAATGTGGTTAATACTATTCATAACGGCTAGTCCATAATAATATTATAACAATATATCATTGTTTAGTGAAACCCGGTATTGCGTACTGCACATGCTATCGAGGAAGGTCGTGATTGCGTGTAATGCAAGCCAAGTCATAATTCCGTGTGATGCAAGACTCCTTGGTTGTTTCGTATAACATAATCCAACCATATTTCATTTATACATTGAATATATATATATGTATATACACACTCAATGTTGCGTAGAATAACTACTATCAAAATTGTGTGTATCATGATCCAAGAACAGTGTTTCATATACTGCAAGCTAATACGGTGTTGCGTATAGCGCAAGGTAATCTTGGTGTAGCGTAAAATACAAGACATCAATGAAATTGAAAGAATATTTTTCATAAAATCTCGGGGTGTTACAACCATGATTTTCATTCTTCCCTTCACCAAAAATAAAATCATGGGTTAGTGTTAATTTATAATCCATATATCTCATTGAACCAATATATAAACATCTATTAATAACTGGTTTAGTTTCTAGCATATCTCTTTTATCTGATCAAGGAAAAAATAACATAAATTATTAAAAACAAGTAATGATAAGTAACACAACAATAAATGAACTTTCCAAAATTTTCTGTCACGACCCTTCCTTGGGGCCCGTGCCGTGACTACCCCAAACCCGCCTTCCATAGGCCAGGGGCTGGCGACTAGCACCAAGGCGTAAATCTCGGAAAAAGGGAAGGCATTGCCTTTGTAAAGTAAACAAGCACCTCAGAGTAAGAAAGCGGAAAAAGTAAACACTAAGTAAAAACAGAGTACAACTGTAAGTGCGGAAAGTAAGTGGGCCAGAATACAAACCCAAACTAAAAGTAAAGTACAACTCGAAAGGAAAAACAGCAACTGAAAAGTAAAAGCCACTACGCCGAGTTGTCCACTGGAAATCCCACCTAAAGGGTGGGTACAGATAGCTCCACTGCTCCTCGGGTCCCACCGTCTGCTCCGATTACGTCCCGCCCAGTGGTCCTCCTCCAGGTACCGTTCTGCTCTGCAAGCCTCAACCACGATCAATGTTGTCCTTCGTCTGCAACCAACACAACGTAGTGCGGGCATAGCCCGTGCAGGGGTGAGTATAAGCTACTCAGTAGGGACCCCGAGACCCCCGTAGGTCTCCCAAAATCCACAAAGGATAAACCACAAAGGAAAGATAAAATCACAAAGTAACAACCGACACTTCTTAGGTATATGCCCATACATATACCTAACTCAACAATTCCAATAAGCTCCAACCTCCGAGCCCAAGTACAACTCAGTCCACACAGGAAAGTATACATATTCCACACAGGAAAGCAAAACGTAATCCACACAGGATAGCACAACACAATCAACACAGGAAAGCAAACAGGACTCAGCTCACACAGGTATACATTGTCGAAAAGGTGAAAGGGATGATCAGATATAGATACTGAATCATCTAAGCTGGGACCCACTTAGGATACAAGAACAGCTGTCTTCAATGATTCATATAGGCTAGGACCCACATAGGATACAAGACCAGCACTGAATCATCTAAGCTGGGACCCACATAGGATACAAGACCAGCACAGCTTGGACCCACATAGGATACAAGGCCAGCACTCTTCATTGATTCATCTATGCTGGGACCCACATAAGATACAAGACCAGCACTGAATCATCTAAGCTGGGACCCACAAAGGATACAAGACGAGCACAGCTGGGACCCACATAGGATACAAGACCAGCACAGCTCGGACCCACATAGGATACAAGACCAGCATAGCTAGGACCCACATAGGATACAAGACCAGCACTCTTCGTTGATTCATCTATGCTGGGACCCACATAGGATACAAGACCAGCACTGAATCATCTAAGTTGGGACCCACATAGGATACAAGACCAGCACTCTTCATCGTCGCAGTCACAGCCAACACTAGGGTTTCCACACACAACAAGCTCGTTCGGGAGGTCCGCTCCATGAGCCGAGAGGCTGAGACATCAACTATCAAATAGTCCAGATTTGATGTATCCAAAAGTTCAGTATCGTCAACAGGAACTCAACGTCGCAGACGGCGCGTCAATCGGACGCTCAGTCTGAGAGTTATTGGCTTTTTCGTCCCAGGGGCCCGGTTGTTTTTTAAGGGAAAACCAACCCGACCGTACTTCACCTGCATCCATACCACGAGCGGAGTAAGCCAAAAGATTCTTCTCACTAAGAGGAACTCAACCAAGTCGACGGCACGTCATTCGGATGTTCGTAGCTCAAGATATGAGCGTTTCCGCTCCGAGGGCCCGGTTGGTTTCATGTACGAACCAACCCGGCCGAACTCAAAGTATTCCGAAACCTTGAGTACGATATACCGAAACCACTGTCTCATTCCGAGGATTGTTATGCAACTGACGGTGCATCTATCGGAGGTTCGTAGCCCAAGATATGGGCATTTTACTGAAAGTAGTCCGAAATCGGGGGGTCTGGGCCCGGCCCGACCCGGCCCGACCCCCCCTGGGTCGGCCCGAACCGGGTCGACCTGCCCCGGGTCCGACCCGGCTAGGCCCGGCCCGGCCGGCCACGGCTCGGCCAGTGTGGCCGAGCCGAATCACGGAGCGGGGTGCGCGACTCCCCCGCCCGCCGCTAATTGAGGCCGGCGGCGGATCTGTTGGCCACCAACCCTCCGGCGGCGCGCCGCCACCTTCTGCGAACCACCGGACGTGCTACGGTGGTCCGTTTCTCCTGCCGTCTTCGCCAATGGTCCCCCCGGGTCCCGAACTTCACTACGAAGGAATTCAAACTCCATAATGGCCTTCTTCGCCGTCGCCCATCAATCCGCATGTCAAAACGAATAGCTTCACCTTTGTGGTTTTCCAGCGTGACACGATGGCGCCACGCCCCTTCGCCGCGGCCTGAATCCGACCGCGGTTCTTTTGCGGTTTTTCGGCGCGACGCGACGGCGCCGCGGAATTTATTCAAAAATTAATTGATTGTGTGGCGTGATGACTTCGCTCATTCTTTCCACATGATTCTGCGTGGTGCGACGACACCACGTCACTTCCATTCCATCCGCAACAACAAGAAATAAATAATAAAGAAGGGGGGTGACCATGTTTGTGGGTCCGGCCTCCTCCCGTTAATCGATATCAAGCGGTCCCAAAATACGCGGATAAAAGATAGAAGAGAAATCACGTAAAGAAACACATAAACCACCTACAACCTCATAAATAAAAAGCATCATAACAATAATCCCAACCCACAAATTAATCTTCACGGATCAACATAATATTTAGTTAATCCGTATTCTTAGATTTAGAAGGGATTAAACAAGGGTTCACCAACAATCACAATTTAAATTCCCTACCTCAAATTCGTCGATGAAGGTCGACGAGTTGCGGAAGTTGGTCGTTGCGGTTGACAGACGTTGTTCCGTCAACGTCGGAGGGATTGACGTTTTCGTTGGCGACTTTCTTCACGTATGGCGCCTTCCCTTTCCTTCTTCAGTTGGAAGTATAGAGATGTGTCATTGTTCTTCGGTGGAAACAACGTTCTTCATCGAGAAGATATCGTTCCTCCAAGCGTTCTTCCAAAACTCCACTCTTTCTCCCAATAAAAAGTTTAGCCAAAATAATAGAGACAACCCTCTTTTATTTTTATGGAACAACAAATCAAGAGTTGTCCTTCATTAATTATGACAACACACTTGATTAAATGCAGAGATATGGATTCAAAATTCAAACAAGGGAGGTGGAGAGTTTCAACATTAAATAGGGAGAGTTAGAATATTAAGAGACTCCACAATTAAATGTGAGTTACATGGGGGATTACGAAATATGAAGGGGTGGGGTTCGTGTGGGCCCCACCACCCTCATAACCTCCAAAGGGAAGTTGGGTAGTTACCCAACTTCCAACCATGGATAAAAACACTAAAGGAAGAATAAAAATTGGTGTTAAATTTATATTTTAACTTCACAATTTTTAACAACTTCCCTCGTGTAAATGCAACTCTGAAATATGCGTTCCTAAGCAAATACCGGCGCTGCGGTTCCATCAGTGCCCTCGAAATTCGATTCCGAGCACCGGTTGAAAAGATAGAAATTCCCACTCGTTCGTTCACTGAACGTAACCGAGCCAAACTTCGTAAATTAATTCTGGGAACACCGGGCCTCGGAATCAGGCGCCGTCAGAAACTGCGTTCTTGTAAAATTCTAAAGAAAAATAAGAAAAAAATTTCCTTGAAATTTCCGGGTCTTTACATTACTCCCACCACAGGGCTTTACGTCCCCGTAAATCTTCAACACAAACTAGGGATACAAAGGCGGTAGAGCTAGGCAGTAATCCACCTCACCAATCCTGCTGAGGACCTGGAAGGGTCCGATAAAGCATGGAGACAACTTGTCACCTCGGCCAAATCTCCGTAATCCACGTCGAGGTGAGACCTGTATGAAGACGTGGTCGCCATCCTCAAACTCTAGTGGCCTCCGCCTCCTGTCAGCGAAAGACTTCTGTCGGCTCTGAGCTGTCTTCATCTGCTCCTGGATGACCTGAACCTTCTCTATCGTGGCCTGGACCACCTCTAGTCCCACAAGAGCTGCTATGATTTCTTCTTTGCCGATAAGAGAAATCCAGTCTCATCCCCTGGATGAACCACGTTCTTTGCCTAATACAGTCAATCCCGACATGGATGATTCTAATCCATACCAAGGATGACGTCGTAAGGCCTCGAGGCTACTACCAAGAGATCCAACCATTACTCTCGCCTCCAAGGGTTGAGTCACACTGTCGGTATCAGTGTGTGGTAACTGGGTCTCCTCCAGTAGATGTCTCACAAGTGAGGGTCAAGTCAACAGTCTAAACAGGAACCTCTTAGTAACAACACAAAAGAGGACAAGAATGAAAACATCACAAAGGTAAGCGTCTTTTACTATTGCAGCTCATAATATAAAGACACTACACAACAGCTACAAGGAACTAGAATTACAAAGAACGTATCCACTAGTTCTGCTCCTATCCATCTGCTCTCAGAGCTCCATGATCGAAGGCCTCAGCTGCCTGAAGCTGAGGTCTCGCATGTCCAGCAACTCCCTGCGGTCGGGGTGGACCCCCTGGTGGTGGTGGTGGTGGAAACACCTCGAAGTGTCGCCCACCATCTGCTACTCGGCCAGCTCCTCTGCCTCGTCCGCCTGCACCCTGCGGACCACCGTGGTCGAACCTCTGTCTGGGAGGTCCCTCTACCACCTGCTGCTCATCTTTAAGACGAGTCGGGCAGTCTCGAGCCATGTGACCTTGTCCGCCGCATCTGTAGCAATACCTTCCCCTTGTGTAGCTAGCTCTCCTTCATGTGCCCCACACAACCAAATCTTTATCCAGTGACTGCCCATCTGATGGTCTGGCCCGTTTGGACCTCTGTGTCACCTGTCTACTACCAACTGCAGAAGACCCTGCTACGGGCCGTCCTACGGAGGGCCCTGTCACTGGAGCCTACTTGGAGAGAAAAATATCCACTAGAAGGGCTCTCTCCAACACCTCTACCTGCGTCGGAATATTGAGGGAGATCATCGAAGCCCTGATCTCATTCCTCAGTCCCTGCTCGAAGATCCGGGCCTGGAAGAACGGGTCCCGTACCATATCTGTGGAGTAGCGTGAGAAATCAGTAAATTTCTCCGAGTACTGGGCCACTGTCAAGGTGCCCTGCCGCAGCTGAAGAAGCTCCTGAATGCGCACCACACGGAGGGTGGCTAGAACGAACTTGGAGCAAAAGAAGCTCTCAAAGTCCATCTAGAGAATAGATGTCTCGTCGTGCACCTGGAGCATCAAGCTCCACCATCGACCCACTGCTGCGTCCAGTAGGCTCGCTGCGAGGATCACCATGAGGTCTGCTGGTGTCCTCACTAGCCTGAAAACTCGTACGACTGCCTCCAGCCAGTCCTTGGCCGCCTGGGGGTCCGTCTCCCCACGGAACCTGGGTGGTCGCTGGCGCTGGAACTCATGAAGTGCACTAAGGCGACGTGCATCGTCAGCGGCTGGGGCTGGAAGCATCGGTGGCTCGGCGGGTAGCGGTACTGCCAGTGCCTCTACTGTCAAAGGGCCCTGCACCGAGGCCTCGTCGCTCGGTGGGCTGTCGTTACGCTCAACTCTCGGAACCCTAGTTGGCTGCAGTCGTGGGGCCATCATGCAATCAATGTTTTCGTGCATTAAGTCGGAAAACAGAAGTCAGGGTCCTGGTGTACGGATATGTCGGCCGCTACACAAACACTGGACTCCCTGAACTGATAACCACACCCAATATGCTAAACACTATTGCTTCACATAACAGAAAGACCAGAGCTCTGAGTTCTGTGGTAGAACCGAACTCCTCTGATACCAATTTGTCACGACCCGTCCTCCGGGCCCGTGTCGTGACTACCCCAAGCCCGCCTTCCATAGGCCAGGGGCTGGCGACTAGCACCAAGGCGTAAATCTCGGAAAAAGGGAAGGCATTGCCTTTGTAAAGTAAACAAGCACCTCAGAGTAAGCAAGCGGAAAAAGTAAACACTAAGTAAAAACAGAGTACAACTGTAAGTGCGGAAAGTAAGTGGGCCAGAATACAAACCCAAACTGAAAGTAAAGTACAACTCGAAAGGGAAAACAAAAACTGAAAAGTAAAAGCCGCTACGCCGAGCTGTCCACTGGAAATACCACCTAAAGGGTGGGTACAAATAGCTCCACTGCTCCTCGGGTCCCGCCGTCCGCTCCGAGTACGTCCCGCCCAGTGGTCCTCCTCCAGGTACCGTTCTGCTCTGCAAGCCTCAACCACGATCAACGCTATCCTTCGTCTTCAACCAACACAATGTAGTGCGGGCATAGCCCCTGTAGGGGTGAGTATAAGATACTCAGTAAGGACACTGAGACCCCCGTAGGTCTCCCAAAATCCACAAAGGATAAACCACAAAGGAAAGATAAAATCGTGAAGTAACAACCGACACTGCTTAGGTATATGCCCATACATATACCTAAGTCAACAATTTCAATACGCTCCGACCTCCGAGCCCAAGTACAACTCAGTCCACACAAGAAAGTATACGTATTCCACACAGGAAAGCAAAACGTAATCCATACAGGATTGCACAACACAATCAACACAGGAAAGCAAACAGGATTCAGCTAACACAGGTATACATTGTCGAAAAGGTGAAAGGGATGATCAGATATAGATACTGAATCATCTAAGCTGGGACCCACTTAGGATACAAGAACAACTGTCTTCATTGATTCATCTAGGCTAGGACCCACATAGGATACAAGACCAGCACTAAATCATCTAAGCTGGGACCCACATAGGATACAAGACCAGCACAGCTGGGACCCACATAGGATACAAGGCCAGCACTCTTCATTGATTCATCTATGATGGGACCCACATAAGATACAAGACCAGCACTGAATCATCTAAGCTGGGACCCACATAGGATACAAGACCAGCACAGCTGGGACCCACGTAGGATACAAGACCAGCACAGCTGGGACCCACATAGGATACAAGACCAGCACTCTTCATTGATTCATCTGTGCTGGGACCCACATAGGATACAAGACCAGCACTGAATCATCTAAGCTGGGACCCACATAGGATACAAGACCAGCACATCTGGGACCCACATAGGATACAAGACCAGCACTCTTCATCGTCGCAGTCACAACCAACACTCGGGTTTCCACACACAGCAAGCTCGTTCGGGAGGTCCGCTCCACGAGCCGAGAGGCTGATACATCAACTATCAAATAGTCCAGATTTGATGTATCCAAAAGTTCCGTATCGTCAACAGGAACTCAACGTCGCAGAAGGCGCGTCAATCGGACGCTCGGTCTGAGAGTTATTGGCTTTTTCGTCCCAGGGGCCCAGTTGTTTTTTAAGGAAAAACCAACCCGACCGTACTCCAACTGCATCCATACCTCGAGCGGAGTAAGCCAAAATATTCTTCTCACTAAGAGGAACTCAACAAAGTCGACGACACGTCATTCAGACATTCATAGCTCAAGATATGAGCGTTTCCGCTCCGAGGGCCCGGTTGGTTTCGTGTACGAACCAACCCGGCCGAACTCAAAGTATTTCTAAACCTTGAGTGCAATATACCGAAACGACTGCCTCATTCCAAGGATTGTTCCTCAACTGACGGTGCATCAATCGGAGGTTCGTAGCCCAAGATATGGGCATTTGACCGAAAGTAGTCCGAAATCGGGGGGTCTGGGCCCGGGCTGACCCGGCCCGACCCCCCCTGGGTCGCCCCGAACCGGGTCGAACCACCCCGGGTCCGACCCGGCTCGGCCCGACCGGCCGGCCGCGGCTTGGCCAGCGTGGCCGAGCCGAATCACGGAGCGAGGTGCGCGACTCCGCCGCCCGCCGCTAATTGAGGCCGGCGGCGGATCCACCGGCCGCCAACCCTCCGACGGCGCGCCGCCGCCTTCTACGAACCACCGAACATGCTCTGGTGGTCCGTTTCTCCTACCGTCTTCGCCAATGGTCCCCCCAGGACCCGACCTTCACTACGAAGAAATTCAAATGCCATAGTGGCTTGCTTCGTCGTTGCCCGTCAATCTGCATGTCAAAACGAATAGCTTCGTCTTTGTGGTTTTCCAGCGTGACCTGATGGCACCGCGCCCCTTCGCCGCGGCCCGACTCCGACCGCGGTTCTTTTCGGTTTTTCGGCGCGACGCGACGGCACCGCGGAATTGATTCAAAAATTAATTGATTGTGTGGCGTGACGACGTCGCGCATTGTTGCCACATGATTATGCGCAGTGCGACAGCACCGTGTCACTTCCATTCCATCCGCAACAACAAGAAATAAATAATAAGGAAGGGGGCGGCCATGTTTGTGCGGTCCGGCCTCCTCCCGTTAATCGATATCAAGCAGACCGAAAATACGCGGATAAAAGATGGAAGAGAAATCACGTAAAGAAACACATAAACCCCCTACAACCTCATAAATAACAAGAATCATAAAAATAATCCCAACCCACAAATTAATCTTCGCAGATTAACATAATAGTTAGTTAATCCGCGTTATTAGATTTAGAAGGTATTAAATGAGGGTTCACCAACAATCACAATTTAAATTCCCTACCTCAAATTCGTCGATGAATGTCGACGAGTTGTGGAAGTTGGTCGTTGCGGTTGACGGATGTCGTTCCGTCAACGTCGGAGGGATTGACGTTTTCGTTGGCGACATTCTTCACGGATGGCGCCTTCCCTTTCCTGCTTCGGTTGGAAGGAAAGAGATGTGTCATTTTTCTTTGGTGGAAACGGAGTTCTTTGTCGAGAATATATCGTTCCTCCAAGCATTCTTCCAAAACTCCACTCTTTATCCCAATAAAAAGTTTAGCCAAAATAATAGAGACAACCCTCTATTATTTTTATGGCACAACAACTCAAGAGTTGTCCTTCCTTAATTGCGACAACACACTTGATTAAATGTGGAGATATGGAATCAAAATTCAAACAAGGTAGGTGGAGAGTTTCAACATTATATAGGGAGAGTTAGAATATTAAGAGACTCCACAATTAAATGTGAGTTGCATGGGGGATTAAGAAATATGAATGGGTGGGGTTCGTGTGGGCCCCACCACCCTCATAACCTCCAAAGGGAAGTTGGGTAGTTACCCAACTTCCACCCAAGGATAAAAACACTAAAGGAAGAATAAAAATTGGTGTTAAATTTATATTTTAACTTCACAATTTTTAACAACTTCCCTCGTGTAAACGCAACTCCGAAATAGGCGTTCCTAAGAAAATACCGGTGCTGCGGTTCCATCAGTGCCCTCGTAATTCGATTACGAGCACCGGTTGAAAAGACAGAAATTCCCGCTCGTTCTTTCACTGAACGTACCCAAGCCAAACTTCGGAAATTAATTCCGGGCACACCGGGCCTCGGAATCAGGCGCCGTCAGAAACTGCGTTCTTGTAAAATTCCAAAGAAAATTAAGAAAAAAATTTCCTTGAAATTTCTGGGTCATTACATTTTCCCATATAGATTAACTACTATCATCATGGAGACATTTATCTAATTATAAATCAAAATGATATTTTTAGGCTTTTATTTAGACAGAACACCTAAATTGGGTGTAATTTGGTCCCATGGGATTACCATTATCCTCAAACTAAATTGATATCCACTATTCCTATATGAGAGAAACTAATAATATTTGTAAACATGTTTAACCACTTTTACCTACCCTCAAAACCTTATATGTCCCTTTTGTAGTATAAGAAAACCTTATAGTAGGATATGGACCCTAATCAAAGGTATGTGTGGGGCTGATCGCATTGCAGTTCACTATTTCATTTCACCCTGGAACAACTGTATTAAAACGATTTTGTATTTTAAATTACAATTATTAAAAAAATAACTTCATATTTGATTAAATAATTAATTTTTAATCACTATTAAAAAGGGAAATTTTAGTTTTTTGGATTTTTTTATTGTAATTTGAGGAGATTTGGAGGGATCCTGGTGATATTGAATAAAAATTCACCAAACTGTGAAATATTACAAGCACACCTATAGAATCCAAGGGACACTTAATCTATTATGTGGATCCAAATGGGAATAAATTTTGTGTTCAAATCTAAAATTCAGAGGGATAAAACTCTCTTTAAGACACCCACTCCGGATTAGTCCATTAAGGGTACCAACGTAATTGATATGTCAAAGAAAACGTTTTTATTTGATTCCAAAAGTTAGGTTCTGTATTTCATCGATATATTGAGATTTAGAAATCTAAATTATTCGATATGTTTAGTGAATATAGTTAATAAGTGGGGTAAAAATTTGTATTTTCAAAATCAAGATATGTATGTCTAGATTCTAAAAACTATGGTCCACGATATTTCATGAAATCTAGGTTCAAAAACCCCCTTCCACATTGCCTATAAATTGGAACCTCGGGCACTCTATTTTAAAGTTATATTTGGAGGAAATGTGCTACTATTTTGGATACCTATTGGAGTCATCTCCTCATCCTAGAAGTTTTGGAGTCCCCTATCCTCACATGGGGATCAAGGATGAAGAGGATATCCACTCGAGCCTTTTCCTCCTCTCGACAGAGGACTAAATAATAATTGATCATTGAGAGGGAGATATAGACGTGGAGAGGGTGTTCCGACACATAATTCTACACTGGTTTGGTGGTAATTGTGGTTTTTATTTTTTATTTTTTATTTTTCTTAACTTATATTTTTCATTTAATTGAAACACTCTTTATTTCAAAACCACTCGGTGTGTAATTTCAATTGTGTGGCTTGTGTTGTTCCAATTGGACAACATAAGAATCCTATTATTTCCATAACATTTTATATTTTAGTATTCCTTAAAAAACGTTAAATCATGGTAAGAGTATGGAACATGAATACATGATTGTTATGTCATAGTTTAGTCTGATTTTGGTAGTTTTTGAGACTTGTGGGTACCTCGAATCTTGGATAACATTCAATGAAATTCCTAACCAAAACATAATAGTCAATTAAAAACAAGGAAAATTTCAAGTGAATTAGTAACTTATAAATAATTACATAATTATCATTTATTTTCAAAAATCCACTTGTTTTCTACTATTTGACTATTTTAATTAATCCATTTTATTTTTAAAAAAAAATTAATAACCACCAATCTTTTAGTCATTTTTATTAAAAAAAATAATTATAAACCTCTAAAGATCCTTGATAGATGAACTCGGGTCTTAACAAGACTATAAATAGTCTTTAAATTATAATAAATTTTATTTTTCATGAAAACATGGTTAACACTTTTCTTTATTTCTATGGAGCACTTTGGTTTTTTGTGTGGGGTTGTTTTAATTTTTTTATTTTGTAAATATTTGTGTGCTTCTTTTTACCCTTATTTTTTTAATTTTGTTACTAAAATCATCATTTTTTAGTACTCATGCATGATATTTTCTTCATTGGAGGAAATACTTCCTTTTGAAGAAAAACCATATAGGATCTTACATAATCGACACCATGAAGCATTGAACTATCCCATAAAGGAGGAGTCATAAAACATAGAAACTCTTGTCGATCCTTCTTCTACTTCTAAATACAACATCAATAATGAAATAAAATTATATAATATGGATGAAAATAGCTTCAAATTAAATTAAATGACCTCACCTAATATAGAGATTAATCCTACATACTTTCAAATACAAGTTGAAGCACCAACTTTTGAACTAAAATTTGGTTTAATTCACTTAGTACCAGGATTCCATGGATAAGATAAAGAGGACATAAATAATAATTTTAATTAATTGAATTCAATGTTTTCAACATTAAAACCTTATAATGTGGATGAAGAATAAGTAAATCATAAGGAATTCACTTTTTCATTAGAAGACACTACAACAGATTAGTATAATTATATTAGCTCCCCTGTTAGAAGCTGGGAAGACATGAAATGTCTTTTTATTTAAAAATACATCCCTACCACTCAAAATAAAACAGTAAGGAAAAATATATGGCATAAGGAGCAACAAGGGTAAAGACGTCATGAATAATGGTAAATATTGAAAATGATTAGTTCAAGGTTCCTACACCACCTAATAAGTGATCAACATTTAATAAAAAAAATTTGAGGGTTTAATTTCAATTGATAATAACATGATTTATTATAGTACATGTGGTGTGCTATATGGAAAAAAAACTCAGTCACTATAAGGAACCTCATTGAGAACATGGAATTGAACACTCAAAAATTAGTTCAAGGTCTACTATACCCATTCGAGGTGTCTACAAGGTGAAATGTTCTATGTTTGAAAAGAAGGTGGATATGAAGTTTTAAGATAGTAGTACCCTTATCCAAAAACTTTATCTTTAACAAGGGAAATTACAATATCCTCCTCCCTTCTATTATAGTTTCTTTTTTTCACCGACACCCACTATTTTGACCAATTCCCTCAGCTAAGAGAAACTTATGAGAGTTCAAAGGAAATCTTCCTATGACACCACCAATACCAACCCATAAGGGAAAACCCATATTATCCATATAATACTTGGAGTAAAGGCAACTAAGACTATATTAAAGGGGTTATTCAAACCATCCACAAGAATATTGGAACTAAACGGGGATGAGTAGTCATCCACCACCACCCAAAAATCCTTAACAACCACAAAGGCCTTTTCAAAAACCGTCTCCAAAAACAGAACCATTCCAAGAATAAATGATGAAACAAATAGATACAAATAATCACTAATTCCAACAAACAACCTAAGCATCCATAAAATACTTAATCCCCATTTATCCCAACTCACCAACTCAGTGAGAGAAATCAAAATTCATCGGTTAGGTAAAATACCTTCTAAACCACTAATAAACCCTAGGGATAAGGTAACTGTTAGTTCCAAAACCCTTTATAATAGAACCTAACATAAAGTACAAATGACCTCTCCATTAGAGTGATCTACTCTAAGGGAATACACCACCACAATTACTAAAAATGGTCCAATATAAGAAAAACATTACCTGAGAAAATCCCTTCCAATTGAAAGAGAGTTTCATTTAATTATCCATCTATCCAAAAAATTCCTCTTATATTTACACAAAGGTCTAGAAAACCATGGAAAAAAAAGTAAACTAAACTTGATAAAAAAATCTTGGAAACGTCAAAAAATTTTAGGTTAACATCCCCATGATCGACATCATGAAGAAAATTCCATGATAGAAAAAATTTCTCAAGATTATTTTTACACACTAAAGGTGACATCAAGGTGGTGAAAATTTTATCTTGGGGAGGAATATATTAGTATTGATTGATCCATCACTTCTGACCTAGGGCATAGATCCCGAATCATTCTCTATTTCGCGCACCATTGATGAGTATTTATTTTCCAATGATAATATTTATTTGGTTTCTTCTGTAAATTTGATTCTCCACAACTTTTTTATTCATTATAGATTTAGTAATTAAATCCCAAAGGGATTTTATTCAAATGGAATTCTAGATTACCACACACCTAGTTGGTGTGTTAGAGAATGTTCTTATGAGGGTGAAATGTTTAATTTCTCCTACTCTTTTTACATGCATAAAATGAAACATGAATAGATGAATAGACATGAAAAAATTATATTAGGGAGTAATTTCTTGAAAATTTTAGAAACTATACTTAATTTCCACAATGATAAATTATATATTGATTTTAGGGGTGACATTTTCTACTTCAACATCTTTGATTACATAAGTCACCCCTCAGAAGAACATTACAAACTTTAAATTAATTAATTTTATGTATCCCTTACCATGATAAAACTACATTTATTTTTAATGATACCCTTTCTTAGTTTTCATCATTTATATAAATTTAAGGTAATTATTACTTTATTTAATGTTGTACTGGTTTAGAAAAATTTTAAGTATGTTCTTTAATAGATTATTTCTTTCACACTGAGGATACCAGGATCATCAATGATGATATTAATCTTGTAAAATATTATTAATCATTTTTTTATTCCACCATTAAGTTGTTATATGAGATCAATGACCTTCCACTTTCAAATTTACTACTACAAATCCAAAATAACGCAGAATTGGAACATAAACCACTACCTCAAAACTCGAAATATTCATATCCTGAGAATGGCAACAAGATTCCAGTGATCATTTCTAGTTCACTCACTTGAGAGTATGAATTTTGAATGTATGAATTTTTTAGGGGTTATAAACCATCATTGGGATGGAAAATTCTCAAAATTACTATAAATATATCATAAATTTTTAGGCATCATATATTGTTAAATGATGAGGCTAAACTAGTGAGGTAGGCATAATGTCGACTGAACACAAACCTCCAAGATGTTGTTAAGAAAGAGGTAACAAAATTATTTACTATTTAAATCATTTACCCCATATCTGATAGACAATGGGTCAAACTACTGTAGGTAGTTCCAAAGAAAATAGTTCAAAGAGTAATCAAAAAATTGAAAACAAATAATTGTTTCAATCCCATGTGAATAATAGTTTTAATTTCTATATAGACTATCCTTGAATAAACCAACTAACTAGGATGGACCATTCCCCATTTCAATTTATTGACACTATGCTATAGAGGCTATCAAAGAAGTCCCAAATACTATTTCCTTGATGGGTATTCTAGATACTTTTAGATCTATATCATCCATGAGGATTAGTAGAATTCTATCTTTACATTCCCCTTCTATGCATTTTCTTATAGGAGGATTTCATTTGGTCTATGAAATTCTTAAGGTACATTCTAGAGATTCATGGATAGTATTTATTTGAATTACTTGTAGAATAGTATGGAAATATTGATGGATGATTTTACTTTTTATAGATCATCTTTAGATCAGTGTTTGAGTAGTCTTGGTTATTTCCTATGACATTGTATTGAAAATAATCTTTTATTAAATTATGAGAAATTCAATTTTATAGTTCAAAAAGGTACAATACTTGGGAATTTCATTTATGGTGATAGTATCCAATTATATAATCAAAAAAATAGATTTCATTTATTCCCTAACATTCCAAAAAAATGTGACAGATGTGTGGTTTTTCTAAGGTCATACTAGATTTTATTGTTTTTTCATTCATTAATTTAGTAATATTACACTCCCACCTCCTTATTTCTCAAAATAAGAAAAATAATTCGTTTTTGATAAATAATGTGAGGAATCGTTAAATAAATTTAAATGTATTCACAAATCACCCCCTATAATCAAACAACCTCGATGGGATTTATCATTTTATCACATGTGTGATGCCTCTAACTATGCATTTGGGAAAGTCTTATCACAACAGTTCAATCATGGTCAACCTATCATAGCCTATGCCTCACACACACTGGACCCTACCCCACATAACTACACAATAACGGAAAAATAATTCCTTACCGTTATGTTTTACTTGGATAAATTTAGGTCAAACCTTTTAAGGCCCAAAGTAATAATTTTCTCACACCATCAATCCATACGATATATTTTGTAAGAAATTTAAATACAACCCACATCTTATTCTATGGATCATCCTACTTTAGAAATTTAATCTAGAAATCATGGATAAAAAATAAGTACAAAATGTGGTGGTTGAACGTATCAGTAGGATCCTTCAATCCTCTAACATGGACTCCTCCCCTTGTATTGACATAAAAAACATCTTTCTTACTGATAAATTTTTCCTAGTGAAATATGTTATTCCTTGGTATTCTAAAATTGTAAATTATTTGGTATCATATTTCATTTCTACTAATTTCGAAAAAAACTAGTTGGTTATACAAAACATGAGTCTCATTGGTAAAATTGGGATGACCACTGCCTTATTTGCAAATATAGTGATCAAGTCCTCAGAAATTATGCTCCTAATAATGAGATTCAGTCTGTTGTTAGGTTATGCCACAATCTTTCTTGTGGTGGCCACTTTAGTTCCCAAGAGACTACTCATATGTTCCTCGATTCCGGTTACCTTTGGAAAAGATTATTAAATTATTCCCATGATTTTTATAAAGATTTTCCTAATTTTCAATGAATGGGGAGTTTCTATAGAAGAAATGAAATTCCTCAAAATCTCATGCTCTTACATGAAATTTTATATTTTTGGGTCATTGAATTTATTGTTCCATTTCCCAATTCCATTAGAAACATGTACATTGTTTAGGAATTTAATTACAAAAAATGGGTAGAGGAAAAATCCATGGGGACATATGATTTCAAGATAGATTTTAAAATTTTGATAACCTAACTTCTCTTTAGGTTAAGATTACCTAGGTTCATCATTAGTTACCAGAATTCTCATTTCTATAACCAAAAAATTCAATCTATTTTGCATCGGTATGGGGTTAGGTATCGAGTGTCAACTACATATCACTCACAAACCAATGTTCATTCCGAGGTGTCAAATAGAGAGGAGAAACATATTCTTAAAATTAAATTTCAACTAAATAAGAAATATTGGGGTCTTATACTCAATGATTCACTATAGACTTACCATAATTCCTTTAAAAATCTCATTGGAATGTCACCCTATTAGATTTTGTTGGAAATACTTATCACCTTCATTTTGAGATAGATCATTAGGCCTACTGGTCCATTAGAAAATGAAATTCTAACATTTCGAGTTTAATTTTCAAAGGAAGATGTAGATTCAAGAGTTAGAAGAAATTAATATATATTCATATGAGAACTCCCAAATTAATAAAGATAAAACCAAGGCTTCTCATGATATCCTCATCATTCATCATCAATTCCACATTAGGAAGAATGACCTCTTTTTTAATTTAAGGATGAAGTTGCCCCTGGTAAAAAAAGTTCCCTCTTGTTTGGACCATATACTATTACTAATGTTTTTTATTTGGTTTTGTTTAGGTTCAAAATAAGGAAGAAAGAAACCTTCACTGTCAATGTGCAGTGGTTCAATCACTTTAACAAATCCATTACAGAGTCCTGACTGGAGGAACTCCATGTTCAAGAAGAAACCAATGAACAACACCCACCAATTTTCGTTCTTCCTTACCACATTCTATTTTATTATAGTAAGGAAATTATATACTCTATGTCTAGGGGTTTGGGTAAATTATTGTGTTAGTTATGAATTTTTATCGTCTTTTTTCTTTTTCTCATTCTAAATAGAATTGTTACCTCCCCCCCCCCCCGCCCCACATTTTCCCCCTCACATTTGTATTGGAATTTTCATTTTACATGCCCATTTAATATTGGATTTTATTGAAAATGTATAAGTAATTTCACTATTCTAATTTTTTTTAACATTTATTAAAAATAAACTGATATAATGTGTGTTTTGGCATGAATTGGACATTGATGAGTGACTTTTAATTGTAAATTAGTTGTTTTTAAATGATATTAATGCAACGTCCCAGTTCCGGGTGACACTCTACGGGTGCCCCGAACCCTGTTCACCACATGACCTCAAGAGCGTTTCCCCAAACGCCAGAGGCTGCCGACTAGCAGCGAGGGTCCAGGTCTGATAGTGCGGAAACTATGCCCTCATTTGTCAAAGTGTAGTGCAGTAGAATATAAAATAAACGTACAGCAACAGCGGAAGCAATAAAACATACAAAATTTAAATAAATAACTGCATTAGATATAAACAAGTAGTACATAAATGATTAAACAATCCTCAATTCAATGAAAACAGCCATAAAATGTTACACAGCAATACAACTGAAGTACAAGTACAGGAAAAAAAAACAAAACAGCCAGCGGCATCGCGATCCAACGCTCGGTCCAATGCTCTCCTACACCTCAGCAGCAATCAAACACTTGTATAAGGACCCTTTCCCTTATCTAAACCTGCAGAAACATAATCTGTTTGGTCTGAAAAGAATGGCCCAAACAGGGTGTGAGAAATATATCTCAGTAGGCACCCACCAAAGTCCCGTGCTCAACTGTGTGTAGACATACAGAACAATGTCTAGTAGTAAATTCAATAAACTAATAAGTACTCAAAAGTAACTAACATAATAGTTATATTGTCATTTAATCATTCATTTAATCCATTTAATATAAGAAAACACCATAGTGAATTTCTATGTAAACAGATAGCATCCTCAGAAAAACCAATTCTCACCCTCAGGTAATCAGAATCCAACCCGTAGGTATTTCTCTCAGGCATAACATAAATTTCCCTCAAGAGTATGAAGTGTCGCCCTCAGGCAGAGAATTCACAGCCCTCAGGAATGAAAGGTTGCTTTCAAGCGAAATAGAACGTCACCCTCAGGCTAATACAGTCATGACCTCAGGCCACCCTCAGGCATAAGTAATTGGGCCATCCCAAACAAATAAACATGAAATTTACATACAATTCCTCTCAAGGAAAAAGTAATGCATAATTTAAACAGTGAATACCCTCGGGTATCCTGGCCAAACTGCTAAACAGGGGAACTCACCCCTCGGGATGGTCTTGGATCCAAGAAGTGATCCCAAACAGCATTTTAATATCACAATTAATTACCTATTCAATTCTAGGTCTTTAAAATATCCATGACCTCAGCCACACGACACCCCAAATGTGGGTTTGTAGCACAAAAACACACAAAAGTTGGAAAATAAACATCAAGCCACCTACCTTAAACACCACCGAATGATATACATGAACGAAGCTTTCTGAAACATCTAATAACGCCATAGATATGAGGTAAAATAATTCTCTCTTAAACACAAATAACTCCTGTTAGGGGAAGAATTGGAAAGAACTGCTTAAGGAGAGTGGAGGGATTACCCATGCGGTTCCAACGAGATCATCTGAGGTGGAAATAGATTCATGGAAAATGCTCGGCCAATATCCAAAGCTCAGGCCTCCGCTCCCGAGCTCCCTCTTCCTATTCTAAGACTTCCCTGTGAACAGGGGAGGCCACTTCCAATTTTAAGCGAAAAAAACAAAGTACACGGCGTGTACTTCCGAGTACATGGCGTGTACTTCCCATTTTTAAACTGTTCCTCTGGCGGCTTCCCACCAGTGTGGCACTTTTCATATGCCGACAGGACTACATGGCGTGTCTCCTTGAGTACACAGCATGTTTGGTCGCACAGATGGCCCCCGCCTTACTATTCACCTTCTGACTGACTACATGGTGTATAAGGGACCACTACATGGCGTGTACTTGGTTCCTACACCCTTCATCGCCGACACGACCACACGCCCTGTGTACTCATTCCACACGGCCAAAAGTACATGGCGTGTGGACAAAGTACATGGAACGCACTTTCCAAATTTGGTATTTTTCCAAAATTTTCCTTATTCTGTTAAAAACACTTATCTGCGCGGTAGCCATCTGCTTCTGAATCAACTGGACCTGCTTGGAAGTCTCCTTCACGAGGCGTGGTGCCAGAAAAGCTGCCACACCAGCCTCTAACTAGCACAAAGGTGATCGACAGGACCTACCATAAAAATCCTCGTATGGTTCCATCTCAATAGTTTTCTGAAAACAGCTATTATAGGAAAACATGACTAGGGGTATTTGATTTTCTCAAGATCCCCCAAAGTCTAGGATTCAAGCTCGCAGCATGTCCTCAAGCACCTGTATAGTATGCTCTCACTGACCATCGGTCTGAGAGTGGTAAGCTGTGCTCAAAAGCACCTGTGTACCCAGTGCCCTCTGCAATATCTGCCAAAAACAAGATGTAAAATGGGCGTCCCTATCTGAAACGATAGAACGAGGGACCCCATGATGACGTAAGATCTCTCGGATATACAACCTCCTGAGCTCGTCAACAGCGATGGACTCCTTGATTGGAAAAAAGTGAACTACCTTCATGAGTCTATCCACAGCAACCCATACAACATAATTTCATCGAGGTGACCTCTGCAAACCAGTTATGAAGTCCATCGTGACATCATCCCATTTTCACTTCGGAATGGGTAACTGCGGTAACAGTCCGGCTGGCCTCTGATGCTTTGCCTTCACCTGCTGACAGGTAGAACACCTTGTAACAAAACTAGCTACATCTCTCTTCATGCCCGGCCACCAGTACTGACGTCTCAAGTCACGGTACATCTTGGTAACCCTGAGATGAACTGCCCATGCTGAAGCATGAAACTCCCGCATCATCTCCTCGCGTATATCCCCTGGAACCCACACTCATCCATGGAAACTCAGAACCTCATCATCGCCTATCATCCAACCAGGATGAGGGTCCTCACTTGCCACCGACTCCCATAGAACTAGTCCTTATGAATCAGATAGTTGTCTCATCCCCACTCAATACAGGAGGGTATAAGTCATAGCTAAAGAGGAAAAATTAGTCTTCCCCTGACTGTCGTGCACCTCCAGATGCATCTCAGAGAACAAGGCCATAAGCTTCCACTCACCACTGGCCTCCTGCACTGCCTATATCTGAGTCTTCCTACTTAGTGAATCAGCTACTGCATTACCTTTACCAGGTGTGTAGGAAATATCAAAATCGAAGTATTGAAGGTATTCAACCCACCTTTGCTGCCTCAGATTATAGTCACGCTGAGTAAATATATACTTGAGGATTTTGTGGTTGGTGAAAACCACAAAATGCTATCCCAATAGATAATGTCTCCAACAGCGCAACACATGAACCACTGCAGCCAACTCGAGATCATGCGTCAGGTAATACCTCTCATGTGGCCTCAACTGCCAAGACCCGTACACAACTACTCGATCGCCCAGCATCAACACTGCTCCCAGCCCAATAACTGATGCATCACAGTAAACTGTATAGATCTTTCCCTACTATAGGAGTATCAGGATCGATGCGGATTTCAACCTTCCTTTCTGGTCCTGAAAATCTGTCTCGCAATCTTCTGACCATATGAACTTCACACCCTTCTTAGTCAAACACGTTAACGGCACTGCTAAGCGGGAGAAGTCCTGGATGAAATGCCTATAGTAACTAGCCATCTCCAAGAAAATCTGTATCTCAAACATGTTCTTAGGCTGCTCCCAGGAAAATACTGCTCTCACCTTCTCTGGGTCTAATGAAACTCTTTCCTCTGAGATGATGTGAGCCAGGAAGTGAATCTGGTCCATCCAAAAGTGGCACTCTGAGAGCTTAGAATATAGTCGATGCTCTCTCAGTGTACTCAATACGATATCAAGATGGGTGGCATGGTCGTGTCGAGTGTGAGAGTACACCAAGATGTCGTCCACGAATACTACCAAAAAAGATTCCAGATAAGGATGGAACACACGATTAATCAGAGCCATGAAAACTATTGGCGCGTTCGTGAGTCCGAATGGCATAACTGTATACTCGTATAGACCATACCTACTCTTGAAAGCTGTGAGAGGTATATCAGATGGTCTAACGTGCATCTGATGATATCCTAATCTCAATTCAATCTTCGAGAACACTCGTGCTCCATGAAGTTGGTCAAAAAGATCATCAATACTTAGCAAGGGATATTGGTTCTTAACCATAAACTGGTTCAACTTCCGATAATCCACACAGAGTCTGAGGGTATTGTCCACCTTCGTCGCAAAAAGGATAGGAGAACCCCATGGAGAAGTACTGGTTTGGATGAAACCCTTTCCCTGTAACTCCTCTAACTGCCTCTTGAGCTCCTACAACTCAGGCGTGGCCATCCTATAAGGAGGAATAGACACCGGTGCGGCTCCTGGCACAAGATCGATAGAGAAATCCACCTCATGCTCCAGAGGAATACCTGAAAAATCGTTCGGGAAGACATCCATGAAACGATCAACCACTGGATGGAAATCCTTCTGAAAAGTCCCCTAGTCGTCCAGATATAAGCTCTCAATCTGGGCTATGACTACACATCACCCATGATGCTCAGGCCCAGCTCGACTCGCCTGAACATCCCACTCACCCTTGTATAGAAACTCTCCTCCCTCTGGTGACTTGAAACTCACCCTCCGATGATAGCAATCTTCAAAGGCTTGAAATGGAACCAACCAGTCCATCCCAAGAATGATGTGATAAGTTTTCATCTCTAAGACATAGAGGTACCAAAGGAAGTGACACCCACCAACCTCAAGGGGGCACTCTTTTCACTGAGGCACACCAGTCGTTCTAGTCCCCAATGGAGTGTCTAGCATCATGATATCAGAAGAAGTAAAAACACAGAGCCCAAGTCTCTCCACAACGGGCATAGATATAAAACTATGTGTATCACACGTAGCAAAAAGTACTGAAGATAAGATAGCAGCTACTAAAATAGTACCTCTGACTGTAGAAGGTCCGAGATCCTTCTCCTGATGGGTTTGTTGCACTGCATATGTCTGCCCAGTGTCGCGGCCCTATGACACAGCCTGGCTACCCTAAGCTGTCCTGCCCTGCTGCCTCTGAGATTCTGGTGTCTGGATACCACATCCACGAACACCATCCCTGCCTTCCCACCCTGACGTATTCCAGTTCCCCGACTGGTAATAAGTTGCTAGTCCTGCTCCTACACATGGAGTTTTTACAAAACCCCTCTCACTAGAAATCATTGTAAATTCCCTGAAAAAGTGTTGCAGATGACCCATCTTTCCACAAGCTCGGCACTCCACTGGATCACGTGGACACTACGGTCTCTTGTGCCCCTCCTTACCACACTGATAGCACCTGACCGGCCCACCTGAAGAAACCGCCTGGCTGGTACTGCCACCCTAAGAGAAGTCCATTTGTCTCTCCCTCTTACCAGTAGAAATAGTACTAGAAACTAGTGTTGAACCGCCCTGGTCCACACCACTAGCTTCCCGTAGGTTCCTCTCTGTAATCAACGCCTGATTCACAATAGAATGTACAAAAGGAAACCTGAAAACATTCACCAGTGGCCAGATGTCATAATGAATACCATCCTCGAAGCTTCTGTCTCTCATTGTCTCATCACCCACTAGCACTGGTGCAAAGCGCTAATGCTCAGTGAAACAAGCAGAATAGTCCATCACCAACATAGCGCGCTGCTGCTGATTCATGAACTCTTGAGGTCTAGCTGCCCTCAGGGTCTCTAGAAAGAAGAAGTCATAGAAGACTGGCTAAAACATTTCCCACGCCATGTCTCTGTGATGAACTGACTGGGTGGTAACATCCCACCACCTCTTAGCGGAATCATGCAGCATGTAGGTTGCGAGCTTGACCGTCCACCCAGGAGGCATCTCAAGATGCTCGAAGATAGTCTGCATCGACCCCGGCCAAGACTTAGTAGCCTATGGTCTTTCATCCCCTAAAAACGTCGTGGATACTTCTTCTGGAATATAAGTGTCAGCTCAGCCATAGATGTGGCAACCGGTGGTGCTCCCTGAAAGGTCTGCATGAACCGTATAAAGCCTTTACGGAACTGCGCCTCCATGCCTGTGTCCTGTATAACAGTTGGTGTCGCATCTAGCTCTACTAGAGGATCCACTGGTAGCCAATGGCCCAACATCTCTGGAGTATTCTCGTTGCTGCTCTCCTGGCGAACAACATGCGGTCTTCTAGGTGGCATGACTCTACAAGGTCAAAAACACGCCTTAAATTCAATATTAACAAGACGGAAAATTAAGAAACCACAAATGGAACAAAGGAAAGAAGGAATTTCATGATTTTCAAAACAAGACTACACGGTGTGTATAATGGATACATGGCATGTACTTCACTTCCCTTCCCTTGTACGGGTCCTTCGACAAGGCTAAGCCACACGGCTCCCGT
This sequence comes from Viscum album, assembly GCA_963277665.1. Taxonomy (NCBI): domain Eukaryota; kingdom Viridiplantae; phylum Streptophyta; class Magnoliopsida; order Santalales; family Viscaceae; genus Viscum; species Viscum album. Next base: position 662,161,438 of record OY728128.1, read on the forward strand.
TTGAACAAAACTATACAGCGTGTATATTATCTAAACAACGTGTATGGTGTTATTTCCTACTGCTCGTGTTGCTTGTGACACCGCCGACTACTCGGATTGACACTACACGGCGTGTTACACCTGCACACGACTTGTACACTACCCTGTTTCCCAGTCACATGGCTAACGGCATACGGTCTGCCCTCGGACAAGACTACACGGCATGTCCCACAGGTACACGACGTGTTCTAGATGAGCTTCGCGCGACCCATTTTACTAGTTACACCGCCGGATACACGGTTCAACCTACACGGCATGTTCTCTATACACATGGTGTGTACTCAAAGGATTACACCGACCCATGTTGTTAGTTACACGACCCGGTCCCCAGGTCACACTACACGACGTGTTCTTCATTGACACGACGTGTTCAAGAAACGACTACACCGGTTCATCTTTGTTAGTTACACGTCCAGGTCTCCGAGTCAACACTACACAGCATGTACATAAGCTACACGGCGTGTTCTCCCCAAGCTCTCCACTTCCCCATGTCACCGCCCACACGGTTTGTGACACGGTAAGAGACTACATGGTGTGTAATCTTGGTACAAGGTGTGTACTCAGAAATTTTATTTTTCATCCTGAACAGAATAACATACACGGCGTGTCTACAGTACTACACGATGTGTATACTGGGTTTCCGGACATTATGCCTTAGAAACTTCTCTAGAACCCATAAAATATCGCAGAACAACACCTAAGTGCCAAATTTCGATCCGTGAGGGCCCATACTCCCCACAAATCAAAGTTTGACATCTTATCTGTGTTATAACATAACAAACTGTCAATGATCCACCAAATTCCAGTCAATGGGGGCCCATACTCCCCAAAAACCAATGTTTGGCATTCATTCTCCAAACCGCCTCAGACAAAATACCCTATCATATAGCAGGTAGTTATCAAGAATCCATCACAACTGCATGCTTTTCTAGCACATCAACTATCACAACAACATGAAATTTCTAATGCACCTACATGGCATGTGATTTCTAACATGTTCCTAAATGATGCATGAGATGGCATACCCTCATCTCATCAGGTTGCAACTAAATTTAACCCATTGATAAAATATAAACAGCACAATCGCAAGTGCGTCACCCAACGGTGAAATCATATCAACTCTAAATTGTAAAATCAGTAAAATTACAATAAGAGGTAAAATGGATTTTCTTTGTACATGGGTTAGCTACGCCCAGGCACAGCTTATTACCAACTACCATTCCCATCCTATCACTGAATAAGGCTCCAAATAGTAAGTCATAAAAAATAACCCCTTTGATACCCCTTTGTAACGTCCCGGTTCCGGGTGCCACTCTACGGGTGCCCCGAACTCGGTTCACCACATGACCTCAAGCGTGTTTCCCCAAGCGCCAGAGGCTGCCGACTAGCAGCGAGGGCCCAGGTCTTATATTGGGGAAACTATGCCCTCATTTTTCAAAGTGTAGCGCAACGGAATATAAAATAAATGTACAGAAACAGCGGAAGCAGTAAACCATACACAACTGAAATAAATAACTGCAGTAGATATAACCAACCAGTACATAAATGATGCAACATGACTCAATTCTATGAAAGCATCCAGAACATGTTACACAACAATACAACTGAAGTACAAGTATAGGAAAACAAATTAGAACAGCCAGCGGCATCGCGATCCAGTGCTCGGTCCCATGCTCCCCTACACCTCAGCAGCAATCAAATACCTGTATAAGGACCCTTTCCCTTATCTACAGCTGCAGAAACATAATCTGTTGGGGCCAAAAAGCATGGCCCAAACAGGGTGTGAGGAATATATCTCAGTAGGCACCCACCAAAGGCATGTGATCAATTGTGTGTAGACATGAACAACAATGTGTAGTAGTAAATGCAATAAACTAAGCAGTACTCAAATGAAACTAACTTAACAGTTATATTGCCATTTAATCATTCATTTAATCCATTTAATATATGAAAACACCATAGCGAATTTCTAAGTAAACAGACAACATCCTCAGACAAACCAATTCTCACCCTCAGGTAATCAGAATCAAACCTGCAGGTATTTCCCTCAGGCGTAACAAAAATTTCCCTCAGGCGTATGAAGTGTCACCCTCAGGCACAGAAGTCACAGCCCTCAGGCATGAATGTTTTCCCTCAGGTGAAATAGAACGTCACCCTCATGATAATACAGTCATGCCCCCAGCTATAGTAAAACACCACCCTCAGGCATAAGTAACCAGGCCATGCCCAACAAATAAACATGCAATTTACATACAATTCCTCTCAAGGAAAAATTAATTCATAATTTAAACAAGGCATACCCTCGGGTATCCTGGAAAAATGACTAAACAGGGGAACGCACCCCTCGGAATGGTCCTGGATCCAAGAAGCGATCCTAAACAGCATTTTAATATCACAATTAATTACCTATTCAATTCTAGGTCTTTAAAATAGCCACGACCTCAGCCACACGACACCCCAAATGTGGGTTCGTAGGTCAAAAATGAAAAAAAAAACGCACATCAGTTGCAAAATAAACACCAAGCCGCCTACCATAAACACCAACGAACGATATACGCGAATGACGCTTTCTGAAACATCCAATAACGCCATAGATATGAGGTAAAATAATTCTCTCTTAAATGAAAATAACTCCCTTTAGGGGAAGAATTGGCAAGAACTTCTTAAGGAGAGTGGAGGTCTTACCTGTGTGTGTCACGACCCAACCCTACCCGGGCTCGAGCCGCAACTGCCCCAAGCCCGCCTCCATAGGCCAGGGGCTGGCGACCAGTGCTGAAGGCACAATAACTCGGGGAGGCCTTTGCCTAAGTACCTGTGAACACAAACACGCAGCACACTCAATGCAACAGTGCAGAGTAAATGTAAAGGCAAGAAAAGTAAAGGGAAACTGCTATATATAAACCACAGTGTGCATCGACCTCTAATAGTACAAAGTACAGTGCTAAAAACGAAAAGGGGGCAAAACAGGTGCCCAACCAAAAAGTGCCACAACCCGGCAATAGGTAAACGAAAAGAAACAGCCGACGGGTCTACCACCTGGAACCCGACCACGACCACCGCACGCGGTCCAAGCTCCCAAGCTCCCAAGCTCCTACACTCCACTGAAGTCACGCTCCACCTATCTGTCACCTGCAAGAGCACACCAAGTGCGGGAAAAGCCCAAGCAGGGGTGAGTATAAAAATACTCAGTAGGATACCCCGAAGGCTCAAGGGAGAAACAAAGGAGGTACCGAAGGGTGAGCAGTAGAGCGAACAGGAAAAGTAAAGGAGTAAAACAGAGAGTATAGTAAAGAGTCCAGCTCAACCCAACAAGAGGAAAGAAGGTAGACTCGTCCAACTACGAGAAGCTAGACATGGAAAGCACGCGGCATACCCCGCACGTCTTCGCCTCTCTTAGAGGGAGAGTACCCAGACCCAAGAAGTGGGTACTGAAACAAGGTATATAAACATCCTTATGCTCAACAAAAAGCCCGAACAACGTCGTAAGGGGATCTCCATCCCGTGTCTCAGCGCAAGAAAAAGAGTAGCCAACTATCCCAGACATAAACTCCATAAATGCCCAGTATCCCGCACGTCTGCCCCGAACCGCAAGACAAGGGGCTCAATAACCACACCTTGACACTATCCGCTTTGGGCGGCACTGACTCGCCCGCACGGTTTTAGATCGCGTCACAAGAACGTGTCTCAGTGGGGAAAGTGCCCCTCGTACTTGAGAGTTCTAGGGGAACGTCAAACTAGAACTCGTCACTGCCCCGCAGTCGAGAGGTCTCCTCAAAGTCAAGCCGTCACAACACTGACCCGTATAACCAAGGGTCCCGCTCCGGTAATCACGGAGGAAAGCCACAGACTAGCCTAGTCGAGAGGACTGAGTCTGGAATGCCAACATGTGTCCCACTTCCCAGCCCCGCTAGAGGGTAATTCATAACCAAATATCAGGTGACCCACTGCCCAGCCCTGTTGGAGGGTAATTCATAACCAAATATCGGGTGACCCACTGCCCAGCCCAGCTGGAGGGTAAACCATAATACATCATCAGGAGACCCACTGCCCAGCCCCGCTAGAGGGTAGACCTGGAATAAGTCGACAGGAGACCCACTGCCCAGCCCTGCTGGAGGGTAGACCATAACACATCATCCGGCAACCCACTGCCCAGCCCCGCTGGAGGGTAGACCTTATTACATCATAATGATACCCAATGCCCAGCCCCGCTGGAGGGTAGACCTGGAATAAGTCGACAGGCGACCCACTTCCCAGCCTCGCTGGAAGGTAGACCTGGAACTAGACGACGGGCGACCCACTGCCCAGCCCTGCTGGAGGGTAGACCCTAAGAGGTCGTCGGGTGACCCACTGCCCAGTCTCTGCTGGATGGTAGACCCTAAGTGCGTCGAGTGACCCACTGCCCAGTCTCTGCTGGAGGGTAGACCCTAAGTGTGTCGGGTGACCCACTGCCCAGTCTCTACTGGAGGGTAAACCCTAGAAGCCGATCAGTAACCCACTGCCCAGCCCCGCTGGAGGGTCAAACTCAGAACTCTTCTGGCCATCTCCACTAGAGGGTACAACACTGGCCAACCGAACACGGAGTGGGTATCGCGCAACCTCCCAACTCTAGTACAACTCACCCAAAAGAGGTGCAGCGTCTGCTCCAGCACTGGATGTCACTAGCACTGCTACCGGCCAATCCATCGCGAGCGAAACCAGGGCGAGACCACTCAACCCTGCTGGTCAAACAAACGAGCACAAAGCCAAGGGAAATAAACTCTACCCTGCTATCCAAACAAACGAGCACAAAGGGACCCTCTACCCCGCGAGAGGTCCAAGTACGCAAAGCAGAACAGGGCACGCACGTGGGGCCCACACGACGTGTGGCCCCAAGTCAACCCCAACCAACCGCACGAACGTCTTAGGTACAAACCACACGTACCTCCAAGCGTTCTCGTATACTCCCAGATTACACCGCGTCTCAATCCCTAAGGCTATCGTGCACACGACACCCAACGTCAACGCGAAGGTGTGACATAACAACTCCACCTCAAAGGCCCAGGCACGACCAACCACATCTCATGAACCATTTAGATCACTCTCCCAAGAGTGATCAATCACACTCCAAGGGTTCTCTGCAAACACGGCGAGAAGAACCACCATCAGAGCGTCTTTCACATTTCCACCTTTCAAAAGATCGTGCAAGATGCTCTCCACAGCCAAACGGATGACACCGTTGTAATCCTCGTGGAAAAACACGCGAGATCGACTACTTACTCACCTCCAACGGATATCCGATGGAAAAGTCCCCAACGCCACCTCACGCCTGAACGACGTCCCATGATCCCGAGCCTCGGCCCCGAAAACAGTCGGGCGCATCGCACCATTGCGATCCCCTCGGGAAAACACGTCAAAAGCACTACTCACTTGAGTGCAATAGATATCCGGAGAAAAAGGTGCTTCCCGGCGCACCGAACACGAGCGGTGCCACATGGGACCCGCATCCCAGTCTCGAAACTCAACGAACGGATCGCACCGTTGCAATCCTCTCGAAAAATTACCCGAAATGGACTATTCACTTGTCCAAAATGGTCGCCCGGTGATAAAGCTAGAAAATCACCGTCGACGCCCAAATGGCCCTCGTGGGCCCTGCACCATCATGCCGAATTAGGGCGGGCGGATTGCACCATTGCAATCCCCTCGGAAAAACATCCAGAATCGACTGCTCACACGCCCCGAACGGACGTCCGATGCAAAAGTCGCTAAAAGCGGCACGTAGCTCAAAAGATGGGCTATGGGGCCCATGCCTCAACTCCGGCTTCAACGCCGGAAACTACCCTAGAAAACTTCGCCCTGGTGCCAGGGTCCCAACACAACTGACGGCACTCAAAGTGGACGTCGGATGCGTCTGCGCCGCTCAAAACAAGATTCCCGGATAAACGCCCGTCCACTTAACGGTCATGCCGCGCCCCCAAGCCCCTCATTTTGGGAGTTAAAATTCCCCAAAACCTTCTCAAAATATTCGTCGTAATTTAAGGAGCGCGTCACCACAGACGGTTCCCAAATCCAACACCCGGTTTATGATTTATTAACTTATATATCATTTCATAATAATAATAATAATAATATTATAAAACAAATTCTTTTTTTTATAAAACAAGACCGGCCATTCGGCCGGTCTTCCTCCCCGAACAGGACCCGCGAAACACGGGTCCGTTTTCTGCTAGCTGGGGTCACGAAGACCCCGGGTCTTCATCCAGTGACGACCGGCCGAAGCCGGTCCCCCTCCTCGCAGGCGCCGCGCCCACCTGCCGCTCGAGCTCCCCTCACCGCACCAGCAGCCGAGCTCGCCGTCCGCGACCGCTCCGCCTCAAGCCGATGCCGTCGTCCGGAGCTCGCGCCGACCACCGCCGCCTTCGACCGACCGACGCCACCCACTGCAACCGCCAGTTTCCACTCCTCCGCGACGCCGCGGCCGTCTGCCGCCCGCTCCGCTGGACCGGGGTCCCCGGCCATGAGCCGCCTCGCCCTGGAAGGCCCGCCGTCCCCGCCTCCTCTACTTGGCCTCGCACCGCACTGACGCCAGCTGAACTCACCGCAGACCACCGCTGAACCAGATCACCTAAACCATCGCCGGGCCGCCTTGGTCCACCGGAAAACACCAAACCCGCAAAGTTCGACGAACGGCCGAAACACCATCCGAACCCGGATTTCAAATCCGAAATGAGCGTTGGGAAGAGAAGAATTTTTAATAAATGGCCATGGGATTTTTTCGATGATTTAACAACAAATCGATGTATAAAATTGAATCCAAAGGAAGGTTCGGAAAATAAAGCGCAACCAAAACCTCCAACCTCGCTGGGCTTCGCCCGGAGCTTCACCGCGATCCATCGGAGCCGCGCCTTGCCGGAGTTGTCTTGCCGGAGGCGGAGGGGGAAGATGGAGAGGAGGGGCTGCCATGGGGAAGGGGAAGTAGTGGGGTGGGGTTAGGGTTTAAATAAAGAATAAATCAATTAAAATTTAATTAATCTAACCCCCAATTTATCCCACGCACGAAACTCTCGACGGGGTCAAGGTTGAGCCTCCCCTAGGGAGAACACCACCTCCCGAGCACAACGGCGGCCTCAGAATTTTAATCCGAGACCCCGTTCAAAAGTTATAAAATTTAACGTCTGAAGCCGCTAAATTACGAAAATGCCCCTAGGGCCATTTTTCACAAACTGCCCGCGCCCGCGAAACTTATACCCCTCCTAGGGTAAACGGCACGCTCCAAAATCAACGTTGCCCTCAGTTTCCCAAAACGTGCCACCGTTTACGAGATACTAGCGTTTCAACATTAAACGAATAAATTAATTAATTAATTTATCCGTTTAACCATCTGAAAGCGAGCGAGGGGTCCAAACATCCCGCGCCGACAAGTTTTATGTCGTTACTAGGGTAAACACCCCATCCCGGACCCATCCGTACACTCGGATCTCTGGTCAGAAAAACCGTTTAGGAGTTATACCATTTATTTTGCGTTTCCAGTGTGAACGCACTGAAAATTTAATTCTGGCCACTCCGGGGCTCGGAATCGCACGCCGTCTGAAGGCGCTGCTCTGGAATATCATCAAGAATATTCCAAATTCTTTCGCAGCAAAAACCGGGTTCTTACATCATTCCCTCCTTCAAGATTTTCATCCCTGAAAAGCAAAACTAGGGAGCAACACAGGGTACTAAGCCCACACCTGGCTTTCTCATACCCAGAAGAACCCACGCACAGCTCTGCGTCACCGCACACAGACCAAAGAATTGATCTGTTCACGCGAGGTCAGCCCTTGCCGACATCGTGCACCTACTCCAGACTTTGGGGTTAGGGCAAGGAGATAGGGTACCTCTCCATCCCTTTGCACGGTCTCGAACGGCCCGAAGTCCCTCGAGGGTAGCTCACCTCCCCGGTCAAACCTCTACGTCGCACGCTGCGACTGGAATCACCACCCACACCTGAAGCAAGGCCCAGTGATTCCCTCCTTCAGTATTTCCATATGGTGAAACACCCAAGGATATCTGTTCACACAAGGTTCTATAGTCGATGGTCTCTTACACACTCAAAAGGCGAATAAGTCAACACCACCAACTAAAGGAAAAGGTCTCACACCTTTTCCCTTACCAACTCAGGGTTACACCCGACGCCTTGCGTCACCCTGGTAACACCTCAAACAAGGAGCCGGGAGGAAAGCTGTTCACACAGAGAGTCTAAGAATTCTACTGCAGAAAGGTAGAAGAGCTGTAGAACGTACCTCTTATCACCTCATTCTCTGCAGGATCGTAGACATCCAAAGCTCACGGCTGTCTGCGGTCCCAACTGTCAGCTCCCGGAGCCTGATGTGGACCGCCTAGTGGTGATGGGGAGATCTCATAACGTCGTCCCCCACCTCCAGCTCCTCCCGCTCCTCTGCTAACACCACCTCTCTGGCCACTACTCTGATCACAGCGCTCCCTTTGCCGTGGTAGTGCGCCTGCTACCTGCTCGAAGCTCTCAGCAACTCGGGTTGGGCAGTCTCGTGCCAGGTGACCTCGCCCGTCACAAGCATAGCACCGACGAACTCTGGGCTACCATGGCGCCCTCCGGCGCCACTGTGGTGTATGACCACGGCCCAGGATCCACTTACGGAAGGGAATCCGCGGCTGAGGCTCTGCGCCTTTTCGCCACAGTGGTATACGACCACGTCTCCGAAACCGGCAGTGGGAAGGCCACCTGCATCGAGGTCCTGTCCTCCGGCGCCTTCTAGCTATGGAAATCATCCCGGCTCTATTGCGCCCACTTCCACTACCAACCACAAAACATGACAGGAAGCCCTCTGTCACTAGAGTATGCTCTAGCACCCCGACATATGTGGAAATGCCCAAGGGTACTCTGACAGCACGAATCTCTCGGCGGAGACCCTGCCCAAACTTCTGTGCTCGGATTTTGTCGTCATGGACCAAGTCCAGGTAAAAGCGTGCATGTTCTGCAAAAATAGCCACGTACTCGGCCACCGTCATCCCTCCCTGCTGAACCTGCAGGAGCTCCCGAATCCGAACGGAGCGCAAGGAGGGGAAAAACTCCTCACGGAGCAACAATTGAAAGTCGCCCCAACGAAAGAGACGACTCGTCAAGAAACTGAGTCACCAGACCCCACCAACGCCGAGATGCTCCACGAAAAAGGGTGGCTTCTAAAGACACACTCTGATCTGTCAGTGTCTGCACAAGCCTGAAAAGGCGAACCACTACCTCGAGCCAAACCTCTGCTACTTGAGGGTCTGGCTCACCACTGAATCTCAGCGGTCCCTGCCGCTGGAACTCACGGAGCGCGCTCAACCTGCGCTCAAGCTCAGCCTGCTCTGCTGAAACTGTCTGTTTCTCAACAGGTGGGGGTGCTGCTACCGGCCCACCTGGAGAAAGGGCTCGCACGATGGGTCCTGGACTGTGGTCGTGTAGCTCACAGGGTCTTCGTCATGAACCAAAGCTGGTATCCTGACTGGCTGTCCTCGCGGAGACATCCTGAATATTATCAAGGAGTGCCGCGGTCAAATGAGCATATATGTATATACCAATAGCAACAATGGGGAGATGACTCAAGAAGGACAGTCAAAGACTCAATCCTATGTGATACACAAACAAATTTTTCCCTGCAACAAGTTTCTCAGCATGCCGAGTCGACAAGAGGGTTATCAAGGTCCTGGTGAATGGATACGTCGGCCGCCGCACCACCACTGGACTCCCTGGCCTGAGAGCCGCTCTTGAGATACATTAACACTGTTTCCCTAAATCCCAACCAATTCCTTTTATTTTAGGGACGTCCGAACAAAGTCCCAAGGACCGAACCACCTCTGATACCACTTTTTCACGACCCGACCCTACCCGGGTGTTTCCCTCGGAATTCGTGGTTGACCTCCTGGATGGGAGATTCAAACGTTCTGATCGGTTTCTAGCGGGTTTGTTCATAGAACCGGAAACATCCAGTGATTCCACATCCATTTGGACCTAATTTCCAAAGGTAGGCGCTCATTAGCTTGTGGACTAATGAGGCTTAGGAATTTGCATTGGTCGAGAGGATGGGAGGTCGGACTCATCACACCTTTTTGAGGGGAATTATTGTCTATTCCTGGACTCTCTTTATAGATTTAAGTTATGTTCGTGAATCCTTATTACATTACCAAGTATAAAATGAGCTTTTCCTTTAGTTTTGACAATCAATGATTAAATATGTAAGAAATTTAGAGAATATTTTATATGTATTCGAGGTTCTCCATCAATAGAGAATCATCTATATCTATTTAGATTTTCTTGGTCAATGGTAACCTTCAAAACATTCATATAAAAGTCTCTTGGTCATTATGATGACCAGGCTGGTTTTAAATCCACTCAGTGGGGCACTTGATGTTTATTTTTATTCAGAAGGACATGAATTATTTCACAGTTGGGATCGAACCCATAGATGGGCTACCTACGTATCCTTTGTTTTGGAAAAGGAATCAGAACCCACGTAGTTCGAATAAGGGTATGATGTTTATGATTGATGGATCAAATTAGGATGTCACAATTACTTTTACACACTAAGATCATGTGAGTCATGCTCGGTGTGAGAAACAAGAATTATTGGTAAAAATTAGACAATTGTCCCATGAAAGATGCAATCATAAGAAATGTTTTGGGGATTATGTATGTATGGCTTCCCAGATGAATGAAGTTTAGGATTTACTTTAAGGAGAAAATCCAGGAACAGGGTCCATAAAGGTATATGTGTTTTATGGAGATTTGAAGACTCTAACTTGGGACTTTATTCCTGAAAAGGAAACCCAAATTAGGAGAGGATTGATAATTGGGTTTTACTCCTGAGAAGGAATCCCAGATTAAATGTACATTAGGACTGGTTAAGGAGAATTTAAGGGACTTGGGGCTTACTCCTGAAAAGGAAGCCTAAGATTTATGACTGGGACTTATTCCTGAAAAGGAAGCCCAGGTTAAGGATTAAGGTTTGGGGCTTACTCCTGAGGAGGATGCCCATATTTGAGATTGGGGCTTACTCCTAAGAAAGATGCACAAATTAAGGGACTTGGGGCTTACTCCTAAGAAGGATTCCCAAATTAAGGGACTTGGGGCATACTCCTAAGAAGAATGACCAAGATTTATGACTGGGACTTATTCCTGAAAAGGAAGCCCAGGTTAAGGATTATGGTTTGGGGCTTACTCCTAAGGAGGATGCCCATATTTGAGATTGGGGCTTAATCCTAAGAAGGATGCCCAAATTAAGGGACTTGGGGCTTACTCCTAAGAAGGACGTCCAAATTAAGGGACTTGGGGATTACTCCTAAGAAGGATGCTGAAGATTATGACTGGGACTTATTCATGAAAAGGAAGCCCAAAATTATGACTGGGACTTATTCCTGAAAAGGAGACCCAGGTTAAGGATTAAGGTTTGGGGCTTACTCTTGAGGAGGATGCCCATATTTGAGATTGGGGATTACTCCTGAAAAGGATGCCCAAATTAAGGGACTTGGGGCTTACTCCTAAGAAGGATGCAAAAATTAATGGACATGGGGATTACTCCTAAGAAGGATGCCCAAGATTATGACTGGGACTTATTCCTGAAAAGGAAGCCAAAAATTATGATTGGGACTTATTCCTGAAAAGGAGACCCAGGTTAAGGATTAAGGTTTAGGGATTAATCCTGAAAAGGATGCCCAAATTAGAGGACGTATGACTGGGGATTATTCCTAAAAAGGAGACCTAGGTTAAGGATTCTCTCATCTTAAAGGATGAGGTTGAATGAATGAACTCTCCATATTTAGTGACATAAGGATATTTAAATCACTAGGTTTTGAGAGATATTCCACCGAATTCCTTTCAGATAAGGAAGTCAAAAAACAAAATCATGCCATAAATGTCTTTGAAGAGTGTCTTGAAGACTGAATCTTGAAAAGGAAAGGTGTAATGGCTTAATAGGGGTGAAATGGACAAGAAAGGCACCCAACAAAGAAGGGGCGCGCAAGTCTTGGAAGGCGCGCAGGTACTGCGGCGGCGCGCAAGTATTGGTCGCGCAGGTATACCTGCGCGATGGTAAACCAGCATTGAAATACTTGAGAAACTCTTTATTAAAGCCTTTATAATTATCTTGAGGTTCTTCCAAAAAAGGGACACGCAAGTTCCATCGAAGGAATAAGGCGGCGCGCAAGTGGGACCACTTCCCTTAAGTGCTGGCCACTCAGGCGCACAAGTGTTGATGAGTTTCAACACTTAGGCCTTCCTCCCTCTCTTTAGATCTTTCGTTCTAGGTAAGAAATTACCTTAGAAGTGTTCTGAAAGCTTTAAGAAGTGACTTGGGCATCGGGATCTTCAATCCGAGTTTCTGGAAAAAGATCCTCTCGAATGGGGGGACCACATGGTCTATTTATAGGTAGGAGAAGACCCCGAGCGGTTATCGGGCAGTTATCACTTAGGTCGCGCAAGTCACCTGCACGACCAAGTGCGTCGCGCAAGTGGACTTGCGCAACAGTGATATAACTTGCGCGGTGCAGTTACTTTTGATCCTTTGTTCATGCCTTTGTCGATTTTTGATATTTTCTTCAAAGGTTGAATTACTTTGTGCTCAGATATTCCCCTTTTACGATTTTTAGATTCTGTGACGAAAGGAGCGTCAACAAAAGTCCCCCCTCAGAGTTGGATCTAGAGAGAAATGAGGATTTGACTCTGAGGAAATCGAATCCATCCAAAGGAAAAGGGGGCGCGCAAGTCTTCAGAGCATAGAGGGCGGCGCACAAGTGCACATCGTGCAGGGATACGACCCTCGATCGTGCAGGGTCCGGCGCGCAGGGTCCCGACCACGTCTATAAAATAGAGGGCCTCACTTCCGTACAATCATCCGGATTTCCGGACTTCATACCTTCGAGCTCTCGCCGCGCAGGTCACCTGATCCGTGCAGGTTGCTCTGTTTTCTAGTGTTTTCCTTGATGTCGCGCTACTGTAAAGGCATTTGTACTTGCGCGGTTTATACTTGCGCGTCAAAAACTAGCGCGTCACACGAATACTTGCACGCCTTAATGCCTTAGCCATTGTTTCGAAATATTTCTTAAATTTTATGAAAAATAAACCCATTTAAGAGTCTAATTTATTCAGATTTTGTGCAGATTCAATGGCTCCTAAGGGAATTAAAACATCTGATGAACTGGCTAGCAAGCGGATTGATGACATGATGAACATCATTGGCCACGATTACTATGATATCTGCGATAGCACTCTCCCAGATTTGGCAAAGTACTTGAAGAAATATCATCTTAATTTCCCACAGAGCATCTACCTGCCTCTATATGGTCATGGTCACCTGCAAGGAGTCAATGTTCTAGATGCAAAGAACTATACACCTGAAATGCAGCTGCGCTGCTACTCCTTCATTTTGGTTATGTTGTTCATTAAGAGAAACAACAATGGTGTGAACTTTCAAATTCTTCCTCCATGTCATTTCCTTGCAGATATAAAAATGGCAAACCCATGGGCTGAAATGTTTTCCACAACCAGTTGGTGGAGACAAGACAAACATGGTAATAGAGCAATATCTGAAAAGAGTACTCTCTCCAAATGGCTCTTTACTTCCAATGCTCCATTCTCAAATCTATATATCCATCTTCCAAGTCACTTGGACAGAAACAGAGTCACTGTTTGATCAGCAGAAAATTTTCTCAAACCGCACTCAAGAACATCCTTTTACAATTGTTCCAAGAAGAGCTGGTATCACTGCATCTCTTATTGTATCCAGTTGAATGAATGAATTCCAGGTGGTTTCTGATGAAGCTCAGGATTCCATAAAATCAAATGAAGTGTTATGTTCAAAGCCTCTTGTAATTCTTGAAAAAAAAGAGAAGAGACTCCAGTCTGTGGATGTCCTTCTAAATCTTGTTCATCAATGAAAAACACTTTCATCTTCAATCATTTGTACCTGCATTCTTTCACTACCTGCTTCAAATTTACTTAAGCCAATGGGCTTAGTAAGCATAGTTTGATCTTTACTAGGATTATTACAAATAACCCTACAAACATTGAATCTTTTAATTGCTCAATATTGCCTAAATCATACAGAATGTATATTTAGTGAGCTGGAACATGACTTTTATTCAGAGTTCCTTTGTCTTTTGTGGGCAGTTTAAAGTTATGCACGCCGGACATAAAGGGGCTAATGTTTAAAATCGAAATAGCTTTGACCAAAATGGATTAAAATTGATTCAATTCCTTGAAAATTTATCTGAAAACATATTACCATACTCAAGTATGAGGGAAAATATGTAAACTATGGCTTAAGAATATTTGAATCTGAGGAATGATATTAAAAAGAGCTAAAAGGCATTAGAAGAAGTAGTTTCAAAGAATTAAGTTACTATTATTTGACAAAAACCCGTTAGGGGTTGAAATATGCAGGTCCACCTAAGGGCATTGGCTGCATGGTCAAATAAATAGCATCATTCGGCTGACAAGTCTGTTATGTGGACTGTTTATGCAAGGCCACCTATGGGCACGTGGTGCATAGTCAGGCAAAAGAACTCTCAGAAATTTACTTTCCTAGTGCTAAAATCCAGTGAAAGTTTATGGAGATTCAAATTTTATAAATTATAGAGTTTGTTGTATGGAAAGAGGTACTTGAATATGGAGAAGATTTTTCCGAACAAGAATATCGGAGAATTGAATGAATATCACTCCTACGAAGGTCTAACCCAAACGTAGGGAAAGAGAATATGGAGAGTATAAACCATAGACTTGAATACTTTCAGATCCTGAAAAAGGACATGGGACAAATATGTTAAGGATGACTATTTTTTTGCAGATCCCTACATACCGTCATTTAAGACAAATAAGAACAAAAGAGGCATTCTTCCCAATAATGAAGTTACTATTATTTGACAAAAACCCGTTAGGGGGTTGAATTATGCAGGGCCACCTAAGGGCATTGGCTGCATAGTTAAATAAATAGTATCCTTCGGCTGACAAGTCTGTTATGTGGACTTTTTATGCAAGGCCGCCTATAGGCACGTACTGCATAGTCAGGCAAAGGAATTCTAAGAAGTTTTGACATTTTTGTGACTAAAAGTCAGGAAAAGGGTTATGAAGATCTGAAAATATTTAAGGTTAGGATTATAACACATAAATATGGGTATTGTCCAATGTATATAGAGATACATAAGTCAATGATAACCATAATCATGTTGTTACTGGGTCCTGAATCAAAATTTTGGACTACACTACGTATCTCATAAGAATGAGAATCAAGCCATACGTAGTTCTTGAAATGCAGTTTTAACGTCGTGCAGG
Source organism: Viscum album (assembly GCA_963277665.1). Classification (NCBI taxonomy): domain Eukaryota; kingdom Viridiplantae; phylum Streptophyta; class Magnoliopsida; order Santalales; family Viscaceae; genus Viscum; species Viscum album. The sequence continues at coordinate 662,176,775 of OY728128.1, forward strand.
ATGAAAGTATGAGAGATCTTAGTTTAGGGTCATAGAGTTCGGACCATAATAATGAATACACAGTGTGTGTTTTCATGAGGACTTTTCAGCCAAGGGACTGAAAGTGAAATTTGGGGTTAGTCCCAAAAGACTTGGGGCTGGATTCGAGGGATACTCGAATGTTCCTACGTATCCCATAAGGATGGGAATCAAGCCCATGTAGTTCTAGAAATACCCTTTGTACAAATTTGGTTCGTACATGTGAAGGGTGAAAGGGGACTTTAGTGCAATGATGGTTTAACCTGAGACAAAAAGTTTAGGTATTACCATGTATGCACGTAGTCTTTTGAAATGAAAACATGATTGAAAAATCAATGTCAATAATAGTTCTCTCTCAAATGAGGAAATCAAAGAGTATTGTAGTTTATTGTCATACCGGAAAAAAGTGTTGCATAGTTTAACGTCATATAACAAGGACGAAAGTGAATCAATGTAAAGATATTGATTCTAGGGGAGGTTTCACGAATCAACATCATATGAGATGGTGGTGAACCGATGTGAAGAGATTTTTTTTAGGCTTGAACCTTGGGAGGTTGCCTATGTACCCAGCCTGGAAGGCAAGGATCAATGTCCTTGTAGTTCAATTAATGAATGAATTAATGATCAAGTTGTTCTTGGGGACAACGATCTAATAATAAAAAATAATGTTGTTGGGAATTATACATGGTTAGCGGCCCAAAGAGACTGTTACGGTTGAGGTTTTCTCTAAGCTCACATGAGTCATACTCGGTGTGAGAAACAAGAGGTAACAAAAACCTTAACAATGCATAGTTTAATGTCATGTAGGACATATAAAGGGACTATGCAGTTTAAAGTCTTGCAGTTAGGACTATTGGTGCTGCGCAGTTTAGTGTCATGTAGCAGGGACAAAATATAGTTTAATGTCATGTAGGACATATCATGAATTTTCTGTACAGTTTAGCGTCATGTAGTTAGGACGATGAGGACAATAGAGTTTAACGTCATGTTGGACGAAAGGGGGACTGTGCAGTTTAATGTCATGCAGTAAGGACAAAATAACACACCATTTACATCATGTTGGACGCATTGGGGATTTTTTTTACAGTTTAACGTCATGTTGGACGAAAGTGTGAATAGTTTAAGGTCATATGCATGGACCGTGGATGGTGCAGTTTAATGTCTTGCTGGACGGTGGTGTTGTTTTAAGGCCATACAAGACCTTTGATGATTTTGTAGTTTAATGTCTTTCCGGACGTAAGAGACTTTTATACAGTTTAGATTCATGTAGTTAGGATGTCATAGTTTAACGTCTTGCTGGACGTAAGGGACTTTTAAATAGTTTAGGGTCATATGCATGGACCATGGATGATGCAGTTTAAGGTCATACTGGACCATTTAGGGAACTTTTTCATAGTTTAACGTCGTGTGGGATGAAGTTGCAGTTTAAAGTCATACAAGACCATTGCTGTATAGTTTAACGTCATATAGCAAGGACGAACTGGTGTCGCACAGTTTAGTGTCATGTTGCGGGGACATTGAAGGTGACACAGTTTAACGTCATGTTGGATGTATGTGCAAATAGTTTAGGGTCATATGCTTAGACCGTTCCTGTATAGTTTAACGTCATATAGCAAGGACGAACTGGTGCCACACAGTTTAGTGTCATGTTGTAGGGACATAAGGTGACACAGTTTAACGTCATGTTGGATGTATGTGCAAATAGTTTAGGGTCATATGCTTAGACCGTTGTTGTATAGTCTAACGTCATATAGCAAGGACGAACTGGTGTCGCACAGTTTAGTGTCATGTTGCAGGGACATTTAAGGTGACACAGATTAACGTCATGTTAGACGTATGTGCAAATAGTTTAGGGTCATATTCTTAGACCATTGCTGTATAGTTTAACGTCATATAGCAAGGACGAACTGGTGCCGCACAGTTTAGTGTCATGTTGCGGGGACATTGAATGTGACACAGTTTAACGTCATGTTGGACGTATGTGCAAATAGTTTAGGGTCATATGCTTAGACCGTTGCTGTATAGTTTAACGTCATATAGCAAGGACGAACTGGTGCCGCACAGTTTAGTGTCATGTTGCAGGGACATAAGGTGACATAGTTTAACGTCATGTTGGACGTATGTGCAAATAGTTTAGGGTCATATGCTTAGACTGTTGCTGTATAGTTTAACGTCATATAGCAAGGACAAACTGGTGCCGCACAGTTTAGTGTCATGTTGCGGGGAAATTTAAGGTGACACAGTTTAACGTCATGTTGGACGTATGTGCAAATAGTTTAGGGTCATATGCTTAGACCATCGCTCTATAGTTTAACGTCATATAGCAAGGACGAACTGGTGCCGCACAGTTTAGTGTCATGTTGTGGGGACATAAGGTGACACAGTTTAACGTCATTTTGGACGTATGTGAAAATAGTTTAGGTTCATATTCTTAGACCATTGCTCTATAGTTTAACGTCATATAGCAAGGACGAACTGGTGCCACATAGTTTAGTGTCATGTTGCGGGGACATTTAAGGTGACACAGTTTAACGTCATGTTGGACGTATGTGCAAATAGTTTAGGGTCATATTCTTAGACCGTTGCTGTATAGTTTAACGTCATATAGAAAGGACGAACTGGTGCCGCACAGTTTAGTGTCATGTTGCAGGGACATAAGGTGAATACTTTGTATTTTATACAAAATATTTCTTCAAAAATCTGGCATTAGTTGGATTAGTAATGAGTTCTCCATCCATCGAGATTAATGAATAAGCTCCATTGGAGTAGACCCTATGTATTGAATAAGGTCCTTCCCATTTTGGTTCAAGCATGGGAGATTTCTTTCCTGGTATCATTGGAGTTCTTAGAACTAATACCAATTCTCCCTGAATGAATGAGCGAAGACGAACTTTTTTGTTAAAATCTCGTGCTTTTCAATTCTGATAGATTTCCAAGTGGTGCAAAGGGCACAATCTTTTTTCATCTAACCGTTCCAATTCATTCAATCACTTTTGGGATTGCTCATCTGTAGATAACTGATCACAAATGGCTACTCTGAGTGAGGGGAATTGAACTTCAATTGGCAAGACTACTTCTGTTCCATATACCAACGAATATGGAGTTGACCGCGTTGCATTGCGGGTGGTAGTCCGATAAGCCCATAAAGCATGAAAGAGTTTATCAGGCCATGACCTCTTATCTTTATCCACCATCTTTTGCAGTATATTTGAAAGAGTCTTGTTAAAGGCTTCTATTTGGACATTGGCTGCCGCATGATACCGAGATGAATGGTTGGATATAATGTTGTATTCTTGATACAATTTCTTCACCTCAGAAGAACAGAAGTTGGTGTCGTTGTCCGTCAATATGGTATGAGGGACACCAAATCTAGTAATGATGTTAGACTTGATGAAGCTAACAATGCATTTAGAAGTGACTTCTTTGAGAGGTACTATCTCTACCCATTTGGAAAATAAATCAGTAGCAGTAAGAATGTACTTAAACTGCTTGGCTGTAGCTGAAGGGTAAGGTCCCACCACATCAATTCCCCATGTGGCAAATGGCCATGAGTATTTAGCTGTATGAAGCAACTCTGGAGGTTGATGAATGAAGTTGGCATGTACATGACAATAATGACATTTCATTGTGAAATCAACGCAATCTTGTATCATTGAAGGCAAAAAGTATCCAAGCCTTCGAATTTGATCAGACAATCTATGTCCAGACTGGTGGGCACCACAGACTCCTGCATGCACTTCTTTCATGACAACCATTGTCTCTTCACCATCAATGACTCTGAAGAGAACTCCATCAAAACCACATTTGTAGAGAATTTTCTCTAGGTGGTTTGGGATATCATAAAGAGTAAAATTGACTACACGTCGCCGGATTTGTTCTTTCTCAGCTCTATCAGGTGGAAGTGTTCCATTTTGAAGGTATTCCCTGACAGGTGACATCCATCCTGTAGTATGACCATATGGTTCAGGAATGGGACTAATTTCATTAATTTCCTCTGTTCTGGATTGAACATAAGGTGAAATTGCACGACGGTGGGCAATACTGATGGTTGTCTCATCCCGATTTGGATCTTCTAGAGCTATGGCTATATTAGCCAGTGCATTAGCTTGAGCATTTTGTGATCTTGGGACATAAGAAAATGTCGGTTCTGAAGGGAATTCCGCCATTAACTTTCTTACGTAATCATACAAATGGATTAACTCTTCTTTTCTGATGGCATAATCCCCATTGACTTGTTTGATTACCAAGTCTGAATCACCTTTCACCTTTAAGTGATTCACTTGTGCTTGAAGCGCAAACTCCAAGCCTGTGATAAGAGCTTGGTATTCGGCTTTATTATTGGTGCCACCTTCCCACAATAAAACGGAATAAGGTAACAATGCCTTATCTGGAGAAATGAGTACAATTCCTAAACCAACTTTGTTGAATTTAGGATTTTCCATTTTCTTCCCTGTTGGACTTCTGGAAGCACCATCAAAATACATTTCCCATGTTTGAGGACTCTCTTGAATAGATAAAACATCCTCATCAGGGAGTTCAATATCTGAAGACGTGTCTTCCACTGAAGGATGTTCAGCCAGGAAATCAGCCAGAGCTTGGCCCTTTATTTCCTTTTGAGATATATACTGAATGTCGAACTGCTGCAAAATAACTTCCCACCTTGTTAGACGTCCTGTGAGCATTGGACGACTAAGGATGAATTTGAGCGGATTATTGCGAGATACCAATTGGACCTCGTGATTTTGCAGGTAGTGTCTCATTTTCTGAATTTCAAAGATTAATGTTACGAATCACTTCTCAATACTTGAATACCGGGTTTCTGCTTCAAGCATAGTTCTACTGAGACAGTAGAGGCTATTTTCATTCACAACATAATTCTTTTGAGCAAGAAAGGCACCCAATGATCGCTCAAGAGTTATCACATAGAGGATATGTGGTCTACCTTCAATAGGTGGCATGAGTACTGGTGGAATCAAGAGGTATTTCTTGAGAACATCAAACGCTTCTTGACATTCTTCAGTCAATAATTTGGTAAAGGGTTAACTTTTTCCTGCCAAATTGGCGATGAAACACCGAATATAGGATAAGTGTCCTTGAAGTCCTCTTAATTATTTCAAATTCTTAGGAGGTGACATACCAAGGATTGACTTGGTCTTCTCAGGATCGACTTCAATACCACGATGGCGTACAAAAAAAGTCGAGGAATTTTCCTGAGGTTACCCCAAAAGCACATTTTAAGGGGTTCATCTTCAAATTATGTTGTCGAAGCATGTGAAATATGACTTCCAAATCAGCCAAGTGATTAGAACGTTGTTTGGATTTAACCACCAAATTGTCTACATAGCATTCAACAAACTTCCCTAAGAAAGGTTTGAAGATACGATGCATGGCGCGTTGATATGTTGCACCTGCATTCTTTAAACCAAAGGGAATCACCTGGTAACAAAACACACCTTGAGGGGATCTGAAGGCTGTAGATTCCTCATCTTCTATGGCCATTCGGATCTGGTTATATCCGGAATATCCATCCATGAAGGAAAGTACTTCATAGCCAGCTGTCACATCAATTAAGAGTTCTGTAATCGGAACTGGGATATCATCTTTAGGACAACACCGATTAAGCTCTCTGAAATCGATGCAAACCCTAATTTGTCCTCTCTTCTTCTTTACAGGGACAATATTAGCCAACCACTTGGGATAGTGAACTTCTCCGACGAAGATAGCTTTGATCAGCTTATCCACTTCAGCTTCAATTTTGGAAGCATAGGTTGGGTGTGTTCTTCTCGCGGCTTGCTTAAATCCTCGATGTTCTTTTGGTAAACCCAAATGATGAGTAGCAATATCAAGATCAAGCCCTGGAATTTCTGTATAGTTCCAAGCGAAAATATATTTATTTTGTTTTAGAAAAGAAATATACATCTCTTTCTCTTCAAGGGTCATGGCCGCACTAATTAAAGTGGGGCGTGGATCTTTCTTTGTACCCAGATTTATTTCTCTGAGTTCATCCACAGTGGTAGAGATACCCTCTTCAAATGATGGAGGAGCATCTCTAAGATCTTCCTCTTCCTCTTCATCATGTCCTATTTCTTCCATTTCTACTTGCATAGTAGATGACAAAATGAAATTTTCATGATCAGAAGAGATGTCATAATTTTCACATTTTGAAGAAGAAGCTTCCATTTCCGACCCTATTGATGATAAAGGGCCTTCTTTGGGAAATAAAGAGGAGATGATGGATTGAGAATTGACATCATTATTCATCTCTGATGTTGCTATAACTTCTTCTGGCTGGATTGGCGAAGTATAGACCTGTTGGATCAACTGCCGTAATTGACATTATGGATCTTTCCATAAGAGTATTTTTATTTGGGCCTATTTTGTCAATTTGATTGATAGGTAACACGTAATCTGTACTCACATGTGTAAATGGATTTATTGGAATTTTCTCCAAACCATATGGAGCATTAACTTTGGTAATTTCCTTCATTGTAGATTTTTCTCTTCCCTTCATGTAATAAAATTCTGCCTCAATGTATTGAGACTCACATGTCTTGAACGAGGCCTTATCACCATACAATGTTCCAAATTGACCATTGAAACAGTATTTGAGACATTGATGGTATGATGAAGGGATAGCCGCATGCTGATGTAGCCAGGGTCTTCCAAGCAAGATGTTGAAAGCTGAGTCTTGATCAACAATCATGAAATCCGAATTGGATACAGGATCTCCAAACTGAGTTCTGAGTGTAACTTCACCCAGTGGTTCTTGTTCATTTTTATCATATCCTTGTAACATCATGGTAGAAGAAGATAAATCAGATTTCGTGAGGCCCAATCGGCGAAGTGTACGAATGTGCATGAGGTTGACTCCTGAACCATTGTCAATGAAAGCTCTTCGGATATCTACACCATTGACTTTTCCAGATAAGTACAAAGGTTTTATGTGCCCATGCACAACATCATCTTCATATTTATCAGTAAAATATATCACTGCATGGAATTCTGCAGGATTATTCTCTATGTGATAGACTTCAGCTGCAGCAATTTCAGCTTCAAACTCCTGAGGACTTGACAAAGCTTCGATGAGTGCTTCCCGAAGATCTTTTGACAGATTCAAAGCATCCAAAATTGATAACTTGGCTGGTACTTGGTCCAAGTGTTTCAATATATCATACTTTTGATCTAGAGGTCTGCGTTTTCCATCAGGAATATGCAGTTTAGCAGGTACCTTGGAAGCAGATGCTTTGGAAGCTGATGCATCTTGTATTGGGATAGAAGTTGTAAACATCCTTGGTTTTGGAAGATTAGACCGATTAGATCCATTTACTTGCTGAGATAAAGAAGATGTAATTTTCAATCGGTCTTCCAAAATAACCATGCCAAGACTGAGTTGACTATTGGCAGAAGAACTTGCTTGTTCTTTTTGAGCTTGCTGAAGGGCTCTACCACGAGTTTCTGCTGCATACACAGTGCTAGCAGGGGTAGAATTGAAGTAGTGGCTTCGGAAAGATCCACGTATTCCCCTGTATCCTGAACCTCTGGAACTTCCTCGAATTTCCTTATTTGATACAGGGAATTCAGGCTTATCAAAATTGAAATTACGACTGGAGTACGGATCTGTTAATTGAATCATATTAACTGAACCGAAGATTAACTCTTCGTCTAATAAAGACTTTGCCTGACCAGCCTGTTTAGGCTGTGCCGTTTGATGGGGCGGTGCCCGTGGTTTTGAAGTAGATGACATAAAGTCTGCTAGAGTCAAAGAAAATTTAGGCTTTGACACATACTCATCTTCTTCTGATTATTTTTTCTTCATTGAATCAAACCGTTTCTTTGAGGACTTCCCCTCTAACGAAGAGGGTTTTACCATAATATTCATGGAATAAGACACAATTGGTTTCTTTAATTGTGTTCGCAAAATGGCATGAGTCTGGTTGATTGTCTTTCTGACCATCCAATCATCATACTTTTGTGCATTTCTGCTTTTGACTTCTTTCCATTCACCTTCCTCCTCTGGAACTGTAGCAGTAACACATGCTACCTGAGTCGAAGAACCTTTCAACTTGAATTGTCCCAAGTCTACCATATTTTTCAGGAGGTCTTTAAAGACAAAACACTCCTGGATAGGATGCCCCAACATTTGATGAAAGGGAAAATAATTGGGATGGTCTTCATCTCCTTCTTTGTTTGGCCTCTTGGGCACTGGTAATTGAACCAAATTATTTTCCAGAGCTGAAATGAAGTAACCAAGAACTTTCTCACTTAGGAAGGAGTATGTTTTACACTTAATATCCTCAAATTGTTTTCTTCGTTGATCTCTTTGATAATTTGGACGAAACGTCCTTTGTTTTTGAAGTTCAGGAGGTGGAGCCCTTCGAGAAGATGAAGGTTTTGAAGTAGAAATAGGTACAGGTTCTTGTTTAAGCATCACTGTAGCAGTTTCTGCTTTACCCATTTTCCTTCCTGAAGCTGATGGAATTACATGAGATTTAATCTTAGCCTATATAAGGGAATCTTCAATCTACTGAGCGATTGAAGTAAGGTCTCAAAACCCTTCTGTGTATTTCACATGGATCAATGGCGTGCGTAATTCGTCACGAAAATTTGCCACACAGATTGGCAACAGCTCTTCCTGAGGGAGTGCTAAACTCAGGGAATACGTTAATCCCTTCCAACGAGCAATGAAATCAGAGACTCTTTCATTCTCCCTTTTCTTGCAGTTTGTAAGATCGAAAACTGTCGTTTTTGGCAAAGTTAAGCTGAACTGAAGAAGGAATTTTTGATGAAGATCCTCCCATCCGATGATTGATCGGGATTGCAAGCTTGTATACCAGACAAAAGCTGGTCCTTGCAAGGTTCGCATGAAGCATCTGAGTTTCACTGCTTCTTGCTGCTCTGGAGTTCCCATCATAGGATCACAATAAGACACGTAATGTGTCAAATGTTGTTCAGGGTCGCCTGATCCATTGAAAGTAGGGAAAACAAGGTTTCCAAAACTAGATGGAGGAGAAATTGAATCTACCCATTCAAGGTAAACTTTATATTCTAGTTGAACTTGCGCCCGTTTCCCTTCCATAGTTTCTAACCGAGCTTTTAATGACTCAATAGTAGTTATTAACTATCGAGAAACATCCGGTTGAATCTGGTCTTGAGTAGGTGCAATGAATGGAGCTTGGACAGATTTGTTGATTGGTGTTTCAACCGATGGTAGCACTGCCAACCGTTGTTGCGTTTGACCCGTAGGATTAGACCTCTGAGGGTGTACTGATAAAGGAGGATATTCTTGATCCATCTCAGTAACTGCAACAAATTCTTTTGGCTGTCAGACTTCAGCATTCTTAAGAAGAAGACTACTCTGAAGTAGTTCTGCATTCAACCTTCTTAATTCTTTCATTTCTTCCTCCTGTTGTGCAAACCTTTGCTCTAACAAGAGTGATTGACCTTCTCCAGAGGAATGATATGTAACCTGATTCTTTCCCCTCCCTTTGTTGGATACTTTTTGGAGAGAAGGATGTAGATTACCTAGGTTTTGAGTAATCCTTTGACTTCGTGTACGCACACCTTCTTCATTTGTATCAGTGCGTAAATTTTCTTGAGCAGGACGCTCTTCATCTGAGTCCCCTGAGTGAGTCTCCTCTGGTGGATTAGCAACAACGGCATTGATGACATTGATTGATTTATAATGCATCACATCCCTTCTATCAACATTTCTGTGATATTGTCTTCTTTCATGTCTTTGATGAGACATTGCCTTTTGTTGATTTAATTCTTTAAGAACTTCTTGATGAGATATAATTTGGAGGTAATCTTCTGATAATTTGGCTCTTCGTTCCTCTTGGGGATTCTTCCCCAATAGAGAAAATACCGATATTCTCTAAGAAGGGGAATGATGATTTGAAAGAGTCCCCGGTCTCGTGAACTGGGGATGTTCCTGCTGATTCCGCTCAACTCCTAGAATCCCATTTGTTGATTCTGAGGGTTTGGTTAAAGGAGTCCCCAGTCTGACAAGATGGGGTGGCTCTTGACATGCTATGTCTGAGGCTTTCTTTAAAGCTCTCTTGATCTTGCGAATCTTAGTTCGGAAATTAGCTGGATGCATTAACCTGTATCCACTTTTATCACCTGGTTCAACAGACCGTTGGATGATTTCCGAGACTTCTGTCATTTGATGATTTTTTTTCTCCAGACGAGAGGCTTGTGCAATATTCTCCCCTGCTTGATGTAGTATCAATTCAACAACTTGTTCTCTATATGCTTGATTTTGAGAGGAACTAGTTGAATCTTGTTCTTGAGCAAGCTTTTGATTATGAAGAAAGCCCATTGACTGTGGCCGGCCATGGGAAATAACATTGCATGAGACCATTTTTGGCGGGCATTGCTGACTAGAAAGCACTGTGAAATGTAGTGCACTGTGAACACCCCATCCTCTAATATGAACACTAGATGGAGCATTGGAAATTAACTGACACAATTTTCTTAGTGCGCCAAGGCATGAACGTTAAAGGGTTCTCGGTTGCTTTTCAACCTTCGGATACCGAGTGACTGATAGAGATGCCAAATCAATCTGACGTTGTAGCCCTTCTATTATCTTAAGATGATTTTCATATTCATCATAAGATAATACCTTCTTCTTCAATTGACAAAGAGTTCTCCATATGTTGAGACGAATATCATGGACTCCATCTTCCGTCAACATATTTGGAATATCATACTGGGAGTCAGCCAATGGCCAAAACATGACTGGTACTTCACTTTTCGCCAGTTTTTTCCTCATGTTCAGCATTTCCTCTTTATCATTAAATGAAGATTCTTCTACCTGTTTTGACCAGAGTTGGTGTTTCCTTGTTGCTTCATCGGATTCAACAAGATTGGTAGAGAGATCATTGATCAAACTAGAAGATGCATGACTTAGGGGTGGTTCGGAGAATGACCTACACCCTGGGCTATCTTCTGATTGAGAAAGTATTTCACTTTCTAGCGATAAAGCATCAGACATGATTGGTTTCGCATTTGCATGTGCCTCAAGATAAGAGGGATTTCTCGGCACTACATTGTCCACTGGAGTATTTTCCACGCAATGTGAATCACTACTGCGGAGAGGACTTTCACAGCGAAATTCATCATCATGGGGAGGACCACCATAATGGGTTACAACAAAAGATGAGATCTCTTGATCCTTGGTCTTCTGACCACACAAAGGGTTTCTGTGGCTCTCATATGAAGAACAAACTTCAAGATTGACCGAATTTTCATGAAGCAAGCCTTCATGAGGAAGTGTTTGTTGAAGACCTTCAGAATTAATGTTCCTGTTATTGGGAACTGAGGGAGTAGAATCTTGAATTCCGACAGATAAATGTCTGAGGTCTTCAAGAACTCCAGCATCAAGCAAGTCCTTGTTACAGATTGGCCTTTGATCTCCGGACTGTGCTGGGCGGATCATTTTCTTAGATGCCTTCTTACTGGATTTAGAAACCACTTGATGACAAAAGTGATTGCTCTGAGCAGGTGTATGTGCCTGATCAGGAAAGCTGGTCAGGTTAGGCTGACGATCTCTACTCAAATCAGGTGTATGTGCCTGACTTGGTTGTCCGTATGATATGGGGGAGTATGCCCCATAACCCTCTTGGACTGGAACAGATGTGTGTGTCTGTTCCGGAGTGAATCGTTGATGTGTCACTCCACTGATAGGGATAGATTTATGTGTCTGTCCCTGAGATGATTCTGAAGCTATTATGATATCCTGGCAAGCATCCAGAATATGAGCAGGAATTTGCTTCTGCTCTTTCACCATTGACAAAATATTCTTGGTGACTTCAGCCGTCGGAACGGGAATATACATCCATTCCGGGCTTGGAGTAGGTGTATGTGCCTGCTCTTGTCCTCCTTTTCCTGTCAGTGAATCCTGACAGTACTCAAGTGTGGAGGCATAAAGTTGAGTCTGCCTTCTGTTTGTCGTTGGAGCTTTCCGACTGACTTCTCCGTGTGCTACCAAGCGAGACTGTTGGTAGGCTTGATTAGTACTAGCAGGTGTATGTGCCTGCTGATTACACTTCGCCAAACGTGGATGACGAGATCCATCATATGTATTCAGGCGAGCCTGCTGACTAACTGATGATGTATAAGAAGGTGTATGTTCCTGCCTATAGTACTCCGCCGGAATTGCCTGGCGGGATTGGCTTGATGCTGCCAGACGAGTCTACTGGACAGCGGAATTAAAAAGGACAGGTGTGTGTGCCTGCTCGTTGTTTTCCACCAAGTTTGGTTGGTGTACCTCTCCGGAGATGGCAGGGATGAAAACCTGCCCATTGTTAACCGGATTCCGTCTCTGGCGGTTCGTCTTGCCTGCTCGGGTTTGAGGAACCTGAGCTGAATGCCTGGAGTCAGTACCCTCATCATCTTGAGGGCGCACTGCCGCACGAGTCTGGCAGCGATGGTTGATGGGAGCCCTCGGGAAGAAATCCTGTCTTTTTGAATTAAGGCCCTGAGGGACTTGATCATTTACTTCCTCAAAGTAAGGGATGAATGGAAATTGTGTTTCGGGGATAATGACACGAAACGGTTGGAGACGGTAGTCAGCATCGCCTGCCTCTTGATCACTGGTCATCGTTGTCCAGACAACCTATGTGAGTTGTTCACTTGGAGGGCCTGTCGAGCAGCCGCCAAAGTTGGGATGGTACCGTGTTGACGGTACTCCTTAACCAGCGCATTTGATACCCAGCATTGAAGACGCTGAGTAGGTGATGTCATCCTCAGAGCGGATGACGATCTAGTAGGAATAGCAGCAGTGGTATTTGCAGCAGCAGTTTTCATAGATGTGAATTTGAGAGCAGCCATTATGGAAATACAGAAGATCTTGGAAAAGAGTGCCTATTTGATATAACAGACATAATCAAGATAAAATTCAGCCACTTCATCCTTTGGATGAGCACATATGTCAATGATTGTTTTTTGTTATCCCTCCTATTGAGTTTTAAATAGGGGCTTAACAAATAGGTAAAACATCATTTTAACATGGTTAAGGATTCAAGTTGGTTTCACCATTTTTTGTTTCCCTCAGAATTCGTGGTTGACCTCCTAGATGGTAGATTCAAATGTTCTGATCGGTTTCTAGCGGGTTTGTTCGTAGAAACGGAAACATCCAATGATTCCACATCCATTTGGACCTACTTTCCAAAGGTAGGCGCTCATTAGCTTGTGGAATGATGAGGCTTAGAAATTTGCATTGGTCGAGAGGATGGGAGGTTGGACTCATCACACCTTTTTGAGGGGAATTATTGTCTATTCCGGGACTCTCTTTATAGATTTAAGTTATGTTCGTGAATCCTTATTACATTACCAAGTATAAAATGATCTTTTCCTTTAGTTTTTCCAATCCATGATTAAATATGTAAGAAATTTAGAGAATCTTTTATATGTATTTGAGGTTCTTCATCAATAGAGAATCATCTATATCAATTTAGAGATTCTTGGTCAATGGTAACCTTCAAAACATTCATATAAAAGTCTCTTGGTCATTATGATGACCAAGATGGTTTTAAAGCCACTCAGTGAGGCACTTGAAGTTTATTATCATTCATAAGGACATGAATTATTTCACAGTTGGGATCGAACCCATAGATGGGCTACCTACGTATCATTTGTTTTGGGAACGGAATCAGAACCCACGTAGTTCGAATAAGGGTATGATGTTTATGATTGATGGCTCAAAGCAGGATGTCACAATTACTTTTACACTCTAAGCTCATGTGAGTCATGCTCGGTGTGAGAAACAAGAGGTATTGGTAAAAATTAGACAATTGTGCCATGAAAGATGCAATCATAAGAAATGGTTTGAGGCTTATGTATGTATGACTGCCCAGATGAATGAAGTTTAGGAGTTACTTTAAGGAAAAAATCCAGGAATAGGGTCCATAAAAGTATATGTGTTTTATGGAGATTTGAACACTCTAGCTTGGGACTTTATTCCTGAAAAGGAAACCCAAATTAGGAGAGGATTGATAATTGGGTTTTACTCCTGAGAGGGAATCCCAGATTAAATGTACATTAGGACTGGTTAAGGAGAATTTAAGGGACTTGGGGCTTACTCCTGAAAAGGAAGCCTAAGATTTATGACTGCGAATTATTCCTGAAAAGGAAGCCCAGGTTAAGGATTAAGGTTTGGGGCTTACTCCTGAGAAGGATGCCCATATTTGAGATTGGGGCTTACTCCTAAGAAGTATGCACAAATTAAGGGAATTGGGGCTTACTCCTAAGAAGGATGCCCAAATTAAGGGACTTGGGGCTTACTCCTAAGAAGGATGCCCAAGATTTATGACTGGGACTTATTCCTGAAAAGGAAGCCCAGGTTAAGGATTAAGGTTTGGGGCTTACTCCTAAGGAGGATGCCCATATTTGAGATTGGGGCTTACTCCTAAGAAAGATGCCCAAATTAAGGGACTTGGGGCTTACTCCTAAGAAGGACGCCCAAATTAATGGACTTGGGGCTTACTCCTAAGAAGGATGCCCAAGATTATGACTGGGACTTATTCCTGAAAAGGAAGCCCAAAATTATGACTGGGACTTATTCCTGAAAAGGAGACCCAGGTTAAGGATTAAGGTTTGGGGCTTACTCCTGAGGAGGATGCCCATATTTGAGATTGGGGCTTACTCCTGAAAAGGATGCCAAAATTAAGGGACATGGGGCTTACTCCTAAGAAGGATGCCCAAATTAATGGACTTGGGGCTTACTCCTAAGAAGTATGCCCAAGATTATGAATGGGACTTATTCCTGAAAAGGAAGCCCAAAATTATGACTGGGACTTATTCCTGAAAAGGCGACCCAGGTTAAGGATTAAGGTTTGGGGATTACTCCTGAAAAGGATGCCCAAATTAGAGGACTTATGACTGGGGATTATTCCTGAAAAGGAGACCCAGGTTAAGGATTCTCTCATCTTAAAGGATGAGGTTGAATTAATGAACTCTCCATATTTAGTGACATAAGGATATTTAAATCACTAGGTTTTGAGAGATATTCCACCGAATTCCTTTCAGATAAGGAAGTCAAATCAAGAAATCATGCCATAAATGGCTTTGAAGAGTGTCTTGAAGACTAAATCTTGAAAAGGAAAGGTGTAAAGGCTTAAGAGGGTTGAAATGGACAAGAAAGGAACCCAAAAAGGAAGGGGCGCGCAAGTCTTGGAAGGCGCGCAGGTACTGCAGTGGCGCACAAGTATTGGTCGCGCAGGTATACCTGCGCGACATGTGATGTACTTGCACGATGGTCAACCAGCATTGAAATACTTGAGCGACTCTTTATTAAGGCCTTTAGAATTCTCTTGAGGTTCTTCCAAAAAAGGGACGCGCAAGTTCTATCGAAGGAATTAGGCGGCGCGCAAGTGGGACCACTTCCCTTAAGTTCTGGCCACTCAGGCGCACAAGTGTTGATGAGTTTCAACACTTAGGTCTTCCTCCCTCTCTTTAGATATTCTGTTCTAGGTAAGAAATTGCCTTAGAAGTGTTCCGGAATCTTTAAGAAGAGACTTGGGCATCGGGAGCTTCAATACGAGTTTCTGGAAAAAGATCCTCTAGAATGGGGGGCCCACAGGGTCTATTTATAGGCAGGAGAAGACCCCGGGTGGTTATTGGGAGGTTATCACTTAGGTCGCGCAATTCACCTGTGCGACCAAGTGCGTCGCGCAAGTGGACTTGCGCGACAGTGATATAACTTGCGTGGTGCAGTTTCTTTTGATCCTTTTTTCATGACTTTGTCGATTTTTGATATTTTTCTTCAAAGGTTGAATCACTTTGAGCTCAGATATTCCCCTTTTCCGATTTTTAGATTCTGTGATGAAAGGAGCGTCAACACCGGGCTCGAGCCGCAACTACCTCAAGCCCACCTCCATAGGCCAGGGGCTGGCGACCAGCGTCGAAGGAACAATAACTCGGGGAGGACTTTTCCTAAGTACCTGTGAACACACACACGCAGCACACTCAATGAAACAGTGCAGAGTAAAAGTAAAGACAAGAAAATTAAAGGGAAACTGCTGTATATAAACCACAGTGTGCATCGACCTCTAACAGTACAAAGTAAAGTGCTGAAAAGGAAAAAGGGTCAAAACACGCACCCAACCAAAAAGTTCCACAACCTGGCAACAGGTAAACAAAAAGAAACAGTCGATAGGTCTGCCACCTAGAACCCAGCCACGACCACCGCACGTGGTCCAAGCTCCCAAGCTCCCAAGATCTTATGTTCCACTGAAGTCACGCTCCACCTGTCCGTCACCTGCAAGGGCACACCAAGTGCGGGCAAAGCCCAAGTAGGGGTGAGTATAAAAATACTCAGTAGGATACCCTGAAGGCTCGAGGGAGCAACAAAGGATGTACCGAAGGGTGAGCAGTAGAGCGAACAGGAAAAGTAAAGGAGTACAACATAGAGTACAGTAAAGAGTCCAGCTCAACCCAACAAGAGGAAAAAAGGTAGACTCGTCCAACTACGAGAAGCTAGACATGAAAAGAACGTGGCATACCCCGCGCGTCTTCGCCTCTCCTATAGGGAGAGTAACCAGACCCAAGAAGTGGGTACTGAAACAAGGTATATACACATCATTATGCTTAGCAAGAAGCCCGAACAACATCGTAAGGGGATCTCCATCTCATGGCTCAGCCCAAGAAAAAGAGTAGCCAACTGTCCTAGACCTAAAATCCATCAATGCCCTGTATCCCGCACGTCTGCCCCGAACCGCAAGCCAAGGGGCTCAATCACCAGACCTTGACACTATCCGCTTTGGGCGGCACTGACTCGCCCGCACGGTTTTAGATCGCGTCGCAAGAACGCATCTCGGTGGGGAAAGTGCCCCCTCGTACTTGAGTGTTCTGGGGGAACGTCAAACCACAACTCGTCACTGCCCCACATTCAAGAGGTCTCCTCAAAGTCAAGACGTCACAACACTGACCCGTAAAACCAAGGGTCCCACTCTGGTAATCACGGAGGAAAGCCACAGACTAGTCTAGTAGAGAGGAATGAGTCTAGAATTCCAACATGTGTCCCACTGGCCAGCCCCGCTGGAGGGTAATTCATAACCAAATATCAGGTGACCCACTGCCCAGCCCTGCTGGAGGGTAATTCATAACCAAATATCGGGTGACCCACTGCCCAGCCCTGCTGGAGGGTAAACCATAATACATCATCAGGCGACCCACTGTCCAGCCCCGCTGGTGGGTAGACCTGGAATAAGTCGACAGACGACCCACTGCCCAGCCCTGATGGAGGGTAGACCATAACACATCATCCGGCGACCCACTGCCCAGCCTCGCTGGAGGGTAGACCTTATTACATCATCAGGCGACCCACTTCCCAGCCCCGCTGGAGGGTAGACCTAGAATAAGTCGACAGGCAACCCACTGCCCAGCCTCGCTGGAGGGTAGACCTGGAATAGACGACAGGCGACCCACTGCCCAGCCCTGCTGGAGGGTAGACCCTAAGAGGTCGTCGAGTGACCCACTGCCCAGTCTCTGCTGGAGGGTAGACCCTAAGTGTGTCGAGTGACCCACTTCCCAGTCTCTGCTAGAGGGTAGACCCTAAGTGCATCGGGTGACCCACTGCCCAGTCTCTACTAGAGGGTAAACCCTAGAAGCCGATGAGTAACCCACTACCCAGCCCCGCTGGAGGGTCAAACTCAGAACTGTTTTTGCCATCTCCACTAGAGGGTACAACACTAGCCAACCGAACATGGAGTGGGTATCGTGCAACCTCCCAACTCCAGAACAACTCACCCAAAAGAGGTGCAACGTCTGCTCCAGCACTGGATGTCACTAGCACTGCTACCGGCCAATCCATCGCGAGCGAAACCAGGGCGAGACCACTCAACCCTGTTGGTCAAACAAACGAGCACAAAGCCAGGGGAAATAAACTCCACCCTGCTATCCAAACAAACGAGCACAAAGGGACCCTCTATGCCGTGATAGGTCCAAGTACGCAAAGCAGAACAAGGCACACACGTGGGGCCCACACGACGTGTGGCCCCAAGTCAACCTCAACCAAGCGCACAAACGTCTCAGGTACAAACCACACGTACCTCCAAGAATTCTCGTATACTCCCAGAGTACACCGCGTCTCCAGCCCTAAGGATATCGTGTACACGGCACCCAACGTCAACGCGAAGGTGTGACATAACAACTCCACCTCAAAGGCCCAGGCACGACCAACCACATCTCGTGAACCATTTACGTCACTCTCCCAAGAGTTATCGATCACACGCCAAGGGTTCTCTGCAAACACAGCGAGAAGAACCGCCATCAGAGCGTCTGTCACATTTCCACTTTTCACAAGTTCTTGCAAGAGGCTCCGCACAGCCAAACGAATCACACCATTGTAATCCTCGCGGAAAAACACGTGAGATCGACTACTTAATCGCCTCCAACGGATATACGATGGAAAAGTCACCAACGCCGCCTCACGCCCGAACGACGTCCCGTGATCCCGAGCCTCGGCCCCGAAAACAGTCGGGCGCATCGCACCATTGCGATCCCGTCGGGAAAACACGTCAAAAGCACTACTCACTTGAGTGCAACGGATATCCAGAGAAAAAGGTGCATCCTGGCACACCGCACACGAGCGGTTCCACTTGGGACTCGCATCCCGATCCCGAAACTCAACGAACGGATCGCACCGTTGCAATCCTCTCGAACAATTACCCGAAATAGACTATTCAGTTGTCCAAAACGATCTCCCGGTGATAATGCTGGAAAATCACCGTCGGCACCCAAACGGCCCTCATGGGCCCTGCACCATTGTGCCGAATTAGGGCGGGCGGATTGCACCATTGCAATCCCCTCAGAAAAACATCCAGAATCGACTGCTCGCATGCCCCGAACGGACGTCCGATGCAAAAGTTTCTAAAAGCGGGACGCAGCTCAAAAGACTGGCCGTGGGGCCCATGCCTCAACTCCGGCTTCAGCGCCCAAAACTACCCTGGAAAACTTTTCCCTGGCTCTAGGGTCCCAACGCAACTGACGTCACTCAAAGTGGACGTCGGATGCGTCCGCGCCGCTCAAAAAAAGATTCCCGGATAAACACCCGTCCACTTAACGGTCATGCCGCGCCCCGGAGCCCCTCATTTCGGGAGTTAAAATTCCCCGAAACCATCTCAAAATATTCTTCGTAATTTAAGGAGCGTGTCACTTCAGACGGCGCCCAAATCCAACACCCGGTTTATGATTTATTAACTTATAAATCATTTCATAATAATAATAATATTATTATAATTATAAAACAATTTTTTTTATAAAACAAGACCGGCCATTCGACCGGTCTTCCTCCCCGAACAGGACCCGCGAAACGCGGGTCCGTTGTCTGCTAGCCGGGGTCACGAAGACCCCAGGTCTTCGTCCTGCGACGACCGGCCGAAGCCGGTCCCCCTCCTCGCGGGCGCTGCGACCACCTGCCGCTCAAGCTCCCCTCGCCTCACCAGCAGTCGAGCTCGCCGTTCGCGACCGCTCCGCCTCAAGCTGATGCCGTCGTCCGGAGCTCGCGCCGACCAGCGCCGCCTTCGACCGACCGACACCGCCTGCTGCAACCGCCGGTCTCTGCTCCTCCGCGACGCCGCGGCCGCCTGTCGCCAGCTCCACTCGACCGGGGTCCCCGGCCGTGAGCCACCTCACCCTGGAAGGCCCGCCGTCCCGGCCTCCTCTGCTTGGCCTCGCACCGCACCGACGCCGGCTGAACCCTCCGTGGACCGCCGCTGAACCAGATCACCGGAACCATCGCTGGGCCGCCTTGGTCCACCGGAAAACACCAAAACCGCAATGTTCGACGAACGGCCGAGACACCATCCGAACCCGGATTTCAAATCCAAAATGAGCGTTGGGAAGAGAAGAATTTGTACTAAATGGCCATGGGATTTGTTCGACGATTTAATAGAAAATCGATGTATAAAATTGAATCCAAAAGAAGGTTCGGAAAAGAAAACGCAACCAAAACCTCCTACCTTGCTGGGCTTCGCCCGGAGCTTCGCCGCGATCTGTCGGAGCCGCGCCTTGCTGGAGTTGTCTTTCCGGAGGAGGAGGGGGAAGATGGAGAGGAGGGGCTGCCAGCGGGAAGGGGAAGGAGAGGGGTGGGGTTAGTGTTTAAATAAGGAATGAATTAATTAAAATTTAATTAATCTAACCCCCAATTTATCCCGCGCCCGAAACTCTCGACGAGGTCGAGGTTGAGCCTCCCCTAGGGAGAACACCACCTCCCGAGCACAATGGAGGTCTCAGAATTTTAATCCGAGACCCCATTCAAAAGTTATAAAATTTAACGTCTGAAGCCGCTAAATTATGAAAATGCCCCTGGGGCCATTTTTCACAAACGGCCCGCGCCCGCGAAACTAATACCCCTCCTAGGGTAAAAGGCACGCTCCAAACTCAACGGTGCCCTCAGTTTCCCAATCTGAGCAACCGTTTACGAGATACTAGCGTTTCAACATTAAACGAATAAATAAATAAATTAATTTATCCATTTAACCTTCCAAAAGCGAGCGAGGGGTCCAAACATCCTGCGCCGACAAGTTTTATGTCGTTCCTAGGGTAAACACCCCATTCCAGACCCATCCGTACACTCGGATCTCTGGTCAGAAGCAGCGTTTATGAGTTATACCATTTATTTGGCGTTTCCAGTGTGAACGCACTGAAAATTTAATTCCGGCCACTCCGGGGTTCGGAATCGCACGTCGTCTGAAGGCGCTGCTCTGGAATATCATCAAGAATATTCCAAAGTCTTTCGAAGCAAAAACTGGGTTCTTACAGTGTAGTTCCAACGATATCATCCGAGGCGGAAACGAATTCCCAGTGAACGCTCGGCAGATCTCTAAAGCTTCGTCCTCCTCTCCCGAGCTCCCTCTTCCCATTCTAAGCCTTCCCTATGAACAGGGGAGGCTACTGCCCATTTTAAGAGAAAAAAACAAAGTACACGACGTGTATTTACGAGTACACAACATCTACTTCCCATTTTTAAACAGTTCCTCTAGCGTCTTCCCACCAGCGTGGAACCATTCATCTTCCGCATGACTACACGACGTGTCTCCTTGAGTACACGGCGTGTTCAGTCACACAGCTGGCCACCGACTTACTATTCTCCTGTCGACTGACTACACGACATGTAAGGGACGACTACACGGCGTGTACTTGGTTCCTACACCCTTCATCGCTGACACGGCCACACGCCCTGTGTACTCATTCCACACGGCCAAAAGTACACGACGTGTGGAAAAAGTAGACGACACGTACATTCCAAATTTGAGATTTTTCCCCAATTTTCCTTATTCTGTTAAAAACACTTAAGGAAAGGAGAAAAAAAGAAACTCCTACCTCAAAAATAAGAACTGGGTTAATACAATTAATGGTTCTATATCTATGAAACCATTGCTAATATTGATACCCTTTGTGAGATTAGTTTATTAGAAAAATATTTCACTTAATATGTCCACAAATCATTGCACCAAACCATGAAGTGTGAATAATTCTTACTTAATAGAAGGTAAATATTAGATAGGTTAATGTTTATCTACTTTCCAAAATGATTTTTTATACATTCGTTCCTTATCTGATCATTTTAATTACTATACTATATTTTCATAAGCATGTGTACTTATTATCTTACTATTATATGCCCTCAAAAAATCATAAAAAACAAAAAAAAACAAAACAAAAAAATTGGGTTCTGTCTTCGGAAGGTGAAAATCAATCTTCATCTACCTTTGATCTTTTTATAACTATTACAATTCATGTCATTAGGAGATCAAAAAAAGGTTGAGTGATGAGTGTGAAATTTTTTCCAAGTTATAATTTTGAAAAAATTAATAATAATATTAAATAATAGGAGTGATGAAATGTGAAACATATGGGGATATATAGGTTGGGAGATAATGTTTTGAATTTTGGGAAAGCGTAAGTGAGTGACTCTTAAAAATTAATTTCCAAGGATGTAGGGAAGTCTTGGTGGATAGAATCATTTAAGAATAATAATATTAAAATAACATATATTTACAAGATAGAATGTGGAAGTAATAGCATGGAATGGTTGTCACACAGACATGGAGAGTTAGTTACATGATTGTATTTTTATTTATTTTATCATATTCATTTCGCGAATCTATTTTGAATTTCTTTCTAATATGATTTATCAAATATATTTTTCCATGATCACTAGGAATAGCTCCTTGGTATGGTACATTCGTTGATAACATTTGTTTATTGAATTAAAATGTCATTCAATTTTAAATCATCATGAAGTTGAGAATATCTACATGAATAATTTTTGGAAATGTGACTTTTCTTTGGAGTGAAAATTTTTAGGTGTGATAGTGTGATCTAACCGTGGTTTAATGCTTTATTTCACCCTTACACCACTTTATTATACTGATTTATTATTGTAATTTATAATTATTACAATAATTTTAAATTCATGTTTGACTCAATAATTTAATTTTTATCACTATTAAAACAGAACTTTTGACTTGTTTTGATGTTTTCGTTGTAGTTGGAGGTGATTTGGAGGGTCCATGATGAAGTTGAAGAAAAATTAGCCAAACTGTACAAGATTCCAAACACACCTATGGACTCAAACAAACACTACAACTAATCTATGCATCTGATTATGATGCAATTTTTTGGCATGACCCTAAATTTAGTAGGATAAAACTCTTTTCAAGACAACAAATCCCAATTCAACCATTAATGGTACCAACCTAACTGATCTATTCATGAAAATTATTTGAATCAAAGTCAAAACATAGGTTATATATTTCATTTATATCCCTACATGTTGGCCTCCAAATGATTTCAAACGTTCAGTGATGATATTCAAGAGGTTTTTTAAAATGTTTTCAGTTTTCTCACAAACTAGTTATGAATTTATGGATGAAAAAATCTGTGGTCCAAGTGGTTTTAAGAAATATAGGTTCCCAAAACCACCTTCCACCTTTCTTATAAATTGAAACTGTGGGAACCCCATTTATTAGTTCAACCCAGAGTCAAGGTGCTACTATTTTGTAGTCCTAGAGGATTCCTCTTCTCATCCTATCAGTTATAGAGGCCTTGATCCTCATTTGGGGATCAAGGATGAAGAAGGAGATACACTCGAGATTTCTCCTCCTCTCAATGGTGGTATATATGGTGGGTGATAATTGCAATGGAACTACACACATGAAGAGTGAGTTATGGCATATAATTATCTACTATATTGGTGTATATTGTGATTTTTAACTGTTCTTTTAGTTGTATCTTAACTCATTTTGATTCATTTAATTGAAACACTTTTTATTTCATTACAGATCGGTGGGTAATTTTTTGTCTACGACTTTTGTTGTTTAGATTTTACAACATACAAATCCTCTTATTTCCCAAATATTTGTGATTCCATTGATCCTTAATAGTCATTAAATAATTATATGGGTTTAATACTTGAATACATGATTTTTATGTCAAGTTTTAGTCTTATTTGCATAATTTTAGAGGCTTATTCTTACCCAAGCTCTTTTTTAACCTTCAACCAATGGATTACACCAAAACCTAATAATAAATGAAAAACAAGGAACATTTAAAGTACTGTAGTAAATTATAAATTATCACATACTTATTATATATTTTTTAAAATCCACCTTTTAAAAAATTAAATTGTTTAAATTAAGTCATTTTATTTTTAGACTATTTTCTAAACCACCCCCATATTTTAGTCCTTTTTATTAAAAATTCACATGATAAACAATCCTAGAGAGAAAACCAAGGGAATACCCTAGACTATAAATTCATCTTTAAATCATAATAAATTTTACATTTCATGATAATGCATTCGTGGGTCCAGTTTAAATACCTGGTTAATTAGAAGTATGATCTGAAATTATCCTAAAAAAATTAACAAACAATCAGTAAATGAATACAAAAACTACAAATAAGGATTAATATGAATTAAAAAACGTTCTAATAAAAATGAAATTAATCTAAACCAATTATATGATAAAAAAATTGAAAAAATATCCATTATTTTCTTAGTCATTTTAGCTCAATAATCAACACCAATATAAGGGTCCACGTGGTTGTCACAACATCCCAGACCCAGTTCAATTATAATTAACCAACCCAAGTTGTACCCATGGCCTCAATCATGCATCCACATATTCAAGAGGCTGTCGACTAGTAGTGAGTGTATATGGTGGTATAGTGGGAAGGCTATACCCTCACAATTAAATTTTAGCAAAATTATATATAATAATTTTAAGGAGTGGAAACAAAATAATAAATGAATTGCATAAATATAAAAAACATATATAATAAATTTGTGGAAGCTAAATCCATTTCAAATACAAAATTTATAATCATATCCTAATTCTATACAAAAGGGGAAATACATAGGATACACGATATAGGCATCTGCATCATGTTATATAAAAGGCCAAAAGACCAAAATTTATATCCACTAGAATCATGTGCATATAATTATTCCTATTCACTTTTATTACGTCATTGGATAGTAATTTAGGCATCCAAATTAGGACACTTCTCTTTATCCCTACCTACATCAACAAGGAATGTTCGGGTACTAACCAGTGGCTTGAACGAGGTGTGAGATATACTTAGTAGGATACCACTAATAGATTCTATAAATATCTTGTCAGTGCATATAAAATGATAATTTTTCATGAAATCATCAATGAACAATAGTAAAAAAACAAATCACATCGGTTTTGGTTCCTTGCAAAAGACCTGACTGTAATTTCCTACTTCATCCTGATATAGAATGACTTTGAATAGATTTAACCATCTATATCTATATAATATGTATATATATACATAATATATGTTAGCACATATATGTTTATGTTTATATATATATATTCCATGTCAACTCGGACCCAAAGTATATACGCAAGGAATCTTCATTTACATATAAGGGGTTTCGAAGCTCTCCTAGCATAGGATCATAGAGATATAATGAGTCTGTAATAATATTAATGTATAAATCATGGACTAAACACAATCATGTTCCCTAAATTGGAAGGTGAATCCTTGCTTTTAATTAATTAGCATCATGGTCCTATCTAAGGAGTTCCATAAAAATGGACCCTGGTATCACTCCAGGTGTAGTATAAAAATCACCACCATAGGAGTTCATCTAAAAAAATCCATATATAAAACCCAATAATCACCCTCATTATAAAAAATTGGTAAACCCCTTCGAGGACTTCCTTGTTATTCAACATAAGGAATTGGGTATCACTAATGACAAGGTATAACACCATTTCCCACAGATCCCATCCATGGTAATCTACTAGGGAATCAAGTATCACTCATAGGTACTATAAAGGCATCTACCCTACGGTCCCATCCAATGTATACAAAAAAATGAAACCATGTATCACCCCTTGTGTTTTTCAATTCAATTAAAATTTCTATTTCTTTAATCTGGATGATCCCATCCAATGAATCCTTGATTAGGACCCTCGTGTCACCCTTGACATGTTGTAAAGTAATAGTCATATCTAGCATTAAACTCATACCATTCAAATAGTACATTTTATTTATTTTGGATAATTTATTTAATAAGATTAATACAATCCAAAATAAGAATAGAGAGGGTATATTCACATGTCATACCATTTTCCTTCGGATCAATTCAAAATACATTAAATTTAAAACGGGTAATTCAAAACACCTCAATTTGTGGTTCTACTTAGTTACATGGCATGAGGATCCTAGGCATTTAAAGAATGATCTCCCTTAGGGGTGACACATATTGAGGTGGAAATCCTAAGATGTTGATTCATGGATTTCTAGGACTATACTAAGAAAGGAAACAACATTTTATTTAGTTATTGGGAAATTTAGGAGGAATTACTAGAATAGTTCGGTGCCCGACACAACTGTACACCATATGAAGAATATATACATTAAAGAAAAAGAACTTTCTACTACTAAATTTAAAAAAAAAATATTTGCAAAAACACTTTAGAGGAAAAGTGTGAAACCAAAATAGTTTGAAAAAGTGGGCTAAACACGGTGAGATATGAAAACATCATTGAAAATAAGATAAAAGTTTTTGGATTCTCTTACCTTATTAAGATTCTAGAAAAGATATTTCACCTTCATGTTCAAGTCATATTGGAGTAGATATTCAAAGTGGTCGACTAGCTTGTCCCATGTGTGAAAGTAATCCTCTATTTTAATCTTCACCTCAATGAAACTTCATGCCATGATTTTATCTTGTTTACTGATCCAAGACTCTTGTTCCTCATTAAGTTCCAACTGTGAGAGTTTTCTAATGTTATTTCCTTTTCATCCTCTTTGGACTTGTATGATATTAACTCTAAGGTAAATTCTTCATTGGAATGTAAAATAAGATCCAGGTGTTTATCTTTCCAATTGTCAACACCTACCTCTTTAGGCCAATCTACCTTATCCCCATATTATCTTAGTCTTATTTCTGATCTTCAAATTTCCCAATTTTGAGGGCCTGGAATTCCTTTCTTACACCTATCTTGGAAAACCTTTTCTCCATCAGTTTGGGAAAGTGTGAATAGTATTTGCAACATTCTTATTTTTTCCCCTTAGCCACAATGCATCAACATGATTTTTTATTTACCTTTTTCACTTTCTATCATCTTGGATTATGGAGGCTTTTCCCTTGTATTCCCCCTAAACTTTCCACTGATAATTTTCAATAACTATCATTTCTTGATTCTACCTCATTTTGAATGAGATTCGGTTCTTGGACATCCAAGCCATCAAAGAGATTTCCCAAAATTTCCTATGGGGATTCCTTGATGGGGATAAGCCTACTCAATGACTTCTTCATTCTCTCATTAACCTCAGAGGTAGATGACATTGATTTTATATGAAGATTATGGTCTCCCGTGCACAAAGTCTCTAAGTACGATGGGGACTTCAAGATGAAAGTTTTTGGTTCAAGGAACCCTAAACACTCAACCCTATAAACCTCCTATTCCTTGTCACAAATCTATAAGGAGAAATTTCTCCTTAGAAAAAGAAGTTAGATTCAATGGTTTTTCATTAGTTTCTGGTTAAACTACCTCACCCAGCATTATACCCTCCTATGGAATTAAAACATTTTCATATGGTTCAGCCTCCATACTACTAGAATCCACAAGAGTAGCACTTCAAGGGGAAACTTTCTTGAAGTACATGACCCCTCGATTGTGGGAACTAAAGAAAATTTCGTAATAGGTTGTCAGTTAGCTAGGTTGTTCCTCATACGTCCAAAAATATCCACCATCAATGGCTCATCATGGGTGGGTTTATCTCTCTGGGAAAGGTTTATCCATCAAAAGGCCTTATTAGAATCCATAATCTCTATTAGGCCTAAGAAACTCTCCCTACCAGTCAATTGATGTGTTGATAAATTGGGAACCATGGATTCCACATGTCGACTATGATGACCTACTAATATATGGTGAACCAAACACATAAAATAGGATTAGTACTCAAACAAGGATTTAAAAAATCACAAGTTGTTTTCATCAAAACTCCTCACCTACTTAAATCAAGACCCATTCCATGGGAGGTTTCGGGATATCTACTTCAACAAAATTATGGGGAAAATAGGGTGTAAAACCGAATCCATTCTAGAATTTGAACATAAAAACCACTAGGTTTCCAATAACATGAATGATTTTTGAGGTTTGAAAGGGTAACGAGATCCTGGGAAGACATAACCACATTGTTATTGAAGGGGATACATGATTTATGTTGAATATGTACAACCATCTTAAGAGTAAGAAGTTACATCCATTGTTTATGCATGGAGCACTTGACCAAGAATTGATATTGTCCTATGATAAAGAAAAAAGATTCATGAAATTACACTTATCTAAAATCTCAACCATTTCTTGGCCTTTTAGACCTTAAGAAACAAGTATAAACCTACTAAATGAGGATATCGAGGGATGATGGGACTAGGAACAATCCACTAATGTCAATTATTGAATATTTGATTCTTCTATGAACTCTGAAGATGATATCAAGATATATGGGGCTACCTTGAAAATATCTATAATATTTGGGCAGAGAGAGATTGAGTGAAATGCTAGGAGATAATTTTAAGGGAATTTCACTTGATCTCCCCCTCCCTTTAGTGAATGATGGGGCCAAATCCAACTTCATCATGCTAGCTCATCATCAAGGATGTGAGATCTCCACATATTACCTTCACCCTTTAAGAAAATATAACTTGACCATCATATATATGATGGTAGATGTGCCCTTTTCTATTATCAACATTAATTTAAAATTAAAACACGATGAATCATAAAAATTTGAAAATAACGTAAAAATAGTCAATTTTATCTCACTTGGTAATAGCACTCATGAGAGTGTGATCAATATGGGGATGAAGGAAGAGGAATGAGGGTATTACCATTGGTAAAAAATATCAACCTATAGAGAATGAATCAAAAACTAAACAAAGAACCTTTATAAAAGACTAGGTTAGAGGAATAGGTAGAGCTCCACAAAGATAGGGAGAGGATACAAAAAAATAGGAGAAAATTTTTGGTTAAAAAACAAAAAGGGCTAAAGAAAGAATTTAATTTCACACAATTTTAAGTGGTGCATTATTAGGATGCTTGTTTTGAAAAACCACGAACCTAAATCATGAAACACCACTAGTTAAGTGGAACTATGTGTGAAACTCCTTATATCCCGTTGGATTAACCTGTATGGCCATCCGACCTGAGGTGTAGGGATAAAACTAATCATAAGTTCATCTATAGTTTACTGCAACACCCTCATGGTTGAGTTTCATGGTTTCCACTAACTGTGAATCTCAGTCTTCCCTTCTATGATATGGAGTTCCATACTCCAAATTATCCCTGAATATTCTTGAACCACAATTTATCCTCTTAATCACCTCACTAGAAAAAAAATTAGTGGTTTTGAATAGTATTTTTTTGCAATCATACCTGTTTAAAAATTTAGGGAAGTTACAACCTCCCCTAATTTGAACAAGTCAATCCCAAGTTTCCCTTCTGAGAGTGGTAAAACGTCATTTGAGAAATGTTATATCCATTGAGATAATACATCAGCCTCTCACTCCAAGGTTTCATACTATACATATTTTTGCACTAGAGAACCCATACAAGAAGAACTAACCTTCCCTAAAGAGTCTTTGTTCTCTTATGAATGATTAATATTTGATTCTCATAAAAACCATCTTCCTCTAGAACTATATCCTTAGGATCAAAAAAATGAGATGAGTTCGAATAATAACAAAAAAAGGATACATGGAATACGTTGAGAATATCCTAGTACCTTTTAATTAAATATAACTGATAGGCTACCATCCTTACTCTCTCTATGATATCAAAATGGCTAACATCATGAGGTGATACCATTCCCTATCTCTAAATATTTCAATGACCCAATTTTGTAAAAACTCAAAATATTACCTGATGTCCCACATCAAACACTAGAGGCTTTTGGTGATGATCACTATAAGAATTTTTCATAGACTAAGCTATAGAAATATTCTTATGAATAAGTTTCAATTGATTAGTCTCCTCCGGAACAGGATGAGATCCCAGTAACACAGTCTCTCCTATATCTAACCCGAACATGGGTGAACAAAATGGGCCACTATATAGGGAGATATAGGGAGCCATATAAATAGTTTCTGTAATGTTGTTATTATTTGAAAATGTGAAAATTTGTAGGTCTTTATCATTAGAACCTACAAATTTGGGATTCATTTTCAATGCACGTTCCCAAACACCATTTTATTGTTCTTAGACTAATAGTTAGTTTGAGGGTGGTATGTTTTATTTAGAGGAACCAGTGAACCTTTTTCATTATGTGAACCAATATAGAACCAGAAGGTAAAATGATAATAACTACATAATATTATTGAATAGGGAACACCATGATGGTGTACAATATCCCCAAACAAAATCCTTCCAAGATCATCTACTGAAAAGGTATCATTGATTGGAAGAATGTGTGTGACCTTGGTCATCTTATAAATGATCACTCATATTGTATCACTAACTGAAGGGTATCTAGGAAACCCTATTATGAAATCCAATGTGATATCATCCTATTTCCACATTCAGATGGATTTATATTTTAGAAGTCCAACAGGGCTCTAGTGCTCCACCTTCACCTATTGACAGGTGGAACAACATGTGATAAAACATGTTATCAATCTCTTCATACCAAGCCCCTAATATTGACAACGTATGTATCTATAAATGTTAGTAATCCCAAGATGTACTTCCCAAATAGAGTCATGATATTCCTACAACAATTTTTCCCATTTTCTCATAGGCACCCTAACCCAACCTTGAATGTACCAAATTTCATCCTCATCAATAACCCTACCAAGTTGTTGTTTTTCATCTATGAAACTCTCCCTCAAGATTAATCACTCATAATAAAAAACTTTTATCATAATTATGTGCTCTATAAGTGAGTACATCATATATAATGATGAAATTATAGGTTACCCATGATGGTAATAAAAATCCAAGTGCATCATAGAAAATAGGTTCAATAAATATCACTCACTACTGGCCTCCTGAATAGTATGTGTCTGTGCCTTCTAGATCTATGTGTCAACTACTGAATTTCGATTTTCTCGTGTATAAGTGACCTCAAAGTTGAACAAATGAAGGTAATCTATCCATATATGTTTTCTAATATTAAAAATACGTTGCATGGAAAGGTGTTTAATACTTTTTTAGTATGTGTAATTAATGAACCTCTCCCACAATAGATAATTCCAATAACAGTATAATACATGACCCACAACTTCTTGTTCGAGGACATGCATATGTTAATTTCACTCATGAGGTATCAATTGGTGGAACTATATGATAAAACTTGATATCCTTGAATCAAAAATTCATTTATCCTAATTGATAACACATCGTAATAAAAATGAAATATAGTCTTCAAATATATGAAAGAATCTAGATCAATGTTGAATTCATTATTCCATTCAAATCCAAAGAGGATCTCTCACATGATCCAGACAATAAAAACATTACACCATTTTTAGTAAATACCATGAGAGGTGACATTATGTTAAGAATGTCTTGAATTAAATTAATGTAATGTCCATCCATCCCCAAGAAACATCAGATGTAAAAATTGTTCTTGGCATCATCTGAGGAAGCCACATATCTCATCTTCTATGGATCAACTAACACTCATTTCTATGATATTTTATGAGCCATGAAGTGAACCTTATCGATCCAAAAAATTTCAATTAGTTATTTTAGCCTACAGTTGGTGCTCTCTCTAGGTATCTAGCTTCATCTCAAGATTTTTGTAATGGTCTTTTCAGGTACAAGAACACACTAATAGTTAAACCATGAAGGCAAAAAAATGAAAATAGGTACTGGTGAAAAAATAGATTTATTAGGGCCAAGAAATCTACTGGAACATTTATAAGACCAAAAGACATATCTAGATATTTGTACAATCAATAACTTCTTTGAAATTTTGTATGTGGTATGTCATATTTCAAAACATGAACATGATGGTGTCTTTATCTCAAATAAGTTTTTAATAAAACCATTTCTCCTAAGATCAGGTTGAAAATTTGATCTATTTATGGTAGTGGATACCCATTCTTAACAATAATCTCATTCAACTAGTGATAAACCACATGATACCTGAGGGTCTTTTCCCCCTTCTTGAAGAATAGCATAGGTGAACCCCATGACAATGTACTAGATCATATGAAACTCTTAGCTTATAAATCCATAGATGCTTCTTAATTTCCGAAATATTAGTAAATTCAGTCCTTTAAAAAAAATGGACACTAGGGTTTCTCGAGGAACTAGATAAAAATTAAAATCCACTTATATTATAAGTGATATCCCATGAAATTCATATGGGAATATTTCCCTGAAATGATCAACTATTGAACGGAAATATATAAAGTGAATTCCATGATCAATCATAATAAGACAATAAATCTGGGATATAACTCTACTCATCCCATAATTATTGGGTCTATCTTGACTTTCTTAGACACTCCATTCAACCTTATGAACTTATCTAATACCCTCAATTGACTTAAAAGACACCCTTTGGAGATCGAAACCAATGTGACCATGATAAGGTACCAACTAGTCTATATTGAGTATGATGCAGAAGCCCAAAATATAGAAGAAAAATAGATCCCATCCAAAAAAAATCCAATTATCTTAAGGGTTCATTACTTACATCAGTGTTTCCCTTAGTTTGGATTCCCAATGGTTTTTTGGAGACATCATACCACATAAGTACTCTATTTTTTAGCCCCAAAATTCCTTAATTTCTATTTATATGAAGAAATGTCAAGATCTTATATATAATAAGGTAGAAAATAATATATAGGTTACTATAATAGTACTTTGAACTATATAAGGCCCTTGACTCTAATGACCGTGAGTAGGTTTCCCTCCATAGATATCTCTATATCTGTGTCCTTGAGATGCAACCTAATTAACCTTGGTAAGTCTTCCCTATTGGAACAATATATCTGATGTCTATCTACCATGTCTACATTAGCCTCCTTGTATTGATTACCTAGTAGTAGTCTAGCTCCCTACCTGACATGGAGTTACTAATCATGTGGCAGAATACGACGTCTCTATAGAAACCTTCTCACTATAAATTGGAGGTAATGTTCATAAAAATTCAGAATGTGTCCCATACTATAACATGATTGAAACTTAATTGGGTCTCTCATACACTAGGGAATATTTTTAAATACCTTACCAAACTAGTGACACACTACTTAACTATCAGTGTGTTTCCTTCGGCTGTATTTTCCATTGAAACAACTCTGAAATAAATTTTTCATACTACTAGATGATCTACCTCCTTGACATGATGTTAAATATCCCAACACCACACTTCCAACTTCCCTAATTTTCCACTAGATGATGACATCTAGGTCCACTATCATAGAAATGGTTTTCAAATAAAAGAAATTAACATGGAATATAATGGCATTTATAATCTTATCCTCAACCCATTTCACTTTAATCAACTCATCACAAACATGTGTCGGGGTGGAACACTAAAGATCAATGAAATTTTAAGAATAATCCATCACATACATATCACCCGACAATTGGTGTGTAAATTTACTAGTGTGATCCCCTCTTAGTGTATTTTGGAACAACTGATCATAGAAGGTTGTTTGGAATAATTCGTAGACCATGCACATATATCATTCACACATTGTGAAAATGTCCCACCCTTGCTTAGAAAAATCAATAACCATATATATTTATAGCGTGAACATGCTGTTTGGGAGTGTCACCAAATTATAAAAGATGGATAACATGGCCTCTTACCATGAATCAAAAGTCTATGTACCCTCGTCCCCTAAGAAAGGTGGATTATATTTTTCATGTAATTGTCTAGTTAACTCTTCCAAAGTAGGGGAAGGTACAGGAATCCTTGTACAGACTCCATGAATCATTAGAAGAACTCTTGGAACTTACCATTGGTGCCTTGTTGAGTAATTATAGGACGTTATTCAAGTGGACCCAAATGAAGAAATACTAGTTTCCCAAGGCCCACCAACTCTGATGAATAGTCTTTTCCACCCTCCTATTGCATAATATGAGGATTTTATGAAAAAACATCACTAAAAATGTCTAAAAAACACCTAATATATGATTTAACATATTTAGGATCATAGATATTAGAATATGATAGATACCCACCATCTTATATAAGATTCACACCCCATATCCCTACTTCTAAATCCATATCTAGGTGATAATAAAAATCAGAGAGGCCATATGGGACATTTCCTACTACCCACTACTAATGTCGAATCAGGATAAAGGACTCATATTATGAATAATATGTCCAATTATATAGAGTTTCAATTGAAAGGTATAAATTAAAAAGCCCTTTTCTATTAAATTGGAATCCCAATTCAATGATAACAATTTTGTATGAAATTAAATTCAGTTAAGTTCGTAATCATTTTCTGTACACAGATGTCACAATCCAGTTATATGAGTAATAATTCCCAAGTTATAAAGAAATAATCTTTATAGGTTACTATTTTCATGTCATGTAACTTAGACCATACCCTTACATCTGGTATTAGGATTAAACATTTCATATAAAATTATTTTATTAAAAGAATTACCATTCCCAATTTTTATAATTTAATTATTTATAAAGTAAAATTGACATTCATATAATCAAAATCATATAACATGTCATCCCACAGAACAAATTTTCCATGGATTAAACATGGAATAATGGGTTAGTTAAGGTTCCACCACCATGATATATGGTAAAACACCATTTATGTTGATGAAGGAACTTTAATGAATCAAATTATTTTATACATGTAAGAACTAGTAATACATTTTCAAATGTGAAAATCATTTCAAAAATAATATGTAGTAGGAAATTCACACAATAATATAAATATCACATGGAATATTCATGATATGTGAATCCTCAAGTGCCTATAATAATGCATGAGATGGTACATCCTTACATCATTGGTCCAAGTTAACGGAAAAATCACAGTAATAAAAAACATCAAAACTCATGTGTCTTACCCAATGGTGAAATGATTACAATTGTAATAAGAAAAAACATAAACATAAATATCCTATCCCAAGTAATTTTGATTTCCTATATACATGTGTTAACAACTCCCAGGCATAGGTTCATTCTAAAATTCCGAAAAAAATCCATGTGGCCTCTCTAATACCCAAATTGTAATAAAAAATGAAAAAAATACAGTAATTACACTTTATAGAATTTTGGTCCTGATTCACTTATATGTAACTAGACCTTTTTGGCCATATAGCATCAATAGAACATCCCAATATGTCAAAGGCTTATGACTAGTAGTGAATGACTATGGTGGTATGGTGGGGAGACTACAACTTCTTAATTAGAGTGTAACACAATAGTATACAGTGATATTAAGATGGAGAAACAACACAATAAATTAAATGTGTAAATATAAACCCTATATATATAATAAAAAGGCATATACTGAATTAATATCATATACAGAAATGATAGTCATTTCATGATGTTATAAAAAAGTGTATGTACAAGGGATAAAAGGTACATGTATATGCAGAATGATATATAAAGGAAAATGGATGAGAAGAGGTATCCACTAGCATCATGATCATAGGATTAGTCCTCCTCTACTATACCCCATTTTAGGATAGTAAGTTAGTAATCCAAAGTTCAATGCTTCCCTTTGTCCATAACAACATCCATAAGGTCTATTCAGGTACCAACCAATAATGAAAACGAGGTGTAAGATATACTTGGTATTCCACCACCAATATCATATAAAAATACATTGTCTATGAATATAAAATGATTAGTGTGTAGGTAATAATAAATGAATAATATTAAATAAAATAAAACAAATCAATTTAAGTTCTTCATTGGACACCCGATCCTGAGATAGAATGTCTCTAAAAATATGTCACCCTATATGTATATATATAATATGTATCAATATATATACATCATATATGTGAGAACATATATGACAATATATATTTTTCATATCAACTAAGACATGAGGTGTATACCAAAGGCATCCTCACATACTTAAAGGGGGTTTTATACCACTCATGGAATATGAGAATGAAGATATAACTTAGAAATCATAAAATTCAAGTACAAAGTGTGGACAAAACCTAATCATGTTCTTTATATTATAAGATACACCCTTATATTTATTTAATTATAATCCCAAGACCATCCAAGCCATTCCATATAAAGTAACCAAAATATTTCTCCAGTTTCACTAAAAAACACCATCATAGGACTCTATCAAAGTAGTTCTATATAAGGATCCAAAATATCACTCTCGAGATAGTATATAGGTAAAAATATCTTGTCCCATCATTGGTATACCCTATTAGGAACTAGTTATATCTCATGGCATGGTATAAAAAGATTACCCAATAATCTCATTAATGGTAATCCACTAGGGAAACTAGTTTCACTCATGGGTAAAGTAAATGAATCCTCTCAGTGTGCTCATTTAGGGTATTCTATAAAAGACATATTATATCACCCCAAGTGTGTTATAATTAAATGAAAAATTCTTGTTTTTAAGCATGATGTTCCCATCCAATTCATTCTTAACCATGAAACATTTATTACCATCAACTTGGTGTAAAGGGAATGGTTATAGCTCAAATTAAACTCATACCATTAAAATAATACAATAAGTCAGGTTGTTTAATTCATTTAATATGGTTAATTAAAGATACAAAAATAATATAAATGGTATATACACATAGCCCACTATTTTACATTCGTTCCATTAAAAATGCATTACATTCACAAGGGGAAATTTAGTATAACTTTATTGATGGTTCCATTTAATTACAAGGAATAAGAAAATTAGTCCTTTTATAAAGTCACACCAATAGGTGTGGATTTTGTTAATGTTTACATCCTTAAATATTGATTTGTGGGTTTCTATGACTATACTAAGCATGTGAACAACATTTTAATTAGTTAATTATTTATTTAAGAGGATTCATAAGAAGGGTTCAGTGTCCATCCCAATGATTCACCATGAAAAGCATTTAGACTTTTGGGTAAAAGAACTAGGCCACCTAAATTATGTTGGTAGATGGCCTATCTTCCATTATAATCATCATATTCAAAGTATAATGGGTTAAATCAACAAAATATAAAACATTTCTAAAAATATGGAATATTATATCACATAAAAATATCACTCATGTGGTTTAGAAAAATGATATAGAGAGGGAATATATATGAGGAGATTATCAATGGCTATCAAACACACTTGCTGGAAAATGTAATTTGGAACCATATGAAGAGCCTATATCAAATCTAATATTAAAATAAGATTAAGAGATGCATGTGACTGGGGATAGGCTACATATGAAAGAGGAGGAAAAATTTGGGTTAAAACTGAAAAGTTTCTAGGGAAAAGAATTAAATTTTTAAACCTTTTTATGATTTGAATGGTTTGGATGCATAGTTTTTAAAACCATGTCCCTAAACCATGTAGTACCATTGTTTAAATTTCACTAAGATTGTTTCCCCAATCTCATGGTTTGGAAATTCTAGGTGTCCCCTTTAATCACATTAGAGTTCCCTTTAATTCCATGAATCCAAAGGTACATGGGTAAAACTATTTGTGTGCCCCTCTGCAGTTTAATATAGTAGATACATCATTGAGGTGCATGGTTTTCACTATCCATGCGCCAACTATGTTTCTCAATTTTACATTCCAATGTCTACAGTTCTGGGATTCAAACAAGCCTCACATTCTCTCAAGATAGTCTATATCCTCTTAAGCACCCCACTAATATAAAATGAGAGGTTTTGAATAGCGGCTTAAGTATCTATACACCTTTGAAAAAACTGATATATTATAATTATTGTGTCATTAATTCACATATCATTGATTTTAATTCAATCAATCATTATATTTTAATAGAGTCATAGTTATTGGTTATGGAGTATTTTATCTCCTCTCCTTATTATGTAGAATTTGAAGTAGTTTAGGTACAATCATTAATATTTGTTCTGATTATTTAATAACTGTGTGGGTATCCTCCTCCAATCACTACTTAAAATTCTTTAAATAAGACAAAAAGTCAACTCATCCAATCCATTCCTCTGAAAATTAAAATTCATAAAATTAATTCCTGATTGGAATGAAGAATAATACATTGATCATTATATTTTCTTTGTAAAGGTTAAAATATAAGGTTGTGGAATGTAATATAATTTTTATAAAAGTTAATTATTGGAATACTGATGTTTTCACTTGTTAAGTAAGGGTAAATAAAAATATTTATATGTTAACTATGGTTAAATAGAAATTTGTGTCAGTTAAATAAGGGTAAATGTAAAAAAATTATAGGTTAATTAAGAGTAAAAAAATTTAAGTAAATAAAAAACAAAGTTAGGTAAGGTTAAAAAAAATTTGTAAAGGAAAATATTTATTTTAGTAGAAAAAAGTTAACTAACTATAAAATAATGTCAATAAAGGTTAATACTAAAGTTATGTAAAGGAAGAAATGTTATTTATAGTTAAAATAAAGTAATCTAAGATTAAATCCATGTTATGTTTGTAAAAAAATAATATAAATAATATAATTAAGGATAAGTAAAATACATAGATATAATATAAAAACATGGTACATATTTTGTAAAAAAATATATTGATTATAGAATAATTAAAATAAATTTTTAAAAAATTAATTTTTTTTTGACATTTAATCAAACATAATTATATATAAATGTTTAGATATATTTGTAATATGAATATATATATAATATAAAAACATAAAAATTAGGAAATAAATATTCTAACCCTAACAAAATTTTCCTTTATTTTCATAAAACAAATTCCACATGAAGAAATTTTTAATCTCTTTACACTTGTTATACAAATAAAAATAATTTTAATTATTAAAAATATATTAATAAAATATAAATTTTATAAATTTTTACTATATTTATAACTGCATTTCAACTAAAAATATATATAAAAAATATAATAATAAAATAAAAAAAGAGAAATATTAGACCAAACATTTCAAAAAATATAGAAATTATAACATGATATAAATATTTATTACTAATAATAAAAGGAGATTATTATAGTATTTTCTCCAAAATTCCATCATATTTTATCATTTGTTATAGAAAAAACCAGGTGTTCAACATATGTTTCAAAATAATATGATAATATACCCATGGATATCGGAATCTCAAATATTTTTTCATCAGCATCAATTTTTTCATCACTAATTTTTTTCCTTCCTTGAAAAAATATAAACTATCATATATTTGATGGATCATCAATAGAGAAATGTTTTTCCATATGTTTCCATTATAAATGGATCATTAATGTATTCCAACCTATTTATATTTACTAGTACAATACCCAATTTATCAATTTTAACATTTTTTACTAACCACCCATTTATATTTAAACATGGGAACATAAAATTTAATTTAATAAATTTATCATATTTCAAATATTATTCAAAAATATGTAGTTAAGGTAATTAATTGGGTTTTTTATTCCAAACAATAATAATTTAATGCTAAGGATAATGATAATGAACTACTATTCTAAACTTCACTTATATTTTCTAGATATTTGGTATAAAATGTATAGCCATTAATGTCATACAATGACTAAATTATCTAATTTAAACATGGCCCACTCACTATCCATTTCATTATTTATGATGCATCTAATCTACCAGGAACTATATCTGTAAACCCAAGTAAAACAAATTCTCATTCAATTCACAAATATCAATACTCTTTAAGAAACATTATTTTAACAGATTAATATTTACTTTTATATAAGATTGAGAATCATCTATGTAATTAAAGATATATAAATGTTATTTATTTATTTTTTCACTCATCAATAATTTAATTTTCAATAAAAAAATACCATTTCACCCAAAATTGAAACTATCATAGTGATAGGTATGAAAACTATTGTCTTATACTACAGACAATTAGATTTTAAAAAACTTTACATCCTCCTCAGAAATATACTTCTCAGTAATTGAAGATTCTGGTTGATATAGATTCATAACATACCCCTTCCATATCTTTATTTACCTTTCATAAAGATACATCCAACATGGATATACAAGACCACAACACTTAATTTATCACATTGAATGAACCACTAAAGGCACCATTATATCATAAAAATATGGTAGAAAGTACAAATCAGGTTTATAAAGTATATATACCACCTCACTATCCAACTTATTCAACTTATTCAAATCTATCACTTTGTTCCATATAGAATTGAAGAAATAACACACCTTCATGAATGTAATTTAGACAAGGATGGGTAGTATTACAGGTAGTTCAAGTTGTAAGATTTGTTTCATCATAATATGAAACTCTTAATATTTCATGCCTATTAACATAAAATATTTCATTGAAAAAATATTTTTAAAAGTTAAAGAATAATCCTAAGGAAATTTTATACCATTGATTCACAGATAAAAATGATTTCTTAAATCTTAGATAATGTTTTAAAAGTTGGATTCAAGTATGTTCCTTTTAATTTAAGAGTGTGTGATAACATCAAACATATTCACATTGGCATTAAATCAAATGTTACATTAAATCCATCATTTAAATTTCATTTAATATATATCAATATTACAATCAAAGTATCACCTAAATTCTTAAAAATATGTTTCACATTGATGATATTTTTATCTCAAGAGATATTCAGTATTGAATCTCAAAAAATACTTATTGTTTCCTCAATAAATGTTTTCATTACTAGTTCTTGTTTCATTCCAAGTGTGACAACAATGTTTATCACTCTCTCAAAATATTGATCTTTTGAAAAAGGATTTTGAGTGATATAATATTCATATAATCCATTCGATGACTTTTTAATCATATATATGAGTGATTCATTAACAAAAACCTTCATTGACCTTTGTACACTATTTTCCTCCCATGTTTAACTTGAAAATGTGAAGTACCCTATACAATAATTAGATAGTATTTATAGTCCATAACACAATATCCAAAAAAAAATCCATATTCTGTGAAAGATTTTATATCAAAGATAATAATTTCATTCAATTGAAAATTAAATTTTATTAAAATTAATAAATTTCATACCATTCTCCCAAAAGTGTTTCAAATCATCCATTAATTGAGACAAGTAAACATCAATATCATTCACATGTTGTTTTGGAAAAGAAATCACTAAACTCAATAGGATATATTTTTACTTCATAAAAAATTATAGAGATAAGATGTAAATTACCTAAAAACAAGACATGAACTAGGTTTTATACTAAGTATCTAAGATGGATTCATTCTACTTGTACAAGACCCATTTCATAGATTTATAAATTCATTTCCTAATTTAGGAAATTCTATACCTATTTTCTTTCATTTTGGTAAATCAGATGGATTATGCTATTTTCAATAATATATTATGTCCTCTTCATACTATATTAATATGTTTTCTTTATTTTTATTTCCATATGAACATTTAATATGTGGAATTATTAGAAGACACCACATTTATTTAGTATGAGTTTTTGTTCTTGGAATAATATATCAATCAAGTTCATATTTTTAATTCAACTTATATCATGAAGACCCTTATTTAGGACCCTCTAAAATATAATTCCATTAATTCTACTATAACACATGTACATTTTAGCTTACATATACCTTTTTATCACAATGACATTAAGAATATCATTTTTTCATTATAATTTGTATCTATAATATCATTTTCTTTTAGAAATCTGTCTTTCAAATTTTGTAAAAATTATATTAAAATATTAAAAATTTATCCATTTATGGATTTCAAGTTCATCAATCATAACATGAATGATAAAAATATGAATTTACTAAAATTTTAATACAATTTTTTTTCATCATAACCATATAAGTATTAATTCAATGGTTTTTCTCAGTTGTCTCTATTTCAATATTGTTAATCATTTCATCAATTTTATCCAAACAGTTTTTTTCACAAAACAACATCTTTAGTTTATCTAGAATCGTACAAAAATTTCACCATGATAAATTCCAAGACTATTATCTTCATTAAACCCATTTGAAATTAAGAAATATATTATATCTCTAATTTTAACTTTCTCATACATAAAAATTAAAATCATGGAAAAAATTGGTCATTTTTTGGAACATTTCATTAGGAAAATTCCACAAATGTACCAACCCCTTCCTCATATTTACCCCTTGTATGACATGAAATACTTAAATTAAGATCCATTATTAACTATAAAAAAATTTAATGATTAAATATAAAATTTTTATTTCAAAATTTACATTAAAATTTACATTTATAAATAACTATAGAAATTAAAAATTATATTATTTAATTCCATCATCCTTTCTCATTTCGTATTGAAAAATTATTAAAACCAATTAGTTTTTAAAAAAACAAACAATATAAAATAAATAAATGGTTTAAAAATGGGAATCTATAATTCATAAAATCTACCTTTAAAGTAAATAATAAGATTTTTTTTATAAATAAAATAAATACAAAAACCTAAAATTTATGTATACATTTGGAAACTACAAACACAACTATATTAAATCACATATTAATGAATAAAAGAATGATAAAAATTAGAATCTATAGAATATTCTAATTATAGTATATTATAAAAATAAACTACATTAAAAGTATATAATTAATGTTTATTTTTGAAAAAAACAGAAACTTATCAAACCACATAGAAACATTAAACAACCAACAAACACATAAAAATTTTCCTAAAAAATATGATTATATTAAATTTTGAACTACAATAATTAAACTAATTCAGAAACATAAGAAAAAACATGAACTTCAAAAAATTTGAACATTAAAATAAAATAAATACATAAAAAAATTCTTCAATTGAAACATATACCTATTTATTTTGGATAAAATAAACATTTATCAAAAGAATTTGATTTATGGTTTATATAGAAAACCTAAAATGACCTCTTATTGTTATTTATTGAAAATTTAAACATCATGAAACCTATTTTACAACCACTTTCCTTATTCTTCACCACTAAAACTAGTTTTATGGTCAAGATACTTCACTAAATCATTTATAAAACTAAAATAAAAATTATAATGAATGATTTTTTCAACAAATAATTAATGACTCAAATTTTATAATCCATAAACAATGTTAGTTAACTATAAATTATATGAAGTATTTTTATTTTTATATGGTCTTAGTTTATAGTACCCCCATTGGATTACTTTTATTTTATATATTAGAGAAAATTTTATGTCCACACTAGGTGCATAAAAATGTTATTCTTAAGTAACACTTAATAAATAAAAACATAGATAAATACATTGAATAATCATTAAATAACTCATAATACCACTATTAACCATTCAAAGTAACACAAAAAATTATGCCACAAATAAAAATACCATTAAGTTTTGAGGATGAAAAAATAGAGAGATAAAGAAATCCTATAGAGGACTAAAGCATAAGACAACTTCAGTGGAGGGAGGATGGAGGGGATTAACAGTGATGGTCGATGACAGATGATAATGGACAATGACTACTGAGTTTAGATGATAGTCACAAGAAATAATAATGAAGGTTTGAATCACTCTAATAGGGAAAAAATATATACCCATGAAATAATGAAAAAAAATTAGATATCTCAACATTTTAATTAAATTTTTAAGTAGATGTTCCATTTGTTATTTTTTTAATCAATGTTAAAATATTGTTTCCAACATCTGTTATTTTATAACCAATGTTAAAAAACAATTCAACATTTTCAACATTGATTATAAACTAAAATATGTTGAATACATTATCACATTATTTTTATAAAATTAATTTCAATATTTAATCATCCAAAATTATTATCAAACTAGTGATGAAATTAATTCAGGTAATGAATGTAAATTTAAATTTAATATAAAAAAATAAATAATTTCATTAATACTATTTCTAGGTTCAATTAATTTCATGTTAACTTGGTTTTTTTATTTATTTCATTTTTATTTCTATAAATTCACCATAAAAACAAACCCTATTATGATTTATTTATTATATTAAAATTTAAAAAAATTGTCCATGAAGTGAAAAGAAAATAATAATCCACAATAATATTCTTTAGTGATAAAATTGGTAAGCCATTCTACTATACTATGCATATTAGAAAATCTATTTTATATTCCATATTGTAAGTGTTTTGTAAATTTTCACTATTTTCTAGGATCCAATCAATCAAAAAGTAGTTCATTCACACTATGTAAATACCATTTTATTTTTTAA
Source organism: Viscum album (assembly GCA_963277665.1). Classification (NCBI taxonomy): domain Eukaryota; kingdom Viridiplantae; phylum Streptophyta; class Magnoliopsida; order Santalales; family Viscaceae; genus Viscum; species Viscum album. The sequence goes on from OY728128.1 coordinate 662,220,610, forward strand.
AACTTTTTTATATGGTTTTGTTTTTATTTTTAGATTTTTAAAAAGTTAATTTTCAAAGAGAAAAATTTTGTGCATAGATTTATTAAACTTATTTGAAATAATAAGAAATATTTGGTTCATGAGAAAATAATTTATAAGAAATTAATATGGTTATAAATGATATGGTTCAACAAATGAAATTGAAAACAAAATAAATTTAATCACTTAATGAATAGTAGATTAGAAAAAAGGACTAGAACCAGTGAAATATGTTATTAACCTAGTGATCATTCTTATTGAAAAACCTAAGGGGAAGAGAATGAATTAACTAAAGATCTACTATTAAACCTTTCTATACCATTATGAGAGAATATTTATGAAAATGATAGGACATATAATATTATTAATAGTGATCAATAATATTTGGATACATTTTTTAAAAAATCATATGAAAATAAATTCGATGTTTTTAAATGAAATTTAGTAATAAATAATTAAAACCATTATACCTCACTATATACATAGAAAAATAATATACTAATTATGTGGTGATATTAGAATAGAAGATTGTGGAAATTGAAAACTAGACTTTACCTATGATAGAAAAACTCCATGAGGATATTAGTAAAGAATAACTGTTGATAGTTAGTCAAATACATCTAGATATTCTATTTTTAAACTCATTACTATTTATTTTTTTATTCAAAGTGAACTAAGAATTAAGTCCCAATATTTTATGTATATAAATTCATAAAATAATTGGACTACCTTGGGGAGTGATATTGTTGATGAAGTACTTACTAAGTAATATATTTTTCCCACATAAACACATTGAATATTTAATAATGGGTGTATATGAATTTGGATATTTTTAAGCACCTTTACATGAAGATATGAAGATCCAATATGAATTTATTGAGGGAATAAATATTTTTTAAGAAATATTTTTTTATTTAGTTGAATTTAAATAGTTTTAATGCATCATTATAGATTAAATTTTAGAGTTAATGCTAATGATCTACGCCCTAGATCTCAATAAATAAAAATCTGAAAAAGAGGTTGCACTTATATTTCATTATAATGGGGAGGGAAACTCAATTCTCCATCTAAATGAGTATTTACATCTAGTGAATTTTTATGAGGACTATCTAAAGAAAAAAAAACTGATTTTCATTATGTAGAAATTACCCCATTCATATTATAGATAATAGTGGGAATTATAATGCTAGGATAAATAAAAACCTCATACAAACCTTGGGATTAAAACTATGTATTTCTTCCCTTTCTAATTATTTATAGTTATTCTTTAAAAAACCATTCCCATTCGTTTTTATCTTATAGGGTTCGATTGGTGGAATTTAGGGGATTAACTCAATACATTTGATGAAGACTAAAAATTTGGATATATTTATTCAACTTAATTTATTTATAGTCTAAATTATTAACATTTTTACTTCACTAATGGGTTATAACTTTTTTGTGTGGGGGAGTGGAAAATTGTTTTAATTTATTTTTTTTGTTTTCTTTTTTGTATTAATTTTTATAAAAATTGAGATTTAATGAATTACAATTAACATTTTGTACTCTTGGGTATAATATTTTGGTCTACGTTAGTTCTTATAACCTTTTAATTTGGCGAAGTTTTCAATTAGTTCTCTGATTGGATTTGGTTTGGGTTGTCCTAGTTTGACGTCGATGGCCTTTTCGTTCATTTCATCGTGTGGCTTGTACCGGAACCTGATGAGGGTGCATCCACAATTATGATCGAAGAATATCCATTCCCATAGAGGAATTTCTGATTCAAGAAGACCCATATTACCTCATTGGTGGTGTTCCCTTGGCATCGGGTTGGGCTTTCTAGTCATGGGGATGATGTTTGAACTCGTTCTCTTTGGATTGTCTTTAGGGATTTTGTGGAAGAGGTGGTGGGTTGGAGGATAACTAGGTTAGTCCAATATGATTGATTATTCGTGTTTTTTTGGTTCTATTTTCTCAGAATTGTGAAATTGTTTTTGAGTTCTGTTGGTACGGTGATGAACCCGGACTCGACCATGAGGATTTGGCCCCAAAGGAGGTTCCATAGCGATCTGTTCATAATTGTGGAGCTTTATGGACTTGGATATTTGGGATGGCGTGGAGTTTTCCTTCAGATCAGGCCTGTGATTTTACATAGGACACATTCCTGTCCTTTAGCTTTGAACTACTGGAGATTTTTTTCACAATCAATTTATGGGGAGGGGTTGCTCCATGTTGTTAGTTTGGTTTGTCTCTCTAGACATTCGGGTCATTCTATATGTCTTAATTTGATGATGTCTGTCAGGGTTTCCCTCTTTCTTCCCTTAAATGTGGGGTGACATTTAATCATTATAAAAAATTTGAAGGCCTTCGGGCCGTTGGATGGATGTAAAACTTGCATTATGTCAAATATCATTGTGATATACCAGCAATGGTAAACATTATAACCCATGAACTAACAATATTGAAAACTGTATACATAATGTAAGTCATTTGAACATTATTCAATCCTTCTATGGGAAAGTCATAAACAAAAAGTCCCAAAATAAACCAAAAGAGTGAAAAGTGTATATAACCACAAAATAAGTCCTGGGTCTTAGCGTAATTCAATATCCCAAATCCCATTATGCTACTTCTCTCAACCATGTAGCATCAATCCCTTAATCTTATCTATATCTATAACCATGAATTAAACCCAGGAACCAATGGTACCCGGATACAGTGTGAGTACTATATAGTAGGCAATCACTAATGGTTTCCCCAACTATATATGGTCTATAAATTTTCATGGGGATATGAAATCGTATATAAAATACTAATGAAAAAAATTATCCACCATTAGTCACAAGGTTCTATAATGATTCCTTAGAAAAACCATACCTACTTCAATAGAGTTGGCATCAAGTGGAACATGTCACAAGAAATGGATAGTATGGTGTTTTACAAAAATAAAATCCCATAATTGTCAATAAATTTAGTGGAATAATTATATATATAAAACAAAAATAACATCCCCTTGTATGAGATCACACAAAAAAAATCAATTCACCAGTGATAGTTTCCTTAGAAACCAACTCATTCCATTCACACTCCCACGATTTTCATGATCACCCAACCCATATCAGAAACCTAGGATGGTCGGCATAACACTCAACACATATTTTATATTTTTATCATAAAAACACACACTTACATGAATGTAATGATCTCAAAATCCATTATATACATTGACTATTATTTTTTTGATCACTGTAATGATTGTCATGATTACACATCCTATTCCACTTAAATTATTTCATCATATTATACACATATAGAATTATAATAACCACCCAACCCAATTGCTCATACCATATAAAGAGAAAAGTTGTCAAGAAATATCTATATCCATGAAATATTAATCCATACTTATATAACCACTTGATATCAACATGTTACGATGGATGAAAATCCATATAAGCCTATATCACAAAACCTGTAGTCAATACAATCATAAACAAGCATAAGGAAAAATTAAAATTCCACAATTTAAATGTAAAGTTCATATTGTTCCCACCATCATATAATAAGTAATATATCCAAGGGATTAGAAACATTACCAACACAAATCAACATGTATTTCTCATAAAGTTACTCACTCTCTCGTAAAACCACTTCCCCATATATACATTAATCAAAGAAAACTACCTTGTTTTCCAATTTTTTTTTTAATTTTATAAATTTTCAAAGATAAATCGATGGTATCCTATGTAGATTATAGATTAATTAAAAACATTAAGTCTCCCACATTATGTTTTCAACCAATATATTTCAATATAATCTTCTAAATTCCTCCAACCTTAGAAGAATTAATCTAAACGTAACCAAAAGTGATTCATTACTAATGGATAGTTTATTATTTACTGATTATAACATAAGGTAAGAAATATTTTAAATTTGGTTATTTTTAATGATCTCAATGTCACCCTGAGTACACATGACATGAAACATAAAAATAAGCATAGTTCATGGTTATAGGTTAGGGATCTCATGCATCATAAGGATAGATGACTTCTTGAAAAAAAAACAATGATATATAATAAGCTCAATTAGAAGAAATTGATCAACCAAGAAAAACCCCAAACTTTTGTTAACATGGAGAAAACTAGTAAACCAGAAAAGTAAAATAAAGAAGATCAAGATATGATGATTTTCTTTATCAGTAGTGATCTCTTATGAATGACTGAAACTTTATTTGACATTGAATTGAGGGGAATCTTGTTGATAAAGAGAGGTTTGTGAGAGTAATGGGATACATGATGTGTTTTATTGGGGTGTGGATTGAATGAGGCCCCCTCTAAATTTATGTTAAATAGGAAATTAATTAAAAAATTAAAATAAAATTCATTAAAAATGTAGGTGTTCACCATATAAGATATCAGTCTCCATCATGTATATGATAATCCATGGGTACCAGCCCATATCCATTGGCTAGTTTGTAGGATGATAAAAGGAAACATCTGAAATTTGGGCTCTACTAGTGACCCATTACTATACAAGTGGTTACCCAATGGCTTGTTAAATCTAAATAGAAGTCTTTATTTGACCCATAACTTCCTAAAACTTCCCGTGGGACCCCAATATTACTTTAATCAGTCCTAAAAATCCAAAATACATGATATTTTACAAAAAAAATGTTATAGAATTAAAATATTATATGAGTTGTTATAGATATTCATAATATATTAATTTTTCTTTCCATTATTCAATGGAAAAAATATATTCATGAATCAAGGATAGAATTTTATACATCAAAAAGGATGGATGAAAAATAGTTTACACATATGAAAAAAATTTAAAAAATATGGAAAAGTAAAGTGGTATTTAGGATTCAAATATAAAAATAGACATTATTAATTGACTCGTGACCCACACAAGGGATGTATTTGGAAATTTTAGTTTAAAAGGGTAATTGAGTGAGGAAATTTACATTTCATCACTTAAAAAATCATGCAATATATTTAAGAATAAAAAACATAACCTTTTTAGGATTTGAAGTTTAAATTTATTTCCACAGACCATAACCCTATAGAATTTCCTTGAAAAGTAAAACAAAATGATTAGGTACATTTTTATGTCTCCATGTGTGGGAGATTAAAATTTTGACATTCCTATGGTAATATTTTCATTTTTAAATTTTGAGTGTAACTCCATATTTAAATTATTTTATGTAAAGAGTGACATAAGTTTCAATATTTGGTGGGTTTTGATTGGGTCTTTGTAGGATTCTTGAGGTTAAATGAAGTTATATATTACTATAAAAAATTAATGTGAAAATAATTTCATAATGGATATGTAATAAACTATTTTTTTATAAATGGTATTATGAAATTCCCTCATTATTGTTTTTTTGGGAACTTTATATGGATATATGGTTTATTGTTAGACAAAAAAAATATTAGTATATGATAGTGATGAATAAATAATTTTCCATGTTTCAACATAGTAATTAAGTTATTTAATCTTCATAAATTTCTTAATATAAGGTAAATTATCCCATGTTACGTTTTTAGGTGCACTTTGGATTTAAATGGAAGTATAGCCAGGAATGTATATTTTATACGTATTTCTATTAATAATAAATATTTAAATGAATATGGTGATAACATTCAAAATAAAATTTAAATTTTTTAGGCTCATTTTTGACTAATTGGTTTTTTGAGCCTCTTCATATAATAAACCCAATGATAAGAGAGATACATAATATTGATTCCAACATGTTAGCAATATTTTTGATTAATATTTATAAAACACATGTGAAATTATAATTCCCATGTGTCCTTTATGTGAAATGAGGTTAACCAACTGAAATTATTTTTTAAATATTCATATGAGAAATTTTAAAAGTAGTCAATGTTCAGATCCAATTATAAAAAGTAACATATGAAGATTTTTTTATCCTAGATAATAGAAAAGTTATTCTGGATGATGGAATAATATATTACATATTATAGAATAAGATATTATCAATTATACAATAAAATGATAATAAAATTAAATATTACAGTAGGATAAATCATGGAAGATTAAACTTATATAAAAGAAAACATTATAAGATTCAACAGCTATAGATGACTAAATATGGAATATATGGAGTTGTGTGGGAGTTTCTAAAGGTAACATAATATTAAATCATAATTTATTATTGATACCTACTATTAAGTCGAACATATGTGATATCCACTAAAAATTATATATGAATAACATGATATTTAATCCATTGATGTAATATTTTTCACATAGAGAATTTTATGCATGTTACTCACACAATACTAATATATAGAGAAGAAGAATAAATTTAATTAATAGCATTATAGAAAAGTAGTTATGAAACATTTAATAAGATGTTTTATCCCATGAACAAGAGTTATAACCGTTATAAAAACTTATCAGAGTCTCCTTAAATGGAATTGGAATAATCATAAATATTGTTTTGAAGTTGTAATATTCATTATCTGTATACATGGAATTTTTATTATAGTCATTGAATAAGGAATAAATATTTTAGTTGAAAAAATATATTTTTTATATATCTTTGACCACATGATTTAAATCTAAGATAAAAAATGAAAAAATATTTTGAGGTATGTTCAAAGAGAACACTAGATATTTGGGTAGATATTGAACAATTCTAAAAAATTGATATATAAAGTAAAACTAATATGTGGAATCATCTTCTAGCCTACTACATTTCAATGTGTAATTTTTCCATGTATGATGAAAAATGTGATCTACCTATAAAAAAATTTATAATTCCAATTTAAAGTATTTAATCTCTTATACTATTGGAATAATATTAAATTGAATAGATTTTTTCTATAAATATTTCTTTGTATTTTAATACTTTTTTGTTTTAGATTTTTTATTCTTCCATTGGGCACCAGTACTATATTTGTATTGTGGTGTTATTGTTGCATCATTGTAGTAGTGACAAAACTATAGCCCCAGCGGTACTGTAGAGGTGGTGGGACCTATTTAAGGAACTATAGTGGATGAAATATTATAGAAAGTACCATAACAGCATAGGTACTGTAGTAATAAAATTCACTAGTGGGCCTTTCGTTCAAAAATTTGGGCCTATGTTCCACATAATGGTCTTTCATGCCCACTGGGCCTATGATCCATGTATTAGATAAATAAGGCTTAGGTGGGGGGGGGGGGATTTCCCCATATGGGGATATGGCCCGCATTCCTAACCTGCATGCGAGGTGTGAGTGTGTTTAATGTATTTGTACCCCTAAGCATGTAAAATAATCTGTTTTTTATTAGTATCATTTTTACATTTTCAGAGTTTATTATTATTATTATTATTTGTGATAAGTGATGTTAAAGGTATTTGGAATTTATATTATTACTGCATTTTTAACACATTAAAATAATTTATTCAATTATCATACAAACTCTCTCAAATATCACCCTTCATAAGAAGGATTTGGATGATTTTGGGGATGAAATGGAATATGATGGATTCAGGTTAGGTTAAATTAACATATATTATTGAATGGTGTAATACGTTATTTATTATTATAGGGTTTCATAATCTATTTGGATAAATTATATTTAATGTCTATTTAATTACCAAAATATAAATAACAGATTTTGGGTGAGTAATGACATTAATTCAATAAAAGAAAATATTTATGATATTAATTAAAAAATAATGATGGGAAACAACAATTTCTCTTCTAATGTTCAATTCCATTTTTATTGTATTAAATTTATATATAGTTTAAATTTTATTACATTGAATTATCCATTGAAAATGACCCCCCATTATAATATCTCAATATATATATATATATATATTATTAATATATTGAAATGAAATTTCACTTATCTATAAAAATATCCTTCAGTAATGACCCTAGTCATCAACACTATTACACTAGGAATATTATTAATTCAATTATCACACCCAATAATAGGTTCTAAAAAGTGATTATGCCCCAATTTTTTATATATTAATGTCTGATTTAAATTAAATAACCCCAATAAAATTATTAATTTAAGGGAAATATTTACATATTTAGTTTCAAGAATAATTTTAGAGTTTAATAATGATGAGGAAAAAATATTTATTCTTATGTTATTTTTATTATTATTTACTTAAATGAATATAGTTATACCTTTTAAATTTCTTTTTTATGGATTTTTCACAATTTTTTGTTATTAACTAGATTTCAACCCATCTGTGTATGATTAACCAAATAGAAAGAATGTTATATTAGACTAATTCCCAAAATCCAGAGCCATACATGATTAATATGGAAAGAATGAACGATATATAAGAAAACCCCTATGGCTTGTTCTATATATATCATTTACTATATAAAGGTGTTTTAAAAAAATATCAAATATTTTTGTTTCGAAGAAGGAAAGGCCTACATCCACATATATTAGGTAATATTGGAAATATTTGGGATTTTAGATGATGAAATAACCGATTCTGGTAAATAAAATAAATTATTATAGATGATGCATTAAGTTATTTCAGATAATGGAAAATGTTGAGAATAAAAGTAAATTCTATAAAAGATAAATCCCAAAATATTTTACACACACTAAATATGATGTCTATAATATTCTACAACAATAGAGGAATAATTTCAAAATATGTAGTGCCACAAGGGATCTTTTAAATCCTATATTAGAATAAACCTATAATTAAAAATTCCATATAGGATTAAATAGAACATGTAATAAATTAAAAAAAACATATAAGATTAACTCATAATGAATTCCATCTATATAATTTTTCACTTAGTGATATTTATAAAAGCTACTCACAAAGGATTAAAATTTAAATAAAAGAATAATTTTAGTCAAATCAGTAAAAAAATTAGTTTTGAACTATTAATATAGATGATTAATCCCTTGTAGATTATCTCCAACCACCATGAAAACATATCTGAATCAAATTAAAATGACTGGTGATATTACTTAGCATTATTTTTAACACATAAGGTTTATCATCTACACATGGAACATTATATCTAATTTTTTTTGTTACGTTAAAAATAGATATATATTATTATCTCTAAAATCCATATTTTAGACCAAACTATCATTTAACTCCAAAATAAACATAAAAAATATATGATAATTTCATATAAATTATTAAATTTACTAGGATTAAATCATTTAATTACAATTTTCACAAGTGGATAATTAGTGTTCCATCAATCCCATCCCAGATAAATATTTTTGGCATTTGAGAAAGAAACTACATATCAAAATCAATTCCACACAAAAATATATAATAGAATAATTTTAAAATAACTTTACTAAAATTGATTTTATCATATACCCTTTTTAAACTCATTTGTCTTTTATTTTATCTTATAAAATATTAGTTAATTTTACCTTAATAAACCCCCCATGAACTAGTCAGAACCTACCTTACATGGAAACACATGTTAATATTTACTGAAGAGAAATTTAATTTGGGGTTATTCTCAAACATGAGAAATGTAACTATCAATAAAAGTTTATAAAAATTATAATTCTCCACACTATGAGTGACAAAATGTATTTAATCATAATGATTTTTTCTAAAGTGACATGGTCCGCATAAATATGGTTGATAGACTTTAATGTTAAATGGGTAAAAAGGAATTTATTTTCTCTTGAATATAATGAAATAATTTTGAAGATAAATGATGTAAAAATCCTCTCTCAATTCCCATTATAAAATTCAACTCCCACATTTATCCGTTTATGGATCATAATTCAAATAATAAAGCATATTGAAATATTTTAGTCCTCATCCCCTCTTTATTTTTTTCACTTTTTAAATATATGTGCACATATTTTTCATTCATTACGGTTTTATGTTATATAAATTTGTTATCTTCTCCCTCATGTATTTATTTTTTTAAATAGAGAATGATATGAAAAATACATATATAGTGAATAATAATGTCTCATGTCATTTTTTTCTCAAGTAAAAATATTATGTCCCCACCAACACAACCACCCAACTTTGAACTATTTCCCAAGAGACACATAGAAAATTTCCTCCCCTACACTCAAATATGAAATGATCATTCAAATATATAATGACTAAATAGTTATGGTAAAATCAATATATAGAATTTCCAAAACATATAAAAAATCCAGAAATTATATGGGATAAAAATAGAATTTATTAAAGGTAAATTTGAAGGAAAAAAATTTGTTAACTATAGAATTTATTCAATCATATTAATAATATTTCATAAACCCTAAACCTGGGGAAAATTGAAAATAAAAAGTTCTAGTTCTCACACAAGTTCCTTGTTTATCTCAAGAATGTGAAAACATTATGAGGAATATAGAAAAATGGTAGGGAATTCCTATCAGGAAAATAAATACAATATTTTTTATTATTCAAGGGCTAGGATTTAAAAAAATCAAACTCATTAAAATGTTTTGAAAATAAAATTTAAGAAAATATTTCACTTAAAATCATTTATAAATCCATTTATTCAATAAAAAATTAAAAATTCTCAAAACTCTAGAGAGAAAATGGAAAATTGATATTTAATTAAGCTAAATTTTCAAAAAAAATTAAAATAAAAAATAAAACACTTAAAAAAATTAAATAGATAAAGATAATATGTTTATCAAATAAAACCAACTATTAATTAGGCATATTGTGTCTTATGTGATGATTAAAAACTCATACCTTTACAAAAATGTAGAAAATGGGCCATATCTAGTTGTTATTCATATGGATATAGCCACAATTCCAATTATAATTAGTATAATGGAACGAAATCACCATTATATAGAAACTAGTATCAGCTGTGAATTGTGAACAATGGGCACTACATGAGCATTATTATGGATGATAAAATGGACTCCAAACTACCAGATTATATCAATGTCATTGTTAGTGATCATATATTTCATTTCAATGTTGAATATGTATAATTATATCCTTTTATTAAGTGTGAAAAAAAGTGTCCCACTCAATTTCTAATGGCAGAGTCATCCAAAGGTGAGTTAATACAAAACCTATGGGAAATGATAATGTTTGGAAAGAGGTGAACGGTAGGAAGAATAAAGGATTTTCACCAGAAAAAGGATAATCCAATAATAAGTTCTATAATAATGTTAGGGATGAGAAACTGAATTTATAATAAAAAAATGAAGTTACCCTTGGAATAGATATTGGGTAGATACAAGCTGATACTTCCAACAATGTGGTGGAAATTTTCAAATATGTAAATCTTGTAGTTGGACATGATGAGAATCTTGACAGAGAGGTAATTTTCAAAAAATGTGACAATGGTAAGGGGAACCCTCTTCCAATTTTCGTGAATGTATTGGATCCCCCAATAATAATCAAGGAAGATTCTACCTCATCTAAATTGAGTACTCCCACTATATATAGGTATAAAAATCTCTCTCATAGAAATTTTGATTATTTCTGGCTTTAGGATATTTACCATTCACTAGCTGTAACCTCAAAATATATATATAATGTGAAGGTGAAGGGAGATGATGATGAAAATTCCTCATCCTCTCAAAAACATGATGCTATATTTGAGAATCTATAGACCTTATTTATGGGATCAGATGATATTATCACTAAGACCACATTATATATGAAGGAGGAAGCTCCATTTTTTAAATAAGGACACTCTAGTGATTGATACAATTGAGATTAACTCTAAGGCCACTAACCATAGAAAATATGAAATACCCACTACACGTGTAACCCCTTCCAATAAATCATAGGTTAAAAAAATTACCCAAAACCAAGATGATATCACAAAAAATGAATTCAATGGGAAGTACCAAATCTAATTCTATGTCGGGATGAATCACCATTTTTATAGTTTCCAAGGGATATCCATCCAATAAATCTAATAATATATTAATATACTTATTCAATATCATAGTCATAATTTCATGGTCCAGAAGAGCCCATGAATAACATCTCTTTAAGATCATTTGGTTTAAACTATATGTGATATCTTTCAGTGAGAATGAATAAATCTCTTGCATCCTTAGAGACTATCTGGGTAATTTCTCTTGTAGCATTAAACATGGTTACCCTATTAAGTTCTACAGAATAGGTGGTCACATATAATGTTTTTATTGATGGCTTTAATTTTTACTACCCCTTTATCTATTCCAAAAATAGATATTATCACATAAGGGTCCTATGGCATGAGCATGTCACTCTTATAAATCGAATTAAAAAATAATAGATTATTCAGGGTGAATTCAATATTTTCTTGATTCATAATGAAAATTTTAGTGATGTGTACAGTTCTATATCCTTTAGGGAGTAAAAAACATGTGTAGATAAAAATGACCTTATTGTGGTTAATTTTCTGTGATCCAAATACACATGGTATATGATATACTCCAACAAAATGAGGGCCAACAAGATGTATAACACATTCATTAATACTACAGAATAGAAAAATTTGGATTCTATTACACACCTTACAATCAAAAGATAAACATTCACCAGCACCCCATATTGGTCAACCTTTTAAAAACAGATTTACCCCCCCACCTTCTCTTCCTAATTAATGGTACTTGGGCTTCACATCTTCACATCTTTAATATGATCTATATTTCTTATAATTTATTTCCTTTTAGGGAGGATAATTTTTCATGTGTCATGAATATTAATGTATTTAATAATAATATTATGTGTTGGAGTAGGGATATGTCAAAATTCATGGACACAGACGTTGATATTATGGACTCTAGCCTTAAAAAAATGTACGATGATAATACTACCTATAACTTTTCTCTTGATATCAAATAGTAAATTGAAGTTACCATTAATATAAACTCTTTTTAGAGATTTAAAAAGGGAATAAAAAATGGGAAATTTTAATGTTAAATGTAAAAAATATGGAATAGAAATTTAAATTTCTAGAACTCTCATGAAATACATAAAAAAGATAATATACTACATTGAATTCTTAGAGAAGGGGATTTGATAATCAACTACCATGAAAGGATGTGAGATATTAATAACGATTAGAATCAAAATATTTTCAATGTATCTAGAACAAATAAGGTAATTAAGGACAAAATTATCCCTTCTATGGTCAGTAATGAAGATAATACAAAAATAACTGACATTCCCTCATGAATTTGAGATCAGGGAGCCCATTTTTTTCTTAAACTCATGGAGTTCTCTTGGACTGCATGTATTATCAAATTTATTTTATCAAAAAAATTAGTATGTTAATCATAATTATGGTCATATCCTTACTATTTCATTTTTCTATAATGTCCTCCCTCTATAAGTCACTAATTATCAACACCTAACACTAATTCTTAAGGTGTAAAATGCTTGTGAAACACTTCAATTCAGGACCATTTCTGTTTTCAAAACCATCAATATGGTTATCACCAAAAGAATTGAAAATATATTGAGAATTATATCATATAAGATTGTGTTCTAATCAATAATTAATACATTACTATTGTGAGGGATTATACAAATGCATTTCATAATGAATTACCTGGTCATCGCCAATATTATTAGGTAGTGTTATAAATAGAACTCAGACCTAGAGAAATAATCATATCTAAGATCTCCTATAGAATATCCCCAATAGAGATAGAAAATTTAAAAAAGAAACTAAAAAATATTTTAGAAAAATATTCATAATCCAATTTGAATCTCATAGGGGTGAATATGTTCTCTTTATCAAGAAGAATGATGTATCGGTGTATCCTTACATCAAGCACCGAAAGCTGAATAAGATCACTATAAATAAAAATTATCCACTATAAAAAATTTATGACTTTTATGACCAACGTTAATAAGCTCAGTACATCTTAAAAGTTGATCCCCATTTTGGATATCATCAGCAAAAGCTAAATAGATAAGATATTCACAATAAATATATTTTTAAAATATATGGAAAATGTGAGTTCATAGTGATAAAATTCGTACAAAACCCTAAACATCATCATATACATCATTAATGGTTTATATGTAGATTATATTAATAAATTTATGGTGTTATTTATTAATCATATTCACATATACGAAAAAATAAGAGGAAGATAAATAGAATCTAAGGATTGTACTGATTACATTAATGATGGGTATGCTATAACGTAAGTTCAACGAATATAACTTTTGCATGAACCATTTCACTTTATTGGGGAATGAGATCATGAGTAAATCAGTATATATAGATCCTTCAAAGATAAATGAATTTGAGGAATGGTCATGAAAAATGAGTTTCATAGAGATCCATTTTTTCATTGATTATTTGGCTACTACTAAGGCTTTGTGAGAAACATCCCGTGATTTTATATTCAAATAACTTAGATATGATTGATGGGGGTAAAATATACATCAATGAAAGAATTTTAATATAACATTAAATATCTCAAAAAGAGGATAATTACTACACCTCTTGTGATAATTCCCCCAAGTGGACAATGTTTTGTGATATACAATGATGCTTGAAAGAACGGAATGGGTAGTTAACTCAAGTAAAATGATAAAGTGATAGTGTATATAACTTTTGACAATTGAATAACCTTGAGGAGATATACCTAATAATTTATTTGGAATTATTAGTTATGATATATCATTAATTTTTTATATAAAATACGTATATGGTGAGAAGTGTGATATATATACTAATCAAAACAGTTTAAATTATATATTCATATACAGATATCTAAGAATGCATCAACAAAAACAGTTATTGTCATTCAATGATTGTGATTACTCAGTTCATTACCATATAGGAAATATGAATATGGTATTATATATTCATAGTAGAAAGGAACCTACAATTATATCCATGGTGAGGATTTATAAAGAATCTCATATGGGTATGTTAAGGATGGATTTGTAAATAATAAATGTCTATAATACATCCAACATTTCCCAAATCATTTTCTAACTATCTATCAAAAATTAGATCAATAAGAAAAAATTGGATTAGTGCTTTAAAATAGTGAAAGATAAACAAAGGATATAAATCATTGTGGATAGAATATTAATAAATATGGATTTATTTGGTTTTAACTAAATTTTATGTTGCATTATTATAAGAGGTAAGGAAATAATTATTAGATAATTCACATAGAAGACCATTCTCCATCTTTCATGGATGTAAATTTATATACCAAGATATTAGAGGTCTCTTCTAGTATGACAACATAAAGAAGGATATTACAGATTAATCCATAATGTTCTTGGTATATCAATAAGTTAAATCACATAGTCATAAGTCTAAGGGAATGATACAAAAACTACCTAGACCAAAAAATAAATGGGATAATGTCATTGTGGAAATTTTCATAGGTCATGTAAAGAAAACTAAAAGAAACAAAACCATATGGAATGTAAGTTGTCAAATCACCCATACTACTTGATTAATATCGATTCAAGAGGAATTTTTGTTCAAACTGACATTTTAATGGATTTATTCTCATAACCCAAGTACATTCTCTGAAGTATAGGATAGAATTGAAACTACTTTCTCAACCAAGAAAAGATAAATATCAAAATTAATCATGGTGAATTTGAAATAATGGTAAAATGACTCTAAGGATGAGGGTAGGTAGATAAAAATGTTTCAAATAAAGTAAGGATTAATGAGAATGCAAAAATCTAACATACAATGCATGATATTCAAAATAAAAGCTAAATCAAAATTCTAATCCTAAAAATAAAATTCCATCTCACACACCCCCCAAAGTGTAAAGTAAAGGATCTAAGATGATATTATAAAAATAAAAAATTATCTTCAAAGAGTTTTCTCTTTTTTTCTTTTTATCAAAAGTCATTATTGGTAAAAAAACCTCACATATACTACCTAATTGCATAATGAATAAATCATTTGTTTGGTAAGGGGGTTTTTTTATTCTCCCAATTCACAACCCATTTTTTGTTTATTTTTTCATAATATTGACATAGGATATGTTTAAAATCTACCACCTAACCACATATGATTGTGAGACTATCGATTTAAAAATAGTGATTTTTTTTACTAACGTAAGAATTTTTTTCCCTTTCTTATATATATTTAATAACCAAGGGATTAATAATGGAATTCAAGGAATAAAATTATGAACCTAACCCAAAAATCCCATGTAAATAACCTATATTATCCAATAAATAACAATATCCCATATCCACCATGAAAACCCCTCACAAACACTCATTCAATTAAAAATCATGAAAAATATGAAAAGATGGTTAGGAATGGAAAATAATGGAATATAATTTAGATTAATCCTAATAGGGCAATCCATGGATTCTATGGGAAAATATAGGAAAATATGTAGGTGGGTCTAAGGATATATGGAAACTTCAATAAAATTCCATAATCATTTGAAAAGTGAAAATTTTCAGTCATAAATTTAGCAGACATCAATTCAATTTCTAGTAGGTTTAAATTACTCAAGACTCACTTAAGAAATATACATAGAAAAATAGTAAATATTTGGTGAATAATACTCTTGGGAAAAGGAAAAAAAATTAATTCAATCAGGTCATGACATGAAAATCAATAATAATTTTACTCAATTCATGATTCTACGAATCAAAATTAGGAAATTCAATCATATTAGAGAATTTTTTCATGAAATTAAAAATTAATGTAATAAAGTTTTTAAACCCCAAGATTTCATAGTAAATTATCTCATTAAATTAATTCAATAGCTTGCGATACACGCAACTCTAAGTTCGAGCACACCACAACTTACCGAACTTGCTGTTCAAAAAGAGGTTATGAATAGTATTAACTGCATTTTGAATCTTATATAATCTATATTACTTTAAAATAAATATTATGTGTTTCTTAGACAGAATAGAAGAACAAATTCATTTTTTTCAGATAAAAAAAGTATTTTTAAAAATGCAATTTAACCGCCATTTAATGGAGAAACCTTTTTAAAAAAAATATTTAACGCTTTTAAATATTCAATTTAATAAAATTAAATTCTTATTTATAAGAAGGACATAAAAATTTAGTTTGGATAAATTTTTTGTACGTTTCTGATAACTTTCATATTTTGACGAATAGTGAAAAATACTATGTTTTAATTGAAAACAAATTTATTAATCAAAATAATTTATAGTGTTAAATTATAAATTTGAATGGTTTTGAACTATAATTATATGAAATTTTTATCATTTAATATAATTTAGGTCATTATAACTAATTTCACAATTAAATTTGACATAAACACTTGTCAATCTTTTAATAGTTTTTACTTTTTAAAAACACGCCTTTTGGTTTTGACACCGGGAATTAATTTTAAATTAATAAATTAATCGTCAATGTTTTTAATTTTTTAAAATAGACTTAATTTTTGAAATTGTAATATCAAAATTAGCGTAGGGTGAATTTTTGGTATTTTTCTGAAAACATTCAATTTTTGATGAATAGTGAAAAACAATACGTTATTACTTAAAACAAACATTTTATTTTAATAATTATTTATTTTATATAAATTTATATTAAGTAAATATAGATATATAATACCTATATAAGTTCAACGTAATTCATTTAATTCATTTTATAATAAAATTATATGTATAAAATTTTATTGAACTTTTTAATCTCTTTTACCCACCTTTTTGGCACGTTAGCAAATTTGAATAAAACATAATTTTACCACTTATGTGAGTTGAATTTCAAAAATCCAAGAGACACAGTTGACATAAGTAATTACCAAATAGTGTCAAAATTGATATAAATTAATTTTATAAAAAATACTATATGGTTGGTTGATATAATATTTCCAAAAATATAATGTTTGGAAAAATGACTTAAATAATATTATATATTTCTATAATTAACCACAAGAGGTTCTGTTGGATGTTTTGAGTATGTTTATTAACCATATAGTGTAAGAATACAAGAAAACTCGGTAAAAGTTAAATTATTTATCTAAGAGTTAAATCTAAAAGATAAGGTTAAAATGGTAATATAAACTTACCTAAAACCTATTGGTTGAGATTATTTCGTCCCATAACCACCTAATGCTAGAAATAATTTCATTTGGAGCAATTATAAACTGAATATGATTGTATAATAAATTAATATTTTAATATTTTCCTAAAGTGACCCTCACCCCTCTTATATAAGGGCATTTCCCCATCTCTCAAAATCACGCCTCCAAAGCCATTTGGCTCGGAAAAACTCTACCAAAACCTCTTCCCAAAATCCCTAACTTCAACCTAGAGGCCTTAATTTGATCATAAGTCCAACCTACGGAGTCCTTTTGATCAATTCAAAGGGAATCACTCGAAGAAGAGGTAATAATTTTTCCACCCTCTTTCATGTTCTTTTCTTCTTCCACTTTCTCTCTCATTGTTGTTTCCATAACAAAATAATAAATACAGTACCTTGTACATACTGTGATGTTATTATAAATATGGTACAACCATATTCATTATTCTTCCCATACTATAAATGACAAAGTCACCATACGTGCTTACGTACGACTTATCGTCTCCACATCGTGGTGTAGTTTGTTATTCAAACACTTCATTATTTGGATGGGTATAATAATGAGTATAACTGATGTAAATAATAAATATAACATTTTAATGATTATTTATATATGATATAACATATTATTACATATGATTTCACCATTAATATAATGATACTATCGCATGTGCGTACGTACGAATTAATGTCTCCACGAACGTGTTAAGATTCATTCCCCATCGTAATAAATCCAGAATAATTTTCATTTTATGATTAAAAATAATGTTTAAGAACTTAATATCATTCTGGATATGATTCAAATACATACTATTCGTAACAAACATGGCTTATGTAACCAATCTTATAAAAGAAAACGAATTAGTTAACACCTGAAATGATGATACTACTAAAATATTATTAACAAATCAATATTAGAAGATCATATATCATATCATATTTATGTATATGATTCTTGTATAATTTAATAACAATGATTTAACTATTATACAAGAGGTTAACATACCCTCAACCAAGGAAAAGTACAAGGTAAGGATTAATTTCACAATCTCTTTGTTATCCGAGGTTGTTTTTACATAAGTATCTACTGGGGTATATTTTTTATCCATGTCCATATTTCATAAATGAGTATTCAAAGGGATTATTTTTAAGGTAATTTTTACTAAAACATCATTTTAAATGTTTTAATGATTTATTCTTCTAAATATTTCTCATTAATGTCCATGTTTTCAAAATGGTTTTAAGGATTTATTTATACGGACGTGAATGCTTTAAAATGTAAATTCCTTTAAAAAGTTTCAAAGTGGTATGGGACACACTGATTCAAAATTATCTTTAAAATGAGTTCATTTAAATGAATTTTATATGATTTCATGAAAAAGAGATATTTCTCTCAATGATTTTTATTGATCATTTTCAACTATGTCAATATCCTTTACGGGATATTATTCTTGATCAAGGTTGATTTAGTATGATACTAATCTTCCATATTGTATTGAAGGTTTTGTGATAAGTTTGAATATGGATGTATTATTTTTATACCATTCATGGTTTATGGATAAATTATTGACATTTTGTATGATATTTTTAATATGAATTTTTATGTTATGTTTAAACCTTTTCATATGAAAAATCTATTGGATTTAGTAAGTGATGGGTGGAGCCCGCTATAGCTCCTCGATGCATCGCTAGGTCTCATGAGACAAACTAGTGTCTTGGCACAAGGCCTTGACAAAATCTTATTTTTAGTCTTGGCACAAGTCCTTTACTATGTGGTTAAGAAGTCTGTAATTATGCATTCCATAATTATGAAATTGGATATTGATATTACATGTGATTATTTGACTAGTAGAATATCCATGTGAATAAGTAAATGGAATTATTTGATTTATCTTAGCCATATTCTGATGAAGTTTATGTTTAAAAGGCTTGTGTTTTAGTCTTATAAATTGTCTTAAATATTTGTGCTTATTTATGAATGTTTCCGCTAAATTTTAATCCTTACTGAGCATTAGAGCTCACCCCTTTCGGTGCTTTATTTTTTCAAGGATTCAAAAAAGTATATTATGATTGACCTATAGGGATAATCTAAGAGATATAAATGTGGTCCGTGGAGATAATGTTTTTGTTTTTTATTTTATAATATAATGTAACATTCATGTATGTAATCTATTTTTCCTGACTACTAAACTAATTGATCCTTTGGGACTTGATTCCTTGTAACCATGCCAATGTATTAAAATAATGCACCGACTCTGGTTAATTGGGGTCGGGGCATTACAATTGGTATCAGTGATAGTTTAGAAACAACCTTAGAAATAGATTTATATAAACTCTAATTATAGAACATTACCCTAAGATAGACATTGAGTATTAGTATAGAAGAACTTCCTGAAATTTTGGTAATGTAGTGATTTTGTGTATTTTCCATGAAATACATCCCTGTATGGATATGAGCAGGCAAAGGTGACTCTGGCACAAATGTACCTAGGAGTGAAAACTCTGACAAGGAGTTTCGAGCTTGACCTGGGGTATCCTGGTACACAAAAAAGGCCTTTCTGCACTCTTTGTTACGACACTCCTAGGGAATATGCTTAGGATAATTCATATTTTCATTAAAAGACATTATTAAGGATTTAAGAGTAAATACTTCCTCAAAGAAAATATTTTATGATTATAGATTATATGCATAATTTTTTTAATTTATGTTTAGTATTTTACAGGTTTGGAATTATGAATTACGATTCATAAACTATCATTGTGTATTCCATTGTTTTGAAATGGAGTGTAGTAAAAAGAATGAGAATTCTAGAAATACGCATGATTGAAAGATTAAGATGGATCATATATTTCATGATATTAAGGCAAATTTTAAAAGGTAAATAGTCTCCCATGTATTCTCATAATATGAAGAAATAATATCATATGTTAATAACATAAGTAAATAATTCCTTGAGTCCTACGACTTTGAAGGGAAGCAAGAGAAGAAAATGATGGAAGAGAGAAAGATGGATAAAAGGAAGAGGGGAAAGAGAATTTTCCCATATGTGATAACTGTGGAAAGAAACACCTTGGTAAATTCTTGAAGGGATTGGGAGTTTGTTATAAGTGTGGAGAAAAAGGACACCAAGTACGTGATTATAAGGGTAAGAAATAGGTTTCAAATGTATAATGCTTCATCTGCAGGGAGTTGGGACACTACGTGAAGCAATGTCCAAATCCTCAGAGTATACACCAAATGCTCATATTGGATAATAATCATGTTATGATATTGCCAAAGATGAAGAGAAATTATTAGATTTATTATGTTTTTATTAAAGTATTATGTCATTTGAGTATTGTATTAATGATTTACATGTTATAATAATTATAGAGAGTAAAAGGATTGTACCACAGTACTATTTCATTAAGGACATGAGATTCTGTGGAACCATGAAAAGTGACTCAATAGTAGGTTAAATTTTTTTGAAAATATATGGTTTCGAGAAATATAAACCATAATATGGATCTGATTCCGAGGTAGTGATTTTGGAATAATATATGATGTATTTGGATAAATTATATTGGATATTCATGACTACCTTAAAACTGATTAATGATTTGTATATTCCATCATTGTTGGAGTTTACAACATTTTTTGATAGAAGAATTATATCTAGTATTCTATAAGAAATAAGTGAGCATAAATGTAATCAATAAGTTTTTAGGGTAATTCAGGGTGTTGCAGTGTTTTAAAATAATACATGATGAAGGTATTCATATGTCATTATTTGGAAAAAAGAATATTTATTGTGTTTACCTTCCTTATATATTTTAGACTGTGAATTTGGACAGAAGTATTTTTGATAAGTTTAAAGGTTGGAATGGATTAAGTTTAAAATTTGATAATATTATTAAGGTTAATTCATTTCATAAGATTATTTTTGGATTGTCATAAAAGGGACAATCCAGAGGTCGGGCAACAACTTGTCGCGTACGGTAAGGACGCGAGACTTGAACCCGCAACCGAATGGTGGAAAGGGTGGATCACCTACCAGTGGTATATGTGATATCTTGGTTTATATAATGTTGTTTTTTCAAATAGTCTGAAAAATTAATTATAAATTCATTATTTTTGGAACCCTATACTATTATGATAAATAGAATATTTTTTAATTCTATTATATTTTGGAGTGAAAGATTTGATTGTGGTGAGAATTAGCTAAAGGATGAAGCTCCATTTGTAAAGTATATTTTTTTCCTCTTATTATATGAATAAATTAATTCTTAAACTTTAGGGAAGGGATCTTAAAACCCAAAATGTGTTATCCTAATACTTTATGTTTTGTTGAACTAACGATATTTTTAATCATCAAATATTGATAGCTTTGAAGCCCTCAATTTTACACTTTTTTGTGATTGATTACCTCAATCACTACCTATAAATATTTATGATTTTCCTCCAATTATGTGTCTTGAATTTCTACTAATGTTCTCCTAATCTGGATCATATTTTTGTGTTGACTTTTTTATTCCCTCTTCCTCTTATTAAGACAAAATTTTATTAACCCAATTTCTAATGTGGGCTTTCCAAAAATGTATTTTTTTTATTTTTAACAATTTATTTTTGAAGAACATTTTCAAATTGTGAGGATGCAATTTATTGAAGGAGGGGAGAAGGGGATACCCCAAGATTTAATAGTATGTTATCTCATTAAAATAATTCAATAGCTTGTGCTACATGCAACACTGAGTTATAGCGCACCACAACTTACCAAACTAGCTGCTCAAAAAGTGGTTATGAATAGTGTTAACTAAATTTTTGAATCTTATATAATATATATAATTTTAACATCCATATTATGTGTTTCCTAGTCATATTATAAGAACAAATTCGTTTTTTCATATAAAAGAAGTATTTTTAAAAAATGCAATTTTACCCACTTTTAATGGAGAACCCTTTTTAAAACAAATATTTGACACTTTTATATATTCGATTTAATGAAATTAAATTATTATTTAGAAGCGGGACATAAGAATTTAGTGTGAATTAATTTTTGGTACTTTTCTGATATCTTTCATATTTTGATGAATAATGAAAAATATTATGTTTTAATTGAAAATAAATTTTTTAATTGAAATAATATATAGTGTTAAATTATGAATTTGAATGGTTTTGAAGAATCATTATTTTATATTTTTATCATTTAATACAATTTAGTTCATTATAACTAATTTCACATTTCAATTTGACATAAACACAAGTCAATCTTTTGATAGTTTTTACTTTTTAAAAACACGCTTTTTGGTTTTAACATGAGAATTAATTTTAAATTAATAAATAAAACTTCTATTTTTTAAATTGGGTAAAATATACTTCATTTTTTAATTTGGAATATCAAAATTAACTTAGGGTGAATTTTTGGTATTTTTCTGAAAACATTCAATTTTTGATGAATAGTGAAAAACAATAAGTCATTATTTAAAACTGACTTTTTATTTAAATAATAATTTATTTTATTTAAATTTTATTTAAGTCAATATAGATATATAATACCTATATATGTTCAATTTAATTCATTGGAGTCATTTTATTATAAAATTAGATGTATACAATTTTATTGAACTTTTTAACCTCTATTACCCACCTTTTAGGCACGTTAACAAATTTGCATTAAATTTTTTTTACCACATATATGAGTTTAATTTAAAAAATTTGAGAGACATAGTTAATATCAGTAAGTAAAATGTGATTCAATAAGATGAAAATATTTTTTTGAATAGTAACTTTTGACTTTTATTTACCACTGTTAAAAGTAAATAGGGAAACTAAAGGTAAAAATGGTGTTATAATTACCCTAACACATGTCCAAATTCTATTTGTTAAGTTTAATTCGACCAAAAACAACCTTAGGAATAAAATATGATGCTTTAGGTCCACTTAGAATAGATTAGGACATTTATTATTATTTTATTTAAAGAGGAGTTAAAATTGTTAAATTCAATGTTTGTTAAATAAAACATTTTTAATATTAGGATATATATTAGATAAATTATACTATAAATATTCATTAGAAAGATAAAAATATTTTATACATAATGGTATTTTATTTATAATTTTTAAAGATTAAATAATTAAATTTATTTATGACACATTGATGATGCGGTAAATACCTTTTTAACAAAATATTAAAATAGTTTATATTATAAATATTAAAGTAAATATAATTTAAAAGTTTTGATGTAATCCAAGAATTTTATAGGATAATATGACATTTTAGGGATTATTAGATAAATATTTTTCAAAGTTATAATGTTTTAATGACTTTCACAAAAACAAAATACTGAATTGTGTCAAAATTGACATAAATTAAGTTTTTTAAAAAATACTATATTATTGGTTCATATAATATTTTAAAAAATATATGGTTCAGTGAAAAGACATAAATAATATTGTATATGTCATTATAGAACCACATGAGATTATTTTGGAAGTTTAGTGTATGTTTATTAACAATATAGTGTAAGAATACAAGAAAACACGGTAAAAGTTAAACTATTTATCTAAGAGTTAAATCTAAAAGATAAGGTTAAAATGGTAACCTAAACTTGTGTAAAACCTATTGGTTGAGAATATTTCGGCCTATAACCACCTAATTCCCTAAATAAATTCATTTTGAGTCATTATAAACCTAATATGATTGTATAATAAATTAATATTTTAATATTTTCCTAAAGTAACCTTCACCTCTCTTATAAAAGGGCACTTACCCTTTTCTCAAAATCACAGCTCTAATGCCATTTGTTTTTTCCAAACCTAACCCAAATATCTTCTCAAATTACCTCACTTAAACCTAGAGTCCTTAAGTGTTTCATAAATCCAACCTATGTATCCCTTTTGATCAACTCAAAAGGAGACACCCGAAGAAGAGGAAATAATTTCACCACCCTCTTTCATGTTATTTTCTTCTCCCACTTCCTCTTTATTTGTTGTTTCCATACCAAAATAATAAATCCAGTACCTTATACATACTGTGACGTTATTATAAAAAATTTTAAACCATATTATTTATTCTACCCATCCTATAAATGAGAAAGTCACCATATGTGTGTACGTACGGCTTACCGTCTCCACGTCGTAGTGTAGTTTGTTATTAAAACACTTCATTATTTGGATGGGTCAAATAATGAGTATAAATTATATAAATAATAAATATAACATGTTAATGATTCTTTATATATGATATACCATCAAATTTCATATGATTTCACCATCAATGTAATGATATTGTCGCTCGTGCATACGTACGGATTACCGTCTCCACGAACGCGATAAGATTCATTCCCGATCATATTCATTCAAGAATAATTTTCATTTTATGATTAAAAATAATGTTTAAGAACTAAATATAATTCTGGATATGAATAATATACATTTTATTCATAACAATTATAGCTTATGTAACCAATCAGATAAAGGAAATTGAATTATTTAACACCTGAAACGATGATACTACTAAAATGTTATTAACAAAGCAATATTAGAAGATAATATATGATATCATATTTATGTATATTATTATTGTATAATTTAATAGAAATTATTTAACTATTAAACAGTAGGTTAACGTACCCTCGAACATACAAAATTATAAGGTAATGGTTAATTTCACAATCTATTTCTTATTCGAGGTTTTTTTTACATAAGTATCTACTAGGACATATATATTATCCATGCCCGTGTTTCATAAAAGAGTTTTAAAAGAGATTATTTTTAAGTTAATTTATACTAAAACATAATTTTAAATCTTTTAAAGATTTATTCTTATAATCTTTTCTCATTAATGTCCATGTTTTCAAAATGTTTTTAAATATTTATTTATATGGATATGAATTTTTTTAAATGTAAATTCCTTTCAAAAGATTCAAAGTGTTATGGGAAACTTTTATTAAAAACTATATTTTAAATGACTTCCTATATATGACTTTTAAAACATTTCATGAAAAATAGATATTTTTCTCAAATATTTTTACTGATCATTTTATACTATGTCAACATCTTTCATGAGATATTATTCTTGATAAAGGTTGATTTAAAATGATACAAATCTTACATATTGTATTGAATTTTTTATGATATGTTTGACCATGAATGTGTTATTTCTATACCATTAATGGTTTATGGATAAAGTATTGACATTTTGTATGCATGTTTTAATAAGAATGTTTATTTTATGTGTAAACCCTTTCAGATGAGGAATGAATTGGACTTAGTAAGTGACGGGTGGAGCCCGCTATAGCTCCATGATGCATCGGTAGGCCTCATGAGAAAAACTAGTGTCTTGGCACAAGGTATTGGCAAAATATTATTTGTTGTCTTGGCACAAGGCCTTGACTATGTGGTTATAAAGTTTGGTATTATGCATTCCGTCAATATGAAATTGGATACTGATATTACATGTGATTATTCGACTAGTAGAATATTCATATGAATAAGTTAATGAAAATATTTGATTTATCTTTTCCATATTATGATGATGTTTAAGTTTAAAAGTCTAGTGTTTTAGTTTTATACATTTCCTTAAATGTTTATGCTTATTTATGAATGTTTGCTCTAAATTGTTATCCTTACTATGCATCTGAGCTCACCCGTTTCTATTCTTTATTTTTCCCAGGATTTAAAAAATTATATTATAATTGACCTATAGAGATAATATAAGGGATTTGAATGTGGTCAGTGGAGAAAATGTTGTTTTTGTTTTTCATTTTATAATGCAAGGTAACATTAATGTATGTAATTTATTTTCCCAGAATACTAAACTGATCAGTCCTTCGGGGCTTGAATCCTTGTAATCATACCAATGTATTAAAATAATGCACTGACTCTGGGTAACTGGGGTGAGGGCATTACAAAAGTGACTTTATAAATTTCTATTTTTATATTTTTAATTTATGGTCATTATATTTCATATTTTTGAGTATGTAAATATATCTATATTAAGTGTTAATGTATCCTAGATTAGAAAGTAAAAGAAAAATAATTTGAAAATTTTTGGGGGTGAATATAATTCAATTCAATTCATGCAAAAATTGAATTATTTTGTTTATTTTTTTAATATCATTTGATGAAAAAATAGATTTTAAATAATATAAACAAGTAAAAAAATTAATCCCCATATATTGATTCTTTTGAATAAGTTACTCTGGCAGACACTTTTTTTATGGATATTTAGCTCAAACATTACCATTTTTAACTAATTAGAGTTTGAGATAGAGCTAACCAACTTTTATTTTTCCTATTCTATAAATAATTTTCATCTGAGATAGTCTTTCACTTCTACCTCCATTGGTTCCTCTTGACTGGTGGAAGTCTTTAATTTGACGATAGACGTGATGGAAATAATATAAAATTTATAAATGACCCTATTTTGTAGTTATCCTACTCCACCAATGCTTCTTCTATATTTTCCATAGTCTAAAATTATAAAATTACTTCTTGAATTGGAGCCTATATTTTTACTCTTCTTGAACGTTATGTAGGTAGATCCATACTTCTTCAGTCTCAATAATACCAATGAGTTTGGTGCTTTTTTTATCATTATTATCTTCTATTAATTTTTCTTCTTCTATTATAAACTCATTTTCATATACATATTTTACCTCCTTCTTATCTTTCTCTTTATCCATATTACAAAATATTTCCATTATATTTCTTTCCACTTCTTCTTGTAGTCAAAAAGGTATTCTCTTAGTTATACATAGTCTTTTTTATGTTTAAAATGGATTCCGTCTATTCTAGTGCTGCAAAATCTATAGGTTTATATTTTTTAGTGTTTTCCACGTGCTCCATGTATTGTTATTTTTTTCCACTATTAAATTTTATTCCTTTTTGGTTTCCACATTATTGACGTCCTCTAGCACATTCTCTTCTTCAAATTCGAAACAAACTATTCACACATTATATTTTAATGATTTTTTTCATAATAGGCAATTTAAGTTTAAATAATCTTAGAAAAGTGAGTAATCAATTTTGTATTTTCCGTAATTTGGGCTTCATGATCATCCCTCAACTTATGAAATTCCAAAATTAACCTTTTTTTGCAAGCTATAAATTTTGTCATGTTGGTTCTTCTCATGAGTTAGTAGAAAGGGATGGTCTTATTGAGTGTACCACTCTTGAGGTTTTATTATATCAAAAAAATTTCCTCTCCAATTATTGGTATTCTGATTTTTTAGACTAAACTATAATTGTATTAGAAATTGAAGGTAGATTATTCATGAGAGAATATAAATTTGAAATAATTTGAACAGGGTGGGTAGTCAATTATCCCCATTTTTTGAGCTATGTTTCATGATCATCCATCGTCTTGTCTAACACTATAATGTTCAACATAAGTAATCCAGTTAGTTGGTTTTCTGGGTGCTTCTCGATCTAGAATCCTCCAGGTAAGTTATGAGTGTTTCAATCTCCTCTATAGATTTGATTATAGGTGTCATTTCATTTTTGGGGTAGGAATTCATCGTATATGAAAGAATATGTATCATCCCACATTTTTTATTCATATAAAAACCCTTCAAAATTCACTACATCTCATGTGGTAAAATTCTATTAATATTCATTGTATTCTACTGATGGCATTTAATATTGGTTCATTTGAAAAATATTCTTTCACACCACTAGAAATTAGGGAAAAAATAATATAAAAATAATGAATAAAAAATTAATGAAAAATTGACTGAAACTAAAATCAATAAACTGAAATGGGATAAGAAAAGTATTTGACCACAGTAATCAGTCTCTAAACATCCAGAATGCTCTTCTTATCCCCAATAATAGAACAAAATTTTGATGCACCGAAAGGGAAATGTTCAATACTTTGGGAATGATCAAAAAATAAATTTATCTCTTCACAAACCATATTAACTACAAAATCATAGTATAGAAAAACTATGGGGTTAATACCACAAATAGAAGAAAATTCAGCAATAAAAACTATTAACTGAAGGTCAGGTGGGTCCAATTTATGATTGATATTATTATATTTATGATGAAATTTAAATAAGTGAATTAAATTTGGAAACATTAGAGAGGGAAACAAGTTTCAGGGGTGTTTTTTCTAAATAAATTAATTCATATTTACATGAAAAACTATTATATCAAATAGATACGTGACTAAAAAAATTTATGGATGTAAGAAATGGTCATTCTTTATCAAACTACTATAGAATACCAATTTATAATGGTAAGATGAATCAAAATAGTTAAATTTCATTATGTTTAGACCTCTAAAAATAGAAGAATAATTTTATTCATTGGTCATGAATAAACCATCTTAATCATGTTGTTGTTCATTCATTATTGAATTAATATGATCAATAGATCCTTAATGAATAAAATTATTTTTATTTATAACTTTATACTATTGATTAAAACCATTTTACAAGAAAGTAAGTCAAAAAATCGTGCTATGAATTCCCTTTAACTGATTCTGATCTCCCCTATGGGTTTTAACTAACCATCATCAGGTGGTCACCAATGTTGGTTAAACCCAAAACCACATGAGATAAACTATAAGTAATGGGAATGAAATACTCTGTGTAGGAACCCTGCGGTAGCCTCTCAGTGGTCGGGCCCCAATCATGGAATGGAATCCCATTACTACTAGCCCTAACCATATATCTATAGCCCTGAAATTTAGTGTCTCAGATTTTCCATGTCTTTTTTTTAAAAATTATATGGAATTATTACGATCCCAGTCTTTTCAATGGCGTGAAATTTCGAGGCCCAGAGTTCCTGAAATAAATTTTTGAAATAAATTAATCTTTTAAATAGCACGTGCGAGTGGTTTTCCTGAAAGAGTGGAATAATATGTAAACAGTTTCCTGGATCCAAAATATAAGGGCACCATTTCATTCAGAGAAGTGACTTTACCTTAAGTGGCGCCTAACATCGACCAGTACAGGTCAACAGCAAAAGTTAGTTTTAGGACATTTTATGGGAAATAAAATAAAATAATAATTTATTTTATTTTAAATATTTTATTAAACGTAGTGACCTAATCCTCTCTTATTAATACCTACTTATGGAAAGTTCATAGGATTATCCACATATCCTTTCAAATTGAGGATTTTCCATTAGAGATTTGTAAGAGAACTCATTGGCGGACGACAATGACACGATCAATCGACGCATCTCGGATTCTACTAACCTCTCCAAAAAAAGCGACGCGGTGATCGTTCTTCAACCGAATCAAGGTAGGGGTTTTTTGGATTTGTTTTCTTCCTCATTGATTGATTAAATGACAAATTCAGATCAACCCACAAATAGGTTGATCTGCAGATCATGCATTCTTACCAGAGCGTTTTCTTTCCATTTATTTTGGGGTTTGATTTAGGAAATTGATTATAGTTATTTGATTATCATTTGATTCATCTTGTTTAATCCTTCTAATGCGAGAAGATCAAAGTCATGACGAATGAAGGTAGAGGTTTGTTCCTCAAATTGGTTTATTGTATTTCTTCTTCTTTTATTCAAATTCTTTGCATTCTTCATGGGGTGACAAAAAACGGATCGTTGCACATCTATTTCACAATGAAATGACCCCAAAATAGAGATTCGACATCGTGACGACCTAGAGGAGGTGCGACGATGATGGTGGATGACAAATCGGCTCGGATCAGGATAGACCATTCTTCGAGCGTTCTTCAAGCGTGTGGATCGATACACATTTTCAGGGATGATTGAAGGCCTGAAAAAAATATAGAGACAGCTTTGAGATGTCGTGGAGACTGTAACATTCACATTTCATAGAAAATTGATCGTCAGATCAAAGATCAGTGCATCATTGAAGCGTGGCGGAGCAAGTTCGCATTTCTAGAAATTTACAGAACACACAACAAATATCCCGAAGAACACACCGTTTGGTACCGGTGGTAGTGGATAGGGTTTTCACACTTCACGTGAGGAAGAATACAACATGCCTTAGGGAAGACAAGGAATGTGGACCCCACCCAGCTGTGTCTAGGGTTATGGGTGATAGGAAGCACTAAAACGGCATGTGACCATTGTCACACAACGTTTAGGTCCTTCTATAGATTCAGCATGTATCTCAGAAGATACATGGACATAGGGTGGGTACACGATAGTGTACTCTACCACACAACCATACTAGTCCAGTTGTACAGACTAACCTGTGTACCGGTTACACAAGATGGTACACACAGATTGCAACCGTGTATGAGAACACGGCCATGCACATGAAGGTATCCTCGATTACTCAAACATGGTGTGAGGTTTGTACAACATGTTGGGTATTTAATATTCTACACGACATGTTTTTATGACTCGGGCTAGTTCACACGGGTAGTACCCAGAGATGAGAGACATGGCGTGTGACCCTTATACACACCATGCATATATTTTATCATGGCTTGATCCTTTGTGTCTCCCATATCATGGATAGGATTCCTTTGCATTAGTTCCCCCTTTTCCTCTTTCCCCTGATGTTCAAGTGTTGTTTCCACCCACAGGACTATGATCCCTTTAGTAGGAAATTCTGTGATAGGGTCAGGTATCCCTCTGAGAGGCTCGTAGTGAGATCCTCTATCCATTATTTACCCTAGATATAGTCAGGTATCGACATGACTATTCACACAAGACACTGATCCTCTACTTAGCAGGTGAATCCAGATGAGTCGCGATATTCTCCAAGTCCCTGGTAGTGATCCTCATCATCATATCATGATCTTTTCCACTCAGGAGTATGTTCTCCCAGAATAAGTGTATCTATCCCTCGTGACCTTTTCTATGAAATAGTACTTCTCAGACAGACTTCATCAGGACCATCAGACTCGTGGATTGAGTTCTCCTTGACGAGTTCTTCTTGGTGCCTTTGAACTGGATCTTTAGTGGCAGTATGTGGTTGTGAGACTTTTCCCTAGACTATGGGTCTGAGTTTTGAGTATATCTGGATTGTGTTTCTCTTGGTATGTGTTCAGACGACATATACTGTGTATAACAAACTATTCCTTTACTTTGTGTATGACTTTATGGTTTTCGGGTTCCTCTACAATGTATTGTAATACTCACCCATGTACGGGCATTTCCCGCTCGTTTCGGGTCTCATGAAGAAGAGAGGAATTTTGACGGTGTCCAGGGCAGACTAGGATCAAACTGGGACTTCTGAGTTCCCTACAGGACGAGTTGTTCCAATAGCTATGAGTAGCAGTCCCAGTACCACTTTGTGTTTACTAGTTGGAGTTTTAGTTTATCGACTCTCTTGTTATTTGTGGGCTTGTATTCTGGCCCATTTTTACTCCCTACACTTTTCTTCTCTTGTACAATGTTGGTTGGGTTTAGTTTTATGCATGAATTTTGATCCTTAGTGGTTGTACATTTAATAATTTGTGGTCTTGAAGATGTGTGTGTGTGTGTAGATGTACTTAGCCAATGCCTCCCATATTAGTGATATGTCTACTCGGTGCTAGTCACCAGCCCCTGGCCTATTAGAGGCAGGCTTCGAGAGTCGCAGCACGGGCCCCCCTAGGATAGGTCCTGACAGAGTGGTATTAGAGGAGGTTATCAATTATACCTTAGGACCAAGAGTATGTGATATTGGTTTGGGGAAACGGTGTTTAGTGTTTTGAGCTGAGCTTTCAGGCCAGAGACTTTAGTGTTGGTGTGGGCGGCCGAAGTTTCTATACACTAGGACTCTGATAACCTTCTTTTCAACTCAGTACATGAAAATACTAGTTGCGGGGATATAAAATAATAGTGCATGCATCATATAGGAGTGGCTTGTGTTTTCCATGTCCTTTGTGTCTGCTATCTAGATATACTCATTTACCATGGTACGTCTTGTTTCCTAACAGGACTATTCCACAACGCATACCTTCTAGGATTCAGTATCTCAATCATGAGGATGACCCCATTAGTGACGGGTCTTTGATACAGGGACCATTTCATCAGGCGTTACCCTAGGTGGTTCACCTGATATCCCACCACTAGTGGAGCAGCCTGTTGTACCTTCAGTACTAACCAATGAGGGGTTTTGGATGAGCGTGCTCCATGATTTCTAAGGATAGAGACCCCTCAGGTTCCAAGGCGATCCCGACTCTCATGTGGATAAAGACTGTCTTGAGGCGGTGAAAAAAATTTTTCTTCT
Organism: Viscum album; assembly: GCA_963277665.1. NCBI lineage: Eukaryota > Viridiplantae > Streptophyta > Magnoliopsida > Santalales > Viscaceae > Viscum > Viscum album. The sequence goes on from OY728128.1 coordinate 662,253,737, forward strand.
AGTGAGGACACCAGCAGAGCAAATGGTGGTCCTAGGAGAAAGCCTTCTTCAGGGTTCAGTGGGACAATGGTGGAGTCTGACCACTCATACCCCAACGAGAAGAATATTTCCTGGATGGAGTTTGATAGACTCTTTAGGGAGGATTTCTCTCTACTTACGATGAGAGAAGTACGTATCTAGGAGCTTCTTCAGCTCAAACAGGGCAGTCTGACAGTAACTGACTATTCATTGAGGTTCATCAACCTCACAAGGTACTCGATGGATATGTTTAGGGATCATTAATTCATATCTTGGACCTTCGACCGAGGTCTACGATGGGATATCTGAGCTAGTGTTGTTCCTCTATGAATTTCAACTTATGCTGGAGTTCTTGAGTGGGCCTTAGAGATCGAGAGCTTCAAAGCGGAGCAGAGACAACCGATGACAGTAAACAACAAGTAGACAGGTACAGAGACCTCGGTAGTAGAGATCCGACATCAGGCACCGGGATCAGGATGTGGTAGAAGTCACAGGAGGACCCAAGATAAGGGATCGACAGTCAATGGATCTTAGGCTAGATCTAGTAATCCTATGGAGAGGAGATGCTACTCGTGCGATGGCAGGAGTTATCTCAATAGAGACTGTCTGACTCATCGAGCTACTGACAGAGAGGTGGTGTATGGAACACTGAGGAAGAGGCAGAGAGTGGAGTAGATAGACCTGCCAAGCAGAGGAAATGGAAGAGGAGTAGGGAGAGCAGTCAGTGGTGGCAGACACATCGATCTACTTCCACCACCTCCCCCACAAGAACCGCACCAGGCTCAGGGAGATGGGGGGAAGGGGTAGGGACAACTGCATGTGGTCAAGGTGTAAAACTAAGGAACTCCTATGATGATCTCAGGTATTATCTGTGTCTTTTCTAATTTATCTTTCGTACTTATAGACATAGATTCTAGTAATTCCTTCCTCACCACATGTCTTGTGCAAAACCTTGAGATTCTGGTAGAGCTATTGACTCGACCCTTACTCTTGGAGATACCTACAGAAGGAGACTCGATGATCACAAACCTTTAAAAACAATTTGATCTTACCCTTTTAGGCGAGAGTGTCTGTTGGAACCTCTTAGTGGCAGTGTCGAGGCCATACGACGTCATTCTTAGGATGGATTGGTCATCTTCGGTCCATGCTCAGATTGACTGCTTTAGGTGAAGAGTGTGGTGTGTCCATAGATATGGGACAACGTTATCCTTTATTACTGAAAAGGATACCCAGGTAGCATAGAATGAGCTCATTCATAGGAGGGTGTAGCCGATCACTCATGATTGGGCTAGCCTTACCCTCAGAGTAGCAGATGTTGTGAGCTTCCAGCTCCCACTAGTAGTGGGAGTGTATGAGGACATCTTTCCTAAAGATGTTATAGGACTACCTCCATTCTAGGAGATTGACTTTTGTATCGACTTGAATCCCAGGACGGCACCGATATCCTCCCCAGCATATAGGATGGCTCCATTAGAGCTTCATGAGATAAGGGTGCAGCTAGAGGATTTATAGAGGAAGGGGTTTGTGAGACCCAATGTTTCACCATGGGAGTCCCCTGTTTTGTTTTCCAGGAAAACATATGGGAGTTTGAGGTTATGTGTGGATTAACGATTCTAGAATCAGGAAATTCTGAAGAACATGTATCCACTGTCGAGGATCAATGACCTCTTTGATCAGCTAAGAGGGGTATAGTCGTTCTCAAAGGTTGACCTTCGGTTAGGTTACCACCGGTTACGAGTACTGGATGAGGATATACCAGAGACGAATTTCAGATTCCACTATGGTCACTATGAGTACTTGGTGATTCCTTTTGGGGTGACGAACACCCCCACAGTGTTCATGAGACTTATGAACTAGCTATTCTATCTATACTTGTACTGGTTCGTAGTGGTCTTCATCATTTACATACTTGTGTACTCGGCATCAGAGGAGGAGCATGTGAGACACCTAAAGATGGTTCTAGACATATTCCATGATTACCATCCTTCTGGGAAGCTTTTGAAGTTCCGGTTCTGGATTCAAAAGGTCCACTTTCTAGGACAAGTCATATCAGTAGATGGAGTAGCTGTGGACCCAACTAAGGTAGAGGCAATGTTTGCATGGGAGCCATCTCGGAGCATAATAGAGGTGTGGAGCTTCCTTGGGTTGGAAGGAAATTACCAGAGATTCATTATTTATTTCTCTCGGATATCAGCACTGATGGAAGCCCTGACAATGAAGGGGAAACCCTTCACGAGGACGGAGATGTGCCAGTAGGCTTTTGAGTAGTTGAGATAGAGTTTGACAAGCACCCTCATATTGGTATTTTCGGAGGAGGGTTTCGAGTATATAGTTTTCAATGACACTTCAGTGACAGGTATTGGATGTGTCCTGATTTAGGGTCCGATAGTGATTTCTTATGATTCATGCCAGCAAAGACTGCACAAGAAAAACTATGCGACCTATGATCATGAGAGAGCGGTGGTAGTCTTTGCATTGAAGATGCGAAGACACTACCTTATGGGAGAGGAGTTTGTCATCTACTCTGACCACAACAGCCTCATATACATCTTCTCATGGAAGGATCTAATTATAAGATAAAGGCATTGTCTATAGTTCCTCAAAGACTATGATTTTGAGATCATCTATAATCCTCAAAAAGGGAACTAGGTGGAATATTCTCTTAGAAAAAGGACGAGCTTACAACTATTGAGTGAGGCGATAGAGTAGTTGTCCTTGTTATATTTATCCTTTGTGGACAGAAAGGATTAAGCTTACCTTCAGTTGATGGTTGTCACCCCTCTACACATACAGTGAGTTAGGGAGGCACAAATTGGGGATGTCAATTGTGAAATTTTACGTGCTCAGTTATCCACAAGACATGCACCTGATGGATGTTCGCTTGGTGTAGATCACATTGTTCTTTTTAGGGGACACGCTGTTGTACCAATTTCATTACAAGAGGAGTTCTTGAGGGAGTTTCTTACATCCCCTTAGTATTACACCCTATCCTAGGAAAGATAAATCAGGATCTCTGAAGGTTGTTCTAGTGGTCAGGTATGAAGAAGGAAGTTGTAGAGTTCGTTTCTCGATGCCTTACATGATAGCAGGTGAAGGCTAAGCACCAAGATCCAGCGGGGTTAGCTCAACCCCTAGATGTGACAAAGTGGAAGTGGAATGGAATATTCATGTAATTTATGATGGGATTACCATGTACGTCCAAGGGTCATGATTTCATAAGGGTGATCATTGGATGACTCACAAATTCGGCCCATTTCTTAACTATCAGGGAGTAGGGTTATGTAGAGAGCATGAGACGCCTCTATGTGCAGGAGATAGTTTGGCTTCATGGAATCTGATAAAGAAATATTTTCAATTAAATTTACATTGAATTTTATTGTTTTAAATCCATGAAAGTGTAACTTTAAGATGAATTGCTGCATTTTTATGATATTGGTGTTATTTTGAGATGAACAGTAAAAACGGTCCATTTTGGATTTTTAACTATTTTAAATTGTTTCTATATTTTGGACATATCATTTCTATAATAATCCAATTTGAAATATTCTTTCTTTCCCAGCTTCTACTCATCCAAGTATTTATTGCATCCTTTTGGAAAAAAGATAAATCGACCATATGGAAGTTTAAAAAAATCTCACAAGGTAGTCCAAGAAAACTATTTACAGATATGCCAACTTTTGGTGTGGGGTTAATATGTCATTCATTGGGGGACCAATGCACTTAAATAATACGGGTGGATGCCCAAGAAGTTTTTTAACAACATTCATGAAGTCTATGATGATTGAATTAGAAAATAAAAATAGCTATTAGAATGGTAACATAACCAATAAAATTGTTTAATGATGTAAGAATAAAATTTACCACATAAAAAATTAAGTATGGATATTATAATTCTCGAAAAATATATAAATTATTAACTCACAAAAAGTATAAGACAATTTTGGATAAATTATATTTTAACACACTATGTAAAAAAATTATAATTATTTTATTAATGATTAAAATTTCTTATGTAATGAAATTATATTTTAAAAATTAATTTCATTTTTGGAATAAGTATACCAAAATTATCTATGGTTTATTTTTTTAATTGTCATAAAAATATCAATTATTATGTGAATAGTAAAAATATTGTTTTTATGTAAATAATATTTTTTAATTACTTCATTCATGATAAAATAATTACCAAATCAATTTTAGAATCTTCGGATCAACCAAAATCATATTTAATAAGATAAACTGATCATTTAGAAACAAAAATATTATTTACCGAACCTCAAAAAGATATTAAATTTTTTTAAAAGTTTATAGTGTTTTATTTAAAAATGAATTTGAATTTTTATTCTTTATTTTTTTGTGGAAACAATAAACTCATTTTTAAATGGGTTAAAAAGTTATAAAAATATTTAATATAAATAAAATATTTTTCATAGTGTCAAAAGTATAACTATTCTAAATTATATTTTGGATATAATAATTTATTTAATATTTTAACCCAAAACATACTCCGCCCCTTAAGTTTAAATACCCCTCTCCCTTACCATTGAAAAAATACATCTCATAAACTTTTAAAAGACTAATATTTACTCAATTTCCTCCTCCTAAGTATTTTTATGACCTTAGGGAAATTCTACTAAAATCCTACTCCATTAATTCAAGGAATATAGGGTCATACTAAAGGAACAACATCAAGAAGGATGTAAGATTCTTTTGTTTTTCTATTATTTTCTTGTTTACTTATATTTCATTTTAAAAAATCCTTATCAAATTAACAAAAATGTATTTTGAAATATATTAATCTCCCATAAAAACATTATTTATAATATTATTTATATTATATATTTCTCTTCTTTCCTTTAGAAAATATCCTATTAATGGTTGGTTAACCGCTAATGAGAATGTTTTCATCACTTTACATATCATAACCATCATAGATTATTAGAATAATTTATATCCTATATATATAATTATATATATTTTAGGCTTCTAAAATTAATTTTACTAATGAAGATATAACATTAAAACAATGTGATAAAATAAAAAAATGGTATAATTTAAAAAAAATATGACATAAATCCATCTATCCTTTATGAAAGAATATTAAAAAAATAAAATCAAGTGATCATAATTCATCAGTAATGGAAAAATGAGATAATAAATTATATATTTTTACTTCAATTAACTAATGTTTATTTTATAGTACTTGTTAATGTGAGTGAGACATATGTTAGGGGGATGTATAATAATATTTTTTTTGTTATCTACCTTTTTTTTAATATTATTACAAAATATTATTATTTTTTATTTTCTAGAAAAAGTTTAAAATTCACTTTCTTATTAACCTTTCCTAAGGGGATTCTCTATCTGCATTTTAGTTTGGATTTTTTTATTTTTTCTAATATTATTTAAATTTTTTAAATTTATGTTCCTCAAAAATCACCTATTAACTTTTTATTTACTAATAATATGTATTTTAATATCCATTAATTATAATTTATATGATTTATTCCATAATAAAACCTTGTAATGTTTTATATGGTGACTATTAAACAAAACATTTCTACTGGTTTTATCTTTTATTATTCAATATTTTGAATATTATTGTTCTAAAAAACCTTTTAAATTTGTTTCACTTTTCATTTCATTTCAGTTATTTTATAGATCCACATGTTCTTACTACATTGGGATGAATTATAAGACACTTTCATGGTTTTTTAAATGAATTTTCTTGAAAGATATATTTATTTCTCCATATGATTATTCTCCTCATCACTATGAAATTATATACTTTAATTATTAATAATATACTTAATTAACCAAAATTATGTCTTCCATAATTCTTTTGGGGAACCTCCTTGTTTTATTTATAGATATATTCCTTATAACTCCATTAAGAAATACATTCTTTTCACATTGGTTTATTTCATGGTTATGATTTATATAAGCTACTTTTTATATGTCATACAAGATTATTATGGATGATCATTCAAACAGTTAACCGAATTAAATGACTGAACTGAAATAAAGTTTTTTTAATTTGTTTATTTTTTTCTACAATTCAATTATTTTGGTTTTCAAGTTTGTTAAATCAAATGTGTCGGTTAGTATTAAATTTTTAATCAATAAACAAATATCCTACTTAACTATCTATATATATGAAATATTATATTTTTGAAAAGTTTATACCAATTTGTTGAACTAAAATGAATTTTAGAAATAAAATAGTAATTTAAATTATTTGTATAAATTATTTTATAAACTTTAGTTTTCTAAAAAAATTATACTCTGAAAAATGTTTTGGTTATTATATTTATAGTTTGTAAAAAAATATTTTTGTTATTTCAACTTAACGGATTTATTTTATAAAAGTAGAGTTATTTAATTTTTCAGTTTTTTCATTGATCTTGGTTCAGTTGAGTTATTTTTAATAGGTTAGTTTCTTTTAATTGTTTTTGAAAAAAAAACTAATTGATCTCACTGATTATACAGTCATATTGATTGTGATCATTTAATGATGTGACTGGTGTGACTATAATTAGATATCCATCTAATGATTTTTTTTATTCAACATATCTCATGATATTTTGAGAATTCTTTGTGAATATGATGATAAATTTGTTCACATTTTTTGAAATTATGATTTGTTCACATATGTTATATAAGAACATGATACTAGCCTTGATCACAATTTATGTGTGCGATTTTACCATCATGTTAAAAAAATTATTATAAATATTCCACATTCCATGTCTCATTAAAATTATTCCATCATGTTATGATAATGATAATTTTATTATGATATGATGATAATTATTATGCTCACTCTTGTACAATTTTAATTCATGTATTATTTCCCTTTTATATTATTACTCCCATTATTATGATTTCAGATAACCCTTTCCAAGATGTATGACCTCATGTGATTACATGTACTAAGGAAAATATGACCACTGATAGAAGAACTATGTTTAAGGAATTAAATAATGATTAATATTTTATATCTGATTATATTATACAACCCTAAATTTCTAATGACACAAAACCATTTGATTTTGTATTCTATTCTTTTTATGATGTAATAATAATGTTTGAAATTTGGGGGTCAATATAGATATGGGATGATAGTTTATTAAATAAAACTCCTAGAAATGTATAAGTTAAGGTAGATATATTTTCTTTTAATAATGATACTACCCCTAGACCTAAAAATTTACTAATATATTCTTCCAAACATTTTTGTATATTCTATATGTTCATATTATGAGAGTTTTCTAAGAATATTTTAATGAGGTAAAAAGTATAGTTAATTTGAACACTCAATTTTTTATCCCCATCTATAAAGAGAACAATTTTATTAGGATATCTAAATTTAGAACCATTTTCATTGCCTGTTTCATTTATAAAATCCTTATGAATTTATTTTCTCTGATGCTTAATGGGATTACTAATAAATTCATTTATTGGAATTATTTTGGATTGATTTATAGGTGTAAGGTATAATACTATCTAATTATATTTATTGAGTGTGTAAATATATTTAAGAAACCTAATGTTGAGAATGTTTTATTAAAACTGACATTACACAAGCTTCTAACACTATTAAATAGGAATATATCTTCAATGTACTTAAAAATTTTAGTTTCAATGAAAACATACGTAAAATAATTATAAAATACTTTGAATATATTAGAATATTTGTTCTTATAAATGGTTATCCTAATGGATTATTCTCCTACACAAGGGGAGTGAGATAGGTTGATCCCTTATCTTCATTTATCTTTTTTATTACTGAATACTATAATACTACACTTATTCTAAAAAAATAGGCTAAGGGGATATCATGGTCAATCGAGATAAAAGAGGATTTGAAATCCCCTCACACATAAATTGATGAATTCAGAATTTTATTCAAGGGAGTGAGTTGAAAATCTAAAGAATCAAAAATATTTTTTATCATTATTTTTCTTTTTCCTAGCTAAGGATTATCAAGAAGAAATATTAAATATTTTTTTTTCAAAAGTATTCATCTCTTATAAGATAAACCAATTGATGTAATTGTTAAGAATTGAAGGGGTTTTTATTTTAGATATTTAATTTGGGGTAAATAGGTTTAATAAATGTAAAAAAGGAATATTATATTGATTATACTATATATAGGGTGAATAAAATACACTTAGACTATACTGGTAAATGTACCTCTATGTTAGGAGAACTGGGTTTGGTAAATTTATAAATTTTCACAAATTTAGTGCACTCTTTTTTATTTATAAATAACCTCTGAATATTATCAATACGGTAAATTCATAAATTAAAAACATTGCTTGGTATGGGTGTACAATTGATAAAACAATTATCATTGTTAAATGAGTTAGTTTCTATAATCATACTGATGTTGGGGGACTTGGAATTAATATATTAAAAGAATTTAAAGTTTCCCTTCAAGAAAATTTCAAGTATATATTTCTTGAAAGTTTAGATGATAATAATATCCTCAAAGAAATATTTTTTTTAAAATACATAGAATGGACACTCTATATGACATGGATTTCTCTATGTTTCCTTCTGAAAGATATGTTTATGCCTCGATTATTTTACAATCTAGGTGGTTGTCCTTTAACAAATTTCTCTTGAAATTATTTATATTTAACTATATTTGAACTCATTTATTTTATTTTATATAGGGAAACGATTTTCAGAATCCATAATTGGATATCACCAATAGAGATAAAATTAATTTTTTTGATGATTTTCAATATTTTATTAATAAAAACATAAAGGATTATAAATTTTTGTCAACTGATGAATTTATTCAATAGAATCTAGTAGTAAATGGATATTTAGTGTCCAAGTTATGTTATCTCATTATAAAATTAATTATATTATAGATTGGATATTTGTTGAAATATTTTCAAAATTATTGGATTCAACCATCTCTATTTACATTATTATTGATAATTTTCCATGTGAACTATCTTGTTGATATCAATTTCAAGCTTGTCAGCTTCTCCTTTGCCTTTATTAACATCAATTTTAATTCAATATAATAATGTATTAATTATCTATTCATCAATTACTATCTAGATAATGACTTTTGAAATTATATAATATTTTTTTGAAGCTAATTTGTTTGTATATTGGATTTACCATTGTTTCTAGGTTAATCAGACTCCACGGGAAGAGAACCTCTTCCAGGTTGTTTTGGAAGATCTATTACATGCCATTTCATGGAATGGGTACCTAATAAAGCATGAAGGAAACAATATATCCCTTAACTATACTAAAACAAAAAAAATTGGAAGCAGTTAGGGACTCCAATTCTTATCAAAATGAAACTATTACTAACTCTATGTATAATCATACTATCTTCCATAATATTAGATTATGAGGAAACTTCAAATCTTACAAGGTTGTAATCAATGTTCCTTGGTATCCCCTAGTTACAAATTCAATCAAACTCAACCTTAATGGTTACATGATTGAAATTCCATATCCTGAGGTTATAGTGGAGCATTCAACAATAATCACATAGATGTGATCATGAGATTCCATAAAAATAGCTGTTAGAATGTTCCACATGAAGCTGAATTTGAGGGATCTATTTTATGGTACTTTTTTATTAAATATAGAAGGATATAAGTTACTATGGATTTAAATTTATTATTCATCTTATCCAAAATGGTATCACTACACATTCTTATATGTATAAAACTGAATAGAAATATTTCATGAAGTATTTTAGTAGCATTCATTACATTTTTACTCATGTATTTAATGAGTCTTACCAAATTGCATGTTCTCAATCTGATAAGGTCATTAAGGCTACTGGTTTTTTTATTTTGAATTATAATTATTGTAATTTTTAAATATATCACTCAAGGATAACTCATAAGATTTTTACCACATTTTTTATCAATATTTTTCTTAGGACTTGGAGCCTTATGCACACAAGGATATTTTAAAACAATTTTTTTTATAAAATTAAATAACTATAATAGGGATTCTAAATAAAAATGGAATATATATATATATATATGTGTGTGTGTGTGTGTTACTTATCATGAACCAACTAATACTGTGTAAACCATAAATGTTGAGTTGATTGATACATCTATGATAATCTGTATAAGATAAGACTATAAATCCAAAAATGTTTTGTAACACTTTCTCACAAATAATGCATGGAAAATAAATTAGAGTTACTTAATGGATGATAGATTATTTGGTATAATAATTTTTGATATATGAGGTTACTTTTCTTGGATTCGCCAAGGTGTAATCATAGTATATGATATTATCAATAGCACAGATAAGAAATCAGTAAGGGAAGAAATCCTGGTTGAGAGACAATCCAAAATGGATAAAATTAAGGAAAAAATTATATTTATAGATAAAACATTAAAAAAAACTAATGATATAAATTTTTTGTCTTTGTGAACTTTTTAACTAATTTTTTATGTAACCATGTGTTCACTAATTTCCACTTATTAATATTAACACTCATAGTGTCTTAATTGTTTTCAACTATGCATCTTATAAAAATTATAAACTCCTTCCATTATTCACAAAGAGGAAAAAATTAAATTATTAATATACTCAAATTAAATTATTATTCACATCCATACATTTTTTATAGTTTAAAATCTTAATGTAATTTTGGAAAGAAATAGGCTAGTACTCTGTGAATGTTACTTGTTTATTATTTTCTAGGATAAATATTTATCAATTTGTATATCAATAAAGCCTAAATATCCTTAAAGGTTATTATGTAACTTGTATTGGTTAACATTATATTCAATTTTATGAACTCTCACTAATTTTTCAATACATAATGATATTTTAGAAATATATTAAATATACTTGTGATCATTCAAGTTATAAATGTAATCATTCATTATTTCTCTATGATATCTAAAATATGGGAACTTATTAGACATGTGTTTAATTTTTTAAATATTTAGACATTTTATATATTATCTAAAATCTCAACTCAATATAAAATAAAAAAAGTGACACTTCCTAAATCATATCAAATATATTTAATTTTAATTTTTCTTAACAAATCATTATCTTTAACGTTATAGTTTTAAAATTATAGCACCATAATGAAATAACAAAGTCTCACAAGATAATTATAGATTAAAAATGTCTAATTGTTTTTGATTCATATGGTTAGATAAGATATGTCATTATATAGTTATATGTGGTGTCAAAACTAATATAATACTACACTAACTTAATTAATTATAAAGTACTTGGCTTATGTATTTCCCACCTTAATCGAACTCAAATATTAAAATATTTTATTCCAATAAATTTTTATATTTTTTTTAAAACAATTAAAATCTACAAGATCTAAAAATTATTCCCCTAAAAAATATGTAACCATAATATAAAAAAAATTAATATAGATTATCTATAATAACTAATAGTTTCTGTTATCTGAATGATTTTCTTCAGTGATATATGAGGTGCACTAAGAGGGGTGGTGAGTTAGTGTTCTAATATAGTTCCTACTTTCAAAAAAAGCATTGTTATTATTTCCATTTAGTGAATAGTATTCTCTATGATCAAAAAGAAATGTAATCATTATTAAAGATATATAATAAATCAAATAAACACCAAAAATTTTACATGGTTCACTCACTCTAATAAGTGTCTAGCCATTGATGATCAGTGGGTTTTATCTCACATCTCTCAATATTTTTCTTTTTTTCAATAAAGAATGTTAAGAGGAAGGGGTTGTATAGAACTATTTTTCAATGGATCCTATAGATAATAAAATCTACCTCAGGTATGGAATAAGAAAATTAAAATGAAAAAAATCACAAAAAAATGTCAAAAATAATTATATATATCATAGTTAATTATCCTTCATACATTTATAAGAGTTTTTAATTCACTATTAAAGTATCTACTCATTATTTCCCCCAAAACCAACCTGTAACTCCAAAAATAATTATTTAAAACATGGGTAGTTATTTATCTCAACATCCAAGTAAAAATATAATTCCAAAAAAATAAAAAAAAATTGTGTGTATCAATACAGATTGTTATTTTCATTCAAAATTTGATCCCAAATCCAATGTGATCTATTTAAACATCAAAAAATCAAAAATTAATTTCCATAAAAATTTAAATGGATATGAAAATCACCATGGTTTAATTATATTAGTTATGACATAGTCTTTTATTTCCTCCAAAACTATGTTGTAGAACCCCAACATGTGTATCAAGTCATGTTGGCTAGTATAGACTAATTATGGACTCCAAATTCTCAACTAATCTCACAATAACTTGTTTTATAGAAAAAATTTCATTTTAATTTTAAAAAATATTGAAGTTTATACACCATAAAAATCTCTAAGAAACACTTAAAAATCACCACATTTTTAATATTACCATAACATGTTTTATGAAACCACAACATGGTTTTTTATCTCATGTTGGAATGTAGATATATCATCTCAAAGCCTCATAAATTTTGAAATTCATTGGCTATGTAATGAAAACATATCAACTATAATTATGAATGCGATGTGTTTCTTCATATTATATTTTCTAACTAATTTTTATTTTTTCTTACCCTCTTTATATACCAGTAAATAAAATGGAAAATATCTTTGCTTTTTTCAAAAATAATTAACCCTAAAAAAATTTGAAACACCACCACACTATTGTTATATAATTTTCATGATATCATCATACATTTTCATCATATTCATCTCTATTAACACTCAGATAAATTCATGATCATGTTTAACATAAATAAACACATGATGGACATGAATGAACTTTTAGCTAAAAAAACTAGACCATAATATTCTCCTCAATTGGAATTGACCTAAATACCACTTTATAATATTGAGTAACCATTTTAAGAGAAAATAGTATCTTAGTGTAAAACAATAATACTTCATCAAACATACCCATTTTACCTGTCATCTTTTTCATCAAACCATTACATTGATTCTTTTGTCAACTCATAAGAGTGTATTAAAATTTATCATCGGATATTTAATCTCTAGTAGGGATTTTTTTATCCTATAAGGAATATTTGATATCACACTATGAATTTTTTTGAATAAGAAAATTTAAAATTATATATTCCAAAGACATTTTGAATTGATTTTTAAAATTTATTAAAATAAAATTGTTGAATATGTAAAGACTCGATATTCATCCTCCCATACTATTATTCAATATTATCTCTAACAACATGAATTATATGTTATTATTTATTCTAAAAATTATTGTTTAAAAATCATGTCTCCCCATTCATTACATGATTCTATTATACCGTATTTGATCACTAAATGTAGTTTTCTCACAACATATACCACTTTATAATAAAAACTCTTCATTTAAAAGGGAATATTTTTCTACAATTTTATACATTTCAAAATAATTGAAAATAAATGTCATAGATAAAGTATAAAGAATATAATCATAGGTATTTGGAGATATAAATAACTTCAAAAAATATCCATAATTACTAAAACACATCATTTGATAGGGTATTTTTCAAGCTATCCAAAAATGTTTCCTTTATAAAAACGTACTAAAAGTTGAGATTAACACATTACACTTTATCTTAGATTAAATCTGAATTTAAATCATTAAATATAAATCTTAAATTATTCACCATATTCACTAAAAGGTTTATATCACTTTATATTATACAATAATTATATAAAGAAATTTAGTAGTTCTTAGAGAGATGGAATTTTTCTTTTTGGCATTCCATGTAACACATATTTAACCAGTAAAGAACAACCATATATGAGTATATATTAAATATCCAATACCACCTTCACAATTTGTATCAAAAAAAATCCCAAAATCTAAATTTTTTTCTTTATCATACATCCATATATACTCAAGATTTCCTTTAACATTACATAAAATCTATTTTGTCATAATAGGATAAGATTTATTTGGATTTTTTTCTAGATGTACACATAACAAAATGATTTAAATAATGTTGCGTGTAGATATATTTATGTAAAATAAACTATTAATTAATCCCCTATAAAATTATCCTATTGACATTCTATTATTTCCCTTGAAAATTTTAAATCTAACTAGAATAGGAATAAATAATCTATTTGAGCCTTCCATCCTAAATTACTTCAATACCTCAAAATATTTATTTTGAAAATAATATGAAACATTTTTTATGTGTTTCTTATAGTCCAAATAATAATTTCATATTTCCAGTTATCAACACCTATAAATTTTATTTTTTAGGGTACAAAATTCAATAAAATATTTATTTTCATTCGCAATAATAAAAATTCCACTATCAGCCACTAGCATAGTGAGAGATTTATTACCTTTTTCTTGGAAATAAATATTATTATTAAATTTTAATATTTTAATAACATGATATTTATGAAATGAAATTTTTTCAATACCATACACATGGTACTCTTTAAATATCATAAATTACATTTTTTTATTATTGTATATTGGGCTTCCATCACTATCTAGGATAATTCCTTCATGTTGTTCAATGTGTAGTGACTCGCCATATTATATATTTAGGAATGTTTTTTCACATATATTTGGAAATGATTCTAATTAATTTAAGAACATATTTCAATAAAAATATTGAATCATTTTGAGTCATGAATCTAGAGAAAATAAATATTTAAAAAATATCATGAATTAGATAATATCTATTACAAATAATTTTTGATAATTTTTGTGTGTATTAAATTTAATTATTTAGTTTATTATTAAACAAAAAAAATTTAATTTTATAATAGTGTCATTATAATATCTCACAAGATCCCAAATTTCATTCTAATCTATTAGATTCAACACTTAATTCATGACAATAATATAATCATGAAGTTGTAAATATTATTTAAGTCTTTTCTATTCATCTGAAGGAATTAAAATTATATAATTAGAATTTATAAACATAATTAATGTTTTGAATCATTAATTATTATTCCCAATAATGTTTTGGATCACTTTTTTAAGACATATATAATTTATTTCATTTTACTTTTTTCCTTCAAAATAATTTTTGAACTCAAAAAATACATTCTCACTTCAAATTCTCTTTACCAGTCTCACATATAACCTATTCATTTGAGCTATATCCATGGTCTTATTCAAAATCATCTTCAAAATATAATGACATTAACTGAGTTATAAAAACATCCCTAAAAATAAAATCAATTTTCCAAAAATCATTGAGGCGACCAAAGCATTACATACATAACAATTATATCATTTTATATGAATAATAAATACATCAAATAATAATACACACCCCAGAATCATAAAGTCTTATTTTATTTGGATAAAAAATTAATAGTAAACAATTTTAATGAAATATATTCAAAATATCCCATGAATTTCTTCTCAAATAGTACTATTTATAGACATGACCTACTTAAAAACCATTTTTCATAACCTGATGAAATGAAAACAAAATAACAGGTGAGATAAAATGATCGGTAAAGATAAATATAAGAGATATCACTTAATGATCATAAGTGAACAAATCATAATAATAAGACATAATTATGTGGAATACACATATGTATAAAAAATAATTCCCTTACTCAAGTCTCACCACCAAGTCTATCGCAATGTATAAAGTCGTTGTGGATTGGGTTCACTCCCAAGCATCTTTTAATTCTTGGAATAGATTTACTCCCCAATACTCATTTATTTCTTGTAGGGGTTTATCTTAATATCCTATTTTAATTCATGGAATTAGTTCACTACATATTACATAATTTCCATAGTCAAGGTTAACTTCCAATACTATCATATTGGGAAGATTCCCTTAATAAATTGGGGTCACTCCTCATTCTAGTCGATATTATATCATGAGATATCAATATTCACCCAATGCATTGGAGGGATATATAATTTCGAGTCCACCCATCTCATAATAAAAATGATACATATTTGTTCCAAATTATCATTAAACATCCATAAATTTATAATATCATAACTTATTTTAAAGAAATGGGTTTCATAGATATTTCACTATCACTTAATTAACATGTCAAAAAGTGACAGGTTTCATAGAATCATCCAAATAAAATCATCATTATAATTTATCCAAATAAATAAATTTGATGGTATTATATGATCATAGCCTTGATAAATCATAAAAATACTTAAAGAATGATGACATAGATGGAAAATATCTTTAAAAGGGGATTTCAACATTTTATTGAAGTTATAAGGAAATATCCTTTTCTTTTGATACAAATATAACTAAAACACCTTGAATATTGAAAAAATAATTTTCCTTAAAAATAACCACTGAAATTTGTATGTAATCATTAAAGAAAACAATGGTCATGGTGGTGGGAAAATCAATTCATATTTTATATGCTAAAATATAAAACTCTTTTCAAAAAATTTAAATATTCAAAAGTGAGTAATGCGTAAAACATTTGGAAATCCTAATTTAAATAATTATTAAATAAAATTAAGTTTACTAAATATAATATTTATAAAACATTTATATATATATAAACTTTAATAAACATTTTTAATAACATGGACATGGAATAAAAAGTTTGTCTCCCTAAGAGGAAATAAGGTCGGTTTTTATTAAAAACATTTTATCATTCATTTTAAGCTCTAAAAAGTGAAAAATGGTACTAATAATAGAAATTATAATAAAAAAAGTAGAATAATTTTTTTAAATGATAATTATTATATTCTTTACCCAAATAGAAATTAAAATTCATAATCTTGAAAATAAATTAAATTGTAATATAAATTCTTACTGCTTTGGTAAATTTTGAATCATAACCCATTTGAAATAAATAAAATAAAATAAAACATTAAAAACCCTTAATATGAATATATTCATGAAAAAATATATCAAAAAATAATTATATTCATTATATGAATACAAATTGGTGTATAACATAAATCATGTTCAATGAAATAATGTTGAGATGAAGTGCGCTTACAGTTTTAGTAATCTCTTAATCTATAGCTCCTAAAAGCGATAAATAAAGATAAATTTTTAAATATATATAATTTTCATGAAAATTATCTTAAAATAATTTCAGTAGTATCATATACACCACATAAAATAAACAAGTGGTGAATTTGACATATGTCTTAAATAAATAAAAGTGGGCCAAGAAACCCTTACTGTAGGTCCCATCTTGCTTCATATAAATTTAAAAATAATATATAATTAATATAAATTGATTATAAACCTATTAAAAAACTATATTCATATACATAATACTATATATCATTCTATTATAATTTTTAATTACCGTTTTATAAACAGTTATTCATTAAAATCATTATCTGGGTGAAATATGGTCAGTCAGTTCTCCATGAAAATTTTTGTTTGATGGTTCTTGTCCTTGCACAATGGTCTTGGTTTCATTATCTACAAAATATTCAGAATTTTATAATTATAATATTCATTCATTATATAAACATTATTATCTATTAATATAAATTGACGATGAAATGTGGATTACATCACTACGTGGAGGCGGTAGTTCGTATGTACACACGAGTGATGTTTCCACTTTTAGATGGATGAAATTATAGAAATATAAATAATAATTCACCATTAAAAATAATTATTATATATTAATATAATATATATTCTATAATTGTATCCTTATTATAATCCATGTAATGAAGATATGAAAAATGAATCAAATCATTTAATAGAGATGGTATCCCACATATATGCACCCGTGACATTATATTTTTCCAATGGATATAAGGGTAAGAAGTTAGATAATGTATTGTATTTTTTATTAATATTTATCTTTTAAGAATAATTTAAATCCTTTAAATATGTACATATAACCTTCCATGATATATGTTGATGAAAAATAAAATACTCCACTTCATAGATATGGTAGTTTATACATACGCATGATCAATGTTTTTTTACCCATTACACATAGAGTTGGAATATGGTTATACAATTAACTTAAAAAAATAACTTTAGTAAAACAATAATTAAATCCTGATTAGAAGTTTTTATATTTTTTAATGATGTTTAAAATGAAATAAACATGAAAATTATTTGTAAGGGAATATACCTCTTACTCAGTAAACCTTCATTGGCTTACCCCTAATTCCATCTTAAATAGGAATTTTATGAAAAAAAAGAGCTTAAAGGAAGAGGTTTTTAAGGTTTGGATATTATTTGGGAAGATCTAGGCCAAGATAAATGGATCAAGTGGTGTTTATAATATAGGAGAGTAGGATCCCTTTTATTGATGAGGGAGTGGAACTCTTTTAAAAACATAAAAATTTAAAATATAAAAATTTAATATTAAAGTGAATGTGGAATAAAAAAATAAAATTGAAAGAGTAAATAATGGTGGTTCTAAATCTGTATAAAAAACAGGATTTAGATTTTTTTTGGATATTTTAACCTTTATCTCTTTAGTTTAACCCCCCATAATCCCATTAATCCTTTCAGGTAGATATTAATTTTTACCTCAATTACTATTTATAATGGCCTAAAATGAAATTGATCCCCTTAATAAATTTTGAAATGATGATTCAAAATATGGAAACTATTTTATTAGATTAAATGTCTATAATTGGTGGAAATTATTTATAAAATAAGTGCACAGAGTGCATTGAAAATAATATTTATAAAAAGGAATTTTCAAGTATAAAACTACATTTTTTTTATTATTTTATTATTAAAAACCAAAAAATGAATTTCAAATTATTTCATTGAAATAAATTTTAAAACCCGACTAATTATACTTATTGATATAAAAAACATTACATTCATAAAAACAGTTCTTATGAAAACATCTCTTGTTAACTTTAAATATTTTTATTTTAATATCTAACCAATTGATACCCGATAAATTAATTTTATTCATGTGTAAAATATGAATTTTAATAATTTATATTTACCTATAAAAATATTCCAATACATCATCTAGGAAATAATAATCACATTTAATAATAATATTTCAATAGTATATTTGGGTTTGTTTAAGCTCGGTGTTTCATGTATAAAAAAGATTTGAATCAATTTGAATTTATTTAAAGAGAAATATATAATAAATATATGCGAACTACATTATAACCCCATATAAGAAATTTTAAATTGAAATTAATCACTTTTATATAAAAAACTAAGGATATATATGCCTCATACAATTATTGTGTTCCCATATAGAATCCTCAAATCTATGGTTTCACCACAAAACATTGTATAATTTAGTAGTCTTATTTCCCTGAAATTATCTCTCTTTAGTTAATAAAATCCCCCAATTACTCCTAATTAGAGATATATTTATATCATGGTATAAGCTATGAGTTCACAATATATGATGGATCATTTTTGGATTTCCTTGGGAGGGATACATGGAACACATCATGAACATGAGAGAGGTTTGGTGGAAGTTCCAAGGGATGAGATACCATCTTGATATGAAACAAAATCTCAAAGGTAAATATATATCGATTTCTTTCATTTTTTCCTTCCAAATTTCAAAACCGTCTTCCTAGACAATATTTATAGTAATACCATGTCCAAAACATAAACTCTTTATCTCTAAAACAATTATAAACACAATTTTATATCGATGTTAGCCTACGATGATGCATTATTAAATGTATCTAACCTTATCTACCAATCAAAAATCTTTCTTATAACCCAATAGAATATTTTCTCCAACTTTATCCATTCAAATCAGAATTATTTACTTTATACCATTGAGATCTTCATAAAGATCCATTTGAATGCTCGAGTGAAAGATATTATTTTATGAAAAGATGAATAGAGAATGGTGTTTATCCCAACCACCTTTGAAATACATAGTGTATGATATCAATAAATATTATAGGGTTTTTATTGTCAACTTGGAATAATTATATATCAGATGATGATATGAAATTCTAGGGTTATCTCTATTTTTTAAGATTTCTTAATACTTATTCATAACATTGAGGTAAACCTCAGATCTTGGATATATACAATATATTGTGGTACCTCATTAAACCTTAACACTTCAATAATTTATATCCATAAAATATGATCAATGGTGATATTTTCTATAATATAAATAAAATGTTCTGACTTCATAAGGTGTTTGAAAACTACCCAAATATAATTATGGACTTTATGTTTCTTGTGGAGTCTGATGAAAAAAATCCATTGTTATTTTTTTCCTTTCAATTTGAGTATGGTTAATGGTTATAACACCCACTTGGTCTCATATGTCTCAGCCTTAACTTTCTGGCATACTGTGAAACAAGACACATAATCTATGATATCCCTTTTCATGTTATCCAACTAAAATTGTTCTCTATGGTCTCTATATATATTCATACTTCCAGGATTAATATAGGTTGATAAACTATGAGATTACTCAAATAGATCATTATATAATTATGATTTTGAAGAGACATATAACCAGTTATTAACTTTATAATTTCATAACAATCATGGTTGAACTCAATAAAATTCCTATCCTTTTTATATAATTCCACATCCTCTTTTAGCATATCTTTGATCTGCACATGGATGGATGGTTGAACATTATTCTCAAAAAGATATGATATATCCCCTTTACTCACATTTTATAGATCCATAATCTATAAATCCATAAGTATTGGTTATATTTTAATCCTTATCAAATAAAAAATATCATGGTTTTTCTGGTTCATAGCATTATCCACCTTGTTCACCTTCCCATGTTGGTAATGCACTTAGCATTCATAATCACTAATGAACATCAATCATCTCTATTGGAGGATATTTAAAAATTTATATATAAATATATACATAATGATTTTATTATCAGTATATATATATATCACCTTTTATTAAATTAAAAATTACTCCATATAATCAATGTTGGGTCTCTCCACAACCATTTTAGATAAAAACCCCTCATGAATCAGTAGTAAAACCTATACAATGGAAGAAATTTCCACTAGAATATCATGTTCATCCTCACTCCTATAGACAATAATTGGTTGATTTGGAATATCAAATGTTACTTCCCTCCATCAGAAATTGATGTGGGGTCCATATAAATATAGAATATCAATACACAAAATCTTATCAAATTATACTAAATAAAGAATAATAATATTTGCAGGGAACACATTATTACAAATATCAACATTTCATCCCAAATTCCTGAGTTAAGGATAAGTGAGACTCTACATGAGTGATATACAAAACATTGGTAATTTCTTCTTCCCTTGGTCTTAGATTAATCGCTTAAAATATATAATTTACATGGATAAATCTCAAGTTCCCCACATTTAATACAATGAACTCTTTATATTTCCTTATGATGAACTATATTTTTCTCCAATGAAATTTCATTTCCCCCAGCAATTGGTTCCTTTATCTCCATATTTTCCAAACATAAAACAATATACCACTCTTATGAGGCATTTCTAGGGTTGCATCTTTCTTATTCTTGATACATGTAAAATTTAATCTTATTTTATCCATAGTATTCATTATCTAAACTCCAATAAAACTCCATTTTTTCCCTTATTAGGTTTACCAATAAAATAACTTTCCTTAAGTTAGTTAATCAAAAATTGATATAGTTCGTTTGGTAAAACCATAAGACTTTTCACTCATTTTATCCTGATTGGTTTCTCATTTGGACAAACAAAATGTTATTCTTTACACTCATTTTTAACTCGGTTCCAATTTTTATATTCTATTTATTAAAACTAAAAAATTAAGTGTGATCATTAAGAATCATTTTTCAAAGTGATTAATCATATGATTATAAAAATAATTATTATAATGTCATAAATTATAGATCCTTCCTTCGACCCATGTCAATTAATGTTTATCTCATATCACAATGGCATATTAATGGTTATCATAGATTCTATCCTCATAATTCATCACATTGGTTTATAAAAAGAATATAAATTAACCAAAGAATATCCCATAGGAGTGGAAAACTCGGAGTGCAATTACACCAATTTTCCACGCATCATGTAAAGACTGAATTAAGACCCAACCATCCTTTTAAAGGTTATTACCCCTTGGTGCATCTATGTAGAGCTTGTACACACTTTTTTGTATTTAAGCAGGGTGTTCATTTCTAGGAAACCACATAATATTTACTTAACAAAATTTTCATGAATTAGACATTTACCTAACGTTTTACCTAATTTTTTCTAATACTAATATCTAAAAAAACTATAAATTTCATTATACCAACTAAGGTGAACCTAGAATTATATAAATAAATATAACATCATTTTAGATAAATAATAAATATGTCACATAATAATTCAATCCACACAACCATAAAGGTTTAGTTTCTCTAGAAACTAGACCCCCGATTAACTCATTTTTTGAAATATCTTCAACATATCACTTAAACTTATTCTCACATAGTACACTTCTTAAAAATAACCTAAAAATATTTCTATATAAAATATGGAAATGAAAACATAAGAATGGGTGAGTAAAGATGCACAGTAATGAAAAATATAATACAAATCAATCAATGATCGTAAGTGTTCATAAGATAGTCATATGGGTATTAGAACATGATTCTAACTTATGAAATTCATACCCAATCAATCAGGGATTATAAATCTGATTCATGAATAATTCTATGTCATAAAAAATTCACGAGTCATAAGAGTGTGAAACCATCAATAATCAATCATCATCCATGATAACATATCATAATCATAAGTAATAAGTTTTTAGTATACACATAACCATAAAAAATAATTTCCTTAGTCAAGTTTCGAAACCAACACTATCATAAATTAAAATGTCTTATAGTGGATTGATTTCACTCCCTAGAAACTTCTCATTAATGGAATGGGTTAACTCTCCATGCCATCATATCTTTTAGCAAGGTTTAATTCAAATAGTATCACAGTGGATAGGGTCCCTTACTAAACTTGTTTCACTCCCCATTCTAGTTCATATTTTCATGGTATATCAATCATTACCCAATGCAATAAAGGAATATATAATTCGTGACCAACCCATCACATAATTAAAACCCTTTATATGTGTGACCAAGATCATAAAATATTTATCAAATCATCATACACTGCCATAAAAATGGGTTTCCTTAGCCCTACCTTTTAACAATTCTAAAAAATTACTAATAAAGGGGGTACATTTATCAGTGATAAAAAATCACTGATAAAGGGTGAATTTAACAGCACTAAAAAATATTCTCAAAAGTACCCATTTATCAGTGATTTTTTAGCACTGAGAAAGCTACCCCCTTTATCCGTTCTTTTTTAGCACTGTTAAAGGTGCCCCCTTTATCATCGCTTTTCTTATTAGTGCTGATAAAAGGGGTTCTTTATCATCACTTTTTTACTAGCACTATTAAAGGGTATATTTCAGAAAAACATTAAAAATAATATATAAAAATATATATATATTTATATATTTATATTGATAAAAATATAATATATATTTTTTTAATATGTTTTAGATAAGTATAAATAGAAATTTAAATTTAATATACATTAAATTTAGTGAAAATGGATTTAATTTTTAAAAAAAATATTATTATTTACTAATTTGATAATTATAATCAAATAATAATCATTTAACAACAATTTAAAAACATAAAATAAAAAAATATTAAAAGATCTAAAATAAGTTGAAAACATAACTCAAACATTAAACAGCCATAACTTTTCATCTGGGTGTCTTTTTGAGCTCTATAACATATCAAATAGAATCCTACAATGATATCTACATACTAGAGACACAAGGGAACCTTCTCTTTCCTTTTTTGAGGCCAAAAAAGGCTCAGAAGGCTTCTATAACTATGTTTTTATTCGGGATACCCAAATATTTTAACATTCAATGGAATTTCAACCTCGTTTCAGGGGGTATTTTTCCCTTTTTTGGGGGAATGAATTTATTTTGGGTGATTACATTCATAATGATGTTATAGCTTTGAAATTTTATCTTTTTCTATGATGTAATGTTATTTATAATCAAATATATAACAATATATACATATTTTTTTATATATTCACACGTAAAAATTTAATTTTATAAATAAATAATTATATATATTTGAATAAAAAAGTATATTTCTTAATATATTACCCTTATAATATCCATTTTATTTAAAATAAAAATATTTGTATAATTTTATATCTATGTAGTGTGTTTGTGTGTGTCTGTATTAACAAACTGATATATATTATCTATATATTCTAACATATAAACATACATATGAATATACATATGAATATACCTTGAATATACATATGAATATATGTATATATAAATATATATAATTATACTTACAGATACACACAAATATAAAAAAAATATACAAGTGTAAGTATTTTGTATGTATATTGTATGTTTATAGGTATTTATTTATAAACACACCCAAAAAATATATTGTATAAATGTATTTAGAACTAATCTTATTAATATATATTAATATAAAAATAAATATACAGATAAAAATATAACTATATATATAAAAATAGATATAAATATATATTAATATATGAATAAATATTTTTATATATTAATATGACAATATATATATATTAATGTAAAGATGTATTAATATATGAATAAATATAAGTAAATATATATATATATATATATATATATATATCATTAAATAGAGAACAAATCAACATTGCAGAGTTATAAATGGTCCAGGCATGCAGTGGAGAGGTCTCGAGTTCGAATCTTGGGGGAGGTAAAGGCACGCAGGTGGGTGCCGGGGGGATAGCATGCAGGTGGGGGTGCATGGTTGGTGGATAGTGTTGTTAAAGGGTTGTGATGAGGGCACGAGTGTGTGCATGTGGGGTCTAGCGCGTTGTTAAAGGTGGGGGTCAAGTGCGGTTAAAAGGGGGATCTAATTCAAATATTTTTTAACATTTATTTGACTTTTATCATTGCTAAAAACCACTAACAAATAACTCTTTTATCAGAGCTTTTTTAGTACTGATAAAAGGGGACTTTATCATCTCTTTTTTGAGTGCTTATAAAAGGGGACACTATCTTCACTAATATTAGTAGTTCTTTGTAGCGTTGTAAATGCCATTTTCTAGAGCATTTAAAGGCCATATTTGTAGTAGTGATATAATAACCAATGAAAAAACTGGGTTTCATAAATATTTCACCATCTCTTAATTAACTCAGGTGAAAGTAATAGGTTTTATATAATCACCCTAAACAAATAATCAGTATAAGAAATATGGAGTAAAAAATTCTATGGAATCATATGTTGATATCCACAATGAAGAAAAAAAACCCTTTAATTCTAACACCATAGGAAAAAAATATATTTAAAATATGATTTGAACATTTCATCATAAAAATGGAAAAATATAATATTATTTTGGTAACAGTTTAACCAAAAAATTTCAAAATATTGTGAAAATTATTTTATTCACAAATATTCATAGAGATATGAAATGGAATATTCAAAGAAAATAATTTTTATATAGCTGGTAAAATATATGCATGTAATATATGTTAAAAGATAAAAAACTTTATAAATTTTTAAAAAGTGAAAACATAGTCTTACATAAAACATTTGAAATTATTACGTTTAATAATTTGGAAATAAAGTATGACGTTGAAAAAATAATCATTTTTTAAACATTTATATATAGATAGGAACTTTTATAAAACATTTTAACAACATCTACATGGAAGAAAAAGTTTTTTAACCTAAGTGGAAATAGGTTCAGTTATTTTTTAAAAAAATCAAAATAATTTCAGTACCAAAGTGGAAAAAGTATAAATAATAAATAAAAATTATATGAATTGATATAGGAGAATAAAATAAATGGGTTTTAAAAGAAAATAATATTATAATTTCCATAAATGTAAATTTTACATAAACAATCAGGAAAATAAATGTGATTGCAACATAAAACATTCCCACTTAGATAAATTTTGAATCATAAATCCCAAAAAATAAATAATCTCAAATTAAATATTCAAAATCATGAATATATAATCATTCATGAAATATTATTTAACATGGGAAGTATATACACCCTATAAACACAAATAGGTTTATAAAATTAATGTTGTCTCAATGAAACAATATTGAAATGGAGAACCATTATAGATTTGGTAATATCTGAATCAAAACATCATAAAATATATAAACATAGATGGGTTTAAAAATCCAAATAATTTCCTTGGAAATAATCATAAAATAAATTCATAAGTTTTATTTACACCACATAAATTATATAAGTGGTCAATATGGAATATGTCTCATAGAAATAAAAGTGATACGAGAAACCCTTACAATATATCATTCCATTAAAATTTATAATTACACTTTTGTAAAACATGCTTCATTAAAATCATTATTCATGTGAAAACATATCTCTTTTCCATGAAATTTTCAGTTCAATGGATTCGAACCTTACACCTTGATCATGATTTCACAATATCTAGAATATTGAAAATTAAATAATTATTATATTTATTCATTATATAATTTTTTTCTATTTATATAAAGTGATGATGTAGTATGAATTACATCACTTCATGGAGATGGTATTCTATACGTACGTACAAGTGATGTTTCAACTTTTCAATGGATAGAAAAAAAAGAAACATAAATAATTATTCCCTTTTATATAATAGTAATTATATTCTAAATATTATATGAATTCAATTAATTTATTCTTATAATAATCCTTTAAAAACATTAAATTCACTTATAAAACCATTTATGGGAGAGGGTGATGAAAAATAAAATATATTATTTCATAGATAAGGAAGTTCTTATGATTTCATATGTGATGTATTTATTTTCCATTAGATATAATGTAGTTAGAAAACATATTTTATAATGACATAAAAAATATTTATGATTATAAATATATTGATTGAATTATGTTAATATGGTTTTATAATCATTAGAGGAGTATTAAAAATAATTAAACATGAAAAAATTAGTACGAACGTGTAAATCGTACTTGAAAAATATCCTTAGAAAAACTCCTTAATAATTCTTTGAGTTCTATTTTATGAATATTTAAACCTCTAAAAAAAGATGATAAATTTTGGGGGAGTATTTTTTAAAATATTTGTCATCATAAATTTATCAATTTGTTTCAATAAGTGAGGAGAAGAGGTTCCCTTTTATAAGTGAGGGGAGGGACACTCTTATAAATACTTAATACATTAAAGCATAATAAAATCATATTCAAGTGAAAATGGAACCAAATAAACCCATATCATAATATAAGATAAGTTATGGTTTAAATACACATAATATATATTTAAAATTATTTTATTTTATTCTAACACTTAACTATTTAGTTTATCCCCTTGTTAACCCTTTATCATTTTCCATGGTATTGCTTTTTTACCTCGGTTACTATCCATCAAGACCAAAGGCTAAATTTAAATAATTAATAATGTTTATAATAATGATTTTAAATATTGAAACCATTTTATTAGATCCAAAATTGGCATAAATTCATTTCAAAACTTTTTGAAAAAACACAACAAAATCAATTTTTTCAAGAATACATTTTTAAGAATAAGAATGAATTTATTCTCATTACTTGCCTAGTAAAAACTATTATATGAATGTTAAAATAATTTTTTGAATATATTTTCAAAACATTTATTTTTAATCACCCATTAATATTGATTAATTTAATTTATTAATATATAAGAGCATTTCACACATTAAAGTAGTCATTTAAAAAAACACCTCTTTCTACCTTAAAATTATTTTATTTCATTTTTAACCAATTTACAACCATTGAAATAATTTTCAATATATTTAAAGAATAATGTTTCACAATTTAGTCATTCTTATTGATTAATTAATGCTAAGTTACATGTGATAAGAAATTTATCTAAAACATTGAATATATTTAAGGAGAAATATATTCAAAAAATAGGGTGTAAAAATCTTCTTAATGATTCTTATGTAACACTAATACCTTCTTCTATAATGTTTATATCAAATAAAATTTGTCCATTTTTTCTTTTATTGAATTTAACCAACTTTCATCCTTTTATTTTGATTAATAAAGGTATTCCAAAAACTCTAAAAAATGAAAGTTTATATCCTTTTCAAACAAAAAATCACAATTAATATTAGTGTAATTATTTTCATTCAAGAATCAATTTTTAATATACATCTACATAATTATAGATTACCACCACATATACTCTCATGTTTTATACTCTGATTACATAATTCTTTCTATGTAGACTAAACATTGAATTTTCTACTTAGTTATTCAATTTTTCTAGAAATATATAAAGATCTATGTTTAAGTCTTATCCACATTAATATAAATATATTATTTAAAATAATTATATTTATACTCAAACCCACTTCTGAATTGATATTTTATGAGAAAATACCTTCTTTTAATCTTAATATACCATTTATAACCTTATAATAATTTTATGTCCCACGATTTACTCAACAAAAAACATAAATCATATGAGTATAATAATAAAAAAATTATAAATTATATATCTTTGTTAAATTATTTTAAAATCATAATCCCACACGTTATAGAATGAGTACGTTTAGGTAGGTTTTGTGAACATAACATACTATTTTGTTACATTTCTTTATAATGTTTAACTTCTGATAAATTTTACTATAATGTACGATCTCTTGGATATATTATGTATTATTTTCAAGGATTTAATCATAAAAATGTATTCCTCAGTTATTTTAGCCTATGCAACCATGTCTATGAGATTGTATTATATTCTCCTATTTCATTTTATATAATTTGGAACTCATATAATCTTTGATTTAGGGTATATTTAAACTTCTTTTCTACCAAAAAATTTCCATGATTAAATCAATAAATATTTTAATAACACATACATTTTCATTAAATATTACATCATTATCATTATTTAGAAATTAAGAAATGATTAAAAAATTATTTTTCTAGAAAAAAACAAATATATCTTCTTTAAAAGTTAAATTTTTATGACTTATATGTGAAGTCTCAATGCCTTTAATATTAAGTAATCCATCATTTAAAAACATTACCCCTCCTCCATAACAATTTTCAATCCATTTAAATATTGTTTTTAAACAACATATGTGAAGTAAATGTATTATCCAATATCAAAGACTTTTCAATATTCAATTGTTTGCATTCAACTTTAACTATAATTTATTTTTCTTGATCATTAATATTCTTATGAAAATAATTGGGTTTGAATCTTTTATTCCACAATTCTTGTAGAATGGTGATATAATCATTTTTTGTGTGTCCTTGTTAATTGTATATTATAAAAGTGTCCTCGAGAACATAATTACATTTTCTCACATGAAATTATTGATTAACACAACGTGTTAGTTTTACATTTATGATTCAAGACTGTCTCTGTCTCGATTCAATACTTAACATTTACCTAGTGAATGAAAAATTATATAAACATGTATATATATAGTTAACATATCCACTACAACTCCAATATATACCCTCAAAATTAATTATTCTCATACGTTGATAAATATGCTGAGAAAATTAGTATTCTACAATTTTATAGATTATATTAGTTATTTATTTTTCACAAAATTATAATTCTTAATAAATATTTCCTTTTGGGATTTTATTAGTCCCACTTGAAGAAGATACCCTATGAGGGGGTGAAACTGGGCCTTGTAATTTCAATAATCATAACCCCATTATCTTTTTTTTATCACACAAAAATTTGTTCTCCCCTTAAAGAAAATAAAAATGCAATGAAGCATCAAATAGTGAAACAATTGATTTCTCATGGTTTACATGAGTTGGGCTATCTACATGGAGTATATACTTTATGATGTTTCAGTAATCCAAGATTCCTTATATGTTCACTTCTTATTCGAAAACTTTTAAGGAATAATCATTGTACCTCCTTGTTTACAAAACTCAAAATGATATTAAAACTGGTTTATATGCCCACTTTAAAATAGTTTAATGGTGCTCCATGTCAACCCATCGATCTCCACAAACTAAATCAAGAGATTAAACTAATATTATTATAGTTATAAGCTCAGTTAAAATCTAAATGATAAACTCCATTAATTTCAAAGAATAATATGATAGAATTTCATCAATATATCTCTCTAATATAGAACTTTCAATTAAAAAATATATTATTACTATCCATTTTAATTTTTTCTTATTTTTCCCTTTTATATGAGAGTATATTTCTATAAATCTAATAATAATATCTATATTTCCTTTGATTAAAGACAATATTTCTACATTAATTTTAATAGAAAATTCATCCATCCTTTTCTGTAAAATCTATCTCAAATAATAACCTATAAAAATTACAATATATATTTTAAAATATTAGAAATCCAAATTTTTGAAACTAAATATCTGACCAAATAACTACCTGACCATGTGTGTCATGGTTCAATGACATTTTTCTCCAAAAATCAGGCTATTTTCCCCCTTGTATTCATATTTTTTAAAAGTGATCACATCATAAAATATATATTCCACCAAAATTCAAAAATTAAATAAAAGCTTCATGAAAATATATATTATTTATATAAAAACACAAAAAACACACATGGCCTCCACCATCATAGTGAATGTTTTATCTTTAAAGTGAAATCTATTATGTTTAAGTGTGAACTCCTACCCATGATCCACACACTACCTTAAACACCCTAGTACCATGAAGTCACTATGTTATGTCTTGATCGTTTTATTTAAAAACTACCCTCCCAAGAATAAGTTCTACAAAATATCCAAACATCTCCATAATCTATAACATAAATTAATAATATATTTATAATCCTTATGATATTCCCTTGAAATATGCAATAAATAAGAACAAAATATTTATCATAGAATTTATTTTAGAAATATCCACATCAGGGTTTGTTGAGAACTCAATCAAATAAGTATCCACTATACACCAATTCAAACACCATCCTTCAATAATGGTCAGAATACGTAATATAGTTTAATAAATGATTCATTTAACAACTAATCTATCCTAACATGAGTCATTATAGGATTCATAAATAATACCTAAATAAAAAATAACTCACAAAGAAACAATCTTTCTCCAGAACTCACTTGTTAATTCCCAAATTCTATAAAAACAAACTCTAATAACTTTATTTGGATTATATTTATTAGGAATTGTAATAAAAAATTAATAAATTTCCTTTAATTTTTAATTCTTGTAATTTTTGATAAATTTTAAATGAAATTCACCCGCTTTGTCTAAAATATTTAGGAATCTCTCCCTTTGTCAATAATCATTTTGAATCCCCATTCTATCAACCTAGGAGAAACAATACAGTATCCTTCCTTGAGTATGTATCCCTTTAAAATATTAAACCATGTAAGGTAATATGAATTTATATATCTACCCCATTATCAATGAACCATAAGAGAACTTATTTGAAGGTCCTAAGAAGAAAATACAAACTCATCCAATCATACCATGATATATAGCATACCTTTCCATAAACCACTTATTAGTAAAGCCTCTTAGTTTATCATAAAATAAGTAAATTCAATAATGTTAGGTGTGAGGTGTTTCTATATAAACCAATTTATGTGAATAGGTATGGTTAAACTCTAAGGGGAAACTAATTCTTCTCAAACACTTCCACAGATATTTCCATCATCAAAATATCCTTTATTAGACATTGAGAAGACTCATACTCAAATCTCACCAAGCCTTTCGCACCTTTATACAGCATAAAGTGATACACGATCACAATATGGTTTATAAATGACATATAATTGTAAATTTTTCTATGATTAATTACACTCAAGTTATCACATGTGATTGTAATATGATAATTCGCTTCGACTCAAATATTTTCATGTTGATACTTCATCTATATGATTTGTGTTGAATAATTAGTATTCACTATACATTTAGCTTCTATAGTTCTCAAGGATATACAATAATTCTTCTTATTAATCCATGAAATACACAAATATCTAAGATAAAATAAATTACATGATGTAGAAAATTTATCATTCGTTGAACTAGTACAATTCATATCCATAATCCTCAATAACAATTATTCAAATGTATCACTATAGAACAATTCAAAATCTATCATGCCTTTTATATATCAAATAATTATTTTGATTATTATCATGTAAATTTATTTTGGAAAACTTTTATACCTTGTCTATTGGTATGTGGAAAAAACAATAATGGGGTTTTCCATAGTTATGTACTATAGGCTTTTGATGGTTGTCCCATAGTCCGTCACATCGATCTCTTTTCCATTTTCATATCTTGAAAAACTCATTCAAGTAAAAACTAATGCTGTATAAAAAATTAAATCCACCATTCCAAAAAAAATCACCACCATTATATATTTATATTTTGAAATAAAATGTTCATGTCTTACATATATCACTTAAAACCCAAGGAAAACATCAACTCACCGATCATTGAAATTTCAATCTCACACCACCTAAATTCCAAAAAAAATCATTACATTAAGATTCATTTTATCCTCTTATGATTATTTCATACACATATGTGAGAGACATAATTTTAGTATAATTATCTTTATTTACATTAAGATTATGATCAACTCATACACATTAGAAATAATGCTTTCTCATGTATTAATCATGCATAGAATTTCAATCCCTTGGTGGTTTCATTAACCCATAAAGTGTCTTGTTCAAATCGTAGATTTTTCACATCCATGTGTATAAGAAATCCATTTAACTATTTTATATAATCAAACTCTTCAAGAAATACTTTATTGATTGTAAATATCAAATCCATTTTAAAAACCATGAAATTTATTTTTTTTATAATTTTTTCCAAGATAAATTGAATCATCTCAATCTTATACATGGGATAAAACTTATTATCACAATTTGTCCCTTAAATTTAGAAGTAGCTTTCTCAAATAAGTATCTCATTTTTCGAAATCAAATTTTTATATTTATTGAGATATTGATGTTATACCCATCTAGATATGATAAAAAAATTATCCTCTAGACATGTGGAAATCTCTGAAGTCTTTGTTTTCTAATTTGGTCAGACTCTATATTTATAGACTTTATTCAACTCCCTTATTTTGTTAATTCATCAAAAATATTATTTTCAACATGATATAAGAGTGAAACAAGATATAGATCCCCCATATATCCATTTTTATTAGGTTTATATTATCAAAGAGAATGATTTTCTCAATAATGTTAACCTTTATTTTTGACTTTATTGCAAATGAATAACTTATTTAAAACATATTATTGTTAGATCATTCATTTTAATGAATACAAACCCTTTATACTACCCCAGTGCTTTTAAAAAAATTAAATTTTTGGGATAGATTTTTTATATTGTTTTTTTGGAAATATCATCATTTTCCACCATAGTTTTATTATAAATTTCAATAATTTTTCCATATTATTTATTGAAATATATTTATGACATTATCTTTAATAATTATCTATGAAAGGATCATTTATCTCCATGAGATTAAATGTTGAAAATAAATCATTTACTTCAAATGATTTTAAAGTAATTCATTTTTTGTTTATTCCCATAACGCATCTCATATATAGATTTTGCAGTAATCATATATTAAAATTATCTATTAGTGATATATAATAATGTTAAGATTATTTACTTTCAAAAAATATCTAGTAATTCTTCTTTAATGATCAATATTCCAATAATTTTATTTGTAATCCAGTTTATATTCTATAGAATAAATTTTTTTGGGGATTCATCACCAATGAAGCTTTTTATATCATCCCTTTCTCTTTTTCATAATCCTCCACCTCTATATAAGAGACACTCCTTCCATTTTTGGTCTAAATTTTTTTGATATTCTATCCAACAATCTTTTTTTCAATCTCAGATTATATATTATGAAATTAACCACCTAGTATTTTTGAGTAATCAATACTAACAACATAATACTAAAATAATCATCCATAAATAATATATAGTGCCTCTCTGTATGATATCATCCCTGAACCATGACCATTAACCAATTCTAAAAAATTAATTAACTTATTCTCTTTTAGCTTGTAATACTCTATAACGATCATTCACTTCTGAAAAGTCAACCATCTATGAGTATGACCATCTATATTCTTAGGTATATCACATGCTCTTTTAGATTTCACATAATCCTCCATGGATTGTTTTCTCAAGTGGGAGAGTTCTTTTTTCAATACACTATTTTTATTTTACTTAGATATATGTCATATGTATGTTTCTCCAAAAATAAGTTAGGTATTCCCCTTAATGAACTTTCCATACTATACTATTGTGACATCACTTTCCTTGAATATACAAGTCTTATTAGTGATATTTACATTATTTCCCATGTAACGCAATTTTTTATCATAGAGTATATTGTGATCGGGGCCTTTAAATAAAATTATATTTATTTTTCTACAGTCTTTGACACTAATTTTGGACTTTTATGTGCCAATGATCCTTAATAACTCTTAATTTTTAAACTAAAAAATAACTTGATTATCATATTTAGTGACTATAAAATGATCATTATTTCCCAACATATGAAAAATAAATCAACTATATAGAATCTATACTCTATCTCGGTTCATTACTTTTAATGAAATATATGCTAAAAATAATTTTTAATACCGTTTCCTCTTGACCCAAGATTGTTTCTCAATATCATTTTGTAATTTTGATTCTTGTTCCTCTTATAGATATGAAAATTTATCTTCATCTCAAAAATCCACAAACCTATTTTGGGTTTTTTATACCTTGATAAATATTTTATCCATTTTACTCTTCTACTTTTAGTCTCCATTGATGAATTAATTCACATACTTGATGAGGGATTCATGGTTATGTGTCCATATAATTATATTTAAAAGTAATATCCATCAAAAATAGGCTTCTAATATTGATTCATTTTCTTATTTCTTTAATTATTTTATTCATTGTAGTATATCATTTCTATAGGACACAAATTTTTATACCTCCCATATTTCGTCAAAAGTAACACTTGATTTTTGTGGTATTACTATATGTATTTTCTGCTACATCAGTGAACTTTTTTGTTTCTCCCTAATTGATTATCCTATAAGGAGTATTATTATAGGGCTTATCCTTCACCCTGATCAACTATTTTTTATTATCAAACCCTGTACAATATTTTTATTTTTATTTTTTATATTTTCACTATAGATGATCCTAAAACATATTTTTTCAATCTCTATTCTACTCATATAATTTATCAATAGTCGTAAAATAAAAACCTCTTGATGAAATATTAAGAGTCATGAATCTATCTCGATCATCAAAATTTCACCTCATATTATTTAATATTCATTAAATATCATTGATCCTTATAAATATATCTTCCATCATACTTATCAATCCATTATCGATCCTATCCCACTCTTCTACTTTGAGACTGAGATCAATGAATTTATTTGAGTTTTAAAAATTCCCAAATTCAATATTTTAAATATAAATCCTTAAATTAACATTATCCTCAGTTTGAGGATTCACTACAATTATGAAAAGTACATTCTCATTGAGTTCTATAAAATCCTCAAATTCTTGTGCTTATATGAGTTATCCATTGTTTTATTTTTATGAAATTCATTTTTCCTTGTAAATAAATTCCACTTGGAACTCATATTTTCTTTAAAAAAATTTATAATATTTACTCATGGGTGAATTATTTTCATCATCATATTATAAATTCTTGGTACACTTAGCTAAAATGTACACAATCATTCCTAATTTAAATAAAGTGTCTGAAAACAGTGACCCTGGTAGCTTGGAGTCGATTATTACATTATTAAATTGAAATATGATACAATAAATCACATCCAAAAGGATAGAATATTTTTCTAGTCTTGGTAAACGATATATAATTGAAAATCAAATTACATTAAAACATAAAATACACAATGTGTTTTCTTTGAGAACTCCACTTTTACTCATAGTATATCCATGTATATGAATCAAAAAACAATCCTTGTATCTTTGGGAAAATGAAACATAAAAAAGGGGTTGAGATTAGATGATCTATAAGGGTAATAACACAAGGGAATATATCATAAATAAATAATAATAATCAATATTTAAAGGTATATAACTGAAACACATGTTGTTTAATCAATAAAAATAGTATAATTTGAATGAAATAAATGATGATCAAATAAATCTATAAAAATAATCACATTAGCATAAAACTTTTCCATGTAACCTTAAAATAATGAATAATCACATGGAAAATCAATTAATAATATCATATATAGGGAATTCATAATGTTTTATTATAACATCATGTTACCTTATTTCTAGTATTCCTTGACTATTATTTTGATATCCATTAAGTAAGGTCTTATTTTGGGTCCTTACAATGTAATTTGGGGAATTTCAGAGGCCTTTGGGACTTTCACAGTTTGTTCATGGTTAGGGAAAACCATGTGGTTTAGACCAACTAACTATGAACTATTTTATGGTTCTTTTTAGGGGGAATACAGTTTGATCAAATTGTGTTTATAGACCCTCCTAATCCTGTCACTTTATGAAGTGGGAATATGCTGGGTTGGGGCACGGTTAACCAAACTGTGCACCCACCAAGGAGAAAACATTTACACTAGATAATAAGGGCACAAATTAGGGTGCATGTTATGTTTAACAGGGTGTACCTAGCTAGGAATTCATTCCCATGGTATTTAATTCCTCTTAAAATCATTTTAAAAATACTATACCCACCGTTTAAGATTTCAAAGCCCCCCATTCAACCCAAAAATGTATTTATAGATCTTGGAGGCTCTCAAGAGGTGATA
Organism: Viscum album; assembly: GCA_963277665.1. Classification (NCBI taxonomy): domain Eukaryota; kingdom Viridiplantae; phylum Streptophyta; class Magnoliopsida; order Santalales; family Viscaceae; genus Viscum; species Viscum album. Next base: position 662,290,517 of record OY728128.1, read on the forward strand.
TTGACTCTACTAAACCATTTTCTAGATAGATTGAAGTTGTAATAATCTCGTTCGATCTCATTCGGGTATGTGGATTTCTTCTTTTGTGGTTTCTTTCGATCTCTCTTTATCTCCAACTTAAAATTTCATAGATGATCATGTACTTTTTTATATAAACTCCATTTTTTGGATCTTATTCCTACATTTTGTTACTAGATCTTACACAACTTTTTTACATTAGAATTCCCCATTTGGTTTATTGTGCATTATGATTCATTAATCTAATGGTAGGTGGTTCCATAAGTTTTTTCAATTCATTTGAGACCATTTGTTTCTTGATTTATTTAAATTGTGTTTTTAAATTATTTAAAAACATGTATTTTATATGATTTTATATTTTATTTTAAATGTGTATGAAAAATGAGAAAGACACCAATTTTAATGGAATTGAAATTATGGGGTGAATTTGTGAAAAAATGTAGATTGATTTTAAAATATTTCAGATAAATTTTATTTATGATGGTCTTAATTGAAATAGTTAGATTTAAGGATGATTTTAAATGGAAAGAAAATATTGAAACCTAGGATTTTGTTTTTAATTGAGAAAGGAACGTTGAGAACTCAAATTGGGAAATTATATATTTAAATGACTTAAAATGATTAATTTCGAATTTTATTGATTGGTTTATTGTTGAATCACATGTAATATGTGATATTTAGTTGATAATCGGGATAGGGACACTGTGATACTTATCCCACAAAAAATTGAAATATGATGACAACAATAACTAAAAAAATATTGGCTTGATTTCCCGTAGTGGATCCCCTAAAAAGTGTATATTGATTTCCTATAGTGGATTCTTTAATGAGGTGATGATTTGAGTGTGCACACATATCTAGCGCCATGTTGATAAATGAGAAGCGTTAATATCCAATTAATAAGAAACTAATATAATATAGGGATATTTTCATAGTGATTTATTTAATTTATTTGATTCACCTTTTCATTAAATCATTGACTAAATTTATTCATGCCAACTGATTTATATAAAACAATTATAAAAACTGGCCATTTAATCCTATTTTAAATCCATTTTGATATATCTTCTACCCATTTTAATTAAAGCATGTTTTTTAAATAATAAAATATAATTTTATGCCTATTTTTATTTAACTTGATATCAGGAATGATAAAGTGTTCTGGTATTTATTATGGAACACATGGTGAGACCCTAGTTAGCTATATAGATCAACCAAAGATTTTCATTTAGGAATTTATAGACATTATTATATTGGGTCTGAGAAAAGGGATAGTGCCACTTAGAGGTGGTGTATTTTCTTGATGCTTTGGACTGTGGAGTGATGTTGGTGATCATAAGAACATTTGTCCACATATTACACATTATATTTTGAGACATTTTTCTAGTTAAATTTATAGTTTCTTATGTATTTTTTATCTCTCTATTGGGTATAATTATAACTATTTATTTTTGGTACTTCATTCTTCTAGATTATTGAGAATACTGACATGTATCTTTTATCTTCTACTATTCTTTTTAGAAAACTAATTCCCTATTTGATCTTGTATGATTTAAAGTGATAGTCACTACCCTATAGGGATTATGAATTCCCTTTGGGATATGTCAGATCTAGCTTGGGTACCAATTTATTAGGTTTTTTGGGATGGTTCATAAAAAGTGGTATCAATGGTCTTGGTTAATCAACTTTCATTAATGTTAGTATGAGGTTTAGGATGTATTTATTATAATTATGAGGTAGTTGCGAGCGAGTATCTCACCATCTCTCATTATGACGATCCTTAAGTCACTGTGGGTTTTTGGGAAACATTTTCTTGATGAATATTTTGATCTAATTCTATTTTTTCCCTATATTTGATCTAATTTTGATGAAATCGCCATTCTAAATTTCTACTCGATTGAATTGTTATTATTGTATCTCTTGTTTGAGTCATTGATCAGTGTATCCTTTCCAATGTCGTCGGTGTTGTCTTTTGATGTTGTATAGAATCATTCCTTTGAAAAGATGTTTTAATAGGGACTGTGAAGAATTTATTATTGAACCATAGTGATAAAATTCTCAATTAGACCATAATCATGTCGAGATAGTGGTGTGGGATTTTCAAGATCTAGTAAAAGTAATATAACTCATTCCAAATCAGGTTCTAAAAGTGGAACCTAGAATGGATGAATGTTGGGATCTTGATACAGTGTTTCATAACTATAATTCATTAGAATTATAATGTTATAATGATATTTAAGTGTTTGGGGACTGGTTAAAAGGATAGATTTTCTTTTTTGTTTCTTGGAAATTCCTTGTATGATTAAGGTGATATGTGAAACCTTTAAGATGGAAGGGCCTAGTAGGAGATGGTGAGATTTTATGGTGAAAAAAAATGAATCATTTGGTTTAATATTTTATGTAATTTGATTTATTTTCATTGACATTTTCTATTTAGAATATGTGGTCCTTCCGGAATCCTTGGAGTTTCTCAAACTCTAACCGGATGACATGACCGTGTCTCATTATGAAAATTATTTTGTTGAGAATATTTAGTTTTCTTCTAAGGTATTGACTAATGAAAATTTGATGGAATGAATTCTTTAGATGGGAATTCGACATATCATTTTAAATTAGGTTTTCTTTCTAATGCTAGATTCTTATGCTGTTGTGCTGGATAGGATGTTGATGGTTGATCTTGGCCTGGAAAACAAGCCATGGTTGAATTGAGTTCTATATTCTCCTAGTATTAGTTTGTTGAGTTCCATTAAAGGAAAGAGTAAGTGTGATGTGTCTTATTGTGGTTCCTGAGAAAAGGAATCTTATACACCTCTTATATATCCTAGGAAATTCCCATTAACTTGCTTTAAGTGCGGAACGGTTGGGAATTTGAAATAAGTTTTTAGGGAGGAACCCAAGATCTATGGTCTATGTGGTCGTTCGGAACACCTATTTAAATTATTTGACATATTTTCTGATGCACTTAGTGGTTCAAGAACACTAGAACATAAAATTATTTTTGTGAATTTATATTATTTGAGAGAGAAGGGTTTCTAACCATAGGCATCTAGAATGAATCTTCTTCATACAGTGAAGGAGTTTCCAGAGGAAGCTAATATTGGTCCAATGATTCTGAGAGGTACCATCACTATATATTCATCTTTAGTGGATTATTTATTTGATATTACTTCATCTCACTCATTTATATCGACATTTATTGTGAACCTACTAAATATTCCTATGGATATTTTATCTTACGTAATGGATATTAATTCACCCCTCAGAACAAAGAGAGAGAAGGGTATATGTTATGCTGAATTTTATTTCTCTTAAATATAGATTGTACTTACCTATAATTTTTTAGTTCTCAACATGAAATCTTCTAACTTCATTATCAATAATGATTATCTCATTACTTATAAGTCTCTAATTTACCTATACTTTTTGTGGGACTCCTTTACTGCTGCTAATGGGGAGTATTTTGTTTTTTCAGAGAGAACGGGAATCGAGGTCATGTAGATTTAGAAAATCTATTCCGAAGTTAGGTTGAGTAATATTTATTTTCTCCAATGACATGGAGTAAGAATATTTGACTAATTATCTCCCTCCAATCATCGTCAAGTATACTGAGGTTTTTTCTAATTATTTTTTTGGTCTACCATTAATAAGAGAGGTAGATTTATTTATTGATTTATTACTAGGTACATAGTCGGTAACTATTCCCTCTTACCATATGGCACTCGTAGAATTGAAATATTTAAATACTTAGTTTGTTGATATGTTAGATAAAATATTTATTTTCATAAGTGTGTTACCTTGAGAAAAACCTAATCTGTTTGTGAATAAATTTAACAGAACATTTCTCCTCTACATTTATTTCCAAAAAAATAAAGTTAAGTAAGGAATTAGTATCCATTACCCCAAATTGATGATCTATTTGACCGATTACAAGGATTAATTTTTTTCTCAAATATTTATCTTTGATATGGTTATCACAAGTTTACAACAAAATAATTTGATATTACAATGACATATTTCAGAATAATGTATGGTGACTTTTAATATCTTATCACTCCCTTTGTCTTGACCAACACTCTTGAAAACCTTTTGGATTTGACGAATAATATTTTCTAGGAGTATCTTGAAATGTTCAAGGAGGTTTTCATGGATTAAATTTTGTTTTAATCTAAACCTAAGTAGGATCATGTGGATCATTTGTGAATAACTCTAGAAATATTGAGAGATTACAGGCTTTATGAAGAGCTTTCAAATTGTAGTTTCTAGATTCGAGAAGGAAAGTTATTAGGACACATGGTGTCCGAACATAGAATCACATTTGATCTTAATAAGTTTAAGGATATTATGAAATGGGAGTAATTGTGTTATTTTTTTTAGGTATGAAGCATTTTGGTCCTGGTCGGGTACTTCTATAGGTTTTTTAAAGATTTCTCGAAGAAGGCATCTCCAATGACAACCCTCACTTGAAATAGTGTTAAAGTTATTGTGGAATGGGAAATGAAATATTTCAACTATTTTTTTGAATTTTATTTTTAATTATACACTCGTATTGACTCTTCTAGAGGAAAGGTAGTGATATGTGGTTTTTTGTGATGAATCAGGTTTGGGTTTGGGTTATATTCTAATATAGGGTGATCACATGGAAGGAAATGTATATTAATATATTTAAAAAAAATGAGAATAATTATATGACCCATGACCTCAAAATCATAGATTTCATCTACACTCTGAATATTTCATGGAATTACCGTTTCATAGAAAGGTTTAAAATTTATTCTAACAGTAAAAACCTTGATTTATATCTTCTGTGAAAAATATTTGAACCAATATCAGAGGAGTTGAGTTGAGCACCTATAGTATTTTAAATTAAAAATTTTCCTATGCCTTGGGGAAGGTAAATTTAATTACAGATGGTTTATGTATGAAATTTATAACCTTGGATATTGAAGAATCATCATAATAGTGGAATTTGATGAATATTTTTTCATAGTTTCATTTATGAGTCATGGTGGAAGAGTCTAAGTTTACCTTGGTAAGTGTTCAGTTGACCTCTTCTATTCTCAAGATGATTATTTAGGAATAGAAGATTGATTATGAAATGTTTATAAGTCGTGGTAAATTATATACATAATTTAAATTCATAATAAAGTTGAAAAAAAATAAAACGCACAAAGTTTTTTATTTGAGAACACCATTATTCCTCATAGAATGTCCTAGTATATCAATCAAAAAAAACTTCCTGGTATCCTAGTTAAAATAAAATATAAGAAAGGGGAGAGATTAGATGCTCTATAAGGGGAACCGTTCATTGAATGTTATCATGAATAAATATAAATAATAAATATGGAAAGTAAAATAACTTAAACACATTTCATTTAATCAACTAATTGGGTATAATTTGGAAGAAATAAATAATGATCAAATAAATCCATATCAATAATCACATGACCTTCAAACGTATATATAGATATTCTAACTAATCGAATAATCACATGGAATTAAAAAACTAATATCATAATGAGGAAACTCATAATTTCTTAAATGTAAAACATACTTTGAAAACTTTTTACAACAAAGTTTAAATCTATGGGAAGAGACCCATCTAATTTGGCCAACATATTTTTCTTTATGAGACATGTCAATTAATTGGGGGCTATCTATAATAAGGCCCCACTCATCAATTACTAAGTCCAATACATTTTTCTTATGAAATTGGTTAAACATAATAAACATAACCATTCATATTGAAAAACGAACATATGAAATGTTAATACTTACCCCAATCAAATAAACACAATCATAAACCATCCATAATAATATGGTGAACAGTAAAAAATTACATATCCTCAATAAAACTAATCATAATACATCCATAGAAATAATAAATATTATATCAATAAAATATATCCCCAATGTATCATAAGTAAAATAAATGGTTTATGTCATCAATTTAAATAAATACAATAAAAAATATTATTAAAAACATTCTAGAGGAAAATAATCTTTTCACTTTGAAAATCACCCTTTAAAATAAAAAGTTTACAAAATATTCTAAAAAATCTTTTACTAAAAATAACCTTTTATTTATTTTAAAATACTCATTAACACATTTATTAGTCATGATAGAAACAAAATATTTTTATCTTACATGTTAAAACAAATATTCCATTCATATTTTCAATAAAATCCAATTAAAAATTTTTAGGAAAATGACATAAAGATTCCTTTAAAAGCATTTCCAAAAAATTCAAACATGGATAAATAATTATTTAATAAATAACTTTTAGGTTTTTGATAATTCTTTTGAAAACATATTTAGAAAACATAGAATTTGATGAAAAGGTATTTTTGAACAAAGAGATAAATAAAGTCATATTTTATTAGACCAATTTTCTATAATATTATATAACGATGAGCACAAAAATGTACTATCAATTTATAATTTCTTGAGTAACAAATGTATAAGTAAATATATTGGTTTTATGTAATAAATATAGAATAATTTCCCCAAATGATACTTAAAAAATTCCTGAATAATGATGTGATTATGAAATAAACCCTTTCCACTTTGGTATGTTTTGAATCGTAAGCCCCATGAATGAAATAAATACAAATGAAACTTCAAATTAGATGAAATGAAATATATTCATGATAAATGTAAGAACTTTAATCATATATATTATATCATATATTTTTTAATCATATGACTTTATCTCCATTTTATTGACAATTACTTGTTAAAATCACTATTTCGGGCGATAATTACTTCGTTTTTAGAGTACGTTTTAGTTTGGTAATTTTATCCCTTTTAGTTTGATCATTTTAAAATCATCCCCATAATGTTAAAAATTATTTAAAAATAATATATATTTATAAGATATTTATTTATATTAATATATTAAATATATAGATAGAAAATGGATTACATTGTTTATCGATATGGTAGGTCGTACGTATGCATGAACATTTTTTCTATTTTTATAGAAAGATGGAATAAAAGGAAAATAAATATGAATTAAACACTATATAATGGTTATAAATTCATATATATAATTTATATTAGTTAAATAAATCCTTATTATCATCCATTTAAAAATAAACTGAAAAAATTCATATTGTTGTGTGGAGGCGGTAATCCACATGTACAAACGAGCAGTGTTTTTTTAAAATTATTGGAAGGTAAAAAGTTATATGTGATAATTTTTTTAAAAAAGTATTTTTATATCATAAATACCATATATATTTATTAAATTTAATCTTATTACCTTTCATTTAAAGCATAATAGAAAAAAATCACATCGCTTTATAAGGCGGTAGTTTGTCGTACACACGAACGACGTTATCGTATCCCCCATGAAATTGAAACTAATAAGGTATATGTGATATAATAATTATTAAAATATAATAATGTATTAAATATTATATAAATATTATAAATCCATCATTATATCCATCCCTGAAAATAGGTTTTGGAAGACAAATTACATCGGTACATGAGTCGGTAGTCTGATGTACACAAAATCGACGGTTTCCTTTCTCGTTTGATGGATGTGGAGAATGATATGGGTTATTAAATTACCCTAATAAAATATAATTACATATTCTATTTTTATTTTATAATATTTTAATATTTTAATAATATTTGAAGGATGTGGAAGAGGAAATAAAATAAATACGCACTTTTACAAATATTACCTCTTCTTCGGAGAGCCTCTTGAGGTTTATACCTAAAGCCTTATTACGAGGGATTAAAAAATTAACTAAGGCATCTAAATTTTTTTTATGGAATTAATGAATTTATGTTTTAGTTCTTGTAGGAATAAAATGGTCTTTGAAGTGTGAAAAATGAGGAGAAGTTGTGGAATTTTGTAATTGGTGTAGAGGATATGCATAGAATGTTTCAAAAGATATAGTGATACCCATGTTTTTATCATGAAAAAATCCTCCAAAATGGTTCATTATAAAAAATATATATTACAGGGTATAAATAAGTATATATAAGTTTTAGGTCATTTTTAACCTATATCTTCTAGGTTTACCCCCCCCCCCCCCCGAAAAAAACATTTGTACATTAACTACAGTAATTAATTTTTACTTTTACACTTTTTATTGTGGAAAAATAAATTGGAAATTATTAGATAATATAAATTATTCTTATTAAAAATATGTAATCCATTATTCCAAATTTGACTCAAATAAGTGGTATTATTCAATTTAAAATAATACCACAGAGGCAACAAAGGAGTGGTTTTCCATAGAGAAAATTCCCATAAGTATAGAATGTTTTAATATCAAAATTCAATATAAACATGATTCAAATTAAATAAATTAGTTATAACCTGTTATAATTTAACTAAATTTACTTTAAAACTAATTTAAAATATAATTAAATTCTGTAAATAATTTATATAAAAATGCAGTTTTCAATAAAAATCAGTACTTTTCAAAATTTATCAAAAAAATAATGTTTTCAGAAAATTATCAAAAACTAACCAAAGGATAATTTTGATATTTATATTTTAAAAAATATATTTATTTTCAGTGATTAATTTTATAAAATTGGAAAAATTTTAATTTTAAATTAATTGTGCAAAGCGCGGTTAGTCCACCATTTAGAAAAATACAACTTTTCAAAAACCATTTCTTTCTCTTTAAAATGGTTCATATTTGATTTATAATCAATAGATAAACATTGAATTTATTTAATACATTTTTATGAAATATAATTTTCATTATTTATTTTTTAATATTCAAACTCTCAAAATTAACATCTGTGTCATAATTTTCTTGTTTAAAAAATAATATTTTAATAGATAATCGTGTTTCATTTAAACATGGAGTTTCATGAATTTAAAGATATCAAAGAGATTGAATTTATTTAAAAATAAACATATCATAAATTAAAAATCTATTATATTAACTTATATGATTTTTTTGTGTCATAACTCTTATCAAACATGATATTTAACTTTTAAAAACTCAGTGTGTTATAAAGTGACTAGAATTTTACCTTTTAACATTCATTTCCCTTCTAAAATTGGAGGAAAAGAGTGACATAACCTTTCAAATCACCTTGTAATTGGTCTCATCCTCCACTAAAATATTAATTATTTACTATAATTCCACTTCATTAAGTTTCTCATTTTCTACTAGATCATCATCATTAGTTGTCTTATCATATGAAATAAGAGTATTGTAAAAACTATCCAATAAAATAATCATTGGGTACTTATCCTCAATCACTTGAAAATTTAGATTGAATCTATTTGGAACCTAATCAGTACAATATTAAAAAAATTTGAAACCATCAAATTTTACTATAAGGCACCAAATTTCCTCCACAATCCAGTTTACTTGGTCACATAATACATCAAAAAAATTTATATGGTGCATTTATAATTCCTCATATTATTCAATAGAACCTTTATTTCAGCTTCATGTGCCTTTGAGTAGACATCATATATATTTAATATATTTTTTTTCAAATTACATACAAGTATTTACTTTACATCACATTCGTGTAGATTTTTATGGAAGGATCTCACCCAAAAATATCAAAACTCATAGAGCATCAGTATTCGATTAATTATAATCTCTTTCTGATAAAACTCTACTTACAATATTGATTGTAATTACGTGTATAAAAATCATATGTACATCCATACCTAATAATAAAATATATTGTAACATCTAATTCTTAAATAGAAGAAATTATTAACATTTAAGATACTAATTTCTTTTTTATTCATATCTTCATGCACATCTTATAGAGAGAGAAAAATCTATCAACTTAATCCTTTCAGTATGATTCTAATTGTCGATCCCACATGATAGGAATACCCTGAGAGGGGGTTTAATAGGGTTATGAAAATTTAAAATATCCATTCCTGATTATAATTTTTCACAATTATTCAATGCTATATTATCTCCCTTATAGAAAATATAAAAGAAATAAAAAATTAAATAGATACATAAGTGATTTTATTTTGGTCTCCTTTATTAGGCTATATACCAGGAGTATGCCCTCAATGATGCGGTTTTGTATCCAAATTATATATAAGAATATATTTTCATATTATTTAATAGTAGACTCATTATCCCTCAATGTTTTATCCATTATACATATTTGAGAACTCCATGAACACATCACTCTAGAATAATGAACTACTCCAACATGTGAAATCCATGATATCCACAAGCTAAATCATTACAAACACTATGATATTTTTAGTAATAAGATCATAATTTATCTACATGATATAATAAATGAATTTACTAGAATAATTTACTATAATATCTTTGATATCTCTCTTTTTTAGTAAATACAATTTTTAATTATCTTCTTCTCATCTACTATAATTATCTCTCATTCTTCTCTTTTGGGTGAGATTCTATCAATCAAACTTCTAAAATAATATTCATGTTTACCTTGAATAAATTATTCCTTTATTCTCTAATTTCATAAAAAAATAAATCCATCCTTTTTCTTTTAAAGCTGATTGAAATAATAAACTTTTAGAATATAATATAATTAATTAAATATGGAAATTTTTAAACTAGGAATCAGTATATCTAACTGAATTATAGTTTTACCTTGCATTACATGATGTTATGACTTTATTATTTCAAAATGTATGAATCAACCTCATTGGAATCTGATTTTAGAAACCAGATGAAAATCTAAAATATATTTTCATCATACATGTCGTTTGGTAAAAAAATCATGGGGAAATGGATACTTTCTATAGAAACAAAAAAAATTACATCTTCCACCAACATGGTTTAATTTTAATCTTCACCGCACAATATATTTTGTTGTTCCATATACTCTTTACCATGATTGACACCTCACCTGAAACATAGTTTATTATATAATCATTGAGTTGTGACTTACTTCTATGATAGTTCAACAAGCTAACTTTTTTATGACATCCAAGCATAAAATAATTGTAGTGTTATCTTATTATTATTTCATATTGCTTTAAACCAACCTATAATAAAATTCTCTGGATATATTTGAACAGATCCAATATATATGCTTAATTTCTAATTAATATTTGAGTCTTTTAGAGTATATCACAAAAAATATTAATAAAGACAAAAAAATATTAATAGGATTTTTTTAACTGATATTTTCTATTTGGAAGATTTTTTAACTCTTTAATTATCACAAAATTTTTATTTATAGTTGTAATACTTGTCAAAATAATATGATTTCTATTTATATTAAGAGTAAAAGGTCTTATATTCCCCAAATAATTTTCATTTCTGACATTTTATCTCAGTCCTTTAGTGCCCAAAAAATAGGATATGAATATTAATTAGGATAATAATCATGTTTTTTTATATAATTAATAACCTTTATGGTAATTTAAAATATAATCTCACTTATTCAATAGATTTTTCAAAATAAAATTTAAAATTATTAATAAAGTTTTTTTGATTCAAGAACATCCTCTTCAAATGAGAGATCTTCTTATTTTTTTTCATAACTGATAGGGGTTTAGTATCACTAATGATATTATTATATTTATTAATAATGAAATTGATTTTATTAATGTTTCTTAAATACTCTCATTTATAATCCTTCATTTTGACATCATTAAATTGATATATTTATTTATGAGGGATTCATTTTTTGAATCTTATAAATTTTTCAGAATCATACCTTGAGCCCTATTCTAAAACTTTACACTTTTTATTTCTTTCAATTCATTATCCTTTTCACCACTATTTTCTCCAAATAATATATCTTGAGAATGACTTGATTGAACCATTAAAGTATATACACATAAATCCTCAAAATGTTACTACTTTTCTTCACTTTACTCATCACAAAATTATTTTTTATTTTTAGATAGATAATTTGTCCCTTGATCTAATTTGAAAACACTTCTTTTACCATTATGAAAAAATAATTCATGGTAATTGGTCACTTTGTTATTGTACTTCTTGAATGATCTATTAAATCAGACACCATCTTCTTCCACATAGGACTTATCTATATAATTTCATAAAAATTTCTAGTATTACAATAATTAAAACATTTAAATAGAATCTCACTATTTAATAATAAAATACTTTTTAGATAGTTGAAATTAAATATTTATAACTCATAACATCAACTTTACTTTCATAAATTTCATTGTGAGATTACATGTGTTAATCAATCTAAAAATATTTAAAATATTTAAATGTAATATATTTCTCAAAAATACTTATCTTAATTAAATTAAAACTACATATCATTTCATATATGTTAAAAAATATTGTGAAATTTATCAACACTTAATTTATCTATAACTTCGTCCTCAAATGATAATGTCTTAACATATAACTTATTTAAGATAATGTCAATCAAATTCTATAAAAAAATAAATCATTAATAATTTTTCCATTTCCTTATATAGCCCTAAAATTTGTATTTAACCTTAAAAAAATTATTCAAAGGATTAACCCTTATATATTAAAATTTATTTAATTTGAAAATGACATAGTTATAAACAATATTTTTACACATTCATTCGAATACCTTTGAGTTTATCTAATATAGCTTTGGTAATTATAGAATCCATTACCATTATTAATTCCATCTATAAGAGAGATGATATTGACACAATAAAATACCCCCCATAAACTATAATAATATTTTGATCAACCATATTTTAATTCATACTTTTCCTAGGTGTTGTAAAGCCTCTAAGAAAAATGTAAATAACATTAAATATCAAATAAAGAAAGTAGGAATCATTATTCCCTTCTAATACATTATGATCAGAAATTTAAATCCCCTTATAGTTGAAATAATTCATAATATTGATGATAATATTACCAATTTAAAACACATATGAGATTAATAATACTCAATATCCTTGAAATCAAACCCATATCTTATTCCAATCGATATGCTCGGTTTTGACTAAAGGATCATTGAATATGGGGTGAATTTATATTCCTTAAATTTTCACAATTTAAAAATAAATTGATAAAATTTCTAGTGAGTCCTATGTATCCCTTATAAAACTATGAGAATGTCGTCCCTGAAAAATAAATAAAATAAAATCAAAAATAATTATTTTTACAGGGTTCACCAATACTAGAAAGGGGCTTTCCCTTAGTAATCAAAGGGATTTAACCCAAATCTCACAATTTTTCCATTTTTATCAATGCAGAAAGTTATGAGAAAGGGTTATATCTTAAACTCATTATAATTGATATCAAATAAAAAAAATGCATCCAAGGCATTACATAATAAATAAAATTGAAACAAATATTGAAGAAGTTTAACAATAAATATCAATCACATGCATATATATCATTGTTATCATCTGAAAATTCTACTGATCCACTATTAAATTGTTCAATCATTCCATGTTATAAACCATCCCTTCCCTTTTAAGAATGATCTATGTAACAATATATGATTATATCTCTAAATATTCAAGTAAAAAAACATTTTTTAAATAGATATTGAAAAAGCCTAACATATTTTGTATCACTGTTACAAGTTTATCTCAGTTGACATTAGATGTAAATACTATACTCTCTATTATAAATCTATAAATAATTTAAATGTGGTTTCTATAAAAATGTAAATATATTCCTATGAAATATCTTTAATAATGAGAATTTTGTTCATTTAACCCTAAAATTAAAAACCATTTAAGGGGGGACTTGGTATTTCAATTCATTTCACCCTAATTTCACTCTATATCATGATATCTCAGTTCTGTTAAGCTCTCCTAGAAGATCAATTATTCATTCATGATCTAAGAGACATTTCTTGGTCTTGAAATATTTCTTTCATCTTAGTATGGCCATTGATCTATGCTAACCATCCCTTCTATATTTTTATGGAGGTAAGAATATGTAATCTCATGTATCCCAATCCTATGTTCTGATAATTATATCTTAACCTTATAATCCATAATATTATTTATACTATGAGGATTCAGAAAATATAATTCAAATGTAAATCCATGGTATTAATTTCTAGCTATGCCTTTCCTAAATCATAGTCACCTATTTTTAAGGTTTTTTTATTATATATGGAAGAAATTTATTTTATTTGTACATTAAGTAACCTTATAAAAATAAATTGGTAAGTGTGCCCCTTAATCCACTCATACCTATAAATATTTAACTGAGTAAGTGTATAGGGCCTATATAATAAAATTAGAATTATGATACTTAACATAAAAATGGTTTCCCATAACGTTTTTTGGGAAAATGTGAATGATTTATTTTTATCTTTATTATAATTATAATTTATTAAACCTAATATATTATAAATTATATGTATTTAATTTTGTATTCAATTTCATCTTTATTTGTAACACATATTTAAATCTAGGTGAGACTAATGTGGGAGAATAACTTCTTTATATATTTTTATCATATACCTCAAATATTTAATCTTAGCTTTTGATTCATTCTTTGCATGATATTTTCATTATTAACCCTTTAGTTTAAATGATTGTAGTTGTAAGAATATTGGAAAAAATGTATATTTTTATATATTAACATGAAAAATTACTAACATGTGGGTAAACTAGAGGATAGTTTATGATGGGTTCCTAATTCCCTTGGTTGTTTTACCTATTACCTTATTCCTAAATGGGTGAGTTATAATATTTTCCCAAAATACTATTCATAATTCCATTACCCCCAAATAGGATGAACCACTAGGGTCCAACCTTTATTACACATAAATGTGTGTGTGTGTGTGTTAGTGAAAATATATATATATATATGTGTGTGTGTGTGTGTGTGTGTCTGTATAAAAAATTTACAAGTACAAGTGTTTCCTCCCCATGGAGGATTGCAATGATTCACCATCTCATATCCTGATTTTATCATTGAAGCTGGTATATAGGTAAATATCCTCTCCTTTTATATAGTAACATTTATATTCCAAATAAACATTCATATTTTTTTCAGATACTTTTTTTCATGTCATTACTTTAAATTAGTATTTTTTTCGAATACAATATAGTTTTTGATAGGTTGTAAGGGGTGGGGTAGTGACCGCTTTCTGAGTTCTCATATTAACACCAAACAATATCACTATTAAAGTCATGTGTAGTATCTTTTATTTGTGATCCATGAAAAGTTAAAGTGTTTTAAAACGGGATCTAGTCATACACATAGTGCATAGATCATGGGTGATCATTTTGAGGGTTTTCAATTTTTGGATTGGTCTATGGCATATGGGGTGTCATGGTTTCTTTTTTGAAAGGGTATATATATGGAAACACTATTTTGGGTCCTAAGGTTTTTTTATCTTTCCCCTGTTATGTATATATAGTTTTTTTTATCATACATACCATATCTTTGGTATATTATTCTACTTTCTTTTTGTGGAGGTAGTATGTTAGATTAAGTCTTGATTTTTTGTCTTATTATTATACCTGCCTATATATATTTCTAATTATATAATTTGTATATCTAAATATTAGGATGTTCATGTTATCTTCAGGTATAGACTATATTTATCTTACATAAATTATAAAAGTGTGAAACCATCTCTAATTCATGTATTATGTAACCATCATCATTTAAACCTTCTTCAAATGAATTTAAGGTTCACTTAAGGTGTTTTGATGATGTGATCTAGGATGCATATAGGTATTTTGTCCGTAGACCAAAAAAGGGTGCCAAATACAATGCATGAGGTTCAAGGTTATAAGACTAAATATTATCCAATAGAATAAACCTATTGGGACTAAATAATCAATCCATAAATATTTTAGGAAAATATAATTATGGCGGGGGATTTCGTTTCCTAGAGTGGTATGTGTTCTATTTTTCCTTATTTTGATTAGTTTGTTCTCTATCCTTAGGTATAATGGATCAAACCAAACATTTATAGGTAAATATGATAACAACATCATGTCATGTTAATTTTAGTATGAATTTATGGATTATACAATTATTATGACAAATGATAAGAAATAAATAGAGTTCCACTATATATTTTTGTTTTTGATTAGATTAATATGGGTCAGTAACCAATTCCTTTATTTGATAGATTCCTTAAATATTGATTATATCTAGTTTCATTTATTTTATTCTCGGTGTTTGTTTTTAAATTCATTTAAATATTTTTTGGGAAATCCAAATTATTTTAAATGTTATATTGAATGAATTTAACTTTAAAAGTGTTTTAGTAACTGAAAGTGAGGGAGAGAGGTTTGGGGTTACACCTAAACTATAAGTGTAATTAAATACTTGGGTCTTTTAAGTTTTTATAGATTTTATTGGTATTTATATCCCCTTAATTATATATAATATTACCTATATGAACACCTCATATTGATTAGGAAGGGGTAGATGAGTATTCACTTTAATTTCAACCTCTAGTTTACCCATAGGTCATGGAGGGTCTTGCTCACCTACTTTATGTATCAATTTGGGGTGCCCTATAAATGGATCTAATGGAATCTAACATTATTATAGTTTTCCAATTTCACCATATCTCGTTGGGGTCTGATGAGATATCTCATTATTATTATGATTTTTCATAGTGACATATCTCATCGGGGTCTGATGAGTGGTTAAATCTCCTTAATCATATCATTTAAAGAGTTAAAACTCCCAAGTAACAATGGGTTTAGTTACCCGCCATTATATTGGATGGGGTGGCTTGGGAGATCATGGATATGATTCTTGAGGATAATAAAGTCCATGACCACACTTTTGATAAATTTCAAGGGATTTTGTATGATAAACTTTATATAGGTACCCTACTTCCTAGGAAGATGAAGGATTTTATGAAGCTTTAGTGGGGCTTTATAATGGTTATAGAATATTCTTATACCATCAAAAATCGCCTCTACTTTCATCTATATTTGAGTAGAGATGATAATTTCAGAGTAAGGAATTTTAAAATGGGAATTTATGAAACTATGAAACCCAAGGTTATTCTTCTTACTATTATGACAATATAAATAACAAGAAATATTCCCTCATAGATATATATTATAATAAAAGAGACTGTAATGGGTAATCCACTACCTTGTCATGTTTTAGGTGATTTTTATTTTGTGGTCAAAAGTGATAGTGAGAGGAGGAACCAAGTGGTGGATATCACTAGGGAATCTAGTTGGTGGTTTACCTCTATCAAAAAGCTATGTAATATCCTTTGTTTAGTTCCATTGGTGTGGGTGTTTAGGAAACATCGAGATTAATTTTACCATTAAGGAAAATTACTGCAATTTATATGCATGGTATGAACAACTTTCGATGTTTTACTGATGAGGTATATTGGAATGTTTTAAGAAAAATCCTTACATAACCTAAGTTTGATAGACACAATCAGATATATAATATATTAGTGAAATTTAACCACTATCATAGAGGTCTATTCAAAGAGGGTATCCTAGATTTCCAACCTAATTATCTGATTTTTATCAATATGAGTTGGTATTTATAACTTGAGATCAGTGAAAGGAGGTGGGAAGTGCGAATTACTTGGAGAAAATGATAGGTGATACAAAAGTGGGTGTGTCTAATATCCAAGGATATATCCTTATATATTCTACTTGAGCATGTTTTCTATTTGATATAGGTTCTTCACATTCATTTATATATGATCATTGATACTCCTTTTGGATAGTTGATAGAGAATATAAGGTAATTTCCATTCTATCCATTTCTAGAGGTATCAATTAAGAATTTTTTAGATCTTATGGTACTTAATATAGAAACTATTTAATTCATTTCAATAAATGATTGGCTAATAAAATTTAAATATTTTATTCACAAAAATTCCATAATAACATTTTCTCATATCCTATAGATATTCAATATAACCTCTATGAGGAGAAGATGTTCTAGGATAGTCAATAAGTTCTTGATCATGGATGTGTGGGTGTGATCATAGAATATATTTTTCTTCTTATCCTTATAGAATTTGATTCCAAGGATCAACGAGTCTTACCACCTATGGGTGACTTATGTCCTAATGTGTTCCTTAATGACTTTTCATAACAATAACATAGGAAAAAAGTGAAAATCACCATTAATATATTTTTTGGAAGTGAATGGGTCTCAATTATTCCTTATCAAATGTCTCTAACCAAATTAATTAAGTTAAAGACTAATTTATAGGATCTTGATATAAAATATTTTCTTCAAAAAATCACATCTCCTTTTATTGATCTGGCTCATTTCACTAAGAAATATTACAGAATCTATGCTTATGTGTGTACTATAACATGTTAAACGAGGAAAAGATTAGGAATTACAACCCTTTTTATAAAATTTATGATCATTTTAAACAATTAATTGGGAATATGTGGTCCTTAAATATTTACCTTCACATCGGTCACCAAAATAATTGATTTTTTTTGGAGGACATACCTAAAATAGATTTCTAAATCCAGTTAATGCATTTTTAATATCTGGTAATTCTTCTCCACATAAAAAATGATCCTTATATAATATTGTACATAATGAATATGATTTTTAATTCATTTATAAACACATTAATTGTATTATTTATGGCCAATATCCTCATCTATTCAAGGTCTCAGGAATATCATGGTTGGAATTAGTGTATCTCTATAGATAAAATAAAGGAGCCTAGGATATATGATAATTTATCCAATTCTAATAGATATTTTTGAGAGGTTATATTACTTGATAAATTTATGACAAAAACTATTATTTTAGTGGATCTTATGAAAGTGGAGTTGGTGAAGACCTGAAAATTCCAAATGAATTTTTTGAGGTTTTTATTTTTTTGAGACACACAAGCCATTACCATTACATCATTTAAAATCTTTATAAAATTTATCCATATGTAAACACATTAAATAAGAGTGAAAAAAAAATTATTCATTCTGATGTGAATAATATTTTCATGAGCTAAAGAATTAGTTGACTTTGTCTTAAATTTTTATTCTACCTCAGTTAAGAAAGAACAATATAATTTATTGCAATGTTTCTTACATGGTCCATGTATGTATTCTTATAAAACATCATTGAGTTGTAGGCTATAGTTCTTGTATATTTCATCATTATAAACATAATTTACCTAACTCTAATTTTGAATAGTTCTCTTTTATTTATGTCTTAATGTGTTAGAGGAACAACGTATGTGGTGAGAACTTTGTGGTGTTTTATGGCCAAAATAGATTAAAGTACATCATTTATAAGTGGTATTTCAACTTTGACATTGTTTTGGGGTGGAATATCCTTATTCATTTGATTTTTATATTTAATATTCTCATATAATAGGAAATTTTGTTACAGATACTCATATCCACAAAGTGTAACCTCATTAGGTGAAGGAATCAGATTATTAATGGAGGTTTATTTCTCCCATGGTTCAACTCCACCTAGATGTGATTGATAACTATAGTGTAATAAATTTTGGACATATCAAAATCATATATTCTCTTATGTAGTATTTCAATGAATCCCAAATCTCTAACCTATATAATTAATGTATTTGGGCAATGCTCATTAGTGGAAACATTATTGATGATTTGCTCTAGGATTCATCATTATTTTTTATGTTCATCGAAGGTTTGTTTTCCCAAATAGAATAATTGAAAGAGTGAAAAAATAATATAACAATTCTCAATGTTAATTTAAAAGTATAATAACAAATATGAATAGATATATTTATCACTATCTCTGGTTCCCTCACTAGACCAAAAAAGGGTTTTCATATCTGTTTTTTTAATTTTTGGCATTAGTCAATTAGAAACATATTTATAATAGATGTTGAAAATTTGTTTTTTATTGTAATTTTAAACAATTTTCTACATAGGTTTTAGTAAAAAATATTGTAAAACACCCTATAGAAAATATAAAATCAATCATATTATTACATTAGTTATAAGAAATGATAGAAAAGAATTTTTTTAAATCAATTTATTAAAATAAAAAAACATTTATACATCGATTAAATTATAACCATTATAAAAATATTTTTTATGTCTACTATATTATAACCAATATAAAATAAATTAATTTAAAAATAAATAAATTTCATCCTATCTATATTATATCATAAGCTATAAAAAACACTATCAAAAATACAATTCCCTAAAAAATTACATCTCAACTTGTTTCATGTTGCAACATCATTACAATTTAAAAGTTAAGCTAAAGAATCTATATTTAAAGTTAATATATTCAAAAACATAATTATACTTGTGATATAATATGTTCATACCCCATGTATATTATTTAAATATTTTTTTGGTATAAGTGAGATGTGCATAAATAAGATAAAAATTAAAAAGGAAATTATTAAACATGTATTTTTAAAATAATGATAAGATTAATAAAAAATAAAGGTTATAAAAAACTCTAACCTGGTATAATTTTATACCTATACCACTTGAAACTATTTCAACAAAGAATCATAAAAAATATTATATATATATAAATATATAATATTTCTTCTTGATGATGGAAGTTATGTTTTAAATGAAGTTTTTTATTGAAAAAATAATAATTATCTAATAAATTATAGTAATTTTAAATAAATTTACCTTTTTTAAAACTTATTTAATAATTCTTTCACACTTTCTTGTTTACTATCTATCGTAATCTCATATACTATTTGAAAATTATATGTATAAAATAAAATTAAAATTGATTATAATATATAGTTACTTGAATAAGAAAACATAAATTTCTAATTCCTCTTTAAATTTTCCTATCTTATCACCTTGTATCGAGAATAACTAGTAAATTATCTTTTCTTTTAGAAAAAAATCCAAAACATCCAATAACCAGTAATATATAAAAATATAATGTTGGTGGTCATTTAATTTAGAGATAAAACACTTTATGAATATATTTTTCTTACATGTCATGTTAAGGACACATCCAACACATAATTTCATTATTCTGAAATATTTTTAAAATATATAACATTATTTAAAAATCCATCATTACCTTTGTAACTCAAGTAATTAATTATGTGTCCAAGAATCCATAGAAAAATTTCATATAATACTAAATATAAAGAGTATAAAGATACCAAAATAAAAATGGATCTATGCATCGAGTTAGATCAATCAAATCTATATAACAAAAAGGAATTTCCTAATCAATTTAACTAGAATATACTTGGTTCGCTGTAATGACCAACATTTTTAAATTTAAATGCTTTTTGTTATATATTTTATAAATAAGAATAATCATATTACACTAAGAAATGTCAGAAACCATTATAATTTTATTTACATATAAAAATATATATATTAATAAGTTTATAATTAATCAATACCTTTAGAAAAATTAATATTTAAAGTCAAATTGGATTTAATAATTTTTTTCATTTATATACGTCATTTATTTACAATTCATTTATTACTAGAAATATATATATTAAAAAAACTTCTACACCAATATTAAAAATAAAGGATTAAACTATAATACCATAGTAGTAAGTTTCTAGATATGCCTATATGGGAAAGGTAGAGAATTTCTGACACTTTATCCAACTCTAGAAAACTCATAAGTAGGGAATGGTTTTTTAGTCGATGAATCTATAATATTGTTTACCTATATGGATCAGCCTTAATTATCTGATGATGTAGTGTTTCCTCAATATAATATATTTAATAATATACAAAAATATGATATTTGCTATCCTCGACATATAACTCAGATTGAATGAAAATTTTTGGAGGTAGAGGTTTAGGAGTAGAATATGTAGGAAGAGGTGTATGAGTGGGATATGCGGCTTGAAAAAATATGTTCATGTCAACAAACATCAATTATTCCTAATCTC
Organism: Viscum album; assembly: GCA_963277665.1. Classification (NCBI taxonomy): domain Eukaryota; kingdom Viridiplantae; phylum Streptophyta; class Magnoliopsida; order Santalales; family Viscaceae; genus Viscum; species Viscum album. Next base: position 662,312,292 of record OY728128.1, read on the forward strand.
TAATCCTCTCCTACATCATCTCACCCATCTCCTGAAAATTATATTTAGAAGAATTTATTTTTTATCTATGTACATCCTCCCTTGAAGGTGTCCTTAAATGGATAAACAATTCATTAATTAATACACCCACCTTGTATCCTCATAATAAAATTTGGTGTTCGATCCTTACTAATATAATTTCTATAATATCCTTTATATTCTCTGGTATGAAGGTCCCATGTTTGATAATCACATCAAGGGATTCTTGTATAAAATATTTGAGAAATTTATTACTGAATTACAAAAAATAAAAATAGAAACTAAATAGTTTAAATAGAACTTAAATAACTCCTTAAAATATTTTCATCTACATCCCTTGACTATTCAATAATATTTTCCCTTTTTTTATCTAGACCCTCTTCCATTTTTTTCTAGATTTGTGAGAATAGGGTCAATCTCAACAAAGCCTACAGACTTGACTATATATTTTTTAGATTTTTAGCCATCATTGTTTCTTCCAATAATGTATACCCTCTGATGTGGATCTAATTGACACATGTTTTCCAAATATCGGGGATGATATTTTGATATATTTCTGTGTTTAATTTATCATTTATTGATAAATATTTGATACTTGAAAATTTTGTGCTTAAAATTTAATTCCTTTAGCAATTTTATGAAATATATACTTTTTATGCATAATTGGTTAATAGTTCATTTGATTAATTTCCATATATTTTAAGAACTATTAGTTCATGCATCTTTGGTTAATTTTCAATTTGAATTTATTATTTATAATTTTAAAAGTGTTTTGAGCATTGTATTTCATTTATTAATGACCTTGGATTTTATTTTTGTAATATTTATTATAGAACATTTGTTGAGTTTTGGAAAATTTTCATTTTTTTATTTATATCATTTTTCCTAGTATTTTTTTATTTCATAAAAATTTAACAACTATTTTTCTATTTCTAGTTTTGTAATTAATTTTAAGTCCTCGTATGATAATTTTTTCAAGGTGACCCATAAGATATTTGTAATATCCTGATATTCTAAAAAGAAAAACTATCTTCGAAAATGTATAAAATACACAACACCAAACTTAAACAAACAAAGAATTTATATTATTTATATTTGATCATTATAACCTTGTTTTTAAATTGGTGGTAATGAATATTATTAACCTAATATAAAATATACTATATTCAAACACCTTTTTAATTTACTGATTAATTATATATAAATAAGCACTGAATTTTTAGTAAAGTCATATTATTATTCAAAAATATATTATCTTCCAAAATGGATTTACTTTCTTTTTATGAATGATTATTAAAATTATTTTTTGGAGATTTTAAAAAAAAATTATTTGAAAAATTAATTTAATTTTTTTAATTCATTATGTAAAAATTTATAATAGGATGAATTTTTTATATTTTTTTGAAAAGATTGATATTTTAATAAATATTAAAAACTCCATATGTTTATGAAAAATTGTATTTTATTTTTATGTATTTAAAAATTAAAATTAAAATATGGTTTTGTTTTAAAATTTCATAAATTAATATTTATTTAAAATAATCTAATGAAGGTTTTTTAAATTGATTTTAGAATTCAATTAGGTATAAAAATATTTATATTTAAAAATGTTTTTCTGAAAACCCGTTTTTCATCATGTTTTTTCTTGTTTTTATTTTAAATTACGTTATGAAACGTATATGTTCTTAATTTGGAAAATTTTAATACTCATTTTATATATTAAGGTTAAAATTTTAAAATATTTCCATTTTATTTTTAGTCAAAATTAATATTAATCTTAGAAAAAAAATCTTGGTCAAGGGTTAATCTTCTAATTAAAGGTTAAAAACAAAATTTTAAGAACAATAAAATGACCCGGAAAATTGCCTAAATTTCATTGGATAAGTCTATTTCATCCATAATCATAAAATATTATTTTATGTGGAATTATTTGACAATATCAATGAGATTATGACTTTCATAATATTTTAATTAATGAAAAGTTAAAAATATCACACTCTTTGTTTTATTAATTACAACTCTTTTAACATAAGTTTTAAAAAATAATATGTGTGTTTAGAAATAATATTTTGAAATATTAAAGATTTATATAAATCATGGAGATATATTTTAGTTTTTTAGGTATGATATAATTACCTAAATATTTTACACAACTCTAATGTAGAAAATATTCAATTAATGGAAACATTAAATAAATGATGTTAAAAATATTTAAATTATTATACTTTCAAATAATTAATGTTATCCACAAATTTTATAGATAAAAATTTCATGTTATACATGTATTAAAAATTTTGGTAAAAATTTTACTTCTTATGTTGTTGTTATTAAAATAAAATTAAAGAATATATCGAAAAATTGATATTAATGATATATATAATAAATAATATTTTATTAAATGATATAAAATTTATAAAAAAAATTATTCATCCAATTGATTTGGATATGGTTTATTATATCAATCAAGGTCCATTTGTGGGATGTGTTTTCTTTTGTAGTAACTATATTGACCCATAAATAGTAAACATCTTCAGTGTCACGGTAAATGTGAAAGGGGTTAACGAAGGGTCAAAACAATAAAACAAATTAGGGTAAAAATTAGATCAAAACATGTATAATTTTAAATATATGACATTAATTCGATAAATAATCATCCCATATTCATAATAAATCATTTTGAATCTATTTTTTAAAGAAAAATATTTTATATTAATTTACAATTTTGTGGAATTTCAAAACTACCCTTCCCCTCTCTAATAAAAGGGAACCACTTATTCTCATTTATTCACACTTGAAATCCAATTTGGTTAAGAAAATACCTAAAATAATAATTTAATAGAATACCTAAACTAATAATATAGGTCTTGGTTTGTTTATAATACCAACCTTATAGGGATTAAGGAGTTGATCAAGGATGTCTTTCCAAAGAAGAGGTATAGTTTTAACTGCATGTTTTAGTTTTATTTATTTTTTCACCTCCTTAAAATCATATTAAAATATGGTTATATAATAACACCATTATATTAAATATAATTTTGTGTTTTTATGTTAATTTTAAAACCGATATTCATCTCTTATTCCATCAAATAAGAAACAAAACCATTGTTTGTGTGTATGGCAGACTATTGCCTCGTGAGGAGTTGTACATCATTTTCCATCATCGTCTCTCATGACAGGATTATAATGAAGGAATTAATATCAATATATGAAATTAATTACTTATTTATAATTATTTAATGATAATATATAATTTACCACCATACATTTCAATTCCATAGAAAATAAAAATGTTGTTTGTGCATACGTGTGGACTATCACCACCACGAAGCGATGTGATTCATTTGTTATCACCTAATCACATGGATGGTATATATAAGTATATTTAAAGAATTAAAATTTTATTTGTGATATAATTATCATTATTTTCATATAAAATAATACTTACCTTCATTCCATAATGAAAATTAAAAAATGGAAACGTTACTTGTGTGTATGTACAACCTATCATCTCTATAAACATAATAATGATCATTTTTTATAAATGTATTTATTGGTTGTACTTGAACATACAATTGATGGAAAAAAGTTATATTTATCTCATTATTATTATTGTTGATTTTATTTAACAATAAACTCTTTGACTATGGTCAACACATCGAAACTGTTCTGAAATTATGAACCAAAAGTCCTTAAAACACCCAATGTGGAATTAACTGATTAAGTATCTCATTATGTAATTAAAATAAATTGAATAAAATATTTAAATATAATTTTATAGACCCATAAAAAGTTTTTAATAAATAAAATAATTAGTATTAGTTTATTATACATGATTTAAAGAGCATGCATGGAATGTTTGGACTCATGGTAAGGGAATTCATCTCAATTTCCTTTCAATATTGAATATTTTAATGTTATGTACCTAATTTATTTTATAAGTTTTATATAATTCCATTTTTAAGATTATATCATGATTTCTTCATACCTAATGGTGTTTTATATTGCAACTTGAATTACTGTTTCCAAGTAGATTTGACTTGAAAGATTTCCAAGCTGTACGGGGTTTTGTAACTCAATTTCCGTTCACAAGGTTATAACTCTTCCTCATTGATTTTTTTTATTACAAGATTATATATAAAATAAAATTTTATTTATTTATGATGTATTTAAATTTTTTTACACATAATATCTCCATTTATTAATTCTTAATTCACAGATATGGTCTTTTATGGGTTATTCATCTCAAATTCTCTTTCTTTGGTATATACTTTTTTTATGCACATATCTTATTTTATGAGGTGTATACACAACCCATTTACATTTTATATCATTTTGATATAATTTTCATGGAATTTGAAGTTTATTTTTATGAAATTTCTCTCATGAGCATAATATTCAAAAGATAATAAATCATATTTATTTTTAATATATGTTATCATCTTATTTTGAAATTTTCTATGTTCAAAGTTCCTATCGGAAATTATATTATATTATTTTTTTGAACCAAATATCCTAAATTCACTTATGTTTATGAGAATTTTTTAAATAATTAATTTCTATTTCCTTTATTATTGATAAATAATCATCAAGACAGTTTTTTGTAAGTGATATTAATCTTGTAGATTCTTTTGAATCAAGAATATTTCTATTCCATATTCATGTTTTCTAAAATGTTTTAAAAAATATTCTTTTCTAAAAATAAAATATTATTATATATATATATATATTCCATGCTCATTTATTTTCTCTTAAAATTTTTTAAAAATAAAATTTCATAATATATTATGCATGAGTCTTTTTTAACTTTAAATTAAAAAGATATGAAAAGAATATTTATTTTTAACAATTATGACATGAAGGGATTTTTCTACTGTAAAAAATCCTCAATGATTTTATTCTTACTTTATAATTTTACAATTTTATCTTCAAATAAAATGCTTTATTTAATATTTTCACGTATTTTATATTTTAAAAGTGAATTTCCAGAGGAAGTTGGTATTTTCAAAAAAAAAATGTTTTTGATAATATTTTAATCATATTTCCAATCATCGATGTCAATGACCATTGATGTTACTTATACACCATTGGAATAATTCTGTATTGATAACATGCTTATTATTTCATGGATGGATTATGATTATTTAAAAGAAAATTTTATGGAACTTGTTACTTTTTATGGTTTAATAAAGTAATGATTAGAATAATAATTGTTTATATAGGTTTTATAAAGAAAAAATCTCTATATAATTTATTATATATTTGTTTATTCAAAACTATTTATGATGATAGGTGGGTTAATGATAAACCAAGTGTAGGTTGGTCTATGATATCCCTCTAATTCATTGGGTTTAGAAGTCGACTGTATGGTTATTCCAAATATGGGACGAGTTAACTGATTAGGTTTCTCCTAAGAAATTATGGAATATATTTTGATAGTAATTACAATTATAACCATGAGGATTACATCATTTATATCCACAAGGGTTACTCTATATGTAAGAGTGATATGAAAATATCCCAAGATACCATGATGTTTTCTTTATTCTTTCTATGGGTTTTTAATGATCCCTATAATCTAGATTGTTTTCACATGGCTCATGATTACTAATTCTCACAGCTCTTTCCTTTTTTAAAGTTTGATTATATGTATCTTATTTTATGATCAAGGTTTTTTTGTAAAAATTATCTTTTTTCATGCTCATGAATATTGGATATTTTATCACACCATTTATTCTTATCTTATTTTCACTAAGTTCATTAAATTATTAATGATTATGTTTTCCTTTACCGAGCATTTGAGCTCACCCTTATTATGTTTCCTTTTTCCAAAGTTCTAAATAACGGTGTTTAATTATTTTTTCTAGAACCATTTCAAATATAAAAAAGTTTTTGGGAGATATTTAATACTTAATATGGAATATAAAAATAAATTTATAGTGGGAATTATAGTCACTTGAAGTTATGGGTATTGTTTATTTAAGAGTTTTTCATATTTCAATGAAACACTAAATCTAAAATTTCCATGGGTATGTAAGTGATTTAATAATTCCTTTTGACATTGTATGATTTTTATGGCCAAAATCGGTTCATGGATATCGATATACAAGCTCTAAATGTAAGTTTTAAGGACAGGTACTTATAGTTAGTATTTTTGTTGGGTTTAGATGACATCGGTGGTTAGGATGTTTTAATGATATATTATCTTAAGAGTTATGGATGTCATCATGGGATTATAATCTTAAGGTTGTTCATAAGTTCATGGTCTTAGAAAAACAATTTTATGTTCTATGTCATGGGATTATAAGGTGACTAATGATATTTTTGGAGATGTTTTATTGGTTTAAGGTACAAGTGGAACTTTGTTTTATTTTGTGGTTTAACATAAATTATCATTTGGGAAATAATGATATGAAATTTTCGAAGATGTAAGATTAAATGTATTATATAACCATTGAGTTTCAAAATTTCTTTCATATTTAGGTTTTTGTGGTTATTTGGGATATATAGATATTTATTTTTAATCTATTTTGAACATTTGGTGTTATTATTGATGCTTTGGAGATTAATTTATATTTCTTCTTATGAAATTTTATTCTTCTGGGGATTTATCTTACCTTAGGCTAACCATTTTTTATTTTGTTTAATGTCTAAAAATATAAGTAATAACTATTTATTCAATTATGGATTGTATGATTCATTATAATTTTATTTTAATGCTTCATGCATGAAAAAAAACATCTTACACATCATTTTCAGTGAAGATGAGTTTTTGGTGGAAATTGATTAAAAGAAAAATCCTACTTTTAAAGTAAGTATATTTCATTATTCTTTTTAAATAAATAATAAAGGAATTCCTCATCTTCAGGAAAGGTGTTTTGAAACAAAAAATAATTATCATTTTAAATTTATTATTCATAAAAGAATAACCTTTTAAGCCATCATAAATTTATGGTTTTGTGATGGTTGAATTTATATATACTATTTTCACTATCACATTATATCAGTCCTTTCTAGTTATGTTTTTCTTCTATATCCATGTTTTCCTATCTTAATTATGTTATCACACTTGGAAACCTAATATGTGTTATTCAAAATGAACTTCATACTCCCCTTTCTCTCTTTTCAAGAGGAATTTTAATTGACCCTTTTTATGATATGGGTTTTTACTAAATTTATTTTGAAAATTAAAAATATGGTTGCCAAATCTAAATTCAAATTTAAAAGAATAAATTTCTTATAGGGGAGAATTTAACATCCTGAGATTTTAAAAAGAAATACTATATTTGTTAGTGTACAAGACATGAAACCCTGATCATAGTTAAACAATGAATATTTATTATCATTTAATTATGACCATTATAACCTATTCATTAAATTAGTGGGAATGGATATTATTAATAGTATTATGAATTATATAATTGTATTAATCATTGAAAATTCATTTATTAATTATTTTTAAATAAGAGCTCAATTTTTAGAAAAGTCTTTTTCTTCATAAAATATAGTTTTATTTAAAAAATGGCATATATTTTTTTCATGAGTGAATATAATATTTGACATTTAAACATTTAAGAAATTGTATTCGAAAAAAATAAATTTCATTTTTCAATACATAATTTCAAAATTTATCCTGGGATGATTTTTTTGACAATTTTCTAAAAAGATTGATTCTTCAATGAATAGTGAAAAACATGGATTTTTATTAAAAAAGAGTCGTTTCTTTTGTAGTATTTACAAAGTAAAAATATATTTTGGATTAGTTTTAAAATTAGATAAGTTTATTTTATTTAAAATTATCTAGGTTTGTATTTTGAAATTAATTTTGTGCTTTAATTTAGTATAAAAACATTTTATACTTTAAAATGCCATTTTTCTAAAAACCCATTTTATGTCTGGTTTTACCAGATTTCTTTTAAATTAAATTCAATAAATTGCGTTTTAAAATTTTTGAAAAATATATTCTCAATTTTAAATAATAATACACAAATTTTTCAAAAAAAATGTCCATTTGATTTTTAGTCAAAAATAGAAACTAATCTTAGTAATTTTTTTTACCTCAATTGGTTAGAAATAAAATGATAAGGACTATAAAATAGGCCTAAAACATGGTTAAATTTTATTGGATGAGTTCATTTCCACCATATTCATCCAATATTATGTTATATAAATTTTTTTACCATTTGGATGAGATTATTCCTTCTATAATATTTATTCAAAGAAAAGTCAAAATGTCACACTTTTGTTTTTATAAAATATTAAACTTTTAAGGTAATTTTTTTCAAATTATATGTTATATTATAAAAATTATTATTAATTTCAAATTATTTATCATAATAATTAAATTTTTTATATTTTTATTCATGAAATAATTATCTTAAAATTTACACAACATTGATGCAGTAATTATTTGATTAATGGAAGAACTAAATAAATTATATTAAAAATATTTAAAGTAATATAATTTGAGAAAATTACTTTGATAAAAAATTTAAAGATGATAATGAAATTTTATATAAATATTAAAATATTTGTTTCTAATTTTACTTATTTCTTTGATGTTATTAAAATCAATGTAATGAATAGTTCTAACAATTGACATTAATGATATTTAATAATAAATAATATGTTATTAAATGATATTAATTTTTAAAAACATATATTTATCCAACTGATTATAATATAGTATATTATATTCAAAATGGTCCATTTATTTCCTATTTTATCATTTATTATAATTATATTGACCCTCAAATAGTAAAAATTAATGTTTTCATGGTAAGTGATATAGGGGTTAACAAGGCATTAAAACCAAAAAAATACAAGGGTACAAATGTGATAAAAAATATCTATTTTTTATTTATAAGATTTTTTTCATCCATATTCATATTATATTTAAAATAAATTAGTTATAATTAATTTTTAATAGAAAATTAATTCATGTTTTTGAGGAATTCTATGATTTCTCTTCCCATCTTTTTTAAAATGGACTCAGTTCTTCTCATTTATTCACACTTAAAACCAATTTGGTTCATAAAATACCCAAAACATATCATCCTAGAATCCCTATCCACATTATAGGGGTATTGTTTTAGGCATAATACCAAACTAAGATTGATTATGGTGCAAATCAAATAAGACTCTTCAAAGGAGAGGTATAATTTTAACCACATGTTTTAGTTTTATTTCATCTTCCAAATCATTCAAATATTATTCAACTATAATTATATAATACCAGTAGTATATTCTACATAATTATCTTTTTTATGTTAATTTCACAACCTATATCCACCTCCTCTACAATTAAATGGGAAATAAAACCATCATTCGTGTGCATGGTAGACTATCATCTCATGAACCGATGAAATTTGGTTTCCATTATCACCTCTCATGGATAGATTATAATGACTAAATTTATTTTTATATATAATATTAATGAAATATTTATAATTATTAAAATATGATATATCATTTCACTTCTAACATTTTGATTCACTAAAGAATGATAACATTGTTCGTGCATATGTATGGACTACCACCTCCACAAAGCGATATGATTATTTTTTTACAACCACATCACATGGATAATATATATAAGTATATTTAAAAATTAATATGATATTTATTATATAATGATCATTTTGTAAGTATAAAATAATACTTACCTTCTCTCCATAATGATCATTGAAAAATGGAAACGTTACTCATGTGTATGTATGGAATACATTCTCCATGATTATATAGAACTTCATTATTGATAAAGATATTTAGTGGTTGCATTTAAAAGAATACTTAATGAATAAAATTTTAAATTATATAATTATTATTATTATTTTCAATATTGAACAATTACCCCTCTAACCACGGTCAACACATTGATGCTATTTTGAAATTATGAACCAAACATCCTCAAAACACCCAACATAGACTTAACTCATTAAGTATATAGAAATTTAATTAAAATAAATGTAAGAAAATATTTAAGGAAAAGGTTTTAAACCAATAGAATTTTTTTAATAAATAATTTAATTGAGATTATTTTATTATATAGGAGTTAATGAACATATATGGAATATATGGACTTGAGGTAAGGGAATGAATATCAATTTCCATTCATTGATAAATATTGTAATGTTTGGCATATAATTTATTTTATATGGTGTATATAATGATATTTTAAATATTATATCATCATTCCTTCAAATGTTAGTGTATTTCATTTTTCAACTTTAATTATTTCAACCAAGGGCATTTGATTTGTATGATTACCAAATAGTAAAGTGTTTCTTAATTGAATTTCCCTTTATTACGTTATTAGACTTCTTAATAGACTTTATTATTCCAAGATTATATTTGAAATGAAATTTGTTTCAATTATGTTATATTTAGACTTTTTTATGAGTATTTACCTTTTTTACACATAATATCTCCATATATTAATTCTCAATTTATTTATAAGAAAATTTGACGGTTTATTCATCTCAAATTATCTTTAATTTGGACATATAAATTATTATGAACTTATCTTAGTTTATGAAGTGTATAAACTTCCCCAATACATGTTATAAAAATAATTTCATTAGGTTCACTATATATATTGTTTATTTTGATGAAATTTAAATTATGAGAATAAAATAAAAAATTTACCAAAATGGTATGGATTTTTATGATACATTCTCATATTATTTTTGTATTTTTTATATTTAATTTTATTTTAGTAAATAATAAGATATTATTTTATTAAACCACATGATTTCTCATCACCCCTGTTTTGGAGTTGGTGGCCTAGAACCTACTACTTTTTACATTATTATAAAATTTTATTCATGGATTTAAATATTAATAAATATCTTATCATATATTGATTGTTCTTATGCATAAAATTTATGTGAAAATGTGCTAAGGATTGTTCTTACACTAAAGGGTTATAGCAGATCCCTTTCATAATGAGAACCTGGAAGTTCTATAAAACTATTCTTGAATATATGTTCTATGGATGGATCATGTTATTTGAGGGAAATAAATAATACACTCCATTATGGGTGAGGACTCATAAAACTTTGTGTCACCTTCTCATGGTGTGCGCCCTTAGTAATATCGAGGAGTATATTATGAGAATGAGACCCTCAAGTAGGAAATCCACATTTCATAGTGTCATTAAATGTTCCTATCAGCAGATGTTTGTATTGGTATTTATACATTAAGATTATTATTAATCGGTATTATAACTCATTCCCTTAGATGTATTGATGAAAAAAAGATGACACACTGTTCACAGTGAGGTATGATATGTTGGGTGTGTCATGAGTTATACTACATTAATAGATAATGAGAGAAAGGATTTTCCCTTTTGTTCCATAACAGAAGTTGATATCTTAGGACCTTTTATGGGATTGATATAGCCTAAATAAATAAATGGCCACGGTGTGGAATGGGAAATTTCAATTTTGGGATGTCAAAGAAATAGTAATCAAGCACATGGGTTGATGACACTAGCATGCAACCCGATTGATTTTTGATATTGAGACCAAGGGATTACCTTACATGGTAAGTATTCATATGAGGTGACACATCATTTCAGTTTTAACTTCATTCTTTATGGATGTATTGATGTGTTCCTATATGATAACCATGGGATTTAGGTAGTATTAGCCTAATTCCATTCAAAAAGAGTCCTAGAGGGTCACACACTATGTGTATCCAAGTATCTCAGTTAAATATTCCTGTAACAAGTTGAATAAATATTATTCATTCTTGTGGGTTAATAATTATTCAAGTATTCTTGATTGTATTTATTTAGACACTATTTATTCAACCGAATATATTATGGTAGAAATAATATATTTAGTAGCGAATAATGCATTGATATTTATTTTAGAAACAAATAGTCATTATTCAAGGTCTAATAAATGTGGTGGAGGAAAAAAAAGAAAATGGAAAAAAAGAACACATCATGTATATTAATATACACTCCATGTAGTTTTTTGGGGGATTTGTGAGAATTAAAATAATTTATTTAATTAAATAATATCAAGTGTAATTTGATGGGAACATGTCAAGTGATAATAATAGACAAATGTTATTATTAGACATTGGGTCTACAAATAATTAAATGAAATGAATAAATGACTTTGGGTATTTAATTTAATTTACTATTCTATATAATATAAATCCTAATTACATTATTCTCATTAGATCTAGACATTCTATATGGTTGTGCAAAATGGATCTGGAGAAACCTCTTTATCCAAGAGAGAATACCTTTCCTCCAAGAATTATCTCATGTTAAGAGAGATCCTCCTCCACCAAATCAGTGACAGATCTTTGGAAGCTACTCTCAAAGAGATCGAAGGCGAACATCGCAAGCAAAGTATCTTCTATACTAGCACCTGGAGATCCCTTCATCGGCGTCGAGAGATACATGGAGCACATGGGGATCACCTCTAGAGGAATCCTACACTTAGTTTCTGTGAATCAATAATGGATTACATTGGATCATGACTGGAAGCATCAATAGAGAGATAATTTCGTCATGGTAGTTGTTGTTTTTTAATTAAATTAATTGTAACCAACATATGATTATCCTCTCAATGAATCAAGGACTACCCTCTTTCCTTTTCGTTATTCGTTCTATTCTGAATATCCGACGTTTTTTCATTATGAACTATCTCAAATTTATCTTTTTTAATGGTAAAATTAAAGTTTGGTACACCTATCCACATGATTATGTTGAGCCCAGAACCCAAAATCCAGTTATGCGTTATTTTTATGTGTTTAAAATCGATTTTCTCACTTATTGATAAACAAATATCAAGAAATTTTCTTATAGGTGATATTGATCTTTTATCTTCCTTTTAAAAGAGAATATTTCTCTCCCATGTTCATGTTTTCTAAAAAAATCCAAAATTTTCTTTTATAAAGATAAATTATTTCCTAAATATATTTTTTTGTAATCATTTATTTTCTTTTAAGTAGTTTTAAAAAATGAAATTTCTTACTTTTTTCTGCATCAATGTATTTTTACTTTCATTTCAAACGGTTTTAAAGGAATGATTGTTTTTAAAATTTATGACATGAACATATTTTTTCACTATTATGACGTATAAATGATTTGATGATTCCTTTAAAATTTTATAATGTTATTTTAAAATAAAATGGTTTATTTAATATTTTTTAGGTTTTTTGATTTTAAAATTTTCTTTTTAAATGGAAAGGGTATTTTCCTCAAAAAAATTTCTTATAATATTTTTATTTTAATTTAATTTATCAATGTCAACAACACTTTATGTTACTTATACTAAATTGGGGTTATTTTCTATAGATTTCATCATCATTATTTCCCATGATGGATTATTAGTATTTTAAATAGATTTTCATGAAACTTGTTTCTTTTCCATGGGATAACAGTGTTATAAAAAGAATAATGAATATTTTGATGAGTTGTATGATCAAATGAAATAACTAAATACCTTATTAATTTTATAGTTTTTTGAAATTGTTTGTGATTATGGGGGTTTCTATAATAAACTAGGTACGGGTGGGTCCGTGATAACCCTCTAATGCATTTGGTATCGAAGTTAACCATATGGATATTCCAAATATGGGGCATAGTTTACCAACTAGGTTTATCCTAAGATATTATTGAATATATTGGGACGGTTATTACAATTGTAAAAATGAGGGTTAATTACTGTGTATCCATGAGGGCTACTCTATATGTAATTGTGATCTGAAAATATTACAAGATACCAAGATGTTTTCTTTATGATTACTCAGGTTTTTTATTGATTCATGTGATCAAAATTGATGTCACATAGATCATGATTACTAATTCTCATGGATAATTCCTTTATTGATGTTTTATGTCATGTCTTGTGTTTTGTGATCTAGGTTTTGATGGGTTTGAATTATATTATGTCATACTCATGAATTTGGTATATTTTATCATGCAGATTATGCATATCTTAATCGTACTAATGACGTAGAGTTATCAATGATTATGTTTTCCTTTACTGAGCATTCAAGAACACAATTTTAATGTTTCCTTTTTCCTAGGTTATGAAGAATTATGTTAAATTATTTATGTTGGAATAGTTTGAAAATGTTTTGGTAACCAAACCCATACCCAGAAATTTATTATTAAAAAAATGAAGGTTTTATGTATATGAATGAGGTGCAATGTGCTTGCACCAACAAGGTATTTAAAGATTACACATGATAAAACAATAATGAACAACAACAAAGTTTGTAAATGAATAGAAAAGATAAATTCTTATGCCATCATGTTGCACCCAATTGTATCCCCACTAAAGACCTATTGTTGAGAGATCAATATCTTAGGATGAAATAGATAGTATGGATTGATCCCCTGAAGCTAATTCCTACCAAAAAATATCCAAAACATTAGACAGAAATCCTAATAAAGACTACTAGAACAATTTTTGTTGCAGTTATTTTTTCCAAATAATCTTACAGGTGTGAAGCTATGTGGTCAACAATAAGATATGATCATGAAGCATTTTATATAAGGTGGTAGACTTGCACTGAAGAAAACATGATCCAAAAAAATCACCAGTAGAAACTTTTCACCACAATAATCTTTAAAAAGTAAAAGGCCGTATGTGTGAATGAAATTTTAACTTTTAACAACTTCTAGAAAATATCCATATCGATTTAGAACATGTAAACAGATGAACTAGAAATAAAAAGCATCCATTAGTGACTAGAAAATGGACTGGAACATAGAAGAAAAAAATAATCCAGTAACTTAATCATATTAAAGAAAAATGTACCATCTTTCTTAAAAAAAATCAAGAAACTTATTATCCCTTACTTAATCAAGTACAAGATATTGAAAGTCTATCATGTGATATATTTTCACAATTCTTTCCCAAAAAAACACCAAAAATCAACAAGTATAGAACACATCATCAAAATGGATTTATGCCAAAAGTATCAACTTTCCAAAAATCTAGCAACACCATCATAATGATCGTAGTAGGGCACCAAGTTTCACAATTTCAATTGAAATACATTGAAAATAAATTGATATAGAGAAAAAAACTAAGACCTCAAACATGAAGATCCAATAAGACATATAAACTTCACCATTACTGGAAAGTCACTATAATAAAAATAGAAGATACTAGATCAACAAGAGGGTAAACTGCCAACATAGGGAATTGTTACAAGAAATGTAGCATCGATCTGGATAAAGAAACATGAGATTATTGCCAAATAATGTCCCTGATATTAAAATTAGGGTTACGTTTTTATTCTTCCACCATCCTAATAAACAAAGGATTTTTGATTTGAAGATGAGATGACATAGTAATTTCACCATCTCTATACTTCTGATGTGTAATTTCATTTTTCCCTCCTATACAAGAGTTTAGTTCTTTGCCTAAATTCTCCATAATATGATATGAATCAATGTATGAAGGATTATCATATCATGTGTTTTCTTCTCCATCCTCCGATCAATTCTAGTGGATTCAATAATGTTCCCAGATACCACAGGCTATGAAGGAATATTAATTTGTTTTTATTTCTAGAGGCCTCAAGTGATCTAGTAATAATTTCACTCTCAAAATTTGAGTAGTATATTTGTTTTCATATTTTCCTAGAATTATTTGTATTGTATCTATATACATCCACTAGTGGACTTTTTATTTTCCAAGAACTCAACTTTAAATTGTCTTCCTCCATCTGACTAGATTGTTTATAAGTATCTTGTAATGATTCATTAGATTTAGATTGTACATTCATTTATTCCTCTTGCAATGGGTGATCTATTCTAGGGAGATAGGTCACATTCTTGTTAATGTTATCCTTGTCTTCACTTATAGCCTAATCATTATGGACAACATTTAAAAATCCAGAGAGATCAAGAGGAGTGGGATGAGAATTAAATAGTCTGGTTAGATTTTGATTATCATTCTTATCAAATTGATTTCCATAAACGATAGAAAATAATCCAATATTCACTCCTATTTCAACCAAAATAGAGCTAAAATGTGTAGGTGGACATGTAGAATAAAGTTTGTTTCAACACTCTTTTGTGTTGTGGCCTATTTTAAAGCACCTACTGCAATAGGATAGTATATATTCATGGAAAACCCCCTATAGAAAACTGGAATTATTGTTTTCAATATATATGAGTTATGGTAGAGGTTGAGATATGTCACTTTCCACACAAATTATAGAAATAGAAGGATGAACTATGTTTTTGGTAGCAGAATAAAGTTTCAAACGTTGTCCAATAAGGTAAGAAATTGAGAATAAAGAGTCTTTATTAAATAAATGTTGTAGAAAACTAGGAAAACCTAACCAAATGGGTTAATTTGAGTCTCAATAAAAAATTTGAAATTCATTCACCACTTAATGAATTTCATGGAACACCAACCAATGGACCATGAACCCCTCATCAAAAGCCGATAATAATCGCTTTCAGATGTGTAAGGAAAAATCACCTGAAAAGAATTGTTTTGCCCTACATGGAAATAGATAAAAAAAGAACTTACGATATTTTTTTGGAATATAAGAGGGGGTTTACGCAAAAATTACATATTAATAAGCACAAAATTCAGATCGGAGGAAATAAATTGCACCTAATCCTCTGAAAATGAGATAACTGACAAACCTTTATGATGATATATCCTCAATTTGATGCACATTAGAGCCTTTAAATCAATATTAGCGTGTGAGATTTGAGGAATTAATGTATAATATGAAAATATGGGTATAGTGGGAAGGATTTTCACTTAAATTCAAGGGTATGTTTTATGTAATAGTTTTTACTAATTCTATTTAAATCTAAACCTAAATAGTCCATGTGTATATAAGTGATATAATATTTCTTTCTGATGTTATAAGATACTGGTGGCTAAAATCATGTCATGTTAACTAATATCATATCTAGGAATGCAATGATTATGAATGGGTCCTTACAATATTATTGATAGTGTAAACCTATATGGGAGTTTTCCACAGTAGTGGCCTTTTGTAAAATATGCTTGAATTCAATCTCATAATACATTTTTAAATTCAATCTCATAAGATATTTTTTTGATGTCCCATAAGATAAATAACCATCATGGAATTCCCATAAAGGATAAATTGAAGGGTATCATGATCAAATATTTCTCACTGATCCATTTAAGATAATTTATCCTCTTTATAATATATGTTATTTAGGAAGTATGGATTTCAACCTAATAATAAATTATTGTTACCATAAATCCAAAACACGTGAAATGAATTATATGATAATTATAAAACCTTAAATTTTAGATGAAATTTAAATTCATTGAATCTCAAATCATTGGATATCGAGTGTTAAAAAATTGAATTTAAATAAATAAGATGATATTGAATCTAAAGTTGAGGCTATCAGCTCGATCTTATATATGGGATGTCTTATTGGAAATATATGATGATGGTTGAACCTGATGAATTGTAGTAATGTAATATATTCCTTAGATTTATAGAGTCTGAGAGAGATGATGTTAGGATTCTATGGGCCAATGAGAACAATGTTCGAAGGAAGGATCTGGTACTAAAACCAACTCAACCTTGAAAATTCAGGTTTAAGAGTCTCAATACATGGTCATTTTGTGAAAAGATTGATTTGAATTCATTGTGTCAATAAGAATACACAAGATGTAAAATCTTAGTAGGGGTAGACTAAACATGAGAATATTTCCTATTCAAGTTGAGAATCCAAGATCATTCCTAGCTATATTAAGAGTCAACAATTGTAGAATTGAGAACATTGGTTCTTGTTCTTGCTTGAAGAATCGATTTTTAAAGATCGGTTTACCCAACCTACTCAACGATATGTCTCCTCAAGATTGCAACTTTAAACAAACATTATCTTTTCTAATTGTGTATTTGAGATTCACATGTTGTAGTTTGATATTATGAGACTGGATAATAACTTTGGATTAAATGTTTAAATCAGCTGGTAGATGGTTGCTGAGAATTTTGAAATAGAAAAATAGTCATGAAAAACAAATCTACTCTATGTGATGTGATAAAACATTTTGTGACACAACTTTATTATAATGAAATGACCTGTTGAAAATAGGGGTTTCTGATGAAGATAATACTAAATTGGTGAAGTTTTAATTAAGGAATGACTACCTATACATTTTGAAATATGATAAGGTGATGGATTCCAAGTGAGTTGGGTTTACATATAAAAAGTTCATTCAAGATTTTTTTATTTCATGCATAAAGAAGTAATTTTTATTGTTAAAGAATGCCATAATAAGTTGACTGTGGATCTATATGGAACATAAGGTTGTAGGATTTAGACTTGTGAAGGATTGGTTCAATCAATTTTTGGATATTCCTAGGAAAGATTTTCAAAAGGCTCCAGCTAGACATAAAAATTTATATAAGCATGGATTATTATGGGTGACTGATCATGAAGTTAAGGCCATGTGTACGTAGAAGTGGTTGTCAAGTGATATTTATTTAAACTACAGTGCCTATGATATAATGAAATAGAATTAAATTCACTTTTACATGGCTATCTTAGAGTTGAATTAGGGTAATTAACATGTAAATTTAGTGGTGAGAAAAAAAATAGTTTTCCAATAGATAAGGGGGGTGAATATTATACATACATTAGATTATACACATTTTTTTGAGGACAATACTAGACCAGAGGTAGGTAAATCACTTGAAGAGCCGTCACTGAGAGCTATAAATGGATAAAATAATTGATTATAGTAGATATTATATTTTCATTTTCTCATTTATTATATTTCACTGAATCTATGTTGAATTTATAGAATATTTTTATTATTTCTATGATCATGCATAACTAAACTATTTTTGGAGGATTCGAGTAGAATTAATTGGATTCTTTTCAAATTTTCATGCATTAGTTTAATTCATGTATGTATATGTTATTACTGATTTTAATTTACTACTTCATTTAACCCTTTTATAATGATGTATAAATGGATGATGTTTGAGTTTAATCTTATTAGGTAGTTGAAAATAATTTTCCTCTTAACTTAAATTGATAAAATGGGTGAGTATCATTGGAAGTGAACAGTGTATATTTTTTATTCTAGTGTTTGCAATTTCTATTCTTCATCAACATAATTTTTTCCCACCTTCAATTACCTATGGGAGAATAGTTAGGAATCCTTTTTTTAAAATTCATTTGGAAAAGGTTAAGGTTCAATTTTCTCAAAGAAGAATCATTTTTCCTTGATATTATGATTTAAATAGAAACCATTAATAGAGAAAAATGTGTAAGATTTTCTACTAAATGATATTTATTTGTTTCAAAACACTTGTTATGAAGTTTATTTCACTACCATGGTCAATTTTTTGGCATTAGAAGTGATCCTTTCATCAATTCAGACTATCCAATCTCACATAACACCATCCTTATTCTCTAGTGTTTACCTCTTTGTTCTATTTATCCTAACTTTTAATTTCACAATACCACTATCACTTAATGTATTTTTCAATTTTCTGTATTAGTTTTATTATTTTCTATTATTTGATAGAATAAACATAACCTTCCCTTGAATCGGATCCTTATATAACATAGTACTTATAGTTAGTAGGTATTATAAATAAATAAATTTAGAATACTAGCCAACTACCTAGATTGAAAATAAATATTGGTTCCATTCCTAGGGAACTAACTTGTAGAAAAAAAAACAACATAATAGGACATCTATTCAATAAATTCCATTTATAAAAAACTAAATAACTAACCATCTGAAAATATTATTTCTTTATATCTATAATGTAGATATATTGAGTTGTTGCACCTTTTTTTATGTGCATAAGGGAATCATTCAATGTTCAAATTAACTATTTAATAAAAAACTAAAAATACCCTACTCTATCCTTGAAAATAAAAATAAAAATAAAATTGAATACCTTAAAATTCATAGATCCAAAAATATAAATAAAAATAGAAATATTATTACACCTTAACTTAGGGACAATAATTTTGAGAGTCCTGGGCTTATGGATTTCCAACATCTATCAGTTTTTAGTTATCATTAACGCATCTAGTTATCACCTAAGTCACATAATTATGAAATGAAAAAATATTAAATTTCCATGTTACCTTATATTAATGGTCATCCCAATGTGGATTCCCTAGTTTTTATTAGACATTTTTAAGTGTGATTTAATAGTTATCCCACCATGGTTTGAGTGATGAAGATCTTAGGTTGAGGTTTTTCCATTATATCTAAAATATATGACTAAAAGATAGTTCTATAATTTAGATGAGAAACTATTTGAAATTGAGGAAAAAAATAAATTATTTTTCCATGAAGTTTTACCCAAGGAATATTTCCACCAATGTGAGACATAAAATCACCAGTCTTTGCTTATATAAGAATGAGATATTTCAAAAGATATGGGACTGGTTTAGATAAATTATTAGGAAATTTCCTAATCACTAACTTGTTACTCATTTGTTAATGGATAATTTATACAATAGTCTCACACATTATCATCAAAATAATATTGATCAGTCATGTGGTGGTGATTTTTTGGATAGAACGGATAAGGAATAAAAATAAATACTTAATAGACATGATCAACAATCCTGATAAAAAATTTACAGTAAAAGAACCAAATATTTGAGTGTTTCTAGAGCCTTAACAGATATAATTAATTTTTATTTCTAGGAAATTATCCTTGGTAGTATTGTATTAATTATTGAATATTTATCCACAATAGGAACTATTTTTATAATTTTGATTTTCCTTTTCATTATGATGAGAATTCATAATTTATGGACTTTAGGTTCATAAATCTAGTTAATAATGATCCATTTTCATATTGATTTATCCTCGGTTATAAGAAAAATCATAATTTTTCATTAAAAAAACAAGGAGTGATTAAACAAAATGTTTCCCTAGAATAATCACAATAGTCATAACTTAATTTTCAAATCCAATATTGATGAATATTAAAATTCTCAAGAAGTGAAAAGGGGTTTGCTGTATCATATTTTAAGGATTTTTTATTCAAAAAAGGCTCAATTTTATTTTGATAAAGTTGATTCAAACTCTTGGATCTGTAATCATTAGTTGAAAATAATCTAGCAGGATAAAGACCATGGTGGGAGAGATAATAGAAAGCTACCTGGCACAACTGAATGTAATCTAGGAGAAAGTGACATTGATTTACATCTAGATTGGGCCTCAAATAATAAAATATTTGGTTTTATCCTATAAAATATGATATTAAAGATTTAATTGAAACTAAAAATAAAAAACATGAAAAACTCAAATATGGAAATCAATACAACAAGGTCCAGAATAGACATAATGATAATTTTTCACTCTAAAAAGAAAAATAACCACAGAAAATGTGGTAGTAAATAATAAAGGAGGCTAAAAATAAAGTATTTTTTAAGGTTATGTATAAAACGTAACCTATTCTATAATAGTATTCCCTTATTATAAACTTTTTACAAAGATTAAAGAAAAATAATAATGAACCTTACCTATTGAAATAACTATAAATGTTTAAGACTTTAAACTTGACTAGTACCTTTTCTAAATCCTTATACAAAATCCCAGAATATTTCAATTTTTTCCAAAGAATATTGTAATTTAAAAGTGATTGGGAAGAGATATCCACTACCAGCTGAACTATGAAGTGTAATGCATTTTTGTTAAAGAAGTTACATTCAAAATGGAAACACCCTAGAATCTATGAAATATATTGTATAATAATAAATGAATTTAGGAGATAAATTTCTTGTGTAACTTAGGTTCCAGTATAAACATGCTATTTTTTACATTGTTTAATAAAATGGAGCTCGAGGAGATGAAATCAGTCATTGTTTCTCTAAAGATGGAGGATAGTTCAATTACTCATCCAATTATAATGGTATATAACATACTATCAAATGTAAGAAATATTATTTTTTCCAATAATTTTCCAATTTTATAAATGGTGTGTGATAAGAAGGCATTTATAATTCTATGAAGACTATTCATTGTTACTGGTGGTGTTCCCATTGATGTTATAAATGGTAAACTAAACCTTCAATCTGATGATGATGAAGTGGGATTCATGTTTTTAACAATTATTCTCCTTAGGTGAGCTATAAATTGATAAATTTGATTAAAAATGTCTTTATATATGATTATATAAAAGATACTAAAAATAATTTTGAGGAATTTATTCAAAATTCAATTATTGGCCATTTTAACAAAATATTATTGATTTTGAATCCATCAGCGATCTTGAAAGGATAGGGATACTTGAGAGAGAAAACACTGGAAAATAATTTATAATAAAGAATACACAGTTAAGCATGAAAAAAAACTATTTAGAAATTTTCACTCTGGCTTTTGGATAACACTCACAACTATTTGTTTATGAGAAACCCCATTCTCTAAATTCTAATTTGGAGTCTAATTCATTAATCGCTTTTACTAAGTTCTATGGTTTTGAATGTTATTGTTTCACACATAAACTTGAGTGTTTCAAATTCACTAATACTTGGGAATGTTATGGGTCAAGTCCTTCACAAAAATAATATTGTATATATTAAGATCATGTATTATTTCACTAAAAAAATTATATATAGTAATTGAATCTATGTCAAATGATTTAATATATATATATATATATATAATTAATTTCACTTCATTTGACTAATTAATAGAATCTTAAAATTATATTTTTTTAGAAATTGATATCTTTAGGTGGGGTCTCTTTGAAATATCATTTTCAATCTCTATTTTATGAAAAATGTTAGTGGTTATGATCACCTTCCAATAGGTTTTACACCTAATTATGGGTCATTTAAATCCCTATATATGTGAAAAAACATTAAAACTTTTCTTTTCATCTTGCAGCCTTTTCAAGGGTGTTATATTCAATTTTTTGTCTTTTTTTTTTGAAAAAAAAATTGGTATTGTAATAGAAATTTATAAACACATTAGTTATTTTTTTAATTCAGTTCACAAATCCTTCTCTAGGTATTAGTTTTTATAAAGTATTGAAAGAAAAAAAGAAAATATACTGAAAAAACAATAAACATCCATTCATCAGTATAATATTCTCTCTAAATGATCATGGATAGAATTTTAGGACACAAGTATAGATAGGGGTATTAAACCAAGTATTGTATGGAAGAAAAACCATGAATTTTCACATGTTAGTTTGTTTGTTTATAAATTTTCAATAAAGTCTCCCTCCTTCTCTTATTTTTAGGACCATTATTTTTCCAACCAACCCATTATCCATTCTATATTGAATCATTTGTTTCTAGAATTTATATATTATACTATTCCCAGTTATTGGTTTCACATTTTTATTTTTAGTTTTTAAATTTCATGGTTGACTAATTTATTTCATTTAGGTTCTTGACAGGGAAAAACTAAGTGGAGAAACACATATCACAAAGAGAGAATTTTTTTAGCTTTTTGCATAAAGGAAAAATGAAATAATTGTGAGTTGGAAATTTCAGGTGGGGTAAGTGCATATCACATATCCTTTTAAAAGAATAAATATAATTATTTTCATGGATTGGATATACCTATAAGCTTGAGACACTTAAAGCAGAATTATTTTACTCAGACTCAAGTTATATTATTTTTGAACACCAATTTTCTAGAATCTTATGTTAATTTATTTCTACCAATATAAGCTATAATATTATTAACAGGTGTTCAATTTCAAAAATAAAATATTTTTTTAGATAACCTTCAATGAATAAATCTTCGATATCAGTGGAGTTTCTTGTTAAATTTTTCAAATTTATCTGTTATTTTTTCTACTTATATTTTTATGTAACTTTATATTGAATTTTATATTAAAAATTTTTCTTACATGCTATAATTATTAAGTATAATTATAATGGTTGTTGTGCCTTTTTTTTGTATTTATTTTTTATTGCTTTTTGTGTTCTTCTAAACAATACTTTTGAATTTTAAGCTTTAATTTTATTGTTTAGTGGATTAAATTTTTTCAATTTTAAAGGCTATTATGACACTTTGATTAAGTTAATTTCTATTAACTTTTGTATTTTTTTGAGTACATAATTTATATGGTCACTTCAAACATCTTGATTTTGGTAAAATTTATGGATTATGTCATAAAATTAACATTTTCATCAAAAAATATAATCCAATTAAACTCATAATATATGCATATCAATAGGAAATTAATTGAATATCATGATAATGATAAAACATTTCATTGATTATTTTTTATTCTCTTACCAATGGATGGGATAATTATTCATCCATTTATTTATTTTTACCACTCTATTATTCGGTTTTATCAATTTAATCTCTATTATATTATTTTTTCTTATTCACCCTGAGGTAAATAGAATTTTTAAAAGTTTTATTTTCAATAAATTAAATCATGTTTAATTCTTTTCCAAAAATTTAATGTCAATTAGTTTTCGAAAAAAGGAAACCAACATGGAATAAAAACAATTTTATTCAAAGATTGATACCAAATTTCCTTCATGAGATGGTCCATGGATATAAATATTTTCAAAAATAAATTCTGTATGGAAATTCAGGTTCCTGGGATTGAGTTATATTCCAATTCCTTAAATCTGAGTAATTAAATAATTGAGTATAATAAATATTTATGTGTCGGGTAATTTGATGTGACTATAATTAATACATGTTTATCACACCACATTGATGATATTTTGATGATTTATACATTTAATTTAGATTTTTTGTATAAATACTAGATGATAGACAACTTTGTGCTCAAAATTTATTTGCTTCACGATTTTTATGATAATTTTAACCTTTTATATGTAACTGGTTGATTGAACTTTAATTTAATTTCTATATATTTTAAGAAATATTTTTTGGGGGTTGTTGGTTGATTTTCAATAAAAAAAAATTAGTTTTTAAAAGTGTTTCAGGTGTTAGATTTAATTTATTTATCTTGAATTACTTTAGTTTTTTAATATTTAATTTTCAAACACCTTTGTTGAGTTTTTAATAAAAATCAGTTTTGATTTATTTTATTTTTTTTTCTAGAATTTTTTTATTGCATCAAAATCTAACTACTTTTTATATTTTTCATAAAGTTTTTCTTGTATGAATATTAAGTCCTCATGTGGTAATTTTTATAAGGATAACCCTATTATATTCGAGATGGAACAAGACAATAGGGGAATTTTTAGAAGCTATGGCATTCCATAAAATGTTCTTCAAATCCTTATCATAAGATATTATTTTGATGTCCCATAAACGAAATTCTCCTAAGTGATTTCCCACATAGGATAATTTTTTGGGTGTGGGTGTAAGTTATTTATCCCTCATCTACATAAGATAATTTATCCACTTTTGAAGACCTATTACTCAGTTTAGATGAATTTCAAGGTTATAAAGAATACATACTTCCAAAAATCAAAAATTCTTTCAAGGGATCATAGAAGAATCAACCAATAATGAAGTTGAGCTAAAAGCTAAATATAATAGAGCTCTTATAATGGGTTCCAGGGTGTATAAACATGAAATTAAATGAATGAAAAAGGTACCATAACTTATTTTGTGGATATAAGTTCAATCTTTTACATGATTTTTATGTTAAAAAAATGATTATTTAACATGATGAATTGAACTGATGAGTTATTTTTAATTGATTTAAAGAGATACTAAGACCCAATATAAGGATCATATACACTGACAAGAACAAATTTTTATTGAGGGATCTAGGTTTGAAACCAATTTAACCATGATTTTGGGGTTTTGAGAGTTTATTTCCATGGTAACCCAACTACAAATTTATTTTAATATGAAAAATCAATAAAACCCATGATTCAATGAGATCCACAAGAGTAGGCCAAACATGAGAAGATAACCCAGTCCCATTAAAAAGCTGGGACTCTTCCCAGCTGGATTAATGATTGATTAATATATAATTGAGATATATAGTTATTATTTTTATTTTTAGGATTCATTTTTAAAGACGATAATATACAACCAGCCCAATTATATTCCTCGTCCACATTCTAACTTTAAAATAGACACATATTTGAAAACTATTTGTGTGAGATTCATGAACTAATGTAGTGGATGGAGAGAATAAATATGAACTTCAAGGTAAATGATATCATAATATATTAGATGGATGTAGAGAACATTAAAAGAGTTATTTACTTTAAAACTACAACACAAGTGTATGTTAATTGATGAATCCTAGTGTTAAACTAGTTTTCAGAATTGAGACCTCCTATTGAAAATATCTGTTTATAAATAAGAAGACCCTAAAGTGGTGAATGATGAATTTAGGAAGAACTACCTATGCCTTAAAAAATATTATAAGATTATGTATACCATGGGACTTGGGTTTAAAGATAAAAAAATTATTTGGGATCTATGTATATCAAGAATAAATAAGTAATTTTAAATGTGGAAAAATGAATTGAGATGCTAACTGTGGATAACTATAGCACTCGAGGTTATGGGATATGGAATTGCGAATGAATGGTTGGTTAATGTTCATCATATATGGGATAAATATCATTATGAGGTCCTATTTTGACTTAAAATATTAATAAGTAAAGATTATTTAGAGTGAAATATTTTGAAATTAATTTTCTTTTTAAGTGGAAGTGGTTATTAAGAGAGATTTACTAAATCTAGGGCATTGGTGACTGAATGATGTAAATTAATTACACTTCAAGTTGGATTTCATAGAGTGATAATGGTGGATTTGTTGAGATATTTTATAGGTATGATAAAAAAATGTTTCATAAGACATGTGGGGGTGAAGATTAAACATTCATTGGATTATACACATTTTTTCATAGATGAGACTAGACCAGAGGTGAGGGAATCACTAGAAGTAGTAGTATGGGGAGATCGAGTCAAATAAAGAATGTGATATCAATAAAAATATCTCTTTCTCTTCTCATTTATTCTGTTTTACTTAATATGTGGTGGATTTATTGATTTTTTTTGTCTTCAAGATTATGCGTTCCTGAATTGTTTAAAGTTGAATGGAATAAAATGAATTGAATTATTTTTAGATATTCATGATTAATTTTAATTCATGTTAGACTGTGTTCTTACTTATTTTAATTGAAAACTCCATTTCCTTTTTCTCTCTAAATTTATTGAAACTCATTAATTATGAGGCATGAGTATAGATCCTTTCATTAATTCATACTATCTAGTTTCCCCTAACTCTATCCCAATCTACTCTTGTTTCCATTTTCTTCTACTTACCACCACCATTAACTCCATGATACCACTATAACACTTTCATTTTTAGTAGTTTTTTCTTTATTGGATAGCATATCCATATATTCCCCATGGGTTTGATCCCTACTTGCCATAGTACAAGTAGTCAGAAGGTGTTATAGAAAAATAAAATTGATAGGATATTAAATGAACAAGATTGCAGCACCCATTATGAGATAAATTATGAGGTTATATATTTTTGGATTGGATCTCTAAATGAGATCCAATTATTTTATGTTAATCAAGGAAAAATGAATCATTTATATTATCATTTTAGTGATTATACAATAAACATAAAAAATTTACATTTCACTTACCAAAAATGATTCCTTCTATTTACATTTAATAAATTCTTTACTTGTATATTTATCTTGAAAATGATATATATCATAGTAATTTTTATTTTTTATTACACAAAAAATGAAATAAAAAGTTACTTTTGACTTAAAATACCTATATATCCTATTAATAAAATATAAAAATTTATTCTGATATTATTTAGTGTAATGGATATTATATTTCATCTGATTAGAAGGAAAAAAGAACATATATAACCAAAAACATTTTAAAATTACTAAAAAATAATAAATGATCTTACAAATAATTTCTCTCATAGTTTAACTAGTTTTTCCTTATCAACACTTCTCGGATAAGAAATAAAAATGCTTTATTTCTCTTCAGTATAAATTTCCAAAAAAACACATAAATACTTTAAAATTTAGAAATCGGGGATTACAATTATTAGCAAACTCAATAGAAATCCACTAGTCCTAAATATGAGCAAGTGATAATATAGGTAAACACATGCTGCTAAATTAACTAACCTTTAATGTCTTCTTTTCCCCTATGGATGTAGAAGTTTTTGGTGTAGAATGATGAGGATAATCCTCAACAAAATTATGGCCTTCCATAGAAGATCAAGGAGAATTAGTTGTTTAATATATATTGATACTAAAAATAAAATTAACTAATAATTTTTAGATGATTATAAAAATTCATCCATTGCATATAAAATTTTCAATTAAATGAAAAATTGTCCAAACATTTAAACTAAATTGAGCATAGTTTTATTCATATTCATTATTGTGGTTAACTAAAATGATAAAAATTGTTTAAAATACTTATGAGACAGTAAATTATTCAAATATAATAAAATAACATAGTTAAAATATTATAAAAAATTTACTATTATACATAAATTTAAATAAAAACTAGAAAATGATATGAACAAAATAAAAAAACAAAAAAAATTTATCATATTTGGTAGTTTAGTTAAAAAAATGATAAAAACAATAATGGAAACATTTATGAAACATGAAAGATATAGATATATGAAAATTAATCATAAGAAAAATCTATTCAAATCCAATAGTAACATATTTAATTTAATAATAGGAAAATGATACCAAAAAACTAAACTTAACAATAAACTTATCATATTTTATACAATATATGACTTTATTAAAAGAATTACAAATAATATATCTAAAATTTTTTAATATTTGAAAATTGAAACAAGAAATAAATATATGATAAATGTAATATGATAATATTACTAATGGATTGTTTCCCTATATTTCTTTCTTGTGATGTTTCATTATATAGAAAACTAATCCTACAATGTGGTTGAGAATATATTCTAATAATATTTCTATACAATTATGGATATCACATAATTTATTATGGTTGTCATGTATTTAATTACAAAAATTACAATTTTTTTCCTCTAAAAATGGCCACTATGAAAATGAGATATCAAGAATAAATAAAGAAATTATGTGATTATATGAATAAGGGTTATTTGTCTTTTCTAATACATTTATATTTATTAGTGACTTTAAAAATTCCAAATGTTAATTGAGGTTATTACTAAAACCTCATTTATAGTTGAACATATAAACCTGAAATTTAATATTATCAATCTCCCATATTTTCTAAATAACTCTATAATATATAATTAATGAGGATATTATGTTTTTTATTTTTACATTAGAAAAATGTTTTGCTTCATCAAACGCCAATACACTACAATTATAAACTACACTTCTATTTTCCTGAACATTGGTATAAATTTTATAGTTATTAATGTTATACCTAAACCATTTTATCACTTTAAAAATGGTTCACCACTAACCAACTCAATTTTTTTGATTCATCTAATCTACCATGAACATTCACTTAAAACTATGAAAAAAAATTATCATTCAATACACTCATATCATTCTTCTTTAGATAACATTTATTTTACACATTTGTATGAGATGTTATATATGTTTCAGCATAAAATTTGTTATTCACAATTTATTAATATGTCTTCTTTATTTTTTTCACTTGTCAATTATTTTTTTCAACAAATGTATCATTTTTTCCCTAAAATTTCCCATTCATTTTGATATATAAGTAAACCCACATGCTCCATTTAAAACAAGAATCCTATAAAAAACTCTTCCACTTAATCATAAATATACCTTGAAATAATGGAGGCTGCTAATTCATTTGGATTATTAATATAAACCGAAAAAATAATCAAATAAATTTTAAAATAGTACATCTTGAACAGATATGTATTACCACGGCGCTTTTTTATTACACTAAATAAACCACTAAATACAACATTATATCAAAAATAGATGGTGGAATGTAAATTTAAATTATAATATTTATATAAAATATATTTTTCTCCAAATATTTTAATGAATTTAAATCCAAAACATTATTATAAATCGAATTGAAAAAATAAAACACCTTCCTGATAGTCATTCAAACATGGATGTGTAATAATCCAAATAATAGAACTCGTTGGATTTATTGCATCATAATATGAAAATCAAAAGATTTAAATCATATTAACTTCAAATATTTTTTTGACATAAAACATTATACATTTAAATAATAATCTTGAGTCACTTTGATATAATGGTGTCAGTGAAAAAAACTACTTTTATCCATCTTTGCTAATTTTTTAGAAAAGGAAAATAAGTTTTTTTTTATTTTCGATTCAGAGCTAACTCTAAACATATTCTCATTGATATTAAATATAATATTTCATTCAAACCATACTTCATCATGCCTTTAATGTATAAAAATGTTACAATTAAACGATCATGGACATTCTTCATAATATGTATCACATAAAGGTTATTTTTATCACATTATATATCTAATTTATTAGATTAAAAATATTGATCATTTCTTCTATAAATTTCTATAATAATTGGATCGTTGTGTCTTTCTAAATATAACATCAATTTTTTCCTCCCATAAGTTCTTAAAATAATCAATTAATTATGATAAATAAATATTAATATCATTTACAAACTATTTTCATTTATAAATCATTAAATAGAACGTGATATATTTCCACTTTATAAAAAATTGTCAATATTACATAATTTTAAATCATATTTTCTTTCATATGAATTCCATATTATCCATTTTTAATAATTCGATTAGGAAAATAAAATTTTTATAATTGGAATTATTGGAAGATGCCAAATTATATTTTTATGATGCATGGTACTTCTCATAATATATTAATAAAATTTTGATTTTTTAACTTATACCATGATGTCACACATTTAGAAAGCTTTAAAAGACCTTTTTATATCTTCTAATATAACACACACCCATTGGTTCTATAATCTTCCTTCTTATACCCCAATCTTATTGGTAAGAATATTTTTCTGCTTGATAATTTGATATAATGGTTTTTCAGCATCACTATATATGTTCTCAATATACGGTGTTTTCCAAATTATCACTACTTCAGTATCATGATCCCTTTCTTCAATTTGATTAGAACATTCATTTTTGAAATTATTCATCCTCATTATATATTGAGTTATTCCTAATTTCACCATGTCATGTCCAAGGACTATATCTTTGATAAACCATTTCAAATTAAATAATCTTTTATTTTGATACCTTATATCTTTGTCATATTTAAATATTTCAGGAATAGAGAGAAAAAAAATTAATATATTTTTTTGGACGATTCTATAAAAGAATAAATATATTCCCAATAATCATCACATGTTCATCAAAAAATAATACAATAATAATTCATTATCACCTATAAAAATTTAATTATTGAAAATAATTTTCTATATTTCAAAATATAAATTCTAAAGTACTATTAGGAATAACAATACAAAATGTGGTGTTTTTTATAAAATAAAAATAAATATAAAAAAAGTATAAAAATATAGTAAAAATAAGGAATATATTATGTTTATTTAGTGATACATATTTATTATTATAAAACGTTAAGGAATACATGGTAATAATTAATAAAAATATTATTTATAAATGATCATAAATAAATAAAAAATTTAAATTTCAAAAAAAAATAATAAAATGTTGTGAAACTATATTTGTGACATTAAAATTGTTATTTTGTATGAAATACGTATCAGGAAATAATAAAAAATCAATCTTTTAATAATACATAAAACCCAATTTTTATTGTAAATATATTTTGTATTATAAAACACATGTTGTACACAAATTATAATATGTATACACCAAATAGAACATAGGTTATTTATAAATATAGATTGTATAATATAGATTATAAAAATATTATACATATTTTATAAATATATTATGAAATATATCATCACTCCTAAAATAAAATCGTTTATAAAATAGTAATGTGAGACACAAAGATTCCAAATAATAAAACATACACAGGTTACATTATATAACCTAAAAACATGATATAAAAGTAGATAAAATTTAATGATTTGGTAAGTTAAATAATCGAGAAATTTTCTAAAAAAGTAAAAGTTATAAAAAATGAAAAATGAAATCAAAATAAAAATGCACATCTTAATACATATATTACACATTAAAACACATTAATTCACAATTTTACAAAAAATAATTGTCATTTTTTACTTGATAATAGATTTATTATGATAAAAATATATGACAATACTATATCATATTGTAATGCACAAATAAAAAATTAAAAAATAGTATATAGTAATTTAAAATAATATTATTAAAGATATAAAACACATATTCTAGGTTATCTACACATTAATACACACAAAATAAATATTAAAAAATAAATTAAATTGTTTGAGATAAAAAGTATAAAAGTTAAAAAAGATTGAATATGTTGGAGAGAAAGAAAATGAGAGGGTTAATTGCGGTTAGTGGTCAATTAATGTCACTAAGGGTGGAAGTGGGAGGGTCAAAACACAGTAAAGAATATCAAAGGAAGGAGGAGATGGCATAATATGGTAGTAAAATGAGATGAAAAATATTGGAGTTTGGAAAATTTTACAACTAATTCTTAGATTCTGGTTTGTGAGAAAAAACATATTGGTGTCCTGTGACTAAAATAAAAAAATGATGGGGCCTTACTTATTAGTATGAAAAGGATGATCACTAAATACCAGTAGGAAATATCCATCCACTAAAATTTCTGATTTGGTAATGGGATGAAATTATGATGGATTTTATTACTAACGTTCCAAGAACAACAAGTGGTTGACACACTATATGGGTGATTATTGATCTCCTGGAAAAGATGATTCATTTCTGACTGACCAAATTATATACATTAATGAAGAAGATTAGAAATCTATATGTCAGGTTGATTATTAAACTTCATGTTATACCAACAATTATTATCTCAGGAAGGGATAAAAAAAGTTTTTCTTGGTTCTAGCACATACTACAATGGGTGTTAGTTTCATTGTTAATATCAAGGAAAACTTTTCCACAAATATATTAATGGTTAATTTGGGAGGAATATTCCTATTATAGAAGTTATTATACAATCATAAATTCTTAATTTTGGTATATAATGATATAATAACCACACTCTAGTTGAGTATTACTACAAAATATCTATCATACTTTTAATCAGGTGTCTTCCTTTCAAGTTCTATAGGGAATATCATGTCTCTCTCAATTGTATTGGATTAAGGTAGGTGAATCCTATATGATTAGGATTAGGATCACCCAAATAAGAATCAATCAATTGAATATGATAAAAAATAGTTTGGTAAGCATTAAAAGTAACAAAAAATTATTTTAGGATCAGTGAAGTTAGAATTTAAAATTCAAGGATATGGATCACATATTCATTTTGGTTTCTCAAAGGGTGGGTCACCAATGGATCAAAAAGTAGGGAAACGTAACTACAAGATATATTAGACCTTTCAATATATTTTTCTGACTCAAAGAGTTGGATTATCATTAGGATTTAACTCTAAAATTCAATTCCATGCATAAAAAAATTCCATATTTCCCAGTTGAGGAAGTACATTCCCATCCCTTTGTGTTTGATTTGAAATGAAAACATCAGATTAAGGTTAATAAATATTATATAAATAATCCCATATTCATTATCAACCATATTTAACATTAATAATAATCAAAACTAATTCCTCTAGTTTATTTAAAGGGGTATCATGGGTTTCTCTAAGGTAAAACTTAGTATTA
Organism: Viscum album; assembly: GCA_963277665.1. Lineage (NCBI taxonomy): Eukaryota > Viridiplantae > Streptophyta > Magnoliopsida > Santalales > Viscaceae > Viscum > Viscum album. The sequence goes on from OY728128.1 coordinate 662,346,002, forward strand.
AGAAGTTTAGACGAAGATAAAATGGAAAATTTTGTTCACTCAAGAAGTTGGTTTAATCTTATTAGGGATAATAATACTGAAGGGGGATATTCTAAATACACCAACCTTTAATACTAGTAATTATCTTTACTTTAACACATTAAAATTAATTTTCTATATGTTTTTTATAAGTGGTGTAATACATTTTCTCTTTCATATTTAATAAACCTTCTAAAAATAACTTGGTAGTTTTCCCCCTTAACCTGCTCATACCCATAGGGAGTAAACCTATAAATATTATAGGGTCAAGAGAACCAAACTAAATAGTATAGGCTCAAGATAACCAAAATAAATATTTCTTCTTCAAATCCTTGGAAAAGTAAAAAAAATAAGGATGACCTCGTATTCTCTGTAAGGTTTGTCTATAGGGAAATATATCATGAATAAAGAAGTCATAATAAATATGGCACGGTAAATTACAGAACATAAACTCCATTTAATCAATAACTTTATTATCCTAATTAGATAAGGCATAATGAATATGGATATATAGATAACTGAACACACATTCCATTTAATCAATAACTAGAGGAAAAAATTAATTCATGGATAATATCAATGAAATAATCTCATGGATAATAATAACTAAACTCTCAATGAAAGAAATGTTTCAGATTTTATGTCAAGATCTCAGACATTATGATATCTATAACATCAAGACCTTGCACCAAGATAGTTTAAAACTATAGGAAAACCACATTAAATTTGGACAACCAATTTTTCTCATGAGACCTCTTGATGCATGAGAGGATATATATTTTCAAAACCCACCCAACACTATATGTCTAATGAATTCATAATATATCAAATGATAACTTTAATTCAAGAATAATATTCATTACGAACAATAATCTATATTGATTAAAGGGTACATATTTATCAATATTCTCTCAATTGATAAAAAAAATCAAAGTAAACACCGTATGTAAAATGGTACATGGTTTAAGAAATAATCATATCCACGATATAAATAATATTTATATTTAATATAAACTTTAATTTCTAATGATCTAAATAAATTGAATTTTTCAAGTAAAAGTTATTGACCACAAAAATTAATCAAGAATGTAAATATAAATACATTCTCTAGTGAAACTGGTCACAAACCATACATATAAAAAATAAGTATGGTGTCATTAAAATATAACCCAATTGGGTAAAGGTAAAATAAATGGTTTTTTCTAGTTGATAAATATAAATACCATAAAATATCATTAAAAATATTCTTGATGAAAATACCTCTTTCACTTTGAAAAACACTTTTAAAAACAAGATATCTCTAGAATATTAGGAAAAATAATTTTTTTTTAATTGAACTCTATAAACCTTTAAATGGTCTTCAAATAAATGAGTAGTCATTATAGTAGGAATATTTTTTTCATTCCAAGTATGTTAAAACAAATATTCCTATCACATTTTTTGTAAAAAGTCAAACGGTACCTTTTTTAGAAAAAGATACGATTAAATTTTAAAAAATATTGTAAAAAGTAAAAAATTAGTTAAAATTACATTAAAAATACTAGTATAATATTAAAACCATTCTTGAAAACCTTTTAGGAAAACATGGATACAGAATAAAAATCATTTTCAACCAAAAAGAGAAATAAAGATTAATTTTCTTAAAAACATTCTCAATAATTTTTAGTACTAAAGAGTGGGAAATTGATATATTGATAGAAAAAATCATTAATAACTACAGTGTAATAGAATTAAATTGTATTATTATAAAATAATCAAATAATTTCATTCAATTTAAATTCATTAGTAAACAATCCTGATTAAAATGAGATTGAAGAATAAATCCTTACCGCTTTTATAAGTTTTGGGTTATAACCCCCATGAAATAAATAATATAAAATGAAAAATTAAATAATGTGAATATTAATATATTATTGATATAACATAATAAAGGGGGATTATATACACCACATATAAATAAATAGGTGCATAATTCCTAATATATCTCCACAAAGAGGATTTGGAGATGAAATCTCTTACAAAGATCAGGTCATTGAAGTTAGATGAAATCAATGGATTTTATTTACGTATCTAATATAAATACATATGAAACAAATTTAAAAAAACATAATATAATCAAAATTCCTTAAATAAATAATCAATGAATATTAAAGACAATGAAGAAGTAATATATCCCAATGAAAAGAAATTGAGTAATGAAATTCCTTACCACATAGTAACTCTCAAGTAAAATTCCCTAGAATAAAATATTACAAATTGAAACACAAAATACCTTGAAATATGAATAATTAGTTATGTTAAATATAAAATGTATATTATATTAACTATATAAAATAATATAGGTGCATAACATTAAGATATGACTCAATGAAGGGAAATTAATACAAAATGCATTACCTCATGCTTCCATTTAGTTGAATTGAATTTAACCTCATGTATAATGGTTTAAATCATGTTATTAATTTATACCAGAAGAATATTCATATTTATAATAACATAAATTATTTTATTATAACTTATTATCCCCTGTTTCTTTGTAATTTTTCCTTATGACCATTTTTATGGGTGATAACTAATTCATTTTCCCATGCATGTTTTGTCGCAAAAGATCATGTTATTGTAAATAGGATATAAATAAATCATTTTTAGAAGTATATAAATTTTATAAATAACATATTTATTAATTGGATATATTTTTAAAAACACTTTGTAATGTTGGACATGGAAAATTAATCGCATCACTTTGTGGAGACTTTAGGTTGTACATACGCAAAAGCAATGATATCATTTCATTAAAGGGTGAAAGGGTAAGGATTTGGATGATATATTGATTTTAAAAAATTTATATCATGTCTTATTTATGATATATATTCATTATTTCCATCATTATGACTATCCAAATGAGATGGTGACAGAAAAAAATACATCAGTTCGCAAGGTAGTAAATCACCATTCAAACGAGCGATGACATTGTTTGTTATTTATTTGAGAGGTTGATATATAAATATTATTCAATAAAAATAATAACATCTATGAATCCTTAATATATTTTTTTATTATAATTTATTTTTTAAGTCATATTTGAATGTGAAAATAGTAGAAATAAATAGATGGTACTTTGTAAAGATAATTACTTTAGCTTCGAAGAACCTCCTTTGGATCTCTTATTAGGAACCCTTGTGCTGGTATTTTGGGAAGACCATAAGCTCTATAATGATCCTAAGGATTATTTGTATTCATTATTTTGGGTTTTTTATCCAAATGGATTCAAATGTTTTAATAAATGAAGGTAGGGAGTTCCCTATTAAAATTGAGGAGTTGAGTTTTTGTAAATACCTGAAACTATTCAATAATGGGAAGACAATATCGCCCCAAGTGCCACAAAAAATAAAAAATAAAGTAGTAGAGGGAAGTTATGGTTGATCTACACCACCAACATAGAAAAAAATAATCTTTTTTTAAACTTTTTATTTTTTTCCTATTTGTTTACTTACTTTTACCTTTTTATTTTACACTATGGTAATTAGTTTTTTTAACCTAGGATATTTCTTATTTCATAATAAAATAAAATGATAATTATAAGATAATTTGGACTCAATTAATATAAATATGCAATAAAATTTATTTAGTAAAAATCCAATATGTTTGGAAAATTAATTTTATTAAAAGTGTATGTAACGTGCAAATCTTTGTTTTAAACTAAATCTTAGTAAATAAATTTTATTGTTATAATTAATTATTATCACAAAAATAAGATTTAATTATTATATAATATTAATTAGTTGGATTTAAAATATATAATAATTTTTTTAAAATTAAATGAATATAATTTTAGATTTTAATTTAAAAAATAAACCAGATAATCCTTTTCAAAAATTATTTTTCAAGAGATGCATTTTTCAAGCATTAGTTGGCCTTATATTAACTATATGACTTGTAATAATAATTATTTATATTTAAATTTATATAGTTAGATATATAATATTTAAATTGATTTAAATGTTTTTTTAATATTTTTTATTTTAATTAATTTAAATGGAAGATAATTATGCACTTGAAAACAGTTTTCAGATAAATATGTTTTTAAGCCTAAAAATATACTTATACCAAAATTCGGTACAAATATGATTCATAGTTTTTTAATTATTTTAAGTATACGTAAATAATACTTATGTTACATTTAAATCAAATTTAAATCATAACATGGGCTTTAAATTTAAAGGAAATGAAACATTTACAAAAATGTGAATTTTTCACTATTCATTGAAAAAACACACTTTTTAGAAAACCCCAATATATCAGCCTAAGATAATTTGATATTTTGATTTCAAAAATAAATTATTTTTTATAAAATATTATTTATAAAATTATTATAATTAATTTTAATTCCCAATCTTAAAATGAAAAATAAAATCATTTTTGATGAATATGTATTTTGAAGTATAAAATGACTTTACTAAAAATATGGGTGATTATTTAATACATAAATTTATATTCCTGGGTTTTAATGGACATATTTAAATAAAATATTTCATGTGTAATTTATTCTTGGTGTTGGGTGTTGCAGATGCTATCAAATGCAATTTTTTTTAATATAATGGTGTTGCATTCTCCCTACCATTAATAAATTTAATAATCACAATTTTCACAAGAACATAGAAATAAGTGGTTTGATTTTTAGAAAATATCTTCATTGAAAATCCAAATCATAAAGAAGGTTAATAAAAATTATTCTTCATATAGAGAAAGATAATTATGAATGTCATATTGAATAACAAATAAATATATTTTTGAGTATGATAAAATTGGGGGGAAGTGAAAATATGTGTGTCGAATAAAATTTTAAATAATTATGGACAGCTATAGAGATCATTAATCAGAATAAAGTTAATAATAAAGAGAAATTCAATGAATGTAAAACCATAAATCTATTATAAGTTAAACAACAAGTGATTCAATAGATATGAAATTAAAAAGATAAATTTCTTATTTTAAGATAATTTATCTAAATTTGAAGGGTTATTTTAATATCAATATGGAGAACACCATAAAATATACGTACTCTATGTGAATTCATTTTCATAAACATGATTTCAATTGTTGGTAATACTTCATTTAATTTCAACTTCACCTATTAGTCTAAGTAATGAAAATCAAATTTGAATTTTTTTATACCTAAATCAAAAAAATAAACATCTAAGGAATTAAAAAACCCAAAAAAGGGTAACAACATATTCAAAAATCCTTTAATAAAATCAAAATGATTACCACATTTCATCTAATATGGATAAATATAATATATTATTCTCTAAAAACTCAACTTTAACACACAAAATTCATCTTTACTCATTTAATAAGTATATGTTATTCCAATTGATTAAGTAAAAATAATTTCATACAAACTATTACATAACATAGGAAAGTGGTAGGCTCCACACCCCTATCATACTTCATTTATGTGTTTGATCCCTATAGCTTTATCGGATGTGATGAGTTGTCATCCAGCATGCATGTTGTCCTATTTTTTAAACATTGTTAATATAATTCCTATAATGTTCTAAAATTGTAAGGATCCATAATTATCATAACATCAAAGATGAGATAAACCTAGAATTATACAATAACTTTAATCATATTTCCACAAAATATAAGGTCTTTCTTCCTTAAAAAACTTTTATCACTAAAACATATATTAAAAAAATGTGTTGTAATTACATAAATGTCTCCCAAAATACTATTAATCTTCATAAAATCCCCATCAAATAAAACATAAAAATAGTTATTTAAGACATTTAACTTTAATAATCCAAAAACTTATAAACCAACAAAGGTGTCCATAATTATAGAGTTAGTATTAGATGATGAAATACATGTTTCCAAAGAATTAACATAGTCTTTAGATGATTTAATATTATTATAACCAAAATAACTTTCAGAAAAAATAATTCTACAATATAATTATTGAATTCCAATTCATAAATACTTCAACCCTTTTATGAAAAAATAGGTCCTTCTTTGGTCTAAGAACCCGAAATGCTCAATCAGAGGGAAAACCTCTGACCCTTTATTAAAATAAAAGAAAAGTACATGAGAAAAAGGTCAAGAATACATGCATACCATGCATCCACATCCAGATATCAGTACCAATCAAAAAAGGTCAGCCACATATCATAGTAGTCATAATCATCGCCACATCCATAATGAGGCACATCCTCCGCAATAGCCAACTCCCATTCATAGTTCATATCATATGGTTTTAGAATCATGGCATACTTCTATCTGAGCTCCAGTTTCCCTATAGTGAGTTTCTTCTTCTTTTCGTGCTTGATCTCACGACTCTTTTTATAATTAGGTACATCCCCTTTTTCCTTCTTGATCGAGGACCTGGTGGATACCAGATTCGATAAGTAAGAATAGTCCTTTCGTGGCCTCCTATTTGGTGGAGCAGTATTCGCACCTTCATTGCCAGATAATTTCTTCTGGACACCTTGAACTATGTCACTGTATGAAGGTCTTGCAGCCCCACGATCATTCTCCTTGTCACTGCCAGATACATTTCCCCATTTACCCGTGAGATTCATCGGGATGAAACTTGTGTCCCCACCTTCTCTCCTTACCAAAACTTCTGAATTTATCAGAGACTCACCCCCAATCATCGGAGCGAGCCTATTATGATCAATCGGAGCCAGAAATTGTAGATTTACTTCTTTTCTAGGGTCCTCAACGGTCCCCATCGGGACATCAACTACATCCTTTTCCTGAGAATTGGAACCAATTTGCAAAATAAAGTCTTTTGTCCTCTATAAATCAGCAATCAGATTGATTAGCTACTCTTGCGCCAAGACCTCAAAGCTATTACCAGAGAGGACATCCTATACAGAATCCAATGTTCCTCGGTTTATACTGCCACCAAATCAAGTAGCACCCTCAACCACATTTGGGTCCTCAACTCCAAGTCCACATTTAATCCTCTTAAAGACCTGCTGCACAGATGGATTGATTGAATACCACACCTCCTTCATAGCACAGTCATGTGGAAAAACCTCTATATGAAAGGCTTTCCGCACCTCCTGCTCCACACCTGTGCCCAGTACTGCCATGCCAAGGCAGGGGCTTCCCACATGTTCATCACTCCCAGTAGAACCTGCAGCCCCACTGAACTCCACAGGTCCACCCATATATCTATTTAAACTCCCTCTCACGTTCACAGTATCACGAGAAATTGATTTTCCTAGAACTGAATTCAATCCAAAAGCCAGATCACCCTCGGAGATTCTCCTTTCAACCATCTTTGAATACTGAGACATTTGTCCCCAGTGACAAACCATTTCTAGATGACCAAATCAGGAGCCAACAATGCAATAGCGCATCAAAGACTCAAAGATTACACCCTACCTCCATCAAAACTCCTTTCTATCTAGGATCCATACACATTCCACCGGTGGTCTTGAGACATTGACCTCCACGCAAATCCGGGGGCAAATCGGGTGACTCACAGATAATGTTTATGTTCTCCACCCTCTAGGAAATGAACTGTAAATGAGTCTATAAGAATAAATTCATTTCTCTCCATTGAACTCTTAAATTTTCCTAAATAATTAAAATCTCTATGAATTTATCTTCCACACATAATACTTTTTGGTTTTCCTTTTATAAATTCTCCTGAGTGCCTCTTTCCACATTTCTGACAAGAAGGAAATCAAGCCTTCTTTCATCCATGATCTCCACCATTTGAGATCATAGCAGTTTCTATACGTATCTTGTTTGGTGATTCCAATAGTTGATTAAGGTATAAGTTGTCAATCCTAATTTAGGATAACTGTGTAAGAACACGGACCTTTGTTTCAGGTATGTTTTTCCTTTTTCTAGAGTTTTTATGAAAAGAGAAGTTTCTGGAAATTTTGGAAGTACATGCCATGTACTTTCGAAGTACACTCTGTGTACTTTGATGCCTCTCGAGGCTGTATTCTGGTCGTGCCATGGCCACAAACACCACCATGTAGCGGTGATGTGGAGGCCACTTAATGCGGAGTATGGAAAAGCCTAGTACACGTTGTGTACATTCTTTTTTTCATTAAACGGACCGGGGTTGGGTCTTAACCTCATAAAAATCTTCTTCTCCAGATTCTTCGACCGAGAGTGAGGGTTTGGTCGCGGATCTTCTCTGAGCCAAAGATCTGTCACCAGTTATCCGAATCGAACGTCGTCTGTTGCAATATAATCGTAGCGGTGAGTTCTTGGTTCTTCTTTGACCACGTTTCCTGATTCTTTCTCTTATGATAGTTATCATAGGTTGAACGTTTTATATGTTTCTTGCAGATCTACTCCATTATAGGCCGATTCACAGGACAAGGTCCAAGTATATCGATCTCCTAGGATCGAGGTAGGTGGTTTGTTTCCTTACGTTGAATGTCTTTGAGTTTTTGTGCGAAAGTACCAGATTCCCATGTTTCAGGTATCCCGGGTTAGGGATTTTGGTCCTATTGTTTATTTTCCTTAGAAGTATTGTTATCTTAAGGTTAATTGATAATAATATAGGCTCATTTTCATGTTTTAGGATCACCCCATGGGAGTTTCCCTTGTTTTGGATGTTTATCGCCATTTGTCTTAGGTTTCCTGTGAGGCCGACCTTGTTGCATTGATTTCCTACCTTGATATAGTTGATTGCATGTGTTGCCTAATATTTATATGCTTTTGATGCATTGTAGCTATTATCCATCGAGTTTTTTGAACTTACTTAGGGCTGCTGAAAGTTGATTATGTAGGACTGGACTGCTCAAGGCGGTGTGAACCTGGGGCGGTAGACTAAAGAGGGAATTGACGATTAAGGGATTCCCTAGAGAGTCTGTTATAAATTAGTATCATTCACAAGAACTATGGGAATTTGACTTTGTGATTCCTCATAGTGTCCTTAGTTACATATCGAGACTACAGGGGGGATTAGACGTAAGTGCTTCCTCATAGAGTCTATAGCTATCGTTGTAATACCGCAGGGGAATTGATGGTGAGATCTTCCTAGAGTGTCTGTTCTTTTGTATGATTAATTGACTTGAGGGGTCTTCCAGTATGATCCACCCAGAGATTTAGTGTGAAAATTTGTTTGGTTGGTTGTGACGAGTCCACCAAGCCAAAGAACAATCTTGGGTTTTTTACTGTTGGATGTTTAGGTAGTCTACAGAGATGCTTGTTGTGTTACTTTCTATGACTTGGGAATATAATGATTTTTTCTTGATTCCTTGGTTGATAGTTAAATGATTTAATTAAATTAATAAATAAATGTGAATGAATATTTTTTGGATTGTTTAATTTAGTGTACTCATATTATCTCTGCTGTAATTATTTCCATTCCTTTTGTTATATTACACACTGACAGTAGGGCACAGATCTTGTGGTGGTTGCCTACTCGGATTAGTCTCACACCCTGTTTGGGTCCTGTTTTTTTCCCAAACAGGTTATATGGTTGTAGGCGTGGATAGGGATTATGGCCCTTATACATCAGGTGCATGATTGTTGGTTGGATCTGGAGAGCATAGGACTGAGCTTAGGCTTGAGATACTGTTGGAGTTGTTGTTTACTGTTGGTACTTTGTTTATCAGTTGTATTTTAGCAAGTTGTTGTGTTTTCTAATTTCCTTATATACTTGTACCTGCTACATCATTATCATCATTACTATATATTCCGTTCTTCCACTGTTTAGTTCAGTTATTGTATGCTTCTTACTGCTTCTGCTATTGATTGTTATTTCCTTTCCCTTGTATACTTTACCAAATGAGGGCATAGTTTCCCCAATGACTCGCCAAGTCCCTCGCTGGTAGTCGGCAGCCTCTGGCTTTTGGGGAAATTTTCTTGAGGTCATGTGGCGAACCGGGTACAGGGAACCAGTTGAGTGGCTCTGGATTCAGGTCATTACAAAGTGGTATCAGTGGAGTTTCTTTCTTTTATATTGACTTACAGTTTAGAGATATTAGAAAGGGGTAATACAGAATAGGTAAATGGTAAATAGTTGTGGAGTTCTAGAACCCTTTTACAGAAAAAAAAATCCAGTTTACCTTGAATATTGCAATTTTCGAGTTTTGAAAATATTACAGTTTATTTGATTTCATAATTGGGTGGTGCACTTTTGTTGTGTTGTTACTGTTTATATGATTCTGGTTCTATTTTGTTGCAACTCGATGAGATGAGGGTATGCCATATAATGCATCATATAGGGAATTTTTAGAAAATCACATGTCATGCATTTTTCCATTCCATCTAAATTGCATTATATGTTGTACGTTGTTGTGATAGAATTTGTGATAGACTATGCATTCTGTTGTGATAGATGTTGCGATAGAATACCTGCTATGTTGATAGGGTATCATTGTTTTAGTGATTTTTTATCATGGACGCCAAACTTTGGTCTTAGAGGTGGTATGGGCCCTCGAGTATCGAAATTTTGTGGATCGTGAGTTTGTTATATTGTTTTCTTGTTATACGCATTTTCATGATGCCAAGTTTTTATTCGCAGGGATTATGGGCCCTCAAGGATCAGAATTTGGAACCTTAAATCTTGTTTTCTATGATTTCTGGGCTTCAGAGCAGTTTCTGAGCTACTGCTCGGAAAAAATTAGAATACACGGTGTGTATTTTATTAATACACACTGTGTAGTTTTAAACCATGCCACTGACTGTGTGAGCAGAAACACAGGGTCCAGAAAACAAATCTGGTAGGAACACGTCGTGTACTAGTTTATCACGCTATGTATTATGAAATAGGTACCCCAAAAGTGTCTCAAACAACATGAGTCATTTTATATTTTCACATACACGTCGTGTCTAAATATTACACACCGTTTAGTTTGATCTACGTACCCGGCTGTGTCACGAACAACACAGGTTGTTGTTACCATTCCTCGTACACGCCGTGTCCATCGGGAACACGCCGTGTAGTTTCAGCCGTGTGTCAGGCCGTGTCGCTAACAACACGGGCTATGTAAGGCATGTCTAGTACATGTCGTGTCTTCCTTAAACACGCTGTGTAGTTTTTTCCTGGAGGAGTTGTGTTGCTTAACCGTGTAGAAGCACTCAGGCAGGGAAGAGGATTCAAGTACACTCCATGTGTTAGTACAACATGCCGTGTATTTGGGGTGTTACACGAACATTCTAGGCAGAAATACATTCCCATGTGAATGACCTAAGGGAACACGCCGTGTAGGGAAAGAACACGCTGTGTAGTCATGTTTTTCACAACTTGAATGTCTTCTTTTCCCTGTTCATTCTTATGCCTTCAGTTTTTCTATCTTTTTTCATTCTAAATCTAAAGTGTTCTTGACCTTACAGAGTCATGGCACCGAGATTTCCTCCCATTGCATGACAAGAACCAGGCAGTGACCATACACTAGATACGACAGATCAGGGACTACCAGTAGTTCTGTCTATCGTTCCCGATATGGCACCTGTAGTGATTCCAGACACTGGTGTCAACGCTCAGTTCAGAGAGGGTTTCATGAGATTCATACAGACCTTCCAGGGAGCTCAGCATCCTACCCCGTCTATTGTAGACCTGACGTGGGTTTTTCAGTAGCAGTATCCTCCCACATTCACAGGGGATGGAGGATCGCAGGCTTTAGAGTCATGGATAGAAGTCATGTTATCTATCTTCGAGCATCTGGATACACCTCCAGAGAGGATAGTGAAGCATGTGACTTATAGGCTGCGAGATTCCTCCAAGAGATGGTGGGGTGTGGTTTTGCAGGCAGGGCACCAACAGGTTATGGCTTGGGACGAGGTGCAAGGAGTGCCCTCTAGAGGTGGTTAGGTATCACTTTCTATGGGACCTCTATTTCCTATAGATGATAGGCTATGGTTTCATTCTCAGAAGGGATCGGCTCGTTCCCTTCCGGGCAGTCGTTGAATGTTATCACCAGTGGGTGTGTTTCATATCACCAGAGGGTGAATCTTTTCTTCATAAGGGCGAGTGGGATGTCCAGGCGAGTAGAGCAGGACCAGAGCATCATGGACTAGGAAGACTTACAGCTCAGATTGCAAGCTTGTATCTGGATGACCAGGGGACTTCATAGATAGACTTTCCTCCAGTGGTGGATCGTTTTAGTGATGTCTTTCCAGAGGACTTTTCAAGTTTTCCTCCAGAATGTGAGGTAGAATTTTCTATTGAGATTGGTCTAGGAGCGGCACTGGTGTCAATTACTCCTTATAGGATTGATACACCTGATTTTCAAGAGCTCAAGAAGCAGTTGGAGGAGTTGCAGGCAAAGGGTTTCATCCGACCCAGTACTTCTCCTTGGGGTTCGCCTATCCTATTTGCGAAGAAGGGAGACGACAACCTAAGGCTTTGTGTGGATTATCAAAAGTTGAACCAACTGATGGTCAAAAACCGATATATATTATCGTGGGTAGATGATCTCTTTGATCATCTTCGAGGATCCAGAGTGTTCTCGAAGATAGACTTGAGATCCAACTACCATCAGTTGCGTGTAAGACCATCTGGCATACCTCTTACAGCCTTTTAGGGTAGGTATGGTCTGTATGAGTATTTGGTTATGTCGTTCGGTCTCATTAACACGCCATCAATTTTCATCGTGCTGATGAACATAGTTTTCCATCCTTACTTGGATTCTTTTGTAGTGGTTTTTGTGGACGATATCTTGGTGTACTCTCACACTCGACACGAACATGCTACCCATCTTGATATCATTTTGAGTACACTGAGGGAGCATCATTTATATGCTAAGATATCAAAATGCCACTTTTGGATGGACGAGATTCACTTCCTGGGTCATGTCAACTTAGAGACAAGAGTATCAGTAGACCTAGAGATGGTGAGAGCAGTAGTTACCTAAGAGCAGGTGAAGAATGTCTTCGAGGTACGATGTTTCTTAGGGTTGTCTGTAACACCTGATAATTTTATGGGAAATTTTTTGTTTTTATATTATATACATCATCAAATGAATCTTTCACTACACACAACACTATCTTGGCTTGCTTTACACACAATTGAGACCTTCCTCGATAGCTTGCGTTGTACGCAATACCGAGTTTCACTAAACAACGATATGCTATTAAAATATTATTAAAACTAGCCATTATGAATAGTAATACCCACTTTTTGAAATTTTATAAATTTTATCTTTCAAAATGGAATTCATTTTTGGATTCGGAATATCAGAATTATCCTTGGGTGAATTTTTGGTATTTTTCTGAAAACTATCATTTTTGATGAATAGTGAAAACGCCGGGTTACTATTTAAAACCGACATTTTATTTAAATAATTATTTGTTTTATTTAAATTTATTTTAGGTCAAAATAGATAAATAATACCTATATAAGTTCAATGTAATTAATTTGAGTCATTTTATAATAATTTTAGATATATAAAAAAAATTATTGAACTTTTCACTGTCTTTTACCCATCTCCTAGGAGAGTTTGAAAATTTACATAAAACTTAATTTTACCGCTTTTGTGAGTGTAATTTCAAAAATCCGAGAGACACGGTTGATATCAAGGAGTAAAATGTGGTTCAATATGATAGAAATTATTTTTTGTGAATAGTAAATTTTTAATTTTATTTACCACGGTTAAAAGTAAATAGGGTAATTAAGGGTAAAATGATATTATTATTACCCTAAAACATGTCGTAATTCTATTGGATAAGTTTAATTCGACCCAAAAAAACCTTAGGAATAAAATATGACCATTTAGGTCCACTTGGATTAGATTAGGACATTTATTATTATTTTATTTAAAGAATAGTTAAAATAGTTAAAATCAAATTTTAATATCTAAAACATTTTTAATTTAGGGTTATACATAAGATAAATTCGACTATAAATATTCATTAGAAAGATACAAATATTTACTACAAAATGGGATTTTATTTATAATTTTTAGACTCTAAATAATTTAATTTATTTATGACACAATGATGATGCAGTAATTACCTTATCAAAGAAATATTAACATAATTGATATTATAAATACCCAAATAAATGTAATTTGAGACTTTTTATGAATTACACTAATTTTATAGGTTAATATGACATATTAGTATTGATTTATTTAACTTTTTTCGAACTAATCATGCTGTTATGATTTTCACAAAAATCAATTACCAAATAGTGTCAAAATTGACATAAAGTAGTTTTTGAAACAAATATTATATTATTAATTGTTATTTTATATATAAAAATATAAGGTTCAACCAAATGACTTAGATAAGGGTATATATATTTATAATCAACCACTTGGGGTTTTTTTGGCTTGTTATAGTAAGTTTATTAACCATATAGTGTAAGAAAACAAGAAGACACGATTAAAGTAAAATTATTTAACTTAAAGTTAAATCTAAATGATAAGGTTAAAATAGTAACCTAAACTTGTATAAAATCTATTGTTTGAGAGGATTTAGACCCATCCCCACTTTATATTCTAAATAAATCAATTTGGATCTATTAAAAATCGAATATTATTTTATTATAAAATAATATTTTAAGTTTTTCCTAAAGTGCCCCTCTCATCCCTTATAAAAGGGCACCTCCTCCCTCTCCTCCTCACACCACTTTGAGCCTTAAATCTCGGAAAAACCATTCCAATTTTTCTTCTCCACTTCTCTAGAAACATCCTAGAGGTCCTAGTATTCTTCAAACACCATCTTTAGTTCCCTAAGAGGAGGTTAAGAAGAGGCGCTTCAAAGAAGAGGTAATGTTCGTTACCGATTCTTTCAACTTTATTTCTTCTTCTACTTCTTCTTATTTTTTTGTTTCATTATGAAGTAATAAAATCAGTATCACTAATATACGGATATGTTATTATAAATATTAAACAACCCTATTTCACCTTCTATCCTTCCTATGGAAAATGAAATCACTGCGCGCGCGTTTGTACGGAATACCGTCTCCACGCCATGGTGTAATCTGTTTTCCACCACCACCTTACTTGGATGGGTATAATGGTGTAAATAATAACTATATATTATTATTGAAAAGTGATATTGATTCTGAAATAGTATACATACACTTAAATACAATTCCACGATCATGGGAACGATATCATCGCTTGTGCAGACGTACGGCCTACCGTCTCCACGATGGGATGCGACTCGTTCTACATGATCTTAAATACATAATGATTATATAATTGAATTTAATGAATAAATATGATATATATTACACTAATAACATTCTGTAAATGAGGTATCTATAACCTAAAAAGAAGAATAAGAATTTATTCGACAAAACACGCATAAGAACAAAAAGCAATAAACACCCGAATAACAAGTAGCAATGAAATATTACTAATACGAAGATAATAATATGACCATATATGATATCATAACAATGATTACAATTATGGAATAATTAAATAACATTATTTAAATCATTATACAAGAGTTTCGGACACGTACGAAGCAAATCGGACCTAAGGTAAGGGAAAATCCCTCAATCTCAATTTTATCCGAGATTGTTTATACTTCAAAATTTATTGGGGAATATTTATCATCCAAATACATGTTTACTAAATGGGTAATATTATTTCTATCCTTTTACATTTTTTGAAATCCAATTTTACCCTTTGGTGAGTTTTTTAGTAAAATATGTGAAAGGAATCTTTTTTCATTTTTAGTACGAGGTACTTTTTTTACTTTTCTAGCCAAAGTACGAGAAGAATGTTTTTCTTTATCTTATACGGCATGAATGGATTTTTAGAAAATTATTTCCATGAGGTTTACTTAACAAGTTTTCATGTTTATTTTTAATCAACATCTTTTAGTTTAAAATTATATGACATGTTAAGAAAGGAAAAATGTTTTTGAAGTAGAAAGGATATTTTCCTCAAGAATGGAGTGCAAGCATTTTAACAAAATTATTTTCCATCTAAGATAATATAGGGTTCTGTTTATATCCCTATTTTTACATTTATTTTATTATTTTATTAAGGAATTATTTTTATGATGTATTTTTATCTTATATGGATTATGTTATAATGACATGATGTTTAGGAATCCCATTTTTATTACATGGGTTATGCTACGATTTATGATCTTGTGGCACACATAAGAATGGTATCATTATAAGATGGTTGGGACCTATATCTCCCTCCAATGCATTGGGTAAATATTTATATCACATTAGATAGACATGGCTGGAATGGCAGGTTAATCTGGTTCAGTGATACAGGACTAAAATGAGGAGTGAACTCGGTTCCGAAATGGACTTTGTCCACTATGATAGTCTTAGAAATGAGTCTTGACTACTAAGAAATGATTCTCTATGATTATGTGTGTATGACACAAAGTTTCATGTTTTATGTTATGATTATTGGGATTACATTTCCCTACTATGATTTATACCATGTTATGAAATTATGATCTCTTTTGTAGGTTAATATTTCCAAAATGATATGTTCTTATGATGTGGTTGATATTTCTTTTTTTTACCCTTACTAAGCATTTGAGATCACCATTTTGTATGTTTTCTTTTCCCCAAGTCAGGAAGAAGGGTATTAAGTAAGATATTCCAAAAGGGACTCTAGATATGATAAAATAAAAGGGAGATAGTGTAGATGATTTCTGAACTAGTTGTTTATGTTTCCCAGTTTCTAAAGACATTATACCTATACGATCCTTTTATGGTTTTGTTATATGTTGTAATAAGTGTGCTTCAATTTTTAAGTAATAACAATGTATGTAAAGTATGGGTCGTTATAGTTGGTATTAGAGGAAAGGTATAGTCAGCCTTTGGAAACTAGTATGTGAAAGACTTAGTAAGAACCCTAAGGATTTTTCTAAGAATAGGACAAAATCTTAGTGTTTTAGAGATGTCCATGAACAAACTATGATAAGACCTTAAGTGTGAAATTTTATTCTTGATTATATGGTTTTCCTATTATAATTAGTGTTGCTCATACTATTCTTATTGGTTTTATTCAATGGCTGGAACCTGAAGGAACTGTGTTAATGATAAATGCGATGGGAAATGCAATGATTTCCCCCCTAAGAAACCAAATGTTATGGGAGATAGAATGAAAAATCTTGTAGCCATGCTCACACAACTTTCTCAAGCTATGAATCATGCAGGACTTCCAAACGATCAAACAAAGGAGAAAAATTCTGTTGAATCCTACATGAGGTAGCATCCACCCTCATTCAGCGGGTCTACGAATCCATTAGTGGATGAACAGTGGATCAGTACCACAGAAAAGATATTTTCAGTTCTTCAATGTTCTGAACATGATAAAGTCATCTTAGCAGTATATCGTTTGGAAGTTGAAGTTGATCAATGGTGGAATCTTATCAAGAACACGAGGCAAAGGGTTGAAATTGAATCCATAGAATGGGACGAGTTCAAGAACATATTTTTCAATAAGTACTTTCCTCGTATTCTTCAAACAAATATGGAGAAGGAGTTTCTTTAACTAAAGAAAAAGGATGATGAATCTATTGGTACCTACGAAGCAAATTTTACAAGACTTGCAAGGTACGCTGGTGGGATTATTATCCGACCCGAGAGTAAGAACGATCGATTCTTTAGTGGCTTAAAACCAAGTCTTTGAAGGTCATTAGCCATAAGAGACTTCAATATCTACGAGGAAATCGTTCGATGTGCTTTCAATGTTGAGATGGATAATGGAGTAACCCATCAGTCATCTGAGTTTAATAAGAAGAGGAAAATGGAATTCAAAGTGAAATCTAAAGATCACACTAAACAGAAGATGAGTTTTCCCTTATGCTCAAAGTGTGGAAAGAAACATGGAGGGAGTTGTCTTAAAAGGAAAAGTAAATGTTTCAAATGTGGAAAGGAAGGTCATCGAGCATTTGAATGCCGCAATGATGGGAAGAAGATGTCTAGTGATGTGAACAAAGAAAAGGATACACAGAGTGCACCTCCTACACTTCAATATTACAAGTGCAAGGAAATGGGGCATTATTCCAATCAATTCCCTAATCCAAGGGTTGATGATGATGATCGATGTCAACAAACTCTTAAGGGAAAATACAAAGGAAAGTCACATGCAATTTCTATCAGCGATGTGGAGTATGATAACGAAGTGGTGAAAGGTACACTTACCATCCACTCTAAAGTAGAAAATGTTTTATTTGATTCTGGATCCACCCACTCTTTTATTTCTGAAGAATTTTCTAAGGGTATTGTCATATTACCTCAGTAGTTAGATATTGAGTTAGCTGTGACAACCCCTAATGGCACAACAGTCGCATCAAAAGTTTACAATTCTTCTCCGATTGAAGTTTGTGGGAAAGTGATTCCTACAAATCTTGTGATCCTTACTATAGTGGAATTTGATGTGATTCTTGGCATTGATTGGATTTCTTTATATGGATCTCCTATCAATTTCCAAATAAAGGAAGTCACATTTCAAATTCCAGATCAATCTATGATTGTCTATCGATGCAAGGATGAACATAACCTTACATTGTAAATTTCATCCATCTTATGGGTCTTGATTCCACTTAATGAAGGTTATTTATCTCAAATGGTTGGAGAGAAACTCACTCTTAAGAATATGCCCATTGTATGGGAGTTTTATGATGTCTTTCCAGAGGAATTACCGGGTCTTCCACCAAATCCTGAAGTTCAGTTTTTAATTGAAATCATACCAGGTGATATGTCCATTTCAAATACACCTTATAGAATGTCCCCAATTGAGTTGTAGGAATTGATGAAGAAACTCCAAAAGAATCTTGATAAGGGATTCATACGCCCTAGTGAATCACCTTGGGGAGCACCTATTCTGTTTGTTAAGAATAAAGATTGATCAATGAGACTCTGCATTGATTATCGAGAACTTAACAACATCACTATCAAGAACAAATATCCTCTCCTACACATTGATGAATTTTTTGACCAACTAAGCTGAGCTCAATACTTTTCAAAGATTGATCGTCGTTTAGGGTATCATCAATTAAGGGTCAAAAGGGAGGATATACAAAATACGGCTTTCCGTACAAGGTATGGACACTATGAATTTATAGTGATGCCATTTGGTCTTACTAATTCCCCTGCTATCTTCATGGATCTGATGAATAGTGTCTTTAGAGACTGTCTTGATCGGTTTATGGTAGTCTTTATAGACGATATTCTTGTCTATTCAAAGGGCATGGAAGAACATGAAGATCACTTAAGAATTGTATTGAAGACCCTGAGAAAGGATGATCTTTATTCCAAATTTACCAAGTGTGGATTTTGGATTCAAAAAGTCTCATTTTTGGGTCACATAATCTCAAAAGAGGGGATATATGTGGATCCAGCAAAAACAGAGGTTATCAAAAGATGGTCGAGACCAACAATAGTAACTGAGATCCGAAGTTTTCTTGGTTTGGCTGGATATTATTGACGTTTTGTGAAATCTTTTTCATGATTATATAGTACACTCACCAGGTTGACTCGAAAAGGAGTTAAGTTTGTGTGGACGAGGAGTGTGAAGAGAATTTCAAGAAGTTAAAAAGAAGGTTATCCAGTGCACATGTTCTCACACTGCCTTGTAGTGGAGAAAGGTTTGGGATCTATAGTGATGCATCCAAGAAGGGACTGGGGTGTGTTCTCATGCAAAATGATATGTTGATATCTTATGTCTCACAACATTTGAAAATACATGAGCAAAATTACCCAACTCATGATTTGGAGTTAGTTGTGATAATCTTTACATTAAAAATATAGAGGCGGTATCTTTATTGTGAAAGGTGTGATATTTATACTGATCATAAAATTTTAAAGTATATTTTCACACAAAAGGATATGAATATGAGCCAAAGAAGATGGTTGGAGATGATTAAGGATTACGACTGCTCAATTCATTATCACCCTGGGAAAGCAAACAAGGTGGCAGATGCATTACGTCGACAAGACCATGCTAGCTTATCCATGATGAGGATCAAAAAAGATCCAATATTTATGGATTTACAAATGATGAATATTGGAATTATGATGGATAGGAAAAAATATTATCTTTCTCAAATGAATGTTCAACCATCTATACATGTGAAGATTAAAGAGGCACATAAAGAAGATGTAGAGTTTCAAAATAAGGTGAGAAATGTTCCTAAATTTCACTTTGATTGTGATGAAATAATAAGGTTCAGGAATCGGGTTTGTGTTCCTCCAATCCCAGAATTAAAGAAGGAGCTACTAGATGAGGCTCAAAGTTCTTCATTCTCTATTCATCCTAGAAGCAAGAAGTTTTATAGGGACCTAAAAGAGTACTTCTGGTGGGATGGCATGAAAAGAGATGTTGCTGAATATGTATCTCGATGCTTGGTTTGTTATCAAGTTAAAGGTGAGGGACAAAAGTCTAAGGGGATGTTATAACCATTACCCATACCCGAATGGAAATAGGAAAACATCACTATGGACTTTGTCACCGGACTTCCTAAAACATCCAAAGGAAATAGTGTTATCTGGTTCATAGTTGATCGTCTTACAATGTCGGCACACTTCATTACATTAGAGAGGATTTCTCTCTTGATCAGCTTTCTAGGATATATGTAAAGAAAGTGGTAAGATTTCATGGAGTACAACTTTCCATTATATCTGATCGGGATCTGAGGATTACCTCAATGTTTTGGCAAAGTCTTAAGCATACTCTAGATATAGAGTTGAGTTTCAGCACTGCTTATCATCCTCAGACAGACGGTCAGTCTGAGAGAACAATTCAAACTCTAGAAGATATGTTAAGAGCTTTCTCTATGGATTTCAAAGGTGGTTGGGATCAACACCTACCATGGGTGGAATTATCTTATAATAATATCTTTCACTCCAGTATTGAGATTTCACCTTATGAAGCTCTCTATGGAAAGAAATATCGAACTCCAACTTGCTAGGATGAAGTTGGGAAAAGAAAGCTATTAGGACCAGATATTATTGATGAGATGGTAGAAAAGGTCTGATCTATTCAATAACACATAAGACTAGTTCAGAGTCGACAAACAAGTTTTTCTAATAACCAAATAAAAGAACTAGAGTTTGAAGTGGTTGATAAAGTGTTCTTACGAATATCTCCTTGGAAGAGAGTAATGATATTTGGAAAGAAGAGAAAGCTGAGCCCTAGGTATATCGGTCCTTTAAAAATATTGGATCGTGTTGGGAAGGTAGATTACCGATTGGAGCTTCCACCAAATCGCTCTCAAGTTCACTATGTGTTCCATGTATCTCTCCTTAGAAATTACATACCCGATCCTTCGCATGTACTCAGCTCAGAAGTTGTACCGCTGGAGCAAGATCTTTCTTATGAAGAACAGCCAATAGAGATTCTAGATCGTAGCGAAAAAATCCTACGGAACAAGACCACTCGCTTGGTGAAAGTTTTATGGAGGAACCATCAATTAGACGAAGCTACATGGGAGCTTGAGGATATGATGAGGGAGAGGTATCCTCATCTGTTTGTTACAAAGTGATGAATTTCAAGGGTAAAATACATTTTAAGGGGGGTAGAATGTAACACCCGAGATTTTTATAAGAAATATTTTGTTTTTATATTATATACATCATCAAAGGAATATTTCACTACACACAACACTATCTTGGCTTGCTTTACACACAATCGTGACCTTCCTCGATAGCTTGCGTTGTACGGAATACCGAGTTTCACTAAGCAACGATATGCTATTAAAATATTATTAAAACTGGCCGTTATGAATAGAAAACCCGACTTTTTTAAATTTTATAAATTTTATCTTTCAAAGTGGACTTAATTTTTGGATTCAGAATATCGAAATTAGCCTAGGGTGAAATTTTGATATTTTTCTAAAAACTTTCAATTTTTGATGAATAGTGAAAACGCTGGGTTACTATTTTAAAACTGAATTTTTATTTAAATAATTATTTGTTTTATTTAAATTTATTTTATGTCAAAATAGAGAAATAATACCTATATAAGTTCAATGTAATTCATTAGAGTCATTTTATAATAATTTTAGATATATAAAAAAAATTATTGAACTTTTCACCGTCTTTTTCCCACCTCCTAGGAGAGTTTGAAAATTTACATAAAACTTAATTTTACCGCTTATGTGAGTAGAATTTCAAAAATCTGAGAGACACGGTTAATATAAAAAAGTAAAATGTGGTTCAATAAGATAAAAATAATTTTTTGTGAATAGTGACTTTTTACTTTTATTTACTACGGTTAAAAGTAAATAGGGTAATTAAGTGTAAAAATTATATTATTATTACCCTAAAACATGTCCTAATTCTATTGGATAATTTTAATTCCACCAAAAACAACCTTAGGAATAAAATATGACCATTTAGGTCCACTTGGATTAGATTACGACATTTATTATTATTTTATTTAAAGAATAGTTAAAATAGTTAAAATCAATGTTTAATAACTAAAACATTTTTAATATTGGGTTATACAAAAGATAAATTCGACTATAAATATTAATTATAAAGATAAAGAGATTTCCTAAATAATGGTATTTTATTTATAATATTTAGACTTTAAATAATTTAATTTATTTATGACACAATGATGATGCAGTAATTACCTTATTAAGGAAATATTAACATAATTGATATTATAAATACCCAAATAAATGTAATTTGAGACTTTTTATGAATTACACTAATTTTATAGGTTAATATGACATATTATTATTGATTTAATTAACTTTTTTTGAACTAATCATGCTATTATGATTTTCACAAAAATCAATTACCAAATACTCTCAAAATTGACATAAAATAGTTTTTAAAACAAATATTATCTTATTAATTGTTATTTTATTCCTAAAAATCTAAGGTTCGGCCAAATGACTTAGATAAGGTTATATATATTTATAATGAACCACTTGGGGTTAGTTTGGCTTGTTATATTAAGTTTATTAATGATATAGTGTATGAAAACAAAAAGACACGGTAAAAGTAAAATTATTTTACTTCAAGTTAAATCTAAATGATAAGGATAAAAAAGTAACATAAACTGGTATAAAATCTATTTTTTAGAGGATTGAGACCCATCCCCACTTTAGTTTCTAAATAAATCAATTTGGAGCTATTAAAAACCGAATATGACTTTATTATAAAATAATATTTTATGTTTTTCCTAAAGTGATCCTCTCCTCCCTTATAAAAGGGCACCTCCTCCCTCTCCTTCTCACCCCACTTTGAGCCTTCAAGGTCGGGAAAACCCTGCCAATTTCTCTTCTCCACTTCCCTAGAAACACCCTAGAGGTCCGGGTCTTCTTCAAAGACCATATTTAGTGAACTAAGAGGAGGTTAAGAAGAGGCGCTTCAAAGAAGAGGTAATGTCTGTTACTGATTCTTTCAACTTTATTTCTTCTTCTACTTATTCTTATTTAGTTGTTTCATTATGAAGTAATAAAATCAGTATCACTCATATATGGATATGTTATTATAAATATGAAACAACCCTATTTCACATTCTATCCATCCTACGGAAAATGAAATCACTGCGCGTGCGTACGTACAGAATACCGTCTCCACGCCGTGGTGTAATCTATTTTCCACCACCACATTACTTGGATGGGTATAATGGTGTAAAGAATAACTATATAGGATTATTGTAAAGTGATATTGATTCTTAAATAGTATACATACACTTCAATACAATTCCATGATCATGGGAACGATATCATCGCTTGTGCGTACGTACGGCCTACCGTCTCCACGATGTGATGTGATTCGTTCTACATGATCTTAAATTCATAATGATTATATAAATGAATTGAATGAATAAATATGATATATATCACACTAATACCATTATATAAATGAGTTATCTATAACCTAAAAATAAGAATAAGAATTTATTCGACCAAACACATATAAAAACAAAAAGCAATAAACACTCGAATAGCAAGTTTCAATGAAATATTACTAATACGAAGCTAATAATATGACCATATATGATATCATAAAAATGAGTAAAATTCTGTAATAAGTCAATAACATTATTTAAATCATTATACAGGTCGTTCGGACACGTACGAAGCAAATCGGACATAAGGTAAGGGAAAATATCACAATCTCATTTTTATCCGAGATTGTTTATACTTTAGAATTTACTGGGGAATATTTATCATCCACATCCATGTTTCCTCAATGTGTAATATTATTTCTATACTCCTACAAATTCTTAAATCCAATTTTACCCTTTGGTGAGTTTTTTAGTAAATTATATGAAATGAATCTTTTTTCATTTTTAGTATGAGGTACTTTTTTGACTTTTCTGGCCAAAGTACGAGAAGAATGTTTTTCATTAACTTATACGGCATGAATGGATTTTTTGAAAACTAATTTCATGAAGCTTCCTTTATAAGTTTTGAAGTTTATTTTTAATCAACTTATTTTAGTTTAAAATTGTATGACATGTTAAGAAAAGTAAATGTTTTTGAAGTAGAAATGCTATTTTCCTCAAGAATGGAGTTCAAGCATTTTATCAAAATTATTTTCCATCTAAGATAATATAGGGTTCTGTTTCTATACTTATTTTTACATTGATTTTATTATGTTATGATGGAATTATTTTTATGATGTCCTTTTATCTTATATGGATTAGTTTATGATGGCATGATGTTTAAGAATCCCATTTTTATTACATGGGTTACACTACGATTTATGATCTTGTGGCACACATAAGAATGGTATCATTATTAGATGGTTGGAACCTATATCTCCCTCCAATGCATTGGGTAAAGATTTATATCTCATGAGATAGACATGGCTGGAACGACAGGTTAATCTGGTTCAGTGATACAGGATTGAAATGTGGAGTTAACTCGGTTCAAAATTGGACTTTGTCCGCTAAGATAGTCTTAGAAATGAGTCTTGACTACTATGAAATGATTCTCTATGATTATGTGTGTATGCCACAAAGTTTCATGTTTTATGTTATGATTATTGGGATTACATTTCACTACTATGATTTATCCCATGTTATGAAATTATGATCTCTTTTGTAGGTTAAGATTACCAAAATGATATGTTCTTATGATTTGATTGATATTTATTTTGTTTACCCTTACTGAGCATTTGAGCTCACCATTTTGTATGTTTTCTTTTCCCTAGGTCAGGAAGAAGGTTATTATGTAAGATATGCCAAAAGGGAATCTAGATATGATAAAATAAAAGGGAGATAGTTTAGATGATTTATGAACCAGTTGTTTATGTTTCCCAGTTTCTAAAGACACTATACCTATACGGTCCTTTCATGGTTTTTTTATATGTTGTAATAAGTGTGATTCAATTCAGAAGTAATAACAATATATATAAAGCATGGTTCGTTATATTGTCTGACTACTATATGTGGTTTATACAGGACTTATCACGCTTAGCAGCGCCATTGATGGGATTGACTAAGAAGGGGGTGAAGTATGTTTGGTGAGAAGCCTACGATTCAGCCTTTCAGGAGCTGAAGGAGAGATTGACTTCATCACCAATTCTAGTTTTTTCATAGCCGGGAAAGAGTTATATAGTTTTCTGTGATGCATCTGGCATCGGGCTTGGAGCAGTGCTTATGCAGTAGGATAGTGTTGTTGCATATGGATTGCGGCAGTTAAGGCCGCATGAGAGGAACTATCCTACACATGACCTGGAGTTGGCTGCAGTTGTTCATGCTTTGCGTTGTTGGATACATTATCTTCTAGGAGAGAATATTGAGGTATATACTGACCACAAGAGCCTCAATTATATCTTCACGCAGCGTGACTTGAATCTGAGACAGCGGAGGTGGGTTGAGTAACTACAATCTTTTGATTTTGAGCTTTATTATACACCTGGGAAAGGAAATGTTGTGGCAAACGCACTGAGTAGGGGGACACAAATATAGGCAGTTCAAGAGGCTAGCAGCGAGTGGAATCTTATGGCTCTATTCCCTAAAATGAATTTGGAGGTGCACTACAGATAGGGTTGGACTTTTCATTCTTCTGTAGTTGTTACCTCTACCCTTCTTGACCGAGTTCGAATGTGGTAGCTATCAGATTCTGAAGGCCTAGTCCTACCGGAAAGCGTGTCAGGAGAGGACCCTCTTCCCTAATGGACCGTAGGAGAGGGAGAGATCTTGCATTTCCAGGGATGTGTATGGGTTCCAGCAGATATACGCGAGGAGATGATTCGAGATTTTCATTCCTCAATTTGGGCAGTACATCCTAGTGTCACCAAGATGTATCGTGATCTACACCACCAGTATTGGGGGCCAGGTATGAAGAGAGATTCTGCTAGTTTTGTTATGAGGTGTTCCACCTGTCAATAGGTGAAGGCGGAGCACCAGCAACTAGCAGGGCTTTTACAGTAGCTACCCTTCCCCCAATGGAAGTGGAATGATGTTGCGATGGACTTCATGACAGGGTTACCGAGATCGCCTCAATTGAATGACATGGTATGGGTTTTCATTGATAGGCTCACAAGGGTTGCTCACTTCTTGCCGATTAAGGAGACCTTCGGTGTTGATGAGCTTGGACTATTGTACATCCGTGAGATTGTACGCTTTCATGGGGTTCCGAGTTTTATCATTTCAGATAGGGACACATGCTTCATGTCGCACTTCTGGAAAGGGATATAGAGGGCGTTGGGTATATAGGTAATTCTGAGTACAGCTTACCATCTCTAGATAGATGGCCAGTCAGAGCGCACGATTCAGGTACTAAAGGACATGCTACGAGCATGCGTCTTTGATTTTGGATGCTCTTGGGAGAGACATATACCTCTCTTAGAGTTTTCCTACAATAATAGTTTTCAAGTAACTATTTAGATGGAAACTTACGAGGCTTTGTATGGTAGGTTGTGCTGATCACCCTTGTGTTGGTTGGAGGTAGGAGAGGAAGCTATGCTGGGACCCGTCTTTTTCAGGAGACCACAGAATAGGTGGAGTTGATTTCGGAGAAGGATGGATACGGCACAGTCTCGGCAGAAATCTTATGCTGATCAGCGGAGATGAATTTTGGAGGTCAAGGTCAGAGATCAGGTTTTCTTACGTGTTACCCCGAGGTTGGGACACAAGAGGATCAAGAGACAAGGTAAGATTTCACAGAGATACGTCGGGCCGTTTGACGTACTGGAGAGAGTCGGGATGGTTTATTATAGGTTGTAGTTACCTCAGAGGTACCAAGTTATGCACGACGTCTTCCATGTTTCTTTGCTTCGATGAAATTTCTCAGACCCGACTCATGTTTTTCAACCCGAGGAGGTTGAGCTGGATCAGGATGCATCATTCTAGGAGAATCCTATCAGGATTTTTGATCGTAGTTTAAAGGTAATACGTGGCCAGGCAGTTCCACTGGTACGGGTGCTATGGAAGCACGACCGTGTATAGGACAAGACTTGGGAGAGGGAGGCTGATGTACAATCGTAGTGGTCGGAGCTATTAGGGATTTCTTCTTCCATGCCTCGCTAGGAAATTCAGGGATTAATTTCTTTGAGGGGGGAAGTTTGTATGAACCCGGACCTTCCTTTCAGGTATGTTTTTCCTTTTTCTAGAGTTTTTGAGAAAAGAAGAGTTTCTGGAAATTTTTTAAGTACACGTCGTGTACTTTGATGCTACTCGAGGTCGTGTGCTGGCCGTGTAATGGCCACACACATGCCCATGTAGTGGGGATGTGGAGGCCTCTTAATGCGGAGTATGGAAAATCCTAGTAAACGCTGTGTACTCCAAAAGTAAAAACCTTTTACTTTCTTTTTTTCATTAAATGGACCGGGGTCACGTCTTAACCCTAGAAACATCTTTTTCTCCGGCTTCTTGGACCGAGAGATAGGGTACGGCCGCGGATCTTCTCTGAGCCACTGACCTGTCACCGGTTATCTGAATCGAACGCCGTCAGTTGCAATAGAATCGCATCGGTGTGTTCTTGGTTCTCCTTTGACCAAATTTCCAAATTCTTTATCTTTTGAGAGTTATCGTAGGTTGAACGTTTTAGACGTTTTTTCAGATCAACTCCATTATAGGATGATTCATGGGCCAAGGATAAAGTATATCGTTCTCCTAGGATTGAGGTAGGTGGTTTGTTCCCTTATGTTGAATGTATTTGAGTTTTTGTGCGAAAGTGTTGGATTCCCATGTTTTGGGTATCCCGAGTTAGGGATTTTGGTCCTTTTGTTTATTTTCCATATAATTCTTGTTATCTTAAGGTTAATTGATAATAATATAGGCTTGTTTGCATGTTTTAGGATCACCCCATGGGTGTTTCCCTTGTTTTGGATGTTTATCGTCATTTGGATTAGGTAGCATGTGAGGCAGACCTTGTTGCATTGATTTACAACCTTGATATAGTTGATTGCATGTGTTTCCTAATGTTTATATGCTTTTGATGCATTGTAGCTATTAGGCATGTAGTATTTTGAACTTACTTAGGGCTGCTGACAGTCTATTCTGCACGACTGGACTGCTCAGGGCTGTGTGAACCTAGTGTGGTAGACTAAAGAGTGAATTGATGATTAAGGGCTTCCCTAGAGAGTTTGTTATAAATTAGTATCATTCTCAAGACCTACGGGAATTGGACTTTGTCCTTCCTCAGATTTTCCTTAGTTACATATCAAGACTACACTGGGAATTAGACGTAAGTGCTTCCTTAGAGAGTCTATAGTTATCATTGTAAGACCGTAGGGGAATTGATGGTGAGAGCTTCCTAGAGTGTCTATTCCTTGGTATGATTACCTGAACAAATGGTTCTTCCAGTATGATCCACCCAGAGAGTCAGTGTGAAAATCTGTTTGGTTGTTTGTGATGAGTCCACCAAGCCAAAGAAAAAATCTTGGGTTTTGTACTCTTTGATGTTTAGGTAGTCTGCGGAGATGCCTATTGTGTTACTTGCTATGCCTTGGGAATATAGAGTTGTTTGCTTGATTCCATGGTTGATAATTAAATGATTTAATTAAATTAATAAATAAAAGTGAATGGATATTTGTAGGATTTTTTACTTCAATTTACTCTTATTTTCCCTAGTGCCTTTATTTCCATTACTTTTTCTATATTACTTACTGACAGTAGGGCACAGATCTGGTGGTGGTTGCCTACTGGGATTAGTCTCACACTCTGTTTGGGTCCTATTTTTCAGCCCAAACAGGTTATATGGTTGCAGGTGTGGATAGGGACTATGGCCTTTCTACTTCTGGTACATGATTTCTGGTTGGAGCTGGAGAGAATAGGACCGAGCTTAGGCTTGCGATGCTGATGGAGTTGCTGTTTACTTTTAGTACATTGTTTCTCAGTTGTATTTCAGCACGTTGTTGTGTTTGCTGCTTTCCTTAGATACTTGTACCTACTAAATCATTATCATCATTACTATATATTCATTGATTCCGCTATTTAGTTCAGTTATTGTATGATGCTTACTGCTTCTGTTATTGATTGTTATTTCCTTTCCCTTCTATACTTTACCAAATGAGGGCATAGTTTCCCCAATGACACACCAAGGCCCTCACTGCTAGTCGGCAGCCTCTGGTGTTTGGGGAAATGTGCTTGAAGTCATGTGGCGAACTGGGTATAGGGCACCGGTTGAGTGGCTCTGGATTCAAGTCGTTACAAACTGATTATGAATTATCAGGTCATCTAAAAATCATATCATCATCCAATTTGTCTTTTCCTAATCACCAAATCATACATCACATTCAATGTTAACATGATTCCTTCATTTTAAAACCATTGACTAAAACTAAAAATCTTATTGTGAGAAACAATAATGATTTTGGATAACCATATAATCATTTATATGATGTATAAATAATAAAACCTTATTTTAAATCTAATGCACATTAGTTTTGAACTAGGTTATTCATTTTCATTATCTATTAAAATTATTTATAATGGTTTTAAATAAATTGTGATTTATCCAAATTATATCCCTCAGGAGTTTCAAACTACGTGTAAAGTAATTCCTATTTTCATGTACCATGTGATTATCGAGACAAAGATCCACACGCCTTTTTTTTAGTTATTATACATATGTAAAAGTGTTCTAGAAACAAGTCCACTTGTAGTATCTGTACATTGATGTATTAATTGGAAAACCCACATAATTCTATCCTTACCAAAACATTAGGATGCTCTTCTGTACTTATCCTCAAACTATGCCATATGGTTAGGTTTCCTAATGTATGTTTTCATAAATCTAGTTCCCAAAGATTCTACTAGATTTCCTATGATACCAACTATAAACATACCAACCATAGTGGCCCAGGTCTAATTTTTTACTTTACTACATTGGAAAAAGATACAAAAAATTACATCTTAAATGATCAAATGGTTTAGTATTCTTGGTAAACATGATAAATACTTGAATCTAAATTTTTATTTGAAAACATGAAATAAAATATATTTGAGGTAAAAAAAATTATTTCTTTAACTCATTCAAAGATTCCTTCTTTATGTATTGGGAAAAGGAAACAAAATAAGAGTGATCTCATATGCTCAGTAAGGGTTGCATATAGTGGAGGATATCATAAATCAATAAGACATGTTTAATATGGCAAGGTAAATAACTTATTACACATTATATTTATTGTATATATTGACTATTATAATTTCAAATATAATGATGTCCAATATTAATCATTTATTTTATTTAGTATTCAGTTATTATTATTCATGAGATTATTACAATTATATTATCCATAGATGAATTTTTTTATAAATTTATTGATTAAATGGAATATGTGTTTGTTTATTTATCATTCCATAGTTATTATGACTTATATAATCATTATGTTAATATTATTGATTAAATGGAATGTGTGTTAATCTATTTTCCATGCTATGTTGGTTATTACTTATTGATTTATGACATCTTTCATTTCATGTAACCCTTACTAAGAATTTGAGCTCACCCTTATTTTATATCCTTTCCCCATGATATAAAGAAGGAATATTTGAATGATTTCAAGGATTTTTAATTTTTAACCTTTACTATGTTGAATTTAATGTTTTCAAATATTATGTGGGATCCAAGTATGTATTTATTTTATCAAGAAAACTAAACTATTTAATCCTTTGGGGTAAAATTTCTTGTATCTTATTTTGATATAGTAAACCAACCACTGGATCTAGGATATTGGGGTTGGGGTCTTTACAATATCTAACCTAATCGATATTTTTTACAATGTTTTAAAGGAAACAGTAATTGAATTTTTTTTCTTTTGATTATTTTTAGCATGATTTTTGAACAATGATTATTAAAATATATTACAATCATTTTATATTCAATTATATGGCATGACTAATCCTTGTTTACATTTGGATGTTCCAAATATGGGATTATCCTTTCCTTGTATACTACCATAAAATTCCAGGATCTAGGAAATCTCGGTCCTTAAATGATTCATTAAAGGAAAATAAGTACATGAGAAAATATTAGGCAGTGCATGGAGTTTTACACACCTAGGATTGGACCACCCCATGCATGTCATTATTCCCCAAAGTTGTGCAATAGCCGGGTGCTCAAAAATTCAACATTATGCTTCCTTCAAGGAACTCGCTCTTTGATAGGGTATATTCCACCATGTTGACTTCTCTATATGCATGCGAGACAGTGAGGATAAGTTAATTAGACTAATTCATACATTCAAACCACCAAGGTAGAAGCTTCCATGGGACACTCCTCATTCTGGAAATCAGATCTATTATAGCATTCTCATATTCGAATTCAATCTAAATACACTCCACTTATGAGGGACAACATAATTAATGGAAACATCATAGACCACATCTCAACATTATATCAAATTCCTAGCCCTATGTAGTAATGAAAGCAACCTTTTAAAAAACTAGGTTATGTTCAGAAGATACCTCTATATCCCAATGGACCTGGTGAACCGTAGGTCGAACCATCAACATTCACCTTGATCCACCCTCCAATGAGTGGTATCCATCTCATAGTTTTTTGGAAAAGGATTTGTTTAGTCTTACCTACAACACCCTAGCACTTGAGGATATTCAAATCTTATATATATTTTTTCATTGCTCCATTTTTTGAATTTTTCAATTTCATGGACGTCCCTATACATCAATAACATGGAAGCATGAGTGGATGGATCCTGGTCTTAAAAAAATTCATATTTTGTGCCCTCCAAACTGTAGCGAGAATGGATGTTGCATCTGCTAACTGTAGTTGATACACTTTATTGCAAATCCCAGTGCTATAAATAAATATTAACATCTCCTCCATGGACCCACTCTGTGAATATTAATCCCAAAGGTGCACCCTTTATTCTGCCATTGGGAATTTTCAAACCTTCAATCAATGAAGAGGTGCTTAGTATCTTCACTAGCTCAAAGAAAGAGTAGGTCTACTGAGATAACGTAATGCCCAGCTCGCTGCAGCTGCTCATATGTGTGAAGCTTATTCCTCTAAAGCCTCTATATGAGCAAAAACCCAGATGATTTTATCAAGCTAGCTTTAAACTGGGCTAGCCAAACCAGAATCCTGTTGGTTCTCACATTCTTCATTTTTTAGTATTTCATAGGAGTGAAGTGACCATCATCATTAGGTCTCCAAATAATATTTTTGACATCTATAAAGGTAGAGTTCTAAACCTCTAGCACAACCTTTAAAGTAAAAAACTCACGAGTTCTATAATGTGTTATAATATAAAAAATGGTCATCTATATATGATCAATGGGAAAACATATCCAGATCCTAATGTGTTTATAAATCCAACACATATTCCAAAAATTGATATCAAAGTGACTACTCATGATACATTTATAATTTTTCATAATGTCCTTGAATGATAGCTTGATTAAGGGCCAGACCGAAGAATGAAAGAAATGTGAATATCAATTCAGCAGTTTACCCTTGAACCTATTAACTAAAAAATTACAAGAAGAATCATTGGTGGTAAGTATGTTCCATGTGAACTTATCAATTAGTACATCATTAATAGTTTTCAAATATTTTATTCCAATCCCCCTTATTTCTAAAGGTTTGATGCATTATTTTGATGAAATAGTAATCAATTTCCTCTCCTGAGAAGATCTGGTCCATAAAGAATTTCTGATCCATCTTTATAGTGCCTTTAAGATCCCTATAGAAAGGGAAATGGAGTACAATTTTTTTTTCAAGATTACTGAGTTATCAATATAGACTCTTCCTGCATGAGACATGTAACATTCTTTATGATTCGAAAGTTTTTTTAATGATTTCAGTGTTGATCCCTCTAAGATATTGGCTCTTCACTTTTCCCCAAAAAGTGTAACATCCATGTAATTCAAGGGAAGTGAGCCTCTCTACACTCCAAGTTTCCTTGCCACTCAATTTTTCTTTCCCATAGAGGGTCCATCACTAAAAATAGTAACATAATTCTCCCATCTGATGGAATGTATATAGAATTTCTCGTAATAAAGAAAAACAACATGAATATTAGAGATGGTTACCCTAGTCACTAGGCCAAAAATAATAATGACATTAGTAAAAATCATGTTTGAGGGGGAAAATTTTCCTCCTAACTTTCATCTGTTTGAAGAGGACAACATTATAAAGATCATTAATTCAGTTGCTCAAATAATCTTCAACAATAGAAAACAGGATCCCTAAGAGGGGTTAAACTTATCTCACTCCCCTAGTACATGGAATGTATCCTCTTGGAATCCCATTAATCAGAATGGAAGGCCTTTCTGATGATACGATTCATTTGATTAGTCTCAAAAAATTACTTGAAAAGCTATACCTATTGAGGATACTAAGCAGGAATCTACATTTAAGTGTTTTAAAGGCTTTAGAGATGTCTAATTTGAGAGCATAATTCCCCTATTTTATCTTCCTGCATTGAATATTAATATTTATTAAGGCTATGAAATTACGATTTTGAATACATATTTCAGGAACAAACCCATATTGATTTGGGTTAATGGGATCCTTGACAATTTCTATAATCCTAGACATAAGGATCTTACTTATTACTTAAGGAATAGTATTACCAAGAGCCAGTGGTCTGTATTCTTTGATATTAGTTGCATTCTCCTTCTTTGGAATTAATACAATAACATTTGAGTTAATTCCATAATGTAGAAAATAATGAGCAAAGAAGTCTTTTATAGCATTAATAAAGTCTTCCTGAAGGATTTCCCAATTATACATAAAGAACATATTTGTAAAACCATGAAACCCTATAGTTCTCTCCATGTTATGGGGAAAGTGATTCTTCTTGATCTCATCCAAGTCTAGTTCCCTCACAATATATATTTTTTGATTATCATCAATACATGGAAGAATATGACCAATAATATTTTATGTGTTGTATAGTCCATCATTAGTCTAAACTATGATAAATTAGTCAACCACTACATTGGACATTTCATTTTTAGTGGTGTGTAGCTGTCAATTTATTCTGATGGCATGATTCTATACCTTTTCCCTTTTCTCCCTATGAATTTTGTGAAAATATATTGGAATTCCAATCCCATTCCATCATATATTTCATATTTAAATGACTCATATCTATAATCTCTTTAATGGTTAAGAGGTTATAAATCCTCATGTGAGCCTGTAATTCTTCTCTAAAAGGGGTTTCTAGATTCTTCTCCCTATTTTGGATGCCTACAAGCAGTTTTCTTGTAAGTTTAATATCATTATCATGCTTATAAAATGAGTTTTTACTCCCCTCCCTTAAGATAATCTTTTTGTATTTCAGCTTCTCCATGAGAATTTGAAGTGGAATAGCATTTATCATGAATTTATTGGCCTCTATGACAATTTCCCTGCATCCAGGAATTGCGAACCACACATTTTTGGAAATGAAAAGGGAATAGGCATGTCCTTGAGGCGATGTGAAATTCCACAACAATATAGTTTTTATCAGAACGATTCTTGAGAAGAATAAATATTTTGAGTCCATTAATAACACTTTCATCCACCAATTGAACAAAGAAAATATCATTTTTTTCTTTCTTTTCTTCTCTTCCATGTGAAACTTATCTAAGATAAATCCCTCTTCTTTAATCTCTATATTTTCTCATGTGGTGATGTTCTTCTTGTTGAAATCTACAAAAAGTTATTTTGATGGTTTGTATGATGGTTTTTGTTATTGTGCCCATGGTCGATACAACCCTACTCTGACCTCGGGTTCCTCTACTCCTCTCTAAGGAGGATCTAGAGAGAGGGTATTAAAGGGGTTTTGGGTTTGTGGTTTATCGGTAATTGGTTTGGAACCCTCAGCCATTCAAATTTACTATCTCCCCAATTTTTTGTACTCTTATAAAAGTCAGATATGGGGTGGTTCAAACTAAGGGGTTTTGGGTTTCGGGATTTGGTAGCTGAAGGTTTTCCCTGCGTGATGTGAGTTATTTTTCTCATATTTTGATGATCTATATCTCTTCTTCTTCGATGATCTATGACTCAATCCATGCTATGGTAGTCATCATTTGATGAAGCTCTTGGATGCAGATGGATTTGGTTTGGAGGTTCTAGTTTTTCTATCAGTGCTTCTGGTAACCAAATTTGATTTATTTTGGTTTTTTGGATCTATTTCTTTAGTGACGGTTAGTTCTCTTCTCAGTGGTTGTTCTGGTTTATTTTTTTGTTCCGTTTTATACGTTTGGTTCAGTTCTATTCAGGTTTGGGGATGGTTGGTGATGCATTTCTCGTTTGATCTGGTTGATGATTGTGTTCAAATATATTCTTCTATTTTGATTCTATTCATGTTTTATGATGGTTTGCGATACTTTTGTGGTTCGATTTACATCTGGATTTCGGTGATACACCTTGATGATGGTTGTTCATACTCTTCATCATTGTTTTTTTGGTATGATTTTTTCTAATTCTTTGGGGGAAGATTATGACTCTATGAGGTTACTTTTTTTACAGTGAGTTTGATTATTTCGGAAGATCTCAGGTGATCGGTGGTGGTTGGATGGCGATATTGATGCAATGATTGATGATGATGGTGAATGGTGATGGTTGGTGACAAGGTTCTGTGGGAGATCATCAAACACGATTCTCAGATTTGGTGTTCTATTTGAATTTTGAAATTTTAACTTTTTTGTATTTTTTGGGTTCCTGCATGGTATGTAGGATACCGCTAATCCATAAAACTGTCTTTTGTAAAATAAAATAAAAAAATAATATTTAGTCAGATTTAACTCCTACAAATCTCTAAATTTCCATCCTTCTAATGTAAGATGTCGAGGCATACACCAAGGTGACCTGCACCATGTGTGCTGAGATGAAAATATTGGCAGTAATACTTTGCTGCTTCAAGTTTCATGTGTCCAATTGAATGCTTTCATGTCTGAGCATCCATAAATGATCCATGTCACCATCATTAAGATTCTTGAAAACAAAACGATACCCTAGATAAGTCCATTTGAATTGTTTTTAGTTTTTTAAATTCATTTTTTTTTCAGAAATCCCAATAAAAATTGGTTTTTTGGTCATAATGAAGGGCCAAAGAGCTCTAGATGTTAAGGGATTCCCTATCCCTTGTTAATTTCAAAAATAAGTGTCTTCATCATTTAGGGCCTCAACCCTTATTCACAGACCCTTCATGTTGTGCCATCTTGTTATGGACTTCCATTTTTTTCTTACTACCTTGTGTCTTCGATCATTTCATGTCACTATCATCTTTTTGGTCCTTAGCGATCCCATATTCTCTAGAATTTTATTTTTCATCCTGTAAAGGGACTTTTTGGTCCTTAACATCATTATACCAATATTTACCACTCAATGGGGTAAATATATTTTGGGATTTTATAGGTTCAGACTTCCCCATAGAAGGTGTCTTCCTCCTAGAAACTTTTGTGCTAGGGACCCACAAGAAAGATTTTGTCCTTCTACTGTCTCCTGAAATATACAACCTAAACATTAATTTTCTTTCCATCGGTTGTTGTACATCCAGTATAATGGTTTCTAGGGTTACCCTTCACATAAATCTTCTTGCATGACTCATAAGTAAAATTTATGTCTTCTAAGAGCTATAAAACCTGGTCATCATTTTGTTTTCCTTCCAGTGATATTCATCCTAGTCTTCATTTCTATTATTTAGGGTTAGAAACTACATTTATACTGGCACTAACCATTTTCTCAACACACTGTTCACCAGAACAAGGAAATATGATCTTCTGATCCTCCTTAGAAAGCTTCATGCATGACTTATCAGAGGGATTATCACCTATTTGAGTCTTTGAATTAACAGTATCATTAGCTTTGTGATTTAGCACTTTACAATTGACTACATCTTTTCCATCCTCTTCATTTTGAGGTAGGTGCAGAGACTCATCTGTAGGATATCCATTAGTCACATGGGGATTTCCTACAAAGTTTGTGTTTTTATGAAATCGTGTATCCGACATTTCCTTGAATGATTCTTGAATGTCTTCAAGAGGTGGAATATCACTAAAAACACCACCCTCATGTGGTTTCCCTTCCTTATCACTAACCAATGTGGCATGTCTGTCTTACAGCTCAGTCTTTTCAACCATTGTGGGTTTCCCAATTTTCTTCATATAGGTTCTTCCTCTCTTATCCACATTATATGGGCATGCAATATTCCCATTCTTCTACTCCTATACAGGAATTTCCTTTCCCTTCCTCCTTCAACAGTTAGATACATCATGACCCTTAATATTAGAGAAGTAATACTTCTTATCCCAGCTGTAATCAAGGGAATAATGACCAAAGAAGAAGTAATCCATGCAGAACGTTGGTTTCCTTTGATAATGGATCAATAGGTTGAGATTACCATCCCTTGTAGTCAAGACCACCTCCTCCACCAGCATGATTGACATGTCAACTTCAACTAGAATACTTTCATAGTTACCAAACCTTGGGTTGTTAGTATTTCTATCCATTTGAATTGGATTCCCCATGAGATAATAAATATCCCATAAAATGTGTGGGAGCCAATAGATTCAATTAAGTTTTCATATATGGATCCAGACTTGTGCATGTGTGTTCATTATCATGTCTGGGTCAAAGTTCCTATCTGATTCTTATATTCTTAAGAAACCAGATATCAAGGGCAGTGATCCAAAACTCTAAGATCACTACTTAAGCTCATTACAAGGAAAAACAACAAGATAATATTCCCTTCCCATTGTAGTCATCTTCCAATCCCCAAAACCCCATATTTCAGCAATCTTGCAAGTTATATCATGGACTTTCTAGGGTTTCTCACCCTTTTGAAATATAAAACTTTCAATTATAAAATACCTATATAGGTTGACCCTTTCCTCCACTACCACCTGATTCACATAGACATGAAATTTCCTTCCCCTTCGGATGATCCATCTAGGAGGAGGAAGACCAAAGTCACTGAATGTGGGGTTAGCAAATGATTTTACCACCTCCACAAAATTATTCCTCGAACCAACCACCTTTTATATCACCCGATTATCCATAAAAGGCCACTTAGAGGCATAAGTAAACCACTACTAATGACCAATATGATCATCCAGTGGAATATTTGGACACTCAAAAGAATTCTATTTCTCACAATCTTTATCACTGCTATATTTATGACATTCTATGGTCTCTGCTTGCTCTATCATCCTCTCTATACCCTACTTTCCTTGTATACTATTATAGTTCTCTAGATATAAATATTTTTATCTTTTGATTCATGAATTTCAATTAATTTTTATTATGATGCATTTGGTTGACTTAAAAGAAATTTTTGATATCTTGGAAGATATATATATAGTGGAATATAGTCAAGGGTAGGTAAGATCATGTCGAAAATTAGGTGGATGGTTTCGTGTGGTCTCAAGACCCCCTTAATTATTATGACCATTCCCATATTCCTAAATGGATGGGATAGAATTTTACCCTGACTATGTATACACTATTGTATTTCCCTCCAAAGGGATGGACCACTAGAGTCCCGACTTTATTACACACTTCTATTTT
Source organism: Viscum album (assembly GCA_963277665.1). Taxonomy (NCBI): domain Eukaryota; kingdom Viridiplantae; phylum Streptophyta; class Magnoliopsida; order Santalales; family Viscaceae; genus Viscum; species Viscum album. Next base: position 662,384,822 of record OY728128.1, read on the forward strand.
TTTTAAAGGTTGGGGTCGAAGCCTCATTTTATTATTTAAGAAAAGGAAAGACATGTTTTGACTGGGTAGAGGGAGACCCATTACATAGCCCAAAGGACTAGTGGGCTTGTAGATCAATACATAGCCTGTAGGACCAAATTGTTTGCCTGAGGCCCACTCTGTGAATAGTAACCCAGCTGGTATAGTACCCGCCACTACTACAGTACCCTGCCGCTACTATAGTATCCTACTGCCGCTACAGTACCCACCGATCAACAGTACCACCACTGCTACAGTACCTGCGCCCCATGGGTTTTGAACCCCCATTTTTCATGTAGGATTACGGGGTGCTTACCACTAATCCAAACCCCAACTACACATCTATAAATATATTTGGGTTCATATTTTTTTATGTGTAGTTCTATAATATTTTTGTGTATAAGAATTTCCAACCCAAGGGGGTTGGAACCAACATATTATCTTAAATATTGAGTCAAGGATCAAAGTTGGTAAAAAAAATAAAGATCCAAACCTTTTAGTAAATTTCACTTCTAATTCTAATAATAATTCCAAATTTCATTGGTATTCTATGATGATTGTTATTATTTAATTCCTCTAGCTTGCTATTGTTGTTTTCTTACACTTTAGTTTATGAAATTTTATCTAGAGAGGGTTGGAGAACACATACTATGTTATCATGCTCACACCCAACATATATTATATTTGAGACATATGAAGGCTCTTTGACCAATCATCCAAGTAAAGTGAAAGTATCAGACGCTAGTTTCACACATAGAAAATGGTGCATGAGTGATAATTTTTTGTGTGGGTTTTTCTTGGATCAGACAATGGAATATGGGTCATCCCAAAAATATTTTTCAATAGATTTCATATATTAAAGTGTTATTTTGGATCCTTAGGCCATGTTTATATGTCCAACATTTTGTATATATAGTTTTTCTACCGCATATACAATGCATATATTTTGGATATTGTTTGGACCTGTTATGTATGGAGAGTTATTTCCAGGTCATATTATGTATTTTTGTTTGTATAAATATAATACCCACTTATATTGATGATTGGTTACAAAAATTTTATATCCCATTATTGGATACATCATATCTCTTTTAGGTATGTACCTTGTTCAGTCTACTTCACTTTTAAAAGGGAAACACCCTCCCACACCTATATTACTTGATCCCTATAGATTACACCAGCCTATAGCAATTTGGATGTGTTCCTAAAGTATTGATATGATGTGATCCAAGAGTTATGATGTTATTTTTCTCAGTGAAAATTATATACATGGTCTTCTATTTTCTCAAAAACCATGTCTTGAAACCATGAAATGTTAGTTAATACTGATCACTTTTGGTCTTTGACTTTTTAAATTATCTCATCATGGTGTGTTTTTTAAAAACCCATGTCAAGTAAATTATTCCTATAATTAATATATATATACCCAAAAAATATTAACCCATGCCTAAAACCTATTATTTTATCTACACCATGATTTTTTTATAAAAACATGACATAATTTATAATCCAATTTTGGACAATAAGTGAATCAGTTCAAATTTTCCCACCTTTAGAAAATTTATAGATTTTCGAATAAAATAATATCTATGATGAAAAGGAACATGACATGTTTCATCGTGTTATATTACCCAATGAATATTGTTGTCTTCTTCTATATTTTACATGATTATATATATAATATGAAATTTCTTAATGATTTTTCTCTAAAAACTAACCACATAAAAATTAAAACACCACAACAATATAGGTTTCTATTTTCTTTGAAATATTCACTCCATTTATCTTATACATATCTAATAAAACTCAAATTAATGATCATGATGATAATAAAACAAATATTAGTTAAATATCATAACTTGGGAATCATCATATTATGGAACAAGTCTTTATTTTTCTCCTAAAATAATATTTGTTTAATCACTACATTATTAGAGAGATTAATTTTTTTGAGTACTCAATAGTTAATTGTAAAGAAAAATATTATTTTAACCATGCATCTTTTACCTCTTAATGATTTCTCTATTATCCCGTATTTAATCTCCATACCACTTATAAGATTATTCTCATGGGATCATAAATAACACATAGAAAACCTCAATATTCTCAAAATGATATTCACATTATAAAAAATATAAAAATATTTATAAGTATTAAAAATCCTTAGATATTTCTCATTTTTAAATAAATGGATATATGATCATTTTTTGATAAACTATAATCAATTATAATTAATGAATTAATATTAAAATATTCTAAGGATCCATTTTTATAGAGTATTTAGATGTGTTTCTTATTTATATAATCAAGGTGACTATTTCAAAGATAAGTGGTTCATGAATAATTAGTAGTTTCCTTATTATTAATTAATTTATATATAGGATTAGCTATATCTAGAATATATAAACTATTAATTAATCACTCATAACCATATAAAGTTACATTTATATAAAATAAATAACTTTTGTTCTCAATTATAAATTTCAAACCTCATTTATGAAAATAATAGTAAAAAAATAGATTAATATTAATTATATAATAAAGAATTTTTTTTCAAGATTTAAAAATTATTCTATGTGTATATGTATATAATTTTTCTTTATCTTCAATGTATAAACCCTTTCTCTGTTGTCGATATATAGATATATTTTTTTTCAAAATTATCTAATATTTTTATCCGAAAAACATTCAAAAATATGTGATAAAAATTAGGTAATTAATTACCATGAATAAGGATGGTATAGATTCGTTTCTATAACATAAATACATGATACATATTCTTCTTGACTCTTTATAATTTTTTCAGACATTTAAGTCAATTATTCTTCCAAATGCCAAACTTTTTTGTAGTGAAATCATTGTAATTCATTTGAAACACCCCCTTTATGTTTCAAAATATAAGTTATACCTTGGTACTTTATAAATAACTTCTTATTCATGTTCTTATGGGTATTTAATCATCCATTTTCAATTTACACCATTATCATGGTGTTCAATTGAGAAACACCCATGCCCTTTCCAAAAATCATTACCATGGTGATGGGATCAAAAAAATACATACTAAAATAATTCAATTTATATATAATATATAAATTATGGTATCGATCTAATAATTACTATAGTGTAAAATGTATATCCAAATCTAACTTCAGGAGTGAATGAAACCTCTCCATGCTATTTATATATTCAGTATTGAGTAACTGTGTGGAAACTAAAGTGTCTTCAAAAATTTACATAGAAAAAGATTTTTAATACTTCGTTTCTCTCAGTACATACTATATATTGATATATCATCTGGTTGTTATTTATATTATTGAACTAATTCACCATTTTTTATTGATTCTTCATCCCTTTGATCATTGAAACTAGTATGAGAATTGAAATATATATTGATCATTTCTCTACATATAATTAACCACCTATATCATAGTTTTTAACAAATAAACCATCTGAATTTTAAAGAATGGTTTGATCTATAATAAAGAGATTCCATATATGCTTGAGAAAAATTACCACATTTTAGTATTAACCAAGAATATTTTTTGCCTGATGAGTTTTTCTTTATTAAGAATTGGTCATATTAAAATTATTATTATAAAGCTTGTATATAATTTAATATACAATGAAACTTAGGTCAAATGAATATCTGATAGTAGGAGAGTTATTCATGTTAGAATTTATAAATAATTTTCTCCATATAAATGTAGAATAGTGCTACTCAAGGTTATATCATGAGTATTTTGTAATCTAAGGGAGAAAACACTAACTATTATTTAAAAAATTATAAGGGTCAGTAAATTAGTGATTTCAAAGGGTTAATAAAATTATAAGGAAAATAAATAAAATTAATACTTGAAAATAATTTAATTGTTTAAATTTGGGATTGATTGAAAAATATATACATTAGATAACATTAGTGGACAAGTTTTAACCCTTGGTAACTCCCTTTATCCCTTTTTAAAAATGAATTATCAAATTTAATTACTTAATATATAATTCTGGACCTCAAAACATAATGTTTAATCTATGTATAAACCATATAGAGACCTTAAATATTTTTTTATCACTATATGAAAGTGATTTAATTTCTTATTGTCCCTTAAGAAACCTGAACTGATTAAAACTACTATACTCAAAACAAATACATCAAAAAATAAATTTAAATAGTAATAGAAACAAATTTACTTTATTTTTTTGAACAAAAATATATATAATTTTAGAATAAAATTAATTCAATAAAGAAATTTTACCTTTTAATTCAATAAAAATAGTTTCCCAAATAATTAAAAATATTAAATTAATTGGATAAAATTCAAAAGGCATAAGTATCTAAATTTTTCTAATATTCAAGGCCACTTTGGAATTTATCCAATCATGGATAGATTACACCATTTTGAAACCTTTCATGTAGATTATCCTCTCTATAAAAATACTTATCTCTCTCTATCTCCAACCCTTGAAATGGAAGGGGAGATAAAAAAAATTAATGAAAAATTGAGTTAGATTTTCCTTCGATTTATGTCAGATGACCTTGAGTGATTTTTTCCCACTAGAGGACAGATTCATGATAGTAATTCTTCTATAAAGATATTTTGATTCATCCTTTATTTACTCCCACAAAATTTAACATGTATTGGGAATGGGTATCATAATTTAGTTTTAGATTTCAAATTTATACATTTCTAGATAAATATTATTTTTAGTTCCCTCATATTTAACACAAATACTGACTACCTTACAAATTCCAAATTACAATAATATTTTATTAAAATTCACATAATATAGTTATATTTAATTTCCAACAAGAATAAGATAATTTGTAGTTATTTATCTATATTTATGTAATATTTAACAATGGTTTGTCAATTATTTACACCGAAAAGTTTTCAAATTGTAATCCCTCATTTCAGACTTATATGTTTTGATTTCGTACTAGGTCTAGCTGAATGAATTGGATCTCAATACATATAAAATATTAAAAAAATTATTTCTAATTTTTGATTAGTTTAGAAAAAATATATAGAAGAAATTAAAACTTGATAAAATCACTAAAAACATGAACTTTTCCCTTTTCTCTATAACACCCAAGATATCCATAAAATCCAAAAATAAAGTAATTTGATTCAAAAAAATGATGGGGATTTATTTCTTGAAATACAATTTAAAAATAATTAAATGTTCGGATATATAAATTCATCCATAATTAAGAAATTCAATCCTTTACAAGTAAGAATTAAAATCAATACCAAATAATTTTCAAAAAACAATCCCAAAACTTCCACTAATTCAACACCAAGGCACTCAAAATTATCATTCCTATTAAACAGATTTTATCACGGATTATATATTATGCTAATTAAATCTATTTAAATTGTATTTATCCTCAAATTCATATAAATACTTTTGTATTCATAATTTTTACACATTATATATATTAAAAGTTTGTTCAGAGAGTTATTCATATCAAAAAACTAATCCAACAATCCCCATAGGATTGATAAGATCATAAATCATCACCAAATTGAGATAATTAATCATGTATTTCATGATTAAATTCATATATATATATATATATAGTTTCTTATGATTTTTAGGTTTTAAACCTCAAAAATATCTAAGGAGGAATGCTTGGTTTTTTCTCTTGTTGAAGCGAAAATGCATGATTCTAGTTTGTCGTTTAATAATCAACATCTCCTTACTATAAATAGAAATGAATCAGATCCAATCAACTTTAAAAAATAATTATGGATCATAAATTTTTTATTTTATTATAAATATTTAATTTTCTCAATTTCTTTCAAGGGAATTTATTTTTTTATTTTGATGTTTTCAAATTTTGTAATGATTTTTTTAAAAGGTACAGTGGACTTATTTAAATTTCAAGTAGTGGTGTAACATATAACCCCTTTTTTAGAATTATAAAACATATTTTTAATTTCTAATTTATTCCTAAAGCATCCCCAAATAATTAACCAAAGTAAAACACAACATCTACCTACGCTTTATACCAACAAGATCATGCTTCTTCACTTTTAGTGGAAATTGGATAGGGATTACATGTTTATAATGTGGAAAAATTATAATTTGTTTATGGATTTCAAAGGTATAAGAATGATTAAATGGAAAAAATAATACTAAAATAATAGGTTCTCTTAAAATACATATTTAAAAATTCATTAATTTCCTCAATCAATTTTCACAAGGGAACCTCAAACTCATTTGTTTTGAAAAAAATATGTCAAATTATTTTCAAATCAAACAATATTTAGTTATCTCAAGCAGTGATGTGAATTTTATTAATATTAAAAAATATTTATAATTATCATAGTTAAGGTATTAAAATGTTTATATATTGATTAATATAATGGGATTCAAAATACAATCATTTTTTGATGAATCTCCCAAAATGTTGAATCTGAGACACATTTTATTTCAGCACTCATTTAAAATTAGCTTCATGAGAAAATAATTTAAATCAGTGATACATAATTAAAAGGTTAAAAAAGTATGAATTTTTATCTCATAAGTATTCAAGGAAAACAAAATCTAAAATGTAAAAACACATAATAAAATAAAAAACATCAAATTTAAGGAAAACAGTGAGAAGAATTAAAAAACACATAAAAACCTATTTTAATAAAGGATTATCCTTCACCCAAAAAATATTATAAAACTACCTCATTATAAAATAGTTAATTTTAGAATATAAATTTAATATTAAAGGAAATTAAAATGAAACTGTAAAAGAAATGCACAACCAAGTTGAGCTATAACATCCTTGTGTTTTTCTCTGATCAGATTCAAACTAGAAACCTACATGAAAAAAATAGAGAGAAAATTTAAATTTTATTTAAAGAAAAATAATTAAAAATGGAAAGCTAAAATATAAGGGTAAAAATTTAGATATTGGATTAAACCCACCATATATGTGTTATTATTTTATCACCCCTAATCATGTAATGAAAACGAGTTATTCCAAGTCCAAAAGAGGTAAAACTCCAAACTGAAAAACCCCCACATGTTCTTAGATCCAATTTTTTTAAACATAATAATGACATAATGTTTCACAAAGAAGAAATTTTTCATGTTCCCCTCCATGAAATTTTATTTATCATTATGTAATGTAAAATGTAACAATATATAAGTTCTCCATACCAATACGTTATCTTTAAAAGATCTATCCACTAGTTCTTGTAAGTCCATTAGAGAATGTGATTTGTCTTCAATTTTTGCATAGATTATTAATTATTTTTTAAAAATATGCTTAGTACCATCATCATAATATAAACTAGTACACAACATAATTGGTTACCCTATTTTCTCCTCATATTTATTTTTCACTTCTTTATCTTCATCTACCAGGGTCTTTGATAATGACACTAAATTTGAAATTATTTTATTGGGGATTTAAAATTTAAATTTTATTTAATCAAGTAAAAATAATGGATGATCAAAAATGTATCTCCCTCATATAATTCAACTTTAAACTATTTATCCTCATGAAAATACACTGGTATGACATTTAATGGAGAGGTTAGTGGATAATTTTCAATTGGATACTCAACCACTTTAATGTATTATTATAATGTTATTGGAGTAATATTTTCTTTTTTCTAAAATTATTTTTCATTTATATTATATATATAGAAAACAATTTTATTTTTTAAAATCATATTGAATCATTATATAATTTTTCACTAGTTTTTTCAAATAATTATCCTTATTAGACTCATGGAATTCTTCAAGAACAGGACAAGTATATGGGTAATCATAATAGAAATCCATTTTTAACACAAAAAAATAAACTAACCTAAAAAAATACGAGGAAATAGTTCTAATTAATAGTATGGGGTTTATTAATGTTTTCCCAAATGGATAATTGTCTATATATATATGAATTATAGTGGTACTCCAGGTTCTCTCATAAGGAATATACTAACTAAGTTAGAAAAACTGTCACAATAGTTAACTGATTTTTTGAAGTGATAGTATATTGGGGATTTATAAAAGGATAAAAAATTATAGAAAACTAACCCAAATTAGTATTTTAAATTAATGTTAAATATTAGAATCATGGTTAATTGAAAAATAAAAACATGATATGGAATCAGTGGATAAGCTTCAACCATTAGAAACTTCTTTTATCCTTGACTATAAATGAATAATCAAATTTAATTATTCAATGAATACATTAAGACCTCAGAGTATATATCTGTAGCTTCCTATAAACCATATTAAGACCTCAAATTTTAGAGTTTATCATCTCATAAAAGCGATTAAAATGTCCAAAAACCTCCATAAAATTAATACATATTAAACCTACTGATCTCAAGTGTGGGGCCTCTCTAAATAAATTTAAATTTTAAGATAAAACAATTTACTCCCCTAAGTTAAAAAAATAGATTATGTTATAACAAAATAAATTTTATAAAGAAAAGGGGTATCTTAATTCAACAAAAAAATTCAAGAATATTTCAAAAAATTACAAGGACAATACCAAATCTCAAAAGGGAAAAGTATCATCCATCTTCTATATTTGAATATTTCTTGGGTGTTTACCCTATAATGTATATATTACCCAATTTTTACTCCTAATATATAATTTATGCTCTCTATAATATCTGTCTTTCTCTAACCCTGAAAATTAAAGAAAATACATATATTTATAAATAAGATTTGGGGATACTTTTCCCCCAATTTTTGTTAGTTGAGTCTGAGAACACTTTCATCCCACTAAACGGATTAATATTGAAATTCATTTAACTAGAATGTTGTTAAAATTTATATTTTCTCCACTCATAAGAAATATTAAATCCATTATCCCATTGTAGAAAAATTTATGTTTGAGTTAAAAAGGTAAATTTTTATGGAAGAAAATAATATTTAGTTCCCTCCACTTGCATATATTTGAGGAATACCATAAATACTTAATGTCTCTATGATGTTAAATTTACATGTTACACTCTGAGTTTTATTTAATGTTTGAGGAGAATCATATCATTTTTATATATTTTTCTTGAGTAATGCCACATTTAATGATTATTGTTCAATTCTTCTTGTCTAAAATGTTTCAAATTTTAATGATTTAGTTAGGCCTCATATGGTTTGTTCAAACACTAGGTCCATTGGAATTAATTGGTTCTTAATAAATATAAAATACTTAAAAATATAACTATCCAATATAGATTGGTTTTTAAAATGTTACTGTAGAAATAAAAAAATTATAAAACAAACATAAAAATCATGAATTTTTCTATTTTTACAATAATCCCCAAAATATTCATAAAAAAATAAAATTTTGTAATTTTATTCCAAATTACAAAATGGTTGGGTTTCATTTCCATAAAATCATATAAAAAGAAATTAAAGGTTCATATTTATAAATATCATGATTGTTATAATATAAACTAGGGAAATTTATCAAATCTATTCCCGTGAAAATGATAGTCACATTTACCATATCTTAACATGGGCCAATGTTTATATTTATAATAACTTAACCCATCCAATATCATCGGTAAGACATGAATACTTTTTTAAAAAATAATTTATAAAAATTTATAATTCTTGAATAGTTGAGTGTAAAATAAGATTCATTGATTCGTATAATGAATCATGTCATGATGTATTTCTATTGCAACCTCACCCAGGTCAATTAAGAAACTAAGTATAACCCTTGAATAACACCACTAATAGTACTCATTTTTTTGAATTGCACAAAGGTTATAAATATCACAAATGTGAGGATTATCCTCTAAATATAAAATCTTCATCCATAAAAAATATAATCCAAAAATGAACTGATAAAAAAAATATCACAATATATATATGTAATTTCATATAAAATATAATAATCCACCAATATATGATATTCACTCCAAATACCATATTAAAATGAAAATACTGATCTAAATGACTCCTCGACTCAAATCTCAACTAACTGTGACTAATGAAATCCAAAACTACCTCGATTCTTATACTATAAATCTAAAAAAGTATAATATAAAAATATGGGTTTATATAAACAAACCAAGTAGGATCCTCTGATAATGCGAAAGTGTCAATGTGATAGGAGAATTCTAAAACATCCATGGATAAAGAAGATAAGAGAATAGTCATTGTTACTTTTTCACATGTATCTATAGTTTACCACAAAAACCATTACCAAATAAATATATCTAAAAAACTAACACAATCCATATAATAACCACAATATAAAAGATCCAATATATACAAAGTATAGATAGAGGCCACTAGGAAACTAAGAACTTGGCCCAATGCCTCCATCCATCCCACATTTATCTAGAGAGGGGTAACAATTATAACACTCTATCAATCTAAATATGCACCACCACACACCTCTCTTAATGTTTTTGGGGCTTATACACCATATGTGCAAATAGTATTCAAGTGATGTAATGTTTCCTAATTGATCTTCCTCTATGACACTCATATGAATAATAGTGACACCATAGAACACATTAAAAATAACATAAAATAATAATATAACATTTCACATCCAAAAATTTCTAAAGTTAAACAAATCACACAAAAATATAACACCGATCACGTGCCTAAGAATTTATACTATAGATAGTCAACCTAAAACACAAATATACGGGTGTAACATGATAAAAAATACTCATGAATATCATCATCAATATCTATCCTCTCTTGAACTATGTTCTAGGAATAGAGAATAGTGTATGTTTCCCATAAATTACATCAACCAAACTAAAGTCAAAATTTTTTTACGACCATATCCAAACCTATAGTGCAATATTTTAAATATATTATCCATGGTTATATAAATCAACATTTTCACTAAATCCCACAGTTACACATTATCAAAATCTACATTGTAAATTCTAATATTCCAAAAAATTGATCTCAACTATAATCACTAACCTTTAATAAAATCATTAAAACTTCATACATCATTAATAAGAAAAAATAATATAACTATCATTATCAATTAAATATAAATAATTTCCAACTTTTCAAAAAAAATAGTATAATGACCAGTCATTGAAATCATTTTCTTTTTAAATTTAATAAAATAATTTTATTTTCTACCAATATATATTATATCATCTATCATAAACTTATTTCTAAAAAATTTACAACACTTAGAAGAATTATCAACATCTCTTCATCAATTAATTTTATAAAATTATATTATATATAATAAAATAATGGAAATAAATAATTCAATACCTATCAAATCAAAAATTTTAATCATAATCTTTATAATAAATATTAATTGTTAAATTAAATTTGTTGTATTTCAATCATATAATTTTAATCACTTCCATAAAAAAAATTACATAAAATTGTACTTTAATAAAGGATATAAACATCTCATAGATCTAAAATCATCATAAAAAAATCCATAATATTAAAATTTTACCATTTGAAATATATATCTTATCATCTAAATTTTTATTTTTTGCTCCCATTTATATTATTATGTTAACTTTATATGACAATTTACACATTTATCAGAAAATTATTAGAATATATTATTATATAATTATTTAAAATAAAAAAAATTAAGTCAAGTTTCACTTTTTATTATCATAATTCTAGAAATTTCATTTCTCTAGTATTCTTATCATATTATCAAAAAATAAAATAAAAACCCATTATTATTTAATTTTATAAAATTCTATTTTATAAAATTATACAATATCAAGTAATATTATCACATATATATTACAATAAAATTTATTCACAAGTCCTTATCTTTTATAAGTCTCCAAACCTTATCTATCCCTCAGAAGGGATCACCATTTTCACCACTCTTCATTTAGTCACATTGATGCATGCCTAAATTTATATTATCAACCTTCCATAAACTACTCAAATTCCTACCTACATTATACAGGAATTACATTTTCAATAAAAAAAATATTTGGAACATAAATGATTAGCCCACTAATGTAGTAATAATTATAAGATAAAATAATGCGAAAAAAATGCAGAAATAAAATATACACCATATCTAATGTGGAGAAACTCCAAAAATAAAAGGGGTAAAAGACCACAGGAAAATAAAGGGATCATTATAGGTAAAAGTGGATACAAACACCCTCATTATTATACTGAGAAAACCCTATAAATATCTCTCTTGAGTGGATGGGGAAACAACCTCACAAAATAGCACACAAATAAATATAGAACTTATAAACTAGATGTGATGTTAAAACTGATGGGAAAGATCCCACTTCCTTTTATAGGAAAACCTCACCTTTGCCTCTTGCCTTCTCCTGCTAGTGGGTTTGTTGGGGTTGGCTACCAACGACCTACCATGCCTACCCCCTTTGACAATTTTAAGGGTAGCACCATCTGGAGGATAAAATGTCGACACATATCCCACTTGGATATTTGATTGAGAACCAATCACATATCCACACATCATTTCTATCTACCGACCCATGTTGATCACATCTTTGCAAGGCCACCCAAGGATATGAATCATCCAAACTTATCAGAGTTAATCACCTTTATTCAAAAATCTTCTAGATTTTCTTTAGTGTGATTTTTATACATGTCCAAACTTCCTTCATCCACCACATATTGGAAAAAGTGATATTGTACCCCAATTTTCTTCATTTTTTAATGAAAAGATAGATTCCTTATAATGGGTATGGTGCTATGACCATCACAAAACAATTGAATCTTTCCATGTTTGTACCCAAACTATTCCAACAACTTTCTCATCCACATCACCTCTTTGTAAGCCTATGTATATTCCATGTAATCTACCTTCATCGTAGATAAAGACACAAATCACTATAATTTTGAAATCAATCTCACATCTCCTTTTTCAAGAGTAAACACATGAACTGTAGTGGGTTTCCTCTGGTCAAAATCAACTGTAAAATCTAAATCAACATAGCCTCTGGTAGTAAAATATGATCCACCATAACATAATGAAGTATTTTAGGTCTCCATGATGTATCTCAGGAACCTATTCACTGTGCTCTAATTATCACTTCTTAGATTCACCATGAACTGACTAACGACTTGCACTACATGTGCACTATTTGGTCTGCTACAAACCATAGAAAACATCAGACTACCAATTACTGATGCATATGGTACTCGAGACGTCTTCATCTTCTCTGTTTCACTGTTAAGTCTCATCATAGAGGATAACATGAAATTAATAGTAAGAGGGGTAGGAATTGGCTTATAACCTTGCATGTTTAAGTGTTTCAAGACACTCTATAAGTAATTATTCTATGATATAAAAATATTCTCATTATCATTATCTTAGTAATTCTGCATCCCAATAATATTTTTTGTTGATCTTAAGTCCTGCATATCAAACTCCCAATATGATTGAGCCTTCGTCTCCTAGATCTGATCATTATTGGGTCCTGTAACAAACATGTCATCCACGTTCAATAGAGGAATGATAAAATAATTAGCATAAGAACCCTGGAAATATGAACAAGTATATGAATGAAGTATATTGTATCCAAGTATCATGATATAGAAATAAATTCTCCAGTACCAACACCTCAGTGCCTGCTTGAGACTGTATAGAGATTTGTTAAACCTACAAACCAAGTTCCCTTTTTCTTCTTCTAAAAAACATTCTGGATAGAGAATATATATCTCTTCATCAATATCACTATGAAGAAAAGAATTTTTCACAACCACCTTCTCTAGATGTAAACTATATATAGCACACAATTCTCGAATAAACCAAATAGTCATCGATCTTATAATAGGAGAAAAAATTTCATTGAAATCAATACCTTCCTTTTAGAAATATCCTCTAACCACCAATCATGAAAGATATTATTCTACGTATTCCTTCCCATAATATTTTATCTTAAAGACCCATTTTTTTCTAGTATCCTTCCTTCTATGAGGTAATGGAACAATATCACAAGTCTTGTTCATATATAGGGATTCAAGTTCTACTTGTATCACTGTCATCCCTTAGGATACATATGGACTCTGATTCACCTTCACAAAAGAATAATGCTCTCCATCCTCCATTAGTAAGAAATATGTAATATTTCTCTTAGTCACATTGTCTAAGTGCCATACTGGTTCTCCTTTATCCTGAGAAAACTATTGGGGTCTAGAATTAACCATTACTTGATCTTCATGATCTGTTAATTCCTCAGAGGAAATTTTTCTTCCATAGATTTTTCCTTTAATTTGATTATTTTATTTTTTGTATTCTCATTCTCCATGTCTCAGACAGTTGAAATTTTCACCTTGTTTTCTACAAAAATGATATCTCTACAGAAGGTATATTTGTCAATAGTGGGGTCCCACAAATGATTCCCCTTCACACCGTTAGCATAACCCTAGAAGATACATTTCCAAGATATTGAATCCAACTTAGATATTTCCAAGTCATTAAACATTGCATATACCAAATTTCCAAAGGTATGTAATTGAGAATATTTATTATGCTTACCTATCCATATCTCAATTGGTGTCTCCATATCAATCAACATTAAAGGATATATGTTGATCAAATAAAAGGAGTTATTTACTGCCTCTGTCCAAAATATTTGGTAATTCCTACTATCTTCAGTATTCCCCTTGTTCCATCCAATAAGGTTATTCTCATCCACTCTACCACTCCATTATAATGAGTAGTGTACACCACCATGAACTATCAATTGATTCCTTCCTATTGAAAAAAAGTACCAAAATCCTCGATTGTATGTTTTCCACCATTATCAGTCCTTAGACACTTGATCTTCTTTCTAGATTCAATTTTCTTCTGTTATTTGAATGTTTTGAAGACTTCAAAAACATCTTATTTCATCTTTATTGGGTACACACAACATCTCTTGTAAAAATCATAAATTAATTGTAAACAGTACCTTTCTCCTCCTAAGGATATAATTGGTGCTTTCCAAATGTTAGAACAGATCAACTCTAATATCTCTTTACTTCTTTCTATTGATGTCCAAATCTTTTAAATACGTTTCTTCCTCAAAAAATGATTAAAAAATGGTAAGGAAACCTTTGTAAGCCTAGAAAATAAATTCTGATCTAAAATAATATTCAGGCCTCATTCTGACGTATGGTTGAGATTCCAATCTCATAACGTGGTCAAAGCTTCCACCGAGGTAGTTTACGTGAAAACTATCTCTTCCTCCTATTTTTAAAACATAGTAATGTACAAGTTTTTTGAAATCTTCTCTACCATCATCACCATAGGTGTTCCCTTCATAATTCTTATCACGCTATTTTTAATGTCAGTCTTACATCTGATGTCATAAAATTGTCCCAAAGAAAATATGTTCTTCTTCAAACCCTTTGCATGGTGAATTCCTTGGATGGTTCATACCATGCCGTTAGGAGAATTCAATTTGTTGGTTCCAAATCCAATAATCACCAAGGTGTGATCATTCCCCATGTACACAAGTCCTTCTATGATAGTTTCATGTTATCAAACCATTTTCGTTGATATTTCATGTGCTATGTTTTTCCTAAGTCGATTATCCATGCATTGTTGAGATGATTCCTACTTCCAATAGTCATTTCTACTTCACTGAAATGAATGTCTCAATTTTTAGCAGTACTGTCCATATTCCCCTGAGACCTCTATTCAATACTCTTCTTATTCCAAAAATCCCTCTTGATGTGCCCCTTCATTCCACAAATGAAATATGTGACATTATTTTTCTTACTCCTCAATTTTGGTCTTCCATGATTTTGGCTCCCATTAGAACCATGATCCATCATCCTTCTTCTCTCCATTGACAGAGCCTCTCATTCAAGAGAATTTTCCTGTTTTTCCTACTTGTTCTTACTCCAACATTCTTCTTCAAGAACCATGACTACAACAACATTGAAGGGAAGAATATACATTAGTATATTTTTTGTGAGGTTGATGATGAGTTGGTCATATGAATCTAGACAAATCAAGAGAAGAATCTCCACAATTGTAGTATCCTAAAATTTATATACCAAAATTGTGAGTAACACGAATAGGGTATTCAGGTTGTTTACGTCTTCAGTCACTGATGATGAATCTTCCAATCAAATATTTTATAATTTTCACCTTAAGAAAATTTTCTTGTACATTCACTTGGATTCGTATAGCTTCGTCAGAGTATCTCATATTTATTTTGCTATATTTTTCTCCATAATGCTTAATAGGACCCTATATACCAAATCCAAATGGATGTTGGAAATAGCATTCCCATCCATGTCGTTTCATTTATCCTCTATCACACCCGATATCTTTTCACCAATTTTCGGAAGTAAATTGTCCTTCCACGGTACTTCAGGCATCTTAATTTTCAATAAAGAAAAGGTATTACCATTAAATTCTTCAATCTCAAATTTTTATACCATCTTGACACTTCGTAAGTACCAAACCTCATCTATTTCATAGAGGAGTATTTAATAATCTCAATATTTTTTTCTGATGTGAATGATCAACCAGAGTCGTAATCACAGAGTATACTCAAATTCATGAGAATTATTAATACACAGAAACTTGAAGAGAACTGAGTCATAACCTACCTCTGATACCACTTTTTGGGAATATGAATTATTTACCCAATAATGAAAAAATAATTATGAGATAAAATAAAATTGAAATTTTGTTGAAATAAAATGGACACCAGATCTAATGTTGAAAAACTCCTAAAATAAAAGGCGTAAAAACAAGGGAAAATAGAAGGATAACTATGGGTAAATTGGGTACACACTCCCTCAATATTATAAATAGAAAACACTCATAAAATATCTCTCTTGAAGAGGAAGGGAACAGCCTCACAAAAATACCACACAAATAAATGAAGAACTTCTTAACGAGATGTGATGTTGAAACTGGAGGGAGATATCCCACTACCTTTTTTATGAAAACCTCACTCTTGCCTACAGCCTTCTCCCACTTGTTGGTTTGGTTGGTTTGGACACCAAACATCTAAAATTCTTGTCCCCTTTAACAAATTAAGAACCAACTCTATCCAGTGAATAAACTATTGAAAAATATAACAAAATTTGGACCACCGGTGGTTTAACTCCTAATGAAGTAAATACAAAACAGAAATTAAAGACAATGAACCACATCATTCATATCAACCATTTAATAAATTAGTTATATAAATATTAAAAATAATAATATTTTCTAATATTTAAAATCTAATCTAAAAATAATTTCAAGGGTTCATCCTCAAAGCCGGTGTTTGGTTCAAGGATCTTTTTGTCACGACCCGTCCTTGAGGCCCATGCCATGACTACCTCAGGCCCACCTTCCATAGGCTATGGGCTGGAGACTAGCACCAAAGGCTTAAATCCCAATAAAAAGAGAATGCATTACATTTATATAGTAAACAAACACAACATAGTACACAACAAAAGTATGCACAAAGTAAAACTATATACAAAATTAAGTGCTGAAAAGAAAGGGTCTGGAAATATAAGACCAACAGTAAGTACAGTACAACTGAAAGTCTAGTATAGTAGCAGTAAAGTAAAGCAGAAACCACTGAGTCTTCCACCTGGAATCCCACCTAAAGGGTGGGTACAGATTGTATCCTCAGCACCTCGGGTCCGTCCGTCTGCTCTATGTACTTTCCACCGAGTGGTCCACCTCCAGGTATCGTCCAGCTCTACAAGTCTCTACCACGATTAGTGTTGTCTGTCCTCTACATCCAACACAATGTAGTGCGGGCATAGCCCGTGCAAGGGTGAGTATAAAAATACTCAGTAGGGACCCCAAGACCCCCGAAGGTCTCCTAGAATCCACGAAGGATAAACCACAAAGGAAAGATACAATCACATAGTATAAACCAACTCTACTTAGGTATATGACCATTTATATATCTGTGTCATCAATCCCAGTTTGGCTCTAACTCTCGAGCCCAAGAACAACCCAGTCCACATAGAAAAGAAGTCAATCACATCGATGATAATGATTGAAAGTCAAGACTCAACTCACACAGGTATACAACTCACGAAAAGGGGTGGAGATGATTATATGTAGCCTCTGAATCATCTCCTCTATCGAACCCACATAGGATCCTAGTACAGAAGTCATTGCTGCCGAACCCACAGAGGTTCCAACTACAGTAATCATCGCTGCCGAACCCACGGAGGATCCAAGTACAGTAGTCATCGCTGCCAAACCCATAGAGGATCCAAGTACATTAGTCATCGCTGTCGAACCCATGGAGGATCCAAGTACAGTAGTCATCGTCATCGAACCCACGGAGGATCCCAGTATGGTAGTTTTCGTAGTCGCGGCTAGCTCTAGGGTTCTCTCACACAGCACGGTCGATTCAGGGAGGGTCTGCTCCTCGAGCCAAGGGGTAGATATATCAACTATCACAAATTCCAGAGTTGATGTATCCTGAAGTTCTCTCTCACCAAAAGGAACCCAACGTGATAGACGGTGCATCAATCGGAAGCCCGATCAGAGAGATATTGGTTTTTCTGTTCTAGGGGCCCGGATGGAAATACGCTAATTCCAAACCCGGACGTTTTCCAAAGTCATCCAAAACATACATAGACTATTTCAAAATAACTGCTTCATCGTGAGGGTCCTAGTGCCGCAGACGGCGCATCGATCAGACGTGTGGTCTAATAGATATTCACATTTAAGTGAAAACGGGCCCGGCCCGTTAAGCCCAGTGGGCTGGCGGGTCGGGTCAACCCAGTTTTGGTGGGTCCGACCTGTCAGAGGGTTAGACCGGCCCGATGAGTCGTGTGGCCTGACCTGAGGGGCACGGCCCGGCCCGAGGGGGGCACGGCCCGGCCCGGGGGGCGCAGCCCGGTCCGGCGCAGCTCGGCCCGGCCCTGCTGGGCGCGGCCCAGTTGGCCGGGCGGTCTGAGGGGGGGGCACGGCCCCCCGCTTTCCCGAACTGGCGTTACTGAGTGTCGCTGCCCCCCAACCAAACGGTCGAAGCCGGCTGGCCTTTCTGGTGTGAGTGTCCTGCACGGGCGGGCCGCAGTCCCTACAGCGCGACGCCCTCCTGGCATCATGGCTCCTTCATCCCGGCAGGCTGACGAGCCGGCCGGTTTGCTGCTGAGCGACCAACAGAGCACGGGCCGCAGTTCTCCGCAGCGCATCGTCCCTTGTGGTACCGCGGTATCTTCAGTCCGGACGGCTTTACCCGGCCAGTTCTTTGTCGGCCAAGCGGCCCGCGGTTGCGGGCCGCGGTTCTTCCTCACGTGGCCCCTGTGCCACCGCCGCACGGCCGCCGCCTTCACTCGCCACCGCCTCCATTCTCCACTGCCACCCTTGGAGAATTAAATAAACAAGAAACGACGGATGGTCATCAGGCCGTGTTTGTTTACCTCGTGCCCTCCGCGTTAGGCGGTAACAATCAGTCATGGACAATTCCGTAAATTCAACAAAGAACGGGGTACAAATTATTCATTTAAAATTGTACAAACACCTACATCGAAATACGATTCGTTGTAATCGGGCATCGCGGAAGACGGCTTCGCATGGAGATGACTTCAACTCGTTGACGTCGGGAAAGAAGGAGTCGAGGATGGCATGTCTTCAACGTTCCTTGTGGTTGGCTCCTTCTCCTTGGTCTTGGCCGAAGATTGAAAGAGAAGATTGTCATTCTTCAGTGGTTCTTCGTTGGAAGGATGGTGTTCTTCATTAAAGAGAGGAACTCCTTCTTCAAAATCTCAAGAGCTCTCCCAAAATCCTCTCAACACAGCGAATACCCCAAAATAAAATAATAGCTAAGGCTATTATTTTTTTTCACACATGTAATTCATAATTCAAATTCTTTAATTAATTAATTGAAGAGTTTGAATTCATTAATTAAAATGTGTTAGAAAATATTAAAGAGAGAGAGAGGGAGGTGAAAAGATCTCATTCAATAAGGGGGGGGGGTTGTCGAATTAATTAAAGGGGGTGTTAATGGGGAGTTGAGGGGAGGTGATAAGTTAAGGCTCGTGTGGGACCCACCTCAAAAATATCCTCCCATGAGAGGTTTTGTTGGTGCAGGGCCCACTAATAACTTCCCCATGTAGGATTTAACAACATTTGATAAATAAAATTTTTCACATGAATTTTATTTAACTTTTTTATTAAACAACAAAAATTAACCTTCAACCCGCATAAAACGCAACTACGGTAAAGGTCCCCTTAAGCGAATACCGGCGCTGCAAGTTCATCGGTGCCCTTGGATTTCAATTCCAAGCACCGGTTCAAAAGATAGAAAAACCTGCACATATGTTTACTAACTTACCTGAAAAAGACTTCAGAAATTGATTTCAGGCACACCGGGTCTCGGAATCAAGTGTCGTCAGAGACCACCGACTCGTTAAATTCCAAAGTATTTAAGAAAAAAATTTCCATGAAATTTCTAAGCCTTTTCACTTTTTAAATTTTAATTCATTGTGAAATTTATTTTTCAATTTTTATAATGCTTTGTAAATATTTATTTGACGATTTTATGTGTGTGATGGTGTTATTGTGGTTGGATTTCAATTGATTGTTTTGTGGAATGTTGGTTTTTTATGATATTTGGGATAGTTTTTTTAATTCTATGTTATTTGTGAGGGTTATCACTAAACACATAAATGTTCTCTTTTTTAAAAATAAAAAATATTGAATTATAGTAGCAACACTAGATATATCACTCACCATAACACGTAATTTTTGAAAAAATCATTAAACATTTTTTTCATAAAAATATTCAAACAATATTTTATTCTTAAATAATGATCCCTAAATAATGAAATATTTATATATTTAAACAATTAACTCGAAAAAAATAAAATCTAAAAATAAGAATTATTTTCCACTACATTAAATACATATTAAAAACTTTTCATCCATAGAAATATTAATCATAACACTTACAAAAAAATTGATATAATTAAACATAAATTTTTTTATCATTATGATACATACTTGTTAAAAATATTTATGTACATTTTTATTGTATCACAAAATTTCTATCTAGCACCGCATAACATAATAAAAAATTTCTATAAATATCCAACTTTATATCTTTATATTATAATTGTGAGTTATAGGTTTTATTCAAAAAAAACATTTATACAATTATTTGTTCTATTCTAATAAATCTAAAATCAAGTTATATTTAAAACACATAGTTAATCTAGAAAAAATACGTTTTCTGAAAAAAGTATTCAATCATTATTTTTTGTTAAATAAATAATATATAGTGACTTTATAGTTCATTCATATTATATTATAAAACTTTTACCTCTATCACATCAAATTTAGAATAATAAAAAATATAAAAATTAAAAAACCACTAAAATAATCTTGTCAAATAAATTTTTTTAGAATCAGCCTATCAAAATTCAACTTTAACTCATATAAATTGAATCATTAAACTAATTATAAAAAAAATCATCATAGAAAAAAATACAAATAAAAATAATAAAATTTTAAAAATGACTTTTTAAACTTTTATTTTAATTTAAATCCATTTCTAAAATTCTACTCATTTTATTTAAACAAAAAAAATAATTCAAATAATTTATAAAACAAATTCCATATCATAATGCACTAAAAAACTAAATCATATATATTTAAAAAATATTCATTAATGAAATATATATGACAAGGCATATAATGAATTAGTATTCAATATAATATATTTCACATCCAAATTCTAGTATAGAATAAGACCACACTTTTTAAACACATAAATTTGAAAAAATAAATGATTTGGATCATTATAATTCCACTTATTTAATTAATCTATATTCCATTAAATAATAGATACTTGAATTTTTTATGATAATGAATGGGGGTATTGGGCTGATTGCATGGATTCATGGTGTCCTCAAATAGTGAATTTTATATAAGGTTCCCTTTATGTAGTGACTACTTTGAGGTATTCGTTTTATATTTATATATTATTATTTTGTGAGGGGGGTTTGGTGAACTTTTGGTAGACATGGAGAAGTGAAAAAAAATTATATTGTTCATATATTTTTTAATGAGAATTCTAATAAGATGTATTATAGTGTTGGGTAATGGTTGAAGAATCCATACAATAAATAAAGGTATAATTAATATCTTTGAATAGATTTTTGGAAATATTCGAAGTAGAATCTATATAAGTTTGATGGTTGTAGAGATGGATTATAGTGTAGTTAGTGGCTACATCTACAGAGGAGAAATAAATATCTATAACTTTATATTAGAAACCAGAGATTTTTGATAATGTATTTGTTTAAAAGATGAACTAAAAATAAATTTAATGTTGGTAGATATTAAAAAATCATCAGTGGATTTAGTAATAAATATGGATGCTATTTTGAGTGATGAGAATCACATAGATAATTGTTGGAGTTTATTGCATTTGGTTCAGGAAATAAATAGGTAGTAAAGGTACAAGAAAAAAATTAATTGATTATTTAATATTCTACATGTCTTTTGAAATAAGTTTAAAGAGATTTCAAAATGTTTTTATTTTTTATAGAGTGATTTGAGTAATTTTGAGATGATTTGAAACAGATTGAAGTTATTCTGGAGTTATTTGAAGTAATTTTCTAATTCTGAAGTTGAACTAAAAAATGCTATGTAAATTTTCATAATGTCCATTTTGATTCCATAAGATTAATCTTAGCACAGGAAATACTAAAAAATATAAAATTCTTGACTTTTTAAGGATCATGTCTCATTATGTAGGGATCATCTATACTTTTTAGGAGTCTTTCCATAAATTTTTAATGTCCATTTCAAAATTTATAAGGGAGATTACAAACTTCAAAAGGATTATTCCTGGATTCATAAGGGTCACTAAAACTTCATAAGAGTCATTAGTTGAGAACATTAATAAGGCTTTACCACCTCAAAAGATTTATTGGCCACTTCATAAGAGTAAGTTGAGACTTTTGAAGAGTCAATGCTCACTTCATAATAGTAATTATAGACTTTGTAAGAGTCGTAATTTTGTGATAATGTAAAAAATAATGACTCTATAATATTCAATTCATGACATATCAAGAGTTATTTCTTGCATATTAAGAGTCGTTTACTCTTATTGTATATCAGATATGTGGGATGATATGGGAATGAAAACTACATAATGTCATTTACTAAATTATGTAAGGTTGGACTATGAGTTTTTAAGGATGATCTATGATCTTTCAAGGTTTATATGGGAACTCAATAAGGCTCACAAAACTTATTAAGGTTTACTGGAAATTTGTAAGGTCCTCTAAGGAATGTAAGGTTCATTATTAATCATTTTAAGGTTACAACTTCATATGGTTCTAAATTTATATGGTTTCATTAATATATGGTTTACTATAAATTTTTAACAATAAAAATTCATATGGTTTATTTAACCTTATGAAATGAAAGTGGATCAAAAATATAGAAAATATAATGATTTTTTTGGAAACTCTTTAAGGTACATACATTTTCTAAAATTTGTAAAGGTGAAGATTTATAGAATAAAATATTAAGAAGGATGATAGTATCATATAATACTAAATCTATTATTTAAGATCAAAATACCATTATACTTTGTTAATATATGATTCAAATCTTCATTTTAAGAATATTAAATGGTAATATGGTCTTAATTACTAATAAAAATAAGATCAATATGATATGAAAAATATGAACTAGAAATTAATGCTAAAGCTTATATAGGAATTTATGATATACCCACTTTATGAAGAAATGATCCTAACCATAATGGATTTTTCAATATGATTTTTATACACCAATGGATATTTTATATTTATGGAGTTTTTGGGTTATTTTAAGAAGAATATTCTTGAGTATCTTGGATAAATTAAATAGTGAATAGTCAATAGGGATAAAAATGAGAATAAATCATAAAATAATTTTATTATAAATATTTTGGAGATAAATGATTGAGGAAAAAAGAATATTCAGAGATCATGGGAACACACCCATGTGATTTAGAGGATAGAAATGAGAGGATATTGAAGTACCAATATTATATAAAATTTTATATATTATTATATATAAAAAATAATTTAGTTATCTGGAAATATAATATGATTGAAGAATAAAGAGAAAATATGACCTAAACATTAAGATGAAGAGAACATGATACTGAGATAAAGAAGAATAATCTTTTGGTTATCAGGGAAGAAGACTAATAATACTTTATTCTAGTGATCAATTTTATTTAGTCAAAGTAGAAGGAGAACAAGAATATAACCTATGATACTCCATATTAAAAAACTCTTAAACAGTGATAAATTAAGAAGAAGAAGATTCAGAAGGATTGTTTGCATGAAGGAATATTTTTATTCTTTAGTAATATATATCCTTGAAGACTGAGTTCATAGAATCCAATGATATGATTCTATAATAGATCTAGGAGCTTGTATATTTAGAGATACCAAGTCACATGATGACATTATTGAAGATCTACAAGTAGTAGATGACTCTCTTGAATAATAATATTATATCATTGGATGTAGAGACATCCTAGAATAGATTTTTGATCATATTTGGAAGGGTTCTAGATGATTACCATTAAATACTAATGGTTTTAGTATAAAAAATCCTAAATACAATGAGAAGTCTTATAAATATTCTCTCAAGAAGATAGTTGATAATCCTAGTGAAGTGGATATAGAACCAATAATAAGGTATAATTTGGTGTAAAATCAATATTTCCAAGTGTTTAATAGATAATGATACTTTTTAAACCCAAATTGAAATCAAATTTATGCACTAGTGATAAAATATTTCACTTAGGGTGAATAAAGGATCATGGAAAGGACTTGACTTCCCATATTCAAGCCATACCTTATTAAAACACTATGTAATACTCGTTAATTTTTTTTATGGAGTTATGTTTTTTTTCTAAGGTAAAATATAATTAGGTCCAGTTTTACTTACCTGCAACATAGGTTCAAATACATAATTGGTTAAATTTTTATAAGAGTAAATAGTGTTTTTTTTAATTTTTCTATAATGATTCACCCTCATACCCACCACAAGTGTACCTAAACCAATATATTGGGAATTTAAATTTGAATCAAACCACAAGGATCTATCTAGATGGATTCATTTTAATCTTAAGGTTTTTTATCTAAAATTTATTAAGTTTTTATTTCAAGAGTATTTAAAAGACCCTTAGAAAGAAAATTTATAATCCCTCCCTATAAATTAAAAAATTGAGGTATCAACCAAAACCTTGACTATTAGAGTAAAGAGAGTGGTAAATAAGCTAAGAAACATGTCAATGTATATTTAGTAATTACCAGTACTTGAATGTAGCCAATGTAGTTGTTTATCTTAATTTTTTAAGAATGGATCTCTTGATAACTCATATTCAATATGTGATGAAGATGTGATTATTGAATCACTAAGTGAGTTCTATTATAAATTCATATTTTATTTGAATAAATTTTATAGATTATAAATCATATATTTTCATCTATTACTGGAATATATGATAAAAAAAATCATAGTTATAGCTGGAATCTAATGGAATTTGTGTTGGTTAAAAGGGTATGAAAGATAAACAATATCACAAAACTTATTGAATAAAATGCGGAATATCTTCTACTTTGCAATGAAATATTTTATCAAGTTGAATAAGAGTTGTAAATAAGTTTTTGAGATAATTATTTGACTAAATAATTTACCTATTAATTATATAAACTCTACAAAACCTCTATGAGAGTCAAAGATGTTCAACTAGATGTGAAGATAAAAGGGAATAAAAGATCTTGAAAGTTAAATACAATATATAATAAATATAAATGAATATTATATGAATATTATTAATATTTAATGGGAAGAATGTTTTAATTTTATTGGGAATGAAAAAAAAATATTCTCAACATGAAGTCTCTTGAGATTTATGTGAAATTGAAAATTTTAGAAGATGTTAAACCTGACATAAAAAATAATTTGTGTTGTGGAATGTACATTTTATAAAGGTCTCATTTCTAAAAATTCTTCCAGTGGTGGGAAGTAGATATTTAAATATTTTATATATTCTTCCAATTTAATATCATGGATAAAGTTAACACATTTTCCTGTTAAATCAATTTGTACTAGTGTAGTTTGGTCTGAAAGTGTATGGTTAAAATTAAAATCCCAAAAAAATGAGTAGATTAAAATTCCAAGAGATAAACCACCACATAAAAGGTGTATATAATAATTTAAAAGAATATAATATCTATAAATAGTTCAAAAAATTGTATATATATTCAATAATATCATAGTGTGAAATATTTGAAATCTGGTTAGACTTCTCCTGCAGATAAGAGAAGAAGAATTTTTTGTCAATTTAGGTAATGAAAAACGTTTATCCACAACATTATTGAGTATTAGAAAAACATTTCAACTAATAAATATTAAAAAAATGAACATAGGGAGATATGATCAGAATTAATGAGGAAAACAACATGAAAAAAAATATTCCACAAAAAAATAAAAATATGTCCTACAATAATATAAGAATTTTTCTTGAAAATTTCATTGATTACTATAAAAAATCATTCTTATTTATAATTATTTATTTTATGTCTCAACCATGAACAGTTAATATATTTTTTTGAATAAAATAACATAGAATTAATTCATAACATAGATAAATTAAGATAAGACTTCCCTAAGATAGAAACAAAAGTATAATACTAAACAAAATTCACTCAATGAGAATATTAAAAAATATTTCAAAATAAGGTAGAGATGATTCTAATTTGGGAGTAAATTATACACAATGAATAATTAAAAATAATCCATGGTATAAATTTTGATGGAATAAATCTAAGAAAAATAGAATAATCGAACCAAGAGAGCAATATAAGTACTCATTTAGTGAAAGACATTCAAGATAAAGAAATAAAATTTCATGATTCACTATTTAAAAAGGATGTACCTAAAACTACTATGTTTTTTTGTAGAAGTTTCAAAATGGCAATACATATTGATATCAAGTGTGTGAAAGTTTTAACAGCAGAAAATGTGTCATTGGAGAATAAAGGGAAAGCACTAGAAATATTAACAACAAATAATATTTATACTAATGAGGATTATATGCAAAATAATAAGGATTAGATTTTCTTAAAATAATGTTTAAAAATTTATCCAACCAAGTTGGAATTGACCAAGAATGTGGAGAAAGCTAAAAAAGTAAATGTTCTCTATTTTATAAAGTAAACAATAATTTTCAAACAAATAAAATAAGTTAATAGAATATAAATTCATGATACCCATTGATTCATAGAATTATAAAATAAAGGGTTAATCTTGCATGAGGAGTTATTTAAATTTTATAGCTACTACAAAATAATTTCTAGGTTGATATATAAGTATTATCTTTTTCTCTCTAATTAAAGAGCTTACTAAAACTCACCTTATTCACATATATTTTTACCTTATGTATAAATATATGTAATTGTAGGTGGTAAATATATAAATTGTACTAAATTCATATTGTGATGTTTATAAAACATGAAATATTTTTTATCTTGGAATAGTACCATTTTTATCATATTGTATCCCTGCACCAAATTTTTTTAAATAAATCAATTGATATCAAATTCCAACTTGGATCATATATTAATAGATCATACCTTAAATTAAATAATCCATAATGGGGATTATTTTAGATAATCTCTTGAGAAGGAGTTATTAAATGGGTGAAGTTTCTTTGGTTTTTTATCTCATAGTTAAACAAGGAATTCTTTCTATCCTTTACAAAAAATAACGAATATTGTATGTTTCCCAATTTCCTATTACTATTTTTTAATGAAAAATCTGGTTAATTAGGGGACTAATTATTAAACTAAAAAATGGGTATTATTTTGTTGTGTTAATAAGGGTTTCTTATAACTTTTCCATTCCTTTATGTTTGGGGGAGATTGTTAAGTCAGTAAGGTTTCCTTATGACTTTTCCATTCCTTCAAGTTTTGAAAATCACAAACACCCTATCTTAAGGAAAATTTCATGTTCCCTAAGATTTATCTTAATAAGGAAAATTTTCCTTCCCCAAGGAAAATTTATCCTTATCATGTTTTCATTGTTCATATTCTAGTTTCTCTAAAATCTAACTCTTTTTATTTCCAAGTGTAAAATTTGGTTTCACATCTAAAACCTCATAATTAAATAAATACTTAGATATAAAGCAATCTGTTTTCAGGATCCAAATTCAGGTTTGAATTCTTATGAATTCAGACTCTGAATTATTATAAAATTTAGACTTCAAGGTCACTAAAATTCAGACTTCGAATTCTCTAAAATTCAGAATCTGAATTCTCTGAAATATAGGTTCTGAATTCCTTTGAATTCATATTCCAAATTCCTTAGAATTCAGGTTCCGAATTCCTTGGAATTCATGTTCCAAATTCCATAGAATTCAGTTTCTAAATTACTTAGAATTTAGGTTCTGAATTCTTTAGAATTCCGGTTTCGAAGTCTTTAGAATTTAGGTTCTGAATTCCTCAAAATTCAAGTTAGAATTCCTATGAATTCAAGCTCTCAATTTTGCAGAATTCAGACTCCGAAGTCTATAGAATTCAGATTCCAAATTCCTAAAAAACATAATATGAATATCCTTATAATATAGACTCTGAATTATAACTTGTTTATACTTCAAATTATATTTTTCCTTATAATCTAAAAAATGAATTTGTTTAAGAAACCATATTTTTACTTACTCTAGTTTGAGTTATAAAAATATATCATGCATTCTGTTATTTACTAACCATTATTTCAGTGACATGTATACAGGTCCCTCCGAAATTGAAGGAGAAATATGAAAATTGGAGGAGGGGTCTGACCATTGAAGATGTGCCAATAAATAGGAGATCATTTGAATGAGCTCAACATAGTTCTACGACTATAGAGATTACATGTTGTTGAAGTGATTTATAGAGAGAGAGACTTCATGATTTGTGTGTACTGAACCTCTTGTTCAGAATTGCTTCATGTGACTCCTAATGTTTCTGAGTACATTCGAGGGATTCTGGGGATAGGAAGACATAGGTGCCGACTACCTTGAAGTTTGAGGGCTTGCGGGGATAGCAAGACAGACTCTGATATTCGTTTCGATGGATTTACCTGGTGTGGGTAAGATATACTTTCTTAAAAGTATAAATCAAGGGACCTTTATCCAAGGTTTTTGGATACCCTACTCTTTGGGTTAAAATATTTCTATACTTGTTACTTGTATTGTTTCAAGTTTTTTTTCCACTGTACTTTGATTGATAAGGAAAGTGTAACTATCTTATACTTTCTTATACTTTTAGTCTGAATAAATAAGATTCGATATGCTTTAAGGTAGAATCTTTGTTTTTGTAAACTTTTATTAAGTTTCATTTCTGGAACCACTTTTCTGAAATCTAGTAAGGTTGTAGAACTAGTTTCATTTTCAAAACCATATTTCCAGAATTTCATTTTTGGAACTACATTTCCAGAATCAAGTAAGTTTTTAGAACTTAGAGGTCTTTTGAATTTACCTTGTTTAACTTTGTTAAACATAAAAGGTTTTAACCATCTTTAAAGGTTCTGAAGAAATTTTTAAAGTGTACAATTCACCCCCCACCCCTCGTATATATTGAGCATCTACATCATTATTTCAATACTACAATCAGTATCAGTGATCCTACAATTGGTATCAGAGGACTGGTCTCTGAAATAATTATATTCACATATAATTTTTCTTGCTCATGTTTTTCATTGTTCTTTATTTTCCTTTCTTAGGAATTTTTATCCTTGTTTCCGAACTTTTATTACTAACTAGTTTGTGGGGAAAGATATTTTTCTTTGAGATGGCAAGAATGAATGTTGGTTAAATTGACAATCTTAATCCTACTAGACACCCTATGTTTGATGGGAATGATTATGAATATTGGATAGATCGTATGAAGACTTTTGACATTAATACTGGAGTGGACAACTTTTTTATGCTTACTAGATATTACAAGATTCCTAATAAGGAAGTCAAAACTTTTACTAACCAAGAGAAGTTAGAATATCAACTAAACTATAAGGTATGAAACATTTTGTTGTGTTCCATGACCAAGAATATATATAGCCAAATTTCTTCTTGTGAAGCTATAAATTTTATTTGGAATAATCTTGAAGTAACTCATTTTGTAACTTCCAAAGTGATTGAAACAAGAAGAGATATGCTTAGAGCTGAGTACCATGGTTTTTGATTTCTTTATGGAGAACCTATATGTAAGGTACAATAGAGATTCATGACTATTGTCAACAACATACAATACGTGGGTGAAAAAGATTTGGATATTGGGGCACTTGTCGAGAATATTATAGACAGCATGCCTAATGAGTGGGAAACAAAGATAACAACTATTGATGACAATAGGAAAGTCTCACTGATTACTCTTGATGAGGATTTTGGAACTCTTCTTTAACACGAGACTAGAATGAAGAGAGATGTTGATAATGTTAAGAAGAAGAATGGGAATGGAGGTGTTGCTTTTACAACTACTTCAAAACATATGAAAACCAAGACTCCTAATAAAATTACTAGATCTAAATCAAATAAAGTCACTGTTTTATTTAAATCAAGTGAAAGTGAACATTCTGAGAATCAACTAGATAATATAACTCAAAGGATGAACAAGATAGTTGGAAAAAAGAAATTTTAATATAGATACAAGAAGAAAGATGGAAAAGATAAAAAATATGGAGAAGTGGCATGCTATGAATGTAGAAGATCTAGTCATATCAGGCCTGATTGTCCCTTACTTAAGAAAAGAGACAAGGACAAGAATTCTGAGAGAAACAAGAAGAAGTTCTACAGATAGAAACATAAGAAAGTCCTAAAATCCAATGAAACTTGAAGTTCCATTGGTGGAGATTATTCTGATTATTCTTGAAATTGTGAATCTTTTGAGAAAAATAATATTTGTTTAATAGCCTGAGCTCTATTTCAAAATCAATGTCTTATGGATGAGGTACGAACTATTGAATCCTTAACCAATATGTCTTTGAGTGAAAATTTTCATGATAAAGATTTTTCTTCATATGAAGAATCTTCTTCATCATATAATTATAATTATTTTCCTTCAAATGAGGAAGCTTCTAGGTTTGATAAGTTGCTAGAGATAAGAAATTGTAAAATTTCTAAGAAACTTGAAAAGGAAAATTCTAGAAAATTTATTTTAACAAAAGAAATTTAGAATCTTACCAAATATCTTGATAAGAAAAATGATGTTTTATAAAATATTTCTAAGAAACTTGAGGAAGCTAATTCGGAGAATGATAAGCTTTCTAAGGATCATAAAAACTATTTTTAGAAAAAGATGTTTTGGAGGATAAATTTAACTCTTAGTCTATTATTCCAGAGTATAGGAATTTAGTCCTTAGACTAAATTCTGAAATTTTTTCTTTGAAAAAACTTCCTACATATTTTACTTCTAGTATGGAAAATTTTGATAAGATATATTCTCAGATCTGACCTCATGGTAATAACCAAGGATTAGGTTATTCTCATGAAAACCCTATTTTTAGAAACAATTATTTTGTTCTTCCTAGTGCCCCTTTTTGTACTAATTGTCAAAGCAGTGGGTATTGTAAGAAGAATGTTTATTTAAATAATGTTCAATATATTTTGTTTTAGAAAGATTAATTTTCTAAACAAATGTGGATACCCAAAATTTTATTGTCTAACAATTCTAGATCCATGAAAGTTTGGATTCTGAATGTCTAACACTCTTATTTTTAGGAAACTAAAGATAGTACCAAAAGCAATACATTATACATGGATAGTGTATTTTCCGAGCATATGACTAGTAACAAAAACTTCTTTGAAAATATTATCAAGACAAAAGGAGGAAAAGTAACTTTCTAAGATAATGCTAAGGGAGAAATAATTGGTATAGGTAACATTGTTCCTCTTCAAAAAACTATGATTTCAAATGTTTTATTTTTTAAGGTTCTTAAGCACAACCTCATTAGCATAAGTCAATTATGCAATGAATTTTATTTTGTGAATTTAAGAATGATAAGTTCTAAGTACACAATTCCAAGGAATAGTTTATCCTCTCTGCCAATAGGCAAGATAATGTTTACACATTAGACATATAATAACTTAGAAACCAAGATCTACCTTGTCTTAGTGCAATGGAATGTCATTCATGGTTATGGAATGGGAAGCTAGGACACTATAACCTTAGGAACCTATGAAAACTCTCTAGGAAAAGACTAGTTAAGGATCCACCGGAGCTTATATTTGATTCTTCAAAAGTTAGTGATCCTTGTCAATATGGAATGCAACATAAATCAAGTTTTAAATCAATCGGTGAAGTCTCAACTACTGATGCATTACAGTTAGTGCACATAGATATTTTTGGTCCAACACAAACTAGAATAATTGGAGGAAAATATTATGTATTTGTTCTAGTTGATGATTACACTAGATTTATATAGGTCTATTTTCTAGCAAAGAAATATGAAGCTTTTTCTTATTTCAACAATTTAGAGCCCAAGTTAAAAATGAGATCAATTGTCCCTTGATAACTATTCATAGTGATCATGGAGGTGAATTTCAAAATTTTGATTATGAAACTTTTTGTAGTAAAAAAGGAAATACCCATAACCTTTTATCACTAAGAACACCTTAACAAAATGGTGTTGTTGAAAGAAGAAATATAATTCTTCAAGAGATAACAATAACCATGTTGAGTGAATATTCGGTAGCCAAACATTTTTGGGCTGAATCCGTAAGTACTTCTCTCTATGCTATAAATCGATTTTTGATTAGATCTTTTCTTAATAAAACTTTTTATGAGTTATGGAATGGTAGAAAACCTAGACTTTCCTACTTCAATGTTTTTGGTTGCATAGTATTCATTCTGAATACTAAAGATGATCTACACAAATTGACACCATAATCTGATGAAGGAATTTTCTTAGGCTACTCCATAACTTCTAAGAATTATAGAGTTTTCAATAAAAACACCTATACTGTTGGAGAAATAGTACATGTTAAATTTGATGAAACTGATCCTTTTGTTTTGAAACAACCTCAACCTACATCTTCATATGTGTTTTCAAAAACTGATTATCAACCCTTGATAGAAGATCCTTCTGATAAGGAAAATGTTCAAGAAGGTATTTCTTAAACATTTACCCCAGGACATTTCCTACCCTATCTTGATGAACAGGTTTTACAAAACCCAAATCTGTTGTTTCTTAAGAATCATCCTAGTGATAGTATAATTGGTGATGTAAATCAGCCTATAAGGACTATAAATTCCTTAAGAAATGAAGTAGAACATCTATCATTCATTTCCCAATTAGAACCAAAAAACACTGATGAAGCTTTAAGTGATGATGATTTGATAAAAGCTATGTAATATGAGCTAAATAAATTTGAAAGGAATAAATTCTAGACCTTGGTTGAAAGACCTAAGGAAACTTTTTTTGTTGGAGTAAAATGGGTATTCAGAAATAAGTGTAATGAAAATGGAATCATTATAAAAAATAAATCTAGATTGGTTGCTAAAGGATATACTCAACAAAAAGGAACAGACTATGATGAAACCTATACTCTAGTAGCTATACTTGAATCTATTAGTATTTTACTTGACTTTGCAGAATTCTTTAATTTCAAACTTTTTAAAATGGATGTTAAATGTGCTTTCTTTAATGGTTTTGTTCAAGAGGATGTTTTTTTTAACAAACTTCTGGTTTTAAAGATACAAAACATCCTGAACATGTTTTTAAACTTACCAAATCATTTTATGGACTCAAACAAGCCCCACGAGCCTGGTATGATAGACTTACAAGATTTTTTCTTCAAAATAATTATGTTAAGGGAAATAATGATCCAACCCTATTTATAAAGAAAGATAATAAAAATGGTTTGATTGTTCAAATTTATGTTGATGACATTATATTTGGTTCAACTCAACAATCTTTAACTGATTCCTTTGTGAATCTAATAAAATCTGAGTTTGAAATTAGTATGATGGGTGAGTTTACATTTTTCCTTGGTTTTCAAATTTCTCAAAAATCATAAAGAATCTATATATCCCGACATAAGTATAATAAATATCTACTTAAAAATTATGGATATGAAAACACTAAGAGTATAAGTACTCCCATTGGTACCTAAAATTCACTTGATCTTAATGAAGCTAGGAAACTAGTAGATCAAACGTCTTTTAGAAGTATAATAGGATATATACTTTACATGATAGCCAGTCGTCCAGACATAATGTTTTCAGTATGGTTATGTGCAAGATATCTATCCCATCCTAAGGAATCTCATTTGAAGGCAGTGAAAAGGATTTTTCTCTATTTAAAGGGAACCATAGATCTTGGACTCTTTTATACTTCTGGAAATCACTTTGTTTTAAAAAAAATTCAGATGCTGCTGTTGGTGGATGTAGAATGGATAGAAAAAGTATATCTGAAACTTGTCATTTCTTAGAAGATTCTTTAGTTTCTTGGTCATGCAAAAAGTCACACTCAAAAGCACTTTCCACTGCTGAAGTTGAATATGTAGTAGCTAGAAGTTGTTGTGCTCAAGTGTTGTGGATGCAACACACACTCACAGATTATGTCATGAGTTTTACCAAAACACAAATTATGTGTGATAATACTAGTACCATTTCCCTAAGTAAAAACCTAGAACATCACTCTCATACAAAACACATAGATATTAGGCATCACTTTCATATGTATCACGCACAAAAAGGAGATATCATTCTTCAATTTATCAGAACACAAGATCAACTTGCTGATATTTTCACAAAATATTTACCATCTGAAAGATTTCAATACATTAAATAGAAGTTAGGAATGATAACCATAAGGTAATATTCCATGTTAACTTCCTATTGAAACCAATCTCCTTATAGTAAATAACTTCTTTTCATTGGGGGAGTACATTTGTTTGTTAGATTTTAAAAAAATTCGCAATCTAAAAAATTTTTAGTCTAAATTATTTTTCCGTAGTCTAAAATTTTTCATAGTCTAAAAATTTGTCTTAGTCTAAATTTTTTTTGTAGTCTAAAAATTATCGTAGTCTAAATTTTTTTCCGTAGTCTAAAATTTTCCATAGTCTAAAAATTTTTGTAGTCTAAAAATTTTTTGTAGTCTAAAATTTTTTCATAGGCTAAAATTTTTCATATTCTAAATTTTTTTCGTACTCTAAATTTTTTTTCGTAGTCTAAAATTTTCATCGTCGAAAATTTTTGTATCTAAAATTTTCGTAATAAAGATTTTCGTAGTCAGAGTTTTCGTAATCAATATTTTCCAAATCTAAAGTTTTCAAGAAGAATTTTCCTCATTATGAATAATCTTCCTAGAAATCCTGAAGGTATGCTTCCTTTCTTAAAATATTCATAATCATCTTTTACATGTTGGTATTTTCATTTTGTTTTAAATTTTTCAGATTCACTTTTCCTTAAATCTGAATGTTTTTTCTTAAAAAAACCTCAAAATATCGGATTCAATCAAAATCTTTCTTTGGCTATCATCTCAACTACCAGATATTCTCAAGAATTTTTCAACTATTGGATCAATCATGGGAGATGAACCATTGCCCCAATTTCCTATATAAATGAACCCCCCATGTTTGTACCACATCGAACTCAAGAATTCACATGCTAAAGCTTTGTCCTTCCTACATAAGCATGTTCCGAACTTCTCAAAGCTTCCTTACTTCTCGATGTCTTCTGAAGTCTCTTCCCAGAAATAAATGTCGACTGTCAAGACAATCTATGAATGGAAGATATATAGAAAAGGTTAGTTAATCAAATGTTTAATGCCAAATATGACTCTATCATTTCGAAGAATATCAAACTCAATGGCTGGGAGAGTGTATGTATTTCAAAACAAAAAGCTCAGGATTTGGTATATCCGGAAATGTCAGTAGAGTTTCATGAGTCAGTAACTCTCTTTAAGGAAGAAAGTAGGAGTAAGTTCTCGTTCAAGTGTTATGGAAAAACATATTCACTTTCTTACACAATGGTTGCAATCTTGGTTGGTATTCCTTATGAAGGCGAAGCTGAGTTCTGTACTCACAAGCTACCTGATGTTCAAGGAAGATTGGATAAGGTGAAATCCATGGCTTTTCTTGTTCCTTCAGAAGTAAAGACTTTGAATATTCTTCACCTATCTACAAGCTTTCGGATTCTTGAGTTATGCGTTCAAGGATTCATTATTCCGAGAAAAGGTGATAAGGATACTCTAAAGAAGAGTGACGTATATATTTTTGATTTCTTTGTGAATCTAAGGAAGATAAATCTGGTTAAGTACATTCATATTATGATTGAGAATATAAAGAATGGGAATTTGAAATCTCAAATTATTATATATCCAGCCATTCTATCAAAGATGATTGTTTGGTCTTTAGAATCCTTCAAAATTCCTTTTAGTTCTAAGTCTAGGAATTGAAAAGTCATGTTATTGAGTGATGATACATCAAGAAGGATGAAAATTGGTTTCTCCAAAGAATCTGAAGAATTTTTTTATTTTCCTGAAGAGGAAGCTGAAATTCATTCAAAGAAATAAAAGGTAGCTGAAACCTCTAAGAAGGTTGCAAGGAAGATATAGATGAAGATAAAATTTTGCTACTATCTGATAGTGAACATGAATCACCAAATCAAGAAGAAGTCATTCTGAAAGATGATAAGGGAAAACAGGTGGTTTTTTATACATGTAGAAGATTAGAGGTGAAGAATAAAGAAGTGGGTGCTTCATCGAAGAGGAAACAAGTAGATATAGAAAAAGAATCCTCACCAAGAAAAATCTCTAATTCGGAATCTTCCTCTCTTGGACATGTTTTTGTTGTATAGTCTTTGAAAAAGATTTTTGGAACCATCCCTCTATTTCCAAGAATAGACTCTAGATGCCATATGCTTCAGAATACCTTAAATAAAAAATCAGACTTAGTATCCATGGTGATGGATAAGTGTGTAAAACTTGAGGCTGATTTCAAAACCGTTTTCATAAACTATGATGCCCACAAAAGACCTTGCAAGACGATGACTAGCTGGTCAAAGAAAACTGTGGAAGACATGAGAATTCTTGAAGAGTTTAAAGACAATGTCATGGATGAATTTGAAACCAAATATAGTAAGTTCAAAGATCTCATGAAGTATTTTGAATAAAAGTTATCTCTTGAAGAAAATACTCAGAAGCAAGAAGTGAAAGATCTGAATAGTAAATTATTTTCAGTTCCCCATAGTTGGAAAAGAGAAAGGGATCTCAAGATTGAGATAGAAGAGAACATTGCTAAGTAGGTATAAGTCCTGAAGGATCAAGCAGAGGTTCTTAAGGCTTAGGAAGAAAAAATCAAAGCCTCATAAAATAGAATAGAAGATCAGGATCATGTTCTCAAATGTGCAGAGGAGGATCACAAGGAACTCAAAAAACTAAATACTATTGAGAAAAAGATGATGCCAAAGGAGAAATAAGGATATTTTCATTCTAAATCTTATCTTTTGTTTTATTTTCCATGTTGTACATATTCTTCCAATCTTAATGAAAATTTTGGATGTTATTTATTTTTGGTTGTCTAGTACAAATATTTCATGTACCATATTTCCTTTTCCATTCATCGTATTTCTTTTTGAAAATCACAAAGTGAGAGAAAGGAATGTCAAAAAAGAATACTTAGTTAAGTAGAAATTTCCCTAAGTAAGGGGGCGTCATCTAAGGGGGATTTTTCATCCGGAAGATTTTCATATGCAAGAAAATGGAAAATCTCATTCAGGAATTTCAGAATATTATCCTTCAGTTTTCTAAGGCTTAAGGGGGAGTTATTCATATTTACTTTGATGCATAAGTAAAGGGAGATAAGTTTTTATTTACAAGACAATAAAACTTCTAAGTCCTTATATTCTTTTTTGTAAGGATGTTTGTGATTTCCAAAAACGGGGAGATTATTGAGTCAATAAGGTTTCATTATGACTTTTCTATTCCTTTATGTTTTCGGGAGATTGTTAAGTCAATAAGGATTCATTATAACTTTTCCATTACTTCATGTTTTGAAAATCACAAACACCCTACCTTAAAGAAAAATTTCATTTTCCCTAAGATTTACCTTAATAAGGAAAACTTTCCTTCCCCAAGGAAAATTTATCCTTATCATGTTTGCATTGTTCATATTCTAGTTGCTCTAAAATCTGCCTATTTTTATTTTCAAGTGTAAAATTCAGTTTCACATCTAAAACCTCAGAATTATATAAATACTTAGATATAGAGCATTCTTTTTTTAGGATCTGAATTTAGGTTCTTAATTCTTATGAATTTAGACTCTGAATACTTATGAAATTAAAACTCTGAATTCACTGAAATTTAGACTCCGAATTCTCTGAAATTCAGAATCTGAATTCTCTGAAATTCAAGTTCCAAATTCCTTTG
This sequence comes from Viscum album, assembly GCA_963277665.1. Taxonomy (NCBI): domain Eukaryota; kingdom Viridiplantae; phylum Streptophyta; class Magnoliopsida; order Santalales; family Viscaceae; genus Viscum; species Viscum album. Next base: position 662,423,145 of record OY728128.1, read on the forward strand.
AATTCAGATTCCAAATACTTTAGAATTCAGGTTCCAAATTCCTTAAAATTTAGGTTCCGAATTCCTTAGAATTAAGGTTCCAAATTCCTTATAATTCAGGTTTTGAATTCCTTAGAATTCAGGTTCCGAATTCCTTAGAATTGAAGTTCATAATTCCTTAGAATTCAGGTTCTGAATACCTTATAATTCAAGTTCTGAATTTCTTTAAATTTTGATTCCGAATTTCATTGATTTCAGATTCTGAATTCCTCAAAATTCAGGTTCCAAATTCCTCATAACTCAAGCTCCGAATTCCTCAAAATTAAAACTCCAAAGTATATAGAATTTTGATTCCGAATTCCTGAGAAACAGAATCTGAATATCCTTAAAATATAGACTCTAAAGGTTAACTTCTTTAGACTCTAAATTCTATTTTTCAATAGACTCCAAAAAAATGAATTTGGTTGAGTAACCATATATTTACTTACTCTGGTTTGAGTTATAAAACAATGTGATGCATTTATTTACTAACCATTGTTTGAGTGACACGTATACATGTCCCTACGAAATTCAAGGAGAAATATGACCGTCGGATGAGGGAGTCGACAATTGAAGACGTTCCTATAAATAGGTGCTCATTTGAATGAGCTCAACACAGTTCTACAACTCTAGAGATTAAATGTTGTGGAAGTGATTTCTAGAGAGAGAGAGACTTCATGCTTTGTGTGTACTAAACATCTTGTTCAGAATTGCTTCATGTGACTTTGAATGTTGTTGAGTACATTTGAGGGATTCCGGGGATAGCAATACAGAGGTGCCGACTACCTTGAAGTTCGAGTGCAAGCGGGGATAGAAAAATAGACTCCAATATTCATATTGAGGGCTTACTCTGGTGTGTTTAAAATAGACATTATTAAAAGTATAAATCAAGGGACCTTTATGCAAGGTTGTTGGATACCCTACTATTTGGGTTAAAAGATTTCTATACTTGTTACTTATATTATTTCATGTTTTTTTCCATTGTACTTTTATTAATAAAGAAAGTATAACTATCTAATACTTTTTTATACTTGTACTCTGATTAAATAAGATTTTATATGCTTTAAGGTAGAATCCTTGTTTTTGTAAACTTTTGTTAAGTTTCATTTCTGGAACCACTTTTTCGGAATCAAATAAGTTTGTAGAACTAGTTTCTTTTTCAGAAACACATTTACAAAATTTCATTTTTGGAACTACATTTCCAGAATCAAGCAAGTTTATAAAAATTAAAGGTCTTGTGAATTTACCTTGTTTAACTTTGTTAAACATAAAAGGTTTTAACTAAATTTAATGGTTCCGAATGAATTTTTAAAGTATACAATTCACCCACCCCCCCCCCCCCTCTTGTATATTGTGCATCTATATCATTATTTTGATACTACAATCAGTATCAGCGATCCTATATATTTTACCTTTCACTTGATTATTTTTATGTTCTTATTAAAGTTGAGTTCAAGTTCACAAAATTTCATAAAATCTATTTATATATCCCCAATTATGTAAAGTCAAAGTTGGTATAACATTGTAGACATTATATAGATAGATTTTTTTCAAGATTAATAAATATTTTTTTCTACACAGAATATGGATAAAATAGAATTCTAGTTGATTAATTAATGGAACTTTGTTAACAAAAAATTTGGTGTTGCACTTATCTTATATAGAGTTGGATGTTAAATAGATAATAAATATTTTAATTTTTATAAAAAACTACTTATATATTGTTAACAAGTGGGAGAGAATGTGTGAACTATTGAAGATATATTGGAATGTATTTATGTAAGGTACATCAATGTATTCACTAAAAATCCAAATGTGTATATTTTAGTATTCAGAGGTTTTTGTTAATTATTTTGATTTTGAATGATCATCTCGATAATTTTTCTTCAATTCTTGGGTTATGGAGAAAAAATCCAACCAAAAAATACTAGTGAAGATACTATCTTAGAATAACTAAGTGGAAAAATAATAATAGATATATAAATATGATGATTATAAATTAGATCTTAATTTAAAACAATTAAAAGTTCTACTAGAGTATAAATCACTATCTATAATTGTTCATTATGAATAGGTGATGGTGGTTCTTTTGTTTCCATAAACCATGTCATTTCTATTTTAGAAAAATTTGGGGAAATTTGAATGTTTGGTCTTAGTTTGTTATTGAGGAGAAATGTTAAATTCTCCAATCAAAATATATTATATAGTTTTTCTGACCACTCTGTTGGTCCTAGAATATAGAGCTCACCCTAGTCAAAGAGTTTGGTGAAATGATATGTTCTTTTAATTTTGATGGAATATTTAATATTTAATTAATTAAACATTATTTATTCATGCATTTTAGAATAGTGGTAACTTTGAATATTGAATAATATAGAGATTATAAATCCATTGTTGAGTCTAAAATGAGGTGTTTTCCCAAGAAATTCATAACCTCATGCAAGGTGTCTGGGTTTTGCTTGGTCCACCTTTTCTTTTCTTTTTATTTTCTTTATTTTTCAATATTTTTCTTTTTTCTTCTACCCTACTCATCCCTTGGATTTTTTTAAATTACTACGGTCCTCCCACCCTTAGGGAATTTATATGAGATATAATGGGTAGGGGTAGGGTATCGACATTAGGTAAATGGCATAGAGCTTGATTAACATCTGGTAGTGGCATCTAGAAGATTTGGGATCAACGAATTACCATTTTATGCAACAACGTATGCCTATTTTTATGTTTTTTAAACCAATAACCATATTTTTTATGTTTAATGTTTTAATATTTATTTAGGTTTTTAAGGACTTTTATAGGGTTGATCAAGTTGATTTTTGAAGAAATTTAAGGCTTTGGGTTATTTTAAGGGTTTTCTATTTAGGAAAATTCAATCACATGATATGTGTTATTGAATCAAATGACATCTATTCTTAATCTAGGTTGAGTGTTAAAGAATGTGGGTATAATTCTTGTGTGTTCAAAATATGTTTTGGGGAGCCACTTAGGGTATGGTTGACGGCATGGTCAAACACTCCTTGTGTTGGGGAAAATGGTCAAGATATGTATACAACCAAATCCCATTTACATTTCTTAGCCTAAGTCCATGTTGGGTAGTTGGAATAACCTCTTGTATGGTACATGGATAGGCCCCATGTGAGATATGTGTTGTGACTGTTTAGTGAACGACATGTAGTTGGGAATTTTACACAATGGCTTGGACTAAGTTACATGAGTAGGTACCGCATATAGGTTTTATATTTTTTACATAGTTGGCATGACATGTACTTTTTAAAGAACATTCAAGTTCGGTCTATGGAACACAAATAGGGAGGTTTTGTTGATGTACATGTTGTGTTCCTAAGTTATATGCCATATACTTCCTCATTGGATGATTTTTGACTATTTTTAACCATGATGTTTGAATTACACCATTAATTAGTCCATTGTGAGCATTTTTTCCATGTGGATCAGAATGGTGGAATCCTTTTGAAATTTAGAGGTCATCTGGATGGTGATTTTGGATTGTTTGCTATTTTATATGAGGACATCCTTGATTTCTTATTTATAGTATTCTAAAAAATAGGGTTGTGAGCTGTGAGGCCTAGGTGAGGATTCTGAGATTATTTCTCACCATGGATCAAGGATATTTGGTGATTTGTGTTTGAGCTTCTTTGGATAGATCCAGGAAAGTGGGATTGAATGGTTTCTTGGATGTGATTCCTTAGCCTATCATTCTAGGTTTTGTCTAGTTAGAGGCTTTGGGATATGATTGCATCTTGGGATATCAGGAATAGCTATATTCCATTAAGAAAAGATTGATATAGGTCTACGAGACCTATTGGAGGAATACCCTTATGGGAATAATGATTCTTATGGTTTCACTTGTGGATATGGTAATCTAGGCTGTGTGTGCCAAGACACCTATTAAGGTTTATTTTGATAGTCTTATCTTGAGTTTTGGTTTCACTAGAGGATCTTATTATTGGGTTTCCTATATATAATGAGGTTTTTTGGGATACATTGGGTTCTTATAGCTTTTTTGACCTATGATATGGTCAGTGCCAATGTTTTAGTACATTTGGATATTAGGAGTGGGCATTGGCTAACACCTATTTTAATGGTGGATTGTGAAAAAAAAAGTTGAGTTTGTTCCTATTCTTTTTTTATGATAGTTGATACCTTTGGGATATTATTATATTTTTAATTGACCATTATAATTATTTCGATTCTCTCTATTGGTTGTCAATGTTAGGAGGTTCTAAGGAAGAAATGGATGATCAGGATGAGTGCACCCCCTTATGGTTGAGTAGTATGCCCTTGATAATGTGAAATAAGGTCATAAGGTATCAACAAACTCACAGAGTGGGTTTCATTTTCTATGGGTATGTATGTTCTTTGGGTGACCAAGTTTTTAACCTATACATTGAAGGTGGGTTCAGAAATTTGTTCCCGTATGGTTTTTCAAGATTGATGGAACTTGAAAAATTCTCTAGTTTTGTAAACCTAGATGTTCATGCCACCAGTTTATATAACATTATTGGAGTCCTAGAGAATAATATATGTTATTCATTGTTTCGGACTCCTAGTATGGGACCCTGGGGGATGAAATTTGTGTTTTAATTTCATTGTACATTTTGGATCTCCTTCTCGATCTGGTGGATGTGCCTGATACTGTGGATGGGTGAGCCATGATCTACAATTCCACTTTCTTATGCCAGAGCAGGGTTTGATTTACATTAGGTTTCATTCAAGAATCTGAGTTGGTTGTTTTATTTTAGTGTATCACTTTTTTATTTATTTATATGTTTTATATATTTTTATGTTAATAATATTTCTCAAGTATGTTAGTTATATCATATGTTTCATGAACATGTTATGACAGCAGATGTTAGGGCCACCATTAGGGATGGACTACTAGGATTTATTTCTCACACCTCATGAATTCACCTCAGTTTGTATGCCGACCTCACATCTTCTTTTATATTTATAATAGGACACAATGGATTGGGTATAGGCTTGGTGTTTCCTAATCAGGGGAAGCCACTCATGTGGAATCTTGGGTTTGTTAAAGTGTAGCTCGATAGTCATGGAGGCTGGGTATACATAATGGCTCAGAGTTTATGAAGAATCCTTCTACATTTTTTATCTTATTTATTTTTTATATTTGATCATCCGAGTGGGTGATAAGTTTTTAAAAAAAATTAGATTCTTTGAGTCTCTATAATTGTATATCACATTTCATTTATTATATAATTTTGTTGTTTTAGTTATTTTTTATATATTTTAAAATGTATTTCATAAATGAGTAATAATTTAGTCAAATTCTACCACTATTTCACTCTCATGTGATGTAATATTCTCCCAAAAATACCACTTCAGTCCTCACTGTTGGTTGGGAGCCTCTGGCATACATGGAGGTGCGCTTGAGACTTTTTTCAAGCTAGAACAGGTGACAGGTTGGGTCAAACTAGGATGATTTATGAAAAAATAGAATCATAGTGATGTTTTTGTTTTTTTCATTTAGCATATTGGTAGGTAGGTAATTTCATAATGTTTCAGGACTTGTGATTTATATATGATTAGTTCATCAAGAACACTTTTTCCTATTGGTTGTCCAAGTTACCAATGTAATGGGACTACAAATCTTAGTTTTAATGTTATAGATTAATGATACCACCTTGAGTGATGCACTTGAGTTTGTGAATTTTATGATTAATTTAGGTTTATGAATACTTTCTTGATGATAAGAGGTTTGTGCTCATTAATCATTTGGGGAATGTAGGAGACATATGTATGTCTATGTATATTTTTTCTAGTGGTGGAGGTTCAATTGTTTAATGTGTAAAAAACCTATATAGTGAAATCCCACATACATTTTTAGTGGAATTCAACTCAAATGAACCACATATAAATATATTTTATTTATATATATATATATATATATATATATATATCTACATGAATCCTTATGTGATTTGTTCTCCAATAATGAAAATAAATTCCCTTCAACGAGGGATTTGGGGAGACCCTTGTGTGTCAATAATGGGTTTTGGATCCCACATTATTGTTTCCTCTCTGGTGTAAAGGTTTCCTGAGAAGTCTTTGGAATGGTCTTGAGTGGACACAAGGTTTTGGTTGTTGTGAAGAGGTGGTTTCCATAAATATTATGGTTCGGGTTATAGGAGATGATTTTATTTCTACCATGTTTTATGTACAAAATATTATGGTAGGAGCCTCGTAAGATTACTATTTACTGGGAAGACTTTGGTCGGAATGGCCAATCATCTAATTGGGGGGACTAGGGTCATCTATCACTAGGGGATCATTTCATGGTGTCCTGCAAAAAGTTATCTTGGTTTTGAGGTTGGATTGAGAGCGTGGGTTTGGTTGATTTCCATCCTGGTTTGTTTATAGTCATGATTTGGTTAGCATGGTGAGATCATGGTTAGGTGATCATGGATTTGGATTGAAACCTTGGTATTATGTGGTCATCAAGTTGATCTTGGAATGAGGGAAATAACTTGATTTTGTAGTGGAATACCAAGTGATATCTAGTATATTGTAACTAACCTTTGTGTGGAGCATGGTCAGTGGTTTTTGGGATGTTAGATTAGGTTTTTTAGTGTTTAAATTTATGTTCACACCAATTAGGAAAAGTTCCAATTGGTTCATGATTTCGGTGATCAAGGAGTAGTGTAAGTGAATCTATATGTATAAGAGAACACCATTAGCTATTGGAGGTTGTTTTCCTGATTTTATATAGTTAGTTGAGTGTGGGTGTTATCATTCCTTGTCAGTCTACAACATGCGATGGTTTTTGGTTCTTGTTGTGATGGATATATCCATTCATTGCATTCAGTGATGGAGGGAGCATGGAATATGGATTTTTGGGTTTGGTTGGGGGTTAATGATAAGCATACTCCTATAATGGGGAGCCTTTTATTAGTCATGGATGAATGGACATTGGGGTAAGATTGTTTTTTTTTGCAACAATACTAAGTGTTTAATTATCATGATATAATTAGTTGAGTTAATTCTTAGGTTCTATCATGGTGGTTTTCTGACCACCAAGGATTCTCGGGGTGAGAAGTATTCTGCTTAATGTTTTTTCACGAAATACAAAATGATTATTTACGAAAAATCATCGGTACATTTAATTTTTCTTTTTCTCTCAGCTAATTGTTAAGGGTATAATGGTAATTTATCCTATAAATGTTCTTATATAATTTTTTGATCACTTGATTTGTCCCAAAATAGGGGTTTTACCCTAGGATTGGAGTACGGTGTAATTTTGAGCCATTAAAATTTTGATTGAATATTTAATATTTATTTAAGTAATTATTATTTGTTTTCCTAAATTCAAATGGGGATATATTTTAAATAAATATGTGAATTGATATTATAACTCCATGATTGATTTTATAATGGTATGTTTTTCCTAGGTATTGGATAACCTCATTCTGGGTTACGGGGACGAGCTCAGTTCCTCTTTTCTTTTTGTTTTGTTTTTATTTTTCTTTGCTATTTCTTTTATTTCTTTTTATTTTTTCCTCTTTCCTCCTCCCCCATTAAAATTTTATACACACTCGAGGTCATCCCCCATTTTGGGTGTTTTTCTAAGAGACAAAGGGAGATAGGGGGAGTGGATTAATACTAGGGAGTTAACAGGCATATATCAGGGTCACGTAGTGGAATCTTAGGGATCTGAGATCAAAGTATTAGTGATTTACACCTGAAGGTTGGACATTTTCTAGGATTTTTCCATTACTACCAATATTTTAGTTTTTTTATGCTTTAATATTTTTTGGGTTGATAAGGACCCCTAGATGGTAGATCTAGTGGATTTATTTGGAGAAATTGTGGGTTTCGATGTTTTTGAAGGGTTTTTCATTTAGAAAAACCTAATCACATGGTATTTTTTATTGATTCACATGCAATATTTTCTTATTTCAGGTTGAGTGTTAAAGGACATTACAAAACATCATGTGTGTTTGGGACACATCATGTGGAGCCACATTGGGTGAATCCTAGGCAGGTGATACCCACCATGTGTAAGAGAAAATAGATGTGTATTGTACACAAATAGAGACCATATGTAGTGTATGTCCAAGGGATATATAGGGTACATGGAATGACCTCATGTAGGGTACATGTCTATATACCCAATGTGAGAGACACACTCTGTGTTTTTAATACACGGTGTGTAGATGGGCATTTTACATCACCAGTTAGATTGAGGTACATGAGTGGGTACCCCATGTAGGGTAAAAGTCAAGTACAGGGTAATAATGTTGTTTCATTCTTAAATTAAATTCTAGGTTAGGATAAGGAACATGACCATAGAGGTTTTATTGAGGTATAAGATGTGTACCTGAGGTACATGTCATGTACTCCCTCTATAGACATTTTCCAGATATTATTCAATCTAGTGCTATAATTATACCTATGAGTAGTCTATACCATGTTTTTTATATAGATCATGATGGAATAATCTTTGTAACATTTAGGGAACTTCGGGATGGTGTTTTGGAATTGATCAAGATATCGTGGGAGGATTTACTTATGGATTTTTATAATCCTTTTCTAGGTTGGGTTGTAAGATATGAGGCTTGGGTGAGGGTCATCATATTTTTATTCTCCTTGGATCAATAATTCCATGTGAGTTCTATTTTAGGTTCATTAAAAAAATTTGGAATGATAGAATCGAGTGTTTTTCTGGATGGGCCTTGTTATCTGGTCACTCGAGGTTTAGTTCAGTTGGATCATTCGACAAAGAATGGAATCATGGGTTTTTGGGCATGGAAATGTACCATTTAGAAGAGTTTGATATAGGTCTCATAGACCTATTTTAGGAACTCCATTTTTTTCATGGTACTTCTTGGGGTAACCCTTGTACGCATGGTGATCTTTTATATGTATATTAGGAGGCCAATGAAGGTTTATTTTGATGGACATGACATGTAGTTTGGTTTCACTAGAGTGTCCCCTTGTAGGTTTTCCTACATTTTGAGGTTTTAGGGACTATGGAGGGTGCCCAGGGTTTTTTTGACATGTGATATGGTTAGTTCATATGTTTTCATGGTTTTTATATTAGGTTCAAGCATTGTTTGACCCCAGTATTGATGGTGGATTATGGTCAAAGAAAATTAGGCTAGTCCTCTTTGGGTTTTGGATGAAGGAGGAAACCTTTAGGATATTATTGGATCGTCTGTCATCCCTGAGATTGATTTTGATGCTCTCCTATATTGGTTAGATTTTTTAGTTCGGTATAGAGAACTAATAGATGATCTATATTAGTGAAACTCACCATCCCCATCAAGTTGAGTAGTATACCCTAGCCAGTGGTGATTCAGGATCTAGAGGTGTCATGGAACTCAAAGAGTGGGTTTCATTTTCTAGGGATGTGTATATTCTTGAGGAATCATGGTCATACACCGATATACTGATTGTGGGTTTGAATATTTTATCTCACTTAGTTCTGTAGGACAAGAGGGAAATTATAGATTATCTAGTTATGTCATCCTAGAGGATTCTATCTCTTGTTCAGATCATGTAATTAGAGTTTTAGATCCAGATAGATGTGATTATTTTATTTAGATTCCCATGATGAGATCCCAGGGTCTAGTGTTATTGTATACCCTTGTGTTGTACATTTCATAGATCCATCTTTCTCTAGAGAGAGCACCTGATGTTGTGGATGGTTGAGTCACATTATATAATTCCTCTGGATTCATCTAGAGTGGGGGTAGATTTACCTCAGGTGTCAAGAGAGAACCCATGGTTTCTTAAATTATTTTTTTCCCTTTTTTATTCATTTATTTTATATGCTTTTAATCTATTAGTATTACTTGAATAGGTTGATCATATCACATGTTCCATGCACATGTTGTGACAACAGATGTAAGGACCAATTTTGGGGGTGGCCTACTGATATTTAATTATCACCCCTTGTAAATACACCTCAGTGTAAGTGCATACCTGATTTTTACTTTTTATTTGAGCATAGGAAAAATATATTAAGTGGATACTTATAATTTCATGATTGATAATTGATTTTAATGTGGACTATGAGAATATTTCTAGTGCGTCTCAACAATCACGGAGACTATGTATGTGGTATGGATCATAGTTGGTGGAGGATCCTTGTGCATTTATTTTCTATTTTTTTGTATGTGATAATCCTACTAGGGTATCAGTGATTTTATGTTTTTTCATGCTTTGGTTTTGGAGGAATATATACCTCATTTCATTTATAATAGAATGTGGTTTTTTATTGTATATGTGTACACTAGTTTCCGTTATGAATATGTATGTGTTATGTTTATTTATGCTATTATTACACTATTATACGAGGGAATAGTGTCCCAACTATATCTTTTTAGACCCTCATCACTATTTGGTAGCCACTATAACATGGGGAAGTACTCTTTAAGCCTTGTTGAAACTCATATTGGGTGATGGGTAAGGTTTTCCCAGATCAATTCATGATATGTATCGCTTGTGAATCTAACTATAAAAGAAGAACATATCTGGTTGATGTGTGAATAAATCATCCAGGAATTTATTAATGAAGATGTTTAATTTTTTAGTAATAAAAATAACTTAGATGAAGGCAAGAGTAGATTTATTTTGAAGGTGGAATTAAAATTTATTGATGATAATTGAAATACTCTAAATTTAGTACTTAATATATGGCAAGACTTTGTAAATAATTTTAAAGAGATAAGGAAATTTTCCAATATTTTTTTGTGTCATTTGAGTTTTTTTAGATGACTTAAAGTATTAAATATGTCCTCAAATGAATTTAAGTTTCTATAGAAATATTTTAATAAATTTTATAATTATTAAGTTCAACATGAATTAGTGGAAATGTTATTTATCATAAGAGTCATTTTGACTACATAAGATTCATTTCAACCCTGGAGATAAAAAAAATAAAAATTAAATGACTACATAAGGATCCTATCATACTTTCTTAGGATCATCCATACTTAAAAAAGGTTATTCCCCATCATCATAAGGATCATTAAAAACTTTTTAAGATTGATTTCTAACTTCCGAAGGATGATTTTTAACTTTTTAAGGACCACTCAAACTTAATATGAATAATTATTTTATAATTTGATATTGTCTTAACCACTTTGTTAGAGTCATTGGAAAGTTTTTAAAAGTCATCTAAAGCATTGGAATAGTTTTCTCCCACTTCATAAAATCAATTGAAGACATCGTATGAATCATCAATTTATGAGAATTTTAAAAAAATATGACTTTATAATTGTCTTTTTTCACATCATAAGAGTCATTTAATCATATAGTATATCATTTGAGTTAGAAAATATTGAAAAATTTAACTTTTAAGGCTGATTAATGATCTTATTAAGCTTAATCTAATATCTCATAAGGTTTATCTGGTAAATTCATAACATTCATGAAACTTCATAAGGTTTACTTTAATTTTAAAAGGATCTTTTTGGAATATAAGGTTCACTACTGAAAATTCATGAGGATCTAACTTCATAAGGTTCTAGCCACATAAGATCCACCAAAATATCATAATGTTCACTATTCATAAGGTTCATTTGACCTTACTAAATGAAATGAAATAATAAATATGGAAATGAAAAGTATTTTTATGGGAACTCTAAAAGTTTCATACACATTGTAAAATTTTTGAAGGTTGAGATTTCTAGAATAAAATATTTTTAAGGATGATAATATAATAAGTTGATAAAGCTATTATTTAAGATTAAAATATCATTATACTTTTTTTAAACGTTTTTTAAGACATTATTTGGAGAAAATTAAATGATAAGATGATCTATATGACTGAGAAGAAGATGATCAAGCTAAGATACAGCCTGATAATTAGAAATTAATGTGTAACCTTATACTAGAATTTCATATGTACTCACTTCATGAAGTAATGGTACCCTCCAAAATAGATTTCTGTTTGTATTATATTCATAAATTAATTGAATTTTTTTCTTTGTGGAGTTTGTTGGATATTTTTAGAAGATAATTATTCTTTATCTTAGCTAAATTAAATAGAGAACCTCTGACTGGGAAAATGATGAAAATAAATTGGAGAGAGGGTATACCTTGAAATATAAGAGAGAAAAATATCTGTATAAAAAGGAATAGTCATAGATCATGGGAATAAACTCATGTGATAAAGTTGAGGAGAATTATAGGAGATCATTTCATTGAGATTTTAGAAAGAAATTATATTAAATTTATAGAAAAAATAATTATTCGATCTGATAATAGAAAAGTGAGTAGAATAAATAGAAAATATGGATCTGTAACTATGAATAATAGATATAGTAAAATGATAAAGAAGAATAATATTCTATTTTTTAGGAAGAAGAGGAAGCTATGTTGATTCTATTGATCAAATTCATATAGTATAAGTAGTAGGTGAGTAAGAAGAACTAATGTTTTTTTTAATTTTAATATGAGAACTTTCCAAAGAGGCAAGCCTTTTTTATTAGAAAAAAATAATTTCAATCTTACTGAAGTCTAAAGAAAGGAAGTTTACATTGGTTCCTCTGAATACAAGGGAGAAGGTCATCAGGGATCACATCACACCATAAGAATTCAATGCCATTGATGCCCTTATTTGCAAGACCATCTGCCACATAATTCGCCTCCCTATAGACATGAGTGATGAAATAGTTCATGGATAAAAGAAGATCCAAGCATTTTGTCCACCGATTAGTAAGATTCCAAGATAGGTTAGAGGAACCATTCCTAATGGCGAGAACAATAGTGGTGGAGTAGCATTCAAGTCAGATATTGTTCCAACCACGATGATAAGCTTGCTCCACCGCTGACATAATACCAATCATTTCAGCTTCAAGAGTTGAAAAAAGGCCACAAGAACCATATAAACAGCCAAGGACAACCCCCTTGTGAAATCTGAAAATGGCACCATAGCCAGAGGGACCAGGATTACCTCTTGAGGCACCATCGGAATTGACTTTAATCCATCCCTCAAAGGGGGGCTACCAAAAGACCTCCAACATACCGGGGGGCGAGTTCTACCCCTAACACCAATCCTGTTGAGGACAGTGAAATCATGAATCGAGTTTGAGGAGTAGTGCTTCAAAGGAGGCCTGGAGTCCCAAACTGCAGCAAGGATAGTGAAAATAGCAGTTCAAAAATATTAGCAACGGCTTTCCACATTGAAGAAGCAGTGGCACAGCTTAGGAATAGATGATTGATGTAATATGTGTTGATGAAGAAGAGCACATCAGGAACCCATCGAGATTCCACATGCTTGAAGAAAATAGTTTGTGGGCAACTTCCCATGCGTCAGTATCCATATAAGAATGGAACGTGATGGCCTGATAAAATTCCTATTCATGTTTACAAGCTACTTAAAGTCAGGAGAGTTGCAATTAGATTGCCTATAAAACAGTTTGGATGTGAGGACCCCGTTGAAAGAAGGTTCCCAAGCCCAAAAATCATCTCTGGATGAGAAAACATATTTCTCCACAATGAAAACAATGTGATCCAGTAGTTTCTCCATACTGCATAGATGGTCCTTTATATAAGTGTCCCGATTCAGATTATTTTCCTCTCCCACAGGAGAGTTAATAAGGGGGTTCCAGTCCAATTCCCTTTCCAAAATGGGAGAGAAGAGCCCCTAGAAACAAGCCTTCTGGAGTGAGAATCAATAGATATAAAGACAGACTTAAAACCAGGCCACACCGAGGAGCAGAAGTAGTTGCAGTTTCCTGTCTTGAGTTTATGCATAAATCTATCCTGGAGAAACCCAAGAGATTCAGAAGTACTATTCATGAGCTTCCACAAAAGAGAGGCCTACAAAGAGTCATTAAAGTGTCTATGATTCTTAATTCCTAATCCCCCCCAAGTCATAATACTTGCAGCAAGAGTTCCAAGAAACAGTATCAATCTTTCTTTCCATCATGCTACCGCTCCAGACAAAGTTTCTAATTGAGATATTGATGCTTTTGATGATAGAACTCGTCCATTTGTAAACCATAAAGGAGTAAACCAAATTGGAAGTAATAAATGATTTCACAAAAAAACATAGCTAATCATGTATAGGGTCTTTTTCTTCTAGGAAGATAGTTTCCTTTTGATTATGTGATTGATCTATGGTCATGGATATTGATAGAGAAAATTGTTCATACTACTATTATTGAAGATCTATAAGAAATATATTAGTCATTTGAGGAAAAACAAATCATTTGATATAGTGACATCCTATAAAATATTGTTTCATCTTCAAAAGGGTTCATAAGGAGGAACATTCATTACTCGTGGTTCTTTCATAAAAAAATTCATAGATACAATGAAAAATAGTATAAATATCATATTGATAAGATAAATGATTATATCAGGTATGTGGATGTCAAACATTAACTAAGTTTTCTTCTAGTGTAAAATTATATATAGAAAGTGTTAAGTGGATGATGACACTATGTCAACCCATATCATAGCCAATTTTATGCACTAGTGATAAAATATATTAATTGAGGTGAAAATATGATCATGTTAAAGAGTAGGTTTCCCAAAATAGGGTCAATCCTTATAAAGATACCATGTACTACTATTTACATCATTTAAAAGATTACATGTGGTTTTATGTGGTAGGTCAAACATAAATAGAACCACTTTACTTAACTAGTAACATTGCCTTAAATAACAAAGTGGGTAAAAGTTTACAAAACTAAGTCGAATTTTGAAAAAAGAAATAGGTCTACAATAATTCACCCCATGTTCCCCTCTCAATGTACCATCACCCATTCATAAAGAACTACAAATGTAAACCTAACAATGATTATTTTATTTTTTCAGCTTCATTCGTAGATGCATTGGTATTCTATTAAAATAATAACACGTGAATGTTAGGGGAGAAACCTACTTAGTACGTTTATAATCATGCCTATTTTTATTTGTTTTTTTCATATTTACAATAGTATGCTACAAATGGTATTTGATTTCATTAGTTGGATGTAGTGTAGCTTTTTGTGGAGGGACATTTACATTTTTCCTCCCCTTTTAATGTATTCTATATATATAATGTCATATATTCGGGGATTATTCTATATTTTGAAACATTACATGTATATATTGTTATATATTTTTATACATATCATATATGTTTTATATTTTTTTAGTGGATAGATTTTGTATTTAAAGGATAATGCCACCCATTTGTGAAATTTATAACCTTAGTGGTAGTCACTAACCCATAGCCAATTATAGGTGGGCTTATAGAGCCATACTAAGTTTTTCACCAATTTGAGAATGGGTTTCAAAGGAACTGTGTCAAAAAAATTACCTTAAGTCAGTTCCTTACAGAAAATAATTATACGGTTCACCCTTCCCAAAAAAAACTGAAAGTTCGATGTTGAATAATTTATATCCCATTTTAATAATACTATATATTCAAAATTTTATTATCTTTTTTACAACCATCTCTATTTTGATGATACAAGTCTAGAAATGATTTAACACCTTGTAATTTTTGGTAAATTTTAACGACCTCTTCATTTTTCATCAATTTTTATAATAGATATTACTTATTTCATCACATGTGATCATTATACATATGAAAATTTTTATTAATTATATATATATATAATGAATATTTTAAAAAAATCATAAAATAAAATCATTTTAACTGTTATACAACTAATGATTTTTTTCATGAAACTATTTTAAAATATCTAGTTATGATAATTACAAACATAGTAAAATGAATAATATGAAAATGGTACAATAAATTACATTCATGAAAATGGTCAAAATTTTATGAAATATACATTATATTCTTAATAAAGTATAGAGCAACATATTTACAATCCCCACATTATTAAAAACATCTAATGATCCCAAGATAGTGATAAATCTAACACTAAGATCTATTATCAAAATTTCAATACTCAAAGTGTAATTAAAAATATTGAAAAAAAAATTAAATAAAAATAAGTAAGATGTATTATATCATGGGTTATCATGATATATTTATTAATAAACATCATAATTTAATTAATTGAAACACAAAAGAACTCAATAATTTGGAATTCTTATAATGTTTTGAGACATCTTTACTATTTTTAAGAGTTTGAATAGATGTTTTTCATGATTAATTTTAGAGATATGAGTAAGTGGTTAAATATTATAGACTAAAAAAATATCTACTATAACCCCAGAGTAAAGTAAATATAACATTGGTGGGCTACACATCCTCAAATATCTTTTGTGAATTTTCAGAAATCCACTTTTTGGTTAGTGGTAACCGTACATCAAGAATACAAAATTCAAAATTTCATATTAAAAATTAGAAATTTAAACCAAATAAGATCCAGGGATTCAAAATAAATTGATCCTCAATTCCAACCAACTTGTCACCTCAAAGGCCGTGAGATCCACTGTGTGGACCGAGGACAGGCCTGTCAAGTTGCACACCATCATTATCTCATCACCTAAGGCATTTTCTCATCACCATCATCCCCTCTCCAAGAACTGTTTTCATGAACTCCACCGGTCATCGGCCAAAGGAACCGCCAGCTTTAATCAATACCATGAGAATAGAAACACTAGAAAATTGAAGAAGGAAGAAATCCCATATACCGTCACCCAACTGTCCTCATCACAAAATGAACTCATCACCATTATGTCACCAACTTCACAACATCCCAATCAACACTGAATTTTTCACCTCAAAACATCACCAGATACCAAAATTGAATAGATAACACTATTGAGAAACACTAAGTGATGTTGTCATTATCTCCACTATCTCATCTGGGGGACTCTACGACCATTGAACTGGAAGGCCCAAAGCCCTTGTGTAACCATTGCTACAAATCCGACCAGGAGAGGAGCGGTGGAACACTAGGTCATAAAATGGTGAGATAACCGAGGAATAATCCCTATAAATAAACCCTATAAAAAATCCCAAAAACAAAATGACGATACTGGGATGGAACCCAATAAGGAAGTGCTCACTCTGGTAGTTCCTGGAAATCCGACATTCACCAAATCGCTTGCCCAAAACCTCAGTGTATCTCTCACTCCAAATCTGACATGGAGAGGAGTGAAGGAACAAGAGGTCAAAGAGTGGTAGAGGAAGCCATGAAGGAACCAAAGCGCCTCACAGAGTAGGGAGGTGCAACAAAGATGGGAAACTCAAAGAGGAACAAGCGATAGAGAAGAAGGAAGCAGGGGAAAATGTTGGCCAGAGTGAGCGAGGAAGAGAAAAGTGAACCTGAATGGAGCGAGACGAAGGATTCATCGCCTCCAGGGAGGTCAAAACCCTAGGATGTGAAAGCGGTGACGAGAGCTCGAGAACTCCAGGAAAATGAGGCGACATCCATTGGTGTGCTACACATCAGCACAAACCCACTTCACCTACCACTGTAAGCACAAAGGTTGTATACAAAGGGCTTGATGGAATCCTTAAGTGTTTAGTGAGGGAAAATAAAACTCTAGTAGAGTTTCTAAAAGCACTTATTGAGTAGTTCTACTTTTTATTTATAATGTTTTTTATTGGATCCCGCATTAATGTTCTTAGATCCCATTTTCCTGGGTTTTTACCCCTTTCCATCCCTTTAATTCTCCCCCACCTTTAATCTATGATTTAGGAGATATATTTTTTTAGTTAATGTTAGGTAAGATCACCTCCTTCCTATTAATTTATTTTTCCCTTATTATTAACCAATTTAATTTCTTTCAATAAGGGATTTTATTTTGATATTTCATCGAATCATAGTGATATCCATTTTTAATGATATGTATTTTACATTTAATGGTTATATAAGGTTGGGAGAGGATTAACTCACACCATAAAGTATTTTTAGCCTTGGTAATTTACTTCATCAATTTATTTTTATATATAAATTTTAAAAAAATAATTGAATAATCAGGTTATAAAATTGGGTTATTTAACATATAGAAGAATAAGGAGTGTGTAATAGGTCATTTTCATACCTCTTCTTAGGTTATTGTCATTGTTGAACTGCTAGGTGAGCCTTTCCTTGATTATGCTGATTTTGGAATATTTTATTTATTTTTAAGAATATATAAATTATGGGTTCTATGTAATTGGTTCCTATAATCCTTAAGGATGGTTGATTAAATCTTGAAATTGAAAAATTGTTGTATATTACAGTTAGTTCTCTTTACTCATTTAATATTTTTATTGGTGTGGGATGTATTGGATTTTTTGTTTATAATATTATATTATTTTTTTTAATTTTTTTATCGTAATGATTTTTCTAAATATTAGGTTACACATTAAGTTATATTTATTTTCACCAAATTATTTCATAACTACTTAAATGGTTTATTTATTGATGATATAGTCAAATGGTCATTTTTGTTGCACTTTTTGATTAGTGTGGTTTTTTATTATGATATTTTTAATAGTATTTCATAATGGAAACTTCTAATATATTAATATATTATTTTAAATCGGGTAAATATTTTTAATTGATAATTCAAAGGATATTTTTTTAAATAAATGAATTTAAAATTAGATTTCAAAGAAAATATTTTCAATAAAGGTATCTAAAGGTATTTTCTTTTATCTTGTGCCAAGATACTAGATTATTTAAAGATAGATTTAAATCCAAATAATAATTGAATTAAAATAAAAAATGAAATAATATTTATTGTATTTTTTAAATAATGATAATAGAACTTTCTTGGAGAAATTATATAGTCTAAAAACCCCATTCTAAGTGGTGTCCAATTTTAAAATCATGGTTTTCTATAGTACTCTGTTGTATTTTGATTATTTTTATCTATAGATTTTTATGTTTATTTGGTTTCATTATGATTCATGATTTTTCATGTTATACAACTTGTTAATCCATCCTTGGCATAAATATAGTGTTTTTCTGGGATGTGTATTAAGTTCTTTATTGGTTTTATGTTTGTTGAAACTTCGAAAGGTGTCCATTGATATTGTGATAAATTATAGGACTCTTTATTTTTCAAGATTTATTATATATGAGTCCTATTTTTCTAGTGATACTTCAATATTTGGTCATCTGTGGGTGTGTTTAAAATATGTGACAACCCTGGGGAAGGTGTAAGACAGATTTTATTCTACTGAGATATGTGAGTATGTTCACCATTGAACATTTGGGATATTTTTTCATGTTATAATATATTCACTAGGAATTTTTTATTGGTGATGGAGGTATATATCCAAGTATAGAATTAGTGTGGGTTCCCAATTTGGAATAGTTTGAGTCAGATTTAGATTTGACAGGCTATCAAGGAATATTTTCTTTTAGGATGGTATGTATTAGTGATGGACCTAAGATACAGTGGTGATATCTTGGATAACCTCATGGATCTTGATAAATCTTTATTGGGGATGTCACCTTGTAGGTAACCTATAGGATCATGATTATATCATGTGTGTATATGAATTTAGATATAACCTTTATGATCTTGTAAAGAATATCCCTTGAGGCTATTTTAGTGATGGACTTGGGGATCCTGATCACGATCGAGTGGAGTGTGGTTTATTTTTTTTATAAAGTCCATTATAGAGATGATGATTTCCCAACTTGATGATTATTCTCATGATATAAACTTTATCTTCATGGGTGGTCTGGACATGGTGTAATAGATAATTATTCTTTAAGAAGGTATGGTGGAGGGAGACACAAATAATCAATCATTTCCAAATCAATGATGGAAATTGATTTTTTTTCCCTAGATCCACTTATGGTAAGATCGTGGTTATGGACCACAAAATGTTATTTATAATGAATTAAATTAATAAAATATTGGGAGTTATTTTTAATGGTAGTATTATACTAGTGTATTGTTGGAGACAACTAATGTGATGAAAAAATTATATAATTTAAATATAGAGATGACTATGGGTAGTTAATAACTGATTGTTCTAGTGAGGACCAGTAAAGAGAGATAATGAATAGTGTGAGATATGGTATCTATGTTATTTCATGATAGTATGGCCCCTTTTTATCATATATTTAATAATGGGTTTTTTCCTTTAAAGGATTGGAACCTTTTTAATTTTCATTATTTTTATTTTTATTTAATATTTGACTTATGTTTCTTCGTCCCTCTTTGATTTAATTTTTTTTTAATTTCATTGCATGATCATGATTTTCCATGTTATTTTTATGTTTTTGTTATTGACATGTACTGAGATGAGTGATGGGATATTTTGGACTTAGAAAAGATAAGGTAATCAATATATTGTGGATGTGAGATGATATTTCAAGATTTGTTTGGTGTAAAAACTATATGGTATTATTGTATTACTAGTGTGGGATGTGATCTACTATATATCTGTGGTAATTCACTAGTTAGAAATTATAGGTATTTGGGTAGTATGGGTGTGTGAGAGACTAATGTTCCATAATGGAAAATTGGTAAACTAGAATTACTTTCAAATGCATGTGATATATGTTTTTTTATGAGTGGTTTTCACCATAGATCTACATGTTTATCCACTTCATCACTAACACTGAATGGGTTTAGGATATTGAGGGAAACCTATTGGTCCATTGGACTCACACCCTACCTGTATAAATGGTATATGAGTTAGTGTATGTAAGTAGACTTTATATGTTACACACATTCAATTATCATCAAGAGTCCATGTTATCCATTAATACTAACAATTTTATATAAGTTAAGGAATCGGTAGTTGATAATGTATGTGTTGGGCCAGAGTACATTTTATTTTATTTTGTTCTTTGTAAAAAATATATATAGATCATGGTTCATATTGTTTAGTTTTTTTGGGATTGACAATTATTAAATTTTATTACTAATTAATATGTACGAATTTCATTTTGATAGTTTATTTTGTTATATTAGACTCTAAGACACCACTACCAGTTTGATTTTATCATTATTGTTATTTTTTATTTTTTATGTTTTTTAAAGATT
This sequence comes from Viscum album, assembly GCA_963277665.1. Lineage (NCBI taxonomy): Eukaryota > Viridiplantae > Streptophyta > Magnoliopsida > Santalales > Viscaceae > Viscum > Viscum album. The sequence continues at coordinate 662,444,061 of OY728128.1, forward strand.
GTATGTTCATTATAAATGTGGGTAAATTCTGAATTATTGGTTGATTTAGTAGTGGGCTTCATGTGTTATCATTGAGTTCTTAGTCTCCCCACATTGATCTGAGGATCCCAATGCTATCTTTTAGCCTATAGAACAAGATGTACTACTAGAATTAGATTTATTTACAACGGGATATTTGTGGTGTGATCCTGTCGCAAATAAGCTTTAGCGATGGGGCCCCATCGCAAATAGACCGTTGCAGAAAATGGCATCACAAATACTATTTATGTGATGGGCCCATCGCAAAAAAAATACTCTTTGCAATGGGAAACTTTCTCGTCGCAAATAAGTCTCTGATTATATATACATTATATATAAATAAACCTTTTGCAATGGGTCTGTCAAAAATAATATTTTCAATGGGGAACTTACCCATCACAAAAAAAGTCCCATATTATATACATTATATATAAAAAAAACTTTTGTGAAGGACCCCTCACAAATACTATTAGCGACGGAACCGTCGCAAATACTATTTGTGATCGGCCCGTCGTTCCGTCACAAATGCGTTTTTAAAAAATATATATTTAAACTTTTTGCAATGGAAGCCCCTCGCAAAAGGTCCCGTCACAAATACTAAAAAAAGTAAAAAATATATATTTTATAAAATTATTATTAATGAAAAAATAATATTAATTTTATTAAAATAATAAAAATATAAAAAATATAAAAAATCTCAATATTCTCAAAAAAATATAAACAAATAATCAAGTATTATTATTATTATTAGTAAAATAAAGAAACATTAAAAAATATAGTACTCAAAAAATATATTTAATAAAATTATGATTAATGAAAATTTAATATTAATATTATTAAAATAATAGAAAAATAAAAAATTATTAAAATTTCAATATTTACAAAAAATATTTAAAAAATCATAAAATATTATTATTATTATTATTATTCTTAAAATAAACAAATATTAAAAAATAATACTAATAATAAATAATAAAATATTAGAAATAAAAAAATTTATGTAATATTAGCACCAATATAAAAGATAGAAATTGTAAATAGTTAATATTACAACAAATCTTGAATTAAAATGTTTTTAACATAAAAAAATCACGGGGGGTCATATTTTGGAGGAGGTGGAAGAGTTGTAGGAGATGGTGGATGAAACTATATCCCTAAACTACGAGTCAGAGAGCGTGTGTACTCCATTTGCTCAGGATGCTGTTGTTGTTGCCATCAACGCATCTCCTCCTCATGCTACTAGTGCTATTACTGCTGACACATCTCTCTATGATACTTCTTCAAACTCTCTATAAGCTCTGTCTGAGTTCGCAACAGCTCCTGATACTGTGAGGCAGAAGATGATTCCTCTCCACGAGCTCCTCTCGAGCTGGACATCGACATCACAAACAGTACCACAATAAGTACCAGGAGTCAAATGAGAGTTGATACCAACTACTCGTCCCTTCTCAAAGCCATACTAAGTTGCCTTTATACATGCCACAAAATGGTGGCCACTGGTTTAATCAATCGTCTCGTCCTGACTCCCAGCTTGTGTCTGAGAGGTCGCAACCTCATATGACTCCTTCAATTCCAATTTGAAATTAAAATTGTGAAAATATTATATGTATTTAATTGTAAAACTGAAAAAAAAAATACTAACCACAATCTGACGATGGCGATCACCTCTAATCTCTCCAGTGGTTGGATCATTGTACACCCTCTGATAAACATTGTACTTAGTAATATCAGGATTCTCGATTGCCTATAGAAATATAAAATAAACTATTTATATTTAATTTCATATAAAATATTTAAAAAATATACTTACCAGATTCTCTCTATGAGAACTGAATGTACGACTACCAACTCGATGCATCACCTCCTGTCTCCCCCGGTTTTGCCGACCCACTGAAGATCTCCTCTAAAATCCACCACCCAACCAGTGTAAACATAATCCATCCCAAACGTGAGATGAAATGTACTCTGGTCCGTGGGCTCTATACGACTCATCAAATTCTGTCACTCCTACTTTCTTAATGGTTGTCCGTCTCAAATTGTGCAAAAACTGATGGAAATGGTCACGCATAGACATCTTCCATGCCGGGTGGATATCGTCACACATCCTATCATCGATGGGATACCATAAACCCTACAAATAATTTATAAAATCAAGTTATTAATAAAATAAATTTCAAAATAAATATTATTTATTTACATACCAACCAATGGTTGAACATGTCGAGCCACACATTAATGGGAATCGGTTCCCATATGATCCATGGCTGAGAAAAATACTTGTGCAAGATAGCGCTCCCCTGTCCAACAGCTACATGCACAAACTATGAAAAATGAATAAATAATCAAACAACTAATATATATATATATATAAATTAATGAAATCTAACTAATATATACAGGTTATCATACCTCTTTGTGCGTGGATCTAAGACAACACGTGGACGTCGCTTGAGGATAGGGTCAAGAATCAGCATTCAAGCAAGATTGCACCCCCTTCGTGTACCCCCATAACCACTTATAGGCTGAGGGTTAGATGATCCAAAATCCCCCTCATCCAAAGTTAGCTCAACCTCTTGCAACTCGCGAATTAGATCAGGGTCCATCTGAAACAAAAAATTATTATTGTGAGAAAATAGATGAAAATAACTATTATATATAGATATATATTAGCTTTGATTGTAACCAGCATTTAACTGTGTCAATTTTCACCTTAATCATCATCTTCATATTTGACGATGTCAATGTCTTCATATTCCTCCTCAGCATCATCAATATATATATGAGTTTCATTTTCATCATCTCTTTTCATTTCAAATTCATTTGTAATATCATGAACATCTTCGTCACCATCGATCCTTAATTATGGGGTGTCATCATCGATATTCATGTCTCATTGTGAAAAAGATGTATTTTGAGAGGTCTCTTGAAAATTTTCAATTCCTTCCACTTTAGTAGAACCACATTTAGTTTGAGTAAATTGATTTTCTCAAAATTTCATTTTTATTATGCTCCTCCAATCAATCAAGTCTCTTGAAGTATCATAGTACTTTGTGTAATAAATTTTAAGTGCATGTTGATCCAGTAAAAATGGTTCATTTACTACAAAAAGAAGTTTATATTTTATATCGATGATTCTATGACTTGGATGAACAGGAAAGTCTCTCTCACTATCCTACCACCGACATTTAAACATCATTATGTAATTATTTATTTGATAACACAACTCAATAATTTCATCTAGAATTTCATTAAAGTCAACTTCAGTTTCAATGTGATGTGATCCTCTTAGGAAAACTCCACTATTCATTGTTTTTTTTTTGATTCCCCATATGCACGTGTATGAAATTGAACTCCATTCACCACATATTCATTATAAGATTTAACCATTTGGATGGTGGGTTACTCAATATACACAGTCGCTTATCAATTTTATCAGCATGTTGAGACACCTAAAAATTTGTAAAAAAATAATCAATATAATAAATAATAAAAAGAATTGATATTAAACCATATATAATTTAGGTTACCAGTTATTGAAACTATTGAGAAAAAAAATTGTCTGCGTTCTTAAAAAGCAATTACTGTAATTTGTGGAAGTTGTTTCTTGAAATTATTATCATATAACCTACAAATAAAACATGTTTACAAACTGTAACAGAAATTATAGAATAATTGATAGAATCACACATAGTAAAAATGATGTCATTTCTTCACAGTTGAGCAGAACATATGTATGAGCTCTCTGATGTTCATCATCTGAAATCCATCATTCATGAACTCCACCAAAGCCATGATTTGGTTGATTAAAAAATGATAATTGATTGTCTATTTCTTCATTGACATTCCCCTCAATCCATCCCATATAGTTGTGTTTTGAGGGATATTTAGATTCAAAATAATGAGAGCAGAAAAAAGAAATATCCTCTTATAAATAAGATTCAGCAATTGAGCCTTCAACTATTTCTTTGTTTTGTACTTTTTTCATCAATTTCTGCATGTATCTCTCGAATGGGTAAATTCATCAAAACTGTACAAGACCTACAAATTTAGCTTCATGTGAAAAATGTAATATTAGATGTTCCATTGAGTCAAATAACGCAAGTAAAAATATTTTGTCCAGTTTATATATAATTACATCAACATCTTCTTCTAGTTTTCTTAGCGCATCATAGTCTGTTGTCGCATCACAAATTTCTCAAAAGAATTATGATATACCGTTTACAAAATCCCAAATTATAGAATTCAACAAACCTTTGAATCTAATCAGCATAAGTATTTCCATTATAACATAATAATCACGCTTTTTTAATCTGGTAATATAACTATTATTAACACATCTTCCCAAATTGGTAGAATATTCATCTGGAAGTCTCAAATCAGCAATCCAATAAAAAAATAATTGACTCTCTTTGGACAGTGTATAAGCTTCTTTTGGATTCATTAACCTCTGTGATTTGACATTTTCAAATAGTTTTAGTTCTGGTCACCTGCAAATTTGGGAAATATATAATCGTGCATTTACAGTATCATTGGTCTTACCTGGTGTATCCAAAACTGTATGAAATAAATTATCAAAATAGTTCTTCTCAATATGCATGACATCCAACATGTGGCGGACCAAAAAATCAAACAAATATGTAAGATCCCAAAAATTGCTTCATTTTATCCAATTATGTTCTCTCCCAAAGCCATGAATTTTATATTGGTTTACTTTTGACCCAAATGTGATGGGAGGTAATGTAAATACAACATATTTTAACTCTGTACCTAAGATCATTTTTGGAGGTTCATCCCTTTCAATTGTACCTTTTCTGAAATGATATTTGTTTCTCCGAAAAGGATGATCGGTTGGAAAAAATCTACGATGACAGTCAAAATAGCAAGGTTTTTTCCATTGACAAGTATAAAGGTTTTGTTGTCTTTCATACAGTAAGGACCTGATTTCGGACCATGTGTACTCCAGCCAGATTACATCCCATATGTCAGAAAGTCACTAATTATCCACATCAATGCAGCTTTTAATAGAGAATTTTATTTTGTAGCAACATCAAATGTACTAACACCATTACTCCACAATGCATTTAACTCATCAATCAATGGTTTCAAATAAATATCAATATTCATTTTCAGATGTATTGGGATTAATAAGGTCAAAACGATATAGGGATCATTCATCAACATACATGGAGGTAAATTTTACGGAGTTATAATGACAGGCCAACATCAATACTGACTACCATAAGAACCAAACGGACAGAAACTGTCAGTAGAAATACCCAATCGCTTGTTTTGGGATTCTAAAGCAAAAGACGGATACATGTGGTCCAAATGTTTCGATGAATCACCATCATATGGATGATTCAATCTTTTATCAGTTGAAATCTTGGTTTTGTGTCATGACAACATTGACGTTGTGTTCTGAGACATAAATAAACTCTGCAACCAAGGTATAAGGGGGAAATATCTCAGCTGTTTTACTAGAATTGATCCATACTTCCCTAGTTGAGCTTCTTTATACCTCGATTGTCCACATGTGGGAAAACTATCCAATTACTCATTTTCACCATAATATAAGATGCAATCATTTAGAAATGCATGAATCTTCCAATAAATAAGGCCCATATTACAAACCCGCCTCTTTCTCTCATAGTAATTTACAGGCAACAGGTTTCCTTCAGGTAACAATGCTTTAACCAAAGAATATATCTGATCAAAATAGTTTTCGACATTGTATTATCTGATTTAACAGTCATAAATTTTGAAAATTCTTCTAATTTTCTTATCTTGCAACTATGATATAATACATCCTTAGCAAACCTCAACAACTCATAAAGTTCAGATGGTGCCAATTAATGAGTTAAATCAATATCATCTTGAGTTTTAGTTTGTTGAATAGATATACCTGCTACATCACGTACTAAATTTTGAAACTGTGATGGATCCAGAATAAAGTTATTTGTATCTTCTCTGGAACTGCATCCACCGTGTTGATACCAAACAACATAATCTGGTTGAAAACCAAACTGCAAGAGATGTCCCCCATCCTTGTCAAATGTGTCATATGTTCTTAGAGCACATTTTTTACAAGGATACTTTATTGTGCCTTCTGAAACATGTTCTAGTTTTGATGATGTAAATGATAATAAATCTTCAACACCCTCAATATATACAAGATTTAAACCAGAACGGTTTGGATTTCTATGCTGATTTATCCAAGTGTAATCATCTAATAATGACTATTGTTGACTTCCTTATTCTATATTTTTCTAAAAAATATAAAACCATTACCATTTTTGAATAATTTTAAATTATAAATACACTATCTGAAAAAAAAAATGTTATTACAACTAATTCTTAATAATTATCGTTACTTACGGGCAACACAATTTCCAGTGGATTGATGGCTACTCTTTTGTCTGATGGCTCATTTACTTGCAACTTTCTCACACAGAAATCACAATGAAGAATCTGCTATGAGGTATGCATATTTATTCAAATTTTTACTAATTGTTACTAATTGTTACTAATTGTTACTAATTGTTACTAATTCTTAGTAATTGTTACTAATTGTTACTAATTGTTACTAATTGTTACTAATTGTTAGTAATTGTTAATAATTGTTACTAATTGTTACTAATTATTTCTAATTGTTACTAATTGTTACTAATTATTACTAAATCTTACTATTTATTACAAATTATTACAATTTATTACTATTTATTACTATTTATTACTCATTATTACTAATTATTACTATTTATTACTATTTATTACTATTTATTACTAATTAATACTATTTATTGCTAATTATTACTAATTATTACTAATTATTACTAATTATTACTAATTGTTACAAATTATTACTAATTATTACAAATTATTACTAATTATTACTAATTATTACTAATTATTACAATTTATTACAAATTATTACAATTTATTACAATTTATTACTAATTATTACAATTTATTACTAATTATTACAATTTAATACTAATTATTACAATTTATTACTCATTATTACTAATTATTACTGTTTAGTACAATTTAGTACAATTTAATACAATTTAATACAATTTATTACAATTTATTACAATTTATTACTAATTATTAAAATTTATTACAATTTATTACTAATTATTAAAATTTATTACCATTTATTACTAATTATTACATTTTATTACAATTTATTACAATTTATTACAATTTATTACAATTTTTTTCCAATTTATTACAATTTATTACAAATTATTACTAATTATTACTAATTATAACTATTTATTACTAATTATTACTATTTATTACTATTTATTACTATTTATTACTATTTATTACTATTTATTACTATTTATTACTATTTATTACTATTTATTACTATTTATTACTATTTATTACTATTTATTACTAATTATTAGTAAGTATTACTAATTATTGCTAATTATTACTAATTATTACTAATTATTACTATTTGTTACTATTTATTACTAATTATTCCTATTTATTACTAATTATTCTTATTTATTACAAACTATTCCAATTTATTACTAATTATTCCTATTTATTACTAATTATTTTTATTTATTACTAATTATTCCTATTTATTACTAATTATTCCTAATTATCAGAAATTATTCCTAGTTATTAATAATTATTCCTAATTATTAATAATTATTCTTATTTATTCCTAATTATTACTAATTATTCCTATTTATTACTAATTATTCCTATTTATTACTAATTATTCCTATTTATTACAAATTATTCTTATTTATTACTAATTATTCCTATTTATTACTAATTATTCCTATTTATTACTAATTAGTCATATTTATTACTATTTTCCATAATTATTACTATTTATTACTATTTAGTCCTAATTATTACTAATTACCCCTAATTATTACTAATTACCCTTAATTATTACTAATTACCCATAATTATTTCTAATTACCCATAATTATTACTAATTACCCCTGATTATTACTAATTGCACCTAATTATTACTAATTACCCCAAATTATTACTAATTACTCGTAATTATTACTTATTACCCATAGCTATTACTAATTAGCATTAATTGCTATTAATAAATACCATTTACAACTACTAATTACTAATTGCCACTAATTATTTATATACAATACTAATTTTCATTAATAATTATTAATTATTACTAATTATTAAGAATGAGTACTAATAATTTCAATTTATTATTACAAATAAATACTGATTACAAAACAATTTAAATCTAATTTAATTATAACTAATCAACAATAATTAAAATTAAGATAAAAAATGAAATAAATACTAAATTAAATAAAATATAATTACCTTTAAACTTGATCTCCAATTGATGTAGATGACTTCACAAATTCTTCGTAAAAAAACTAACTCAGAGAAAATTTCACTCTAAAAAAAGAGTTTAGAAAGAGAGAGGAAGTGAGAATTGAGGGGAAGAGAAAGAAAAATGAAAGGGGGTATATATCGGTTAGATTAGTTGCGACGAGACCCGTCGCAAATACCTTTGTCCGCATTAATTGCTGTCGGAGGTTAAAATGGTATTTGCAATGGGTCTCGTTGCTAAAAGTTTCCTACCGAAGGACTTTTTGCGATGGGACAACATCCCGTCGCAAAAACCTATTTTCCACTGCCGATATTTGTGACGGGTCCCATCGCAAATACCCTCTGACCGACGTACTATTTGTGATGGGGGAATCCCCCTGTCATAAATAACCTTCTCACACTTTGGCGTGCAGCCCGTGCCAAACCATGCTTTACTTTTTGCGACGAGACCCCAAAACTCGTCGCAAAAAACCTCTGGGATGGACTATTTGTGACGGGAATTAATCTCGTCACAGATAGCCCATCGCAAAAGGCTATTTTTTCCGTAGTGATGAGTACACCTGAGTTGTTGTATAAACTTGGCTCAGATACTAGGGTAGGCACAGTCCAGATGATTTTACAAAAAGGGATCAAAAAATATTTCCTTTCCTAATAGAGTTTGTTAAATATAGAGATATATTTTTAGAAATTAAAGGTAGTTTATCTGTATGTCTATCTATCATAATCCTGGAAAAAAAAAGATAAGTTTGTTAAGAACATTCTGTTTTTGATATAGGTAATTTGGGTTTGAGTGAATCTTTAATTTGTTCATTCCATGTGTGGAAATGTTATAACTCAATATGATTTATAATGATCAAAAAGGTGTTTGTTTCTTAATTTGCTAATGAATCATCATAATAACATGGGTACACCATTACACATGCACTGGTTGGTAGTTTTGATTCACATGACTGGGACTAGATGATTAAATATTAATTAAGGATCAATAATTATTTTTTAATTTTTCCTTGAAAATTTATTATTAGTAACATAATTAATCTGGAATAGAGTAGCTAAAAATATGATTTGACTAGTCATTTTTTGTTTTTTCACCATAGAGAAATTGTTTTTATTTTTTAAAATTACAGAAAATAATATTTTGAAACATGTTTTTTTCTTCTAATTCATAGTGTGTGTAAGAATATTTTATAAGTTTTCTTCACAAGAAATTGTTGGAGAGGATAGTTTTTCTAAATGGAATGGGTATTTGGAAATAATTTTTTTTAAATTATAGAAAGTGATTTTTCATAAAATAACCAGTAATATCATATATTTTAGGATTACATGATTTATCTCTAAAACCATTGGTTGCTAAGTGGTTATTTATATTTATGTAAAAACATTATGAGTTTTTTTTAGTACAATGATATGAAAAGGTTGTATTAAATGTATAACTGATGAGTATATAACTAGGTCGCATTATTTTCAGTAAGGTACTAGTAATGGCCAGGTGTGTTTGATTAAGGCTATATGAGCCATGTATTATCAAGGTTTAAGTAGTCATAAATGTGACTGAGGATTGAATAACAATATATGAATTAATGGTTATGCTACTTTAACCATTAATATTTGTGATTTTGGGTTGGAAAATCAAATGGTGTAGAGAACCATGTATAAGTTTTATTTTCTATAGTGATTACTTATGGTGCGTTCTACCAAATGTTTAGTATTTAATGAATTTCTAGTGTTTTAAAATGGAAAGGTCGTGGTCACACGTCATTTTTTCATCATGATTTTAGATGGGGTGTAGTTTTCTCAAGTGATTCCAGTTTCATGTTGGAGAGTGTGATGGTCATATAGGAATAACACTTTTTATGTCAGTCATGAGTTGGTATCCAAGATAATTTAACGTTTTGGGTTCAAGATCTTTTTTGGATTTTCAACTGAGAAAATCATTTTCTAAGGATTTTTTTAACACCCTGCGGTTTTGGGATTTAAATAAACTAACAACATCCAAATTTTAATAGAGTAAAGTCTATGTGAATTTGAAATTTTGGGATATGGATTGAGATGGATATAATTAATGGTGTTTCTCAACAGTTTTAATGGACTTTTTTGGTATAGAAATATGGATGTAAAATTATTTATGTTAAATAATTGGGATATGAGAAACTTGGATTCTTTGTTGAACTCCAGTATTGGCCACTAAAACTATGGTTTCAAGACACTATGAACTTTTTGGATTTAAAATTGGTATAGAACCACTACCCTTACTACTAAAATCGTACTTATAATCTAATGGGAGCATGGTGTGGTCCACCAAAACTCAAATTAAGTATCCTGGCCTTCTTTTTTACTGGATGAAATTGTTTTTTTTTGGATTTTATTTAAAACCACTATAGGGTTCTTAGATATATATCACATGGTAGGGTTAGTCATCCCTTATCCCTCTCATTCTTCGTCCCTTATTCAATCTTTGATTCATGGCATCTGGGATGAATTTGTTTCATTAATGCAAGATTGGATCTCTCCATTTCTCTTAATTTATTCTTATCCCATTTTCTTCCCTGAATTAGGTTATTCTAGAATATGATTTTTATTTTATGATTTCACCACAAAATAGTGAATTATGGTTGTAAAAATAGAAGTTTTTATTGGATGGAAAAAATAGGACATTCTAGGATGAACGTTTGTCCTTGATAAATTTTTTCACATTTAAAAATTTATTAGATAATTATTATTCAATTATTTTACATTTTTAATAAACTTTTATGGGATTCATGTAACAAAATATATGGGTTGTGTCATAGGAAATTAAGGAGTGTGTAGAGAGTTATATGCACACCTTTTTTGTCTTATTAATGATTTTCACTTCTTAGTGATATTTTCCTGGATTATATCAATTTTTGAGTTATTTTTTGGATTAATAGGCTTGTGTAAATTTTTGATTTCATGTTGTGGGTTCATATTAGCATCAATGGAGGACAATATGATCCTTTATTAATAAATTAAAATTTATTAAGGTAGATAGAAATATCTAATATTTGTATTTTGATTAGTGAAGTGTGTGTGGGATTTCTTATTTTCTATATTATGTTCTTGTATGATTATTAGGATTATCATCTTGACTATCTGTCATCTGGAGACTCATAAAATTTTTTGGAACTCACATTCTGTTAATAGTCACCAAAGGATCACAAAGCTAGGCCAAATTGTTTTTCTAGTAATGGTTTATTTCAAAAATCATCATTAATCTAATTTTTGGTTAGCATATCTTTTGTATTTTGAGGTTTATTTGAGTATTTATAAATGAAGATTTAGAAATTTAAAAATGTATTTCAAAGAAGTTAAAAATTTTAAAATAATCTTTCAAAATGAAATTTTATTTTCAGTTAATATATTTTGAAATGGTATTTCCAAGGAAATTATTTTATGAGATTCAATCAATCAGATTATTCTATATTTTAGGCACATGTCCTATGCTATTTAAATATAGCATGGGTATTAATTTTATAATAGACTAAAGAAGAATTTATTTTTATTTTATCAATAATTTTAAAAAAACATAAGTGAGTATTTTTATATAATTTAATTAGTTTTATTATCCTTGTATTGGAAGGTGTACTAATTTTTAATCATTTTTTTCTTGATTTCTCTCTTAGATATTGATTATTTCCTTATATGAAATTCCATGTTTGTGTGGTTTTCATTCTGATACAAGATGATGTATGAAATTCCATGTGTGGGTTGTACATGTAGATCATTGTTGGTCATATTTTTATTACGACCTTAGAGGTTCCTATTATGATTAATGAAGAGTTTGGACCTCATTTATTTCCTTGACTTCATGGTGAAAAGTTATGGGTTTTTTTTAAAAGAAAAATGAGAAATAATATGTGTGAATGGTCAGTCTATTTGATGACCCTTGAGATGGTGTGGGAGACCATTTTTTATTAATATGTGGGTGAGGATTTTCTCCATCGAACATGTGTAAAAAATGTTTTGAGATAGTATCAATGTTTTTTTTATCATAAACTGATGCCTAGATCACGGGATATGACCCGAGTGGGTTCCCTCAATGTGAATAGTTTATCCCATGTACTTTGGAAATATATGATCCCAAAAACCTTTCATACTTTTCTAATGTTCCTTTTTTCAATTTATGTCCCTCTAGTTTTATCTTATTCTTATGTATTCGGTGTTTAATTTCATTAAGTATGCATTATAGATAATTTTAGATGAAATCTGCTTATGTTTTCAAAATTGGCTACATGAAGTTTTTGGCTACATGGTGAAAATGGCTACATCGATCAATCTGCTACATAGCGGGATCACCTATTTGGAAATTTCCTACATATAAAATATCTCTATATGAGAAATAACCTAAGTGATCAATCAGCTACATAAAATGTTTACATAGAGTAATCAGTTATGTGAATCGCTTATGTGGATGGTGCCTATATTGAAAAGATCACCTTTGTGAGAAATTACCTGTGTATTCAATCAGCTATGTAGAATGGTTTCATGGGGAAATATTTTATGTGAATCGCCTATGTGGTGAAATCGACTATTTCGTTTCAATCAACTATGTCAGTGTTAGCTACATGAGTAAAAATTCTACTTAATTCGATTTGGCTACCTGTAGAAAAATAGGCTAAATTGATTCAATTCATAAAATCTACTATATCAGGATACAAGTTGGTATTTATTACCATTGAAGAACTTGAGTGATATTTTATTTCTTCTGTATAATATTAGAATGATTGATTTCTTCTATAAGGAAAATAGATTATTATGAGATCTAAGTACCAAGATATAAGATAAAGACAAAGATATTTTATTTTCTTCTACTATTTCCAAAGTATTTTATGGAAGAATGGCATCTTTATAATCCCTTATTTGATGAATCATGTGTCTTGAATTTATACAAATAGTAGTGGATTCATTTCAAAAAATTTGGCATGTACTTTTGAATGAAAAGTGAAGAGCGTAAGAAAATACCGAGAACTCGTCATAAAAACACTTTGAAACAATGCTCTATTTTCTAAGGAAATAAGGAAGAAGAAAAATCATTTCATCAGTTGTGCTTGTTGATGATTCATACTAAATTAAAAATACTCTACTTAAGCTGATTATCCTTTAGATCATCTCTCTTGGAGATATTTAATTTTAGTATGTTGTATCTTATAGATGTGAGCTAAAAACTATAAAAACTTTTTGTTTATTATATTTCATTCTAATGGTTCCTAGTAAAAGGAACTTTTAAGGATATTGTTTTTAAGTATATTATGGATCCTAATTCAAATCTCATGTTCTTGTACCAAGTTTGACTACTTACACTTAGTTGTGTATTCCCTATAAAAAGGACTGGAAAACACTGGAAAATGGAAGGTCTAGTGAAAATCATCACACTAGTGGAGAATAGTGGTTGTGGAGTTGACTAGGGGACTTGTATTCCCTGAACCACAATAAATATGTGCATCTCTTTATATTTTTTTTCTTTTATTTATGCTTCATACCTTGTTGAATAATATAACATAAATTAGTCAAAAACAAAAGAGGGTGGTTTTCTTAAGGGAATAAAAAATGAAATAACTCAACTCACCCCCATCTTGAGTCTCAATATAGTTAGTCTCTGACAACATTTGTTATCATAGGAAGTGATTCCTATGTTCTCAGTTTTAAAGGTTGAAATCTAAACATCTCTTCAGCAATGTCCACTATGAATGAAATCAAATAATGGATTTATATGGTTATAAAACCCTATTTAAATGGTGAGGATTACAGATTTTTGATGGTAAGGATGATCATATATCTAAATAACCTCAGTATGAAGGTTCATCTTAAAGTTATGAAGCCTAACGAAATTCCAAATACATAATCAGAAACGTAGGATTCTAAAATGAAAGCAAGTTATGATCTGAATTCTAAACCTATGAATGCTATAATCTATGGACAAGGTATGAATGAGTTCAAAAGAGTTTCTCAATGTCATATAGTCTATGAAAAATAAACTGCAATTTCAATTTCTAATGAAGAAATAGTTAACATGTGGGCTCTCATATATAATACTGCAACACTAAATATTGACACTTTAATAATTATAGATGGAAAGAGTGTCACATAATTGAATTGGAGGCTTAAAGATATTGTATATAATTTTACTTTTAATGTATCGACCCAGGTACCACATGTCGGTTCCCTGATTTTTTCAGTTACATGACATAAGGTGTGCCTCCCCTTACACCATAGGTTTCCAACTAGTAGTGAGGCTCAATATCGATCATGGTGAGACTATACCATCCTTATCAAAGTAGCACAATAGTATAAATAAATAAGAATTACCAAATGATATAACCATAACAAGAATAATACCAATATCACATGATGAAAACAAATAGTTAATAAAATATCCAAAAATAAACAATAGATATTTCATTACAATAAGTTTCAAGTGTAAATATAAAAAACCCAAAATAAATAAAGTAACTGATAACTCTCATGTGGGTCCTAAACCATATATGGTTCCCTCATCCATGATCCATTCAAACTCAGCCATCTACCACAAGGTCTTCCCTATATCCTATCCTGCAACCATGAAATATATTGGGGTACTGATCAGACAGCCCGAGTAAGGTGAGAGTAAAACTCAGTAGGCCACCACCAATGGTGTCAAAAGCAATATATAGTCAAAATAATATATTCATTTGTATAAATAATAAATAAATTAAATGAATTAAATAATTTACACTTATTCAATAACTCTTTACTTAACTACATAACCCTTGGGTTCTCAAGGACACCCAAACCCACAAAACCTATTTTGTCCCATGTTGGAGTCTGAACCATACCACATATTCAATTCACACTTCATTATAACAAATGGTCTTCCATTATCCATTTCATTTCAATTAATAATATGTCCAATTAAATCCAAAATATAATGCCAATATCATGGCCATAGAACGTCATGTCTAGCCCCCAGTGGCCATTTAGAGCATCATTCCATATCCCACACCTCATGGGTATTAGGAATATGAGTCTCTAACCTATAAAAATATTTACATGCATTCATTTGGACCTAGAACACCATGGATAAGACCCCTATGGGTATTTGAATTTTAAGTCCGAGACTCACACCCTATTTGTCAATCAAAAACATATATCGCATGTATCACATCGATCAAAGTTACTCAACATTAACCTTTATTATCACATTTCACTATCAAAACATCAATCAATGAATTCAAAAATTAATTAATCCATTTAAATCAGTAGGAAAATCACCACATTCTGCAAATATTAAGTCAAAAACTAATTAATCTAATTCTACAATCTCAATAAGCTAATAATTAATTATTTCAATAAATTCCACAATCTAGATATCACATTAATTAATTTAATAATCAACTAACCAAATCAATTTTAAAATCTAAACATATCATTAATTAATCCAAAAATTAATTAGTCAAATTAATTTCACAATCTTAACTTCTCATTAATTAATTCAACAAATAATTAATCAAATTAATTTCATAATATCAATATCTCATTAATTAATTCAAAAATGAAATCCCTTAATTAATTAATTCTTAAAATTAAATGAATTCAATTACTAAACATTCTATTGCAATTCTACAATTACATAAACATAATTGAAATCTATACTTTGGGATTTTAATAATAGAATACCTACCATAATCTGTTAATGAGAGATCTCCCAACAGAAATCCCCAATTAGAAATGGATAGGTCAAACCTATAATGAAGAACACTATCTAGATATGAAACCTATAACGAAGATCAAATGAATCAAGATCTAACATACCAAGATCTTGATCTATAAACAATAGTTCATAAACATCCTGATTTTATCTAGGAAGAGGATAGTGTGAGAGGGATCTAAATGGAAGAAAATATATACCCGGATAGGTGCTGATCTAACAATCTAGCCTTTGAATCACAAATAATGGAGGATACTAGGGATTATAATCCATCTAGGAGACCCCAAAATTTATTTAGATGAGTTTATGATTGAGTATATTTGATTGGGGATTAATAATGTGGGGTTTATGATTTTAAATATTATCTTCGAGGGATTTAATTTATACGTGCACGGTTTCCTATATGGGGCACATGGTTTCCCATAACTATATGCCCTAACCATGCATCTCACCTAGGGGTGTCGCACAGTTTCTTATAATTGGGAGCATGGTTTATCAAACTATGAACCAATCATGTAAATTACAATGTCTTATGGGATCATAGTTTTCTACGATGGGAACATGGTTTGGGAAAATTGTGCTCTAACTGTGGATTGCCCCATTACCCTCAAAAAACATCCAATTTTCCACCAAAAAAACTAATGATAAAACCCAAAAAAATACTCAACACAAGGTATATTAATACCTAAAAATAATCTCAATTTAACTTTAGAAAATTTTGGGTTCTTATAATCTCCTCATCTTATAATAGCTCATTTGCAGGCTGTACTCCCAAGCCTCTCTAAGATTCCAAGGTAAAAATATTGGGCCACTAAGCTCACATATCTGATTCTCTCTACCATGTTTCCTAATACACATGACCATGTTTCCAAAATACATGAAATAATAGAACTATATTTCCCCACAATAATTTCTCACTATGATCCAACAAACATATCAGATGCTAATGAGGCATCGACCTCAAGAAAAACATCATCCACATCAATCACATTAGAAGGTTCGAGGTGATACTACCAAATCTGTGACACATGAAAGACATAATTCATAGCATTATACAAATTATGAAGATCAATTTGGTATTCTATCAACTTGATTCTCTCTATAACCTCAAACGGTCTAACAAACTTGGGAACTAACTTGCCCTGTCTTTGTGTCCTACAGTGACCAAATCAAGGAGACACCTGAAGGAATATATAATCAACCTATGT
The DNA here is from genome assembly GCA_963277665.1 of Viscum album. NCBI lineage: Eukaryota > Viridiplantae > Streptophyta > Magnoliopsida > Santalales > Viscaceae > Viscum > Viscum album. The sequence continues at coordinate 662,461,332 of OY728128.1, forward strand.
AAACTATAGGGTTCATAGATGTATATCAGTATACAACTTTTGTCTATTATGATTTATATCTATATGTATTCATATTAGCTGAACCAGCTATGATGTCTCCTACACGAGACTCGGTCCCAACAGCTTTGATTCACCTGCCTCTATCCAACATAGATGTGGTCATCATGGACATAAATAAAGATCCATATATGGTTCCATCTGTATAGTTTATTGATAACTATTGTTATAGGTGAACTACACTAAATATAGGTGATCCTTCAAAGACCCACCAAAGTCAAGGACACATTCCCAAAGCATATCCTCAACCACATGTATTGTACGCAACAATTTCTCATCTGTATGTAGGTGAAAATATATACTCGGTAAAACTGATGTACCAAGCACCTTATTTAATCCCTAATTGAAGCATGAATTAAAATTTGAGTTGATGTCTAAAACTATAGTTCATGGAACCCTGTGAATACAGACTATATATAAAATGTACAAGTATCTCAACTTCCCCACTAATAAAGTCTCCCTTATAGGTAAGAAATGTGCTACCTTTGTCAATAGGTTCATGACCACCCAAATTGCATCATTATTCTGATTCATCCATTGGATACCCACCACAAAACCCATGGTAACATCATCTCACTTCCATTTATTAATGGGAAACGGCTACAGTAAACCTCTAGGTCATTGATGTCCGACATTCACATTTTGAAAAGTGTAGAATCATGTCATGAAACATGATATCTCCTTTTTCATGACTGAATGTCAAAACTATCATCATAGGTCAAGGTAAATTTTAGTCACATCTATATTCATTACACATTGAGGTATGAAATTCACCCATCAAATCCTCTCATATACTTTTAAACAAAAACCCTATTCCTGACATAGATGATCTCATCTTCATCTATTTTCTAGTCGGAAGGTGACTCCCCACCTTCAACAATTTCCCTCAAGGAAAAACACTCTGGATTCCCATATATTAGGTCTCTAATTCATCTCAAATTTATAGACTCCACCAAAAGTGATATGAGATTCATATGATATTTTCCCTCTTGAAAAACAACATGCATATCATCCAGAAAATTCATCATCTTCTGTTCTGAAATCAACTCCAGAACTTCTTGAGTGTGACTTTTCTTTCTTAAATCATCAGCAACAGTATTTCCATTTTTGGTATTATATTCAAGATTAATGTTAAATTATTGCATATACTCAACCCATATCCACTTCCAAAGATTCAAGTATCACTGTGAAAAGATATAATTTAAGCTCTTTTGATCCGTATTCATAGTAAAATTCTCAACCAATAGATAATATTGGAAAAACTTCAAATCATAATCCACTACACCTAATTCAAAGTCATGATTAGGGTAGTTTAGTTCATGTGGCCTCAACTTATGAGACCTGTACGCCACAACTTGAACTCCATGAATCAATACTACTCCAAGACCGATCCTAGAATCATCATAAAACACCATATACTCCTCACCTAGCTTAGGTTGGATCAATATTGGCGTCAACATCAAGAGGTTCTTTAACTCTCAAAAATCATTATCACATGCTACCAAATAGTCAATATTTATACCTTTTTTTCAAGATCTAAAGCATTTCCTCCAAATGGGAAATGTACTGGATGAATCCATGATAACATCTTGTTAACCCCAAAAATATATGGATATCAGAAAAATTCTTGGGAGGATCCCAAGAAACCATTAACTAAACTTTTTATGCGTCCAATGACACACCTTCCTCTGAGATTATGTGACCCAAGAAGTGTACTTGGTAAATCCAAAACTGAAACTTATATATATGGTAGTATATATGATTCTCTATTAATGTACTCAGGGTGATGTAAATATGTTGGGAATGATCATCATGATTCTTGGATTATACCAAGATTTCATCCCTAAAAAATACCAAAAACTAAACCCGGTACAGATGGATGATTCTTTTCATCATGTCCATAAACACTTCTAGTCTGTTTGTCAACCCAAAAAACATTATGAATATATCATAAAGGTTATACCTTATTCTAAAAGAAATCCTTGTTATATCATAAAGTCTAACTATCAACTGATGATACCCTGATCTCAAGTCAATATTTGAGAAGAAACAAGCTCCCCTCAACTGGTCAAAGAGATCATCAATATGAGAAAGATGATAATGATTCTTCACAGTCATCCAGCTCCACTTCTAGTAATAAATAAATATATGTAAAGTCTCATCAACCTTATTTTCAAACAAGACTGTGGACCCCCTAATATAATGTACTCAAATGGATAAACCTCTTATCCATCATCTCTTTCAACTGAATCTTGATATCTAGAAGCTCTATTAGTTCAATTATGTATGGTGGAATAGAAAATAGATTATCCCCTGGTATGAGTTCAATAATAAATTCCACATGTCTCTTAGGTGGAATCCCTAACAAGTCCTCTGGAAACTCATCCTGGAACCTTTTCACTATGGGGGGGAAAGGAATATTGCTTTACACCCTCATCATCTAGTAACAGACTAACAAAATTTATGTCCCTCCTAGATATACCACTCTCCTAGGTGAATATAGTTGTCACCATTAGGATGTGTAAAGTTCACTTTCATTTGGTAACAATCTATGGGGGATCAGTATACTACTAACCAGTCCATACCAATAATTTGGTCAAAATTGGACATGTCAAGTATATAAAAATATCACATCAAATGATACTCCCCAAAATTGAGAGAAACCCCTTTTCACAAACATATTTCTCTCAACCATGCACCCAAATGTGTATCTATCATTAATACCCCTCTCCTGAACTCCACTTCTAGGCTCAAACCATTCACAAGTTGTGCAGACTGCTGAGGTGTAGACGATCCCCTTCCTACACTCTGGTATTTCCTAGCTTATCCATTACTACCCATTATTCATTGGTTCCTAAAAAACCTTTGTAGATGTCCCATACTTAAATAATATTTTAAATCTAATAGTTTTTGTGTAAAATTTCTATGATAGTGTCCTGGTATACTGCACTAGTGGAAAAGAACTGAGGTAAGATCATGTGTAATTAATCCTTCCCCCTATCCACTCTTCGTTCCACTACTCTGGTCAACACTCTCATAATGAAGCTTCATTCCCACAGAATATTCACCACCTAACCATCTAGTAGAAACAACTTATCTACCACTAGAGGAATCCTTTTGGTTCCCCTAAAAATCTATTGCCCGATTCACCACCTTAAAATACTTCTTGAGCCTAAATATATTCACCTATGACATAATTTCACATTTAATTCCATACTAAAACAAATTTTCTTAATATAGAGTCATCTCCTACCAATGTTAGGAAAAATCACTGTAAATTTGTAAAACATCAAGCATAGTCTATCATAGAAATACTCCCCGGATTTAACTACATGAAATCATCTGCTCTCTCATTCCTGAGCATCTAAGTATTAAAGTTCTCCAAGAATTTCTCTTAAAAGACTTTCCACTGAAAATTCTCTAGCTCTTCATCTTGATTCTAGATGTCCCACCAATGCTTCACCTGAACATGGAAAATTTAAGAATCCAGATTGACTATCTTCTCAATAGGAGTCTCTAAGTGGTCAAGTATGGTCTGGATAGACTCAATCCAGAACTCAACTGCCTCAGGTCTATCCTATTTGGTAAACATTTGAGATTTTTGTAACTGAAACTCCTACGATAGGTCATAAATTATTTTCAAAACCCTCCCTGGGTATCTATCCATGAATTTAATAATCCGAGAAAATATATCTTAGAAATTATATCCAACTTCCTCACCTGATACTGCTAGTGCCTTTGGTTCCACTATTAGATGGTCATATTTACTCATGTCATCCTGTCGTCCTCTCAAAAACTGTATTCATGGATGAATATATCCATAATTCCAAGAACACATCTTATGACACAAAACACAACCTTAAAAAATAATGTAAGATTAAAATCATAATATCCATAACAACTCATTCCCCATTTTTCTGCCATGTGGTCAACATTGAGGCACTATCACTACCCTTATCAATCATACATCTAGGTCATGGTTAACAGAGGGTAAACTCAGTATAATTATTCAAATTATCATAAGACACCCATTTTCCATTTCAATTTATCACAACTTGAGTCATTTAAAATTTTCAAGATCAAGTTAGCCACCATTTTCTATTCAATTTCACAAGGAAAACATTTTAATTTTCCGTACTTAGAAAAAACATGTTTTCTTGTGCATTCCTAAAATTCTGTATGTCAAAAAATAATTCTATGTTCCTTGAATGATTCATGCATAATAAACTCTCATTCCATATCAAGACATGATTCAAATCCTAGAAAGTCTCAGAAAATATTATCAAATCACATAATAAGTGCATCACTCGAGGTGAAATAGAATCAACCATACAAACGTACATCAATAAAAACAATACCACCCTGAGTATATGGATTTTATCCTCATACATGGGTTAGATACTCCCATACACAATATCTTAACCAAGGCCCCACTCATCATATTCTATTGTCTTCCTTTACCAAATAGTATGAAAAGATAAAATAAAATAAACCACTTTTGATGCCACTTTGTAACATCCTGACCCAGGTGCCACACACCTGTCCCTCGACCTGGTCTATCACGTGACCTTAGGAATGCCTCCACATACGTCATAGGCTGAATACTAGCAGCAAGGGTCAATATCAATCAATTAGGTTCTATAACCTCTTTATCATAGTAGCATACAGTGCAAATAAATAATAATTACAAAATGATATAACCAAAACTAGATTAAATAAAATATTGCATGATGACCAAAATATGAAATAAGATATCAAAAACTAAATAGTATACACATCATGCCAAAAAGTGTCAAATGTAAATATGAAAAACCCAAAATAATTATAGACACATAAAACTACCAAGGAGGTCCCAAACCACGTTTGGTTCCCTAATATATGATCCATTGCGAATCAACCATCTAACAAAAGGATCTTTCACTTATCTTGTCCTAAAAACATAAAATCTATTTCGATACTGATCATATAGCCTGAGTAGGGTGTGAGTACAACTTAGTAGGCCACCGCCAACAATATCTAAAATAATATCTAATCCAAATAGTGTATGTGGTGTTATAAATAATAAATAAATTAAATAGTCTATATTTATTCACATACCCTTTATTTAACCACGTAACCCCCAGGTTCTTGAGCAAACCCAAACCCTAAATACCTTATTTGGATTGTTCTCATGTATGAACTATACCACATATTCAATTCACAGTTCATTATATCAAATGGGATTTTATTATCCATTTTATTTCAATTCACAATACGATCAATTAGAACCATAGTCCAATGCTAATCTTATGGGAGTAGAACATCGTGTCTAGCACCCCATGGGTATTTGAAGCATCACTCTATCTCCCACACCTCATTGTATTTGTAGAATCATTCCATGTCCCATAAAAATATTTTCAAGCATGAATTTGGGCTTTATAATGCCTTGGCTAGGACCCCTATGGGTATTTGGAGCATCATTCCATGTCTCACACCCCATTTCTCAATCAAATACAAATATCACATATATAACATTAATCATGGTTAACAAACATTAACCTTATAATCTCATTTCACAATCTAAACATCCATTAATTAATTCATCAATTAATTAATCCATTTAAATTAATTGCAAAACCACCACAATTCCTATTAATTAACTCAAAAATTAATTGACCTAATTCAATAATCCCAATAACACAATAATTAATTCAACAATTAATTATTCCATTAAATGCGACAATCTTGATATCTCATTGATAAATTTAACAATCAATTAACCAAATAAATTTCACAATCTCAATATCTAATTAATTAATTCAATAATTAATTAATCAAAAATAAAATAAAATCTCATCATCTCATTAATTAATTTAATCATTAATTAATCAAATCAGTTTCATAATCTCAATATCTAAATAATTAATTCAATAATTAATTAATCCAATTTCAAATTACCTTAATTAATTAATGATCCTAATTAATTAATTCAATTGAAGAAATCTAATTACTAAAAATTTTATATAAATTTTATAATTACATACATTTAATTGAAATCAAGACTTTGTGATTTGAAAAATTGTCCACCTACCTCAATTATTTGACAAGCGAACGCCCAATAGAAATCCCCAATTTGAAATGAATAGGTCAAATACACGATGAAGTACATCATCTAGATATGAAACCTTGATCCAAGACCAAACTAATAAAGATAAAACAAACTTGGATCTAGATATATCACCAACTATAGATAAACATCCCTATTTTATCCAAGAAGATGAGTAGGATAGAGAGAGATCTAAAAGGGAAGAGAATACATACCCAGATAGGTGCAAATCTTATAATCTCTCCCTTGAATCATGAATAATGGAGGTCAAGAGGGATTTGAATCCATCTAGGGGACTTTGGAATTCATAAGAATGATTTTTGGTTCGAGTATGGGTGATTAGGGATTAATACCAGGGGTTCAGGGTTTTAAAACTAATTTTTAGGGGATTTAATTTTTGCATCCATTGTTTCCTATACAGGGTGCATAGTTTCCCCTTACTAAGTGACCTAACTATACACCTCCCCTAGGAATGTCACGTGGTTTCTTTGAAGAGGGAACATAATTTATCAAACCACGCACCAACCATGAAAACCCCTCTATATCATGGGTGAACGGTTTCCTGGGCTTGATGCACAATTTGTGAAAATCATGCGTCAACAACTCCCTACCCCATTTCCCTCCAAAAACATCCAATTTTCACCAATAAACACCTAAGATAAAACCCAAAAATATATACTTAAAATAAGGAAAACTAATACCTAAAAAAAATTTATACATCTCTAGAAAAGTTCATGTTCTTACATTACTCCTTTAGTTACACCAATTACTAAACCATATTATACTCTAAATGTTCTCAAAATAATTCCTCCAAGGTTGAGTTGTATTTAAGATACAATCAGACAATCAACATAGGTAAAAATATTCATAATAAAATATCATATTGGTACTATGAGGATGTATAAGGTAGATATGGAAGAATAATGTACAGAACATAGGTCAGTTAAGAAGGAGACAATTCTTTTAAAAGTCTCAAATTCAAAGGATGAAAAGAAGTGTTAAGAAATTCAAATATCAGAGTCATCAGATGAAAATTAATCAATAATGTATGCCTTATATAGTGATATTGATCACTTTTCTAGAAAATTCAATAAGTTATATAAAAATAAAATAGGTTTTAAGAAACCTTTCAATAAATAGAATAATTAAAAATAACATTCCAAGGAAGTAACCTATTATGAAATCAATAATATTGGACATATCAAGACTGATTATCTATAGATACAAGATAAAAAATCATCAAATAAATACTTCAATAAATTTAGTTTCAATTAGAAGGATAAAGAATCTGTGATGGAAACATTGAGTGCTTCAGAGTATTCTAGTATTGTTTCTTCTTCAGAATCAAAAGTTGAGTATTCAAATCAGAAATCCAACATATTTTTAATGGAACATACTAATACGGTACATTATTACTATTATTCTTATCATGAAACAGAATTATATAATGGAAATTACTCATCTAAGGAACTAAATGAATATTTTTCCATTTTAGAAACTAATTATGAATATTTAAAAAATAAAAATAAAACTCTCAAAAAATCCTATGAAGTGATTTTTAATGAAAAAATATGAATTAACTAAAAAATTATAATTTCAAAAAAAAAGACAAATATGTTTCATCATGTGTTGAACATTGAAATATAATCGAAAACTTTTAAAAAATTTCAAGTCTTTAACTATTTTATTAGTGTTTTTTAAAATAAGGAAAATTATTTAAATCAAATTTTTGGAAACAATAAAACTTAAAAAAATTATCTATCCAAGATAAAGGAAATGTTGAAAACATTCATATCAATCCACAATCAATAATTACATTTTCTTAAACTATGGTACCTTTTATAGAGAAATGGGTATGGTATTCAATACATAATGATTTTGGTGTGGAAAATCATGGTGCAATTTCGGCAACATAATAGTGTCATATAGAAATTCATAAAATGGTTTGATGAGAGAGAAATGGGTATCTCCTAATTTATACATGAAATGGATAGTAAGAGGTACATGTAAGTACATTACCTAGTATAATTAATAAAAAATAGAAGTCATAACATAATAATGAGTCTTGATGTAAGAGGAGAAACAAAAAGATCCCTCACAAAATTTCATCATGGTAACTGGTGTATGTAAAGATTATTAGGAGTGTTCAATGAAAATTAAAGGGGATATATTAATTTATAAAACAAGTGGATGGTAATTTTTACAAGTAATAATTTATCCCAACAACATAAAATAGAAATTAAAAAGGCATATCATAAATGAAGTGCTTGATTAAAATGGAGAGAGAGAGAATCCCTTAAGAAATTTCGGCATAGTAAGAGTTTAGGTAAGGGGAAAAATAAGGGGGGTAAAATGATCCCCCATAAAAATAATATCAATAATATAGTAAGATAATGATTAAAATAATGTCAATACAATCAATTTAAAATAAAATAACTAATATCAAAGAAGGAGCTTGAATTCAAAGGTGAGGAGGGAAGTCCCTTACATCGATGTGTGACTCAAAAGGATTAAGAGAGGATTTTTGGGGGATTTGGGTGCCTTAAGAGGACTCTAGAGAGTTTAAGGAAGATGTTTTATGAGATTAAAAGAGTTTGAGTGAAGAGAAATGGGTGATTCGGAGGGTTTATATAGGAAAGGAATGGGAATTCTTCATTATTTTTGTTTTGAACACTACATAATAAAATATTCAAAACCAAAAATCATTCTAGCCTTTTTACCAAAGTTTCTATAAAAGGGGAGTGGTATAAATTATTTTATGATTTCAATCACTAGAAATAATAGAATATTTCCCTTTATTATGTTGAGGTGAGTCACACTATCAAAGAAATTATTTTAAAATCCTAAAATATATTATATGTATTGAAGGATTCACTCTAGCTTTATAAAATAAATCAAATAAACTTAAACTAAAAATATTTTACAGGAAAAACATATATTTAGAAGAATATACCTTTCATAGTATTTATTAGATCATTATTATCCCATTAGTATGTCGTAAAACAAACCATATATTTATACAGTATTTAATTTTTACCCAAAAATTTGATTGTCTTAGAAAATTATGAAAAATTCAAAATTGGATAATTTTGATGTCCTAATTCCAAAAAATAATATTAATTTTATCTAAATATATTTCAAAATATGTCAATTTTCACATTTAAAATTAAAATATACATTTATTAACAATAGATAGGATTTTTGATAATACGAGTTTTCAGACCCTAATAAAAATTAAATTTGACTTCCTAAAATTTATATGATAATTTACATTTAAAAATGTAATTTAATAATAATAATTTATTAAAATATTATTTATTTCTAAAAAAATATAAATTCATCAAAATATTTTTCATAATTGAATTGGAATATTAACACAAAAATATTATTTGTTCTTTAAAAATCATTTATAGAGTAAAAACAATAGGAATAAAACTATTTTCATTATTATATACAAACTAATGTACATAATATTATTTATATGGTCTTGATAAATATTCTTTTGTTAAACCAGCATATTCCCTAAGATTAAGGTGCATAATTTTGGGGCTTTCATGGGTTTGTTCAGTGAACATGGTTTGGGCCTTGATCTTGATGCACTTGAACTTATCCCATAAATGGTTTCACTCATGCTTAAGTTGTTGTATATTAGATTGGGCTTAGAATATAGAAAACATCATAAATTATATCTCCCCCGAAAGCTCTAATAAATGGGCTTTATATGGTATGATCCTGTTGGTTGAGGTCATCACTTCCTTTATCTCTGCCAAAAGTAATTGTTAAGACCCAATATTTATACCAGACATGTGATCATTGTTCAAAAACTATATTATAAATGGTAAAGATACTTAACAGTCATTTAAAATACAATTGGATATAAATAACTACATGTGTTTTCTATAACCATATGATATTTAATTAGGTTAAAATAAAGGGAATTTTATTCATAAATGTGCAGGTCATTATAGTGAATTTTTTAAATGTAGTGAATGTTCATCTAAAATGATGTGACATCTATGTATGAAAATATGAGTTTATTATAATTTATCCCATAGTTTTTCCATTAGAGGGTTGGTGACCTTATACCAGGAACCTTGTGAGCCAATAGATAACCAATTAAAGTGCATCACATACCCAATAGTCCAAGATATTTTTTTATATAAATAGATAAATGGGAACTTCTAGGGTTATTTTACAAAACCACTCATGGTATTCTTCTTCATAGTTATCAAACCAGTAAGGGGAACCACCTATTTTCCTCTTCTTCTACCTCCTCATTCTCCTTTGTTCCATGATAATTTAATTTGGTTTCTTGGTATATTAGATTGAGTTATTTCATCTTCTTACCCCTATTTTTTTCCTCTCCCTATCTTTCTGATTGGGTGTGATTAGATTTAGGGATTTTATGGTAACTTTACCAAAGCATGGTGGAATCACATCAAAGTGATAGGGATTTAGCTGCAAGATCTTAGGCAAGTCTTGGGAATGAAAAATGTATATGTCTTCAAGTAGAATAAGTCATTTTCATGGATTATTATTGTATTTTGTCAAATTGAGTGAAATTAATGAATTATAAGGTGTTATATTATGGTAATTTTTATTATTATGGGTGATGATGCATGCCAAAAGTGGTTCGTATTATCTAATATGAGGTATTTTCAAGGTGAATTCCCCTGGTGTGTTTATTAGAGTTATGAATAAATTATTAACTATAAAATAGTTGATAAAATTAATCATTATTTTTTATAATTTATTTATATGTGAGTATGTATGAGATAGGGGCCTGAGAGAATGGTAGTTGATAATTATGATCTTGGAGGGTTTGTTGATATTTCTTAAAGGAGGGGAAATTTCATCATTAATGTAGGTGATTTCTAATTTTAATTTTTTATATATGCTTTAATATATTTTATGAATTTTAAGTAATGTTAAGCGGGTATGATCAACCATATATGAAACAAAGGTGAGTTCTTATGTGTGAGGAAAAATTAAAGAGTTCTATTAAGATCAATGTGAGTCCTATGAGGGTTATTCCTCAAGTAATTTTTCATCAATTAATTATTTTCTATTGTAATTACTTGGATAGGGTAAGGGTAGACCCAAATAGAGATTATAACCTATAGTAATGACTCTAGTTACAATCGGGGTCATAGGTATTGATGAGTGATGTTCACCAAAAGTGGTATGATAATGGTGACATATGGTTATGTATTGGGACCATCAAGTATATTCATTAGTGGATGGATGGGTTCTAATAGAAATTTAAATGGGGTTGAAAAATGAGATAGTTTCTCAATGATATATTCACCTTGGATGTTATAATATGTGATGTTCTAGGGATAATCCTTACGTCTCCCTTACCATATTCTGAGTTACTCACGATGGGAGAAACATATAAGGGAATATACCAACAACATTCTTATAGTATTGTGATCAATGACCTACCAAGGGTAGAGTATTACATGATTGATGATGGTAGGTCTACCTCATGACCATTGTAGGTGGGTTGTGTGTTTTAGATTAGGGACTTTCAACACTTGAGATGTGGTTTCTATAGTGATGGATTGATCTTAGAATAGATTATCCTTCCAAAGTGTCAGTTTAGTAATGAATGGGTTATCATCAGTGATGTTTCCAATGATATATGTGTTAGGTATTTTCTAAAGAGGTGTGCAAGTAGTGTATTGGGTTAAATTATAGGTCTAGGATTTGGGTTGGGTGATGTCATGATTTTGATTCAGATTTTACCTAAAATTGATATTGTTTTGATATGTTGATCATCTTATGGGATGAATCAATTTCAGGCTTCTTATTTAGGTGATCATCAATTGATTCAGTATGTGGATGCCTCCATAATCTATATGATACTTTTTTACTGAAAAAGGCTATAGTTGAGTCTATGAATATTAATTATTTATCTAGTGATATATCATTAAGCAAGGTAGATTTTATAAGGACTTAGCCTTAAACATTATATAATCTTGAGTTTTAATTCAATAATCCATTCTTATAAATTTGAGGATCTTTTTAGGTTCAGAGTTTTAGAAAATTAGGAGATAACTCATACATAACAACACCATAAAATAAAAAGTGGACACACATGATTAGTATCCATTTTTTCCATGACATAAAACTTTTAAAACCAATCATGATTTCTTTTCCTGGAAAATAGACAAACTTTAAACATGACTTCTTCATTTCCATTACCCATCCATAACCTCTATAAAAATTATTTTTAAATTTGGTTTGAGTTGATAAATCATAGCAAGGGATATAAAAAGAAAGAAAACTATTAGTCCCGTGAAAAATAGGAAAATTCATATAACTTTTACCTTTACCTTAAATGTTGTTAGAGTGTATAACGTAAAATAATTTCAAATTATAAAAACACACACGTTATTATCAAAGAAATACTTTAGAACCCATAGCAACTAATTAAAACCCCATTTTTAGTAACTTAGAGCATTATATTCATAAAACCCTTTCAAAAAACTTTTAATTGGAATAATCATATGTCTCACTTATAATATAATAATTAATCAATGCTTTGTTGATCTATAATGGTGATCACCCCTTATATAATCTATAATGGGATTATCTATTTTTAATGAGCTATAATGGGGATCAACCCTTTATATAAGATATATTGGGCTCACCCGTAAGCTATAATTGGGCTCAAAGATTTATATAAGTTGCATCGATCTCACCCATTTCAAATAATCCTCAAGTACATATCATGAATTAAAAAAATTCTTTCACTTTTCCATCATACAGAATTTTAAAAACTCCTTTAAACTCATAATAAAATCCCTTTTGGATATCAAAATACCCTTGTTTTAATCCCCATTTTCAATATAAAAATACCCTTTTATTTTGAAACCCAATTTTTAATAAAAAATGCATAAAAAGGTGAAAGGAGTTTACTTCATATAATACATGAAAGCTTGAAGAGGAATCTAGAAAAAATAATATCTATATTGGAATAAAAAATCATTTTCACTATAAACGTTAAAATAGAACATTCATTTTTTCGTTTTTCAAAATATTTTATATAAAACACATAAAAATATTCCTTTTGATAAAATTTGAAATAATATAAAAGTGACATAAAATGTACTTTATAAATATTTTATTTCCATATAAAAACTTTCGTAAAATCATTTTAAAAAATATGTACATGTGAGAGAAATAGTTGGAATGAAACACTTTAAAAGATTATTTTTTAAAATAAAAGTCTCTTATAAATTGGGAAACACTTTAATAATAATACCCATTAATTAATAACATTAAAAAATAATTAATATCACTATAATAGAAGCATTCATGATATAAAATGTCAAACGGGATGTATATACACCTTATAAAAGAATATTGGTTCATGAAATCAAAATATACCTCAACAAAAGTAAATTGGGATGAAGTCCCTTACCTTGACTCAAACTTTTCATGTGTCTCTTTATCTTCCTCTTATTTGGGTATCCTTCATAGGTTTTCAATAAAGCCTTACTAGGTTTTATTTTTACCCAGAAAGGCATCTAGTATTAGAGGAGGAAAGTTGGGAACTTATTTGGGAATGTATTGTCCAAACAAAAGAGGTTTGTAGGTGTGAATAACAAAGGGGATAGGGTATCCTTTCAGAACTAGGGTGGGTAGCACAATTATAATTTTTTGAAAATATTCAATCATACACACGTTTTTATCATTCCAAAAGCCACCAAAATGGATAATTCTCTAACCTAGAAGATATAAGGTCCAAATATGGTCATCCAATGGGTGTTGGAGAAGTTGGTAGGTCATGTTAACCCTCATATTATTATTTTAACCCCCTGAGTAAATCAATTTTTAATTTAACCATGGTAAATAATTCTTATTGTTTTCAAAATTCATTTTGGTAAAAAATTAATTTGGAATTATTATAAAATATAAATTATTGCAATTAAAAATTTTGAATTAATTTTTACAAATTCAATTCACATAAGTGGTAAATTTTAATATAAAATTAATCATGTGTGTGTGATGAGAAAGTAGGTTTTCCAAGATAAAATATTCAAAAAATTATAATGTTTTTATATCAAAATAAAAAACTAAAAAGAATTTAATGTAATAAATTAGATTAATAGATATATAATTTAATTAATTTTACTTTAAAACCAAGTTAAAATATTATTGAAACATTATTAATAATTTAAATGAAATTGTGGGTTTCAATTAAACATTAATATTTTTCACTATATATCAAAGAATGTAAATTTGTTAGTAAAATCCCAAAAAATCGCCCAAGGATATTTTTTTTATTATGATTTTAAAAATAAAGTTTAATTTTTGAAATAAATTTTATATAATTAGTAATATATAATTTTAAATTATGTGTTCAAAGCGTGACTAACCCGTCTTTTAGAAAAAAATTAGTTTTTCATTAAAAATATCAGTCAAATGGTTTTAATATTATCACAAATAAATAAATAAATAATGAACAAGGGTAAAATATATTTTTTAATAACTTATTTAATACTATTCATACCTGTTATTCTAAAATTTAGGTGATAACTATCACATTAAATAATGATATTTTAATAATATTTCACATTTTGTTTAAACTCAGTGTTTTGTATAATGAAAACTAAACTCACTGTTATGTGTAACGAAATCTATTGAAGTGGTTGAATTTATTTAAAAATAAATATATCATAAAATTTCAATGTGTTGTTTTTTGTTTTAAGCTTCATTTTTTGTGTTGCATAAGCTATCAAACATTATTTTATTCTTTTAAAATCTCAGGATGTTACATCCTCCCTGCCTCCTTTAATAAATTTCATCCTTACAATTTGTCCTTCATATCAATAATCAAAGGATGGAAATTTGAAAATACTATTTTTTGTAAACCCACATCATGAAAAGTGTTTACACAAACCTATTAATAAAATATAAGTATAAAGGTTATAATTATTAAAAAATAACTAGGTTTCCATATAGGAAAACATTGTTGGAAAGTAAAGATATATATAAGGAAGAAAAGTGTAAATAATTATAGAGTGGTTGAGGACTGTCACGACACAACCTAGTTGGTCTTAGGATAAAACTAACCAAAACCCACCTCTAATCTAGGGGTTAGAATACGTTCCAAAAGGAATAACTAAAATGGGATTCATTTTCCTAATGTACCTATACAGACACACCCAACCATATCCATGAAAAAGTGAAGAGGAATAACAATAAAATATGAAAAATATAGAGAACTATCCATACATGTAAAACCTTTATGGATTAAAATAGTATTGTAGTATAAACTAAAAATTAAAGGGGGAAATACATTCCCAACTAGAAAGATGTACAATCCAAAAAAAACTGGAAATGTAAATGCTGAGAGAGCCCAACTCTGAATATCCAAGCTCTAACCACCATATGTGGTCAAATGAAAAAAGTATCCCTATGCTCCTCTATAATTTATGTTGGCCTATATTTCGGATTCATAAGACACAACACATATGTTCAAATCCTATGTAGGGGTGATTATATAAATACCAAGTAGTATGCCCTAAAATTTAAAGGTGGAGCGGTAAGAGACACGAGAGGAGTAGACATCTCAATCCAAAGTAAGAGAGTAAAAAAATGAAATGACATGGATAAATATATATATATATATATATATATATATATTCTCATAAAAATAATCCCAAAGGAGAGAGAAATTGGTTCCTCATCTCGTAGCCCCTTCTAGGAATGAGTGCTAATAGTTCTAAAGGACAATCAAAGATGCCCATTATCAAGGGAATATGTCTGAAGAGACCTCCAAGTAAAGACACGCCTCTCTAATATGACACACAGTAGAGGAAAAAACTCAAGGAAGAATACCCATGACCTGTTATAATAGGAGTGTTCCACTCAGTAGACAGAGGCATCATAGCCTAATACCACAGGAGGGTGACACTCTCGTAGATAGCTAGAGGGTGGTTTACCTGTCCCAATAAGAGGGTTTTACTCTTATGGTCGAGGACCCATTCCCATACTCAATTGGAGGTTTCCACTAAATAGTTCGTAGATTACCCATGAAATTTCTCTATAGGAGGGTTCAACTCAAGTAATTGGTAGAGGACCCATGCCCTTCCCAATATGAGGGTGCCACTACGGTGGATAGAAAGAGGAATCATGCACTTTCTAGGAAAAAATGGTGCCACTCTAATAGCATATCAAGGACCCATTCCCCATGCATCATGAGGGTTCCACTTGTATTTAAAATAGATAACCCTTGATAGATATCAGTCTAAGGGGCCATCTCTAATATCTCTATTGATCCTTCCTGATCACTGCCACCATCAAGCATCACCAAAAGAAGCATCACACTTAGAGAATCTCCAATCGTATCTCAAAATATACTAAAAATGACAAAATTGTATTTTTAATAAAACACACTAAATATATACTACTCATAGGCTAAATTAAAATTCCAAATGGATGAGATATTAGAGGTAGAATCTTGGAATTGTGGGAAAACAGTATTTATTAGGATCCACATGGAATGTGGTCTCACTCCGCTGACTAGTCACACCACTTTGAGCCTTATAAAAGGGAACCTCCTCCCTCTCTTCCTCACACCACTTTGAGCCTTAAATCTCGGCCAAACCCTGACAAATTATCTTCTCCACTTCCCTAGAAACATCCTAGAGGTTATGGTCTTCCTCAAAGACCAATTTTAGTTCCCTAAAAGGAGATCTCAAAGAGGCGCTTCAAAGAAGAGGTAATGTCCGTTACCGATTCTTTCAACATTATTTGTTCTTCCACTTATTCTTCTTAGGTTGTTTCATTATGAAGTAATAACATTAGTATCACTCATATTCTGATATGTTATTATAAGTATGAAACAACCCTATTTCACCATCTATCCATCCAACAGAAAACGAAATCACCGCGTGTGCGTACGTACGGAATATCGTCTCCACGCTGTGGTGTAATCTATTTTCCACCACCACCTTACTTGGATGGGTATAATGGTGTACATAATAACTATATATGATTATTGTAAAGTGCTATTGATTCTGAAATAGTATACATACACTCCAATACAATTCCACGGTCTTGAGAACGATATCATCGCTCGTGCGTACGTACGGACTACCGTCTCCACGACACAATGAGATTCATTCACCACGTTAACCATTCATGAATTATTATAAAGTATATATAATAAGTAATCATTAAATATATGACGTAATAATGATACTGGATTTATTTGTATATATATGTATGTCATCTACTTAATTCCATTCAACTCAATAAGGAAACAAAAACAGCGTTCATGCGTACGTACGACCTACCGTCTCCATGAACGGTGTATTTATTTCCATTTACTGATTTATTATATATATGTATATTCTGAATATATATTATATTTAAATCATGTTTTTTATTCTAGAATTAATTAATCATGCTCTATGTAATCACATGAATAATTATAAGTCAAAACACGAACGATAAATGAAACAATTTTACCCAAAATGCTCTTTAACATGGAATTTACAAAAGAACAGGTAATATAAAGTCATAAGTGAACCATATATGATATCATAACAATAATTATGATTCTGTAATAATTAGATAACATTATTTAAATCATTATACAGGAGGTTCGGACACTTACGAGGCAAATCGGACCTAAGGTAAGGGAAAATATCACAATCTCATTTTTATCTGAGATTGTTTATACGTTGGTATTTACTGGGGTGTATTTTATCATACACATCCATGTTACCTCAATATGTAATATTATTTACATCCACCTACAATTTTTTAAAACCTATTTTACCCTTTGGTGAGTTTTTAGTAAAAGATATGAAAGGAATCTTTTGTCGTTTTTCGTACGAGGTACTTTTTGACTTTTCTGACAAAAGTACGAGATTAATGTTTTTTTTAACTTATACAGAATGAATGGACTTTTAAAACATTATTTCCAAGAAACTTCCTTTAATAGTTTTTAAGTTTATTTTTAATCAACTTCTTTTAGTTTAAAATTGTATGACATGTTAATAAAGGAAAATGTTTTTAAAGTAGAAAGGATATTTTCCTCAAGAATGGAGTTCAAGTGTTTTATCAAAATTATTTTCCATCTAAGATAATATAGGGTTTTGTTTCTATCCCTATTCTTACATTGATTTGATTATGTTGTGATGGAATTATTTTTATGAATTCCTTTATCTTATATGAATTGTTTTATGATGTCATGATGTTTAAGAATCCCATTTTTATTACATGAGTTATGCAATGATGTACGATTTATGATTTTGTGGCACACATAAGAAAGGTATAATTATGAGATGGGTGGGACCTATATCTCCCTCTAATGCATTGGGTAAAGATTTTATATCTCATGAGATAGACATGGCTGGAATGGTAGGTTATACTGGTTCAGTGAAACAGGACTGAAACGAGGAATGAACTTGGTTCAGAAAGGGACTTTGTCTACTAAGATAGTCTTGGCAACGAGTCTTGACTAACAAGAAATGATTCTCTATGATTATGTGTGTATGCCACAAAGTTTCATGTTTTAAGTTATGATTATTGGGATTACATTTCACTACTATGATTTATCCCATGTTATGAAATTATGATCTCTTTTGCAGGTTAAGATTTCAAAAAGATATGTTCTTATGAATATGAAGTGATTGATATTTCTTTTGTTTACCCTTACTGAGCATTTGAGCTCACCCTTTTATGTTTTATTTTCCCCAGGACATAAAGAAAGGATTTAGGTTTAAAAAGAAGAAGATCTTTATGAGAGATGTTGAAGATCTTTCACCACGATTAAAAGATTATATTCCGAGTTTCCAAAGACACTAAACTATTACGGTCCTTGTGTGTGTGTTTTTGTTATGTACTAAGTATTCCGCCAAAGTAATGTAATGTCAATTTAAATCAGGATTCGGGTCTCTACAGTTGGTATCAGAGGAAAGGTTTAGTCAACCTTTGGAAACTAGGATGCGAAAATGTTAGTGAGATCCCTAGAGACATTTCTAAGGTATTTCTAGGGATGACCCTAAGGATAAGTATACATATAGGATATAGTCCTAGAACTATGGTTATGATATTAGATTAAACCAAAGATGTTAGATATTGAATTTACTCCCCCTTTATTATGATTTTTTCCTCTCACACTATTCTTTTTGGGTTTTAGATGATGGCTGGAACCCGAAGGAACCGTGTTGATCAATGCAATGGACAATACAATGATTGTCCTCCTGAACAAACAAATGTTATGGGAGATGGAGTGCAAAATCTTATTGCTATACTTATACAAGCTATGAATAATTCTGGACTTCCAAATGAGCAGAGAAGGGAACAATATTCTATTGAGTCCTTCATGAGGCAACGTCCACCTTCTTTCAGTGGGTCTTCTGATCCACTTGTTGCTGAACAATGGATCAGTACTACTGAAAAGATATTTTTAGTTCTTTAATGTTCTGAACATGATTAAGTCGTCTTATCATTATATAGTTTGGAAGGTGAAGCTGATCAATGGTGGAATCTTATCAAGAATACGAGGAAAATAGATGAAATTGAGTCCATGGAATTGGACGAGTTCAAGAACTTATTTTTCAATAAGTACTTCCCTCGTATTCTTTGAACAAAGATGGAGAAGGAGTTTCTTGAACTAAAGAAAAAGGATGATGAATCTGTTGGTATATACGAATCGAATTTTACAAGGCTTGCAAGGTATGCATCTGGATTTATCATCCAACCTGAAAGTAAAGTTGATCGATTCTTCAGTGGCTTAAAACCAAATCTTCAAAGGGCATTAGCTATAAGAGACTTCAGTAGCTATGAAGAAATTGTGCGTTGTTCTATCAAGGTATAAATGGAAGTTGGTGTTACTTATCCATCTCATAGTTTTGACAAGAAACAAAAGATGGAGTTCAAGGAGAAATCTCAGAATAATGGTGAAAAGAAGATGAATGTTTCCTTATGCTCGAAGTGTGGAAAGAAGCATGGTGGAGATTGTCTTAAAGGGAATAGAAAATGTTTTAAGTGTGGAAAAGAATGTCATCGAGCAGCTGAGTGTCGAAGTAACAGAAAAAGGGTTTCTAATGATGTGAATAAAGAAAAGACTGCAGAGAACGCACCAACAACACTTCAATGCTTCAAGTGCAAGGAAATGGGGCATTATGCTAATAAATGCCCTAATCCAAGGGTTAGTGATGATCGACGTGAGCAACCACTTAAGGCAAAGGAAAAAGGGAAGTCACATGCGATCACCATTGGCGATGTTGAATATGACAACGATGTGGTGTAATGATTAAGTGTTTATGTAATGGGATTCCAGAATAATGTTGTATATAGTATCGCGGAATATTAGAATATTTATGTTTTGGTCTATTGGGGTTTTCAATAATTTTATGGCATCGGTAACCATGAAAAGTGATTGAAATATTTTTGGAACGCGAATGATATGCACATAATGAAGGGATAAAGAGAATCTAATATGTTTGATAGTATTCATGAGCTCATGATTGATATAAGGACTAAGTGATATCATGGTTTGAGTATATAGAATTTTGAGAATTTTGGTATGTGGAAAGTGTTAACTTTTAACTGCATTCATGTTTTCACTTAGGTTCAATGGGTATTCAAGAGAATACATGATTAAGGCCTTTGAATGTTTGGAATGTGACCAACAAGACATATCTTATGGGGATCAATGATGGTATTAAATCTCTGGTAATCGTTTTCACTATATTATGAGAGTGGTCTGCAGTATTATGGATAAGCCTAAAGATTGGAATGGATTATGTTGGACATAAGTTATTATTGTTTAAGGATAGAAGTTTTTTTAATATTATTGATGGGATGTTATAGTAATATAGTTTTAGAAAAAGGACAACCTGCAGGACGGGCGACAACCCATCGCGTCGGACAAGGCTGTGGGAATCGAACCCACAACCAAAGTGCGACTGGCCTTTATCAACTACCACTGGCCTACAAGAAGTCCCCGTTTAGTAGAAACTAGTTTTATTATATTAAGCAGTATGATATATGAATTATAAGTCCATTTTAGGAACTATATATGATTAATCTCACTGTAGATGGACTTATGTATTTTTTGATAACTTTTCTAACCTTTTGTTTGAGATAGATGGAATGACCCATCATTCTATCACATGATCTGCTAACACATCACGAAAGAAAAATTCTACTTCATTTCTTTAAGAGATAAAGTGGAAATTGTCCAAATAACGACCAACTGTGAGACTATACCAAAATCACGAAAGTATTTCTTCTAATTCCAATTTCATCAACTTTAGGGAAATGATCTTGAAAACCAAAAATGTTGTCCTAGTGCTCTTATATCTGATGAATCAGATGGTACCTTAGATCATCACAAATTTATGGATATGTGATTGCTGTCTTTTCCATAGCCATGTTCTCTACCACTCTCCATCAGAACATGATGGTTAGATTTCTCTTCCATATCCATATTTTCACCTATGTGGAAACCCAGTGATTAGTTTATTTGGGTAACCGTTACGTTTCATACTTCTGTTTTTAAAGATTGGTTTTGGTATTCCTTTTTATGATGTGGGTTTCTATTAAAGAAAATTTCGAGTAGTAAACCATTTATAACCCCGACGAATTTCGAGGGTGAAATTCATTTTAAGGGGGGTAGAATGTAACACCCCGAGATTTTATGAAAAATATTCTTTTTAATTCATTAATGTATTGTGTTGTATGCTACACCAAAAGTATCTTGCACAACACGCATCCTTTACTTTCCTTGCATTACACGCAATCGCGACCTTCCTCGATAGCGTGTGTGGTACGCAATAACGAGTTTCACTAAACAACAATATGCTATTAAAATATTATTAAAACTATCTGTTATGAATAGTAATAACCACTTTTTGGAATTTTGTAAATTTTATTTTTCAAAATGGTCTTTATTTTTGGATTCGGAATATCGAAATTATCTTCGGGTGAAATTTTGGTACTTTTCGGCTAACTTTCATTTTCTGATGAATAGTGAAAATTACTAAATTTTAATTAAAAACAACATTTTTAATCGAAATAATTAATAGTGATAAATTATTAATTTGAGTGGTTTTAAAATATATTTATAATATATTTTTACAATTTAATACAATTTTGGTCATTGAATGTAATTTCACATTTAAACCAGACATAAACAAGTGTCAATCTTTTGATAGTTATTATCTCTTAAAAACACGCTATTTCTTTTGACGACGTGATTTAATTTTTAAATTAATTAATGAAACTGATATGTTTTAAATTTGGTAAAATAGACATCATTTTTGAATTCATAATATCAAATATAGCTTAGGCCTAATTTTTTGTATTTTTCTGGAAACTTTCATTTTTTGATGAATAGTGAAACCACTAAGTGGTAGTTAAAAAAAATTTTCATAAAACTTAATTTTACCGCTTCTGTGAGTGGAATTTCAAAAATATGAGGGACACGGTTAATGTCAGTAAGTAAAATGTGGTTCAATGAGATGAAAATAATTTTTGGTGAATAGTAACTTTTTACTTTTTTTTACCACAGTTAAAAGTAAATAGGGTAATTAAAGGTAAAAATGACAGTATTATTACCCTAACACATGTCCTAATTCTATTGAATAAGTGTAATTCGACCAAAAACAACCTTAGGAATAAAATATGACCATTTAGGCCCACTTGGATTAGATTAGGACATTTATTATTAATTTATTTAAAGAAGGGTTAAAATAGTTAAAATCAAAGTTTAATAAGTAAATCATTTTTAATATAGGGTTATACATAAGATAAATTAGACTATAAATATTAATTAGAAATCTAAAAATATTTCCTACATAATGGTATTTTATTTGTAATTTTTAGACATTAAATAATTTAATTTATTTATGACACAAAGATGATGCAGTAATTATCTTATTAATGAAATATTGACATAATTGATGTTATAAATACCCAAATAAATGTAATTTCAGACTTTTTATGAAATAAACTAATTTTCTAGGTTAATATGACATGTTATTATTGATTTAATTAACTTTTTTTGAACTAATAATTCTGTTATGAGTTTCAAAAAAATCAATTACAAAATAGTGTCAAAATTGACATAAAATAGTTTTTAAAACAAATATTTTATTATTAATTGTTATTTTATTCCTAAAAATCTAAGGTTTGGCCAAATGACTTAGATAAGGTTATATATGTTAATAATAAACAACTTGGGGTTCCTTTGGCTTCTTATAGTAAGTTTATTAACCTTATAGTATAAGAACACAAGAAGACACGGTAATAGTAAAATTATTTTACTTAATCTAAATGATAATGTTAAAATAGGAACCTAAACTTGTCTAAATTCTATTGGATGAGAGGATTTAGACCCATCCCCACCTTAGCTTCTAAATAAATCAATTTTGAGCTATTTAAAACCGAATTTGGCTTTATAATAAAATAATATTTTTAGTTATTCCAAAGGTGCCCCTCTCCTCCCTTATAAAAGGGAACCTCCTCCCTCTCTTCCTTACACCACTTTGATCCTTAAAGCTTGGCCAACCCCTGAAAAATTCTCTTATCCACTTCCCTAGAAACATCCTAGAGGTTCTGGTCCTCCTCAAAGACCAATTTTAGTTCCCTAAAAGGAGATCTCAAAGAGGCGCTTCAAGGAAGAGGTAATGTCTGTTACCGATTCTTTCAACTTTATTTCTTCTTCCACTTATTCTTCTTAGGTTGTTTAATTATGAAGTAATAACATCAGTATCACTCATATACTGATATGTTATTATAAGTATGAAACAAATCTATTTCACCATCTATCCATCCTACGGAAAACGAAATCAACGCGCGTGCGTACGTACGGAATACCGTCTCCACGCCGTGGTGTAATCTATTTTCCACCACCACCTTACTTGGATGGGTATAATGGTGTGATAATAACTATATATGATTATTTTAAAGATCTATTGATTCTGAAATAGTATACATACACTCCAATACAATTCCATGGTCATGAGAACGATATCATCGCTCGTGCGTACGTACGGACTATCGTCTCCACGACGCGATGAGATTCATTCTCCACGTTAACCATTCATGAATTATTATAAAGTATATATTATAAGTAATCATGAAATATATGATATAATAATAATACTGGATTTATGTGTATATATATGTATGTCATCTACTTAATTCCATTCAACTCAATAAGGAAACGAAAACAGCGTTCATGCGTACGTATGGCCTACCGTCTCCATGAACGGTGTATTTCTTTCCATTTAATGATTTATTATATATATGTATATTCTGAATATATATTATATGTAAATCATTTTTTTTATTCTGGAATTAAGTAATCATGATCTAATTAATCACATGAATAATTACAAGTCAAAACACGAACGACAAATGAAACAATTTTACCGAAAATGCTCTTTAACATGGAAATTACAAAAGAACGGGTAATATAAAGTCATAAGTGAACCATATATGATATAATAACAATAATTATGATTCTGGAATAATTCAATAACATTATTTAAATCATTGTACATGAGGTTCGGACACTTACGAGGCAAATCGGACCTATGGTAAGGGAAAATATCACAATCTCATTTTTATCCGAGATTGTTTATACGTTGGTATTTACTGGGGTGTATTTTATCATCCACATCCATGTTACCTCAATATGTAATATTATTTACATCCACCTACAATTGTTTAAAACCTATTTTACCCTTTGGTGAGTTTTTAGTAAAAGATATGAAAGGAATCTTTTGTCGTTTTTCGTACGAGGTACTTTTTTACTTTTCTGACAAAAGTACGAGAAGAATGTTTTTTTAAAATTATACGGCATGAATGGATTTTTAAAACATTATTTCCAAGAATCTTCCTTTACAA
The DNA here is from genome assembly GCA_963277665.1 of Viscum album. Taxonomy (NCBI): domain Eukaryota; kingdom Viridiplantae; phylum Streptophyta; class Magnoliopsida; order Santalales; family Viscaceae; genus Viscum; species Viscum album. Next base: position 662,486,362 of record OY728128.1, read on the forward strand.
GTTTTCAAGTTTTTTTTAATCAACTTATTTTAGTTTAAAATCGTATGACATGTTAATAAAGGAAAATTTTTTTGAATTAGAAGGGATATTTTCCGAAAGAATGGAGTTCAAGTGTTTTATCAGAATTATTTTCTATCTAAGATAATATAGGGTTCTGTTTATATCCCTATTCTTACATTGATTTGATTATGTTGTGATGGAATTATTTTTATGAATTCCTTTATCTTATATGAATTGTTTTATGATTTCATGATGTTTAAGAATCCCATTTTTATTAAATGAGTTATGCAATGATGTATGATTTATGATTTTGTGGCACACATAAGAATGGTATCATTATGAGATGGGTGGGACCTAGATCTCCCTCTAATGCATTGGGTAAAAATTTTATATCTCATGAGATAGACATGGCTGGAACGGTAGGTTATACCGGTTCAGTGAAATAGGACTAAAACGAGGAATGAACTCAGTTCAGAAAGGGACTTTGTCCACTAAGATAGTCTTGGCAATGAGTATTAACTAACAAGAAATGATTCTATATGATTATGTGTGTATGCCACAAAGTTTTATGTTTTAAGTTATGATTATTGGGATTACATTTCACTACTATGATTTATCCCATGTTATGAAATTATGATCTCTTTTGCAGGTTATGATTTCCAAAAGATATGTTCTTATAAATATGACGTGATTGATATTTCTTTTTTTTACCCTTACTGAGCATTTGAGCTCACCCTTTTATGTTTTTTCCCCAGGACATAAAGAAAGGATTTAGGTTTAAAAAAAAGAAGATCTTTATGGGAGATGTTGAAGATCTTTCACCACGATTAGAAGATTATATTCCGAGTTTCCAAAGACACTAAACTATTATGGTCCTTGTGTGTGTGTTTTTGTTATGTACTAAGTATTCCGCAAAAGTAATGTAATGTCAATGTACGTCAGGATTCGGGTCTCTACACCCATAGTCCAAGTATTTTCTATATTCCATTGTTAATATAAGGGTTAGTCTTTATCTTTCATTTATGTCCATCAGTTGGACAGAAATTGGATCTTTGATGGTTCGTCCAATACACAAATGCACCTCTCACGCTTCTTGTACCATGCCAAACACTACTTCAGATTGTAGATCTATGAATCAGTCATTTGTAACCCAAAAATCCTATGAATCCATCCTTGATTCATTAATATGTTAATCACACAATAATCCACCATGAATCCATGGGTTTGATCGGGCTTTATCCCACTTAGAAATGTCAAATTGAGACCCTATAGGCCAATCGATGAGTAATATGAAAAATATAGTGGGGAATTGAAAAGAAAAAGATGTGAAAAAATATCCAAGTTTTCTTGGAAAATTAATACAAATTGGTATGTCCATGGTCATAAATTTTAAATAAACAATTTAAAATTGGTTCACAGGCTCGTGTAAAGGATCAATTTGAACACAGATCAATGAAATTGTATGATCATTCCCAATTGTTTAACAAATTGGGTCAAAATCCAAAAATTGATGTGCCCCAACTCAATTATAACCATTATTTGGTGAATAAAATTCTCTCCAATGAAGAAGATAATTCACTACATTTGTTGTGTCATGATTCACCTAGATCTGGAGTTTTGTTATCATCTAATTCGGATCCGCCAACGTGAGGTAGTAGAACTCTCCTATCAAATATCCCAAGGTTATACGGCTAATAATAGATATTTTCCATAATGGGGAATGAAATGAAAGAATTATATTTTTAGGGGTTTAATGAATTGATTATTTTTTTAATTAATTAATTAATTTATCAATCAATCTACTGAATGTGCCCACCAAAGACCATTTTATATGAACTCCCCTTTCTGACCCATTTTAGTTTCCACCTATGGTAAAACTCACATTAAGGATTCAACCATGGACTAGGATTTTTGATCTAAGACATTGTTCAAGTTTCATCTCATTTTACTTAATAAATAATGCATTCGATATATAAAATATATTTAATATTTTTATAAAAATTAATTTCAAGAACATTGAGCCTCAGAATCGCATTCCATCTTAGTGCCTAGATCAAAAAATATTTCTATATATATTCTAAAGTATTAAAATAAAAAATAGGGCCTCTAAATTATCCCCTCTTTAAAAAATTAACTCTTAGAAAAGTAAAAAATAAACAAAAAAACATAGGATGTTGATCCCACAAGTCTCTCCCACTCCCAAGAGTTATCCTATAAACTCCCATGCTTCTAAAAAACTCGAACTAAGGGAATGTTATATCTATGTATTGTCCTCTCCTACAGATCCTAAATCTCCACCGAGTAATCCTCAATAGTGGATCCATCCTCGATATCCAGATCTCCCTAGCCCATAACAAGTGTGGTGTTATGCACGTATCTCCTCAATTATGACACATGAAAGAAAATTTTCACCCGCACTAATTATGGGGGTTTTAAGAGGTAGTAGAAAACCTCACTAATACTATATAGGATCTTTAATGGAATGATAAACCTTGGGGATAGCTTTACTCCCTAGATGAATCTATAAAAAACGTATCATGGGGAGACTCTTAGGAAAATGTGGTCTCCCTGCACAAACCCCAAGGGACTACAAAATTAATATGAATAAGATTTATACCTACTTTGGGCTGTCGTTATCCATTCATTGATGACCTGGACCATCTCCATCATCACCTAAACTATCTATGGCCTAATAAGAGATACCCCAAAGATCTCAATCTAGCTCAAGGGTGACCTTTAGGGTCTCCCATATATGTCCTCAAAATGTTTCATGACAATAGTATAGTGTTAGCTATTATTGTATGAAAACTCTACCAAGGGAAAAATATCCTCCCATCTTTAGCCAAAGTCTAACGTGAAGGACCTCAACATATTCTCAATAACATAGATAGTGTGATCTCCATACACATCTTTCTAGGTGAAGAAAGTTGTACACATCCTCATATGGGTCCAGAATTCCTCTTGCATGAATTTCCAAAACCATGACATGAACCAGGCATCATGGTTTCAGAAAATAGGCAAGGGAACCCCTTTAATAAAAATGATCTCCCACATGTAAAAATTACCAAAAACCTCCACCAAACAATTCTCCCTAGTAGCAAGGAAGCTTTCCAACTTCATGAGTTAGTCAACTATCACCCAAATGGCATCATGGCCTCTCACTATCCATAGAATCCCAATCACAAATCCCATGGATATTTTGTTCCATTTCTACTTTGGGATCTCAAGGGGCTACAAAAAACTTACTGAAAACCAGCACTTAGACTTCACCTGTTGACAAGTGAGGCACCATGAGATGAACTCAACCATGCTCTTCCTCATGTGGCCCCACCAAAACATTAATTGATGGTCTCTATACATATTCCCTACACTAGGATGTATAGCCAAATGAGATTTGTGAAACTCTCTCATCCCCTCCTACTTTATCGTGACTAGGACCTCCATCCATGCCTAGAAAAGGATGGTGTGATTCCATATATAAGAATAGCCAACTGGTGAATCTTTGAATGATATATGATCATTAAATACCTCACAGTATATGTCTCCCAACTGGGACTCTCTCATATGATGAAATAGTGAAGGATTCAACCACATCTAATGAAGAAAAGTTTCACCCTCCTTATCAAAGAGGTTCATCTATATGGAATCTAACTGCTCAGACACCTCCTTCACCAAAAAATACTATGACTCTCTGTTAAGGGTCTCTGCTACCAGATTTCACATCCCAGAAGTATAGAATCTCTCAAAGCCATAGTCCTATAGAAAATCCAACCAGAACCTATGTCCAAGGTTTGGGTATATCTTTTTGTAGACATACATATGATTCTGATGGTATGAGTAAACAAAAAAAGCTCTCATAAAAATAGTGCCTCCAGATCCTTAGAGAAAAACATTTCACTGGAATATCTAGGTAATGAGTTGTGTAGTTCTACTAGTAGGGTCTCAACTACCTCAACCAATATTTGAAAAATGCCAATCTCAGAATCAACACGAATTTGATCCCATCTCCAGAAGAATCACAATACATTATGTAATCCATGACCTCCTTCAGTAATCTCAAAATAAAAGCACTCATTATCTTTATCCTAAACTTTTCAAAGTCTCTTTGGAATTTATCAGTGTAGTTAATGGATTAAATTTACTTGTGAAGGTTATAAAAGGGGCTACAATATTGGATACATCTCCCACAAACCTCCAGTAGTACCTCACCAAGTGAAGAAAACTCTACACCTTTGAAACACTATTAGTTGGTTCCCAAGAAAGAACTACATCAATATTTTCCAGGTCTATTGATAATCCAAGATCATAAAGGACATGGCCCATAAAGTGAACCACATGAATCCAAAATTGGCACTTTGAGAGTTTACCATAAATTCAGTGCTCTCAAAGAAAATATAATACCATTCTCAATTGTTTTATATACTCCTCCTCTGATGAATATTATATGAGTATGTCATATATGAAGACAATAAAAAATCAATCCTAGCATGGGTAGAGGATCTAGTTCATATAATTCCAAAACATGGAAGGGGTATTCATCGCATCAAAAGTCATCACTAAGAACTCATAGTGTCCTTAGTGAAATTGGAATGATAGATTTAGAATATTAACCTCACGAAGTCTCAAATAGTGGTATACGAACCTGATATTGATTTTTTAGAACCATCTCACACCTTCTAATTTATCTAATAGGTCATCAATCCTCATCAAGGCATAATTTTTATTTCTTATGGCCCAGTTCAAGGGATGATATTCCACACAAAGCTACAATATACCATCAACAATTTTCATAAATAATTCTAGATTTTCCTAGGGGAATACATTGGGTCTAATAAAATACTTCTCCTAAAGGTTCTCTAACAGAAACGACAACTCCTAGTTCTCATTAGAGGCTATATGATATTTTGAATAAAATATGGGAGTGGTAATGGGGTTAAAGTTGATGAAAAACTCCATCCCCCACCTTGGAGGTAGCCTTTGAATGTCCTTAGGGAATACATCCATAAAATCCTCTATGAATAAAGGAATACAGATGTTTTAATAGCCTACTACACTAAGGTATACACTCACCAACTAATGGGTAATGGGTTGCAGCCTCCGACTCATAAAACTCACTCATCCCTCCATGAGATCTCTCTCTCTCCCACAAAGGAGAATCTCCTCCCATTCGTGTGAATTCATCTGACTCTTCTTCAGTGATAGTTAATACCGGCTTGGACCATGGAAAACTAATACATACCCAAGATGTAATCATATGGTTCCATAGTGATGACCAAAATACCCCACAACAACCTCTATCTACCAAATGATATCTCAAATTGTCAGCAGATAAAATATATAGAATAAGTGTTCCCCATAGAAACCTAAAGACAAATCTACTCAGACAAAGATTTAACTAGGAGCTCAAACTATCACACAAGGATTAAAGAGATGAATTAATGACTCACAATTATTTTTACTAACACTTAATCAAGTTTAAAATAAACATAGATCATAATTGTAATTATCTCGTCTGTCACTGGGTCATATGCATCCATAGCCTGTAGTTGTCTACGGCCCTAACCGCCAACTTCCTAATCCTATTGGTGGTCACATGGGGTTGGTGGTGGAAGGATCTCATAACATTGTCCACCACCAACATCTACTCCTCCTACAGGCCCACCAACTTCTCTACCAGCCCCACCTCCCTGGAGGCCACCATTACCTCACCTAGGAGATCCCTGGTCATAGCATTGCCTCTCCCTTGGTAGTCTATCCACTATCTACCCATGCTCCTCAACACGTAATGTTAGTTAATCAGATACTAGGTGACTTCATCCATCACATGTATAACACCTCCCCTCTCTATGATACCACAGTCTATTTTATTGTCCTTGGCCACAAGCCCAAATCTAATCCTGTTAAGATCTCATGCATAGAGATCCTATCGACTAGTACATACTAGCAGTTATAGATGAATCATCCCTTTAATCTCCATGGCCAACTCTAGCTACCTAGAATAACTTATAAATGACTATATTCATCACCAGTGCCTACTCTATAACCCTGTAATTAATGGGAAGGCATGAGGGTACTACACTAGAATGGATATCTCTTTAGAGACTCTGCTAAAACTTCTACTACTACAAGTATTCATTATGAATAATATCATGGAAGTACCACATAAGGTCTAGGAACCTCTCAGAATAATTATCCATTATCATCCCTCCCTACTAAATCTCTAGAATATTCTAAATCTGAACTAAGGGAAATCAATATGGTAGTAATCCTCACAGAACAACTACCAGAAGCTAATCAACGAGAGTTTCAACTCATCATGCATTGACATAACTTGAATCCACCAGTGCTCATATTTTCCGTGGAAAATGCTATCGTCTAGTGAAACTATCTGATCAGTTAGTTCCTAGATAAGCATGAAGACAAGGATCATTAACTCTATCCAATCCTATATTGACTAGGTGTATGGATTTCTACAGAGCCTCAGTGTCCTATGGTGTTGGAAATCACATATTTCACTAATCCTATAATCATACTCAACCTAATCTACTTTTATGATCTACTTATCAATAGGTGGCGGTGTTTCAACCTATCCACCTAGAGGAATAATATCTCATGATGGCCCCTAAATTTTGGTATTATCACTCATAGGATCATCATCACGATATGGAAGTGGTAACCAAGCTGGCTATCATCACAGATTCATCCTAAAATTTTAATTAGGAAAAACCATGGCCAAATTATAATATATATATATATATATATATATATAATGGTGAGATAACTTAAGAAGGATAGAAAAAATACTATATGTTATATTATTCATGTACCATTGATTCTTGCAACCAATGTCTTGGTATATAGTGTTAAAAAGTAGGTAGTCAGAGTCCTGGTGAATGGATACATCAACCACCGCACCAATACTGGATTCCTTCGCCTATCATCCACACTTGAAACATTTTGAATTTTTTTACTAAATACCAATCAAATAATTATAATGGGAAAACTTCTAACTCATTCTTAAGGAATGAACTACTCTAATACTAATCTATCATGACCCAACCCTATGGGGCTCAAGAGGTAATTCCCCAATGACCTCCTCCATAGGCTAGGTGGTAGAAACAATTTCAAAAATGCATAACTAATATAGGAGGCCTTTCCTAATGTACGTGTATGAACACAATCAACCATCTCCATACATAAGTGAATAGGAATAATAATAAAATATGAAAAATATAGATAATAAACCATGAATGTAAAACCTCTAGTAAGTAAAAGAATATAACAGTGTAAACTGAAAATCAAAGGGGTTAAATACGCACCCAAGCAGAAAGATGTCCCAACCTGATAAAACTAGAAAATTAAATGTTGAGAGATCCCATATCTGACCAATGTACATGGTCATATTCACCAAGTATACTTATGATCCTATGTAATCCTCACTGACATGTATTACATCTTCATAAGACATGAAACATTTAGGAAAATCTCATACAGGGGTGAGTATATACATACTCAGTATAACACCCTAAAAACTAAAGAGGGAGCAACAAGAGACATGATAGGAATAGAAATCTCAACCAAAAGTAAGATAGTAATAAAATACAATGAAAAGTGTGTATATAAATTTGTGTATGTGTGTGTGTGGTCAACAAAATAATCCTAAATGATAGATAAATGGGTTCTCCATCTCACAGCCTAACCAAATAAAGAGTTCCAAAATTTATAAAGGTCCATCAAAAATGCCTAGCATCTCGTGTGTCTATGTGAAGACACATCCAAGTCAAGACACACCTCACTACTATTCTTCACATTCTAGTAGAACAATCCCTAGGTAGAGGTTCCATACCAAAGTAAAACATGAGTGTTCCACTCAGTAGATAGAGGACCCATTCCATGATTCCGTACAAGGGTTCCACTCAGATAGATAGTTAGAATACTCATGTACTTTCCTGGAATAAGGATTCCACTCTGATGGATAAGGACCCATGAACATAATCCATAATAGGGTCCCACCCAACTGTTGATAGATGGCCCATGCCTTGTCCTCGTGGGAGGTTTCCACTCAAGTAATCGGTAGAGGACCCATGCCCTACCAAAAAGAAGGATGCCACTCTAGTGTTTAAGGACCCATTACATACCCAACAGGAGTATGCCACTCTAGTGGATAAGTAGGGGAACTATTCCCTATCTCGGTAGGAGGTTTCCACTTGAATAGCATATAGAGGACCCATGTTAAGTCCTAGTAAGAGGGTTCCACATTAATATCATATATGATCATTCCTAATCACTACCATCATTGAGCATCGCCTAATGAAGCATTACACTTGGAACATCTCACATCATATATCAAAATCTACTATGAAAAGACACCATCGTATTCTATATGAAAAAAAAACTTAGGATAGGATATCAAGGGTCAAAATTGACGTCCAAATGAAGGATATATGAGAGGCATAAATTTCATCAAAAAGAAAGTATAGACAAACAACGTGTAAGGGGACACACACGACGTGTTGTCCCGCTCTGTTTTCTGGTTGTGTCTCTACCGATACATGGCTCACTACCCATATAGACCTACACGGTGTGTAAGGAGGATAAATTCCATGACTCAGCCACTAAGGATCTTACCAATTCTCCCGGTAGTGTCTACGTAAAATTTACCATGTCTATGTACTCTCGTACACAGTGTGTGAGCCTCCGCGAGGTTCTACAAATGTCCTTTGGGTCGTATCTGTATACCCTTGACATATAAAGTTACAAAAAATGTGTATCCTCCTACCCAAGTCCTTGTACTCCCATAGTACATGCTGGATTTCCAGCACTAGGTCTCATATCATGTGGGGCTCCCACATAGCATTTTATACTTATAATCTCATGAAACCCTTGCACTGTGGATTTCTAGGGAACATGTTTTGTGTTCTTTCGAAAACACAACATGTAGACAACTTTTTCCTAAAAAGTAAAATAAATTATTCAATTCTATGATATATTCTACACACTTCAAATATCAAATCCAATCTTCCCAAAATCAAAGGCGAAGGCTGGTTTCATTTTTTTCAATCCATCCATTGGACGAAAATTGGATCTCTGATGGTTCATCAACACCCAAAGACGCCTCGCACACTTCCTATGTTGTGAAAAAAATCCCTCTTTGGATCCTGGATCTATGAATAAATCATATCAAAACCTAAAATCATCTGAATGGGTCCATATTTATTCAATTTTATCATTACACATGAATCCTCCATGAATCCAGTGATCTGATCAAGAACTATCCCATAAAGCAATGTCGAACTGAGACCCTCTGGGCCAATCAGTGAAGAAAACACAAACAAATGGAGGGATAAATAACAACAAATAGAAATGTAACAATAATTTTCCAATATTTCATGGCCAAAAAATACAAATTGGGATAACCGGGTTAGAAAAATAAAATTTAAAATTTAAAATTGATACACTATCTCGTGCAAAGGCTCAATTAGCACACAGATCAAATAAATAATATGATCATGCTTAATCATTTAATAAATTGGGGAAAATAAAAAAAAATGAGGATTATCACCATGATTTGGATTTATCATTGATGAAAAACATTCTTTTCCATGGAGAAGATAAGTCATTATGTTCACTGTGCCTCTATTCTCCTGGATCTTGAGTTTTATTATCATATGATTTTGATCCACCAATGATAGATGGTAGAACTCTCCTCTCAATGATCCTAGGGTTATAAAGATAACAATGGATATCCTTTATAACTTGGATTTAATAGAGGGAATTATTTTATGGGGGTTTTAACTAATTAATTAATTAATTCACAGAATGCACCCTCCAACAATCATTTTATTCAAACGCCCCACGCCAACCCATTTTAAGTCACACCTGGAGTAAAACACATGTTCTGAATTCAACTATGGTATATAATTTTTTATCCAAGAATCTATTTAATATTTATCCCATTTTATTTGATAAACTATGTGCATGAGATATAAAATATATTTAGTAATTTTTAAAAAATAAATTTTGGGCACACTAGGATTTGGAATCTCACGTTGTCTAATCAAATGGCTCTGAAAATATTTCTAGATATATTAAAAAGTATTATAATGAAAAAATAGGGTCCCTCCAAGGTTATTCATTAAAATTAATTTAATTATCAATATAAATTTAATAACCTCCAAACCATAAATCTGTGATGATCAAAAATATTATCTGATTAATCGAATATGAATGTAATTGGATAACATTTTTTTCGAGATCCATTCCCAAATGCTTAGGAATTAATTTAATGAATAATAATATAATGAAATATACTTCCTTGATATGTTTCTATTTCATAATAACAATTTCATCCATTGGTTTTACTTTGATAAATTTCCAATTTATATCTTACTCTAAGAAATGAATACCTAAATATTTATTTTTTTATGCTTGAAGCGCTAAAATTAACTTTCAATGGATTATAAGATCCGTAAAAGATTAATAAGTCATTCAATTTTTTCTAAATATTTTCCAAAACCAATATAGGTTTCACAAGTTATCCAATATAATAAATTAATCTCTAAACCTCAAAAGTAACACTACTGGTTCATAATTAATATTTTTTTCTTCAAAAAAATTAAATAAAAAAAATCATATTAACTCACACATCATGTATGATAGTGGTAGGTGTTAAATCCTTATCATTATTCAGTCAAGGGTTCAAGCCCTGTTACCTTACTTGATGTGATGGGTTTTCACCTAGCATGCAGGTGGTGTTTTTTCTAAACCATATTAATATTATTCAAATAACATTACCTAAAAAATAGTGGACATACTTGAAATAAAATTAATTATTTAATAACCATTTTACAAAGGTTTTCAATAAAATAATTTTTTAAAAAATATAATAATATTATTTTATAATTATTAAAATTTCATTAATGATATATTAAACCTAATGTTTATCAATACCTTTTAAATTATGTCCATAAACTATAAAGGCATTATTCCTCAAATAAAGTTTACACTAAAACACATACTTCATATATCTATATAAACTCAATAAATGTCTCAAAAACTATTTCCATTAAATAAAATTTGAAAATAGAGGTTCCTAAAACATTGATCACGTGATCAAAATTCGAAAAATACTGAGCTCCCTGAAGCTATCACCACTTCATCAAATGGCCCAACATCAACTATAGAAGTAGAAAATGATTTTTCCACCCCTTTTTGCTTCTGATCATGATGGTTTCCATCCTGAGTAAGTAACTTCAGACACATGTTAGCATAATTTTTAAAATCACTACAGCTAAAACATATCACTGCTGATTGGTATCTGTTATCTCATTCTTATATTCTCCAGGACTCTTTTCTCTAAAGTCACGAACCTTGTGACCAAACTTACCACATCGGTAACACTTTCTATATCCTAAAACACAATCCTTGAATTTTATTATACCACACTTGAAACATGTTTGGTGCTTACCTATAGGATTATTAGTTGGTTTCTTCTCTATTACATGTCACTATGACCATATCTTACCCTTTCCATCCTTGGCACATAAGTGTTGGAAAACACTGTCACAAATTTCTTATCACAAAGAATAACTTTGTCATAAATTTTAATTTATCATGTGGCCAAATATATTTTTAATATTGGTTTTAATTTGGGGTAAAATATATTAATTTTTCTATCAATATCCCTAAAAATCTGGTACTTACCTAGATAACCTTTTAAAATTTTCTTCCAATGCGGATACTGAATCTTCATCTTCTGCCTCAATTCCAAGAATTGTTTCTCTATCCTAAACTAAAAAACCTAAGGGAAATATTTCTCAATCAAAATATTCTTATATGTGTACCATTACAAATATTCAAGATCATATTTCTCCCAAATATTCTTAACAAAAGACCATCATAGACCATATTTACTTTCAAAATAATACATGGAAAGAGTTTCCTTTTGACATTTTCAACATCATATGACTTCAAATATCCTTTATAGATCATTGGTCCATCCTTAAGATACCAAAGGTTTAGATGATCTATTAAAATATTTGGGATGTTTACTCATAAAATTATTCACTATATATATATTCCTTTGTGGTATATTGGCTTCCTTCCTCGTATGGACAACAAACCCATTTATAACCAATGTCAATTGATCCATCACTACAAAAAAAATTGTTCAAATTCCAAAAAATATGATGATGCTAATTGGAAGGATATTTTCCACTCAATTTTTTCCCACTAAATCTCCCATATTTCCTCTATATTAAATCATTCGGAAAAGAAATTGTTTATTCGAAGCAACATGGTAATCTTAAAATGACATATCATTTCAACTTATCCATAATGTAAAATCATTAAAGGGTGTTCTATATTCATTATCTGAAACTCTAAATTTATCTAAATGGTCCTATAATTCCAAATACATAATCATAATTTTTAATTCAATAATTCATTATCTTACATTTTAAGATCTTTTCTAGTTTATATTTTTAGATAATTAGTCCATAACTCATATAAAAAAATCATAAAAATACAAAGTGGAAACTTCAAATTAGTATCCATTTTTCCTATTACATAAAACATTTAAAACAAATCCTTATTTATTTCTATAGAAAATCTCAAAAAAATAAACTTGAATTCTTCCTTTCCATTTTCCATCCACAAATCCAGTGAAAAACAATTAATAATGTGGGATGATCACAAAATTCTCAAAAAGAGGCATAAAAAATAAATCCATTAGTCAAATGAAAAATATTAAAAAACATATAAAATTTACCTTAACCTTAAAATTTCCTTGAGTGTTTAAAGTAAAACATTTTAAAATGAAAAATAACACTTGTTTTTCTCAAATAAATCCTTTAAAACCTATAGAAAGAAATTAAAAACCCCCCTTTTGTGGTTTAGAGATTCATATTCATAAAACACTTTCCAAAAATATTAATTGGAATAATCATATGGTTGACTTCTAATATAATAATTTCACAATTCCTTGGATATCTATAATGGGTCTCACACTTCATATAAGTTATATAGGCCTTATCTATTTTTTATTAGTTATAATGGTGATAAACCATATATATAATCTATGTCAGGCTCCCCCCATGTATAATAACTGGACTCAACCCTTTATATAAGCTATATTGGTATCTCCCATTTCATATAATTCTTAAGTATCGTATCATGAATAATAAGTTTTTAGGTTTTAATTTTTCTATCATAAAACATTTGAAAATTCCTTTAAACTCGTAAGAAAGTCACTTTTGGATAAAAAATACCCTTTTATTTTAAAAACCCATTTCCAATATAAAAATACACATTCCTTTTGAAAACCCATTTTCAATACCAATGTATCCAAAAATGGAAAAGCGTTTTTCTTTTAAGAATATATGAATGCTTGAAAAGGAATCTAGAAATAAATTAGTGGTCATAATGGATGAAAAAAGTTATTTCACTATAAATTTTAAAATAAAACATTCCTTTTTTCATTTTTCAAAATTTTCTGTATAAAACATGTAAATAGATTCCTTTTGAAAACCTTTTAAATAAATTATAAGGGACATAAAATATACATTATAAATATTTTATGTCCATTTAAAAACATTTATAAAATCATTTTAAAAAAACATGGACCTGTAAGAGAAATAGTTGGAATGAAAAAAACATTAAAAGATGATTTTTAAAAGAAAAGTCCTTTGTCACTTGGGAAACACTTGAATCATAAGCCCCATGAAAGAAAAACCTTAAATATCATGATAATGGATAAATTAATGATATAACATATCAAAGGATATATATATACACCTAGTAAATTAATATATGTGAAAAAAATAAAAATATGCCTCAACGAAAGGAAATTGAGATGAAGTCCTTTACCCGGTGTCTGACTTGTCACGTGTGTCTTTATCTTCCACTTCTTTATGTATCCATCTAGGTTTTCACCAAATCCATCCTAGGTTGGATTTCTACCCCAAATAAGGTGTCTAAGATGAGGGGAGGGAAATTGGAAAATTGATTTTGGTAGGTCTTTTCCAAACGAAAGAGGATTGAAGGTGTGAAGAAAGGCAGATAGTATGTGGCCTTTAATAAGTGAGGTGAGTGGCACACTTGAAATTTTTTATAAAGACTCATACCCAAATTTTTATCATTCAACAAGCCTTAAACACGGTCCATTAACGAACCTATATGTGGTAAGGTATAAATATGTCCATCCAATGTGTGTTGGACAACATTTTAGGTTAATTTTAACCCCTTATCTTCTTAGTTTAACCCCCCCAGTAAATCTATTTTTACCATAACAGTGACAATTAATTTTTTCTATTTTCAATATTCATTTTGGTAATAAATTAAGTTAAAACTATTATAAATCATAAATTATTATTATTAGAGATATTTAATCCATATTTTTAATTTAAATTCACAAAATTGGGAAATTTTAATTTAAAATTAATCCCATAAATGTGATAAGATGGCAGGTTTTCAAAGAGAACATTTTGAAACATTTATAATTTTTTTAAATCAAAATTAAATATAAAAAATATTCAAATGACCTAAATTGTATTAATAAATATATAATTGAACTAAATTTAATTTAAATCCAATTTAAAATATAATTTAACATTATAAATAATTTATATGAAGAGGAAGTTTTCAATTAAAATTTAGTACTTTTATTATTCATCAAAAAATGAAACATTTAAAAAAAATCTAAATAATTCATCCTAGGATAATTTTTGTATTATGATTTCAAAAATAGTGTTTATTTATTAAAATGAATTTTCTAAAATTGGTAAAAATTAATTTTAAAATATGTGTGCAAATCACGACTAAACCATCATTTAGAAGAAGAAAAATACATTCTTTTAGAATATGTTTATTTTTCATTCAAATGGTCATAATTTTATATATAATCTATAAGTAAAAAATGAACAAAAATAAACTATATATTTTAATAATTTAGTTAATCCAATTCAAACTCACCTTTCAAATAGCTATGTGATAATTGTCACATTAAATAATAATATTTTAATAATATGTCACATTTTTTCTAAACTCGTTGTTGTGTGTAACACAAGAAAAAATCAGTGTTACATGTAGTGAAAGATATTAAAGAGATTTAATTTATTTAATATTAAATATATCATAAAATATTAGATTGTTACATTTTATTCTAAGCTTGGTGTTGTGTGTCACATACTTTATTGAACATGATTTTTTATTTTAAAATCTTAGGGTGTTATAGGTTGTGTTGATGATATATTATCCACATTTTTTGTTGTTTTGGGACATATTTTTCACCCTGGGATTAATATTTGTGATATCAATTCACCATATATGTTATTTTTGAAGCATAATTCATCGTAGGTCTTAGAGTGATACATCATTCACTTTAATTTTTTTAGTATGGTGATACAATTTTTACCTAATTATAAGGTATAGTGATATTTAATTCACACAATGTTGTTAGATAGTGATTCATTATTCATCCAAGTTACTGAGTGTGGTGATATATCATTCATGATGATTCATTATATGATGATTCATTATTTTCCCTTGGATTATCAGGTGATATATCATTTATCCAGTGTTTTTAAATGGGGATATATTGTTCACCCAAGGTGATGAGTATGAAGATATATCGTTCACCATCAGTTACATATATAGTGGTATATCCTCAACCTATGATTGGATATGTGGTGATATCTCATTAACCAATGAGTATTTATTTGGTAATTAATCATTCACCCATATAGTTATCTAGTGATATATAATTAACTTATGTTGGTTGTGTTTATAATATAGCATTAACTTATTTTTAATAGTTTCATGAAACCTTGTTCACCCTTATATTATTGTACTATGATAAATTATTCAACCTTGTTTTTTTATCTTGTGATATATTGTTCACTAGGTGATACCATGTTTTCCCTTGTGTTATTACAGTGATATCTCATTCACCAAGATTTCTATTAGTGGTCATGATTCATTCACTAATATTGTTGTCATCGTATAGACCTACATTTCTAGTATTTTCCAAAGTTGGTATGAGTCATCTATCAGGGTAGATCCTCAAGTACCCATTGGTTTGACATTTATATACATGTTATGGTTTATAGATTAAATTTCATTTATTATATTTAGACACATATATTTAACTATTATTAGGGGAACCATTGGTGGTAGACTACTGGGTTTTTACTCACACCCTTCAAGGTCAATGATAGTGGTTGGGTGTCTTCAATGAAATTTATTTATTTATTATATTGTATTTGATCATTCTATCAAATTATATTTTATATATGTATCATTTTCTAATACCACAACAAAACAAGCCTATAACAACACTGTTATTTATCAGTACAAGAAGAAATCACTAACAAATGCCATATTTATCAGTGCTAAAGAAAGCGCTAATAAATTTAACCTTTTATTAGAACTTTTATTTTAGAATTGATAAAGGAAACCTTTATCAATTCATTATTTTTAGCATTGATAAAGGGTATCCTTAATCAATTCTTTATTTTTAGTACTGATAAAGTGTACGCTTTATCAGTGCTTTATGTTTAGCACTGATAAATATTTCTTTCATTAACACATTTTTAGCACTAATAAAATTAAATAAATAAATAAATAAATAAGAAAAAATGTGTTTATTATAAAAATTATTACAAATTTTATTAATTATATAATTATTGATAAAAACTAATTGATTGATTATATATTATTAAATATTAATCATTTTATTAATTATATAATTATGATAATTAATGTTATTAAATTGTATATATTAAATATTATATATATATATGATTTATATATTACAAAATATGTATGCATTTTTCATTAAATTATCAAATATTTATTGAATAATGGTATATAATTAAAAATTAATATGAATTAAAAATATTGACTAATTTTATAGTACTCGATGTATAATTGAATATTGTTTGATTTTTCAATTTAATATAGATAAAATGTGTGTTATATTGATTTCATGTATATGTAATTAATTAATTTTTATAAACAATATAAATGCATAGAAAAGATAATTAATGTTATTAAATTGTATATATTATGGTTTTTACACCCAAAGATTAAACCACCCTTTAGTGACTTTGATGTGTGTTTGAGGTCATAAGATGATCTGACCTGGTTTTGTTTGGGTAATTCAAGCTAGGGTAATTACACTACCCATATACCAGTTTACACCTTTAAATTTAGTGATAATATCATTTATTATGTTCCTTTATCACCCTCTATTTTTTCAAATTCAAGCATCCCTTATTATTGGATTTAGAACATCTAGGCGCTCAAATATTCTAGTAGAAATGATTTATATTTCCCTTATTTGAATTGTCTATAAATTTCACTTTTTATAATGAATATCTTATGTGTATTTATTTATATATTTTATAAAATTAATCTTTTATTAACCCAATTAGATGGATATGAATCGAAAATGGAAGTACGCTAATCTTTTGATAAATAGATATAAAGATGGAGTTAAATAGTTCATCAAGTTTGCAAGAGATCATGAAGAATACCCTTCTAAAATCCTTTGTCTATATTTACTTTGTTATTTTTCAAGAAAAATTAGACAATAAGAGTTGGAAGAACATTTAATTTTTCACAGAATAGATCAAAGATAAAAAAAATTTACTAACCATGTGGAAAACTAAATGTGGACATAGATTAAGATGATACTACAGTTTATAAATCATTAGATATGAATACCATTATAAAATTTGGTGGAGATCGCATAGAAAAAATGACAATGTAAATTTAATATGACCATGGTGATTGTCCAAAGTTTTTTGAGTAGTTAAATAGTTTTTCCAAGAAACCATTGTATACCAGTTTTACTAAATACATGACATTGTCATATGTATTGAAGTTATATAATTTTAAAGATGGAAAAGGTTGGAGTGACCCCAGCTTTAAAGAACTACTCAGTCTTCTGAAAGATACGACACTAGAAGAAAATGAACTACCATGCTGAACATGTGATTCTAAATGAAAGTTAAGTTTAATGGTCATGATCTCTAAAAAAATACATGCATGTCCAAATGATTTGATATTGTTTTGCAAGGACCATGAATTGCCAATAAAATTACCTACGTGTTTCCCATATTGATGTAAGAAAATAAATCAATTCCATCAAAATATATATGGTACATTCTATCATTATGTGATTTATAAGACTATATAGATGTAATGAAACCGAATGAAAATTAACAAGGCATGAAGATATAAGAATTAAATATTGGAAAATGTATCATCCAAAAAATTATTCTTAGTGGTAGAAAATTGATTACGAGTTTCCTGAATTTGGAGTTGGTCCAAGAAACATTTGTCTTGTGTTATCTATAGATGGAATAAATCCTTTTGGTGTAGATAGTATTACTCATAGTACAAGTCCCATCATGTTGGTAAATTATAACTTGACATCATGGAAATGCATGAAGCATAAATACATTATGTTTTCTATGCTTATATCTGGACCAAATAAATCTTGTAATGATATTGGTGTCTATTTGGATCCATTGATCGAATATCTAAAATTGATGTGGGATACAGGTGTTATAATTTATGATGCTTATAGATGTGAATAATTTACATAGAGATCCATGTTGTATGGAATGATAAATTATTTCCACGCTTATGGAAATTTATCAGGCTATAACATTAAAATAATGTTGAGGTGTCCCATTTTTGAAAAACACACATACTCAGTTCGGTTGAAATATTCCCCAAAGATTGTTTTTTAGGTCATTAATTTTTTTTACCTCGATGACATAAATTCTGATCCTAGATGACAACATTCAATGGTAATATCGAATAGGGTACAACACTATCTCTAATAATGGACGATCAACTGTATGAAAAGGTGAAAAAGGTTGACAATATTTTTGGTTAACCATTTTTTAAAAAACTTACAAAATCAAGTTGGAAGAAGCGATAAATTTTATTTGTTTTACCATATTTGAATTGTTTGTTTTTCAGAAATTTTCTTGATTTCATGTATGTAGACAAAAATATATTTTATGGTGTTATGGGAAGCTTACTAAATGTTCCTAGAAAAAAGAAATATGGAATCAATGCTAGGTTGGACTTCATTGAAATGGGGATTAGGGAAGAGTTGGTGTTGGTAAAGGGTAAAAGGCAGACTTTTCTTCCTCCAGTAGCATACACTCTATCCAAACAAAAAAAATTCAATTTTTTCATCTCCTTACGAGTGTAAAATTTCAATTGCGGTATTCATCAAATATCAAGAATGTAATTTCAATGACTAATTTGAAGTTATAGGTACTAAAATCTCATGACTGTCATGTTCTAATGTAAGATTTAATGCATGTTATTTTTTGTTGCATTCGGCCTCAAAATGTATGACATACATTAACCAAACTATGATTCTTTTTCAAATCCATAGGCAGTAAAGTTATATACTGGATAAAGATTCACATCATGAAGAGGGGTATTTAAATCATATTATGTGAATTATAAATGTTCTTCCCACCATCATTCTTGGATATAATGGTCCACCTGATGGTTTACTTGGTCAGAGAGTTTCAACTATGTGATCATGTCCATTACAAAAGGATATACCCCATTGAATAGTATATGAAAATTTTGAAAGGGTATGTTAAGAATCGATGTTGTCTAGAAGGTTGTATTGAATAATGATATATTTATTAATATTCTATTGAATTATGTATCGATTACCTATCAGATGTTGAAAGCATAAGTCTCCCAAAGTCAAATCACAGTGAACGCCTTATGGGTGAAGGGATTTCCGGAAGAGATGTTGTTACAATTACCTTGTCAGAGAGAGAGAAATAACATCTTTACATATTACATAATAGTAAATATGTTGATCCATAAATTCAATCCCATAAATAAATTAATAGATATTTGAATCCTTCAAGGGATGAAATATGTATTTTAGACACACGTAATAAACAGTTATAGGATGGTTCAGAGATCAAATTTATAAGGAGTTATCTAAAAAATTGAATTCAATTTCGGAACGACTTCAACACCTAGCCAGAGGACCAAATGAAAATTTTATGTCTTGCACTAGATTTGTAATCAATGGTTATATGTTCTATATAAAATAATATTATGACTTTATTATGATGCAAAACAGTGTTGTTACTCTTGTGGTTAAAGCGATGTGCATATCTGGTTCCAAGGATAGAAATCAAATTTATGAAAATATGTTGTATTTTTGCATTATTGAAAATATATAAGAGTTGGATTATACAACATTTCAAGTTTCACTTTTCTGTTGTAAATGGGTTGACAATATCAATGGAGTGATAGTTGATGAAATGGGATTTGTGAAGATGAATTTCAGTGTGGAAGGGAGGAAATATGATCTATTCATAATGGCATCACAAGCAGTGAAAGTATTTTATGTATCTGATCCAATAAATAAGAATTGGTTTATTGTCCTGCTAAAACTAAAACAAATTTTTAGTTAGATGAAAATTCCATTGAGGATGACCATTTCATTAGGACATCACAACCATTTTACGTTGGTCCCAATGTAGAAAACCTCTTGTAAATTACAGGGGAACACAGAGAGGGTATTTGGATTTTATAAAGAGGAACCAAATCCTTGAAACCTTTAAAAAGAAATATATTTAAATAAGAAGGTAATTTTTTTTAATATATTATTTTTTTCCTCATAATATTATATGTTCTCTACTACATTAACATAATCTAGATAACATGTTTGACTACTCATGAAAACAATTTCTTCTACACATGATGATGTTAACAATCCCTCTGAAGAAAAAACTATAATTAAGGAAACCCTTTAGATAGATGAAAAGGTAATGTTATAATATAATTTCTTTTTTTTACCGAAAAATTATATAATGGAATGTTGATTTAATTTTCATTATACCTTGTAGTGTTCATTTATTTTAGAAGATATTTTTCTATGTGTCATGCCTTTAAAAGATGAGAAATAACGTTGTCCCTACTCAATTATAGAGGAAATCTTGATATTTACACATTAAAATAATTGCCCATATAATTAATGTATTATTTTATATTTACGTTTAATTTATTTATTTTTAGTATTACTCATAATAATTTTTTTCTTATAACGATGGATTAATTTTTCAAGTTGAGGTAATTTGTTCAAAAATACTCATGTAGTGTTGGAATTTTGACAAAGAAATAAAATGAAAACCATGGTAACATTGAAAGTTAGGATTTTTTTAGAATATTTTTAATAATATTTATTTATGTAATTTTATAAACTAAAGTTTTAAATATATATAATATACTATTTTTTCTTTTATTTGTGTTGAAAATTTAATTTCATTTAAATTATGTGTTGGGACTTGTTTTTGTTGATATCTAATGTGTTTTTGGTGTGTTTATAGTGTTGTGGTGTGCTATAATAGCACACTACAGTGGTGATGAAATCTGCTATTACGTAACACTATAGTATGGCCCATTATTAGCACTTTTATAAGAGCTAATAAAAGGCCTTTATCAGTGCTTATAAAAGAGATAAAGGACTCATTTAGAAATGCTACATTAAATCACTCATAAATTTCCTATTTTCAGTGCTTTTTCAGGGTTGATAAAAGTCATGATATTTTAATGTCTCCCACGTTATCAATGATTTTATAGCACTAATAAAAAAAATTTATAGTGTTGTTAGAGGACTGTTTTGTAGTATTGTAAACATTGTGAGTTACATTTGATATAACATGGTGTTATTTATTTTTTATGGTATGCCTTCAACTATAAATCCATTATCATTATATGTTGTTATGAATTTTATGCATTTTTATGTTATTTATATATTATTTTATATAATATTGGGGAGGGTATAGTCTCCCCATGTACATTTATCATACACATGTTACTACTCAAGTGCCTCTAGCTTAGGGGGAGGCATACCTGAGGTCATGTGGTGACCCGGTTCAGTTACTATTTAGAAAGACCGAGCTGGGGATGTTACAACATAGTATCTAATCCATTTTTTATTATCTTACTAATTGGGATATGGTATAAGAAGATATTATTTGTAAAAACCTGTTATTGAATCTATATTCATGCATGGAAAACACAAGTGTAGGAAAAATCCATGTTTCCAAGGTGTTTGGATCATATTTATAACTTTTTGATGTTATAGTTGAGTTGATTTTTCAAAGTATGAGGATATGGGTTATTGATTTATGGTTTTAAATCTTATAATAAGGTGAAAAATTGGTGAATACATGCATGATATTCAACACAAAAGTTCCTATTACATGTGAATTCTTGTATATTATTTTTAATTGATTTTTGAAAATGGTTTTGGTTATTTAACACATTAAAAATAACTCATTTGGTGTTTCCATAAAAAAATATTGATAGTGTTTGGCTTAATTTAACTAGATTACGAAATAATTTTGGATATGAATTATTGTATACAAATAGTTTAGTATGTATATATGTGTGAAAAAACATACCCTAAAGTGATTAGTGTGAGTTTTGGGATACCCAATCTGGATGGAACCTTAGGATGGTTTTGTTAGAATGTAATAAATTCGTTTATGTTTGATAAAAGTTGGATATACTACTTCATGTGAGGTAACATTTGTAATATATGGTTTCTAGACTATGTGGGTGATCCTAGTGATGATGAAATCCATCTTGGGATATTGGTGGTCCATGTATTCTAGAAGATTATTAGGGAATTGTATTTGTTTTCCCTTAATATGGTTTGTGATATTTGTGGGTGTCCCATGAGAGAGGGGATATTCCAAAAATGTGGGTTACTTTAGTGGTATAAATCATGGTAGATACATTATAGGATAGGAACATCAAATAGGTGATATATATAAATGAATATAAGATAGTAAATCAGGTTAGATAAGTGACCAAAATACTTGGGAGGTGTGGTTATTTATTTGATTAGACAAGTGATACTTGGATCTATGGGATAAAATTCATTATATCATGATTTGAGTGTTCAATAAGATAGTTTATATGCATTTTCATGCATTATATTTGATATAAAGTGATAGTAGTTATGCATTGTCATGATATTTGTTCATTAATATCTCTTTTACCTTGGGAACAAGGTAGAGTGATTGTTAACCAATATGCATGGTATGTGTTGGTATAAATAAGCTTAACCTTGGGATGGTGATCTTAGTGTTTAGGAGGGATTGATTAGACATATAAATCTTGTGACTGATTTTAATTAGAGGTTGATGATGAATCTTATTGGACATGAAATCATTTATAGTCAAGGTATCATAGTATTCTCACACATCATTGAGTAAGGATATTGGAACCCAGTGAGCTTCTGGGAAATGAATACCCTCAGGATGTGATTGGTTATGAGATAATCATGGAAAGGTGTGACACACGTGTATTTTGGATTGAGGAAATGGTTTACCCAATTAGAATTATGCCTCTATGATTATTTTGAGTTCATACAGAAGTTACTTGGGCAGTTTATAGAATAGGATTAACTAATTAGAACCAGTATAATGGGATATAACCAAATAAGGAGAAAAGTCATATGTATTGTTATTCAAAAATAACTAATGGGTTATAAGGATTGTGTAATAATATGGAATTACTAGATATTATGAGTTTTAAGATGTGATCCTTGGAGATCATGAAATGTATTCATATGATCTATTAATTTTTTAGAACATCAAGGGGCCGCATGGAAAAACATAGATGTTGAGAAAATTATGGAGTGACTAAATTATGGAGACTGGGGAAATATTAAATTATATAAACACTATAAAAACTATTTAGATCCTATAGTGAGTTGGAATGAGAGTGTTTCATTTTAATTAGTAAGGTCACAGAGTGTGGGGAATATAAATCATCACATCGGTATGGCACTAAAGGATCATCAAATAGAATTGGATAATATGAGTACTGAGCACAAAGATATCTGTTAACCATGAATTGGGGCTCATATGATGGTTGAGTTAGATCATGGTGAGTCAGGACTAAGACTACCAATGTTTGGTTGATCATAGAATCCTTATTAGTCAGGTCATTAAATGAGTGTAAGAATATTCATATAATGGGTATCCCCTCATCAGATTCTTTTGGTTATTATCCTTATCTAAGTTAAGTTTATATTAAGCATAATAAGTGACATATATGAATAACAGGGAACATTAGTGGGTGTGGTTTTACATTCATTCTTTTTCATAAGTTTCTTTAATGTGTTTTATTTGTGAGATTTTTCTTAGGTATCAGTATTGACATAGATGATAATGTGAGTTTATTCATCCAACAACTGATTGGGTAAGAAATTTAAGAATTAGACCAATTAGGTGATTGATTCTGTAGAATGTGAGTACTTCAGTGAGAATATAATTATTAATTAAATTAAGTGAGGATTCATATTATCGATTGAGTATTTAGGGGGAGGTTGTAAGATTCATATATAGATGAATGGGAGATGTATAGGTTATCTATGACCATATTACAATCCAGTACAGATTGATAATTTCAATGGTGGTGGTTTAACATTAGTGTTGGATTAAAACATAAATTTTACAAGGGTTAATTCTTTTCATGGTTTTGACAAGATTAGTTTTCACTGTAATGCATGGGTCATCAGGATTTTGGAGCCAATCAGGGCAGTTTGGATTTGGATATTACATTTCTCAAAAGATCAAGTATATTGAAATGGAAATCAATTTGGGTATTTTATTATTGGGTTTATCACATTGAATAATGTACTAACATATTAGGTGTCCCAATATTGTATGCTTTTACTAGTTTAGGTGTGGATATAGTATGAGTCTGAAAAGCGGGGTATTTTGAATTAGATTATGGATATGATTTTAGTGATTGGATTTGGTCATAAGAGATGCATGAAGAGGTTTATTAAGTAAATAAGTGGTATGTAAATGATTTTATAATGACCTACACTAACATGTGATAGTTTTTATGTAGAAAATCTTAGCTCTGATGGATGTGGTACTAGGTCCGTTTTGAATTTTTCGATTTAAATTGATAATATGAGGTCACAAACATGTTTTAAACAATTAAAATTAATTTTTTTCATGTTTATATTCAAGTGTGTAATACCATAAGTTAAATTTGGGGTGTTATGTAAACAAAAAGAAAAGAAAAGGTGGTTTAAGCAAGCCTTATTTTATATGGTTAGATGAAACTAGGTACTTAGTGGAGAACAGTAGTGGGTAACCATTGGTTTTGGTCATCAAGTGTTAGGGGGATTAAATAGGGAACTCAGTGATCCACTAGTTAGATATTGTAGATGCATCGAGTACCCAGTAGACCTGAACTATGATTTTTTATGAATGGAAAAATAGGAAATTTCATGTTATTATATTAAAAACCTAGTTGGGGTATCTTCCCCCTATTCATCGTATCAGCAATAGTATCTCCCCCATTGCCTCTTCTTTCCCTTCCCCTTTCCCCATTGTTCCTTGTGGATTTGAGAATGTTTGTTCGATGTTGTGGGTTACGTTATTTATTTCATTCCTTTTATTGTCTTCATTATCCCGTTTCTTTGATTTTGTGTGGTTATAATTGGGGATTTGACTGAGATTCTACTAAAGCAAAGTGGAATCACGTTGAATTGATGGGGATTTTTTTGGCCAAGTCTAGAGGAGGATAAAGAATGAATAACACATATAGCTTCATGTTTTTTAATTATATGTAATCCACTGTCTTTAATTATTCTTTGTTTTTTCTCAAATTGATTTGAAATTGATGACAAGTTGGGTGTTGGGTTATGGTAATATTTCTTATTGTATCCTGGGATACCTATCGAGAGTGTCTCAAACATTGTTTTGTAATGTTATATCCATGGTAGGTTAACTTGTGAGTTTGTTATAATTATACCTAAATGGTTAATTATGAAATAATTTATGAAATTAATCATGAATATATATAATTTATTTAAAAGAGATCTTGGATGAGATAGGGGATCTAAATTGTAGGTGTTGATTGGTATAAGACTAAATGGGTTATCAATTTTTATTGAAGAGAGTTTAACTCTATAATCAAGGTAATTAGTCATTAATTTTACCACATTATATGTGGTTGCATCTGTTTTTGGGAATTTTAAGAAGGGGTAAGATAGTGTGACTGGTTTGTGATGGAACTAAGGTACGTTCATATGTTTTATGTGAAACTAGGGAGGTCAGTTTGGATAATAGTGACTCCTCTTAGGGTTAGGTCTTTAGTAAACAGTTTTTGATGGCTATGTTTCCTATAAGAAAGAGATTGGATATAAATAATGTGGAACTATGGATGGTTTTTGAACTTGATTAATGGTTATAGTAACCTAGTAAGGTGTTAGGTATTGGTGGGGTATGTTCACACTGAGAAAATGGCTAAAGGTGGAATGTTGTTGTAGATTAGGTCCCTCTAGTATAACATTTAGTAGACAGGATGAGTTGTAATGGAATTTCTACTAAGATGGACAAGGGATATAACCATTTAGATATTTTTTTCATTGTGGGTTATAGAGTATATGATATGTTAGTAATGGTCCTTATAGATCCCTTACCAAGTGTGGAGTGACTCTAGAGAGGGGAATGGGATAAGGGAGAAGATAAATATTAATCTTATGGGAAGGTGAGTGATGGCCTACCAAAGGTAAAATGTTTCATGATTGATAGATGAAATTTATAAATTATGAAATTAGTAGGGTGGTTATGTATTATAGTATAAGGTATTATAACATTTGATATCTGAATACCATGGTGATAGGCTGATCTTTAATAAATAAGCTTATAATGATCAATCCATAATGATTATGTTGATTTAGTGATGTAAATAATGTTTTTAGTGATGTTATATGATAATATATCATCCACCCATGATTAGTTATATGGTGATATCTCATTCACCCATAACTAGTTATTTAGTGATGCATCATTCAATGTGGTATTTATGTAGTGATATATCATTCACCTATGTTGGTTCTGTTAGTGATATATTATTAATCTATGTTTAGTAGTTTAGTGACACATATTTAACCATTTTATTATTATATAGTGATACATCATTCACCCATGGGTTAGTTATCAGGTGATTAATGTTTTACTAGGTGATACCTGATTATCCTATGTTATATTATAGTGATATCTCATTAAAAATATTTTTGATTAGTGGTTTTCACCTATATTTGTTGGATTAGACAGACCATGGGAGTATAATTACCTTATGTAACTAGTCAAAGCAATAATTATTCAACCATTAGGGAGACTCTTTGAGCATCCAATTATGTGAAGCGTGTATGAATGTGATGGATTACAAGTTTTATTTCATTTAGTATGTGAATTCACATATATTTGGTCATTATTAATGGAACCATTAGTGGTGACCTGTTGAGTTTTATTTTCATGCATGGTATGTGTACCTCAGTAGATGTGAAAAACTCTTTCTTGGTAAAAATTCATTAAGAAGACCCTAGTATCGGTGGATCAGGTATAGGTTCTTAGTTTGGATATATAAATATATATTTTTTGTGTTTAAGGATAGTGGTTGGGTCTCTATTGTGTTATTTTTCAATTTTACCAACACTGTATATGGTAGGGGATAAGTGTTTTCACAAACAATCTCAAAATATTTTAAGTTTAACTATGTGTACCACAGTATATAGACTATTTCACTCTCATAAGGATAAATTGTATCTAATAACCCTTTGTAGATTTTAGGAAGAAAAATTAAATAAATAAAATATAAAATAAAATTCAATGGATTTCATTGAAATAATTTCAGGGGGAAAAGTGAGATGGATAAAAATTTATTTTAAATTAACTAATTATATGAGTTTCATCAACCTAATTTACCCATTAATTTATTTATTCGTCATTATACCTTAATTAAATAACCATTTATTTATGAAACCCTAATCCTTTCAACCCCTAAACCCTATAGAAATTAACTTGACTGTAAAGATATATTTAATTAAACCTTAGCTTAACATTGGGACATCTAATCATGGAACCATGCTTTGATTATTTCCCAAAAATCCAAATTATACTTAGCAAAAAATTATGGAAGCATATCCAGTATATAAAAGATAATATTTTGAGTTTTTTATTATATTTCAACCATATAAAATGATCTAGTTTTGGTATGATTTTAACATTTAGGCCTTTCTCTAATGATTCATGCATGCCCGACGTCACATGCTAAGTACAGATTAAACGAGTGCCTTTTAATTTTAAACTAAAATCATTGATTATATTTAGATTAATTATATTAGGTTCTGGGATGAAAAATATAGTTAATAAGTTAAAAATAATATTGATTAAAAAATGAGATTCCATTCTTTTGGAAGAGTTTTCATTATAAAAAATATTTTCATAAGAAAAGGTTTAGAAAGTGTATAACCAAATCAAATATTCACTACTATATTAAATAAGAAATAAGTAAAAAATAAATATATTTATAGAATAAAAAATAATTTTTATTGATAATAAATATATCTTAAACTTCAAAAGTTAATAAAAATGTATAAGAATAAGGTGAAAACCTCTTAGAATAGATCCTTTCATGGAAGACTTCCATCTCACAATTGGTTAGGGAGGTGAAATTTACCCACACTCATTGACTAGTCACACCTTGATCTATATCCAAACCCCTATAATAGTTAAATACTAAAATAAATTGATGTATTAGTTCTTGAGATTCAAATTAAATCATGGGTAAATGGGGAATTCTACCTTTATATTTTCTTCTCACATGCTCCATATTTTGGACCAATGTCCCATGTGAGACAGTTATCAACCTTGCTGAAATAAAGGGTCTCAATTGATTGATTAAAATTATTTAAAAAACTATGCACAATAAAATACATTATTAATAAGTTATGGCCCAAATGGGGAGGTTATGTCCATGTTTATGAGTCTATCCCATCATTGACTTCATGGGTCGTTCTCTCTCCTCAAATAAGGGATCCAAAAAAATATTATTAAAAATTATTTTAATGAGTAGGGAATAAACGAAATAAATTCAAATTTTAAATAATCATTAAATATATTATTAATAACTATAGTGAAGTTGAAATGGTCAAAATTTAAATTTTCTTGAAATTTCCAAAAGCATGCTCCAATTAAAATTTTTCATTAAATGGTCATACTTAAAAAAATATAGAAAAATTAAATCACTAATTATAAATAAAATATTCATTAATGTTTGATTTATTAAATCCCTATTCTAAAACCTTTTCACTCATATGAAACAATCATAAACAAAGTTATACACCCTAAAGAAACTCAAGCAATATAGTCAAGAGTGATATTTTCTAAAATTCAAAAACATAACTTTTATTATACTTCTTATATGTGGCCAAATTTCATAACTTATTTTATATCCCATATAAATCCCATTAAAATAAATAATTACATCCATGAACCATTGTATTATACCTTCTCGTTTTATTTATCACTCTTAAATCAAGAAAAAAATATGTTCATATTTATACTCATTCTTAAGAAAATATGTGATCTTCATAGGATTTTAATTATTCAAGATTATCCACATGAAGAAAAAATGAAAATTTTGATAATCATATGCTCTTAAACATGGTTCATTATAAGTGTTGTGTTTAGTGGGAAAGGATTTGATAAGTTAAAGGTTTTAAAAAGGAGGTTAATCTCTTATGTATAATGCATGATTAAATCTCAAATTTTCAATAAAAAATATTTCACTCAAATATTATTATAAAATATATCACCCAAACCATAAATTCTTTACCTTATATATCAATGTGGGCCATAAGTCATAAAATTTATCTTAATGAATAATTTATCTCATATTCTCATTTTCATGATTTTTTTTATTTTTTTATGAAAACATTTTTTCATTTTATTTCATTTTACCCATACATATTTTTTTCATTTTTTGTTTTATTTTTTATTTTTAGTTTTTACAGAAGAGGACAAAAATTAACACAATAAAAAATAATGAATCGTAACCCATTTTTCCTAAAAATGTGATATTCCATGCACTTTCTCTAAACACTTAAAATATATCCTAAAGAAAATATAAAATAAAAACATCCACTACAATTAGATTTTGAAATAAAATCATGTTAACATACCTAGAGTGGAGTTGGTAAGAAAATATATTTTTAAATGTGGCTTTCCAAAAAGGTCATTCATGTATTATATAGACTTAATATAAGGATGAAATAAAAGGATGATCTAAATATATTTCTAAAGGTTTTAGAAACAATTATTCCTCAATCATCTTACAACATTTAATATAATAAAAATATTTTTGAAAAAAACTTAAAAAATGTTCTAGATTATAAATAAAAATATTAATATTGTATCATAAAAATGAGGCAATTAATAATAACATATAAAAGTATCATAATATCTATTGTGATAGGAAAATTGATTTTGATTAGTCACTCATGGGAATGTATTTTCAATAATCATCAATAATTTATGTAGGTGGTTGAAAATAAAAAATAAGTAAATGGAAACATATATAAAATATTTTAAAATCATTAATAAAAAAAATTAGATAATCTCTCACAAATAAATGTTTGCTTAAAAATTGGTTCTTGGTGTCTAGTTATGCAATAAAAAATTATAAATAATAAATATAAAAACAAAAATAATACATAATAATTAAAAATAAATAAATAAAAAATAGTTACATACAACCAAACTATAGATTTTTTTCTCTCACCGCTCTGAAATTTGACATTTTCCTTAAAACACCAATTTTATGTTTTCTGACCATGATGTAAAATTTTATAACTTTTTATTAATTAAATGATTTTATAAAGAATAATTACTATCCTTTTATACTTCCAAGGTATATGATGTATCTTGATCACTAAACTGTTCTGTTTTTTATTCCATATTTTCAAAAAATTATTCAGTTGATGCCACTATTTTTTAAACCAAATTTCAACCGGATATGACATCCACCATGATTCTCTCCATCGGTTAGATATCTTTATAGAAGAATAGAATGATATGTTTATTAATTATTATTTTTTGTGGATAGTTGGAGTATAAATTTTTCAAATTATCTCAGTACTCATACATTAGTGCTCCTTATTTTTGTTTAATACCTGAGATCTCCTTTTGAATAGTAATATTCCTAGATGTTGGAAAAAAATATCTACCAGGAAATTTATTTTAAATCATTACAACATGTTACCTATTTAGTTTATAACTAATATATTTGGTCCATTGTTTCTCTGTAAAGTGAGAATGATAATTCTATGAGTGTAATTTATTATTCTGGAATATTTTTTGGATTTATAATGGGGAAAAACATTGAATTATTTTAATTTTTTCTTTATTTATTCTCCAAAGTGTCCATGAAATTTAAAACGTATACTTATTAGTATATATTTGGATTCAATGTCAAATTCAATATTTGGGTATTCAATGCATGTTTTTTGATTATCAATACATATAGAAACCAATTCTTGAATGGTTCTTTCATATTAATTACTATTATTGGTGGGTATTATATTTTGTTTTTAGTTTAGGATGTGCTACCAATTTCAATGTTTCTAATATAGATTAAATCTATAATTTAGTGAACATTGACACTTATCATAGACTAATATTGTCTAATTTAAGCTCAAAAGATATGTTCAACCTAGAATACTAGTCCCAAAAGAGATTTGGGATGAGAATGTGTCACATATCAAAGAAAATATAAATAAAAATTAGTTCAAAATAATATGAAAAGGGGTGTTACAAATGGTCATTGAAAATAAATTAGAAAAAATCAAAATAAATGAAATAAATAAATAAATAAAAATGATGGAAAATGATGGAAAATGAATAAGAAAAGTAGAGAAAGAATTGGTTATAGAAATAAAGAAAGAAAAAATAATTAAATATAATAGAATTAAATAAAAAAAATATCTTTAAAAAGATAATGAAAATACATTCCACCCTATTAATAGAGAAAATTTGATTAGAAATGTTGTATTCACTTCCAAATGATGTTTAATTTTTACTAAGTGCATCACAATGTTTTACCTCAGTTGCACTCTTAGGGAGAAATTTTATTAAAAAAACTTTTAAAGGTTTCAAGAAAAAAATAATTAAAAGAGTAAATAAAATTATAAGATTTTTTTATATGATTTTAAAGACAAAAATCAAGTGATAAAGAGGAAAAAAAATTTAAAAAGAACTAATTTAATGAGAATAATATATCTAATAAACCCATTCATTTACTTATTCATCATTATAACAGATGATAAAATCCATTTATTTATGATCCCCAAATATTTTCAACCCCTAACCAGATTGAAACCTAAGTTAACTCTAAAACATATAATAATGTCACACAACTTCAATTATCATCACATGGATATCTTATTCTCAACAATCAATTAGGGTTTTGTCAATATTATAAATATTTGAATGATTTTATTTTTGGTATTATATATAAACTCTAAAAGTTGATCCTAATTTGATGCTATTAAAAAAATTTGTTTTTCTACCACGATTCCCCTCAAGTTTAGACTCCTGTTCTAAGTAAAACTGGTAGATTTCCAGGAAATTTAAAAACACAAACCATAGATCATATTTTTTGTAATTATTGGATTTTCATTGAGTCAAAAAAAATAAATAAAGTATTAAAATATTGGATTGATTATAAAAAAATAAATACTATTTGATGGGTGGAGTTGTGGTTAAGTTGAAAATCTTATAAAAGAAAATGTTTATAAAAGGAATGTACCAATCTCATCTATAATATTAGAAAAAATTTTAAAGAATAAAAATAATGAATGTTTGTATAATAAAAAATATTGAGAGTAAAAATAAATTACACATAGAAAAAAATATAGAAGAAGAATGTGAAAGCATCTCGGAAGAAACCCTTCTATATAACACTTCCTTCTACAAATTGGTTATATAATTTAAATAAAACCATCAATTTTGTCTAGTAACCCCATTGAATAAATTGATCCCCCTCTAGGATTAAAAAACAAAAATAAATAGTGGATGGGGTTTGAATTTGAAATGATAACATGGGTAAATAATGGGTTTTGCCTCATGATTTTCTTCACAGTCGCACTGCCCTTTTTATTAACTTCTCACATTAACCTGATATAATCTCAATTGAATGAAATTTTCTAAATTTTATCCATTTACATAATTTAAAATTTCATCCAAATAAAATCTTGGATAAATATTTTATGGCGCAAATGGTTAGGTGACAACCATATTGACGAGTCTAATCTAGCTTTGACTACATGTCCCATTTTCATCTCACAGATTTTTGATAGAAAAATAACTTACCTAAAAAAACATTTACCAAAATTATTGAGGAATATATTAAAGAAATTTCAAGTCTAAATAATTCAAAGAAATATTTATATAATAAAATTAATATAGTGCGTATTAAAGGGTAAAAAATATAATTTCCATATGGTTTCCAAAAAAAATCTCCAATTACAAATTTTAATTAAAAAATAACTTTTATCCTCATGTGGAAAAATTATATCATTCATTATCAATAAAATATTTTTTAAAATTTTGATATATAAATAGGACCATTCATTGATATTTCAGTAATGTATGGAATTGTGACTTATATTTTTTATAGAATGGTGTTTTTATATATAGTGGTATAAATTCTACTATAAAACCATTATTTTATTCTGATAATATGTTATATATGGTTTTTTTTGTCATTTATCTACAATTAAGATACAATCATACTAAATTTATGGTCTCCTCACTTGGTTTCATCAAAACCTAACCTCTAGTCAGCAGACTCAAACATATGGGGAGGTATGCTTGAGGTCATGTGGTGTCCATATTTGGTTGATAATTTGGTAGACTAGGTTTTTGATCGTATATGAGAAAACCTCAATTTTTTAAAAAAACATTATTGTAGAAAATCAATATTTCTCCCAAATATTGCATTTTTATTCAATAATCCATCATAATAAATAATTAAATCACAAGAAAATATCCATTCTCATAAAATTTATTGGATTCACCCAACTAGACATTTCAATTCTAAAAACATCCCTAGTTTATATATTCTATGATCACATGATAAAATAAAATCATAAAATTAATCTCAAAATGACTGAAAAAAATGAAGATAAATCCATAGATTCATGGATATGACATCACCTAGATTGGATCTGAGAGTGATATCAAGTGATTACAATAGTTATAAATATAAATCCATGAATTAGTGAGATCACCAATATCTTACTTTTGATTTAATATTTTCCCAATAAATCCTTGAGATAAACTCATTTCTTTAGTGGATAATCCTCAATATCACTCCCAAGAAACCCTAAAATAACCTTAATCTATAGAGGAGTGTAAATATATGTTTTGAAAATCTAATATGGATTTTAAAGAGTCAAAACATTAAATAATCCTTACAAGGAATGTTTATCTCACATAATTAGTGAAACCATGTTGAAAATACATAGCTCAATATCCAATATTCAAAGTTATATTTCATAGTTACTCTAATAATGTTCCTATACATGAATCATCTACTGGAAAACTATCTACCATGTATGGATAGCCTTTGTGATCTTAGAAACAATACTCCTAACCATGCATCACTCTGAATTACTCTGAAAACTAAAAAAATATCCCAAAAACAATAAAAACTTAAAATGAAATATACTTTATAGGTATATGGAATTATAATTCTTCACACCATATGACCTTTAATCCCTTAAAATTCATTAGGCTATACACTCCATGGATGAATTTGTCCATTATTGTCACATCACAACCCTTATCACCCAAGTATTTTCCTAGATTATCGTGTGCTGTTATAGTACCCATGAAAATGGAACAATTTTTTGATTTATAATATTATCTCTATAATCCATAATCTGTATAATATTTTCTAAATAAGATGTATCAATCCCGGAAAAAAATATATTTCACCTCAAGGCATGAGTTGGGTTTTGGTGACACTTTTTCCAATATCAAACAATAAAATTTTTATGAATCATATCATAATGTTCTGAAATTTTCAATTGATAATCCACTTCATCGATCTACTCAATAATTTTAAAGGACCCCATATATCATGGAAAAAAATTCCTTACTTCCCAAGATGTTGATAACCCTATCTGGGCATCAATTTTTGAAAAATTGATCACCAAAATCAAATCTCAAAGGTAATTTTCAAAGATTTATATAATACATCTACTGAATCTAAGTTGAGATCACATAATTCCGGATCATTAAAATCTAATCTATTTTCTATCTTCCTAAAATGCATCCCAAAATATTCCTCTTAAAATATTTATCCAATAAAAAGGTGATCAACATAATTGATCGTAAAATATTTCAAATGGTTCCACATAGATTGATGAATGATATTTTTTTTATAAAAAACATCAATAATAGAATATTAATTAACTTCCAAATACCTTATGGAATCAAGAACACATGATTGAATAATATCCTCTAAAACCTGAAAAATATATTTAGTATGACTATTTACTTTAGGTTTATATTTCATACTCATCTTAAACTTCATCTTTATAGATTTATAAATTCCCCTCCATAATTTAGATATGACTTAGGAATATCCATCTAAAATTATTGAATTTGGAACATTATGAAGTATAATAATATTCTTCACATAATTATTTCCATGATTATCATCTAAAATTACTTCTAGTTGGGATTTAATCTATTATTACATGAAAACCATAATTCTTAGGTAGTGATCTTGGAAAACTAATCATGATATCTAAGAAAATATCCACATATTTATATATCATAATTAGTAACATCTATAAAACACCACTGATCATTGCTGATCAACCAAAACCTATTGGAAAACTAGGCAATGAGAACAAACTCAAAAATGTGACTTTGTATTCCTAGCCAAAAAAATTGGCATATAATTTAATGGAATATCTAGGTATGCTTAAGATTCACTTCCCTGCTCAAATAATGAAAAAATATAATATCACTCCTAATATCTAAAAAAACCCACCATTTATATCCAGAAAAAAATGGTTAAATCCACTATAACTGACTATCCCACATTATTCTCTCAACCATTTAAGGTATTTCTCATTCTCCTATAGTCATAATATAAAAAATTAATTCCTCTAAATTATTATATCATAATAGAAGAAAAGATATGGATAGATTGGAATATATTATCTATCATCTTTTTCTACTAAGGTGAAATTTTACCAACAAAACCATCAACAACCAATACTATTCATATTCCTTGACTACTTGAGTTAGAGACTCCCTACTAAAATAATTTTTCACCAAATTTCCCTTTCCCATTGTAAATATGAGTTCAAAATCAATAGTGTTAATATATTTAACCCACATTTTTTGTCTCATATTGAGTTCTAGAGATAAGAAAATATATCTCATGTAATTTCAATAAATATATACCATATAGTTCTCATATAGAAGGTAATGACTCTAACTCTTCAAATCATAAACAACAGATGATAAATATAATAAATTATTAGTTTCATTCCTGTCACGTGGTCTTAAAAATCTAGTCTCATATTTCATAACATTACTTGACTTCATCAAGACACTTCATAATTAAAATCTTTAGGTGACACAAAATACCTCATACAAAACTATTAATTGAAGGAGATTCAAAACTAGAGATCAAGTGAGTCTTCTCTATAACTCCTTAGATAACTCTTATAATTTCACATCCCACTCACAATTTACTCTATTTTGAGATAATACAGTCATAGTGGAATCTAAATTAATAAAACCCAAGATTAATCTATGATAATATTTAGAAAACACGAGAAAATTTTGTATTTAAAATAAGTTTTTGGGTTTTTCCCAAGAAATCACTTCTTAAACCTTCTCATGATCAATATAAATTATTAAATCTATAATAGCATGAACATGGAAGTTTTCCTTACGAATCTATATATAGAATTTAAATAATTTATTATAAAAACTATAATCAATAATAATATCTAAAGAAATTTCTATATTAATTCTATTATCTTACACTAACCTTGAGTAAATATGGATGTTATATATAAATACAACTATAAGTGAATTTGGATATTTGTGGAAAATTTGGTTTATTAATTCCCTGAAATTCAAAAATGCAGTGCTGACGCCAAAATACAATATCAAAATCTGATAATGACTTTATTTATATTAAAAAAAATTGAATATTTTATTCTCTTACATTGAATTGATGATTAATAAAATGAAATCTGATCTTGTAAAATCAATGATCACTCTTGAACTAGTTGACAATAATTAATTCTAAATAAGGTATATTTTTTCATCATTACTTTTTTTAATTTATGGTATTCAATAAACAATATATAACTACCATTAGCTTTTTTAGTAAACAAAATTGATCTATCCAAGGGAGAAATAGTCATTCAAATAAATCCTCTCTACTCAAGCTCATAAAATTGCACCATTAATATTTATATATTCTTTGGATGCATGTGATAAGATAGAAATGAAATTGGATTCATATTAGGAAATAATTTAAAACATAATTAATATCTCTTTTGTCATAACCCTAAGAAAAATTTGGGAAATACTTCTGGATACTAATCCACTACCCTAAGAAGTATAGGTAGATTATTCCCTTCTATGAATCTAAGAACTGTTCTTTCTAACTAACATGATATAGATCCCACTACACTACCCATTTTCCCCATCCATCTCACAGGAATATCCCACTCTAATTGAAAATTTTAATAGTCCCATATTAAGAAACAAAGAGAACTCGGCATCAATAGTAATTTATTTTAGTTTTAAACTTAATTAGTAAGTCTATAATAATGAACAATTCATATATTTTCATATCAAGAATCAAAAACTGCCATGATATTTCCATGCTACTGATCATAATTGGACTAGGTGGAAACTTAAACCATTTTAATATCCATTCACCTAGGGAGGTAAATATTCTCATTGAATATGGAATCAACTCAATGTGTAACCACAAAATATTTAACAATCATGTAGAGATAAGTGAATACAATGGTCCAGTGTCAAATAATGAATAAAATTTATATAATCTATTAGAATAATACCTAGCATAAAATAAGGTCCAGTATCATGCTCAACCACCCCTAGATGAATACTCCATAGTGTTGAGTTTCTCCTCACTCTTATAAGTTCTTGAACTCTTCTTCTAATAAGGAATTTCAAATATTTTAAAAATACCCAAATCATCTTTTCCCAATATATCAATCTATGTCCTTGATCACTATTCATAGTTAGATTCACTACTACTATTATCTTATGATAATTGAGTAAAAAATTCTTAAAATAGACCATCTTCCTATACTAGAAATGTGTGTGAGGAAGATCTAGAAATTTTTACATCAGGTAACCCACTTCACCACAATAGAAAAATTACAGTAAACACTTAATCTATGAAAGATATGATGAATTATCAGGTGAATTTCCTTGGAATACATTTTACTTTCTCATCTATACATCAGAAAAACATTCCCTCAAAAAACCTAATTAATAATGATCCTATAGTATATAGATATATTCATAATCGTATCTGTAACCTCTATGATTTAAAGATCTCATTCGTTTATAATTTCATAAGATACATCATAATATCATAAAATATTGATACATATTCCATGATAGACATGTTACCCTACTAGAATTCTAAAAACTTATAGGAATTAATAATATTCAACTCTTCTGGGTAGTATAGTACATTAATGATCTTATAGAATCCCTTATCACCATGATATTTATGTTTACCTAATTTCTTTTATAAATATCATCACCTTAAAGCCAGTACTTATAGTAAATAAGTCTCAAACTAAACCCATTAGGTCTTTGGAATCCACAAAACTATATGATATAAATGATCTTATCCAACCATTATTTTACATGATTTGTCCTATCATTACCCATGATTGATATAGAGTTTTGATTTTGAAACTCTATGTTCTTATCCACATCCCTCGGCCTATTCTTATTATCAACCCTACTATTCCCTTGAGTAGCCTTTGGAATTTCTCTCACTAAGTGTCCATAATATTTTATTCTACCACTCCTCATCCCAAACTATGTCTTACTATCACTATTATATGTGATTTATTATATATCATCTAAAATATTTCATTACAACCACATGATCCCTCTTTTATTCATCATCAAAAAAATTCACATTAAACACTATTTCTAAATTGAATCCTATTATTTAAGCCAATTTCATTCCAAACCACTTTTCCACAACAAGTTAATCTTTCTAAAATAATATATTTTTTAAAATAATTTTTGAAAGGATAAAAATCATTGATTCATTATAAATGAATTACATTCAAGAAAATACTATTATTTCAAAAAATCATATGATGCAATCCATATCATGCCTACCAATATGAATGAACTCTTATTGGTTATAAACCATCCTGGGTTAAAAATTCACAAATAAAAATCATTTTAGGAGAACGACAACCGCTATTTCCACTCAATGATCCATGTAACAAAAAATTCACTATAAAGAGGTTAGATACACCATTTTATAGGTAAATTTTGAGTCTAATCCATATTATTAACTTTTCATACCAATATTCCTAAGAATCAACTCCATAATTTTACTATGATACCAATTTTGTAACACCACAACACTGGTTCCCAAATTTAAAGACCAAATATAATATATCACATGGACTCAAGCACGTTCATCAAACAATAGAGGCTATCAAAAAATAATGAGATAAATAGTAAATAGCATGGGAATTTATTTAACTATAAGATCATAAAATAAAATATTTCTTGTGAATGTTAAATTACATTAAATAAAAAACTATTTAAGTATAACACAGATTCTGAAATAAACTCATTTAATAAAATCCAATATTTAAGGAAAATTACAAAGACATTTTTTCGACAAAAAATAAAAAACTCAAACCATGAGCCTCTAACTCCTATTAAACATATATAATATAATTATATGGATCACCATTTAAGAATAATGATCTATTACCCTTACATATATCATGACTAATCATGTCTACATGCCCAAAAAAGTGAATATATAAGAGGTGGGTATAAACTGAGTATGATTTCCCAATTGACTCTAACATACTTCCATTATTCCGGAATCTTAATATTCAATGACAATCCAAAATGATAAATCAGAATAGTTTTTATCCAAAATATTTATTTCTCCAAACATTCCAAAACCAATATTGTCAAAACCAAGAACAACATTTATTTAAAAATTCTATGATTTATGAAATAAAACTAAATTGATAACCATAATTTAAATAAATCCAAAAAATACATTTTTATATATTAAAGAATCATTTAGCAATAATTAAAACATGATTTTAACATTCATAGAAATCTCCCCATTTACAAAAAACAGCTA
Source organism: Viscum album (assembly GCA_963277665.1). NCBI lineage: Eukaryota > Viridiplantae > Streptophyta > Magnoliopsida > Santalales > Viscaceae > Viscum > Viscum album. The sequence goes on from OY728128.1 coordinate 662,526,688, forward strand.
AAAAATCCTCATTTCACTCAAAATTCATTGAAGACCCCTCATTTATCTAAATTATTTTAACACTACCTATTTCCCTAAAATCCAATGGAAATTCTTCACTTTCATAAAATACCTCTTAATAATTCATTTTTTAGTATAATACAATTATTCATCAATAGATATTTATCAAGTATGAATGGTTATTCACCCACCAGTATTGAGTCATCACTTGCTCGATTACATGTGTAAACCAAGTCATAACTCATTGACACAACCCCAAACCATCTACTTTATCATGAAAATGAGAGGGGTATTTCCTTTTTACCTTTTTTATCCCTATTATCGATCTCCTTAATGAATTCTCCCTTAGTCTCTATATGACCAAATTTAAAGATTTGTTGTTTCAAAACATATGTCACCAAAATCCTTATTATATGTACATACACAATATTTAATAAATACTAGTAAAAAATTATATAATTTACAATGATATACCATTCTAAGTTTATTTTACATAAAATCCATTTTTAACATGATAATTCATTTATTAATCCAAATCATTTTGTCCAGTATCCATCCCATTTTCAAGGACAACCCATGAAAATCTAGTTTTCATAAAAATCATCATTAATCAATGAAACACATCTCAAACACCCTACATATTCATGCATAAAATGATTCTTAATTGAAAACTCATTTTTAATTCAAATCAATGAGGTTGTGAGGAAACCCATATTTTCAAAAAAATTGTTGTTTACCTAATATCTAATTTTCATAGAAAAATCATGATTTTCCATAAATATTGAAACTTCATTAAATTATTCATCATATTAAATCAATAAATCATAATAAATTATCTAATATCCTAAAAAGATCAAATATTCCTACCTGGATTCGTTATTTCTAAAAACAAATTTTTTTATTTAAGTTATCTTAGCAGAATAAAATCCTCAAATCCCTATGAGAATAAATAACAAACCTAATCCTATATTCATAGTATCATAGATTTATCTTCACTAAGGTAAAATATAAGATAAATATAAGTAAAGTACAATAGACGTAGATAGATAAATAGATATACAATAATTTATGAGATCATTACGAACTTACTTTGATTTGATGTCTATTGAATAAATCTTTAAAAGAAACTAATTAATCATTTGTAAAGAAGACTTAAAATCACTACTAATAAGCCATAAAATCACTTTAATATATATATGAGTTTATATAAATGTTTCAAGTGTCTAATTTTGTTTTATAAAATAAAAAATACATAATAATTCATGACACTCATAGTTATCCCATAGAGTTAAAAAATCCCATGCACCAAACCATACTAGAAACACTTTGACCAACTTCTGAGTTACATAGTTAATAATAATTATTACTCTAACCATGTTCTTAACCATGTGTTAGTTACTACACAATTTTATTCTACACACAGTCAACCTGCAAGATCTAGGAAATCATTATCTTAACTATACATTTCTACCTTCTTCTTGGAAAATATAAAATTTCTACCTAAAAACATTAAAAAGTAAAAATGGAACATTCTTAATAGATCCAGGGAATCACATACTTCCACATAATATTTATATAATATAGTATTGTTTATTTACATCATATAATATTATATTTACTAAAATATAGTTAATATTATTTTAATTATAATATATTTACGAAATAACTCTAACACATATGACTTTTTCACATTTTTTAAACATGATGTGGAAATATAGAGATTCCAAAATCTTGATGTTGTTTAAAAAATAATTCCAAAAATTATAACCATTTAAAAAAAATTATTATCGTTCATTCGATAAAATATTATATATAAATGAGAAATATAAGAAATAAACATTCTCATGGATTTAATTATATTTGTTGGATAACATGTATTTTAAAATAAATTCATTTTCATTGACTATAACCACGTGTAAAGAGGTTTAGAATTATTTATAACAATAATATATAACTATTATACCATATTCCTAAACACCCACTTAAATCATATAATGAAATAATTTTATGTTCTTTTAACATGTTTATAAAATTTGTTCATTTTGAACAAATTTAACACATATTTGAAAACTATCACCCAATTTTCAAAATAAATTATATAAATATTATTTTTTGGTTCAAGCTATGAAATAAAATTAAAATGTTCAACTTATATTCTCAAGGAGCCTCAAGTTTTTGTTCTTATTTTAAAATTATATAAAATATAATCTAAGTTACATTCCTTTATTGTTATAAAAACATTAAGAAGATAAAAATTTAGTGTCCCCAACTCATCATGGTAAAAATTATTAAATGATTCATTACAAACATAGTTTTTTAGAAAATTGGTATTTTGGTTATTGGTATATTGGGTTTTATTTATATTCTCATTTTAAATATCACCCTATATGTCATTAACAAGGATATAAATTCATGTGTTTAAATTTCATTAATTGTGCACGAATTTATTCATCTACTAACATAGTTATTTTATTAAAAACTATAAGGTATCAATGTAAAATTTTGTCTTTTATTTTATATAAATTTTCTATAAATTATAATTGCTATTAAGAATAAAAAACTTTTCATCTAAAAACTATAAATTAAATAACCTTGTGTTTTATTCCATAAAATAATTCAAATAGATTTTTTAAATAGGTTTTAATAACACCACATTGATATCATAATAATATTATTATATACCTTCAACCCAAAAGGGGGAAGAAAAATAATATATAATTGTCTAGAAAAATTTTTAGAGAGTTTTCTTCCTTCTTTTGATAACCTCATTATATCGACTATTATAGTAGTATAGAAGTTATAGTTGTGCTTATAATTATGTTGTAAAATAAAATCGATAATTTAAAAACATAATAATACATTCACTTATCAAGGTATTAGGGTTGTGAACACTATGGTTGTTAGTTAGGATTAAATTTTTAAATAAATATTGATAATAATTATGTCTTTTGAGATATAAGAAATACTTAGTTTATTGTGTATTTCTCATCAATAATTAAAAAACAATAAATATTTACACCAATAACAAAATATTCAAATGGTATAAAAACATAAATGTGTGCAAACAATAAATTTTGAGAGGTAAAAACCTGGGAAATTATTTTTAGGGAGCTTCAATATTGTTTCACATTTTAATTATTAAAAAATTTATCATTTGAGAATTCTATCTTGTTAATGTCCTTAATTATTATATTTTTATTTTAATTTATCAGTTAATTCACATTAAAACAAAACAAACTTATATTTCCAAAAAACTATATATATAAATCCTTTGAATGAGTAAGATAATGTGAAAATGTGGAATATAAATTAGTAATATAAATATTATCATTCATATTGGAAATAAAATAAGCATATCATTATTGGAATAAATAACATTATAATAATTATTTTAAACATTCATAGGTTAAGTAATTATTTACATATTATATTTTAAGTATTCAATTAATATTACCTTTCAAATAGTAATTGAATTTGAGACACCTACTTCACTGAGGGTAATAAAATTTATTTTCTAAGATATTCTAAATTAACGAGACAGCTTTAAAATTTTATAATACTTTTGAAAACATTATCATTGACCAATTATATGTATTTAATTTCAATTGTTCTGATACCATGATTTTTATTTGGTGATTTTTATACATTTATCTTACAAAGAAGTTATAAAAATGAAGACTTTAAAATTCATATTTTCCTATATCAATGAATGTTAAAAAATAATTATTTAGGAATCCAAAATACCCTAATATTACAATTCAAAAATATATATAAGATATTTGAAATAAAATATTTACTAGTTTTATAATAAATTTAGTCATTCATATAAAAAAATATAACAACATATTCATGAGACACACATCAATTATAGAATATTGTTTTCTAGAATTTACTAAAATATATCCAAAAATCAATTTCTATAATTTTTTATATAAATGTATATTCTAAAACATTTATATATTTATGAGGTCTTTAGAAGCCTAGAATTTTATTTGATAATTTTGTTCCAAGAGTTATTTTTTCTATTTTTCATAAATGGATAATCTTTAGCCTTTAGTGGATAATTTTATATTCCAATATAATATTTTCTAGTATTTTCAATAAATATAATATTTTCCCCTTAAAAAGTAAACAATGAGTCTCTCTGAGACTTTTATATTTATACTTCCTTCCATTAATGGTCACTTTTAGATGAAAAAATATATTCTAATTCAATATTAGTCATAATATTTTCATCGATAGTATTTTATATTACGTCAATGCTATTAACTACATGAATAATAGTTTCCTTAAATCATGGGTTGGTTGTATCCCTATTTATTTCACATTCAATTGATTCGGATTCACTAGAGTCTTATTTTCTATCACTATAGTTTTCATTATTCATAACATTCATTATATATTTACCCTTGTCAATTTTTTAATTTTATGACAACTTTAAAATCCAAACATGATGTAACTATTTATTTTACACACAAAACATGTTATCCCACTATAATTTAATTTATTATCTTAATAATTATTCTTCTTATATGAATTATTGAAGTCACCGCTAAGATTTATCTCAATTTTATTGAGGTGATATGCTTATTTTTCATCCTATAATTTATTGATGGATTGTTGGAAAATTAGCTGGAGTGTTGGTGGATCAATAGCAATGATGAATTTCCATAACTAGAATATCAGTTGAGGATCATTGTTGGGTGGTAAAATTAAATCCAACAAAAAATTGGATGTGGTCTGATAGTGGGGTTTTAGATTCCATAGTATCAACTTGAAATTTTTTGTTATTAGTTGAAGTAGAAACCTATAACAAAGTAATATTCTAGTAATATTTAGTCTATATTATAAATGGTGATTTTTAATAGGTTACAAAGGTCTTCATATAATATGTGGTCTCCAAATAGATGAATTTAATACTGTCTTTCAAGAAATTAGTGTTTATTTAGGTCAATTATAACTATATAATTTCTCTCTTTTATATTCAACTATATTTCAGAGCACCTCCATGGATGTAAAAAATTTACACACCCAAATAAAAAAATTTAAGCCTTATTGGTGTGTGTGAGATGTGTTTTTTGTTCTCATTCCACTCTTCATTTACTTTTTACATTCTTGTATGGTTTTTGGCTGATGTGGTGTTTGTTGTATTTCTTAGATACACAATTATTAGGTTCCTTCATATATTTAATCAGTGTACTAAATTTAAATTTTTAAGGTTGGATCTGTGTTGTGAGATAATAATTTGACTTTAATATTGTGGTTATATTTGTAGGTATAAACAAGTGGTATTAAAGATATTGGTTTGAGAGGCATATTTGCAATTTATTGAGTAATTTAGCACTTCTAGTAAGTGTTTGTGTTTTTTATTTTATGTTTAATGTTATATCAAAAGTTTTATATTTGGATATTAATTATTTGGAATAAGAAAAATAAAGGATTTATATCTTTTAAGGGATATATTTTAGTTTCTAAAATATGAAAATAAGTAATTATTTATATCAAATTGATCAAAATTTAACATTAATTTTAGGTTAAGCTAGAGATGATGGAGAAAAATTAATGGGTGATGTTTTATTTAAATTAAAATGAGTTTTATAAATTATATTAGTGAAAAATGTTTTTTTCAATATATAGGATTTGAAAACCGCTATTTAATTTGTGGCTGCACTGGCAAACATATATGAGAATTCAACCTCAATGGAAAATGAGTTTATGATATGGATACTCTTTATCCTGAGGATTAGAAAAGGAATGTTGGTGGATGATCATGTGAATTAATTCAGTATATTTATAATCTAGTTGAAGCCTATAAATTTGTTGTTTATGAATAGAGTGTGGCTATAAATCATGTTATTTTCAATTCCATAATCATAGGATGTAATGGTTACTACTATGATTAGACCACGTGGTAAGACTAAATTTGTTTTTGAGGGTATGAGGGATATAATTCTGAATAATGATATCAAAATTAAGTGATCCCATATGTCTACTAGAAAATTATACATTGTGGATTGTAACTAATGAATAACGCAATAATTCAAAAAAAAGATAAGTGTACCTAGAGAAAGTAATTGATCTAAATTAGTGGTTCAAGGTCCTATATGCCGGAAGTGTCAAAAAAATACATCTGATTAAATATTTCAAGGTCCAAAGAGTAAAATATAGAGGTTCATTAATGAATATACCAGTTTATAATGGTGGTATAATTTTACAGTTGAGTTTCATTTGTTCATTAGAGTCATGGATCGTGGCTCTAGATCATTGTTTTACTCAAGATAAAAGATATTTTACATAGAAAAATATGTGTTCAAAAAAAATTTATGGTTCATCTTATTGATGATGAATCTCAAAATATTGTAAAAAAATGTGATGTGGATGTTTAGATAAATAGCATATTCTTATTGAAGTTATAATGGGTCGGACACATACCAAAATTGATTAATAATTTAAATTTAGTAGGTTATCTAAATGATATGAGGTTTTATACCACATTTAAATATTGGGTGTGTAATATAACCAAGTATGTCATGGTGTTCATAAAAGGTGTGAAATATGGAACATTATATCTAATGGATTTATTGGATGGGGAAATGGTTTTTGGTATGCATAAAAAATATTCCTAGTTATGGCATTACCATCTTGGTCACATGAGTAAGAAGGGGATGTGATCCATCGATACTTAAGCAATATTGAAACTTGATAGAATAGATTAAGGAATATGTGAAGAGAGTATTCTTAGAAAAAATAAAATATTTCCTTTATCCATGAAATAAAATACACCCAAGCCTTGGAATGTAGAGCTTATGTATATAGATATATGATGAAAAAATCTATAAATTCTTTTGATGATTTGTTATACAATGTTTATTTTATTGGTTAAGATTCATGGAAATTATTTGTGTACTTTAAAAATAATAAATCATAAATATTTATAAATTTCATCAAATGGACTTCTATAGTGTAAAATGAAATTTTTTTAAAGATGAATTTCTTAATTTCAACTAATGGTGATGATTACAAGTGAAAATAATTCAATAAATTCTATAGGAATAACGGAATTAGTTTAAAAAAACTATATCTAGGACATAATAGAATAATGATGTGGCAATATAGATGGACATGACACAAAATGAGAGATCTTGGATTATGAAATAGTATTCGAGTTTTCCAATGTAGTTTTAGGTGGAAAAATGAATACTTTCAGTTTAAATAATCAATAGGTTTTTATATGTATCAATGGAAAATGATTTTGAAAATGAACATTAGTCTAGAGAATCATTATATGTATTACACATGAAAGATTATGTATATATTTTCTATGACCATATTGATTATAGTGAAATTTAAACACTATAATTTAAGTACAATACATGTTTATTTATGGGGTATGATGATAAATACACTAGTAGCAAAAATACATGATAGGCATGGTCTATTACTATAGTTATAGATCTCATTCCCATGGCTATTGATTATATTAATGGGAAAGGTGCCTATGGATTTTATTTTGATAGGTATATCCCATGAGTCTATAGCCACATTCTTTCTCATAGAAACAAACTAGTCCACATAGACAAACTTATAACCACACCATCTATATACTTGGGTAGGTGCATGTGGCAATATGGTGTTTGTGTGGATAGTACTATAGCCACAATCCCTTTCCCTTGGCTATATCTAAATAAAAAAAATACCGCCCTATGAGTTTTTATCCACCAACGTGTTGCATACCTAATGAACACTTTATCACTATGTCGATGGAACTTTTTATAATATTAATATATCAACATATATATATATATATTTGAAATATTTTATATATTAATTAATAAATATTAATAATTAATATACATTAAAAATAAGTATATATATCCAATGTTGGAGAATCCACATCCATAAGTGTTTTTTCCTATATCAACAAACTCTTGTTGTGAAGGCCTATACCCTCAAGCCACAAATACCATGGTTATAGAAACCTTATATCCATAGGAATAAATATAATATAGAAACAAACTCTCACAATAAAGCCTTATATCCATGTGTGATTTTTCTCATAGATATAGGTCATCCATTTCCATGGATAGTTGTGTCTCTTGGTAATATGATCTCGATACAAATTCCAATAGCTATAAGATATTGAATCCATGGACATAGGTATCCTATTTCCATGGGATGAGTGACCCATGGAAATATGGTCTTGATATGACATCCTAGAGCCAGGGGAATTTTGGCCTATGAAAATATGGTTCTTCCTACACATTTTTTCCATTGGTGTAGTCTTATTTTAGATTTTTCAAATTTGGGTCAAACCTTATATCCATGTTTGAGCATAACTATAGTTATGGGGTATCATATATAAATAGTGTACATATGCCTATGGTCATTGAAATTATATAGATGCAATCAATCCCAAACAAGGATATGTGTCAATTTTATATTAGTGATAGTTTGGGCAATGAATTTGGGACAATAATGAATGGAAGGTAATTAAAATTTGGAATTTCTTCTTCAATTAAGGGGTCATTTACAATCATTATCACTTAGTGGAACATATTTTTGGGAATAAAGAATCAATAGAGTTTGAATAATTTGAATTAAATATAAATCCAAGATTACCAGTTAGTTCAAGGAGTATATATTTTCATCAGGTACCATAAAGTTTAAAAATATTAGCATGAGGTCATATTTTGGAGGTTCAAGGATGTAAGAATCCGGACCTTTTTTTCAGGTATGCTTTTCCTTTTCTGGTTATTTTTGAGAAAAAGAGCAAATTCTAGAAATTTTAGAAGTACACGTCGTGTACTTTATGAGTACATGCCACGTACTTGGTTAGCACAGGTAGTCGGGTGCGGGCCGTGTAGCGGCCATGCACACGGCCATGTGGGGTGACCTGGAGGCTGCTTAAAGCAGAGTACAGAAATGGTGAGTACATGCCCTATACTTCAAAAGTACATGTTGTGTACAATCTTTTTTTCATTAAACACACTGGGGTCACTTCTAATCACCAGAACGCTCTCTTTCTAGGTCTTGTTCGACCAAGAGCTCCGTACGGCTGCAGATCTTCGATGAACTCCTGAGTGAGCGTCCATCCTCTGAATTGAACATTGTTGGTTGTATTGGAATCGCATCAGTGAGTTCTCTCTTCTCCTAGAGCACCACCTGCTGATTTCTCCTCTCTCGTGAGATATCATGGGTTGAATGTTTAGGAACTTTTTTGTAGATCTACCACGTTCTAGATAGATCCAAGGGCCGATGAAGGAGTATATCGATCTCCCAACGCCGAGGTAGGTGGTTTGTGCCTTTCTGTTTAATTTCTTTGAGTATTATGTGCAATTTTAACCAATACCCTTGAACAGGGTATTGCGTGTTTACCGTTTTACCCCTATTGTTTGTCTGCGGTGCTTTTATGCTTGTGTAGAGGTTAATTGGATATGAATAGTGTTGATTTCTATGCTTTGGATGTGTTTCCCAATCATGTTCTATTTACGATTGTTGGTCTGCTTAGCCTGTTTGGCCACCTTGACTGTTTTCCAAGCCTAGTGCTTTAGGGTGGAGTGTTTGTATTCTGACATGCTTGATATGTTGTAGACTGTTTAGCCAAGTAGTTCTTGAAATTTACTTTGTCCATATTGCATTTCTATGATCATTGACCTACAACAGGTCGTGAGAACCTAGTGTAGTAGACTATTAGGGGAATTGACCGAGTGATATTCCTTAGAGAGTCTTTGAGCACTTTACACTATAAGGGGAATTGACCGAGTGAGCTTCCTCAGAGAGTCTTTAAACCACTTGGGTCTATAAGGGAGATTGACCTAGTGAGCTTCCTTAGAGAGTCCTTGACCTTGGGGATATAAGGGGAATGGACCCTGTGAGCTTCCTCATACAGTCCTTGACTTACCTTAGACCATAAGGGGAATTGACCGTGTGATCTTCCTCAGAGATCCTTTATTTACCTTTGACTATAAGGGGATTTTAATGTGACCTCTTCCTAATATTTTATTTATATATTCTTATAACTGAACTAGATGGGATAGGTTGTGTGGACTTCCTCAAGGGTTACCATTCTTTATTGGTTGCTTTTGATATGTGGAATTGTTTTCTGCTGAGTATTTTTTTGGTTTACTACTTCTGTACTATTACCTGCCATATATTCACTGACTATTAGGCATAGATATTTGGGTGGTTGCCTACTGGTATTTAGTCTCACACCCTGTTTGGGCCATGATTTTGGGCCCAAACAGATTATATTTCTACTGGTATAGAGAAGGGAAAGTGACCTTCTAATTCAGGTACTTAACTTGATGTGGAGCTGGAGATCATGGGACTAAGCTTAGGCTTGCGATAACGAGGAGCTGTTTATTTGTTATTTTTTTTACTTTGGTTTAGTACTGTTTGTATTCCAACATTGTGATTTGTTTGGATTATTTTGATGCTTTCCAAGACACATGTACCATGCATCATTTATATATGTGTTTCAGTTTCTTGTTATTCCAATCTTCTACTATTACTATTGTTGGTATATTTACTGCATCTTCTATTGGGTATTTTTTTCCCTTCTACTGTGTTACTCTACCGATGAGGGCATAGTTTCCCCACTATCACACCCAAGGCCCTCACTGCTAGTCGGCATCCTCTAGCGTTTAGGGAAATGTGCTTGAGGTCATGTGACTAAACGGGTACGGGGTGCCTCTGGGTGGCTTCCGGAACCGGGATGTTACAAAGTGGTATCATAGGATTGTTTTATTCTTGACTTTCTATTCAGTGCCTTTATCCATGGATAGGATGGAATAGGTTCTTGGTAATAAACTGTTCTTGGAAGTTGCAAACCCATGTACAAGAAAAATCCAATCTTCATCATTTATTGCAATTTTTATGGTTTGCAATTTTACAGTTGATTTGATTTCATCGTTGGGTGATTCACATGTTTTGTGTTGTTATCATTGATGTTATTGAGGTTCTATTTCTATCGCAACCCAATGAGATGAGGGTATTCCATCCCATGCATCATATAGGAACTTGCTAGAAATAAAATGTCATGCATTCTTGCCATGCCACTTAGGATGTATTAGCAATTGCATGTTTTTGTGATAGATGTTTTATAGAAGATGCATGTTTTTGTGATAGATGCCTTGATAAAAATACATGTTGTTTGATAGGGTATTGTTTGTGTAAGGTTCTGTTTGAATGAACGCCAAACTTTGGTCCCTGAGGTGTTTTGGACCCTCATGGACCGTAATTTTGTGGATCATTGCCTTTTTTCCCTTATTATGACATGTATAAGATGTTGAACATTGATTCACAGGGATTACGGGCCCTCACAGATCAGAATTTGGCACTTTCAATGTTTGTTTCAGTGTTTTTTTGGCTTTTGGAGTAGTTTATGAGGCATACTGTCTGGAAAAACCCAGGATACATGTAGTGTAGTTTTGAATACACGTCATGTGTTCTTCTGTTCGAGAAGAAATAGTTTTTCTTAAGTACATGTTGTGTACTCTATGTACAAGCTATGTAGTCTCTAACCATGTCATTGGCCATGTGGGAAGAGACATGGAATGGGGAACGTCTGGTGGGAACATGTCGTGTACCAGTTGAACACGCCATGTAGTGTTAACCCTATGTCCGCCTATGTAACTAACAACACGGACGGATAAACCTTAAGTTATACACGCCGTGTTAGGATTGACCACACCGTGTAGTCTGACCCAGGTACCCGGCCATGTCACTAACAACACGGGTCGGTGTTATCCTTTCACATACCTGCCATGTCTTCCTTGAACACACCGTGTTGTGGGAGTCGTGGGTCAGACCGTGTCAAAAACAACACGAGCAAGGTAAAGCATGTCTAGTACATGTCGTGTCTACCGTGAACACATCTTGTACTCTTCCCTTAAGAGAATCGTGTGGATTAACCATGTAACTAAGGGAAAGAGGATTCAAGTACACACCGTGTGTTAAGACAACACGTCATGTATTTGGGGTGGTACACGACCAGGTTAGGCATGAGTACACACCCATGTAAATTATTTAAGGGAACACGTCGTGTAGGAATTGTACAGGTTGTGTAGTCATGTTTTTTAAAACTTGAGGGCTTTATTTCTCTTGTTCCCTTCTTACACGTCTAGTTTTCAGTCCATGAAAATCTTGATCTAAGGTGTGCGCTTGACCTTGCAGATTCATGTCACTGAGACGTCCTTCGGTTGTACGCCAGTTTCCAGGTGGTGATCAGACACCGTACATGGATGATCAGGGACTACCTGCAGATCCTCATGTCGTGCCATTCTTTGCACCAGCCATTATACCTGACATAGGTGCTTATGCACAGTTTAGATAGGGCTTTTTGAGGATGATGCAGACTATTCAAGGAGCACCGCCTCCTACCTCATCGATGATAGAATTGATGCGGGTCTTTCAGCAGTAGTATCCTCCCACTTTCTTAGGGGATGGAGGACCCTGGGCTGTAGAGTCATGTCTAGAAGCCACGTGGACGATTTTTGAGCATTTGTAGATACCTCGAGAGAAGAGTGTGAAGATCACTACCTGCATGCTTCGAGACTCCTCCAAGAGGAGGTGGGATGTGATCTCATATGTGGGATGCCAGCATAATACGACTTGGGATGAGTATCGGCACATATTCTATGATTACTTCTATCTGGAGACCTTGAGGGCTAATCGAGCCTGAGAGTTCATGAGTCTGGAGTAGGGTACTCTTACTGTTAAGGAGTATTCTTCTCGCTTCACAGAGCTGCAGCGTTTCATGCCTATTCTAGTAAGTGATGAGTTGTTACTTACACAGAATTTTGAGGATGGTATATGGAACGAAATCTGATCTGAGGTGAACATCTTCAGGTTGACTTCGATATCCTTTATCGTCAACTAGGCACTGATCACAGAGCGTAATCTAAGGGATTCTAGAGCTGTGAGCTAGGGCGGTTCGGTATCTGGAGTTAGTGCTCTGCAAGATGATAGTAGGAAGCGTCGTAGGGAGACTGTACCAGGAGATCAAAGTGGGCGGGATGCATATTCTGGTAGCCAGGTGGGGTGCTACTAGTGTGAGAAGAGTGGGAATACAAGGCCACGTTTCCTGAGAGACCCAGTAGAGTTCCGATCTTATGGCTGGATGGGTCACCTTCAGTGCTTCTGTCAGATCTTCTCACCAGCAGTTGGTGACGGGGATTCTTCTATGACTCCGCGTTCAGGAGCAGCGCCACCAGTTTCTTACCAGTCAGGGAGCTAAAGTTCTTCCGGACTTTTAGGCTGAGGTGTAGGTTGTGTCCATGGTGGTCAATCACCAGGATTTCAGTGACATCTGGGAGGATCAGCTCAGAGTGGTTAGGCAGGGTCACAAGGCTGCAGTATAGGTTAGAATTTTGCAGTGGAGCAGACCCAGCAAGAGTAGGATCTCAGACCCTCTACTGTTAGAGGTACAATCTTAGTAGCCTCAGTTTTAGCTTCTTATCTTTTCAATACAGGGGCTTCCCAGAGCTTTATATCTATTTCTGTTTTAGAGAGCCTTGGTCTCCTCATCTTTTCCTCTACCGATATATTGACTCTAGACACTACGTTGGGGACTAGAACGGCTAGTGTACGTTAGTGCAGGGAGTCCCCTCTACAGTTTGGTGGGTGTCACTTCTTAGGGGACCTCTATGTCCTAGTGATGACATGATATGATTTCATTCTCGAGATGGACTGGTTAGTTCCATTCTAGGTAGTCATCGACTGTTATCACCACAGGGTGAGTTTCACGTCACCAGAAGGTGAATCTTTTCTTCATAAGGGCGAATGGGATGTCTAGGCGAGAAGAGCGGGACCCGAGAATCATGGGTTGAGAGGAGTTACAGCCCAAATTTCTAGTCTATATCTGGATGACCAGGGGACTTCACAATTAGACTTTCCCCCAGTGGTGGATCGTTTCAGATATGTCTTTCCAAAGGAGTTTTCAAGTTTTCCTCTGGAGCATGAGGTAGAATTTTCTATTGATCTTATGCCAGGAGCAGCACCAGTGTCTATTCCTCCTTATAGGATGGATACACCTGAGTTGCAGGAGATCAAGAAGAAGTTGGAGGAGTTTCAGGAAAATGGTTTCATCTGACCCAGTACTTCTCCTTTGGGTTTTCATGTCCTCTTTGTGAAGAAGGTAGATGGTACCTTTAGGCTTTGTGTGGACTATCGGAAGTTGAACTATTTGACGTTCAAGAACCAATATCCCTTAACTAGGATTGATGATCTCTTTGATTATCTTTGAAGAGCCCGAGTGTTCTCGAAGATTAATTTGAGGTCTAGTTACCATCATTTGCACGTTAGAACATCCGATATACCTCTTACAGCCTTCTGGAGTAGGTATGGTCTATAAGAATATATGGTTATGTTGTTCGGTCTCACGAACACGCCAGAAGTTTTCATGGAACTGATGGATTGAGTTTTCCATCCATACTTTGATTATTTCATGGTTGTCTTCATGGAAAATATATTTGTGTAATCTCACACTCGACACAACCATGCTACTCATCTTGAGATCATTTTGAGTACACTGAGAGAGCATCATTTATACGCTAAGCTCTCAAAATGCCACATTTGGGTGGATCAAAATTCACTTCTTGGGTCATGTTATCTCAGAGACAAGAGTATCTGTAGACCCGGAGAAAGTGAGAGAAGTAGTTTCCTAGGAGCATCTGAAGAACGTATTTGAGGTTCGGAGTTTTCTAGGGATGGCTGGATACTACAGATGTTTCATACAAGACTTTTCATGCTTAACAGCACCGCTGACTGGTTTTACTAAGAAGGGCACAAAGTTCATGTGGTTAGATTCTTGTGAGTTATCCTTTCAGGATCTGAAAGGGGGGTTGACTTCAGCACTGATACTAGTCTTTCCATTATCAAGCAAGAGCTATAATGTTTACTGTGATGCATTAGGTATCGGGCTGGGAGCTGTGGTTATGCAGGGAGGTGGAGTCGTTGCGTATGGGTCTCCGCAGCTGAGGTCACATGAGAGGAATTACCTAATGCATGATTTGGAGTTGGAAATTGTTGTCCATGCCTTACACTATTGGAGACATTATATTCTAGGAGAGAATTTTTTGGTTTTCACTGACCACAAAATCTCAAGTACATTTTCACTCAGCGTGATCTGAATTTGAGACAATGAAGGTGAGTAGATTACCTTCAGTCCTTTGACTTTTAAATTGCCTATATGCCCGGGAAAGGAAACGTAGTGGCTGATGCATTGAACAGAAGTACATAGATATAGACAGTTCAGGAGGCCAGTAGTGAGTTGTAGCTTATGGCTCTATTCTCTGAGATGCATTTTGAGGTGCACGGCAGTTAGGGGAAGACGTTTCTTTCTTCTGTATCTGTGACCTCCAATATTCTTGATCAAGTGTGAATGAGGAAGCTATCAGATTTAGAAGGCCTAGTCCTACGGGAGAGTGTGTTAAGAGAGGGCCCTATTCCTGGTTGGACCATAGGCGAGGAAGAGATCTTTCATTTCTAAGGGCTCATATGGGTTCCAGCAAATATACGTGAGGAGCTGATGTGGGATTTTCATTCCTTAATTTGGGAATTTCATCCTGGTTTCACCAAGATGTATCGTGATCTACACCATCAGTATTGGTGGATAGGTTTTAAGAGGGATGTTCTGGGTCTCTTCATGAGGTGTTCCACCTGTCAGTGGGTGAAGGTGGAGCATCAGCGGCCAGTAGGGCTTTTACAGCAGTTACCCATTCCCGAGTGGAAGTGGAACAACGTCACGATGGAATTTTTAAGGAGACCTTCAGTGTTGATGAGCTAGGACGATTGTACATCTATGAGATTATACGTCTGCATGGAGTTCCACATTCTGTTGTTTCACACAGGGATGTCCGTTTTACTTCTCGGATCTAGTAGGGGCTTCAGAAGGCTTTGGGTACATAGGTACTTTTGAGTACATCTTTCCACCCCCAAATAGATGGCCAGTCCAAGAATACAATTCAGGTGCTTGAGGACATGCTCTGAGCATGCATCCTGGATTTTGGAGGTTCTTGGTAGAAGCACATACCTCTTGTGGATTTTTCCAACAATAATAGTTTTCAAGAAACTATTCACATGGAACCTTATGATTATTTGTTTGGTAGGCCATTCCGATCACCCTTATGTTGGCTGGAGGCAGGAGAGGAAGCTTTTCTAGGACCTCATCTTGTTCAGGAGACCACAAAGAAGATAGAGTTGATTCGGAAGAGGATGGCTACTGTAGAGTCTCGACAGAAGACTTATGCTGATCAGCGAAGACGACCTCTGGAGTTCGAGTTCGGGGATCATGTTTTCCTACATGTCACACCGAGGTTGGGACATAGGAGGATTAAGATAAAGGGTAATCTTTTACCGAGGTATGTCGGACCATTCGAGGTTGTGGAGAGAGTTGGTCCGGTTATATATTGGTAGCAGTTACCCCAGAGGTATCAGGATATGCACAACGTTTTTCACGTTTCTCAGCTCCAACATTACATTTCAGACCCATCTCATGTCTTTCAAACTAAGGAGGTTGAGGTCAAAGTGGATGCGTCGTTCAAGGATCATCCTATCTAGATTGTGGATTGCAGTACAAAGGTTCTATGTGGTTGGTCTATTCCTCTGGTATGATTGTTATGGTAGCATGGGAGGATACAGGACGAGACTTGAAATAGGGAGGCTGATGTACGAGCATAGTGGTCGGAACTGTTATAGGCTTCTTCTTCTACGTCGCGGTAGAGAAATTAGAGAATGAATTTCTTTAAGGGGGTAAGTTTGTAATAACTCGGACCTTCTTTTCAGGTATGTTTTTCCTTTTCCGTTCGTTTTTTAGAAAATGTGGAAATTCTGGAAAATTTCTAAGTACACGTCGTGTACTTTATGAGTATACGTCATGTACTTGGTTATAGCATGTAGCCAGGTGTTGGCCATATAGCATCCATGCACACGGCCGTGTGGGGTGACTTGGGGGCCACCTAAAGCGGAGTACAGAATCGGTGAGTACATGCCGTGTACTTCAAAAGTACACACCATGTACTTTCCTTTTTTCATTAAATGCACCGGGGTCACGTCTAATTGCCAGAACGCTTTCTTTCTAGGTCTCATTTGACTGAGAGCTCCATATGGCCGTGGATATTAGATGATAGACCGAACGAGCATTTGTCCTATGAATCGAACATCGTCGGTTGCTTTGGAATCGCATCAGTGAGTTATCTCTTCTCCTCGAGCACCACTTGTTGATTTCTCCTCTATTGTAAGATATCTTGGGTTGAACGTTTTAGACGTTTTTATATATCTACCACATTCTAGGTCAATCCAAGGGTCGATGATGGAGTATAACGATATCCCAACGCTGAGGTAGGTGGTTTTTTCCTTTCCGTTGAAATTCTTTGAGTATTATGTGCAATTTTGACCAATACACTTGAACGGGGTATTGCGTCTTTACCATTTTATCCCTACTGTTTTCCTTACATGCATGTATGCATGTGTAGAGGTTAATTGGATATGAATAGGGTTGATTTCTATGCTTTGGATGTGTTTCCCAAGAAGGTTCTGTTTACAATCGTTGGTCTTCTTAGCCTGTTTGGCTGCCTTGCCTGTTTTCCATGCCTAGTGTAGTAGGGTTGAGTGTTTGTATTCTGACATGCTTGATATGTTGTAGACTATTTAGACAATTAGTTCTTGAGGTTTACTTTGGCTATATTTCATTGCTATGCTCTTTGACCTGTACAGGGCCATGATAACATGGTGTAGTAGACTATAAGGGGAATTGACCGAGTGAGCTTCCTCATAGAGTCTTTGAGCACTTTAGAATATAAGGAGAATTGATCGAGTGAGAATCCTCAAAGATTCTTTGAACCACTTGGGTCTATAAGGGTAATTGAACGAGTGATCTTCCTCAGAGATTCCTTTAACTTAGGGCTATAAGTGGAATTGACAGTGCGAGCTTCCTCAGAGAATCCTTGACTTACCTTAGACTATAAGGGGAATTGACAGTGTGAGCTTCCTCAGAGAGTCTTGATTTAACTTTGAATATAAGGGGAATTGACTATGGGCTCTTCCTTAGAGTGTATTTATATATTATTATAATTTAACCAGAGGGGATTGGCTATGTTCACTTCCTAGAGGGTTATCATTCTTGATTAGTTTCTTTTGATATGTGGAATTGTTTTTGGGAGAGTATTTTTTTTTCTTTACTTCTTCTATACTTTTACCTGTCATATATTCACTGACTATTAGGCACAGATCTTTGGGTGGTTGCCTACTGGGATTTAGTCTCACACCCTGTTTTGGCCATTCTTTTGGGCCCAAATAGATTATATTTCTACAAGTATAGACAAGGGAAACATCCCTTCTAATTCAGGTACTTGACTTTATGTGGATCTGGAAAGCATGGGACCAAGATTAGGCTTGTGATGCTGAGGACCTATTTATTTGTTCTTTTGTACTTTATTTTAGTACTATTTTTATTCCATCATTGTGATTTTTTTGGCTACTTTGGATAATTTCCTAGACACACGTACCATGAATCATTTATATACGTGCTTTAGTTGCATGTTATTCCAGTCTTCCGCTATTATTATTGTTCGTAAATTTACTGCTCCTGCCATTGTGTATTTATTTCCCTTCTGTTGTGTTACTCTGCCAATGAGGGCATAGTTTATCCACTATCACACCCAAGGCCCTCACTGCTAGTTAGTAGCCTCTAGCATTTGGGGAAATGCGCTTGAGGCCATGTGACCAACCGGGTATGGGGAACCTCTGGGTGGCTTCCGGAACCGGGATGTTACAAAGGAGGTCTAAATATACAGGAATATTATAACAAGTTTCAAGAAAATAAGAGTTTTTTGGAAGGATAAGTTGATACTTAGTTTCAATTTAAGAGTTTTACCATGTTTATAAGATCAATTCAAATGTTTGGATTAAACATTAACTATTTTCTTCTAACATGTGGTGGAGAACCTGAAATACAGGAACATGAGACAAGTCTAAATGACTTGAAAAAGTGGGATATGGCAACGAAGGAAGATATGAATTCACTGAATGTGAAAATAATATGGGAAACAATATATTTATTGTTATGGAAGTAATAACATAAATAAATGGTTTTATAAGATAAATAAATAAGTAGTTTCTATGAAATAATAAATAAAAATATTGGTTGTCAAAGGATTTTAATAGAAGGAAGATCTTGATTTTAATGATGTATTTTCTCAAGTAGTTAACCATACAGTAGTCTAGACTGTGCTCGGAATGTTTTTTTATAAAATAAATTATATATATAAATTATATGTGAATATAACATTTCTTCAAGGATATTTTGATAGATAGATTTTCATGAATCATCTGGTATGTTTCAAATAAATCAAAAAAGGGGGATCTTATGTTATAGCTCAAATGAAGTTTTTATTGGTGAAACAAGAACATAGATGATAAAACAAGACATTTAATTTTTTCCTGAAAGATAAAGATTTAATTAAATTAAATGAATATGATTGATGTTATTTTAGGTAATTTGTTGATGGTATTTTCATCATACTTATCTTCTATGTGGATGATTTGATCTTGGTAGTTCTGAAGATGTAATGGACAATAGAGATGTAGTATGTGTAATCTGAAACATTTTAGAAAAAATGTATCAAAGTATCAAAAACAATTTTAGGGATGAGGATTGGTAGAGAATTGAAAAAAATAACTGTGTTGTTGTATTAATCTAAAAAAATATGAAAGTTTTTGGAAAAGTTTAGAATGTTTGGAGAAAATCCAATTTTAACTGCATCGGTTGGTTACTTTAGGTTATCCAAATAGAAGGAACTATGAATAGATAATAAGGATAAGTATATGGAAATAGTTATATATGCATATTTATTTTGAATATTTATGTTTTATATGTTTTATACCATTCCTGATATTATATTTATAGTGGAAGTTTTCAGAGGTTTCATATAAAATTCAGGGAAGGAACACCATAAAGATTTAAAGTGTGTACTCTAGTATTAAAAGAGGATCCTGCAATTATCTTTGTGTTTTACAATGAATTATCCATTGTATAGATATGTTAATGTATACTATATATGAAATAAGGAAAGTATGAAAAGTACCACATTCTTTGTTCACTTGTGGATAAAATACAGTTAGTGGGATGCCTTGACTATAACTTGTAGTTTCACTATCATCCATAGAAGTGAAATATGTTGTAGTAATGGATGTAAAGAAAATTAAGATATAGATGAAGGATATATTAAAGTAAATTAAAATAAATAAATGGAATATAATATTATATTTTTATAATTTGGGTGAAATTCATCATTCTAAGAATTCTATGTTTAATTCAAGTACAAGGAATATCCAACTAAAGCATTACTTCCTTAGGATGTATGAGATGGAGTAATAAAACTATGGAAGGTTAATAGGGGGAAATATAGAAAATATTTTTACAATGGTCATGGTTTTTGGAAATTATGGCATTTTTTTGCTTCTCAATAAGACTTGGATGATTGTAAAGTGATTAGAAGATCAAAATTGCTGTGAAAGGTAGAGAAACAAATATTTTTTTTGGATGGATGAATGGAATCCTTGAAATCAACTTTAAGTACGATATTTTTAAGATGGGAATATAGTTTCTTATCCTGGACTCTTTAAATGAAGCTTTAATGGATCAACTAGAAAATTTCTGGAATAATCATGACAGTAAAATACTCTATATAAAAGATTAATGGTGGGGAATTGTTAGTCAATGGAATGAAATATGATTAAATACATGATATAGTTGGGTTGTGGGGTTTGTATTTCCATAGTTTTAATTTGAAATTAAGTGTATAAATTTTAAGAAGTATCCATTTATAAAGGAATGTTATAGGGATATTCTATTTATATGTAGAACAGTGATTGGATGTAGGTTTTAATTTTTTCCTATAAGTAGTTGGTATCCATGGGGATTATTATTAGATTATCTTTCTTATGAGTAGTGATTATTGATATCACTTATAAATTGATATTTTATCTCTCCTCTCTCTTATAATATTATTTCTATATGGGATTAAGGAATTTCTTAAACCATGTCAAATTCCTTTTGTTTCAATGGTTTGTTTTACATATTCTGTTATTTTCATATTATTTTTTTCTTTTCTCTTCAGGGTATTTATTAGTTTTGTCTGATACAATACCTGGATGTTTACATAGATATTTCATTACCACATTCCTTAAAATATATAATCTTTTTAATACTTTTTAAATTTAGAGGTTGGATCCATATTTTTATCCAACAAGTTGACTATGAGCATGTGGTTGGATATAGAGATTTTTATAAAGGTGACTTATTTCTATAAAAATTATATATATTTTTTGGATAATTTAATCTTATTCTCATCAATAGAATTTATATTTCCCATTTTACTTCCTTTAAAAGTATATTTTAAAAAAAAGTTAGATTTATAATTATCCATATATTTAACTTGTATCTCATATTCATACATCATGAGTTTTCTAATATTATATTTTACTTATAGATTACTCATGTTTGTTGATTTTTTAAAGGGATGTTTAATAAATTGTTCACTTCTAAATAAGTTCCCTTTAAATATTCAATACCTCTTTCTTTTGATTCAATGATTCCCTATGTGAAAAAATAGTTCTTATGCTCTCCTTAAATCTAAAATAAATTTTAAAGATTTTTTTATAAGATTTTATACAAAAATTATCAGACCAATTAGTGTAAGAATTCAATATTATATTTTTTATGTTATCTGTTATCTTGTGAGATATAATAAGTGTATTCCAAATTTCATTGATAGTTACAAAATAAGAAGCTCTACTAAATTCTTTTTCTCTAAGATACTATATAATTTTACAAATGTTATCGCAAGAAAACCTAGAAACATTACTCCAATCATTCTTATGGGATTCAGTTTTATTATATATATTTTTTATACTACCCTGGATATCATAGTAAAATATTTCCAAGATTATTTTAATTTTGAACTTCTATAGGAAATTTTTTCAATGAATAATATATTCTTATTATTAATATTTTATTCTTTTCTAGCGCTATTATAGGAATCCATCCAAAAAATTGATCCTTCCCTTTGGACTTCATCAAGTCTAAAAGAGGATAAATATATAGGGTTATAAATTCTCTAGTACTAAATATTTTCTTATAAGTTGGTTTAAATATGGGTTTATGTTTTCATTTAAAATATAATCAATTAAAATAATAATAAATTTAAATAATAAATAAAAGTGTTTTAAAAAAGTCAAAAAAATCTTAAACGAGAAAAAATTAATATAAAAAAATTAACTATGGAAAAACCTATTTTTAAAGAAGTCTGATCCATATTATGACCCAAATCCCCCCACTTAACTATATTCATCCAATAAAATCAATAAAAAGTGATGAAATTTACTAATAATAGGTCATATCCCACTATATAAACAAAGTATTATAATAACATAAAACACTTAAATTACCTAAGTTATAATTCCATAACTTATTCCATGCAATAGTGGGAGTATAAAAGTAAATGAAATATTAAATTAATGGATTTTATACCCTATGTGAAATCATATAGAGTACAACACAAAAGGTGTATATAATACAATGACTGTTTATAATCTTAAAGAAATGTGAAGAAAAAAACATATGAATATAATAGAATATATCAGTCAAAAAATTCTTGATAATTTCTATAATTGATATTCTATTGAAAGTATAGTTTTTAAATAGGATTTTTCAAGAAATTTTCTTTAATAGTTATAGTATATGGTCATATTGGGACTTATTCTCTTTCTAAATGGTATGGGTAAGAAAAGGGTATTGATTTTTTCCAATTTTGACTTTAAACCCACCAATCTCAGTTACAATTTCTCCATATGATCTATACCATGTCAATATATTTTTACTTTTAGAAATTATCTATTGAATGAATTATTCTTAAACTTTATTTATCCATAAATTTTCTTTTAGTGATGGTTAGATATACTTCAAATCCACATTCTTTAATTAAATTAACATTAAATTCTTTTAAGTAGTAAACATGTGACACCCTCTATTTAAGGTATTCTTCATTTAATCTTGTGAATAATTTTTTATGATTTTAAGAATTTTTACATGGTTTTAGGCTTTCATGAGGTCAGAACGAAAAAAGGGCTAGTTTAATAGACATGATGTAGCTTGAAAATCTACAGTACTCCCACCGGCATGTTGGTGGCACAATTTGGGGGCCAGTAAGCCTAGTCAGGTTTATCTGGGTTTTTTATAAATTCTAAACCCTCTTCTATTTTTTCATTATCACATGACCCTATATACCCCTAGCACCCTATGAACTCTCTTAAAAAAAATTAGCTATCATCCGTCATGACATCTCCTCCCATCAACACCCAGACATTGGTTTGATTTTATGCTTCAAATCGAATTAGTTTTTACTTAATCTAGATCAATTTTATTCACTTGCCCTTGGTCAAACCCAATTAGATAATTGATTTTTTTATAATATCTAAGGTTTTATTCAAGTTATAATAAGATAATTGTTGTTTATTGAGATAATTGGCTACCAAATTCATTAAATCTGTATCTATGAAATTTTGTACCTAGACCATTATCTATAGTAGATCTTCTCAGTTACATGTGATATTGTTCTACCTCATGGTTATGTATTATCCTTAATCTTGATCCTATTATTATAATCATATTGTATCAAG
This sequence comes from Viscum album, assembly GCA_963277665.1. NCBI lineage: Eukaryota > Viridiplantae > Streptophyta > Magnoliopsida > Santalales > Viscaceae > Viscum > Viscum album. Next base: position 662,550,367 of record OY728128.1, read on the forward strand.
GATGGTTCTAAGTTTTCATTATGGTTCAATTTGACTCAGACTTTGACCATTTTCATTAAAATGTCATTACACCTAATTTAGGGGGTCCTTATCTTTAGCGCATATTCATAAAGGTTCTTGGATTGATTTTTATATTCACGTGTGTAGTGACCCTATCCTTTTACACATATTAATATGTGATTTTAAGTTTACTTAAACATCTAATTACAAGCCAAGAATCATAAATTCCAGTGTCTTAGAGATTAGGTACATAATTAAACACCATGACTCCAAAATAAAAACATATATTATTTAATCTTCATAAAGAGTTCCTAACATAATTTTAGCCCTTACATATTCATATCATAACATGTGGGAATAAAGTAACCAATTAATTTTCTAAAAATAATATTAAGGAAAAAAATTAAAATAAATCTTAGGATATGAGTTAGAAAGCATGGTATAATGATATAAAAAGGCATGGAACATGATTAAACATATAAAATAATAACATATATAACATAGATTCATATAATAATTGAATCATATTAATTTTTTATAAACATAAAACATGAATTTAGCATGATTCAAGTCTCATTTCACATGGAGGATCACGATTCAAGGCTAACAACCAAGATTGCTTTACATGGAGCACAAGTCAAGGCTAACCACCGAGACCATTGGACATGACATCTCATGAGACTAAACATTACCCAATTCATTGGTGTGTTATATATTCATACCCATAATAACATTTTAATTAATATGTTTTCCACATAAATAATAATACATAAGAAATCATACATAAACATAAGGGTTACCCATGGAATGAATTGGGTATCATAATCATGTCTAAAGGCGCATCAAAAAGAAATATCATAATGGTGTCTATAAAAGGATGGATAAAAATATTAAATAGACACTAATAATGGAATATAGGCATATATAATGATAATTTATGTCAAAATGAAGTGAAAATGTGTAAAAATAGTGTTTAAGAAACTTTATAAATAAAACATTTTAGTACTGTTTAAGGGGAACTTTCAAGATTATTTAAAATGGAAAAAGAATAATTTTTTGTATAAAACCATAATTGAACCAATATATTTTTTCAGGATAATTGTTTTGATTTTATATAAATAATGGTTTCTTAAAATATATTATTAATTTAACTTGAAAATGGGTAAGAAATCAGGAAGTTCCCTTGAATCAGACTTTATTATGAAGAAGAATGTTAAAGGGAACCTTATTAAAACATATATTACCCCATCAAAGAAGGATGATATGATTTGGATACATTATTTTGGAACATATAAATAGAATTTATAATAATTATATAAAAATAAAGAAGATTTATATTGGTTAAATAGAGATAAAATGTTACTTTAAGGAAATATAGAAGTTCAGAAAGGATCCCTTAACCTTATGTCCAAAACTGTTCTGTACTTGATCATAATGTCCTGAATAATAAAATTATATTAACTAATTAATAATTATAAAACCTTTTATAAATTTAATTTATTTTTTATAATTTTATTAAGTTATTTTATGGTCTTTTTGATGAGTTATGGTGTCAATTCCATTGTTCATGAGTGTTTTTTCTTAATTTTCATGATCGGTTCGCTTTTATATGAGTAAGGAAGTTCAGGTAGAATGGTTATAATCATCCAGAATAAAAATTATATGTTATTAATGAAAAATATAAGTGTAATTGGTATTATATATTATTTTTTCAGATATGAGGATGAATCATTAGATAACATGTTAATGATAATTTTTTGGATTAATTTTAGCGGTTATTCAATCACAACAAACTCATTTCGTTCTATTATTTAATATCATGTCAATATAATGTCTATATAAAATTAAGTAAGATATAATACACATATTATAATCGTGTTCAACCATAAAAATTATTTCATGACCATATTTGAAGACGGTAATAGAAATTGAAAACTCGTCTTCCTTGAATGTGATAAATTAACACATCACGGACGATGTTTTCATTTTTTTAAAAAAATGAGAGGGGAAATAATTGATGATGGATTATTAAATAAACCTAATAGAATTATATTATATTTAAATTACTCTATTTATAATTCCATTTGTATGAGGGGTGGTGAGGAGATATTAAGAAAACAAAATACCTTTAAAAGAAATTAAAATATAAGAAAGAAGAATTTACCTCTTGAATTTATCCTCCTTGAGAACCTCCTTAAGAAAAAGGTTTTGGTCTTTTTATGATTCCAAGTGATCAGGGACATGTGGTCGTGGTTTTTTAAGATTATTGGGAATAATTTTTACAAATATTAAATCTTGTAAGGTGTGAGGAGAAGAGGTGGTGAGGGATGGTATGTTTAGTATAGGAGAGGGGTATTTTCTCATTATTTTAATCATTAGTTTATTATTTGGCTCAAGAATACGATTTGTTTGAGAATTATCACAAAATATAATAAAATAATTAAGGTTATTTATATATTATGGTTCTTAAATCATTTATGACTCAAATAATATTGTATTTAACTTATAATGTATAAAATAATTAAATATTTTCACCTTATAAATACCAACACTTAATAAATTTTTAAAACATTTATTTACTTAAACTATGATATAATTATGTCATATTTTCATTTATAAGATACCCAAATTTTATTTATAATTTTATATTTAAGGATACTGTTCTATTTGTTGATTTACTATTCATAATGGTCACATTACTATTCCAAAGGTCAAGTTATTATTCCATCGGTATTGGTTCCTCATATTCTATAAATACTTCTTATTTCATTCATTATTTGTTTTTAAAATTTATATTATGTTATTTATGTGATTTATCGTTTTCTATACGTAACTATAAGAAAGGGATTTCCATTGATAAAATTTTGGGTTATTACATTCCTCCCCCTTATGAAATTTCTCCGTAAAAATTTTGTTTTACATTCTATGTTGAAAATAGGTGTGGGTAATTCTCTTTCATCGCTTCTGATGTTATTAATATTTTCATGACTTATTATATTCCCCCTTTACTTATTTTATATGAAATGTGCATAATTTGTGTGAAATATTAATGTTTTAATATTAAGTATAATATTTGAGCATTTTTAGAAGTAGTCCAATTGAGTCAGTTTAATGTTTTAATAATAATTGTCACTATACTAATTTAAATTGTGTGGTTCTTGTTTTTTAGGATTCTACTTTCAATATACAATATTTCATTATAAGGAACCATGATCCAATTCTTCCATTTGAATGGTCATATGGTCCTCACAAACAAGACCAAAGAATCTGTGAACAAACTAGACCATCCTTGAATATTAATTTACTGGGCTCAATACAGAAGTCCAAAAACATTAAATCTCCACCATAATTTGGGGGACACTACATTTCATCTTGGATAAAAATTTCAAGGCCCAAATCCAAGTACAAGGGGCCCAAATAAATCTTTGAATTCCAGCCCACCATTCTGGCCGAGAATTAAAATCAGTATAGTATGCATGACATATCTCCTGATGTAAGCATCAAATAGAGCTGAGACATTGTAGTGAGAAAGAGGAGATATAGGCGGCTGACTTTGTTGAAGAAACCATTCGTATTTTAAGGCATATTCATATTCAAAAACCCTTTCACATTATGGACATCAAAAAGACTGGATTGAAATGGACAGTATAACTTTGTTTAATCAACCGGCCATAACCTTTGATCCTTAAGTCCAAATGACTCCAAATTATGAGAGTAGTCTGCCAACATTAGTTTATACAACTTTGAAGAAGGAGATATTTGAATATTTGGCTGTCGGAATAGCCAAATTGGCGATACAATTGGAGGGACAGATTGGGAATGCAAACAATCCACTCCTTGGGCTATAAATACTCTCCCCTTCTCTCCTTGAGAGCGGTTGGCATTTCAGAAGAGAGGAGATCATATTGGCAAGACCAAAGATTTGAAAAAGTCTTGGGAGGACCTTCCATACTCAAGTTTTCACTTGAGAGACCTTTCCTCCTCTCTTTGTTTTCATTTACTTTTGTGTTCTTCATTTTTGTAATCTTGTAATTCTGTTTCTTTGTAATTCTGTTTTAATGAAAGTTACATATTCAATATCTCTTATTCTCATACACCTTCTGTAGTTTAATATTTATGTTCTTAAAATAGTTTAAATTCAGTTGAATCTTCTTCCTATCTTTTTCTTCCTCATTCAATCGAAAATCCGTTTTTAATTATCATCATCGTTCGTGTGTGTGTGTCAACGTACCACTCTTTTCTAATCCCTTTCTTTTTATTCTATTATTAATTTATCATCATAATTATTTTAAACAGAATATTAAACATCCAAATGGCTGAGTAAGTCTCTCATTGGGGTGATTTATAATTCAGGGATGTTAAGTGATTGAGAGTTTTGCTCGATGAGTATTCTTTAAATTAATATTGTGTATGTTAAACTTAATATGTCATGGATTAATGATATGTTTTGTTTAACGAGTGGTTTCCATGGATTATTGGAACCATAAATACACTACCATAAATAAGTTTTGATTGAGATTAGAACCCTAAGTTAAGTTAAGGCTTGTATTAAAGCCTTCACACTTAGGAATTCCAATCAACGTCAACTTATGACATGGGTGTTAATTTAATGCAATACAAAGTAAGGCTCAAGGATATCACATGCTTAACTCCCCAATAATGAACTCACCCCAATCTTTATCAATTTGGTAAATCAAACATCATCCATAAATCATTTCAATTAAGCTCTACAAACAAACCCCCCTAATCAAAATACAATCAACTAAAAACAAACGACTATTACAAAGTGTCATCACCGAGGACTCGACCCGAGTGCTACTATACACATTAGCAGAGCACCGGAACCTTGAACGGTCGATAGGTGACAATCGGCCGCACTTTCAAATGGTGTCGTTGCCGGGGATGGTGCTTTAAGTAGTCATTAGTCTCTGGTTATTGTAAAAAAAACCAAAAAATCAAAATTTTTGAAAAAAATTGAAAAAAAAAACACAAAGAAAAACCCATCTTCCTCTTAAAAATCATAAACTGAAAAAAAAAATACAAAGGAAACCCCGTCTTCCTCATCCTTTCTAAATCTCTCTGAATGCCCCGCAGCCTCCCAAACAATCCCTCGGATTTGTTTGACCCTGAAATTGATAGAACTCTTCGTCGACTTAGGAGGACCATTAGGGATAACCAAATCACCCAAGAACCAATCATTTCCCTTCCAATTGAATTAGATATGGCCAATCCTAGGGAAAAAACATTGAAAGAACTTGATGCTCCTGATATGAATTACCAACCTCTTGGTATTCAATATCCAAACATTGAAGCTGACTTCGAACTCAAATCGGGTTTGATTCATCTTCTCCCTCATTTTCACGGGATAGCCGGTGAGGATCCACATCTTCACCTTAAAGAGTTCCAAGTAGTATGCTCTACCATGAAGCCTCAAGGGGTTTCTGAAGAACAAATCAAGCTTAGAGCTTTTCCCTTTTCCCTAGTGGATTCTGCCAAGTCTTGGCTCTACTACCTCCCACCTGGTTCCATAAACTCATGGGTTGACATGAAGAGACTTTTCCTTGAGAAATTCTTTCCCGCTTCCCGAACAGCTTCTATCTGAAAGGAAATAAGTGGAATCTATCAATTCCCTAATGAATCACTCCATGAGTATTGGGAGAGGTTCAAAAAGCTTGTGGCAACCTGCCCACACCATCAAATCCCTGACCAACTCCTTATCCAATACTTCTATGAGGGGTTATTGGCTATGGAGCGAACTCTCATTGATGCCGCAAGTGGCGGTGCTCTTGTTGACAAAACTCCTGCAGCTGCACGAGAACTCATAAGCAACATGGCTGCAAACACGCAGCAATTCCATACTCGAGCACATGCTCAAGTGAAACAAGCCCAAGAGAATCAATCCATAGAGCCCAACAAGATGACTGAGTGGATGAGTGAACTTAAAGGTCTTGTGCGTCAACTAGTGGTGGCTACCAAAGCCCCAACCTCATCTTCTCCACAGTCACTATTCCCTGGACCTATCAAGAATTGTGGAATCTGCAACTCTCCATCTCATCCGACTGACACATGTCCACAACTTCAAGATGATCCATCTGATTCATCTAGTCCAATGGAGCTCAATGTGGCATATGCTCAGCAAAACTTCAACCCTCAACAATCAGGTCAGTTTGTTAGAAACTTCAACCAACCCCACTCTGAGCCCTTCTCTTCTACCTTAAACCACCTCTGATGTATGGTAATCCCATTTCTCATCCTCCTCAGTTCCCTCATCAAAATGTAAACCAGTTCCAATATGGTCAAAGTGGTGGTAACATCCATCAACCTTATCCTTTTGTTCCTCAACCCCAAAGCAACAATCCTCCTCATGCATTCCACTATCCTAACAAGCCTTCCCAATTCCCCACCCAATAAAATCGTTTTCCCAAGAACCAAAATCAAGTCCAACCCAATTTGGGACAAGCCTATTCTTCTAAACAACCATGGGAAAGTGTTGTAGAGGATCTTACTTCCTTCACCCGTTCTAGCCTCAAGAACATTGAAACCCAAATAGGTCAACTTGCATCCCACCTTAGCCAGCAACAACCATCCAATTCATCCCAACTCCCAGCTCAACCATTACCCAACACTAAGGGTAATGTAAGTGCAATTGCACTTGGATCGAGAAAGAAAATTGCTATGCCCCATGCTGATTCCTCTACCTCCCCTTTAGATGTTGATCTAGAAAATGAAAAGAACAAAAAGCTGGAAAAGGAACTTGAATCCACTCCTTCACCTCCTTCCATTCCTCTAAGGAACCCAATTCCTTTTCCTCAATCCATCTCCAAGCCTAAGAAGTCCTTTGAACCTGATCCTAAAATGCTTGACATGTTTAGACGTGTTGAAGTGAGCATCCCCCTCTTAGATGCCATCAAACAAATCCCTAAGTATGCCAAGTTTCTTAAGAAATTTTTCACCCATAAGAGGAAACTTAGGAACATTGAAAATGTTTCAACCCAACAGTCCATTCCCATGAAGTGCACAGATCCAGGGACCTTCACGGTTCCATGTCAAATAGGGAGTTCCAACTTTGATGATGCACTCATAGACCTTGGAGCCTCAATAAATGTCATGCCCAAATCCATTTTCTCCAACCTTGTTCTAGGTCCCTTGCACCCAACGGGTGTTGTCATTCAATTAGCCAATTGAAGCACTGCCAGTCCTGAGGGGATAATTGAGGATGTTATTGTTTGGGTCAATGATCTTATCTTCCCAGCTGATTTCTATGTCCTTGACATGGAAGGTGAGATGACCTCTTCTCAATCTCCCCTAATTCTAGGAAGACCATTCCTCATGACTGTGAGAACCAATATTGATGTCCATTCAGGCATCTTATCCATGGAATTCGGTGACCAACTGGTCAAGTTCAACATTTTCCAAGCCATGCGATACCCATATGAGGATCACTCTTCATTCTCCATCCATGCTTTTGATGACACTTCTAAGATTCAATCGAACCCCAATCCACCATGTTCTTCATGTTCAAATGATAAAGGATCTTGTGAAATCTGCACCATGATTAACAAAGTCATAAATAGTGAAGTTGATGTGGACCTCTCATTCATAGACTCCATCAATCTAGAGGAACTTGAAAACTCTCTTGAATCCCACATCAACTCTGATCTCTACTGCTCCACCTTGGACAATGTTGAGGAAAATGATCCAAACCCATCTGGAATCCCTTATCCTGCTCCTAACTTGTCTAGCTCTCAAATAAAGGATGAAAATGATCTAAAACCACTTCCTTCACACCTCAAGTATGCATTCCTTTTCCATGATCCCTCCTACCCTGTCATTATCTCTACTTCACTTTATGAAACTGAGGAGTCCCAACTTGTTCAAGTGTTAGATGAAAACAAAAATGCCTTAGGTTGGACCCTAGAGGATATTCCAGGAATCAACCCTGCCCTTTGCATGCATCACATCCATCTAGAGGAATCATCCAAACCAATTAGGAAACCTCAAAGAAGACTCAATCCACTCATACTTGAGGTAGTTAGGGAAGAGATTACCAAGCTTCTTCAAGTTGGTATTATCTACCCAATTTCTGATAGTGAATGGGTTAGTCCAATTCAAGTCGTTCCTAAGAAGGGTGGGATAACAGTTGTCACAAATGAACATGGAGAAGTGGTCACAACTCGAGTGAAAAACAAATGGCGTGTGTGCATCGATTATCGCAAATTGAATGGTGAAACATGAAAAGATCACTACCCACTTCCTTTCCTTGACCAAATGCTTGAGAGATTGGCCGAAAAGTCACACTATTGCTTTCTTGATGGTTACACCGGCTACTTCCAAATTCCAATCGCACCTCAAGACCAAGAAAAGACCACATTCACTTGCCCCTTTTGAACCTATGCCTATAGGCGAATGCCTTTTGGCCTTTGTAATGCTCCTGCAAAATTCCAACAGTGTATGATGAGTATCTTTTCTGAATTCATTGAGAATTGCATGGAGGTCTTCATGGATGACTTTACTATTTATGGAAAGTCATTTGAATCTTGCTTACATTCACTCTCTTTGGTCCTTCAAAAGTGTGTCAAGTGCAACCTTGTGCTGAATTTTGAAAAATGTCACTTCATGGTTTCAAATGGGATTGTTCTAGGGCACATAATTTCTCAAGAGGGTATCCAAGTTGATCCAGCCAAAATTGAGGTGATCCAATCACTTCCTGAACCCAAATCAGTTCAAGACATTCGGTCCTTCCTTGGTCATGCATGTTTCTATCGGTGATTCATTCAGAACTTCAGCAAGATTTCCCTCCCACTCACTCGTTTACTTCAAAATGATGTCACATTCAATTTTGATGAGGCTTACAAGAGAGCCTTCATTGAACTCAAATCTGCTCTCACATCTTCTCCAATAATACAACCCCCAGATTGGTCCTTACCATTTGAATTGATGTGTGATGCTTCTGATAGGGACATTGGGGTTGTTCTTGGTCAAAGACGAGAAAACATTCCTCATGTCATCTTTTATGCCTCAAAAACAATGGATGAAACTCAATCACACTACACTGTGACTGAAAAAGAACTTTTAGTTGTGGTTTTTACCTTGGATAAATTCCGGCCCTATCTCTTAGGTGCCAAAATCATCATCTTCACAGACCACTCAGCATTAAAATTCTTACTTAAGAAAAGTGATTCCAAGACAAGGCTAATAAGATGGATTTTAATGCTCCAAGAGTTTGACCTTGTGATAAAATATAAAACTGGAAAAGAAAACCATGTGTTTGACCACCTGATTAGAATTTCTAATTCTTCTCATTCTGAAATAATTGATCCTGAATTTCCAACTGAACACCTCTCATCTCTCACTCCAAAGTTACCATGGCATGCCCCAATTGTCAATTACTTGGTTTCTAGTGTTTTCCCTGAATATTTTTCAAAAGAACAAAAAGAAAAGATAAAAGTGATTCAAAGAATTATTTTTGGGAAGATAATAAACTTTGGAAAACTGGGGATGACATGGTAATTAGAAGATGTGTTGATGAAACTGAACAATCCTCCATCTTGGAATTCTGCCACTCAATGCCTGGAGGTGGCCACTTTGGACCACAAAGGACTTCTCGAAAGGTCCTAGATTCTGGATTCTTTTGGCCTTCACTCTTCAAGGACTCACACGAGTTCTTTAAATCATGTCCCACTTGCTAAAAGTTTGGCACAATTTCCAAAAGAAATGAAATGCCTCAAAAGCCATTAATCTTCTGTGAGCTTTTCGATGTTTGGGGCATCGATTTCATGGGACCTTTTCCCCCTTCCAATGGATTATCCTACATTCTCCTTGCCATTGACTATGTTTCTAGGTGGGTCGAGTCCAAACCCACTAGGAAAGATGATGCTCAAACTGTGAGTGAGTTCCTCAAAACCCATATCTTCCATCGATTCGGAACACCACGTGCTTTGATAAGTGAATTAGGAACTCATTTCTGTAATAGAACCATGGAGTCACTTTTGAAAAAGAATGGGGTTGTACATAAAACTCCACTGCATATCACCCTCAAACAAATGGAATGGCTGAACTTTCTAACAGAGAAGTGAAAAGAGTGCTTGAAAGAATTGTTAAGCCCACAAAAAAAGACTGGCCCGATAGACTTGGTGAATCACTTTGGGCCTATCGAACAGCCTATAAGACACCCATTGGGATGTCTCCATTTAGGCTAGTTTTTGGTAAAGCCTGTCATTTACCAGTTGAAATCCAACATAAGTCATTTTGGGATGTCAAAACTTGTAATTTTGATTGTGAAAACTCTGTTGAAGAAAGATTGTTGCAGTTGACTGAATTGGAGGAGCTTCGACTCGATTCGTATGAGAACTCCATTCTCTACAAAGAAAAGGCAAAGTCACTCCATGACAAGCACATTCTTCGTAAGGTATTTCATGAAGGTGAAAAGGTAATGCTCTTCAATTCTCGATTTCGACTTCACCCAGGTAAGCTCAATTCTCGTTGGGATGGACCTTTTATTATTACTAATGTTTACCCATTTGGTGTAGTGCAAGTCCAAGACCCTTCTTCAAAAAGAACATTCACGGTAAATGGACACCGGTTAAGGCATCACCATGAGAGGCCATTCACTTCAGGTTCCACATCGACTTCCATTGACCCACCACTAGATGGAAACGACGACCCACCAAATCCAAACCAGGGGGCACCTCTTTCCCTTTAACTCTCTCTCTCTCAATCTCTCTTCCCTCTCTTCTTCTCTCTATTTCTTCTTCTCCCTCTCATTTTTTTACAACATTCTTCCACAACCTTTTTTCTATTTTCTGTTTTGTGTGGATGTGTCATTAAAAATAAAATAATTAAAAAAAATTAAAAAAAATGAAAATTAAAACAAATGGGGTGTCATAATTACTCATCATCCAATATTGAAATTCTGTACAACCATTTTGGGGAGTCAAAAGGCTTGTTTTCAACTCAAATATATTGAATTTTTATCTCAAACTTGGGTAAACAATTTTGTTTCAATAACAAACATTTTGAATGAACAGTTTTTGGTGGAAAATGATTCTCCCCTACCATGAGGAATAACATTATCCTTCATGACAATTTCATCTATGGCCATATTTTTCATTGTGTGTCTTCACCACTGATTTTGAGTCTTGAGTTTGTGGACCTTCGAGCTGAATTTCCATCTTTTGTGTGCATTAATATGATAGAGGCATTTTCTAAGCTACATGAGACTCAGAATATCCAAATAGCATCCCGTTACCCTTACATTGATCCTACTTTTGAAATCCCCTTTAAGCCTATGAAAACCTTTCTTTTGATAGCCACATTACAAGCCCAATACCTTGTCCCACCCAACATCTTCATGGATTTTCATTGTACAATTTATTGAAATTTAAGTGTGGGGGGAATGGACTTCATTTTTGGGCATACTTTCATTGATTTCCAATGTGTCATCATATGCTTGAGGGCAAGCATCCATTCAAGTGTGGGGGAGATGTTGTAATTCTATGAGCTTTTGGGTGTATATGTTTAATTTTCATTTGTACAAAAGTCATTGAAAAGTGTTCAAAAAAATGAAAAAAAAATTATATTAAAAAAAATGAAAAAAAAGGAATGGGTTGTGTCTTGGGTGGGTCAAAAATCATTCATCATCAAACTTTGATCGTGTTATAACTACTAAAATTAGTTCCATGAGGAGATCAATCATGGGTTGGGAGATGACTGTGAGACTTGTTTCAAGCACAACTTTCGAAAAAAAAGAGCAAAAAGAGAAAAAAAAAAGAACACTTGAATCATCTTGTATTGTGTCATTATTGGAAGTCTTCCATGTTGTACATATTCCATCATCTCACCCTATTCCATTTTCTATCTCCCTCACTTTTCATTCATCACACATTCATGCCCTTGTAAATATGTGTTTCTATTTCCTTTCAAATAAAATTTCAAAAAAAAATGTGCATTGATTTTTCCATGTTGGTGTTTTTAACCCCTCTTTTCATTTGGACATTATATACCTACCGTCCCATAGCCACTGAAAAACCCCTTAAAAGACCTCTTGATTATTGTACACATTAGATTTGGGAATGGAAGATGAGAGCTCTTACAAACTCTTGATTTTCACTTTTTGTTGGTGAATGAGTGAACCTCCTAAAATACATTTGTATCATCTTGAGAGGAGTAACTTTTGAGTGCCTACATTTTCCAATTCAAACATTGAACATGAAAAAATGAATTGTTTCTGATGCATTATTGTGAACCAAATTTGTTATGGAATTCAATATGGATGACTGAAATAGTCTAAACCTCCCCTGATTGGAGAAAACAAAATTTTAATATTTGTTGGTGAGTGAAAATGATTTTGTCATGTTTTTATATTTGTTGCACATGAGGACACGCACAAATATAAGTGTGGGGGAGTTGATGTTATTAATATTTTCATGACTTATTATATTCCCCCTTTACTTATTTTATATGAAATGTGCATAATTTGTGTGAAATATTAATGTTTTAATATTAAGTATAATATTTGAGAATTTTTAGAAGTAGTCCAATTGAGTCAGTTTAATGTTTTAATAATAACTGTCACTATACTGATCCAAATTTTGTGGTTCTTATTTTGTAGGATTCTCCTTTCAATATACAACATTTCATTAGAAGGAACTATGATCCAATTCTGCCATTTGAAGGGTCATATGGTCCTCACAAACAAGACCAAAGAATCTGTGAACAAACTGGACCATCCTTGAAGATTGATTTACTGGGCTCAATCCTGAAGTCCAAAAACATTAACTCTCCACCATAATTCGTGGGACACTACACGTCATCTTGGATAAAACTTTCAACGCCCAAATACAAGTACAAGGGTCCCAAATAAATCTTTGAATTCCAGCCCACCATTCTGTCCGAGAATTAAAATCAGTATAGTATGCATGACATATCTCCTGATGTAAGAATCAAATTGAGCTGATATTTTTCATCGTGAAATAGGAGATATAGTCGGACTACTTTTTTGAAGAAACCATTCGGATGTGAAGGCATCTTCATATTCAAAAACCCTTTCACATTATGGACTTCAAAAAGACTAGATTGAAATGGACTGTGTAACTTTGTTTAATCAACCGGCCATAACTTTTGATCCTTAAGTCAAAATGACTCCAAATTTTGAGAGTAGTCGGCCAACATTATTTTAGACAACTTTTAAGAAGGCGATATTTGAATATTTGGCTGTATGAATATCCAAATTGTCGATACAAGTGGACTGACAGATTGGGAATGCAAACAGTCCACTCCTTGGGCTATAAATACTCTCCCCTTCTCTCCTTGAGAGGGGTTGGCATTTCAGAAGAGAGGAGATCATATTGGCACGACCAAAGCTTTTAAAAAGGCTTGGGAGGACCTGTCATACTCAAGTTTTCACTTGAGAGACATTTCCTCCTCTCTTTGTTTTCATTTACTTTTGTGTTCTTCATTTTTGTAATCTTGTAATTTTGTTTCTTTGTAATTTTGTTTTAATGAAAGTTACATCTTCAATATCTCTTATTCTCATCCACCTTCTGTAGTTTAATATTTATGTTCTTAAAATAGTTTAAATTCATTTGAATCCTCTTCCCTTCTTTTTCTTCCTCATTCAATCAAAAATCCATTTTTAATTATCATCATCGTTCGTGTGTGTGTGTCAACGTACCACTCTTTTCTAATCCCTTTATTTTTATTCTATTATTAATTTATCATCATAATTATTTTAACCAGAATATTAAACATCCAAATGGCTGAGTAAATCTCTCAATGGGGTGAGTTATAATTCAGGGATGTTAAGTGATTGAGAGTTTTTCTCGATGAGTATTCTTTAAATTAATATTGTGTATGTTAGACTTAATTTGTCATGGATTAATGATATGTTTTGTTTAACGAGTGGTTTACATGGATTATTGGAACCATAAATACACTACCATAAATAAGTTTTGATTGAGATTAGAACTCTAAGTTAAGTTAAGGCTTGGATTAAAGCCTTCACACTTAGGAATTCCAATCAACATCAACTTATGACATGGGTGTTAATTTAATGCAATACAAAGTAAGGCTCAAGGATATCACATGCTTAACTCCCCAATAATGAACTCACCCCAATATTTATCAATTTGGTAAATCAAACATCATCCATAAATCATTTCAATTAAGCTCTGCAAACAAACCCCCCTAATCAAAATACAGTCAACTAAAAACAAACGACTATTACAAAGTGTCATCGCCGAGGATTCGACCCGAGTGCTGCTATACACATTAGCAGAGCACCGGAACCTTGAACGGTCGATATGCGACAATCGGCCGCACTTTCAGCTTCCTTAAGTTCCCATGTTGCCTCTCTATACCTATGGTTCTACCAAGTACATTGACCATGTGAGTAGTCTTGCTACATAGAAATTTATCTATATGAGCCAAGATCTTCACTGGATTATCCTTGTATGAGAGATTACATTCCAAATGTACCCCCACTAAATTACGTACATGTGAAGGATCTGGTATATACTTCCTCAAGAGGGATATTGGGAATACATAGTGTACTTGAGATGTGGTAGGTGGAAGTGATGGTTGATAGGCCATGGATCTATCTAGATCATGTATCCCGAAGGGAATGATGTACCTGGGGATTGTTTTTCCTTCATTACCAAATATCATGATCCCCTTCTATAGAGATATGCAGAGGAATACCATGTCTCAAACTTTAAACTCAAGGTCTCATCGAATATTGTCTATATAGATATTTTGTTGAATTTAGGCTTTCTTGATGTGTTTATGAATTTTTTTCACCTTTTCCACCATTTCTTAGACCATTTTAGGTCCTAGAAACTTACATTCACTGACCTTATCCCATCATGCTAGCTTTCTAAATCATTCCCCATAAAGGTATTTATACGGAGCCATTAGAATGCTAAGTGGAAACTATTCTTTTAGGAGAATTAGACCCATGGTAGATGTTGGTCCTATACACCTTTGAATTCCATAGAACATGCTCTCAAAATTTCATTCATTGTCTGAATAGTTTGCTCAGATTGGCCACTAGTTTGAGGATGATAGGTTGTACTGTAGTTCAGATCAGTTCTTACAGTATGTTAGATAATTTTCTAGAATATGGAGGTGAATCTTTGATCTCAATCAGATACAATCAATAGTGTTACTCCATTCATCTGTACCACTTCATTAATTTATATCCATGCAAGTTTATCCAGTGATAATTTCTATTGAATTGCGATAAATTGAGCTATCTTTGTAAGACGATCCACTACAACCCATATATTATTGTTTTTCATTTATGTATTTGTAAGTCCAGTGATAAATTATATGGTAATGTTCTCCCACTTCTATATTGGTATGGGTAGTGATTGCATTATCCAATTATAAATTTTTCTTTAAACCATCACTTTCAAAAATACTAGGAACTTTAATGTATATTCGGTGATCACATTTTTCATATTGTTCTGCCAATAGTTCTCTCAAAGATCATGATACATCTTTGTGATCCCTGGGTGAATAGAAAATGTAAATATATGTGAATCATTCGGAATCTCCTTATTTATCTATGGATCGGATGGTATGCATAGTTATGACCCAAATGTTATAAATCTTTCCTCATAAATTTTAATCTAAAAGGATTTTCCCCTTCCTCGTAGCTTTCACATTCTTCTGGATTTTCATATCATTCCTTTGATCATCCTTTATTTTCTCTATAAGGGATGATTGAGAAATCATTTGAGAAATGATTGATTATGTAGCTCACCTAATGAATCCTAATTTCATCCTATTCAAATATAAGAATATTGGATTCTTCTCAATTCTCATAATTGATAAATTTACTGGATCTTTAATACTTAGTTCATCTTCGACCTTATTTTCCTTACCAGGATGGTAGTGGAATGAGCAGTCAAAATCCTTCATGATCTCAAACCATCTTCACTAGCTTATATTAATCTTTTTCTATGTGAATATATATTTGAGACTCTTGTGATCAATATATATCTCACACTTCTTCCTATAAAGATAATTCTTATATATTTTCAATGAAAATATCACAACTTCCAACTCCATATCATGTGTGGGATAGTTTTTCTCATGAATTTTCAACTACCGTGAGGTGCAGGATATCACTTTTTCATTTTTCATTAGTACATAGTCAAACCCCTTCTTTGAATCATCACTATACACAACAAAGAGTTCCCTACTTATTGGAAGTGTGATTACTCATATATTGATAAGATTCTTCTTCAACTCTTTGAATTTGTCTATATATTCATTTGTCCATAAAAACTTCACTCCCTTCCGATTTAGCTTGGTTAGTGAGTTTTAAAATCAAGATAATTTATTTACAAATCATTTTTAATACCCTAATAGACCAAGGAAACTATGGTTATCTAATATAGATGTTTTCTTGGTCCACTCTTCAATTGAATTTGTCTTGTAAGGGTCCAAAGATATTTTTTTCTAGAGATAACATGCTATAATAATGATACTTCCTCTATCCACAACTCACATTTACTATAATTTTCATAAAGTTTATCCCTTTGAAAAGTTTTCAACACAGTATTCAAATGATCCCCATTATCTTCCTTTCTCTTGGAGTATATTAGAATATCATAAATAAATAAAACCAAAAAAAATTTAAGGTAATCTCAAAATATTCTATTCATTAAATCCATGAAAATTATTGGAGTATTTGTGAGACAAAAGGGTATCACTATGAACTCATAGTGTACATACCTCATTCAAAAGGAAGTTTGGGTAATATCTTCCTTCCATGCCTTCAATTTGTGATATCATAACCAAAGCTCCACCTTAGATAAATAAATGGCTGAATGTAGCTGATCAAACAAGTCAACTATCTATAGCAAGGGATACTTGTTCTTTATCATGATTTTATTGAGATCATAATAATTAATGCAGATGCACATTGATCCATCCTTATTCTTGACAAAGGGGACTAGTGCACCCCATGGGAAAGCACTCGGGTGTATAAAACGGTTGTCTATATTCTTCTATAACTACTTCTTCAGTTCTACCAGATCAACGGTGGCTATTATATAAGGTTTAATTGATATAGGAAAAAATCCATGAATAATTTAAATTGAGAACTCAACCTCTCAATCGAGTGGAAGACAAGGAAACACTTTGGGGAACACATCTGTGTAATCCCTCAATATGGGAAGGTCTTCAATCATGATTCTCTCCTTTGTCTCAATCATTTGATCTATATATCCTTTCCCATAAGGTAGTAATATCCATACTTGAGACAATTATTCTAAAGGAGATTCATTCTCCTTTTGACACTTATATAAAATTGGAGGATGCTTCGGGATTTGAAGTGCAAACTCCCTTTCCCAATAAATGTTATTGGATTTATATAAATATAGTCAATACATTCCCAAAATAGAATCAAACTCCACCAAAGAGAGTTTGACAAGATTTTTTAGAGGTTCAGTCCAAAAACATTAATCGGGGAGGAGTTATAAACTTTGGATACAATAATTACCCCATTTTTTATTCTCATAGATAACTAAACCTCTTAATTTTGAGGTGGTGTTTGAATAGTTCTACTGAAATTGAAAGATATAAAAGAATGTGTAGAAATTGAATCAAATAGTATATTCTCTATTATTGAATGAATAATCAGAATATATTTCACCACATCATTTTTAGGCTCCACTTCAACAGTATTGATAGCATATGCCCTTCCTTGGTGCCTAGGAGGTTGTTGTTGTTGATTTCCTATAACAACCCTTAGATTAGGGCAATGTTTCACATGATTACCATATTCCTTGTAGTTGTAACACTACACTATAGTAAAACTGTTGATCAGAATGTTCTCTTCTTCTTCCTCATTAGTGGAACACTTCTTATCCCTTCGTAAGTTCCTAGGATGCTTCTTCCCATAATTTTTACACTTGGGATATTGGGTTTTCTTTCCATCATGGGATTTATTTTCTTATCCACCCATATTAAACCTCATTTTCTTATTTTTTTTACTGGGACCATGAGACCACTAAGAGTCTCTAATCTCTATTTCAACCTTAAGGGAACAATAAAAATATCTCCATAGATATCAAGTTCTAAAATTTCCAATGCTTTTCATGGACTTGTTTTTAGTACACTAAAGAAGTGGTCCACATTGATTTAGGTGTTCATGAAAAAGACATAGGCATATATTTCAATCCTTGTGATGATTTATTTATATTCCCTAATAGAATCTTCATCCTTCTCCTTCATTCCAAGGAATTCCTTTTCCATATTTAACTGGAGGGTTTGGGAAAAATATTTATTTAAAAATATTTTCTTAAAATATTCCCACTTTATGGAATCAATTTTCTCCTTGGACTTTTTGTTTATTGATCATCATCTACCCCTAATCAGATTCCCCATGAAAATGATAGACCACCATGAAAACTTTATCTTCTTCAAATCATTGGATGATAGAGAATATCTTTTCAATGGAGTTAATCCACTATTTCACGAGGAGGGAATCAGAAGATCCACAAAACATTGGAGTCCTTTGTCGCATAAGTAATTTTATAGAAACTTTCTATATATTACGATAATAAGGGTGTTTCACATGATTCAAGTTATTATTAATAACATGAGCATTTTGAGAAAGTATTTTCATGAATTTTTGAGCACCCGTTCCCATAATATTTGGCATATCATTAGTGAAATTGTCACATTGCCTATCACATTGATAGTTGGAATGATTTATTCTATTCCTAGTAATTAACTAATAAAAATAAAATAAAATTAGGGGATTTAATACATAACTAGTGAGCATGAAAAAAGGGAAATTTTAACATAAATGGATAAACTTGTAGAGGAAAAGTAAATCCTAACATGTGATTCTCTGGGTTCTAATCTAGGTTATCCATGATATATTTCCTAACATATATTCTTATGGGAATTTTTTATTTCCCTTAATAATGGTTCCTAATTAGCTTATTAATTTTCCAAAGAATATCCCCTGAGAGTGTCAAACCAGGTGTACAGTAAGGATATTTGTGGTGTACCAGGTTACCCCAAGGTAGGCCCGGAATACCTTGTTCGAGTTTTTACTCCTAGGTAAATCTATTCTAGAACCTCATCAACTTGTATTATCTATATAGGTATATATTTTCTTGATAAACTACTTACTCAGTACTAACCAAAATATAGGTATGTTTTTGAATACTTAGTCTTATCCCTAGGGTTCTTACTAAAGTGATCTATTCCTAGTCTCGAAAATAACTAGACCTTACTCTGATGTTAACTATAGATACCCTATCCTTTTACACATATAAATACATTATTTTAAGCATACTTAAACATAAAATTAAAATACAAGGATTATAAAGTCAAGTGTATTGGATATTAGGTACATAATCAAATATCATGGTTCCAGAATAAGAACATATTTTATTTAATTTTCAAAAAGAGATCCTAACATCCTTGGAGGCCTTAAATTTTCATAGGATAACCTGGTGGAATACATGAATAAAGGGATGATCTAAAAGTCCCAGTAAGGAAATAAACATTAAAATAAAAATTATTATATGGGTTATAAGGCATAACATAGTGATATAAAATGGCATGGAACATGATTAAAAATATAGATTCATAACATATAGAACATGTAATAATATAATCATG
The DNA here is from genome assembly GCA_963277665.1 of Viscum album. Taxonomy (NCBI): domain Eukaryota; kingdom Viridiplantae; phylum Streptophyta; class Magnoliopsida; order Santalales; family Viscaceae; genus Viscum; species Viscum album. The sequence continues at coordinate 662,570,014 of OY728128.1, forward strand.
GAATCATTGTAATGTTGTAGAAACATAAAACATGACTTTATCATGATTCAAGTCTCATTTCATATTGAATATCACAAGTCAAGGCTAACCACCAAGACTGTTGCACATGGAGCATGAGTCAAGGCTAACCACCAACATTGTTGCACATGACATCTCATTAGACTAAACATTACCAAATTCAATGTAGTGATATTTGGTATAAACAATCATAATATGTTCATGAACATTATCTCAATATAAATAATAATACATAAGAAATCATACAAAAAAATAAGGGTTACCTATTGAAATAATTGGGTATCATAATCATGTTAAAAGGCATATCAAAAGGGAATAACATAATGGTTTCCATGAAAGGATAGATTTAAATCATACATGGACATTTATAATGTAATATAATAACATATAATGATAATTTATGTCAAACTAAATTGAAAACATTTAAGATAATGTGTAATAAACTTTAGAAATAAAACATTTTAGTACGGTTTAAGGGAAACTTTATAGATACTTTAAAATAGAAAAGGAATAATTATTTGTATAAAACTAGAATTGAACCAATATATATTTTCATGATAAAATTTTTTACTTTAGAAAAATAATAGATTCTTAAAAAATATTATTAAGTGAAATTTAAAATGGTTAATAAAACGAGAAGTTCCCTTGAATCGGGCTTTCTTATTGGGAAGAATTGAGAAGGGAACCATATTAAAACATGTATTACCCCATAAAATAAGGATGATAATATCTAGATACATGATTTTGGAACATATAAAAATAATTTATAAGAATTATATAAAAAAGAAATAAGAATTATTATAATTTATAAGAATTATATATCTGAAATGGTTCTGCACTTGATCTTAATGTCCTGAATAATCAAATAATATTCACTAATTAAAAATTAGATAAACTTTTATACTTGTAATTTATTTATTATAATTTTATTAAGTCCATTTATGGGTTTTTTATTAGTTATAGTGTTTAATTTCATTGTTGGGGAGTGTTCATTTTCTTAGTTTTCATGATCGGTTCGTTTGCATAAGAGTATAGAAGTTCATATAGAATGGGTATTATTATAAAGAATTGAAATTATATATTGTTAATGAACATCCAAAAGTTTAATTAGTATTATATTTTTTTCATATATGATTATGAATCAACATATGACATGTTAATGACAATCGTCTAGATTTATTTTAGCGGTTTTTGAATCAAAATGAATTCATTTTGTTCTATTATTTCATATCATGTAAATATAATTGTTCTAGAACATTAAATAATATATAATACATATATTATAATCTTTTTCAACCATAAAAATGGTTTCATGACCATCCTTGAATATGATAATATTAATTGAAAACTCTTCAACCTTGAATGTGATAAATTAACACATCACATATGTTGATTTCATTTTTTAAACAAAAGGAGAGGGGAAATAATTTATGATGTATTATTCTATAAACATAATAAAATTATATTATATTTAAATTAGTGGAGTTTTTATTCAATTTGGATTAGTTCATTGGAGGATATATTAAGAAAATAAAATAACTTGAAAATAAATTAAAAGAAAAGAAACAATAAGTTACCTCTTGCATTTCTCCTCCTTGAGAAACTCCTTAAAGAAAAGGTTTTGGCCTTTTTATAAGACAAAGAGCTTCTGAACATGGGTAAGGGATTTTTTAAGTGTATTGGTTATAATTTTTACAAGTCTCAAATCTTTGAAGGTGTGATGAGAAGAGGTGGTGAGGGGTTGTATTTATGGTGGAGGAGAGGGGTGTTTTTTCATTATTTTAATCATTAATTTATTATTTTGGATCAAGACTTTGAATATCTTAAAAATTATCACAAAATATATTAAAATAATTAAGTTAAGTTCGAGTTTATGGTGATTACATCAGTGATGACTTAAGGAATATTGTATTTAACTAATAATGTATATATATCATAAATTACCATATTTTACTATTCATGAAATACTTGACTATTTTAGACAAATACTAAAACTTCACCCTAACCATTTTTCAACATCTATAATTAAAAAATAAACCCCATTTTATAAAAATTATTTTATAAATAATATAAATTTAATTTTTAATTAAAATTACCACCTAATTAATTTTTAAAACATTTATTTACTTAAATTATGATATTATGGTATCATATTTTTATTTATAAGATACCCAAATTTTATTTATAAGATACCCAAATTTTATTTATACTTTCATATGTAAGTTTAATATAATATTTTTATCTTTAATATTCATAAGGTTCACATTACAATTCTAAAGGTCAAGTTATTATTCCATCGGTATTGGTTCCTTAACTTCTAGAAATACTTCTTATTTAATTCATTATTAATTTATATAGTTTTTATTTTGTTTTTTATGTGACTTAATGTTATTTATACAAACCTATAATAGATTTATTTCCATTAATAAAATTTTGGGTTGTAAAAGCATGTGTAGCATTATGATACTTATGCTAGATTTTTTAATATCATGTAGTGTGCGTGTGTAGCCCCATGAGATCCATGATTGATGTTTTCTAACAAATGGTTTGTCATGGTTGTAATAATTACATTATATGATGTGATATTTATCTTCCATACAATATCTATGTGTTACATTATTTTTCTTATGTAGGTTTTTCTTGTAATTTCTTGAGATTTTAATAGAATTTCATGTTTGTTAGCGTATAAAACACGCAACATCAAGCTTAAATGAACCATGAAATATTATCATAGTTATAACCTAACAATTAAATTGGCCAGTATGAATAAGATTATACACATTTTTAAATATATATAAATGTCACACTCAATAAAAAAGATAATTCATAGGAAATAAGTACTCAATTTTCAATAATTTTATTTTATTCTTCAAGAATATTATTTCTTCAAAAATAATTTGTATTGATTTTTGTGATAAAAAAATATTTAATTTATGAAAAGTTTAGAAGTTTTATTTTAGAAAATTGATATCATTTTTAAACCATAACATAAAAATTATCTTTGGATGGATATTTGATAATTTTCTGAAAAGTTTTATTTTTTGACAAATAGTAAAAAAATACTAATTTTTAATGAAAAATTTATTTTATGTTAAATTATTTTAAAATTAAAATTGTAATTTAGATTAGTTTTAAATTTTATTTATTTATTTTTTGTTAAATAAAATCCAATTATGGTATTTTTTATTAATTGTATACTTAGAATCGGTATAAAAACTTTTTTATACTTAAAAATACATTTTTGGAAAACATTTTTTCATAATGTTTTATGGGTTTAATTTAAAAATAAAATCTTCCAATTACATGAATTGAATCTTGAAAAATTAATTAAATATTTTGAATGAGGAGGTTTAAATTTTTTAAATAGATACCTATTATTTTTAGTCATTAGAAATAGTAATTATAGTAAATAATTATCACAAAGGTAAGGGTAAATCAAGAAATTACTTGCTGAACAGCCATGTAATGGTGGAGAGGGTATGGAGATAGCCATCGGATCAGGACTGTGTTTTGACACAGGACACTTTCTTGCTGAACAGCCATGTAATGGTGGACAACTACATCACGATTCATACACTGGGGAGGGACCGTTCCAAGTTTTGAGTCCGGGTTTATTTTCCCACCTTGAGGTTGTGATTTGTCTTAAGTATATGATGTCGGGGTTCCCCCTTCATCCCTTAAAAGGGGTTTTATTATTAATAATAAAAAACATTTAAGGCCTTTGGACCGTTGGATGGAAGGGTAAATCAAGAAATTGAGGTTAAAAATAATATTATTAGGACAAAATATTGACCCTAACACTTTTATTTATCCTATTTTATGGGTGTATTTTTTCTATATATATCCATGTTTCAAAAATATTAAAACTTTATTTCATTTTCAATTTATTTTTACCTTTATAATATTTAATTAAAAGATATTGTCAAAAATGTAACTTTATTGATTCTAATATCTATAATATTTTGTGATAGAAATAGAAAATATTATGTTAAATTTTAAATATTTATTTGAATGATAAATTATTTTTTATCCTGATAATTTATTTATAATTTTTATTGATGAAACAATTACCATAAATTCTTACTCTACACTGATACACTATTTATTCAATTAATTGAAAAATAAAATAAAATATTTGAAAAATATTAAAAGTACTTTAATTTGAATTAATTATTATGTTTTTTGATATTTTTAGATAAATATAATATTTTAATGGTGTGTTAAAGGATTATATTCGAATTAATTTTCTATTATCTTGTTTTCAAATTCAATTTAAATAAATATTTTCAAAATTGACATTAATGATATTAAATAACAAATATTTTTTAATTAAATGATATAAAATTCCAAAAAATAGTATCTTAGTACATGTTAATGTTATTTGTTGATAATATCCATAATGTTCTATTTATTGGTCATTTTTCCTTTTAAAGTAACTTTATTGACCTTTTAGTGTAAAAACTATGATTCTATGGTAAGTGTCAAAAGGGTTAATGGGGGGTTAAAACAAAAAGATAAAGATAAAAACATAGTATAAATTTATCCAAAATTTCATTGGATAAGATTATGTAGATCTTTATTCATCATTTTTTATAAATATATCATTTTGGATCAATTTTTTCATGGAAAATAATTTTTATTATTTTATTATTTTATATAATTCTAAGAGTGTATGTCCCCTCTCTTATAAAAGGGCACATCCTCTACTCTTTTATTAACACTTAAAACTGATTTTTATTCATAAAATACATTATTATAATCGCTTCACTCATTCGAGAGGTATTTTTTAGTCATAATACCAACCTTAGAGGGCTTAAGGTGTAAAGCAAAGAAGATTGTCCAAAAAAATGTATAGCTTTTTACTGAATGTTTTAGTTTTATTTCTTCTTCCACCTCTTCAGAATATTCTTAAACCATATTTATATAATAATAAAATTATATTACATATAAATTTATGTTATTATTATAATTTAATAATATATATCCATCTCTTTCTTCCATCAAATTGGAAAAGAAGTCATTGTTCGTGTGTACAATGGACTACAACCTCACGAACTGATGTAATTCATTTTCCTTCAACGACTCTCATGGATGGATATATTAATATATATAATATATATATATCATATTCATGAAATTTTTATCATTATTTAAATATAATATATCATATAATTTATTACCTTTCCATTCATTTAAAAATGATAACACTATTCATCTGTATGTGTGGATTACCACCTCCATAAGGCGATGTGATTCGTTTTTCATAACCACGTCAAATGAATTCTATTTAAAAGTATATTTACTAAAATAATATTATATTTACTGTATAAAAATAATTCTTTAAATATAAATTAATACTTTATTTCATTCCATCAAGATCGTTGAAAAATGAAAATGTTGCTCTTGCGTACATACGACCTTTTGAATCTTTGATTATAACGTAGTTCATTTTTCATAACCAAATTTCATGGATAATTTTAAAAGTATAATTTATGTACAAAAAATATAATTATTTTATGATTATTATTTTTTATATTATGTAATAATTACCTCATTGTCCATATTCAACCTACCAAAGTCATTTTGGACCTAAGAGCGGAATATGATCAAAACATTTGACATGAACATAATTGATTAAGTAATGGAATATGATATGATAATAAATAAAATAAAATGATTAATAAACAGGATAAACGGTATTAAGAAATTAAATAATTAACATAGGGTTATTATTCATTAATATAAATAACATACATAGAAATTTGGACTCGAGTTAAGGGATGCATTACTTTAAAAACCTTATTTTAAATGATTTAAAGATTTATTTTCTAAATATTTCTCCTTCATGTCTATATTCTTAAAATTATTTTATAAATTTATTTATATTGAAACTAAAAAATTATAAATTTTAATTTATTTCACTTATTAATTTATTTTATGGGTTTTCAAAATAAAATTGTTTACATCTATGATATATAACATTTTGACCAAAGACAAAAAAGGAATGTTCTATTTTAACGTTTACATAATCAACAGTTTTTTCTACCACTGAAACTATTATTTGATGTCTATATTTTTTTATAATATTTAAATATTTATTCAAATAAAACCCCTCTTTTTCTTTATTTTTAGTATTTTAAAATAGGGTTTTAAATGGAATTGATATTTAAATATTGAGAAATGTTTTTCTTATGGATGTAATGTATATTTTTATGAGTGTAATATTAAAAACTGAAATATTTTATGTGTTTTGATTATTTTATCATTATTGGCGTTTTTTATGATGATGGTTGGTTCCATTATAAACCAATTACAGGTGGTTCTGTGATATCCCTCCAATTAATTGGGTAAGATTTATGATGGAAGTTCACCGTGAAGGTTATTCCATTATAACTGTGAAGGATATTCAATGTGTAACCATGGAGGTTATTCCATTTTTAATGATGAAAGATATTCAATTTTTAAGATTAAAGGTAAGAGTGATATGAAAAAGATTCATCAATTTCACCTTATGATTTATCTATGGTTTCCCTAGGTTTTTATGGAAATATAATGATTTAAAAAAGGTAATCAATGAGTTAATTTTAAAAAAGGAAATTATATGTTAATTATTATGGGTAAAAATATAACTTTTTGAAAAAGTTTTCATGTATTTCTCATGACTTCAAAGAAACCATTAATATTTTTGTTTTACATTTAATATTTATTATGAAATTTTTTCTACAAATATTTGGGCAGACAACAAGATTTCTTTAGTAAGAATATATTTATTTTGAGCCCAAATTTTATTTTAAAAAATTCAAAACTTTAATATATATTCATGAACTAATGGATTCATTTATTTCTTTTTATGTCACTTACTAAGATTTTTGTGCTCATCCCATGCTTTGAAATTTTTTTCACACAGTTTTAAGGATGAGTATAAACAAATATGAGGTCAAGATGAAAATTTTGAATATGTTTTATGGAAAGAAAACTTTTTATATCATAAAACTTTTGGTTTGTTTTAAAAATGGATACTAAGAGGTAATTTCTAACTTTTAGTGCATGGGTTTGTTATGTAAGATTTATGACCTAAATACTTAAAACTCCAAATATGAAAAGATCAATAAAATTAAAGATAGTGAATTTTTGTATAAATATTAAATTTATATATTGTTTAAGGTATGTCCCTTATAGTTGGTATCAGAGGAAAGTTCAAGATAAATTTGGAGATTATGATTCTTTCATGAGAGGATATCTCAAGAGTTTTGGATACCATCACGAGTTTATAAGTTTAAGGTTGATCATAAGTTTAATGTACTAGAAACCCCTTCTAGGTTTTTAGTGACATTATTAATGTTATTTTTTGAGATTTTTTATTAGTTTAAGTTATATATAACCCATATGTTTAATGATAAGGATTATTTCATAATAAGGATGTTTAATTTTTGGGATGTATACTGACAGGTGTGAGAAAACCATTGAGGTTATAAAATTATTTAATATTGAAGTTATTATAGTTATTTTTTAGTATTTTCAACATATTTTTTAGAAGATAATTTGGATAATATTAATATAGTATTTTTAAAAGGAAAAACAATATGCCTAGTGACAACATGTCACATCTGTAAAGGTTATAGGTCTTGAACCCACAACTAAAGGGAGAAAAGGGTGTATCACTTTTTACTGGACTACGTGATGACTTGGTTGTTATGAAAATTTTTTTAAATTAAACTATTTTATAGATAAATATTAAGATTATTTTTAGTGTATATGTTTTATCATATACTTAACATTTTATTGAAAAGTGATTATTGTTATTTGGGAAACCTTATATGATTAAGGTAAATAGAATATTATGGGATTTTATTTTAGGAATAAATGTTGAATTATATTTTTAGAAACCCATATAATTTTGATGTGTCTTTATGTTATTTGGGTTATTTATAGAGATAATTATCATATCTTAGATATTATATGATTAGGAAATATATAACTTTTTTATGAGACTTGAAGAGTGATTTATGTTATTTGGAGACAAACAATAAATATATCTTGGAATAATATATGATAAAATCATTTGAATCTTCGGGTTTAAATATTAGTTAGAAATGTTTTGAATATTGTTATGTTTATTTATATATCAAATGATCTAAGATGAAATTTGGTTGTTATTATTGTGGATTTAAAGATTAATGTTTTATTTCATTATATTAAGGTTTATTCATTTTGGGAATTATCTTACTTTATTCTAGCCATTTTGTTTTTGGTTAATGTCTAAATATGATATTCATCACTTGTTTTAATTTTTTGTAATTATGTGATATATTAGAAACTGATTTTTATGATTTAGGAATGAAAACATTATTATGAATCCTCATTGTTTAGAGAAAAATATGATATTGTGGTGGAAATTTATTAAATGATGAAACTTTTCTTATCATGTAAGTATATTTTCTTATATTTTTAGTATATAGGCAAAAGGAATCCCTAAACTCTAGGAAAAGAATCTTGAAAACAAAATTGTTACCTCATTACCTTTATTTTTTATGAATCAATGGTCATTCTGAAACCTCCATGGTTTGTGGTTTTGCAGCTGTTAACTTTTTCATGGTCACTCACTTTATTGTGATAAATTTTCTCTATCATTATCCATTATTATTTTGGACATTGATTTTTCTTTAATGACCACATTTTCTCTTCCCGATAATGTTCTCTGATTTTGAAACCTAGTATATGTTATTATGGATGACCTTGGAACTTCCTTTTTCCCTACCTTCAAGAGGAAGTTTTATTAATACATTTTAAGATGTGTGATTTCTAGAAAGTTATTTTTTTAAAATGTAAAATTTTAAGGAATCAATATATTAAATGGGGAGGATTTAATATTCTAATATTTTAAAAGAATACTATGTTTGATAATATATACAACATTAAACATCGAGCTTAAATGACTCATGAGAATTTATTATAGTTATAAAATATCCATAAGATTGGTATGTATAAAAATAATTAAATGCATTATGAATATATATAAATTTCATACTTAAAAAATTATTGATTCATTTTTAGGAAATAAGAACTCAATATTCAGTAAAGTTATGTTATGATTCAAGAATATGTTTTCTTAAAAATGATATATAATTATTTTTCAGAGAAAAAAATTATAATTAATATATTGAACTTTTAGAAATTTCATTTGATAAAAATGATATTATTTTTGAAATTTTCATATCAAAATTATCTCAGGATAAGTTTTTAATATATTCTAAAAAAAATTGATATTTTGATAAATAAGGAAAAAATACTACTTTTTAATCAAAATTTTATTTTATTTTAAAAGTATTTACAAATTAAAATTCTATTTAGGAGTATTTTTAAAATATCATTAGCTCCTTTTGACTAAAAATAATCTAATTATTGTCTTTGTAATGAATTTTATACTTGAATTTGGTATAAAAACATTGTTATACTTAAAAAGACATTTTTTGAAAAATTACTTTTCTACATGTTTTATTGGATTAATTTTATATTAAATTTGGCCACTTATATGAATTTAATCTTGAAAAATTAATTAGATATTTGGAATTATGAGGTATAAATTTGGTGAATTTGACCCTGTTATATTTAGTCATTATGAGTAGTTTGTGAAATGAATAATTATCATAAAGGAAAAGATAAATCAAGTAATTTAGGTTAAAAATAATAAGATAAGTACAAAAAATTGACCCTAACTCTTGTATTTATCCTATTAAATGGTTATAATTTGGTCATTTTCATTCACGTTTTAAAAATATGGAAACTTGTTTCAATGTTTCATTTATTTTGACCTTAATGATATTTATGTAAAGGATAATGTCAAAAATGTCACTTTATTTCTTTTAATATCTATAATATTTTGTGAAAAGGATAAAAACAACTTTTTTTAGTTATAAATTTTCATCTAAAAGATAAATGATTTTTTATTTTGATAAATTAATTATAATTTTTAGTGATGAAATAATTACATTAATTTTTTCACTACACCGACATAATATTTAATAAATTAATAGAAAATTAAAATAAAAAATTTTAAAAAATTAAAAGTGATATAATTTTAACTATTTATTATTTTTCATTAATATTTTAGATAAATATAACATTTTAGAGTTTTTTGAAATAATTATATTCATATTCATTTAGTGTAGTGTTGTTTTGAATGTCAAACTAAAAGAATATGTTCAAAATTGACATTAATGATATAAAATAATAAATCATGATTTATTAAATGATTTAAAATTCCAATTTATCCCTTTTATAATAAAATTATTGACATATTTAGTGCAAAAAACTTTGATACGTGAGTATGTGCTAAAAGGGTTAATGGGGGGTTGAAACCAAAAAGATAAGGGTAAAAACATAGTCTAAACTTGTCTAAATTTTATTTTATGAGATTATTTAGACCAATACCCATCCTATATTAAAAATATATGATTGTTTTCATTTTCCAAGAATATTAATTAATATTAATTTAATACTAAATGTAATTCCAATAGTGTCCCTCCCCTTTATTATAAAAAAGCACCTCCTCTCCTCTTTTCTTCACACTTAACAAGCCTTTTTATTCAGATAAACCCTACCTAAACCCCTTCTTATAATACCTACACTTATTCAATAGGTCTTAGTTTATGTATAATACCAACCTTAAAGGGATTAATGTATAAATAAAAGGTCATTTTCTGAAAAAGATGTATAGATTTTAACTGAATGTTTTAATTTTATTTCTTCTTATACCACCTCCAAATATTCATAAACTATGATAATATAATAACATAAATATTTACCATATACCAAGATTTAATTTTATTAATGGAATAACCTATAACCATCTCCTTTTTCAATCAAATAGGAAACAAAATCATCATTTGTGTGTATAGAAGACCACTGCCTTGCAAACTCATGTAATCTGTTTTCCATCACCACCTATCATGGGTGGATATAATGGTGTATTTAATATATTTATACATATTATATTAATGGAATATTTATCCTTATTTAAATATAACATATCATATAATTTGTTACATTTTCATTCATTTAAAAATGATAATGTTTTTTGTGCATACGTTGGGATTACCACCTTCATGAATCGACGTGATTCGTTTTTCATAAAAACATGACATGAATACTATATATAAGTGTTTTTAAATAAATAATATTATATTTATTATATAATGATAATTTTTTAATGATAAAATAATACTTTATTTCTTTCAATCATGATCATTGAAAAATAAAAAATTTATTCATGCGTATATATGGTCTACCATCTATATGATTGTAACATAGTTCATTTTTCATAATCATATTTCTTGGTTTATTTTAAAAGTATTATTGATTTATTAAAATGATGATTATTTTATGATTATTTTTTTTATATTACGTAATAATGTACTCAATGACCACAATCAACCTACCAAAGTCATTTTGGACGTAACAGTCGAATATCCCCAAAATGTCTCACATAAACTCAAATAATTAAGTAATTGAATATAAAATGGTAGTAAATAAAAATAAAGTAATAATAAAAATATAAAAGGTTATTAATAAATTAAATAATTAACATAATGTTTTTATTCATGAACATAAATAATGTATGTGACAATTCGGTCTCGAGGTAAGGGACACTTTCATTTAAAGACCCCATTTTAAATGTTTTGAAGATTTTTTTTCTAAGTCTTTCTCTTCCATGTTTACATTCCTATGATTATTTTATGGAAATATTTGTGTGTACATGAATGAATTATAAAAGAATTTATATATCACTTTTTAAATTATTTCAATGGTTCTCAAAAGGAACCTTTTATATATCTTTTATAGAATTTTTCGACAATATACAAAAAAAGAATATTTTACTTTAATGTTCAATGGATTTTTTCACCATTGAAAACATTATTTGATATTTGTATTTCTTTACAAGATTTCAAGTTTTCTTAAAATAAAAACCATATTTTCATTTTTTTATTATTTTAAAAAAAATTGAATGGAATAGATATTTCAATATCTGTAAATGTTTATTTATGGGTGCAATGAATATTTTTATGAGTGTAATGTTGCAAACTAAAAGATTTTATGTGTTATGATTATGTTATGGTTATCAATAATTGATTATTATTATGGGTGGTTCGTTTATAAACCAATGATGGGTGGTTTTATTATAAACCAAGGACAGGTGTATCCATGATATCCCTCCAAAGCATAGGTAAGATTTATGTTGGAAGATAACAATGAAGGTTATTTCCTTTATAACTGTGAAGGTTGTTCTATGTGTAACTATGAATTTTATTCCATTTTTAACCATTAAAGCTATTATATTTGTAAGAGTGACTAAAATAGTGATATTAAAAAGATTCTACAAGTTACCTCTATGATTTATATATTCTAACTATGGGATTTTATGAGAATATTATGATATCAAAAAGGAAATCAACGATTTGATTTTTTAAAAGGATAGTATATATTTCTTATTAAGGGTGAAAATTATAACTTTGTGAAAAAAATTAATGTGTTTTTTATGATTTAAAATAAATATTTATGAGTATTATTTTCTCCTTAATATTTCTTATGAAATGTTTTATGAAAATATTTGGGTATAAAAATAGATTTATTGAGTAAGAAAATGTTTATTTTGAGCCCAAAGTTTATTTTAAAAATGGAAAAATTATAATAAGTATCCATGAATAAATGGGTTTGTTTATGTTTATGCCCCTTACTAATATTTTTATTCTAATCACATATTTAATAAATTTATAGTATTTCAAGGATGAGTTGGGACATAGTTCAGGTTTCGATGAAAATCGTGAATATGTGTCATGGAAATAAAACTTGTTAAATCTTAAATGTTTTGTTTTACGGAAAAAATGGATACTAAGAGGATGTTTCCATCATGTATTGTATTGTTTTTTTAGTTAAGATTTATGAAATAATACTCTACAACTCTAACCCTGAAAAGATCCTCTAAATGCAAGAAAGTGAATTTTTTATAAATAATAAACTTAAAAATTTTATAAATTTGGTTCCTTATAGTGCTATATAGAGAATCCACCTAAGAGGGATGTGACAGACATTGTTAAGAATGTACATGGGTTATCCCTTCAAGTGGGATGTGTAAAATGTGTTTTTAGGATATCCCATTAGGGGGTGTGTCATACTTGTTGGTTGACATACCTACTGGAATGGAGCCGAATTAGATAGAGCTAATCCATTAGGACACATCACATATGTTATACTTATGTGCATGTAGATTTTATGACCAGGGATTTGATAAAGGTAAAGGCCCTAGAAATGATTAGTTGAGTAGGTTTAGAAGGAGTATATAATCAATTCAGTATGGACTTCATGTTTGATGTATGTTGCTAATTTTTCTTAGTTGTTTTTATCTCATACATTGATCCACCACCTATGTGGATCATTTTATTCTTTTAGGTTTCATGATCTATCATTATGTTTTTCAATTACATGGGTACGTACTTTTTGTGTATGATTATACTTTAATGATTTTTTATTTATTATTTTTTGTTGATTATTATTTATCACTTCCTTTGTGTACTCTGATGTTTACCTGATATCATGGGAATAATATCCCCATGATTTCCCTTATTTCCCTATCCACTAATCGAAAACATATTATGTTTGAGGAGGTGGGAATAAGGTCTTGTGGAATTATGGCATGTACCTAGTGATTTGGGTCAGGGTGTTATGAAATGGTATGAGATTTTATACCCAGCCTAAAGTGCAGACATACTACCTAGGTTTGTGGTATCAAGTCTAGTACGAGGGTTTTGTTCTTTAAAGGGGAGGAGAGTATAAAACCCCTTGAAAAGTGACACTTAATAAACTAAATGTTACTACCCTTGTAAATATTAAGAACCTTTATTTTTTGGATCCTACCTGAATAGAACTCTATAGTTAAGAGAGCATTGCCAGGTGTAGTGTCAGGATGGGTGACCTCTTAAGAAGTTTCTCAGGGTGTGAGTGATTGGGGAAAAATAACACCAAAAGAACATTTTTCCCTATAGGGATAGTCATTAGTCTTTTAAGTGACCATTTTGGGTAATATCATGTGGTTTTATGGGAAGGAAACCAATGTACTATAGGAGACCCATGGGGTCATATAACCATGTTCATGGTCTGAGGAGGTTGGGTTAAGAAAAATGGTATTGAATCAAGGATGGCTTACTTTTTTTATTTAATTTAATAACTTTTGGATAGGGTATATAATATATAGGATGTTTAGGAAAAGGGATGTGGGTGTGTTAGTTCTAGGCCAACACAACATAATGGATCTTTGAGTTTCCATAAGAATGGGATTTGATGTTTTTTTACGTTACCTTTTATTTTAATCACATTGGGTGACGCACATGATGTTGGTATAATGATTTATAATATTTGGTGTGTATTCTTTAATCATTCTTAGGTATGTAGGATCACATTACACATTTCTATTTCATAAATTAGATAGAACCTAAATAATTGAATTGCCCACTAAAATTTTTTATATGTGATTTTGGTGTATTATTTGTTTCATTTTTATATTTGAACATGACTACCCAATTCTTGAGTGTAAATATATGTTTGGGACTAATGTGAAGGTAATAAAGGTTTATCATGGGCCATGGGTAGTTCTTAAGGAGTTATTCCATGTTTTTGTGGGTAGAGTATTAGGTTGAACCATGTTTTAATCTCTTATGTGTGTCTATGATATATTTTTCATCTCCTTGGTTTAGAAGTTTCATTTTATTAAAATTTAGTATTAAATTTCAATAAATTTCAACTCATGGATGTCTTTTTCCATCTATTTTTTCGGAGGATACTACTAAAAATTACCTTTTGGTTTTTTCAGAATCTCAAGATATAAAATTGATCCATATGGGGCTCTTTCAGCTAGTATGTGTTTGGGGTGGAGGATCCCATAGGGGAAGGCCGCACGTGGTTTCAAAATCTATTATCTCTCATCCTTCAAGGGAAATGGAAGCTCCAAGATGTAGAGGATTGGATTTTATAAATTAAGAGGATCTTTGACCTTGTGGAGACCCCAAAGTATCAAAAGTTAAAGATGGTGACCTTTATGATTCAAGGCATAGTTGGATAGTGGTGAGATATTATTCTTCAGTCTGGTAGGTATTAAGGTCTCACATGGGAGACCTTTAAGTATCTCTTCCTTGATGTGTTCTTCCCTGATTTATAAATTTATATTAAACTTAGGAGTTTATGGAGATCCATACATGGATAATGTTAGTGTATGTCTATTCATTTTTAATTCATCGAGTTGGTTTATGTTTATCCTCTTCTGGAAGGGAAAAATTCATAGAAAGCTATAAAATTTTTTATTAGGTTTTATTAAGAACTAAAACATCAGGTTATGAACATTGATTCAATGACTACAATTTACTGATTCTTAAGGATTTAATAATAGAGAATGACATCGGGGAATATAGAGTTTCATTCATTCTTCTAGATGAAAATGTTTTGATAGGTAGATTATCTAGAATTTTTCAAGTTTCTTATTCTTGGAATAATAAAGGGATGTTATAGGGTGGAAAGAATGGAAGCAGTAAAGACTCATAGAAAAGAAAAGGTTATTTGACTCCATCTATGGGAGATGACTCTTCTGGTGTTATAACTATGGGTTAAAGGGACATTGTCTCAATTATTGTCAAGTTTCGATCAATACTTATCACTGGTGTGGCAAGACTAGTCAACTAAAGAGATTATTTGATAAGGATTCATGAATTCATATAGAAAATTCAAGCCATGATGTGGGTGGGGGACATCAGTAGTGGGTATATCTCCTTTAAGGAGCAATGAATCAGGAAACTCATGAGTCTAGGGTATTACAGAGTATTTATTTATAGGTTATATGTGGTTTATTTGGATTTTTATGTTGTTGGAGATAAAACATTTACAATTTGAGGTATGTGCCTAATTTCTGATATTTTATCTATTGATTTTTTAGATATCATCACATACCATTTTTTTCATATCTACTCAATTGGCCACTCAGTTAGACTTATCAGTTAAGTTATCATCTATGTTATTATCTATTGATACACCCCAAGGAAATAAATTTAGTCATCTTCATATCTATCCAAAACGTTTTATGGTGATATATATCTTTGACCATGTGTGGATATCCATGATTCTAGAGATTTTAGGTTTCAATGTGATCCTTATCATGGAATGGTTGACCATCTATCATACACAGATCGATTCTTATCGAAGATGAGTGACTTTTACATCACTAAAGTAGGGGAAGTTCATGTTTAGTAATGAATGGGATGTCAAATTATGTAGATTGGGACCATATCCTCATTAGAGAGAAGTATTTTCAATAAAGTTAGACATCATGATCCTTACATTGGATTATATAATATCCCCCTCCTCATTTCCTCTTTTAGTGGTTTAGTTTCGAGATGTCTTTCCAAAATATTTCTTGTGGTTAACATTAGATAGTGGAGTTGAGTTTTAAATAAAACATGTACCTATTACACAACCTTTATTTGTTCCACCATATCATATATCACTATTTGAGTTGAATGAGATTAAGATATAGCTTGAAGATCTTGATGTTAAGGGCTTCATCAAAATGGGTACTTCGACATTGGGATCTCGAGTATTATTCGCTAAGAAAGAAGATGGTAGTCTTCATATTTATGTCAACCACATAAAGTTGGAAAATCACTGTAAAAAATAGGTAATTGTTACCAAGAATTGATGGTAGGTACCTGCTACTAAGAATTTATGACTTTCTTGATTAGTTAAGGGGATCCTAGTGAAATTAAAATATTGATCTATGTTATGGCTACAATCATCTTTTATTCAAAGAGGAATACATATCAAATATATAATTCAAGATTATGTATGTTTGGGTTGTATGAGTATTATATTATGCCCTTTGGAAAAAATAATGATTTGAAAGTGTTCCAAAATTTAATTAGCACGATCCTCTACATATACTTGTAATCCTTTATCATTTTATTCATTTATAACATCCTGATATATTCCAAGATGTTGGAATCACACACTCAACAACTTGAAATCCTATTAAGTACACTACAAACACATCGCCTTTATTCCAACTTTTCATAGTGTCACTTTTTGATGTAGTTGGTACATTTACTTGGTAATATGGTTTCTTAGGATAGGATATCAATTGATATGGACAAGGTATAAGCAATCATTTTATGGTAATGACCAAGGAATGTGTTCAAGATTCATAGTTTCCTTGGTTTGGATAGTTATTATAGGAGGTTTATTCAAGAATTTTCTTTCCGAAAATCTCCTATGAACCCCATTTCCAAGAAGAGATATAGGTTTAAATTAATAGACTAGTGTAAAGAGTCCTTATAGTTGATGAATAGGTTTACATCATCTTAAATTATAATTATTCTTCAGTGTGGAGTTGGGTATGTACTATATAATGATGCATCTGGTGCTGGATTAAGAGTTGTTCTAATTAAAGGTGATAAGTTAGTTGCATACGGGTCTCGTTAGATACATCCCCATGAGTGTAACTACCCTACACATTATATATATTTGTAAATTGGGGTTCAAGCATTTAAATATTGGTAAAACTACCTCTTCCATGAGAGATTTTTTGTATATAAAAATCAGAAGAGTCTTTCATATATCTTATCCCAATAATACATGTATATTTTTTAGATTAATTGGGTGGAACACTTAAATACATTCAAATTTGAGATGTATTATACTCCTAAGAAAGTGAATGTCATTATAGGAACCCCAAGAAGGAAAGTGTAGGAAGTTAGAGAGAGAACGTTGGAGTTTGCGTAGAAGATTGTGCCTTTGTTGGATGACTAACAGGTGGGAATAAATGAGGATTGAGGTGTAGTTTCTTGTACACCCTTAGGGATCACATACTCGTTTTTGGAATGATTAAAGTCTAGTCAAGAGTATGATTCAGAGTGTATCATGATGTGTGATTGAATGGTGGTACACGATTCCATTCCAGGTTAAACCTTAGATGAATGAGGTGTGATTTTGGTTCATGGAAGGGAGATGGTTCCTTCTTCTATAATGTAATAGATGATGAAATCCTCTCATGATTCATAGTGGGAAGTGCACCTAGGATTGAAAAAAAGTTATCAAGACTTGAAATATAAATTCTATTGTCCCAACATGAAAATAGAAATTTTTAGCATTATCTCCAATTTTTTGACTTGTCAGAGTATCAAGATTGGGCATTAGAGACCTGGAGGGTTTCTATATACACTTTCAGTGCCTATATAGAAGTGGTATGATATGAATATTGAAATTATGATAGTTCTATCCAAGACACTAATCAAAAAAGGAATTATTTGGGTGGTCGTGGATTGGTTGACCAAAGTGGTGCATTTATTGCTGATCTAGTAGACTAATATCAATATATTATCTATGGGTATCTATGTTCATGAGATTGTATTACTGCATGGAGTGAATTAGATCATTTCATTTTATAGAGATACCTGGTACAAATCACAGTTTTGGAAAGGGTTTTAGAAATCGATGGGGATTAGTTGAATCAAAGTACGACTGTGTATCCTCAAACAGATGGGTGGTTAGAGATAATGATCTAATCTTTTAGGGATATTCTTTGGATATGTGATTTATATTTCAAAGTAACTTAGGATAATCACATGGATCTAGTGGATTTCATCTATCATATTAGTTTATAGTCTTCTATTTAGATGTCTCTATTTGAGGTTCTATATAGATGGTCATGTCATTTACTACTATGCGGGAATGAGGCAGGTGAATCTTTAATTTTTGTTCCTAGTATGGTACAAGATTCATAAGATCAGATGTAGTTGATTTATAAGTGTCTGTTTATGGTGAAAAGTGGGGAAATTATTATTCTATCTAGATCAGAGTAACCTTGGAGTTCACAGTGAGTGATAAAGTTTTCTTGAGAATGTATCCTAGATTGGAGAATAGGCATTTAAAGAGGAAAGGTTTGTTGGAACCATAATATGTTATGTAGTTTAGAATCTTTGAATGCATCAGGATGGTGTTCTGTTGATTGAATATTCATCCATAGTATCAACTTATTCATAATTTGTTCCAGATGTCTCAACTTCGATGGTACGACCCTGATCTTGCACATGTGATCAAATAAAAGGTTTTTGAGTTTGAACTGGATGCATATTTTATGATTCAGACCATTAATATTATTTAATAAATAAAGAAGGTTCTATAATAGTATAATTTTACTCTTTTTTGGTTTCAACAGTAGTGTTATCGTATTCAAGAAGAGATAAGGGAGCAGCAGATAGGCATTCAGGAATAGTGTCCTAAGTTGTTTGAGAAAACATCTGGGGGTACTTATCAAGGACAAGAAGTTGTAAGAGGGGGATAATTATGACACCATATATTTAATGTGTGCCAAATTTCATCTTTTTCATATATTTTTTTATTTTTTTAAGTGTTTTAGGTGGGTTAGAGATGTTCAGGAGGCTGGAGCTAAAATAGGGCTAGGTTGGTGGACATGAAGTAGCCTGAAATGCTACAGTAGTCCCACCCGCTAACCAATGGGGTTCCATATCCTAGTCAATATAGTCTATAGAAACACTATATATCACACTATAAAACTAGTGGGAATACACTAGTTGGTCGGTGAGGTTCCTGGGAAGAACCTATTCAACTTAGTAGCCACTAGATGGCTATTTGTGGTTAGTGGTTCACTAGTTATTCCATTCTGGTCCTAATAAGCACAGTCGGGTTTATCATGTTTTTTTAATCTTAACCCCAATAATGTTTTCTTATTCTTTAAATATTATCACAACTATAAACTCTCTATGATCACTCTTCTGGTTATTTTGGGATCTCTCCTCTCCTTTCATCTCCTCCCTTCAATGCCCAAATATTGGTTTGATCCTATTCTTCCAGTCTAGTGAGTTTTTTATTGATATATGTCAATTATCTTCATTTCACCTTATTAAAAACTAATTTAATTTAAAATTTATTGACTATATATAAGGGTTTTTATATGTTATAATAAGATAATTGTTGGTTTTTGACAGAATCATCACTAGGATTCCAGAAATTGGAATCTTCACATTGTTTAGACCTAGACAATTGTATTTAGTGTATCTTCTCATGTATGTGTGACATTTTCCAATATATTGGTTTTGTATTATCCTTAATCTTGATCCAAGAATTATAATTATAAAATATCAAGGATGGTTCTAGGTTTTTTTATGGTGTAATTGGAATCAGACTACAACCCTTTTCATTGAAAGGCCACTACACCAAAGGTGGTTGGTCCTTATCTTTAGAATAAGTTTATATGGGTTCTTATCATGATTTTTTTGTAATAATGTGTAACCTCATGAAGACTATGATAAATTTGTTATCATATTTTGTGTTCATGTATATCCTTTTGAAAACTATGATTGATGTTTTCACTCATGTAGTTTTTCTTGGTTATGACTCTTACTTGATATGAAGTGATATTGATCTATAATACTTTATCTATATATTGTATGAGCTATCTTCTTATAGGTCATTACATATAGGTATTTTCCCCAAATATAGATGGTTAGACATTGGTCATAATAAAAATGGGAAATCCCTTCTACTTAGATATTTCAAACATGTTTTTGGGCCATCCCATAGAGGGGGTGTGTCAGACATGGTTGGTTGACTTTCTTTCTGGCATGGAATCAAAGAAGGTATAGTCGGTCTCTAAGGACCCAATATATATGTTATTCTTGTGTAATATACCTACCATTATCTACACTCTATTTACATTCATGGAATTAACAGATATATCTTATGAAATTATGTTAAAAATAGTTGGTTTTATCCTACTAGGTCATGTACTCACACCCTACTCAATCATCTCGATGTGCATGTAGATTTATGAATAGGGATCTGGTGAAGGGAAAGGGAACTGTGGTGGGAGATTGATCAGGTTTAGAACAAGTATTTAGGCCTTTCAAGATGGATTGTAGGTTGGATTTCTATTGGTGATTTTGGTTAGTTGTTTTTATCTCATACATATATCCACATCTTATAGGTTTCCTTTTCTTATTTTTAGGTTTTGTGATCTGGCATGTCGTTTTAATATTACACGGGTCGGTACTTCTTGTGTACATTTATACTATGATTATTATTCATTTATTCTTTATTATTGATTTTTTATTTATCACTTTCTTTGTATGATATGATGTGTATCTGATGCTGAGGGAATAGTCTCCCCATGATGTCTCTATTAGCACTCACCGCTAGTCAAAACCTCTTTCATACAAGGAGGGATGCATGACTTTGTGTCAAATTATAGCCCAAAATTGATGATTCTGGATATGTTCCTATACAATATAACCCATCTATAAATGAAACTGGGATTTTTTAATCCATTTTCACTTTAAAGATGATTCTTATGTAGAAATTTGACTGATATGTACCACAGAGTTGATTAAAATCTTTTACAATATCAACCAATCAAGGAAAAAACCAATTTGATTATCAATTAATCCTTTGAGAATTTTTTTACAGATTTATTCATGATAATTCTATTGGATATGAGAAAATATTAAGGGGAGGGTTAATCATGTTATGATTAAATTTAACCCATTAAATCTCAAATAATTTGACCATGTCCCATTATAATATGGATATCAAATTAGATATTTTATTTTGTATAATTAATAATATAGTATAATATCTACAATATTAATTCACACATAAAAATGTAAATATTTACATGGTTCACCGCTGATGAGGTGACTAATAAAATTCATGGATTATTTAACTATTGGATCATAAATATCCATTAATTTATTTATATATAAATCCATTAATTCATATAAGCATCATGGATCTTTATAATTTTCCTTTATTATGTATCATGTAAATTAAATTCTTAGATATTAAATGAATTCTTTATTATATATATATAATATTTTCCTCTATTTTCAGAGAACATACTCTCTTGTGTTATAAAATCTAAATTGGTCTTATTAAGAACAAACTAGACAATAGAGATATTAAGTTTCTTAAGTACTCTTTCAGTGTATGATGGTTGAAGGTACTTTGGAATCAAATCATGTGCTCAGTAATATTGGGTAAATAAATGAATTAGATTAAATGGGGCCATCACTAATTCTTAATATGGTCATAGACTTCATTCTGTAATAACTAAAATAATGGTTTTGATAGTTCATTATGAATTTCATTAAAATCAAATTTAATAAAAGTTTACCTGATATCCTCAATAG
The DNA here is from genome assembly GCA_963277665.1 of Viscum album. NCBI lineage: Eukaryota > Viridiplantae > Streptophyta > Magnoliopsida > Santalales > Viscaceae > Viscum > Viscum album. The sequence continues at coordinate 662,592,270 of OY728128.1, forward strand.
GAAAATTAATTACCTAATCACATTTTTGATATCATATATATATGGAAGTAATTATATAGTGATGTATTGAGTTTAAAAAACCTTAAAAATACCAAAAATATAAGGAAACTTTATTGGTCTATAATATGGGGTATTATTATATTGGAAATTATATATGATTTTATTAGTATTATTAAATGTGTCTAATAATATACAAAATGTATAATGTTTTATAAAATTTATATTTAATTTATCTTTATTTCATGTTGGTTGCATATATTACGTGTAGTAAAATGATAATTAAAATAAAGAAGTATTCCTTTGAATTATCCCTACTCGAGGTTCATCATAGAGTATTATAGGTTGTAATGACATGTGAATATTATCTTGGGTTAGGTGTCATATAGTTATGTGGAATTATCTCATGAGGCATAAAAGAAGTTTTGTGTACTAGATAACCCACTAAGTATAATAAATAGAGTGTCATATATTATGTTTTTTGAATATTAGGGGAAAATATTTCATTTTTAATCCTCTATACCTAAGGATGAAAAGATTCCTAGAATGAGAAAATTTAAACTTTAATACATTTATTATACTAACTTAGCAGTTGATATAATTATGTTCATGTAATTTTTTGAAGCTTAATTAATATGGTATTTACCTCATGTATGAAAATAATGAAATAGGGTCTCTCAACTGATATTTATTGAATAAGTTTGTATCCATTCATAGATATGATACATGTGGTGCAGTTATCTTGTTAGAATAGGGTAAATTGATATGATCTTCTATATAGGTGAATGACATGTGATGTGTTTATCCATCTAGTTAGTCTATACTCATATAATTGTGAAACTATATGTCTTATGGTAACTTTATTTCTTAGAAACAAAGATAATATGATTATTCATATAGTATATGACAGAATTGGTAGACACAGGTACGGTGATACATGTGTTTAATTGAGATAATGTCAAATATTCTTTTAGGTTAAGTAGCATTTATGTTTTTCTATAGAACTCTATTGGGTTATAAATATAGATTATAGAGTTTATAATTTTTTTCAATGAAATAAAGGGTCATTCTGTCACACATTTTGGTTATATGAATGTAGATTAAGTATTTATAAAATATATTTTTATAGAAATTTGAAAGATTATTTAAAATTATTTTATAGGATTTCCCAAAGAAGTTTTGGACTAGTTTTCACAAGTTGTTATGTATGATGTAACATATAGTTAAAATGAATGATAGATTCTTTGAATTGGTTTTAAAGGATATTCAAACGGAGTTTTTAATGATATAAATATTCACTAAAGTTAAATTGTGGCATAGAGGTATCAACCAAATCAGGGTTTATGCTAGAGTAAAGCATATTATAGTGAACATAACCACATTATGGTTTCATGTATGGTAGTATATGAATTATAAGATATCTCATGGTAATGGATTTTTTATCCCATTGTAAGATATCATGATGGTTTTTATGGAGTTTTGAATTTTTAAGATGATTGTTTATAAATTAAATAAGTAATCAAAAATATAGTCCCATTATTATAAAGAGTTTTTTCATTGTGAAACATTCCAAATATAGATGAATGTTTTGGAAATTATTGGGATCCATATAGTGGATATATTGTTTGTATTTGTGAGTCTCTTCCTATTTATATTAGATTTTTATTGTTGGAGTTCACTCCTTACCCACTTACTCTTTTAATTTTCTTAATTAAAAACCACTGTTTTATTATTAAAAAAACATAAAAAAATATATAATTAAAAAAAATTATTTATTTTATTTCTATACTTATTTTAATTTTTAAATATTTATATTTACTCTAATGTTGTTTATATGTTTTTTACATTTATTCTGGTTTACATATTTGGTACTGATATATAAAATATGTCTTCTATAAAACTTTTATGTTTTTAGTTTTAAAAAAATTCTAAGTACAAATGATTCTTACAAAATTTGATCTTTATATTCTGTTGAAATTTTGTAACTTTCAATTAGTATGAAATAATCCTTATCTAATTGATTCTTCGGGAAAATAATCATTAAGGTGACTCTTACGCTTTTTTCAACCTTAGGATATATGAAACATATGGTTTTAAAACATCATTATAAAGTCTGAGTGTAGTTTTTTAGTAAAGGACTAAACCATACAATTTCTCTAAATAAACCATATGAATCTTTCAAAACAACCATACAAAGTTTTTTTTATAAATTCATAATCCTTATAAAGGATATAGATAACCGTATGAAGTTCAAGTTCAACCTTACGATGTTGAACCTCGAAAATATTTAGCCTTATAGTGATGAACCATATGAATATTAAACCTTTTGATGATGAACCTTATGAAGAATTAACCTTATAAAGTATAGGTGGTCCTTATAAACTAAAATATTATCCTTCTGAAGTGTTAATTAACTCTTTTTAAGTCATTTGTTTTTAGTTTCTAATATTTCAGTGAAGTTTTTAATAGACATTGAGTATCGTAAGATATAACTATGAGTATTATAGACAATATACTTATTGAACAATGGAATATTTTATCTCACTCTAAAATGGTTTTATTATTTTTTAAATATATATTTTATGCATTTTTTGTTTTATTCCTCTCAAGTTTAAAACTCATTTTGTGATATTTGGACAAACAATTAATTAACCAATAGATATATCAAATTAAGAAAACTCAATTGATCTAACTCTCAATAATGTTTTAGGAAACATTATTGAGCTAACCATTAGATATTTCTCTAAAAATAAAGACTAAAGGTACATAATGAATGATATACAAGAAATATAGATACCTGAATGTTTTGTAATAGGTGTGACTGGTATAATTTAAAGTTTATAAAGATGACTGTACAATTATTTTGATCATTGAAGAAATATATATCATGATAAAAGACATTAATAAACTTAATCAATGGTATAATTACTTTTCAAGAGTCTTAATTTTTCTATTTCTTTGGTTATTTACTTTTATTTATTATCATTTTTTTTGTACTTAACCATGTATGATTTCTTATTTTCCTATACAACAGAAAGTATTGTATCATTTATACCTCCAATATAAAAGGTATGTATTTTTCTTTTTCTTTGACTATATAAGGAAGATATGCGTGGTTAGGATTTCCACTTAAAATGTATGTTTGTATTGGGTTATGAATACTGGTAAAATTTAGTTTCATTAGTTATATCTTTATTTAAAAAGGTAGTTTATAATTAAGTTGTGAATCTCATAAAAAAGATATGATTTTTTAGATAACATTTCTCTCATAGATAATATGTAAGTGAAAAGTGCATATAGGATATATTTGATATGAATTACTATAAATTTTTTGATGTTATTTTTTTTGTTTTATTCATGTTTCGCCTTCTCTTAAACATAACATTTTTTGAGTTTATATAAGGAATTGTTCTTAAAAATTAAATAATATTGATTTTTAGTTAATAATTTAATTCTTTCACTTTGAGGATATCATCAAGTTTAAAGTCTTATATAATTATTTCATAACTCATGAATTACAAAAAAAATATCAAATAAAGTAGACACATTTGATCAAAATCCATTTTTCTCACCATATAAAACTTTTTTTAAAACATTATTTCATTACATGAAAAGTGTTCATGAAATTCAACTTGGCTTTATCATTTACCTTACCCCACCTCTGAATTTTTTATAAAATGATCAGAAAAATATAAGTAAGTGATGTAAAAATAAAGGAAACTGTTATTTTAGTAAAAAATGAAAACCCAAGAAATATTTACCATTATACCAATGTTATTTCAATGAAAGAAAGAGATAATTTTCAAATGAAAAAAAAACCATGTTTTTCTCAAATAAATCCTTTAAAACCCATAGAAGAAAATTATAAACCCATCTCTATAACTTATATAATCATGTTCATAACCCATTTTAAACCTATGTCATACGTAACTAGAGACCAGCTAAATCCATATGAGAAACACTTTGGTAATTCCTTCCTTCTTTCTTATTAAGACAAGGAACATTACCTAGTGCATTAGAGTGTTATATGGGTGCAACCGTTATTTGATCTATAATAGGATCACCCAGCACTATCTGGGACACCCCATCATATAAGTTATATTGGGCTCACCGGATGTTATCTAGGCCTCCCCATCATATAAGCTGAAACTATAATCAATAATACTTTTCATATATAGATACTACATTTAAATAGAATAATTTTCATTACATAACCTGAAAAAACAACACTAGATCTATATAGGTTGAGTGTCTTTGGAAAATGGTAAATATAAAAAATTGGTTCATAAAACATCAACATCATCTCTTGATGACTCCATCAAAATTACAAACCCCTTTTTGAAATATCTTACTTAATACCTTTCTTCATATACTGGGAAAAACACAATAAAGGGTGAGCTCAGATGCTCGGTAAGGGAAAACAAGGGAGATATAAATCATATCATAATAATGAGACATAACAATTTAAGAAAAACATTTGAAAATTATATCTTGTGTAATAAAGATCATGATATCATGTCACAGGATAAATCAAATAAGTTCATAAAGAACATATTTCATGAGATCATAACATAAGACATGAAATTTTGGCATACCCAGAATCATAGAAAATCATTTTCATATTAGTCAAGACTCACTACCATGACCATAATAACTAAAAAATTATTTTACTAATGGTTTCAATCCCCATTCCATCCCTATGTTATTGAACTGGTTTTACTTCCTATTCCAGCCCTATATTATGGAACTGAGATCATTTCTCATTCTAGTCATGTTTATCTCATTAGATATAAATATTTACCCAATTTATTGGAGGAATATATATGAACCACTTATAACATAATGAAAATAATAAATATGTGTTCCATAATAACTAAATTATTCATCATATCAGAACCCATCAAATGAAATGGGTTTCATAAACATCATTCAATATTAACATAAACCATGGAAAATAAGTGGGTTTAATAGTTATCATTCCATAATAAACATAAACCCACCATAGTAATAATAGGGATGGTATAATTAAAAAATATACCTATTAAAACATAATTAACATTAAATAATGTTCTCGTAGATGGAAAATAATATAGATATATCACTTGAAAATAATTCTGGAGGAAAATATTCTTTCTTCTTTGAAAATGTTTTATTTCCATAAAATGTCGTGAAATTTTAAAAGAAAAAATTTTCTATGAAAATAAAGTTTTAATCTTGTAAGGGAATCTTCAAATCATAAATATGTCATGAAATTGAGAAAATATATTCATGTTTTATAGGTTAAAAAAATTCCTCTCAAACGTTTTCTAGAAAAGTAAAAAAAGTAACTCGTTAGGAAAACGACAAAAAGATCCCTTTCAAACCGTTCAATAAAAATTCACATATGGGTGAAAATGATTTTAAAAAATCATAAGAATAATAAAATAATTGAATAAATATTTAATAAAAAGGTACATGGAAGATGAATATTCCCTAGAAAACACTTATAAATAAACAATCCTGAATAAAATGAGATTGTGAATTTAACCCTTCCCTTAGGTATGATTTCCATCATACATATTTGAAACTTCTTTATAATGGATTAAATATTTTTATTAACTTATTACTCAATCATATTCATATTTATGATATAATATATAATCATTTTATCACATGTTTGTTAAAAATATTTCATTATTACACTTCTTTTGGATGTTAACTACTTCATTTTCCTATGCATATTGTGTCGTATAAGTACAATTATTGTGCATAGGATATATTTATATAATATAAATAATGATATTAAGGTAATAAATATCATATTTATTCATTATATATATTTATATAATCATTATTTATTAGAGAATATGGAAAATGAATCGAATTGTGTCGTGGTGATGATAGGCCTTACGTAAGCACAAGTGATATTATCATTCCATTAATGGTAAAAATGTAAATAAAAAGATGGTATTTTGTTAAATAATTAATATCATTTTATAATTATTATATATATATATATTATTTCCATCATTATATCCATCTATTTAAGGTAGGGATGAAAAACATTTTACACCACGGTGTGGAGATGGTAAGGAGTGCGTATGCACAAGTGGTATTTCATTTTCCATAGGATGGATAAAATGTGGAATGTGATTGTTACATAATCATCAAAACATCTAATATTATAGTTGATTTTGAATTTATTAATTTATAATACAAACAACTCATGAATAATAATTTGAAGAAGAAATAGTTCTGGAAGAGTCAGTAAATAAGATTACCTCTCCCTTAGTGAACTTCCCTTTGATCTCCTCTTAGGGACACTATGGTTGGTAATTTGAGAATAAAATAACCTCTAGAATGTCTAGGTAATTTTATAAGATATATTGGTAGGTTATGGATGATATTTAAGGCTCAATGTGTTGTGAATAAGTGATGGTGGAGGTTCCCTTTTATAGATGAGGTGAGGGGCACTTTTGGAATCTCCAAAAATATTAATTTTTATTAAATTAAATCTAAACCAAAATGACTCCAAAAGTAAATATATTCATATATAATATGATATAAGGTTGTAATTTCTTCTAAAAAATATATTTTAAACAAGTTTTGGTATAATGTTTAATATTATCATTTTGATTAAACCTTAGGTAACCAATTTTAGTTTTAAATAAGGTAACAAAGTTTTCAATATTATAATTTTGTAATTTTTTACTTATGTGATGTCAATTAATTTATAAATAAATAATTTATAACATTTTAGACCAAATTATATTTTTTTTATTTTTAAATATGTTATATTATTTTTAAATAATTTAATAAAATATTATTTTGATAAAATGTCATTAGTATCAATTTTGAGACTATTCATCATTTGGAATTTCAAAAATATCCCAAAAACAAGTTAACTTTAAAAAATATTTTATTATATCTATAAGAGATCATGGTCGTATATAAAATTAATTTATCATATTAAATATCTCAAATTATATTTATTTTAATATTTTTAATAACATTTATTTGATATTTCCATTAATATATTAAGTACTACGTCAACATTGTGTAATTATTTAATATACTTATTTATTTACTAAAAATTAAAACTAAAATACCATTAAAAAGATAAATATTATATATTTCATAATAATATTTATAGTTGAATATAAATTTTAGGTAACCATATATTAAGATTGTTATATTATTTAAAACATGAATGTGACATCTTTAAATATTTATTAAATAAGATTTTATAAATACTATATTCTCATCTAAGTGACCCAAAAATTCAAAACTAAATTCATATCATCAAAATATGTTTATTAAGTCAAAAATTTACATTTATTTTCGTTAATAACATAATTGTCTCCACTTGTGGACACATAATGGATATTAAAGACAAAGAAAGTGACATTTTGTGACTTTATTTGATTTAAATATTATATTATCCCTTTTCATAGACAAGTATCCATTAAATTATTTAATTTTGATAATTAGGTGTTATGGGTATAATTTTATAAATCCAATAAAAAAAATTCATGTGTTAGGGTCATTTTATAGTCTTTATAATTTTATTTTAAACCTAAATTACTAAATTTACTCTTTATCCTCATAACAAAATTGACCAAGGTTACTATTCTTATTAAAAAAATAAAAAATGAATTATATAATAAATTTAAAACTTATGAATCCAAATTTGAATAAATTTTTTAAAATTAAAAACATAAAATTTTCAGAATTTAATTTAAATTAAAATCAGTAAAATTTCAGGAAAAATATTTTTCGAAAAAAATGTTTTTATAATAAGTTTATGTATAAAATCTTTTCAAAACCCATAATTGGATTATTTTAAATCAAAATTAACAAATTAAAATTTAAATCTAATCCAAAACATAATTTACATTATAAAGACTTTAAATTAAAAACTCAGTTTTCAATAAAAATTAGTATTTTCACGATTCCTTAAATGTTTTTAAGAAATTATATAAAAAATAATTTTAAGATAGTTTTGATAAGATGAATTAAAAATTAAATTCATTATATAAAACACATTTTCTATAAATTATACAAATAAAAACAATATAAACTCATTTTTAAATAAATTTTTAAAAAAAATAAAGATATTTTTCAAAAAATATGTGATTATTCTCTTACCGCTTACCAATACACTCATATTGAGTTGGAAAATTTTTTATTTAATAAATTAGTTATTTATATTTATACCCATAAAATTTCAATTGCTAGGTTGTAATTGTCATTTTATACTAGTAGTGTCTCACGGTTCGTTTGAACTCACCATTGTGTGCAACATTATCTATTGAAGTAGTAAAATTATTTAAAGAGAAATATTTAATAAAATATCGGGGTGTTACATTCTAACCCACTTAAAATAGATATTTTCCTAGAAATTTGTCACTATGATACAAATATATTATTATACCTTTGCAGCATCACATCCTCAAGTTCCCATGTAGCTTCCTCAAATTTGTGGTTCCACCATAAAACTTTAACCAAGAAAGTGGTCTTGTTTCTTATAACTTTCTCTCAGTGGTCTAGAATCTCTATAAGTTGTTATTCATAAGAAATATATTTCTCCAGCAGTACGAATTATAAGTTTAGTACATGTGAAGGATCAGGTATTTACTTTCTCTGGTGAGATATATTGAACAAATCATGAACTTTAGAGAGATTCAGTAAATGCGGTAATCGATAAGATACCTTCCCAACACAATTTAGAATTTCAAAATGAAAAATATACATAGGTATTAGCTTTCCCATATTTCCAAATCTCATTACTCTCTTCTAGAGAGATATTTGTAGAATAACCTTATCACCAACTTCAAACTCTAAGAGTTTTCATCGATGGTCAGCATAACTTGTTTTTCATCTCTAAGCTACTCTTATGTGATATTGAATATATTTAACCTTATTTGTTATCTCCAAAACTAGATAAAGTTCCAATACCTTTCTTTCCCCAACTTTATTCCATCATGTCGACGTTATGAACTTCTTACCAAATAGGGCTTCATAAGGAGTCGTCTGAATATTGTAGTGAAATCCATTATTGTAAGAAAATTCTACCAAAGGTAGGTGTTGATCCCAACCACCTTTATAATCCAGAGATCAAGATCTCATCATTTCATCTAGATCTTGAATTGTAATTTTAGACTGACCATATGTCTAAGGATGATAATAAGTGTTGAAACTTAACTTTGTATCCATATCTTTCTGAAGATTTCTTTGTAATTTATAAGTAAACCTCATATCCCAATTAGATATAATTCAAAGTGTTACTCCATGAAATATTACCACTTCCTTAATATATACTATTGGAAGCTGGTCAAAAGTTGATTGTTTTAGGATATAAATTAAGGGTGTCGAATTCTTAAGGAGATCAACTATAACCCATATAGCATTATAGAATTTAGATTTTTTAGGAAGTATAACAAAAAATTCTAGGTTGATGTTTTTCCATTTCCATTCTGGTATAGGTAATCATTGTAAAAACCCCTTAGACTTCTGTCTCTTATCCTTAACTTTTTAACAAACCAAGAACTAATAAACATATTCTACTGTATCTTTTTTCATGTCATCCCACCAGAAATATTATTTCAAGTTCCTATACATCTTTATGCTTCCATGATGAATAAATAATGATGAACTATGAGCCTCATACAATAGATCCTTTATAAATTCTGGTATGGTAGGGACACAAACATAGTTCCATAACCCTATTATTCTATCATAATCAATTTTGAACTTAGGAATATCTCTCACCTTCTTTTTCAACTCTACAACTACCTTCTGAACCTCCTTAATCTTCACTTATATAGAGGGTTGATCATTAATTTGGGAAATATAATATTTATCCACTTACTTTACGATTTCTAGATCCATCCTTATAAAATCCATAAATATTGGAACTTTCGAGATCATCATCATAGATAGTCTAGCATGGTACTTTCAAATCAAATCATCTTCCACATTGTTTGATTTCCCAAGTTGGTATTATACTAAGAAGTTGTAATATTTAATCAACTACAACCATCTTCTTTGGTGCATATTCATCTTTTTTTAGTGAAAATATACTTTAAAATTTTATGATCAGTAGATATATTATACCTTTCTCCATAAAGATAATTCCTCCATATCATTAAGGAACATATTATTGTATCTAGCTCTAAATAATGAGTTGGGTAATTTTGCTCGTGGATTTTCAATTGTCAAGAGGAATAATCTATCACCATAACATTTTGAATAAGAACACATTGTATCCCCTTCTTTGATGCAACATTATATATCACATATTTTTCTCCACTATATGGCAGTGTGAAAATAATAGATATTATCCATCCAAACCAAGAAAACTTTGGATCTTAATTACCATTTTTGGTCTGGGACAACTTTCAATAACTTCTATCTTTGCTGGATCTACAGATATTCCCTCTCTTGAGATTGTGTGGCCCAAAAATGTAACTTTATGAATTTAAAATTAACACTTGGTAAATTTTTCATAAACCTTGTCCTTTTTTAGGGTCTTTAGTACAATACTTAAGTGATATTTATGATCTTCATTTCTTTTTTAATATACAATAATAGCATCTATAAAGACAACCACAAATTGATTGAGTTAGTCTCAAAATACTCTATTCATTAAATCCATGAAGATAGTGTGGTCATTAGTAATACCAAAGTAATCACTATAAATTCATAGTATTCAATACTTTTATGGAATGTAGTATTGGGTATATCCTCCTTCATGGATCTTAAATTATGATATAAAAACAAGGATAAATCTTAGAAAAGTTTCAAGATCCACATAGTTGGTCAAATAATTCATCAATATGAGGGAGATGATATTTTTTATTCATAATGATCTTATTATGTTCTCAATAATCAATGAAAAGTCTCATTGATCTATCTTTATTCTTAAAAAACAATATAGGTACACCCCAAGGTGAAGCACTAAGTCGTATGAATCCCTTCTCAATATTCCCTTATAGTTTATTCTTCAATTCTTATAACTCAATTGGGGTCATTCTATAAAGAGTATTTGAAATAGGCATAGCACCTGGTATGATTTCCATTGAAAACTCAATATCAAGATTCTATGGAATACCTGGATATTATTCCAAAAAGACATCAATAAACTCCCACACAATAAGTTTATCCTTAATGGTGATTTTCTCCCCAACCATCTAAGATAGATAACCTTCATTTATAGGAATTAAGACCCACAAGATGGAGTTGATTACCTTTTGAAGTTCATATTAATTTTTTCATCGATAGATGATAATAGATTTAGTCAGAATATGAAATGAGAGTTACTTTCCTCAGTAATTGATATGATATCCATATAGAAAAATTCAATCCATGCCAACAATCACATAAAATTAAACTAAAGGAAGGATCACAGTTTTTCAGGAAGCACATTCCCACAAACTTCAACCAAATAATAATTATAATCTTGTGAGGAAACTGTTGTCCCATTAGGAGTTTTCACATCTAAATCAACATCTAATTATTGAGGTAATAAGGTGATACCCATATATATTTATTTAGAAATAATAGAGTGGGTGGATACATAATCAAACAAAAAATTAGTTTATTTAGAGTGGATGGTAAGTATACCTTTCACTACTTAATTGTCGTACTCCACATCACTAGAAGTGATCACATGAAAATTTCCTTTTTCTTTGTCTTTAATAGGTTTTTGAGGTCAATCTTCATCGATAACCCAGGGATTAGATCATAGTTTATTATAATTCCAATTTTTATTTCACTTGTAACATTGAAGTGTGGTAGGTTCATTCTGTGTTGCCTTTTTTCTATTTTCATCATTAGTTAACTATTTCTTGTCAGTTTGGTAGTTAATTTCCCAATGACAATATTTCCCACACTTAAAAATTACTAGTCCCCTTAAGATAGTTTCCTCCATTCTTTTTTCAACATTGTGATCTTAAAGGAAATCTATTATTCTTTTCACTATGGTTTTTGTATTTTCCCTTGAATTCCATTTTTCTCATCTTAACAAACCCATAAGATTGATGAGTGACTCTAATATTCATATCAACCTATAGAGCACATCTAAATATTTCCTCATATCTACTGAAGCCACTTATGGATAATTACCTTTGGAGACTTTTTTTCAATCCACTGAAGAAACGATCAACCTTACTCTCAATTTTAATGATAATTCCAAAAGCATACCTTAAAATTATTGTAATATTTTCTTCATAGGAACCAATGGATTCATCATAATTTTTCTTAAACTCGTAGAAGCCTTTCTCAATATTCATATGAAAAATACAAGGAAAGTACTTATTTAAAAATAAGTTATTTAACTTTTCTTATTCTAGGGATTCAATTCCATCTTGTTTCCTAATTTTCTAGTTTTTATTCCACCATTTATGTGCTTCAACTTCCAAATGATTGATTTGAAAAAAACAATTTTTCATGTTATGAACATTGGAGACTCGAAAAAATCTTTTTGATGGTACTAATCCATTGTTTATCCACTAGTGGATCATATGTCCCACTAAAATAAGGTGGATTATACCTAATTAAGTATAGAATATTGTTCCCTCCTTTTCTCATTTGGAATTACTACATGATTTATATCTTGATAAAAAAAATTGAACATTAAAATAAGATTTTACATTAAAGCTCCCACAACATTTAATTTCTCATAAGAAAAATCATTACATTTACCACCACATTCAGAATTAACATGGATCCTTTGGGTTATATCCATTGAATAAAACAAAAAATCATAGTGTGAGTAACACTAATTGTTATGGGAAAACTATATAATCAAGGATAATTACTTATAAAATTTAAATTCAGAACACCTTGGGTTTTATCCTATGTTATTTTTAATCATCTTAAAAATTATAGGATTGTATCCTAGAATTATACTTATCCTTAAGGTTCTTAATAAGGATTTCTCACCCTATTTTCCAAAGGTTAACTAAACCATGCTCTGATATCAATTATAACAACCAATAATTTTTTTACATAGATATTACATATAAATAGAAGAATATTCATTACATAATATAAAAAACCACACCATAATCCTATAGGTTTGGTGTCTTTGGAAAATAAGAAATATAAAAAAGTGGTTCATAAACCATCCACAACATCTCCCACTTATTCCTTCATAATTTGGACCCACTTTTTGACACATCATACTTAATAACTTTCTTCGTATTTTTGGAAAGGAAACAAAAGAATGGGTGATCTCATATTCTTAGTAAGGGTAAACAAGGGAGATATAAATAATATAAAAATTACAAGATATAAGAATGTAAGAAAAAAATTTGAAAATAATATCCTACAAAACAAAGATCATGATATCATGTCATGGGATAAATCATAAAAGACCATAAAGAACATATTTCATGAGATCGTAACATAAGACATGAAATTGTGTCATAAAAATAGGCATAAAATCATTTCTATATTTATAAAGGATCACTCAAAAGTCCATCATAATAAAAAAAAAACTTTAATGAACCAACCATGTTCTTTCCCTATGTTACCAAACGAGGCTTACTTCCCATTCCATCCTTGTATTACTGAATCGAGATCATTTCTCATTCCATTCCTTTCTCTCTTAGGAGATATAAGTCTTTACCCAATGCATTGGAAGAAAATATAGGTCCCACCCATCATATAATTAAAATAGTAGATATGTGTTCCAAAATAACATAAATCATTCATCATATCAAAACCCATGAAATGAAATCGGTTTCATAAACCTCATTCACTCATAACATAATCCATGGAAAAAAATGAGTGTCATAGTTATTATTTCGTCATAAACAAAAACTAACCATATGAATAATTAAGATAGTATCCCTCAAAAATATCCCCATTGAAACATAAGTGATATAAAATAATTCTATCATATATAGAAAATAATTTTGAGATATCACTTGAAAATAATTCATGAGGAAAATATCCTTTCTTCATTGAAAATTTTTCTTTTATTAAAATGATGTAAAATTTTAAAAGAAACCATTTTTGAAAATAAAATTTTAATATTTTAAATAAAAATTCAGGGTATGAAGGTTTCATTAAAGAGTAAAAATATATTTATGTCGTATAAGTTAAAAAACATTCCACTTGTACATTATCTAAAAAAGTCAAAAATTGCCTCACTAGGAAAACGAAAAATATATCCATTAAAAAATATTTAGTAAAAATTGACACATGGTTAAAAATGAATTTAAAAATTAAATAATAATATTTAAAAAAAATTGGAAAAAAATTTCAAGAAACATGGACAATGAAGATAAATATTCCCCAGCAGATACATACATATAAAAAATCTCGAATAAAAGGAGATTATGAATTTAACCCTTACATTAGGTCTGATTTCCTTCATAAATATTTGAGACTTATATATAATGGATTAAATGATTTTATTAACTTATTCTATAACCATATTAATATTTATTATATCACATATGATCATACTATAACTCATTTGTTAATAATGTTTTATTATTACTCTTCTTTTGGGTGCCAACTACTTCATTTTCCTATGCATGTTTTGTTGTATAAGTCATAATTATTCTCCATAGGATATATTTACATAATTTGATGAATTATATTAAGGTAATATATATCATATTTATTAATTATAAAAATTTATATAATCATTATTGAATGGTGAATATGGAAAATGAATTGCATCGCGTTGTGGAGACGGTATGTCGTATGTACTCACGAGCGATGGTATCATTCCCTTAAGGGTAAAATGGAAAGGGAATGAATGATATATTTTTTTTTAAATAAGAATTATCATGTTAAAATTATTATATATATATCTATTATTTTCATCATTATACCCATCCAGGTAAAGATGTGCTGAAAAACATATTACCCCACGACGTCGTGATGGTAAGTCATGCGTACACTTGCGTGGTACTTTTATTTTTAGTAGGATGGATAAAACATGGAATATGTTTGTTCCAAAATTATAATAACATCTAATAATATGTTTTATACTATATTTATTAATTTATAATGTAAATAACACATGAAAATGAAGTATAAGAAGAAATAATCTTGGAAGATTCGGTAAAGATGATTACCTCTTCCTTGGAGAACTTCCCTTATATCTCCTCTTAGGGACACTAGAGTTGGTATTTTAAGAATACCCAAACCTATATAATGAGTATAGGGAATTTTATAAGATACATTTATAGGTTATGGTCAAGTTTTATGCCTCAATGTGATGTGAAGAAGTGAGGGAGGAGGTTTCCTTTTATAATTGAGGTAAGGGGCACTTTTGGAATCTCCAAAAATATTAATTTATAATAAATTCAATATCAATAAAAATACCACCAAAAGGAAATGTATTCAAAAATAATATGAGATAAGTTTTAAAATATCATCATCCAATATATTTAAACTAGTTTTGGTATAATTTTTAACCTTATTATTTTGGTTAACCCTTAGGTAACCTATTTTAATTTTAACTAAGTTAACAAATTTTTCAATATTAAATGGTTGTAATTTTTACTTATGTGGTGTAAATTAAATAATAAATGAATAATTTAAAACATTTTATTCCATATAATATATATTTTTTAAATATGGTTTATTATTTTTAAATAATTTAATAAAATATTATTTTGAAAAAAACCATTCGTGTCAATTTTGACACCATTCAATATTTTGAATTTTAAAAATATCAAGATAACAAGTTAACTTAAAAAATATTTTAATATATCTAAGAGATATGCTTAATCTATAAAATCAAGTGACCACATTAATTATCTCAAATTATATTTATTTTAATATTTTTAATAAAATTTATTTGATATTTTCATTAATAAAATTATTACAACATCAACATTGTGTAATTATTTAATATAATAATTAATTTAAATAAAAATTTAAAATAAAATACCATTATGAATAAAATTATTATATATTTAAAAATAATATTTATAGTCTAATATATATTTTATGTATCCTTATATTAAAAATTTTATATTATATAAAACATGAATGTGACATCTTAATATTTTTATTAAATAAGATTTTATAAATACCTTAATCTCATTTAAGTGAATTAGAAAGTAAAATATAAATTCATAGCATGAAAATATGTTTATTAAGTTAAAAATTTATAGTTATATTTTTTCATAACAAAATTATTTCTCCATGTGGACACATAGGGTACATTAAAGACAAAAAAAGTGACATTTTGTGACTTTCTTTGATTTAAATATTACATAAGTAAATTTCATAGAAAAGTGTCCATTAGAAGATCCTTAGGTGTTAAGAGTCTAATTTTATTCATCCAATTAAATTTTTCCATATTTTAGGGTCATTTTACAGTCTTTATAATTTTATTTTTATCATAAATTACTAAATTTACCATTTACCATGGTAAAATAATTTACCAAGGTTACTATTCATATTGGATAAAAATAAAAGGGCCATATTTAATAAATTTGGACCATATGAATCAAAATTTTGAATCAATTTTTCAAAATTCAAAATAGATAAGTTTTAGAATTTAATTTAAATTAAAATCAGTAAAACGCCATAGAAAACAGTTTTTCAAAAAAAAAACACTTTTAAAACATAAATTTTTTTTATAATAAATTCATGTATAAGATTTTTAAAAAAACCATAATTAGATTATTTTAAGTCAAAATGAACTAATTACAATTTAAAACTAACTGAAAACATAATTTCAACTTGTAAATACATTAAAAGAAAATAAATTTTTCAATAAAAATTAGTATTTTCACTATTCTTTAAATTTTTTCAAAAAATTGTATGAAATATAATTTTAAGATAATTTTTATATATTGAATTAAAAAATGAAATTTATTTTATCAAATATTTTATTTATAAATTATTAAAATATAAAATAAGATAAACTCATTTTAAAGATTATTTTTTGAAGAATAACGTGATTTTACTAAAATTGTGTGATTGTTTTCTAAGTGCTTATCAACACATTCATATTGAGTTGGGAATTTTTTATATGTCATAAATTACTTATTCATATTTATTCTCACAAAATTTCAATTTCTTGTTTATAATGGTCATTTTATACTAATAGGGTCCCGCAATTCGTTTAAACTCATGGTTGCGCTCAATGTAAGATATTGATGAAGTGAATCATTTAAAGAGAAATATTTATTAAAATATTATCGTGTTATAGTAACAAACTCACCCAGAATTATCTGGGAGCACCCATTTCTCATTAATAATGCTCATGTCATGAACCAACCTGGGCTAACCCCAAACCAGTTTGTTACAAGGCTTGAGAGGGTTCTCATTCTTCCTGAGCTAACAACTTGTTTCCGGCATTCAAAATACTTAGTTGGGAATTATTTATCCCATTAAAAAAAGATAAATAAAAAAATAAAAAAAATAAGACTGAAATAGAAGAAGAAAATAAATAAAACTGTATATACCTCCATGTGACCCTATAGGTCACCATCAACCACTGAATCAACTTTACTCCATGATAACTGAGTCTGAGTTACAAGTAGCACAAGAAGCTTAAAAAAAGATTTGATATAGTAATGAGTATTAAAACTCATTAGACATTCCCAAATAAACTATTCCCTTTTCCTTACCTTTAAAAGGAAATCAAAACATGCTATTTTAAAATATATATATATATATACAGAAAACAAGGTTTTCTATTCATCACAAAACAAGTATCTAGCATTCATTTTTAAGTAAAACCATTTTCTATTACATTTTTTAAATCATTCCCAAAACATGTTAAAATAGATGTGGCAAGATATATATAGAATAGTGGAGAAAATAAATATTCATTTTATTATTTTAAATAGTAAAACGAACTAACAAAAACATAATTTTAAAATAGTAAAATGAAAACTATAGTAAAAGAGTGAAACCACTATGGGAGAATATCTAAGCTTCTATCTGGTTAGAGCCCTTGGATATTCATACCTCGGTGATCAATCCATATAGAACATTCTCATGCATGATCTACTAGAGATGTTATATCCAAAGTTGTAGTAGTCCCCAAGTCATCATCATTTATTTATTTAGTGTTGTAGCCTGAACTTTTCGAAGATCCCATGTGTTGGGAAAAAATCCATCAAGGTAACATTGCAGCATTTTTAGATTGATTTTGTTTGTTGACAAAGTTGGTTTCCATGGAGAATTGCCATGTTCCATAGATGTCGTTGAAAATCAATGTTGACAAAGAACCATGAAAAATTAATGGACGATCTAAAGGCGGTACAAAAGTGATGGCAGTGATTCTTCGTGATTACATCAGGCTTCTCGAATGGAAGAGTTTAAGAGCATTGCGGTGGTGAATGGAATTGCGAGTGGAGCTTCACGGAGAAGGTGCGAAGGAATTGACGGGATGCTCCGTGATTATGACGAGCACCGCAATCAGAAAATTTCTGTGGTGCTTCGCGATTTTGAGATAATTTCAGGAGGAACTTTAGAGCTTCGCGATTTGAGATGACGTGGCATTGACTTCGAGCGGAAAGTTCATGGGTTGGTGGAATCGCCTATAAATAGGCCTCGACCTCTTCAAGAGACGCAGAAGAGATGGGAGAGTTTTCAAAGGAAAATATTTTTCTCTCGGTTCGCAAAGGTGGTTCACGAAGGTAGTGTTCTTCGCAAAAGAGAGGTGATTCGTGGAGGCTAATCTAGCTCCACGAAGGAAGTGCGCTTCATGAGGCCACGTGCTCTAAGGAGTGTGCTTCGTGAAGAGGCAGGAGCTTCACGACGGCCTAAGCATTGCAAAGTCTTGAGCTTCGCAAAAAGTCAGGAGCTTCGCGAAGGCTTGTTTAAGCTTCGCGAAATTGGGAGCCTTGCGAAGTAGGGTGATTTGCAAAGGTGTTTCCAAATTGAGTTGCCTAGTGTTCATGGGAAAAAGGGTATTTATCAGTGGATGAAATCTGGACTCCAATAGAGCATCTACATATAGTGGAGGATGAATTCATTAGTGATAATGAAGAGACCTACATGTCTATAAACTGTGAGTGGATCCCTTCCAAGTGTAGTGAGCAAAGGAAGAGGAACAAGGTAATCCTTTCTACCATAAGTGAGCCAGTTAAAGAGAAATAGGGAGTGACTCTTGGGAAAGTAGTGATCTAACCCTAAACTTTGTAAAGGCAGTGAGCCTGGGTATAGAAGTGATCTAGCCTAAACATTATTGGCAGTGAGCCTTAGTGTATTTGGTACAGCGGCATATCTTCGTTGTATGCTCCTTGGACGTAACCCAGTGAAGGTAAACCAGGTAAAAAAATTTGTGTCTTCCTACTTGCTTCCCTTCATTTCATTCAAAGCATCGTCATTAGATATAGTAGAAAATAATTGGTCATAATAAACACACAATTACAAACAAAGCTACCCCTGTAATAAAGAGGTCAAGATTCAGTGGGGCATGAAGAATTTATAAAAGAATATCCATACCCTGATTCACCACCCCTCTCGAGGTATATAGTCCCCTATTGGTCCTAACACCCAGTCATTTCCCAGCCAACCCAAATGGTGTACTAGTTCCTAACAACACACCTAGATAACAATGATTCACATGTACTCTATTTTATTTTTCAAAACATGGGAATTTCCCTTTTTTAAACTACACACACAAATTCTTTATCATTCAAAGGCAACCCCTCCCCCCATGTGTCTAGAACCACATTTCAAAAAAAGGAAAAAAATACATTTCACAATCATCCCACACGCACCAAAGAATATTTGAAAACACTCATTACCCATTCTCAATCATTTAAGAAAAAAACCTTAGACCTATTTGGAAATCATTTACACAGTTAATCATTTATGGAAAATTGGTCCAATAGACCAAAATTTCTTGGTAATTTCTAATACACATGTTGAAAAACATTTAAAACACATTTGAGTATTTAAAATATTTGATTCCTTGAGATGGTCTTGAAAACTTATTTTTGTAAGGGGTGTAGATGTCAAAGCCTAGAGGAAAACATGAAAATTAGGGAAAATAAAATACCAAGAATCCCAACCATTTTTCATTGTATAAACATATTATATAATAATTATAACACCCTTTAGAAGCACACAATCAATCAAATAATTCAATTTAAAGGCTTGGGCATAGGGAACCTACCTCAAAACACACTGCTTATGATGATGGAAATCTGAATTCACTATTTTATACTTACACACACATGTATTTATATATATATATATATATATGTTTATCTTTAATATATATATTCCATTGTATATATATATATGCCTTACCCATGAATATGTGTGTAAGTCACCCTCAAGAATGGAATTCCAAAATGTACTAGAGAAAAATACCAGAAAAATAAAAAGCATAGAAACCCAAAATTAAAATTGAGGTAAAGAATAATAATGGAAGAAAATTTACCCAAAATCAATGGTGAAACCACTAAATTCACTAGACATGGATAGAACCAACCTTAACTAATCCCAATGAACCCTAAGAACCAAGAATCAAAAAATAAAATACCCAAAATCAAGTTAGGGTCTGGCTTGGTCACACACACCACAATGGAGGGAAGCGAAACTAGAAATAAAATAGAAAGAAAGGAATAGGAGGGAAAGTGAAGATTATTGAAGTTGATCATATCATAAATTGGGGGGGAATCACGGCCAAAGGGAGAAATAGGGGGAGTTAATGCATGTGAGGGATATGGGAAAGGGGGATTGGCTATAGAGAGTGGAGGGGGTTCAGGTCACATGAGAAGGAGATGGGAAGGGGGAAAGGTAAGGGGTTTTCATTTTTATTATTATTATTATTATTATTATTATTATTATTATTATTATTATTATTATTATTTATTAAAAAAACCTTATGGGCATATATGGTTTGGGCGTACGATTTACCCAACCATGAACCAACCATGCGCCCTTTACTTGGAACACCAAGTTCCTATATAGGTTGGTCACACTGTTTGATAAATAATGCACTAACTCTATGATACCATTATCTTAGAATGACATATTTACCAAAACAGTTTCACCAACTGTGCGACCAAACCACGTGACAAGAAAAAATGAAAAAATTTCTAAAATTTGTAAATTAAAATCCAGACTTCTAAAAGAAAATATAATTAAATACATAAAATAAATAATGTCAGTTGAGGTGTAAAAATTATCCCTAAATTAACACTTTATTCCCGCAAAAAGGCACCCACCTCCAAATGAGGAAAACAATTAGGACTTAAAACTGATCAAGACCCAAAGAAACTATGAAACACGGTGTGAACTTTGAACCCCACAAGTCACACTCAGCCAACACAGGAGAATACATCAACAAGGATCATAGTGGGTCTCACCACTATTATGTAAATGACTAGAAATAAAGTTTCTCTAATAGGAACACTCAAAAAAACCACCCACTAACATGACAAGGATCCAACTATAGATACTCAAACATGGCACTTATCCAAGTCACAATTCACAATTTATCAAGACACATGTATCTCAAATGTGTACCACCCAAGAAATAAAACCAATCCAAAGGAAGACTTGCCATTTAATAGTTCATAATCCATAATCCCCAACCATAGAAGTTTTAGGAAAGTGGCTACCAAGATCTCCAAACTAAAGGTTACCAAGAACAAAAAACCACATAAGGGGAAAACTTTAATGGTCGCCACTTCGATGTTGGAGAAACAATTGTATGATGCGCATCCCTTACACCTAGAAACTCCTACAATACATGAAAATATTCACACCAAGACCTATGTATGGAGGTCCAATGTCATGAAGCATATTATACACCATAGTCATGAACTGATAATCCCTGACCAGAGATCCTTCTTTCAGAAATGCTACTTACCAAACTTCTTTAGGTATCATAAGTGACCACACCAATGATAGGACTTTATAGAATTATTTAAATATGGATTATCATGACCAAAAAAACACATGAGTGGAAAAAAAATTATTAGTTTAATGAATTAAAAAAAAGAAACTAATAAGGAGACTTTTCTGGAATAGGTTCCTTCGGTTCACATTCCGCACTGGATGGGGAACCTCTATGAACACCAAAAGAATATGGACTATCAACTACCATGGGATAGCTTGTGAGAGTTTCCTAGATGAAAGAACATAATCCTTGAAACATGGATGGAGACCACACACAATACGAGGATCTTCCAACTTATCACTCAACACTATTTATGTAGAAAATAAAATCAGTTCATTAAAATAGGAAACCATCCCATTTTCCATCAGTTGACCTTATAAAGGGTCCATGAGCCCTGGCACCTTCTTCTCCTTCACTTCCTCAACTACTAAAAAATAATACTTTAATATCTCTAGAAATGGTATTTATCAGTGATATAAATTCACTGACTACCTGAGTGATATTAAAATCCCTGGCCTTTTATCAGTGTTAAAATAGTGATGATAAAGGGGTCCATTATCGGTGCTAAAAACCACTAATAAAAGAACAATTTATCAGCACTTTTTTAGCACTGCTAAAGGCCCCATTTATCAGTGCTTATAAAATCACTCATAAATGGTTTTATTACCACTTATAGAAGTTCTAATAATGTGTACCTTTATAAGTGATTTTAAGATGAGTGGAAATGTGTCCTTTTTCAATGCTTTTAAAAGCACTGATAAAGTGCCATACTGTAGTGTACTGCAATAGCACACTAAAGCACCAGTGCAGTGTGCTACAGTATCACACTTTAGAACCAGTGCAGTGTGCTAAAATAGCACACTACAGTACCAGTGTAGTGTGCTAAAATAGCACACTACAACGCCAGTTTAGTGTGCTAAAATAGAACACTGCACCACCGGTGCAATGTGCTATAACAGCACACCGCAGCACCAGAAATACACTAGATATCATAAAAAAAGTATCAATATAGAATTTAAAATAAATTAAATTTATAACACTAATAAAAGAAAAAAATAATATATTATAGAAATTTCAAACATTGGTTTATAAAATTACATAAATACAAATTATTACATAGATTAAAAAACATTAATGTTCCTTTATCATTTAATCCTAACCCCGACTCATGCTATTTCTAAACAAAACACCCATGATTGAGAAAAATAATGCACCTATATATGAAAAAAATTCTTATGTTAGTAATAATATAATGAAATAAATTAACATAAAGTTTTAATTTTACTAAAATTGATACCAAATTTAAATAAAAAAAGACACCCTTAGAGTCATATTGGTCACATAATGCATCTTATTGAGGTGAGTCTAATTCTAACACATCTCAACTAAATTTTTGATCATTTTCCTGAAGTATCAAAACAATCGGAATGTTTTTGCTTGATTTTGAGTATATCAGTTGTCTTTTTTACAAAAATGTCAATTTTAAACTAATAATGGATACTTTAAGTCATACCAAGCACATAATGTATTGGATTGAAGTGAATATTATTCCTACACATCATAAATAAATTATGGATAGTTTCTGTAAAGTATTAAAACATGTTGAATGTGATTTCTCAGTTTTGAGTAGGTTAGTTTTTCATTTTACTACAATTGATGTCAATTTTAGATAAAAATACGAACTTTGAGTCATACCGGTCACACCGTGGTTTGTATTGATGTGAATATGATTCCTAATGAACTCAAATGACATATGGATCATTTTCCTAAATTAAAAATAAAATCCAAATTCATTTTCATAGTTTTGAGTATGTCAATTTTCTTTTTTACTAATATGTCATTTTAAACTGGAAACATGTTCTTTGGAATCATTATGATCACATCGTGTATCGATTTGACATGAAACTAATTAATACTTGTCACAAATTACTTATGAGTAATTTTCTTAAATTATAAAGAAAATATTATTGTGTTTGATTAGTTTTCTCTGAGTGATACTTTTTGAAATAAAATATTGATTTTAAACTAATAACAGACACTTTATGACATACCGGGAACATCATGTATCATATTGTGGTATTTCTAATACATAAACATTATAAATTAATTATGGATAATTTTTTTAAAGTATTAAAAAAATATGAATGAGTTTTCTCAGTTTTGAGTAGGTCATTTGTCCATTTTACTAAAATTGTTACCAATTTTAAAAAAAAGTATGCAATTTGAGACATACCGGGCATACCGTGGGTCGTATAGAGGTGTGGTTTATTCCTAAACATCTCAAATTAATTATGGATTGTTTTTAAAAAGTATAAAAACAATATGAATGCATTTTCTAGGTTTTGAGTATGTCAGTTGTCTTTTTTACTGAAATGTCATTTTAAAGTAGAAACATGTTATTTTAACACATTTTGTTAACATCATGTATCGGTTTGATGTAAAATGGATTCCTACACATCATAAATGACTTATTTATCATTATATTAAATTATCAAGAAAATTTGAGCACCCTTGATAGGTTTTTAGTGAGTGAAACTTTTTGAACTAAAATGTCAATTTTAAACTCATAATAGACACATTGAGTCATACTATGAACATCGTGCATCAGATTGAGGTGAATCTGATTTAAATATGTCAAAAATGACTTATAGATCATTTTCTTAAAGTATAAAAATAATATGAATATGTTTTCTTGTTTTTTAGTATGTTATTTTTCTATTTTATGAAAATTAATATCAATTTTAAATATAAAGAGTGTGTGGAGTCATATCCGTCACATTTTGTATTAGATTGAGGTTCGGTTAATTCCTACACATCCCAAAGTCTCAAAAAATCCTAAATATAAATTTTACTAGGATATAGATTGAATTTTTTTATTAAAATGTAAAAAATGCATTATAATCTTCGAACAAACCACCCCTGCTCGAAAAAAAAATTACTTGTATAAGAAAAAAATTATTATATGACTAACAATAAAAATAAATAAATTAGACATAAATATGAAATAATACATTAATTATATGGAAAATTATATTTCTGTGGAAATTTCAAGATTACCTCTATGATTGAGAATTGGAGGGAACTTAATGGAAACTAATAAATGTTAATATTAAAAGGGTGAAAGTTTTTTAGGAAGAATAATTCTGTAAAAGTTTTGGTGCAAAAATACATGAAAGATGGAAAGATAACCCCAACTCAAACAAAATAATCAACCTATATAAGAAAAAAATTATTATGTGAGTAATATTAAAAATAAATAAATTAAACATAAATATGAAAAAATTAATTAATTTTATGGATGGTGATTTTACTGTGAAAACATCAAGATTAACTCTTTTATTGAGCATAGAAAACATTGTTTCTCTTCATACAAATCCAATAGAGGGAACATGAAAGAAAGTGATAAATAAAACATTGTAGGTGTGAAAAGGTTTTGAGGGAGAAGAGGTCTGTAGAATTTTTGGTACAAAAAGGCATGAAGGATATTCATACCACCCCAACTCAAATAAAAGAAACCAACTATATAAGAAAATAATTATTATGTGAGTAATAATAAAAACAAGTAAATTAAACATAAATATAAAACAATAAATTAAGTATATGGAAAATTATTTTATTATTCAAACATCAATATTGCCTCTGTGATTGAGAAGAGGCAATTTCATTTCTCTTCCTACAAATTCAGTTGATGGAACATGAATGAAAGTGATAAATGCAACACAATAATGGTGAAAATTTTTTGAGGGAGAATAATTTTGTGGAAGTTTTGGTAGATAAAGGCATGAAATATGGATGAACCACCCTAAATCAAACAAAAAATACACCTGTACAGGAAAATAATTATTATTTGAGTAATACTAAAAAGAAATATATCATAACATTTCTTTTACCTATTTCCAAAGGGTTTTTGTCATTATAGTTTATTCTTACGATGGATTGGTAACATCATCATATACAAAATAAATTTCCATTATGAGTAGTAAAACATTTAATTTAGATTATGATAATACAGTAGAGACCATATAATATTATTAGGAAAAACATGGTATATTAAAAAAGAATTTTACCTTCTCATTGAACTCCTTTTATTTTTTTAAACGTTTTAGGGATTTGGTTCCTCTTTCAAGAATCAAAATCACCTCTTTTTGGTCCCCTGTGACGTACAAGACATTGTCTACATTAGGACTGAAATGAATTGATTGTGATCTCCCAATAAAAGGGTCATCCTTGATTGAATTTTCATCTGACCCAACATCTGGTTTAGTTGCTAGCAGAACAATTGATCAATTCTTGTTTGTTGGATCAAACGCATAAAACACTTTCACTGCTTGTGATGCCAATATGAACTGCTCATATTTTTTCCCTTCCACATTGAAATTCACTTTCACGAAGCTCATTTCATCAACTTTCACTACAATGATATTATTATCCCATTTGAAATGGAAAATCATAATTTGAAATGTTTTACAATCCAACTTGTATATTTGTTTTATAATTACAAAATATGAAATATTTTCATTAATTTAATTTCTATCATTAGAACCCGATATGTGAATTGATCACTTCTACCACAAGCATAACACCACTTTTTTGCATCACACTGCATTCACCATGTTCTTTTGTATATAATTTCTAACCATAGATTACAAAACCATTATAAGATATAAAAAATTCATTTGGTCCTTAGGATATCCATTTAATTCATTCTGTAATTGAATTAGTATTTTCACATAACTCCTTATAAATTTGATCTCATAACCATCCTATAAACTATTGATTATGTGTATTAGATATCCATCCTTCATCCCTTGATGGATTCAAATATCTTAAAATGTATTTGTTGGATTCAATGTATGTATAAACATCTTCACTATAATGTAAAATTTAAAGGTGTGATTTCTCCCACTCTATCAAGGTAATTGTGACAATATATCTTCTGGATATCCCTCTACCAATAAGGCATTCTATGTGATAAGACTTTGGCAGACTGATATTTTCCACATATGATAGTTAATCGGTATAGAATTCAATAGTTTCTTCAACAATATATCATTCTACAATATAATTTTCTGGTCTAATTCGATTCTTGACATACCCTTTCAAAATATTCATATGATGTTCAATGGGGTACATCCATCTATAATGGATAGGACCTCATAGTTGAACCTCTCTAACCAAGTGAACCATCAGGTGGACCATTATATCAAATAATGATAGTTTGAAGAACATCTTTAATTCACATAATATGACTATAACCTCTTTATTCATGATGGGAATCTTTATCGAGTCTATAACATTACTACATATGGATTTGAAAAAGAAGCATATTTTAGTTAATGTATGTCATGCATTTTGAGATAGAATGAAATGAAAAGAAACAAGCATTAAATCTTTAATCAAAAACATTAAATTTGTGTAATTTTAGTTCTTGTAACTTCAAATTAGTCTTTGACATGACATTCTTGATATTTGATGAATAACCCTCTGTAAATTTTACACCATTAAGGAAAAGGAAAATTTTAAATTTTTCCTATCTAGATATAGTGTAAGCTACTGGTGGAAGAAAAGTCCACCTTTTATCCTTTATCGGTGCCAAATCTTCCCTTATCCCTACTTCAATCAAGTCAAACCTATCCTTGATACCATCTTTCATTTTTTTCAAGAACATTTAGTAACGTACCAATAACACTATCAAATAATTTTTTTCTCACATGCAAGACATCAAGAAAATATCTGACATACAAATAATTACAACACGGTAATTCAAAAAAAATGAACACTTCTTTCAACCTGATTTTTTAAGGTTTTTTTAAAATGGTTTACTAAAAATAATGTTAATAACTTTTAATTTATTGTACAGTTGATCACCTATTACTGGAGATGGTGTTGTACCTTGTATGATATTCTCATCTAATGTTGTCATCCAGGATCAATATTTATGTCACCAAGGTAAAAAATTTCAATTTCCTAAAAACAGAATATTCGAGGAATATTTCAACAAAACTGAGTATGTGTGTTTTTCACAAATGGGACACCTCAACATTCCTTTAATGTTGTAGACAGATAAATTTCCATAAGAGAGGAAGTTGTTTATTATTACATACAACATGAACCTTAATGTGAATTATTCACTTTTATGATCATCATACATTGTAAAACATATATCCCACATCAATTTCAAATCTTCGATCAATGGAGTCAAATAGACATCAATATCATTATCAGGTTGATTTGGTCGAGATATAAGTGTAGACAACGTAATGTATTTTTGCTTTATGCATAACAATGGAAGCATGTTATAAATTACAAATAGGACGATACATGTACTATGAGTACAAATTTGTACACCAAATGGATTTATTCCATCTATAGATAATGTAAGATGAAAGTTTCGCATCTCATTTCCAAATTTAGGATACTCCTAATAAATTTTTTTCCATTGGGAAGAATCGGTTAAATGATGTAGGTTCCTATATTTAATTCCTTTATCTTCATGACATGTCAATTATCTCAAAATTTCATGACATCCATATAGTCTTCTAAACCATGGAATGATAGTAAAGTACCATACAGATTTTAAATGACTTGATTAATTTTTCTTATGTCGATATAAGCCACACTTAGGGAATTTAATAAGTGATTTATGGTCCTTACCAGAGTATGAAGTTTTATTTAAAGAGTTCATCAAGTTCTCAAGAGAGCATGCATACGACACTTCTCAAATCCTTTGGTTGTGTTTACAGTGTTTTTATTCAAGAAAATTTGTCACGACCCATCCTCAGAGCCCATGACATGACTACCCCAAGCCCGCCTTCCATAGGCTAGGGGCTGGAGACTAGCATCAAAGGTGTAAATCCCGATAAAAGGGAAGGTGTTGCCTTTATATAGTAAACAAACACAATATAGAACACAACTGGAGAAATCACTAAGTAAACTTAGTACAAAATTAAGTGATGAAAAGTAAATGGGCCAGTATACAAACCCAACTGAAAGTACAGTACAACTGAAATTCTAGTACAATAGCAGTAAAGTAAAACAGCAACCACTGAGTCATCCTCTAGGAATCTGACCTGAAGGGTGGGTACATATGGTCTCCTCAACACATCGGATCCATCCGTTCGCTCTGTGTATGTATCTCCAAGTGGTCCACCTCCGGGTACCGTCCAACTCAATAGGTCTCCACTATGATCAGTGTTGTTCGTCGTCTGCATCCAACACAATGTATTGTGGGCATAGCCCATGCAGGGGTGAGTATACGGTACTCAGTAGGGACCCCGAGACCCCCGAAGGTCTCCTAGAATCCACGTAGGATAAACCACAAAAGGAAAGATACAATCACGAAGTATCAACCAACTCTACTTACGTATATTCCCATACATATACCAAAGTCATCAATTCCAGTTCAGATCCAACTCTCGAGACCAAGTACAACCCAGTACACACAGGAAAGAAGTCAATCACACCGATGGAAATGATTGAAAGTCAAGACTCAACTCACACAGGTGTACATCTTTTTTAAAGTGATAAAGATGATCAGATGTAGTCACTTATTAATCTAAGTTGTCGGACCCACATAGGATACTAGACCAGCTAAGTTGTCGGACCCACCTAGGATACTATAACAGAAGTCAAACTGTTGGACCCACGTAGGATACAAGAACAGTAACCATCATTGTCGAACCCACGGAGGATTCCAGTACAATAGTTGTCGTCGCTGAACCCACGGAGGATTCCAGTATGGTGGTCATTGTAGTCGCAGCCAGCTCTAGGGTTCCCACACACAGCACGCTCGATTCGGGGAGGGTCTGCTCCTCGAGAAAAGGGGTCGATACATCAATTGTCACGAAGTCTAGATTTGATGTATCCCGACGTTCCATCTCATCAAAAGGAACCCAATGCGAAAGACGGCGCGTCAATCGGATGCCTGGTCTGAGAGTTATTAGTATTTTTTCTCCAAGAGCCCGGTTAGAAATACGCTCGTTCCAAACCTGGAAAATTTCCAAAGTTGTCCAAAACTCACTTAGAGTATTGAAAAAGGAATGCCACGTCATGAGGCTCCCAGTTCCGTAGATGGAGCGCCGATCAGACGCGTGATCTTTGAGTTATTCATCCTTAAGTGAAAATAGGCCCGGCCGGTTAAGCCCAGTGGGCTGGAGGGTCGGGTCAACCCGGTTTTGGGGGGTCCGACCCGGTAG
This sequence comes from Viscum album, assembly GCA_963277665.1. Lineage (NCBI taxonomy): Eukaryota > Viridiplantae > Streptophyta > Magnoliopsida > Santalales > Viscaceae > Viscum > Viscum album. The sequence continues at coordinate 662,622,294 of OY728128.1, forward strand.
AGGGTCGGACCGGCCCAGTGAATCGCGCGGCCCGTCCCGGCGGGGCGCGGTCCGGCCCAGCTCGGTGTTGCCCGGCCCGGCAGGGCGCGGCTCGGCCCGGGTGGCCAAGCGGTCTGAGGGGTGGGGCGGCCCCCCACTTTCCCAAACTGGGGGTGCCGAGCGAAGTCGCCCTCCTATCCGGCCGGCCAAAGTCGGCCGGTCTTCTCAGCGCAAGTGGCCCGCTCAGGCGGGCCGCAGTCCTGCTGCGTGGAACCTTCGGGTGCCGCGGCTCCTTCACCCGGCCGGCCGACGAGCCGGCCAGTTCACCGCCGAAGCGACCCGTGGAGCGCGGACCGCAGTCCTCCGCAGCACGGCGCCCCTTGTGGCACCGCGATCTTCCTTCAGCTCGGCCGACTTTATCTTTCTGGTTCTTCTTTGGTCGAGCGTCCCGCAGTTGTGAGTCGAGGTTCTTCTGTACGCGGTCGGCGCACGGCTGCCACTTCCATTCATCACCACCGCCTCTCATTGTCACCGCCAAAGTATCCAAGAATAATTGGATGGTCGTCGGGCTATGTTCGTTCAGCTCGCGCCCTCCGCATTAGGCGGTATCAAATGGACAATGGTAAAACATGGTTTCAATGAGGGACAAAGAACAATTTTATTCAATTAAAATTAAAACAAACCCCTACCTAGAAATAAGGTTCGCGGTAGTCGAGCGTCGCAGAAAACAGCTTCACGGGGAGACGGCGTCAACTCGTTGACGTTGGGAAAGAAGGGGTCAAGGATGGCGCGTAGTCGGCGTTCCATGCGGGTGGCTCCTTCTCCTTTGGTTTGGCCGGAGATCGAAGGTGATGATCTACATTCCTCAGCAGTTCCTCGTTGGAAGAATGGTGTTCTTCGTTGAGAGAAGAACACTCTTCTATATTTCTCCAGAGCTTCCTCAAGGTTCTCCCAACACAACAAGTGCCAAAATAAAATAATAGCTACGACTATTATTTTATTAACACAAGTAATTAAAAATTCAAACTCTTTAATTAATTAATTGGAGCTCAATTCATTAATTAAATGAGTTGGAAAAAATTAAAATGGGAGAGTGGAAGGTGGTGTGATCACAATAAATTAGGGGGAGTTGTCAAAAATTAATGAAGGGGGGTATTAATGGGGGGTTTAAGGGGAGTTATGGGGAGATGAAATGTTTAGGGAACGTGTGGGTCTCACCACACTAAATCCTCTCATGGGAGGCTAAGTGGGAGTGGGTCCCACTTCTAACTCTCCTTGGGAGGAAATAACTACCAGATATAAAATAAAATTTTGTTCCACAATTTTATTTATTTTATTCTAAATCCCCAAAATTAACTTTCAACCCGCATAAAATGAAACTGCGGTAAAGGTCCCTTTAAGAAATTACCAGTGCTTTGAGTTCATCGGTGCCCTCAGATTTCAATTCTGAGCACTGGTTCAAAAGATAGAAAAACCCGCACGTACATTTACTGAACGTACCCGAACAAAACTTCAGAAATTGATTTCGGGCACACTGGGCCTCAGAATCAAGTGTCGTCAGAAACCGCAGACTCGTAAAATTCCAAAGTATTTAAGAAAAAAATTTCCTTGAAATTTCCGGGTCTTTACATTACTCCCACATCATGGATTTACGTCCTCGTAAAACTAAAACACACAATAGTGAAACAAATGGGGGTACTGAGCTCGCATCTGACCCTCCCGCTCCCATGTGCTCTCCTGGAGGTTCCTGTGCTTCCAGCAAATGTACACCTGAGGAATTGACCGCCCACGTAGGACCCTCTCCTGTCGATCCTCGATCTCCAACGAGACCTCCATGAATTTCACCCCGTTATAGATGTCCATCCCCCCATGGTCGATGATGTGGAACGAGTCATACATGTATCTGCTCAGCTGAGATACGTGGAAGACATCATGCACCCGGTGCAACTGAGGTGGAAGGACCAGGCGGTAAGCCACCTCACCTACTCTTCTGAGGACCTGGAAAGGTCTGATGAAGCACGGAGATAACTTTCCGCCCCATCTAAATCTCTATAGACCTCATCGAGGTGAGATCTGTAAGAAAATGTGGTCGCCATCCTCGAACTCTAGTGGCCTCTGTCTCCTATCAGCAAAGGACTTATATCTGCTCTCTGAAGTCTTCATCCTCTCCTGGATGATATGCACCTTCTCTATCATAGCCTGAACAATCGCTAGTCCAATAAGTACTGACTCCCCAGAGTTAGTCCAGCACATAGGTTATCTGCATCGTCGGCCGTACACCTGGACCTCCGCAAACGTTTCCCTGTCATCGATGTCCAGCTCCATGTGATCGATGATGTGGGTCGGGTCATGCACGTATCTTCTCAACTCAGATTAGTACAATCAATATAAAAGATACAGGGTATGAGTTTCAAGCAACAAATTACAATATTGGATGTTCAGGAGATGAGTTCGATGAGGATAATAGTTTTCTATAAAAGAGATGGGGGATGAGTCTCAAGAAACAAATTTCAATAATAACTGTTGTTTGAAACACATCAAGTATTTATTGAATCCCTTAAACAAATGAAAATATAATATAGGAAATTAATTATTAATAAGAAAACCAAATATGATAAAAAATAATAATAAAATTTAATTCAATCAACTAGAAGATATAAAAATGTATTGATAAAACATTTTAATAAAGAATGAGTTATTTCATATACATGGATAGTAATCAGAGATTCTTAAGGGTGGAACCAATACATATATACCTAAAATGATGAATACCCAAAAATAATTTATAATATATATAATTTTATAGCTTTCATTCTATTTTTTAGAAAAAGGGATATAGCAACCAAAGGAATTGTTACATTTAAAATTAATGGTATATCAAATATTTGAAAATATCTCAAGACTCTTGGGATGTCATATCACCACACCCACCCATCCCATGTATTATAGGGAGGTAATCAAATTAGATATACCCATCTAAAAGATTATAAGCAGGCCATCTAATACACATATACAAATCCTTGAGATTTTAGGGAGGTCCATAAAGAATTTGTCATAAAGCAATAACACACATCAACAAGATATATCAAAAACAAGGGAGAAAAACACCCCAACCCTTGAAACATTTATCCCATACACATTTAAACATATATATATAGAACATGGAATTTATAATACACATAATTTCAAAACAAATTCACATTTAAATATAATTTTTAATGAAAATAAATACAACCCCTTCCTAATTTATAAATCTGGAACCGTAATTTGTGAATAAATAATTATAAAATCACCCTTACATTATAAGTTCTGAAAAAACATATAAATCAATAGAAAGATTTATATTTACATATATATATATATATATATAATAGAAGTGATAAAAATATATGTAACTATTATTGCAGAATATCACAACATAGTAAAATAAATATAAACCCACACTAATTTTGAAAATAGAGAACCATTGAAAATAAATAAATATGGTATCACCCTTACTAATATTTCTCTTAAAATAAAACAACAAAATTATAAGAAAATAATTTTTTAAGGAAAAACTCTTTACACTGGTATATTAAAACAGAGTTTAAATAAATAAATTCCCTTAAATGAATTGCATAAAATCAACTTTTGTTACTACTTCAAACCATCACCATACTGATAACTGGATTGATAAATAAATTTTATAATTCATTTAAGGTTTTTATATCCAAAACCTTCTCTATTTATACAGTTGAATAAATATTTTTTTAATTGGTTTATTTTCGGACTAGAGGTGATTATCTAAGATTTCAGAATAGCGAAAATATTAAGCTTGTATAGATTGATGATGTATAGATGTAGATAGAGAACGAAATTGATTCAAAACAACAATTTAAAAACACTAAAATAGTATATCCAACTCACAAGTCAAGAAAACAACAGATCATAAAAAAAATAAAAATAGTATATAATGACTGGAACATAAATAACTAATGACATCGTCAAAGAAGAAATCAAAAAAGAAATGACAAATAAGGAAAGAAAATCAAAACCTACAAAGGAAAACACAGTCCTGCCTCGCTAGGTTGAAGAAAATTTGAGACCCTTATATCCAAATCTCGATGTTTTCTTCGAAAAACCTAACTTCAAGTGAACACCTGATGTTGGATAATGCTAGAGCATCTGGAGGAAGTGGGTTTGTGTGATTCGAGTGGTTTTGTGTGATTCGGGCTTTGATTCACCGAGGAGGACTACCGGTAGTGGGTGGATTCTACAAAAAACTTCTAATATAGCAATGGGATCACAACTTGTTGGGTTTTTTTAAATAGATCCAGACAATTTTATTAGCAATTTAAAATAAGTACTGATAAAGAGATTGTTTATCAGCACATGAATAATAAGCATTGTCAAATGGCATATTTATCATCACTTTTTTAGCAGTCATAAAGGTAGGTCTTTATCAGTGCTAAAAGAGCACTAATAAAATCAATCTTTATCACTGTTAAAGTTTTAGCACTAATAAAGATGGATTTTATTAGTGCCCTTTTAGCGCTCATAAAGACCAACCTTTACCAGCGCTGATAAAGATTTCTTTTGTCAGCACTTATTACTTAAGCGCTGATAAAGGATTTATAGTTATAATTATAAAAAAATTGTAAATATGTATAAATATATATATATATAGTAAATATATTTCTTATTTAAATATATTTATTATAATTTTATAATTATTTAAATACATGATTATTTATTTATAATTATATAATTATTTTTTAAAAATAATATTTATATAATTATATATATTTATATAATTATATATATTTAATAATTATATAAAAATATAAATATAGTAAATATATTCATTATTTAAGTAAATTTATTGAAAAATTAATAATTATTTAAATATATATAATTATTTAAATATATATAATTATTTATTTATAATTATATAAATACTTTAAATAAAATATTTATTTATTTATAATTATAAATATATAATTTTATAAATATAGTATGCACATTTATAAATATTGTATGCACATTTATAAATATAGTATATACATTTATAAATATTTTTATTTATAAATATTTTTTTACAAATATTTTTTTAACATTTTTAATTAATATCTAATTTTAAGTGCATGCATGTTAAAAATGGGTGAAATTGAGTAAATTAAAAATAAGTACACTTTAAAAATATTGAAAAAAATGATAATTTTTGTGAGTGTGCATTGTACATAAAAAATCAATAATTACGTATATGTGAAATTAATATAACACACATTTGATCTATGTTAAGTTGAAAAGTCAAATGACATTCAATTATATGTCCATTACACTATGTAATTAGTCATAATTTTTAATTCTTATTAATTTTTAATTATAAATCAATATTCACAAAATATATGACAATTTAATGTAAAGAGTATAAATATTTTGTAATATATAAATCATATTTATATACATTAATATATATATATATATATATTTAGTATATACTATTTATTAATATTATCAACAATCATCTAATTAATAAAATGTTTAATATTTTTCTCAATTTACTTATTATTAATTTTCATTTTTTAAATTTTTATTTTTCAAATATCTATATATTTAATACATACTATTTATTATAATTTATAGTTTATATATAGTATAATCAATTTATTTGTTTTTATCAATAATTATTTAATTAATAAAATGTGTAATAATTTTTTAATAAACATGTTTTTTATTTTTCATTTATTTAAGTATTTTATTTTATTTATTTGAACCTTTATCAGTGCTAAAAAAACAATGACAAAGGACTCCTTTATTAGTGCTAAAAATATAGTGTTGATAAATGGTACCTTTTATCAGTACTAAAAATAAAGCGCTGATAAAGGGTATCCTTTATCAGCACTAATAAAGGGTACCCTTTATTAGAGCTAAAAATAAAGCACTGATAAAGGGTTAAATTTATGAGCGCTTTCTTTAGCACTGATAAAGATTCCACTTATCAGTGCTTTTTTTCTAGCACTGATAAACACCAATGCTGCTAAACACCTATTTTGTAGTGTGCTCAAGAATAAACCATTAGATGAAATTGGACTCAAAGATCGCCTAAGGCTTCCCAACTCAAAATGAGGATGTAACTATCACCTTCCACTCATCTATTCCTAGTCCTTTAAGCATACCCAACACAACTCACACTCTTAAGGCATCTAGAGTTCCCAAAAACCTATGGATACTATCAACTTTCTCAAGACACTCCACATCCTATAACAGGACTTGATAATTATAGACAATAAGCAATGATTTAGAAGAGTTAAGCTCCACCACTCCACTACAAGTCTGAGTATGGAAAAAGACTAGAAGAGGCTCTTTAGAAACCTTATGGGTCATTCTTGGTGACATACATTAAACAACTTGTTGCACAAAAAAAAACTAGAACTTGACCAACTAACATTTTAAACACAATACTAATTTTATAAACACACACATCACAAAACCAAATAATATCTCAACTGAAAAAAAAAACAACACCAACATCACAAAACTAGCCAAAAAACCTCTTTTAAAAATCACTGATTCAAAATTCATCCATTCTCAAATTCAATTCCCCCTTTCAAAATTAAAATCATGTTATAATTAAAAACCAACCTAAAAACCAAATCCCATTTTCCAATCCATTTTCATATTTCAATTATTCATGGATAAAATCACTTCCAAAACATATACTTCTAAAACCAAAGAACCGCTTCCACTTCCCCTTTGAAACAAAAAAATACCATTAAAAAAGGAATGCATTTCCCCTTTTAAAATTAATTTTCCTACTCTAAAAACCATTTTAAAAAATAATTTTCTTTTAAAAATAATTTCACACCAACCGAAATCATACCTAAGAATCACCCACATAAAAAATAACCAAAATAGGGAACTGGTGGTCATGCATAACCCAACCGCATGGTTTATCTTACCATGCACTGAGCATGCACTAACCACTAGAATAATTTTGAATCATGAACTTGGGCTCCACACGGTTAACTACACCATGTGGGCTCACCGTGTAGGACTATATGACTTCCACTACCATTCCCCAACATACAAACACTCATTGAACTAAAAAAATACTAATAGTATAACACAAAACCAAAAATAAATACTTGAAACCCAACTACCACCGGTGACTCAGGCCTCGTCACGAGTGGTGGTGATCAGGCATCAACCCACGACCAACTTTTTGAGCCATGAAAATCATATCTCCAATCAATGTGACATCCCAAATAACAAATGGATCCTTTGATAACATCTTTTCATAAACCAACCCAAGTCAACCTTGAACTTGTCCGCGACAAGGGCTAAGGTGCGTTCTTAATTCTCTCATGCTAGAAACTAGTGTCAAGAATCAAGAATACTCAATTGTAAAGGATATATCCCGTGAAAAATAGATAAATTGATAAATAAAAACAAAAAAATAAGAATAAACTAGAAGAGGAAAAGAAATAAAATCAGACATACCTCCATGTGACCCTACAGGTCACTATCAACCACTGAACCAATTTCACTCCCTAGAGATGAAGTCTGAGATGGAATTAGCACCAGATGATAAAAACAAAGATACATATATAGGCATGAGTATTAAAACTTACTAGATGTTCCTGAATAAAATATTCCATATTCCTCACCTTTAAAATTAAATCCAAGGAATTCTAGTTTTAAAATAATATGTATAGAAAGTAAGGTTTTCCATTATTTATAAAACAAGTATCAATCTTCCATTTTTAAGTAAAACCATTTTACATTACATTTTTGAAATATTTACCAAAACTTGATAAAATAGATGTGGCAGTATAGATTCTAAACATTAGATAAAATAACTATGCTTTTTATTATTTTAGACAAGTAAATAAAACAAGAAAAATATCATTTCAAAATAGTATAATGAAAACTATAGTAAAAGGGTGAAAGAAACATGGGAGAATCCCTAAGTAGATAGGTTTCTAGGGACATAGGATCCTTGTACCATGGTGATCGATCAATATAGAATGTTCTCATGCACAATCTTCTAGAGAGGTCACATCCACAATTATTGTGGTACCCAAGTCATCACCATATGTTTAGTTAGTATTATAGTGTGAACTTGTCAAAGATACCTATTCATTTCCCTACCAACCCAAACAGTGTACTAGTCTATACAAACCCACCTAGACACTCATGATTTCCATGTACTCTATTTTATTTTTGAAAACATTGGAATTTCCCTTTTTCAAACCACACACACACACTCACTATCATTCAAATACAGCCCCCAACTTGTGTAGCATCATCTTTTAATAAACCCATAGGGGAAAATCCATTTCACAACCATCTCACAAACACCAAAGCATATTTGATGACACCCATGATCCATTCTAAATCATTTAGGAAACAACCTTAGAGATATTTGGAAATCATTTCCACCATTAAACCTTTATGGAATATTGTTAAAGAGACCAAAATGTCTTTGGAATTTCCAATACATGTGTTGAAGAACATTTAAAACCCATTTGAGTATTTAAAATATTTAACATCATGAGACAAGATTGAAAACATATTTTAGTAATGGAGTGTACATGTTGAAGCTTATAAGAAAACATGAAAACCAGGTAAAAGAAAATACCATAAATCCTAACTATTTTTTATAGAATAAACATATTATATAAAAGTGTAAACACCCAACAGAAACACACAATAAATTATAGAATTCATTTTAAACACTCAAACATAAGTAACCTACCTCAAAACACACTGATTTTGATGATGGAAATATAAATCCACTATTTTACACTTACACGCACAAGAATTTATACATATATAGAAATACTCCTCAATGAAATGTAGATATCCCTCTTTCCATGAGAGAATATATACAAAGAGGGTATATATATATATATTCCTTACCCATGCATATGTGTATAGGTCACCCACATGAATGGTGGTCCAAAACACACTTGATAAAAATACCATAAACTCAAAAATCACAAAAAATATAAATTAAGGAAAAGAATAATAATGTAATAAACCTTACCCAAAATTGATGGTGAAACCACTTCCTTCAATGGATGTGGATTTAATCGACCTTAACCAATTCCATTAAACCTAATAACCAAGAATAAATAAATAAAATACACAAAATTATGTTAGGGTATTTCTAGGTCACACACACCAAAATGGAAAGAAGGTAAGCCAAAAATAAAAGTAGAAGAAAGGAATTGGAGGGGAATAGAAGCTTACCAAATTATATCTCACTAGAAATTAGGGGGAAATTTCGACTAAAGGGTGTGGTAGGGTGAGTTTATGCATGAAAGGGAGAGGGGAAAGGGGTCTCAGTAGAGGAAAGAGGAGTGGGTTAAGTTCATGCAAGAAGGAGAGTGGAAGGAAAGAAAGGTAAGGGTTTTTTATGTTTATTATTATTATTATTATTTATTAAAAAACACTTGGTTGGCATGTGCGGTTTTGGATATTGGTTTACCAAACTCTATGCCAACTGTGTACCCTTTATAAGGCACATCGGTCACCCGCACAGGTTGGTCGTATGGTTTGACAAACCGTGCACCAACCTTAAGAAACTGTTCTGTAAAAATGAAAAATTCTCCCACATGTCTTTTTATGATTTCTTCAATTGTTCTTCTAAACCATTCAATAATAAAAAATTCCCAAAAAGTTCAAAATTTTAAAATTAAAGCCTGAAATTCTAAAATGAGATGTGATTAAATAAATTGAATAAATAATTTATGTTCAAGGTTTGATAGCTCAAGTACCATATAATGAATAATATTTTTTTATTATTTCACATTTCCATCATAAAACATTTGAAAAATCGTTTAAACTTGTAAGAAAATCACTTTTGGATATCAAAATAATATTTTCTTTTAAAACCCCATTTTCAATACCAAAATACCATTTTCTTTTAAAACCCATTTTTCAATACCAAAATACCTAGAAAAAGTGAAAAGGGTTTACCTTTGAAGAATATTTTAAATCATTCAATGGAATTTAAAAATCAAATAATGGTTATGGTGGTGGAAAATTCATTCTCTGTGTATATTAAGAATAAGACATTCCTTTCTTCATTTTTCAAAATGTTCCGTATAAAACAAATAAAAATATTCATTTTAAAAACCATTAAAATTAAAGTAAAAATATAAATAAAATATAATTCATCAATATTTTTTGTATGTATAAAAAAATCCATAAAATAATTTTTAAAACTTGGACATGGAATAGAAAGAGAGTTTGAAGTAAAAATTTAAAAGAGTATTTTTTTTTTAAATGTCCCTTATCACTTTAGAAATATTTGAATCATAAACCCCGTGAAATAATAACATTAAAAAAATTAAATAACATAATAGTAAATAAATTCATGATATAACATTTCAAAGGGTGTGTATATACACCTCATAAAATAATATAGGTCCATAACATTAAAATATGCCTCAATGAAATGAAATTGAGATGAAGTCTCTTACCTTGAGTCTGAAAAGTTACAAGTGTCTTCATATTCCTAAATAATAAACTTATGTTAACTATTTACTGCACTGAGAAATTTTTTAATGTTTATTATTACTTTATTTTCACTTATTATTATGTTATATATAATTACTTAATCAATTAAGTTTATATTGGATGTTTTGACCATATTAGACTGATGTGTCAAAAATGACCTTGGTAAGGTGACTATGGTCAAAGTGGTCATTATTTAAACATAAATAGATTAATAATCATGAAATAATTATCATATTAATACATAAATATTAAATTTAATTCCAATCATTAAAATTGTTTTGGATAAATTAAGTATGTTACGATCATGGAAACGGTAGGTCATATGTATGCTTGAGTAACATTTCCATCTCTCTACAATCATTATGGAAATAAGGTGAGTAATATTTTATCTTTACAGAATGATAGTAATATCATATATTCCATATTATTTATTTAAATATACTTATACATATCATCCATATTTTTTGGTGATGATAATAGATTCACATCGCTTCGTGAAGGTCGTTTTCCACACATACACGAACCATGTAATGACTTTTTCAGTGAGTGAAATGGTAAGAAATAAAATGATATATTATATTTATAGAATTATAAATATGTCATTAATATAAATATTATGTCATTTATATCACATAAATCATTATCATTAACCTTATTACCTTTCATGTAATGCGTTATTGAAAAATAAATCTCATCACCTCACGACGCGGTGGTTCGTCATACACACGAGGGACGTTAAAGTATCCCCTATGGAATTGAATGTAAAAATTTTATATATGATATTATTAATTAATATGTATAATAATTTTATAAATATCATGTATATAATTTGTATCCATCATCATACCCAACCATGAGAGGTGGTAATGGAAAAATGAATGACATCAGTTTGCAAGGCGGTAGTCCACCGTATATACGAACTATGATTCTATAAACCATTCCATGAAAGTGGAGATGGTTGTAGGCCATGATATTAACATAAAAACATCTAAATATATGTAATATAATTAGTTTATTATATCATCATGTTATAATAAAAATTTATGGAGGTGTAAGAAGAAATAAAACAAAAACTCTCATTGAAGAACGTTACCTCTTCTTCGAGTATCCTCCTTAGGTTTGCAGAAAAAGCCTTACTTGGTAAGATTTATGTCCAAAATAATGCTTTTAGTATGATAATAGGAAATTATATAAGTTATTTTCGAAGTTATTTTCTGAACCAATGGGATTTTATGGTGTTAAGAGTGGAGGAGAGTGGGGGAGCAGACACACTTGGTATTTTTGAAAAGAATTGAGTGCTCCCACATTTTGAATCTTTCAAAAGGGTCCGACATGGTCCATTCTAAAACATTATGGGTTTAATGGTATAAATATCTCCATAAAATAGTTTTTATATAAGTTTATAGGACATTTTTACCCTAATATTTTAAGTTTAACCCCCGGTAAACCCATTTTTACCATACGCGTGGTAATTGATTTTTTACTTCATTCACTATTCATATTGGTAAAAATTTAAGTTTAACTTATTATATAATATAAATAATTAAAATTCAAAATATTTAATCAATTTTTCCAAATTCCATTCACATAAGTGGAAAATTTTAATTTTAAATTAATCCCGTAGAAGTGATGAGAAAGTTGGTTTTTAATGAAAAAATGTTCAAAGGTTTACAAAGTTTTTTTATAAAAATTCAATATGAAATTTATTTCAATGACCTAAATTGTAATAATTTATTTATAATTGAACTAATTTTAATTTAAAACAAATTTAATATATAATTAAACTTTATAGATAAATTAAACAAAAAATGATGTTTTCAATTAAAATTCAATATTTTTCACTATTTATCAAAAAATGGAACTTTTCAGAAAAAAAACCAAAAATTTCAATTAAGATATTTTTTACTTGATCATTTAAAAAAATAGTTTATTTTATCAAATTATTTTTTAAAATTTAAAAATTAACCTTTTAAATAAAACCTTATAAGAAATGTGTTTAATTAAAACTATTTAATTTTTTATTTTAAAAATTACTTAATATTTTTTTAATGAAAATGACTATATTAAAAAACATGAGTGTAACACCCCAAGCTTCCATGGTAAACTTCTCTGCGAATAATACAGTAGCATGTGTTGTACGCAACTTTGAGTTCTAACACACACCACAACCAATCAAACTAGCCGTTATGAATAAAAATACCTACATATTGAAATTTTATACATTTTATCTTTAAAAATGGACGTCATTTTTGGATTCTGAATATCAAAATTATCTTAGGGTGAATTTTTGGTATTTTTCTGAAAACATTCAATTTTTGAGGAATAGTGAAAATCACTACATTTTAATTAAAAACAACTTTTTTAATAGAAATAATTAATAGTGATAAATTAAGAATTTTAGTAGTTTTAAGTATATTTAGAATATATTTTTACCACTTAATACAATTTTGTTCATTGGACGTAATTTCACATTTAAAGCGGACATAAACAAGTGTCAATCTTTTCATAGTTATTATTTCTCAAAAACACGCTTTTTGTTTTGACAGTGGGAATTAATTTTAAATTAATTTCTTCCACTTCTATGTTTTGAATTTAGAAAAATGGATTCCATATTTATAATCATGAGTTCCAAATTTTGTAAATAGGTAAATTTTATTTGTAGACATTTTGAATAATTACTTCAGTAAATATTTTATTTACCATGGTTAAAGGGTAAATCCGGTAAATAAGGGTAAACAAATAATATTATAATAATATTAAATTGTGCTAAAACGTGTCCTAACCCTATTTTTTGATACATTTCCAACCATGGGCATCTTTGGGTCGATTTTGGGACCCCATGGATCCACTTTTAAGTGATAATAACACTTTATATTAATTAAGTTAAAGTAAATACAAAAATGACATAAGCATATATCTTTTAGAAAAAAAAATTTACATAGGGTTATATATGTTATATTTTCAACTATAAATATTAATTATAAAGATAAAAATATCTCATACATAATGATATTTTATATATAATTTTTAGACACTGAATAATTAAATTTATTTATGACACAATAATGATGCAGTATTTTCCTTATTTATGAAAGAATCAAATAACTAGTATTATAAATGTTAAAATAAATATAATTTGAATATTTTTATGCGATCCACGAATTTTATTGGTTAATATGACATGTTATTAATTTATAAATGAATTTTTTTCTAATTAATAAATTTGTTAATACATTACAAAAAAATCAATTATTAAATATTTTCAAAATTGACAAAAATAAGTTTTTAAAACAAATATTATATTATTAATTGATATTCTATTCCTAAAAATCTAAGGATTGGCCAAAGGACTTATATAATGATAGGTGTATTATTAATGGATCACTTTGGGGTCTCTTGTAAGTTTATAGTAAGTTTATTGACTATATAATGTAAAAATACAAAGAGACATGGTAAATGTCAAACTATTTAACTAAGAGTTAAATTGAAAAGATAAAGTTAATATAGTGAACGAAACCTATCTAAAACCAATTGGTTGAGTTTTTTTCGACCTATCCTCACCTTAACCTTTAAATAATCCACTTTGGATGCATTATAAACCGAATATGAATTTATTATAAAATAATATTTCTAGATTTTCCTAAGGTGCCCCTCACCCCTCTTATAAAAGGGCTCTCCCCCTTCTCTCTAATTCACACCTTAAAAGACTTTTGGCTCGGCTAACCCCTAATAAACTATACTTTAAACTTCCCACAATTCAACCTAGAGTACTTAGTTTGATAATAAATCCATCCTAATGATCCATTTTGATCAAATCAAAAGAAAGAACCTGAAGAAGAGGTAATGTTTTCACCACCCTCTTTCAAGTTCCTTTCTTCTTCAACTTCTTCTATATTTGATATTTCTATTATAAAATAAAAACTCCAGTATATTATATATTATTTTATGTTATTATAAATATGGTACAACCATATTCAGTATTCTATCCATTCTTTGAATGACATGTCACCATACGTGCGTATGTACGGCTTACCGTCTCCACATCGTGGTGTAATTGTTATTCAAAACATTATTATTTGGATGGGTATAATAATGATGTACAATTGATATAAATAATAAATATAACATGATAATGATTCTGTATAGATATGTTATAGCATCCAATTATATATTATTTTAATATAAAAAGAATGATATTGCCGCTCGTGCATACATACGGACTATCGTCTCCACGAACGCGATGAGATTCATTCCCCATCGTATCCATGCAAGTCTAATTCTCATTTGATGATTAGAACTAATGTTTAAGGACTTGATATAATTTTGAATAAGAATAAAATACAACCTATCTATAAAAAACACATCTTATGTAAGAAAACATATAAAAGAAAATGAGTAAGTTCACACCCAAAACAACGATAATACAAAGATATTATTAATAAAGCAATATTAAAAGATCATATATGATATCATATTAATGTATATGATTCTTTTATAATTTAATAAATATTATTTCACCATTCTTCAGGAGGTTAGCCTACCCACAACCAAGGAAAAGTACAAGGTAAGGGTTTATTTCAGAATCTCTTCATTATTCGGGGTTGTTTATACGTAATTATCTACTGGAAACTCTTTATCATCCACATCCATGTTTCTTAAAAATGTATTTCAAAAAATTATTATTATTTTAAATAATATGGATTAAATTCATTTATACCCTTGTTTTAATTTTTATAAGAACTTTATAAAGGAATCTTTTCGTTTTTTTCCAAACAAGGTCTTTTTTAACCTTATCGACAGAATTAAGGTAAGAATGTCTTTTTTTAACTTATATGGAGAGTGTGTCTATTTTCCGCCATTATAAAATTGTAGAAGCTTCCCTTACAAGATTATAAGAATATTTTAAAAGTAAATGTTATATTTTATAATAATGTTACTCTTAAATGATTTCAAAATAGAAATAGAAATTTCTCTAAAAAGGGTTTTGATTTCATCTATGTCAACATCCTTTGATGGATTTTAAGTTTATTTGAAGTTGATTTATTATGATAAAAAACTTCCATATTGTATTGAAGGTTTTGTGATCTGTTTGACTATGGATGTGCTATTTTTATACCATTCATGGTTTATGGTTAAAGTATTGATATTTCGTATGCTAGTTTTAATATGAATGTGTATGATATGTTTAAACCTTTTTATATGAGAAATGTATTGGACTTAGTAAGTGACGGGTGGATCCCGTTATATCTCCTCCATGCATCATTAGGTCTCATGAGACAACTAGACATGTAATTGGCCAAGGCCCTTTCCCAATTTGATTTATGGTTTTGGTCGAGGCCTTAATCATTTTTATACGTCTTGGACAAGGCCTTGACAAAATGTTTCAGAATGTCTGGCATTATACATTCCCTCATTATAAAAATAATATTGATGGTTCAAGTGGTCATTAGACTAGTAGAATACCAATTATTATGTTTTATTATGACATTATTTACTCATCTCATATTCCTACCATAAAATTATTCATGTTTATTATTGGTAATGGCATGTGGTTTCAATTATTCACCATTCTTAATGTTTATGTTATCTTCCCCTATATTGCTTACCCTTACTGAGTGTTTGAGCTCACCCCTTTCTTATGTTTCATTATCCCAAGATATAAAGAAGTAATTTATGAGTGACTTTCAGGCTTTATTTAGGTGACTTGGATGTTTCCAAAGGGATAAATTCGCGTTGTAGTTATTTTCAAGTTGTAAAGTTGAACTTATGTATGAATCTTGTTTCCAATAATACTAAACTGATCGGTCTTTCGAGACATGATTTCCTTGTGATCATGAAAATGTTATGTAATAATGCACTGAATCTGGATAACTGGGGTCGGGGAGTTACAGTTGGCATCAGAGGAATTTTAGTACAAACCTTGGAAACTAGATTTAGATAAACTCTGATTAGAGCCCATAGCCCTAAGATAGGCTTTGAGGATTAGTATAGAAGAACTTCCCAGAATTTTGGTATTGTAGAGATTTTTTGAGTTTTCCAAACAATACATCCCTATCTAGATATGAGCAGTTAGAGGAAGCTCTGGCACAGATGTACCTTGGGGTAAAACCCGAAAACACCACTTTGAGCTAGACTCGAACGGGAACTGGTGCACGACAACGGGACTTGTTACACTCTTGGTTACGACACTCCTGGGGGATATAATTAGGATAATTCTCATTTTCTTTACAAACCATTATGAATGGTTTATGAGTATATACTTCCTCAAAGAAAACATTTTTTTATGATTATAGATTATATCCATAAGCTATCAAATTTATGTTAAGTGTTTTAAAAGTTTGGAATTATATATTTTGATTCATAAACTAATCTAGTTTATGCCGTTGTTTAGAAATGACGCCTATTGGAAGGAATGGAAACTGTATCAATGCACACACTCCATGTAGGGATTTCCCTACTTCTCAAGATAATTATAGTGGATCTAGTGATGCAAGTGGTGCTGATCCGCTAATCACCATACTCGGACAACTTACTCAGGTTATGAATAATAACCTTACCTGTATGGAGCACCCAGATCCACAGCGTGGAGAAACACTGTTAGATCTCTTCATGAGGCAAC
Source organism: Viscum album (assembly GCA_963277665.1). Taxonomy (NCBI): domain Eukaryota; kingdom Viridiplantae; phylum Streptophyta; class Magnoliopsida; order Santalales; family Viscaceae; genus Viscum; species Viscum album. The sequence goes on from OY728128.1 coordinate 662,639,401, forward strand.
AACCACCAATATTCAATGGGAGTATAAATCCCTTAGTAGTTGAGAAATGGATAAATTCCTTAGAAAAAATATTTCATGCCTTGGGGAGTAGTGAAAGGGAAAAAGTTATCATGACAGTTTACCGCCTCACTAGAGATGCTAATCAGTGGTGGTAATTGATTCAAAACACGAAGGAATATGATGAAGTAACAAATATGGAATGGAGGGAGTTTAAAGAGATTTTCTTAGAAAAATACTTTCCTTGTGACCATCGAGCGGATATAGAAAGATAATTTCTAAGTTTGAGGAAAAAGGAGGATGAGAATGTTGCAAAGTATGAGGCTAACTTTACAAGGTTAGAAAGGAATGATGTAGATTATATAGGTAATCCAAGAAGTAATATTGATCGTTTCTTTGATGGGTTAAAACCATTTCTCCATCGAGCATTAGTATCACAATCCTTATCATCATATGAAGATATTGTCTCATGTGCTATCAAGACAGAAAAGGAATTCTCTAAGTCTTATGACTTTAAATCAAAGTAAGAGAAGAAGAGATCTGCTGAACACCCTGGGAAAGGAAATAAAGAATCAGGGAAGAAGGGAAGAATTGAATTTTCACCCTGTGATAATTGCGGAAGGAATCACCCTGGTGCATGTCTAAAAGGAAAAGGAGTTTGCTACAAATGTGGAGACAAAGGTTATCTAGCCAATGATTGTAAAGGTAAGAAAGACGCTACCAATGTTCAATTCTACAATTGTAGAGAGATGGAACATTATGCAAATGAATGTAATAAGCGTCTGGAAAACTTACCTCATAAAAGGCCAAGGGATCAATGCCAAGCTTATGCAATCACTACTGCTGAGGTTGAAGCCCTGAAAGATATGGTGGCAGGTAATTTAATGGTTTCCTCAAGTTTAGCAAATGTTTTATTTGATTTTGGATCATCGCATTGTTTCATATCTTCCTAGTTTTCTAAGAAAATTAGATATTTCCAATTTGATTTAACAAGGGAGTTGTCAGTTAAAACTCCTAAGGGAAGTATCATTGCTACAAAGTTCTGTGGATCTATTCCCATTAGGGCATATAAATGTTCTTTATCTACTGATCTCATAATTATACCCATGATTGAATTTGATATAATCCTTGGTATAGATTGGCTTTCGGTCCATGATTCGAATATTTATTATAAGAATAAGAAGGTTACGATTTTTGATGATGACGATAAAGAACACCTTATCTTTAGAGAAGAATCATCACCACCTGATTCTTGTCTAGATCCACGCCCAATAGATCAACTAAATTCAATTATTGGGGAGGAAGATAATGAAATAATTTTGGGTGAGGAAAGGAATTTTTAAATAGAAGATATACCTATTGTGAGAGAATATGTTGATGTATTTCTATAAGATTTACCTGGACATCCTCCAGAACAAGAAATTGAGTTCTACATTGATTTAATTCATGGTTCAAGGCCTATATCAAATACCCCTTATAGAATGTCCAGTGTGGAATTAGTTGAACTAAAGAAACAACTAGAGGAATTGAGTAATAAGGGATTTATTCACCCTAGTGTTTCTCCATGGGGAGCTTCTGTCCTTTTTGTTAAGAAGAAAGATGGATCTATGAGGTTATGTATCGACTACAAGGAAACCAATGTTATAACAATAAAGAACAAGTATCCTCTACCTTGCATTGATGATTTATTTGACCAACTGCATGGATCACAATACTTTTCAAAGATTTGCCTTCTATCTAGTTACCATTAGTTATGTGTGAAGAAGGAATACATTCTGAAGATATCATTTCGAACTAGGTATGGGCATTAAAAGTTTACAGTAATGCCTTTTGGGCTGACTAATGCACCCTATGTTTTCATGGATCTAATGAATAGAGTTTTCAAGGAATATATCGATGATTTTGTAGTGGTATTTGTTAATGATATCTTAGTATATTACAAAAGCTGCGAAGACCATGAAAATCACTTGATCATTATCCTGAAGACTCTTAGAAGACATGAATTATATGGGAAGTTTAGCAAGTGTGAATTCTAGATTCAGGAGATGTCTTTTCTTGGCTATATTTTCTCTAAGGATGGAATCTTTTTTGATCCTTCTAAGACCAAGGAAATCCAAGAATGGCCATCCCCGATGATTATAACTAAGGTACGTAGTTTTATTGGTTTAGCAGGTTATTATCGGCATTTCATCTAGAATTTTTCCCAATTGGCTAACCCATTAACGAAGCTCACATGTAAAGGGGTTAAATTTTTTTGGAAAAAAAAGTGTGAATAATGTTTTGAAGAACTGAAGAGAAGATTATTTAATGCTCCTATATTGACTCTACCATCAGGGAATGATGGGTTCGTTATTTATAGTGATGCATCGAAGAAAGGACTTGGTTGTGTTCGTATGTAGAAGGATAGAGTTATTACCTATACATCATGACAGCTAAAAATTCATGAGCAAAACTATCATACTCATGATCTTGAGTTAGCTATTGTAAACTTTGCAGTGAAGATATGGATACATTCTCTCTATGGTGAAAAATGTGATATTTATACTGATCACAAGAGTTTGAAGAATATTTTCTCACAGAAAGAACTCAACATGAGGCAAAGGAGATGGCTTGAACTACTCAAGGATTATGATTTCACGATACACTACCACCCAGGGAAGGAAAATAAGGTGGCAGATGCATTGAGTAGAAAGGATCATGGAGTTTTGAATAAGATGAGAGTTGAAAAGGATCTTGTATACATGGATCTAGTAAAGATGGATATGGGAATCACCATGGAAGGTGAAACGTCAATGCTTTTTCAAATGGTTTCCAACCCATATTTACTACAAATGATAAAAAGTTCTTAGACTGATGATGAAGAGTTTCAAAAGAAGATTAAAGCTGTGAATGATGGGAGATTGAGTGACTTTGTGTATGAAGATGGAATATTGAAATTTGGGAAGAGACTTTGTGTTCCTGATATACGTGATCTAAAAAGATAATTGTTGGATGATGCTCATAGTTACAATTTCTCTATACACCCTGGGAGAACCAAAATGTATAGAGATTTAAAGGAAGATTTTTGGTGGGACAACATGAAGAGGGAGATTTCTGATTTTGTGTCAAGATGTAAGGTTTGTCAACAAGTGAAATCTGGAAGGCAACAGTCCGGAGGAGTCATGAAACCTCTTCCCATACCTGAGTGGGATAATATCACGATGGACTCTGTCATGGGACTACCAAAGACTCCTAGAAAGAATGATGCAATATGGGTCATTATTGATCGTCTTACCAAGTCAGCACATTTTCTTGCTATAAGGGAAGATTTACCACTTGAACGTGTAGTAAGACTATGTATTAATGAAGTTGTGAGGCTTCATGGAGTTCCCCTATCAATTGTTTCGGATTTTTTATCCCCATTTTACGTCAATATTCTGGAAAATTATTCAGAAATCCCTGGATACTGAACTTCGTTTGAGCACTGCTTACCACCCTAAAACTAATGGGAAATTAGAACAGACTATTCAAACCTTAGAAGACATGTTAAGATCTTTCTCACTTGACTTTCAGGGTATGTGGGGTCAATATTTACCTCTTGTAGAATTTTCCTATAATAATAGCTTCCATTCAAGTATTCAGATGGCACCATATTAAGCATTATACGGAAAGAGATGTTGCACACCAACCTGTTGGGATGATGTTGGTGAAAGAAAATTCATAGGCTCAGAACTGGTGGAGGAAACTATGGAAAAGGTGAAGGTAATCCAAAACGACATTAAAGCATCTCAAAGTAGGCAGAAGAGCTATGCTGACAACCGATGGAAGGACTTGGAATTTTAGGTACGAGATCATGTTTTCCTGAAGGTATCTCCATGGAAGGGTGTTATATGTTTCAGAAATAAGGGAAAATTGAGTCCCAGGTACATCATACCATTCTAAATTCTAGAACTAATTGGATTTTTAGCTTACCGTTTGGCAATGCCGCCAAGTCTCTCCAAAGTTCACGATGTGTACCACGTATCACTGTTGAGAAAATACATGTCTGACCCAATGCATGTACTCACCTATGAGAAATTAGAACTGGAACCCGATCTGTCTTATTATGAAGAGCCTATAAATATTCTTTATACGAGTTTCAAGTGCTGAGAAACCGGACGACTCGTCTGGTAAAAGTTCTAGGGAGAAACCATAAGATGGAAGAGGCAATGTGGGAACCCGAGGAACTTATGATGAAGAACCACCCAAATCTTTTCACGCGGTAGTATTCTAGAAATTTATAGGATGAAATTTTTTGAAGTATGGTAGAATGTAACACCCCAAGCTTCTACAGTACACTTCTCTTTGAATAATATAGTAGTGTGTGTTGTACACAACTTTGAGTATGATACACATCACAACCAATCAAACTAGCTGTTATGAATAGTATTACCCACTTTTTGAAATTTTTTACATTTTATATTTCAAAATGGACTTCATTTTTGGATTAGGAATATCGAAATTATCTTAGGGTGAATTTTTGGTATTTTTCTAAAAACTTTCAATTTTTTATGAATAGCGAAAATCACTAAATTTTAATTAAAAACAACTTTTTCAATAAAAATAATTAATAGTCATAAATTATGAATTTTATTGGTTTTAAAGTATATTTATAATATAATTTTACCACTTAATACAATTTTTTTCATTGGACCTAATTTCACATTTAAACCGGACATAAACAAGTGTCAATCTTTTGATAGTTATTATTTCTTAAAAAAATTCTTTTTTTTACAGTGGGAATTAATTTTAAATTAAATTCTGCCACTTCTGTGTTTTGAATTTAGAAAAATGGATTCCATATTTATAATTAGGAGTTCCAAATTGTGTAAATAGGTAACTTTTATTTTTATACATTTTGAATAATTACTTCGGTAAATATTTTATTTACCATGGTTAAAGGGTAAATCCGGTAAATAAGGGTAAACAAATAATATTATAATAATAATAAATTACCCTAAAACATGTCATAAACCTATTGGTTGATACATGTTTGACCATGGGCATCTTTGGGTCGATTTTGGGACCTCATGGATCCACTTGTAAGTGATAATGACACTTTATATTAATTAAGTTAAAGTAAATACAAAAATAACATAAGCATATATCTTTTAGAAAAACAATTTTTACATTGGGTTATATATGTTATATTTTATACTATAAATATTAATTAGAAAGATAAAATGATTTCAGACATAATAGTATTTTATTTATAATTTTTATACACTTAATAGTTAAATTTATTTATGACACAATAATGATGCAGTATTTTCCTTATTAATGAAAGAATCAAATAACTAGTATTATAAATGTTAAAATAAATATAATTTGAATATTTTGATTCCATACACGAATTTTATTGGTTAATATTACATTTTAGGATTTCTTGAATGATTTTTTTTCGAATTAATAAAGTTTTTAAGACTTTAAACAAAGAAATTATTAAATATTGTCAAAATTGACAAAAATGAGTTTTTAAATCAAATAATATATTATTAATTGATATTCTATTCCTAAAAATCTAAGGTTTGTCCAAAAGACTTATATAATGATATTTGTATTATTAATGTACCACTTTGGGGTGTCTTGGAAGTTTATAGTAAGTTTATTGACTATATAATATAAAAATACAAAGAGACACGGTAAATGTCAAACTATTTAAATAAGAGTTAAATCGAAACGATAAAGATAATATAGTGACCCAAACCTGTCTAAAACTTATTGGTTGAGTGTTTTTAAACATATCCCAACCTTGAACTTTAAATAATCCACTTTTTTATCCATTATAAACCAAATATTAATATATTATAAAATAATATTTCTAGCTTTTCCTAAGTTTCCTAAGGTGCCCCTCACCCCTCTTATAAAAGGGCACCCCCCCCCCCCCTTCTCTCTAATTCACACCTTAAAATCCTTTTGGGTCAGCCAATCCCTACCAAAATATTCTCTCAACTTCCCTCACTTAAACCTAGAGGCATTAGTTTGATCAGAAATCCAACCTAAGGATCCCTTTTGATCAAATCAAAAGGAAGAACCCGAAAAAGATGTAATATTTTCACCACCCTCTTTCAAGTTACTTTCTTCTTCAACTTCTTCTTTATTTGATATTTCCATTATAAAATAATAATTCCAGTATCTTATATATACTATGATGTTATTATAAATATTGTACAACCATATTCAGTATTCTATCTATCCTTTGAATGACATGTCACCATACGTGTTTACGTACAGCTTACCATCTCCACATTGTGGTGTAATTGTTATTCAAAACATTGTTATTTGGATGGGTATGATAATGATGTGTAATTTATGTAAATAATAAATATAACATGATAATTATTCTGTATATATTATATACAATCCAATTATATATTATTTTAATATCAAAATAATGATATTGTCACTCGTGTGTACGTATGGACTACCGTCTCCACGAACGCAATGAGATTCATTCCCCATCGTATCCATGCAAGTCTAATTCTCATTTGATGATTAAAAATAATGTTTAAGGACTTGATATCATTCTGGATATGAATAAGATACAACCTATCCATAAAAAACACGTCTTATGTAACAAAACATATAACATAAAACGAGTAAGTTACCACCTGAAATGACAATAATACTAAGATATTATTAACAAAGCAATGTTAAAAGATCATATATGATATCATATTAATGTATATGATTCTTGTATAATTTAAAAACAATTATTTAACCATTATACAGGAGGTTAAACTACCCACAACCAAGTAAAAGTACAAGGTAAGGGTTTATTTCACAATCTCTTCATTATCTGAGGTTGTTTATACGTAATTATCTATTGGGACCTCTTTATCATCCACATCCATGTTTCAGAAAAATTTATTTCAAAACATTCTTACTATTTTAAAGAATATGGTTTAAATTCATTTATACCCTTTTTTACTTTTTATAAGAAGTTTATAAATGAATCTTTCCATCATTTTCCAAACAAGGTCCTTTTTAACCTTATCGACAGAATTGTGGTTAAAATGTCTTTTTTTAACTTATACGGTGGGTGTGGCTATTTTCTGCCATTATAAAATCATCTAAGCTTACCTCACAAGCATATAATAATATTTTCAAAGTAAATGTTTTATTTTATAATTATGTGACTCTTAAATGATTTCAAAATAGAAATATATATTTCTCTAAAAAGGGTTTTGATTTCATCTATGTCAACATCATTTGATGGATTTTAAGTTTATTTGAAGTTGATTTATTATGATACAAAACTTCCATATTGTATTGAAGGTTTTGTGATATGTTTGACTATAGATGTTCTATTTTTATACCATTTATGGTTTATGGTTAAATTATTGACATTTCGTATACTAGTTTTAATACGAATGTTAATGATATGTTTAAACCTTTTCATATAAGGAATGTATTGGACTTAGTAAGTGATGGATGGAGCCCTCTATATCTCCTCGATGCATTGGTAGGTCTCATGAGACAACTAGACATGGGATTGGATGAGGCCCTTTCCCAATTTGATTTATGGTTTTGGTCGAGGCCTTTATCATTTTTAGACGTCTTGGTCGAGGCCTTGACAAAATGTTTCAGAATGTCCAGCATTATACATTCCCTCATTACGAAAATAATATTGATGGTTCATGTGGTAATTTGACTAGTAGAATACCAATGATTATGTTTTATTATGACATTATTTACTCAGCTCACATTCCTTCCATAAAATTATTCATGTTTATTATGGGTAAAGTCATGTGGTTTCAATTATTCACCATGCTTAATATTTATGTTATCTTCCACTGTATTTCTTACCCTTACTGAGCATTTGAGCTCACCCGTTTCTTATGTTTTATTTTCCCAGGATTTGAAGAAGTTATTTATGAGTGACTTTTAGGCATTATTTAGAAGTATTGGATGTTTCTAATGGAATAAATTCGTATTTTATTTCTTTTCAAGTTGTAAAGTTAAACTTATGTATGAATCTTGTTTCCAATAATACTAAACTAATTGGTCTTTTGAAACATGATTTCCTTGTGATCATGCCAATGTTATGTAATAATGCACCGACTTTGGGTAACTAGGGTCTGGGAGTTACAATGAGATTGATTTATCCTATATTTAACTTGGTTGTTATATGCTTCCTCCCTTTTATAAATTATGTCCTCGTAATTTTATTCACTTATTAAACAAGTGGGGATATCTTTACCTCATAGCATTTTCAAATTCTCATGTTTCCTCTTAAACCATATAGTTTTCTCATAAAACCTTAACCTATTGAATCATCTTATTCCATAACACTTGTTTTATACTGTTTAGAATCTAAATACATTGCACCTAATAAGAAATTTTATATTCCAACTAAATTGATTCTAGGCTCAAAACATGAGATGAATCCAAAACATATTTCCTTAACAACAAGAAATAAAAAACCTCTAATACCTGGGATAAATTTTGAGGTAAGGAAACTTGGTAAGAAACTGATCCCAATTTATCTGGGATTTATATGGGCAGATGAAACATAAACTTATATTCCCCTTGTTACAAAAAACGCATAACAATTTTTCATGGGGAAACATTGAGAAATACATAATCACCTACCGTGAAAGAAATATCTTTCATATAGTTATCCACATAACTTTTATGTCTTCTCAAAGTTTTCCTCATATAATGCTAAATCAAATCCACCTAATCTTCCATTTCCTCTACCAACTCTAATCCAATCAACTTCATTTCTCTAAAATAATCCTAAAATTTTGGTGCCCAAAATCATTTTCCATATAATATCTCAAGTGGTGTCATATGTATACTAGAATGGAAGATATTATTTTAAGAAAACTCAGAAAAATAAATATGTTGATCCCAACTTCCCTAAAAATACATTGAACATGGAAAAAGAATATCTTTTAGGGTCTAAATCGTCCACTCATATTTTCCATCGGATTGAGGATGAAAATTTGTACTAAAATTTACTTCAGTACCCAATTACTTATGATGTCCTTTAAAAAAATAGATGTGAACCTAGGATCACTGTATGATACAATAGAGAGAGGCACTCTATGTAACCTGACTATATCCTTTAGATATAGTTTAGAAATCTAATCTAAATACATTATATCTCAAATGGGAATGAAATATGTAGATTTAGTTAATTAATCAACAATAACACAAATAGCATTATTACCTTTAGAAGTTTTTAGAAATAATAGTATGAAATCTATTGTTATTTTTTCCAGTTTTCTTTCTAGCATTGGAAAAGGTTGAAGCATCCCATTTGGTAATTGTCATTATTCTTTAATCTACTAATAACTCAAACAGTTCATGGTAAAGTCAGAACTATCTATTTTTATTCCATCCCATAAATAATGATTTTAAAGGTATTTTTATATCTTAGAACTACCCATATAAATGGAAATGCAGAACTATGAGCTTCACTCAACAAATATTTCATCAAACAAGAATCACAAGGCACAAAAAATATTTTTTTTAAATCATAAAACACCCTCTTCATAAATATTAAAATCGTGAAACTTTCCCTTCTCAGTGGATTCTACCTTTTCCTACAAAGATTTATCCACCTTCTGATCTTACTTAATTATTTTTGAAAAATTCAACTACACTAAAACCTTAAATAAAATAGAGGATTTCCTTACATCCACAACTTCTAGGACAAAATTTATCAAACCAGTTACCAAATGGTCACATTCTAAATCTAATAAGGTTAATGTATCATTGTTTTTTCAATTAAAAGAATTAGACACTTTATTTTATTTTCTAGGGTGATAATGAATCATGAAATCATAATCAATGATCAGTTCCATCCATATGATTTGTCTCAGTTTCAATTATTTGTGATTAAATATATACTTAAAAAAATTTGATCAATATATATGTCACACTTTACTCTATGCAAATGATTCCTCCAAATTTTGAAAGCAAAAACTATAGAAGATAATTCTAAATCTTGTGTAGGGTAAATTTACTCATGAGGTTTTAACTAACATGAAGCATAAGAAATTATCAGATCATTATGCATTAAGATTTATTCAATTAATTTAAATGAATCGTCACTTTAAATGATAAATTTACCATTTCTAGAAGGAGGGGAAAACTATATTAGTTGCCAATATTTTTTTTTAGTTTTTGACAAAAATCACCACATTATTTTGTACATATGAATTTAACTCCTTTTAGAGTTAATTTATTTAATGGGGTAGACACTCCAGAAAAAATTTTAACAAATTTCCGGTAGTGACCCACTAATCAAAGAAAACTACGAATCTCTATGATATTTAAGGGTCTTATCCATTCTTCAATAAATGTTTTTTAGAATGGTCAATAGTTATACAAACTTTAGAATCAATTTTTTCAAGGAAATAAATTTATTGAAACTAAAATTCATACTTACTAAATTTCTCATATAGTTTATTTTATTTTAAGGTTTGAAATATAATCCTTAGTTATATTTCATTTTCCTCTTGAATTTTAGAATATACCAAGATTTCATCAACAAATATAACCACAAAATTGTCCAAGAACTCATGAAAAAATATATTTCAAGATCTATAAATATAGAATGTGCATTATATAACACAAATGGAATAACTAAAAACATATAATTACTATATCTAGTCTGAAACGTAATCTTATGAATTTATTATTCCTTAAATTTAAACTAATGTTACCCCAGCATCATCTAAACCTTTAAAAAATATTGAACTCCCTAGATCTGATCCAAAAATCATTGATATGAGGCAAAGGATAATGGTTTTTAATAGTTATGTTATTCAAGGATCTATAATGAATAAAAGTCTCATTGAATGATATTTCTTTTTAATAAAAAAAAATAGAAGAACACCATGGTTAAGTGTAAGTTCAGATTAAATAATTACCTAATAACTCCTATAATTACTTTTTAATTTCTAAATCCTCCACATTCACCATTAAATAAGGGGGTTTAGAAATAGGATTAGAATCAGGTACTAAGTCAACAGTAAACTCAACCTCCTAATCAGGAATACCACCAGGAAAATTATTCATAATTACATCCATGTACTCATTTACTACTGGCACATAAATAATTTCAAAAGGTACTTTTATTTAAAACAATATGAGCTAGGTAACTTTCACTTCCATATCTAATCAATTTCACGACTTATTGTTAATTTATAAAAGGCATGAAATCATTAAACACAACTTTATTATCTCTACAATCTATCTTAGTATGATAAACTAAATAAAAATCCATACCAAGAATGATATCGTACAATCTTATGGCTAGTTCAACAAGATTTTCAAGAAAGACCATCCCACTGATAATAATAGGAAGATTATTATAGATCTTGGCTTCTTAAGTATATACACCTAGAGATTTTATGAATAGTTTTATCTTACTTTCATGAGGTGATATTCCCAATTTACTTAAAAAAATTTTAGAAATGAAAGAATTAAAATATCTAGATACAAAAAGAATATTGGAATAATTTGAATACACAACTAACATACCTATCACCACTTCATTTAGTAATCAAACACAAACTATATTAGTAGGAAATGACTTTGCTATAACTTTCTATTTCTGATCATAAAGATTTATATCCTATGCAACTATCTTTGGACATGAATTTTCATAATGAACCAATTCATTACAACTAAAACACATCACCATTGGATGGATATCACTTATCTCATTCTTTGATTATTCAAGACTCTTTTCTTTATAGTCATTAACCCTATGACCCAACTGACCACAATAGAAACACTTCCCAGATCATGTCAAAAATTTATTAAAATGTTGTTTTCTAAATTTGATACATTTTGGGGGGCTTAACTCTAGAATTATTATCATTTTATTTCCCCATTTCCTACCACGATGACCTTTTATTACTTTTTTCATCTTGAGGAACATACATGTCAGTAAAATCCATCTCAAATTTCTCAGCACAATGAGCTAATTTTTCATAACTTTTAAATTCTCATACGAATAAATATCATTGTAAACTTGGTTTCAAACCTGAGTAAAGTCTATAAATTTAACAATTAGTGTCCCAAATAAATTCTAACACATAGCTGGTCAATATTGAAAAGTTTTCTTCATATTAAGATATAGAATCTTTATCTTATTCCTTATTTCTAGGAATTTTTTTCCATCTGTGCTTGAAGAACCTTTGGGAAATATTTCTCAAGGAAAATTTCCTCAAATTTTTCTTATTCCCTAAGATCAAGAACATCATTTTCTATATTATTCTTAACCAAAAACCACCATCGATCATATTAACATTTGCAATGATCTATATAAAGAGTTTCCTTGTAATGTTTTGAACATTTCATGACATCAAATATCTTCTCTAGGGAATTAATCCATCTGTTACCTATCATGGTGTTATATAATCCTTTGAATTATGGGGAATATTGTCTCATAAAATTTTCAACTATTGACATGTTCCTTAATGGTATATTTGGTTCCTCTCTAGCATGGATACCACCACTATTAACAGCTTTTTTTAATTGATCTATCACAATAATGAACTATTCTATTCTGATACTCACCATCGGATTTTTTCCTCTAGATACCTTCCTACTATAGATGTAGAGATTTCTCTATAGAAACTCATTCTAAACAGAATTATTTTAGATAAATAAATATGTTAATAATTAAATTAAATATCATTTCAACATTTCTATAAATTAAAGTCTTTTAATAGTATGTTATTATCATTATCCTAACCTCTAATGTTATCTAAACTGACCTCTAATACCAACTATAAGGACCCATACTTAAATATTGAATAATATTGAGTTTTAGTAAATATTTTAATTTATCTCAATTTGAGGATCTTTTCAGATTTAAAGTTTTAGAGAATTAATTCATAACTCATACATTTCAAAACTATATAAAAATTTTGGAGACTTCCAATTAGTATCCATTTTTTCACCATATAAAACATTTTAAAACAAAACATTATTTATTTCCATGAAAATACTTCATCAATTTAAAATTAAATTTATCATTTTCCTTATCCATCCTACCATAAACATTTAAAAACTTGGGATAATCAAAAAAATATCATTAAGGGATATAGAAATAAAGAAAACTATTATTTCAGTAAATACATGAAAACCAATGAAATATTTACCTTTATACGAATGTTCCTTAAGAGAAGTAAATAATGAATTTACACATGAAAAACACACAAAAATTTTTCTCAAATAAATCCTTTAAACCCCACAGAATGAAATTAAAACCCATTATCAGTAACTTAGAGGATCACATTCATAACCCATTTTAAACCCATGTTAGAAGTAACTAGAGCCCAGTTAAACCCATTAGATAAACCCTTTGTTAACTCCCTTCTTATTTATAGTTAATACAAGTAAAATTACAGGATGTATTGGAGCACTATCTAGGCGCACCCATTATTTAAGCTATAATGGGATCACCTAGAACTATCTAGGTTGTACTATCATATAATCTATAATTGACTCACTATGTTCTATCTAGGAAGCCCCATCATATAAGCTGTAATGGGCTCACTTGGCCCAATCTAGGCATACCCATTAATCATGAATAATTGTAAAGTACCATATAATGAATAAAAATTTATTCTTGAACTTTTCCATAATAAAAAATTTTAAACACTATTTTAAACTCTTAAAAATCACTTTTGGGTATAAAAATTACCTTTTATTTTAAAAACCCCATTTTCAATTCCAAAATACTCTTTTCTTTTGAAAAATCATTTTGAATACCAAAATACCAAAACAATGGGGAAAAGGATTTTATTTGAAAAATACATGAAATATTTCAAAGGAATATAGAAATCAAATAATTTTCATGATATAGAAAATGTCATTATCACTGTATACATTAATAATAAAACATTCCTTTTGTCAATTTTCCAAATATTTCATATAAAACATATAAAAATATTCCTTTTGAAAACTATTGAAAGTAAAGTAAAAAATAAAAAAATATAGTTTATAAATATTTTATGTCCATAAAATATTTTTCATAAAATCATTTTAAAAACATGGTCAAAGAAGAGAAACGAAGTTTCAAGAAAAACTCTAAAAGATTATTTTTTTTAAAGAAAAGTACCTTATCACTTTAGAAATATTTTAAACATAAGACCCAGGAAATAATAATATTAAAAAACATTAAATACCATGAGAGTAGATAAATTCAAGATATAACATGTAAAAGGGGTTCTATATACACCTCGTAAAGGAATATAGGTGCATAATATCACAATATACCTTATTGAAAAGAAATTGAGACCAAGTCCCTTATCTTGAGTCTAACTTGTCACATGTGTTTTTATATTCTAGAATAATAAACTTATATTAATTATTTACTTTATTGAGAATATTTTTCAAGTTTATTATTACTTTTATTTCACCTATTATCATGTTATATATAATTACATAATCAATTAAGTTTACGTTAGTTGTTTTGAACATATTTGGCTTATGTGTCGAAAATGAATTTGGTAGGGTAATTATGGTCAAAGATGTCATTATATAAACATATAAAAATAATAATCATGATATAATTATTATGTTTATTCATAAATTATAATTTTAAAACCAATAATTAATGTTTTTTTATAAATGACATATGTTATGATCATGGATATGGTAAGTCATACGTAAGTATGAACAACATTTCCATTTATCGACAATCATTATGGAAAGGAGGTAAGTAATGTTTTATATTTATATAATGATCATAATATAATATATAAAATATTATTTATTTAAATATACTTATACATATCATCTATGTGTTGTGGTGATGAAAATAGAGTCACATCATTTCGTGAAGGCAGTAGTTCACACGTGCACGAATATCGTTATCACTTTTTCAGTGAGTGAAAAGGTAATAAATAAAATGATATAATATATTTCCAGAATGATAAATATTTCATAAATATCATAATTATGTCATTTATATCACACATGATCATTATTTTTACCCTTATTACCTTCAATGTAATGTGTTAGTGAAAACGAAGCACATTGCTTTGCGAGGTGGTAGTCTATCGTACACAGGAGGGACGTTATCGTATCCCCTATGGATTGGAATGTAAAAAATTATAAATGATATGATTACTAAAATGGTTTAATTATGTTATAAATATTATATATATATTTTATATCAATCATCATACCAAACTGTAAGAGGTGGTTATGAAAAAATGAATGACATAGGTTCATGAGGTAGTAGTCTGTCGTTCAGACCAATGATGATTTCGTAACCCATGTGATGGAAGTACAGATGGTTTTAGTTCACGAAAATAAAATAAAAACATCTAGTTATATGTAAGATATTGTGTTTATTATATCATAATGTTATAATAATAATTAAAGGGTGTGGAGAAATAAATAAAACCAAAAATCTTATTGATGAATTTTACCTCTTCTTCAGGTATCCTCCTTACGTTTTCACTAAAATCCATCCTTAGTTGGATTTATATAAAAAATATATATTATAGGATAATAAGATATATTTATATATGTTATTTTGGTAGGTCTTTTCTGAACCAATGAATTTTTAAGGAGTAAATAGAGGATGAGAGGGGGAGGCCTTTTATAAGTGGGGGAGAGGACAGGCTTAGTATTTTTAAAAATAATTGAGAGCTCCCACATTTTTCATATGAAACTAGGATCCAAAATAAACTATTATTGAACCTTAAATGGTTCATGGACTAATTATGGTCATAAAATAGTTTTGAGAAAAGTTTATTTGTCATTTTTACCATAATCCTTTTAGCTTAACCCCTAGTAAACCCATTTTTACCTTTACCATGATAATTAATTTTTACTGCATTCACTATTCATTTTTGATCAAAAATTAGGTGGAACTTATTACATAATATAAATTATTCGGATTACAAATATGGAATTTTTTTTTAAATTTTATTCACATAATTGGAAAAATTTAATTTAAAATTAATCTCACATACGCAATGAGAAAGTGGGTTTTTAAAGAGAAAATGTTCAAAACTTTACAAAGTTTTTATATCAAAATTCAATATTAAATTTATTCAAATGAAATAAATTGGATTAATGGATGTATAATTGAACAAATATTACTTTTAAACCAATTTAAAATATAATTAAAATTATAATTAAATGAAACAAAACACAGTTTTCAATTCAAATTCAATATTTTCACTATTTGTCAAAAAATGAAACATTTTAAAAAATCCAGTAAAAACTCACCCTAAGATAATTTTGAAATTCCAATTAAAAATTTGATTTTTATTTTATTGAATTTATTTTATAAAATTTATAAATTAAACTTTTAAATAAAATCATATAAGAAAACGGGATAATTAAAACTATTTTGTTTTTGACATAAAAAAATTACATATTTTTATAATGAATATAACTATATTAATAAACAAGAGAGTGATTTATGGTATCTTTACTTGGATTTTAAGATGTTAACTTTGATTTTAAAAATACACAAAATTTTAAACTCATCAATCTCCACCCCCTCTTGGCCTTATTAACATCTCAACATGGGAAAAAAATTGGTATCAAAGTATGAAATTGATAGGATAGTGTTTCTATTATTACTTATATTATAATATTATCATATTTTTTATACTATTAAATTATATCCTTTGCCATAATGTCTAAGGAAAATATATTTATTGATATGTTATGTTTAAATTTTAATGATGGTTGGAATCCTCATACACAACCTTACTTTGATGGAAATGATTATGGATACTGGTTGTAACACCCCGAGCTTCCACGATATGCTTCTCATTCAATAATGCAATAGCTTTCATTATACGCAACTTTGAGTTCTAAAACACCACGACTAATCAAAGTAGCCATTATGAATAGTAATAACCACTTTTTAAAATTATAGAAATTTTATATTTCAAAATGGACTTCATTTTTGTATTCGTAATATCGAAATTATCCAAAGTTGAATTTTTTGTAATTTTCTGAGAACTTCCAAATTTTTATGAATAATGAAAAATACTTAAAAACAACTTTTTTAATCAAAATAATTTATAGTGATAAATTATAATATTGATTGGTTTTATAGTATAATTAGAATATATTTTTACCATTTTATCCAATGGTGGTCATTATAATTAATTTAACATTGAAATTGGACATAAACAATTGCCAATATTTTGATATAAATTGTTTCTTAAAAACACGCTATTTGTTGTAACAGTGGGAATTAATTATAAAATTAATTAATTCAACTTATATGTTTGGAATTTTGTAAAATAGACATCATTTTTTAATTAGGAATATCAATTATAGCTTAGGGTAAAATTTTGGCATTGTTCTGAAAAACTTCAATTTTTGATGAATAGTGAAACCACTAAGTGGTAGTTAAATAACTGATTTTTTCGTTTAAATTAAATATTACCACTTCTGTGATTTGATTTTCAAAAATCCTAGATACATGGTTGTCATTAAGAAGTAAAATGTGGTTCAATGAGATTAAAATAATTTTTTGGTGAATAGTAACTTTTAAGTTCTTAATCGCGATTAGAGGTAATTAGTGTAGTTTAAGGTACAAATAATGTTTTAATAATATGAGATGAGCATGAAACTTGTCTTACTCCTATTGGATGAGTCATGGACGACCATGAAAACCCATGGGTCAACTTGGGGACCCCATGGAGCAACTTTAGTTGGAAAATGACATTAATATATATTTATTTAATGTTAAAATTAAATTGACACAAACATGAGTTGTTTTACTAAAACAGTTTTTAAGTGGGGTTACAAAAGTCCAAATTTTGACTATAAATATTCATTAGAAATATAAAAATATTTCCTACATCATAGTATTTTTTTATAATTTTTAGACATTAAATAAATTAAATTATTTATGACATCATTATGATGCAGCGATGACCTCATTATTTAACGATTTAAATAAAATGAGAAGATAATGAAAAATCCAAGGCTTACACTTGTCCAAAGCCTATTGGATGAGTATATTTCGAACCCTTATCACCTTATCCACGAATTATATAAGTTTGGGACCTTTATAATCCGAAAATCATTGTATAATAATGTAACATTTCAATCTTTCCAAAAGAGCCCCTCCTCTCCTCTTATAAAAGGCTCCCACCTCTACCACCTTATTCACACTTTCAAGCCTTTTGGTTCGGCCAACCTCTGCCCAAATACTCTCACAACTTCTCTCTCTTCATCCTAGAAGCTTTACTTTAGTCATAAATCCATCCTAAGGAGTCCTTTTGATCAAATCAAAAGGAAGAACCCGAAGAAGAGGTAACATTTTCAATACCCTCTTTCATGTTTCTTTCTTCTTCCACTCCCTCTTTGTTTATTATTTCAATTAAAAAATTATAACTCTAGTATTTTCTATATACTATAATGTTATTATAAATATGGAACAACCATATTCAGTATTCTACCCATCATTTGAATGACATGTCACCATACGTGCGTACGTACGGCTTACCGTCTCCACGTCGTGGTGTAATTGTTATTCAATATATTATTATTTAGGTGGGTATAATAATGATATGTAATTCATGTAAATAATAAATATAACATGATAATTATTCTGTATATATGATATACTATCCAATTATATATTATTTTAATATCAAAATAATGATATTGTCGCTCGTGCGTACGTACGGACTACCGTCTCCACGAATGCGATGAGATTCATTCTCCGTCGTATCCATTCAAGTATAATTATCATTTGATGATTTAAAAATAATGTTTAAGGACATGATATCATTCTGGATATGAATAAGATACAACCTATCCATGGAAAACACGACTTACGTAACAAAACATATAAAAGAAAACGAGTAAGTTAACACCCGAAACAACGATAAATCTAAGATATTGTTAACAAAGCAATGTTAAAATATCATATATGATATTATATGAATGTATATGATTCTTGTATAATTTAAATAAAAAATATTTCACCATTATACAGGAGGTTAATCTACCCCAACCAAGGAAAAGTACAAGGTAAGGGTTATTTCACAATCTCTTCATTATCCGAGGTTGTTTATATGTAATAATCTACTGGGATATCTTTATCATCCACATCCATGTTTCTTCAAAATGTATTTCAAAACATTTTTATTATTTACAAGAATATGGGTTAAAGTCATTTATACCCTTTTTGACGTTTTATAAGAGGAATCTTTCCATCATTTTCAAAACAAGGTCCTTTTTAACCTTTTCGACAGAATTAAGGTAAGAATGTTTTTTTAACTTATACGGCGGGTGCGGTTATTTTCCGCCGTTATAAAATCTTCAAAGCTTTCCTTAAAAGCTTATAAGAATATTTTCAAGAAAATTTTTTATTTTATATGGATCTTAAATGATTTCAAAAATAGAAAGAGATATTTCTCTAAAAAGTGTTTTGATTTCATCTATGTCAACATCCTTTGATGGATTTTACGCTTATTTGAAGTTGATTTATTATGATACAAAACTTCTATATTGTATTGAAGGTTTTGTGAAATTTTTGACTGTGGATGTGCTATTTTTATACCATTCATAGTTTATGGTGAAATTATTGACATTTCGTATGCTAGTTTTAATATGAATGTTTATGTTATGTTTAAACCTTTTCATATGGGAATGCATTGGACTTAATAAGTGACGGGTGGAGCCCGTTATAGCTCCTCTATGCATCGGTAGGTCTCATGAGACAAACTAGTGTCTTGGCACAAGGCCTTGACAAAATCTTATTTTTAGTCTTGGCACGAGGCCTTGGCTATGTGGTTATGATAGTCTGGCATTATGCATTCCAACATTATGAAAGTGGTTAGTGATTTTTCATGTGATTATTCGATTAGTAGAATATCCATGTGAATGAGTAAATGGCATTATTTCATTTTATTTATGACATACAATGTTGAAAGTTAAAGTTTGAAAGGCTTTTGTTTTAGTTATACATTGCCTTAAATGTTTATTCTTATTTATGAAAGTTTCCGCTATATTGTTATCCTTACTGGGCATTTGAGCTCACCCCTTTTCTATGTTTTATTTTTCCCAGGAAGTGAAGAAGTAAATTATGAATGACCTGCAGGGATATTATGAGGGGATAATAGTGTGGACTGTGGAGACATTATGTTGTTGTAGTAGTTTTTCATTTTATGATGTAATGTAAAACTTATGAATATATCTAGTGTTTCCAAGGCTACTAATCCAATCGGTCTTTCGAGATTTGATCTTTCTTGTGATCATGCCAATGTTATGTAATAATGCACCGACTCTGGGTAGCTGGGGTTGGAGCGTTACACTGGTGAGCTAAAATGGAAGCTTGCCTCAAGAACTGTAGTATTGACCATTAGAATATAATGGTAAAACCCAAAAAAATAATTGAATAAAACCCGGATTATTTAAATAGTAAGTACACAATAAATTATGTTATGAATAAAAAATATAAATATTTTATATTGTGTTGTAAGTATCAGTTTGTTTACTCTTGTTCCATCATGAAAAATTGTATAATATATATGGATGATTATATAATTTACACACTATGGGATAGACAATATAAAGTGAACCAAACTAGAAATGATAAGAGATGAATATCAAGATTTCAATATAGGAGAAGAATAATTTATCAAACAAATGTTTCACAAATTTACAAGTACTATTAATGGAATGAGTGTTCTTAGTTAATTCCTTGATAACACAATGACAGTTGAAAGAGTGTTGATATCCCTACCAAATAAATGGAATGCAAAGAAGGTTTCAATATATGAAAGTAATAATTTCAAATCATGCACACTTGATGAACTCATTGCTTAACTCTTGCATAATGAACTAGAGATGAAGAACATTTCTGAAGAATAAAGTATGAAAATAAATGGGTTTTATATAATTATAATATAAATGTTTCATATGAATCTTCTAATTCTAATAGAAAATAATATTAAGTATCTCATCTTGTGAAAGGTGTTTAAAAAATGTGAAAAGGAAGAAAGGATTTGAAAATATATTTATAAGGGATTATAAATAGGATGACTAAAATTAAAATAAGATATGTATCTCAAGTTACAATATCGATGTTTTAGAACTATCTTGTTATTTATGTTGAAAAAAAATTATATTAATTCATACTTCCCAAAACTGAAGCATTAGAGAAAAGACATAACGTATAATAAAAATAAGAAAAGATCCTTAACATCTAGATAGAGTTTCACAGAGGAATCATATTCTATTGCCAAATCATGAACCAAAAATTAGTCTTATAACATATACCTAATATCTACTACAAATGAGGTTAGTAGTGATTCTAGTTTTAGTTATGAATATGATTTTAAATTTGAAAAATCTATTATTGATGAATGGAAAAAAGAAAATGAAAAACTATAAATGGATATATTTAAAATCATTGAGTTTTATAAATAATTAAAAGGGTTTAATAAGAATCTTATTGAGGAAAACAAGATTCTTACTCAAGAAAATAGGAAACATCAAAATACAACATCAATTTCATATGAAAAAATTTATGATGATTTAGAGATTGCTTAAAAATAAAATAAAAATTTGAGATAATAAATTATATGTTTAAAACTGAATTACCTACTTTTTTAAAGGTAAATAAATCTATTAAAAAATTATGGCTATGAATAAATTAAATAAAAAATAAAATTAGAGATAATTATAATAAAAAATTATATAAAATGTATAATACATACTTTTTTAAGAGTACTAAAGGAATTATATCAAATCTCACATGTTTTAGATGTAGAAGGAAAGGTAATTATGTAATTTAATGATCATTAAGATTTCCCAAATATTTCGTTCATATAAAAGAATTTATTTCATAAATAGTATATTTAAAATTACCTACAACTAAATGTTTAAAATTTATTTGGGTACCAAAAATTCTTTTATTAATCCCATTAGACTCAAAGACTCATGGGTACTAAAACAATTTTCTAACTGATTTTTTAGAAAACTGCCTTAAAAGTATAAAGAAGGACATTAAATAATTGGAAAGTGGCTACTCTAGACACATTAATATAGATTCATCAAACTTATTATCTTGTAATAAAAGTTATGGAGACATTTTCACATTTGGAGACAGCTTTAAAGTCCTCGTAAAATGATTTTTTGAAGAATATATTTATAATTATATTACTATTTTTAAATTATTATAGGTTTGAGTAAAAAATAATAAAATTATTATTTCACAGTTATGTGATGATTTTATATTTATAAAAATTAAAAATGATAAATACCTTATCTTCAAGAATTATTTTGTTTAATTTTATGAAAATATAAAAGATAAAATTTATTCAGATTTTTTTACTAAGTTAAGAAATCAAAATGTAAAGTATATTAATTTTGTAAAGATAGATGATGTTTCATAGAATATGAGGTATGGACATGAAAATTAAAGACTAATACATAATATGTCAAAACATGAAACTGTACTACTGGTACCCAAACTCAAATTAGGCAAGTACCGCTTTTGTGACTCCTATATGAATGGAAAGTGGAAAATATAAAGTTTTAGATCTATTAATTGAGTAAAAGTAATATGACCCCTTGAACATGTTCGTTTTAAAATATTTGTACTTGTTCAAACTATAAGTCTATCTAGTAAAACATAATCAATTTTTGTGGTTGATGATTTTAGTAGAAATACCTAGATTTAATTTTTACCTCATAAAAATGAAACTTTATCAAAAAAAATATTTTCTATAAACTATTTCAAAATTAAAAAGGTTATTTAATTTTATCTATTATGGTTGATAGGGGATGATATTTATTAAATATGATAATTAAAAACATTTATGAACAAAATAGTAATTTTCATAGTTTCTCTTTACCCATATCACCTTAACAAAATTGAGTTGTAGAAATAAAGAATAGAAACATTCAAGAAAAATCTTGATCTATGTTAAATGAATTTAATCTACCAAATTATTTTTTTTCTAAAATAGTAAATACTTATTTTTATGTATCTAATAGAATTCGGATTAGAATTATACTTAAAAACCCCTTATTAATTATAGAAACATAAAAACCTAAATTTACATATTTTAGAGTCTAGTTGTAAATTTTTCATTCTAAATACTGACAGTCCTCTAGATAATTTTAATTATAAACTAGATTAGGGAATATTTTTATGTCATTAAAATGTTAGTAAATATTTTATAGTTTATAATAAAATAATTATAGTTAGATAAGAATATTTTCATATTAAATTTGATAAAAATGAATCAAACAATAAGAATTAATATTTAGAACTCATTATAGATGATTTTAAATAATTTAATTTTTGTGAAGATGTAAATGAAAATAAACCTTCTAATAATGAATATAATCACCCTTAAGAAAGAAATTGGAAAACTCATGCTATTGAAATAATTATTATAGATTATAATCATAAAGTGATGGCCTGAGGTTATTTAAGGATTTTTTGTTCTACCTCTACTTTTATTTCATATTTTGTTCCTAATAATTATTCAGAATCTTTAAAAGATTCCAAATTTATTTTCATTGTGGAAGATTAACTTAATTATTTTTATAGAAATAAAGTTTGAAACTTAGGTAAACTATAAAAAATCGTATATTATTTGAAATAAGTGTATTTTTAGAGATAAATTTTGTGTGTCTTGATATATTATATGAAACAAATCTAGGTTGGTTGTACGTATATTTTTTCAAGAAGAATGAATTAATTATATTGAGACTTTTTGGCATGTTTCTAGGTTATAGTATATTATGATTTTATTGTCTTATACATATTTTCATGGATTTAATATTTTTCAAATGGATGTAAAAAAGTTCATTTTAAAATGGAATAATTTTTTAATAATTTTATGTTAAAAAACCCCTCATTTTGAACAAGATAAAAATCCTAGTCATGTTTTAAAACTTTATGAATCATTATATAGACATAAAAAAACCCATAAATCATGGTATGATAGATTTTCATTATTTTTGTTACAAAATTATTTTCTAAAAGGAAACATAAATCCTTCTTTCCTTATTGATAATATTTCTAAATATATTTTAATTATGAAAATATATATTGATGATATTATATTTTGATCTTACAATGAATTTTTATGTAAATAAGTTTATTATTTATTTACTAGTGAAATTGATATGATTATTATGGGAGAGATGAAATTAAAACACCATTTATCTCACTAGTATGTATTTATTTTTTGTATTTTATTATCATTTTATTTGTTTTTTGATTTTTCTATAGTCGGGGGTTGAAAATTTTAATTTTTAGAAAAATATTTTGGGGTGGAGGATTGCCACATGGTTAGTGTTAAACATTCACCCATCTAGTAAATAGGGGGTAGAGGCTTCTCAAGCTATTTTTCAGGGTTATTATAGGGTTTTTCAAACCATTTGGACTCTCCAAAAAAACCATATAACCTATTTTGAGAATGGAGAGTGGACCGAAATGTTTGGGAACCTTTTTCCAAACCGTGCATCCTAAATGTGTGACCCACTTAGAACACTTGAAAATTAAAAATGAACTTCATGCTCCTGTTGATTTTTAACATATTTCCACCCCTCTCTTATCCCATTCATGTGTTCCAGCCTCCCCAAATATTTCATCCTCATTTCCTTTCGTTATTGGAGTTCTACTTTGGTTCTTAGTGTACTTATTCAAGTTGAGGAGTGGGGATCCTCTATTAAATGAAGGTGATGATTTTCACTCAAAATTGAGGTTGGTGTCTCGACCTAATTGGACTTTCCAATGCAATACTCGAATTTTTTCCATTGATTTAAATTGATAAATTATGATTATTATAAGATATTAAGGGTTGTTATGATATTTTTTGTTGTGATTCTTATTTTTTTGGTAAATGAATTATAAATAGATTCCTTTAAAAATCGCTTGTGTTCTAAGAAAGTGCAGTGCCTCATGTTTGTACAACATGAAAAATAATCATAGTAATTTGAATTTTTTCAATTAGTAGGAGGGAAATATTTTTATTTATACATCATAACGAAATTCCATGTACTTAGTTAGCACAAACTGGTGTTTTGGGATGTGGACAAAGAATCAAAGATTGGATTGGGTGCCTAGGTGGATTTCAGAGATAGGCAGGGTGGCTAGACTACTTGTATCCGAAAACCTATAGCCATTGACTAGTTGCTGGCGAGCTACTGGCTAGTCAGTGGCTAGCCAGATCCACCTTCTTACTACAGGTGGCCACCGACTAGCTAGTGGCCTCACACATATCAAATGGTATCCCATTGGCTAACCATTGGGATATTTTTAGGGAAAATTTTAGAAAATTTTCCATTGGGTTTGTTAGGGGACCCCCTCCCCTCTTTCTCCCTATTTTTACAACATGTGTAGGATTTAACCTCTCTCTACCCTAGTTTCTCTTATTTTTTGGATTCTCTTAAGTTGTTCTTGTTATGATTAAATCTATGTATTTGAGTACAATGCCTTATTTTTTTCTCTCCCTTTTGTTTTAATTTTCTTCATCGTCATCATAGTTTTTGGTTCTAATTCCACTAGAACATGGTGGAATTTTCCAAAGGAAATAAATATTTCACTCATCCCTCATAGAAAATATCCTAAGACAACATCTTTATACCTTTTTTCATCATTTCATCAATGTTACATCACATTTTTTAATTTATTATGGTTTTTAAAGTAAGTTAAATTTAATTTGTATTGGTTTTGATAAAGTATATTAGGGGTTTATTATAACGACCCACACTTTACATACATTGTTAATACTTCAAAATTGAAGCACACTTATTACAACATATGACAAAACCACAAAGGACCGTATAGGTATAGTGTCTTTAGAAACTGGGGAAACATAAACAACTGGTTCATAAATCTTCTACAGTGTCTCCCATTTATTTCATCATATCTAGGGTCCCTTTTAGCATATTCTACTTAATATCCATCTTCCTGACCTGGGGAAAAGAAAACATAAAAGGGTGAGCTCAAATGCTCAGCAAGGGAAAATAAAAGAAATAAAAATCATATCATATCTTTATGAAAATCAAAACCTGCAAAAGAGATCATAATATCTTAACATGGAATAAATCATAGAAGTGAAAATGAGATCCCCATAATCATAACATAAAACTTGAATCTTTGTGGCATGCACACATAATCATGGAAAATCATTTCTTGTTAGTCATGACTCATTGCCAAGACTATCTTAGTGGACAAAGTCCCTTTCTGAACCGAGTTCACTCCTCGTTTCAGTCCTGTATCACTGAACCGAAATAACCTTCCGTTCCAGCCATGTCTATCTCATGAGATATAAAATCTTTACCCAATGCATTGGAGGGAGATATAGGTCCCACCCATCTTATAATGAATCCTTTCTTATGTGTGCCACATAATCATAAAACATACATCATCGCATAGCACATATAACAAAAATGGGATTCTTGAAACATCATGACATCATAAATCAATTCATATATGATAAAGGAATTCATAAACATAATTCCATCACAACATAGTCAAACCAATGTAAAAATATGGATAGAAACAGAACCCTTTATTATCTTAGATGGAAAATAATTTTGATAAAACACTTGAATTGAATTCTTGAGGAAAATATCCTTTCTTCTTCAAAAACATTTTTCCTTTCATAACATGTCATACAACTTTAAAATAAAAGAAGTTGATTAAAAATAAACTTGAAAACTTGTAAAGGAAGCTTCTTTGAAGTAATGTTTTAAAAATCCATTCATGCCGTATAAGTTAAAAAAACATTCTTCGTACTTTTGTCGGAAAAGTCAAAAAGTACCTCGTACAGAAAAACGACAAAAGATTCCTTTCATATTCTTTACTAAAAACTCACCTAAGGGTAAAATTGGATTTAAACTATTTCAAGTGGGTGGAAACAATATTACATATTGAGGGAACATGGATGTGGATGATAAAATACACCCCAGTAAATACTTACGAATAAACAATCTCGGATAAAAATGAGATTGTGATATTTCCCTTACCTTAGGTCTGATTTGCTTTGTTCATGTCCGAAGCTCCTGTATAATGGTTTAAATAATGTTATTGACTTATTCCAGAATCATACATATTGATATGAGATCATATATGGCCATATTATTAGCTTCTTGTTAGTAATATTTCATTGTTACTTGTTACTCGGGTCTTTATAACTTTTTGTTCTTATGCGTGTTTTGTCGAATAAATTCTTATTCTTATCTTTAGGTTATAGATAATTCATTTCCAGAATTGTATTAGTGTAGTATATACCATATTCATTCATTCAATTCATTTATATAATCATTATGAAATGAAGATCATGTAGAACGAGTCGCATCACATCGTGGAGACGGTATTCCGTACGTACGCACGAGTGATGATATCGTTCCTATGATCGTGGAATTGTATTGGAGTATATATATATTATTTCAGTATCAATATTACTTCATAATAATCATATATAGTTACTCATTACACCATTATACCCATCCTTTTAAGGTGATGGTGGAAAATAGATTACACCACGGCGTGGAGACGGTATTCCGTACGTACGCACGCGCGGTGATTTCATTTTTCCGTAGGATGGATAGAAGGTGAATTAGGGTTGTTTCATATTTATAATAACATATCAGTATGTAAGTAATACTGATGTTATTACTTTATCATGAAACAACTAAAGAAGAAGAAGTTGAAGAAGAAAGAAATTGAAAAGATCGGTAATGGATATTACCTCTTCTTTGGAACGCCTCTTTGAATCCTCCACTTAAGGAACTAAGATTGGTCTTTGGAGAAGACCAGGACCTCTAGGATTATTCTAGGGAAGTGGAGAGGAGAAAATGGCAGGGGTTGGCCGAGATTGAGTGCTCAATTTGGTGTGAGGAGGAGGGGGAGGAGGTGCCCTTTTATAAGGGAGGAGAGGGGCACCTTAGGAATATCTCAAAATATTATTTTATATTAAAGTCAAAATCGGTTTATAATGGTTCCAAAGGGTCTTATTTCGAAGATAAGGTGGGGAGGGATCGAAATCCTATCAACCAATAGTATTTAGAAAAGTTTAGGGTATTATTTTAACCTTATCAATTAGATTTAACTCTAAGTTAAATAATTTAACTTTTACCATGTCTTTTTGTTTTCTTTCACTATATGGTTAATACACTTACTATAACATGCCAAACGAACCCCAAATTGTTTATTATTAATATATATATCCTTATCTAAGTCATTTGGCCGAACCTTAGATTTTTAGGAATAAAATAACAATTAATAATATAATATTTTATTTAAAAACTATTTTGTGTCAATTTTGACACTATTTGATATATGATTTTTGTGAAAGTCATAACAGAATTATATGTTCGAACCAAGTTGATTAAATCAACACTAATATATCATAGTAACCTAGAAAATTAGTGTAATTCATAAAAAGTATTAAATTACATTTATTTTGGTATTTATATTATCAATTATGTCAATATTTCATTAATAAGATAATTACTGCATCATCTTTGTGTCATAAATAAATTAAATTATTTAATGTCTAAAAATTACAAATAAAATACCATTATGTAGGAAATCTTTTTAGCTTTCTAATGAATATTTATAGTCGAATTTAGCTTATGTATAACCCCATATTAAAAATGATTTACTTATTAAACTTTGATTTTAACTATTTTAACCCTTCTTTAAATAAATTAATAATAAATGTCCTAATCTAATCCAAGTGGGCCTAAATGATAATATTTTACACTTAAGGTTGTTTTTGGTCGAGATAAACTTGTCCAATAGAATTAGGACATGTGTTAGGGTAATATTAATATCATATTTACCCTTAGTTACCCTATTTACTATTAACCGCGGTAAAAAAAGTAAAAAGTTATTATTCACCAAAAAATTATTTTCATCTCATTGAACCACATTTTAGTCCTTGATATTAACCGTGTCTCTCGGATTTTCGAAATTCCATTCACAGATGCGGTAAAATTAAGTTTTATGCAAAATTCAGTTTTTAACCTACCACTTAGTGGTTTCACTATTCATCAAAAATTGAAAGTTTTCAAAAAAATACCAAAATTTCACCCTAGGCTAATTTCGATATTCTGAGTCCAAAAATGAAGTCCATTTTGAAAAATAAAATTTATAAAATTTTAAAAAGTGGTTATTACTATTCATAACGGCTAGTTTTAATAGCATATTGTTGTTTAGTGAAACTCGGTATTGCGTACGACGCAAGCTATCGAGGAAGGTCGTGATTGCGTGCAAAGCAAGCCAAGCAAGTGTTGTGTAGAAAAAGATTCCTTTGATGATTTATATAACATAAAAGTCTCGGGTGTTACATTCTACCCCCCTTAAAAAGAATTTCGCCCTCGAAATTCGTCACTTTGTTACAAACAGATGAGGATACTTCTCCCTCATCATATCCTCGAGCTCCCATGTAGCTTCTTCAAGTTGGTGGTTCCTCCATAAAACTTTCACCAAGCGAGTGGTCTTGTTTCGTAGGACTTTTTCGCTACGATCCAGAATCTCTATCGGCTGTTCTTCATAAGAAAGATCTTGCTCCAGTGGTTCAACTTCTGAGCTGGGTACATGTGAAGGATCTGGTATGTACTTTCTCAGGAGATATACGTGGAACACATCGTGAACTTGAGAGAGATTCGGTGGAAGCGCCAATCGGTAAGCTACCTTCCCAACACGATCCAGTATTTCAAAAGGACCGATATATCTAGGGCTCAACTTCCCCTTCTTTCCAAATCTCATAACCCTCTTCCAGGGAGATATTCGTAAGAACACTTTATCGCCCACTTCAAACTCTAGGTCTTTTCTTCGGTTGTCGGCATAACTTTTCTGTCGACTCTGAGCTGCTCTTATGTGTTGTTGAATAGATCTGACCTTTTCTGCCATTTCATCAACGAGATCAGGTCCTAATAGCTTTCTTTCCCCAACTTCATCCCAGCAAGTTGGAGTCCTGCATTTCTTTCCATAGAGAGCTTCATAAGGAGCCATCTGAATACTGGAGTGAAAGCTATTATTATAAGAAAATTCCACCAAAGGTAGGTGTTGATCCCAACCTCCTTTAAAATCCATAGAGCAAGCTCTCAACATATCTTCTAGGGTTTGAATTGTTCTCTCAGACTGACCGTCTGTCTGGGGATGATAAGCAGTGCTGAAACTCAACTCTGTATCCAGAGTATGCTGAAGACTTCGCCAGAACTTCGAGGTAAATCTCGGATCTCGATCAGATATAATAGAAAGTGGTACTCCATGCAATCTTACCACTTCCTTTACATATATCCTGGCAAGCTGATCTAGAGAGAAATCCTCTCTAATAGCAATGAAGTGTGCAGACTTTGTAAGACGATCAACTATGGCCCAGATAGCATTATTGCCTTTGGATGTTTTAGTAAGTCCTGTGACAAAGTCCATAGTGATGTTTTCCCATTTCCATTCGGGTATGGGTAATGGTTGTAACATCCCCTTAGACTTCTGTCTCTCAGCTTTAACTTGTTGACAAACCAAGCATCGAGAGACATATTCAGCAACATCTCTTTTCATGCCATCCCACCAGAAGTACTCTTTCAGGTCCCTATACATCTTCGTGCTTCCAGGATTAATAGAGAATGAAGAACTATGAGCCTCATCCAGCAGCTCTTTCTTTAATTCGGGGATGGGAGGAACACAAACCCGATTCCTGAACTTTATTATCCCATCACAATCAAGGTTGAATTCAGGAACATTTCTCACCTTCTTTTGTAACTCGACATCTTCTTTATGTGCCTCTTTAATCTTCACATGTATAGATGGTTGAACATTCATTTGAGAAAGATAAGATTTTTCCCCTTCCATTATAATTCCAAGATCCATCCTTTGTAAATCCATAAATATTGGATCTTTTGTGATCCTCATCATGGATAAACTAGCATGGTCTTGTCGACTTAATGCATCTGTCACCTTGTTTGCTTTCCCAGGGTGGTAATGGATTGAGCAGTCATAATCCTTAATCAGCTCCAACCATCTTCTTTGGTGCATATTCAGCTCCTTTTGTGTGAAAATATACTTTAAACTTTTATGATCAATATAAATATCACACCTTTCACCATAAAGGTAATGCCTCCAAATCTTTAATGCAAAGATTACCGCAGCCAACTCCAAATCATGTGTTGGGTAATTTTGCTCATGGATTTTCAACTGTCGTGAGGCATAAGCTATCACCATATCATTTTGCATAAGAACACACCCCAATCCCTTCTTGGATGCATCACTGTAGATCACAAACCTTTCTCCACTACAAGGCAGTGTGAGCACAGGTGCACTGGATAACCTTCTTTTCAACTCCTTGAAATTCTCTTCACATTCCTCTGTCCAGACAAACTTAACTCCTTTCCGAGTAAACTTGGTGAGTGGATTAGATAATCGTGAAAAATCTTTTACAAAACGTCGATAATAACCAGCCAAACCAAGAAAACTTCGGATCTCAGTTACTGTTGTTGGTCTTGACCATCTTTCGATAACCTCTGTTTTTGCTGGATCCACAGATATCCCCTCTTTTGAGATTATATGACCCAAAAATGCAACTTTTTGAAGCCAAAATTCACACTTGGTAAATTTGGCATAAAGCTTCTCCTTTCTCAGGGTCTTCAATATAATTCTCAAGTGATCTTCATGCTCTTCCTTGCTCTTTGAATAGACAAGAATATCGTCTATAAAGACTACCACAAATTGATCAAGATGGTCTCTAAAGACTCTATTCATTAGATCCATGAAGATAGCAGGGGCATTAGTAAGACCAAATGGCATTACTATAAATTCATAGTGTCCATATCTTGTACGGAAAGCCGTCTTTGGTATATCCTCCCTTTTGACCCTTAATTGATGATACCCTGAACGAAGATCAATCTTGGAAAAGTATTGAGCTCCGTGTAGTTGGTCAAATAAGTCATCAATGCGTGGGAGAGGATATTTGTTCTTGATAGTGATCTTGTTAAGTTCTCGATAATCAATGCAGAGTCTCATTGATCCATCTTTCTTCTTAACAAATAGAACAGGTGCTCCCCAAGGTGACGCACTAGGGCGTATGAATCCCTTATCAAGATTCTCTTGGAGTTGCTTCTTCAATTCCTGCAACTCAATTGGGGCCATTCTATAAGGTGTCTTTGAAATAGGCAAATCACCCGGTACGAGTTCTATTGAAAACTCAACTTCACGATTTGGTGGAAGACCCGGCAATTCCTCCGGAAAGACATCATCAAACTCCCGTACAATGGGAATATTCTTAATTGTGAGTTTCTCACCAACCATTTGAGATAAATAACCTTCATTTAGTGGAATCAATACCCATAAGATGGAAGAAATTTCCACTGGAAGGTTATGTTCATCCTTGCATTGATAGACGATCGTAGATTGATCTGGAATATGAAATGTGACTTCCCTTCTTTGGCAATCGATATGAGCTCCATGTAGAGAAAGCCAATCCATGCCAAGAATCACATCAAATTCCACTAAAGGAAGGATCACAAGATTTGCAGGAAGCACTTTCCCACAAACTTCGATCGGAGAAGAATTATAAACTTTTGATGCGATTGATGTGCCATTAGGTGTTGTCACAGCTAACTCAACATCTAATTGTTGAGGTAATACGGTGATACCCTTAGAAAATTTTTCAGATATAAAAGAGTGGGTGGATCCAGAATCAAATAAAACATTTGCTACTTTAGAGTGGATGGTAAGTGTACCTTTCACCACATCGTTATCGTACTCCACATCGCTGATAGAAATTGCATGTGACTTTCCTTTGTCTTTAGCCTTAAGAGTTTGTTGACGTCGACCATCATCATCAACCCTTGGATTTGGGCATTGATTGGCATAATGCCCCATCTCCTTGCACTTGAAACATTGAAGTGTAGCAGGTTCATTCTGTGTATCCCTTCCTTTGTTTGCATCATTAGACATCTTCTTCCCATTATCACGGCATTCAAATGCCCGATGACCTTCCTTTCCACATTTAAAACATTTACTTGTCCCTTTAAGAGAACTCCCTCCATGTTTCTTTCCACACTTTGAGCATAAGGGAAAGTTCATCTTATTTTCCGTGTGCTCTTTAGATTTTTCTTGGAATTCCATCTTCCTCTTCTTATCAAACCCATGTGACTGATGGGTTACTCCAATCTCCATCTCGACTTTGAGAGCACATCGAATGATTTCCTCGTAGCTATTGAAGTCCCTTATGGCTAACGCCCTTCGAAGACTTGGTTTTAAGCCACTAAAGAATCGATCGATCTTACTCTCAGGTTGGATAATAATACCAGAAGCGTACCTTGCAAGTCTTGTAAAATTTGCTTCATAGGTACCAACAGATTCATCATCCCTTTGCTTCAGTTCAAGAAACTCTTTCTCCATCTTTGTTAGGAGAATACGAGGGAAGTACTTATTGAAAAATAAGTTCTTGAACTCGTCCCATTCCATAGACTCAATTTCATCCCTTTGCCTTGTATTCTTAACAATATTCCACCATTGATCAGCATCTCCTTCCAAACGGTACACTGCTAGGATGACCTTATCATGCTCAGAACATTGAAGAACTGAAAATATCTTTTCAGTAGTACTAATCCATTGTTCAGCAACTAATGGATCAGTAGATCCGCTGAAAGAAGGTGGACGCTGCCTCATGAAGGATTCAACAGAATGTTGCTCCCTCCTTTGCTCGTTTGGAAATCCTGCATGATTCATAGCTTGAGAAAGTTGTGTGAGCATGGCTACAAGATTTTTCATTCCAGCTCCCATATCGTTTGGTTGCTCAGGGGGACAATCATTGCA
The DNA here is from genome assembly GCA_963277665.1 of Viscum album. Classification (NCBI taxonomy): domain Eukaryota; kingdom Viridiplantae; phylum Streptophyta; class Magnoliopsida; order Santalales; family Viscaceae; genus Viscum; species Viscum album. The sequence continues at coordinate 662,673,182 of OY728128.1, forward strand.
TTGCCCATCGCATTCCGCATTAACACGGTTCCTTCGGGTTCCAGCCATTGACTAAAACCAAGAAGAATAGTGTGAGCAACACTAATTATAATAGGAAACCACATAATTCAAGAATAAAATTTTCATGCTTATGGTCTTATCCTAGGTTATTCATGGCCATTTCTAAGATTGTGTTCTATGCTTAGACTTATCCTTAGGGTTCTTACTAAGGCTTTCACATCCTAGTTTCCAAAGGTTGACTATACCTTTCCTCTGATACCAACTATAACGACCCACACTTCACATACATTGTTAATACTTCAAAATTGAAGCACACTTATTACAACATATGACAAAACCACAAAGGACCGTATAGGTATAGTGTCTTTAGAAACTGGGGAAACATAAACAACTGGTTCATAAATCTTCTACAGTGTATCCCATTTATTTCATCATATCTAGGGTCCCTTTTAGCATATTCTACTTAATATCCATCTTCCTGACCTGGGGAAAAGAAAACATAAAAGGGTGAGCTCAAATGCTCAGCAAGGGTAAATAAAAGAAATAAAAATCATATCATATCTTTATGAAAATCAAAACCTGCAAAAGAGATCATAATATCTTAACATGGAATAAATCATAGAAGTGAAAATGAGATCCCCATAATCATAACATAAAACTTGAATCTTTGTGGCATGCACACATAATCATGGAAAATCATTTCTTGTTAGTCATGACTCATTGCCAAGACTATCTTAGTGGACAAAGTCTCTTTCTGAACCGAGTTCACTCCTCGTTTCAGTCCTGTATCACTGAACCGAAATAACCTTCCGTTCCAGCCATGTCTATCTCATGAGATATAAAATCTTTACCCAATGCATTGGAGGGAGATATAGGTCCCACCCATCTTATAATGAATCATTTCTTATGTGTGCCACATAATCATAAAACATACATCATCGCATAACACATATAACAAAAATGGGATTCTTGAAACATCATGACATCATAAATCAATTCATATATGATAAAGGAATTCATAAACATAATTCCATCACAACATAGTCAAACCAATGTAAAAATATGGATAGAAACAGAACCCTTTATTATCTTAGATGGAAAATAATTTTGATAAATCACTTGAATTGAATTCTTGAGGAAAATATCCTTTCTTCTTCAAAAACATTTTTCCTTTCATAACATGTCATACAACTTTAAAATAAAAGAAGTTGATTAAAAATAAACTTGAAAACTTGTAAAGGAAGCTTCTTTGAAGTAATGTTTTAAAAATCCATTCATGCCGTATAAGTTAAAAAAACATTCTTCGTACTTTTGTCGGAAAAGTCAAAAAGTACCTCGTACGGAAAAACGACAAAAGATTCCTTTCATATTCTTTACTAAAAACTCACCTAAGGTTAAAATTGGATTTAAACTATTTCAAGTGGATGGAAACAATATTACATATTGAGGGAACATGGATGTGGATGATAAAATACACCCTAGTAAATACTTACGAATAAACAATCTCGGATAAAAATGAGATTGTGATATTTCCCTTACCTTAGGTCCGATTTGCTTTGTTCGTGTCCGAAGATCCTGTATAATGGTTTAAATAATGTTATTGACTTATTCCATAATCATACATATTGATATGAGATCATATATGGTCATATTATTAGCTTCTTGTTAGTAATATTTCATTGTTACTTGTTACTCGGGTCTTTATAACTTTTTGTTCTTATGCGTGTTTTGTCGAATAAATTCTTATTATTATCTTTAGGTTATAGATAATTCATTTACAGAATGGTATTAGTGTAGTATATACCATATTCATTCATTCAATTCATTTATATAATCATTATGAAATGAAGATCATGTAGAACGAGTCGCATCACATCGTGGAGACGGTATTCCGTACGTACGCACGAGTGATGATATCGTTCCTATGATCGTGGAATTGTATTGGAGTATATATATATTATTTCAGTATCAATATTACTTCATAATAATAATATATAGTTACTCATTACACCATTATACCCATCCTTTTAAGGTGATGGTGGAAAATAGATTACACCACGGCGTGGAGACGGTATTCCGTACGTACGCACGCGCGGTGATTTCATTTTTCCGTAGGATGGATAGAAGGTGAATTAGGGTTGTTTCATATTTATAATAACATATCAGTATGTAAGTAATACTGATGTTATTACTTTATCATGAAACAACTAAAGAAGAAGAAGTTGAAGAAGAAAGAAATTGAAAAGATCGGTAATGGATATTACCTCTTCTTTGGAACGCCTCTTTGAATCCTCCACTTAAGGAACTAAGATTGGTCTTTGGAGAAGACCAGGACCTCTAGGATTATTCTAGGGAAGTGGAGAGGAGAAAATGGCAGGGGTTGGCCGATCTTGAGTTCTCAATTTGGTGTGAGGAGGAGGGGGGGGAGGTGCCCTTTTATAAGGGAGGAGAGGGGCACCTTAGGAATATCTCAAAATATTATTTTATATTAAAGTCAAAATCGGTTTATAATGGTTCCAAAGGGTCTTATTTCGAATATAAGGTGGGGAGGGATCTAAATCCTATCAAAAAATAGTATTTAGACAAGTTTAGGGTATTATTTTAACCTTATCAATTAGATTTAACTCTAAGTTAAATAATTTAACTTTTACCATGTCTTTTTGTTTTCTTTCACTATATGGTTAATAAACTTACTATAACATGCCAAACGAACCCCAAATTGTTTATTATTAATATATATATCCTTATCTAAGTCATTTGGCCGAACCTTAGATTTTTAGGAATAAAATAACAATTAATAATATAATATTTGATTTAAAAACTATTTTGTGTCAATTTTGACACTATTTGATATATGATTTTTGTGAAAGTCATAACAGAATTATATGTTCCAACCAAGTTGATTAAATCAAAACTAATATATCATAGTAACCTAGAAAATTAGTGGAATTCATAAAAAGTATTAAATTACATTTATTTTGGTATTTATATTATCAATTATGTCAATATTTCATTAATAAGATAATTACTGCATCATCTTTGTGTCATAAATAAATTAAATTATTTAATGTCTAAAAATTACAAATAAAATACCATTATGTAGGAAATCGTTTTAGCTTTCTAATGAATATTTATAGTCGAATTTAGCTTATGTATAACCCCATATTAAAAATGATTTACTTATTAAACTTTGATTTTAACTATTTTAACCCTTCTTTAAATAAATTAATAATAAATGTCCTAATCTAATCCAAGTGGGCCTAAATGATAATATTTTACACTTAAGGTTGTTTTTGGTCGAGATAAACTTGTCCAATAGAATTAGGACATGTGTTAGGGTAATATTAATATCATATTTACCCTTAGTTACCCTATTTACTATTAACCGCGGTAAAAAAAGTAAAAAGTTACTATTCACCAAAAAATTATTTTCATCTCATTGAACCACATTTTAGTCCTTGATATTAACCGTGTCTCTCGGATTTTCGAAATTCCATTCACAGAAGCGGTAAAATTAAGTTTTATGCAAAATTCAGTTTTTTAACCTACCACTTAGTGGTTTCACTATTCATCAAAAATTGAAAGTTTTCAAAAAAATACCAAAATTTCACCCTAGGCTAATTTCGATATTCTGAGTCCAAAAATGAAGTCCATTTTGAAAAATAAAATTTATAAAATTTTAAAAAGTGGTTATTACTATTCATAACGGCTAGTTTTAATAGCATATTGTTGTTTAGTGAAACTCGGTATTGCGTACGACGCAAGCTATCGAGGAAGGTCGCGATTGCGTGCAAAGCAAGCCAAGCAAGTGTTGTGTAGAAAAAGATTCCTTTGATGATTTATATAACATAAAAGTCTCGGGTGTTACATTTATCATGGGATAGTGTCGGGGGTATACTAAAAATCTTCTATGGCTTGTTGGATTTGGTTCTAGTGTGGTGTTGTAATGTGATGAAGTTTTAGGTGGTTATTCTAATTTTGTTTAAATTTTTTATTAATAATAGTTTTATTAATTTTAAATTTAAAATTTAATCAACTATCGCTTTTTGGAATTATTGGCATGATTTAGGGGCCCAGGTGTAGTGTAATATTTGAATGGACATCATCAGTATTGGTTGATCTTGGACATGAAATGAAAAAGATATTGACCATTGGAAATAAATTAGAGAATCTCCCAATTAGGTGAGTGGTCCTAGTTATCACCCTATGGTATAATTATTGTTTAGTTTTGGTGCTTTGTGGCATACTATCTTTCCACTGAGGGTGATTATTGGGTTAATTAGGTTAATGGACTAAGATAAATGGGCCAACAATAATTTTAATTAATTAATTTTTTGATTAATTAAGTGAGATCTCTCGAACACTATAGAGATCCAAGGCCCATGAAGGATTCTTGTGCTCTGTACAGATGTCTTGGCCACCAATGGCTAAGGTCATACCCATTTTTTTAGTTGACCTTGAAACCAAAAACCTAAGGGGTGATCCATGATTTAAATTTTAATGGTTATAATGTGGTGTCACTTAATGTGATCCATATACACCTATAAGAGGAGGTCTGAGTGGATATTTGATGGAAGGCCCAAGTGGGGATAGTATAACTTTATTATTCCTTAGATCCAATAGGATCATGGTACTAATCTAGGGTGAATGTTCCTCCCCCATTTGGTGTCTCTAGCCCTAAGTGGAAAAACATTAGGTAGACTAGGATCGGATTGGGTGAGCGAACTGACCCAGAGTGACCTTGAGGACCAAGATAGGTCCTGGGAAATCTCTTTGAATATTTCTTATGTGGTAAATCACAATGTAGTTTATGATTTCCTATTACCCTATCAATGATGTTGAGGGACACAACATCCTTAGAGCATCGGGTATTGAACCAAGACTAGATTGATTTTTAGGAATACAAGTGTAATGCATCTATTTGTGTTGAATGAGGGTACCCCAGTGGGTTCCCAAGCATAGAATAACCTAGAGGGGTGTATCATGGATGGTTAGTGGTGATTACAGGTGTTCCATGGGACCCGAGTCGCTTGGTAAGCCTAATGGGGCTGCAACTAGGTATATATATGGTAGCGATGACTGTGGGTGTCACCTTAAAAACCTAGTTTCATTGTAAAATGAGAAGGCTAAGGTGGATAAGGTGTGTCAGGTTTTTGGGTAGCCCCCTAGTTTTTTTACTTTTGTATTCTTGATGCCACATGATGGTTTATTTTTTGGGGAAAGTGTTTTCTTTTTCAGGTCATCGTGTTTGGCCCAGGGGTGAGTATATCGCACTTGATTCCCAATTGCGCCATGGGGATGGGTATATTACTCCAAATTGGATAATTATTCATGCCACCAGGATAGGTATATTACCAATGCTAGGACAATGAACTATGGATGATCCATGGATGGGTATATTTCCCCATAGTGGTATTATGCCAAACATGATTAATTTGTTCCATGGGGAAATGTATATTACCACTGGTTGTATAACATCGCATTATACGAGGATGGGTATTTTACCTCCAATAGGTCTATGCTCTAATATACTCCCAAGGTTACATAGGGATCAGCCATAGGGCCATATTATTAGGCACAACCATCATGATGTTCTCAGAGACAGCCCAACACTAGTTGAAGTAGGTATGGTTGATCGAGGTCTTAAACTCGAGGATCAAAAGCGGTTACTATGTTGGTGCAGTCATTATGACGTACTAAAGTATATTCCAATAATGCTCTAAAATAGGTATTAAAGATGGTTTATTTATTTATTAATATATAATTATTTATTTATATCACATGAGCATGTTAAATACACATATCATAGTATATTTTGGTTAGTGCAGGACCATGTTGGGGGCGCCCTACTAAGTTATGTACTCAAACCCTGCTTGAACCACCATTTTACATAGTTACCCATGAATATATCATATGATTATTGCAGTAATAATTAGGGATGAGTCCCAATATCAGATTCATCATGGTTCATAATAACAGATCGGATGATATCAAGAGATTGAGATGGTGGTATGGCTCAGAGCTATAGTGGAGCCTCATTTCTTTTATTGTATTATGAATTTTATATATGTCAATCAGCTTAGTGAGTAATCATATCAGTATATATTTATATTCTAATAATAAATATTTTATCTATATAATGTATTCCATTATATTATAGAAGGAATTATTTTTATCTTCTTCCACTTACAATTTATTTGGGATAGATGATATTTAGAAGTTTATATTCTATTATTCACTCAATACAAGGATTATTTTCACATCTCTTCACCATTACTCGAGTAATTATAGACTCTTTTGGGATCATAACTTGGTTTTTTATTGGTTTGTGTTGTTTTTGGATTCAATATGAATTTTTACATAGGACTGAGTTGTGGTTGAGAGTGGTTGCGACATGGAGAGGTTGGTTGTAGCAAGGAAGAACCGGCTACAGTGTGGAGTCCTGGAGGTGGAATTTTGGTTCCACTTCCATTTTCTCATAGTTTCACCATAGAGCATGGATTCATCATAGGAAGATCAAGTTTTTCTATATGGAGTATTAGGTTTTGGTTTAATACTTTTATGGTCATGTTTGGGTGGTTCTTCCAAATTCGAGATAGTTGAACTGTAATGGCCCATAATTTTATCAATTCAATTTCCTTCTTATAATTATTTCATGCAGTATAAAGCACATAAATTTCATATAGAACCCAATAAAAACACTATTATCATAAATGAAGTATGATAATTTAGTTAGAAAACAAACCAATAACATTTCCAAACATTACATAAGGATAATAAAGAGAAAATAAGATAATAAGAATAGGAAAATTTGGATCTTCTCGATCCACTAGAATGACCGCACTCATGAACAAAGATGTAGAAATAAAACATAATTTTAATAATAAAATATTAATTTAAAGATGAAAGTACATATAACATTTGGAGAAAATATAATTTACTGATGAATGGAATAAGAGGTATTTATATGAAGTAGTAAACCCTTTTAACTATTTGAAATATTACCATTGGAATAGTAACCAGATCGTTGGAATAGTAATGTGACCGTTAAGAATAGTAATATGGACATTAGAATAGTAACTTCACCTAGGAAAGTAGAAATAAAATTTACGTATCTTATAAATGAATGTATGATATATTTATATAATGGAAGAAGTAAAAAATGTTTTTAAAATGATAAATTAAGTATTGGTATATTTTTATTTACAATTTTATAATTAATATAACAATTTGAAATAAAATTTATTTTAATAAAATTGATTCATAAATTTATATTTTATTATATTATAATTATAATATAATTTCATGAGACCTTAATTATTTTTTTAAAGGGTTGTAAAATTGATTATAATATTAAAATTGGTAATTTTTGAATAAATGATGATTTTATTCAAAAAAATAAATTTATCATATTTATAAATTTATTTTCATAAAATGGAGTCCATTTTTTAAATGTAAACATCAAAACTGGTTAGGGTTAATTTTTGATATTTTTCTAAAATAGTTGAATTTTTGTGAATAGTGAAATACGGTATTAAATGGTATTTAACATTATAAGTAAATAAATGAAATTTGGAGTCATTTTTGAGTCATGGATGATGTAATTTCCCCTTATATAGAACTCACATTCTCAATTTACTATATTTATTCATGGTAATCAACACTATTTATAGTCTTGATCCAAAATAATAAACTAATGAATATAATTATCAAAAAAACACCCCTCTCCTCCCCTTATAAATACCACCCATTATTATCATGCCTTCTAAGCCTCGTATATTTTCTATATTCTAAAAAATTCCCTGAAAAATATTATTACCCATATCCAAGAGCTTTTGTCTCAAAAAAAGATGAAACCCAATTTCCTTAAGGAGGTTCTCATGTAGACGATATTCAAGAAGTAAAATTCTCCTTCTTTCTCTTCTAAATTATTTATTTCATCTACCTTATCCTCACATCCCCTATGATAAATAGAATGATAAATCTAGTATAACATATATACTATAATTTTATATTGTTAATGAAATATACATCATAAAATCTCTTCTCTTTCCCTTTTATATTAAAAATGAAAACATCATCCATGATATGTTGATTCATTGCTTTTAAGGACAATGATTTTTTCTATTTTCCATTATTGCCTTCAAGGCTGGTCATAAAACCATTATAATGGTTAAAAAATATTTTAAAATTTATATTATATCTTTTTTTTTGTTCTGTAACTAATATATATACATAATATTAAATAATAAAACAAAACTAGTTCGTGATGATCAAAAAAATGCAAAAAATAAACTAAACATTTATTATTAACATTTTATAAAGTGAATCATACTCATATCAGAAAAAAAATGATATATAGGACCATTTAAAATTATTGAATTATAATAATACCATTTCATTCTACCTCCGTAATTTTTATTCCAATTTACAAGAACTCCATAATTAAACTCAAGGGAATCGACCATAAAACCATGAAATGGATGCTCCTAGAACAACGAAATAAAACCATATAACTCATCCAAATTGATATAAATGAAGTTAAAAAAATTACAATAAATAAAATATATATTTTATATTTTCTAAATAAAATTATTATTTAATCTAATATTAATATCTAAGAAATTAAGTGCAAGTGCATAACACATTCGGACATAAGGTAAGGGATCTCTCTGAATATCCAAATTACCTTTGGGTTATGATTTCTATCACTTTTATCCAATGTAATAATTCATTATTATTATATACTTATCCAATAGTCTATTTTTATGTACCCAAAATATTTATGTATCTATATTTATATTTCTTTGATGGGTAATTACATGTTTTAAAATGTTCCCTTCTCGATTCTTCTCGATAAGCAAGCCCGATTAAAGGGAACTTCCTCGTTTCTTACCAATTTTCAAGCACAATCCATAATATTTTTTTATCCACAATTATATTTATAAAATAACTATCTTTATCATGAAAAACTATCTTAGTAAATTTCTGGTTTTAAATAAACAATTATTCCTTTTTCCTCTATAAAGACTCTAATATTTTTCATTAAACCACACTAAAGTGGCTCATTTGTAAAGTCTCTTAAACACACTTTTTACATATTTTCACTTAAATTGGAAATAATTTATCATGATATATTTTTATTTTCCTTTATTAATGTACAAGTATTATTTAAATCCATTCTTTCATGGACTCCATTATGATATTTCCTTTAGTTATGCCTTATGACGTGATTACGATACTCATTTCTTTCCATGGGTAACCCTTATGTTTATTCCTTATGCTTGATTATTTATGTGGAAGAAATATGAATGAACATGTTGTGATGGGTGTGCCCATATATCACTCCAATTCATTAGGAAATTTTTAGTTTCACGAGACATCATGTATGGGATTAGGGATTTAACCTAATCCATTATGGTAATTTGTCCATCATGTGATATAGTCTTGTCAGATAGCCTCGAGTTATTTTTATTTAAAATTATATATTCCTTCAAAATCTCAATGTTTCCATGATCGAATGATACCATTTTCTATATGTTATTATTCCATATGTTTATTTATGTGCCATGCCTTTTTATGTCATCATGTTATTCCTTCTAACTCATGTGTTATGATTTATTTCTATTTTTATTATCTTACTAGGATTTTTAGATCATCCCTTTTGTCTATATATTCCTTGGGTTATCCTATATAGATTTAGGAGCTCAAATTAATTTAGGATCTCATTATGGAAGATTAATATAATTATGTTTTATTATATTTCTATGCTTTCAATTTTATGTGCCTAGTCTTCCAAAGACATTGTACTTTACAATCATTGGTTTTTATTTGATGGTAAATTATGCTTAAATTCGTGTAATAATATGTGTAAAAGAATGGGGTCTCTATAGTTGTTATAAAATCATATTCTAGTTATTTTGGGAGATTAGGACTAGAAAATTTTATTAATAAACCTAGGGATAATTCTTTCACCATGGATAACCTAGATCAAAACTTAGGGAATCAAAAGTTAGGATATAATTTTCATTTACAAGTTTATCTTTCTATGTTCAAAGTTTCCTTTTTATATTCTTATTATCTAATTATTAAATCCCCCCTCAATTTACTTTCTTTTTCATATTTAATATCTTGAACTAAGATAATTCGTTCCAATAATCATTGTGATAAGTCATGTGACAATTTCCCTAATGAGATTCCAAATATAATGAGAATGGAACATCGAAAATTTATGGAAATACTAGAAGAACATGATCAAGTTATGAATAATAACTTGAATCATGTGGAATTATCTCCTTATACTAAGAAAATTTAACTTGTTTTTTAATCCTTTATGTAAAAAATTCCACCTATCTTTAGTGTATCTTTAGATCCTCTCATCACATAAAAATGGATTAACTCCATTGAGAAAATATTTTGTGTCCTATAATGCTCAGAAGAAGTGAAATTTGTGTTGGTGGTCTATCATTTTGATGGGGAAGATGATTAGTGGTGGACAATAATAAAGAAAATAAAGTCTAAAGAGTAAATGGATTCCATGGAATGGGATTCATTCAAGAAAATATTTTTTAATAAATATTTTCTTCGAACTCTCAATCTTATGATGGAGTGAGAGTTACTCAATATAAAGAAAAATTAATATTAGTATATCAGAGTATGTGAGAAAAACTTCACAAGTCTTTCATGGTATGCTTTGGAAATTTTCATTACCATTGAAATCGTGGTGGATTCCTTATTTAGTGGATTAAAGACAAGTTTATTATGATCCTTGGATATTCGAGACTTTGAAAGTTATGAGGTGATTTTTCGTTGTTCCTTTAAGGTTAAAATGGAGATTTAAGAATCTCAGTGGTCTCATAGGCTTAGATATAAAAATAAGAAAATGGATTTTCATATGGTAGTATGGACTGATAAATATCATGATGGAAATATAATCCAACATCCCATAAGTCAAAATTTTGATAAAAAGCATCTTGGGAACTATATAAAGGGAGCTGGGAGTTTCTTAAAATGTATAAAAGAGGAGAATCGGGCTAATTATTACTGAAGGGATATGAAGAATCCCATAAATGTGTAAGAATAAAGGAAGGTTTAAATCAACACTTATCGTATAGTTAAGTGTTTCAACTACAAATAATATAGGCATTATGTGATACAATTCCTTAAGACAAGAGTTGTGAGAGAAAATATTCGATAGCAACCTCCAAGGTAGTAAATAAGGGCATATGATATCACTACTACTGATTTTGAGCCCAAAAAATATGTGGTGATAGGTATTTTGGTTCTTTATTCAAGAATAGAAAACATACTTTTTGATTCGCATTTTATGAATTCTTTTATATCATTCAAGTTTGGAAAAATTATTCAAAAATCACCACAAAATTTGGAGGTTGAGTTATCTATAAGAACAATAAATGGAGAAATTATTTCATCTAAAATATATAACTCCTCTTGAGTTAATGTTTGTAGACTGAACCTCCTAGAAATTATTATCTTACTTTTTTAGTGGATTTTGATGTTATATTAGGTATGCACTATCTATCATTATAAAAATCCAACATCAACTATTAGGAAAGGGAGATCATTCTTTACATCCTAAGTCATCCCCCAATTTTGTACAAGTGTAAGGAGGAGAATGAATCTCCTTCAGAATTATCATCTCAATTGTGGATATTTTTGCATTGTGAGAAATCATATATAACTAAAATGATTGATATAAATGATATAATCAGGGTTGAATACATGCCTATTGTGAGGGACTACACTGATGTGTTCATTGAATAATTGCCTAGTCTTCCTCCTGAATGATAGGTTGAGTTATCAATTGAATTTATTCCTAGATATCATCCCATATCAACAAATCCTTATAAAATGGACACCATTGAGTTAGAGGAACTAAAGAAGAAGCTAAAATAGAATATGGAAAAGGGTTTTATATGCCCAAGTGCTTCATAGTTGGGTGTATCGGTCCACTTTTTCAAGAATAAGGATAGATCAATACACCTCTTAATTAATTATTGTGATCTCAAAAAAATCATGATAAAGAAAAAGTATCCCATTCCATGTATAAATAACTTATTTGATCAACTACATGGGGAAATTTATTTCTCTAAGGTGTACCTTCAATCAGGATATCACTAATTAAATGTGAGTAATGAATATATTCCCAAGAATGCCTTTAAAATGAGGTGTGGACACTATGATTTCATATTGATTCCCTTTGTACTCATTACTGCTCCATAAATATTCATGGACTTAATGAATTGAGTCTTTAGATATTATCTTGAAAAAAATTGGTAGTATTTATTGATGATATTTTGATATAATCTACGAGTAAGGAGGAACATGATAAGAAATTTAATAATGTTCTAAAGACTTTGTGGTGGGAGAAAATATATCCAAAATACAGTAAATGTATGTTTTGGATAAAGGAAGTATCATTATTGGGGAATGTTATCACTAGTAAAGGAATATCTTTAGAACCTTATAAGATAAAGGTAATTAAAGAGTGGCCTAGAATATAATCTTTAATGGATATCCATAGTTTCCTTGGTCTATTTGGGTATTTCCAATGATTTTTTGAGGAACTTATCATAATTTTCAGACCCACTAACCAGGCTAACTCGAAATAGAGTAAGCATTGTTTGGACTAGCAAATGTGAAGACTGCTTCAAAAAGATGACAAATAGGCTTATCACTATACCAGTACTTACACTATCAAAAAGTGTAGAACCCTTTGTGGTATATAGTTATTCTTTAAATAATGGGTTAGGTTGTGTACTGGTGAAAATGATAAAGTGATAACATATTCCTCAAGGAAGAATAAATTTAATGATAAAAACAACCACATGAATGATCTGGAGTTGGTGAATATTATCTTCACATTAAAAATCTAGAGGCATTATCTCTATAGAGATACATGTGAGATATATACTGATAATAAAAACCAAAAATATATATTCATACATAATTATATTAATATGCACCAATGAATATGGTTATATCTCATCAAGGATTTTGACTTCTCAATCCACTAATATCTTAGTAAATCAAATAAAGTGGTAGATTGTCTAAGTAGAAAGGATCCTACAACTTTATAAATGACAATAATTGAGAAGGATCCAATCTTATTAGACTTGAAAAATATGGATATGGGAATCAATAAGGACGTAATGTCATCAATCCTTTCTCAAATGATTTCTCAACCATCCCTTTTAGAGAAGATAAATGATGCTCAAAGAGATGATGTGGAAATTCAGAAAAAGGTAGAATATATCAAAAAATATAAATCCTCTAAGTTATAAAATTGATGAGGAAGTATTGGTAATATTTGGGTCACAAAAATTTCTACCATAAAATCATGAGAAAAATAAAAACATTTTGAATGATGCATATATATCGACCTTCTTTATTCACCCAGGGAGCATAAATATGTATCAAGATCTCATAGAGAACTATTGGTGGGACAATATGAAGAATGAGATCACTGAATATACCTCAAAGTTCTTGATATTTCAACAAGTAAAGGATGAAATAAAAAAGTCTAAGTGGATGATGAAACTATTACCTATACCAAAATATAAATGGGAAAACATCACCATGAACTTTTTCACAGGTCTTCCAAATACATCCAGAGGAAATAATTCTATATGGATTGTTGTGGATCATCTTATAAAGATTGATCACTTTATCTAAATTCAATAGGAATTATCACATGATTATCTTGCATGGATATACATCATAGAAGTGGTGAGGCTATATGAAGTACCATTTTCAATTATATCCAATCAGGATCCAAGATTTACCTCCAAGTTCTAGAAAAGAATCCAACGTGCTCTAAACACTGAGTTGAACTTCGGTACAAATTATCATCCTCAAATGGATATAAAATCTAAGTGAACTATTTAGAAACTACAATACATGTTGAGAGAATGTTCTATGTACAACATAGAAAGATGAGGACAACCTATACCTCTGGTTGAGTTTTCTTACAAAAATAGTTTCCACTCAAGCTTCCAAATTGCTCTATATGAATCCCTTTATGGGAAAAAATTCTTAAGACCTAAATTCTGGGATGAATTCGATGGATATAAGATTTTGGGACCTAAAATGGTCAAAGAAATGGTAGAAATGGTGAAAATCATTCAACAGGACATCAAAGAAGCCCAAAGTCGACAGAGGAGATATGCAGATAATCATCAATGGGACCTGGAGTTTGAGGTTGGAGATATTTTATTTCTATGTATATTTCCATGGAAGAGAGACATGAGATTTTGGAATATGGGAAAGCTAAGTCTCAGGTACATCGACCCCTTTGAGATTATTGATTATGTCAGAGTTATGGCCTATCAACTAGCACTTCCACCAACACAGTATCAAGTACATGATGTATTCCACATATTAATCTTGAGTAAGAACATACCATATCCCTCATATGTACTGAATTTTGAGGGGGTAATGTTAGAAAATGATCTCTCTTATAAGGATCAGCTGGTGAAGATTTTATACTATAGAGATAAAGTTCTACGCAGTAAGAATACTCACCTAGTTAAAGTACTATAAAGTAACCATAAATAAGAAGAGTCAACATGGGAACTGGAGGAAGTGATGAAGGATAAGTACCCTCACCTATTTTCACCTTAGTATGTAAAATGAAATTTTGACGGTGAAATTTAATAAGGGGGGAAGAATGTAATGAATTATAATTTTATCAATGAAATTTCCCCCTTATAATTATGTCATCTAATATAAAGCATATACATCACATAGAAAATCCAATGAAAAAACTATTCTCATAAATGAAGAATGATACTTTAGTCAGAAAACTAATGAATAATAATTCCAAATATTGCAGTTAGATAATAAATAGAAAATAAGATAATAAGAATGGGAAAATTTGGATTTTCTTCATCCACTAGAATGACCGCACTCAAGAATGAAGATATTGAAATAAAACATAATGTTAATAATGAAATATTCATATAAATATGAAAGTATATATAACCTTGGGAGAAAATAGAAGTGACTAATTAATGGAGTAATAGGTATTTATAGAAACTAGTAAACACTTATGGTTGTTAGAAATATAACCATTGGAATAGTAACCTGACCACTGGAATATTAATGTGACTGTTATGAATTATAATCTAGCTATTAGAATAGTAACCTCACCTATGAAAGTATAAATAAAATTTATTTATCTCATAAATTAAAGTATGATATATTTATATCAAGTAATAAGTAAATAAATGTTTGAAAAATGATAAATTAAGTTTTGGTATTTTTGTTTATTTATAATTTTATAATTAATATAAGGATTTAAAATAAAATTTATTTTCATAAAATAGATTCATAGATTAGTATTTTATTTTATTATAATTATAATATAATTTTAGGAGACCTTAATTAATTTTTCAAAGTTTTAAAAAATTTATTATAATATTAAAATGGATATTTTTCAAATAAATGATGATTTTTATTAAAAATTAAATTTATCATATTTAGATAATTATTTTCATAGAATGGAGTCCATTTTTTAAATCTACACATTGAAAAATAGTTAGGGTGAATTTTTTTATTTTTCTAAAATAGTTGAATTTTTGGTGAATTGTGAAACACGGTAATTTAATATATTTAACATTATAAGTAAATAAATAAAATTTTGAGTTGCGGTTTAGTAATGGATGATGTAAGTTCCCATTATCTGGAAATCACATTCTCAAGTTAATGTATTTAGTCATGGGAATCAACACTATTGAAAGTCTTGATCCAAAAATAATAAACTAATGAATATAATAATCAAAAACACCCCTCTTGTAACTTGAAAATTAAATTTTTATTTCAAAATAAATTTAAAAGGGAAAAGTTTGAAACCTCATAAGTTCATAAAATAGAAACATTTAACACAAAAATAAATGAAAAAAATCATTAAAAACAAGGCTTATATCGTTAGAACCAATCACTCTATATAATCCCCACTATAAGTCAGTTACCTTGGTACCCTGGTCTTTCTTGATGATTTATTTAAAATGTTGGGCCAAATTTTACAAATTATAGATGTATTCCTTCATGATAATATTCTTTCAATTGTATCCCCATGCTAATATTCAGTTTTTTTGTTGATACATACCCTTTAATGGTCATTTATTTCAATTTGGATCATTCTCTAAGAGATGTGGATGACCTCCTCCTTTATAGAATTTACATGAAAAGAATATTTAGGATTATCTTCTTTAGAGTGGAGTATAAGCTACAAAAAATTCTCTTTTTCTACTTTCAGTAATTTAGACTTCCTTTTTGAGTCTTTGTTAGTTCCTACTTCTTATGACACCAGGGTATTGGAAACTACTTTCTTCTCTTGGTCCTTATAAACCTCATCCTCTACCAAGTGGTTAACATTTAGTGGATTGGGGCGCTTCTCATGAGTCTTCTCCTACATGTTCACTTTACAATTGGTTGACTTATGGTCCCTAACTATTTTTATTGACCTTATTTCCATTGTATTAGGCAAGTAGGAATAATCTTTATTCCCTTGGGTTTTTTTCATTTAAGCACCGCGTGACATCCTAATTCCTAGGTTTTTTTATACCCCTTCTTCCTATTAGGGCTATAAACACCACTGAAATGAATCCATTCAATACTATCAACTAAGAATTAACTATAATAATCATTATCCAACATGTGGAGATCCTACACACAATCAAAATCCAATAAAGACACTATTCCTTGGGTCCTGCCTCAGATCCAGCTCGATCCTTGGAACCATTACCCTTCCTTTTCCATTTGGGGATAAACGTATTCCATCCTTCCTGAAGATAAACATCCTCAACCAGGTCATTCAATTCTTGGAATTGATTCTGGAGGTGATCTGATCCATTGGGAACATAGAGAATAGAAGCCACCCACATTGGATCCATATTGTACTTATGAGTAATGCCTAAGTTAGAGAAATCACATTCTTTGTCAACTGCTGGTATCACACTTTTCCCCTCTGGTGTAGGGGGATGTGGTATCGGGCAAGAGAACTCCGGAAAAATGCACCCCCCCCCCTCAGGATGACACAATTTGTGAGAAAGTAGGTCCATTTGTAGGGGAAATGCATTGAGGTTTCCCTTCCAACGGGAAAATCTGACAAAACTCATCCAAATCAGACCAAAAACAAGGAGGCCTTAAAGGATCTTTCAAAATATGAGTAGAACCATACTTCTGAAGGGAAACACCAAAACCAACAAGATCCAACGTGCCCACTGATTGCATTTTATAGTGGACCAAACCGCAATCAACCAGATTTTGAGGTTTACGAAGCATCGAAAAATAGTTCTATTAAATATGTCCCAAGCTATAGCACGAAACATAGAAATCATACTAGTTCTCAAAATACATTGGTTTTTGGCAGTAGAGCTTGTCTTCAACCTCAATCCAGATATGTTCAATGAGGGTCTTAGAGACGTCGACCTCTACATAGATCTTAGGTGTGATAGGATGGAACATGGACCTTGAATGTTCTTCAAAATCCAAAAAACTTCTGATGAGTTTTCCTAACATCTGAATAATTGTGTTATTTTTTAAGGGAAGGGGGAGACCAAGAAATCTCACCCAGATATGTCAATCCAAACACCCATCTTCTCTATATAAACACCACCCCTCAATACTGCTTGTCATCACACATTCTAAACCTTATATCTTGTCTAAATTCTACCCAGTTCCCTACCTAAGAATCTTTCTCATGTCTAATGGAAATTGGTCTCAACAAAATACCAAACCCAAGTGTTTTTAGAAGGTTCTCAAGTAGATGATATTAAAGAGGTAAAATCCTCCATTTTCTCTTTTAAATTCTTTATTTCTTCTACCATATCCCCACATACCCTATCCAAAATAGCCTAATAACTCCACTATCATATATATACTATAATTTTATTATGTTAATGTAATAATCATCATTAAATCTCTTCTCTTTACAATTTATCTTAAAAACAAAAACACCGTCTGTAATATGTCATTTCACTAACTTAGTGGATGATTATTATTTTTCATTTTCCATTACCTCCTTCAAGGATTTTCATAAAATGATTATAATGGTTAAAAAAATTGTAAAATTTATATTATAACTTATTTCATATTCTAGAACTAATATATATACATAATATTAAATAATAAAACAAAACTAGTTCATGATGATCGAAAAACCACCAAAACAAACTAAACATTTATCATTAACATTGTATCAGGTGACTCATCATAATTTCACAAAAATGGTATATCAAACCATTTAAAATTACAGATGTATATTAATACCATTTCATTCTACTTCTATAGTTTTTCTTCCACTTGAAAAGAACTCTCAGAATTAAACTTAAGGGAATTCTCTATAAAACCATGAACAAATGCTCTCAGAACAACGAAATTAAACCTTATAACTTATCAAAATGGCTATAAATGAACTTAGTATGTAACACAACAACCCAAATTTCCCAAATTCGGTGCATTATTTTATTACACTGGCATGATCATGAGAAATAAAATCCCAAAAGACCGATCAGTTTAGTAGCCTTGAAAAAACTAGATACAAACATAAGTTTTATATTAAATCATGAAATGAAAACAATATAGTATCTCCTTTGAAAACACTCATATCCCTTAGAATATCAGTTCAGGTCATTTATAATATAATTATTCGCATCTTGGGGGAAAATTAAACATAAGGAATGGTGAGCTCAGATGATCATAAAAGATAAACAATATAGAGGAATCTTTCATAAATAAGCATAAAATTGTAAGGCAAGGTATAAAAATGAGGCACAAGAATTTTAAGAATAATATTCCGTATAATATGGAAATAATAAATCAAATAACTTCATTTAAATAATCACATGGATATTCTACTATTTTAATAATCCCATATAATATCAATAACTAATCTCATAATGAGGGAATGCATAATATCGAACATCACAACCATACAGTCAAGGCCTCTTGCCAAGACCATACATAAATAGGTAAAAACTCAAACAAGTTTGTCTCATTAGACCTATATATGTATAGAGGGAATATAGTGGGTCCCAACCATCACTTACTAAGTCCAATTTATTCCTTATATGAAAAGGGTGAAACATAACATAAACATTCGTATTAAAACAAGTATACAAAATGTTAATACTTTAACCATAAACCATGAATTGTATAAAAATAGCACACACACGGTCAAACTGATCATACACCATTAAATAAAATATGGTGAATGAAATCATAAAAGATTAATCTCAATTAAGAATAAAATACAACAAAGTATGTTGACATAGATGAAAATAATTCATTCAAACTCTTTGAGACAAATGTCCCTTTTTACTTTGAAATTATTTGAAATTCGCCAAATTATAAGTGAAAAAAATTATTTTGAAAATAATGTTGTAATCTTGTAAGGGAATCTTAAAAATGGTAAGGCGTCATAATGGAGGAAAATAGATGCTTGAGTCATATAAGTTAAAAAAACATTGCTTCATTAATTTGTCGAAAAGGTCATAAAGTACATTGTTTGGAAAACGATGAAAATATTCCTTTAAAACATCTTAAATAAAGTAAAACATCGGTAAAAATGACTTTAAAAAAAATTCAATAATATTTTTAAATACATTTTAAAAACATTTACATGGATGATAAATATGTCTTAGTAGATACTTACATATAAAAAACCTCAGATAATAATGAGATTGTGAAATTAACCCTTTCCTCATACTTTCCTTTAGTTGAGGGTGTGTTAACCTCCTATATAATGGTTAAATCATGTTATTAAATTATAGAAGGACCATATTCATATTTATTATATCTTATATTATCCTCTTATATTATTTTGTTAAAACTCTTTCAGTATTATCATTGTTTCAGGTGTTAACAACTTTGTTTTCATATGATTGTTTTGTCGTGTAAGTCATGTTTATTATGAATAAGATATATATTATTCATATATAGAATAATATTAAATTAATAAATATTATATTCATTCATTATATACATTTACATAATCATTCTTAAATGGTTGTAGTGGAGGATGAATCTCATCGAATCATGGAGACGGTAGACCGTACGTACACACAAGCGACAGTATCATTTCTTTAATAGTTAAATGGTATAGAATATTATGGAATATTATTTATAAAAAATAATTATATTTTAATATTAATTATTTAAATCCATTATAATCATCATTATACTCAACCAAATAAAGTAGTGTTGAATAAAAAATAACACCACGACATGGAGACGGTACGTCGTACGTACGCACACAAGGTGATATTATTATTAATAGCATGGGTAAAAGGAGGAATATGGTTATTACATTGTCATAATATCATCTAAGAATGTATATAATTCTGTATTTATTACTTTATTATGGAAATAACATAGGTATAGAAAGTAGAAGAAGAAAATAAATTGAATTGAATTGGTAAAACAATTACCTCTTCTTCGAGCGTTTCCTTTTGATTTTCACAAAAATGTCTTTTTAGGTTGGATTTATGGGAAAATTTTGGAATCTATGATAAATTGAGATAATTTTGGAGGATAATTAGGTAGTTTTTTTATGATAAAAGTGAATAAAAGATAAGTAGAGGTTCCCCTTAATAAGATAGGGGAGGGGCACTTCAGGAAACTCAAAAACTATTAATTTATTATAAATGTATTTTCAATTTCTAATAGATATAAAGTGATTTATTTAGAGTATAATATGAGTATTAGACTAAATTCTTTCAACCAATGATTTTTATAAATGTTTAGGTCAGAAACTTAACCTTATCTTTTGGGTTTAACCCTTAGTAAAAGAGTTTAACTCTTACCGTGTCTACTTGTCTTTTTATAATACAATGTTAATATAGTTACTAAAAAATTCCAAAAGAACCCCAAATGGATAATTTATGATATATTTAACACTATACAAGTTATGTTTCTGAACCTTAGCTTTTTATTAATTTTATATCATTTATTAAAAGAGTATTTATTTTAAAATCTCATTTATGTCAATTTTGACACTATTTAATACATGATTTCTGTTAAAGTCATAAAAACTTTATTACTTCAAAAAAACTAGATTAAATCATACCTAAAATGTCAATGTAATCCAAAAAATTCTTTTATGGCATCAAATATTTTAAATTATATTTATTTTAATATTATTAATATCATTTAATCGATTTTTACTTTAATAATTCAATTAATACATCGTTATTGTGTCACCATTTAATTTAATTATTTATTCACTAAAACTATAAATTTATTATGATTATGTAGATAACCATTTTATCTTTCTAAATAATATTTATATTCTACCATATCACTTATCTAACCTCATATTAAAAATGATATAGTTATTAAAATTTGAATATGGCATTTTTAACTCTTCTTTAAATAAAATATAATAAATGTCATAATCTAACACAAGTGGCTTAAAAAGGATCATATTTTATACATAATTCTTATTTTGGTTGAAAAACATGTATCCAATGAAATTAGGACAATTTTCAGGGTAATAATATATTATTATAATATTATTTTTACCTTTAATTACCTTATTTACCTTTAACTGTGGTAAATAAATTCCAAAAGTTACTAGTTACCAAACCTTATTTTGATCCTATTAGACCAAATTTTTCATACTGATTAAAACCATATATGTCCATTTTTTGAAATTAAATTCACAGGAGTGGTAAAATTATGTTTAATGCTAATCTGTGGATGTGGTTAGATGGCAGGAAAAAGTTATGTTCAAAAGTTCAATATATTTTTACATGCAATTCTATTATAAAAATTATTTCAATGACCTACATTAGGTTAATAAATGTATTCTTTATCTATTGTGACTTTAAAATCAATTTAAATTATAATAATTATTTAAATGAAAAATTTGGTTTTTAACATTACTATGGTATTTTTCACTATTTATAAAAAATTAATACTCTTCTGAAAAATACCAAAAATTCACCCTAAGCTAATTTTGATATTCTAAATTCAAAAATGAAGTCTATTTTGAAAAATAAAATTTATAAATTTTGTAATGTGGTTCATATTATTCATAATTGTTTTTTAAACGACTAGTTTGTAAGGTCATGGTACGCTCGAACTTAGTATTGCGTGCAGCGCAAGCTATTGAATTAATTAAAAATAACCATATCGTGGAAGCTTGGAGTGTTACATTATTCCCTCCTTCAAATAATTTCATCCTCAAAATTTCAATAATATCACTTCATAAAAAGATTTATTTGGTTCTTCATTATATGTTCTTCAGGTTCCCATGTCACCTCTTCTATTTTATGGTTTCTCCAAAGAACTTTTACCAGACAAGTCATCCGATTTCTCAACACTTGTTCTCTGGTATCAAGAATCATTATTAAATATTTTAAATAAGACATATGGGGTTCCAGTTCTATTTCTTCCTAGGTGAGTACATGCATTGGGTCTGGCATGTATTCCCTTAATAGTGATACATGGAACACATCATAAACATTAGAGAGACTTGGCGGAATTTCCAAATGGTAAGTTACATCTCCGATTCGTTCTAGAATTTCAAAAGGTCCGATGTACTTGGGACTTAATTTACCCTTCTTAATGAATATTATAACACCCTTCCATGGAGATAACTTCAAGAAAATATGATCGCCCACTTGAAATTCCAATCCCTTCCTTTATTTATAAGCATAGATATTTTACCTATTTTGAGATGTTTTTATATGGGTTTGAATAGTGTTTACATTTTTCATCGTTTCCTCAATAAGTTCTAGGCCTACAATTTTTATTTCACCAATATCATCCCAACAAGTTGGTGTACTACATCTCTTTCTATATAATGCTTCAAATGGTGTCATCTGAATACTTGAATGAAAGAAATTATTATAGGAAAATTATACTATATGTAAATACTGATCCCACATACATTGAAAGTCAAGTTAGAAAGATATTAATATGTCTTATAAAGTTTTAATAGCCCATTCTGATTGACCATCAATTTGGGGGTGGTAGGAAGTGTTCAAACAAAGCTTAGTATCTAGGTCCTTCTAAAGACTTTTCTAAAATTTTGATTTGCAATGGGGATCACGGTCAGAAACAATCGATAGGGGTACACCATGAAGTCTTAAAACTTCAATAATGTAAATTCTTGCTAAAAGTTCAAGTGGTAAATCTTCTCTTATAGTAAAAAAAATTCTTATTTGGTAAGACGATCAATAATAACCCATATCGCATCATTTATTTTGGGAGTCTTTAGTATCCCTATGACAAATTCCATCGTAATATCATCTCATCATTAACAGATTTAATTTTCTTTTGAAACTCCCCATCATCATACTGAGAACTTTTTATTCATTCCAGTAAATATGGTTTGAAAAACATTTGAAAAAGTAGTGATGTTTCACCTTCCATGATAATTCTCATATCTATATTTACTAGATATATAAACATAAGATCCTTTTAAAATCACATTTTTTTCAGAACTCCATGGTCCTTTCTACTCAAAGAATCTGCCACCTTATTCTCCTTCCCTAGGTGGTAATGTATTATGTAATCATAATCCTTGAGTAGCTCAAGTCATCTCTTTTGTCTCATGTTTAGTTCTTTCTGTGAGAAAATATATTTAAAACTCCCGTGATCAGTATATATCTCACATATTTCACCATAGAGATAGTGTATCCATATCTTTAGAGAAAATATTATTATGTTTTCTCAAGATAATGAGTTTTTTAGTTTTGTTCATGAGTTTTTGATTGCCTTGATTTATATACAATAACCATATCATTCAGCATAAGGACAAAACCAAGTCATTTCCTTGATGCATCACTATAAATCACAAAACCATCATTCCTATATAGTAAATTCAAGATATGAACATTGACTAATACACTATTTAATTTTTCATAACATTCTTCACACTCATTTTCCAAATGAATTTAACCCCTTTACATGTGATCTAGGTTAAAAGGTTATATAATCAGGAAAACTTTTGGATGAAACACCGATAGTAACCTGCGAAAATAATACAAATGTGTACCTCGGTTATGCACATTGGTTCTGGATATTTTTTTATTGCCTTTGTCTTTAAATAATCAATAGATATTCTCTCTTTCGAGATAATATGGCCAAGAAAAATAAATTTCTAGAAGCCAGAATTTACACTTGCTAAACATACCATATAGATCATTTCTTCTGAGATTCTTCAGAACCATCTGAAAGTGGTTCTCATGGTCTTTGTAGATTTTTGAGTATACCAAGATATCATCAATAAATACTATGAAAAAATCATCAAGATATTACTAGGACACTCTATTCATTGGATCCATGAAAACAGAGGTTGCATTGGTTAATCCAAATGGAATTACTATAAACTCATAATGTATATACCTATTTTGGAATGTTATCTTTGGAATATCTTTCTTCTTTACAAACAATTTATGATATCCAAAATGAATGTCAATCTTCAAAAAATATTGATCTCCATGAAGTTGATCAAAAATAATCAATGCAATGTAATGGATAATTTTTATTTGTTGTAATAGAATTTATTTCTCTATTGTCAATGCATAGCCTCATTGATTCATCTTTCTCCCTAACAAAAAGAAATGGGGATCCACATGGAGAAACACTAGGATGAATAAATCCCTTATTACTCAACACCTATAGTTGTTTCTTTAGATATACTAATTCCACTATATTTATTCTATAGAAAGTATTTGATATTGGTCTTGCATTCGGGATTAAATCAATAAAAAACTCAATTTCACGCTTTGGGGGGTGTGTGGGTAAATCTTCAGGAAAAACATTAATGAATTCCTTTACAATAGGTATATCCTCAATTTGAATATTTCTTTCTTAATCCATAGATTTTATTTCCCCTTCCTCCCTAAGAATCTCATTTAGTAAAGTTACATGGGGTGGGTTTTGATAAGAGTTAGGTGATTAAGTTTCTGCTCTAAAGATTGTGGATTCTACATCTTCCTCACAAATCATAACTTCCTTATTCTTTCAATAGATTTTCTCATCATATTTTGATATCCAATCCATACCAAGGATTATATAAAAGTCGACCATAGGTATTGTAACACCCCGAACCCAAAATCTCGGAGCCGGTGCATTACTTATTACATTGGCATAATTAAGAGGAATGAAAATCCCAAAGGAACGATCAGTTTATTAGTCTTGAAGAAACTAGATACATACATGAAACTCATATTACAATAAGAAAAGGTATAAAAAACAATGCATAACAAAAAATAATAAACTGCAACCATGAGAACTAAATAAATGGTCTCCTCTTCATAACTTGTTGAAGGTAAAAAATGAAAGGGGTGAGCTCAAATGCGTAGTAAGGGTTAAAAATAGAGTAAGTATGAATCAACAATAACTGAATCATAAACAAATTGGCATAGTCAATATGGAATGGTGAATAAATGAAAAACACACGCCATTAATAAACTGATAATGAAACTGCATCAATAGATTTTGTCATTGTAAAAACCTCATGGATATAAATAACTAAAAATGAATAAAGGGAATTCTTACTATTTGGGCGTCATGTATCTGGAACATGATACCACTATACCATTTAAACGGTTTAAGTTTGTGGATAGAAACTCGCCTGATTTTTGGAAATAAACTCGAATGGTTTGTCGCCAACTGATTGTCTCATGAGAAATATTGATGCATCGAGGGGATATAGCGGTCCCCACACATCACTGTATGTTTAAATAATTTTTTATAAATAGATATAATACAAGTACAATATTTCTTCTAAATATAAATATAGAGTATTGGAAACAGATTAATCAATATTTTCATAGTCAAAACAACATTCCAAATAAACATTGTATGTTAAAGGGTATGCTGATTAAGACAATAATCATATCCATGAAAATATAATAAGGATATATAATAGAAATATAATTTCAAATGAAAAGTGATATAAAATGGGATGTATTCACACAACATAAGAGTTATTAGGTGCACAATACAATGTAATTCACAATGAATTGGAAGATGATACAAAGCTCGTTACCACGTTGTAATCAATTGAGTCGTATAACCAAAAATTAATAACCACCAAATGAATCACATAATACCATGAATATAAATAGAATCATGATAATATATATATAATTAAAGTACACAATACACCACATGCAAGAAATAAGTGGCGAATAATAGAAATCTCACAGAATTAAAAGTGATATAAAACCCCCTTACAAACATTTCGGCATGGAATGGGTGTTCTTATGAGGGCTTAGTGAGAGGTAAAGGGATATTCAATCATTTACATATCATAAAGAAATAATGGGGGGTGTGTGAAAACATACCCTATTATTAGGAATTAAAAATAAAAGGACACAACATAGGGGAATTCTTGAACAAAAGTGAGAGAGAGGACCCCATACCTTATGCACGAAGGTGTTCTCGATTGATCTCAATGACCTGAATAATCAAACTTTTCTTCATTAATTAATAATTACAAAACATAATCAACATTTAATTGACTTATTATAACCTTATTAGGTTCATTCATGACAATTTTGATGTGTTTAAGAGGTTCAATTTTATTGTTTTGGAGGCATTTTCTTCCTTGGTTTTCATGCTCAATTTACTTGTATTTATAAATGAAAGCTCCTTTGAAATATGGTTAAACATACAGAATTTTGAATATATATTATTAGTGAAATTATAGAGATATAAATTATCTTATAATGATTTTGGGTTATATATCATGAGGATGACTCATTAGTTAAACTTTAATTACAAATGCTTGGATTAACTTAGCGGTGTTGTGCATAATGAACTTGTTTTGTATAATTATTTTATATTATGAGTGTTTAAAGTTTATATAACATTGAATAAAGTAAAATACATATATTATGATTATATTAAACCATTAAAATGGTTTCATAACCAATTTTTAATATATTAATAGAAATTGAAAACATGTCCTCCTTGAATGTGATAAATTAACTCCTCTCGGACGGTATTTTCATTTTTAGTGTAAGAGGTGGGGGTAATGGAGATGATGATAAAATATTACAATAGAATAATAAAATTACATTAAATGTAAGTTACTATAATTATCATAAAATTTGGATGTATGGAGGTTAGAAGAGAGCAAGAAAATAATATAACTTGTAAAATAATTTGAAAGAAAAGGGAAGATAGGCTCACCTCTTGAGTACTTCTCCTTGAGAATCTCCTTAAGGCCTTTGTTTTTGGACTTTTCGTGAGACCAGAAGGTCTTGGACATGGGGGAGGATATTATGGATATATTTGAGCATAATTTAATAAAGTCTTCAAGCTTGAGTGGTGTGGGAGGAAAAGGGGTGATGTTGGTTTATATAGTGGAGGGGATGAGGGATTTTACATTATATTAATTATTATTTTAATATTTTTGCTCAAGACAATGAATAGTCTTGATTCATGTGATCCCAAATATTAATAATGGCATGTGAGTTAGAACCAAGTGGGATTACATCAGCCTTGAATCACCTATGATTTAGTAAATCAAGTATTTATCTTTTATTGTAATTTATCGTATTTTACTCTTCATCAAAAATTAAAGAATTTCAGAAAAACACTAAAAACTTACCCTAACCATTTTTTTACGTGTAGAATCCAAAAATGAACTCTATTTTACAAAAAAAAAATTATAAATATGATAAATTTAATTTTTAATTGAAATCATTATTTAATCTAAAAATAACAACATTATAACACCCCAAGATTTCATAGTACGTTATCTCTTCAAAATTATTCAATAACTTGTGTTACACGCAACACCGAGTTCGAGCGCAGCACGACTTACCAAACTAGTCGTTAAAAAAGAGGTTACAAATAGTATTAACTGAATTTTGAATTTTATATACTTCATATATTTTTAGAATCCATATTCTGTTTTTCTATGAAATAATATAAGAACTAATTCATTTTTTTAGATAAAAGAAGTATTTTTCAAAAAAAATGCAATTTTACCACCTTTTAATGGAGAACCTTTTTTAAAACAAATATTTTACACTTTTATATGTTCAATTTAATAAAATTAAATTATTATTTAGAATTGGGAGATAAAAATTTAGTTTGGATAAATTTTTGGTACTTTTCTGATAACTTTCATATTTTGATGAATAGTGAAAAATACTAAATTTTAATTAAAAACAAATTTTTTAAACAAACTAATTTACAGTGTTAAGCTATGAATTTGAGTGGCTTTAAATTATCTTTAGATTATATTTTTATAATTTAATATAATTTAGGTCATTGGATGTAATTTCACATTTAAACTGGACATAAACAAATGTCAATCTTTTGATAGTTATTATTTCTTGAAAACACACTTTTTGTTTTGACAACGGGAATTAATTTTAAATTAATTTCTGACACTTATGTGTTTTGAATTTGGAAAAAAAGATTCCATATTTGGAATCATGAGGTCCAAATTGTGTAAATAGGTATCTTTTGTTTTTAGACATTATGAATATTTACTTCAGAAAATATTTTATTTACTATGGTTAAAGGGTAAATTTGGTAAATAAGGGTAAAAAAATATTATTATAATGATATTAAATTACCCTAACATGTGTCTTATTCCTATTTTCTGATACATGTCCTACCATTTGCATCATTGGGTCGATTTTGGGACCCCATGTAGCCACTTGAGAGTGATAATCACATTTTATATTAAATAATCTAAAGAAAAGACAAAAATAACAAAAGCATATATCTTTTAGTAAAAAAAAATTATATGAGGTTATGTAATTGATATATTCGACTATAAATATTAATTATAAATATAAAAATATTTCCTACATCATTATATTTTATTTATAATTTTTATATATAATATAAACATATTTATATGTGACAAAATAATGGTGCAGTATTTTCCTTATTAATGAAAGAATCAAATAAATGATATTAAAAATATTAAAATAAATATAATTTGAAAGTTTTGATGCCATAAAATAATTTTATAAGTGAATATGACATTTTATTATTGATTCAATGTATTTTTTTTTAAGTATTAAAGTTGTTATGACTTTCACAAAAACCAAAAACTAAATAATGTCAAAATTGATATAAATGAGTTTTTAAAACAAATACTATATTATAAAATGATATAATTGTCCTAAAAATATAAAGTTCAGAAAAAAGACTTATATAATAATATATATGACATTAATTAACCACATGTAGTTCTCTTGGCATTTTATAGTAATTTTATTAACCAATTATTATAATAATACAAGAATACATGGTAAGAGTTAAACTAATTAACTAAGAGATAAATCTAAAATATAAGTTTAATATAGTGACATAAACCTATATAAAACCTATTGGTTGAGAGTATTTCGAACCATACCCACCTTATACATGAAATAAATCCTTTTGAAGCTATTATAAACCGAAAATTATTGTATAATAAACTATTATTTCAAGCCTTTCCTAAGGTGACCCTCACCTCTCTTATAAAAAGATACTTACCCTTTTCTAAAAATCACACTTCCAAAGCCATTTGTCTCAACCAAAACCTATCCAAATATCCTCCCAACTTCCCTCACATAAACCTATAGGAATTACATTTATCATAAAGCCAACATAAGGGGCCCTTTTGATCAACTCCAAAGGAAACACCTGAAGAAGAGGTAATAATTTCACCACCCTCTTTCAAGTTCTTTTCCTCTTCTGCTTCCTCTTTCTTTGTTATTTATATACCAAAATAATAAATCCAGTACCTTTTACATACTGTGATGTTATCATAAATATGGTACAACCATATTTGTAATTCTATTAATCCTATAAATGACTAAGTCACCATACGTGCATACGTACGGCTTACCGTCTCCACGTCATGGTGTAGTTTGTTATTCAAACACTTAATTTTTTGGATGGGTATAATAATGAGTATAAATTGTGTAAATAGGAAATATAACATGTTAATTATTATTTATATATTATATATCATCCAATTACATATGATTTCACCATCAATATAATGATATTGTCACTCGTGCTTACATACGGATTACCATCTCCACGACGCAATGAGATTCATTTCCACGTTCACCATTCAACGATGATTGTAAAAATATACTTTTTGTTAATAAGTATATAATATATGACATAATAATGCTAATTTATATATATATATATTTATGTACTTACATATATCTTATTCACTTACTTTCGTTCAATACGATATGAAAACGGAAACAACGTTTATGCGTACGTACGGCCTACCATCTCTATAAACGGTGTTTTCCATTTCATATATCTATCTATTATATATATTTATATTCTATATATATATGATTTATAAATCATTGTTAATATTCTAGGAGTATTTAAATCATCATATAAGTGATATGATCAAGAATAACAAGTTAAAACACGTACGATAAAGAAATTGATTATTACCCGAAATGTTAATTTAACATGAAAAACATTATTAAATGGATAGTATAAAGTCAAAAATAAATCATGTATGATGTAATAAATATGAATATGGTTTTTTTATAATTTAATAACATTCTATGGTCATTATACAGGAGGATAAACGTACCCTCGACCAAAGGAAAGTGAAAGGTAAGGGTTAATTCTACAACCTCTTCATTATTTGAGGTTATTATTACGTGAGTATCTACTGGGACCTCTTTATCATACACATTCATATTTCATAAATATATTTTCAAAAGGAATATTTTAAGTTTTTATGTAAGGTAATCTTTAACTAGATTATCATTTTAAATGTTTTAAATATTTATTCTTCTAAATCATTCTCATTAATGTCCATGTTTTCAAAATGGGTTTTAAGGATTTATTTATATAGACATGAATGTTTTTAAAATGTTAATTACTTTCAAAATTTTCAAAGTGGTATGGGAAACTTTGATTCAAAAATGTCTTTAAATGTCTTCATTTCTAAATTGTGTTACTTTTAAATGTTTTTATGAAAAAAGGATATTTCTCTCAAAGAGTTTTACAAATCATTTTCAACTATGTCAACATATTTTGATGGATTTTAAACTTGTTTGAAGTTGATTTATTATGATACAAATCTTCCATATTGTATTGAAGGTTTTGTGATATGGTTGATTGCGGATGTGTTATTTTTATACCATTCATGGTTTATGAGTAAAGTATTTACAATTCTTATGATAGTTTTAATATTAATGTTTATGTTATGTTTAAACCTTTTCATACGAGGAATGCATTAGACTTAGTAAGTGATGGATGGATCCAGTTATATCTCCTCGATGCATCAGTAGGTCTCATGAGACAAACTATTGTCTTGGAACAAGGCCTTGACAAAATCTTATTTGTAGTCTTGGCACAAGGTCTTGACTATGTGGTTATGAAGTCCGGCTTTATGCATTCCATTATTAGAAATTGGCTATGGATATTGAATTTGATTATTAGACTAATAGAATATCCATGTAAATAAGTAAATGGCATTATTTTATTTATCTTTTACATATAATGTTGATGTTTAAGTTTAAAAGGATTTTGTTTTAGTTTTATACATTGCCTTAAATGTTTATGCTTATTTATGAAAGTTTCCACTATATTGTTATCCTTACTGACCATCTGATCTCACCCGTTTATTCTATTTTATTTTACCAGGATTCCAAGAAGTGTATTATGATTGATAAGAAGGGTTCAGATAGGGGATTAATGGCGGTCTCAAAGGATCATTTATGTTGTGTTTTATTTTCTAAAATGTAATGTAACGTTCATTCTTGTAATCTATTTTTCAACACTAATAAACAGATCGGTCTTTTAGGACTTGATTCCTCGTAATAATGCCAATGTATTGAAATAATGCACTGACTCTGGGATTCTAGGTTCAGGACGTTATAGCTGGTATTAGAGTAAGTTTAGTAACAACATTGGAAATAGATTTCTATAAACTCTAATTAGAGAACATTACCCTAAGATAAACTTTTAGGATGAGTATAGAATAACTTCCAAGAATTTTGGTAATGTAGAGATTTTTTGTATTTTCCAAGAAATACATCCCTATCTAGATATGATCAGGTAGAGTCGGCTCTGGCACAAATGTACCTAGGAGTTAAAACTCCGACAAAGAGTTTCAGGCTTGGCCCGGGGTATCCTGGTACACGATAATGGGCCTTCCTACACTCTTGGTTACGACACTCTTGGGGGATATGCTTAGGATAATTCACATTTTCATTACAACCCATTATAAAGGATTTATTAGTAAATACTTTCTTAAAGAAAAAATTTTATGATTATAGATTATATGCATAATCCTTTCAATTTATGTTAGGTATTTTACAAGTTTGTAATTATGCATTGCGATTTATAAACTAACCTAGTGTATGTCATTGTTTAAAAATGGTGCCTATTAGAAGGAATGAGAATTCCAGTAATACGCATGATCAAAATATTAAGAAGGATCATATCTTTCATGGTATTAATCCAACATTTAAAAGGGAAATAGTCTCCCACGTATTCTCATCATATGAAGAAATAGTATCATGTGTTAATAAAATAAGTAAAGAATTCTCTGAGTCCTATGGCTTTGAAGGGAAGTAAGAGAAGAAAAGGATGGTAGAGAGAAATATGGATAAAGGGAAGAGGGTAAAGAAGGATTTCCCCATATGTGATAATTGTGGAAATAATCACCTTGGTAAATGATTTAAGGGAATGAGATTTTGTTATAAATGTGGAGAAAAATAACACCAATTATGTGATTGCAAGGGTAATAAAACGGTTTCAAACGTACAATGCTTCATCTACAAGGATTTGGGACACAACGTGAATCAATGTCCAAATCATCAGAGTATTCCCCAAATGATGCTATTGATTAATAATCAAGTTATGATACTACCATAGATGAAGAGGAATGACTAGTGTAATTAAATTGTTATTAAATAATTATTTCATTTGAGTGTTGTATCAATGATGTACTGGTTATATGAATTATGGAAATAAATAATGATTGTACTACAGCACTATTTCATTGAGGATTTTAGATTATATGGTTCTAAGAAAAGTGAATCAATAGAAAGTTAAAATTTTTAGAAAATACATTTTTGAAGGAAATATAAACCTTAATATGGTTCTGATACTGAGGTAATGATTTTGGAATAAGATATGATTGATTTGGATAAATTATATTCGATATTCTTGACTACTTTGAAAATAATTAATTGTTTATTTATTCCATTATTGTTGGAGTTTATAACATTTTTGGATATAAGGAGTATATCTAGTATTCTATAATGAATAAGGGAGCATGAATGTAATCAATAAGATTTTATGGTAATTCAGGGTGTTACCATTCATTAAAAGAATACATGATGAAGGTATTCACATGTTATTACGTGGAAAAAAATCTTCATTATGTTTACCTTCCATATAAATTTTGGACTATGAATTTGGACAAAAGTATTTTGGATAAGTCTAAAGGTTCTAATGGAATAAGTTTGACATTAGATACTATTATTAAGGTTAAAACATTTCTTAAGATTATTTTTGGATTGTTAAAAAAAGGACAACCTGGAGGTCGGGCGACAACCTGTCACGTCCGACAAGGCCGCGAGACTTGAACCCGCAACCGAAGGGTAAAAAGGGTGCATCACCTACAACTGGCCTACGTGATGTCCTAGTTTGTATAATGTAGTTTTTTTAGTCTGAAAAATTAATTATAAATTCATTATTTTTGGAACCCAATATGATTAGGATAAATAAGAATATTTTTGAATTCTATTATCTTTTGGAGTGAAAGTTGAATTTGTTGTAGGAATTAGTTGAAGGATGAAAATCTACTTGTAAAGTATATATTTTTCTCTCTTATTTGATGAATAAATTAATTCTTAAACTTTATGGAAGATATGTTAAAACCGAAAATGTTTTATCCTAATACCTTATGTTTTGTTGAACTGGTGATATTTCAAATCATCATAGATCGATGGCTTTGAGGCCCTCAATTTTACACTTGTCTGTGATTGATGACCTCAATCACTCCCTATAAATATTTAAGTTTTCCCTCCAATTATGCGTCTCTAATTTCCAATAATGTTCTCCTAATGGAGATCATAATTTGGTGATGACTTCTTCATTTCCATTTCCCTCTTATTAAGACTAAATTTTATTAACCCAATTTTCGATGTGGGTTTTCCACAAAGGTATTTTTCTATTTTTAACCTTTTATTTCCAAAGAACAATTTCAAATTATGAGGAAACAATTTATTGAAGGAGGGAAAATGTAACACCCCAAGATTTCATAGTACGTTATCTCTTCAAAGTAATTCAATAACTTGGGTTACACGCAACACCGAGTTCGAGCGCACCACGACTTACCAAACTAGTCGTTAAAAAAGCGGTTACAAATAGTATTAACTGAATTTTGAATTTTATATACTCCATATAATTTCAGAATCCATATTATGTGTTTTTTAGACATAATATAAGAACAAATTCATTTTTTCAGATAAAAGAAGTATTTTTTAAAAAATGCAATTTTACTGCCTTTTAATGGCGAACCTTTTTTAAAACCAATATTTGAAACTTTTATATGTTAAATTTAATGAAATTAAATTATTATTTATAATAGGGATATAAAAATTTAGTTTGGATAAATGTTTGGTACTTTTCTGATAACTTTCATTTCTAGATGAATAGTGAAAAAAACTAAATTTTAATTAAAAACAACTTTTTTAATCAAAAATATTTATAGTGTTAAATTATACATTTGAGTGGTTTTAAAGCATAATTAGATTATATTTTTATCATTTAATATAATTTAGGTCATTGGATGTAATTTCACATTTAAACTGGACATAAACAAGTGTTAATCTTTTGATAGTTATTATTTCTTAAAAACACGCTTGTTGTTTTGACAATGGGAATTAATTTTAAATTAATTTATACTACTTCAGTGCTTTTAATTTGGGAAAATGGATTCCATATTTGGAATAAGGAGGTAAAAATATTTTAAATAAGTAAATTTTATTTTTCGACATTATGAAAGTTTACCTCAGTAAATATTTTATTTACGATGGTTAAAGGGTAAATCTGGTAATAAGGGTAAACAAATATTATTATAATGATATTAAATTACCCTAACATGTGTCTTATTCTGATCGGATGATATAGTTCCAACCACGGGCATCATTGGGCCGATTTTGGGACCCCATGGGTCCACTTGTGAGTGATAATGACATTTTATATTAAATAATCTAAAATAAAGACAAAAATAACAAAAGCATATATCTTTTCGTGAAACAATTATTATATGAGGTTATATAATTGATCTATTCGACTATAAATATTAACTATAAATATAAATATATTTCTTACATCATTATATTTTATTTATAATTTTTATACATAAAATAAATATATTTATATATGACACAATAATGATGTAGTATTTTCCTTATTAATGAAAGAATAAAATAAATGATATTATAAATATTAAAATAAATATAATTTGAAAGTTTTGATTCCATAAAAGAATTTTATAGGTTAATATGACATGTTATTATTGATTCAATTAATTTTTTTCGAAGTAATCAAGTTTTTATGACTTTCACAAAAACCAAAAACTAAATAATGTCAAAATTGACATAAATGAGTTTTTAAAACAAATACTATATTGTTAAATGATATAATTGTCCTAAAAATATATATTTCGTCCCAAACACTTATATAATAATGTATATGACATTAATGAACCACTTGTGGTTCTCGTGGAATTTTATAGTATGTTTATTAACCATCTATTATAATAATACAAGAATACATGGTAAAGGTTAAACTATTTAACTAAGAGATAAATCTAAAGGATAAGGTTAATATGGTGACATAAACCTGTCTAAAACCTATTAGTTGAGAGGATTTAGAACCATAACCACCTTATACATTAAATAAATACTTTTTGTGCCATTATAAACCGAAACTGATTCTATAATAAACTAATATTTCAAGCCATTCCTAAAGTGACCATCACCTCTCTTATAAAAAGGTACTTACCCTTCCCTCAAAATCACACCTCCAAAGCCATTTGGATCGGCAAAAACATGACCAAATATCATCCCAACTTCTATCACATCAACCTAGAGGCCTTAAATTGATTATAAAGCCAACCTAATGGGCCCTTCTGATCAATTTATTAGGAAACAGACGAAGAAGAGGTAATAATTTCACTACCCTCTTTCAAGTTCTTTTCTTCTTCCACTTCTTATTTATTTGTTTTTTCCATACCAAAATAATAAATCCAGTACTTTATAAATATTTTTATGTTATTATAAATATGTTACAACCATATATTTTATTCTATTCATCCTATAAATGACTAAGTCTCCATACGTGTGTACGTACGGCTTACCGTCTCCATGTCGTGGTGTAGTTTGTTATTCAAACACTTAATTATTTGTATGGGTATAATAATGAGTATAACTGATGTAAATAATAAATATAACATGTTAATAATTCTTTATATATGATATAACATAATATTACATATTATTTCACCATCAATATAATGATACTGTCGCTCGTGCGTACGTACGGATTACCGTCTCCACGATGCGATGAGATTCATTTCCATGTTCACCATTCAATGACGATTATAAAAATATATATTATTAATAAGTATGTAATATATAAAATAATATTTCTACTTGAGATATATATATATATATATCTACTTACATATATCTTATTCACTTACTTTCGTTCAATACGATATGAAAACGGAAACAACGTTTATGCGTACGTACGGCCTACCATCTCTATAAACGGTGTTTTCCATTTCATATATCTATCTATTGTACATATTTATATTATATATATATATATATAATATAAATCATGTTTTATATTCTGGAATTATTTATATCATTATCTAAGTGATACGATCAAAAATAAAATGTTAAAACACTTACGATAAAGAAAGTGATTATTACCCAAAATGTTAATTTAACATGGAAATCATTATTAAATAGATAGTATAAAGTCATAAATTAATCATGTATGATATAATGAATATTAATATGGTTCTGGTATAATTTAATAACATTATATGGTCATTATACAGGAGGTTAAATGTACCCTCGACCAAAGGAAAGTAAAAGGTAAGGGTTAATTCTACAATCTCTTCATTATCCGAGGTTATTTTTACATGAGTATCTAATGGGACCTATTTATCATCCACATCTGTGTTTTATAAATATATTTTCAAAAGGAATATTTTAAGGTTTTATGGACAGGACACTTTAACTAGATCATCATTTTAAATGGTTTAAAGATTTATTCTTCTAAATCATTCTCATTAATGTCCATGTTTTCAAAACGGGTTTTAAGGATTTATTTATACAGACATGAATGTTTTTAAAAAGTTAATTATTTTCAAAAGTTTCAAAGTGGTATGGGACACTTTTATTCAAAAATGTATTTAAATTTCTTCCATTCTAAATTGTGTGACTTTTAAATGTTTTTATGAAAAAAGTCATATTTCTCTCAATGAGTTTTACAAATCATTTTCATCTATGTCAACATCCTTTGATGGATTTTAAACTTGTTTGAAGTTGATTTATTATGATACGAATCTTCAATATTGTATTGAAGGTTTTGTGATATGTTTTACTTGGATGTTTTATTTTTATACCATTCATGGTTTATGGATAAATTATTGACATTTCTAATGCTAGTTTTAATATGAATGTTTATGGTATGTTTAAACCTTTTCATACAAGGAATGCATTGGACTTAGTAAGTGACAGGTGGAGCCCGCTATATCTCCTTGATGCATCGGTAGGTATCATGAGAAAAACTAGTGTCTTGGCACAAGGCCTCGGAAAAATATTATTTGTAGTCTTTGAACATGCCCTTGACTATGTGGTTATGAAGTTTGGAATTATGCATTCCATCATTATGAAATTGGCTATGGATATTTCATTTGATTATTCGACTAGTAGAATATCAATGTGAATTAGTAAATGGAATTATTTTATTTATTTTTACATATTATACTGAAGTTTAAGTTTAAAAGACTTTTTTTAGTTTTACACATTGCCTTAAATGTTTATTCTTATTTATGAAAGTTTCCCCATTATTGTTATCCTTACTGAGCATCTGAGCTCACCCCTTTCTTATGTTTTATTTTTCTAGGATTTCAAGAAGTGTATTATGATTGAAAAGCAGGGTTAATCTAGGGGATTAATGGTGTTATCAAAGGATCATTTATGTTGTGTTTCATTTTCTAATGTTTAATGTAACGTTCATGTATGTAATTTATTTTCCAAGACTGTTAAACAGACCGGTCTTTGAGGACTTAATTCCTTGCAATCATGTCAATGTATTAAAACAATGCACCAACTCTGGGCTTCTGGGGTCATGGAATTATAGTTGTTGTTAGAGGAATTTTAGCAACAATCTTGTAAATATATTTAGATAAACTATGATTATAGAACATTACCCTGAGATAAAATTTGAGGAATAGTATAGAAGAACTTCCTAGAATTTGGGTAATGTAGATATTTTGTGTATTTTCAAAAGAATACATTCCAGTCTGGATATGAGCAGGTAGAGGTGGCTCTGAGACAGATATACCTAGTAGTGAGAACTCTGAAAAGGAGTTTCAGGCTTGAACAGGGGTATCCTGGTACATGACAATGGGTCTTACTGCACTCCTGGTTACGACATTCCCAGGGGATATGCTTAAGATAATTCACATTTTCATTATAACCCATTATGAAGGATTTAGGAGTAAATACTTCCTTAAAGAAAATATTTTATGATTATATATTATATTCATAATCTTTTAAATTTATGTTAGGTATTTTACAAGAATGGAAATATGCATTAATATTCCTAAACTAACCTAGTGCAAGCCATTGTTTAGAAATGGCGCCTAGTATAAGGAATGAGAATTCCATCAATCCACATGATTGAAAGATTAAGAATAATTATATCTTCCATGGTATTAATCCAACATTTAAAAGGGAAATAGTCTCCCATGTATTCTCATCATATGAAGAAATAGTATCATGTGTTAATAAATTAAGTAAATAATTCTCTGAGTCCTATGGCTTTGAAGGGAAGCAAGAGAGGAAAAGGATGGTAGAGATTAATATGGATAAAATGAAGAGGGGAAAGAAGGATTCTCCCATATGTGATAATTTTGGAAATAATAATCTTGGTAAATGCTTGAATGGAATGAGAGTTTGTTATAATTGTGCAGAAAAAGGACACCAAGTACCTGATTTCAAGGGTAAGAAAAAGGTTTCAAACGTACAATGCTTCATCTGTAAGGAGGTGGGACCCTACGTGAATCAATGTCCAAATCATCAGAGTATGCCCCAAATGATGCTATTGTATAATAATCATGTTATGATACTACCACAGATGAAGAGAATGACTAGTGTTATTATGTTCTTATTAAAGAATTATTTAATTTGAGTGTTGTATCAATGATGTACTGGTTATATGAATTATGGAAATAAATAATTATTGTATTTTAGTAGTATTTCATTGAGGATTTGAGGTTATATAGTTCTAAGAAAAGTGACTCAATAGCAAGTTAGAATTTTTAGAAAATAAATGGTTGAAGGAAATATAAACCTTAATATGGTTATGATACTTAGGTAGTGATTTTTGAATAAGATATTATTGATTTGGATAAATTATATTAGATATTATTGACTAATTTGAAACTAATTAATTGTTTGTTTATTCCATTGTTGTTGGAGTTTACAACATTTTTTGATATAAGGAGTATATCCAGTATTCTATAATGAAAAAGGGATCATTAATGTAATCAATAAGGTTTTATGGTAATTCAGGGTGTTACCATTCTTTAAAATAATACGTGATGTAGTTATTCACATGTTATTACGTGGAAAAAAGAATCTTCACTGTGTTTACCTTCCATATAAATTTTGGACTGTGAATTTGAATAGAAGTATTTTGGATATTCTAAAGGTTGGAATGGATTAAGTTTGACATTGGATAATCTTATTAAGGTTAAAACATTTCTTAAGATTTTTTTTTGGATTGTTATAAAAAGAACAACCCGGAGGTTGGGCGACAACCCATCTCGTCTGACACGGCCGTGAGACTTGAACCCGCAACCGAAGGGTGACAAGGGTGAATCACCTACCACTGGCATACACGATGTCCTGGTTTGTATAATGTTGTTTTTTTTAGTATGAAAAATGAATTATAAATTTATTATTTTTGGAACCCAATATGATTAGGATAAATAATAATATTTTTGAATTATATTATCTTTTGGAGTGAAAGATGAATTTTTTGTAGGAATTAGTTGAAGGATGAAACTCTTCTTGTCAAGTATATTTTTTTTCTCTTATTCAATGAAGAAATTAATTCTTAAACTTTAGTTAAGAGACCTTAAAACCAAAAATCTATTATCCTAATACCTTATGTTTTTTTGAACTGATGATATTTTAAATCATCATAGATCGATGGCTTTGAGGCCCTCAATTGTAAAATTGTTTGTGATTGATGACATCAATCACTCCCTATAAATATTTACATTTTCCCTCCAGTTATGTGTCTCTAATATCCACCAATGTTCTCGAATAGAGATCATAATTTTGTGGTGACTTTTTCATTTCCATTTCCCTGTTATTAAGACTAAATTTTATTAACCCAATTTCCGATGTGGGTTTTCCAAAAAGGTATTTTTCTATTTTTAACCTTTTATTTTTGAAAAAAAATTAAATTGTGAGGACTCAATTTATTAAAATAGGGTAGAATGTAACACCCCAATATTTCATAGTACGGTATCTCTTCAAAGTAATTCAATAACTTGCGTTACACACAACACCAAGTTCGAGCGCACCACAACTTAACAAACAAGCCATTCAAAAAGCAATTAGGAATAGTATTAACTGAATTTTGAATTTTATATACTCTATATAATTTTAGAATCCATATTATGTGTTTCTTAGATATAAAAATAAGAACAAGTTCATTTTTTCAGATAAAAGAAGTATTTTTCAAAAAATGCAATTTTACCACCTTTTAATGGTGAGCCTTTTTTAAAAATAATATTTGACACCTTTATATGTTCAATTAAATAAAATTAAATTATTATTTAGAATCGGGACATAAAAATTTATTTTGGATAAGTTTTTGGAACATTTCTGATAACTTTTAAATTTTGATAAGTAGTGAAAAATACTAAATTTTAATTAAAAAAATTAATCGAAATAATTTATAGTGTTAAATTATACATTTGAGTTATTTTAAAGTATTAATAGATTATATTTTTATCATTTAATATAATTTAGGTCATTGGATGTAATTTTTAATTCAAACTGGACATAAACAAGTGTTAATCTTTTGACAGTTACTATTTCTTAAAAACACGCTTTTTGTTTTGACAACAGGAATTAATTTTAAATTAATTTCTGCCACTTCTCTATTTTGAATTTGGAAAAATGGATACCATATTTGGAATCATGAGGTCCATATTTGAAAATAGGTAAATTTTATTTTTGGACATTATGAATATTTACTTCAGTAAATATTTTATTTACCATGGTTAAAGGGTAAATCTGGTAAATAAGGGTAAAAAAATATTATTATAATGATATTAAATTACCCTAAAATGTGTCTTATTCCTATTTTATGATACATTTCAGACCATTGTCATCCTTGGGTCGATTTTGGGACCACATGGAGCCACTTGAGAGTGATAATGACATTTTATATTAAATAATATAAAGTAAAGACAAAAATAACAAAAGCATATATCTTTTAGTAAAACAATTTTTATATGAGGTTATATAATATATCTATTAAACTATAAATATTCATTAGTTTTATTTATAATTTTTATACATAAAATATATATATATTTATACATGACACAATAATGATGCAGTGTTTTTCTTATTAATGAAACAATCAAATAAATGATATTATAAATATTAAAATAAATATAATTTGAAAGTTTTGATGCCATAAAATAATTTTATAGGTTAATATGGCATGTTAGGATTGATTAAATTTATTTTTTTCGAATTAATCAAGTTTTTATGACTTTTAAAAAAACCAAAAACTAAATAATATCAAAATTGACATAAATGAGTTTTAAAACAAATATTATATTATTAAATGGTATAACAGTCCTAAAATATAAATCTCGGAAAAAATACTTATATAATAATAGATATTACATTAATGAACAACTTGGGGTTATATTTTCATTTTATAGTAATTTTATTAACCATTTATTATAATAATACATGAATTCATGGTAAAAGTTAAACTATTTAACTAAGAGATAAATCTAAAAGATAAGGTTAATATGGTGACCTAAACCTGTCTAAAATCTATTGGTTGAGATGATTGCAAACCATACCAACCTTATACATAAAATAAATTCTTTTGGATCCATTATAAACCAAAAATGATTGTATAATAAACTAATATTTCAATCCTTTCCTAAAGTGACCCTCACCTCTCTTATAAAAAGGTACTTACCCTTCTCTCAAAATCAAATTTCTGAAGCCATTTGGCTCGGCCAAACCCTGCCCAAATGTCCTCCCAACTTCCCTAAAATCAACATATAGGCATTACTTTGATCCTAAAGCCAATACAATGAGCCCCTTTGATCAACTCAAAAGGAAACACCCAAAGAAGAGGTAATAATTTCACCACCCTCTTTCAAGTTATTTTCTTCTTCCACTTCCTCTTTATTTGTTGTTTCTATACCAAAATAATAAATCCAGTACCTTATACATACTATGATGTTATTATAAATATGGTACAACCATATTTGTTATTCTATTCATCCAATAAATGACTAAGTCATCATACGTGTGTACGTACGGCTTACCGTCTCCACGTCGTGGTGTAGTTTGTTATTCAAACACTTAATTATTTGGATGGGTATAATAATGAGTATAACTGATTTAAATAAGAAATATAACATGTTAATTATTCTGTATATATTATATAATATCCAATTACATATGATTTCACCATCAATATAATGATATTGTCGCTCGTGCGTACGTACGGATTACCGTCTCCACGACGCGATGAGATTCATTTCCACGTTCACCATTCAATGATGATTATAATAA
This sequence comes from Viscum album, assembly GCA_963277665.1. Taxonomy (NCBI): domain Eukaryota; kingdom Viridiplantae; phylum Streptophyta; class Magnoliopsida; order Santalales; family Viscaceae; genus Viscum; species Viscum album. The sequence continues at coordinate 662,716,279 of OY728128.1, forward strand.
TATATATTGTTAAAAAGTATTTAATATATGACATAATAATGCTACTGGAGATATAAATATACATATATTTATATATTTACTTATATATATCTTATTCACTTACTTCCGTTCAATACGATATGAAAACGGAAATAACGTTTATGCGTACGTACGGTCTACCCTCTCCGTAAATGGTGTGTTCAATTTCATATATTTATCTATTATAAATATTTATATTATATATATATATATATGATATATAAATCATGTTTTATATTCGGGAAGTATTTAAATCATGATCTAAATGATATGATCAAGAATAAACAAGTTAAAACATGTAATATAAAGAAAGTGATTATTACCCGAAATGTTAATTTAACATGGAAATAATTATTAAATGGCTAGTATAAAGTCATAAATGAATCATGTATTATATAATAAATATGAATATGTTTCTGGTATAATTTAATAAAATTATATGGTCATTATACAGGAGGTTAAACGTACCCTCGACCAAAGGAAAGTGCAAGGTAAGGGTTAATTCTACAATCTCTTCATTATCTGAGGTTGTTTTACATGAGTATCTACTAGGAAATATTTATCATCTACATTATTGTTTCATAAATATATTTTCAAAAGAAATATTTTAAGGTTTTATGGAAGGGTCTCTTTAACTAGATCATCATTTTAAATGGTTTAAATATTTATTCTTTTAATCATTCTCATTAATGTCCATGTTTTCGAAATGGGTTTTAAGGATTTATTTATAGAGACATGAATGTTTTTAAAATGTTAATTCCTTTAAAAAGTTTCAAAGTGGTATTGGAAAAATTGATTAAAAATTTTCTTTAAATGTATTCCTTTCTAAATTGTGTGACTTTTAAATATTTTTATGAAAAAGGGATATTTCTCTTAAAGAATTTGAGAAATCATTTTCATCTATGTCAACATCCTTTGATGGATTTTAAACTTGTTTGAAGTTGATTTATTATGATACAAATATTCCATATTGTATTCAAGGTTTTGTGATATGTTTGACTGTGGATGTGTTTTTTCATACCATTCATGGTTTATGGATAAAGTATTGACATTTCGTATGCTAGTTTTAATACGAATGTTTACGTTATGTTCAAACCTTTTCATATGAGGAATGCATTGGAATTAGTAAGTGAAGGGTGGATCCTGCTATATCTCCTTGATGAATCGGTAGGTCTCATGAGACAAGATAGTGTCTTGTCACAGGGCCTTGAAAAAATCTTATTTGTAGTCTTGGCACAAGGCTTTGAATATGTGATTATGAAGTCTGGCGTTATGCATTCTATCATTATAAAATTGGATATGGATATTGTATTTGATTATTCAACTAGTTGAATATCCATGTGAATAAGTAAATGTACTTATTTTAATTATCTTTTCCTTATTATGCTGAAGATTAAGTTTAAGAGGCTTCTGTTTTAATTTTATATATTTCCTTAAAGGTTTATGCTTATTTATGAAAGTTTCCACTATATTGTTATCCTTACTAAGAATCTAAGCTCACCCATTTCTTATGTTTTACTTTACTAGGATTCCAAGAAGTGTATTATGACTGATAATTAGGGTTAATCTAGGGGATTAATGGCATTCTCAAAGTATCATTTATTTTGTTTTTTAATTTCTAATGTGTAATTTAATGTTTATGTATGTAATCTATTTTCCAAGACTGCTAAATTGATCGGTCTTTCGGGACGTGATTCCTTGTAATCAAGCCAATATATTAAAATAATGCAATGACTATAGGCTTCTGGGATAGGGGTGTTATAGTTGGTATCAGAGGAAGTTAAGCAGCAGCCTTGGAAATAGATTTAGATAAACTCTGATTAGAGAACATTACCCTTAGATAAACTTTGAGTATTAGTATAGAATAACTTCCTAGAAATTTGGTAATGTAGATATTTTTTGACAAGGGTACATAACCTACCACTAGACTATGTGATGCCCTAGTTTGTATAATGTAGTTTTTTTTAGTCTGACAAATGAATTATAAATTCATTATTTTTTGAACCCCATATGATTAGGATAAATAATAATATTTTTGAATTCTATTATCTTTTGGACTGAAAGATGAATTTGTGGTCGGAATTATTTAAAGGATGAAACTCTACTTATCAAGTATATTTTTTTATCTTATTCGATGAAGAAAATAATTTTTAGACTTTAGGGAATAGATCTAAAAACCAAAAACGTGTTATCTTAATATGTTTTGTTGAACTGGTGATATTTTAATTTATCATATATCGATGGATTTGAGGCCCTCAATTATACACTTGTTTGTGATTGATGACCTCAACCACTCCCTATAAATATTTAAATTTTTCTTCCAATTATGCGTCTCTAATTTCCACCAATTTTCTTCAAATCGAGATCATAATTTGGTGGTGAATTTTTCATTTTCATTTCCCTTTCCCTATTATGAAGACTAAATTTTATTAACCCAATTTCCGATGGGGGTTTTCCACAAATGTATTTTTCTATTTTTAACCTTTTATTTTTGAAGAACAATTTCAAATTTCAAGGATGAAATTTATTGAAGGAGGGGATAATGTAACACCCCAAGATTTCATATTGCGTTATCTCTTCGAAGTAATTCAATGACTAGCCTTATATGAAACACCGAGTTCAAGCACACCTTAACTTACCAAACTAGCCATTCAAAAAGTGGTTATGAATAGTATTAACTGAATTTTGAATTTTATATACTCAATATAATTTTATAATCCATATTATGTGTTTCTTATACCTAATATAAGATCAAATTCATTTTTTCAGATAAAAGAGATATTTTTCAAAAAATGCAATTTTACCGCCTTTTAATGGTGAACCTTTTTTAAAACCAATATTTGACACTTTTATATGTTAAATTTAATGAAATTAATTATTTAGAATCCGTACAATTAAATTTATTTTGGATAAATTTTTTGTACATTTCTGATAACTTTCATATTTTGATGAATTGTGAAAAATACTAAATTTTAATTAAAAACAACTTCTTTAATCAAAATAATTTATAGTGTTAAATTATAAATTTGAGTGGTTTCAAATTATAATTAGATTATATTTTTATCATTTAAAATAATTTAGTACATTTTATGTAATTTGACATTTAAACTGGACATAAACAAGTGTCAATCTTTTGAAAATTATTATTTCTTAAAAACACGCTTTTTATTTTGACAACAGGAATTAATTTTAAATTAATTTCTTCCACTTCTGTTTTTTGAATTTGGAAAAACTGATTATATATTTGGAATTAGTATGTACAACTTTTTTAAATATGAAACTTTTATTTTTCGACATTATGAATATTTACTTCAGTAAATATTTTATTTATCATGGTTAAAGGGTAAATCTAGTAAATAAGGGTAAAAAAATATTATTATAATGATATTAAATTACCCTAACATAAGTCTTATACCTATTTTTTGATACATGTCTGACCTTGAAAATCCTTGGGTCGATTTTGGGACCCCATGGAGCCACTTGAGAGTAATAATGACATTTTATATTAAATAATCTAAAGTAAAGACAAAAATAACAAAAGCATGTATATTTTAGTAAAACAATTTTTATATGAGGTTATGTAATTGATATATTAGAATATAAATATTAATTATAAAGATAAAAATATTTTCTACATCATTATATTTCATTTATAATTTTTATACATAGAATAAATATATTTATATATGTGACAATAATGATGCAGTATTTTCCTTATTAATGAAAGAATCAAATAAATGATATTATAAATATTAAAATAAATATAATTTAAAAGTTTTGATGCCATAAAATAATTTTATAGGTGAATATGACATGTTATTATTGATTCAATGTATTTTTTTCTAGGTAATCAAGTTGTTTTGACTTTCGCAAAAACCAAAAACTAAATAATTTTAAAATTGACATAAATGAGTTTTGAAAACAAATACTATATTATTCAATGATATAATAGTACTAAAAATATAATGTTTGGCCAAAAGACTTATATAATAATATATATGACATTAATGAACAACTTGGGGTTCTCTTGGAATTTTATATTAAGTTTATTAACCATTTATTATAATAATACAAGAAAACATGGTAAAAGTTAAACTATTTAACTAAGAGATAAATCTAAATGATAAGGTTAATATGGTGACATAAACCTATCTAAAACTTATTGGTTGAGAGGATTTATAATCATACCCACATTATATATGAAATAAATCCTTTTAGAGCCATTATAAACTGATAATGATTGTATAATAAACTAATATTTCAAGCCTTTCCTAAAGTGACCCTCACCTATCTTATAAAAAAGGTACTTACCCTTATCTCAAAATCACACCTCTAAAGACATTTGGCTCAGCCAAACCCTACCCAAATATCCTCCCAACTTCCCTAAAATCACATTTGATCATAAATCCAACCTAGGGATCCTTTTTGATCAACTCAAAAGGAAACACCTGAAGAAGGGGTAATAATTTCACCACCCTCTTTCAAGTTCTTTTCTTCTTCCACTTCCTATTTCTTTGTTATTTTCATACCAAAATAATAAATCCAATACCTTCTACATAATTTGATGTTATTATAAATATTTTACAACCGTATTTTTTATTCTATTCATCCTATAAATGACTAAGTCACCATATGTACGTACATACGTACGTACGTACTACTTATCGTCTCCACGTCGTGGGGTAGTTTGTTATTCAAACACTTAATTTTTTGGATGGGTATAATAATGAGTATAACTAATGTAAATAAGAAATATAAAATTTTTATGATTCTCTATATATGATATAACATCCAATTACATATTATTTCACCATCAATATAATGATGTTGTCGCTCGTGCGTACGTACGGATTACCGTCTCCATGACACGATGAGATTCATTTCCACGTTCACCATTCAATGATGATTATAAAAATATATATTATTAATAAGTATGTAATATATTAAATAATAATGCCACTGGAGATATATATATGTGTGTGTGTGTGTTTGTGTGTGTGCTTGTGTGTACTTACATATATCTTATTCACTTACATCCGTTGAAAATGATATGAAAACAGAAACAATGTTTATGCGTACGTACGGCCTACTGTCTCCATAAATGGTGTTTTCTATTTTATATATCTTTCTATTATACATATTTATATTCTATATATATATATTTATTATATATAAATCATGTTTATATTATTTAAGTATTTAAATCATGATCTAAGTGATATGACCAAGAATAACAAGTTAAAACATGTACGATAAAGAAAGTGATTATTACCCGAAATTTTAATTTGACATGGAAATCATTATTAAATGGAAAGTATAAAGTCAAAAATAAATCATGTATGATATAATAAATATGAATATGGTGTTTTTATAATTTAATAACATTCTATGGTCATTATACAATATGTTAAACGTACCCTCAACCAAAAGAAAGTGTAAGGTAAGGGTTAATTCTATAATCTCTTCATTATCCGAGGTTGTTTTTACATGAGTATCTACTCGGACCTCTTTATCATCCACATCCATGTTTCATAAATATATTTTAAAAAGTAATATTTTAAGGTTTTATGTAACGGACTCTTCAACAATATCATCATTTTAAATGGTTTAAATATTTATTCTTCTAAATCATTCTTGTTAATGTATATGTTTTTAAAATGGGTTTTAAGGATTTATTTATATGGACATGAATGTTTTTAAAATGTTAATTCCTTTCAAAAGTTTCAAAGTGGTATGGGAAAAATTTATTCAAATGTGTCTTTAAATGTCTTCCTTTCTAAATTGTGTGGATTTTAAATGTTTTTATGAAAAAGGGATATTTCTCTCAAAGATTTTTACAAATCATTTTCATCTATGTCAACATCCATTGATGGATTTTAAACTTGTTTGAAGTTGATTTATTATGATAAAAATCATCCATATTGTATTGAAGGTTTTGTTATATGTTTGACTATGGATGTGTTATTTTTTACCATTCATGGTTTATGGATAAAGTATTGACATTTCGTGTGCTAGTTTTAATATTAATGTTTATGTTATGTTTAAACCTTTTCATACAAGGAATGCATTGGACTTAGTAAGTTATGGGTGAATCTTGCTATAGATCCTCGATGTATCAGTAGGTCTCACGATACAAACTAGTTTCTTGGCACAAGGCCTTGACAAAATCGTATTTGTAGTCTTGGAACAAGGCCTTGACTATGTGGTTACGAAGTCTAGAATTATGTATTCCATCATTATGAAATTGGATATGGATATTGTATGTGATTATTAGACTATTATAATATCCATGTGAATAATTAAATGGAATTATTTTATTTATCTTTTCCATATTATATTGAAGTTTAAGTTTAAAAGGATTTTTTTTAGTTTTTTACATTACCTTAAATGTTTATGCTTATTTATGAAAGTTTCCACTATATTGTTATCCTTACTGAGCATCTGATCTCTCCACTTTCTTATGTTTTATTTTACCAGGATTCCAAGAAGTATATTATGATTGAGAAGCAGGGTTAAGCTAGGGGATTAACGGCGTTCTCAAAGGATCGTTTATGTTGTGTTTTATTTTCTAATGTGTAATGTAACATTCATTTATGTAATCTATTTTACAAGACTGCTAAACAGGTTGGTCTTTTGGGACTTGTTTTCTTTTAATCATGCCAATGTATTAAAATAATGCACTGAATCTAGGCTTCTGGGGTCCGGGCATTACAAACACTTAAAATATTCATCTTCATTTTTAAGGAGCCTAAATTTTATACATTCATGAGTAAGGTTACCATTCATAAGGGTTGTATTACTATTCATAAGGGTAGGTTACTATTCATAAGGGTATGTTACCATTCATAAGGGTAAGTTACTATTCATTGAAAATTAACTTGATTCTATCAAACTCTAAATATCACCCTGATCGCTACCGTGTATGTCCATTTTTGAAAATTCAAAACACAGAAGTAGAAAATTTAAGTTTAATGGCTCGGTTATGACTATATCCTAAATAACCAAGTTTTGTTTCAAAAAAAATCAGTGCTTTATAAAATATAGGCTATGAATAGAATGTATTTAAGAGAAACATTCCATAAAATGTATGGGGAGTTATATAATTCTCACCTTCAGAAATTTCATCCTCTAAATTTTTCATGTATATATCCCTCTAAAAATATGTGGGTGGTTCTTCTTCATAACATCCTCAGGTTCCCACATTTCTTCCTTCATATTATGGTTTCTACAAAGAACCTTTACTATAAGATTTGGCTGATTTATCAATACTTTCTCCCTAGTGTTAAGAATCTCAATAGGCACTTCACAGTATGAAAAATCAGGTTCCAATTCTATTTCTTCATAGGTGAGTACATGCATTGGTTCTGGAATGTATTTCTTTAACATTGACATGTGGAACACATTATGAACTTTGAAGAGACTATGTGGCATTGTTAAATAGTAACCTAAAACTCTGATCCTTTCCAGAATTTCAAACATTCTGATGTACCTAGGGATCAGTTTCCCTTTCTTACCAAATCGTAAGACACCCTTCCATGGAGACACTTTTAGAATGATATAATATCCTACTTGAAATTTCAAATGCTTTCTCTGGTTGTAAACATAACTCTTTTTCCTACTTTGGGTTGCTTTAATATGAGCCTAAATTTTCTTTACCTTTGTAGTTGTCTCTTTGATTAGTTCTAGGCCTAAAAGCTTCCTCTCACTAACTTCATCCCAACAAGTTGGATTTCGACACCTCTTACCATATAATGCTTCATATGACACTATTTGAATGCTAGAATGGAATCTATTATTGTAGGAAAATTCCACCAAAGGTATGTTTTGATCCCACATACCTTGAAATTCAAGAGAGCATGATCTCAACATATCTTCTATTGTTTGAATAGTCATTTCAAATTGTCTGTCAGTTTGGGGGTGATAAGCAGTACTCATATGAAGCTCAGTATCCAAATAATTCTAGATACTTGTCCATAATTTTGATGTAAATTGGGGATATCGATCTAACATAATTGATAGAGGTACATCATGAAGTCTTACAACTTCATTAATATAAAGTCTTGAAAGGCGATCAAGTGGTAAATCCTCTCTTATAGTAAGTAAATGTCCTGATTTTGTGTGACAATCAACAATTACCCATATTGAATCATTCCTTCTAGGTGTCCTCGGTAGTCTTGTGAAAAAATCCATTGTAATTTCATCCTACTTCCACATATAAATAGGTAGAGGTTGTATCACCCCTCTAGGATTTTGTCTCTCTGCCTTCACTTGTTGAAAAACTAGACAACTTGACACGTAGTCAGCAATTTCTCGCTTCATATTATCCCACCAAAAATGTTCATTCAGATCTCTATACATCATTGTGATACCAGGGTGAATGGAGAAATTTGATCTATGAGCCTCTTCTAATAGTTCCCTTTTTAGCTCAGGTACTGATGGAACGCATAACCTCTTCCCAAATTTCAAAATCCTTCCTCATGCACAAAGTCTTCCAAACCCCCATCCTTAACAACATTAATTTTCTTGTGTATATTCTCATCATCAGATTGATATATTTTTATCTTCTCTGGTAAAGATGGTTTAGTATTCATTTTAAAGAGGAAATATGTTTCCCCTTACTTAACAATCCCCATATCCATCTTTTGTAGATCCATGAATATAGGATCACTCTCAATCCTCATTTGTGTCATAAGTCCATGATCTTTACTGGTTAATGCATCTGCCACCTTATTTTCCTTTCCTAGGTGGTAGTGTATTGAACAATCATAATATTTTAGTAAATCAAGTCATCTCCTTTACCTCATATTGAGTACTTTCTATGTGAAAATATATTTCAAACTCTTTTCATTAGTATATATATCACATATTTCACCATAGAAATAATGTCTCCATATTTTTAGAGAAAATATTAAAGCTTCTAACTCAATATTATCAGTTGGGTAATGTTTATTATGAGTCATCAACTGTCTTGATGAATAAGCAATAACTTTATCATTTTTCATAAGGACGCAACCCAGTCTATTCTTTGATGCATAAATGTATATCACAAATCCATAATTTCTATATAGAAGAGTCAAAATTTGAGATTTGATCAATCTTCTTCTCAATTATTCAAATCATTCTGTACATTCTTTCATCCATACAAACTTAACCGCTTTACATGTGAGCTTGGTTAGCGGGTTATCCAATTGAGCGAAATTCTGAATGAATCGTCGATAGTAACCTGCTAAGCCAATAAAACTGCGTACCTTGGTAATGTTCGTTAGTGTGGGACATTCTTGGATTACCATTGTCTTCACAAGATCAACTAGGATTCCATCCTTATAGAAAATATGTCCTAGAAAAGAAACTAATTGAAGCAAAAATTCACACTTTCTAAAATTCACAAATAATTCATTTCTTCTAAGAGTTTTAAGAATAATCTGCAAGTGATTCTCATGGTCTTCATAGATTTTGGAGTATACTAGGATATTGTTGATAAATACCATAAAAGAGTTATCAATATATTCCTAGAAAAATCTATTCATTAAATCCATGAAAAAAGAGGATTCATTAGTCAGTGCAAAAGGAATCATTGTAAACTCATAATTTCCATACCTTGTTTGAAATGTTGTCTTTGGAATATCTTCCTTCCTCACACACAGATGATGATATCCAGATTTAAGTTCAATCTTCTAAAAGTATTTTTCTCCATGAATTTGATATAATAAATCATCAATTCATGGAATAGGATACTTATTCTTTATAGTAATAGCATTGATTTCCCTATAATCAATGCATGGACTCATGGATCCATGTTTCTTCTTGACAAAGAGGACAGGGGCTCCCCATGGAGAAACACTAGGTCGAATAAATCCTTTTTCACTCAATTCCTCTAGTTTTTTCTTTATCTCTAAAAAATACATAGTGGCCATTCTATAGGGAGTCTTCAATATAGGTCTTGAACTATGGATTAAATCAACATAGAACTCAAATTACTACTCTGGAGGATGTCCAGGTAAATCCTCTGGAAATACGTCAATGTATTCTTGCATTATATGTACATATTTAATTTGAATATTTATTTCATCACACATAGATATTAGGTTCTCTTCCTCTCCAAGAATTTCATTTAGTAAATCTATTGGGGGTGGATCTAGATAAGAATCAGATGGGGAGGTTTCTGATCTAAAAATAAAGGATTCTACACCATTTTCAAAGATTTTAACTTCCTTATTCTTGCAATAGATCTTCGCATCATAATTCGACAAAAAATTCATACCGAGAATTATATCAAAGTAATTCATTGGTATTATAATAAGGTTAGAAACTAAATCATCTTTATTTTTCATGAGGGGGACTGATCAACATTCCTTTGTTGCAATGATACATCCCCTAAACGTTTTGACTGACAACTCCTTTATAAAATCAAATTGGACATGTCTAATTTTCTTGAAAAACTGAGAAGATATAGATGAATGTGATGATATAGAATCAAATAATGAATTGGATAATTTTGAGTAAACAATAAAAGTACCTACCACCACATCATTAGGAACATCAAACTCTGCAGTTATAATTTCATAAGATTTACCTTTCTCTTGTGGCCTTTTCTGAGGTGAGTTTCCTTGGAACTTAAGACACTTATTTTCATAGTATCCCATCTCTCTAAAATTTTATAATTGAATATCATTGACTTGTTTCTTCCCCTTTCATTCACTAGATCTATGACCCTTTTTCCACACTTATAGCAAACTCCCATGCCTTTCAATCATTTCCCAGGATGATTCTTTCCATAGTTCTCGCATAATATAAATTTCTTCATTCATTTGTTCTTCTTTGGAACTTCACATTTTCCATGGTTATCATAGTATAGCTTCTTATCTTGGTTTCCCTTGAACAAATTTGATCTATAAAACTCACTCTCTATTTTGATGGCACATAATGCAATTTCATCATATGATGAAAATGGTTGAGAATTCAGTGCCCTTTGAAGAATTGGCTTAAGGCCTTCAAAGAAATAATCAATTTTGTCTTCTTATTCACGTACATAATCTATGGCATGCTTGGCTAGTCTTTTGAAGGTATCCTCATACTCTGCAACACTTTCTTCTACCCTTTGCTTTAATCCAAGGAATTTCCTCTTCATTTCAGTTCATTGCGCACGAGGGAAATATTTGTTGAAGAATATTTCTTTAAAAGTCCTATATTCCATATCTTCTATTTCTTCTTCCTTCATAGTATTCTGGATCAAGGACCACCATTGATCATCATCACCCTTGAGATAATATAATTCCATCAATACCTTTTCATTTTCATTGCATCTTAATTCCATGAATATCATTTCAAGGGACTTAATCCACTCCTCAACTACCACTGGATTAGTAGTACCACTAAAATATGGGGGCTTCTTCCACATTAAATGGTCCAAAATAGGTGTAGCATGGTTATTTTTCACAACTTGAGTAAGTTTTCCCAATATGGTCATTATCTGATTTACTCTGACATTGACTGTGTTAACTTACTCAGTGGGAAAATCCCTACATTGTCCATGAGTATTATAATCCCAACTAGGCACCATTTCTAAATAATGGCATGCATTATATTAGGTTATGAATCATAATTTATAATCCCCACAAGAAAAATACATATCATAAATTGAAATTCTATTCATAGATAATCTCATAAACATGGTTCCTCTGAGAAGAATTTACATTCAAATCCTTCATAATGGATTGTAAAGAAAATGTGAATTATCCTAAGCATATCTCCCAGGATTGTCAAACCAAGAGTGTATTGAGGCCCGTTTTCATGCACCAGGATACCCCAGGTCAAGATCGAAACTCCTTGTCAGAGCTTTCACTCATAGGTACATCTCTTCCAGAGCCACCTCTACTTGTTTGTATCCAGACAGGGATTTATTTTCTAGAAAGATCCAAAAAATATATTCCATACATTGTATGTTTATCCTCAAATAATACCTTAGGTAATTGTTCCCTAATATACATTTTCTAATCTAGTTTCCAAGATTGCTATTAAACTTCCTCTAATACCAACTGTAACGCCCCGACCCCAAAAGCATGGAGTCGGTGCATTACTTATTACATTTTCATGGTAAATAGGAATGAAAATCCTAAAGGAACGGTCATTTTAGTAGTCTTGAAGAAACTAGACACATACATGAAACTCATTTTACAATTATAAAGGTATAAAATACAATACATAACAAAAAATAATAAACTAAAACCATGGAAACTCAATAAATGGTCTCCTATTCATAACCTGTTGAAGGTAAACAAATGAAATGGGAGATATCAAATGCTCAATAAGGGTTAAAAATAGAGGAATCATGAATCAACAATAACTGAATCATAAAATAAATTCATAGCCAATATGGCATGTTGAATAAATGAAAAACACATGCCATTAATAAACCAAGAATGAAACTACATCCATAGATTTTATCATGGTGAAAACCTCATGGATAGTAATAATTGAAAATGAATAAAGATAATTCTTATTATTTTTATGTCATGTATCCATCACATGATACCACTCTACCATCGAAACAGTTTAATTCTGTGGGTAGAAACCCGTCTGATTTTTGGAAACAAACTCAAAGGGTTTTCCACCAACTGATTGTCTCATGAAAACTGTTGATGCATCGAGAGGCTATAGAGGGACCCACCCATCACTGCATGTCCACATAATTATTTATAGATATATTTAATACAAGTAAAATATGATTTCTTAGTATCATTATAGAGTAGAGGATATGGATTAATCACCATCTTCATAGTTAAAACAACATACCAAATAAACATCGTATGTTAAAGGGTATACAGCTTAATACAATAATCATATCCATTAAACCAGAATATGGATATATGATAGAAATATAATTTAAAATGAAAATTGATCTCAAATAGGAAGTAGGTACACCAAATAAGAATTATTAGGTGCAGAATACAATGTAAGTCACAATGAAATGGAAGTAGATACAAAGCTTGTTACCACGTTGTAATCAATTGATTCATATAAAAAAATTAATAACCACCAAATGAATCACATAATACCATGAATATAAATATAATCATGATAATATATATATAATTTCATTACACAATACACCACTTGTAAGAAATAAGTGGCGAATAACGGAAATCTCACAGAATTAAAAGTGAGATAAGAAACCCCTTACAAACATTTCAACATGGAATGGGAGTTTTTGTGAGGGATTAATGAGAGGTAAATGGATATTAAATCATTTAAATATTGCAAGGGAAGTATGGGGGAGGTCATAAAACATACCCCATTGTTAGGAATTAAAAATAAAAGGACACAACATAGGGGAATTCTTGAACAAAAGTGAGAGAGAGGATTCCTTACCTTATGCCCGAAGGTGTTCTCAATTGATCTTAAGGACCTGAATAATAAAATTTATCTTTATTAATTAATAATTAAAGAACCTCATAAAAATGTAATTGATTTATTATAACCTTATTAGGTTCATTAATTCCCTTTTTGAATGGTTTAATAGGTTCAATTTTATTATTTTGGAAGCATTTTCTTCCTTTGTTTGCATGCACGGTTTACTTGTATTCATGAATGGAAGCTCGTTTGAAATGCGGTTAAACATCCAGAATTGTTAATATATATTATTAGTGACATTAAATAGATATAAATGATATTATAATGATTTTGGGTTATATACCATGAGGAAGACTCATTATTTAAACGTTAATTACAAACGCTTGGACTAACTTAGTGCTTTTGTGTATAATGAACTTGTTTTGTATTATTATTTTATATTATGAGTGTGTAAGATTTATAGAACATTGAATAATTTAAAAGAAATATATTAGGATCTGGTTAAACCATTAAAATGGTTTCATGACAAGTTTTGAATATATTAATATTAATTGAAAACTCGTCGTCCTTGAATGTGATAAATTAACACATCTCGGATGGTATTTTTATTTTTAGTGTAAGAGGTGGGGGGAAAATAGAGATGATGATAAATTATTCCATTAGAATAATAAAATTAAATTCCATTTAAGGTACTAGAATTATAATATCATTTTGATGTAGGTATTTTAGCATAGAGCAACAAAAGAATAAAACTTGTAAACGGATTTGAAAGAAAGGGGAAGAGAGGCTCACCTCTGGAGTACTCCTCCTTGAGAATCTCTTTAAGGCCTTTTTTTTTGCCTTTTGGTGAGACCATAAAGTCTTGGACGTGGGGTAGGATGTTAGGGAGATATTTGATCATAATTTAGGCAAGGATTAAACCTTTAGTGGTGTGGGAGAAAGAGGGGTGAGGGGTGGTTTATATAGTGGAGGGAAGAAGGGATTTTACATTATTTTAATCATTATTTTAATATTTTTTCTCAAGCATATGAATAGTCTTGATTCATGTGATCCAAAATAGTAATAATGTCATGTGAGTTTGAACCGAGTGGGATTACATCATCCTTGCATCACCTATGATGCAGAAATAAAGTATTTAGCATTTATCATAATTTATCATATTTTACTATTCATCAAAAATTAAAGAATTTCATAAAAATCCCAAAAATTTACCCTAACAATTTTTTGACGTGTAGAATAAAAAAATGAAATCTATTTTTTAAATATAATTTTATAAATATGATAATTTTAATTTTTAATTAAAAACATTATTTAATTGAAAAATACTGACACTTAAAATATTCATCTTCATTTTTAAGGTGCCTAAATTATATAAATTCATGATTATGGTTATCATTCATAAGGTTTGTATTAATATTCATAAGGGTAGGTTACTATTAATAAGGGTGTGTTATTATTCATAAGGTTAAATTACTATTCATCGAAAATTAACTTGATTCTATCAGACTCCAAATATCACCCTGATCGCAACCGTGTATATCTGTTTTTCAAAATTCAAAACATAGAAGTGGAAAATGTAAGTTTAATGGATAGGTTATGACTATCTTCTAAATAACCAAGTTTTTTCTCAAAGAAACTCGATGCTTTATGAAATATAGGCTATGAATAGAGTGTATTTAAGAGGAACATACTATAAAATATTTGGGGTGTTATTGGTATGATGATAGAGTCAATTGATAAGGCACATTTATATGTCATAATGGGAACTGTCTGACACATTTTTATTATAATGAGACTTACCTTAGGGGTTTTTACTAAAAAATCCCTTATTAATGTGAATTATAAATATCTAATTTTTAAAGAAAACTGGTAAGATATAAATGAATTTAATGATCCAAAATCAAATAAATTTTTAGCTAAATTTTACGAGATAATTAAAGAACTTGTCATCACATCGTTAGGAACTTCAACCTCAACATTTTTTATCGCAAAAGCTTAGCCTTACTCCCTTGGACTTTTTGTGGAAAGTTTCCTTGACACTTGGGACAATCATTGGAATAATGTCCCATCTTTCTATAATTGTCTCATTTAACATTGGTAGATTATTTCTTCTCCTTGCAATCACGAAATTGGTGGGCTTTTTATCCACACTTTTAACAAAATTACATCCCCTTTCAGCAAGTACTGGGGTGTTTCTTCCCACAATTACCATTGGGTGGAAAGTAAAATTTTCCATTCTTCCCCTTATTTCCTTTTCCATAGTGTTCAGTGTCCCTTTTCTTATCTTGTTTACTTTAAATTCATAATACTTAAGGAATTTATTTTTTATCTTAATAGCACAAGAGACTATATCTTTGTACGATTAGAAATACTATAAGACCAATGCCCATCAGATGAATGGATTTAACCCATCAACGAATCGATCAATATTACCTATTGGGTTAAATATGTAGTCTGCAATATGCCTAGATAACCTCGTGAAGCGAGCCTCATGCTTTATGACATTCACATCCTCCTTTTTCCTTAGACTTGGAAATTGTGTTTCCATATCAGATCTTTGTTCATGAGGAAATTATTTCTCTAAGAAAATTTATTTAAAATCCTTCTATTCCATATTTTCTATTTCTTCATCCTCTTTAATGTTTTTAATTAATGACCACCATTGATCTGTATATCCAGAGAGATGATAAATTGTCATGACAACTTTTTCTCTTTCATTAATCCCCAGAGAAAGAAATATTTTATCTAAGGAACTTATACACTGCTCAACTAAAAATGGATTTGTAGTCTCATTGAATGTTGGAGTTTTTTGTCCCATAAATTGGTTTAACATTTATCCTCTTCATTTTTTATCAAGGTTCTCCATACAGGTAAGTTTATTATTCATAACCTGATTCAACAGTCACAGTATGGTTATAATGTATTAAACAACATTTGTATCACCAGATCCATTATCATTATCTTTCATAGAAGGGAAATTCCAACAAATATTATGTGTATTGATACGGTTTACAATACTTTCACTAGATGCCATTTCTAAATAATGGTATAGACTAGATTAGGTTATAAATCATAATTCATAATTTCAAACTAGAAAAATACTTAACATAAATTGAAATATTTATGCATATCTAATCCATAATAATAAAAATGGTTTCGTTGGGGACATATTTACTCATAAATCATGCATGATGGTTTTTAAAAAGATTTTTAATTATCCTAAGCATATCCCGTGTGAGTGTCAAACTAGGTGCATATTAAGGCCCGTTTTTATGCACCAGGTTACCCCGAGTCAATGCTCATAACACCTTTTTGGAGTTTTTACACCAAGTTACATATTTTTTATAACCACATCCACTTATAGTATCTAGATAAGGATTTATTTTCTAGTAATACACACATAATCTCTACATTACCCAAAATTTTAGGATGTTATTCTATACTTATCCTCAAAGTCAATCTTAGGGTAATGTTCCCTAATAAATGTTTTTCTAAATCTAGTTTCCAAGGTTTTTACTAAACTTCATCTGATACCAACTATAACACCCAGACCCCAATTTCCTAGAGTCAGTGCATTATTTTATTACAATGGAATGATAATAATAAATCAAATCCTAAAGTATCGATCAGTTTAGTAACCTTGGAAAAACTAGATACAAACAAAAGTTTTACATTAAATAATGAAATGAAGAATAACATAGTATCTCAATTGAAAACCCTCATATCCCTTAGAATATCCCTACAGGTCAGTCATAAAATAATTCTTTCATCCTGGGTAAAAATGAAACATAATAAATAGGTGAGGTCAGATGCTCAGTAAGGATAAACAATACAGTGGAAGCTATTATAAATAAGTATAAACATTGAAAGAAAGGTATAAAACTTAGACACAAGCCTTTTAAACATAATATTAAGCATAATATTTAAATAATAATTCAAATAATTTCATTTAAAAAATCACATGTATATTCTACTAGTCGAATAATAACATGTGATATCAATAACTAATCTCATAATGTGGGAATTCATAACGCCAGACATCATAACCATATCGTTAAGGACTCATGCAAAGAACATACATAAACGGATAAAAGCCCAAACTAGTTTATCTCATGAGACCTAAAGATTCATTAATGGGATATAGAATGCCTCACCCATCACTTACTAATTCTAATGTATTCCTCAAAATAAAATGGTAAAACATAACTAAAAACATTCTTATTAAAACTAGTATATGAAAAGTTAATACTTTAATCATAAATCGTTAATGGTATAAAAATAAAACATTCACAGTCAAACTGGTCATAAAACATTAAATAAAATATCGTAATGATGTCATAATAGATCAATCGCAATCAAGCATAAAATCCAAAAAATGATGTTGACATAGATGAAAATAATTAATTAAAACACTTTGAGATAAATATCCCTTTTTTACGTTGAAATCATTTAAAATCCATGAAATTATAAAACAAAACATTTATTTTGAAAATAACCATGTAATATTGTAAAGAAAGCTTCAAAAAGGTAAGGATTCATAATGGTGAAACATGTCCATTCGTACCATATAAGTTAAAAAAACATTATTTCCTTAATTTGTCGAAAAGGTCATAAAGTACATCATTTGGAAAACAATGGAAATTTTTATTTAAAAACATCTTATAAAAATTAAGAAATGGGTAAAAATGACTTTAAACAATTTTAGATAATATTTTTAAATAAATTTTAATAAATATTTACGTGGATGATAAAGATTTCCTAGTAGATACTTATGTATAAACAATCTCTGATAATAATGTGGTTGTGAAATTAACCCTTACCTGTTACTTTCCTTTAGTTGAGGGTGCATTAACCACATGTATAATGGTTAAAACATGTTATTAAATTATACCAGAACCATATTCATATTTATGATATCATATATGATCCTCTTATATCATTTTGTTAATAATATTTCAGTATTACTATTGTTTCGGGTGTTAACTGCCTTGTTTTCCTATGCTTATTTTGTCGTGTAAGTCATGTTTCTTACGAATAAGATATATCTTCTTCATATATAGATTTATATTAAGTTCATAAATATTATATTAATTAATTATATAAATTTTCATAATCATTCTTAAATGTTTGTAGTGGAGGATGAATCTCATCGCGGCGTGGAGATGATAGGTCGTACGTACGCACGAGCGACAGTATCATTACCTTAATGGTTAAATGGTATGGAATAGGATGGTATATTATTTTTAAAAAATTATTATCATGTCATATTCATTATTTATATCCATTATACTCATCATTATAATCATATAAATAAATTAGTGTTGAATCTAAAATTACACCACTGTGTGGAGATGGTAAGTTATACGTACGCACGCATGGTGATATTGTTACTCGTAGGATGGATAAAAGGAGGAATATGGTTTTATCATAATCATAATAACATATAGTAATATATATGATATTTTAGTTATTAATTTAGTATTTAAATAACATATTAAGATGAAATATAATATGGAATTAAATTGAATTTAATTGGTAAAAAAATTACCTCTTCTACAAGAATCTCCTTTTGATTTGTCCAAAAGGACTCTTTAGGTTGGATTAATGGAAAAATTATTACCTCTATGATGAATTGAGGGAATTTTGGAGGATATTTGTTCATGTTTTTTCTGAGAAAAAAGTATTTAGAGGTGTGAATAAAAAATAAGGATAGGTTCCATTTTATGAGAGAGGGGAGGACACTTTAGGAATCTCAAAAACTATTAACTTATTATAAATTTATTTTAGATTTATAATATCTAAAAATTAAGTTATTTTGAACATAAGATTATTATAGGTCTAAATCCTATCAAAAAATAATTTTTAGACAATTTTAGGTCACAAATGTAACCGTAACTTTTGGGTTTAACCCTTTGTTAAACAGTTTAACTCTTACCGTTTCTACTTGCCTTTTTATACTAAAAGTTTAATATAATTACTATAAAATGAAAAACAAATTATAATTGGATAATTTATGACTTATTTAACACTATAAATGTTATTTTTTTGAACCTTATATTTCTATAACTTTTATATCATTTAATAAAATAGTATATATTTTAAAATCTCATTTATATCAATTTTGACACTATTTAATACATGATTTTTGTTAAAGTAATAAAAACTTGATTACTTCTAAAAAACTAAATTGACTCATCCCTAATATTTAAATTAAATCCAAAAAAATCATTGATGGAATCAAATATTTTAAATTATATTTATTTTAATATTATTAGTATCATTTAGTTGATTCTTTCTTTAATAATTCAATTAATGTATCATTATTGTGTCACCATTTAATTTAATTATTTATTTTCTAAAATTATAAATAAATTATAACTATGTAGATAAAAATTTTCATATTTATAAATACTATTTATATTCGTCCATATCACTTATATAACCTCATATTAAAATTATATAGTTATTAAAATTTGAACATGACATTTTTAACTCTTCTTTAAATTAAAAATAATAAATATTCTAATCTAACACAAGTTGCTTAAAAAGGATCATATTTTGGACCTAATTTTTATTTTGGTCAAAAAACACTTATCCAATTAAATTATTACAAGTTTTATGGTAATATTATATTATTATAATAATATTTCTACCTTTAATTACCCTATTTACCTTTAACCGTGGAAAATAAAATCCAAAAGTTATTATTCACCAAAAATTATTTTGATCCTATTAGAAAAAAAATTCATACTGATTACAACCATGTATGTTTTTTTTAAATTAAATTCATATAAGTGGTAAAATTATGTTTAATGTTATTCTGTATATGTGGTTAGAAGGTGGGTAAAAGTGAAGTTCAAAAGTTAAATAAATCTTTATATCTAATTATATTATAAAAATGATTCAAATGAACTACATTGAGTTAATAAATTTATTCTTTATCTATTGTTAATTTAAAATCAATTTAAATCAAAATAGTTATTTAAATGAAAAATTTGGATTTTAACATTACTACCGTGTTTTTCACTATTCATCAAAAATTGAAACTTTTTAGAAAAATACAAAAAAAATCACTCTAAGCTAATTTTAATATTCTGAATTCAAAAATTAATTTTATTTTAAAAAAAAATTATAAATTTTTTAATATGGTTAATACTATTCATAATTGCTTTTCAAACGGCTAGTTTGGTAGGTCATAGTGCGCTAGAACTCATTGTTGTGTGCCACACAAGCTATTGAATCATTTAAAAAGAAGCATACCATGGAAGCTTGGGGTGATACATCGTAAAATTATATTAAAGAAAATATATGTTTAAGAGGTTATTAATTTAATTATTAATTAATCTAATTTTATTATTTATGACATTAAGTGAAAGTTCATAACACATTCATATATAAGGTAAGGGGTCTCTCTGAACCTCCAAATTACATTTGGATTACACTTTCTCTCTATTTTATCCAATTTAATAATTAATTATTATTATTATTATATAATTATAAAATATTCTATTTTTATGTACCAAACATATATATATCTCAATTCATCTTTCTTTTATGGGTAATTACATGTTTTAAAAGGCTCCCTTCTCAATTCCTCCTGATATGCATGCTTGATTAAAGGGAACTTTCCAATTTCTTAACCATTTTCAAGTACAATACATAATAAAATTTATTCCACAATTATATTTCTAAAATCACTATTTATCATGAAAAACTATCTTAGTTCATTTTTGGTTTTACAAAAACAATTATGCATTTGTCTTCTCTAAAGATTCTTTAATATTTTCCTTTAAACTACACTAAAGTGGTCCATTTCTAAAGTTTCTTAAATACTCCTTTTACATGTTTTCACTTCATTTAGACATAATTTATCATGATATATACTTATTTTACCTTATGAATGTACAATTATAATTTAAATCCATTCTCTCTTGGATACCATTATGATATTCCCTTTGGTTATGCCTTATGATATGATTATGATACCCATTTCTTTCTATGGGTAACCCTTATGTTTATTACTTACGCTTGATTCTTTATATGGAACACATATGCATGAACATGTTATAATGGGTGTCCCCAGATAGTGATCCAATTTATTGGGTAATTTTTAGTCTCATGATACATCATATAAGGATTATGGAGTAAACCTAATCCATTATGGGACTTTTTCCACCATTTTATATAGTCTTGGAAGTTAGCATCAACTCATGGTTATGTAATGTTATATGTTACTTACACATTCATATGTTTCCATGATAACATGATCCCATGTTCTATATCTTATGCTTCCATATGTTTATTCATGTTCCATTCCTTTTTATTTAATCCTGTTATGCCTTCTAAATCATGTGTTATTCTTTATTCCAATGTTTATTCCCTTACTGGGCTTTTTAGCTCATCCCTTTTGTCTATTTATTCTCTAGGTTATCCTATTCAGATGTAGGAGATCAAAGTAAGTTAGGATCTCATTATGGAAGATTAATATAATTATTTTTTTATTATATTTCCATGATTTCAATTTTATTTACCTTGTATTCTAAAGACACTAGACTTTATGATCCTTGGTTTGTAGTTGATGTTTAATTATTCTTAAAATCATGTAATAATGTGTGTCAAAGGCAAGGGTCTCCATATGTGCCACAGGGAGTAGGCAATGGAATAGCCACTCCTTTGGTTGTGGGACTATGTGGTGTGGTGATATTCACAAACACTACAGTACACTCTCTTGAAATATAGGATTATCACTCGGGTTATCATGTGTGGTTTGGCCAGATATGCTATGGCATGGTCCCTCCCACTATGTCGTAGTATAGGATTATACCAGTAACTTTGCACCATGGACAAGTAGTAAATTTCATTGTATTCCAATTTTTAGTTGGCCTATAAATATCTAAACCCACTTTGAACTATGTCTTCTTCCAAGTTTATCTCTTGAACCTTATATTCCAAAGATATATTTTTTAAGGACTTTGAACCAACTTTTTTATTGTATTTAACCCCAACTTTGGGAGATCAATTCTTAGTGGTTTCCCTCTATTATTGAGGCATGTGTCTCTATAAAAAGGTTTTAACTCATAAATTACTTTATGTTATTTTGAAATCCTTTGGTTTTTTATAAAATTTATTGATTTAATATCAAAGTGTATATTTTGAAAGATATGCTCATTTTTTACGGGTTTTTTCTTTAAAAACAATTTTGGTCACACTCTATGTTGATAAAATGCCTCAAAGGTGGATTTTGATTACAAAAATATATTTTCAAGTATATAATTGGTCATGATTCACTATGAAAATGTTTTTCTAAATTATGATAATGGTTTTAAAATTGTTTTGGAAAATAATGTGCATTGGGAACCTTAGGTGCATCAAGAAATGGACTTGTCACTCTAGAGTGTTTAATACCACTAAAGATTTTAATATTGATAGACTATAATAGGAATAGATATTGGTTGGATTCACATGATGCATGGATAGATATTTATTTATATGTTTTTGTACATATTCCCATGGGATAGAACCCATATATTGTGATTTTTCATTTATATTTGGTTTTACATAAGATGGTATATTTCATGGTTGGTTTCTCACTTGTTTATCATATGGTGTATCCATGGTTGGTTTTTATTATGTAATTTTTCTTTACATACTATACTTTTTATATTCTTATTTTATGTGAATATGAAAGGATTTTATTAAAAAAAACAAAGGATTATTTACAAAATGGTTTCTCTTTTTGAAATGCCTTATAAACTATATTTTATTTTAAATATATATACAATTTTTTCATGGAATTAGATTTTATATTGATTATTTGGTGAAATATTAAAAAAAATTATGCTCAATCCCTACTTTTCCCTTTTGGAATTTGTAGATGTGATTTTCTAGGACTCAAATAAAGGGAAGGGTGTTAAGTAGTTCATTATATTCTATTGGTTTTTGTCACCTTTATAGTGGGATAGTTTGGTTGTTATGGTTAGTCACATGGAGAGGAAAATTATGGATTATAATTTCTTACTTTCATATTTATTCCTTTGTTCTCAATTTTGTATTTCTCAAAGATATATACCCTTCTTATAACTTTCACCCTATCTATTCTTTAATTATACATGAGACTTGTGGGAATTTTTTTTCACCTCACCTTGAGGTGGACCTTCTTGGGTGACTTGTCTAACAGACCCATGTTGGTTCATTAACAAATGGTATTATATAGAATTAACTGACCTAAAGTGTTATGAAACTACCTAATTTTGGTTCAATTTCATTGGTATAAAAGAGTTAGGACCATCAAAATTTGGGTATTAATTATGGGATCATTCCTAGACATCTCACTTCTATATTTGAACTCGGGTTACCATGGGTGGTCAGGGGTTTTTTCCAAGATTGAGACTTGGTGTTTGAGGTTATTTAAATGAACTAGATTTGGAGTTTATTTAAATGTAACTATTCCTTTTTAATGTGTTGTATTTTATTCATAGAATACATGATTGCATTAAATCCTTGGTTTTTAAAGGCATTGATATGGATTCTAGAGTTTAGTCTTATGATTTGTGAATTTTCTCGCATGTTTATTGGTTATTGTGTTATGTTTATTAGATTATGCCTCCTAGAAGATATATTAGGAATCTAATTATGGAATCTATGAGAAACTTTCCATGGGAAAATCTTTTAATGGACCCATAATTAGTCGAATATGTAATTCATACTATTCAAACTCTGGGTAAGGATTGTATTGGACATAAGGGATGAATTTTTGATCATGGCTCAGAATTTACCAATAAAAAACCACCCAAATTCTATAGTGAAAAAGGAATATTGGAATCTAAGGAGCTACCTAAGAATATTGAATGTATCTTTAATTTTCTAAAAAATGGAGGAATATAAGCTGGGTTTCTCCACATATATTCTTAAAGTATGAGAAGGATATGGTGGGACTATATTGTGAAAGATAAGTTATATAAGGATCTTACTAGGATATCTATTAAGAAAATATTCAACCAGAATTTTAATCCTAAAATGTTTCATCTGGTGAATACCCAATCATTTTTAACCTTAAAGTGTTGAGAGTATACAGTTTTGGAGTATTCCACCCATTTTGCTGATTTAGTTCACCTCGCACCTGATCCTATTACTAATGATTACCTTAAGGCTCATAGTTTAAGATGGTTATAAAGGTCTATATTTGGTTAATGTTTATTCTCTTATTCAATCCTACCTTTCTGCATGTGTTCAAAAAGTAAGTTATAGCCAAGGTGGACATATATGGGAATATGGGGTTAGGTGGAACTTTGGTTTCTATAGTTTTTATCCAGGGTATTTTTTCTTGCCACAAAAGGAAATATAAAGGTAGCTAGTTTTCATTAGGACCTTTTTTATGGGATTCATCAAGAAAGTAGAAGATGGTTTTCTATTAGTGTGTAAGACCTAGTCATACCAACCCTAACTTTACAAAATTTCTCTATACTTTTCATCATTGTGGACAATATGATCATCTCAGACACTTTTTTGAAAGGATTTCCTAAGGAAGTAAGGCTAAATCAACTCTCACTAAGGTTTCATAGGTTTTTCTTAATTCTTATAGGGATAGTGGTCCTTATCATCATGAAAAATGATATTATTATAATAATAATAAAGCTTAGTGAGGCTCTATGGCCAAATGACTTTATGTTGCGGGGTATGATCTAGAGGAATCTGATCGAGTTATGGATATTATTAGAGGTAAAAATTTTATTTTATCCTTTATGGTACAAGATTAATTTGATATAGGTGTTAATAATTCATTTATATCATAAAAGTTAATTGAAGTGTTGGGCATGCATTTTTAACTTATTTCATTATTATTGGATCTTTTCATGCCTGTGGGAAAGAGGGTCGAATAATTTTTCTGATGTCCCTTGTGTCGGTTGATAATAACCAAAATTGAATTGGTGTGGTATTTTCTCATTATGCATACTTATGTATTCAATATTATAACTTCCATAGATTGGATTATTATTTTTAAGTCCTAGATTAACTATTATCATCATCGACTTTATTTCTTATCTTCTAATGCATTCTATCATGTATTTCAAGTTTAGTGTGATTCTAGATCAAGGAGGATAGGTCATGGTGTTCCTTATGATGGAATGATCACATATAAGTTATCAGAGATGTTCCTTGATATCATTGACTCTTTCTAAATAGTTCATTTCTTGTAGTGGTGAGTGCGTACACCAGGGTCTTTATTGATGATTTTTCTAGGTTACCACTACATCGAGAGATTGAGTTTACTATCAAACTACTCCTTGTTATGATTCCCATTTATATTCCATATTATCACATGGAACCTAATAATTTAATGGAACTAAAATTCTAGCTTGAATACCTTGAGTCTAAGGGATTTATTCATCCTAGAAGGTCACTTTGGGCATCACTTATCCTTTTTACTAAGAATTCTAATGGAAGGATCATACTTTGTATTAACTATAGAAAGATAAATCAAGTGACCATTAATAACAAATATCATTTTTCAAGGATTAATTATCTCTTTGATCAACTCATATGGGCTCATTGGTTTTTAAATATTGACCTTCGGTTGGTGTATCATTAGTTGAGAGTCTCAAATGATGATGTACCTATGACAATGTTTAAGAGACGTTATGGGAATTATGAGTTTTTAGTTATATATTTTGGTCTCACTAATTCTCCAATAGTGTTTATACTATTAAAGAACTTAATATTTTATCTGTTCTTAGACTCTTTTGTAGTTGTGTTTGTGGATGATATTTTGGTGTACTCCAAGTCAAATGAGGAACATAAGTATGACTTGGATATTATCCTTATAGTTTTGTAAGAACATGTCTTATATGTTATGCTTTCCAAGTGTGGGTTTTAGATCCAAGAAATGCAATTTTTAGGGATTATTATATTTGAGAGGGGAATCTCAGTGGTTCCTAAAATTATTTGGATGGTAATTTCTTAGGATAATCCTAGAAATTTGTTTTAGATTCAAAGTATCTTGGGATTGGCTATTTATTATAGGTGGTTTATTCAAGAATTTTACAATATTTCATCTCCAATGATAGATTTTACCGACAAGGGTTTAATTTTTTAGTGTAATGAAAAATATTAGAGATATTTTTAGGAACTAAAGGTGAGGTTGACTTTAGCTTTGGTTTTGATTCTTCCAGAACTCGGTTTAGGTTATGATTTATTCTTTGATGGTTTTGGTATGGGTTTAGGGTGATTCTTGATACAGGGAAAGTTAGTGGGGGGCTATGGATCTCACCAATTATATCCTCGTGAGAATAACTACCCTACCCATGATCTTGAGTTTCATTCTCTTAAAACATAGTGTCATTATCTCTTTGGGGAATGGTTTACGATATATTCTGATCATAAAATCCTAAAGTATATTTTTACTTAGAGGGATATAAACTTGTGATATATATATTAGGTTGAGTATATTCAGAATTTTTATTTTGATATTGTTTATACTCTTGGGAAATGGAACACGGTCTCCGACACTTTCAGCAGGAAATTAAAAACTCAAGCCTTGAAAGAATCAATGGAGGAATGGTCTCTGATGAGTTTTTTTCTAAGATGGGATTGGGAGAATAAAAGGATAGTGGAAAGTTTTTATTAACCTTAATTAAGGATAATTTATCTTTTTATGGGTGTTTATATCATGATCAGTTGTCAGACGTTGATTTCCAACACTCTAATAAAATCCTAAATGGTGGGGAGACGTTGAGTGAGTGGTCTTGGTCTCTCATTAGCACCTTGTTTATTTGAAGTAGGTTGGTTTTTCCTATATGTCTAAGGTATAAGTTTATGGATGGTGTATGTTGGTCTTATTAGTATATAAAACATGGGACTACCAATATGTATCCTGATTTGAGACATGGGTATAAATAATTGAGGATGAGGCGGTTGATTATAGACTTAGTGTCACAATGACTTGCTTTTTAGAGGATTAATATGGAACACTAGAGACCTACTAGTTTGTTTCAACCCTTACCCATTATATTATAGAAGTGGGATTAAATTTACATGGACTTATTCATCGACTCACCATGAACTCCAAGTGGGAAGTATGTGGTTTGGGTGACCATTGATCAATTTATGAAATTGGATCATTTCCTCCCTATCAAGGAGATGAAGATGGTAGATTAACTTAGTAATTTTTACATTCAAGATGTTGGTAAAACTTATGGGGGTATCTATATGATTGTTTCCAATAAGGAAATGTGGTTCATATTCAAGTTTTGGAAAGGTTTTTAGGAGGAGATGGATTCCCAATTGAAATTAAGCACGATATATCATCCACAAATGGATGGATAGACAGAGAAAGTTCTTCATGTTCAAGTAGATATTCTTTGGTCCTGTGTTCTTGATTTTGGAGGTTTTTAGGAAAATAATATCCCTTGGGTTGAATTTTCCTAGAACAATAGTTATCAGGCTTCAATTAATATGACACCCTTCGAAGTATTTTATGGGAATCTATATAGAACTCTCTTGTGATGGACAGAGTTGGGAGAATGATCCTTTGTTGGGATGATCCTTGTTTATGAGATGATGGAAAATTTGTAGTTAATACAAAATAGATTGGTCAATTCATAAAGTCATTAGAAATTTCAAATCATCATCATTAACAACTAGATTTTGAGGTTGGTAATCAGGTCTTTCTTCAAGTATCACCACTTTTAGGACATCATTGGTTGTTTAAGTAGTGTAAGTTGGCACTAAAGTTTTTTGGCCCCTTTGATATCATATATTGACTTGTAAATGTGGCATATCAGTTATAATTTACATCCCTTTTGACATCAATTCATGGTATCTTTCATTTTTTTTCTAGCTAAAGAGGTATCAGCCATACTCATCCCATGTGATTCAATGGAACGATGTTAGTCTTAATCTGAACACCAAAATGGGTGAGAAACCAGTTTTGATTATGGATTTTCATGATAAGTTATTGTGTTGCAAAACAATTTATTTAGTTTGTGTATTGTGGTAGTTCAGATGGGATAACCATGAGATTTTTTATCAGGAAATGTTAATGATGCAATGGTGTCCTCTTTTAGATAGTTTAGAAACTTGATCACTTTATGGGGAAGAAGTCATTTATAATGGGGAGATTGTGACATCTCATCACCATCCATGTGGTACTTATAACCCATTATTTTTATCATCCCTTGGTTTTTTCTTGGTTTATGTTGTTTTTTAAGACAATATGAAATTTTACAGGGGATTGTGTTATGGATGAGAGTGGTTGCATCATGGAGAATTTGTATATGGCATGGACAAACCGATAGAGGCATGGAGTTCAGGAGGTGTAATTTTGGTAGCATTTCCATTTTTGGCATATCTCCACTGTGAAGCGGTTTTGTAGTGTAGGGAGGTATAGTGTTGTAGTGTAGAGGATCGGTTTGTGGGGTAATACTCCAAGTGGTAAGTTTGGGTGGTTTTTCTAAATTCGGGGTAGTTGCACTGTGGGGAGTAGTTCATTGTATAACCTCTCTTTTAGCATTGAGACCCTAGGGTGTGGCGATCTCAACTGCACCATAGTGCCCTCTTCTGAAATATAGGATTTGTGTCATGGTTCTCAGATGCAGTTTGACTAGAAAATTTGTGGTGTGGTCACTCCCATTAAGTCATAGTATATCCTTCTTCTAGCACCTTTGTGATGTGGTCTAGGAGGTTGCATAATGGTATTATAATTTTCATTTGGCCTATAAATATCCAAACACCTTTAAACCAATACTTATTCCAACTTTATCTCTTGAACCATAGGCACCCAAGAGATGTTTTTATGGTCCTTTGAAGTCCATTTTTGATTGAATTCAACCCCAGCTTTTGGAGATCAATTCTTGGTCATTTCCCTCCATTCATGAGGTAGGTGTCTCTATACAAAGGTTTTAACTCAATAATTACATATTGTTCTTATGAAATACTTTGTTTTTTTATGAAATTGATTGATTTAAAATAAAATTGTATTTTATGTAAGAGATGCTCATTTTTTAAGGTATTTTACTTTAAAATATTTTTTAGCGCCCTATCATGACCCGTCCCCTAGGGCCCGTGCCATGACTACCCAAATCCCACCTTCCATAGGCCAGGGATTGGCGACTAGCACTAGAAAGTCATATCCCTAAAATAGGAAGGCATTGCCTCTAAACCTGTACAAACACACGATCCAAGAACACAACAAGATGCAACCATGAAGTAAAACTGAAGTAGTAAAGGTGTGTACTGAAAGTAAAGTGTCTAGAATATATGCCCAACTAAAAGGTACAACTATAACTTAACAACAGAAAATATCCCTTGGAATCTTCCACTGAGAATCCTACTTGAAGGGTAGGTACAACTCATCTCCACTTCTCTCCACATCAGCCAATATCCTCTATGTACCACCTAGTCCTGGCTCCCTCAAGTCTTAGCCAAGATGATCATCGTTTTCATAAGACGCAACAAGGTTTGGGTGAAGCTCATATAGGGGTGAGTATAATGATACCCAGTAGGGACCCCGAGACCCAGAAGGTCTCTCAGAATTTTACAAAGGAAAAACCAAAAAGCATGATCTCAATCACAAAGCACAAATCAATAGACACAACTCAAACCAGGTATAATAAAGCGCAAAAGTTCAGATGATTAGTCGAGAAACTAGATCATCTTATTCTGTCGAGAGGCATTGTTGCTGACCATACGAAGCCTAACTCACACAAGATCGGTAGGTACTAACCCCCGTAAGACCCACATAGGATCTGACCCACCTAAAGTCGGTAGGTTCTAACCCCCACAAGACCCACACAAGATCCAAACCGCCTGGATTTGATAGCTACTAACCCCTGCAAGACCCACATAGGATATGACCCATACAGGATCGGTATGTGCTAACCCACACAAGTCTGTTGAGCACTGACCCGCACAGAATCTAACCCACACAGGATTGGTATGTCGTTGATCCCTGACATACCGCTCTAAGGATGGTCCTCATCAGGTCACATACTGCTGATTCACACAAAATCTCTAGGTGTTGATCCACACATGATCACTCAATGTTAATCCACACAGGATCACTAGGTGCGAACCCACACAGGATCTTCGGTACTAACCTCCGTATGATCTGTCCAAAACATCTGCCTCACTGCCAGCCACTGGATTCACTCTCAAAGCACAATTTATTCTAGGAGAACCACTCCTCAAGCCATATGTCATATTTCAACCAACATGAAATCCCATAAAGATGTAACCCTATTATCTGTCACATCATAAGGATTCCAACGTAATAGAAGGTGCTTCAACCAGATTCTCAGTCTATAAGTTATTGGTATTTTAGTGCCGAGGGCCCGGTTGGATCCAGGGTCAATCCAACCCATCCATATATAAATTTTCTCCAAACATATCATGAATTATCTCAAAATAATAATCTCGCTCCAAGGATCCCAGCACCGTAGACAGTTCTTCAAACGGACGTTCGATTCGCAAGATACGGTCACTTAAGTGTAAATGGGCCCGAGAGGGGTCTGGGTCCGATCTGACCCAGCCGGGCCGACCTGGTACGGGTCGACCCAACCCACCCCGGGTCCACACCAGACCTACCCAAACCAGCCTAGGCCATGGACCAGCCCGACACGCCTTGGCTGGGCTAGGCCGCAGCAGGCTCGGCCTACCCGCTGGTGCAACCCATGCAGGGTCGAGCGGTTCGCTACTCCCGAACAGCTCAATGGAGTCGTTCGGCTCCAATAATTGGAAATTTCACATGGTGATACCTCGTTACCCATGGGAACCATATTAGGTGGGTCCCTTTCCAACTCTACAGTGGCTTCCTTCAGTATGTCGCGCAACGGCATGTTGCCTCCACCTCCACAGGCGATCACTTCTAGCCACCCCTCCGATCGTTGCGGCACCGAGCAACGACACTCTTCCACTGCAGTCGGTAGTTTTCGGCTTCCACTCTCACTCACCAGCGCCAGTCACCGATGACATCATGTCATTTGCTGATACCTCCACGTCGGTCGCCGCCACCGCTATGACAGTCGTCGGCGCTTCTTCCACAGGGCTCCAGCGATGCTCTAGAGATCCGTTTTCACTTATGCTTGCATCTACAGGCTCCCAAGGATTCTGTAATCACTGTGAGGTGCCCAGATTCCAGATTATGATGAGTTCAAGAATTGTCCCTCGAATAACGCAACAAGAATTAAGTGGCAGAGGGTCCGAGACTTATTCGTTTGGCATGTGCCCTCCACATTAACATAATAAAAATAGGGATTAGTTTTAATTCATCAAGAATAACTATAATAAAATAAACCCCCTACCTCGTGAACTGTCAGAGGTATCTCGGTCATTGGCAGAAGGAGAGTCCTCATTGGAGTGAGGTCATTGGCGTTTTTGGATCTTGAATCGTCACCTCCCAAGCTTTTGTCCTATGTCGGTGGAATTCGTCGCGTCACTTCACTAGAGGTTTCTTGCTTGGTGAAGCCGTGTCAAAACTCCACCCCGAGCTCCATTTAAATAGAAGGGGAAACCACCCATGTTGCATGTCATTAATGTGGTTCATTTACAAACTAAAATTAAATATCCAAAGTTTAGCTTACAAAGTTGGAGGGTCAAGCCATTAATTGGCTTGACAACCCATCGGACCCACCACCACCGCTCATCCACTATAGAAAAAAGAAATAAAATAATTTGTTAAGTTATTTTATTATTTTTTTGTAAAGTCAAAAATTTAAATTTTTCTCCTAACCAACTATGGCCAAAGTGAAGCATCCCTTAAGCGAATCCTGGCACTATGGATGCAACAGTGCCCTCATATTTTTAATCTGAGCACCAGTTCAAAAGATAGAAAACGCCACCCATGCGTTTACTGAACGTACCTTAAAAGGTTCAAAAATCCATTCCAGGCACACTTGGACTCGAAATCACACACCGTCAATTTTCGTAGACTCGTAATAATCCCAAATAATTTAAAAAAATTACATGGAATTTATGGGTCTTTACATTCTCCCCGCCTTAGGGATTTTCATCCCCAAAAGTTACAAAAAATCTTGGGAAACAAATGGGGATACTGAGTACGTATCGGAGACTCCCGCTCCCATGTGCTCTTATGGAGATCCTCATACTGCCAAGAAACTCACACTAGAGGAATATACCACCCACGAAGGACCCTCTCCTATCGATCCTCTATCTCTACTAGGAACTCCAGAAATGTATCCCCATCATTGATGTCCTGCTCTCCCAATAACGTGTGATGGATCATGCATTTATCTCCTCAACTGCGACACGTGGAAAACATTATGTACCCAGTGCATCTATGGGGGAAGAGATAGACAATATTCCACCTCACCTACTCTGTTGAGGATCTGGAAAGGTCTGATGAACCTTGGAGATAGCTTCCCACCCCGGTCAAGCCTTCGTAATCCTCGCCGGGGTGAGACTTGTAGGAAGACATGGTATGCCTCCTCAAACTCCAAGGGTCATAGTCTCCTATCGACATAATACTTATTCCTACTCTATGCACTCTTTATCCACTCCTGGATGATCTACACCTTCTCTGTGGTATCCTGTACCAACTCTGGACCCATAATTGTTGACTCCCCTGGGTCAGTCCAACAAAGAGGTGATCTTTATGGTCGCTTATACAAAGCCTCAAATGGGTCCAGGTCGATGGTGGAGTGATAAATATTATTTTATGCAAAATCCACCAGGGGTATGTGATCCTCCCAACTGCAGCCATAATCAAGGACACAAGCACGAATCATGTCCTCGAGTGTTTGTAGGATCTGCTTCATCTGACCATCTGTCTGAGGGTGAAAGGTGGTGCTCAAGAATAGTTGAGTTTCGAATTCCTCCTACAATCCCTTAAACAAGTGAGATGTAAAACGTTCATCACGATCTGATATGATCGTTGACGTAACTCTGTGATGTTGCACTATCTCATGCACATAGAGGCATCTCAAGCTCTCTACCGATCCATACTCTCATATGGGTAGCAAGTAGGCTGACTTGGTGAGTTGGTCAATGATCACCCAGATGGAATTGTGTCCCATGGACATATGTGGAAGCCCCGTCATGAATTCCATGGATATACCATCCCACTTCCACTCTGGTACCTCAAGTGGTTGAGTTAAGCCTATTGGTACCTGATGCTCAGCCTTCACTTGATGACAAGTGAGGCATCAGGATACAAACAGTGCCACTTCTTTCTTCATCCCTGGTCACCAGCACTGACGTCGGAGGTCCTGATACATCTTTTCCACTCCACGATGTACTGCTAAAGTTGATGTATGTAACTCCCTTATCACCTCCTCTTATAGAATCACTGGTACCATGGTGCATCCTCTGAAGAGGATGACTTGTTCCCCACCTTCAAAAAATACCTCAAGAGCCTGTCTTATGGATATCTGAGCACATCAGGCCTCATAGTCAATGTCCCCAAGTTGTGCCTCCCAAACTCACTGAGGAAGTGGGGAGTGATATTCATAGACTGGAGGTAATCTGCTCCATCTCTATCCATGAAGGATAACTGCAACGTGGCTAGCTGCTTTGTCGCCTCACTCAGTAGTTGTAGACCAAACCTCCTGTTGAGTGTGTCTGCTACTACGTTCCCCTTCCTAGGAGTGTAGACTATATCAAAGTCTTAATCTTGGAGGAAATCTAGCCATAGTAATTGTATTAGGTTCAGTTATTTCTATTAGAATATATACTTGAGACTCTTGTGATCATAGTAAACAGTAAATTGTTCACCCATCAAGCAGTGTTGCCGCATCTTCAGTGCAAAGACCACTGTTGCTAACTCTAGGTCATGGGTAGCATAGTTATTCTCATGTTGTATATATTTTCTTGAGTCGTAGGTGATCACCTATCACTTCTTCATTAGGACACAACCTAGTTTGGTCCCTGATGCATCGTAGTAAACTACGTACCCAATGCCCTCTTCTGGTAGCCTCAAGAT
Source organism: Viscum album (assembly GCA_963277665.1). NCBI lineage: Eukaryota > Viridiplantae > Streptophyta > Magnoliopsida > Santalales > Viscaceae > Viscum > Viscum album. The sequence continues at coordinate 662,750,579 of OY728128.1, forward strand.
GGGAGCACTCGTCAGTCTCTGCCTCAGTTTCTAGAAACTCTATTGGCACTTCTATTTCCACAAGAAAGGTTTCCCCTTCTTTGTCAAATATAAAAAGGATGCCTATACCCTAGATAAGTTAGGTACAAATATCTGGTTGTACCCATCCAATCCTAGAAAACTTTGCACCTCGGTCACACTCATAGGTGACTCCCAAGAAAGAAATGCCTCTATCTTTGCCGAATCCACTGCAACTCTAGCCTCCAAGATAATTTTCCCTAGGAAGTGGACTTCTCATATCTAAAACTGACACTTCGAGATCTTTCCACAAAGCTGGTGCTCTCGGAGTGTATCCAGGACTATCTGTAGGTGTGTGGCATGATCCTCCTCCGACGCCAAGTATATCAAGATGTCGTTGATGAAGACCACCACAAAAGATCAAGGTATGGCTGAATGATCTTGTTCATGAACCCCATGAACACTTCCAGAGCATTGGTCACACTGAAATGCATCACCAAAAAATCTTAATGTCCATACCGACATCTGAAGGTTGTCTTCGGTACGTCCTTGTCCCGTACTCTAAGATGATGATAGCTTGATCTGAGGTCTATCTTTGAAAACCATTGATCTCCCTTCAGTTGGTCAAAGATATCATCAATCCTCAGGAGTGGATACTTGTTCCTCACAGTCACCTGGTTCAAGTGTTGATAGTCCACACAAAGACTCAAGCTCCCATCCGCCTTCTTGGCGAACAAGATTGGGGATGCCCATGGAGAAACACTAGGCCTTATGAACCCCTTTCCCTGCAAGTCCTCCATCTATACCTGAAACTCTTGAAGCTCCATGGGATCCATCCAATATGATGGTATAGATATCGATATCGTCCTGGGGTATAGGTCAATGTAAAAGTCTACCTCTCTGCATGGAGGTATTCCGAGAAAATCATCAAGAAAGACATCAGCATACTAATCCACCACTATAAGATAACTCGAACTCCTCACATCAACTTCTCAGAGGGTGAGGCTACACAACTGGTGAGTGATCGGCTGCACCCTCCTCCAAGAAAGCTCATCCTGTGCTACAAAGGTTTCCTTCTCATCGGTGAAGGAAAAACAGATCCCGTAGTAAGAGGGTCATGCACCAAAGCCTCGTCGCTCTATGGGCCATCATCGTGTACTCTCTCAGGAATCCTTGTTGGCTGTCTACACGGGGGAATCCTGAAAAGAAACAGGTGCACCACAGTCAATAAGTTATACCTGTTGAGCTGACTCAAAAGAGATAAAAGTAAAAACATTTCCAAAACACACACAATTAGTATTTCCATGCACTGAGTTAGAAATTAAAATTCAGGGTCCTGGTGTATGGATACGTTAGCCGCTGCACCAATACTGGACTCCCCGAACTAAAAACCACACTCAAAATACTTAACACTGTTTCTCTATTAAAAATTATTCCTAGTTAATCGGTATAACTGACAACATTTGATACCACTTTGTTACAACCCATCCCCTGGGGCCCGTGTTGTGACTACCCTAAGCCCTCCTTCTATAGGACAGGGATTGGCGACTAGCACTGGAAAGGCGTATCCCTAAAACAGGAAGGCATTGCCTTTAAACCTTTACAAACACACAATCTAAGAACACAACAAGATGCAACCACAAAATAAAACTGAAGTAGTAAAGGTGTGTACTGAAATTAAAGGGGTCAAAATACAAGCCCAACTGAAAGGTACAACTACAAAATAAAAATAGAAAATAGCTCCTGGAATCGTCCACTGAGGATCCTACATGAAGGGTAGGTACATATCGTCTCCACTACTCTCCATGCCAGCTGATCTCCTTCATGTACCACCTAGTCTTGGCTCCCTCAAGTCTCATCCAAGCTACTCATCATCTGCACAAGACACAACAAGGTGCGGGTGAATCTCGTGTAGGGGTGAGTATAACAATTCCCAGAAGGGACCCCAAGACCCACGAAGGTCTCTCATAATTCCACAAAGGAAAAACCACAAAGAATGATCTGAATCACAAATCACAAAGTAATAGACACAACTCAAAGCATCTATAAGTAAAGCATGGAAGTGCATATGATTAGTCGATAAGATAGATCATCTTATTCTATCGAGAGGCACTGCTTCTGGCCATATAGAGTCTGACCCACACAGGATCGGTAAGTACTAACCCCTGCAAGACCCACATAGGATCCAACCTGCCCGGAGTCGATAGGTACTAACCCACAAAAGCCCCACATAGGATCTGACCAGCCCGGAGTCGATAGGTACTAAACTCTGCAAGACCCACACAAGATCTGACCCACATAGGATTGGTATGCACTGACCCACATAGGATCACTGAGCATTGACCCACACAGGATCGGTATGTCATTGATCCACAAGGGGCCGCTCTAAGGCTGGTGCTCAATGGGTCACGTGTTATTGATCAACATAGGATCGCTTGGTGTTTATCCACAGAGGATCACTTGGTGCTGATCAACACAGGATCTCTAGGTGTTGAATTACACAGGATCACTTGGTACTAACCTTCGTATGATCTGTCTCCAACCTCCGCCTCACTGCCAACCACTGGATTCCTGCTCACAGCACACTTGATTCTGGGAGAACCAATACTCAAGACATTAGTAATATTTAAACTATCATGAAGTCCCACAAAAAAGTAACATGATGGTCCATCACATCATAAGTGTTCCAACATAACAGATGGAAAATCAACCGGACACCTGGTTTGTAAGTTATTAGCATTTTAGTGTCAAGGGCCTGGTTGGATTCAGGGTCAATCCAACCCGACCATTCTCTAATTTTCTCTAAAACTCTCGATGATTATCTCAAAAGGACCTTCTCGCTCCAAGAATCCCAATGCCATAGACAGTTCATCAAACAAACGTTCGGTTCGCAAGATAAGGTCACTTAAGCATAACTAGGCCCTAGAGGGGTATGGGTCCGATCCGACCTGGCTGGACCGACCCATCCTGACCTGGTCTAGCCCGACCCGACCCAATTTGGTTCATCCCACCCACCTCAGTTATAACCCGTCTTGGCCCAAACTGGCCTGGACTAGCCCAGTTGGGTTGGGCCATAGTGGGCTCGGCCTGCCAGCTAGCGCGACCCACGTGGGGTCATGTGGTCTGCTACTCCTGAATTGCTCAATGGAGCCATTCGGCTCTATTAACCGGTGATGCCACATGGATCTGCCTCATCACTAGTGGGACCCACAATAGGTGGATCCCTTACTATCTATATCATGACTTCCTTCATCATGGCGTGCCGCCTCTACCTCCACGGTCGGTTGCAGTTGGTCGTCCGTCCGACTGCTGTGGCTCCAAGCAGCACCGCTCTTCCACCGTGGCTGGAGGTTTCCAGCCGCTGCTCTCGCCCACTGGTGCTGGTCGCCAGTATAAGGCCCCAGCCTTAAACCTTACTTAATATTGAATTAAATGAATAATTCACATTGAGGATCTTTTCAGGTTTAGAGTTTTAGGGAATTAGGTCATGAAACTTGCATTACATTCCACATATAAACAAAGTGGTTACATAAAGATAGTATTCTTCATTCCCATCAATGGAACACACATTTAAAATAAAACATGGATTATTTCTTGACACATCCTTGACTCTATCATCTTATCATGTACCTTTCCCTTGACCTGTGAAAAACATTTCAAAAACTTGGGATGAGCATAAAAACTCAGTATGGGTTATAAAAAAAACAACATGGAAAGGAAACATGAGTTCATATATACATAAGAATGAAATCATACTTTACCCATAAAACATAGGCACTTTAACATACCTCATAAAAACATGAATAAATCATATAAATCATAAGACATAAAGGTAACTTGAGGCATTCATAACATTCTTACGTAGGGAGTAACCCTCTTGGTTACGTTTGGAATACCCATCACAGTATATTCCCTAAAATCTCTTCGGAGAAACCTTAACGTTTCACTCCTTCGCGTTACCCAATGCATTGGAGAGCTATAACGGGCTCACCCGCCCTTAGTTTATCACGGAACCACCCGTTCTTCATAATAATGCCCAAGAACCTCAACATATTCGTATCACATAAAACATGCATAAAGGAAACATAAAATTTCCACCATTCAATCACAAGATATCAATACCACACATTGATATAAAAATATTATGAAAACCATTTTCAATACCAAAATAAAAGAAAAGTAAAACATGGTATTTATTTTTCTTTTAAAAAGAAGGTATGGCTTGTAGAGGAAGTCGAAACTCAAATAACGGTTACGACGGCGGAGAAGTCGTTGTCGCCGCATACGTACGACAAAAACATTCCCTTTTGTCGTTTAGTAAACGCCTTGTATAAAAAAGATTCCTTTTGAATAAATGTAAAAGTCAAAAGGGGTTTATACACCGTATACAAGAAAGTTGTGTATAAAACAAAATATGCCTCAACGAAAGGAGATTGAGACGAAGTCCCATACAAAGGTAATTTTTAAAATAAAATAGATACATTATGTGTATTCACTATAAGTACACATAAATTGTAACGACCCAAATTTTCATTAATGGAAAATACCTCTTGATCCAGTTAAATGTTTCTTTATGTTTTTATAAGATGTCAACTTCTTTAAGTTTTACGTTAAGATTTGTGACCGTTACTTTTATAGCCGTTGAACAGTGATCATCTGGGTAGTTTAAATATAAGGCTTTAACGAACCAATTTTTCTACTCAGACAAAGGAAGCGATGGCCTCATCCAGTAGAATTGCCCCTTACGAAGCCCATTTGTCGGAGCTCGGTAAAGAGGTGGCGTCTTTGGGCTTTGCCCTTGACCAAGCCCAAGCTGAGCTTCATCAAGTCAAGATCGAACGTGATCGTCTACGGGAAAAATGGAAGTTGATAGAGATTACCACTCGAGCGATGTTATCCGATCAGCCCCAAGAGTCTGTCACCATCGCGCACCTTACCCTTAGGTCTTATGCGGCTATTTTAAGGGGTTATGTAACAAATAAGTAGAACCATGTTCATGTACATTATTTTTTTTATATATAATAATGAATATAATTTCTAGTCATTTTTGATACATTGTAATTAGTTTTTAAAGTACAAATGGTGTTTTTAGTTATTATTTAATTAAGAATTATATTTTATTAAATTAGAGGATTTTTGAATTAAATAATATTTTAATAAAATATTATTATTAATATTAAATTAATTGTCATTAAATATAAATGATCTTATAATTTTATGAATGCAATTAAAATGTTTATTAAGGTTTGAAAGCCATTTCTGTCAAAACCCGTGAATTCCTTTATAAATGTCGGTTTTTATTTTAAAAGTGAAAATTCAAATATTTAGAAAATTATTTAGATAAAATAAATATTATTTTTGGAATCAGGACGTCGAAATTATCCAACGGTGAATTTTTCATAATTTTCTGAGATAGTCAAATTTTTGGGTAAAAATTAAATACCATTTAAATATATAATGTGTTTTATGACATCATAATGACCCAATGGTGATGTAATAAAATACCATAATCCATATGTTCGGCCAATATATGTTTTATCATTAAAATAATGAGGTTTTGGGTTTGTTTGACTCACTTTTCAAAGCATTAATGGAGCCCTCAAGACTTATTCAACACTTTGCCTTTTTAAATTAATTTCCATGGGAGTGTGACTCACCTCCACATAAGCAACCCTAATTTTTTAATAAGTTCGGACCTTGGACTTGTAAAATATTGTTTTCCTCTTTCCTTTTCCAGAAACCATGGGCAAATACCATGGGATGGTTTGTGGTTTGGATTATTTTAATATAAGGGGTCCCAAACCTAAATAATAAAGAATTCTCTCACCTTTCCTATATAAACCCACCCAAGCTCCCACTTCCTCCTCACTCAAAGCCCTTGAAGTTCGTCCAACCTCTGCCCTACTCTCTCTAGAATCCTCCCAAGGTGCCCCAAGCTCCCAAGAAGCCTCTCACAAGCCTCTCTCTAGACTTTGGAAGCACACTTCCAAGTAAGGGTTTTTTCTTCCTTTCTCATTTTTGTCAATTTTCTTTAAGTTGTATTGCCCTTTTAATTTCATTTATGAATGTTGGGGTATGGTTTCGCACCTCTAACATACTGCCCTATTATCGTTTGAATGGTGGGAGACCCCTTTCTCTCTCATTAAATGCCTCCCATGTACACCCGTTACTATGCCGAAATTCCGAAAGGAACCTTTTTCTCCTCTTCTATATTCAAGCAATACTTTTGTATCATGAATCTAAATTCCTTTTCAATTGTTGGGACATGTATCTATATGACCTTCTTAATGTCCATTACATGTAAATATGATGAGGAACCCCCTTTCTCTCTCATCAGCTTTTTTTTTATGAATTCTTATGTCACGCCGTTACGCTGCCGAAATCACACCGATTTTCTAAGCCAATATCATTGTGTAGTGAATACCATGCCCATTTCTCCATCAAGGGTATTCACCTTTATGCACATTTACATATTGATTGTAAAGTTTCATGTATGAATTCCACATTCCTTTATCGTGGAATAAATGATTATGTTTTATGAATCCATGTTTTATGATCCATGTGGCACACTTATGCATGAAATGAAATGTTTAAGAAGGGTGCGCCCTGATAGCGCTCCAATGCATTGGGTAAAGTATAGTATCATGATACGTCATGTGCAATGAGTGTTGAATCATGCTAATTCAAGTGCAACGAGGGTTTACTCGTGCTTCAAGTGCAATGAGGGTTTACTCATGCTCCATGTGCAATGAGCCTTGGCTCATGCTAATTCAATGTTAAGTGTTGTTGCCACATTTCCATGTTATGATTATCATGCTTTATCATGCCTTTATGTTCATGTCTCTCTTATGCTCTATTGATATGCCTATTGCCTAACATGTTTTGTACTCCTCATGTTATTCATTGTGTACTCCCTTACTGGGCTTTATAGCTCACCCTTTTCTTATGCATGTCCTCAGGTTATCCCATGCAATGCTAAGTACGAAGGAATGTAGTGGTCATGTAAAGGAAGTTTTCAATAAGGATGTTGTATTGCAAGTTTAAAGTTTTTATGTAATGATCCTAAGCCCCAAAGACACTAAACCTCTCGATCTTCTTTGTTGTATCAAGTGAAGTTTTATGTAATAAAGCATGTTTAAGTGGTAATAAAAAGCAGGGTTGTCATAGTTGGTATCAGAGGATAGGTTTAGTTATTTTTGGGATTAGGAAACCCTAGTAAAGCCTTAGATACAAGACTAAGCATAATAAAAACATCCCTAAGTTTTGGTAAATACTAAGTAAGTGGTTTATCAAACAAATACATCCCTGTCTGGATACGAGCAGGTAGAGGCGGCTCTGGCACAGATGTATCCTAGGGGTAAAACCCGAAAACACCGCTTTGAGCTAGACTCGAACGGGAACTGGTGCACGACAACGGGCCTTGCTGCACTCTTGGTTACGACACTCCCGGGGGATATGTTTTGATAAATTCATAATCTTAGTATGAACCCTTATTAAGGGAAAAATGCCCCTAAGAATATATGTTAGAAGGAAGATCATGAAAAACCTGGATTGAATTCTATGGACTCATGAGTTAAAGAGATTAAAGTTTATTTATAAGTTGTCAACTTTTTTCTTTGGATTACCCTTTATGTGTTACCCCTAACTTTCCTTTTATTCCAGCCAATGGCCGGTAATAGGAGAACTCGGGCTAACAACCGTTGTGAAGATCAGTGTGATGATTGTACCAATGAGATGCCCAATCCAATGGGAGCGGGAATCGCGAACTTTGTCACGCTTCTCTCTCAGTTAACTCAAGTTTTGAATAGAAACACTGGTCAAGAGGAACGTTCAACCCCCCCTAAGAAAGAACAAGTCGCTATTGAAAGCTTCATGAGACAAAGGCCTCCTACTTTTAGTGGATCATCCGATCCCACGATTGCTGAACAATGGATCAACTCCATTGAAAAGATATTCTCCATCCTCCAATGCTCTGAAAAAGAGAAGGTTCTCCTGGCGGCTTATCGTATGGAGGGTGAAGCTGATCAATGGTGGACATTGATCAAAAATACGAAGCCTGAGGAGGAGATCGAGGCTTTGGAATGGAAGGTATTCCGGAAGATGTTTTTCGATAAATATTTTCCACGCACCCTCCGTCTTAAGATGGAAAGGGACTTCCTTTCCCTCAAGCAGAAAGATGAAGAATCTGTGGGAGCGTACGAGGCAAACTTCACAAGGCTTGCACGATACGCTTCCGGCTTTGTCGTTACCCCCGAATGCAAAGTTGACCGCTTCTTTGGTGGGCTGAAGCCTAGCTTGCGGAAAGCATTAGCGATCCGTGACTTTGACAGCTATGAGGAGATTGTCCGATGTGCCCTTAAGGTTGAAATGGAGATCGGAGAATCACAGGGGTATCATGGGGACAAGAAGCGGAAGGTGGACTTCAATGCTGGTGGTCCGATGGATAAATCCAACGGCGCTAAGAAATTCCAGCACCCCACTTGCCAAAAGTGTGGAAAGAAGCACCCTGGGAATTGCCTTAGGGGGACAAGAAAATGCTTCAAGTGTGGAAGAGAAGGGCACCTAGCTGTTAACTGTCAGCAAGAAGGACCCGCAGCTGCGACGGAGGGGAGGAACGCTCCGTTCGAACCTCAACGCGTTGTTCAATGCTTCAAATGCAAAGAACCGGGTCATTTTGCGAATCAGTGCCCTAATCCAAGGGTTATCGAAGGCAATCAACAACCTCCAAGACAGCAAGGAAGAGCTTTTGCCATCACTTCTGCCGAAGTGAACCCCGACAACGAAGTGGTGACAGGTACGCTAGTTATTCATTCAAGAATAGCAAACGTACTTTTTGATTCAGGTTCTACGCATTCTTTTATATCTCAAAAGTTTAGTAGAACAATCCCTGCACCACCACAAACCATGGAATTAAAGATGTCGGTGAGTACGGCAAATGGGGCAATCATTGCATCCCATGAGTATAAGTCCTCCCCTGTTATAATCTGTGGATTGAATTTCCCGGCGAACCTCGTCATACTCCCTTTGGTGGAATTTGATGCAATTCTTGGCAGGGATTGTCTTTCCTTATATAGAGCCAACATAAATTGTCGGGAGAGGGAAATCACACTCCATATGGAGAATCGACCCCCGATTCTTTACAAGTGTCAGGAGGAAGATGAATCTCCTTTAGCTCCATCATCTCAAGCATGGATATTACTGCCTTATGAGCACGCATATCTGGCTCAGATGATTAAGTCCAAGGAAGAAACCACCCTTGAAGAAATGCCTATTGTGAGGGAATTCGCTGAAGTATTTCCCGGGGAACTTCCTGGTCTTCCTCCAAGAAGAGATGTTGAGTTCTCAATTGAACTTATACCTGGGGCGCTACCAATATCCAAGACTCCATATAGAATGGTTGTGGTTGAGCTTGAAGAACTGAAGAAACAACTACAGGAGAATCTGGATAAAGGGTTTATACGCCCAAGTGCATCACCATGGGGTGCACCAGTCCTCTTCGTCAAGAAGAAGGATGGGTCAATGCGGCTTTGCATCGATTATCGTGAACTTAACAAAATCACGATAAAGAACAAGTATCCTCTCCCAAGAATCGATGACTTGTTTGATCAGCTGCGTGGAGCACAATACTTCTCCAAGGTCGACTTGCGGTCGGGATATTATCAAGTAAGGGTGAAGAAGGAAGATATCCCCAAGACTGCTTTTCGTACAAGGTACGGGCACTATGAATTCATAGTAATGCCTTTTGGACTCACCAATGCTCCAGCAATATTCATGGACTTGATGAATAGAGTCTTTAGAGATTACCTAGATAAATTTGTGGTAGTCTTTATAGATGATATTCTAATATACTCCAAAACCAAGGAGGACCATGAGGAGCATTTAAGAACTGTACTGGAGACTTTGCGCAAGGAGAAGCTCTATGCCAAGTACAGCAAGTGTGAGTTCTGGTTGAAGGAGGTCTCATTCTTGGGCCATATCATCACAAGCAATGGGATATCTGTGGACCCCTCCAAAACAGATGCAATTGAGGGATGGCCGAGGCCAACATCGGTAACTGATATCCGTAGCTTCTTGGGGTTAGCTGGATATTATCGACGATTTGTGAGAAACTTCTCACGATTGTCCAACCCTCTTACCAAGCTAACTCGAAAGGGAGTAAAGTTTGCTTGGAGTGATGAATGCGAAGAAAGCTTCAAGGAGTTGAAAAGGAGACTTATCACTGCACCTGTGCTCACTTTACCCACAAGTGGGGAGCTTTTTGTGGTATTCAGTGATGCTTCGAAGAAGGGATTAGGATGTGTGCTGATGCAGAATGATAAAGTGATATCCTATGCCTCAAGACAGTTGAAAATCCATGAGCGAAACTATCCAACGCATGATCTGGAGTTGGCAGCGGTGATCTTTGCCTTGAAAATATGGCGGCATTATCTCTATGGAGAGAAATGTGAGATATATACTGACCACAAGAGTCTTAAATATATATTCACACAGAAAGAGCTTAATATGCGCCAGAGAAGATGGATAGAGCTCATAAAGGATTATGATTGTTCAATACATTACCACCCTGGGAAGGCGAACAAGGTGGCGGATGCCCTAAGTAGAAAGGATCCAGCAATTCTATCAATGATGAGAATTGAGAAGGATCCAATCTTCTTAGACTTGATGAAGATGGACGTGGGAATCATAAAGAAGGGAACATCATCAATCCTTTCACAAATGATTGCTCAACCATCTCTTTTGGAAAGGTTAAAGGATGCTCAAAAGGATGATGCGAGAATCCAAGAAAAAGTGGAAGCTATCAAAAAGGGAAAATCCTCAGAGTTTAATGTTAATGAAGAAGGAATTGTGCGGTTTGGGAAAAGACTATGTGTCCCATCAAGTTCGGAGATGAAGAAGGAACTTTTGGATGATGCACATAGTTCAAATTTCTCTATTCACCCAGGGAGCACAAAGATGTATCGAGATCTCCGAGAAAACTTTTGGTGGGATAATATGAAGAAGGAGATCGCCGAATATACATCAAAGTGCCTGGTGTGTCAGCAAGTGAAGGCAGAGAGGCAGAAGTCTAAGGGGATGATGCAACCATTGCCCATACCGGAATGGAAATGGGAGAACATCACCATGGACTTCGTCACTGGACTTCCAAGGACATCCAAAAGCAACAATGCAATCTGGGTTATTGTGGATCGTCTTACAAAGACTGCACACTTCATTGCTATTCGAGAGGATTTTTCTTTGGATCAACTGGCACGAATATATATCAGGGAAGTGGTACGGTTGCATGGAGTACCAATGTCTATTGTGTCGGACCGAGATCCAAGATTTACCTCTAAGTTTTGGAAGAGTCTTCAACATGCTCTGAATACTGAACTGAACTTCAGTACGGCCTATCATCCTCAAACTGATGGCCAATCCGAGCGGACTATCCAAACACTTGAGGATATGTTGAGAGCGTGCTCAATGGACTTTAAAGGAGGATGGGATCAACATCTTCCTCTAGTTGAGTTCTCTTATAATAATAGTTTCCACTCGAGCATCCAAATGGCACCATATGAAGCCCTGTATGGGAAAAGGTGTAGAACACCGGCATGTTGGGATGAGGTCGGTGAACGTAAGCTGCTTGGACCAGAAATGGTCGAAGAAATGGTGGAGAAGGTGAAAACCATTCAGCAGCATATCAAGGCAGCCCAAAGTCGACAGAAGAGTTATGCAGATAATCGTCGACGAGACCTTGAGTTTAAAGTCGGAGACATGGTGTTTTTACGCATATCTCCGTGGAAGAAGTTCATGAGGTTTGGAAAGAAAGGGAAGTTATGTCCAAGGTACATCGGCCCCTTCGAGATTCTTGATCGTGTTGGGGCTGTGGCCTATCGACTAGCACTTCCACCTACTATGGCCAAGGTGCATGATGTCTTCCATGTATCCCTCTTAAGGAAGTACATACCAGACCCTTCACATGTACTCTCTTCTGAGGTGGTACAATTAGAAGATGATCTTTCTTATGAGGAGCAACCAGTGAAGATCCTAGATCGTAGAGAAAAAGTTCTACGAAATAAGACAATGCCCCTCGTCAAGGTGTTGTGGAGAAACCACAAGTTTGAAGAAGCAACTTGGGAGTCGGAGGATATGATGAAGCTAAGTTACCCACATTTGTTTTAGTGTGGGGAAAGGAAAATTTCGAGGGCGAAATTTCTTAAGGGGGGAATGTTGTAACGACCCAAATTTTCATTAATGGAAAATACCTCTTGATCCAGTTAAATGTTTCTTTATGTTTTTATAAGATGTCAACTTCTTTAAGTTTTACGTTAAGATTTGTGACCGTTACTTTTATAGCCGTTGAACAGTGATCATCTGGGTAGTTTAAATATAAGGCTTCAACGAACCAATTTTTCTACTCAGACAAAGGAAGCGATGGCCTCATCCAGTAGAATTGCCCCTTACGAAGCCCATTTGTCGGAGCTCGGTAAAGAGGTGGCGTCTTTGGGCTTTGCCCTTGACCAAGCCCAAGATTAGCTTCATCAAGTCAAGATCGAACATGATCGTCTACGGGAAAAATGGAAGTTGATAGAGATTACCACTCGAGCGATGTTATCCGAGCAGCCCCAAGAGTCCGTCACCATCGCGCACCTTACCCTTAGGTCTTATGCGGCTATTTTAAGGGGTTATGTAACAAATAAGTAGAACCATGTTCATGTACATTATTTTTTTTATATATAATAATGAATATAATTTCTAGTCATTTTTGATACATTGTAATTAGTTTTTAAAGTACAAATGGTGTTTTTAGTTATTATTTAATTAAGAATTATATTTTATTAAATTAGAGGATTTTTGAATTAAATAATATTTTAATAAAATATTATTATTAATATTAAATTAATTGTCATTAAATATAAATGATCTTATAATTTTATGAATGCAATTAAAATGTTTATTAAGGTTTGAAAGCCATTTCTGTCAAAACCCGTGAATTTCTTTATAAATGTCGGTTTTTATTTTAAAAGTGAAAATTCAAATATTTAGAAAATTATTTAGATAAAATAAATATTATTTTTGGAATCAGGATGTCGAAATTATCCAACGGTGAATTTTTCATAATTTTCTGAGATAGTCAAATTTTTGGGTAAAAATTAAATACCATTTAAATATATAATGTGTTTTATGACATCATAATGACCCAATGGTGATGTAATAAAATACCATAATCCATATGTTCGGCCAATATATGTTTTATCATTAAAATAATGAGGTTTTGGGTTTGTTTGACTCACTTTTCAAAGCATTAATGGAGCCCTCAAGACTTATTCAACACTTTGCCTTTTTAAATTAATTTCCATGGGAGTGTGACTCACCTCCACATAAGCAACCCTAATTTTTTAATAAGTTCGGACCTTGGACTTGTAAAATATTGTTTTCCTCTTTCCTTTTCCAGAAACAATGGGCAAATACCATGGGATGGTTTGTGGTTTGGATTATTTTAATATAAGGGGTCCCAAACCTAAATAATAAAGAATTCTCTCACCTTTCCTATATAAACCCACCCAAGCTCCCACTTCCTCCTCACTCAAAGCCCTTGAAGTTCGTCCATCCTCTGCCCTACTCTCTCTAGAATCCTCCCAAGGTGCCCCAAGCTCCCAAGAAGCCTCTCACAAGCCTCTCTCTAGACTTTGGAAGCACACTTCCAAGTAAGGGTTTTTTCTTCCTTTCTCATTTTTGTCAATTTTCTTTAAGTTGTATTGCCCTTTTAATTTCATTTATGAATGTTGGGGTATGGTTTCGCACCTCTACCATACTGCCCTATTATCGTTTGAATGATGGGAGACCCCTTTCTCTCTCATTAAATGCCTCCCATGTACACCCGTTACTATGCCGAAATTCCGAAAGGAACCTTTTTCTCCTCTTCTATATTCAAGCAATACTTTTGTATCATGAATCTAAATTCCTTTTCAATTGTTGGGACATGTATCTATATGACCTTCTTACTGTCCATTACATGTAAATATGATGAGGAACCCCCTTTCTCTCTCATCAGCTTTTTTTTTATGAATTCTTATGTCACGCCGTTACGCTGCCGAAATCACACCGATTTTCTAAGCCAATATCATTGTGTAGTGAATACCATGCCCATTTCTCCATCAAGGGTATTCACCTTTATGCACATTTACATATTGATTGTAAAGTTTCATGTATGAATTCCACATTCCTTTATCGTGGAATAAATGATTATGTTTTATGAATCCATGTTTTATGATCCATGTGGCACACTTATGCATGAAATGAAATGTTTAAGAAGGGTGCGCCCTGATAGCGCTCCAATGCATTGGGTAAAGTATAGTATCATGATACGTCATGTGCAATGAGTGTTGACTCATGCTAATTCAAGTGCAACGAGGGTTTACTCGTGCTTCAAGTGCAATGAGGGTTTACTCATGCTCCATGTGCAATGAGCCTTAGCTCATGCTAATTCAATGTTAAGTGTTGTTGCCACATTTCCATGTTATGATTATCATGCTTTATCATGCCTTTATGTTCATGTCTCTCTTATGCTCTATTGATATGCCTATTGCCTAACATGTTTTGTACTCCTCATGTTATTCATTGTGTACTCCCTTACTGGGCTTTATAGCTCACCCTTTTCTTATGCATGTCCTCAGGTTATCCCATGCAATGCTAAGTACGAAGGAATGTAGTGGTCATGTAAAGGAAGTTTTCAATAAGGATGTTGTATTGCAAGTTTAAAGTTTTTATGTAATGATCCTAAGCCCCAAAGACACTAAACCTCTCGATCTTCTTTGTTGTATCAAGTGAAGTTTTATGTAATAAAGCATGTTTAAGTGGTAATAAAAAGCAGAGTTGTCATATAAATAAAGTACAAATAAAAGATACGACATAATAATATAATGACATAATTTGAAAGTAGGAGATTAACCCAAAGAATGGAAATTGGGTTAAGAAGTTCCCATACCTCGTATCTGACTTGACCCGACCGTTCTTTAAACTCCTGAATAATAAACTTTAGTTAATCTCTACTTGATTATGAATCTTTTCCAAGTTCATTATTCCTTTTATACAATGTTATGAACATCATGTAATCATTTAAGTTAATAATGTTCATTTTGTCGGTATTTGGTTCTTAAGTCAAAAATAGACTTCTTATACTTACATGTTGTTAATTTGGTCAAAGGTTCATTATATCCAGAATGGTATTCATGATGTAGATATCATATATGTCATATATATACAGTACATACATGTATTTAAAATATTACCTAATCATTTAGAGGTAAGAAATGAAATGCACCGTTCATGGAGACGGTAAGCCGTACGTACGCATGAACGCTACTTTCATTTCTTTGTCATATTAATGGAATTAAAACTAAATGAGACTTATGTATATTTTAATTCCAGAATTATATTCATCATTTAGATATATCATTAATTATATATATCCATTATATACATGTACTTTTAATAGTACATTACATTTGGGGATAAGAAATGAAATGCACCGTTCATGGAGACGGTAGTCCGTACGTACGCATGAACGCTACTTTCATTTCTATCTCATACTTTAATGGAAATAAATGATAATGATATATATAGGTATATTATAATTCCAGTATAACATCATATATAATAACTTTAAATCCATCCTTTACACGTCCCACATATGGCATTAACGAATCACATCACTTTGAGGGGGCGGTAGTCCGCACTTCCTTAAATGAAGATATCGCGTATACCCATAATGGAAGCCATAAAGGTAAGACACAAATGAAAAATACAGAAGCATAAGTAAAACATAAACATATTACATATCATATATAAAAATAGTGACATCATAATGGCCACCTTTGAAGGTGTTAAATGAGTATTGAACAATCATCGTTTCGGGAGGCAGAATTTCGCCATCCACAGAAACCGTATGTTCTTTAACCATTTGATGTAGTTGTGTGAGAGTGTAGATCAAATAAATCTTATAACAACATTCTAGTATATTGATGATACTGGTGTTGTTACAAAAGAAGTATATAAAAAGAGTTTAGGGGGGTTGGAGAAGCAAAATAAAACAAATGAACATGAGAGAATGAATTACCTTTAAAAAGTGTAACTCCTTTTGAGTTGAGCCTAAAGGCTTCCTTTGAAAGGATTCTGCCCAAATGGAATCCTCTAGGATGAGGAGAGGGATGTGTAGAGAGCAAATGGGCAGGGGTTGGCCGATCCAAAGGCTTGAAGAGTGTGTGAAATGAGGTAGAGGTGGGGGCCTTTTATAAGGGGAGAGGAGGGGCACTTTTGGAAAGTAAAGAAATATAACTTAATTTGAAAATGTGTTTCGGTTTTAAAAGGTCCCACATTGATAGGATTCGTGGATAAGGTGATAAGGCATCGAAATCCACTCATCCAATTGGTTTTGGCCATGTGTAGTTCATAGATTTTACATTATCTTTCTATTTTGTTTAAATCGTCAAATAATGATGCCATCGCTGCATCATTATTATGTCATAAATAATTAAATTTATTTAATGTCTAAAAATTATAAAACAAATACTATGATATAGGAAATCTTTTTAGCTTTCCAATGACTATTTATAATCGAAATTTGGACTTGTATAACCCCACTTAAAAATTGTTTTCGTAAAACATATTATTTTTGTGTCATTTTCACTTTAACATTTAATAAAAAGTAATTTATGTCATTTCCCAACAAAAGTGGATCCATGGGGTCCCCAAGTTGACCCATGGCTTGTCTTGGTCGGCCATGACACAACCAATAAGGTTGGGACATGTGTCTAGGTCATTTTATATTATTAAAGCATTATTTATTCCTTAAACTACACTAATTACCACTAATCGCGATTAAAAACTTAATAAGTTACTATTCACCAAAAAATTATTTTAATCTCATTGAACCACATTTTACTTCTTAATTACAACCATGTATGTCGGATTTTCAAAATTCAATACACATTAGTGGTAAACTTTCATTTAACTGAAAAATCGGTTTGCTTGATTACCACTTAGTGGTTTCACTATTCATCAAAAATTGAAGTTTTTCAAAAAATTACCAAAAATTCACTCTAAGCTATATTTGATATTCCGAATTCAAAAATGAAGTCCATTTTACAAAATTCAAATCATATAAGTCACATTAATTAATTTAATAATTAATTCCCGCTGCCAGAGCAAATAGCGTGTTTTTACAAAACAATAAGTATCAAAAGATTGACACCAGTTTAAGTCCGATTTCAAAGTGAAATTAATTCCAATGACCACTATTGGATTTAATGGTAAAAATATTTTCTAATTTCACTTTAAAACCAATTCAAAATATTATCTAATCATATAAATAAATTAGATTAAAAAGTGGTTTTGAATTAAAATACAACATTTTACACTATTCATTAAAAAATGAACTTTATCGGAAAAATACCAAAAAAATTACACGAAGTAAAATTTGATGTCCCGATTCTTAATAAGAGTTTTATTTGGTCCAAAAGAATGTATAAGAGTTATCAAAACATTATTTAATGACGGTTCACCATTAAAAGGTGATAAGTGAACCTTTAGTGAAAATTAGAGTATAAAAGCCTAAAATTGAACTCTTTCCGTATTTTAAGCCTTTATCTTTTATTGGGTAAATGTAAAAACATCTAAAAACATATCTATTCATATTTTAGTTATTTCTATTCATTCCCGCCAGTACAACGGCTACTTGTTAACTAACATAATATTATTATATTACTAGTGTGCTACGTAAGTTTCAAAGAAACTCATCGTTGCGTATCGGGTACGCTATCGAACATAGCAACCCCTTTTAATTAAAATTCATATTTAATTCTCTAATATTAATAAATATGAAAATTATTTATTCTTTAATTACCTGGGATGTTACATCCTTCCCCCCTTTTGGGAATTGCGTCCTCGCAATTTTATTCACTTATCAAAATAAGTGGGGGTATTTATCCCTCATAGCATTTTCAGATTCCCACGTTGCCTCTTCAATCACATGGTTTTTCCAAAAAACCTTTACCTGATGAATCACCTTATTCCGTAACACTTGCTCCTTATGGTCAAGAATCTGGACCGGTTGTTCCTCATAAGATAGGTTCTCTTCCAGCTGAACTACCTCTGGACTCAAAACATGAGATGGATCTGGCATATACTTTATCAACATCGAAACGTGAAAAACATTGTGTACCTGAGATAAACTCGGAGGTAAAGCCACTCGGTATGCAACTGATCCAACTCTCTCCAGAATTTCGTATGGTCCAACAAACCTTGGACTCAACTTTCCTTTCTTACCAAATCTCATCACACTTTTCCAAGGAGAAACCTTGAGAAAAACATGATCACCTACCTCGAAAGATAGATCCTTCCTCCGGTTATCCGCATAACTCTTCTGCCTGCTCTGAGCTGTTCTCATGTGCTTCTGAATCAGCTGAACTTTTTCTGCCATCTCTTCTACCAATTCTGGTCCCATCAACTTTCTTTCACCCACTTCATCCCAGAAAGCTGGAGTTCGACACCGCTTCCCATATAATGCCTGAAATGGTGCCATCTGTATACTAGAATGAAAACTGTTATTATATGAAAACTCAACCAAAGAAAGATGTTGGTCCCAACTTCCCTGATAATCCATAGAACAAGCTCGTAGCATATCCTCCAATGTCTGAATTGTTCGTTCTGACTGCCCATCTGATTGAGGATGAAAAGCTGTACTAAAATTTAATTCAGTACCCAACGACTTCTAAAGGCCTTTCCAAAAGTTAGAAGTAAACCTGGGATCACGATCTGATACAATGGAGAGAGGAACTCCATGTAACCTGACTATCTCTTTAAGATACAAACGGGAAAGTTGATCAAGAGAGAAAGTATCTCGTATAGCAAGGAAATGAGCAGATTTGGTCAAGCGATCAACAATAACCCAAATTGCATTATTACCTCGAGATGTCTTTGGTAATCCAACAACAAAGTCCATGGATATATTCTCCCATTCCCACTCTGAAACTGGTAAAGGCTGAAGCATCCCTTTCGGTAACTGCCGCTCTGCTTTAACCTGTTGACAAGTCAAACACTTCACAGTAAAATCAGCAATGTCTCTTTTCATTCCATCCCACCAGTAATACTCCCGCAGACCTCTGTACATCTTAGTACTAACAGGATGAAAAAACAACTCATTCTTCAACTGTGAATCACAAGGCACACATAACCTCTTCACAAACCTCAAAACACAAACACAAACTTATCCAAGAACTCATGGAAAATTTTATTCATAAGGTCCATGAATACAGTAGGTGCATTGGTTAACCCAAAAGGCATAACTACAAATTCATAATGGCCATATCTAGTATGGAACGCAGTCTTCGGAACGTCTGCTTCTTTTACTTTCAACTGATGGTACCCCGACCTCAAGTCAATCTTCGAAAAATACTGAGCTCCCTGGAGCTGACACCACTTCATTCGATGGCCCAACATCTGCTGAAGTAGTTGCAAAGGATTTCACCACCCCTTTCTGCTTGTAGTCTAACTGCTTCACATCACTCAAGCTCCTTGTCAGACACTCGTTTGCATAGTGACCCATCTCATTGCACTTATAACATTTCACTAACTGTAAATCAAATTTATTCTTACCTTCACCTTGATCCTTTTCAGTGCAATCACGAGCCTTATGTCCCATCTTACCACATCGGTAGCACTTTCCAGAATTCAGAAGACATTCCCCAGCATGCCTTTTGCCACATTTATCACAAACTGGAAACTTAGTTCTCTTACCATCAGACTTTTTTGAAGAATTCTTACCTTTCTCCTGCCACCTTGGTCTCTTCTTCTGCTAGTTTTTATAGAAAACTTGGTCATCGGCAAACTCCATTTCCACCTTCTCAGCACATTGAACAAGTTTTTCATAACTTTTAAACTCACGAGAAGCTAATGCCCTTCGATATTTTGGCTTTAATCCTGAGTAAAAACGATTGATTTTACTATCAAGGTCTCGGATAAAATTGGGAGCATACCTTGCCAATCGAGTGAACCTTTCTTCATAGGCAGCCACTGAGTCTTCCTCTTGCCTCAATTCCAAGAATTGCTTTTCCATCCTAAGTCGAACAGCCTTAGGAAAATACTTCTCAAGAAACATACCTTTGAATTCATCCCAGTCAAGAGCATCAATCTCATCGGCATCCCTGATATTTTTAACCATAGACCACCACTGATCTGCTTCACCCTCCAAACGGTAAATAGCAAGACTAACCTTTTGATTGTATGAACACCCCATGACATCAAAAATCTTCTCCAGTGCTTTAATCCACCCTTCAGCTAGCACAGGGTCAGATGATCCTCTGAATGATGGGGGATGTTGCCTCATGAAATGTTCCACCACTGACATGTTCCTCTGCGGTTGATCTGGCTGATCTCGTGCATGGATACCACCACCATTTATAGCCTGAGTCAACTGTGCCATCACTGCAACAAACTGTTCAGTTCCGATTCCGACCATCTCAGGTTGCTGATTTGGAAGGCAGTCTTCCTCCTGATGTTGTCCCAACATAGCTGCTTTGTTTCCCCTACGGAAAACCATTCTGAACATGGAAATATCTTAGGCGAAGAAACATGGTAATCCGTAAATGCTATATCATTTCAATCATATTATAATTTAACACTTTTCTAACTCCTAAAGTTGTCTAAACCGACCTCTGATACCAACTATAAGGCCCCAGCCTTAAACCTTACTTAATATTGAATTAAATGAATAATTCACATTGAGGATCTTTTCAGGTTTAGAGTTTTAGGGAATTAGGTCATGAAACTTGCATTACATTCCACATATAAACAAAGTGGTTACATAAAGATAGTATTCTTCATTCCCATCAATGGAACACACATTTAAAATAAAACATGGATTATTTCTTGACACATCCTTGACTCTATCATCTTATCATGTACCTTTCCCTTGACCTGTGAAAAACATTTCAAAAACTTGGGATGAGCATAAAAACTCAGTATGGGTTATAAAAACAACAACATGGAAAGGAAACATGAGTTCATATATACATAAGAATGAAATCATACTTTACCCATAAAACATAGGCACTTTAACATACCTCATAAAAACATGAATAAATCATATAAATCATAAGACATAAAGGTAACTTGAGGCATTCATAACATTCTTACGTAGGGAGTAACCCTCTTGGTTACGTTTGGAATACTCATCACAGTATATTTCCTAAAATCTCTTCGGAGAAACCTTAACGTTTCACTCCTTCGCGTTACCCAATGCATTAGAGAGCTATAACGGGCTCACCCGCCCTTAGTTTATCACGGAACCACCCGTTCTTCATAATAATGCCCAAGAACCTCAACATATTCGTATCACATAAAACATGCATAAAGGAAACATAAAATTTCCACCATTCAATCACAAGATATCAATACCACACATTGATATAAAAATATTATGAAAACCATTTTCAATACCAAAATAAAAGAAAAGTAAAACATGGTATTTATTTTTCTTTTAAAAAGAAGGTATGGCTTGTAGAGGAAGCCGAAACTCAAATAACGGTTACGACGGCGGAGAAGTCGTTGTCGCCGCATACATACGACAAAAACATTCCCTTTTGTCGTTTAGTAAACGCCTCGTATAAAAAAGATTCCTTTTGAATAAATGTAAAAGTCAAAAGGGGTTTATACACCGTATACAAGAAAGTTGTGTATAAAACAAAATATGCCTCAACGAAAGGAGATTGAGACAAAGTCCCATACAAAGGTAATTTTTAAAATAAAATAGATACATTATGTGTATTCACTATAATTACACATAAATAAAGTACAAATAAAAGATACGACATAATAATATAATGACATAATTTGAAAGTAGGAGATTAACCCAAAGAATGGAAATTGGGTTAAGAAGTTCCCATACCTCGTATCTGACTTGACCCGACCGTTCTTTAAACTCCTGAATAATAAACTTTAGTTAATCTCTACTTGATTATGAATCTTTTCCAAGTTCATTATTCCTTTTAAACCATGTTATGAACATCATGTAATCATTTAAGTTAATAATGTTCATTTTGTCGGTATTTGGTTCTTAAGTCAAAAATAGACTTCTTATACTTACATGTTGTTAATTTGGTCAAAGGTTCATTATATCCAGAATGGTATTCATGATGTAGATATCATATATGTCATATATATACAGTACATACATGTATTTAAAATATTACCTAATCATTTAGAGGTAAGAAATGAAATGCACCGTTCATGGAGACGGTAAGCCGTACGTACGCATGAACGCTACTTTCATTTCTTTGTCATATTAATGGAATTAAAACTAAATGAGACTTATGTATATTTTAATTCCAGAATTATATTCATCATTTAGATATATCATTAATTATATATATCCATTATATACATGTACTTTTAATAGTACATTACATTTGGGGATAAGAAATGAAATGCACCGTTCATGGAGACGGTAGTCCGTACGTACGCATGAACGCTACTTTCATTTCTATCTCATACTTTAATGGAAATAAATGATAATGATATATATAGGTATATTATAATTCCAGTATAACATCATATATAATAACTTTAAATCCATCCTTTACACGTCCCACATATGGCATTAACGAATCACATCACTTTGAGGGGGCGGTAGTCCGCACTTCCTTAAATGAAGATATCGCGTATACCCATAATGGAAGCCATAAAGGTAAGACACAAATGAAAAATACAGAAGCATAAGTAAAACATAAACATATTACATATCATATATAAAAATAGTGACATCATAATGGCCACCTTTGAAGGTGTTAAATGAGTATTGAACAATCATCGTTTCGGGAGGCAGAATTTCGCCATCCACAGAAACCGTATGTTCTTTAACCATTTGATGTAGTTGTGTGAGAGTGTAGATCAAATAAATCTTATAACAACATTATAGTATATTGATGATACTGGTGTTGTTACAAAAGAAGTATATAAAAAGAGTTTAGGGGGGTTGGAGAAGCAAAATAAAACAAATGAACATGAGAGAATGAATTACCTTTAAAAAGTGTAACTCCTTTTGAGTTGAGCCTAAAGGCTTCCTTTGAAAGGATTATGCCCAAAGGGAATCCTCTAGGATGAGGAGAGGGATGTGGAGAGAGCAAATGGGCAGGGGTTGGCCGATCCAAAGGCTTGAAGAGTGTGTGAAATGAGGTAGAGGTGGGGGCCTTTTATAAGGGGAGAGGAGGGGCACTTTTGGAAAGTAAAGAAATATAACTTAATTTGAAAATGTGTTTCGGTTTTAAAAGGTCCCACATTGATAGGATTCGTGGATAAGGTGATAAGGCATCTAAATCCACTCATACAATTGGTTTTGGCCATGTGTAGTTCATAGATTTTACATTATCTTTCTATTTTGTTTAAATCGTCAAATAATGATGTCATCGCTGCATCATTATTATGTCATAAATAATTAAATTTATTTAATGTCTAAAAATTATAAAACAACTACTATGATATAGGAAATCTTTTTAGCTTTCCAATGACTATTTATAATATAAATTTGGACTTGTATAACCCCACTTAAAAATTGTTTTCGTAAAACATATTATGTTTGTGTCATTTTCACTTTAACATTTAATAAAAAGTAATTTATGTCATTTCCCAACAAAAGTGGATCCATGGGGTCCCCAAGTTGACCCATGGCTTGTCTTGGTCGGCCATGACACAAACAATAAGGTTGGGACATGTGTCTAGGTCATTTTATATTATTAAAGCATTATTTATTCCTTAAACTACACTAATTACCACTAATCGCGATTAAAAACTTAATAAGTTACTATTCACCAAAAAATTATTTTAATCTCATTGAACCACATTTTACTTCTTAATTACAACCATGTATGTCGGATTTTCAAAATTCAATACACATTAGTGGTAAACTTTCATTTAACTGAAAAATCAGTTTGCTTGATTACCACTTAGTGGTTTCACTATTCATCAAAAATTGAAGTTTTTCAGAAAATTACCAAAAATTCACTCTAAGCTATATTTGATATTCCGAATTCAAAAATGAAGTCCATTTTACAAAATTCAAATCATATAAGTCACATTAATTAATTTAATAATTAATTCCCGCTGCCAGAGCAAATAGCGTGTTTTTACAAAACAATAAGTATCAAAAGATTGACACCAGTTTAAGTCCGATTTCAAAGTGAAATTAATTCCAATGACCACTATTGGATTTAATGGTAAAAATATTTTATAATTTCACTTTAAAACCAATTCAAAATATTATCTAATCATATAAATAAATTAGATTAAAAAGTGGTTTTGAATTAAAATACAACATTTTACACTATTCATTAAAAAATGAACTTTATCGGAAAAATACCAAAAAAATTACACGAAGAAAAATTTGATGTCCCGATTCTTAATAAGAGTTTTATTTGGTCCAAAAGAATGTATAAGAGTGATCAAAACATTATTTAATGACGGTTCACCATTAAAAGGTGATAAGTGAACCTTTAGTGAAAATTAGAGTATAAAAGCCTAAAATTGAACTCTTTCCGTATTTTAAGCCTTTATCTTTTATTGGGTAAATGTAAAAACATCTAAAAACATATCTATTCATATTTTAGTTATTTCTATTCATTCCCACCAGTACAACGGCTACTTGTTAACTAACATAATATTATTATATTACTAGTGTGCTACGTAAGTTTCAAAGAAACTCATCGTTGCGTATCGGGTACGCTATCGAACATAGCAACCGCTTTTAATTAAAATTCATATTTAATTCTCTAATATTAATAAATATGAAAATTATTTATTCTTTAATTACCTGGGATGTTACATCCTTCCCCCCTTTTGGGAATTGCGTCCTCGCAATTTTATTCACTTATCAAAATAAGTGGGGGTATTTATCCCTCATAGCATTTTCAGATTCCCACGTTGCCTCTTCAATCACATGGTTTTTCCAAAAAAACCTTTACCTGATGAATCACCTTATTCCGTAACACTTTCTCCTTATGGTCAAGAATCTGGACCGGTTGTTCCTCATAAGATAGGTTCTCTTCCAGCTGAACTACCTCTGGACTCAAAACATGAGATGGATCTGGCATATACTTTATCAACATCGAAACGTGAAAAACATTGTGTACCTGAGATAAACTCGGAGGTAAAGCCACTCGGTATGCAACTGATCCAACTCTCTCCAGAATTTCGTATGGTCCAACAAACCTTGGACTCAACTTTCCTTTCTTACCAAATCTCATCACACTTTTCCAAGGAGAAACCTTGAGAAAAACATGATCACCTACCTCGAAAGATAGATCCTTCCTCCGGTTATCCGCATAACTCTTCTGCCTGCTCTGAGCTGTTCTCATGTGCTTCTGAATCAGCTGAAATTTTTCTGCCATCTCTTCTACCAATTCTGGTCCCATCAACTTTCTTTCACCCACTTCATCCCAGAAAGCTGGAGTTCGACACCGCTTCCCATATAATTCCTGAAATGGTGCCATCTGTATACTAGAATGAAAACTGTTATTATATGAAAACTCAACCAAAGAAAGATGTTGGTCCCAACTTCCCTGATAATCCATAGAACAAGCTCGTAGCATATCCTCCAATGTCTTAATTGTTCGTTCTGACTGCCCATCTGATTGAGGATGAAAAGCTGTACTAAAATTTAATTCAGTACCCAACGACTTCTGAAGGCCTTTCCAAAAGTTAGAAGTAAACCTGGGATCACGATCTGATACAATGGAGAGAGGAACTCCATGTAACCTGACTATCTCTTTAAGATACAAACGGGAAAGTTGATCAAGAGAGAAAGTATCTCGTATAGCAAGGAAATGAGCAGATTTGGTCAAGCGATCAACAATAACCCAGATTGCATTATTACCTCGAGATGTCTTTGGTAATCCAACAACAAAGTCCATGGATATATTCTCTCATTCCCAATCTGGAACTGGTAAAGGCTGAAGCATCCCTTTCGGTAACTACCGCTCTGCTTTAACCTGTTGACAAGTCAAACACTTCACAGTAAAATTAGCAATGTCTCTTTTCATTCCATCCCACCAGTAATACTCCCGCAGACCTCTGTACATCTTAGTACTAACAGGATGAAAAAACAACTCATTCTTCAACTGTGAATCACAAGGCACACATAACCTCTTCACAAACCTCAAAACACAAACACAAACTTATCCAAGAACTCATGGAAAATTTTATTCATAAGGTCCATGAATACAGTAGGTGCATTGGTTAACCCAAAAGGCATAACTACAAATTCATAATGGCCATATCTAGTATGGAACGCAGTCTTCGGAACGTCTGCTTCTTTTACTTTCAACTGATGGTACCCCGACCTCAAGTCAATCTTCGAAAAATACTGAGCTCCCTGGAGCTGACACCACTTCATTCGATGGCCCAACATCTGCTGAAGTAGTTGCAAAGGATTTCACCACCCCTTTCTGCTTGTAGTCTAACTGCTTCCCATCACTCAAGCTCCTTGTCGGACACTCGTTTGCATAGTGACCCATCTCATTGCACTTATAACATTTCACTAACTGTAAATCAAATTTATTCTTACCTTCACCTTGATCCTTTTCAGTGCAATCACGAGCCTTATGTCCCATCTTACCACATCGGTAGCACTTTCCAGAATTCAGAAGACATTCCCCAGCATGACTTTTGCCACATTTATCACAAACTGGAAACTTAGTTCTCTTACCATCAGACTTTTTTGAAGAATTCTTACCTTTCTCCTGCCACCTCGGTCTCTTCTTCTGCTGGTTGTTATAGAAAACTTGGTCATCGGCAAACTCCATTTCCACCTTCTCAGCACATTGAACAAGCTTTTCATAACTTTTAAACTCACGAGAAGCTAATGCCCTTCGATATTTTGGCTTTAATCCTGAGTAAAAACGATTGATTTTACTATCAAGGTCTCGGATAAAATTGGGAGCATACCTTGCCAATCGAGTGAACCTTTCTTCATAGGCAGCCACTGAGTCTTCCTCTTGCCTCAATTCCAAGAATTGCTTTTCCATCCTAAGTCGAACAGCCTTAGGAAAATACTTCTCAAGAAACATACCTTTGAATTCATCCCAGTCAAGAGCATCAATCTCATCGGCATCCCTGATATTTTTAACCATAGACCACCACTGATCTGCTTCACCCTCCAAACGGTAAATAGCAAGACTAACCTTTTGATTGTATGAACACCCCATGACATCAAAAATCTTCTCCAGTGCTTTAATCTACCCTTCAGCTAGCACAGGGTCAGATGATCCTCTGAATGATGGGGGATGTTGCCTCATGAAATGTTCCACCACTGACATGTTCCTCTGCGGTTGATCTGGCTGATCTCGTGCATGGATACCACCACCATTTATAGCCTGAGTCAACTGTGCCATCACTGCAACAAACTGTTCAGTTCCGATTCCGACCATCTCAGGTTGCTGATTTGGAAGGCAGTCTTCCTCCTGATGTCGTCCCAACATAGCTGCTTTGTTTCCCCTACGGAAAACCATTCTGAACATGGAAATATCTTAGGCGAAGCAACATGGTAATCCGTAAATGCTATATCATTTCAATCATATTATAATTTAACACTTTTCTGACTCCTAAAGTTGTCTAAACCGACCTATGATACCAACTATAAGGCCCCAGCCTTAAACCTTACTTAATATTGAATTAAATGAATAATTCACATTGAGGATCTTTTCAGGTTTAGAGTTTTAGGGAATTAGGTCATGAAACTTGCATTACATTCCACATATAAACAAAGTGGTTACATAAAGATAGTATTCTTCATTCCCATCAATGGAACACACATTTAAAATAAAACATGGATTATTTCTTGACACATCCTTGACTCTATCATCTTATCATGTACCTTTCCCTTGACCTGTGAAAAACATTTCAAAAACTTGGGATGAGCATAAAAACTCAGTATGGGTTATAAAAAAAACAACATGGAAAGGAAACATGAGTTCATATATACATAAGAATGAAATCATACTTTACCCATAAAACATAGGCACTTTAACATACCTCATAAAAACATGAATAAATCATATAAATCATAAGACATAAAGGTAACTTGAGGCATTCATAACATTCTTACGTAGGGAGTAACCCTCTTGGTTACGTTTGGAATACCCATCACAGTATATTCCCTAAAATCTCTTCGGAGAAACCTTAACGTTTCACTCCTTCGCGTTACCCAATGCATTGGAGAGCTATAATGGGCTCACCCGCCCTTAGTTTATCACGGAACCACCCGTTCTTCATAATAATGCCCAAGAACCTCAACATATTCGTATCACATAAAACATGCATAAAGGAAACATAAAATTTCCACCATTCAATCACAAGATATCAATACCACACATTGATATAAAAATATTATGAAAACCATTTTCAATACCAAAATAAAAGAAAAGTAAAACATGGTATTTATTTTTCTTTTAAAAAGAAGGTATGGCTTGTAGAGGAAGCCGAAACTCAAATAACGGTTACGACGGCGGAGAAGTCGTTGTCGCCGCATACGTACGACAAAAACATTCCCTTTTGTCGTTTAGTAAACGCCTCGTATAAAAAAGATTCCTTTTGAATAAATGTAAAAGTCAAAAGGGGTTTATACACCGTATACAAGAAAGTTGTGTATAAAACAAAATATGCCTCAACGAAAGGAGATTGAGACGAAGTCCCATACAAAGGTAATTTTTAAAATAAAATAGATACATTATGTGTATTCACTATAAGTACACATAAATAAAGTACAAATAAAAGATACGACATAATAATATAATGACATAATTTGAAAGTAGGAGATTAACCCAAAGAATGGAAATTGGGTTAAGAAGTTCCCATACCTCGTATCTGACTTGACCCGACCGTTCTTTAAACTCCTGAATAATAAACTTTAGTTAATCTCTACTTGATTATGAATCTTTTCCAAGTTCATTATTCCTTTTATACCATGTTATGAACATCATGTAATCATTTAAGTTAATAATGTTCATTTTGTCGGTATTTGGTTCTTAAGTCAAAAATAGACTTCTTATACTTACATGTAATTTGGTCAAAGGTTCATTATATCCAGAATGGTATTCATGATGTAGATATCATATATGTCATATATATACAGTACATACATGTATTTAAAATATTACCTAATCATTTAGAGGTAAGAAATGAAATGCACTGTTCATGGAGACGGTAAGCCGTACGTACGCATGAACGCTACTTTCATTTCTTTGTCATATTAATGGAATTAAAACTAAATGAGACTTATGTATATTTTAATTCCAGAATTATATTCATCATTTAGATATATCATTAATTATATATATCCATTATATACATGTACTTTTAATAGTACATTACATTTGGGGATAAGAAATGAAATGCACCGTTCATGGAGACGGTAGTCCGTACGTACGCATGAACGCTACTTTCATTTCTATCTCATACTTTAATGGAAATAAATGATAATGATATATATAGGTATATTATAATTCCAGTATAACATCATATATAATAACTTTAAATCCATCCTTTACACGTCCCACATATGGCATTAACGAATCACATCACTTTGAGGGGGCGGTAGTCCGCACTTCCTTAAATGAAGATATCGCGTATACCCATAATGGAAGCCATAAAGGTAAGACACAAATGAAAAATACAGAAGCATAAGTAAAACATAAACATATTACATATCATATATAAAAATAGTGACATCATAATGGCCACCTTTGAAGGTGTTAAATGAGTATTGAACAATCATCGTTTCGGGAGGCAGAATTTCGCCATCCACAGAAACCGTATGTTCTTTAACCATTTGATGTAGTTGTGTGAGAGTGTAGATCAAATAAATCTTATAACAACATTCTAGTATATTGATGATACTGGTGTTGTTACAAAAGAAGTATATAAAAAGAGTTTAGGGGGGTTGGAGAAGCAAAATAAAACAAATGAACATGAGAGAATGAATTACCTTTAAAAAGTGTAACTCCTTTTGAGTTGAGCCTAAAGGCTTCCTTTGAAAGGATTCTGCCCAAAGGGAATCCTCTAGGATGAGGAGAGGGATGTGTAGAGAGCAAATGGGCAGGGGTTGGCCGATCCAAAGGCTTGAAGAGTGTGTGAAATGAGGTAGAGGTGGGGGCCTTTTATAAGGGGAGAGGAGGGGCACTTTTGGAAAGTAAAGAAATATAACTTAATTTGAAAATGTGTTTCGGTTTTAAAAGGTCCCACATTGATAGGATTCGTGGATAAGGTGATAAGGCATCGAAATCCACTCATCCAATTGGTTTTGGCCATGTGTAGTTCATAGATTTTACATTATCTTTCTATTTTGTTTAAATCGTCAAATAATGATGCCATCGCTGCATCATTATTATGTCATAAATAATTAAATTTATTTAATGTCTAAAAATTATAAAACAAATACTATGATATAGGAAATCTTTTTAGCTTTCCAATGACTATTTATAATCGAAATTTGGACTTGTATAACCCCACTTAAAAATTGTTTTCGTAAAACATATTATTTTTGTGTCATTTTCACTTTAACATTTAATAAAAAGTAATTTATGTCATTTCCCAACAAAAGTGGATCCATGGGGTCCCCAAGTTGACCCATGGCTTGTCTTGGTCGGCCATGACACAACCAATAAGTTTGGGACATGTGTCTAGGTCATTTTATATTATTAAAGCATTATTTATTCCTTAAACTACACTAATTACCACTAATCGCGATTAAAAACTTAATAAGTTACTATTCACCAAAAAATTATTTTAATCTCATTGAACCACATTTTACTTCTTAATTACAACCATGTATGTCGGATTTTCAAAATTCAATACACATTAGTGGTAAACTTTCATTTAACTGAAAAATCGGTTTGCTTGATTACCACTTAGTGGTTTCACTATTCATCAAAAATTGAAGTTTTTCAGAAAATTACCAAAAATTCACTCTAAGCTATATTTGATATTCCGAATTCAAAAATGAAGTCCATTTTACAAAATTCAAATCATATAAGTCACATTAATTAATTTAATAATTAATTCCCGCTGCCAGAGCAAATAGCGTGTTTTTACAAAACAATAAGTATCAAAAGATTGACACCAGTTTAAGTCCGATTTCAAAGTGAAATTAATTCAAATGACCACTATTGGATTTAATGGTAAAAATATTTTCTAATTTCTCTTTAAAACCAATTCAAAATATTATCTAATCATATAAATAAATTAGATTAAAAAGTGGTTTTGAATTAAAATACAACATTTTACACTATTCATTAAAAAATGAACTTTATCGGAAAAATACCAAAAAAATTACACGAAGTAAAATTTGATGTCCCGATTCTTAATAAGAGTTTTATTTGGTCCAAAAGAATGTATAAGAGTGATCAAAACATTATTTAATGATGGTTCACCATTAAAAGG
The DNA here is from genome assembly GCA_963277665.1 of Viscum album. Taxonomy (NCBI): domain Eukaryota; kingdom Viridiplantae; phylum Streptophyta; class Magnoliopsida; order Santalales; family Viscaceae; genus Viscum; species Viscum album. The sequence goes on from OY728128.1 coordinate 662,782,037, forward strand.
TGATAAGTGAACCTTTAGTGAAAATTAGAGTATAAAAGCCTAAAATTGAACTCTTTCCGTATTTTAAGCCTTTATCTTTTATTGGGTAAATGTAAAAACATCTAAAAACATATCTATTCATATTTTAGTTATTTCTATTCATTCCCGCCAGTACAACGGCTACTTGTTAACTAACATAATATTATTATATTACTAGTGTGCTACGTAAGTTTCAAAGAAACTCATCGTTGCGTATCGGGTACGCTATCGAACATAGCAACCCCTTTTAATTAAAATTCATATTTAATTCTCTAATATTAATAAATATGAAAATTATTTATTCTTTAATTACCTGGGATGTTACAGCCAGTGCTTCTTCTGTGGGGCTTCGACAATGATCTAGAGCTCCATTTTCAATTTTAATGGCATCTACAGGCTCCCTGGGATGCCACCGTCGCTGCGAGGCTCCTGGATTCCAGATTCTGATGAGTTAAAGAATTGTCCCCTAAAGAATGAAACAAGAACAAAGAGGAGGAGTGTCTAGGCCTTGTTCGTTTGTCCCGCTCCCTCCACTTTAACATAATAACAAGAAAGAGTAATTTTAATTCATCAAGAATAACTTTAAAAAAATAAACCCCCTACCTCATGAACCATTAGAGGTATCGCAATAACTGGGGGAAGGAGAGTCCTCGTCGAAGTGAGGTCGTCGGCATTTGTCAATCCCAGATCGTCATCGCCCAAGCTTCCATCCTCCATTGGTGGAAGATGTCACTTCACTTCGCCAGAGGTTCCTTGCTTGGTGAAGCCATTTCAAAACTCCACCCCGAGCTCCATTTAAATAGAAGGGGAAACCACCCATGTTTCATATCATTAATGTGGTTCATTTATGAACTGCAATTAATGCTGCAATGTTGAGGTTACAAAGTGGGAGGGTCAATCCATTAATTGGATTGAAAACCCATCGGACCCACAACCACCACTCATCCACTGGAGAAAAGGAAATAAAATAACTTGTTAAGTTATTTTATTATTTTTCTATAAAGTCAAAAATTTAACATTTTCTCCCGACCTACTGTGCTCAAAGTGAAGCCTTCCTTAAGCGAATCTTGGCACTACGGATTCAATGGTGCCCTCATATTTTTAATCCAATCATCGGTTCAATAGATAGAAAATTTCTCATGCACATTTATTGAACATACCTTTAAAAAGTTCAAAAATCCATTCCAGTAACACCGAGCCTCGGAACCACACACCGTCAATTTTCACAAACTCATAATAATCCTAAATAATTTTAAAAAATCACATGGAATTTTCAGGTCTTTACATGCCCCATATGTTGATGAAATTCCTCAAAGGTGGTTTTGATTAAAAATGGATTTTCAATGTATGGAAGAGGTAATTCTTCATTGTGAAAATGTTTTTATGAATTTTGATCATGGTTTTTGGGAAAAATCACATTGGTAAGCTTAGGTGAATCGAGAAATGTACTTGTCACGTTAATGTCTATAATACCACTAGAGGTTTGGATATCGACAGACTATAATAGGACTCAATATTGATTAGATTCACATGATGTCTTACTAGTGATTTCTTTATATATCCAAGTAAGTATTCCCATGGTCTATGGCCCAAATGTTATTATTTTCTATTTATGATTGATTTTTCACATGATCGTATATTTAATGGTTGGTTACTTACATGTTATTATATGGTTTATCCATGATTTTTTTTCTTATATACTCATGATTTATTACCTATACTTTTCATATTTTAGATTTAAGTGAATATGAAAGGATTTTATGAAAAAACAAATGATTCTTTACAAAATGGTTTCTCTTTCATAAATTATATATAAACTATATTTTGTTTTAAAGATAGAACTAATGTCGTCATGGTATTAGAATTTCTATTGATTATTTCGTGAAATACTATCATGATTTGTGATCGCACCCTAATTTTTCCTTTTTGGATTTATAGATTTGATTTTATAGGATTAAAATAAATGGAAGGGTGTCATGTATTTTTTCATCTACTCTTGGTTGTTTTCACCTTCATAGTGGGACAGTTTGGTTGTGACCAATGGTCACATAGAGAGGTGGATTATGGATTGTCTTATTTTACTTAAAGTTTATCCCTTTGTGCTTGACATTGTATGTCTCTTGATTTTTACCCTTATTCTATTTTATACTCAGTTTTTTCTTCAGTTGTACATGAGACTTATTGGATGTTGTTTTGCACCTCACCTTGTAGTGGACCTTCTTGGGTGACTTTTCAAGTTGTCCCAGATTGGTTTGTTACAATTATGGCCTCCCCATTATACCTACTTATACCCTTGATGCTATTTATAAGCTCTAGAATTCAGGGAGGTTCACTTGAGTTCATGTGGTGCCACCAGTCTGGTTATTGTTTAGAGTATTCTGGTTCAGGATGTTATAAAAGGTTTCTGAAGAAATTCTTTTAAGAAGGAAATAGTTTCAAATGAATTTTCAAAGGGAGATTCAAATGGAATTTACTTTGGCTTGGATTTTCTCTATTTATGTGATTATGGGTATGGATTATATATATGCATGATTATTGGTAGAACATGGTATACCTTGGGTGAGTTGGTAACTCGAACGAATGAAACCCCTAGTGCAGCTTGTGCACTGACTAGGGTTAGTGTCCTCATTAGATTGAGTGTGATAATAGGATGGATTAGTAATACATGGATACAGTTGTGATCCTAGGGATGGATGAATACTTTCTTATATGTTGGATAGTGTCCATAGGTCTAGTACTAGTTACCTTAGATCCATAGGTTGATCCCATGGTGTTTGTGCTGTGATTTCATAATTCTCATTGCATGACTTAGATTTTGATGTCTCTATTTTTATGTTTCCAGAATTTCTATTCATATTTTATTTTTTCAACATGTTTAAAGAACTTGTATTTATTCTAATAACTCAAAGGATTTATGTACTATATTCCAAAAAAGTTTTTTCAAACATTGATTTCCATACTATAAATATTGGAATGCATGGTGAAATGCATTTTATAGATTTATGGTGGTATCCTACTAGGAATTTCCCCCACACCCTATATATTATTCTGGGAAAATATAGACTCGGTTTTATAGGATACTGGTAAATTCAAGGGCTCTAAAAAATATAGTGACTCTTCTTGATGTTCATAAACCTTCCTGAGTATTGTTTATGGTGGTGAATAGGGATCATGAGGAAGTTGGGATCATATGGAGAGTTTTTTTATCCTCAATGTTTGTGTGTTATTTTTTATTAGCCTCTCTAACATTGACTATCTCAAAAATGCCCACGTCTACCTGACCCAACTCATGGCATGGACCGAAGGGAATTCATGCCAGCCATAGGCTGGAAAATAGTTCCAAAGCATTAGGAAAACACACTTGGAAATAATTTCACCCAACATGTTGAAACCCAACTACTGGAATTCCACATATAAATTAGACATGTCCTATTCATACATTATACATAGATTCTCTATGTCAAAAGAAAAAATAAAGACATCCAATTAGAGTACTATGAAGTATAAACAAATAAAAAATACTCAACCGGCCATAATAATAAACTGGACATAAATGAATAAATGTCATAACAATAATAAACAAAATAGATAAAAGATAGGTCTATTCTAATGAAGCTTGTACATAAACATCCAAAAATAAAAAATCCAAAACTATAACTATAACATCCCCAAACCTTTACTCTTGGATATTCTGTTAAAAAAATAATATTTAAATTTTTTTCTTTGATACTAATAATCATTACCCAATTTTATTCATCCAAAATATACAATAGAAAATATAAATATTGGATCACTTACATACCAAGGGATCCTTTAGGTTTAGAGTTTTGGAGAATTGTCATAAACTCTTACATATCAATACCCATATCTTCAAGTTATCATTTTGTGGGAATATAGGATAAAGGAATCATTGAGATGGGGTGAATAATTGATTCAATAATTTTATATTTTTTCATATTAAAAAAAACATCTCCACTAGTTATGCTGAATTTTGATGTTAATCCAAACACAAACACACAAAGAGAGAGAATGTGTGATTTATAAGATTTGCAACTCAATATAAGTAGCTAGTTCTTGGAATGATATAGTAAAACTTGGGATTATGTTATCCAATAAAACCTTTATGAAGAACAAAAAGAAGGGAAAATCCTTAGAACTCTCTTACAAGTCTCTTGGCAATTTTTTTCATATCGTACATCAAGAAAATCCCGCATTAATTGAAAATTCAACTGGTAAATATAAAATGTATATGTTTTCCTCCTATAGAAAATAATATAGTTATATAGTGTGTAGAGATATTCTTCCCCTTATTATATTCTTACATAGGAAATTATTAACTTTAATTTATATACACATCACTGCATATAACCATTGCTTCTTCACCAACATTGTTATCTCAATCATCACCCTCGTATATGCAAAAACAAATCATATAAATCCAAAAACATTAGATGAAATTTTATAGATCCTTGATATTTAATACTTTATATCTATTCTTAATTTCAATACTATGATACCACATAAATAAATTTAAATTTAAATTCAAAAAAATATCAGATCTGATAGTCATAAAAACTTTCATGGGAAACAACTTCCAAAGTTTTTTTCACAATTTCTTTTTCATAACTCCAAGTATCAAAAATCAGTTATTATTTCTTTTAATTAATCGATAATGAAAACCAAATTAACTTCTCATTAATTTTGTATATTATTTTCTATATAATATTCTAGAATTAATTTTCACTAATTCTTCTTGAATCATGATCTAAATATTATGATATTCTTCATTGAAATCTTGGATCAATTACATTATCATGATCATTCTTTCATAACTCCTAATTTAAATACCCCCAATGAATAAATTATTCTGAATTATTTTTCTCCATTTTTTAACCTTACACAATCTATATAAACTCATATATATCTTTATTTAGGTATCATTTTACTCTTAGATGGGTAATGGAAGACCTGATCTACCCTAACGTGAAGTATTCATCTATGTGACTAAATACTCTACATTATCGAATATATCTATGTGGATCATTTTTTACATGTATCATTTTTTTTTGTAGCATTATTAGGCTATGTGAAATCAGTTACATAGCTAAATCGTCTATGTGAATCATTTACGTGACCATTTGGAAATGTGAATCAGTTACATGATTGAATCATCTATGTGAACATTCGACTATGTGATTAACCTATGTAAACTTGAACATCATCTTCCTTATGTATATTGTTTCTTATTTATTTAACACTTAATTTAAGAACACTTTGTAAGAATTATTATATCTTTTATCTTTATATTTAATCACTATAAGAGCACTTTACTTTTCATTTATTGATTTATTTTATGGTAGCTTCAAATTCCATACAACTCACAACCTCGTGGTAACATCAGAAGTGTTGAAAACAAAATCCAAGAACATAAACAAACCCATTTCTTAGTATCTAGATTCTTCACCATAACCAATAATACATGGACTCTTCATCTCAACACATTTTTAACACTATAACTGGCTTTTTAATTTCATAATAAGTCTTCATCATCTCCCATAAAATTCTTCACAAATGAAAGATTTCTATAAATAGTTTATTTAACATCATTCATCATAGCCTTAGGACATAGAAAACATAATTGTGAGATCAAAAACTCGGTAAGGGTAAAAATAATCATTAAGAATTGAATTTAATCAATGAGAATAATATGAGAATAAGTGTATGATGACATAATCAAAACGCATGAGCATAAAATATGAGAATTAATAATCATAAAAACATGGATCATAAATCATGATACATGGAATAAAGATTTAACATAAGATAATATTCATATAATTCAATAATAATGTGCCATGTGAAAACAATCCTTGAGTAAAGGATCCGTTAAAAATCATATAAAGCGTTGGAAAACTATGTACGTATCTTGGAACATCAAAAATTCATCATAGAATCACATAACCAAATAATTACTATATCTCTTAGGAGTAACCTATAATTGTTAAACTTAATTTTATCTTAGGAGTAACTTAAAATTAATTAACTATGTAACATTACTAAATGCATTAGAGGGCTATATTAGACCTACCAATCCTTGGTTTATATCATAACTAATTATCCTCAGTTTATAACATAATCATCCATCCTTGGTTTATAATGAAATCACTCTTAAATATTCCATATATATTTCTAGGTACCATAGAATGAAAAAAATATTTATAATGTTTCAATTTTCAGCATGAAACCCTTGAAAACAACCATCATTCTTTTCTAGATTAATTTACTCAAGGAAAAGAAATGTGTTCCATGATAATATATTTAAAAAATCATAATAAATCAAAATAAATAATAAGTATTGTTTCATTTGAACATATCTTCATTGAGGTATAGTAAAATAATAAAATATATTTCTGTATATTAAAAATACATTTTAAAAAACTAATACATTTCTTTGAAAACATTGAAAATATCATATTCTTATGGAAGTTTTTTAAGTAAAAAATCAAAGAATATTGAGAAAAAAATTCATTGAAAATAAATATGGAAACCTGTGAAGTAAAATTCAAATAATATAATAATTATGATTGTTGTAAAATAAATTCATTTGGTAAATGTTAAAATAAATATCTCTTTCACACTTTTAGTAAAAACCAAAAGTACACTATTTAGAAAAAAAAAGGTTCATTTTAATACTTTTTAAAGAAGTTTAAATATATTTTAAAATTTATATAGACAATAATTTCATCAAATAAATGAACATTCTTGAATATATTTTAAATATCATAGATATGGAATAGAAATATTTAAAAATTAAAAATAGAAATAATGACGGTTTTTCATTAAAAATGTTCTTTTGATCATATTAAGTACCAAAGAGAAAAAAACGAATAGAAATCATGTAAAATTAGAAATAAATAGAGTATAAGACTATATATATGTTTCAAGAAATTAATATTGTACAATTATCCTTACAGTAACCTTAAAAAAAATAATCCCGAAAAGGAATGAGATTGTAACCTAAAAACTTTACTACTTTGGTAAATTTTGAATCAAAAGTAATTTAAAGAAATATTATTATATGGATTTATAAATTCTATGAATTAAATGAATTAATATGTCAAAATTAATTAATTGGTATAGTAAGTACACCATACAAACAAAACATGGTGTGCGGTAAGAAACATGTCTCAAGAAAATGAGATTGAGGCAAAGAAAATCCTTGAAAATATCATAACATTTGAATTGATAATTAATCCATGATGTGATTATTTGAACATATATAAATCCATATAAAATAATTTTATATATAGTATAAAAAAATTATAGATCAATTCACACATTATCATGGCGTAATAAAGTAAATGAAGAATTGTAATAACCCAATGAAAGGAAATTGAGTTAAGAAACCCCTTACCTTAAGTCCAGACTAGATATGTATATCCTTTAACTCCTAAATAATAAACTTATATTAATTATTTAATTTTTCAAAACGTTTTTAAAGGTTTATTAATTTATTGTTAAAATTTTATTTCATTTATTTCAATGACATATTTAATTACTTAATCAGTTAAGATCGCATCTTGTGTTTTGAGGACATTTGGTTCATAATTAAAAAATGTCTTTAGTAGGTTGTCCATGGTCAAAGAGGTCATTGTTCCATAATATCAAAAATAATAATTATTAAATAATTCTAATTTTTATACATAAAATATATTTATATAGTCGTCCATGAAAATCGGTTATGAAAAATAAAGTACATCATTTCATGAGGTGATAGTCTGTACGTACACACGAGCGATGTTTTTACTTTTCATTGGATAAAAAATAAATAAATAAAATATTATATTATATAAAAATAATTATTATAATGTTATAAAAAACTAATAAATTCATTTAATCCTTCCCCATTACCATCCATGAGAGTTGGTTTTTTTTAAATGAAGTACATTTCTATGTAGAGATAGTAGCCCGTACATACACATGTATGAATAAATTCATAATAACCTACATTAAATCATAATTAATTCATGATAATTAAATAATCATAATTATTTCATGGATATAAAATATATATATATATATCTACATACATTAAATCCATTATAAAAACCTACCATAAAAGGAGGTGATGAGAAACAAAATTCATCGATTTGTGAGGCTGTAATCCGAACATACGCATGAAAGATGGTTACATTTAACATTTGATGGGGAAATGAGATGAATACGACTATTACATTAACATAATAAAATCATGATAAATGAGAGAATTATTTTATTATATTTTAATGGTTATGTTATTATTGAACAATGTAGAAGAAGAAGTAAAATGAAAATGCTCAGTTGAGATGATTACCTCTTCTTTGAAGAACCTCCTTTGGATCTCTCCTTAAGGACCCTGGGGATGGTATTTCAAGAAGAAAATCACATCTAGAATGTATATAATTAGGTTAATAATAGTTTTTTCATTATTTTTTCAATATAAGTGGCTCAAAAAATTTGAGGAAGAGAGGATTGGTGGTGTCCTAAAATAAGATATTATAAGGGTACCCTTGGAATTACTTAAAGTATTAAATTAATATAAATTAATTTTCATGTTCAAGTGGAAAAAATTGATATATTTTAAATATATGATGAATTTAATTATATATAATCTCATCTAATAAAATTTATACAAGTTTATGTGATTTTTTAACCCTTGTCTCTTAGTTTTAACCCCTCTTTATCCCTTTTAATGATTAGTGTGATATCAAAGTTTTGTACTCTTTATGGTTCAATAAAGTTGATATAAAAATAAAAGTGACAAATAATTTAAAAAAAATTGATGTTATATACCATATCCCATTAATGTTTCAAAATAAAATATTTTTATGAATTTTAAATCATTTGAAAAATTATTATTTAATATAAGATACCGTTTGAGTATTTTTATTACTATTTACATAGTTTGACTTTATATATGTAAACATAGTAATGTAATATGAATATAAACTTTTAAAACATAAATAATATTTTATATTTATTTAAAAAATTCTTGTAACCTAATAATTCATCCAAATTTTAACACTTATTATTTTTCAAAATCATTTACTTGATTTTTCTATTACTTGAACAAGCACTATGTCAGTGTTGCTTAAGTATTTGAGGTAATTATTCCATAACTAAAAAATAAAAATAAATTATCATGATAAAAATAGTTCATTAATATTTCAAATAAACATTTATAAACAAACATAACCTTTTTTATCCCTATGATAAAATATTAAAGATATTAAAACAAAGGGAGTAATATTTTGTATTTATTATTTACTTAAAAGAATATTAAGGTCGTTATCAAAGGAAAGTGGAAATAAATTTCCAAAATTTTAAAATCTATGAATTTTTCGGTAGAATTACACTCATAAAATTAAATATTGGAAAGTTTATAGATGATATTTAAGCCTTATTCCATATTTTAAACCTTGTTCTACTCGTTTTACCCTTATAGTGGTGACAACATTTTTACCATGGTTACTATTCATTATGACCAAAATTAAAGTTTTCAAATTGAAAAAAATTGGAAATTTTGATTGAAAATATGTAATCCATTTTACCAAATTCAATCCCAAAAATTGGTATTAATTAATTTTAGAATAAACCCAAAAAATGTGACAAAAAATGATTTTCCATAAAAATGAATTTTGAATTATAAAAATGTTTTTACACTAAAATTAAGTATAATTTAGCTTAAAATGAAATTAATTGGATTTTTTCTAATAAAAATTAACTAATTTAATTTTAAAATCAAATATAAATAAAATTGGGATTTGTAAACACTTGAATAGAAAAGACATTTTTTTTTAACATCAGTATTTTTTCACTAATCCTTGAAAAAATAATCTTTTTAGAAAAATCCTAAAATTTTACCTTAAGATAATTTTTATAAAATAAATTCAAAAATTATATCCTTATTATAAAATAAAATATCTAAAACTAAAATAAATTAATTATAATATTTTCTCACAAAAAGAAATAAAAACCATTTTTGAAGAAAATGTATTTTTGATGAGTAAAATGACCACTAAAACTTTAATATTTATTTCATAAGAATTATTAAATAATTTTTTATTGAGTAGGGTCATTAAAAATATATTTTCTAATTTGGTTACTCCAATTTATACACTCTAATTCAATATGTCGGTTATAATGACCATATTTAAAATAGTATTACTTTGTGGTTCATTTAAGCTCGATGTTGTGTTTCATATACTTTATCAAACAAAAACTTATTTTAAAATATTAGTTTATTAAATTATCCCCAACCCCATAAAAATAAATTATGTCCTTACAGTTTTATCTTGATCATAGTAATTTAAGGTTTTAATATTTGAAAATTCCTTTGTTGAAAACCCACATTGTAAAAAGGGTTAATAAAATTTACTTTTGAATAAAGAGAGAAAAATATGAAGGTCGTATATAATAACAAATAGTTGAGTTTTTAAATAGGATAACATTAGTGGTAAGTGAAAATATGGACACATATGAGAAAATTAAAGCCCAGATAATGATGGGAAGTGATAGATAATTCATTCATAAAAAAGTTAATGACCAAAAAATAATTAATTAATATGAGTGAAAGAAGACCATAAATTAATCATAAATTATTATAAAAATAATAAAAAATTTAATTTATGAAGTATTATTTCATTATCATGGATAATAAAATTAGAAAATATGCATATTTAATTTTATTTACAACCATAAAAATAAATCCATCATTTGGTTTCATGTTTTAAAAAGTTTCTACCTATATCACATATCATATTCCAAGAAATAAGTATCCATTATGAATATTTACGATTATTAAATCATCAAATTTTAATAGATCATAAGATCTATACATGTTAAAAAGATATTGATCCTGAATTTACTAAATCCAAAATTATTGGCACAATTTAAGATAATACACCAAATGAGTTAAGCTTCATATGAAGAAATAATACATTTAACTCTAAAATTTACACAATAACACCCAAGCTTCATCTTAGATTATTCCAAAAATAATTAACCCTATATCTAAATTAACCTCAATAACATCAACATTAAATAATGTTTTAATCTCAAATATTATCTCATACATTTCATCTTACATCTATAAAAATGTAATGGCATTCTTCCCAAACAATCTTTCTCATTAAATCACATGACACACCTAAGGGTTTCTTATACCTCAACCTAATAAAACATCTATCAAAATATCATTAATCACTTCAAAATATCATCACTTAAAACATAAAAAGGGTTCCAATATATTTTAAATGATGATCAACCTTAAACTTATAAACTCATGATAGTATCCAAAAATCTTAAGTTAACCTTTCATGAAAAACTTCTAATCTCCAAAGTTATTTAAACCATGCCGTGATAACAAACTATAATATCTCCAAAAATACACTCCTAGATCTTGTGCTCGAAATATAATCTTTAATTTTTAGATTTGATATTGATAAACATGAATTAATTTCATTCATACAAAATATAAAATGTCAAATGTAAATATTGGGTCACTTATATACCTAATGACCTTTTGGATATAGATTTTTAGAGAATTAGGACAGACACTTACATAACAATACCCATGTATTCAAGTGATCATTTTTCCTACTGTACTAAGATTTTCTTATTTCACATTAATTCTTCAACATATCACTTAAAATTTATCAAACATGAAAACTTTATAAACATAAATCATTTAATATCATTATTCATAACCTAGGTAAATGGAAAATATATTAAGGGCGGGATCAAATACTTAGTATAGGTAAACATAAGAATTAATAATTGAATATCCTCATTCAGCATAAGATGATCAAAAGGTAATGATAAAATAAAAAAGGTGCATGATAATAGAATATGATAATTCATACCCATCAAAACATGGATCAAAAATATTAAGACATAGAATAAATATTTAACATAAGAAAAGATTCATATAAGCTAACAATCATAATCCATGTGAAAAAAATCCTTGGTCAATGAATCCATTAGAACTCATAAAAATATTTTAAAAACTATGTAGGTATATTGTAACATAAAACATCCATCATAGAATCACTTAAATAGATAATTCTCATATCTCATCGGAGAAACCTTTAATTAGAAAGCTTCATCATATCTTAGGATTAGTATACAATTCATTAACTTTGTCACTTTACCTAATGTAATGGAGGGATATAATGGACCCACCCATCCTTGGATCTTAACATCACCACTCGGCCTTGGTTTATAATATAACATCCCATTAATCATCCATACATATTTCTAAGTAACTTAGAATGAACAAAACATTTATAAGATTTCACTTTTCAACATAACACCCTTGAAAACAACTATTAATCCTTCTTAGCTTGATTAACCTATGGAAAATAAATGGGTTACATAAAAATATCTTTAAAAAATCATAATCCATATAGAGAAATAATAAGGATGGTATAATTGGAACATATCCCCATTAGAACATAGGAAAATAATAAAGGATATTGACATAGATGAAAGATACATTTAAAAGAACATTTAAGACATTTTTTTGAAAATAAGGAACATATTATTTTCTTTTGATAAAGTTTGAAATAAAAATACCAAGAATAATGAGATAATATTTTATTCAAAAAAACCATGGAAAATTTTAAAGTAAATTTTAAATAAAATAATATTTATTAAGGATGTAAAATACATTCATTTAATTATTCTTAAAGTAAAAATATCCTTTCACACTTCTAGTAAAAATCAAAAGGTACCATGTTTGGAAAATGAAAAAAATATTTTGTTTTCAACCTTTTTAAAGAAAGAAAAATATAGATGAAAATTCCTTTAAAAAAATTTATTCATAAAAATAACATTCTTGAAGACATTTTAGAGATCATGGAAACGGAATAAAAAAGATTCATGATTTAGAAGATAAATAAGGTTAATGTTTCCTTAAAAATATTATTTTAATATTCCTAAGTACCAAAGAGATGAAAATGAAAGAAAATAATTTAAAACTCATAAATAACTAAATTATAATAATAGATATGTGGTTTAATAAATTAATATCATATAATTCCCCCCAAATGAACCTTGAACATAAACAATCCTGAAAGGAAATTAGATTGTAATATAAAGCATCTACCACTTTGGTAAATTTCAAATTAAAAATCATTAAAATAAATAATACGATATGTATATATAAGAAAAAATAATTAAATTAATTTATAAGTAAAAATTAATTAATTTTTCAATAATTACACCATATAAATAAATAATGGTGTGTGACATGAAACATGTCTCAAGAAAATGAGATTAAAATAAAGAAATCCCTTGCAAAGATCATAAAATTTGAATTGATAATTATTTAATGAAGTGATTATGTGATCATATGTAAATCCATATAGAAAAATTTTAAATATAAAATAAAACAACTTATATATTAATTTACACATAATCATGTAATAACAAATTCAATTAAGAAGTGTTATAACTTAATGAAAATAAATTTTGTTAAGAAACCTCTTAACTCAAGTAAAGACTTGTTATGTATGGACTTTAACTATAATATAATAAACATATATTACTTATTTAATTTTTTAATTAACTTTTTAGTCTTATTAATTTATAATTAAAATTTATTTTTTTTATTTCAATGACATATTTAATTACTTGATCAGTTAAATTCATGTCAGGTGTTTTGAGGATGTTTGGTTCATAAGTGTAAAATAACATTGGTGGGTTGGTCATAGTAAAATGATTCATTATTACATCATATATAGAATAATATTCATGGAATATTTATCATTTTTATACATCAAATACAATTTTAGAGTCATCCATTAAAATTGGTTATGGAAAATAAAATATATAAGCTCTCGAGGTGGTAGTGTGAACGTATGCATAAGTGGTGTTTTTACTTTTAATAGGATGGAAAATAAATAAATAAAATAAAATATTAACTATCCATATTTATTAAAATGTTATAAAAATAAAATAACTTTATTAAATCCAACCTTGTTACCATCCTTGAGAGGTTTTTTTCAATAAATGAAGTACATCGCTACATTGAGACAATAGTCTGTATGTACGCATGTGTGATGATACTATTTTTAATGATTGGAATGGTATAAAGATAGATGACATATTATTTTTACATAATAATAATAATAATTACATGAATATTATATATATATATATATATATATATATTAATTCTATCATAATAACCATCCATGAAATGTGGTGATGAGAAATGAAATTTATCGGTGCATGAGATGGTAGTCTGAACTTATGAACGAAAATGGTTTTATTTCCAATTTGATTAAAAAAATATTATGAATAAGGTTATTACATTAACATAATAACATATCAGTATATTGGATATACTTATGTTATTATATTTTAATGGTTGGGGTAAAATTTAAGGTTTTAGAAGAAGAATTAAAATGAAAACACTCAGTTGAGACTATTACATTATCTTTGAAAACCCTCCTTTGGATCTCTACTTAAGGGCCCTATAAATGGTTTTTTAAGAAAAATATCATCCATATAATGTATATAAGGAATTAAATAATAGTTTTTTTAGGTTTTGGTCGAGATAAGTGTCTGAAGAAGTGTGAGGAAGAGAGGAGAGATTGTGTCTTTATATAGGAGAGGCGAGTGGAACCCTTGGAATTAATTAAAGTATTAAGTTAATATAAATTAATTTTCATGTTCAAGTGGTAAAAAATTTATATATTTCGAATTTATGATGAATATAAGTCTAAATAATCTCTTTCAATAAAATTTATATAATTTTATGTGATTTATTAACCCTTATCTCTTAATTTTAACCCCTTTATTGACCCTTTTAACGATTACTATGATATCAAAGTGTTATACTCTTTAGGGCGTAAAAAATTAATATAAAAGGAAAAGTGACCCATAAGTGGATAATGGTTGATATTATAAACCATATACCATTCAATTTTACAAATATAATATTTTTATGAATTTTAAATCATTTAATAATATATTATTTAATATAAGATAGCTTTAAAGTTGTTTTCTGGACTATTCAGATAGTTTGGCTATAATAGCATCAAAATAGAAATAGAATTTGAATATAAAACTTTAAAATTTAAATAATATGGTATATTTATCTAAAAAATTCATGGAACATAACAATTATTCAAAATTTTGTTACTTTTAATTTTTTAATTTCATTTACCATATTTTTATATTACTTGAACATGCACTATATCGGTGTTGCGTAATCATTGAAGGAAATTATTCCATCACTGAAAAATAAAAATAAATTAACATGAAAATAAAATTAATTCATATTTCAAATAAAATTTTATAAATGAACATAACATATTTTTATCCCTATAAAAAATATTATAGATATTAAAACAAAGAGAGTTACATTTTCTATTTATTCATTACTTAAAATAATATTAAGTTCATTATCAAAGGTAGAAATAAATTTCCAAATTTTAGAATATCTAAAGTGGTTTAAAATTATACTCATCCAATGAAATATAGGAAAGTTTATGGATAATTTTGAAGTCTATTTTCATAGTTTTTACCTTGTTTTACCTATTTTACCCTTACTGTGGTGACAATATTTTTACCATGGTTACTATTCAATATGACTAAAATTAAATTGGATCTATTCACCAAATTTATAATTTATATTTTCAAATATTCAATCCATTTTATCAAATTCAATCCCTATAATTTTTAGAAATTACTTTTAAAATAAACTCCCAAAGAGCGATGAAAATCAGTTTTCCAGAAAAATGTATTTTTAAGTATAAAAATGATTTTATACCAAAATTAAGCATAATGTAAATCACAATGAAATTAATTGGGTTATTTTTAATATAAATTAACTATTTTTATTTTATAATCAATTCAAAACAAAATCATACTTTTTAAATACCTTAATGTAAAAACAATTTTCTATAAAATTGACATATTTCACTATTCACTAAAAAAATTAATCTTTTTAGAAAAACCCCAAAATTTCATCTTAAGATACTTTTCATATCCTGATTCAAAAAATTATATCCTTTATATAAAATATAATTTTTAAAATTGTAATAAATTTATTATAATATTTTCTCACAAAAAGCAATAAAAATAATTTTTAAAGAAAACACATTTTTGTAGCATAAATGACATCACTAAAAATTGAGTGATTATTTCATAAGAATTAATAAATAAATGTGTATTGAGTATGAATATTATATATATATATATATATTTCATATTATGGTTTATCATATTCATACCTTCCAATTCAATGACTAGGTTATAATGGTCATATTTAAAAAATTATTATTTTTGTGGTTCGTTTAAGATCGGTGTTTTGTGTCGTATACACTATTGAATATAATGTTCTTTTAAAATATCAAGGTATTAAAAAATACTACCAAGAATCATCATTTTTCCTAAGGTTACTCACCACATACTCATACTATAACATTAACAACCTGATCACTAATAAATAAAGACTACAATCAATAACCTAAATAAAAGAAATAAGAGATGCATATACGCATTGGTATTTGAAAGGTGTGAGAAAAATGAGCCTGGTGTGATTTCACCAAATAGTTTGTGAAATTAATTTAAAAATAAATTTCATTTGAGATAGTCTGAAATATAATAGAAGGTACGTTTTTCATATATTAATATATAAATAAAGAAAGGGACAACCTCACTTCTATAACTTTTTCATAAAATTTTATCCCAATTTTCTTTTAAATGAAATCAATCACTTAAAAATATTACCTTAAAAATAAATCATGCCATATAGGGTAATCCATTTTTCATTTAAAAAATCTATTCTAAATATTTTTCAATGTCCTTTAAAAAACCCACTCACACTGTATAAATAAAATGGACAATTATAAGGCACCATTTCCTAAAATTAAACAAATATAATAAATAAATGAAATTAAATTAGGGTGCCTTAAACATCAAACAAAAAGGGATATGAAATGAAGTCAAGGGAATCTATTATATCAAACTTCCAACCAAGGAATAGGTATCATGGTTTATACCCTAGGACTTAATGTGATATAGATATGGACCAACCTGCTACCTATAGTGCATCCCAAAAATGAAAACCACTCGACTAGATTACACCAACCTCATTTGGGGAATTCCAGATCTAGTCATATTTCACGCTAGGGGTGACACTTATTGTGTGATACTGACTAGTGTGTCAAAATTATAGACTTCCCATTTATCTATCTTGGTTACCATGACCAAAAAAAGTGAGTGTGACTCGGTATAAACAATATAATATACAATAATTAACCCTCACCTCCAACTCCCTCATAAGAAATAGTTCTTTTATATTCATCTATTATTCTCTATATACATCAAGAACCACCCATAAAGATAAAAAATAAAATGGGGAACCAAGAGGGTGTCACACACCCACACCTTTCAAAAACTATTTGAAATTTTAAAATGGTCCTTCCTAAAAAAAATCCACTTTGGATTCTGAGTCTTTTATAACAATTTGAAATTAATATGTAAGATAAATATTTGAAATAATTTACTTAATTCCACACTTAAAACCATTTAAATAACTGATTTTACTTTTTATAAACCAATTTAAAATTTAAAACATCCCTCTATATCCATTTCATAACCCAAATAGGGTTAAATCCCTTCACAAATCTAATTATTTCATTAAAAAATTAAAACATTTCTAAGATGCATAGAATTCAAACATCCCTTGAAAAATGGGAAACTATAAAATAACCTTTTATTCCAAGTGAGAAATCATAAAAAACAATTTTAAAATCCAATAAAAATATCACAAATATGATTAATAAAAAATAAGATATTTAAAATAAGCAATCACACAATGACATGTCATTTAAGGAAAGTTCACAAAACACATTCCTCAAATCAAGTGTGAATCCCTTATAATGAGTTTCACAAGTTTCCTATAATAGATAATAGTAAAATTGTTAAGGGGTCCCTCTATGATCTTTAGACACCAAAAACACAAAATTAAAACCATCCCTAACCCCAAATTACAACCCCTGTGGATGTTAGGGTTTCTAGGTGGAGAAGAAACCTAGAGAGAAAAGAAAGAGAAGAAGAAAAGGATAAAACCTAGAAGATAGAGAGATTTGCCCTGATAAATCACTTAAAATAAAATATTAGAAGCTCAAAAATAAAAATATGAGGGATGGAAAACCCCTTGGTTATGTTCCCCTATTTATTAAAAGAAATGAGGGATAAAATTGGGGATGATCTCTTAAAATTGACAAAGGTAAAAGATTTTTTTTCCTTTAAAAAAATTAGGTCGATAGGGGCTGTAGTGTGGTCCAGGGACCATAGAAGAACACTAGTTAGGGATTCCATGTTGTGGTGTGGTCCAAGGACCTTGGAAAAACTAGATGAGAAAATTCATAAAGGCCTCTACCCTCACCCCAACACCTTGTGGTGTGGCCTCGATGCCACAGTGCAGCACCCCCCCCCCCCCCATGGTGTAGTGCCCCTCTATATCGTGGCCTTAACCTCATGAAATAACCATGAAACCCTTACATAGTACCCTTATACAATGACCCCCACAACATATACCAAGCCTTATTATGTGGTCCTACCTTTATGTAACACCCAAAATGGTGAATCCTTATTATACATGATGTGTACACTCTTTTAAACCAATAGGAAACTCCACACATACCCTCACATGAAAACTCCACAAAGCAGTCCACTACCTTATGGAATGGAATAACCTCACACGATACCCTCCTATGATGAAGTGCATAGCTTGAAACATAGAGTTATTCCTTAACCAAGAACATAAGGGTTTTCATAAGTGTATACCTTTACATATCCCCCCTCCATGTCATAGATATCTTGGATTCAATGTAGCATCTCCCCACGCACACAAACTATGACACCAAGCCCCAAGCTATGATGTGGTCTATAGCCTATATCCTATAGTTGCAACTGCAGCTTATATCCATAAGAACTTAATACCACTAAAGACACCTGAAATAATAGAAAATATCAGGAAAACACCCAGAAACTCTTAAACACCCCAAAAATTATATAATAAACCCCAACAGTAACACAATGGTGTTACAATTCTCCCTACCATGCTACTTTATTCCCCAATAAATTCCTTTATAAAATCAGACTAGTTATAAAATAAAGATACCAAGGTACCCCATATAAAGTGGTGGTTAGACAGGATAACAACTAAAAGGGGTTTTAAAGAATGAAAACCACAAAATAAAAACACTCCTATAAGATAAAGAAACCATTCCAAAAAAAATCCCAAATGTCTCCGAACACAAATTAACCAAGAATAAAAATAATAAGACCCAAAGAAAGTCGATACCTAGAATGGGTCTCCCCACTATTTAGAAATATTCTAAAAATAGTGATACATGAGGAATAAAACACTAAAGGAAACATCAAAAAAAACCAAAATACAACAACCATCCACCAACCATGAACAAACATACAAGAGACCATATTAAAATCCCTAAGAAGAAATACACCTATATAGTGCCTCAAATACCACAAAATAAAATCCATCAAAATATCCTCAAAGGGAAGAGTCAAAATTTTATATACCTTAGGAGAACAAGATGGGATCCTTCCCAAATTCGTAATAAAAAGGTAGCCAAGTACCTCAACCATGTAGCACATTCTCATGGTCACCCCGTCAAAATAATAAATAGTATTATCAAGTAATACACTATAAAAATGTCATGACTATACTAGGTACCTAAATGTACACCCAAGGGTATAACCCATGCTCAAACTATATAACTCCAACCTCAAAGTAGATAAACCACAAGAGAAATATCCCAGATCAAAAATTCAGACAAAAAACCCAAACTCCCCTCAAACTACATAACACAAACCAAAAGTCTACAAGAAACCACAACTACCAAGAAAAGAAGAAAAACTCATAAAAAAACTATTACTTTCCATAAGATAACATCTACAAAACCTCCATTACACACCAAAAAATATTTAAAATCCCAAAAAACCTCAACATCTCCTAAAAAATCCAAAAATAATGATCACCCCAAAGACTGAGATCACCCAAAAGATATCCCCTTCCAACACAATAACCTAAAAAAACTCTGAAGATATCCCAAATAACCACACCAAAAACACACCCTAAGAGAATTCAAACAATATGATTTATAAATTCCTAGTGCTTTATACTGGGAGCGCATAATATGTCTCTTCCCCTTCCGAGATAAATGACTATGCTCTACCAGCCCCCTTTTTTCTAAGATTAATAATTTTCTACTTCTCACGAGACAAAAAATCTTCACCTGAACCAACCAAAACTAAATCCCTATTCACAATAGGTTTTCTTACCTTCTCAATTTTAACTAACATGAAGTTCACCTTTGAAGCCTTAGGATTTTGATAGAATTTAATTCTTTTATAATTACCTATAAACACTCAATTTACATAAATATTATTTATCACCATAAAAATAAGGTGGTTTGTGATTTACAAAGACTTGGATGGGGATTCAGTGTATGATGGATTCTAGATCCACCACTCAATCTTGAATCTTGGTAGAGTTAGTAAATGGGAAAACATACTTCTAAGAGACAATGGGAAACACCCTAGATATTATCTCAATGAATAGACTTCTTACTCTTATTTGAAGACTCTCTAGGATGAATGCTCTAAAAAGTTAAAAATAAAACTCCATCAACATATATTCCAAAAAAAATCAGTAAATTTCAAAATAAATTAAATTTTTTAAATAAAACACCTTTAACAAAATTTTATAGAAACTTCCTATTTAAATCCTAACTCCTTAGTTAAAACCCCCATAGAGTTTTTTTAAAACATCTCTCTTTCGTTTTATAAGTACATAACCCTTTATAAATATCTCACTTTGAATTAAAAATAAAAATTTCCTTTTTCAAAATACATTCAAAACTATACTTTAAAATAAGAAACCTCATCAACAGATACACTACCACGATTTGATACATTTCAAAAAAAACCTAAAAATGTAATGGAAACTAGAAAATTACCTTTTTCCATCCCAAAACAAGTTTACCAAAAATAAAACCAACCTTTAAGAACTATATCCAGAAAAATAATTATATACACAATTCAAAACTAAATCCAATAACATCAACGCATGAAAACCCTCCCATAGATTCACCTCAAATGATTGGTGGAAACCATTATAAGTCACTTGAGGTTCAAAATATGTTGAAAAATAATTCTAAAGAGTATAGAGTCATACACAGTTTAGCCACATGTTTTAGCATACCATGTTCCAATCGTATTTTAGCCCCTATGAAAATCCTAGAAACATATGCCCTGGGTCTCCACTCAGTTTTCTAGACCCTGTGATCTACCCAAGAAACTTTGGTTCTTATCTTTTTCCCACATAAAATCATATAATAATATCAAAACGATAAAACAATTTGTCAAAGATACATAAAAAAATACAAAAAAATCTGACTCAAAATCAAAACCCCAACTTTCCAAGGAAATTCAATCATTTTCATGAAAGGCGATGATCAAGTTAAAATCCATGGTCCAACTCTCGAGTCCCAACACAATTATAATCTCCTTTAAATTAAATAAAATACTCAAATAACACAATGTATTTTCAAAAAATTGGGTTCTATCTAAATAACCTAGGCACTGATACCATTTTTTTGATAAATTGTCCCTAGTTAACCTGGCCTAGCTCATAAAATGGCCTGAAGGGAATTCATGATCCCTAGAGGATGGAAACTAGTTCCTAGGCATCAAATAAATTCACTTAGGAATATTTTTAACCAAAATATTTAAAACTAACTATTGGACTTCCACCCAAAAATCTAGAATAACCTATTTTTATATCATGAATCCATGCTCAAAGTCAAAAGAACAAATAAATATATCCAATCATAGCACTAGGTAGTAAAAATAAATAAAAAATACTCAATAAAACATAATAATAAACTAATAATAAATGAATCAAGATCATCAAATGAATAAATTAAATGGGTAAAATAGAGTCTTAGACAAATTAATCTAGTATATAAACGTCCAAAAATAAAAAATATACTAAAACACTACCAAGAATCCCAATGTGTCCCAAAATCACTCACCACATACTCCTACCAAATACATAACAACCTAAGAATAAATAATTAAAGACCACAAAAAATCACCTAGAAGGAAAAATAAGGGTTTCATGTACCCATTAGAATATATAGGATGTGGAAAAAATGAACCCATTAGGATTTCACTAAAGAGTTTGTGCAGTTCATTTAAAAAGACAATTCATTTGATCTAGTTTGAGATAAAATAAAAGGTAGGATTCTCATATATTTATACATCAATAAACAAAGAAGAAACTTCAAATTTATAAACTTTTCATAAAATTTTATCCCTCTTTAATTTTAAATGAAAACAATCACTTGAAATCATTTCTTTGAAATCGCTCATGTCATACAGGGTAATCGATTTTTAATTTAAAACATCATTTTTATAGTTTTTTTTTAAAACACTTTAGAAAACCCACTCGCACAAGATAAATAAAAAGTTAAAATTGAGGGAACCATATCGTCAAATTAAATGAATATATTAAATATAATAAACTAACTCAAGATACCACACATATTAAATAAATGGGTGTAATTAAAATAGGACAAGGGAATACCCTAAATCAAACCATAAAGCAAGGAATATGTGTCATGGGATCTCATGTAGGTCCTAATATGAGACAGTTCTACACTTTACCAAACATGGAACAACCCACTAGCCTGTAATGTGTCTCGAAAATAAAAACCACCCAAATATCTTGTATTATCCTTAACTAGGGAATTCCCCATCTATTCCTATTTCATTCTAGAGGGGAACTTAGTGTATGGATAACTAGTGTAGAATAAATCTAGACTTTCCACTTAGCTACTCAGGTTCCCATGACCAAAACAATGTGAGAGTGAGTAAACAAGAAATCGACATAATCAATGTAAAGAAAAGATAATAACTTACCCTAACCTATAAATCCCTCTAAATAAAAAAAATTATATTCATCACTAAGTGTTTAAATACATAAAGCACTTCCCATAATGGTAAATAAGAAAATGAGACACCTTAAGGGTATCACACACCCATACCTTTTAAAAATTATTTAAAAGTTCCAAATGGTCCTTCCTAAGTCCACTTAGGATTCCTAGTCTTTTATGATAATTTGAAGTCCATTTATAAGATAATTGTTGGGAATAATTTACTTAAAACCACAAATAAAAACATTTAATGAAACAATTCCCCAATTTATAAAACTCTTAAAAATATGAAACATCCCTCTTTATCCATTTCATGATCCAGACCTATTCAAATCCCTTCAAAAATATAATTATTTCTTTAAAAAAAATTAAATCATTTTTAAGGCACTTGGAATTTGAACAACCATTGAAAAACTAGGAAACCACTAAATACCCTTTTATGAAAAATGAGAAACCAATTTAAACCCATTTTTAAACCCAAAAAAAGTATCACTTATATGATAAATTTAATAAATAAAACATCTAAAATACTCATGCATAAAAACACCTAACTCCACTATTTTTTATATCAATGTTTTGTATGTGCTCATAAAATTACCCTTTATCATCTCTTTTTTAGAGCTGATAAAATCCACCTTTATCAGTGCTAGAAAAAAAAAATTGATAATGGTATCTTTTTTCATTGTTTTATTAGTGCTGAAAAAGGGTACCCTTTATCAGTGCTTTTTATAACACTGATAAAGGTGTCCTTTATTAGCATTGTTATCTAGCATTGATAAAGGATAGAATTGGATAAACTCAAATACGTAG
Organism: Viscum album; assembly: GCA_963277665.1. Taxonomy (NCBI): domain Eukaryota; kingdom Viridiplantae; phylum Streptophyta; class Magnoliopsida; order Santalales; family Viscaceae; genus Viscum; species Viscum album. The sequence goes on from OY728128.1 coordinate 662,805,889, forward strand.
TAGTGATTAATTTAAGCATAAATCCCCCATAATGAGTTTCACATGTCAAACTCAATGGAAAATGGTAAACTCAATATGGAGGATCCCTTTATGAGACCTAGACACCCAAACCTATAAATTAAATAAATCCCTAACCCTAAATTGTAACCCCCCATGGCCATTAGGGTTTCAGGAGGGAGAAGAATCCAAGAGAGAAATAAAATGTATAAAAAATGATAAAAATCAATAAGGCGGAGGGATTTACCTTGAGATATCACTTGGAATCAAATCTTGGAAAATCAAAAATGAGGAGAAGAGGGAGGGAGAACCCCCTAGGTTTTTTTCCCCTCCTGATTGAATAAAATGAGGGAGAAAATAGGGGTGATTCTCTTAAAATAAATAAGGTTAAAAAAGTCTTTGTTTTAAAAAAACTAGGTTTAATGGGGTTTCGGTGTGGTTTGGGGACCATGACACAACTATATTAGAAAAGGTATAGGGGTCACGAACCTTTACCCTAACACCCTAAAACATGGCCTCTAAGCCACAAAGTAGCCAAAAACCATCCCTGGGGTAGAACCCCTCTATATTGTGGTCTTACCCTCATGCAACACCCACGACATCCTTATGTTTTTCCCTTACACGATGACCCCCATGGTGTAGGCCCATCCCTATGATGTGGCCCTGCACTTCTTCAACCTTATTTTCCTTTATATAACACCTGAATTAACCTTACATGGAAGCTCCATAGTACATCCCACTACCCTCTTATGTGTAGTACCCTTACGTGATACCCTCTGACAGTGCAACACATAACCTGCAACATAGATTTCATCCCATCCAGACACATGGGGGTTTTCATATCGTTATACCTTTATTTATCCCCCATACATATTTTAGTGCCCTTGGATTTAGTATGGTTCTCTTCCCACACATAACCACCACGTTGTAGGGCCTTGGGTTGTGGAATGGTTTATAGACTATAGCCTATAATTGTGGTTGTAAGCTACAGGCACAAGAACCAAGAACCACCAAGGACACCTGAAACACTAAGAAATATAATAAAAACACCTAAAAACTCTAAAACAACCCAATAATTAAATAATATACCCCAATAGTAATACGGGGGGTGTTACATTGATGATATTTAGACTCATGTTGTTTATGTATGTTGGATATTGTTTTATTGTGCATATGATGAGATGTTTATGCATTATTAGATATTTTTATTAGTTACACTTTATTTTGTTTTTTTATACATTAATACCATTTTTTTGGTGTGGGAATTTAATATTTTGATATTCCGTGTAGGAATTCTCGGTGGAATATGTGTGTCATTTATTTGGACTTTGAAGGTGAAACCATTCCCAAATGGTTTTATTTGATACTCTAGTGCTTATTTCCATCCCATGGTGATTGGGAACGCACTTCAAGCATTGTGGCGAGCTGTCTTAGGTAATGGGTTTGGTCGACCCAGGCTAGTTCATTACAAAATGGTGTTATATAAATCTAGTTATTGGGGGAGTAAAGTCAGAATGTGGGTCAGATTATTAGAGCTCAAGTGGTAGGTGTGGAAGATTTCCTGGATAGCTCTTCAACATGATGAACCTAGAGTTACCATGGTTGGTTTGGAGCTTTGGATTGTATTGGATCTCAATTTCAAGTTTTTTTTATAATACCTTATGTTGGTTATAATTTGTTATTGGTTTTGGGGAGAACCCATTTGTATTTTTTGAAAATTTTGATTTTTGGGGTGAAATAGGGGATGAAAACATAGACATGGGATTTAAGAAAATGTTTAGCACACACTATGAAAAACCCATATAACTTGGTTTGTAGTCCTTCTAATTTCATTTCATATGGATGTTGTATGATTTATCCAAATATACATCCAAACTATGCACAATCGGGAAATGATTTAATTTTTAATGTTTTCACCCCTTTGGTATTTGAAATTTTTTATGATTTATGTTATTGCTTATTTAAGATTTATTGAATGAGTTTTTATGATTAAATTGATGATTTTGGAATTTTAATTTCATATTAATGGAGCTTATATCTTTTTTTATTGATCATGACTCCTAAAAAGTCCCCTATGAACCAAATAGAGGAAGCTATAAAGTATTTTCCATGGGTTATCCCTCCAGTGGACCCTTATGTCATTGAATCAATCATTCGAACCATCCAGTATTTGGGATAAGTGGGTAGAAAAAATCAATCATAGATGTTTGATCTTTCTCAAAAGTTTACTAAGAAGAATCCACTGACCTTTCAGGGTGATAAAGGACCCCATGATCATGATGATATGATTGAAAAGATAGAGAAAAACTTCTATTTTCTCAAGAACTTAGAGACTTCTAAAGTTAATTTCACCACCTATATACTGTAAGGACCCAGTCAAAAGTAGTGGGAGTATATAGTGTAATCTAAGATGCATGATTATATCATATGGGTATTATTCATGAAGGTTTTTAACCAATATTTTTATCCAAAAACATTGAGGGTGAAAATATACCATGAGTTTCTCACTCTAAAATAGGGGATTCATTCAGTGATGGAGTATGCCACTCATTTTTCTAATTTGGTTCATCTTTGTCTTATTCCCATTTTGAATGAGTTTCTTAAAGATTGATGCTTTGAAATTAGGTTAAATAATGATGTTGGGTCAAGGATTATTATCCTTAATTCACCAACTTATGAGAAGTTAGTGGATAAAACTATGATAGTTGATACTAAAATAGCAGTTTTTACAATCCTCAGTGGTTCCCCTTCTATAATATGAGGCATTCAAAGCTTTTAATTTGTCCCGAAATAGAAGCAATAGGAGTTACACTAGCACAATGGTGTGGGAACCCATTTTTCATTAGATTCTATACAATTAGCTTCCTTAGGGTGAAAATTTGTGATTGGATTATAGTTTGGGAAGGTAGACCACATGAAGAGAGAATATTAAGAGATACCTTGGGTGTTCTATCGGTGTGGATGTTTGGTCTATATTTAAATCTTTTTCAAAGGACCTTCTCATAAAAATAGAGTTGGATCTTCTATCTCTATGAGCTCTGAGGTTCTCTTTAATGTATCTAAGGTTATGAGGCCCCATTATACAAAAAGGGGTTCTCATCTAAATAAGAAGATATAGGGTGGATTGGAATCTGGTTATTTATATGTAGTCAAGTCTACTATTAAAGAGACAGATGCTGGTCTAGATACCATTAGCAGTGTGTTGTTTATTTCTTCTTCCATAGCTTTGGAATTTTTCGATACAAGTGAATCCAATTATTTTATCTCTTCAAATTTTATTGATGATTTTGGATTTCAATTAGAGTTAATTATAATTATATTGGATCTTTCCACTTAATTGGGAAAGAAGTAATTTGGATTTATGATTTTATATTGTCAAGTCACGATTGTTGATTATGAGGTTGTGTAGAATTTCCTAGTCCTTGATTTTTATTATTTTAGCCTCATTATGGAATATACTAGATGATCAGTTTCAAGGCTCAGATTGACTTTTATCATCTTCGAGATTATTTCCTCTCTCCTAATGTGAATTATTTTGTCTTTCAGTGTGCGTGGGATCATATTCTAGGGAGATAATGAATTTTTGTTCTAGATATTAGGTAGAACTCATGTTAGCTGCTTCATTTTATTTTCAATACAATATATCCAAGTTCATTGAATCGTCTTCTAGTAGTGGTAGATTGGTTTCCCTAGATATTTATAGATAATTTTTCAAGATTTTTACCTTAATGGGTGGTGGATTTTTTTGTTTATCTACTTCTCAGGACAAGACCGATCTCTTTGTCATTTTACTATATGGATCTCGCTTAGCTAAAGGAGTTTAAAGTCCAATTAGTGTTTCTTAAATTTAAGGAATTTATTTGACTAAGTTTTTCACCATAGGAATCACGGGTTATCTTTTCAAAGAAGGTGGAATGAAGCCTCTAACATTGCATCTTTTTTACCAAAAACTCAACTAGGAGACTGTCAAGAATAAATACTCATTACTCAGAATTGATTTTCTATTTAACCAATATAAAGTATTTTAATGGTTTTCCAACATTTATTTTAGATTTTTTTATCATAAATTGAGTGTTCAAGAATTGTAAATCCCTAAGAATACTTTCTATATCACGTATACCCACTATGAGTATTTGGTTATGCCATTTGGGCTTACTAATTCTCTAATGGTTTTCATAGATTGGATAAATCATATATTCAACTGATATCTAGAATCCTTCAAGGTTGTATTTTTGGATGGCATCCTAGTGTACTCCAAGTAAAGAGAAGAACACGAGGACCATCCCTTAATTATCTTGGAAACCTTAAGAGAGAATCACATGTATAATAATCTATCTAAATGTTAGTTCTAGATTCAATAAGTGATATTCTTGGGTCATGTGATATCTAGAAAAGGTTTCTTAGTGGATCCTAAGAAGAAACAAGCAGTGATGTCTTAGGAGAATCTTAATATTGTGTTTAAGATCAAGATATTTTTTGTTTTATCTAGATATTATAGGTGTTTCATTAAATAATTCTCAAAGTTATATTCTCCCTTAATAACCTTCACAAGGAAGGGGTCATGTTTGATTATGTTGAGAAGTGCTAAAGATCCTTTGAAGAGCTGAAATTGAGGTTGAATTCAGCTCTAATTTGGATTATTCCCAATCTAGGTAAGGGTTATGTTGTGTATTGGGATGATTTGGGTTTAGGATTGGGGTGAATGTTAATTCATATTGACCATATGGTGTCTTATGGCTCGCACTAGTTATTCCCATATAAGAAGAATCACCCAACTCATAACTTAGAGTTAGTGGTTGTAATTAAATCCTTGAAGATGTGGTTCCACTTCATTTCAGGGATATATTTATTGTTTTTTTAGACCATAAGAGTATGAATTATATCTTCACATAGAGTGGATTAAATTTTTAGCAAAGAAACAGGACATATTATCTCTAGACCTTTTATTTTTACATAGAAAACAACACTAGAAAGGGGAATGTGATGGTTGATGATCTTAGTAGTAAATTTACTTTACAAGCAGTGTAAGAATAAAATAGTGGGTGGTGTATGATGGACTGGTTTATAAAGATAAACCTCAATGAAGAAGAGGAGGATGACCTGGTTTGTTTAGTTTGTGTGAAGGACATGCCTTCCTACGGTGATTGTATTTGGATCGATTGTATAGTAAATCCATAATTATAGTACCTTAGTAGATCTTTAAATAGTGGGGATACCTTGTGTGATTGGTATAAGTCTCTTGAGGGTTCACTCTTGTTTCAAAAGATTCTTTTCATCCCTTTCGACTTGAGTCAGGAGTTGATGGATGGTGGGAACCAATTCAATTGGTTCACTCACCTCAGGGCTACCAATATGTTTTATGATTTGAAAGTATATCATTGGTGGCCCAAGATGAGGTGGTCAGTTGCTACTTTTATATCTCGGTGTCTCACCTATTATATGATCAAAGTCATGCATCACCATCTAATGGGACTATTGTGTCCCCTTTCCATTATAGTGTGGAAGTGGGATGAAATTTCCATGGATTTTTTTATCATGTTGACTGAGAATCTAAGTGAGAAAGAATTATCTAGCTGTATATTGATCATTTGACTAAGTCGGCTCATTTCCTACCCATTAAGGATTTGATAAAGTTAAAGAGATCAGACTTTTGTATATTTGATAAATCATGAGACTCCATGGAATTACTTCAGTCATTGTATCTTATCAAGACTCATGATTTATATATCATTTATATCAAGTTCGTCAAGAATCAATGGGATCTCAGTTGAGGTTGAGCATGGGATATAATCCAAAAATGGATGTTCAAACTGAGCGGACCATCTAGATTCTCATGGATATTCTTTGAGTGTTTATTCTTGATTCTGATAGTTTTAAGGAGAATCATTTTTTATGGTGTATTTTTCTTATAAAAATAAGTATTGATATTTAATTGAGATGGATCCCTTTGAGGATTTGTATAAGAAACTACTTTGGAATCCTCTCTATTGGGTGGAATTGGATGATCTCTCCTAGTTGGGGTTGAACATCATTCAGGAGATGATAGAGATGGTATAATTGATTCATAAATGGTTAGAAATAGATCAGAGTCTTCATAAATCATACACTAATCATTGGGGTTGTCCATTAGAATTTAAGGTTGTAGATTGAGTGTTTCTGAGGGTTTCTCTTCATATGGGACACCATCGGATTGGGAGACAGGGTAAGATGGAACTGCATTAGGTCATGTCATTTAAGATCATAGAGTATCTCGAGAATGTGGAATATCAATTGTAATTTCTATTATAGATGGATTCCTTCCATAATATATTTCATGTATCCTAATTGAATATATTCCAATGAGACTCATCCTATGTAATCAAATGGGAGGATCTATAAGTGGATCATGATACCTCTGTTATCATATAGCCAATTCATATTAAGGATTTTCAAAACAAAGTGTCTCCTGGTAAATTAATTCCTCTTGTATATGTTCTATGGATGTGTGGTTGAGATAGTCATGATACTTGGAAACATGAGGCATTGGTGAGGGAGTGGTGACCTCATATTTTCATGGTTTAAAAACCTTGAGGACTTTATGGGGGCATAAAGTCGCATGGTGGGGAAAATTGCAACACCCATTAGGTCAATGGTAGGTATTTATTTTTAACTTCAATCTTATTTTATTTATTTTTGGAGTTTTCAATATTTGGAATAAAAAATATGGATTTTTGGAAAAATAAGTTAGGGTGTATAGATAGTGCTAACCATGAACCCAATCATATGATAGAGGTGTTGTAATTCCCCAAGATTTTATGATATATATTTACTTTAAATAAATATAATGTGTTAGATGGCTTTCTTCACAAGTAATAACAATCTAAAATGGACCACAACGTACCATGTTAAAATAATGCAATATGATGTGAAACATAAATAAAAAATAACAATAAATCCATGAGTGAATAAAAAGATAATAAATTTCTTTATTATAAAAAAAATTAAATTACTTACATATTATTATCATGATTTATTTATTGATTAAATTTAATGGTTATATGATAAATAATTAATTAAATGTGATTAACACTATTAAATGTTGAAAATAGATATTTTTTAAAGAACATATTTTTAAAAGTGATGTGTATTTTACCGAATAAATTAAATTGATCACTTTTAAAATATGATTCTGAAAATAACTAATTTTAAAAACTAATATATTTATACTTATTTAAATTATAAATGATATGAAATAAGATTAAGAATATTTAAAGTTTAAATGTATATTTTTTTAATAAAAATAATTTTTCTTTATATTTTGTATTTTCATTTAAAAAACAAAATTATAGATTTTAGAATTTTAATTTTATAAAATGAACTTAATTTTTTAATTCATCATATCAATATTATCTTAGGATTAATTTTTTATATTTTTTTGAAAATTTTGAATTTTGTGGTGAATATAAAAAATACAGATTTTGTAAATACTATCACTTTTATGAAATTGTCATAATACAAGAATGATTTTAAAGATTATAAAAACTTTTTAATATAAAAAATATATTTATAAATTAAGATAAATAATTTAAATATATAATTATGAATTTATAAAACTCGTGTTTAACATTTTATAAAATTAAATAATATATTGCTATAATAAAAAAAACTATTTTTGGTCTGTTTCTTTTAACTTAGTATCAACAAGGTAGAATTATTTTTTTATTTTTTATTTTTTTGAAAGAAAAAAATATTATTTATATAATTACAAACAAATTAATTTTATATAAATCAACAACATGGGTAATTTTATCTTAATCATAATTTTTAAGCATAAAAATACAACTTTTCTTAAAATGGTTTTTACACATTATGTGCTCTAATATTAAAATTAATTTTTATCACCCTCCAAAATGTTGTTTGAAAACAATAATTTAATATTTTTAATTATTATATCTAAATTATGTAATAATTACAATTTTATTTTCATTTATTAAAATTAAATTACTTAGGTTAAAATTAGTTACCATGGTAAAACCCAAAAATGGTATACCTGAAAAATCAAAGAGTAAATGAATTCAAAAAATGTTATAAACAGATGTCAAAATTTATATTTAAGGATTTATCAGTCTTAACTATTCTCCTCTCAATTATTTTCCATTATTGGATCCACTTAACCATTGAATAGTGACTTTAACTTTTAAATTATTATAAAAAATGTCACTCCTCTCCCTTATAAAAGAAGACATCACCACCCATTTCTTCCTGCACCATAATCCTCTAAAATTCTATCAAAATGTACCCAAATAAATCTCTAACACTTCTAAACACATAATAGATATTTTTTTCTTCACAAAATACCACCTCTCAAATCCTCAATCCAATTTGAAATAGAGTTCTAAAAAGGGGTAAGGTATGATTCTCAATTACAAATTTTTAATTTCATTTCATTTCTTTTTTATTCTACATCATCCAAACATAATATAACCATGATGAAATAATTACATAATCATTATAATTATAATTAAATATGATTTTGTTTATTGAATAATCATTTTATACAATCCTCCTAACAATTCAAAAAAATGAAAATGATAGTTGTATTGCATATGGACTACCACCTCCATCAGTGATGTGGTCCATTTTTCATAACTTCATTACATGAATGATTAAAAAGGGGTATTTAATTAATAAATATTTTATATAAAATTTTATTAATATATTTAAGATATAACCTTATTCTTAACTTCTTTACATTCTATGGAAAATAAGAGTGATGATCTTGTATATGTGCAAACTAAAACCTCCACAAAGCAACATATTTCATTTTTCATCTAAAATTTTCATATTTAACCAATTCTCTTAAAATATTTTTCACTACCATAATATTAACTAAATAATATCATTATACTTCTATGATAATGATATTAAACCAAAGTAATCACTTTCTTAACCATACTCACTCATCAATTATTGTATATTCTTATTTAGGAGGTTGGGGGATTACCTGAGTAGTAAAGGCTCCCCATAATTCTACATCTGACTTGGCTTCAAATCCAGGTGGGTGCACGTACTATTACTGTACTATATAGGCAGTGAAGAAAGTGACAACATGGGAAGGTGTTGATGTAGGTATGATGGAGGTAGACGGTGATGTAGGCATGACAAATGTCTGGTGATGTAGGCAGGATGATGCAGGCATGATGCTGCACTAGGCTTTTGGGTCATGTTATGGTCATTATTGTCACTGGGCCAATGGGTCATGTACTAAATAAATAAGGCTTGATGAGTGGGATATCCCCTTAGGGGGATATAGCCTTCCTTTCTGGCTTGGGTGTGTGGTATGTGTGTATGTGTATGTGTATATGTGTATGTGTGTGTGTGTTTGAATGTAATTGTACCCCCAAGAACCTAATATATATATATATATATATTCTTGTTTGGGTAAGTTTAATGACTTCCATAAACAATGATATAAATTTCTATCAAGGAATATTATTTAAACATAACTATTGGTATTATTAGACATCAATTGGAAAATAATATTTGGTTTAAGGATCTTTAAAGTTTATATTATTATTTAACTCATTATTAATATACCAACATTTTTTTCTCAAGAATCACCGAAACAAGATCTTCGCTAATTTCTTCTTCATGGATCATGACTAAAATTATCATGGAACGAAATTATATCTTTATTAATAATTATAAAAAATATATTATAGTAAATGTGATAATATAGGAATAATAAACTTGGTATCAATAAAAGGGAATCAACATTGATACTTTAAGGCATATATTAAGTAATCAAAATCACTAACATCCGATGATGAAAATAAATTATAACTAACTAATAAATGTGTAATAAATAATTATAAATAAAAGAGTATAAATGATAGAATATATTAATAATGTGATTAAATAGGTGATTAATTTGGTTACTTTTTTGATACATGATGTTAATTATCTTTCATGGAAGTTGGGATTAAAAGTTAAGGGTGATTCGTCTCAATTTTATTTCTTTAAAACATGTTTTGTTTTATGAACATAATTTCATTTAAGTGGTTTTTATACTAACTATTAGATTTATAATATGATGAATTATATTTTATTCATGGTAATTGAAGTTCAATTTTAGAATCTCTCTTTTAATGGGCTTCTATTAAAGCATTTCTTAAGCTCTAAGGGGTTCTTATTAACTCAAATTCTTTTATTAAGTCAAAATTGTTCCTATTTGAATAAATTTTTACATGATTGATTTACTTTTTTCATTTATTATGTTATAATTTATTTCCTCATTTTATTATAGGGAATTACATTTATGAATTTATTTCTACATAAAATTTTATGATGTTAATAATTTATCTTATTCTCGCTAAATGAGCTCTTTCTATTCAATATCCATATTCACACTTCCTACCAATGTCATTATTTCTTAATTTAAAATTCAAATATTTTTTATCATATTTGATATTTAAATTTTCCTTGACCACTTTTCAAATGAAATATTTACCACTCTCTTTACAATATTTGTTTTAATAAATTTATTTTGAAAAAATATTGAAAAGTCTATTTCCTTTACCAATTGTACATTTTATCTTGCACTACACATTTTCTCTAAAAAAAATTATTTATTTTCCAATGATTTATTATTGGAAGGTTTTTTTAGAATAAAAAGTTTTCAAATGTTTCCACTTCACATTTTTGAAAAATTAATTTTAATGTGACTCCTAACATTGTATTTTATTACTATGTTAAAAAAATAAAAATTCTTGTATGGTTTCTTTCACCATAATGATCATTCTTATTTACAAATCTTACATTACTTGTTTTAAAATGTTTTTCCAAATAATTTTAATGCTTAATGATTTTGAAAATAAAATGAAATACTGTTATATTTTTAAAAAGTAAATTTTTTATTTTAAAAATGAATTCTGGTTTTTATAAGGGAATTTAAAGTATTGTTTTTTAAGAAATTATTCAGTGTTTTCATGAATTCTCAAAGAAACTTTTCCAAAAGTTCCTTATTTTAATATATTTTTTTCTAAAAAACATTTTTAGTTTTAAATTTTAATTTTCAACATGTTCTATTGATCTCAAAGTATTTCATTTTAAAGAAAAAATTTTAAGGATTTCTTAAGAATTTTAGAAAAGGATATTTCTTATTCTTTTTCAAATTGATTTATCCAATAATTGTATAAGGGTGTTTTAAATTTATGTCAACATCATTTTATGTTCCTTATGTTACACTTGGGATGTGTTTTGATGATACCATCCACCTTCTTTCTCTGAATGTCTTATGAAAAGTTTTATGAATGTATCTATTTTAAATGGGTTAATTAAGTGGTGTTTGAAATATGAATGGTTGATTTCAATTGACACACATATGTATGGATAATTGGAATGTGGATTCCTATATCTCTCTCTAAATCATTTTTTAAAGTTTTATACCTCATGAGATAAAGTCATTGAGGGTGAATGCGATGAGGATTAGCTACATTCACAATATTGAGCATGAACATGATAAAGATTAGTTACATTCACAAGATTAAGCATGAAAAGGATGAAAATTAGTGAAGTTTAAAATATTAATCATGGACATGATACATATTAACTACATTCACAAAATTGAGAATGAATACTATGGGGATTATCTATTTTCACTATATTGAGTGCAAACATGAAGTATATTAGTTTTGTTCATGAGATTGAGTATGGACACGATATAGATTACCGATATTCACAAGATTGAGAATAAACACAATGCATATTTGATGCATTCATAAGAATGAGAAAGAAAATTATGTAGATTAGTTAAATTCACAAGACTGGCCATGATCACAATGCATATTAGAAACATTCAAAATATTGAGTATGAACTCAATGTGTTTATCTATTTTTACATTGTCATGATTTTATATGTTTATGTCTATGACATAATTCTAAGTTATATGCTTATGTTATTCTCCATGGATCATTTTTATTATCTCATGTTTATTCACTCTTATTCCATGGTACATGTTTATTCATCTAAGATTATATATCCTTCTATCATGAATTATGGACAATTATTATTCTTCTATGTTATTTTTAATAAGATATTTCTCCCATGCTCATGTTTTCTTATATGATCATGATCAAACCCTTGATAAAATATTGATAATTATTCTACTACTAATTATTTGATCTCACCCCTTTGTTATGTGTCCATTACCCATGTTGTGAATATGTATATAACTTATGAGAGGTATATATGGGAGTCTAGTGTGGTTTGATTATGGAGAAATGTTTACAAGTATCATAAGAAGTTTCTTATATGGATAGACCTTAATGACACTAAACCTTAAATTCTTGGGATTATGTGATTATTTTTGAAATTTAATATTTAACTTATCAAAATGATATAAAATAAGGATATGTATAGCTTGGGTAATCTTACTTTGTATTGAATCTATCTTTTAAATTATGTTTTTTTATCACTAGATCAAAGAGTGTGGGTCCAGGGAATCTTAGTTGATATCAAAGAAAGGTTTAGTCATTTTTTAATATTAGATTGTTATTATTATTATTATTTGATATTAGAATTATATAAATTTATGGAAAACACTAGGGATAAGTCATGAGTATATTATAACATCCTAGAATTTTGGTAAAGTTTTGATTATGCAGTTTTCCTAGAAATTTCAGCCCTAGATGGATACTACAAAGTCGATGTGGTTGTGCCATAGATGTGCCTAGGGGTAATCACCCTGAAAGAACTGGGTTGAGTATAAAATCAATCTTCACTCAGTGGATAATGTGTGATCATAATACTTCACACCTAGCTAGACACTCTCATGGGATATGTTTTGGTGATTCACATTATCTTTATAAAACATTATGAAGGATTTAAATAGAATTTTAGGGTGTGATATAGAACTAGTCAAGTTATAAAACCTAATAGGAATATGGCCATGGATAATCTAGGTTAAAATAAAGTAGATATAGGTTGATCCAGTTATTTCATAGTATAAATGAAAGTATCATAAGTTCAAATGAAGGTTTCAATAAAGAAGACATCTTAGGATTGAGTTTTCATAAGATCATTTATTTCGATGTTATTTTATAGTACCATAGCCATTTTTAATTTATTATTTGGTTGGTAATAGGATCATAAAAATGAATCTTTGAAAGGTATGTCTCTAGAAACTCCTAAATAAATATATTTTGGACAAAAAATTTCAAATACTTACCTAACATAGTAAGGTATATATTTCATTAGAAATAAAATCTTGAGTCATTCATATGTTATGAACACCCTTAGATATTTCATTAGTGTGTGGTAATTAAAATTGTGAGGACGTAATTTATTTAATAGGGGAGAATTTAATTCGAAAATATTTTACTATATATATTTTTTTTAAATAAATCTAATGTTTTTGATAGTTTTCTTCATACAAAACACTAAACTAAAATGGACCATGACATACCTTATTAAAATAATGTAATAAGATGTGAAACATCAATAAGAAAATAATAATAAGGACTTGCATAAATAAAAAGATAATTAATTGATTTATTATAAAAACATATATTTAAATCACCTATATATTATTATTATTATTTATTTATAGATTAATTTTAAGGGTTATACATTTATTAATTAATTAAATGTGATTACAATGACTAAATATTAAAAATAGATATTTTTCAAATAACTATTTTTTTTAAAGTGATGTGTATTTTAAATAATAAATTAAATTGAACAATTTTAAAATATGATTCAGATAATAATTAATATTTCAAACTAATATATTAACACTCATTTAATTAAAAAATATGTGAAAAAATATTGAGTGTATTTAACGTTTAAAAGTTTATTTTTCAATACAAATTGTTTTTCTTTATATTTTCTATTTTTATTTAAAAACTAAATTTATTAATTTTAGAATTTTAATTTTATAAAATGGAATTAATTTTTGAATTAATAATTTCAAAATTATCTTAAGATGAATTTTTTATATTTTTCTAAAAAGGTTGAATTTTGGAGTGAATAGGGAAAATACTAATTATGCAAATACTGTCACATTTGTGATATTTTCATAATACAAGAATGATTTGAAAATTTATGAAAACTTTTCTATATAACAAATATATATTTATAAATTAAAATAAATCATTTACAAATAAAATTATGAATTTATAAAACTCATGTTTAACAATTTAGAAACTTAAGTAATAGATTACTCTAATAAAAAACTATTTTTTGTATGTTTATTTTAACAGAGTGCACACAAGGTGTAATTATGTTTTGTATTGTTTAAAAATATGAATAAAACTTTTTGGTTTTATAATAAACCAATTAATTTCATATAAATTAATAATAGTGATAATTTTATTTAAAGCATAAAAATACACTTTTTCTAAAAACTGTTTTTACACATTATGTGTGCTAATATTAAAATTAATTTTTATCACCGGTATAAATTTTATTTGAAAATATATTTCATATTTGAATCATTAGGACTAAATTATTTAATAACTATCATTTTATTTTTAGGCATTAAATTTAAATTACTTGAGTAAAATTAGTTACCACAATAAAAACCAAAAATGGTAAGGGTGAAAATCTAAGAATAAAAGAATTTAAAAACCTATTAAAAACATGTATGAAAATGTATTTTTGAGGATTCCTTGACCTTAACCCTTCCCCCTATCCATTATTTTTTATTATTGGATCCACTTGACCTTTTAATAGTGACATTATCTTTTATATTATTACAATAATGTCACTCTACTCACTTATAATAGGATTCATCACCATCCCACTTATACTCAAACCCCAAGACTCTTATATTCAACACAAATCTACCCAAATAACTCCAAAACACACCTATACACATCTTATAGGTTCAATAATTCTCAAAATACCACCTCTAAAAGTCTTGATCCAATTTTCAAAGGAACTCTACCAAGGAGTAAGGCAAAATTCTCAATTACTCCATTTTCATTTATTTTTATTTCTTTTATCTTATACCTACTTGGAATATAATATAACCATGTTGAAATATTTATATCAGTTTCATAATTATACTGAAATTTTATTATGTTTATGGTATAACCATTTTCTACCTTCATCCAAACCATTCAAAAAACTAAAATGTTACTTGTGTTACATAAAGACTATCGCCTCTATCAATGACTTAATTGATTTTCCATACCCGCATTACATTGATGGTAAATAGAGGGGTTTTATGAATAAATATTATATTTAAAACATTATTTATATTCTTAAAATATTAACCAATTTCTACCTTCTTTACGTTATATGGAAAATGAGAACGACACCCATGTGTACATGTTGGATGTCGTCTCCATGAAGCAATGTATTTCATGTTTCAAATAGACTTTTATTCATTACCCAAATCTCTAAAAATATAAATAAACACATTAAATTTTTTAAATAATATCATTATTTTTCTATAATAATGATATTATTCCAAATTAATCACATTCTTAACCATACTTACCCATCAATTATAGCATGTTCTTGTTTGGGTCGGTTTAACTACCTATGTGAACAATGCTATAAATTTATATAATGGATTAATATAGAAACATAAATACTATAATTATTAGACATAAATGATAAAATAATATTTTTAAATTTTTTTAAAATTTTATATTAATATTTAATGCATCATTAACATAATAACTTTTGTTCATTAAAAATCACTAAAACAAGCTCGTTATTATTTCCATTTTCACAAATCATTAATAAAATTATCATGTAATGAAATTATATATTTATGAAAAATTATAATTCATATATAATACAACCTTGGATAATCTAGTAATTATTAACTTGGTATTAATGAATAATAATAAAAATTTACACTTTAATTCATGCATGAAACAATCAAAATTGCTAACATCCAATAATGAAAATAAACTACAACAAAATAATAAATGTGTAATAAATTATTGAAACTAAAGAGTATAAATGGTAATATATATTAATAATTTTATTAAATAGGTGATTAATATGTTTATGTTTATGATATAGGATATCAAATATATTTCTTAAAAGTTGGGAGTAAAAGGTAAGGGTGTTTCGTCTCAATTTCCTTTCTCTGAGACATTTTTGTTCTATGGACCTAATTTCATTTTAGTGATATGTTTACATCCTATTGGATATATAATATCTTCAATAATATTTTATTCATGTTAATTTAAGTTTAATTTCAATATCTCTCTTTCAAGGGGTTTTTATTAAAATGTTTCTTAGGCTATAAGGGGTTTTTCTTGACTCAAATTCTTTTATGGAGTCATAATTATTCCTATTTGAATAAGTTTTTACAAGATTTATTTATTATATTAATTATTTTATTATAATTATTTTATTCCCTCCTTTATTTGGAATTAAATTGAATAATTAATTTCATAAAATGTGATGATGTTAAGAATAATTCGCATTATCTTTGAATAATATCTTTCTCTTGAATTTCTTTGAACACTCTTTCTACCAATGTTCTCATTTAATTCTTTGAAATTCAAATATTTTTTATTTATCATGATCTTAAAATTTCTATTTACCTATTTTCAAATGAAATATTTTTCACTCTCTTTATGATATGTGTTCCAATAAAGGTATTTTTTTAAAATATTGAAAATGTTTTTTCTTTCTCGATTGTACATTTTATCTTCCACTCCAAATTTCCATTGAAAAATATTTAAATATTTTCCAATGATCCATTATTGGATATTATTTTAAAAAGTAATAGTTTTCAAAAAAAATCACTTCACCATTTTGAAAAATTACTTTCTGAATTTTCCTCGTAACTTCGTTGTTTATGAATATGTTTAAAACATTTTCTAAAAACTCTTTTATAGTTTCTTTCACCATTATGAGTATTATTTTTTACAGATCTTCATTCCGATGTTTTAAAATGGTTTTCTAATTATTTTATCTCTTAATGATTTTGAAAATAAAAGGAAATATTTTTTATATTTTTTAAAAGTAAATGTTTGATTTTAAAAAGGAATTATTGATTTTAAAAGTGATTTTAAAGGCTTGTGTTTTTATAAAAGAAGTCTTCAGTTTTTTTATGTCTTCTCAATGAATAGTTTTTAAAAAATATTTTATAATTTTTTTTATGAAAACACTTTTTGGTTTTAAAGGGTAATTTTTAACATGTTCTATGAAGATAAAAGTATTTCTTTTTAAAGAGTTATAAATTATTTTAAAAAGAGATATTTATTCGTGTTTATCAAATTAATTTATCCAATAATTTTAAATGGGAATTATTCATAAATGGAAACATCCTTTAAAATTAATTATGTTACACTTGGGATATGTTCTGAAGATACCATCCACCTTCTTTCTCTAGATGAATTATAAAATATTCTATGAATGTCTTCATAAAACCCATCTATTTTCCATAGGTTAATTTAAGTGGTGTTTGTGTAAGAGTTGGTGTCCTAGAACCAACTAGTTTCACTTTGATTATATTGATATTTAATGTATTTAAATATTAAAAATCTTATTACATATTGTTCATTGTTTAATATGATTATGATTTAATAGTGTCCTGGAGTATCTATTGCATTGATAAGGTCATGGAAATTCCCCGCTATGATGAGAACCTTGAAATTCTATAACAATATTCTTAAATATAGTTATAAGGTTGGATAAAATACTATGATGGAACACATAGCATGCAGACCGTCAGGTGTGAGTACTCATAAATAGATGATACTTCCTCTCATGAAGTTCGCACTTGGTAATCTCTAAGACAAAAGATTATGAGAACAGACCTACCAGTAGTAATTCCGCATATTTTGGTGTCATTAGATATTTCTATCTACGAGCGTGTGTAATGATCCTTAGACTTTAATAATATTATTAATACGTGTCACAACTCGTGCACTTTAATTTATTGACAAAAACCATCAACCGGATAGTTTGTAGGAATTAGGGTGCATCACGAGTGGCATGTTATTAATGGATAAGTTGATGAAGGATTTGTCCCTTCCATTTATGGAAGTTGATATCTCAGAACTATAATTGAAATTGAACTGTCATGAAAAATTCTATGGCCATGGTGTAATGATGAGTTTATTTCAAGTAGTCAAAGAATGACATATCAAGAATAAAAGTTGATGACACTATCATGAACCCTCCTTGATGAGATATTGAGACAAAGGGATTATATTACACAGTGATTGTTCGTATTTGGATGTCATTGTTGCGACTTTAAGTTCTTTCTATTGGGTGCCTTGACCCGTTTCTAGATACTACTCTTGGACTTTAGGCAAGCCCACCTAATACCAACAAGAAATAATCCTATAGGGTCACACACTAAGTGTTTCAGGTGGTATCTATTAAATTCTATTTGAATTTAATTAATAAATATTATTATCAAGACAATGGAAAAATTTTAATCAAGTTAAAATGATTGCATAAATTAAATAAATGTTTATTCGTCAGATTGTGGGTAAAATATATTTATTTATTTTATTGAACATTTAATAAATATTTATTTACTAGTTTGTAAATAAAATATTTATTTAAGAGAATAAATTATTTATTTATTTATTTAGGTTTTAAATAAATGGAAGTGGATTTAGATAGGACCAAGTCCAGTTCAGTATTAAAATAATTATTTTCAAGATGATAAATAATTATTTAACTAGTTGGCACAAATTAAAATAACGCTGCTATTATTTTGTGATGGGAAATTTTATTTATAATTCCGTTTTTCTCAAGTTGGTACACCATAAATAAGTACGCAATATTATTATTAGTAGCATGGGTTTTCTCTATAGTTATGAATGTATTTAATTGCTGTTATGCAATTAAATATTTTAACTGAATCCCCATGTCAATATATAAACACATACGTCTATTATGTCATGCACCAAACTGCACACCCAGTGAATTGAGAATTGTTAAGATAAAAAAAATATCTCTTGAATCCTTTTCCCTACCCTCTCAAGAAATAAAGACGTTCTTCAAGGCCGAAGAACAAGCGATCAAGAACGACCGACACAAGACACTCGCTTCGCCGCGCTAGCACTTAGAGAAAGAGTGGTGTCTGTCAGAGGCCATCAGAGCACGTGTGGATCACTGCTAGAGGGATTCTAGTTTGGATTCTTACAGGCGCAAAAATATAATCTAGAAGGGTTATTCCAGACGATCAACATCCTTAATAAATAAAATATCGAAGATCCAGGTATTATTTTCTTTATGAAATTAATTAAATTAATTATAAACATGATGTGAAAGATCCTCTCTAAAGGTTTCAGGACACTTTCTTATTTATCTACATCTTTGATTATATTCTGTGGAAACTTGCATTCATTGTCTTATTGATCCCGAAATAATCATTGATCATGATAAAAATCAAAGTTGGGTGTCAGCCCAACCATGCTTCCACTATGCCCAGAATCTTGAAGTGGTATCAGAGGGAGGTAACATCATAGTTTATAATTATTTAAATATTTTGTTAATGATATACGCATTTAATAATTTAGTTATTTCAATTAAAGTTAATCATTCTACAAATATGAATCTCAAGATATGTTCCCCCTCTTTAATTTCTCATTCACCTTACAGAAACGATCTTTTCTTTTAATTTTTATTAAAATAAAATAGAGGATCTCATCCAGAGGTTCCAAATGTTCCTGGTCGTACAACACCAGAACACACAATGTTTATTCATAAGTATATGCCATATATCCAAGGTTCAATACTCCGGGTATGGTCCACCAAACCAAGCCGTGTCATTGGATTTTTTCTAAGTTTTAATGACTCCGTGTGTTAACCAGGAATAGGTTCCACATGGTTTCCAGATTACACGCCGTCTGTCCAGATGGACCCGACATGTAGTCCCTTTGGGTTAGGTTTAGACCATGTACCCCATACACGACTTTCCCAGATGGATATCATGTAACGAGGAACTACACAGTGTGTGGCCCACTGGACACGCCATGTACTCTGAAGATTTTTGAATTGCACTCACACGTTGTTTCCCTATACATATACTTCAGATAGATAGTGAAAAATAGTACACGCCATGTAGTTGGAACTACACGTTATGTACTCATCCAAATTACTCAGATTTATTAAAATTTATTATTATATTATACAAACCATTGAGATGTGTACCATCGTGTGGGCTTAAAGCTAAGGCACAACATGTGATAGGTGTTTTATATATATGTGTTTAATTTAACATCTACATAATGTTCATTTCTACTCATCGGGTAGTTATGAATAGTAATTCACCGAGTTGCCTCCAAGGTTAAAGTTACGTAAAAAGATAATTTTAAATGAATTTATTTGTTTAAAATTATGTTGTATGAGAATCTCAAGAAAAATCAGAAAAGGGTTTAAGATAAAAAAATATTGATTAATTAAAGATGATAATTAATTGATTCGAGCATGATTTATCTTGAACAAGAATGATTAAATAACTGAATGGTAGTTTTATTTATGCATAAATATCATTGCATGTAAGGATGGTCATGAGCTAGAATAAGACCTTTGTATGTGTATGGTTTCTTTTAATTAATTTATTTAAATTAAATTTTTTGGCCAGCGAGCCTTCTCCTCATTAATATGTAGGGCCTGTGTGCCCAAGGTTTCTTTTATGTAAAACCCCTTTTTACCCCTCACCTATATGTGATTTCAAAAAAGGCATATGTAATGGATGGAACTCCCAAGCTAGTGGAGTCAGTTAAAGCTGGATCTGAGATGAAACCAATAGTTGGAGATACAGAGGTGGACAGGTGGAAATCTATAAACACAAACCCAAAAGGTTCAAGATGTTTCTCCCTGAGGTTAGGGTTAGTTTATCAACCACTAGATAAACTAACCATTAGAAAATCTCATGATCATGCCCTTTATTTTATTTCTCTTAGTTGCATGGTTTATCAATATGGATGTGTTTTCACGATCACATAATTAATGAATTAAACAAGCATGCAAGATAGAACTAAAATAAACTATAATTATGCGTAAATATTATCAAGGCATGGTTAATCACTTAAGTAAGTTCTACTTAATATTAATAATCATGTGATAATGATAATAATCAATTCACGTATAAGAGATAAAAATCCCTTAAATAAAATATTAATTCAGACGAAGCCTTTTGTTACTTGATTAACGGAAAAACTCAATAAAACTATGTTTTTGATCAACACTTGTTAGGATACTTACTTTTATAAAGGAATCCCTTATGAAAGGTTTCGGGTTTAATTAACCATATTACATCAAGAGGAGTATCCCTTTCTAGACTTGGTGTAATATTGGAGTTAAGAGTTGAGGAAATCCCAAATCATTATTTCAGGATGGGGGAGTCCACTCAAGAGATCAAGGAGCTTCAAGACCATAGTTGGCAAAAACCTGCCTACCTAAATACCTTCTAATAGCTTGAACAACCCTTGTTGGGGTTATGTGAAGGGGAATATGGATCCTTGGAACTAGAATGTCATGGAAACTGGACATTCTGAGTTCAATGGTGAGGGACATTGGGACTTGATAAAATAGTGGGAGACTTAATAAAATTTATTATTTATCATAAAATGTAATCAAGAAATTACTAATGATCTGCTCTTTTAATTGTAGAATAAAAATGAAAATATCATCAACCACACTATCCCTATGATCTATTATGGATAAAGACAACATCCTCACTGGCAGTAACTTCCAAAAATGGTTAAGACACCTTTGGGTTATCCTATACTATAAATGGAAGTCTTACGTGCTGTATTCAGCATTACCTGATCCGATTGACCAAGAGGCGAGTGATGAGGATTTCTTGGTCTATGAGAAACATATGAATGAAATAGTAGACGTTCAATGTTTTATGATATCATAAATGTCTGGTGATCTCATGAAGTCTCATGAAAACATTGATTCTTATAGCATACTTGAGAACCTCTGTGGTCTTTTCCAGGAGAGAACAAGATAGGAAAGGTTTGAGATCTCTAAGGCACTCTTTCAGAGTATGCTTGGAGAAGGCACCCCATATGGTCATCATGTAGTCAAGATCATTTTCTACATTGAGCGCCTAGAGGTTCTAGGGTTTAAACTCCCCAAATAACTAGGCACCAATATCATTCTCGCATAACTCCCTCAGAGATTCTCTAACTTCGTTGTCAATTTCAATATGAAAAAAAAATTGAGAAGTCTCTATCTATTCTTCTTATCCTCATTCTACAAGTGGACAAAGATATGAAGTGTGAAAATCCTTCTATCCATATGGTGAATAAGAGGAAGGGGAAGTGAAGATATTTAAGCCCAAAGATTCTTCACGGCCTTCCAAGAAAAGGATGATCAAAGGGGAGGCAAGGGAACATGAGGCAGGTTGTTTCGCATGTGGAAAGAAGGGCCACTGGAAGAAGAACCGCACCTAGCCTAAGAAGCAATGGGAGGCTTTAAGTTCATTTTTTATCGAATGAAATCTATCTGTTTCTAAAAATTAGGTTTTAGATACAGCTTTTGGTGCTCATGTATGTATCCAAATACAAGAACCAAGTAGATTCAGGAATGTTGATCGAGGGGGGGTAGATCTATGAGCAACCAACAAAGCCAGACTTGTTGTTGTAGCTATTAGGGACTACCACCTCACATTTCAAACTAGGATGATCTTGGGGTTAAAGGGTTGTTATTATGTCACATCTATTACTAAAAGCATTATTTTTGTATCCAGATTAGATACAAATGGATTTTTTCAAGTTTGTAAATGTATGTTGTTTCTTTTACAAAGATAGCATTTTTTTGGTAGGGAACATTTATACAACGGTCTTTACATATTAGATTACACAAACCAAGTAATTGAAAACAATAACAAAGATAATTCACATGACTCATACCACACCAAACTTTGGCATCACTAGCTAGGTCATGTAAATGAGAAACACTTGAAAAAGTTACAAGATGGATATTTAGATTCTTTTGAACTAAAACCACTTGGTGTATGTCATGCATGTTTACAAGGAAAAATAACCAAATAACAATTTAGTGGGAAAGGAGAAAGGGATAAATAACTTATTGAATTGGATAATACCGATGTGTGTGGACCATTTCCAGTTGAATCAAGGGGAGGGTACTTGTACTTCAAAACTTTTACTGATGATTTTAGTAGATATGGATATATCTACTTAATGAGGTATAAATCGGATTCTTTTGATAAGTTCAAAGAATACAAGAGTGAAGTTGAGAAATAGAATGGTAAGAAGATTAAAAAACTTTGTTCAGACCAAAGTGGAGAATATCTTAATCAAGAATTCATTGATTACTTACAGGAGTTTGGAATCATATTGCAACTCACTCCTCCATACACACCCTAGTGGAATGGTGTGAGTGAAAGGAGGAACCGCACCCTTTTAGACATGGTGAGATCAATGATGAGTCATGAGAGTCTTCTATTATCCTTTTGGGGATATGCGTTACAAATAGAAATGCACATACTAAACCAAGTACCAACTAAATCGATAAATAGTATTCCATATGAGTTCTAGAGTGAAAATAAAGCCATATTATTGAATGTACATGAGTGGGGAAGTGATGTGTCTATTAAGGCCTCATCAGGTAACAAACTTGCACCCAGAGGCACAAAGTTTACCTTTATAGGATACCCCAAGGAAACAAGGGGATATTACCTATACAACCCCTCATACAAAAAGTTTATAGTGGCAAGACATGCCATATTCCTTGAAAGGGGGAACATCTCCAAAAGAGATAGTGAGAGTGAGATAGACTTCAATGAAGTTGAGGCTCAAGGTACACAATACAAGGAAGCAGTAAGTGGCATAGATGTTTCCAAGTGGAAAGAATCCATGAATTCTAAAATGGATTCCATGTACTAAAACCATGTTGGTATTTTGGTATATCCTCCAGTTGATGTAAAGCATGTTGGTTGCAAATGGGTATTTAAGAAGAAACTATACATAGAAGGACAAGCCAATACCTATAAGGCACGACTGGTTGCAAAAGGGTTCAAATAGCGTCAAGGAATTGACTATGACAAAACCTTTTCACCAGTTTCATTTCTAAAAATTATCAGAATTCTATTGGAAATTATTGCTTACCATGACTATGAGATTTGTAAAATAGATATCAAAACAGCCTTCCTTAATGGGAACCTTCAGGAAGATGTCTATATGACACAACCTAAAGGTTTTATGACTCCAAAGGATGCCAATAAGGTATGCAAGTTGCAGAAATCCATTTATGGATTAAAGAAAGCATCTGGGTCATGGAACATTCGTTTTGATGAAGCCATAATTAAATTTGGTTTTATCAAGAATGAATTTGAGCCTTGTGTCTACAAACGGTTTAGTGGGAGTGCATTATTTTTCCTAATAGTATATATATATTATTTATTGGAAACGAGATACTAGTCTTACAGTATGTTAAGGAATGGTTGAATCAATGCTTCTATATGAAGGAATTGGGAAAGGAATCATATATTCTTGGGATAAAGATCCATCATGATAAATCCAAGATATTGTTGGGTATAAGTCAAAGTACATAAATTGATAAGATACTGAAGAGATTCAATATGGAACAATCCAAGAGGGGATTGTTTCCAGCATCAAATGGAATTCATATTTCCAAGAAAATGGGACCTCAGACACATGAGGAAAGAAAAATAATGGCAAAGACTCCATATGCATTAGCGATTGGGTCAGTCATGTATGTCATGGTATGTACTAGGTTGGATGTTGCCAATGCATTGAGTGCGGTAGGTAGATATCAAGCTAACCAAAGTGACCACCATTGGATGGAAGTCAAGACTGTCCTAAATTATATGAGGTGTACTAAGGATATGTTCCTGGTTTGTAGAGTAGATGAGGAACTAGTCATCATAGGATATTCATATTCTAGTTTCCAAACTAATCAATATGACATGAAGTCACAAACGGGATACATCTTCAGTTCGAATGGAGGTGTATTGAGTTGGAAGAGTTCAAAGCAGAGTGTGGTAGTATATTCTATAGTAGAGTCTAAGTATATCATATCTTCTAAGGCATCTAAAGAAGAAATTTGGATGCAAAGCTTTTTCCAGGAGCTGGATGTGATACCAAGAAGTAAAGATCCCATTACATTGTACTATGATAATATTGTAGCGGTGGCTCTTGCAAAAGAGTCAAGGTCACATCAGCAGATTAAGCACATACTTTAGAAGTATAATATATAGAGGTATTCTTCTTAGAGAGTTGAATTTGTAGTGAGCAGTATTTCCACAGAAGACAATGTGGCGGACCCCTTGACTAAAGCCTTGATTCAGCAGAAACATGATCACCATGTGAGGTCTAGCGGACTGAAATTCATAGGCAGTTGGCTCTAGTTCAAGTGGGAGTTTGTAAGATTTGTTTTCCTAGAACCAACTATTTTCACTTTGATTACATGGATATTTAATTTATTTAAATAGTAAACATCTTATTACATATTTTTCATTGTTTTTCATGACTATGATGTAATAATGTCCTAGATTGTTTTTTGCATTGATAAGGTCATGGAAGTTCCCTGCTATGATGAGAACCTTGAAATTCTATAAAATATTCTTAAATATAGTTCTATGGTTGGATGACATACTATGATGAGACACATAGAATTCAGAATGTCAGGTGTGAGTACTCGTAAGCAGATGAGACTTCCTCTTATGAAGTTCACACTGGGTAATCTCAAAGATAGAATATTATGAGAACAGACACGCCAGTAGGAATTCTGTGTGTTTTGGTGTCATTGGATATTTCTATCTATGAGTGTGTGTAATTATCCTTAGGCTTTAAGAATATCATTAATATGTGTCACAACTCACGCACTTTGATTTATTGATGAAAACTGTCAAGCAGACAGTTGGTGAGAATTAGGGTATGTTGGGTGCATCATGAGTGGCATGTTATTAATGGATAAGTTGAGGAAGTATTTTTCTCTTAAATTTATGGAAGTTGATATATTTTCCCTTTGATTGAAATAGAATGATCAAGAAAAATTCCATGTCCATGGTGTAATGATGAGTTTATTTCAGGTAGTCAAAGAACGACATATCAAGCATAAAAGTTGATGACACTGTCATGAAACCTACTTGATGAGATATTATGACAAAGGGATTATATTACACATTGAGTGTTTGTATATGGATGTCATTGTTGCGACTTTAAGTTCTTTTTCTTGGGTGACTTGACCCGTTTCTAGACAGTACTCTTGGACTTTAGACAAGCCCGCTTAATGCCAATGAGAAATAATTCTAGAGGGCCACACACTAAGTGTTTCTAGTGGTATTGGTTAAATTCTATTTAGATTTAATTAATAAATATTATTCTCAAGACAATGGAATAATTTTATTCAAGTTAAAATGATTTCATAAATTAAATAAATATTTATTCACCAGATTGTGGGTAAAATTTATTTATTTATTTTATTGAACATTTAATAAATATTTATTTACTAGTTTTTAAATAAAATATTTATTTAAGAGAATAAATTATTTATTTATATATTTAGGTGTTCAATAAATGTAAGTGGAGTTAGGTTGGAAAAAGGTCGGCCTGGTAGTAAAATAATTGTTTTCAAGATGATAAATAATTATTTAACTAGTTTGCACAAATTAAAATAACGCTGCTATTATTTTTGTGATGCGGAATTTTATTTATAATTATGTTTTGTGCAAGTTGGCACACCATAAATAAGTACACAGTATTATTATTAATAGCATGGGTTTTCTTTAAGGTTATGAATGTATTTAATTATTGTTATGCAATTAAATATTGTAACTGAATCCCCATGTCAATAAATATACACATACGTCTATTGTTCCATGCACTGAACCGCACACCCGGTAAATTGAGAATTGTTGAGCTAAAAAATTTCTCTATCGAATCCTCTTTCCACACCTCTCAAGAACGAGAGACATTCTTCAAGGCCGAAGAACAAGTGATCAAGAATGACTGACACAAGACACTTGTTTCATTGCTCTAGCACCTGGAGAATGAGCGGTGTCGATCGGAGGTCATTGGAACATGTGTGGATCACCACTAGAGGGATTCTAGTTTGGATCCTTGCAAGAGAAACATGATAATACGGAAGGGTCATTCCGAATGATCAACATCATAAATAAATAAAATACCAAAGATCTAGGTATTATTTTCTTTATGAAATTAATTAAATTAATTATAAACATGATGTGGAAGATCCTCTCTAAAATTTTCAAACCTCTTCCTTCTTTATCTAAATATTTGATTATATTCTATAGAGACTGGCGTTCATCATCATATTGATCCCAGAATAATCATTGATCATGGTAAAAATCAAAGTTGGGTGTCATCCCAACCACGCTTTCGTTGTGCCCAGAACCCTCAAGTGGTATCAGAGGGAGGTTACATCATATTTTATAATTATTTAAGTATTTTTTTGGTGATTTACTCATTTAATAGTTTATTTGTTTTAACTCAAGTTAATAGTTTTGAAAATATGAATCAAGAGATCTATTCCTTCTCTTTCGTTTCTCTTTCACCTTACAGAAATGATCTTTTATTTTAATTTTGATTAAAATAAAATAGAGGATCTCATTCAGAGGTGCCAAAAGTTCTTGGTCGTACAACACCAGAACACACGACATGAATTCAGCAGTAGACGTCGTGTATCCAAGGTTCGATGCATCGAGTCTAGTCCTCCAAACCAAGTCGTGGAATTGGAGTTTGTCTAAGTCTTAATGACTCTGTGTGTTGACTAGGAACAGGTGGCACGTGGTTTCCAGATTACACGTTATGTGGCCAAATAGACACAACGTGTAGTCCCTTCAGGTTAAGGTTGGACCATATACCCCGTATATGGATTTCCTAGTTGGAGACCATGTAACGAGGAACTACATGGCATGTGGCCCACTGGACACTCCGTGTACTCTGAATATTTTTGAAGTACACTCACACATCGTTTCCCCAGGCGTGTACTTCAGATGGATAGTGAAAAATAGTACACATCGTGTAGTTAGAACTACACATCGTATAATCATCCAAATTATGCTGATTTATTAAAATTTATTATTATATTATACAAACCCTTGAGATGTGTACCATCGTGCAGGCATAAAATTGAGGCACAACACCTGATAGGTGTTTTATATATATGTGTTAAATTTAACATCTGCGTAATGTTCATTTCTACTCATTAGGTAGTTATGAATAGGAATTCACTGGGTTTCCTCCAAGGTACAAGTTACATACAAAGATAATTTTAAATGAATTTATTTGTTTAAAATTATGATGGATGATAATATCAAAAAAATTCATAAAAGAGTTTAAGATAAAAGGATTGATTAATTAAAGATGATAATTAATTGATTCGAGCATGATTTATCTTGAACAAGAATGATTAAATAATTGAATGCTAGTTTTATTTATGCATAAATATCATTTCATGTATAGATGATCATGATCTAGACCAAGACCTTTTTATATGGATGGTTTTTTTAATTTATTTATTTAAATTAAATTTTTTGTTCTGTGATCCTTTTCCTCATTAATATGTAGGGCCTGCGTGCCCAAGGTTTCTTTTATATAAAATCACTTTTTACCCCTCACCTGTATGTGAGTTAAAAAAGGCATATGTGATGGATGGAACACCCAAGATAGTGGAGGCGGTTCAAGCTCGAGTCAAGATGAAACCAATCCCAGGAGATACATAGGTGGATAGGTGGAAAGCTGTAAACACAAACTCAAAAGGTTCAAGATGTTTATCCCCTAGGACAGGGTTAGATTATCAGTCTCTAGATAAACTAGCCATTAGAAAAGCTCATGATCATGCCCTTTATTTTATTTTTGTTAGTTTCATGGTTTATCATTATGGATGTGTTTTCATGATCACATAATTAATGAATTAAACAATTATGCAAGATGGAACTAAAATAAACCATAATTATTCGTAAATATTATCAAGACATGGTTAATCACTTAAGTAAGTTCCACTTAATATTAACAAGAATGTGATAATGATAATAAAAAATTCACAAATAAGAGATAAAAATCCCTCAAATAAAATATTAAGTCATACAGAGCCTTATGTTACTTGAAAAAGGGAAAAACTCAGTAAAACTATGTGTTTGAACAAACCTTGTTGGGACACTTATTTTTATACAGGAAGCCCTTATTAAAGGTTTCTGGTTGACTTAACCATATTACATCAAGAGGATTATCCGTTGATAGACTTTGTGTAATATTGGATTCAAGAGTTGAGGAAATTCAAAGTCATGATTTCAGGATTGGGGAGTCCACTCAACAGATCAAGGAGCTGCAATCCCACAATTGGAAAAGACCCGCCTACCTAAATACCTTCTAATAGCTTGACCAACCCTTATTGGGGTTATGCGAAGGGGAATATGGATCCTTTACACAAGAATTTCATGGCACCTAGATATTCCGAGTTCAATGGTGAGGTCCATTGGGACTTGATAAAATAGTGGGAGGCATAATAAAATTTATTATTTCTCATAAAATGTAATCAAGAAAGTACTAATGATCTTCTCTTTTAATTCTAGAATAAAAATGACCAGCTCATAAACCACGCTATCCCTATGATAAATTCTAGATAAATATAACATGATCCCTAGTAGTAACTTCCAGGAATGGTTTAGATGCCTTTGGGTTATCCTACTCCGTGAACAGAAGTCTTACATGTTGGAGCCATCATTACCTAATCTGCCTACTAAAGAGGCGAGTGATGAGGATTTCCTGGTCTATGAGAAACATATGAATGACGTGGTCGATGTTCAATGTCTGATGTTATCATCAATGTCTAGTGAGCTCATGAAGTCTTATGAAAACATGGATGCTTATATCATTATCAAGAACCTTTTTGGTCTTTACTAAGAGATAACAAGAGAGGAAAGGTTTGAGATCACTAAGGCACTCTTTCAGAGTAAGCTTGGAGAAGGTGCCCTAGTTGGGCCTCATGTAGTCAAGATCATTGGCTACATTGAGCACCTGGAGGTTCTAGGTTTTAAACTCCCTGAAGAACTGAGAACCGATATCATTATTGCATCACTCTGTAACACCCCAATATTTCATAGTATATTATCTCTTCAAAGTATTTTAATAACTTGTGTTACACGCAACACCGAGTTCGAGCGCACCACGACTTACTAAACTAGCCATTAAAAACGAGGTTATGAAAAGTATTAAACACATTTCAAATTTTATATATCCTATATAATTTTAACATTAAAGTTTTTTTTCTTATACATAATATAAGAAAAATTCAATTTTTAAAATAAAAGAGGTATTTTTCAAAAAATGTAGTTTTATGCCTTTTAATGGAGAAATCTTTTTAAATCCAATATTTGACAATTTTATATATTAAATTTAGTGAAATTAAATTTATATTTAGAATAGAGACATTAAAATTTAGTTTGGATAAATTTTTGTGACTTTTCTGATAACTTTCATATTTTGATGAATAGTGAAGAAATACTAAATTTTAATTAAAAACAACTTTTTTAATCAAAATAATTTATAGTGTTAAATTATAAATTTGAGTGGTTTTAAAGTTTCATTAGATTATATTTTTATCATTTAATATAATTTAGTTCATTGGATATAATTTCACATTTAAACTGAACATAAATAAGTGTTAATCTTTTGATAGTTATTTTTTTTTAAACACGCTTTCTATTTTGACAATGGAAATTAATTTTAAATTAATTTATGCCACTTATGTGTTTTGAATTTGGAAATATGGATTCCATATTTAGAATCCATAGGTATAAATTTTTTAAATAGGTAACTTTTATTTTTAGACATTATGAATATTTACTTCAGTAAATATTTTATTTATCATGGTTAAAGGGTAAATCCGGTAAACTATGGTAAAAAACAATATTATAATAATATTAAATTACCCTAACACATGTCCAAACCCTATTGGATGATACATTTCCAACCATGTGAATTCTTGGGTCGATTTTGGGACCCCATGGAGATACTTGGGAGTGATAATGACATTTTATATTAATTAATTTAAAGTAAAGACAAAAATAACAAAAGCATGTATCTTTTAGTAAAAAAATTTCATATGGGGTTATATAATTTATCTCTTAAACTATAAATATTAATTTTAAAAATAAAAATATTTCCTATATGATGATATTTTATTTATAATTTTTAGACATAAAATAAATATATTTATTTATGACATAATAATGATGCAGTATTTTCCTTATTAACAAATGAATCAAATAAATGATATTATAAATATTAAAATAAATATAATTTAAAAGTTTTGATTCCATAAACAAATTTTATAGGTGAATATGAAATTTTATTATTGATTCAATGTATTTTTTTTTTTTTTTGAATTAATCAAGTTGTGATGACTTTCACAAAAACCAAATACTAAATAGTGTCAAAATTGACATAAATTAGTTTTTAAAACAAATACAATATTATTGGTTGATATAATATTTCAAAAAATATAAGGTTTAGAAAAAGGGCTTAAATAATATTATATATGTCGTTAATGAACCACTTTAGGTTCTCTTGTAAGTTTAGAGTAAGTTTATTAACCATATAGTGTAAGAATACAAGAAGACATGGTAAAAGTTAAACTATTTAACTAAGAGTTAAATCTAAAAGATAAGGTTAAAATAGTAACCTAAACTTGTCTAAAACCTATTGGTTGAAATTATTTAGACCCATAACCACATAATCCTCTAAATAAATCCATTTTGATCCATTATAAACTGAATATTATTGTATAATAATTTAATATTTTAATCTTTTCCTAAAATAACATCCACCCTCCTTATAAAAGGGCACTTCCCATTCTCTCAAAATTGCACCTCCAAAGCCATTTGGATCGTCCAAAACCTACCCAAATATCCTCCAAACTTCCCTCAATTAAATCTAGAGGAATTAATTTGATCTTAAATCCAACCTAAGGATCCCTTTTGATCAAATCAAAAGGAAACACCCGAAGAAGAGGTAATAATTTCACCACCCTCTTTGAAGTTCTTTTCTTCTGCCACTTCCTCTTTCTTTGTTGTTTTAATACCAAAATAATAAATCCAGTACCTTATACATACTATTATGTTATTATAAATATGGTACAACCATTTTCATTATTATATCCATCCTATAAATGAAAAAGTCACCATACGTGCGTACGTACGGCTTACCATCTCCACGTCGTAGTGTAGTTTGTTATTCAAACAATTCATTATTTGGATGGGTATAATAATGAGTATAAATTATGTAAATAATGAATATAACATGTTAATTGTTATTTATATATGATATAACATCCAATTACATATGATTTCACCATAAATATAATGATATTGTTGCTCGTGCGTACGTACGGATTACCGTCTCCACGACGTGATAAGATTCATTCCCACGTTCACCATTCAAAGATGATTGTAAAAATATATATTATTAATAAGTATGTAATGTATGAAATAATAATTATACTGGAGATATATGTGTATATATGTATGTACTTACATATATCTTATTCACTTAATTCCGTTCAATACGATATGAAAACAGAAACAGCATTTATGCGTACGTACGGCATACCGTCTCCATAAACGGTGCCTTACATTTCATATATCTATCTATTATAAATATTTATATTCTAAATATATATGATATACGAATCAAGGTTTATATTTTGGAAGTATTTAAATCATGATCTAAATGATACGATCAAGAATAACAAGTTAAAACATGTACGATAAAGAAAGCGATTATTACCCAAAATATTAATTTAACATGGAAATAATTATTAAATGGGTAGTATAAAGTCATAAATGAATCATTTATGATATAATAAATATGAATATGGTTCTGTTATAATTTAATAACATACTATGGTCATTATATAGGAGGTTAAACATACCCTCGACGAGAGGAAAATGCAAGGTAAAGGTTAATTCCTCTCACTATTATTCAAGATTGTTTATGGGTAAGTTTTTACTAGGACATATTTATTATCCATGTCCATGTTTAATAAAAGAGTTTTCAAAGGGATTATTTTTAAGGTACTCTTTTATTAAAACATCATTTTAAATGTTTTAAATATGTATTCTTCTAAATCATTCTCATTAATGTCCATGTTTTCAAAATGGTTTTTTAAAGATTTATTTATATAGACATGAATGTTTTTAAAATGTTGATTTCATTAAAAAGTTTCAAAGTGGTATGGGACACTTTGATTCAAAAATTTATTTAAATTTCTTCCTTTATAAATTGTGTGACTTTTAAATTTTTTCATGAAAAAGGGATATTTCTCTCAAAGAGTTTTACAAATCATTTTCATCTATGTCAATATCCTTTGATGGATTTTAAACTTGTTCGAAGCTGATTTATTATGATACAAATATTCCATATTGTATTGAAGGTTTTGTGATATTTTTGACTCTAGATGTGTTATTTTTATACTATTCAAGGTTTATGGATAAAGTATTGACATTTCGTATGCTAGTTTTAATAAGAATTTTTATATTATGTTTAAACCCTTTCATATGAGGAATGCATTGGACTTAGTAAGTGACGGGTGGAGCCCGATATAGCTCCTCAATGCATCGGTAGGTCTCATGAGACAAACTAGTGTCTTGGCACAAGGCCTTGACAAAATCTTATTTTTAGTCTTGGAACAAGGCCTTGACTATGTGGTTATGAAGTCTGGCATTATGCATTCCATCATTATGAAATTGTCTATTGATATTTCATGTGATTATTAGACTAGTAGAATATCCATGTGAATAAGTAATTGGAATTATTTGATTTATATTTTCCATATTATTCTTAACTTTAATTTTAAAAGTCTTTTGTTTTAGTTTTATATATTTCCTTAAATGTTTATGCTTATTTTTGAAAGTTTTCTCTACATTGTTATCCTTACTAAGCATCTGAGCTCAACCCTTTCTTATGTTTTATTTTCCCAGAATTCCAAGAAGTGTATTATGATTGATAAGTAGGGTTAAGCTAAGGGATTAGTGGCATTATGACAGGATCATTTATGTTGTGTTTTATTTTCTATTTTGTAATGTAACGTTCATGTATGTAATCTATTTTCCAAGACTGCTGAATTGGTCGGTCCTTTGGGACTTGATTCCTTATAATCATGACAATGTATTAAAATAATGCACTGACTCTGGGTAACTGGTTTTGGGGTATTACAGTTGGTATCAGAGGAAGTTTAGTACAAACCTTAGAAATTAGATTTAGAAAAACTCTGATTAGATAACACTACCCTAAGATAGACTTTGAGGATTAGTATAGAAGAACTTCCTAGAATTTTGGTACTATAGATATTTTGTGAGTTTTCAATGAAATAAATCCTTGTATGGATATGAGCAGGTATAGGCGGCTCTGGCATAGATGTACCTAGGGATAAAACCCAAAAACACTGCTTTGAGCAAGACTCGAACGAGAACTGGTGCACGACAACGAGCCTTGTTGCACTCTTGGTTATGACACTCCCGGGGGATATGCTTAGGATAATTATCCTTTTCTTTACAAACCATTATGAAGGGTTTATGAGTATATACTTCCTCAAAGAAATTTTTTTTAATATTATGGATTATATCCATAAACAGTTCAATTTATGTTGGGTATTATACAAGTTTAGAATTATGAATTGCGATTCATAAACTAACCTATTGTGTGCCATTGTTTATAAATGGCACCTAGTAGAAGGAATGAGAATTCCAGCAATACGCATGATCAAAAGATTAAGAAGGATCATATCTTTCATGGTATTAAGACAACATTTAAAATGGAAATAGTCTCCCACATATTATCATCACATGAAGAAATAGTATCATGTGTTAATAAGATAAGTAAATAATTCTCTGAGTCTTATGGCTTTGAAGGGAAACAAGAGAAGAAAAGGATGGAAGAGAGAAAGATGGATAAAAGTAAGAGGGGAAAGAAGGATTTTTTCATATGTGATAACTGTGGAAAGAATCATCTTGGTAATTGATTGAAGGGAATGGGAGTTTGTTAAAAGTGTGGAGAAAAAGGAAACCAAGTACGTAATTTCAAGGGTAAGAAAAAGGTCTCAAATGTACAATGCTTCATCTGCAAGGATTTGGAACACTACACGAAGGAATGTACAAATCATTATAGTATTCCTCTAATATTTCTATTGGATAATAATCAAGTTATGATACTACCGAAGATGAAGAGGAATGATTAGATTTCTTATGTTGTTATTAAATTATTGTGTCATTTGATCATTGTATTAATTATGAACATGTTATAAGAATTATATAGTATAAAAGGATTGTATTGCAGTACTATTTCATTAAGGACTTGAGATTCTGTAGAACCAAGAAAAGTGACTCAATAGCAGGTTAAATTTTTTGGAAAATATATGGTTGAGAGAAAGATAAACCATAATATGGTTCTGATACTGAGGTAGTGATTTTGGAATAATATATGATTGATTTGGATAAATTATATTGAATATTCTTTACTACCTTGAAACTAATTAATGAATTGTATATTCCATCATTATTGGAGTTTACAACATTTTTTTGATAGAAGGGGTATATCCAGTATTCTATAAAAAATAAGTGAGCATGAATATAATCAATAAGGTTTTATGGTAATTTAGGGTGTTATAGTGTTTTAAAAGAATACATGATGAAGGTATTCACATGTTATTACATGGAAAAAAAAGGATCTTCATTATGTTTACCTTCCTTATAAATTTTGGATTGTGAGTTTGGAGAGAAGTATTTTGGATAAGTCTAAAGGTTGGAATAGATTAAGTTTGACATTGGATACTATTTTTAAGGTTAAATTATTTCTTGAGATTATTTTTGGATTGTCAAAAAAAGGACAACCCAAAGGTCGGGCAATAACCCGTCGCGTCCGGAAAGACCACGAGACTTAAACCTGCAACTGAAGGGAGACAAGGGTGGATCATCTACCACTGGCCCAAGTGATGTCCTAGTTTTTATAATGTTGTTTTTTTTAAAATGGGCTAACAGATGAATTATAAATTTATCTTTTTGGAACCCTATATGATTAGTATAAATAGAATATTTTTGAGTTCTATTATCTTTTAGAGTAGAAGATGGGTTTGTGGTAGGAATTAGTTGAAGGATGAAACTCTACTTGTCAAGTATATTTTTTTCCTCTTATTCTATGAATAAATTAATTCTTAAACTTTAGGGAAGATATATTAAAACCAAAAATTTGTTATGATAATACCTTATGTTTTTTTGAACTGACGATATTTTAAATCATCATAGATTGATGGATTTGAGGCCGTTAATTTCACACTTGTTTGTGATTGATGACCTCAATCACTCCCTATAAATATTTACGTTTTCATCCAATTATGTGTCTCAAATTTCCCCCAATTTTCTCCTAATCGAGATCATAATTTGGTGGTGACTTTTTCATTTCCCTTTCCCTCTTACTAAGACTAAATTTTATTAACCCAATTTCCTATGTGGGTTTTCCATAAAGGTATTTTTCTATTTTAACCTTTTATTTAAAAAAACAATTTCAAACTTCAAGGGTACAATTTATTGGAAGGGGGATAATGTAACACCCCAAGATTTCATGGTTTGTTATCTCTTCAAAGTATTTCAATAACTTGCACTACACGCAACACCGAGTTTGAGTGCACCACGACTTACCAAAATAGCCATTAAAAAAGAAGGTTATGAATAGTATTAAACACATTTTAAATTTTATATATCCTATATAATTTTAACATTCATATTTTGTGTTTCTTATACATAATATAAGAAAATTTTAATTTTTAAGATAAAAGAGGTATTTTTCAAAAAATGCAGTTTTATGCCTTTTAATGGAGAACCCTTTTTAAATACAATATTTGACACTTTTATATATTAAATTTAGTGAAATTAAATTCGTCTTCAAAAGAGGCACATAAAAATTTAGTTTGGATAAATTTTTGTTACTTTTCTGATAACTTTCATATTTTGATGAATAGTGAAGAAATACTAAATTTTAATTAAAAACAACTTTTTTAATCAAAATAATTTATAGAGTTAAATTATAAATTTGAGTGATTTTAAAGTATCAGAGATTATATTTTTATAATTTAATATAATTTAGGTCATTGGATGTAATTTCACAATTAAAGTGGATATAAACAAATGTCAATCTTTTGATAGTTATTATTTTTTTTAAACACGCTTTCTATTTTGACAACGGGAATTAATTTTAAAATAATTTCTACCACTTATATATTTTGAATTTGTAAAAATGGATTCCATATTTGGAATTAGTAGTTCCAAATTGTGTAAATAGGTAACTTTTATTTTTAGACATTATGAATATTTACTTCAGTAAATATTTTATTTACCATGGTTAAAGGGTAAATCCGGTAAATTAGGGTAAAAAATAATATTATAATAATATTGAATTACCATAAAACATGTCCAAACCCTATTAGATGATACATTTCCGACCATGGGAATCCTCGGGTCTATTTTGGGACCCCATGGATCCACTTGGGAGTGATAATGACATTTTATATTAATTAATCTAAAGTAATGACAAAAATAACAAAAGCTTGTATCTTTCAGTAAAAAAAAATTCATATGGGGTTATATAATTGATCTCTTAGACTATAAAAATTAATTTGAAATATAAAAATATTTCCTACATGATGATATTTTATTTATAATTTTTGGACATAAAATATATTTATTTATTTATGACACAATAATGATGCAGTATTTTCTATATTAACAAAAGAATCAAATAAATGATATTGTAAATATTAAAATAAATATAATTTGAAAGTTTTGATGCCATAAAAGAATTTTTTATATTAATATGACATATTATGATTGATTCAATTTATTTTTTTATAATTAATAAAGTTTTTATGACTTTCACAAAAACCAAATACTAAATAGTGTCAAAATTGACATAAAATAGTTTTTAAAACAAATACTACATTATTGGTTGATATAATATTTCAAAAAATATAAGGTTC
This sequence comes from Viscum album, assembly GCA_963277665.1. Lineage (NCBI taxonomy): Eukaryota > Viridiplantae > Streptophyta > Magnoliopsida > Santalales > Viscaceae > Viscum > Viscum album. Next base: position 662,843,846 of record OY728128.1, read on the forward strand.
ATCCAAAGGGATTAAATAATATTATATATGTCATTAATGAACCACTTTAGGTTCTCTTGAAAGTTTATAGTATGTTTATTAATCATATAGTGTAAGAATACAAGAAGACACGGTAAAAGTTAAACTATTTAACTAAGAGTTAAATCTAAACGATAAGGTTAAAATGGTAACCTAAACTTGTATAAAATATATTGTTTGAGATTATTTTGACCCATAAACACATAATACTCAAAATAAATTCATTTATATCTATTATAAACCAAATATTATTGTATAATAAATTAATATTTTAATCTTTTCCTTAAGTGGCCCCCACCCCCCTTATAAAAGGTAACTTCCCCTTCTCTCAAAATCACACCTCCAAATCCATTTGGCTTGGCCAAATCCTACCCAAATATCCTCCCAAATTCCCTTAATTAAACCTAGAGGCCTTACTTTGATCATAAATCCAACCTAAGGAGCCCTTTTGATCAACTCAAAAGGAAACACCCAAAGAAGAGGTAATAATTTCACCACCCTCTTTCAAGTTCTTTTCTTCTTCAACTTCCTCTTTCTTTGTTTTTTACATACCAAAATAATAAATATAGTTCCTTATACATACTGTGATATTATTATAAATATGGTACAACTATATTCGTTATTCTATCCATCCTATAAATGACAAAGTCACCATACGTGTGTACGTACGACTTTCCGTCTCCACGTCGTAGTGTAGTTTGTTATTCAAACACTTTATTATTTGGATGGGTATAATAATGAGTATAACTGATGTAAATAATAAATATGACATGTTAATTATTCTTTATATATGATATAACATCCAATTATATACTATTTCACCATCAATATAATGATATTGTCACTCGTGTGTACGTACGGATTACCGTCTCCACAATGTGATGAGATTCATTCCCACGTTCACCATTCAACGATGATTATAAAAATATATATTATTAATAATTATGTAATATATGAAATAATAATTCTACTGGATATATATATATGTATATATTTATGTACTTATATATATATTATTCACTTACTTCCGTTCAATACGATATGAAAACAGAAACAGCATTTATGCATACGTACAACCTACCGTTACCATAAACGGTGCCTTCCATTTCATATATCTATCCATTATAAATATTTATATTCTAAATATATATTATATATAAACCAAGTTTTATATTTTGGAAGTATTTAAATCATGATCCAAATGATACGATCAAGAATAACAAGTTAAAACATGTACGATAAAGAAAGTAATTATTACCCAAAATATTAATTTAACATGGAAATCATTATTAAATGGGTAGTATAAAGTCATAAATTAATCATGTATGATATAATAAATATTAATATGGTTATGTTATAATTTAATAACATACTATGGTCATTATACATTAGGTTAAACATACCCTCTGCCAAAGGAAAATGCAAGGTAAGGGTTAATTCCTCAATCTCATTATTATTCGAGATTATTTATGGGTAAGTTTTTACTGGGACATATTTATTATTGTAATATCAATTTACGTTTCCAGGTACTTTTGATGTTTCTAAGCACCTCTGTATTAGAGTAGTGACTTGGGGGTGCGTTTGGGTGAACTTTTAAGTAAAACAAAAGGGCAATGGCTTGTGCACGGTTTGCGCACGGTTTGACAAACCATGCGACTAAACTGTGCCAACCAAGCAACACTGGACAGAGAGGTATGCATGGTGTGTGAACGGTTTGAAAAACCATGTGACCAAACCGTGCAGACCATGTATATTTGGAAAGTGAGGTCTTCACGTTGTGCGCACAGTTTGACAAACTGTGCGCCTCTACCCAGGTAAACCGTGCGCGTGGTTTTTAATTGATAATTTTTCTTTTAAACCCACCTAAACCCCTGGTACTTATAGAATTTCATCCTTGGCTCGGGCTTGACTCATTTTAGGTCTTTCCAAAGCCTCTTAGAGAGATTCCAAGGTGATCCTAACGTCTTTCATTGAGATTGAAGGCTCGGATTGAAGATCTGCTCTCCTCCTGGTAAGTGGATTTCATCCCATTGTGTTTCTCGTTTATTCCTCTATCTGTCCTTGATCTTTTCATGGGAGATTTCCTTTGCTTCCATGGATCTAAACCTATGAGTTGAGGTATAGATCTAGGATTCTGAATCAAAATCTATTTTTTCAAGACCTTGATTCCTTTGATCTTAATTTTGGTTTTAAGGATTTAGATCCAGTTTTTGATCGACGTCGTTGTGCCGCTCGGTTTTTGGGTTTTCTCATTGGGCTAAATCCCGTTAATAAATCGAGGTAGGTGGTTCCGTCCCGACTTTCCAAATTTATTAACATTTTATTTTCTTGATTTATTTCAATTATTGATTTAAATTCAATTGCTCAAGTTTGCTTTAAATTAAATTTATAAAAAACCCAATTCCAATGAATCGAGGTATTTGAAATGGTTTTGGCATGGGAATTTGGAAAACTCCAATTCCATTGAATTGGATGTGTTTATGGAAATTGGCCAATTTGAATTGTTGAATTTAAATTGTGGATTTTATGAAAATGATTTCAATTAAATTGTTGAATTTAATTGTGGTAATAAATTGATTAATGATGGAATTGGTTTTGAGAGGATTTCAAACTTATGAAAATGGATTAAAATGGTTTGATAGAAACCCATTGGTTTTATCTTGTGGAAAGGCTTGTTTTGAATAAAACCTGTTTTTGTTTTAAATGGAATGAAATTGGAACTTTTGAAATAGAAGAATGGGATTGATCTTATTTTAAGCATTCTTAAAATAGTTCACCCATCATGTAAGAGCGCATGCAAGCCTTAGGTAGTTAGTGAGTTATTTGGATACACTCTACACTATGTCAACATTCTAAAACATATTTTCAGCGGGTCACATCCCCAACGGTTTGGTGACGAGTCTCCTTTGTCGAGTGTCATAGGGAAGTATGTATACACATTTTTATGAGTTCACATAGAGAGTGTGGAATCCTATAACTGGTTAATACTATCGTACCTTTTGGCATATGACCATGTTGCTCGCTTTTTATTTATATTTGAGATATAAATGTATGCCAATGCTTATGAACTGTTTACATGCCTACTGAATTTATATAAACTGTTTTATATAAATGTTTTAATTAAGCCATTGTTTTAGAAATATTCCATCATTTTTAAAGCCTTTGCTTAAGATATTTATTTCCATCATTTAAAAATGTATAGCATATTTCTCTAGAATATGCTTTTGAATTGCCAAAACTGTTTATTTAAAAATTGAAAGCTTTTATCTGGATAATCTATATTTAGCATTTGTTATGGAATCTTTGGTGGTATCCTACTGGGCTTAGTCTCACACTCTACTTTTTCCTTCGGGTGTTTGTAGACTTTCTTCTTCCAGGTTCAAGAAAAGGGAAGGGATCTCTGAGAGGTGATTCTAGCTACTGAAATTTGGTCTTGGTAAGTTGTGTCCTTAGAGTCTTTGTGACTTTTTTTCCCTTTTTAGTACTTGGGTTGTAGTATTTTTGGCGTTTTATGCCTCTTTGTATTCTGGTACATCACTCCCAGTGGAGTTTCTTTTGTTATGCATACTGTTTTGTTTTGTTTTGCTTCCGCATTCTTGTGGAAAAATCGTTCCCACTTATATGTCGTACGATGCCAGGTGCTAGTCGTTGAACTGTGGGGATCGGTAAAGCCCTTTGGACTATGTCAGGGTCGGCCTGGTTATCGGGTTACCAGGGTATCCGGGCTGGTTCGTGACAAAATGGTATCAGAGGGCAGGTTAAGCACCTTGCCTTGATGACAGTATGCATTTGAGTATTCTTGTCAAGACTTAAGAGGTAGTTGTGATTGAGTGTCTGGCTAGCTCTCACCGCAATGAACCTTAAGTCACCAGGGTTGGTTAGGGAAATACGACTTCTGGATTAATTCTAGTATTTTCCCTGTTTTGATTTGGATAGAGTGGAATCCAAATCTTGTAAATCCCTTCTATTAAGAATAATTTTCCTTGTTAATTTGTTTGAGTGTTAATCAAATGTCTTTTTATGTTGTGTAGAAACATGCCTTCGAGAAGACGTGAGAATAGAATCCAAAAGGAGGCTGCTGCCGAATCTCAGCAAGTGAGCCCTATGTGGATCTGAGTCTGGTTGAGGTGATTGTTCACACTGTCCAAGCTCTAGGACAGGCGCCACCTCTAGTTCCTATTCAGACTCCAACTATAGATACTCATAGTGATTTCCTCTGAAGTCGTTCTCAAGAGTTCCTATGCCAGAAGCCACTAGTTTTCAAAGGCTCCACTGACCCTCAACATGCTGAGGAATGGTTGAGTAAGATTGAATGTCTATTTGGGTTCTTAGAGACACCTGATGTGATCAAGGTTAAGTGCGCCACCTTAGTGCTGGAGGGACCTAGTAGAAGATGGTGGGACATGATGGTGATGGCTGGGAAACATGAGGGTTTGGAGTGGAAAGACTTTAGGGTTATTTTCACTAACTAGTTCTATCCATAATCAATGGTGTTGGCCAAGGCTGTGGAGTTTTTCAAGCTTGAGCAGGCCAACAAAACCGTGACTGAGTACTCAAATCGCTTTTTTGATCTGGTACAGTTTTCTCCTGAGATTGTATCTAATGAGAGGATGAAGGCTCGATGATTTGAGTTGGGACTTCGATCAGATATCGGTTCTCAGGTTTTCCTACTGAAGCTGCCCACTTATGCTGATGTGCTGGATAGGGCGATGATGGTTGAGATGGACTTGGAAGGAAAGTCTAGGTTGAAGGAGGTTCTTTTCCCTCCTAGTGGCAGTGTTGGTTCCTTTAAAGGAAAACAGAAGAGTGACTTTTGTCATGGTAGTTCTCAACAGCATAGTCATCCCAGACCTCCGGTAGCACCAGGACGGGCTTCTTTGACTTGCTATCAGTGTGGGAATCCAGGACATTCTAAGAGGGTTTTCACTGAGGCACCCAAGAACTGTAGCTCCTGTGGACATTTAGGTCACTTATAGAGATTCTTCCATCACTTATCTACTCCACGCAGTGGAACAGGACCATCATCACCTCCAGAAACTGCGGTTCAATCAAATGCTTCACGTACAAAAGGGTTCCATCCACAGGCATCTGGAATGAAGCTTCTTCACGCAGTGGAAGAATCGCCAGAGGTAGCTGATGCAGGTCCTGCAACTGTGATAGGTACCATTAATATAGCTTCATCTTTAGTGAAATCTCTTTTTGATACTGGTGCATCTCACTCATTTATTTCAACCCACATTGTTAATCTTCTTAATCTACCTATGGATCTTTTACCATGTGCGGTGGATATTACTACACCCCTTGGTACAATGAGAGAGAAGGGTCTTCATAGTCCTGATTGTGTCTTATCTCTATCAGATGTTGATCATGCTTGGAGTTTCTTGGTTCTCAACATGAAGTCTTTTGACATTATATTTGGGATGGATTGACTCATTTCCAATAAAGCCTGGATCGATTTTTATCTTCGATGGGTCTACCTTACTACGCCCAATGGTGTTCCCCTTGTTTTTTAAGGAGAATGGGACCCAAGGTCAAGCAGAGCTGGACCCTCTTATCTAGAGTTGGGGAAAATTATATCAGTGTTTTATTTTGATCTGGAGAGAGATTCATTGTTTGGTGATCTTCCTACATTCGTCGCTGAGTTTCCCGATGTGTTTCCTTCTGACTTCTCTAGTTTTCCACCAGTAAGAGAGGTTGATTTTTCTATTGAAAAAATGTATGGTACTCAGCCGGTTTCTATTCCCTCTTACTGAATGGCTCCATCTGAACTAAAAGAACTGAAGTTTCAGTTAGACGATCTTCTTGAGAAAGGTTTTATACGCCCGAGTGTGTCACCTTGGGCATCACCAGTTCTCTTCGCCAAGAAGGTTGATGGTTCTCTTCGCTTATGTGTTGATTATCGAAAGCTCAATCGAGTTACGATAAAGAACAAATATCTGTTACCACGAATTAATGATTTGTTTGATCAATTGAAAGGGGAAAAGTGGTTTTCAAAAATTAATCTTTGATCAGGTTACCATCAGTTGAGGATAAAAGAATCTGACATTAATAAGACCGCTTTTCGGAGTAGGTATGGCCATTATGAGTACCTTGTTATGCCCTTCGGCCTAACAAATGCTCCTGCAGTTTTCAGGGATTTGGTGAACAAGGTTTTCTATGAGTATCTAAATACTTTTGTGGTAGTCTTTGTGGATGACATTCTTGTTCACTCCAAGTCTGAGGAGGATCATGTACATCATATGAGAACAGTTCTGAATCTTCTAAGAAATCACCGACTTTATACCAAGCTTTCAAAGTGCGATTTCTAGATTCAGGAGGTGAAATTATTGGGACATTTCATGTCAGAACAAGGAATATCAGTTGATCCTGAAAAGGTGAAGGCTTTATGACTTGGGAAAAAACAAGAAATGTTTCCGAGATTCAGAGCTTCTTGGGCTTAGCAGGATATTATCACCGGTTTGTTAAAGACTTCTCAAAGCTAGCTTCTCTAATGACTGCTCTGACTTGAAAGGGAGTGAAGTTTTCCTAGAATGATAATTGTCAGAGTTCTTTTATTGAGCTAAAGCATCTTTTGACTACTGCGCTGGTGTTAACTCTTCCTGAGGCTGGGATAGGTTACGTGGTCTTCTGTGATGCATTGGGTTGAGGTTTGGGATGTGTCCTTATACAAGGTAATCATGTTTTTGCCTATGGATCTCGTCAGATTAATCCTCTTGAGAAGAACTATCCTACCCATGACCTTGAACTTGCAGCTGTAATGCACGCACTTAAGTGTTTGAGACATTGGAGAAAGGTTTACTATGTATTCAGACCACAAGAGCTTGAGTTATATCTTCTCTCAAAAAGATTTGAATCTCCACCAAAGGGATTGGGTAGAGTACCTGAAATCTTTCGACTTTGACATTTCTTATACCCTGGGGAAATAGAATGTAGTTTCAGATGTGTTAATCAGGAAACTTCCATCACAGGATATGAAAGAATCTTCAGAAGAGTGGATTTTGATGTCTCTTTTTGCTCAGTTGCATATTGGAGTTTAGTGGAAGGGGAAGGAAGTTTCTTTAGCCAGTGTTCAGTTGACTTCTACTCTCCTCGAGTTAATTCTTCAGGAAAAAAAACTGGATGATGAATTCCATAGCATTAGGGACTCTATGGTGGGGAGACCACCACCCAGTTGTCGTTCTCCAAAGAGGGTGTTCTGTGTTTTCGAAACCGTTATGTTGTGCCATTAGCAGCAAGGAAGGATGTTATGTGGGGTTTCCATAACTCTCAGTGGGTTGTACACCCAGGAACCACGAAGATGTTCTATGATATGCGGCGACAGTTCTGGTGGCTAGGTATGAGATGAGACATTGCTGAGTTTGTATCTTGTTGCTATACATGCCAGCAGGTGAAAGCCGGGCACCAGAAACCTTCGGGTTTACTTCAACCACTTCTAGTCCCTGCATGGAAGTGAGATGAAATCTCTATGGACTTTGTGGTTGGGTTACCTCAAACCCAGTGAAAGAAGAATTTGATATGGGTTGTGATCAACAGACTGACCAAGTCGGCTCACTTTATACCTATTCGAGATACATCCAAAGTTGAGGAGTTGGGAAATATCTATGTGAAAGAGATTGTTCGTTTTCATGGAGTTATGTCTGCTATAGTCTCTGATAGGGATCATCGGTTTACTTCTTGCTTTTGGAGAGGCCTTCAGGAGGCACTAGGATCTCAGGTCTGTTTGAGCACGTCCTACCATCCACAGTCAGATGGCCAGACAGAGATAGCTATTCAGATCCTTGAGGATATGCTCTGCGCATGTATTCTCGACTTTGGTGGGAGTTGGGATGATCATCTGGGGCTAGTTGAGTTTTCTTATAACAACAGTTATTAGTTTTCAATTAAAATGGATCCTTTTGAGTCTTTGTATGGACATCCTTGTAAATCTCCTTTATGTGGTTCGGAGATTGGTGAAAGTTCTTTGGTAGTACCAAGTTTGGTCCAAGAGACGACAGCTAAGATCCAGCTGATTTTCCAGAGAAGGTTGACAGCACATAATCGGTACAAGTCTTATGTTGATCGTCATTGTAAACCTTTAGAGTTCTCAGTTGGTGACCAAGTGTTCTTGAAAGTTTCACCATGATTAGGTCATTGATGGCTTGTGAGGTAAGGGAAGCTTCCTCCTCATTTTGTAGGAACTTTTGAGGTTGTTGGTCTTATAGGGAAAGTTTCTTACCGTCTATCTCTACCACCACAGCTGATGTCGATACATAACGTGTTCCATGTATCACAGCTACGAAAGTATCTCTCTGATCCATCTCATGTTGTGAGCTGAAGTGATCTTGAGATTGAACCAGATTTATCTGTTACTGAACGACCAGTCAGGGTTGTTAATTCTGAGACCAAGGTACTTCGTGGGAGAATGATACCTCTGGTCTATGTACTCTGGCATCATGGTTCTGATTCTCATGAGACGTGGGAAAGGGAGGCACTAATGAGAGAGCAGTGTCCTCATCTTTTTGACGTGGAGGTTTCTTTATAGGATTTCTGGAGACAGAAAGATCTTATGGTGGTGAGGTTGTAACATCACATTACGTTTCCAGTTACTTTGGATGTTTTTAAGCACCTCTATTTTGTAGTAGTGACTTGGGGGTGCGTTTGGGTGAACTTTTAATTAAAACAAAAGGGAAATGGGTTGTGCACGGTTTGCGCACGGTTTGAAAAACCGTGCGACTAAACCCTGCCAACCAAGTAGCACTGGACAGAGAGGTACGCATGGTGTGCGCACAGTTTGAAAAAACGTGTGACCAAACCGTGCGGACCGTGTATCTCTGGACAGTGAGGTCCGTATGGTGTGCGCAAGGTTTGACAAACCGTGTGCCTCTGCCCAGGTAAACCGTGTGCACGGTTTTTAATTCCAAATTTTTCTTTTAAAACCACCCAAACCCCCGAGACTTTCATAATTTCAACCATGGCTCGGGCTTGACTCATTTTAGGTCTTTCCAAAGCCTTCTAGAGAGATTCCAAGGCGATCCAAACATCTTTCTTTGAGATTGAAGGCTCGGATTGAAGATCTGCTCTCCTCCTGGTAAGTAGATTTCATCCTGTTGTGTTTCTCGTTTATTCCTTTATATTTCCTTGATATTTTCATGGGAATATTCTTTTTCTTCCATGGATCTAAACCTATGAGTTGAGGTATAGATCTAGGATTGTGAATCTAGATCTAGTTTTTCAAGATCTTGATTCCTTTGATCTTAATTTTGGTTTTAAGGATTTAGATCCAGTTTTTGATCGACGTCGTTGTGCCACTCGGTTTTTGGGGTTTCTCGTTGGGCTAACTCCCATCAAGAAATCGAGGTAGGTGGTTCCGTCCCGACTTGCCAAATTGATTAACATTGTATTTTCTTGATTTATTTCAATTGTTGATTTAAATTAAATTTCTCAAGTTTTCTTTCAATTAAATTGATAAAAACCCGATTCTAATGAATCGAGGTATTTGAAATGGTTTTGGAATGGGAATTTGGACAGCCCCAATTCCATTGAATTGGGTGTGTTTATGAAAATTGGCCAATTTGCATTGTTGAATTTAAATTGTGGATTTGATGAAAATGATTTCAATTAAATTTTTTAATTTAACTGTGGTAATAAATTGAGTAATGATGGAATTGGTTTTGAATGGATTTCAAACTTATGAAAATGGCTTAAAATGATTTGATAGAAACCCATTGGTTTTATCTTGTGGAAAGGCATGTTTTGAAGAAAACCTATTTTGGTTTTAAATGGAATGAAATTGGCACTTTTGAAATGGAATAATGGGATTGATCGTATTTTAATAATTCTTAAAATAGGTCACCCATCATGTAAGATCGCATGCAAGCCTTAGGTAGTTAGTGAGTTAGTTGAATACACTCTACGCTACGTCAACGTTCTAAAACATACTTGCAGTGGGTCACATCCCTGATGGGTTGGTGACGAGTCTCCTTTGGCTAGTGTCATAGGGACGTGTGTATACACATTTTTCTGAGTTCACATAGAGAGTGCGGAATCCTATAACTGGTTAATACTATAGTACATTTTGGCAGATAACCATGTTGCTCGCTTGTTTATTTATATTTGAGATATAAATGTATACCAATTCTTATGAACTGATTTACATTCCTGCTGAATTTATATAAACTGTTTTATATAAATGTTTTACTTAAGCCATTGTTTTAGAAATATTCCATAATTTGTAAATCCTTTGCTTAAGATATTTATTTCCATCATTTAAAAATGTATATCATATTTCCTTAGAATATGCTTTTGAATTTCCAAATCTGTTTATTTAAAAATTGAAAGATTTTATCTGGATAATCTATATTTGGAATCTGTTATAGAATATTTGGTGGTATCCTACTGGGCTTAGGCTCACACCCTACTTTTTTCTTCGGTTTTTGTAGACTTTATTCTTCCAGGTTCGAGAAAAGGGGAGGGATATCTGAGAGGTGATTCATGCTACTGAACTTTGGTCTGGGTGAGTCGTGTCCTTTGTGACTGTTTTTTCATTTTTATTACTTGGGTTGTAGTATTTTGGACGTTTTATGCCTCTTTGTATTCTGGTACATCACTCCCAGTGGATTTTCTTTTGTTATGCGTACTATTTTGTTTTCTTTTTCTTCTGAATTATTATGGAAAAATCCTTCCCACTTGTATGTCGTACGATTCTAGGTGATAGTCGCCGACCTGTGGGGATCGGTAACGCCCTTCGGGCTATGTCAGGGTTGGCTCAGTTATCGGGTTACCAGGGTACCTGGGCTAGTTTTTTACAATTATCCATGTCCATGTTTCATAAAAGAGTTTTCAAGGGGATTATTTTTAAGGGACTCTTTTATTAAAACATCATTTTAAATGTTTTAAATATTTATTCTTCTAAATCATTCTCATTAATGTCCATGTTTTCAAAATGGTTTTTTAAAGATTTATTTATATAGACATGAATGTTTTTAAAATGTTAATTCCATTCAAAAGTTTCAAAGTGGTATGGTAAACTTTGATTCAAAAATTTATTTAAATGTCTTCCTTTCTAAATTGTGTGAATTTTAAATGTTTTCATGAAAAAAGGATATTTCTCTCAAATATTTTTACAAATCATTTTCATCTATGTAAACATACTTTGATTGATTTTAAACTTGTTTGAAGTTGATTTATTATGATACAAATATTCCATATTGTATTGAAGGTTTTGTGATATGTTTTAATGTGGATGTGTTGTTTTTATACCATTAATGGTTTATGGATAAAGTATTGACATTTCATATGCTAGTTTTAAAACGAATGTTTATATTATGTTTAAACCTTTTCATATGAAAAATGCATTGGACTTAGTAAGTGACAGGGGGAGCCTGCTATTTCTCCTCGATGCATCGGTAGGTCTCATGAGACAAACTAGTGTCTTGGCACAAGACCTTGACAAAATCTTATTTGTGGTCTTGGGACAAGGCCTTGACTATGTGGTTATGAAGTCTAGAATTATGCATTCCATCATTATGAAATTGGATATTGATATTTCTTGTGATTATTCTACTAGTAGAATATCCATGTGAATAAGTAAATAGAATTATTTGATTTATATTTGCCATATTATTCTGAAGTTTAACTTTAAAAGGCTTTTGTTTTAGTTTTATACATTTCCTTAAATGTTTATGCTTATTTGTGAAAGTTTCTGCTATATTGTTATCCTTTCTGAGCATCTGATCTCACCCCTTTCTTATGTTTTATTTTCCCAGGATTCCAAGAAATGTATTATTATTGATAAGTAGGGTTAAGCTAGGGGATTAATGGAAGTATCAAAGGATCATGTATATTGTGTTTTATTTTCTAATGTGTAATGTAAAGTTCATGTATGTAATCTATTTTCCAAGACTACTAAACAAATTAGTCCTTTGGGAATCGATTCCTTGTAATCATGTCAATGTATTAAAATAATGCACCAACTCTAGGTAACTAGGTTCGGGGCATTAAAACTCCCTCAAATATTCTCTAGCTTTGTTCTCAATTTCAATATAAACAACATTGAGAAGTCTATATCTGATCTTCTTATCCTCGTTCGCCAAGTGGAAAATGATATGAAGTGAGAAAATCCTTCTGTCCTTATGGTGAATAAGAGGAAAGAGAAGGTGAAGATCTTTAAGCCCAAATCTTCTTCACGGCCTTCCAATAAAATTAAGATCAAAGGGGAGGTAAGGGAACATGAGGCTATTTGTTTCACATGTGGTAAGATTGGATTTGGAAGAAAAATTGCACCCAGCCTAAGAAGCAAGGGGAAGCTTCAGGTGTTTTTGTTATCAAATGAAATCTATATGTTTCTATAAATTGGGTATTAGATACAGCTTGTGGTGCTCACATATGTATCCAAATATAGGAACCAAGTAGATTCAGGAAGATTAACTAAGGGGGTAGATCTACAAGCAACCAACAGAGCCAGAATTGTTGTTGTAGCTGTCAGGGACTACCACCTCACGTTGCCAGCTAGGATGATCTTGGTGTTAAAAGGTTGTTATTATGTGCATTCTGTTACTAAAAACATTATTTCTGTATCCATATTATATATATATGGATTTGTTTTAAAGTTTGGAAATGAATTTTTCTTCTTTTACAATGATAACATTTGTTTTGGTAGGGCACATTTATAAAACAGTCTTTACGTGTTGGATTACACAAACCAAGTAATGGAAATCCATAATAAAGATACTTCACATGACTCATACCACACCCAACTTTGGCATCATCGGCTAGGTCATGTAAATGAAAAATGCTTGAAAAAGTTACATCAAGATGTATATTTAGATTCTTTCAAACTAAAACCACTTGTTTTATGTCATGCATGTTTACAAGGAAAAATTACCAAAGCCCCATTTAGTGAAAAAGGTAATAGGGCAAAAGAACTTATTGAATTGGTTCATACCAATGTGTGTGGACCATTTCCAGTGGAATCATGGGGAGGGTACTCATACTTCATAACTTTTACTGATGATTTTAGTATATATGGATATATCTACTTAATGTGGTATAAGTCGGATTCTTTTGATGAGTTTAAAGAATACCAAAATAAAGTTGAGAACCATCTTGGAAAGAATATTAAGAAACTCCGCTCAGACCAAGGTGGATAATATCTTAATCAAGACTTCATTGATTACTTACGGGAGTTTGGGATCCTATCCCAACTCACTCCTCCATACACACCACAGTGGAATGGTGTGAGCGAAAGGAGGAACCGCACCATGTTGGGCATGGTGAGATAAATGATGAGTCGTGCGAGTATTCCGTTATCCTTTTGGGGATACGTGTCACAAACAGTGTCACACATACTCAACCAAGTACCAACTAAATCGATAAATGGTATTCCATACGATTTATGGAGTGGAAAGAAAGCCATATTATCAAATTTGCATGTGTGGGGAAGTGATGCATTTGTTAAGGCCTCATGAGATAACAAAATTGCACCCTGAGGCACAAAGTGTACCTTTATATGATACCCTAAGGAAACAAGGGGATATTACCTATAAAACCCCTTAGTAAAAAAGGTTATAGTGGAAAGACATGCCATATTCCTTGAGAGGGAGAACGTCTTCAAAAGAGATAGTGGGAACGAGATAGACTTCGATGAAGTTGAGGCTCAAGGTATATGGGAGTTGGTACGGGAACAGATTCCACAAAGCCCTGTGGAAGAAAGAATTATTCCAGAGATACAAGAGCTACGTAAGAGTAAACAGAGGTTAGAGAACCGGAATGGTACAGTTTTCTAGTTTTCAATAATGGTAACTCGTTATTAGTTGATAATAATGAATCTCTAACCTACAAGGAAGCAGTAAGTGGCACAGATGTTGCCAAGTGGAAAGAATCCATGAATTATGAAATGGATTCCATGTACCAAAACCAATTCTAGATTTTGGTAGATCCTACCATTTATGTAAATATTATTGGTTTAAAATGGGTATTCAAAAAGAAACTGGACATGGAAGGACAATTTAGTACCTATAAGGCACGACTGGTTGCAAAAGTGTTCAAACAACATCAAGGAATTGACTACGACAAAACATTTTCACTAGTTGAAATGCTGAAATCAATCAGAATTCTATTGGCCATTATTTCTTACCATGACTATGAGATTTAGAAAATGGATATCAAAATATACTTTCTTAAGGGAAACCTACAGGAATATGTCTACGTGACACAACCTGAAAGGTTTATGACTCCAAAGGATTCCAATAAGGTATGAAAGTTGCAGAAATCCATTTATGGATTAAAGAAATAATCTAGGTCATGGAACATTTGTTTTGATGAATCCATGTAAAAATTTGGTTTTATCAAGAACGAATTTTTTCCTTCTGTCTATAAACGGTTTAGTGGGAGTGCAGTCGTTTTCCTAATAGTATATGTTGATGACATATTACTTATTGGAAACGAGATACCAGTATTACAGTCTGTTAAGGCATGGTTGAATCAATGATTCTCCATGAAGGACTTGGGAAAGGCAGTATATATTTTTGGGATCAAGATCCATTGTGATAGATCCAAGATATTGTTGGGCCTAAGTCAAAGTACATACATTGATAAGATACTGAAGAGATTAGGTATGGAACAATCCAAGTGGGGATTGTTTCCAGCATCACATGGCATTCATATTTCCAAGAAAATGTGTCCTCAGACACATGAGGAAAGAAAAATAATGGTATGGATGTAACACCCCAAGATTTCATAGTATGTTATTTCTTCAAAGTAATTCAATAACTTGCACTACACGCAACACCGAGTTCTAGCGCACCATGACTTACCAAACAAGCCATTCAAAAGCGGTTATGAATAGTATTAACTGAATTTTGAACTTTATATAATCCTTATAATTTAAGAATCCATATTATGAGTTTCTTAGACATAATGTAAGAACAGATACATTTTTTTCAGATAAAAGAAGTATTTTTCAAAAAATGCAATTTTACCGCCTTTTAATGGCGAAGCCTTTTTAAATCCAAATATCTGAAACTTTTATATATTAAATTTGACAAAATAAACTTCTTCTTTAGAATCGGGACATAAGAATTTAGTTTCAATAAATTTTTGGTGTTTTTTCTGATAACTTTCATATTTGGGTGAATAGTGAAAAATAATATATTTTAACTGAAAACAACTTTTTTAATCAAAATATTTTATATTGTTAGATTATAAATTTTAATGGTTTGGAAGTATAAATAGATTATATTTTTACCATTTAATCCAATTATTTCCATTTTAAGTAATTTCACTTTGAAATTGGACATAAACAAGTGTCAAACTTTTGATAGTTCTTATTTCTTAAAAATACGCCTTTTGGTTTTGACAGCAGGAATTAATTTTAAATTAATAAATGAAACTTTTATGTTTTTAATTTGGTAAAATAGACTTAATTTTTGGATTCTTAATATCTAAATTAGCTTAGGGTGAAATTTTGGTACTTTTCTGAAAACTTTCATATTTTGATGAATAGTGAAAGTTACTAAATTTTAATTAAAAACAACTTTTTTAATCGAAATAATTAATAGTGATAAACTATGAATTTGAGTGATTTTAAAGTATAATTAGATTATAATTTTACCATTTAATCCAATTTTGGTCATTGTACATAATTTCATATTTAAACTGGACATAAGAGAGTGTCAATCTTTTGATAGTTATTATTTGTTAAAAACACGCTTTTTGTTTCGACAACGGAAATTAATTTTAAATTAATTTCTTCCACTTCTGTGTTTTGAATTTAGAAAAATGGATTCTATATTTAGAATCATAAGGTCCAAATTTTTTAAATAGGTAACTTTTATTTTTAGACATTTTGAATAATTACTTTGGTAAATATTTTATTTACCATGGTTAAAGGGTAAATCCAGTAATTAAGGGTAAAGAAATAATATTATAATAATACTAAATTACCCTAAAACATGTACTAACCCTATTTTTTGATAAATGTCCGACCATGGGAATATTTGAGTCGATTTTGTGACCCCATGGAGCCACTTATAATTGATAATGACACTTTATATTAATTAAGTTAAAGTAAATAAAAAATGACATAAGCATATATCTTTTAGAAAAACAATTTTTACATAGGGTTATATATGTTATCTTTTCAACTATAAATATTAATTATAAATCTAAAAATATTTCCTACATCATTTTATTTTTTTTATAATTTTTAGACATCTAATAAACTAAATTATTTATGACACAATAATGATGTAGTGTTTACCTCATTAATAAATGATTTAAATAAATAAGATTATAAAGACTAAAATAATACCCAAAACCTGTCCAATTATTATTGAATTATTTAATTTCAATCATGAGTCGTCTTATCTTCAACTTTAATGAGTTTTAGACCTTTAGAAACCGAATATCATTATATAATAAAATAATATTTTCAATATTTCCTAAAGAGCCCCTCCTCCCCCTTATAAAAGGACACCACTTATAACCAATTTCTCACATCTATCAAGCCTTTGAGATCATCCAAACTCTGCCCAATTAAGCTCTATACATCCGTATCCTCCTCCTAGAAGCCTTACCTTAGGCACAAGGCACTTCAAGAGTCCTTTTTGGTTCAAACCAAAGGGAGTTATCCAAATTAAAGGTAACGATTTCTCTTAGCTTCTTTTCTTTTATTTTACTTCTCCAACCCCTAAACTCTTCTTATTATTTTTTTTTTGTAACAAAACAAGTATACTCAATATACTAGGATATTGTTATGAGAAGTATCTGAACTACACTTACACACACCTCCATCTAATGGGTGAAGAACATAATGTTTCTGTGGATGGCAACCAAACGCCTCACGAAACGATGATTGTTCAATTATCTCCTACCACCTCTCATGGTGGCCATTATGATGGAACTATAATTAAATATGATATTTATGATATTTATTTTATATATAATATTTTTTAATTCCATTTTATAGCATACCATTATTCGTTTAATGTTGTATATATATGTGTGATAATTTCATTTGAGGAAGTGCGGACTACCACCCCCTCAAAGTGATATGACTCGTTCATACCATACATGGAACGTATAAAGGATGGTGTTAATGAACTTAAGAAACATATATAAGATATTATATTATACTATAATAATAATATACCTATGTATCATTGGGTTTTGATTCCTTTTAAAATGAAAAATGAAATTGAAGTAGCGTTCGTGCGTACGTACGGATTACCGTCTCCATGAACGCGATGAGATTCATTTCTACATCATATCCATTCAAGAATAATTTTCATTTGATGGTTAAAAATAATGTTTAATTACATAATATCATTCTGTATATAAATCAAATATATCATATTCATAACAAATATGACTTACGTAACCAAGCATATAAAGGAAAAATGGGTCAGTTAACTCCGAAACAATGATAATACTAAAAATAAATATTAGAAGATCATATATGATATCATATTAATGTATATAATTCTTGAATAATTTAATAAAAATTATTTCACCATTATACAGGAGTTTAACCTACTCTCGACCAAGGAAAAATGCAAGGTAAGGGGTTTTCATCTCACTCCTTATTCCCGTGAGATTCATGCCATATTGCCACTATTATCTTTTGTGTGGTGTATGTACTGCCCATAATTTTATTCATTGGGTAATACACTTTAATTTATGTGTATTTTCATATTCATTGTATGATACTTCTTTCATTGGGTGTATGTTTCGTAAGTTACCAAATTGGTAAGGGTTTATTTTATAATCTCATTATTATCCGAGGTTGTTTTATGTACTTATTTACTGGGACATTTTTATCATCCATGTCCACTTTTCATAAAAATGATTTCAAAATGAATATTTTAAGGATTTTTGAAAGGTAATATTTATCAAGGTCAGAATTTTAAATGTTTTAAATATTTATCTTTCTAAATCTTTTTAATTATTGTTCATGTTTTCAAAATGATTTTAAGGATTTATTTATATGGACATGAATGTTTTTAAAATGTTAATTCCTTTCAAAAGTTTCAAAGTGGTATGGGAAACTTTGATTCAAAAATGTCATTAAATTTATTCCTTTCTAAATTGTGTGACTTTTAAATTTTTTCATGAAAAGGGGATATTTCTATCAAAGAGTTTTATAAATCATTTTCATCTATGTCAACATCCTTTGATGGATTTTAAACTTGTTTGAAGATGATTTATTATGATACAAATCTTTCATATTGTATTGAAGGTTTTGTGATATGTTTGACTATGGATGTGTTATTTTTATACCATTCATGGTTTAGGGATAAATTATTGACATTTCGTATGCTAGTTTTAATACGTATGTTTAAGTTATGTTTAAACCTTTTCATATAAGGAATGCATTGGACTTAGTAAGTGACGGGTGGAGCCCGCTATAGCTCCTCGATGCATCAGTAGGTCTCATGAGACAAACTAGTGTCTTGGCATAATCCCTTGACAAAATCTTATTTTTAGTCTTGGCACAAGGCCTTGAATATGTGGTTATGATAGTCTGGCATTATGTATTCCATAATTATGAAAGTTTTTAGTGATATTTCATGTGATTATTCGATAAGTAGAATATCCACGTGAATAGTTAAAATGGAATTACTTCATTTTATTATTGCCATATTATGTTGAAGTTCAAGTTTAAAAGGCTTTTGTTTTAGTTATACATTTCCTTAAATGTTTATGATTATTTATGAAAGTTTCCACTGTATTATTATCCTTACTGAGCATCTGAGCTCACCCCTTTCTATGTTTTATTTTTCCCAGGATTCCAAGAATTGTATTGTGATTGATATGCAGGGTTAAGCCAAGGGAATAATGGCATTCATAAAGGATTATTTATGTTGTTTTGTATGTTATAAAGTGTAATGTAACATTCATGTATGTAATCTATTTTTCAAGATTGCTAAACTGATCGGTCCTTCAGGACTTGATTCCTTGTAATCATGCCAATGTATTAAAATAATGCACCGAATCTGGGTAACTAGGGTCGGGGCATTACAGTTGGTATCAGAGGAAGTTTAGAAATAACCTTGGAATCTAGATTTAGATAAGCTCTGATAAGAACACATTGACCTAAGATAGACTTTGATGATTATTATAGAAGAAATTCCTAGAATTTTGGTAATGTAGAGATTTTGTGAGTTTTCCAATAAAATACATCCATGTCTGGATACGAGCAGGTAGAGGCGGCTCTGGCACAGATGTACCTTGGGGTAAAACTCGAAAACACCACTTTGAGCTAGACTTGAACGGGAACTGGTGCACAACAACGGGTCTTGCTGCACTTTTGGTTACGACACTCCCAGGGGATATGCTTAGGATAATTCTCATTTTCTTTACAAATCATTATGAAGGGTTTATGAGTATATACTTCCTCAATGAAAACCTCTTTATGATTATGGATTATATCCATAAACCATTCAATTTACATTAGGTATTTTACAAGTTTGTAATTATTCATTGCAATTCATAAACTGACCTAGTTTATGCCATTGTATAGAAATGGCGCCCAGTAGAAGGAATGTGAACTCCAGAAATACATATGATCCAAAGAGTAAGAAGGATCATATCTTTCACGGTATTAATCCAACATTTATAAGGGAAATATTCTCCCATGTATTCTCAACATATGAATAAATAGTATCATGTGTTAATAAGATAAGTAAAAAATTCTATGAGTCCTATGGCTTTTAAGGGAAGCAAGAGAAGAGAAGCATGCAAGAGAGAAATATGGATAAAGGGAAAAGGGAAAAGAAGAATTTTCCAATATGTGATAACTATTGGAAGAAACACCCTAGAACTTTCCTAAAGGGAATGGGATTTTGTTATAAGTGTGGAGAAAAAGGACACCATGTACATGACTACAAGGGTAAGAAAAAGGTTTCAAATGTACAATGCTCCATCTGCAATAAGTTGGGTCACTACGCGAACCAATGTCCAAATCATCAGAGTATGCCCCAAATGATGCTATTGGATAATAATCAAGTTATGATACTACCACAGATGAGGAGTAATTATTAGAGTTCTTATGTTGTTATTAGAGAATTATGTCATTTGAGTTTTATATCAATAATGTACTGGTTATAATAATTATATAGTATATAAGGATTGTACTGCAATACTATTTCATTAAGGACTTGAGATTGTGTGGAACCAAGAAAAGTGACTCAATAGCAGGTTAAATTTTTGGAAAATATATGGTTGAGAGAAAGATAAACCATAATATGGTTCTGATACTAAGGTAGTGATTTTGGAAAAATACATGATTGATTTGGATAAATTATATTCGATATTCTGGACTACCTTGAAACTAATTAATGATTTGTATATTCTATCATTGTTGGAGTTTACAACATTTTTTGATAGAAGGAGTATATCCAATATTCTATAAGGAATAAGGGATCATGAATGTAATCAATAAGGTTTTATGGTAATTCAGGATGTTTCTGTGTTTTAAAAGAATACATGATGAAGGTGTTCACATGTTATTAAGCGGAAAAAAGGATATTCATTGTGTTTACCTTATAAATTTTGGACTGTGAGTTTGGACATAAGTATTTTGGATAATTCTAGTTTGAGATTATTTTTGGATTTCCATAAAAGGACAACCCAGAGGTCGGGCGGCAACCCATCGCGTCTGGCAAGGCCGCAAGACTTGAACCCGCAACTGAAGAGTGACAAGGGTGTATCACCTACCACTGGCCCACATGATGTCCTGGATTGAATAATGTAGTCTTTTTTTAAAAAAATCTGGTAGATGAATTATAAATTCATTTTTTTAACTATATAAGAATAGGATAAATAAAATATTATTTTTAAGTTCTATTATCTTTTAGAGTGAAAGATGAATTTGTGGTAGAAATTAGTTAAAAGATGGGACTCTACTTGTCAAGTATATATTTTTTTTCTTCTCTTATTCTATGAAGAAAGTAATTCTTATACTTTAGTGAAGGGATCTTAAAACCAAAAATATGTTATCCTAATTCCATATGTTTTGTTGAACCGATGGTATTTTAAATCATCATAGATTAATGAATTTAAGGCCCTCAATTTTACACTTGTCTGTGATTGAAGACCTCAATAATTACCTATAAATATTTATGTTTTTCCTCCAATTATATGTCTATAATTGTCAACAATGTTCTCCTAATCGAGATCATAATTTGGTGGTGACCCTTTCATTTCCCTTTTCCTCTTATTAAGACTAAATTTTATTAAGCTAATTTTCGATGTGGGTTTTCCCAAAGGTATTTTCTATTTTCAACCTTTTATTTTCAAAAAATAATTTTAAATTGCGAGAATGCAATTTATTGAAGGAGGTAAGAATGTAACACCCCAATATTTCATAGTATGTTATTTCTTCAAAGTAATTCAATAACTTGCATTACACGCAACACCGAGTTCTAGCACACCATGACTTACCAAACTAGTCATTCAAAAGCGGTTATGAATAGTATTAACTGAATTTTGAACTTTATATAATCCTTATAATTTTAGAATCCATATTATGAGTTTATTAGACATAATTTAAGAACAGAAACATTTTTTCAGATAAAATAAGTATTTTTCAAAAAATGCAATTTTACCGCCTTTTAATGTTGAAGCCTTTTTAAATCCAAATATTTGAAACTTTTATATATTAAATTTGAAAAAATAAACTTCTTCTTTAGAATCGGGACATAATAATTTAGTTTCAATAAAGTTTTGGTATTTTTCTGATAACTTTCATATTTGGGTGAATAGTGAAAAATAATATATTTTAACAGAAAACAACTTTTTTAATCAAAATATTTTATATTGTTAAATTATACATTTTAATGGTTTTGAAGTATAAATAGATTATATTTTTACCATTTAATCCAATGATGGTCATTGTAAGTAATTTCACTTTGAAATTGGACATAAACAAGTGTCAAACTTTTGATAGTTATTATTTCTTAAAAATACGCCTTTTGGTTTTGATAGTGGGAATTAATTTTAAATTAATAAATGAAAATTTTATGTTTTTAATTTGGTAAAATAGACTTCATTTTTGGATTTGGAATATCTAAATTAGCTTAGGGTGAAATTTTGGTACTTTTCTAATAACTTTCATATTTTGATGAATAGTGAAAACTACTAAATTTTAATTAAAAAAAATTTTAATTGAAATAATTAATAGTGATAAATTATGAATTTGAGTGATTTTAAAGTATAATTAGATTATAATTTTACCATTTAATCCAATTTTGTTCATTGGACATAATTTCATATTTAAACTGGGCATAAGAAAGTGTCAATCTTTTGATAGTTTTAATTTGTTAAAAACACGTTTTTTGTTTCGATAACGGGAATTAATTTTAAAATATTTTTTTCCACTTTTGTGTTTTGAATTTAGAAAAATGGATTCCATATTTAGAATCAGGAGGTCCAAATTTTTTAAATAGGTAACTTTTATTTTTAGACATTTTGAATAATTGCTTCGGTAAATATTTTATTTATCAGGGTTAAAGGGTAAACCCAGAAATTAAGGGTAAAACAATAATATTATAATAATACTAAATTACTCTAAAACGTGTCCTAACCATATTGGTTGATACATGTCCGAGCATGGGAATATTTGGGTCGATTTTGGGACCCCATGGATCCACTTGTAAGTGATAATGACACTTTATATTAATTAAGTTAAAGTAAATATAAAAATGACATAAGCATATATCTTTTAGAAAAACAATTTTTACATAGGGTTATATATGTTATCTTTTAGACTATAAATATTCATTAGAAATATCAAAATATTTCCTAAATAATGGTATTTTTTTATAATTTTTATACATCTAATAAAATAAATTATTTATTACACAATAATGATGTAGTGTTTACCTCATTAATAAATGATTTAAATAAATAAGATTATAAAGACTAAAATAATACCCAAAACCTATCCAATTATTATTGGATGATTTAATTTCGATCATGAGTCATCTTATCTTCAACTTTAATGAGTTTTGGACCTTTAGAAACCGAATATCATTATATAATAAAATAATATTTCAATCTTTCCTAAAGAGACCCTCCTCCCCCTTATAAAAGGACACCACTTCTAACCAATTCCTCACACCTCTCAAGCCTTTTGTCTCATCCAAACTCTACCCAATTAAGCTCCATACATCTCTATCCTCCTCCTAGAATCCTTACCTTAGGCAGAATGTAACGACCCAAAGTTTCATTAATGGAAATCCCTCTTGATCTAATTAAATGTCTCTTTATGTTTATATAAAATGTCAACTTCATTGGTTTTATGTTAATAATTTTGACAGTTTCTAATATAGCCTTTGAAAATTGATCACATGATTAGTATAAATATAGGGCTTTAACACGTCCAATTTTACTTAGACAAAAGAAGCGATGGCCTCGTCCAGTAGAATTGCTCCGTACGAAGCCCATTTGTCGGAGCTCGGAAAAGAGGTGGTGTCTTTGGGATTCGCCCTTGACCAAGCCAAAGCTGAGCTTCATCTTGTCAAGCTCAAACGTAATCGTCTACGGGAAAAGTGGAAGTTGATTTAAATTACCACTCGAAAGATGCTATCTGAGCCACCCCAAGAGTCTGTCACCATCTCACACCTTACCCTTAGGTCTTATACAGCTGTTTTAAGGGGTTATGTAACAAATAAGTAGTAATATGTTCATGTACATTATTTTTTTTATATATAATAATGAATATAATTTCTAGTCATTTTTAATACATTGTAAATAGTTTTTAAAGTACAAATGGTGTTTTTAGTTATTATTTAATTAAGAAATCTATTTTATTAAATTAAGGGATTTTTGAATTAAATAATATTTTAATAAAATATTATTATTATTATTAAATTAATTTTTTATTAAATATAAATGATCTTATAATTTTATGAATGCAATTAAAATTTTTATTAAGGTTTGAAAGCCATTTTTGTCAAAACCTGTGAATTTTCGATAAATGTTAGTTTTTATTTTAAAAGTAAAAAATTAGCATATTTAGAAAATTATTTAGATAAAATAAATGTTATTTTTGGAATCAGGATGTCTAAATTATCCAACGGTGAATTTTTCATAATTTTCTGAGACAATCAAATTTTTGAGTAAAAAATAAATATCGTTTAAATATATAATGTGTTTTATGACATCATAATGACCCAATATTGATGTAATAAAATACTATAATCTTTATTTTCGGAAAATATATGTTTTAACATTAAAATAATTTGATTTTGGGTTTGTTTAACTTACTTTTCAAATCATTAATGGACCCCTCAAGACTTATTCAACACCATGCCTTTTTAAATTAATTTCCATGGGAGTGTGACTCACCTCCACATAAGCAACCCTAATATTTTAAGAAGTTTGGACTTTGGACTTATAAAATATTGTTTTCCTCTTCCCTTTTCCAAAAACCATGTTCAAAAACCATGGGATGGTTTGTGGTTTGGATTAATTTTATATAAGGGGTCCCAAACCTAAATAATAAAGAATTCCCTCAACTTTCCTATATAAACCCACCCAAGCTCCCACTTCGTCCTCACTCAAAGCCTTTGGATTTCGTCCAACCTCTACCCTACTCTCTATAGAATCCTCCCAAGGTGACCCAAGCTCCCAAGAAGCCTCTCACAAGCCTCTCTCTAGCCTTTGGAAGCACACTTCCAAGTAAGGGTTTTTTCTTCCTTTCTCATTTTTGTCAATTTTCTTTATGTTGTATTGCCCTTTTAATTTCAATTATGAATGTTGGGGTATGGTTTTTCACCTCCCCCATACTGCCCTATTATTGTTTTAATGATGGGATACCTCTTTATCTCTCATTAAATTCCTCCCATGTACACCCGTTACTATGCCGAAATTACGAAAGGAACTTCTCTCTCTTCTTTTACATTCAAGCAACAATTTTTTATCATGAATATAAATTCCATTAAAATTGTTGGGACATGTATCTAAATGACCTCCTTACTTTCCATTACATGTAAATATGATTAGGAACCCCTTTCTCTCTCATCAACCATTTTTATGAATTCTTATGTCACGCCGTTACGCTGTCGAAATCACACCGATTTTCTAAGCCATTGTCATTGTGTAGTGAATACCATGCTCATTTATCCATCAAGGATATTCACCTTTATGAACATTTACTTATTTATTGTAATGTTTCATGTATTAATTCCACATTCCTTTATCGTGGAATAAATGATTATGTTTTATGAATCCATGTTTTATGATCTATGTGGCACACTTATGCATGAAATGAAATGTTTAAGAAGGGTGCGCCCTTATAGTGCTCCAATGCATTGGGTAAAGTATAGTATCATGATACGTCATGTGCAATGAGTGTTGACTCATGCTAATTCAAGTGCAACGAGGGTTTACTCGTGCTTTATGTTCAATGAGGATTTACTCATGCTTTATGTGCAATGAGCCTTGGCTCATGCTAATTCCATGTTAAGTGTTGTTGCCACATTTCCATGTTTTGATTATCATGCTTTATCATGCCTTTATGTTCATGTTTCTTTTATGATATATTGATATGCCTATTTTCTAACATGTATTGTACTCCTCATGTTATTCCATGTGTACTCCCTTACTGGGCTTTATAGCTCACCCTTTTCTTATGCATGTCCTCAGGTTATCTCATGCAATGCTAAGTACGAGGGAATGTAGTGGTCATGTAAAGGAAGTTTTCAATAAAGATGTTGTATTTCATGTTTTAAGTTTTTATGTAATGGTCCTAATCCCCAAAGATACTAAACCTCTCGATCTTATTTGTTGTATCAAGTGAAGTTTTATGTAATAAATCATGTTTAAGTTTGTAATAAAAGCAGGGTTGTCATAGTTGGTATCAGAGGATAGGTTTAGTTATTTTTGGGATTAGGAAACCCTTGTAAAGCCTTAGATATAAGAATAAGTATAATAAAAACATCCCTAAGTTTTGGTAAGTACTGAGTAAGTGTATTATCAGAAAAATACATCCCTTTCTGGATACGAGCAGGTAGAGGCGGTTCTGGCACAGATGTATCCTAGGGGTAAAACCCGAAAACACCGCTTTGAGCTAGACTCGAACGGGAACTGGTGCACGACAACGGGCCTTGCTGCACTCTTGGTTACGACACTCCTGGGGGATATGTTTTGATAAATTCACAATCTTAGTATGAACCCTTATTAAGGGAAAAAAATACCCCTAAGAATATATGTTAGAAAGCAGATCATGAAAAGCCTAGATTAAAGCCTATAGACTCATGAATTAAGGAAATGAAAGTTTATTTATAAGTCATAAACTTTTGTCTTTGGATTACTCTTTATTTGTTACCCCTAACATTCCTTTTATTCTATCCAATGGCCGGTAATAGGAGGACTCGGGCTAACAACCGTTGTGAAGATCAGTGTGATGACTGTACTAATGAGATGCCCAATCCAATGGGAGCGGGAATCGTGAACTTTTTCATGATTCTCTCTCAGCTAACTCAAGTTTTGAATAGAAACACAGGTCAAGAGGAATGTCCAAACCCCCCTAAGAAGGAACAAGTCGATATCGAGAGCTTCATGAGGCATAGGCCTCCTACTTTTAGTGGATCATTCGATCCCACGATCGCTGAACAATGGATCAACTCCATTGAAAAGATCTTCTACATCCTTCAATGTTCTGAACAAGAGAAGGTTCTCCTGGCTGCTTATCATATGGAGGGTGAAGCTGATCAATGGTGGACGTTGATCAAAAATACGAAGCCTGAGGAGTAGATCGAGGCGTTGTAATGGAAGTATTTCCAAAAGATTTTTTTCGATAAATATTTTACGTGCACCCTCCGGCTTAAGATGGAAAGGGACTTCCTTTCCCTCAAGCAAAAATATGAAGAATCTATTGGAGCGTACGAGGAAAACTTTACAAGGCTTGCACGATACGCTTCCGGATTTGTCGTTACCCCCGAATGCAAGGTTGACCGCTTCTTTGGTGGGATGAATCCTAGCTTGCGGAAAGCATTAGCGATCCGTGACTTCGACAGCTATGAGGAAATTGTCCGATGTGCCCTCAAGGTTGAAATGGAGATCAGGGAATCACAGGGGTATCATGGGGACAAGAAGCGTAATGTGGACTTCAATTCTGGTGGTCCGATGGATAAATCCAATGGTGCTAAGAAGATCCAGCACCCCACTTTCCAAAAGTGCGGAAAGAAGCACCCTAGAAATTGCCATAAGGGGACGAGAAAATGCTTCAGGTGTGGAAGAGAAGGGCACCTAGCTGTTAACTGTCGGCAAGATAGACCCACGGTTGCGACAGAGGAGAGGAACGCTCTGTTCGAACCTCAACGCGTTGTTCAATGCTACAAATGCAAAGAACCGGGTCATTTTGCAAATTAGTGCCCTAATCCAAGGGTTTTCGGAGGCGACCAACAACCTCCAAGGTAGCAAGGAAGATCTTTTGCCATCACTTCTGCCGAAGTGAACCCTGACAACGAAGTGGTGACAGGTATGCTAGTTATTCATTCAAGAATAGCGAACGTACTTTTTGATTCAGGTTCTACGCATTCTTTTATATCTCAAAAGTTTAGTAGAACAATCCCAGCACCACCACAAATCATGGAATTAAAGATGTCGGTGAGTACTACATATGGGGCAATCATTTCATCCCATGAATATAAGTCCTCCCCTATTATAATCTGTGGATTGAATTTCCCGGCGAACCTCGTCATACTCCCTCTAGTGGAATTTGATGCAATTCTTGGCATGGATTGACTTTCCATATATAGAGCCAATATAAATTGTCGGGAGAGGGAAATCACACTCCATATGGAGAATCGACCCCCGATTATTTACAAGTGTCAGGAGGAAGATGAATCTCTTTTAGCTCCATCATCTAAAGCATGGATATTACTGCCTTATCAGCACGTGTATCTGTCTCAGATGATTTAGTCTAAGGAAGAAACCATCCTTGAAGAAATTCCTATTGTGAGGGAATTCGCTGAAGTGTTTCCCGAGGAACTGTCTGGTCTTCCTCCTAGAAGAGATGTTGAGTTCTCAATTGAACTTATACCTGGGGTGCTACCAATATCTAAGACTCCATATAGAATGGCTGTTGTTGAGCTTGAAGAGCTGAAGAAACAACTACAGGAGAATCTGAATAAAGGGTTTATACGCCCAAGTGCTTCACCATGGGGTGCACCAGTCCTCTTTGTCAAGAAGAAGGATGGGTCAATGCAACTCTGCATTGATTATCGTGAACTTAACAAAATCACGATAAAGAAAAAGTATCCTCTCCCAAGAATCGATGACTTGTTTGATCAGCTGTGTGGAGCACAATACTTTTCCAAGGTGGACTTGCGGTCGAGATATTATCAAGTAAGGGTGAAGAAGGAAGATGTCCCCAAGACTGCTTTTCGTACAAGATACAGGCACTATGAATTCATAGTAATGCCTTTCGGACTCACCAATGCTCCAAAAATCTTCATGGACTTAATTAATAGAGTCTTTATAGATTACCTAGACAAATTTTTGTTGGTCTTTATAGATGATATTCTAATATACTCCAAAACCAAGGAGGATCATGAGGAGCATTTAAGAACTATACTGGAGACTTTGTGCAAGGAGAAGCTCTATGCAAAGTACATCAAGTGTGAGTTCTGGTTGAAGGAAGTATCATTCTTGGGCCATATCATCACAAGAAATGGGATATCTATGGATCCCTCCAAAACAGATGCAATTGAGGGATGGTCAAGGCCAACATCGGTAATGGATATTCGTAGCTTCTTGGGGTTAGCTGTATATTATCGACGATTTGTGAGAAATTTCTCATGATTTTCCAACCCTCTTACCAAGCTAACTTGGAAGGGAGTAAAGTTTTCTTGGAGTTATGAATGCGAAGAATGCTTTAAGGAGTTGAAAAGGAGGCTTATCACTACGCCTGTGCTCACTTTACCCACAAGTGAGGAACTTTTTGTGGTATT
This sequence comes from Viscum album, assembly GCA_963277665.1. Lineage (NCBI taxonomy): Eukaryota > Viridiplantae > Streptophyta > Magnoliopsida > Santalales > Viscaceae > Viscum > Viscum album. Next base: position 662,872,801 of record OY728128.1, read on the forward strand.
CAGTGATGCTTCAAAGAAGGGATTAGGCTGTGTGCTGATGCAGAACGATAAAGTGATATCCTATGCCTCAAGGTAGTTGAAAATCCATGAGAGAAACTATCCAACACATGATCTGGAGTTGGCGGCTGTGATCTTTGCCTTGAAAATCTGGTGGCATTATCTCTATGGAGAGAAATGTGAGATATATACTGACCACAAGAGTCTTAAATATATATTCACGTAGAAAGAGATTAATATGAGTCAGAGAAGATGGATAGAGCTCATCAAGGATTATGACTGTTCAATACATTACCACCCTGGGAAAGCGAACAAGGTGGCAGATGCCCTAAGTAGAAAGGATCAAGCGATTCTATCAATGATGAGAATTGAGAAGGATCAAATCTTCTTAGACTTGATGAAGATGAACATGGGAATCATAGAGAAGGGAACATCATCAATCCTTTCACAAATGATTGCTCAACCATCTCTTTTGGAAAGGTTAAAGGATGCTCAAAAGGATGATCTAGGAATTCAGGAAAAAGTGGAAGCTATAAAAAAGGGTAAATCCTCAGAGTTTAATGTTAATGAAGAAGGAATTGTGCGGTTTGGGAAAAGACTATGTGTTCCATCAAGTCCGGAGCTGAAGAAGGAACTTTTGGATGATGCACATAGTTCAAATTTCTCTATTAACCCAGGGAGCACAAAGATGTATCGAGATATCTGATAAAACTTTTGGTAGGATAATATGAAGAAGGAGATTGCTGAATATACATCAAAGTGCCTGGTGTGTCAGCAAGTGAAGTCAGAGAGGCATAAGTCTAAGGGGATGATGAAACCATTGCCCATACCAGAATGGAAATGGGAGAACATCACCATGGACTTTGTCACCGGACTTCCAAGGACATCCAAAGGCAACAATGCAATCTGGGTTGTTGTGGATCGTCTTACAAAGACTGCACACTTCATTGCTATTCGGGAGGATTTCTCATTGGATCAAATGGTACGGATATATATCAGGTAAGTGGTAAGGTTTCATGGAGTACCACTATCTATTGTGTCTGACCGAGATCCAAGATTCACCTCTAAGTTTTGGAAGAGTCTTCAACATGCTCTGAATATTGAACTGAACTTCAATACGTCCTATCATCCTCAAACTGATGGACAATCCGAGCAGACTATCCAAACACTTGAGGATATGTTGAGAGCCTGCTCAATAGACTTTAAAGGAGGATGGGATCAACATCTTCCCCTTGTTGAGTTCTCTTATAATAACAGTTTCCACTCGAGCATCCAAATGGCACCATATGAAGCCCTGTATGGGAAAAGGTGGAGAACACCGGCATGTTGGGATGAGGTCGGTGAACGTAAGCTGCTTGGACCGGAAATGGTCGAGGAAATGGTGGAGAAGGTAAAAACCATTCAGCAGCATATCAAGGCAGCCCAGAGTCGACAGAAGAGTTATGCAGATAATCGTCGACGAGACCTTGAGTTTAAAGCTGGAGACATGGTTTTTCTACACATATCTCCATGGAAGAAGTTCATGAGGTTTGGAAAGAAAGGGAAGTTAAGTCCAAGGTACATCGGCCCCTTAGAGATTCTTGATCGTGTCGGGGTTGCGGCCTATCGACTAGCACTTCCACCTACTATGGCCAAAGTACATGATGTCTTTCATGTATCCCTCTTAAGTAAGTACATACCGGACCCTTCACATGTACTCTCTTCTAAGGTGGTACAATTGTAAGATGATCTTTCTTATGAGGAGCAACCAGAGAAGATCTTAGATCATAGAGAAAAAGTTCTACGAAATAAGACAATTCCCCTCGTCAAGGTGTTGTGGAGAAACCAAAAGTTTGAAGAAGCGACTTGAGAATCGGAGGATATGATGAAGCTAAGTTACCCACATTTGTTTTAGTGTGGGAAAAGGAAAATTTCGAGGGTGATATTTCTTAAGGGGGGAATATTGTAACGACCCAAAGTTTCATTAATGGAAATCCCTCTTGATCTAATTAAATGTCTCTTTATGTTTATATAAAATGTCAACTTCATTGGTTTTATGTTAAGAATTTTGACCGTTGCTAATATAGTCGTTGAACAGTGATCACATGATTAGTATAAATATAGGGCTTTAACACATCCAATTTTACTTTGACAAAAGAAGCGATGGCCTCGTCCAGTAAAACTGCTCCGTACGAAGCCCATTTGTCGGAGCTCAGAAAAGAGGTGGAATCTTTGGGATTCGCCCTTGACCAAGCCCAAGCTGAGCTTCATCTTTTCAAGATCGAATGTGACTGTCTACGGGAAAAGTGGAAGTTGATTGAAATTACCACTCAAGCGATGCTATCCGAGCCACCCCAAGAGTCTGTCACCATCGCACACCTTACCCTTAGGTCTTATACAGCTATTTTAAGGGGTTATGTAACAAATAAGTAGTACTATGTTCATTTACATTATTTTTTTTGTATATAATAATGAATATAATTTCTAGTCATTTTTGATACATTGTAAATAGTTTTTAAAGTACAAATGGTGTTTTTAGTTATTATTTAATTAAGAAATCTATTTTATTAAATTAAGGGATTTTTGAATTAAATAATATTTTAATAAAGTAATAATATTATTATTAAATTAATTTTTTATTAAATATAAATGATCTTATAATTTTATGAATGCAATTAAAATTTTTATTAAGGTTTGAAATCCATTTTTGTCAAAACCTGTGAATTTTTGATAAATGTCGGTTTTTATTTTAAAAGTGAAAATTAGCATATTTAGAAAATTATTTAGATAAAATAAATGTTATTTTTGGAATCAGGATGTCGAGATTATCCAACGGTGAATTTTTCATAATTTTCTGAGACAGTCAAATTTTTGAGTAAAAATTAAATACAGTTTAAATATATAATGTGTTTTATGACATCATAATGACCCAATAGTGATGTAATAAAATACTATAATAATTATTTTCGGCCAATATATGTTTTAACATTAAAATAATGTGATTTTGGGTTTGTTTAACTTACTTTTCAAAGCATTAATGGACCCCTCAAGACTTATTCAACACCTTGCCTTTTAAAATTAATTTCCATGGGAGTGTGACTCACCTCCACATAAGAAACCCTAATATTTTAAGAAGTTAGGACTTTGGCCTTATAAAATATTTTTTTCCTATTCCCTTTTCCAAAAACCATGGGCAAAAACCATGTGATGGTTTGTGGTTTGGATTAATTTAATATAAGGGGTCCCAAACCAAATAATAAAAAATTCCCTCACCTTTCCTATATAAACCCACCCAAGCTTCCACTTCCTCCTCACTCAAATCCTTTGGAGTTCGTCCAACCTCTGCCCTACTCTCTATATAATCCTCCCAAGGTGCCCAAATCTCCCAAGAATCCTCTTACAAGCCTCTCTCTAGCCTTTGGAAGCACACTTCCAAGTAAGGGTTTTTTCTTCCTTTCTCATTTTTGTCAATTTTTTTTAAGTTGTATTGCCCTTTTAATTTCAATTATGAATGTTGGGGTATGGTTTCTCACCTCCCCCATACTGTCCTTTTATTGTTTTAATGATGGTATACCCTTTTCTCCCTCATTAAATGCCTCCCATGTACACCCGTTACTATGCCGAAATTCCGAAAGGAACTTCTCTCTCTTCTTTTACATTCAAGCAACACTTTTGTATCATGAATCTAAATTACATTAAAATTGTTGGGACATGTATCTAAATGACCTCCTTACTGTCCATTATATTTAAATATGATGAGGAACCCCTTTCTCTCTCATCAACCATTTTTATGAATTCTTATGTCACGTCGTTACGCTGCCGAAATCACACCGATTTTCTAAGCCATTGTCATTGTGTAGTGAATACCATGCTCATTTCTCCATCAAGGGTATTCACCTTTATGCACATTTACTTATTGATTTTAAAGTTTAATGTATGAATTCCACATTCCTTTATCGTGGAATAAATGATTATGTTTTATGAATCCATGTTTTATGATCCATGTGGCACACTTATGCATGAAATGAAATGTTTAAGAAGGGTGTGCCCTTATAGCGCTCCAATGCATTGGGTAAAGTATAGTATCATGATACGTCTTGTGAAATGAGTGTTGACTCATGCTAATTCAAGTGCAATGAGGGTTTACTTGTGCTTTATGTGCAATGAGGATTTACTCATGCTCTATGTGCAATGAGCCTTAGCTCATGATAATTCCATGTTAAGTGTTGTTGCCACATTTCCATGTTATGATTATCATGCTTTATCATGCCTTTATGTTCATGTTTCTTTTATGCTCTATTGATATGCCTATTGTCTAACATGTATTGTACTCCTCATGTTATTCCATGTGTACTCCCTTACTGGGATTTATAGCTCACCCTTTTCTTATGCATGTCCTCGGGTTATCCCATGCAATGCTAAGTATGAGGGAATGTAGTGGTCATGTAAGGGAAGTTTTCAATAAAAATGTTGTATTTCATGTTTTAAGTTTTTATGTAATGGTCCTAAGCCCCAAATACACTAAACCTCTCTATCTTCTTTGTTGTATCAAGTGAAGTTTTATGTAATAAATCATGTTTAAGTTTGTAATAAAAGCAGGGTTTTCATACAGAAGGAACTTCAAGAGTCCTTTTTGGTTCAAACCAAAGGGAGTTACCCAAATTAAAGGTAACGATTTTTCTTGACTTCTTTTCTTTTATTTTATTTCTACAACCCCTACACTCTTCTTATTCTTTTTTTTTGTAACAACACCATTATAATCAATATACTAGGATATTTTTATGAGAATTATTTGAACTACACTTACACACACCTTCATCTAATGGGTGAAGAACATAATGTTTCTGTGGATGGCAACCAAACGCCTCACTAAATGATGATTGTTAAATTATCTCCCACCACCTCTCATGGTGGAAATTATGATGGAACTATAATTAAATATGATATTTATGATATTTATTTTATATATAAGCTTCTTTAATTCCATTTTATAGCATACCATTATTCCTTTCATGTTGTATATATATATACGATAATTTCATTTGAGGAAGTGTGGACTACCTCCCCCTCAAAGTGATATGACTCGTTCATACCATACATGGAATGTATAAAGGATAGTTTTAATGAACTTAAGTAACATATATAAGATATTATATTATACTGGAATAATAATATACCTATGTATCATTGGGTTTTGATTCCTTTTAAAATGAAAAATGAAATGGAAGTAGCATTTGTGCGTACGTACGGATTACCATCTCCACGAACGCGATGAGATTCATTTATACATCATATCCATTCAAGAATAATTTTCATTTGATGGTTAAAAATAATTTTTAATGACATAATATCATTCTGTATATAATTCAAATATATCCTATTCATAACAAACATGACTTACGTAACCAAGCATATAAAGGAGAATGAATCAGTTAACACCGAAACAACAATAATACTAAAAGGAAATATTAGAAGATCATATATGATATCATATTAATGTATATGATTCTTGAATAATTTAATAAAAATTATTTCACCGTTATACAGGAGGTTAACCTACTCTCGACCAAGGAAAAATGTAAGGTAAGGGGTTTTCATCTCACTCCTTATTCTCGTGAGATTCATGCCATATTGCCACTATTACCTTTTGTGTGGTGTATGTACTGCCCATAATTGTATTAATTGTGTAATAAACTTTAATTTATGTGTATTTACATATTCATTGTATGATACTTCTTTCATGGGGTGTATGTTTTGTAAGTTACCAAATTGGTAAGGGTTTATTTTACAATCTCATTATTATCCGAGGTTGTTTTTACGTACGTATTTACTGGGACATTTTTATCATCCATGTACATTTTTCATAAAAATGATTTCAAAATGAATATTTTAAGGATTTTTAAAAGGTACTCTTTATCAAGATCAGAATTTTAAATGTTTTAAAGATTTATCTTTCTAAATCTTTTTAATTAATGTTCATGTTTTCAAAATGATTTTAAGGATTTATTTATATAGATATGAATGTTTTTAAAATTTTAATTCCTTTAAAAATCTTCAAATTGGTATGGGACACTTTGATTCAAAAATGTCTTTAAATGTCTTCCTTTCTAAATTGTGTGACTTTTAAATTTTTTCATGAAAAATGGATATTTCTCTCAAAGAGTTTTATAAATCATTTTCATCTATGTCAACATCCTTTTATGGATTTTAAACTTTTTTTAAGATGATTTATTATGATACAAATATTTCATATTGTATTGAAGATTTTGTGATATGTTTGACTATAGATGTGTTATTTTTATTCCATTCATGGTTTAGGGATAAAGTATTGACATTTCGTATTCTATTTTTAATAGGAATGTTTATGTTATGATTAAACCTTTTCATATGAGGAATGCATTGGACTTCGTAAGTGATGGGTGGAGCCTGCTATAGCTCCTCGATGCATCGGTAGGTCTCATGAGACAAACTAGTGTCTTGGAACAAGGCCTTGACAAAATCTTATTTGTAGTCTTGGAACAAGGCCTTGACTATGTGGTTATGATAGTCTGGCATTATGCATTCCATAATTATGAAAGTGGTTAGTGATATTGCATGTGATTATTTGACTAGTATAATATCCATGTGAATAAGTAAAGTGGCATTACTTCATTTTATTGTTGCCATATTATTCTGAAGTTCAAGTTTAAAAGTCTTTTGTTTTAGTTATACATTGCCTTAAATGTTTATGCTTATTTATGAAAGTTTCCACTGTATTGTTATCCTTACTGAGCATCTGAGCTCACCCCTTTCTACATTTTATTTTTCCTAGGATTCCAAGAAGTGTATTGTGATTGATATGCAGGGTTAAGCCAAGGGAATAATGGTGTTCATAAAGGATTATTTATGTTGTTTTGTATGTTATAAAGTGTAATGTAATATTCATGTATGTAATCCATTTTCCAAGACTGCTAAACCGATCGGTCATTCAGGACTTGATTCCATGTAATCATGCCAATGTATTAAAATAATGCACCGACTCTGGGTAACTGGGGTCGGGGCATTACAAGGGACTCCATATGCATCAGCGATTGGGTCAGTCATGTATTCCACACTATGTACTAGGCTGGATGTTGCCTATGCAATGAGTGTGGTAGGCAGATATCAAGATGACCCAGGTGACAACCATTGAATGTAAGTCAAGTCTATCCTAAATTATCGGAGGCATACTAAGGATATGTTCCTAGTTTATAGAGGATATAAGGAACTAGTCATTATAGGATATGAATATTCTAGTTTTCAAACTTATCAAGATGACATGAAGTCACAAACTAGATACATATTCACTTTGAATAGAGGTACAGTTAGCTAGAAAAGCTCAAAGCAAAGTGTGGTCGTAGATTCTACAGCAGAGTCTGAGTATATCGCAGCTTCTAAGGCAGCTAAAGCAGTTTGGATGTGAAGCTTCATCCAAGAGCTGGATTTGATACCTAGGAATAAAGATCCCATCACACTGTACTGTGATAATACTCCAACAGTGTCTCTCACAAAAGATCCAAGGTCACATCATCAAACGAAGCACATACTTAGAAAATATCATCTCTTGAGGAATTTTTCTCATATATTTGAAGTTGAATTGAGCAGTATTTCGATAGAAGATAATGTGGTGGACCCCTTGACTAAATCCTTGACTCAGTAGAAACATGATCACCATGTGAGGTCTAGCAGACTAAAATTCGTAGACAATTAGATCTAGGTCAAGTGACAGTTTGTAAGAGTTGGTGTCCTAGAACCAACTTGTTGCACTTTGATTACATGTATATTTAATGTATTTAAATATTAAACATATTATTACATATTTTTCATTGTTCTTCATGACTATGATGTAAAAATTTCCTAGATTATTTGTTGCATTGATAAGGTCATGGTAGTTCCCCGCTATAATGAGAACCTTGAAATGCTATAAAAATATTATGAAATATAGTTCTACAGTTGGATGACATACTATGATAGAACACGTAGAATGAAGAACGTCAGGTGTGAGTACTTGTAAGCAGATGATACTTTCTCTCATGAAGTTTTCACTTGGTAATCTCCAAGAGAGGAGATTATGATAATAGACCCTCTAGTAGGAATTCCATGTGTTTTGGTGTCATCATATATTTCTATCTGCGAGCATGTGTAATGATCCTAGACTTTAAGATTATCATTAATACGTGTCATGACTCGTGCACTTTGATTTACTAACGAAAATCGTCATGCAAACAGTTAGCGGGAAGTAGGGTACGTTGGGTGCATCACGAGTGGCATGTTATTAATGGATAAGTCAAGGAAGGATTTGTCACTTCCATTTATAAAAGTTGATATCTCAGCCCTTTGATTGAAATATAACTTTCACGCAAAATTCCATGGCCATGGTGTAACGATGAGTTTATTTTAGGTAGTCAAAGAACGACATATCTAGTATAAAAGTTGATGACACTATCATGAAACCTTCTTGATGAGAAATTGAGACAAAGGGATTATATTACACAGTGAGCATTAGTATGTGGATGTTGTTGTTGTGACTTTAAGTTCTTTCTATTGGGTGCCTTAACCCGTTACTAGATAGTACTATTGGACTTTAGGCAAGCCCGCCTAATGCCAATGAGAAATAATCCTAGAAGGTCACACACTAAGTGTTTCTGGTGGTCTTGGTTAAATTCTATTTGAATTTAATTAATAAATATTATTCTCAATACAATGGAATAATTTTATTCAAGTTAAAATGATTGCATAAATTAAATAAATATTTATTCACCGGATTGTGGGTAAAATATATTTATTTATTTTATTGAACATTTAATAAATATTTATTTACTATTTTATAAATAAAAATTTTATTTAAGAGAATAAATTATTTATTTATTTATTTAGGTGTTCAATAAATGGAAGTAGAGTTATAGAGGACCAAGGCCGGTCCGGTATTAAAATAATTATTTTCAAGATGATAAATAATTATTTAACTAGTTGGCATAAATTAAAATAACACTGTTATTATTTTGTGACGGGGAATTTTATTTATAATTCTATTTTGCACAAGTTGGAACTCCATAAATAATAACGTGGTATTATTATTAATAGAATGGGTTTTCTATAATGTTATGAATGTATTTAATTTTTGTTATGCAATTAAATATTGTAATTGAATCCACATGTAAATAAATAGACACATACGTCTATTGTGCCATGCACCAAACCACACACCTGGTAAATTGAGAATTGTTGAGCTAAACAATTTCTCTCTCAAATCCTCTTCCTTCCCCTCTCAAGAATGATAGAAGTTCTTCAAGGCCGAAGAACAAGCAATCAAGAACAGCTGACACAAGACACTTGCTTCACTGCGCTAGCACCTGAAGAATGAGTGGTGTCGGTCAGAGGCCATCGAAGCACGTGTGGATCACCGCTAGAGGGATTCTAGTTTGGATGCTTGCAAGAACAACAAGATAATCCAGAAGAGTCATTCTGGATGATCAACATCATCAAGGAAGAAAATACTGAAGATCCAAGTATTATTTTCTTTATGAAGTTAATTAAATTAATTATAAACATGATGTGCAAGATCCTCTCTAAAGGTTTCAAGAATCTTCCTTATTTATCTAAATCTTTGATTATATTCTTTGGAGACTAGCGTTAATCGTCGTATTGATCCCAGAATAATCATTGATCATGGTAAAAATCAAATTTGGGTGTTGGCCCAAACATGCTTTCGTTGTGCCTGGAACCTTCAGTTTGAAATATGAATGGTTGATTTCAAGTGACATACATGTTTATGGATGATTGATAGGTCGGGTCTTATATCACCCTCCAATAAATTGTTTCAAGTTTTATACCTCATGAGATATATATGTTGAGTATGAGCATGATGTGGATTATCTATGTTCATAATATTGAGTATGATCACAATGTGGATTACCTACATTCATAATATTGAGCAAGAAAATGATGTAGATTAACTAAATTCAAAATATTATGTATTGGTAAAATGAAAATTAGCTACATTTATAAAATTGATCATAAACACAATGTTGATTAGATATGTTCACAAGATTGAGAATAAACATGATGCATATTTACTGCATTCACAAGATTGATCATGGACACAATGTGGATTATCTATGTTACAATATTGGGTGTGAACACGATGCATATTAGCTACATTCACAAGATTGAGTATGAACATGATGTGAATTATCTACACTCACAAGATTGAGAATGAACATGATGTGAATTAGCTACATTCCCAAGATTGAGGGTGAACATGATGTAGATTAGCTATGTTCATAATATTGAACATGAACATGATGTGGATTAGCTACGTTGACAAAATTAAGTGTAAACTCTATATGTTTAACTATGTTCATACTTTTATGACTTTCTATGTTTATGACTACACCAAAATTCTATGTTTTTTTCTTATATTATGCTCCATGACTCATATTTATTATCTCATTTTTTGTACTCTTATTCCATGGTACATGTTTATTCATTTGATATTACATGCCCTTCTATCATGACATATGGATAAATCTTATTATTCCATGTTCTTTTAAATAAGATATTTATCCCCTACTTAGGTTTTCTCAAATTCTTATGATCTAACCCTTAATAACATGTTGATAAGTTTTATCTTACTGAGAATTTGATCTCACCCCTTTATTATATTTCCATTACCTATGTTATTAAGATGTGTGTAACTTATGGGAATTCTAAAAGGGAGTCTAGTGTGGTTTTATTATGGAGAAATGTTCACTAGTTTCATAAATAAGATGCATATATAGTAAATCCTCAAAGGAACTAAACCTTATGTTCTTGGAATTGTGTGATTATTTTTGATATGTAATGTTTAACTTATAGAAATGATGTAAAATAAAGATATGTATTGCTTGGGTTATGTCACTTGGTATCTAATCCAATTTGTAAAGTATGTATTTTCAGTACCAGATCCAGGAATGTGGGTCTGGGTGCCTCAGAGGTGAAGGATTATAAATCCATTTTTCATGATTACCATGTGGTTTTTTAGACTTTGCAGAATCTCTAGGAAAACCAAGAAACCCATGTTGTTTAGGGGGAGTGTCCCACAAAATTGGTGCAAGTTTTTCAAAATCATGTGGCCAAATCATGTGACCCTCCCAAAATACTTAAAAATGGAAAATTACCTTAATTCCCCTATTGATTTTTAATCCATTTTTACCCATCTATTCTTCCATTAGTTCATATTATCCTCCCCATCTATAGAAGCCTCCTTCATACTTAGTTATTAGTGTTCTCACTTAGTTCTTGGTGGATTTATTCAAGGTAAGGTGTGATTTCTTTGGGGTTTCTTCTTTATTTTATCTCTCTTACTTTCTTCTTCCATTTCTATAGAGTTTTATAACCCTAGTTCGCCATAGGGAATGATCCTAAGGATAGGGTTGTGGTTTTAATGAAATTTATTATTATTCTAGGTTTTTAGGATCATATCTTTCTATTATCAGAGATATTAGATGGAGGTAATGGATTTCACTTGATTTTGAGGTAGGTGTCTCTACCTAATGAGACTTTCCTATTGAATAATCTTAGTTATTATTTTTTCCTTAATTTTAATTTTATAAATTATAATTTTTATGAGTTATTGATGGTTTTTATGTGATTTTTTATTGTTATTAATGGATTATGTTGGGTGTAAAGGAATTTTCAAATGGATTCCTTTAAAAATCAGTTTTCTGCCTAGAAATTGTTTGATGAAATGATTTAAAGAAGGAAATAGTTTCAAATGAATTTTAAAAGGGTGTTCAAAAAAATTTCCTTGGATTGGTTGTTCCCAATTTATGTGATTATGGGAATGGATTATATATATTTTTTATTATTGTAAGAACATAAGAGACTTTGGGTGATTTTTTAACTCATATAGATGCAACCCTTAGTGTATATTATCTGTTGACTAGGGTTAGTGGCCCGGTTAGATTGATTGTACTAACATAATGAATTAGTACCCTATAGATACAATTGAGCTATCAGGGATAGATGAATAGGTTCTTTTATTCTTTTTAGTGCTTCTAAGTCTAGTCCTGGTTTCCTTTTATATATAGGTCGATCTCGTGGTGTTTGTATTGTGATCTCATGTTTCCCATTCCATGATTTAGCTTTTGATTTATCTTATGTCATATTTACCTTGTTTTCATTCATATTTTATTTTTTCATCTTTTTTAAGGAACTTGGATTTATTCTAAAAAACCAAATATTTTATGGATTGTCTTTAAATAAAGTGTTTTCAAAGATTTTATGGATTGTCTTAGTTTCCTTTTATACTCATTCATTATAGAATAAACAAAATTTATCTGATTTTAATGTTTATTTTAATAAATTGCTAATTTTTTATGGTAATTCATATTCAATTTATATTTCTAATAATCCCTTACAACATTCTAGAATTAAGAAAATTGAATTGAGATACTATTTTATTAATTATTGTGTACAAAAAGAAGATATTTGTTTAAGAATATATTTCTACAAGTAATTAATTGGTGGATATATTTACTAAACTTCATGATATAGTGAAGTTTGAAAAATGTAAATTTGAACTTGGAATGATTGAAGCCTATAATATATAAAATTAATTTTAATTATTTAACCAATGTTTATTAATTCTAATAATTTTCATAGATATTTTGTAGAATATTTTTTTTACAGAAATTTTTTGAAGAATTATACATGTACTATTATTCTATTCAAGCTAAAATATCAAGAAAGTTTTCACTATTTTAAAATTTTCATATTTTTTTAGTTTCATTAGAGTCAAGTTATTTTTAAATTTTTCATTAATTTATGGGGGTTATTCATAAATAATTGATATTAATAATTGATATGATGTTAAGCTATATCATTCATTACTCTTTGTTCATTTTAATTTAAGCATGATTATGTGTTTTTTGTTTTATTCATTCTTAAAGGAGGAGATTTATTTTAAAAGGAGGATATTTTTTCTTAAAATGTTATAGAAAAGGAACCTTTTTTATTGTTTTAAATTTTTTTATTTAAAAAAGGGAGGAAATTTTATTTTTTTAAATGATCAGTTTTTTAATTACTAAAAAGGGTGATATTGTTAGTGTTTGAGTGACTCTTGCTGCTTTTTTAAGATTTTTATTGTTGGAGTTAACTCATTGTAACAGCCCGAGATTTTATGAAAAATATTCTTTTTAATTTTATTAATGTCTTGTGTTGTACGCTACACCAAAATGAGCTTGCACAACACGCATCTTTGACTTGCCTTGCATTACACGCAATCGCAACCTTCCTCGATAGCGTGTGTAGTACGCAATACTGAGTTTCACGAAACAACGATATGCTATTAAAATATTATTAAAACTAGCCGTTATGAATAGTAATAACCACTTTTTAAATTTTAGAAATTTTATCTCTCAAAATGGACTTCATTTTTGGATTCGGAGTATCGAGTTTAGCCTAAGGTGAAATTTTGGTACTTTTCGGATAACTTTCATATTCTGATGAATAGTGAAAATTACTAAATTATAATTAAAAACAACTTTTTTAATCGAAATAATTAATAGTGATAAATTATTAATTTGAGTGGTTTTAAAATATATTTAGAATATATTTTTACAATTTAATACAATTTTGGTCATTGAATGTAATTTCACATTTAAACCAGACATAATCAAGTGTCAATCTTTTGATAGATATTGTTTCTTAAAAACACGCTATTTGTTTTAACAGCGGGATTTAATTATAAAATTAATTAATGCAACTTCTATGTTATGAATTTGGTAAAATAGACTTCATTTTTGAATTCGGAATATGAAATATAGCTTAGGATGAAATTTTGGCATTATTCTGAAAAACACCAATTTTTGATGAATAGTGAAACTACTAAGTGGTAGTTAAAAAAAACTGAATTTTTCATAAAACTTAATTTTACCGCTTCTGTGAATGGAATTTCAAAAATCCTAGAGACACGGTTGATGTCAGTAAGTAAAATGTGGTTCAATGTGATGAAAATAATTTTTGGTGAATAGTAACTTTTTACTTTTATTTACCACGGTTAAAAGTAAATAGGGTAATTAAGGGTAATATTGATATTAATATTACCCTAACACATGTCCTAATTCTATTGGACAAGTGTATCTCGACCAAAAACAACCTTAAGTGTAAAATATTATCATTTAGGCCCACTTGGATTAGATTAGGACATTTATTATTATTTTATTTAATGAATAGTTAAAATAGTTAAAATCAAAGTTTAATAACTAAAACATTTTTAATATGGGGTTATACATAAGATAAATTCGACTATAAATATTAATTAGAAAGATAAAAATATTTCCTACATAATGATATTTTATTTATAATTTTTAGACTTTAAATAAATTAATTTATTTATGACACAACGATGATGCAGTAATTACCCTTTTAAGGAAATATTAACATAATTGATGTTATAAATGCTCAAATGAATGTAATTTGAGACTTTTTATGAATTACACTAATTTTCTAGGTTACTATGATATATTAGTGTTGATTTAATAAACTTGGTTTGAACATATAATTCTGTTATGACTTTTACAAAAATCATATATCAAATAGTGTCAAAATTGACACAAAATAGTTTTTAAATAAAATATTATATTATTAATTGTTATTTTATTCCTAAAAATCTAAGGTTCGGCCAAAGGACTTAGATAAGGATATATATATTAATAATAAACAATTTGGGGTTCTTTTGGCATGTTATAGTAAGTGTATTAACCATATAGTGAAAGAAAACAAAAAGACACGGTAAAAGTTAAATTATTTAACTTAGAGTTAAATCTAATTTATAAGGTTAAAATAATACCCTAAACTTGTCTAAATCTTATTGGTTGATAGGATTTCGACCCATCCCCACTTTAGCTTCGAAATAAGACCCTTTGGAACCATTATAAACCGATTTTGACTTTAATATAAAATAATATTTTGAGATATTCCTAAGGTGCCCCTCTCCTCCCTTATAAAAGGGCACCTCCTCCCCCTTCTCCTCACACAAATTTGAGCACTCAAGCTCGGCCAACCTCTGCCAAAATCCCTTCTCCACTTCCCTAAAATAATCCTAGAGGTCCTCGTCTTCTTCAAAGACCAATCTCAGTTCCCTAAGTGGAGGATTCAAAGAGGCGTTTCAAAGAAGAGGTAATATCCATTACCGATTTTTTCAATTTTTTTCTTCTTCAACTTCTTCTTCTTTAGTTGTTTCATGATAAAGTAATAACATCAGTATTACTTACATACTGATATGTTATTATAAATATGAAACAACTCTAATTAACCTTCTATCCATCCTACGGAAAAAGGAAATCACCGCGCGTGTGTACGTACGGAATACCGTCTTCACGCCGTGGTGTAATCTATTTTCCGACACCACCTTAATTGGATGAGTATAAAGGTGTAATGAGTAATTATATATAATTATTATAAAGTGATATTGATACTGAAATAGTATACACTTCAACACAATTCCACAACCATGAGAACGATATCATCACTCGTGCGTACGTACGGACTACCGTCTCCACGACGCGATGAGATTCATTCTCAATGATTAACCATTCATGAATGATTATAAAGTATATATAATAAGTACTAATTAAATATATGACCTTATAATGATACTAGAATTATTTATATGTATATCATCTACTTAATTCCATTCAATTCAATAAGGAAACGAAAACAGCGTTCATGCGTACGTACGGACTACCGTCTCCATGAACGGTGTATTTCTTTCCATTTACTGATTTACTATATATGTATATTCTGAATATATATATATATATAAATCATGTTTTATATTCTGGAATTAAGTAATCATGATCTAAGTAATCATATGAATAATTACAAGTTAAAAACACGAACGACAAATGAGACGATTTTACCCAAAATGCTACTTTAACATGAATTTACAAAAGAACGGGTAATATAAAGTCATAAGTGGACCATATATGATATAATAACAATGAATATGATTCTGGAATAAGTCAATAACATGATTTAAATCATTATACAGGAGGTTCGGACACTTACAAAGCAAGTCGGACCTAAGGTAAGGGAAATATCACAATCTCATTTTTATTCGAGATTGTTTATTCGTAAGTATTTATTGGGGTGTATTTTATCATCCACATCCATGTTACCTCAATATGTAATATTGTTTCCATCCACTTACAATAGTTTAAATCCAATTTTACCCTTCGGTGAGTTTTTAGTAAAGAATATGAAAGGAATCTTTTGTCGTTTTTTTGTACGAGGTACTTTTTGACTTTTCCGAAAAAAGTACAAAGAATGTTTTTTTTAACTTATACGGCATGAATGGATTTTTAAAACATTATTTCCAAGAAAACTTCCTTCACAAGTTTTCAAGTTTATTTTTAATCAACTTCTTTTATTTTAAAGTCGTATGACATGTTAAGAAATGAAAAGTGTTTTTGAAGTAGAAAGGATATTTTCCTCAATAATGGAGTTCAAGTATTTTATCAAAATTATTTTCCATATAAGATAATAAAAGGGTTCTGTTTTTATCCCTATTATTAAATGGATTTGATTATGTTGTGATGGAAATATTTTTATGAATTCCTTTATCTTATATGAATTGTTTTATGATGTCATGTTGTTTAAGAATCTCATTTTTATTACATGGGTTATGCGATGATGTATGGTTTATGATTATGTGGCACACATAAGAAAGGATTCATTATAAGATGGGTGGGACCTATATCTCCCTCCAATGTATTGGGTAAAGATTTTATATCTCATGAGATAGACATGGCTGGAATGGTAGGTTATACCGGTTCAGTGAAACAGGACTGAAACGAGGGTTACTCGATTCAGAAAGGGACTTTGTCCACTAAGATAGTCTTGGCAATGAGTCTTGACTAACAAGAAATGATTCTCTATGATTATGTGTGAATGCCAAAAAGTTTCATGTTTTAAGTTATGATTATTGTGATTACATTTCACTACCATGATTTATCCCATGTTATGAAATTATGCTCTCTTTTGCAGGTTATGATTTCCAAAATGTTATGTTCTTATGAATACGATGTGATTGATATTTCTTTTGTTTACCCTTACTGAGCATTTGAGCTCACCCTTTTATGTTTTCTTTTCCCTAGGATATAAAGAAAGGTTTTAGGTAAAAAAAAGGAATATCTTTATGGGAGATGTTGAAGATCTTTCACCACGATTAGAAGATTTTATTCCGAGTTTCCAAAGACACTAAACTATTACGATCCTTGTGTTTGTGTTTTTGTTATGTACTAAGTATTCCGCAAAAGTAATGTAATGTCAATGTACATCAGGCTTCGTGTCTCTACAGTTGGTATCAGAGGAAAGATTTAGTTAACCTTTGGAAACTAGGATGCGAAAACATTAGTGAGATCTCTAGAGACATTTCTAAGGTATGTCTAGGGATGTCCCTAAGGATAAGTATACGTATAGGATATAGTCCTAGAACTATGGTAACGATATTAGATTAAACCAAAGATGTTAGATATTGAAGGTACTCCCCCTTTATTATGTTGTTTTTCCTAGCATGATTTTTGCCTCTCACACTATTCTTTTTGGGTTTTAGACGATGGCTGGAACCCGAAGGAACCGTGTTGATCAATGCAATGGACAATGCAATGATTGTCCTCCTGAACAAACAAATTTTATGGGAGATGGAGTGCAAAATCTTATTGCTATCCTTACACAAGATATGAATCATTCTGGACTTCCAAATGAGTAGATAAAGGAATAGTATTCTATTGAGTCCTTCATGAGGCAACGTCCACCTTCTTTCAGTGGGACTTCCGATCCACTTGTTTCTGAACAATGGATCAGTACCACTGAAAAGATATTTTCAGTTCTTCAATGTTCTGAACATGATAAAGTCATCTTAGCAGTATATCGTTTGGAAGGTGAAGCTGATCAATGGTGGAATCTTATCAAGAATATGAGGCCAAGAGATGAAATTGAGTCTATGGAATGGGATGAGTTCAAGAACTTGTTTTTCAGTAAGTACTTCCCTCGTATTCTTCGAACAAAGATGGAGAAGGAGTTTCTTGAACTAAAGCAAAAGGATGATGAATCTGTTGGTATATACGAAGCGAATTTTAAAAGACTTGCAAGGTATGCATCTGGAATTATCATCCAACCTGAAAGTAAAGTTGATCGATTTTTCAGTGGCTTAAAACCAAGTCTTCGAAGGGCATTAGCTATAAGAGACTTTAGTAGTTATGAATAAATTGTGCATTGTGCTATCAAGGTAGAAATGGAAGTTGGTGTTACATATCCATCTCATGGTTTTGACAAGAAACGAAAGATGGATTTCAAGGAGAAATCTCAGAATAATGGTGAAAAGAAGATGAATGTTTCCTTATGCACAAAGTGTGGAAAGAAGCATGGTGGAGATTGTCTTAAAGGTACTAGAAAATGTTTTAAGTGTGGAAAAGAAGGTCATCGAGCAGCTGAGTGTCGAAGTAATGGAAAAAGGGTTTCTAATGATGTGAATAAATCAAACACTGCAGAGAACGCACCACCAACACTTCAATGATTCAAGTGAAAGGAAATGGGGAATTATGCTAATAAATGCCCTAATTCAAGGGTTAGTGATGATCGACATGAGCAACTGCTTAAGGCAAAGGACAAAGGGAAGTCACATGCGATCACTATTAGAGATGTTGAATATGACAACGATGTGGTGGAATGATTAAGTGTTTATGTAATGGGATTCCAAAATAATGTTGTATCATGGAGTATTGGAATATTTATGTATTGGTCTAATGTGGTATTCAAAGTGATTGAGATATTATGCGCATAATGAAGGGAAAACGAGAAAATGAAATGTTTAACAGTATTCATCAGCTCATGATTGATATAAGGACAAAGTGATATCATGGTTTGAGTATATAGAATTTTGAGGATTTTGATATGTGGAAAGTGTTAACTTTTAACTGCATTCATGTTTTCACTAAGTTTCAATGGGTATTCAAGAGAATACATGATTAAGGACTTTGAATTTTTGGAATGTGACCAACAAAACATATCTTATGTTATATGGGGATCAACGATGGTATTAAATCTCTGGTAATCGTTTTCACTATGTTATGAGAGTGGACGGCAGTATTATGGATAAGCCTAAAGATTGGAATGGATTATGTTGGACATAAGTTAGTATTGTTTAAGGATAGAAGTTTTTTTCGATATTATTGATGGGATGTTATAGTAATATAGTTTTAGAAAAAGGACAACCTGCAGGACGGGCGACAGCCCATCGCGTCGGACAAGGCTGTAGGAATCGAACTCACAACTGAAGTGCGACTGGCCTTTATCGCCTACCACTGGCCTACAGGAAGTCCCTGTTTAGTAGAAACTAGTTTTATTATATTAAGAAGTATGATATATGAAGTATAAGTCCATTTTAGGAACAATATATGATTAATCTCACTATAGATCGACTTATGTATATAATTTTTTCCTAACCTTTTGTTTGAGACAGATGGAATGACCCGTCATTCTATCACATGATCTGCTAACACTTCACGAATAACAAATTCAACTTCATTTATTTAATAGATGAAGTGGAAATTGTTAAAGTCACGAACAACAGTGAGATTGTACCAAAATAAAGTAAGTATTTATTCTAATTCTAATTCTTTAACTTTAGGGAAATGATCTTGAAAACCAAAAATGTTGTCCTAGTGATCTTATATCTGATGAATCAGATGGTACCTTAGATCGTCACAAATTTATGGCTTTGTGATTGCTGGCTTTTCCATAGCCATGTTCTCTATCACTCTCCATCAGAACATGATGGTTAGATTTCTCTTCCAAATCCAGATTTTCACCTATGTGGAAACCCAGTGATTAGTTTATTTGGGTAACCGTTACGTTTCATACTTTTGTTTTTAAAGATTGGTTTTGATATTCCTTTTTACGATGTGGGTTTCTATTAAAGAAACTTTCGAATAGTAAACCTTTTATAACCCCGATGAATTTCGAGGGCGAAATTCATTTTAAGGGGGGTAGAATGTAACAGCCCGAGATTTTATGAAAAATATTCTTTTTAATTTTATTAATGTCTTGTGTTGTACGCTACACCAAAATGAGCTTGCACAACATGCATCTTTGACTTGCCTTGCATTACACGCAATCGCAACCTTCCTCGATAGCATGTGTAGTACGCAATACTGAGCTTCACGAAACAACGATATGCTATTAAAATATTATTAAAACTAGCCGTTATGAATAGTAATAACCACTTTTTAAATTTTAGAAATTTTATCTCTCAAAATGGACTTCATTTTTGGATTCGGAGTATCGAGTTTAGCCTAAGGTGAAATTTTGGTACTTTTCGGATAACTTTCATATTCTGATGAATAGTGAAAATTACTAAATTATAATTAAAAACAACTTTTTTAATAGAAATAATTAATAGTGATAAATTATTAATTTGGGTGGTTTTAAAATATATTTAGAATATATTTTTACAATTTAATACAATTTTGGTCATTGAATGTAATTTCACATTTAAACCAGACATAATCAAGTGTCAATCTTTTGATAGATATTGTTTCTTAAAAACACGCTATTTGTTTTAACAGCGGGATTTAATTATAAAATTAATTAATGCAACTTCTATGTTATGAATTTGGTAAAATAGACTTCATTTTTGAATTCGGAATATGAAATATAGCTTAGGATGAAATTTTGGCATTGTTCTCAAAAACATCAATTTTTGATGAATAGTGAAACTACTAAGTGGTAGTTAAAAAAACTGAATTTTTCATAAAACTTAATTTTACCGCTTCTGTGAATGGAATTTCAAAAATCCGAGAGACACGGTTGATGTTATTAAGTAAAATGTGGTTCACTGAGATGAAAATAATTTTTGGTGAATAGTAACTTTTTACTTTTATTTACCACGGTTAAAAGTAAATAGGGTAATTAAGGGTAATATTGATATTAATATTACCCTAACACATGTCCTAATTCTATTGGACAAGTGTATCTCGACCAAAAACAACCTTAAGTGTAAAATATTATCATTTAGGCCCACTTGGATTAGATTAGGACATTTATTATTATTTTATTTAATGAATAGTTAAAATAGTTAAAATCAAATTTTAATAACTAAAACATTTTTAATATGGGGTTATACATAAGATAAATTCAACTATAAATATTAATTAGAAAGATAAAAAGATTTCCTACATAATGATATTTTATTTATAATTTTTAGACTTTAAATAAATTAATTTATTTATGACACGACGATGATGCAGTAATTACCCTTTTAAGGAAATATTAACATAATTGATGTTATAAATGCTCAAATGAATGTAATTTGAGACTTTTTATGAATTCCACTAATTTTCTTGGTTACTATGATATATTAGTGTTGATTTAATCAACTTGGTTCGAACATATAATTCTGTTATGACTTTCACAAAAATCATATATCAAATAGTGTCAAAATTGACACAAAATAGTTTTTAAATCAAATATTATATTATTAATTTTTATTTTATTCTTAAAAATCTAAGGTTCGGCCAAATGACTTAGATAAGGATATATATATTAATAATAAACAATTTGGGGTTCTTTTGGCATGTTATAGTAAGTGTATTAACCATATAGTGAAAGAAAACAAAAAGACACGGTAAAAGTTAAATTATTTAACTTAGAGTTAAATCTAATTTATAAGGTTAAAATAATACCCTAAACTTGTATAAATCTTATTGGTTGATAGGATTTCGACCCATCCCCACTTTAGCTTCGAAATAAGACCATTTGGAACCATTATAAACCGATTTTGACTTTAATATAAAATAATATTTTGAGATATTCCTAAGGTGCCCCTCTCCTCCCTTATAAAAGGGCACCTCCTCCCCCTTCTCCTCACACCAATTTGAGCACTCAAGATCGGCCAACCTCTGCCAAAATCCCTTATCCACTTCCCTAGAATAATCCTAGAGGTCCTGGTCTTCTTCAAAGACCAATCTTAGTTCCCTAAGTGGAGGATTCAAAGAGGCGTTTCAAAGAAGAGGTAATATCCATTACCGATCTTTTCAATTTTTTTCTTCTTCAACTTCTTCTTATTTAGTTGTTTCATGATAAAGTAATAACATCAGTATTAATTGCATACTGATATATTATTATAAATATGAAACAACTCTAATTAACCTTCTATCCATCCTACGGAAAAAGGAAATCACTGCGCGTGCGTACGTACGGAATACCGTCTCCACGCCGTGGTGTAATCTATTTTCCGCCACCACCTTAATTGGATGAGTATAAAGGTGTAATGAGTAATTATATATGATTATTATAAAGTGATATTGATACTGAAATAGTATACACTTCAACACAATTCCACGACCATGAGAACGATATCATCGCTCGTGCGTACGTACGGACTACCGTCTCCACGACGCGATGAGATTCATTCTCAATGATTAACCATTCATGAATGATTATAAAGTATATATAATAAGTACTAATGAAATATATGACCTTATAATGATACTGTAATTATTTATATGTATGTCATCTACTTAATTCCATTCAATTCAATAAGGAAACGAAAACAGCGTTCATGCGTACGTACGGACTACCGTCTCCATGAACGGTGTATTTCTTTCCATTTAATGATTTATTATATATGTATATTCTGAATATATATATATAAATCATGTTTTATATTCTGGAATTAAGTAATCATGATCTAAGTAATCATATGAATAATTACAAGTTAAAAACAGGAACGACAAATGAGACGATTTTACCCAAAACGCTACTTTAACATGAATTTACAAAAGAACGGGTAATATAAAGTCATAAGTGGACCATATATGATATAATAACAATGAATATGATTCTTTAATAAGTCAATAACATGATTTAAATCATTATACAGGAGGTTCGGACACTTACAAAGAAAGTCGGACCTAAGGTAAGGGAAATATCACAATCTCATTTTTATCTGAGATTGTTTATTCGTAAGTATTTATTGGGGTGTATTTTATCATCCACATCCATGTTACCTCAATATGTAATATTGTTTCCATCCACTTACAATAGTTTAAATCCAATTTTACCCTTCGGTGAGTTTTTAGTAAAGAATATGAAAGGAATCTTTTGTCGTTTTTTTGTACGAGGTACTTTTTGACTTTTCCGAAAAAAGTACAAAGAATGATTTTTTTAACTTATACGGCATGAATGGATTTTTAAAACATTATTTCCAAGAAAACTTACTTTAAAAGTTTTCAAGTTTATTTTTAATCAAATTATTTTATTTTAAAGTCGTATGACATGTTAAGAAATGAAAAGTGTTTTTGAAGTAGAAAGGATATTTTCCTCAAGAATGGAGTTCAAGTATTTTATCAAAATTATTTTCCATATAAGATAATAAAAGGGTTATATTTTTATCCCTATTATTACATGGATTTGATTATGTTGTGATGGAAATATTTTTATGAATTCTTTTATCTTATATGAATTGTTTTATGATGTCATGTTGTTTAAGAATCCCATTTTTATTACATGGGTTATGCGATGATGTATGGTTTATGATTATGTGGAATACATAAGAAAGGATTCATTATAAGATGGGTGGGACCTATATCTCCCTCCAATGCATTGGGTAAAGATTTTATATCTCATGAGATAGACATGGCTGGAATGGTAGGTTATACCGGTTCAGTGAAACAGGACTGAAACGAGGGTTACTCGATTCAGAAAGGGACTTTGTCCACTAAGATAGTCTTGGAAATGAGTCTTGACTAACAAGAAATGATTCTCTATGATTATGTGTGAATGCCACAAAGTTTCATGTTTTAAGTTATGATTATTGTGATTACATTTCACTACCATGATTTATCCCATGTTATGAAATTATGCTCTCTTTTGCAGGTTATGATTTCCAAAATGTTATGTTCTTATGAATACGATGTGATTGATATTTCTTTTGTTTACCCTTAATGAGCATTTGAGCTCACCCTTTTATGTTTTCTTTTCCCTAGGATATAAAGAAAGGTTTTAGGTAAAAAAAAAAGGAAGATCTTTATGGGAGATGTTGAAGATCTTTCACCACGATTAGAAGATTTTATTCCGAGTTTCCAAAGACACTAAACTATTACGATCCTTGTGTGTGTGTTTTTGTTATGTACTAAGTATTCCGCAAAAGTAATGTAATGTCAATGTACGTCAGGCTTCGTGTCTCTACAGTTGGTATCAGTGGAAAGGTTTAGTTAACCTTTGGAAACTAGGATGCGAAAACATTAGTGAGATCTCTAGAGACATTTCTAAGGTATGTCTAGGGATGTCCCTAAGGATAAGTATACGTATAGGATATAGTCCTAGAACTATGGTAACGATATTAGATTAAACCAAAGATGTTAGATATTGAAGGTACTCCCCCTTTATTATGTTGTTTTCCCTAGCATGATTTTTGCCTCTCACACTATTCTTTTTGGGTTTTAGACGATGGCTGGAACCCGAAGGAACCGTGTTGATCAATGCAATGGACAATGCAATGATTGTCCTCCTGAACAAACAAATGTTATGGGAGATGGAGTGCAAAAACTTATTGCTATCCTTACACAAGCTATGAATCATTTTGGACTTCCAAATGAGCAGATAAAGGAACAGTATTCTATTGAGTCCTTCATGAGGCAATGTCCACCTTCTTTCAGTGGGACTTCTGATCCACTTGTTTCTGAACAATGGATCAGTACCACTGAAAAGATATTTTCAGTTCTTCAATGTTCTGAACATAATAAATTCATCTTAGCAGTATATCGTTTGGAAGGTGAAGCTGATCAATGGTGGAATCTTATCAAGAATACGAGGCCAAAGGATGAAATTGAGTCCATGGAATGGGACGAGTTCAAGAACTTGTTTTTCAGTAAGTACTTCCCTCGTATTCTTCGAACAAAGATGGAGAAGGAGTTTCTTGAACTAAAGCAAAAGGATGATGAATCTGTTGGTATATACGAAGCGAATTTTACAAAACTTGTAAGGTATGCATCTGGAATTATCATCCAACCTGAAAGTAAAGTTGATCGATTTTTCAGTGGCTTAAAACCAAGTCTTCGAAGGGAATTAGCTATAAGAGACTTCAGTAGTTATGAAGAAATTGTGCATTGTGCTATCAAGGTAGAAATGGAAGTTGGTGTTACATATCCATCTCATGGTTTTGACAAGAAACGAAAGATGGAGTTCAAGGAGAAATATCAGAATAATGGTGAAAAGAAGATGAATGTTTCCTTATGCACAAAGTGTGGAAAGAAGCATGGTGGAGATTGTCTTAAAGGGACTAGAAAATGTTTTAAGTGTGGAAAAGAAGTTCATCGAGCAGCTGAGTGTCGAAGTAATGGAAAAAAGGGTTTCTAATGATGTGAATAAAGCAAACACTGCAGAGAACGCACCACCAACACTTCAATGCTTCAAGTGCAAGGAAATGGGGCATTATGCTAATAAATGCCCTAATCCAAGGGTTAGTGATGATCGACATGAGCAACCGCTTAAGACAAAGGACAAAGGGAAGTCACATGCGATCACTATTGGCGATGTTGAATATGACAACGATGTGGTGGAATGATTAAGTGTTTATGTAATGGGATTCCAAAATAATGTTGTATCATGGAGTATTGGAATATTTATGTATTTGTCTAATGTGGTATTCAAAGTGATTGAGATATTATGCGCATAATGAAGGGAAAACGAGAAAATGAAATGTTTAACAGTATTCATGAGCTCATGATTGATATAAGGACAAAGTGATATCATGGTTTGAGTATATAGAATTTTTAGGATTTTGATATGTGGAAAGTGTTAACTTTTAACTGCATTTATGTTTTCACTAAGTTTCAATGGGTATTCAATAGAATACATGATTAAGAACTTTGAATGTTTGGAATGTGACCAACAAAACATATCTTATGTTATATGGGGATCAACGATGGTATTAAATCTCTGGTAATCGTTTTCACTATGTTATGAGAGTGGACGGCAGTATTATGGATAAGCCTAAAGATTGGAATGGATTATGTTGGACATAAGTTAGTATTGTTTAAGGATAGAAGTTTTTTTCGATATTATTGATGGGATGTTATATTAATATAGTTTTAGAAAAAGGACAACCTGCAGGACGGGCGACAGCCCATCGCATCGGACAAGGCTGTAGGAATCGAACCCACAACCGAAGTGCGACTGGCCTTTATCGCCTACCACTGGCCTACAGGAAGTCCCTGTTTAGTAGAAACTAGTTTTATTATATTAAGAAGTATGATATATGAAGTATAAGTCCATTTTAGGAACAATATATGATTAATCTCACTATAGATCGACTTATGTATATAATTTTTTGCTAACCTTTTGTTTGAGACAGATGGAATGACCCGTCATTCTATCACATGATCTGCTAACACTTCACGAATAACAAATTCAACTTCATTTATTTAATAGATGAAGTGGAAATTGTTAAAGGCACGAACAACAGTGAGATTTTACCAAAATAAAGTAAGTATTTATTCTAATTCAAATTCTTTAACTTTAGGGAAATGATCTTGAAAACCAAAAATGTTGTCCTATTGATCTTATATCTGATGAATCAGATGGTACCTTAGATCGTCACAAATTTATGGCTTTGTGATTGCTGGCTTTTCCATAGCCATGTTCTCTACCACTCTCCATCAGAACATGATGGTTAGATTTCTCTTCCATATCCATATTTTCACCTATGTGGAAACCCAGTGATTAGTTTATTTGGGTAACCGTTACGTTTCATACTTTTGTTTTTAAAGATTGGTTTTGATATTCCTTTTTACGATGTGGGTTTCTATTAAAGAAACTTTCAAATAATAAACCATTTATAACCCCGATGAATTTCGAGGGCGAAATTCATTTTAAGGGGGGTAGAATGTAACAGCCCGAGATTTTATGAAAAATATTCTTTTTAATTTTATTAATGTCTTGTGTTGTACGCTACACCAAAATGAGCTTGCACAACACACATCTTTGACTTGCCTTGCATTACACGCAATCGCAACCTTCCTCGATAGCGTGTGTAGTACGCAATACTGAGTTTCACGAAACAACGATATGCTATTAAAATATTATTAAAACTAGCCGTTATGAATAGTAATAACCACTTTTTAAATTTTAGAAATTTTATCTCTCAAAATGGACTTCATTTTTGGATTCGGAGTATCGAGTTTAGCCTAAGGTGAAATTTTGGTACTTTTCGGATAACTTTCATATTCTGATGAATAGTGAAAATTACTAAATTATAATTAAAAACAACTTTTTTAATAGAAATAATTAATAGTGATAAATTATTAATTTGAGTGGTTTTAAAATATATTTAGAATATATTTTTACAATTTAATACAATTTTGGTCATTGAATGTAATTTCACATTTAAACCAGACATAATCAAGTGTCAATCTTTTGATAGATATTGTTTCTTAAAAACACGCTATTTGTTTTAACAGCGGGATTTAATTATAAAATTAATTAATGAAACTTCTATGTTATGAATTTGGTAAAATAGACTTCATTTTTGAATTCGGAATATGAAATATATCTTAGGATGAAATTTTGGCATTGTTTTGAAAAACATCAATTTTTGATGAATAGTTAAACTACTAAGTGGTAGTTAAAAAAAACTGAATTTTTCATAAAAATTAATTTTACCGCTTCTGTGAATGGAATTTCAAAAATCCAAGAGACACGGTTGATGTTAGTAAGTAAAATGTGGTTCAGTGAGATGAAAATAATTTTTGGTGAATAGTAACTTTTTACTTTTATTTACCACGGTTAAAAGTAAATAGGGTAATTAAGGGTAATATTGATATTAATATTACCCTAACACATGTCCTAATTCTATTGGACAAGTGTATCTCGACCAAAAACAACCTTAAGTGTAAAATATTATCATTTAGGCCCACTTGGATTAGATTAGGACATTTATTATTATTTTATTTAATGAATAGTTAAAATAGTTAAAATCAAAGTTTAATAACTAAAACATTTTTAATATGGGGTTATACATACGATAAATTCAACTATAAATATTCATTAGAAAGTTAAAAAGATTTCCTACATAATGATATTTTATTTATAATTTTTAGACTTTAAATAAATTAATTTATTTATGACACAACGATGATTCAGTAATTACCCTTTTAAGGAAATATTAACATAATTGATGTTATAAATGCTCAAATGAATGTAATTTGAGACTTTTTATGAATTAAACTAATTTTCTAGGTTACTATGATATATTAGTGTTGATTTAATCAACTTGGTTCGAACATATAATTCTGTTATGACTTTCACAAAAATCATATATCAAATAGTGTCAAAATTGACACAAAATAGTTTTTAAATAAACTATTATATTATTAATTGTTATTTTATTCCTAAAAATCTAAGGTTCGGAAAAATGACTTAGATAAGGATATATATATTAATAATAAACAATTTGGGGTTCTTTTGGCATGTTATAGTAAGTCTATTAACCATATAGTGAAAGAAAACAAAAAGACACGGTAAAAGTTAAATTATTTAACTTAGAGTTAAATCTAATTTATAAGGTTAAAATAATACCCTAAACTTGTCTAAATCTTATTGGTTGATAGTATTTCTACCCATCCCCACTTTAGCTTCGAAATAATACCCTTTGGAACCATTATAAACCGATTTTGACTTTAATATAAAATAATATTTTGAGATATTCCTAAGGTGCCCCTCTCCTCCCTTATAAAAGGGCACCTCCTCCCCCTTCTCCTCACACCAATTTGAGCACTCAAGCTCGGCCAACATCTGCCAAAATCCCTTCTCCACTTCCCTAGAATAATCCTAGAGGTCCTGGTCTTCTTCAAAGACCAATATTAGTTCCCTAAGTGGAGGATTCAAAGAGGCGTTTCAAAGAAGAGGTAATATCCATTACCGATCTTTTCAATTTTTTTCTTCTTCAACTTATTCTTCTTTAGTTGTTTCATGATAAAGTAATAACATAAGTATTACTTACATACTGATATGTTATTATAAATATGAAACAACTCTAATTAAACTTCTATCCATCCTACGGAAAAAGGAAATCACCGCGCGTGCGTACGTACGGAATACCGTCTCCACGCCGTGGTGTAATCTATTTTCCGCCACCACCTTAATTGGATGAGTATAAAGGTGTAATGAGTAATTATATATGATTATTATAAAGTGATATTGATACTGAAACATTATACACTTCAACACAATTCCACGACCATGAGAACGATATCATCGCTCGTGCGTACGTACGGACTATCGTCTCCACGACGCGATGAGATTCATTCTCAATGATTAACCATTCATGAATGATTATAAAGTATATATAATAAGTACTAATGAAATATATGACCTTATAATGATACTGGAATTATTTATATGTATGTCATCTACTTAATTCCATTCAATTCAATAAGGAAACGAAAACAGCGTTCATGCGTACTTACGGACTACCGTCTCCATGAACGGTGTATTTATTTCCATTTACTGATTTATTATATATGTATATTCTGAATATATATATATAAATCATGTTTTATATTCTGGAATTAAGTAATCATGATCTAAGTAATCATATGAATAATTACAAGTTAAAAACACGAACGACAAATGAGACAATTTTACCCAAAACGCTACTTTAACATGAATTTACAAAAGAACGGGTAATATAAAGTCATAAGTGGACCATATATGATATAATAACAATGAATATGATTCTGGAATAAGTCAATAACATGATTTAAATCATTACACAGGAGGTTCGGACACTTACAAAGCAAGTCGGACCTAAGGTAAGGGAAATATCACAATCTCATTTTTATCCGAGATTGTTTATTCGTAAGTATTTATTGGGGTGTATTTTATCATCCACATCCATGTTCCCTCAATATGTAATATTTTTTCCATCCACTTACAATAGTTTAAATCCAATTTTACCCTTCGGTGAGTTTTTAGTAAAGAATATGAAAGGAATCTTTTGTCGTTTTTTGTACGAGGTACTTTTTGACTTTTCCGAAAAAAGTACAAAGAATGTTTTTTTTAACTTATACGGCATGAATGGATTTTTAAAACATTATTTCCAAGAAAACTTCCTTTACAAGTTTTCAAGTTTATTTTTAATCAACTTCTTTTATTTTAAAGTCGTATGACATGTTAAGAAATGAAAAGTGTTTTTGAAGTAGAATGGATATTTTCCTCAAGAATGGAGTTCAAGTATTTTATCAAAATTATTTTCCATATAAGATAATAAAAGGGTTCTGTTTTTATCCCTATTATTACATGGATTTGATTATGTTGTGATGGAAATATTTTTATGAATTCCTTTATCTTATATGAATTGTTTTATGATGTCATGTTGTTTAAGAATCCCATTTTTATTACATGGGTTATGCGATGATGTATGGTTTATGATTATGTGGCACACATAAGAAAGGATTCATTATAAGATGGGTGGGACCTATATATCCCTCCAATGCATTGGGTAAAGATTTTATATCTCATGAGATAGACATGGCTGGAATGGTAGGTTATACCGGTTCAGTGAAACAGGACTGAAACGAGGGTTACTCGATTCAGAAAGGGACTTTGTCCACTAAGATAGTCTTGGAAATGAGTCTTGACTAACAAGAAATGATTCTCTATGATTATGTGTGAATGCCACAAAGTTTCATGTTTTAATTTATGATTATTGTGATTACATTTCACTACCATGATTTATCCCATGTTATGAAATTATGCTCTCTTTTGCAGGTTATGATTTCCAAAATGTTATGTTCTTATGAATACGATGTGATTGATATTTATTTTGTTTACCCTTACTGAGCATTTGAGCTCACCCTTTTATGTTTTCTTTTCCCCGGGATATAAAGAAAGGTTTTAGGTAAAAAAAAAGGAAGATCTTTATGGGAGATGTTGAAGATCTTTCACCACGATTAGAAGATTTTATTCCAAGTTTCCAAAGACACTAAACTATTACGATCCTTGTGTGTGTGTTTTTGTTATGTACTAAGTATTCCGCAAAAGTAATGTAATGTCAATGTACGTCAGGCTTCGGGTCTCTACACTCATTGACCTCTTATTCTTTTTATTTTTTACAATTACAAAAAAATTATTTTATTATTACAAAAGTTACAAAAATCTATGATAATTAAAAAAGTATTTATTTTATGTTTTATACATGTTTGATTTTTTTTGATAATGATGTTCACTTTGATGGATTTTCTATTTTTCTTATGTTTATTATGGTTTCTATATTCAATATTGATAAATTTTATATACAATCTTCAAAACTATTAAGTATTGTGCTTTCAAAAAAAAATCTAATTGTCAAATGATCCTTACTGAATTTGATCTTTATGTTCTACTATGATTTTAAAATTTTTTCTAAGTACAAAATCATCCTTATGGAAAATGATCCTTAAAGTGACTCTTACAGTTTTTTCATCCCAATGAAATATGACTTTTATGGTTTTAAAACATCCTTACAAAGTCTGAACCTAGTTTTTTGAAAAAGGACTAAAGCTTATAGTTCCTCTAAATTAACCTTACAATCATTCAAAACAACCTTACAAAGTGTTTTTTTTTTGTAAAGTCATGAACCTTAAAAGGTTTTGGTTAACTTTATGAAGTTAAAGTTGAAACTTATGATTTGGAACCTTATGATGATAAACCTTAGAAATATTGAACCTTGAAATGATGAACCTTATGAACACTGAACCTTACAAAGTTAAGTTAATCCTTATGAACTCAAATATGATCCTTATGAAGTGTTAATTGACTCTTTTGATTTTTTTTAGTTTCTTTGGTTTTAGTGAAGTGTTTATCAAACAATGTGTATTGAAGGATATAACTGGGAGTGTTTTAGAAATTATACTATTTTCATCATGAAGTATTCTTTCGCATCATGGAGTGTGTTATTTTATTTTATTTTAAATAGATATTTTGTGCCTTTTTTTATTCTGCACAAGTTTAAAACTTGTGCTATGATATTTGGAAATTGTTTTAATGTGACAATAGATATATCAAATTAGGAAACCTCGAATGTTCCAAATTTATATCATGTATTAGAAAAAATTGTGCAACTTACCATTGGATATTTCTAAATAAATAAAAACTAGAGGAACCAGATGAATGACATATGAGAAAGACAGATGCATGAATGTTTTGAAATAATTTCAACTATTATAATTGAATTTTTTCAATCAAGGCTGTCTATTTGTTATAATCATTTAATAAAGATACATCATGCTATAACACATTTATCAAAATAATTTTTCAAGAGTATTATACATTTTGGTTATTTGGTTATTGATTTTTATTTCTTATCTTCTTCTTTATTCTTAACTATGTTCGGTTTATGCTTTTCCTATACAAAATTAGGTCTTGTATCGATTCTTCCTTAATTTTAAATGAAACATATTTTAGTTTTTGCCTCCAATTTTAAAAGGTGGGTTTGTATGGTTGTGATTTACATTTAAATGGTAGGTTTGTGTTGATTTTTTATTCCCAGTAAAAGTCAGGTTTGTTGGTTATACAACTAGTCAAAAAGGTATGTTGTAATTGAGTTGTGACTCTCATACAAAAGTTTAGATTTAGTGGATATCATTTATGTTATAGAGAAAATTGATGTGAATAGTAGATGTTGGATCACTTTTATCTGAACTACTATGAAAATTATGATGTTCATTTGTTTTGTTTTGTTTTCACTGCACTTGGAATTAAACATGGATTTTGTGTTAAAGATAAAATTTGATTTTAAAACTCCTAAAAGTTTTAAAATTGGTCAATTCACCCCTTGACTTTCTCGGAGTCTCAAACTAGGAAAACATATATAAAATGATTCATGCTTTGAGAAATGGATGGAAGAGTGTGCACATGAGATCTGTTTCAAAGTGTGTGTGGAACTCCAATGCTGTATCTCTTATTCTCACATTCTCTTTAACTAAGTTTTTAGCATACTGTAAGAAAAAGAGAACCATTCCTAGGAATTTGGAGATTTATATAACCAGTGGATTACCCATGGAGTAAGGGTATTTTTCCTCTGATGAATCTCTATCAAGCTCATGTAGAAGCGCTTTGACATATTAGCATCACATAACAAAGATTTATGTTCTTATTTTATGTTTTATTTAATTCATACAAATGGTTTGATCTTATAGAAAATTGGTTTTATTGATTTTATTTTGCTGTGTTAGAAGTGTGGTTCCCATTAATGCCACCAAAGAAATTTTTCATACCATATGACAAATTGACACCAAACCATTGTGTGTGATTCATATCGCAAGAGGTAATCATCCATGACTTTTCAATGCATCAAGAGAAATCTATAAATAATTTTCAGCACAGCACAAAATATTCAAAGAAATTTCATGGTAACAAATCTAGTAAACATAATATGATGGTTGAAATGGATAAAATTAATGTACACCATTAATTGGATTTTCGTGCATGTTCGATTGACCATTGAACATTTTTGAAAATCTTCAAACTTTATTTTCCAACAAAGGTATTTTGTAGTCATTTCATAAGAAAGGTGTTGTACATAAAGCCCATAATTAGTTCCATTTTCATAAATCATGACTAAAATTATCATGGAATTAAATTAGATATTTATGAATCATTATAAATCATATATTATAGTACCTTGTATAATATAGTAATGATGAACTTGGTATCAATGAACAGGAATCAACATTTACACTTTAAGGCATGCGTGAAACAATCAAAATCACTAACATCCAATAATGAAGATAAACTATAAATAACTAATAAATACATAATAAATGAGTGAAAATAAATAGTAGAAATGGTAATATATATTAATAAGGTTATTAAATTGGTGAATAATATGGTTATGTTTATGATATATGATATTAAAGATATTTCTTAGATGTTGGGAGTAAAAGGTAAGGGTGTTTCGTCCCAATTTCCTTTTTCTGGCATATTTTTGTTTTATGGACCTAATTTCATTTTAGTGATCTATATACAGCCTATTGGATATATAATATCTTGAATTATATTTTATTCATTTTAATTTAATTTCAATTTCAATATCTCACTTTCAAGGGGTTTCTATTAAAATGTTTCTTAAGTTATAAGGGGTTTTTCTTGACTCAAATTCTTTTTTGGAGTCATAATTATTCCTCTTTGAATAAGGTTTTACAATATGTATTTCTTCTATTCATTGATGATATTATAATTATGTTATTCCTTAATTTATTTAGAATTAAATTGATTATTTTCTTTCATAAAATGTGATGATGTTAATAATAGTTTACATTCTATTTAAATGATCTCTTTCTTTTTAATTTCCTTGATTGCTCTTCCTGCCAATATTCTCTTTTAATACTTTGAAATTCAAATATGTTTTATTTATGGTGATCTTAAAATTCCCCTTTACTTATTTTTAAATGAAATATTTATCACTCACTTTATGATATGGGTTTCAATAAAGGTATTTTTTAAAATATTGAAAAGGCATTTCCTTTCTTGATTGTACATTTTATCTTTCACTCCACATTTCCTTTGAAAAACCTTTATGTATTTTCCAATGATCCATTATTAGAGATTATTTTTAAAAGTAATAGTTTTCAATAAAAATTATTTTCACCTTTTTGAAAAATTTCTTTTGAATTTGACTTGTAACTTCATTGTTTATGACTATGGTAAAAAAATTTCTAAAAACTCTTTTATAGTTTATTTAACCATTATGAGAATATTTTTTTACAAAGCTTCATTCCCATGTTTTAAAATAGTTTTTTAAATTATTTCATCTCTTAATGATTTTGAAAAGAATAGGAAATATTTTATATATTTTTCAAAAGTAAATTTTTTATTTTAATAATGAATTCTTGATTTTAAATGTGATTTTAAAGGGTCGTGTTTTTATGAAAGAAGTTTTCAGTGTTTTTATGTATTCTCAGTGAATAGTTTGCAAAACATTTTTATTTTATAATTTTTTTCTAGAAACCCTTTTTGGTTTAAAAGGTTAAATTTTAACATGTTCTATCAAGCTCAAAATTATTTTATTTTAAAGAAAACATTTTAAAGAGTTCTCAAGTATTTCAAAAAGGGATATTTATCTTGGTTTTCAAATTAATTTATCCAATAATTTTAAAAGGGTGTTTTTCAAAAATGGAAAAATCCTTTCACATTCCTTATTTTATAATTAGGATATTTTCTGATGATATTGTAGGATCAAAATATGAATATAGATGCTCAATTTCAAGAGGGGGTTGAATTGTAAGTTTAAAAACTTTTGTTTTTAAACTTAAGGAAAACTATGTTTAACAAGGTTAAACAAGGTAAATTCAAAAGACCTCTTTTAGTTCTATAAACTTGCTAGGTTCTGGAAATATGGTTCCGAAAATTGAAACTTAAGAAAAGTTTACAAGAAAAAGATTATACCTTAAAGTGTATAGAATATTACTTATTAGAGTATACAAAAAACAAGAAAGTATAAGAAGTGTATACTTTCTTCCTTTATCAAAATACAGCAGAAATAAACTTGAAACAAAAATAAATAACAGGTATGAAATATTTTAACCCAAAGAGTAGGGTATCCAACAACCTAGGATAAAGGTCCCTTGATTTATAATTTCAAGAAAGTCTGTCTTACCCACACTAGGGTAAGCCCTCGATAGAAATATCAAAATATTTCTTGCTATCCCCACAATCCCTTAAACTTTAAGGTAGTCGGAACCTATGTCTTCCTATAAATAGAAGTCCTCGGACTTTAAGGTAGTCGGCACCTCTGTCTTCCTATTCCTGGAAGTCCTCGATTGTACACAGCAACAATCGAAGTCACACAAAGAAAGCTGAACAAGATGTTCAGTACGCACAATGAATGAGAGTATCTCTCTCTAGAAATCACTTCAGTAGCTTGCAATCTCTAGAGTGATGGATCAGTAATGAGATCATTAAAATGAGATCTTATTTATAGGAACTTCTCCAATGTTTCGATCCCTCCTCAAATGGTCATATTTTTCCTTAAATTTCGGAGGGACTTGTACACGTTTCACTCAAACAACAGTTAGTTAGAAACAAAATGTACGACATTGTTTCATAACTATAATAGGTGTGATTAAAATAAGGTTTCTTAACCAAATCTATTTTTTTTCGGATTCTAAGAAAAAATAAAAGTTTTGAGTCTAAGAAAATAATAATTTAGAGACCATGGATATTCAGATTCTATTTTCCAAAGAATTTGGAACCTGAATTCTATATTTTTTGGAATCTGAAATCTGAGGAATTTGTAGTCTGGATTCTTAGGAATTCAGAGTCTGAATTTTGAAGAATTCGAAGTCTGAATTCTAAGGAATTCGAAATCTAAATTCTAAGGAATTCAGAATCTGAATTCTAAAGAAACTAGAGCCTGAATTTTGAGGAATTTGGAGTCTTAATTCTGAGGAATTTGGAGTCTTAACGTATTTTTAATTATGAGGAATTCGGAGTCTTAATTCTAAGGAATTTGGAGTTTGAATTTCATATAATTTGGAGTCTGAATTTCAAGGAATTTGAAGTCTGAATTTCTGAGAATTTGGAGTCTGAATTTCAGAGAATTTAGAGTCTGAATTTCAAAGAATTCAGAGTCTGAAAATAGAATACTCTATAACCAAGGATTTATAGGATTCCAAGGTTTTAGATATGAAACCAAATTTTAACCTTTAGGAATAAAAAGAGTTATATTTAGAGAAACTATAAAAAGAACAATGAAAACATAGGTAAGGATAAATTTTCTTGAGGAAGGAATTTTTTCCTTATTAAGATAATTATAAGGAAAAAATAATTTGCCTTAAGATAGATTGTTTTTTATTTTCAAAACATAGAGGAATGGAAAAGTCATAAGCAAACCTTATTGACTCAACAATCTCCCCCTTTTTGGAAAACACAAACATACTTACAAAAAATAATATAAGGACTTAGAATTTTTCTTTATGAACATAAAATAAAACTTATCTCCCTTTACATATGAATTATAGTGAATATGACTAACTCCCCCTTAGGTTTTGAAATTTTTAAGGATCATATTCTTAATTTTCTGAATGAGATTTTACATTTTCTTGCATATGAAAATATTCTTTAATAAGAGCTCCCCCTTAGATGAACTCCCCCTTACTTAGGGAAATATATTCTTTACTTAGAATTATTTTTATCATTCCTTTCTCCCCTTTTGTGATTTTCAAAAAGGAATAAAGAGAATGGAAAAAAATATGGTACCTGAAAAAATAGTACTAAACAACCAAATATATGAAGAACAACCAAAATTCCATTATGATTGAAATAATTTGTACAATATAACAAAATATTAGATTGGAAAAGAATTATCCTTCTTTATCCTTCGGTATTAACTTCTTGACAATGGTTTTCAGCTTCTTTATCTCCTTGTGATCTTTTTCTACACGCTTGAGTAGCTGATCCTGATCTTCATTTTTTCTCTAAGGATTTTATCTTTTCTTTTTGAGCCTTAATAATATCTACCTGAGCCATCAAAACTTATTCTTTCTTAACAAGATTTTATTCAAACTCAATTCTGAGATCCTTTTCTCTCTTCCAATTTATGGCCACTGAATTAAGATTCTCATTCAAGTCCTTGACTTCTTGCTTCCGATTTGTCTATTCTAGAGTCAGTTTTCCCTCAAAACTCTTTATAAGATCATTAAGCTTCCCATCTTTGGTGTCAAAATAATCCTTCACATTATCATGAAATTCATCAAAGGCTCTCAGATCTTTTATTGTCTTCCTTGACCAACATGTAATCTTATTGCATGATCTTTTATGAGATTCATATTCAATGAAGAAGGTTTTGAAATCTGTATCAAGATTTATTAACTTATCCATAAGAATGGTGATTGAATCTGCTTTATGATTAAACAAGTGATAAATCATATGGCACCTCGAGTCTGTACTTGTAAATAAGGTAATTGTATCAACCAACTTATTCAAAGACTATACCACAAAATCATGTCCAAGAGAGGATGATTCCAAATCAGAGTGTTTGTTTGGTGAGGATTATTTTTCTATCTCTTCAGATTTCCTCTTCGATGAAGCGTCAACACCTTTATTTTTCACCAAATATTTACTAGGTGTATCAACCAACACCTGTTTTCCCTTATCATCCCTCAGAATGATCTCTTCTGCTTTGGGTGATTCATTCTCACTATCAGATAACAGAACAATTTTATCTTCCTCGAAATTTTGTTTCTCGACACCTGCCACAATATTCTCTGGTTGAATGAAGTCATGGTTGCTACTTTCTTATTCATATGTCTTATTCACTTATTCCTGAACTTTTTCTTCTTTTCATGGAGTAGCAAATTTTGAATATTCGGCTTCAGATGTTCTAATTTATATATTCTCAGAAGGACTCTCTTCCTCATGATAATCCTCTACTTGATTTATCATCTCTTTGGTATCACCACTTCCTTCTTATTCTTTTGATTCTTCTATTGCTTCTTCTACTTCTTCCTCTTGCACAATTTATTCTTCTTGTTCTAGTTCCATAATTACTACCTTCTTTCCCATAGTCATAGGGAGTGATTCTTTCAAAAATTATTCTGGTTCCTAGAGTTGTTCAGAGGCTTTCTGAAAAGCCTTAAGATGGTATTGAACTATCTAGGATTCAAAAAAATTCTTCCTCTACTTCTTTTCTTTCTCTTTCTTCTCAAGATATTCAACAACCTTTATCTTTAAATATTTTTCCTCAGCAGGGTCTAAGACAAAATTAATCTTCCCTTATTTCTTGTTCTTCTTTCCCTATCTCCACTTAGCCACTACTTCATCAGGGTAAGTCTTTTTTTTCTTTGGTTTTGGGGGTGCTGATTCAGTTTCCTTAGCCACATAAATTTTTCCTTTCTCTTCGAGTTCCTTTTCCTTCCTCTTCCTTCCACCTTTTTTGGAAGTCTCATCCACTTCTGATTTCTTTGATAGAGCTTCTATTTCTGATTCATACAAATCATAAAAATCTCTAGATTTACAACTAAAGCCAACATTCATCCATATCAAGGTATCATCGCTAAGTAGCATAACCTTGTAATTTCTTGGATTAGAACTATAAGAGATTTTGAACGATTGAAGACAAAGAATAATAATCTTAGAGAGAATTTCTGGATACATTATAATTTGAGAATTCAAATTTCCATTCTTGATATTCTCAATTGTGACCAAGATATACTTGACCAAGTTTATCTTTTTTAGGTTCACTAATAAATCTATAATATAGATATCACTTTTCTTTAAATAATCCTTATCCCATTTCCTCGGATTGATAAAACCTTGAACCCATAATTCAAGAATCCTGAAATTTTTAGATAGATGTACAATCTTTAGAGTCATCACTTCTTTCAGACTAAGGCACTCTAAAGCCTTTTCCTTGTCAAATGAACCTAATACATCTAGTAATTTATGGGTGAAAAATTCAGCTTCACCTTCATAAGGAATTCCAATTAGACTTGCAGCCTTAGTTTAGGAAAGAGAGTAAGTCTTTTCATATCTCTTTAAGGAAAACTTATCTCTCCCTCCTTCGTTGAATAAACTTACTAATTCGTAAAATTTAACTAATAACTCCAGATAAACTGGATCTTGTGCCTTTGGTTTTGATATACATTGACTCTCCCAGCAATTTAGCTTGATGTTATTTGAAATAATTGAATCATAATTAGAAAATAAATTTGGATCGACTAACCTTTCTCTGTATATATTCCATTCACATATTTCCTTTATAGTTGACATTTCCTTATAAGGAGATGCTTCAACAAACATTCGGAACTGAGGAAAACCTAAAGATCTAGAATGACCTTAAGTAAGGGGGAAAAACTTCAGCATGCAAAGACTTTGAATATCGATTTGGGACAACCAATAGGGGGTCCTTATATAGGCGTTTGGGATGATGGTTCAACTTCCTTGATTGATCTGACGGTTAAAAAACTCTTGATCAAATTTGACAGTTAATATGATAGTCAAAGAATAGATTTGGTAGGTTCCAATCTTTTGAGGTTTTTAATATAAACATTCATATTTAAGAGAGAGTGAATCCGAAAAAGTTTCTTAAACAAGATAAAAATATGAACATGTAAAAAGATGAATATGAAAATTTAAGAAAGAAAAAATACCTTTTGGATTGTTAGGAAAATTATTCATAATGAGGAATATTCTTCTTGAAGAACTTTAGAATTCAAAAAAATTAAAGAAAATTTTGATTATGGAAAAAAAATTGATTATAAAAAAAACTGATTATGAAAATTTGATTACGAAAAAAAATATGATTACGAAAATTTTATTACGAAAAATAATTGATTAAAAAAACTGATAATGAAAATTTTATTACAAAAAAAATCTGATTATAAAAATTTGATTACGAAAATTTTGATTGTGAAAATTTTGAATAAGGAAAAGAAAAATTTGACTAACAAGCAAATGTACACCCCATATGAAAAAGAGTTTCTTACTAAAAAGAGATAGGTTTTAACAAGAAGTTAATATGGAATGTTACCTTACGATTATCATTCCTAACTTTTGTTTAATATATTCAAATCTATTGGAGGGTAAAGATTTTGTGAAAATATCAGCAAGTTGATCTTGAATTCTGATAAATTGAAGAATGATATCTCCTTTTTGTGTGTAATCCCTAAGAAAGTGATGTCTAATATCTATGTGTTTTTCATGAGAGTGATGTGCAGGGTTTTTACTTAGTGAAATGGCACTAGTATTATCACACAATATTTTTGTTTTGGTAAAACTCATACCATAGTCTGTGAGTGTGTGTTGCATCCACAACACTTGAGTACAACAACTTCCAACTGCTACATATTCAGCTTCAGCAGTGGAAAGTGCTACTGAGTGTAGCTTTTTTCATGACCAAGAAAATAATGAATCTCCTAATAAATGACAAGTTTTGGATGTACTTTTCCTATCCATTCTACATCCACCAAAGTCAGCATCTGAAAATCTTTTTAAAACAAAATCATTTCTAAAAGTATAAAAGAGTCATAAATCCATGGTCCCCTTTAAGTAGTGAAAAAAAATCACTGCCTTTAAATGAGATTACTTAGGATTGGATTGATATATTTCACATAAGCATATTGAAAACATTAATTCTGGATGACTAGCTATCAAGTATAGTAAACTTCCTATCATACCACTAAATGATGTTTGATCTACTGGTTTCTCAACTTCACCAAGATCAAGTGAATTTGAGGTACCAATGGGAGTACTAATACTCTTAGTGTTGTCATATCCATACTTTTTAAGAAGATATTTAATATAATTATGTTGGGATATATATGTTCCTTCTGGTTTTTGAGAAATTTGAAAACCTAGAAAAAATAGTTAACTCACCAATCATACTCATTTCGAACACAGATTTCATTAGATTCGCAAACGAATTGGTTAAAGATTGTTGAGTTGAACCAAATATAATGTCATCAACATAAATTTGAACAATCAAAACATTTTTCTTATATTTATTTATAAATAGGGTTGGATTAGCATTTCCCTTAACATAATTGTTTTGTAACAAAAATCTTGTAATTCTATCATACCAGGCTCTAAGGGATTGTTTAAGTCCATATAAAGCTTTGGTAAGTTTGAAAACATGTTCAGGATTTTTTTTATCTTCAAAAATAGGATTTTGTTCAACAAACACTTCCTCTTGAACATATCCATTAAGGAAATCACATTTAACATCCATTTGAAAAAGTTTAAAATTAAATAATGTTGCAAAGGAAAGTAGAATACGGATAGATTGAAGTCTATCTACTCGAGCCTAGGTTTCTTCATAGTCTATTCCTTCTTTTTGATTATATCCTTTAGCAAC
Organism: Viscum album; assembly: GCA_963277665.1. Lineage (NCBI taxonomy): Eukaryota > Viridiplantae > Streptophyta > Magnoliopsida > Santalales > Viscaceae > Viscum > Viscum album. The sequence goes on from OY728128.1 coordinate 662,914,673, forward strand.
TAATCTATCCTTATTTTTTACTATGATTCCATTTTCATCACACTTGTTTCTGAAGACCCATTTTACTCCAATAACAGATGTTTCCTTAGGTCTTTCAACCAAGGTCCAAACTTTATTCCTTTTGAATTCATTTATCTCATCTTGCATGGATTTTATCCAATCATCGTCACCTAAAGATTTATCAGTGCTTTTTGGTTATAATTGAAAAAGGAATGCTAGATGCTCTACTTCATTTCTTAAGGAACTTCTAGTCTTTACAGGTTTATTTACATCACCAATGATACTATCACTGGGATGATTTTTAAGAAACACCTGATTCGGATTTTGTAAAACCTATTCATCAACATATGGTAGGAAATATTCTGGACTAAATGCTTATGAAACATTTTATTGAACATTTTCCTTATCAAAATGATATTCTATCAAGGGTTGATAATTAGTTTTTTAAAACACATCTGAAGGTGTAGGTTGAGGTTGTTTAAAAACAAAAGGATTAGTTTCGTTAAATTTAACATGTACTATTTCTTCAACAGTACAAGTATTTTTATTAAAAACTCTATAAGCCTTAGAAGTTGTGGAGTAGTCTAAGAAAATTCCTTCATCAGATTTGGGTGCAAATTTATGTAAACTATCTTTAGTATAAAAAATTAATACTTTCCATCCAAATACCTTGAGGTAAGAAAGTCTAGGTTTTCTACCATTCCACAATTCGTAAGGGGTTTTATTAAGAAATGGTCTAATCAAAACTTGATTTATAGTATAACAAGAAATACTTATAGATTCATCCCAAAAGTGTTTATCCATCTAATATTCACTCAACATGGTTCTTGTTATCTCTTGAAGAATTCGATTTCATATTTCAATAACACCATTTTGTTGAGGAGTTCTTGGTGCTGAGAAGTTATGATTAATGTCTTTTCTACTACAAAAAGTTTCAAAATCAGAATTTTGAAATTCTCTTCCATGATCACTATGAATATTTATCAATGGAAGGTTTTTCTCATTTTTAACTTGGGCTCTAAATATTTTAAAATAAGAAAAATCTTTATATTTCTTTGCTAGAAAATAGACCCACGTAAATATAGTGTAGTCATCAACTAGTAAAAATATATAATATTTTCCTCCAATGCTTCCAGTTTGTATTGGACTGAAAAGATCCATACGTACTAACTATAATTCATTAGAAGTTGAGACTTCACCGATTGATTTAAAGCATGATTTATGATGCTTTCCATATTGACAGGGATCAAAAACTTTTGAATAATCGTATCTAAGATCTGGTAGATCTTTAACAAGTCTTTTCTTAGAGAGTTTACATAGGTTCCTAATATTACAGTGTTCTAACCTTCTTTTCCATAACCAAGATTGATCATCCATTCCACTACGACAAGGTATATCTTGGCTCCTAAGGTACTCTAAGTTTAGTGTGTATACATTCTCTTTCCTATGGGCAGAAAGAATAAACTCTTCCTTGGAATTGTGTACTAATCACTTATCATTCCTAAAATTCACAAGGTAACCTTCATCATATAATTGACTTATGCTAATGAGGTTGTGCTTAAGACCTTTAACAAATAAAACATTTGAAATCAAAGTTTTTTCAAGAAGAGAAATGTTACCTATACCAATAATTTCTCCCTGAGCATTATCTCTGAAAGTTACTTTTCCTCCTTTCATCTTGATAATCTTTTCAAAGAAGTTTTTGTTAACAATCATGTGTTGGGAACATCCACTATCCTTGTACCATGTATCTTTATTGGTACTATCTTTATTTTCCTAAAAATGAGAGTGTTAGACTTTCAGAACCCAAACTTTCTTGGATCCGGAAACTTTAAAAAGCAAAATTTTAGGAATCCACATCTTCTTAGAAAAATAATCTTAATGAAAACCTAAAGACTGAGTTTTTTTTAAAGAAAAAATTTTTTCCCAATGCCCACCACACTGACATTTAGTGCAGAATGGGGCACTTTGAGGAAAAAAATAATTATTACTAAAAACCAATTTAGAATGAGTATAACCAAATCCAGAATTATTTCTTAGAGGTAGAATTTTGGAATACATCTTATCAAATTTTTCCTTACCCAAGGTAAAGTTTGACAAAAACTTCCTCAGGGAAAATATTTCTAACTTTAGTTTAATAACTAAGTTTTTATCCTCAAAAACATTAGTTTTATAACTAGAGTTATTCTCTAAAATATTTTTCTTAGAAATTACATTTTCAAGATCCTTAGAAATTTTATCCTTCCCAAAATTAACTTCCTCAAGGTTTTTGGAAATAATTTCAAAATCATAAATTTTCTTATTAAGATCTTTAGAAAGATCTGATACTTATTTATTAATAATAGAAATTCTAGAATTTTACTTATCAAGTTTTTTATTGAGTTTAGAATTTTCATTCTCGAGAAGTTTAACAAACCTAGATACTTCTTCAAGTATGTAATGTATTATCTTCATCAGAAAAATATTCTTCATCCGAATATTCATAATATTTATTATCACTATAATTTTTATTTAAAGATTCATTAGTTATGGGTTCAGTATTGTGTACCTTGGCCATTAGACAATGATTTTAAATAGGTATCTTGGAAATTATACCAAGATTCTTCTGACCAGAAGATTCATACTCTGAGGATTCATTGTAAGAATATCCACCACTGGCACTCCAGGTGTCATTAGCTTTCAAAACATTCTTAGATTTAGCCTTGTACTTATTTCTATTTCTCTCAGAATACTTTTCCTTTCTATCCTTTTTCTTAAGCATAGAACAATCCATCCTTATATTCCCTACTCTTTTTCATTCATAACAAGTGACTTACGAGTCTTTCCTGCCCTTTATTTATTTCTTCTTAAATCTATACTGAAAGTATTTCTTCCCAAATATCTTGTTCATCCTTTGAGAAAGATTAGTTAGATCATTCTCAGAATGTTCACTTTCACTTGATTCAGATAAAACAGTGACTTTCTTTGACTTATATCTTATAATACTTTCAGGAGTCTTGGATTTTATAGTAGTAAAGGCTACACTTCCATTGCCATTCTTCTTATTCATATCAGCATCTCTTTTCATTCTTGTCATATGTTGAAGAAGAGTTCCAAAAATCTCATCAAGAGTAATTTGAGATACTTTCATATTCTCATCAATGGTTGTTATCTTAAATTCTCACTCATTAAGCATGATATCTATAATCTTGTCCACAAGTGCCTCATCATCTAAACCTTTCTCACCCATGGATTGTAAACTGTTAACAATAGTCATAAACCTTTGTTGTACCTTACACACTGGTTCTCCATAAGGAAATATAAATCCATGATATTATTCTCTAAGCATAGCTCTTGTAGTTTCTATAACCTTGGATTTACCAAAATGAGTAACCTCCAATTTCTTCCAAATACAATTTGCAGCTTCACAAGAAGAAATCTGACTATATATATTCCTGGTCATGGAACATAATAAAGTATTGAGTACCTTGTAGTTTAGTTGATATTTTTACTTTTCTTGATTAGTAAAAGTTCCTACTTCCTTATCATGAATCTTTTAATATCCAGTAAGTATAAAAAAATTGTCCACTCTAGTATTAATAACAAAATTCTTCATACGGTCTCTCCAATATTCATAATCATTCCCATCAAATATAGGGGGTCTGGTAGGATTTAGATTGTCAATTGAACCGTCATTCATTCCTTCTATCTAAATGAAAATATCTTTCCACAAAAATTTGTTAATAGTAAAATTTTGTAAACAATGATAAAAATACTAAGCAAGGAAAATATTTAGAACAATGAAAACTTGAGCAAGAAAACTTATATGTGAATATAAGTATTTTAGAGACCTCCTCTGATACCAATTGTAGGATCAAAATATGAATGTAGGTGCTCAATTACAGGAGGGGGGTGAATTGTAAGTTTAAAAACTTTTGTTTTTAACCTTAAGTAAAACTATGTTTAACAAGGTTGAACAAGGTAAATTCACAAGACCTATTTTAGTTCTACAAACTTGATAGGTTCCGGAAATATGGATCCAAAAATTGAAACTTAATAAAATTTTACAAGAAAAATATTATATCTTAAAGTGTATAGAATCTTACTTATCAGATTATACAAAAGAATAAGAAAGTATAATAAGGTTATACTTTCTTTATCAAAATATAGCGGAAATAAACTTGAAACAAAAATATGTAACAAGTATGAAATATTTTAACCCAAAGAGTAGGGTATCCAACAACCTTGGATAAAGGTCCCTTGATTTATACTTTCAAGAAATTTTGTCTTACCCACACTAGGGTAAGCCCTCAATAGGAATATCGGAATCTATCTTACTATCCCTGCAAGCCCTTGAACTTTAAGGTAGTCGAAACCTCTGTCTTCCTATCCTTGGAAGTCCTCAAACTTTAAGGTAGTTGGCACCTCTGTCTTCCTATCCCCGAAAGTCCTCGATTGTACATAGCAACAATCGGAGTCACATGAAGCAATCTGAACAAGATGTTCAGTACGCACAAGGCATGAGAATCTCCCTCTCTAGATATCACTTCAGTAGAATGAAATCTCTAGAGTGATGGATAGGTAATGAGATTGTTAAAATAAGCTCCTATTTATAGGCACTTCTCCAACAGTCAGCTCCCTCCTCCAATGGTCATATTTTTCCTTTAATTTTGGAGGGACCTGTACATGTGTCACTCAAATAATGGTTAATTAGAAACAGAATGTATGACATCATTTCATAACTATAACAGGTGTAAGAAAAATAAGGTTGCTTAACCAAATATATTTTTTCAAAGTCTAAGAAAAAATAAAAGTTCAGAGTCTAAGAAAATAATAATTTGGAGACCATGGATATTTGGATTATGTTTTCCAAAGAATTTGGAACCTGAATTTTGTAGATTTTAGAATCTGAAATCTAAGGAATTTGGAGTCTGAATTCTTAGGAATTCAGAGTCTAAATTCTGAGGAATTTAAAGTTTTAATTCTGAGGAATTCGGAATCTGAATTCTAAGGAATTCAGAATCTGAATTCTAAGGAAACTGGAGTCTGAATTCTGAGGAATTTGAAGTCTGAATTCTAAGGAATTCGGAGTCTGAATTCTGAGGAATTCAGAGTCTGAATTCTAAGGAATTCGAATTCTGAATTTCAGAGAATTCAGAGTCTGAATTTCAGAGAATTCAGAGTCTGGATTTCAGAGAATTCGGAGTCTAAATTTCAGAGAATTTGGAGTCTGAAAATAGAATACTCTATAACCAAGGATTTATTGGATTCCAAGGTTTTAGATATGAAACCAAATTTTAACCTTTAGGAATAAAAAGAGTTTGATTTAGAGAAACTATAAAATGAACAATGAAAACATAGGTAAGGATAAATTTTCTTGAGGAAGGAAAATTTTCCTTATTAAGATAATTCTAAGGAAAAATAATAATTTTCCTTAAGATAGAGTATTTGTGATTTTCAAAACATAGAGGAATGGAAAAGTCATAAGGAAATCTTATTGATTCAACAGGTACCATCCACCTTATTTCTCAAGATTAATCATAAAATATTCTATGAATTTCTTCATAAAACCCATATATTTTTCATTGGTTAATTTAAGTGGTGTTTGAAATATGAATTGTTGATTTCAAGTGACATACATATGTATGGATGATTGACAGGTGGGGTCCTATATCACCCTCTAATGAATTGGATAAATTTTTATACCTCATGGGATATAGATGTTGAGTGTGAACATGATGTGGATTATCTATATTCATAAGATTGAGTATAAACACAATATGGATTATCTATATTAACAAGATTGAGCGTGAACATGATGTAGATTAACAACAGTCCCAAGATTATGCATGGATGCAATGAAAAATAAATACATTTATAAAATTGAGCATGAACACAATGTTGATTAGACATATTCATAATATTTAGCATAAAAATGATGAAAATTAGATAGGTTTACAAGATTGAGCATGGAAACGATGTGGATTAGATATGTTTACAGTATTGGGCATGAACAAGATGTGTATTAGATACATTCACAAGATTGAGTATGAACATGATGTGAATTATCTACGCTCATAAGATTTAGCATGAACATGATGCGAATTAGATATGTTCCCAATATTGAGGGTAAACATGATGAAGATTAGCTACATTAATAATATTGAACATGAACATGATGTGTATTAGCTACATTGAAAAAAATAAGTGTAAACTCTATACAATTATATGTTTTCATACTTTTATGACTTTAAATATTTATGCCTACATCAAAATTCTACATTGTATTCTTATGTTATGATCCATGACTCATGTTTATTATCTCGTGATTATGTACTCTTATCCCATGGTACATGTTTATTCATTTAATATTACATATCCTTCTATCATGAAATATGGGAAAATCTTATTGTTCCATGTTCTTTTAGATATTATATTTCTCCCCTACTAAAGTTTTATCAAATTCTTATGATCTAACCCTTAATAATATATTGATAAGTTTTCTATTACTAAGAAGTTGATCTCATCCCTTTATTATATTTTCATTCCCTATGTTATTAAGATGAGTGTAACTTATGATAATTCTAAAAGGGATTCTAGTGTAGTTCAATTATAGATAAATGTTCACTACTATCATAAATAAGATTCATATGCAGCAAATCCTCAAAGACACTAAAACTTATGTTCTTGGTAGTATGTAGTAATTTATGAGATTTAATGTTTAATTTATATAAATGATGTAAAATAAAGATATGTATTTCTTAGGTTATCTCACTTGGTATCGAAGCCAATTTGTAAAGTATGTTTTTTTAGCACCGGATCTAGGAATGTGGGTCTGGTGTGCCTCAGAGGTGAAGGCTTCTAGATCCATTTTTTATGGTTACCATGTGGTTTTTTAAACTGTCCAGACTCTCTAGGAAAATCATGAAACCCATGTTATATAGAGGGAGTTTCCCACACGGTTTGTGTAAGGATTTCAAACCCATGTGTCCAAATTATGTGACCCACCCAAAATAGTTAAAAGTGAAAAATTACCTTAATGCCCCTGTTGATTTTTAACCCATTTCCACCCCTCTTCTCCCATTCATGCATACCAACCTCCCCATATATGGAATCATCCTTACTAATTGGTTATTAGTGTTCTCCCTTTTTTATTGGTGGATTTTTTCAAGGTAAGGTGTGATTTATTTTGGGGTTTCTTCTAAATTCTCTCTCTCTTGCCTTTTTCTTCCATTTTCATGGAGTTTTAAAACCCTAGTTCGTCATATGGGGTTATCTTAAGGATAGGGTTATGGTTTTAATGAAATTTATTATTGTTCTAGGTTTTTGAGGATCATCTCTTCCCATTATTAGAGATCTTAGATAGAGTTAATGGATTTTACTTGATTTTGAGGTAGGTGTCTCTACCTAATTAGACTTTCCCATGGAATACTCTTAGTTATTATTTTTACTTAGGTTTTAATTGAAAATTTATAATTTTTATAAGTTATTGAGGTTTTTCATGTGATTTTTTATTTTGATTCATGGCTTCTATTGGGTGTAAATTCATTTTCAACTAGATCCCTTTAAAATCAATTTTTTTCCTAGAAATCTTTTGATGAAATGCTTTAAAGAAGGAAATAGCTTCAAATGAATTTTAAAAGAGGGTTTGAAATGTAGTTTAACTTGGATTGGGTGTTCCCCATTTATTTGATTATGGTCATGGATTATATATATATTATTATTAGAAGCACATGGGAGACCTTGGGTGATTTGTTAACTCAAATGGATGCAACCCTTAGTGCAGATTGTGTGCTAACCAGGGTTAGTGTCCTGATTAGACTAAGTGTACTAACGGAATGGATTAGTAACCTATGGATACAATTGAGATATCAGGGATGTATGAATAGGTTATTATATGTCAGCTAGTGTTCCTAAGGCTATTCTTGGTTTCCCTGGATCTATAGGTTGAGTCCATAGTGTTTGTGTTATGATCTCACATTGACCATTGCATGATTTATCTTGTGATTTATCTTATGTCATGTTTCCCTTATTTTCATTCATATTTTATTTATTCATCTTGTTTAAGGAACTTTGATTTTTTCTAAAAAACCAAAGTATTTATGGCATATCTTCAAAGAAAGTGTTTTCAAACATTATTTTTCAAACTAGAACTAATAGAATGCATGGTGATAGATATTTTGTATATTTATAATGGTATCCTACTGGGAATTTCCTCAAACGTGGTGTGGGACATTGGGCATATGAAGACTTGGTTTTATAGGATACATGTAAAGGATAGGGTTTCATGAATTTTGGTCTCTCTTCCCAATGTTTGTCGACCTTCCTAAGTAAGTTTTAGGTGGTAACCAGGGGTCACAAGGAGGTTGGGATCATGTAAAGAGTTTTGGGATCCTCGTTGTTTTTGTGTTATTTTGTATTGATCTATCCATCCTTGAAAGTATTTCTATTCATGTTGTTTATGGATGTTGGATACTATTTTATTATTCCTATGATGAGATGTTTATGTGTTATTGGATATTTCTACTGTTTATACTCTATCTGATTGTATTTATACATTGATATTATTTATTTGTTGGCATGGGCATCCAATATCAGGATGGGTCGTGTTGGAATTTTAGGTGGAATCTGTGTGTTGTTTATTTTGATTCTAAGGGTGAAACTGATCCTAGATGGTTTTATTTGATACCCTGGTGCTCATTGCCAACCTATGGTGATCAAGAATAAACTTTGGACCTTGTAGTAAGTTGGCTCGGGTGATGGTTCGGTTCAACCTGAACCAGTTCATTATATAAATTCTTTTTAAGGCATCAAATATTTTAAATAAATGATCTAATATTCTTAAATGAGTATAAATATGCTAAAAATAGTGAAGATATTTTGACTTTATTTTAGTAAAGTTTTAAGAAACCCTATGTGTACTGAATGTAAAATGGATTCTGATATCACTATGATAAAATAGGCATTTAACAGTGCTGGTATTTATCAATGCTAGAAAAAAGTGATGATAAATGGCATTGTTATCAGTGCTAAAGAAAGAGCTAATAGATTTAACTTTTTACCATTGCTTTTTTTAGCATTGATAAAGGTATCATTTATCAGCGCTTTATTTTTAGCGCTGATAAAGGGTGCCCTTTATCAGCGCTTTATTTTTAGCACTCATAAAGGAATCCTTTATCAGCGTTTTTTTAGCATTGATAAAGGTTTGAACAAATAAAATGAAATAATTAAAAAAATGATTTTATTAAAAAAATATTACAAATTTTATTAATTAAATAATTATTGATAAAAATGAATAAATCGATTATACTACATATAAATTATAAATACTAATAAATAGTATGTATTAAATATATAGATATATGAAAAATGAAAATTAAACAAATAAAAATTAAAAATAAGTAAATTGAGTAAAATATTAAAAAATTTATTAATTAGATAATTATTGATAATGTTAATAAATAGTATATATTAAATATATAGATATATATTAATGTATATAAATATGATTTATATATTACAAAATATTTATGTATTTTACCTTAAATAGTCATATATTTAGTGAATAATGGTTTATAATTAAAAATTAATATGAATTAAAAATACTGACTAATTGTATAGAGTAATGGACATAGTTGAATGTCGTTTGATTTTTCAATTTAACATAGATCAAATGTGTGTTATATTGATTTCACATATACGTAATTAATGAATTTTTATATTCAATGCACACAAACAAAACTTATCTATTTTTTCAATATTGTTAAAGTGTACTTATTTTTAATTTATTAAATTTCACTCATTTTTAACATGCATGCACTTAAAATTAGATATTCATTAATAATGTTAAAAATATATTTGTAAAAAATATTTATAAATAAATATATTTATAAATATACATTTACTAAATTTATACAATTATATATTTATAATTACTAATAAATAAATATTTTTTGAAAAGTATTTATATAATTATAAATAAAAATTATATATATTTAAATAATTATTAAATTTGTAATAAATTTACTTAAATAATGAATATATTTATTATATTTATTATATATATAATTATATAAATATATATAATGATATAAATATTATTTTTTAAAAATATTTATATAATTATAAATAAATAATTGTATATTTAAATAATTATAAATTATAATAAATATATTTAAATAAGAAATATATTTACTATATTTATATTTATGTATATTTATTAAGTATATATATATAATTACAAAAAAAATAATTTATAATTATAATTATAAATCCTTTATCAGCGCTAAAAAAAGCGCTCATGAAATAAATATTTTTCAGTGTTAAAAATTTAGTGCTGATGAAGATGGATTTTATCAACGATTTTTTAGCGCTGATAAAGACCTACCTTTATTAGCACTTTTTGGGAAGCACTGATAAAAGTGTCTCGATGTGTTTAAAAAACTCTAACCAGTTGTGAACACATCGTGATATCATAAGCTTTCCGTAGAATCCACACACTGTTGGTGCTCCTCCTCAGTGAATCGAAGCTCGAATCACATAAACTCACTCAACTATCTCCAGTTGCTTGAACATCTTCTAACATCTGATGTTTGGTTGCAGTTAAGGTTTACCAAGAAAACATCGAGATCTAGATTTGAGGGTCCCGAATTTTCTTCAACCTATCAAGGTAGGCATGTGTTTTCCTTTGTTGATTCTGATTTTCTTTTTGTATTTGTCATTTCATTTTTGATTTCTTCTTCAATGATGTCATCAATTATTTGTGCTCCAGTCCTTTTATACTATTTTTCTTTTAGATTAAGAATATAACTCTTTATTTATGATCCTTTTTTTCTTGAATACCAATTTGGATATCCTATTTTGGTCTTTTTAAATTGTTCTTTTGAATCAATTTTCTTCATTGTCTATATTTGTACACCAACTTGCTCCGCAAGCTTAATTTTTTCACTATTTTGAAATCTTATAGAATCGCCTCTAGTCTATAGATAAACCAATTAAATAAATATTTATGTCATTTTATAAATAGTGGTGGCTTTGAATATAAAAACCTTAAACAAATGAGCAAATTGATTTAGCAAACCAATTCTCAGTCTGGTGATGGTGCGAAGCAACAACAGAAGCTGATTTTATGCAATTTATGTAAAAAAAATTATTTATTTAAATTCTGTTTTAATTTTTTGTTGTAAGGGTTTTTCTTTAAAAATTTATTTTCTTAGAATTGTGTTGTTTTATTTTAATAGAAACCTTATTAAGGGTGATACCATATTTATTTATTTTCAATGGCTCTCTATTTTCAAAATTAGTGTGGGTTGTATTTATTTTACTATATTGTGATATTTTGTAGGAAGGGTTGCATATATTTTTATCAATTTAAGTTTATTTTATAAAGATATATATACATATATAGATATGTGTGTGTATGTAAATATATATCTTTCTATCTATTTATATGTGTTTTTAGAACTTATAGTGTAAAGGTGGTTTTATAATTATTTATTCACAAATTATGGTTCTGTATTTCAAAATTAAGAAAGGATTATTTTTATTTACATTAAAATTTATGTTTAAATGTGCATTTGTTTTGAAATTATGTGTATTATAAATTCCATGTTATATATGTGTGTGTTTAAATGTGTATGGGATAGACGTTGCAAGGTTTGGTGTGTTTTCTCTTTTGTTTGTGATATATCTTATTGATGTGTATTATTACTTTATGCCAACTTCTTTATGATCTCCCTATAATCTCAAGGATGGGTCAATGTGTATTAGATGGCCTCCCTAGAATTTTTCAGATGGGTAGATCTGATGTGATGACCTCTCTAGAATCCTTGGGATGGGTCGGTGTGGTGATATGGCATCCCAAGAGTCTTGAGATGTTTTCAAATATTTGATATAATAATAATAATTTTAAATGTAATAATTCCTTAGGTTTCTACATCAATTGTTCCAAAAAATAGAATGGTTCTTATCAAATTCTATATATTAGAAATAATTTTTAGGTATTCATCATTTTAGGTCTACATGTATTGGTTCAACCCCTCAGAATCTCTGATTGATATCCATGTATATGAAATGAATCTTTGTTTATAAAAATGTTTTATCAATACATTTTTAGATCTTCTAATTGATTGAATTAGAGTTTATTATTCTTTTTTATCATATTTGGGTTTCTTATTACTACTTAATTGCCTATATTATATTTTCATTTGTTTAGGGGATTAAAGAAAGACTTGATGTGTGTCAAACAACAGTTATTATTGCAATTTGTTTCTTGAGACTCATCCCCCATATCTTTTATAAACAATTGTCATCATCATCAACTTCATCTCCTGAATAGTCATTATTACAATTTGTTGCTTGAAACTCATCCCTCATCTCTTTTATGTTGTTTGTACTACTCTGAGCATTAGTCATCCCATGGATGACTACTGCTTAGAGTATTTCAAGCAACATAGGTGCATGTCCACAAGAGATGAAGGACGTGACAAACAAAAAAATGCAATGATAAATGTCTGGGAGATGAGTTGATGAGGATGAAATTTGTCTATAACTTTCACATTTGAATGAATTCATAGGATAAAACCTTCCATAGTAGAGTAATTCTTTTCTTAAATTCAATTACCCATTTTCTTCAACATACTAAAATTATTTGAAACAATCAAATGTTGAGTTTCCCTTATTAGAATTGTCTATAACTTTCACCTTTGATAATGAATATCTTATGTGTATTTATTTATTTATTATACAAAATTAATATTTTATGAACCCAATAATATGGATATGAATCTAAAATGGATGCATGTTAACACTACGGGAAAAAGGACTTTTTGCGACAGAATTTTTGCGACAGGAATAAATCTCGTCGCAAAAAGTTCATCCAAGAGGTTATTTGCGACGGGGGTAACGACCCGTCGCAAATAACCAATTATTTGCGACGGGATTTCGTCTCCCGTCGCAAAAGGTTTGGTGCGGGTAGCGCGCCAAACCGCGCGAAGGCTATTTGCGACGGTGGGATCCCACCGTCGCAAATACCCAGCGGCGGTTAATAGCCTTTTGCGGCGGGATGTCGTCCCGTCGCAAAAGGTGTGTCGGCAGATACTATTTGCGACAGGACCCGTCGCATATAATTTTCTAACCGCTGACAGTAATTAATGCAGGCATAGGTATTTGCGACGGGTCTCGTCGCAAATAGTTCTGTCGCAAATAATCTAACCTATATATACCCTCGTCTGTTTTTCCTCTCATTCCTCTCAATTCTTAGATCCTGTTTCTCTCTGAACTCTGGTTTTAGAGGGAAAATTTTTCTAAGTTAATTTTTTTGTTCACGAAGAAGTTGTGAAGCCGTCTACATCAATAGAAAATCAAGCTTAAAAGTATTTATGTTTTATTTAATTTATTATTTATTTCATTTTTTATGTTAATTTTTATTATTGTGATTAGTTGTAATTAAATTCAATTTAAATTGTTTTTTCATGAGTATTTATTTGTACTAATAAATTGAAAAAATTTGTACTAATTTTTAATAATTAGTAGTAATTAATAATTATTAACGATAATTAGTAATGTATATGATTAATTTGTAGTAATTAATAATAATTGGTAATAAATAATAATAAATACTAATAATTAGTAATAAATATTGATAATTATTAAATAGTAATAATGAGTAATAAATAGTAATAATGAGTAATAAATAGTAATAAATTGTCATAAATGGTAATAAATTGTAATAATTAGTAATAAATTGTAATAATTAGTAATAAAATGTAATAATTAGTAATAAATTGTAATAATTAGTAATAAATTGTAATAATTAGTAATAAATAGTAATAATTATTAGTAAATAGTAATAAATTGTATTAATTAGTAATAAATTGTAATAATTAGTAATAAATTGTAATAATTAGCAATAAATTGTAATAATTAGTAATAAAGTGTAATAATTACTAATAAATTGTAATAAATTGTAATAGATTGTAATAAACTGTAATATTTAGTAATAAATTGTAATAATTACTAATAATTAGTAATAAATTGTAATAATTAGTGATAAATTATAATAATTAGTAATAAATTGTAATAATTAGTAATAAATTGTAATAATTTGTAATAAAGTGTAAAAATTGGTAATAAACTGTAATAATTACTAATAAACTGTAATAATTACTAATAAATTGTAATAATTAGTAATAATTAGTAATATTTATTAATAAATACTAATAATTAGTAATAATTTGTAATAATTAGTAATAAATACAGATAATTAGTAATAAATACAGATAATTAGTAATAATTAGTAATAATTAGGAATAATTAGGAATAATTAGTAATAATTAGTAATAATTAGTAATAATTAGTAATAATTAGTAATAATTAGTAATAATTAGTAATAATTAGTAATAATTAGTAATAAATTGTAATAATTAGTAATAATTAGTAATAAATTGTAATAATTAGTAATAAATTGCAATAATTAGTAATAAATTGTAATAATTAGTAATAAATTTGTAATAATTAGTAATAAATTGTAATAATTAGTAATAAATTGTAATAATTAGTAATAAATTGTAATAATTAGTAATAAATTGTAATAATTAGTAATAAATTGTAATAATTAGAAATAAATTGTAATAATTACTAATAATTAGTAATAATTACTAATAATTAGTAATAATTACTAATAAATTGTAATAATTAGTAATAAATTGTAATAATCAGTAATAAATACTAATAATTAGTAATAAATTGTAATAATTAGTTATAAATTGTAATAATCAGTAATAAATTGTAATAATGAGTAATAAATTGTAATAATTAGTAATGAATTGTAATAATTAGTAATAAATTGTAATAATTACTAATAATTAGTAATAATTACTAATAAATTGTAATAATTAGTAATAAATTGTAATAATTAGTAATAAATACTAATAATTATTAATAAATACTAATAATTAGGAATAATTACTAATAATTAGGAATAATTACTAATAATTAGAAATAATTACCAATAATTACCAATAATTAGCAATAAATAGTAATAAATAGCAATAATTAGTAATAAATAGCAATAATTAGAAATAAAGAGAAATATTTAGTAATAATTAGTAATAATTAGGAATAATTTGAAATAATTAGTAATAAATAGGAATAATTAGTAATAAATAGGAATAATTAGTAATAATTAGGAATAATTGCTAATAATTTGTAATAAATTGTAATAATTAGTAATAATTGATAATAAGTAGTAATAAATTGTAATAATTAGTAATAAATACTAATAATTGCTAACAAATACTAATAATTAGCAATAATTAGAAATAATTAGGAATAATTAGCAATAATTTGAAATAAATAGAAATAATTTGAAATAAATAGCGGTAATTAGCAATAATTAGCAATAATTAGCAATAATTAGCAATAATTAGCAATAATTAGCAATAAATAGCAATAAATAGGAATAATTAGCAATAATTAGCAATAATTAGCAATAATTAGGAATAAATAGAAATAATTAACAATAATTAGCAATAATTAGCAATAATTAGGAATAAATAGCAATAAATAGCAATAAATAGCAATAATTTGTAATAAATAGAAATAATTAGAAATAAATATAAATAATTAGTAATAAATAGAAATAAATAGTAATAAATAGCAATAAATAATAATAAATAGGAATAATTAGTAATAAATAGAAATATTTAGTAATAAATAGCAATAATTAGTAATAAATAGCAATAAATAGTAATAAATATGAATAATTTGTAATATTTTGGAATAATTAGGAATAATTAGTAATAATTAGGAATAATTAGCAATAATTAGTAATAATTAGTAATAATTAGTAATAATTAGTAATAATTAGTAATAATTAGTAATAAATATAAATAAATAAGAATAAATAGGAATAAATAGTAATAAATAAGAATAGTTAGGAATAAATTGTTATAGTTAGTAATAAATATGAATAGTTAGTAATAAATATGAATAGTTTTTAATAAATATGAATAGTTGGTAATAAATATAAATAGTTTGTAATAAATACGAATAATTAGTAATAAATAGGAATAATTAGTAATAATTAGAAATAAATAGTAATAATTTGTAATAATTAGTAATAATTAGTAATAAATAGTAATAGTTAGTAATAAATAGGAATAGTTAGTAATAAATAGGAATAGTTAGTAATAAATAGGAATAATTAGTAATAAATAGGAATAATTAGTTAAGAATAGTTAGGAACAGTTAGAAAGAAATTTTAATAAATTTTAATAAATTTTAAGAACTTGGCACAATTTCCCGTGGATTGATGGCACTCCTTTTGCTCGATGACTTTTCTCCTTTCAACTCTCACCGACTCAAAACATTATGAAAAATGTGCTGCTACATAGGCATATTCACTCTCGTATGCACGAGATTGGATATGCATTCTTAGGATCATATTTTTTATAATGTTTTCAGGCGGTGATAGTTGGAAGAAGACGATTCATCGATGAAAAGGGGGCTCTTTTGTCACAGGGCTCATTTACTTGCATATTTCTCACACTGAAATCAGAATGAAGAATCTGGTCGGAGGTACGCCTATTCATTCTCGTATGCACAAGAATGAATATGTGTATCTCTGACCAGATTCTTCATTGTGGTTTTAGTGTGAGAAAGATGTAAGTAAATGAGCCGTCGGACAAAAGAGTAGTCGTCAATCCACTGGAAATTGTGTCACCCTTAATTAATGGTAATTATTAAGAAGTAGTAGTAATTAGTTATCTTCTTTTTTTCAGATAGTGTTTTTATAATTTCAAATTATTCAAAAATAGTGATGATTTTATATTTTGTAGAAAAATATCGAACTAGGAAGCTGACATCGATCATTATTAGATGATCGCACTTGGATAAATCAGCGCACAAATCTAAATGGTTCTTGTTTAAATCATGTATATATTGAGGGTGTTGAATCTTTCTTAGCATTTGCATCATCAAAACCGAAATATGTTTTAGAAGGCACAATTAAGTGTCCTTGTAAAAAATGTGCTCTAAGAACGCTTGATACATTTGACAAGGTTGTGGGACATCTCTTGCAGTTTGGTTTTCAACCAAATTATGTTTTTTGGTATCAACACGGTGAATGCAGATCCAGAGAAGATACTAATAACTTGATTCTGGATCCATCACGGTTCCAAAATTTAGTACATGATGTTGCAGGTCCATCTGTTCAACAAACTGAAACTCACGATGATATTGATTTAACTCCTGAGTTGGCACCATCTGAATTTTATGAGTTATTGAGGTCTGTTGAGGATGAATTATATCCTGGTTGAAAAATAAGAAAATTAGAAGCGGTTGCAAAATTTATGGCTATTAAATCAGATAATGCAATGTCAAACAACTGTTTTGATCAGATATTTTCTTTGGTTAAAACACTATTACCTGAAGGAAATGTGTTGCCTGTAAATTACTATGAGAGCAAGAGGTTGGTTCGTAATCTAGGTCTTAGTTATCGGGAGATTCATTCATGTGCAAATGATTTCATCTTATATTCTGGTGAAAATGATTCGTTAGATAGTTGTCCCACATTCGGACAATCGAGGTATAAAGAAGCTCAACCAGGGAAGTCTGGATCGATTCCTGTAAAACAGTTGAGATATTTCCCCCTTACACCTAGGCTGCAACATTTATTTATGTCTCATAACACAGCGTCAATGATTTCATGGCACAAAACCAATATTTCAACTCGTAAAAGCTTGAATCATCCATCTGATGGTGATTCATGGAAACATTTTGATCGTCTGTATCCGTCTTTTTCTTTAGAAGCCCGAAACATGCGATTGGGTCTTTCTACTGAAGGTTTATGTCCGTTTGGTTCTTATGATAGTCAATATTCATGTTGGACTATCTTTATAACTCCGTACAATCTACCTCCATGGATGTTGATGAGGGAGCCCTATATATTTTTGACCTTATTAATACCAGGACATCCGAAAAAGAATATTGATGTTTATTTGAAACCATTGATTGATGAGTTAAATGCATTGTGGAGTAATGGTGTTAGTACATATGATGTTGCTGCGAAACAAAATTTCACATTAGAAGGCTGCATTGATGTGGACGATTAGTGACTTTCTGGCATATGGCATGTTTTCTAGCTGGAGTACACATGGTCTGAAATCATGTCCTTACTGTATGAAAGACAACAAATCTTTTATGCTCGTCAATGGAAAAAAACCTTGCTATTTTGACTGTCATCGTATATTTCTTCCAACCGATCATCCTTTTCAAAGGAACAAATCTCATTTCAGAAAAGGAACAATTGAAAGGGATGAACCTTCAAAAATGATCTCAAGTGAAGAGTTAAAATCAGTTGTATTTTCATTACCTCCCATCACATTTGGGCCAACAATAAACCAACAGAAAATTCATGGCTTTGGGAAAGAACATAATTGGATAAAACGAAGCATTTTTTGGGATCTCCCATATTGGTCTGATTTGTTGGTCCGCCACATGTTGGATGTCATGTATATTGAGAAAAACTATTTTGATAATTTATTTCATACAGTTTTGGATACACTAGGTAAGACCAAAGATACTATAAAAGCATGATTAGATCTTGCCCAAATTTGCAGGTGACCATAACTTGAACTATTTGAAAATGTCAGATCACATAGTTTAATGAAGCCAAAAGTAGCTTATACACTGTCCAAAGAGAGTCTCTTATTATTTTGTCAGTGGATTGCATATTTGAGACTTCCAGATGGCTATGCTTTCAATTTGGGCAGATGTGTTAAGAATGGTCATATTACTGGAGTAAAAGGTCATGATTCTCATGTTATAATGGAAAGACTTATACCGATTGGATTCAGAGGTTTGTTGAATTCTATGATTTTGGATTTGATAACAGACATGTCATTTTTTTTGAGACATTTGTGTAGCGACAACAGACTATGATGCGCTAAGAAATCTGGAAGAAGATGTTGCTGTAATTATATGTAAACTAGAAAAAATATTTATGTCTGCTTTCTTTGACTCAATGGAACATCTGATATTACATTTACTACATGAACCTAAATGTGGAGATCCAGTACAGTTTCGATGGATGTACCTATTCAAGAGATGCATGCAGAAATTGAAGAAAAAAGTACGTAACAAAGAATCAGTTGAAGGCTCAATTACTGAAGCTTATTTACCAGAGGAAATTTCTTTTTTCTGCTCTCAAATATTTTGAATCTGAATATCCCTCAAAACAAAACTGCATGGGATAGAATAAGGGAAATTTTAATGATGAAATGAAAAATCAATTATCAGTTTTTAATCATCCAAATCTTGGCTTCGGTGGAGTTCGAGAATGATGACTTTCAGACGATGAACATCACAGAGCTCATACATATGTTCTACTCAACTGTGAAGAAATGACAGCATTTGTACTTTGAGTGCTTCTATAACTTATTCTATAATTTCTATTATAGTATGTAAACTTATTTTATTTGTATGTTATATGATAATCATATTAAGAAACAACTTCCACAAATTACAGCAGCTGCTCTTGAAGAACGCAGACAAAAAAAAATTCTCAATGGTTTCAAAAACTGGTAACATAAATTATTGATGGTTTAATATCAATTCAGCTTACTATTTATTATATTGATAATTATTTTACAAATTTTCAGGTGTCTCAACATGCTGATAAAATTGATAAGCGACTGTGTATATTGAGTAACCCACCATCCAAAATGGTTAGATCTTATAATGCATATGTAGTGAATGGTTTTTGATTTCATACACGTGCGTATGGAGAATCAAAAAAAACAATGAACAGTGGAGTTTGTTTGAGAGGATCTCATCATAGAGAAACTGAAGTTGACTTTTATGGCATTCTGGATAAAATTATTGAGCTATGTTATCTTGAACAGAATTACATAACGATGTTTAAATGTCGGTGGTTGGATACTGAGAGAGGCTTGTGTGTTCATCCGACTCATGGAATCGTCGATATTAAATATAAAAGTCTTATTGCAGTAAATGAACCATTTTTACTGGCTCAACAGGCACATCAAATTTATTATGCAAAGTATTGTGCTACTTCAAGAGACCTGAGTGATTGGTGGAGCATAATAAAAATAAAATCTCGGGAAAA
The DNA here is from genome assembly GCA_963277665.1 of Viscum album. Lineage (NCBI taxonomy): Eukaryota > Viridiplantae > Streptophyta > Magnoliopsida > Santalales > Viscaceae > Viscum > Viscum album. Next base: position 662,934,780 of record OY728128.1, read on the forward strand.
TCAATTTACTCAAACTGAATGTGGTTCCGTTGAAGTGGAAGGAATTGAAATTTTTCAAGAGACTACTCAAAATCCATCTTTTTCACAAAGAAACGTGAATTCGATGATGACAACCCACAATTAAGGGTCAATGGTGACGAAGATGTTAATGATGTTACAAATGAATTTAAAATGACAAGGGATGGTGAAAGTGAAACTCATGTGGATATTGATGATGTCGAGGAGGAATATGAAGATATTGACATTGTCATATATGAAGATGATGATGAAGGTGAACATTGACACAGTTAAATGTTGGTTATGATCATAACTAATATATATCTATATATAATAGTTATTTTCAACTATCTTCTAACAACAATCATTTTGTGTTTCAGATAGACTCTGATCTATTTTGTGAGTTAGAGGAGGCTGAGCTACCTTTGGATGAGGGGGATTTGGGATCATCTGACCCTCAGCCTATCGGTGGTTCAGGAAGTACGCGGAGGGGGTGTGGTCTTGCACGACTGATGATTCTTGACCCTATCTCCGAGCGACGTCCACGTATTGGCTTCGATCTACACATACAGAGGTATGATAACCTGTATATTTTAGTTAGCTTTCATTAATTTATTTATATATATACACTAATTATTTGATTATTTATTCTTTTTTCACAGTTTTGCGCATGTAGCTGTTGGACAGGGGAGCACTATCTTGCGTAATTATTTTTCTCAATCATATATCACATGGGAATAGATTCTCGTTGATGTGCAGCTCGGCATGTACAATCATTGGCTGGTACGTAAATAAATAATATTTATTTTGAAATTTATTTTATTAATAACTTGATATTATAAATTATTTGTAGGGTTTATGGTATTCCATCGATGATAGCATGCGTGATGTTATCCATGAATCATGGGAGGTGGCTATGCATGAGCGTTTGCGTCAGTTTTTGCACAATTTGAGAAAGACGGTCATTAAGAAAGCAGGAGTGACAGTATTTGATGAGTCGTGTAGATCCCACTGACCAGAGTACATTTCATCTCAGGTTTGGGATGGATTATGTGCACACTGGTTGGGTGGTGGATTTCAGAGGAGGTCTTCATTGGGTCGACAGAACCGGGGGAGACAGGAGGTGATGCATCGAGCTGGTAGTCGTACATTCAGTATGCATATAGAGCATCTGATAAGTATTTTTTAAAATATTTTATATAACTTAAAATATAAACAGTTTATTTTATATTCATATAAGCAGTCGAGCATCCCGATATTACAGAGTACGATGTTTATCGGAGGATGTACAGTGATCTAGCCACCGGAGCGATTAGAGGTGATCGCCAGCGTCAGATTGTGGTTAGTCTTATTTTTTTAGTTTGACAATTAACTACATATAATATTTTCACAATTTTAATTTCAAATTGGAATTGAAGAAGTCATATGAGGCTGCGACCTCTCAGACACAGGTTGAGGGTCAGGATGAGGTGACTGATCAGACCAGTGCCCACCATTTCGACAAGGCGACATGGATGCAGGCGACTCAGTATGGCTTTGAGAAGGGCCGAGTAGTTGGTATCGGCTCTCATGTGACTCCTGGTACTTATTATGGTACTATTGCGATGTCGGCGCCCAGTTCGAGAGGAGCTCGTGGAGAGGCATCATCTTCTGCCTCACAGTATCAGGAGCAGTTCCGAGCTCAGAATGACCTTATAGAGAGTTTGCAGAAGCAGCAAGAAGAGACGCGTCAGCAGCAGCAGCAACAGAAGCAGCAGCACAAGGAGGAGATACGTCGATGGTAGCAGCAGCATCACGAGCAGATGAAGTACATGCGTCATCTGACTCGTAGTTTAGGGATGGAGTTTCCTCCACCATCTCCTTCAGCTCCTCCACCTCCTCCAGAAGACGACCCCCCAGTGATTTTTTTTATGTTAAAAACATTTGAATTTAACATTTGTTGTAATATGAACTATTTACAATTTCTGTCTTTTATATCGGTGCGAATATTACATAATTTAATTTTTAATATTTTATGATTTTTTTTGTGAATATTGAAAATTTTAATAATTTTTATTTTTTTAATATTTTAATAATATTAATATTATTGTTTCATTAATCATAATTTTATTAAAAATATTTTTTCAGTATTATATTTTTTAATGTTTGTTTATTTTACTAATAATAATAATAATAATAATATTTTATGATTTTTTCTATTTTTTTGTGAATATTGAGAATTTTAATATTTTTTATTTTTTTTATTATTTTAATAATATTAAAATTAATTTTTCAATAATAATAAATTTATTAAATTTATTTTTAAAAAAAATATTTATTATTTGTGACGGGATCTGTTGCGACGAGTTCCCGTCGCAAATAGTCTAAGTAATTTTTTTTTTTAAAAAGTATTTGTGACGGGCCTGTCGCAAATAGTATAAGTAAATATTTTCAAAGAAGTATTTGCAACGGGATTACGGGCTCGTCGCAAATACTTTTTACGATGGATCCGTCTCAAAAAAGTTTATATATATAAAGTATATAATCGGAGACTTATTTGCGACGAGGAAGCTGCCAATTACAAAAAAAAAGTATTATTTGCGACGGGCCCGTCGCAAATAATACTTTTTGCGACGCTATTTTCTGCAACGGGCTATTTGCGATGGGACCTCATCGCTAAAGTTTATTTGCGACAGGATCCCGTCGCAAATAACCCATCGCAGATACCTAGAATTCTAGTAGTGAATTGTTTGATAAAAGAGTATGAATATAGAGTTAAAGAATTCATCAAGTTTTCAAGAGAGCTTGCATACGACCCTTCTAAAAATTTTTTTCCATGTTTGCATTGTTTTTATTCAAGAAAAATTATTTCGGAAGAGTTATAAGAACATTTTATTTGTCATGGAATATATCAAAGCTATAAATGTTAGAGTAAACATGGGGAAAACTGAATGTGGACACCGATTGGGATAATACTGCGATTTATGGATCATTTGATATGAATACCAGTGTAAATGATGATGAAGATCGCATGGAAGAAATGACGATAGAAATTGAAGATGACCTTCATGATTGTCCAAAGTTGTTTGAGGAGTTAAATAGTTGTGTCAAGAAACCATTGTGTACTAGTTATACTAAATACACAACATTGCCAGTTGTATTGAAGTTATATAATTTGAAAGCTGGTAGCGGATGGAGTGACACCAGCTTTATAGAACTACTTGGTCTTCTGAATGATATGCTACCAGAATAAAATGAACTACCATGCCAAACATATGACGCTAAACGAATTTTACATTCAATGGGCATGATCTCTAAAAAAATACATGCTTGTTCAAATGATTTCATATTGTTTCATAAGGACCATAAATCACTCATAAAATGCCCTAAGTGTGGCGCAAATCGATATAAGAAAATGAATCAAGTCCTTAAAAATATGTATAGTACTTTCCTATCATTCTATGGTTTAGAAGACTATATGGATGTTAGGAAATCGCAAGACAATTAACATGTCATGCAGATACAAGAATTAAAGATGGAAAACTACATCATCCAGCAGATTCTCCTCTATGGAAGAAAATTGATTATGAGTATTCTAAATTTGGAAATGATCCAAGAAACTTTCTCTTGCGTTATCTATAGATAGAATAAATCTATTTAGTGTACATAGTAGTCTTCACAGTACATGGCTCGTCATGTTGATAAATTATAACTTTCCGTCATGGTTATGCATGAAGCGCAAATACATTATGTTGTCTCTACTTATATATGGACCAAAGAAACCTGGTAATGATATTGATGTCTATTTGGCTCCATTGATTGAAGATCTGAAATTGATGTGGGATACAGGTGTTACAATGTATGATGCTCGTATAAGTAAAGAATTCACATTAAGGGACATGTTGTACGGAATGATAAATGACTTCCCCGCTTATGGAAATTTATCAAGCTGTATCATTAAAGGAATTTTGGGGTGTCCCATTTGTGAAAAATTCATATACTCAGTTTGGTTGAAACATTCCTCGAAGATGGTGTTTTTAGGACATCGTAATTTTTTACCTCGATGACATAAATACCGATCCTGGATGACAACATTCGATGGGAATATCAAACAAGGTAAAAACACTATCTCTAGTAATGGATGATCAACTTTACAATAAAGTAAAAGATATTGACAATTTTTTTGGTAAACCATTTTTGAAAAACCTTACAAAATCAAGTTAGAAGAAGAGATCAATTTTCTTTGAATTGCCGTATTATAATTTTTTGTATGTCAGACATTTTCATGATGCCATGCATTTGGAAAAAAATGCATATGATAGTGTTATTGGAACGTTGCTAAATGTTCCTGGCAAAACAAAAGATGGAATAAAGGCTAGGTTGGACTTGATTGAAATTGGGATAAGGGAAGATTTGGCAATAGTGAAGGGTAAAAGGTGAGCTTTTCTTCCTCCAGTAGCGTACAGTCTATATAGACTGAAAAAATTGCAATTTTTCATTTTTCTTAATAGTGTAAAAGTTCCACAGGGGTATTCATCAAATATTAATAATGTCATGTCAATGAATAATTTAAAGTTACAAGGACTAAATTCACATGACTGTCATGTTTTGATGCAATATTTAATGCATGTTGCTTTATGTTGCATTCTACCTCAAATGTATAACATATATTAACTAGACTCTGTTTCTTTTTCAAAGCCATATACAGTAAAGTAATAGAACCAGCAAAGTTTCCCATCATTAATAAGGAGGTTGTAGTCATATTATGTGAATTAAATATATTCTTCCCACCATCATTCTTTGATATAATGGTTCACCTGATGGTTCACTTGGTTATAGAGGTTCAACTATGTGGTCCTATCAATTACAGATGAATGTACCCCATTGAATGATATATGAATATTTTGAAGGGGTATGTCGAGAATCAAAGTTGTCCATAAGGTTGTATTATAGAATGATATCTTGTTGAAGAAGATATTGAATTCTATATTGATTACCTATTAGATATTGATATCATCAATCTCCCAAAGTCCCATCACAACGAATGCCTTATGGGCGAAGGGATTTCTAGAAGAGATGTTGTTATAATTAACTTGACAACATGGGAGAAAGCACACCTTTACATTTTACATAATAGTGAAGATTTTGATCCATACATTTAATCCCACAAAGAAATTATTATATATTTGAATCCATCAAGAGATGAAGGATGGATATCAAATACACATAATAAACAGTTATAAGATAGTTCATAGATCAAATTTATATGGAGTTATTTGAAAATATGAATTTAATTATCAAATGACTTCAATGGGTAGTCATAGGACCGAATTAAAATGTTATATCTTACACTGGTTTGGTAATCAATGGTTATAAGTTCTATACAAAAGAACATGATGACTTCAGTATGATGCAAAACAGTGGTGTTACGCTTGTGGCTGAAGCGATGCACATATCTGGTTCCAAGGATAGAAATCCAAATTATGAAAATATTGTCATATTTTGGCATTATTGAACAGATATATGAGTTATATTATACAACATTTCAAGTGTCTCTTTTCTGTTGTAAATAGGTTAACAATATAAGTGTAGTGAAATTTGATGAAATGGGCTTTGTGAAGGTGAATTTCAGTGTGGAAGGGGAAAAAGATGAGCCTTTCATAATGGAATTACAAGCAGTGCAAGTATTTTATGTTCTGATCCAACAAACAAAAATTGGTCGATTGTCCTGTTGGAAACTAAAAAAAATATTGGGTCAGATGAAAATTCAATTGAGGATGACCCTTTCATTAGGAGATCACAATCACTTCATGTTGGTCCCGATGTAAACAATGTCTTGTACGTTAGAGGGGACTACAAATAGGGGATTTGGATTCTTGATAGAGGAACAAAATCCTTGAAACCTTTAAAAAATAAAGAGAGTTAAATGAGAAGGTAAAAGTGTTTTTTAATATTCTATTTTTTCCTCATAATATTATATATTCCCTAATAAATTAATATAATCTAAATTAGATGTTTGACTACTCATACAGACAATATCTTTTGCACATGATGATGTTACCAATCCCTCATAAGAACAAACTATAATGAATGAAACCCTTTGGAAAGATGTAAAGGTAATGTTATGATATACTTTCTCTATTTTACTGAAAAATTATATAATGGAACATTTATTTAAGTTTCATTATTCTTTACAAAGTTTATTTATTTTAAAATATTTTTGTCCATCTATCATGCCTTTGTAGGAAGAGCAATGATGTTGTCTCTGCTCAATCACAAAGGTAATCTTGATATTTTCATAGTAAAATCATTGTCTATAAAATTAATATATTGTTTCATATTTATATTTAATTTATTTCTTTTTAGTATTACTCACATAATAATTGTTTTCTTATACAGGTGGATTCTTTTATTCGAGTTAGAGTGGTTTGTCCATATTTCATGCCTTTTATACCAAAACATTCACAAAATTCTTCTCCCTCAAAACCTTTTCACCCCTGCGGTGTTTCATTTATCAATTTCCTTCAATTTCTCTCCACTACCTTTGTAGGAAGAGAAACGACATTGCCTCTACTCAATCACAAAGTTAATCTTGATGTTTGTATAGTAAAATCATTATCCATAGAATTAATGTATTATTTCATATTTATGTTTAATTTATTTCTTTTAATTATTACTCTTATAATAATTGTTTTCTTATACATGTGTATTCTTTTGTTTGAGTTTGGGTGGTCTATCCATCTTTCATGATTTTCTGCACCAAAACTTCCATGACTTCTTCTCCCTAAAAACCTTTCACCCCTACAGTGTTGACATTTATCACTTTCATTCAAGTTCCCTCTACTGCTTAATCACAAAAGTAATCTTGATGTTTCCACAGTAAAATCATTGTACATATAATTAATGTATTATTTCACATTTATATTTAATTTATTTCTTTTTAGTATTACTCATATAATAATTATTCTCTTATACAGGTGGATTCTTTTTCTTTCGAGTTGAGGTGGTGTGTTCGAAGCTGCTCATGCAGTATTGGCAGTTCGACAAAGAAAGTCATGGGAAATCATGGTAACATTGATAGTTAGGATTGTTTTTTAATGTATGTAATAATTTGTATTTATGTAATTGTATAAAACAATGTTTGAAATGTCTATAATATAGTGTTTTTTCTTGTATTTGTGTTGTAAATTTCATTTCATTTAAATTTTGTATTGGGACTTGTTTTTATTGATATATAGTGTGTTTCTAGTGTTGTGGTGTTCTATTACAGCACATTGTAGTGGTGCTACAGTGTGATATTGTAGCACACTGTAGTATGGCCCTTTATCAGTGCTTTTTTAGCACTGATAAAAGACCAGGGTTTTTAATCTCACTCAGATAATCAGCGTTTTTCTAGCGTTGATAAAGTCCATTTCTAGCACTGTTAAATGTCTATTTTGTAGTAGTGTATAACTAGTAAATCAGAAGATATTAAAATTTTCAAAGGTATGATAGGAAGTTTGCTTTATCTAACCTCTAGTATACCTAATTTAATGTTTAGTTTATGCATGTGTGCTATATTTCAATACGATCCTAAGGAAAGTAAATTAAAATCTATTAAAAGGATTATAGGATATGTTAAAAGAACTGTTATTTGGGGTTTGTTTCATCTAGGAAAAACCTATTTTGATTTAATTATATATTCTAATTCTGATTTTAGAGGATGCTGATTTGATAGAAAAAGTAATTCTAGCATGTGTCGTCTTTTAGGAAAGAGTTTGATTTCTTGGAGTTCTAAGAAACAGTTTTCGGGTGCTTTGTCTACTTCTGAATTATAGTACATTATTGTTGCTAGGTGTTATACTCGCTCATTATGGATTGAACAAAATTTATTTTATTTTAATGTTTTTTCTAATAAATTGTTGTTTTTTTATAATTCATCTGCTATTCCGATTTCTAAGAATCCCTTACAACATTCTAGAACTAAGAATATTTAAGTGAGATATTATTGCATTTGTGATCATATAAAAAAAGGATATATTTTTTTAAGAATATATTTCTATAGGATATATTTATTAAACTTCATGAGATAGTGAAGTTTGAAAAGCTTAAATTTGAACTTGGAATGATTGAAGCCTAAAATATATAAAATGAATTTTAATTATTTATAATGGTTTTTGTGGATATTTTATGGAATATTTTTTTACAAGATTTTTTTTAATAATTATACATGTACTGTTATATCTATTCAAGCTAAAATATCAAGAAATTTTTCACTATTTTAAGAATTTCATATGTTTTTTTTTGTTTTAGTTTTTTTACAGTCAAGTTATTTTTAAAGTATGCATTAATTTAGGGGGGTATTCTAAAATAATTGGTACTAATAATTGATATGATTTAAAGCTACATTGTTAATTACTCTGTTCATTTTCATTTAAGCATGATTATGTGTTTACTATTTTATTCATTCTTAAAGAAGGAGACTTATTTTTAATGGAGGATATTTTGTCTTAAAATGTTATAGAAAAGGAACATTTTGTTGTTTTAACCTTTTTTTATTTACAAAAGGGGGGAATTTTATTTTTTTTAAATGATTCATTTTTGTAATTACTAAAAAGGGTGAGATTGTTGGTGTTGGAATAGCTCTTGCTGGTTTTGTTAGAGTTTTATTATTGGAGTGGACTCATTGATCTATTATTCTTTTTATTTTTACAATTACAAAACTTTATTTTATTATTACTAAAGTTACAAAAAACTATGATTATTACAAAATTCTTTATTTTGTATTTTATACATGTTTGATTTTTTAATAATGATGTTCACTTTTATGGAGTTTCTATTTTTATTATGTTTATTCTAGTTTTATATTCAATATTGATAAATGACATATGCATTCTATAAAAAAATTAAGTAATGAGTTTTCAAAAAAAATCTTAATGTCAAATGATCCTTACAGAATTTTATCCTTACGTTCTGCTATGATTTTAGTTTTTTTGCTAAGTACGAATCATCCTTATGGAAAATGGTCCTTATAATGAATCTTACAGTTTTTTCATCCTGATGAAATATGACTCTTATGGTTTTAAAACATCCTTACAAAGTGTGAGCCTGGTTTTTTGATAAAGGACTAAACTATATAGTTCTTCTAAGTGAACCTTACAAATCATTCAAAATAACCTTACGAAGTGTTTTTTTGTAAAATCATGAACCTTACGAGGGTTGTAGTTAACCTTATGAAGTTAAAGTAGAACCTTATGATGATGAACCTTATGATGATGAACCTTACGAAGATTTAACCTTACAATGATGAACCTTACGAACACTGAACCTTACAAAGTTAAGTTGATCCTTATGAACTCAAATATGATCCTTATGGGGTGTTAATTGACTCTTTCGGAAAAAAAATTGAGTTTCTTTGGTTTCGGTGAAGTGTTTACCAAACAATGTGTATCGAAGGATATAACTGGGAGTGTTTTAGAAATTACACTTTTTACGTCGTGAAGTATTCTTTCACATCGTGGAGTGTGTTATTTTATTTTTTAAATATATATTTTGTGCCTTTTTTTTGTTTTATTCCGCATAGGTTTAAAACTAATGCTATGATATTTGGGAATTGTTTTAATGTACCAATAGATATATCAAATTAGGAAACCTCGACTTATCCAATTGTTGATCATGTGTTAGGAAGCATTGTGAAACTTACCGTTGGATATTTCAATATAAATAAAGACCGAAGGAGCTAGAAGTGAAAAGTAGATGTGAGATCACTTTTATCTGAACTACTATACAAATTCTGATGTTTTTTTGTTTTGTTTTTTTTTGTCATTGCCCTTGCACTTAAACATTGATTTTTTGTTAAGATCAACTTTGATTTTAAAATTGCTCAAAGTTTTAAAATTGGTCAATTCACCCCCTGACTTTCTTAGTGTCTCAACCTAGGCAAACATGTATAAACTGGTTCATGGTTTGAGAAATGGATGGACGAGTGTGCACGCTAGATCTATTTCAAAGTGTGTGTGGAACTCCAAAGTTGAAGCTCTTATTCTCTCTTTCTAAGTAAGGTTTTAAAGGTAAGAAAAAGCGAACCATTCCTAGGCATTTGGAGATTTATACACCCAGTGGATTACCCATGGAGGAGGGATATTTTGCCTCCGAGGTATCTCCATCAAGCTCATGTAGAAGCACTTTGACATATTAGCATCACATAAAAAAGAGATGTGTTCTTCTTTTATGTTTTATTGAATTCAAACAAATGGTTTGATCTTGTGGCAAATGGGTTTTAGTGATTTGATTCTGCTACGGTTGAACAAGTGTGTTCCCCATTAATGTCATCAAAGCAATTCTCCATACCATAAAACCAATTGACACCAAACCATTGTGTGTGATTCATATTGCAAGAGGCAATCATCAAATGTTCTAAGAAATTTCATGGTAACAAATCTAGTAAACAAAATCCGATGGTTGCAACGGATCACATTAATGTACACCATTAATTGATGCATGGTCGATTGACCATTGAACATTGTTGAAAATCTTCAAACTTTATTTCCAAACAAAGGTATTTTGTGGTTATTCCATAAGAAAGGTAGTGAACATATTAAACACATGATTTCTAATTACTAAAATATGAAAAATACAATATTTGGCCCAACATATACATGCAACCATCTTTCAAAACATCATATGCTCTCATATTTAACACAAAATATAAGTGTGAACATTTCTTTGTTTTTTCATTTATTTTGCGGCTATTCTCCAGTTTTTATAAGAGTACAATAACAATAGTTGACATTGAATTTTAAAATTAATTTTACTGAGATAGTCTTGTACAGCCTAATTGGTATGTTCTGACAATTTCACCCTATAAGATTCAAAGTCATCGTATCAAAAAAAATTGTCATGCACATGTCTTCCTCTAAAATGTTTTTCTGATAAAATATTTAAATTTTATTAAAAAATTTGTAGGTTTATAATGAAAAACAATTATATAAAAATTGGCGCTCACAATAATAGGACCATAGGCGGGGTTGGCTTCCGTGTTTTTTATTTTATTATTATTTTTATGCCAGCATGGAAAAAAGGAAAACGAGTGGTACGGCAAATACTATTAGCTTCCTAGTAAGAGTTCAAAAGAACCATTTAAACCCGCCCCTTCTCCAGCCCCGCCCGCCCCTTTCTCTTTCCGTTTCCCCTTTCCCCTTTCCCCTTCCTCCTTTCCCTTTTCCTTCGTCTGTTCCTTCGTCTCTCCCGAATTGGCGCGCTGCATTTCAGTATCATGGACGACCATGGCAGCTCCCTCCTCACCTGGTCCCACTCCTTCCAGGGGAAGGTAAATTTGGCGGTGGTCGTCTTCTTGTGTTTTCAATTCAAGCCTAATGTTGTTTCTGTCCAAAGCAGGGCGTTGAAGAGCTGAAGAATTCGCTCCTGTGCACCACTATGGAGCTGGAAAGCACGAGGATGGCGGCTCAGGAGGAGCTCCGGAGAAGAGACGAGCAGCTGACCCACCTCAGGGACCTCCTCACCAGGGTCGTCAAGGAGCGAGACGAGGCACAGCAGAAATGCCTCAATTTCCTGTTCGACACCTTCCTGCTCCGCCCCACCCCGCCTCTCTCCGGCGCATCCAACGTCGACGGCGAGCCGCGGCGGGGCATCGACTCCAACAACGCCTTCTCCTCTTCCGACGGCGACGAGAGCATCGTCTCCTCCCCTGCAGCCCGGAGCGACGGGCACGCGGCGCTCGACCTGGCGGCGGAGAAGCCCTTGCCGGAGCAGGGGAAGCTCCTGCAGGCGGTGATGAAGGCGGGGCCGCTCCTCCAGACGCTCCTGCTGGCGGGCCCCCTCCCCCAGTGGAGGCACCCCCCACCCGCCATCGATGTACTCGACATCCCGCCCTTCTCCATCTCCTCCTCCCATCTTTTCCCAAAAAAACCCGATTCCATGGATTCCGCCATTGCCCGCAGCTGCAGCTCGATCGATGTTCGGAAAAGAGGCTCCCGCGAGGATGTTTCCGCGTCCCCCCGAGGGACCAAGTTCCAGAGGGTGGCGCTTCACTGACCCCACACCAGCCCCACGCAGCGTAATTCCATTACTGGGTCATTAGCCAAATCTTGTACATACGGAGTTGGTAAGCTTTAGGGAAGTTCCATCTCTGCTTTTAACCCGGTGGAGGGATGGTTTTGGTTTCTTTTTTGCGTGCCAGTCCAAGCTCTCGTGGGTGGAGCTCTGTTTCTTTCACCGGAGTTCTAACTTCCAGCCATGGCTATGCGGAAGAGGCGTGGTTTTTTGCTAGTTGTGAGCTTTTTGATCTGTGTCTTTTGAGGGTGGTGTCTGTATTACCATGGAGTGGCCAGGATGAAAGCCAAGCCTGTCTGGGTCAGTGGATCCCACTAATCAGAATCTGTTTCTTCAACGAGGAAACTGGTCTGTGATTAAATATACTTATACATTTCAGAGTTGCTTATTTCTTCTTCCTGACAGATTTCACTGGGTGCTGCAACTGGGTTGTTTTTTAATCATCCGGGGATCATTTTGTACTGTGATTCGGGTTCGGCATGATTTAAACCTCCATTATGCTGCCCCTCTGTCTCTTCAAATGCAAAGGCATATTGAATTCAGATGCTTTAATGATTCTGAGTTGGACCCTAACATAAATCTGTACGAGGTGTTGGATTCTCTGATTTAGGTGTCTCTCTCCCCCACATTTTCAACAATGATGTGTGAAAAATACGCATTTGTTCAGAAAACATATTTCCAGTGAATTCACTACATAATTCACAATGACGGTATGCAAATGCATCACTTGACAAACAGATTCTCTAATTACAGAATTCAGATCCAGCAACAGTTGACTACAAACAGATTCTCTAATCCTACTGCACGGCAAAAACATCACACACACACGCGTTTTATTAACTTCTGAAAGCAAAAAACAGCGGGATGTACAGTTCTGTAATAAAGGAAACAACAAAACCAAAAAAGGGACGAGCAGATGCAAGAGGAAAGCTTACAGTGCCAAACACAGGTCCGGCGGTTCGGATCTCTTGGCGCGTCTGGGGAAGGAGGATTGTGCTCCTCACCAGGATCTCGCTGGGGAGAGGTCTCTCCACTCTGGTTCTAGCAGCCTTTTGGTCCGAATGCAGCCACACCTCTTCGCTATGGAAGGACGCCGAGAAAAGCTCCACCGCGAGCTGCGCATGAGCTGTATGCAGAGAGTTCGGCAGGCCAACTGGATCCTCCGTTGCAGATGAAGGAAGAACACACCACGGGATTCTTGGAGAGCCTCTTGCGTACCAACAACGACATACAAGAATATACACAGAACTCTCCTCTTGAAAAAACTCAAAACCCTAGTCGCTAAACAGAAAAGATAACCCCTGCAACCATCATAACAACACACCCAACCAAAAACTGCCACGAAGCACACCGAGAAACAGAAGCCGAAAGACCCACAAGGATCGACGGGCAGGAGGCGTTAGGCAACTTACTTGGATCAACGACCAGGAATAAAAGGACGGCCAGGTTGGGATAACCAACGTGGATGACAAAGGGGAAATGCGGCCAGAATTTACAAAAAAACGCGTATGATAATATCAAATGACAGAATTTAATGTAAAAACAAATATTGAATTAAAACATATTAATTCACAAATCTCCACCATTTTTAATTAAATTCAGTGATGTTCTTGCACCTAGGGGTCAAGGAATCCGAACTAAGTTTAATCTATCTAGGCAAAAAACAAACTTTGACAAGACCACAACTTTAGTCAAACTATCAGCCGGGTTTATGTCAGTATGTATCTTATTGATACATACGCTTCCAGATTCTACGACATCTCTAATAAAATGTAGTCTAATATCTATATGTTTTGACTTACCATGACAAACAAGGTTTTTTGACAAATGAATAGCTGATTGACTATCTGAATAGACATTAATAACAGAATTGTAAATACAAAGTTCCGAGGCCATACCTTTGATCCACAATGCTTCCTTGACCGCCTCAGTCAAGGCAATGTATTCAGATTCTGTAGTTGAAAGTGCAACGATGGATTGCATGTTGCACTTCCAGGAAATGGTACCACCAAAAGCACTAAACACATAACCGGTTAGGGATTTACGGGTATCAACATTTCCAGCATAATCAGCATCCACATAACCACAGATAAGGTCGGTAGAATCAATGTTTCTACCATAACATAAACAAACATTAGGAGTACTAGAGAGATATCTAAGAAGCCACTTGAGAGCATGCCAATGTGGCTTCCCTGGTGTGGCCATGAACCTGCTAAGGGTGCAGACTGCAAAAACAATATCAGGGCGCGTACAAATCATATCATACATTATGCTTCCAACCATGTTAGCATAAGGAAAATTGGACATAAATTCAACATCTTGTTTAGCAGCAGCAGCTTGAGATAGAGACAATTTAAAGTGTTGAACAAGAGGAATATTAACGGGTTTGAGAGTTTCAAACATATACCTCTTGAGAACTTTTAAAATGTAACTATGCTGAGAAAGATAAAGCAATTTATTGGGTCTATCCCTTATGATTTCAATGCCAAGAATTTGTTTGGCCGCACCCAGGTCCTTCATTTCAAAAGTGTTTTTCAACTGGATTTTAACAGAAGAGATAAGATTCATATCCTTGCACATGATGAGCATATCATCGACATACAACAAGAGGTAAATGATGTAGGTCCTAGTTTCTTTGAAATAAACACAGGCATCGTATTGACTCCTAGTGAACTTATTCCCTAACATGAAAGAGTCAAACTTCAAGTACCATTGTCTTGAGGCTTGCTTCAAGCCGTATAGAGACTTATTCAGGAGACACACTTGATGTGGTTTGAAATCACTAGGATAACCTTCAGGAGGCTGCATATAAATCTTTTATTTCAGGTCACCATGTAAGAAGGCAGTTTTAACATCCAACTGCTCGATGTGGAAGTCTTGATAGGCAGCATAGGCTAACAGGAGCCTAATAGAAGAATGCTTTACAACTGGGGAGAAAATTTCAGAGTAATCAATTCCCTCCCTTTGGAGGAAACCCTTAGCTACTAACCTAGCTTTGAACTTGATTTTATTTCCCTCAGTATTATCCTCTTTTCTTTTGAAAATCCATTTGGAACCTATTACTTTAGCATTAACAGGTTTGTTCACAACACTCCAAGTATGGTTTTTTTATTAAAGAGTGCATCTCTTCATTCATAGCAAAGACTCATTGCTTGGAGTCTTTGTCTTTCAGCGCTTGCCTATAAGACTGAGGATCATCATCAATGAGATCCTGGGCTACATGGAAAGCATAAGAAGCCATGTCATACTGGATGAACCTAGCAGGGGTCTGGGGAACCTTCTTTTTCTGTCACGGGTCAATTGATAATCCCTGTAGGTGTTAGAAGGTTCAAAATCTGAATCTGAACCAGAACTACTTTGAGGATCAACTCCATTAGTGGGCTGAGGAGCAGGCTGATCGGGCTAAAGATCAATTTCAATCTGAGCCAAAGGCTCAGGTTCATCAGACTTGGAAAGGTCTGGTTCATCACTGTTTTGATGTGTGGGTTTGGTCTCGGTAGAGGATGACTCATGGAAAACCACATCCCTACTAATAATGCATTTCTGGTACCCTGGTTTATCAACCCAGAGTTTATATCCTTTGACCCCCTCGGGGTAACCAATGAAAATGCATTTCACAGCTCTTGGTTCCAGTTTATCAGTCCTAACATGGGCGTAGGCCGTGGAACCAAAAACCCTAAGGTAGGAATAAGAGGGAGGCCGACCAGTCCAAAGTTCTTCAGGGGTCTTGAACTGGTTAGCAGAGGAGGGACATCTATTGATGAGATAAACTACAGTGCTAGTGGCCTCAACCCAGAAAGACTTGGGGAGCCCAGAGCACGCAAGCATGCTTCAGACACGCTCTAAGATGGTCCTATTCATCCTCTCTGCTAGCCCATTCTGTTGGGGAGTTTCCCTAACGGTCATATGTATTTTAATCCCTTATTTTTCACAAAATTCAACAAAATCAGTAGACAAATACTCTAAACTGTTGTCTGTTCTCATGGTTTTTATTTTCTTTCCGGTCTGATTTTCGACCGAAGCCTTCCAGGTCTTAAAGGTCTGGAAAACATCTGATTTATGCTTCAAGATGTAAACCCAGACCTTCCTGAAAAAATCGTCAATGAAGGTGACAAAGTAAGATCCTCCACCATGAGAGGTAGTCCTGGATGGACCCCATAGATCCGAATGGATGTATTCAAGTGGGGCAGCGACTTTGAAGGTGGATCTATTGAAACTAACTCTCTTAGCTTTTCCCATTATACAGTCTTCACAAAAAGGCAGGTTTATTGGTGTTATGTCATTCAGCAGCCCCTGTTTGCTGAGTTCTTCCAATCCCTTGGAGCTTACATGCCCCAAACGTCTATGCCAAAGCATAGTATTGTCAGTGTTTGTATTGTAAACACTACCCAACTGCCTTGAATGGGTCTTACCATCCAAGACATACAACCCGTTAGTGAGAGACCCTCTAATAATGGTCCTAGATCCTTTAGAGATCTTAATTGATCCCGATTATGATCTGAAGGTATATCCTTTTTGATCAAGGACTCCTAAGGAAATTAAATTGCGTTGGAGGTTTGGAACCCACCTTACATCAAGTAAGGTAATCACAGATTGATTGTCAAGTTCTAACAGAACAGATCCTCTACCCTCCACTTTACACTTCTTATTATTTCCTAACAGGACATCCCCTTCCACTCTCTCCACCAGCTCTGAAAATGACTCTTTGTATGGACACATATGGAAGGAAAAACCGGAGTCAAGGAATCACTCTCTGTCGAGTGTATGGCTAGAGACATTTAACACTTCGGCAGTGTCATAACCAGAGTCAACAACAAGGGACTGGTCAGTGGGTTGAGCACGTTCTTGCTCACGCTTAAGCTTCTTGCATTCGGGCTTAATATGGCCAGCCTTGCCGTAGTGGAAGCAGGTGACTTTTCTTTCTCTATTATTATTATCTTTAGGTTTTGGTTCTTGCTTAGGTTCTTTACTGCCTCTACTCTTATCTCTTTTGAATTGTTTCTTTTTGCTTTTAATCTGGGGTCTACCCCTGATAAACAAACTCTCAGCCTCTCCTTTGGTCTTAGGTTTTGAGTGAAGGTCTTT
The DNA here is from genome assembly GCA_963277665.1 of Viscum album. Classification (NCBI taxonomy): domain Eukaryota; kingdom Viridiplantae; phylum Streptophyta; class Magnoliopsida; order Santalales; family Viscaceae; genus Viscum; species Viscum album. The sequence goes on from OY728128.1 coordinate 662,951,892, forward strand.
AGATAGGACGACAGACTTGACTTCTTCTAGAGTCAAGGAGTCTCAACCATACATCATAGTCTCGACCAAGGTGCTATAGCTATGGTTAAGGGAGATCATGAGAATGATGGCCTGATCTTCATCATCTACCGAGACATCTATGTTGGCTAGATCTAACATGATTTTGTTGAACTCATCTAGGTGATATTTCAAGGTAGTCCCATGCCTCATCCTAAAGGTGAACATGCGATGTTTCTTATACAGTCTACCTACAATAAAGGTAGTCATGTAGAGTTTTTCTAACTTAATCCAGATGCCGGCAGCGGTAGACTCATAGGCCACCTCTCTAAGGACTTTATCTCCTAAGGACAACAACAGGGAACTGTGGGCTTTAACAAGAATGTCAGGGGGCAAATGCTGGTATTTAGTTATAGTTTGACCAGTTTCATTTACAGATGTAATGGGTTTAGTAGGCCTGGAGAGGGCATCTATGAGACCTTGTTGGACAAGAAATGCCCTCATTTCCATAGATTGAAGTCGTTGTCTCCATCGATTTTTTCGATCTCATATCGCATTGTAGACATGTTTATCCAGATGAGTGGATGCTGAATGATTGGGGACAACGATAAGCATACGCCCCCAAAAATCGACCGATCTCACTGGGTAAACGTGTACCGTGAGATATGAAGACAGAAAAGGTTTGGTGAATGCAATGATTTCACCAGAATAGAAAGAGAAAAAACAACAACAATATTCAGGCAGAATTAAACAGACACAAAGAATGCGGAAGACAGAAAACCCAAATTGTAAAGAACTGCAAACATGGGAACTAAACAGTGAGCAGAATGCAACCGGACATATATGAAACAAAGCTGTAAAACAGTACAAAGAAAGGGAACGCTAGTAGGGTACTGGCAACTACAATTACAACAGGATCATGAGGCAAATAACAAGGTCCTGCAAAAAGGAATTACAAGCATGCAAGCAGGTTGCAGAACTCAGAACAATGTTATATGAGAGAAATGCAGCATGTCAATCAGCAAGACTGTTAATATGAAAAACAATGCAACAAAACTGAAGGTAAAGAACTAGTGGCGGTGCACACAGTAGGTCAGGTGAAGTCAACACAGCAGCCAAAAGTGGCTCTGATACCACTTGTTGTGGTTGATGGGTCTCAATACCGAGGACACGAACAACTCAGAAACAACACAATGAAAGCAGAATGGTGCTGGCGACATGCAGGCGAAGCAAGAACCGTAATACAGAAAAGAAATTGTAGGAAAAGTAAAGAGAGACATGATTTACGTGCTTCAGATCCTTATGGATCCTACTGCATGGCAAGAACACCACACACACACACACACGTTTTATTAACTTCTGAAAGAAAAAAACAGCGGGATGTACAGTCCTGTAATAAAGGAAACAGTAAAACCAAAAGAGGGATGGGCAGATTCAAGAGGAAAGCTTACAGTGCCGGACACACAAGTCCGGCAGTCCGGATCTCTTGGCGCGTCTGGGGAAGGAGGATAGTTCTCCTCACCAGGATCTCACTGGGGAGAGGTTTCTCCACTCTGGTTCTAGCAGCCTTCTGTTCCGAATGCATCCACACCTCTTCGCTATGGAAGGACGCCGAGAAAAGCTCCACTGCGAGCTGCGCACGAGCTGTATGCAGGGAGTTCGGCAGGCCAACTGGATCCTCCATTGAAGATGAAGGAAGAAGACACCGTGGGATTCTTGGAGAGCCTCTTGCATACCAGCAGTGACAAACAAGAATATACACAGAACTCTCCTCTCGAAAAAACTCAAAACCCTAGCTGCTGAACAGAAAAGATAACCCTTGCAACCATCATAACAACACACCCAACCAAAAACTGCCATGAAGCACACCGAGAAACAGAAGCTGAAAGACCCACAAGGATCGACGTATAGGAGGCGTTAGGAAACTTACTTGGATCAACGACCAGGAATAAAAGGACGGTCAGGTTGGGATAGCCAACATGGATGACAAAGGGGAAATGCGGCCAGAATTTACAAAAAATGCGTATGATAATATTAAATGACAGAATTTAATATAAAAAAATATTGAATTAAAACATAATAATTCACAACATCAAACATAACTTGTGAAAAATGTCCATATTGATTCAATACACACAACCAAAACAACAATATAGGTAACTAGTTTCAACTCAATATGTGAACTCAACAGATGTAGTTCAAAACTGAAGAACATAATCCAAACACACCAACATTCGTTCAACACTCAACGTCGATAAAAGCCGAAGATAGATGAAGTGAAAAAACAACACCAACAAAGTTCTTTACAATAAAGTTCTTGTTAGCATCAAGGGCTTCTTTACTAGAAAAAGGGGTTTTACCAACATCCAAAGCGGTTGCTAAACACATTGTCAATTTTAAACTAAAAACATATACTTCGAGTCATACTAGGCACACAAAATCAAGGGTTTCTCTATTAGAAAAAGGGTCTTTACCAACATCCAAAGTGGTTACTAAATAAAAATTATTAATTTTAAACTAAAAACATATACTTTGAGTCATATCAGATACACCGTGTATCGGATTGAGTTACAGTTGATTCTTACACGTCGCATCATTTCTTCAAGTATTATCTCTATGAAAATTAACTAAATAAGTATAGAATAAAAATGATAAGAAAATCAATTAAGTAATAGTAAATAAAATGATGCCTGTTATGATCAGTTTTGGTTATCTGGTGAGTGTTTAAAACTAAAGTAACACTTATATATTGAAAACATGAACTTCGAGTCATACCATTCACATCGTATGTTAGATTGACGTGCGGTCAATTTCTACATGTCACAAATGAATTATAGATCATTGTCCCAGTGTTTTAAAATAATTCGAGATTGTTTGCTCGGTTTTGGATAGTGACATGCGTTTTAAACTAAAAAGACACATTTATATTAAACACAAACTTTGAGTCATATTGTTCACATCATTTGTCGGGTTGATGTGCAGTTGATTTTTACACGTCACAAAATAATTATGGACTATTGTCCTAAAGTTTAAAAACAATCCGAACTCGTTTGCTCAGTTTTGGCTATTTGATGTGTATTTTAAACTAAAATGACACTTGTATTGAAAACACATACTTTCATACTGACCATATTGGGTGTCAAATCGATGTGCAGCCGATTCCTCCTCGTCACAAATGAATTGTGGATTTTTGTCATAATTTTTTAAAACAATCCGAGCTTGTTTGCTCGATTTTGACTATTCGATGCGTGTTTTAAAATAAAATGACATTTTTTTATTCAAAACACGTATTTCGAGTCATACTAACCACATCGGGTTTCAGATTAACGTGCGGTCAATTTTTACATATCACAAATGAATTATCGATCGTTTTCTTAAGTTTGAAAACAATCTGAACTCGTTTTCTCGGTTTTGGCTATGTGACGCGCGTTTTAAACTAAAATGACACGTTTATATTGAAAACACGTACTTATAGTCATACCGACCATATCGGGTGTCAGATTGACATGTGGTCTATTCCTACACGTTACAAATGAATTATGGATAATTGTCCTAAAATTTGAAAACAATCCAATCCCATTTGCTCTTTTTTGACTATGTGATGCGTTTTAAACTAAAATGACACTTTTATATTGAAAACATGTAGTTCGAGTAATACCGATCACATTGTGTGTCAGATTAGCGTGCAGTCAATTCCTGTAACATCATCAATTTTAAATGATAATAAAACTCACATTTGTTAATAAATTACAAGTATTTTTGGTGTGCAAATTTAATTTTTCAATACTTGTATTTATTATGCCTTTACGAAAAGGTAAAATCTTTGTTAACACTTTGAAATATTTTCGGAGTTATGCGCTGAGTTGGCATGAGATTTTGAGACCCGTTGAGGCTTGACGTTGATAGAATAAAAATATTAAATATATTTTATTTACGCGCACATGAGTTTTTTGGAAAAAATAGAATATCTTCCGAATGGTATTTCCGATGGAAAATTCAAGATTGTCATGAGGTCCGGAATGAGAGTTTTATCCTACATGCGACATAACATTTGTGCACGTCAGGTGTTTGATATTATCACACATAAGGGTAATAATAATTGGTATATGAATTTTTTGTTGGGCAGTTAAAAATTATAATAAGATTTTTTTTATTATTATTAGTTGTGTCAAAAAAATGCAAATATACTTATGTAATTAATAATTGTGTTACGATGGAAATAATGAGTGAGTAAAGTAATGACGGTTATATTATTATTTGTGCTAAATGAATGATTTTTGTGTGGTTAATAAAAAAATTGTTAATCTATTTTTGTTATTTAATGAAATTTTTTATTAACATGTTTATGGTGGTAATGATGACAGAGATTTAATAATAATAATAATAAAAATATTTTTGTTATTATTAATTTAGGAAAAATAATTTTGGTGTGTGTATAGATAATGTGTAGATATATATGGAATAAATATAGATGTATATATATGTATATATGGATGTGTATATATATAACATGTAAATATATGGATTATATATATATATATACACGGGTGTGTATGCATATGCGGGTGTATGTATATATATATAATGCGCATATATATACATATAAGGGGCTATTAAATTGAAAAAAAATGCTTATGTTTTTGTGGGGTGCAACGCCTAAATTAAGAAGCAAGAGGAAAATAAAAATAAAGACCTAATTAAGAAATTATGAATTTGTTGAAAGAAAGATAAAAAAATTATATTATATAAGGGAAAAGGGGGAGTTGGGGAGCGCACCTCATGGGGGTGAGAATCACACCCTCAAGTCTATCTCCCCCTCTCATGTATTCTTTTTATTTTATTATTATTATTTTCCAAACTTCACTCCTCAATATCTTCTCTGATATTGATCGAATTCACACGTCATCAGTGTCTTTGGGTTTGTCTTGATGAGAAGAATTTTAAACCTATTGTTGTTTTCAAAGGCAGTGAGGTTTCGATGGTGCAATTGAACTCGGACGTCAATTGTCGTTGTCTGTCATCGTTGTACATAAGGTATGAATTCCTTGACATTTGTGCATGCTTTATATAGATTATTGACATGATTTTTAGCGGGCATATGTAGCCCATTGTGAAACCCATGTGCAGGAATTCCTTGGCATACTAATACACATATGCCTTTTAACAACGCACAAAATAGATTTTAACAACGCTAAAAAAGTGCTGTTAATCATAGCATTGATTAAGGGGGGTCTCCTTTATCAGCGCTCCAAAAGCACTGAAAAGACTATGCTGGTTGCAATGTGTTGTTATATTAACATTAAAACCAGCAAAAACCTATAATTTCAAACAATGCTATATACATTTAATGTGACACTATGAATACAAAAATATCCGCCCAAGGTAAACACTCCTATATACATTTCAAACAATGTTTTATATAATTACATTTACAATTATCCAACAAACATTTAAAAACACTAATGTTTAATCTTTTGACGTCCGTGATCTCCGCTAAAAAATGTCCGCCCATGGTATTAGTTGCTAAAAAAATCATCTCTGTCACGATCCGTCCTCAGGGCCCGTTCCGTGACTACCCCAAGCCCGCCTTCCATAGGCCATGGGCTGGCGACTAGCACCAAGGCGTAAATCCCGGTAAAAAGGGAAGACATTTCCTTTGTAAAGTAAACAAGCACCACAGAGTAAGCAAGCGAAAAAGTAAACACTAAGTAAAAACAGTGTACAACTGTAAGTGTGGAAAAGTAAGTGGGCCAGTATACAAACCCAAACTGAAAGTAAAGTACAACTCGAAATGGAAAACAACAACTGAAAAGTAAAAGCTGATACGCCGAGCTGTCCACTGGAAATCCCACCTGAAGGGTGGGTATAGATATCTCCACTGCTCCTCGGGTCCCACCGTCCGCTCTGAGTGCATCCCGCCCAGTGGTCCACCTCCAGGTACCGTCCTGCTCTGCAAGCCTCAACCACGATCAATGTTGTCCGTCGTCTGTAACCAACACAACGTAGTGCGGGCATAGCCCGTGCAGGGGTGAGTATAAGCTACTCAGTAGGGACCCCGAGACCTCCGAAGGTCTCCCAAAATCCACAAAGGATAAACCACAAAGGAAAAATACAATCACGAAGTAACAACCAACACTGCTTAGGTATATGCCCATACATATACCTAATTCATCAATTCCAATACGCTCCAACCTCCAAGCCCAAGTACAACCCAGTCCACACAGGAAAGTATACGTATTCCACACAGGAAAGCAAACGTAATCCACACAGGATAGCACAACACAATCCACACAGGAAAGTAAACAGGATTCAGCTCACACAGGTATACTTATTCGAAGACGATAGAGATGATCACTGATCCATCTAAGTCGTCGGACCCACAAATGATCGATAGGTACTAACCCCCGCAAAGACCCACACAGGATTGGACCCACACAGGATCTGTAGGCGCTGGCTCACACAGAACCGCTGAGCGCTGACCCACACAAGATCAGACCCACACAGGATCGGTAGCACTGATCCACAAAGGATCGCTGAGTGCTGTAGTCGTCATCGTCGAATCCACTGAGGATCTCTGCACAGTCGTCGTCGCAGTCTTAGTAGCAGTCACATCCAACTCTAGGGTTCCCGCACACAGCAAGCTCGTTCGGGAGGGTCCGCTCCACGAGCCGAGAGGCTGATACATCAACTGACACATAGTCAAGAGTTTATGTATCCAAAAGTTCCGTATCGTTAACAGGAACTCAATGTCGTAGACGGCGCGTCAATCAGACGCCCTGTCTGAGAGTTATTGGCTTTTTCGTCCCAGGGGCCGGTTGGTTTTTAAGGAAAAACCAACTCGACCGTACTCCACCTGCGTCCAAACCTCGGGCGGAGTATGCCAAAATAACTGTCTCACTAAGAGGAAAACAAAAAAGTCGACGGCACGTCAATCGGACGTCCGTAGCTCAAGATATGAGTGTTTCCGCTCCGAAGGCCCGGTTGGTTTCGTGTACGAACCAATCCGGCCGAACTCAAAGTATTCTGAAACCTTGAGTGTGATATACCGAAACGACCGTCTCGTTCTAAGGATCGTGTCGCCGCTGATGGCGCATCGATCGGAGGTCCGTAGCCCGAGTTATGGGCAATTGAACCCAATCAGTCCGAAAACGGGGGTTTCGGGCCCGGACCGACCCGGCCCGAGACCCCCCGGTCAGCCCGAACCGGGTCGACCCGCCCCGGACAGGCCCGGATGGGCCCGGCCCGGCCCAGCGTGACCCGGCTTGGCGGACCGGCCAGGCGCGACCCGGCCTGGCGGACCGGCCAGGCACGACCCGGCTTGGCGGACCGGCCAGGCGCGACCCGGCCTGGCGGACCGGCCAAGCGCCGGTCCGGCTGGGGACAGCGTGCCCAGCGCGCTGTCTGGCTCAGCCTTTGGCTGAGCCGTTTCGGCAAGGGGGGGGGGGGTGCTTGCCCCCCTGTGTAACCGTGGCCCCCCCCATTTATGGGGGGCCGTTTGAAGCCGGCCGGGGGTTTGAACCCCCGGTTGCACACCGGTCCGGCCGACCCGCCCTGGCCGGCCGGTTCCAGCCTCCACGGGACCGGCGACGACCGGTCCCCTTCTTCACCGACACCGGCGGCCCGGTTCGGCCGCCAGTCACCTTGCTCCGTCGCGGCCTGGAACCGGCCGCGGCCCTTGTCGTCCGGCGCGGTGCAACGACACCGCGCCCCTCCGCCGCGGCCCCGTTCCGGCCGCGGCGTCTTCGGTTTTCTTCGACGCGGCGCGACGGCGTCGCGTTCTTAAACTTCTTTCCACGGCGCGGCGCGACGACGCCACACATTTCCTTCCGCAAGAATCCGCGTGGTGCGACGACACCACGCTCTCCCGTACCAACCACAAAGGAACCAACACGAAAATTAAGGAGGAGGGTCGGGCATGTTTGTGCGGTCCGACCTCCTCGCGTTATTCGATAACATTTGGTTTTAATCCACGAAGATCATCAAGTTGGTATTCACGAACAATTAAATAAATAAAACCCCTACCTCGGTTCAAGAACGGTGTTCGTCAACGAGCCACGGAAGACGAGCGTCGCGGAGGTCGGGCGTCGCGGAAAAAGAACGCCGACGTCGCGAAGCGAGGATTCGAAGTCGTTGACGGAGATTTCATCGCGGAAAACCATCGCGGAAGAGACGATGCGGAAGAAGAACGTCACGTCGCGGATACGGCGTCGTGGAAGATGAACGTCGATTCCGTTGTCGTCGTGGCACGTCCGAAGAGGAAACGTCGTTGGATCGGCGGAGATGTTCTTCGTTGAAGAACAGTGTTCTTCGCGTTCTTCGCCGAGGTTGAAGAAGAAGAAGACCGCTTCCCCAATCCTCTCAAGGTTTCAAAACTCTAACAATAATAAACTAAGACTAAGTATTATTTTATTAACACAACCTAACCATTTGAATTTCAAGAGTTTGAAATTAAGTAACTCACTTAATTAATTATAACAAGTTGTCAAAAATTAATGAAAGTGAGTTAATGGGGAGTTAGGAATGTGAGGGGTTAAGAGGGGTTAGGGAGTTAGGGAAATTGAAAAGGTGGGGGGTTCGTGTGGGCCCCACCCTTTTAATTATCCACACATGGGAAGTTGGGTGGATGTGGTCCCCACCACCAACTTCCCGTGGGAGAAAATAACCACCTTGAAAAAGAAATAAAATTGATTCAACAATTTTATTTACTTTTTAATTAAACCCCATCAATTAACTTCTTCTCCCGCACAAACGTAACTACGATAAATGTTCTTTTAAGCGATTACCGGTGTTGCGAGTTCATCGGTGCCCTCAGAATTCGATTCCGAGCACCGGTTCAAAAGTTAGAAAATCTCACTCGTTCGTTCACTGAACGTACCCGAGCTAAACTTCAGAAATTGATTCCGGGCACACCGGGCCTCAGAATTAGGTGCCATCAGAAACCGCTATCTTGTAAAATTCCAAAGAAAATTAAGAAAAAATTTCCCTTGAATTTTACAGGTCTTTACATTACTCCCACCTCAGGGCTTTACGTTTCCGTAAAGATACATCATAACTAGGGAAACAAATGTGGGTACTGAGCACGCATCTGAGCCTCCCGCTCCCAAGTGCTATCCTGGAGGTTCCCGTGCTGCCATCTGATGCACACTAGAGGAATCAACCATCCACGTAGGACCCGCTCCTGTTGATACTCGATCTCCACTGGGACCTCCGCAAAGGTCGCCCCATCATCAACGTCAAGCTCCCCATGGTCAATGATATGCATCGGGTCGTGCACGTATCTCCTCATCTGAGACACGTGGAAGACGTCGTGCACCCGATGCAATTGAGGTGGTAGAGCCAGGCGATAAGCCACCTCGCCAATCCTGCTGAGGACCTGGAAGGGTCCGATGAAGCGCGGAGATAACTTGCCGCCTCGGCCAAATCTCCGTAATCCACGTCGAGGTGAGACACGTAAGAAGACATGGTCGCCATCCTCGAACTCTAGTGGCCTCCGCCTCCTGTCAGCGTATGACTTCTGCCGGCTCTGAGCTGTCCTCATCCGCTCCTAGATGACCTGGACCTTCTCTGTCGTGGCCTGGACCATCTCCGGTACACAAGTGCTGACTCCCCAGGGTCTGTCCAGCACAATGGAGATCTGCAAGGTCGGCCGTACAACGCCTCGTATGGTGCCATTCCGATGGTGGAGTGGTAGATGTTGTTGTACGCAAACTCCACCAAGGGTAGGTGGTCCTGCCAGCTACGACCAAAGTCGAGGACACATGCGCGGAGCATGTCCTCGAGAGTCTGAATGGTCCTCTCCGTCTGACCATCCGTCTGAGGGTGAAAGGCTGTGCTCAGACGTAGCTGCGTCCCAAACGACTCCTGCAATCCCTTCCAAATCCAGGAAGTAAAGCGAGCATCTCGATCGGAGACGATAGATGATGGCACACCGTGAAGCCAAAAAATCTCCTGAACGTAAAGACGTCCCAAGCTCTCCACTGATCCCTACTCTCTGATGGGTAAGAAGTGAGCCGACTTGGTGAGTTGGTCGACAATCACCCAAATGGAGTCGTGACCTCTGGAAGTACGTGGAAGTCCAGTCACGAAGTCCATAGATATCCCGTCCCACTTCCACTTCGGGACCTCCAAGGGCTGTACCAAGCCTGCTGGTACTTGATGCTCTGCCTTCACCTGCTGGCAGGTGAGACATCGAGAAACGAACTCTGCCACATCCTTCTTCATGCCTGGACACCAGTGCTGTCGTCTGAGATCCTGGTACATCTTCACCACTTCGGGATGTACCACCAAGGGAGAAGTGTGAAACTCTCTCAGCACCTCCTCCCGTAAAGCAACTGGTACCATGGTACGTCCTCTAAAAAGGATGTTGTGCTCTGCTCCAAAGGTGAAACCATCAGGTGCCTGTCCTGATGATATCTGTGCACGCCGCGTCTCACAGTCAGTGTCCCCACGCTGTGCCTCTCTGACTTGCTGTAGTAGTGGAGGAGTGACTGTGAGAGATTGAAGGAAAGCTGCTCTATCTCTTTCCACGAAGGATATCTGCAAAGAGGCTAGCTACTCTGTCGCCTCCTCAAGTAGCTGAATGCCCGTCCTCCTGCTGAGAGCATAGGCTACCACGTTCCCCTTCCCAGGAGTATAGAGTATCTCAAAGTCATAGTCCTGGAGGAACTCGAGCCATCGCCACTGTCTCAGGTTCAGGTCCTTCTGCGAGAATATGTACCTGAGACTCTTATGGTCAGAAAAGACTGTAAAGCGCTCGCCCATCAGATAGTGTCGCCATGTCTTCAGAGCGAAGACCACTGCTGCTAACTCCAGGTCATGGGTAGCGTAGTTCTGATCATGCGGACTCAACTGATGTGATCCATAGGCGATCACTGCCCGCTCCTGCATCAGGACACAACCGAGTCCGGTCCCTGATGCATCGTAGTAGACTACGTACCCTACTCCCTCCTCAGGAAACCCCAAGATAGGTGCGCTGGTCAATCTCTGTCTCAGCTCCTGGAAGCTCTGCTGACATCTTTCTGACCACATGAAGGGTTTCCACTTCTTCGTCAAAGCTGAGAGTGGTGCCGCAACTCTAGAGAAGTCAGGCACGAATCTCCGGTCATATCCAGCTAGTCCCAAGAAACTCCACACCTCTGTAACGCTCCTGGGTGGCTCCCAAGCTAGCACTGCCTCGATCTTCGCAGGATCCACTGAAACTCCCGCCTCAGAGATGACGTTCCCCAAGAAGTGGACCTCACGTATCCAGAACTGGCACTTCGAGAGCTTACCATAAAGCTGGTGCTCTCGGAGTGTGTCTAGTACAACCCGTAAGTGGTAGGCGTGCTCCTCCTCAGTCGTCGAGTAAATCAAAATGTCGTCGATGAAGACCACGACAAATCGATCGAGGTATAGCTGAAAGATCCTGTTCATGAGATCCATGAACACTGCTGGGGCATTGGTTACGCCGAATGGCATAACCAAGAACTCATAGTGGCCATACCGACATCTGAAGGTCGTCTTCTGCACGTCCTCGTCTCGAACTCTGAGCTGATGATATCCTGACCTGAGGTCTATCTTCGAGAACCATCGTGCTCCCTTGAGATGATCAAAGAGGTCATCAATCCTCGGTAGCGGATACTTGTTCCTTACTGTCACCTAGTTCAGGCGAAGATAGTTGACACACAGTCTCAAGCTCCTGTATGCCTTCTTGGCGAACAAAATCGGGGAAGCCCAGGGTGAAACACTGGGTCGGATGAACCCCTTGCCCTGCAAGTCCTCCAACTGTACCCGTAGCTCTCGAAGCTCGGCGGGGGCCATCTGATATGCTGGAGTCGATATCGGGGCTGTCCCGGGGTACAGGTCAATATAAAAGTCTACCTCTCTGCGAGGAGGTAACCCTGAAACGTCGTCGGGAAAAACGTCCGCAAACTGATCCACCACTGCAGGAAAACCAGGACTCTGCATGTCAACTGCTCCTAGGATGAGGCTAACCAACTGATGAGTGATGGGATGTCCTCTCCTCCGCGGAAGTCCATCTTGTGCTGCAAAGGCTCCCTTCTCGCCGGTGAAGGTGAACCTGCTCCCATCGGTGCATACACATCGCACCTTGTGCCTAAAACAGTCAATCTGTGCATGGACCGTAGATAACCAATCCATGCCCAAGATGACGTCGTAAGGCCTCGACGCCGCTACAAGAAGATCCCAACCGAAGCTCTCGCCTCCTAGAGTAAGCTCACACTGCCGTCACCAGTGCGTAATCATCGAGTCTGCTCCCGTAGGAGTCTCTAGCCGTAAGGATCAAGCCAACGGCTCTATCGGAATCTCCGAGATCTGAACAAGGGCAACGACTATGAAAGAGTGACTCACTCCTGTGTCTATAAGTACTGCAGTAGGGGTGGAATAGACACAGATAGTACCTCGGATCATCTCGGGCGCGCCGTGGTCGTAGGCCTCTGCTGCCTGGAGTTGTGCCTGTCTCTGCCCGCCAGCTCCCTGTGGTCAGGGTGGACCTCCTGGTGGTAGTGGTGGTAGAGCCTCAAAGCGTCGTCCACCACTTGCTGCTCGGCCAGCTCCTCTGCCTCGTCCGCCTCCTCCCTGCGGACCGCCACGGTCGATCCTCTGCCTCTGCCTTGGTGGTCCCTCAACCGTTTACTGCTCCTCGGTACGGCGGGTCGGGCAGTCACGAGCCATGTGGCCCTGCCCACCGCACGAGTAGCACTGTCTGCCTCTCAAAAGACTGGCTCCGCACTGTGTGCCCCGCACTGCTGAGCCAGTGTCCTGAGGTCGTCTGCCTGAGGGTCTGGTATGCCTGGACCCCTGAGTCATCCGTCGACTGCCTGCTGTAGAAGACTCTGCTACGTGCCGCCTTGCGGTGGGTCTCGGCGCTGGTGTAGACTCAGCAAGGAATCTCTCGATCAAAAGGGCCCGCTCCAGTACTCCTGTCTGAGTCGGAATGCTGAGGGAGATCAGCGATGCCCTGATCTCGTGTCTCAATCTCTGCTCAAAGGTCCGGGCTCGGAAGAATGGGTCCCGTACCATGTCGGTCGAGTAGCACGAGAGATCAGTAAATCTCGCCGAGTACTGAGCGACCGTCATGCTGCCCTGCCGCAGCTGAAGAAGCTCCTGAATGCGCACCGCACGAAGGGTGGCTAGGAAGAACTCCGAGCGGAAGAGGCTCTCAAAGTCCGTCCAAAGTAGAGATGCCTCATCGTGCACCTGGAGCATCAAGCTCCACCATCGTCCCGCTGCTGCGTGCAGTAGGCTCGCAGCGAGGATCACCATGAGGTCTGCTGGTGTCCTCACTAGCCTGAAAACTCATACGACTGCCTCCAGCCAATCCTCAGCAGCCTGGGGGTCCGTCTCCCCGTGGAACCTGGGCGGTCGCTAGTGCTGAAACTCATGCAGTGCACTGAGGCGACGTGCATCGTCAGCGGCTGGTGCTGGAAGTATCGGTGGCTCGACGGGTAGAGCTACCGCCGGTGCCACTGCTGACAAAGGGCCCTGCACCGAGGCCTCGTCGCTCGGTGGACTGTCGTCACACTCGACTCTTGGAACCCTAGCTGGCTGCTGTCGTGGGGCCATCCTGAAAAGGAAACAGGTGCGCCACGGTCAGAACAGTATACCTGGTGAGCTGATACAAAGTAATCACAAAGAAAACTTGAAACACACATGCAATCAATGTTTTCGTGCATTAAGTCGGAAATCAGAAGTCAGGGTCCTGGTGTATGGATACGTCAGCCGCCGCACCAAAACTGGACTCCCTGGACTGATAACCACACTCAATACAGTAAACACTATTGATTCACATAGAAAAGATCAGATTTCGCGGTAGAACCGAACTGCTCTGATACCAATTTGTCACGACCCGTCCTCGGGGCCCGTGCCGTGACTACCCCAAGCCCGCCTTCCATAGGCCAGGGGCTGGTGACTAGTACCAAGGCGTAAATCTCGGTAAAAAGGGAAGGCATTGCCTTTGTAAAGTAAACAAGCACCACAGAGTAAGCAAGCGGAAAAGTAAATACTAAGTAAAAACAGAGTACAACTGTAAGTGCGGAAAAGTAAGTGGGCCAGTATACAAACCCAAACTGAACGTAAAGTACAACTCGAAAGGGAAAACAACAACTGAAAAGTAAAAGCTGCTACGCCGAGCTGTCCACTGGAAATCCCACCTGAAGGGTGGGTACAGATAGCTCCACTGCTCCTCGGGTCCCGCCGTCCGCTCCGAGTGCGTCCCGCCCAGTGGTCCACCTCCAGGTACCGTCCTGCTCTGCAATCCTCAACCACGATCAACGCTGTCCATTGTCTGCAACCAATACAACGTAGTGCGGGCATAGCCCGTGCAGGGGTGAGTATAAGCTACTCAGTAGGGACCCCGAGACCCACGAAGGTCTCCCAAAATCCACAAAGGATAAACCACAAAGGAAAGATACAATCACGAAGTAACAACCGACACTGATTAGGTATATGCCCATACATATACCTAAGTCATCAATTCCAATACGCTCCAACCTCCGAGCCCAAGTACAACCCAGTCCACACAGGAAAGTATACGTATTCCACACAGGAAAGAAAACGTAATCCACAGAGGATAACACAACACAATCCACATAGGATAGCACAACACAATCCACACAGGAAAGTAAACAGGATTCAGCTCACACAGGTATACTTCTTCGAAGACGATAGATATGATCACTGATCCATCTAAGTCGTCGGACCCACAAAGGATCGATAGGTACTAACCCCCGCAAAGACCCACACAGGATCGGGCCCACACAGGATCTGTAGGCGCTGGCTCACACAGAACCGCTGAGCGCTAACCCATACAGGATCGAACCCACACAGGATCGGTAGCATTGATCCGCACGAGATCGTTGAGTGTTGTAGTCGTCGTTGTCGAATCCACTGAGGATCTCTGCACAGTCGTCGTCGCAGTCACAGTAGCAGTCGTAGCCAGCTCTAGGGTTCCCGCACACAGCAAGCTCGTTCGGGAGGGTCCGCTCCACAAGCCGAGAGGCTGATACATCAACTGACACATAGTCCAGAGTTGATGTATCCAAAAGTTCCGTATCGTCAACAGGAACTCAACGTCGCAGACGGCGCGTCAATCGGACGCCCGGTCTGAGAGTTATTGGCTTTTTCGTCCCAGGGGCCCGGTTGGTTTTTAAGGAAAAACCAACCCAACCGTACTCCACCTGCTTCCAAACCTCAGGAGGAGTATGCCAAAAGATCCGTCTCACTAAGAGGAAAACAACAAAGTTGACGGCACGTCAATCGGACGTCCGTAGCTCAAGATATGAGCGTTTTCGCTCCGAAGCCCCGATTGGTTTCGTGTACGAACCAACCCGGCCCAACTCAAAGTATTCCGAAACCTTGAGTGCGATATAACGAAACGACCGTCTCGTTCTAAGGATCATGTCGCCGCTGACGGAGCGTCGATCGGAGGTCCGTAGCCCGAATTATGGGCAATTGAACCCAATCAGTCCGAAAACGGGGGTTTTGGGCCCGGACCGACCCGGCCCGAGACCCCCCGGTCGGCCCGAACCGAGTCGACCCGCCCCGGACAGGCCCGACGCGACCCGTCCTGGCGGACCGGCCAGGCGCCGGTCTGGATGGGGACAGCGCGCCCAGCGCGCTGTCTGGCTCGGCCTTTGGCCGAGCCGTTTCGGCAAAGGGGGGGGGGGGGGGCGCCTGCCCCCTTGTGTAACCGCGCCCCCCCCCCATTTATGGGGGGCTGTTTGAAGCCGTCCGGGGGTTTGAACCCCCGGTTGCACACCGGTCCGGCCGGCCGGCCCTGGCAGGCCGGTTCCGGCCTCCACGGGACCGACGACAGCCGGTCCCCTTCTTCGCCGACACCGGCGGCCCGGTCCGGCCCCGGTCACCTTGCTCCGCCGCGGCCCGGAACCGGCCGCGACCCTTATCGTCCGGTGTGGTGCAACGGCACCGCGCCCCTCCGCCGCGGCCCCGCTCCGGCCGTGGCGTCTTTGGTTTTCTTCGACGCGGCGCGACAGCGGCGCGTTCTTAAACTTCTTTCCACGGCGCGGCACGACGACGCCGCGCATTTCCTTCCGCAAGAATCCGCGTGGTGAGATGACACCACACTCTCCCATACCAACCACAAAGGAACCAACACGAAAATTATGGAGGAGGGTCGGCCGTGTTTGTGCGGTCCAACCCCCTCGCGTTATTCGATAACATTTGGTTTTAATCCACGAAGATCATCAAGTTGGTATTCACGAACAATTAAATAAATAAAACCTCTACCTCGGTTCAGGAACGATGTTCGTCAACGAGCCGCAGAAGACGAGCGTCGCGGAGGTCGGGCGTCGCGGAAAAAGAACGTCGACATCGCGAAGCGAGGATTCAAAGTCGTTGACAGATATTTCATCGTGGAAAACCGTCGCAGAAGAGATGACGCAGAAGAAGAACGTCACGTCGCAGATACGGCGTCGCAGAAGATGAACGTCGATTCTGTTGTCGTCGTGGCGCATCCGAAGAGGAAACGTCGTTGGATTGGCGGAGATGTTCTTCGTTGAAGAATGGTGTTCTTCGCGTTCTTCGTCGAGGTTGTAGAAGAAGAAGACCACTTCCCCAATCCTCTCAAGGTTGCAAAACTCTAACAATAATAAAATAAGACTAAGTCTTATTTTATTAACACAACCTAACCATTTGAATTTCAAGAGTTTGAAATTAAGTAACTCACTTAATTAATTATAACAAGTTGTCAAAAATTAATGAAAGTGAGTTAATGGGGAGTTAGGAATGTGAGGGGTTAAGAGGGGTTAGGGAGTTAGGGAAATTGAAAAGGTGGGGGGTTTGTGTGGGCCCAACCCTTTTAATTATCCACACATGGGAAGTTGGGTGGATGTGGGCCCCACCACCAACTTCCCATGGGAGAAAATAACCACCTTGAAAAAGAAATAAAATTGATTCAACAATTTTATTTACTTTTTAATTAAACCCCATTAATTAACTTCTTCTCCCGCACAAACACAACTACGGTAAAGGTTCTCTTAAGCGATTACCGGCGTTGCGAGTTCATCGGTGCCCTCGAAATTCGATTCCGAGCACCGGTTCAAAAGTTAGAAAATCCCGCTCGTTCGTTCCCTGAACGTACCCGAGCTAAACTTCAGAAATTGATTCCGGGCACACCGGGCCTCGGAATCAGGTGCCGTCAGAAACCGCGATCTTGTAAAATTCCAAAGAAAATTAAGAAAAAATTTCCCTTGAATTTTACGGGTCTTTACAATCTCAACCCGAACAAAATATTTTTCCTATATAAGAAAACAAATATTATTTTAGTAATACTATAAAGAAATAAATTAAACATTAATATGAAAGAATCCATTAATAAAATGTCAATATTTAATAAAAAAGATAAATTTGGAGTTATACTAGTCACACCACGCATCAGATTGAGGTCGAGTTGATTCTTACATGTCACAAATGACTCATAGATCATTGTACTAAAGTATCAAAACAATCTGAATGCGTTTTTTTGGTTTTCAGTATGCCACTTGTTCTTTTTACTAAAATTAATGTCAATTTTAAATAAATAGACACATTTGGATTCATACCGGTAACACCATGCATCTTATTGAGGTGCGGTTGACTCCTAAACATCAAAAATAACTCGTGAATAATTGTCCTAAATTATCAGAACAATCCGAATGTGTTTGCTCGGTTTTCAGTATGCAAATTGTGTTTTTTTACTAAAATGTCATTTCAAACAGTAAAACACCCATTTTGAGTCATATCGGTCACATCGTGCATCGGTTTGACACGAGACTGATTCATACATGTCAAAAATTACTTATAAATCATTTTCCAAATTATCAAGAAAATCAGATCATGTTTTATTGATTTTCAGTGAGTGACATGTTTTGAACTAAAATGTCAATTTTAAACTGATAACAAACACTTTTAGTCATATCGGTCACACTGTGCATCAGATTGATGTGGGGTTGATTCCTAAACATTAAAAATGACTCATGAATCAATTTATTAAAGTATCAAAACAATCCTAATGTGTTTGTTCAGTTTTCAGTATGTCACTTTTTCTTTTTATTAAAATTAATGTCAATTTTAAATAAAAAGACACACTTGGAGTCATACCGGTAACACTGTGCATCATATTGAGGTACGGTTGATTCCCACACATCAAAAATGACTCATGGGTCATTTTCATAAATTATCAAAACAACCTGAATGTGTTTTCTTGGTTTCCAGTATGTCAGTTGTGTTTTTTTTACTAAAACGTCATTTCAAACCAAAAACACACATTTTGAGTCATAATGGTCAAATCGTGTGTCAGTTTAATGTGAGACTACTTCATACACATTACACGTGACTTATGAATTGCTGTTCTAAATTATCAAGACAATTGGAGCATGTTTTCTTGACTTTCAGTGAGTGACACGTTTTGAACTAAAATGTCAATTTTAAATTGATAATGGACACTTTTAGTCATACCGATCACACTGTGTGTCAGATTGAGGTGGGGTTGATTACAACACATCAAAATTACTCATGAATCATTGTCCTAAATTATCAAAACAATATGAATGAATTTTCTCACTTTTTAGTATGTCACTTGTTCTTTTTACTAAAATTTATGTCAATTTTAATTAAAAAGACACACTTGGAGTCATACCTGTCACACCATGCATCATATTGAGGTGAGGTCGACTCCTACACATCAAAAATGACTCATGGATTGTCTTAATAAAAAATCAAAACAATTCGAATATTTTTGCTCAGTTTTCAGTATGTTAGTTGTGTTTTTTTACTAAAAGTCATTTCAAACTAGAAACACACATTTTGAGTCATACCGGTCACATCGTGTGTCGTTTTGATGTGAGACTGACTCATACACATCAAAAATGACTTATGAATCATTATCTTAAATTATCAATAAAATCAGAGCACGTTTGCTTGGTTTTCAATGAGTGGCATGTTTTGAACTAAAATGTCAATTTTAAACTCATAACAGACACTTTTAGTCATACCAATCACATTGTGTTTTGAATTGAGGTGTGGTTGATTCCTACACATCACAAATGACTTATGGATTGTTGTTATAAATTATCAAAATAATATGAATGTGTTTTCTTGGTTTTCAGTATGTCACTTGTTCTTTTTACTAAAATTAATGTCATTTTTAAATAAAAAGACACACTTGAAGTCATATCAATCACACCATGTGTCGTACTGAAGTACGGTTGACTCCTACACATCAAGAACGACTCATTGGTAATTTTCCTAAATTATCAAAACAATATGAATGTTTTTTTATCATTTTTCAGTATATCAGTTTTGTTTTTTACTAAAATGTCATTTCGAACTGGAAACATGCATTTTGAGTCATACCGGTCGCATCGTGTGTCGATTTAACATGATACTGCTTCATATATGTCAAAAATGACTTATGAATTACTGTCATAAATTATCAAGACAATCAAAGCGTGTTTTCTTGGTTTTTAGTGAGTGACACATTTTGAACTAAAATGTAAATTTTAAACTGATAACATACACTTTTAGTCATACTAGTCACACTGTGCGTTAGATTGAGGTGGGGTTGATTTTTAAATGTCAAAAATTACTCATTGATTATTTCCCTAAAGTATTACAACAATTTGAATGCGTTTGCTCGGTTTTCAGCATGTCACTTATTCTTTTTACTAAAATTAATGTCAATTTTAAATAAAAAGACACACTTGGAGTCATATTGGTCACACCGCACATCGTATTGAGGCACGATTGACTCCTACATGTCATAAATGGATCATGGATCGTTTTGCTAAAGTATCAAAATAATCCGAATGTGTTTTCTTAGTTTTTAGTATGGAATTTGTCTTTTTTAATAAAATTAATGTTAATTTTTAATAAAAAAAGAACTTAGATTATGTTAATGCGGTATAGAATAAATAATATTATGAATAAAAACATAGTATATTAAAAAAAACTCTACATTCTCATTGAATTTTGAGTTTCATCCTCGAAGTCTTATCTCTCAAGAGCATGAGCATCTTCGAACAAACCACCCCGACTCAAACAAAGGAATCCACTTGTATAAGGAAAAAATTATTATGTAAGTAATACTAAAAATAAGTAAACATAAATATGAAACAACACACTACTTCTATAGAAGTCAAATCTTCATACTATGTGTGTACATTCTTCCATCAAGTATGCTTCCCATTCATTTCTAAGAAAATCTATATCGTCTTGTGAATATGAGATTTTCGATAGTCATAGTAGTACTGGAAAATATAAATACACAAAGGATTAATAAATATTTTAAATGAAATAGTAATTATCTTCAAAAATACCTCTTTAGAGATTCTATTTTATTGATGGAATATGATCTCTCTCATAAATTTACAAACATAATAACCACAATCCTTTCCATTTGTTTGTTTCAGACACTACAGAAACATTGAGGAGAATAAGTAATTTATTTTGATATTTATTTGGATAGTGACATTTTATTATATATACACTGATACTCATACAGTCTTAGAACTTTTCATGGTCCTCTTGCTTAGCCCCTGGCCTCATTCCTTGTTTTTCATGATATTGATGCACTGCCCAATCATAACAGAATCCTCATTAAAACATAATAAAAATTATATAACCTTATGTTTAGTTCTAAAAAAATGGATGTAGTGTATTAAAAATTGACAAATTCCATCATGTATAGCCAGTTTGTTGGATATCCATGCATTGAATCCAAAAAATAAATCTTTGGAGTATCTAAATTGACCACAATGAGCATCCAATTTTGCCTAAAAACACAAAAAGAAATAAGTAATGAATAAATGAAAATATATTTGATATGATTAAATTGTAGATTTTTACCCCTGAATCATTGGTATTAAGAATATTCTGTCATCCATAAGTTTTATTTCAAACGATTTGACTAGGTATTCCACTATTTCATCCTTTTTTTTGGAATCTATTTTTGGTTGTTCTATAGAGGATATGTGAGGACTAATGAGTCCAAATTTTTTTTCATGGGGAAATCCCTTCAATTGTTTTTGATATATACACCTACCAAAAATGTGAAATGTATTTAGTCATAATTAACATAGTATATCATATTTTGGAAAATCAAATCATGAAAACATACCTCATGTATACATTTACAACTGAGATGCCTAGCCAATCATAGTCAAGGATTTCACTTACATTCTCAACACCAATGAAGTCTTGAACTACCTCTTCATACATATTTTCTTCAAAATCAACTATGTGAGTATGACCATTTTTTAACTCTGTATCCACATGAACCTTTAATGATAGTAAATGCAGATATAGAATATACATAGTAAAGGTACTTTCGGTAGATATTTTCGATCAGTTGGTCAATCCTTTAGATGGTTTTGAGTTGGTCTTTCATTTTACCCCTTCCATTTGTCTGTTTGTAATAACATTCCTCTTTTCAGACCTTTTTTCATTATTTGATAAAGGTTTATCTTGAAAAATAAATTACAAATGAATACCTCCTTTTAGACATGATTTTTACAAGATGTGATGACCATGCGATGAATGTTACAACAACTTGTTCAACCTTATGAATATATTCTTCATCAATTGGAATAGGTTGCTCGGTGCTTGGATCATAGGATATGCTAATAGAATCCCTCACATGACCTTTTGGAAGTGTTCTGTTGTGTATCACGTCCTTTTAGATATTGAACAGCATAGCCCTCACTACAAAGTGATGGGTCGGTGTTGATAAATATAAATCACAGTCATTATCACCCTATATAATATCAATACAGGAAAGGTATCAGTGTCTATTTGGTTCATATTTCACTAAAACAATTATTATAACATTTATTACCTCTATTAATATAGTTTTTAGGGGAATGTCTCACCTCAAAACTGGTGGGGGGTGGGGTGGGATCTTCACGTGATGGTTGTTCTTGAGTTTTTTCTTCTCTTTGCTTCCCCCCACAAAATTTTCTAGAAACTCTCTCTGCCATTGGAATTGTTCTTCAAGGGTAGATATTTTTTCTCTCATATGTTTCATTTATTAACTTTGATTCTACTATTTTTTTTCTCAAAATATGTTCGGGGTGTCACCCCAAAACTTGCACCTCTGATGTGGTCATACTGTTTTGGCCGCTTCAATGCTACTGATAATAGGTGTTCATCTGGTACAGGTGTTTCTGATTCCAGTGACTATGTCAGATAGAAAATATAGGAAAATAAATAATCATTGTTATATAATAGCAATTTAAAGAATTTTTTTATTATGTCATACTTACACATGTTTCCCACACTTGGTGTGTTTTCATCTATTAGTATCCCATATTTATTTATACGTGCCTCCTTCTATAATACATGGTGTGGGATGGAAGTGGCTTTGTATTTGGAGTCATCAATCTTAATATAAATAGAGGAGCATAATTATGTTGTTGTTTTATTTCATATAAAAGTATTACGGTAGATTTAAAATATGTACCAATTTTTTTTCAAGTGAAGTGTACCACATCCTTGCTTTACCATAGAGGTACATTGGTTTTGCTGCCCGTTCCTTATTTTCAGTACTCAGTTTGTATTTCATAAATAAAAAATTGTCAATCAAAGTGATGAATCCACGTATCATCAAACAACGTATTACTATCCACAATGTACCTAAAAAGACACATCCACACGATAAACAATAAACACATCCCACACTTCTTGGGTTATCAGGTGTGAATAGATAAGTGGTGGGTGTGGGTTTATTTCCCCTTCAGTATCATTAAGATAATGTATTGTTAGAATTGTGCGAAAGCCTCTATGAATCCTTACAGCAAGCATTAATACATATTTCTTGTGGGAGTCATCTAATATAAATGCACTCTACAAGGGATGATGAAGAGTAAGTCAATGTTTCATTAATTTATTTTTTAGTAAAATAAATAAACTATATCACATTGTTATAGTAATATCTTCCACATTAGTGTCTTAATCCTAACCACAACATGGCGCCACAAATCTACATTAATCAGCACGTGTTTTCAAGTGATGATTGCAATGCAACTATTGAACATGGCATTGTTGGGGTTAACATTCCATCCCCACACATTCCATCTAACCTCGTATTTGATTCCTTTGATTTTTTCCTTAATAATTTTTTCTAACAACATCAAACTACGATGCTTCTATTTTTTCTGATTTATCTATCCTTTGTCGCCTACCATTTACTCGGATTCAATATTGTCAATATGTTCCTATATAGTAGTAGCATCGACATGTGCATATGGTCATTGTACCTCTACAATGAGAGAAACAATAGGTTGAGAAACTTATTGTTCCTTAATATTGTGAGCACCATCACGTGCATAAGGTCATTGTTCTTCTACACTGTGAGCAACAACAGGTTCAGAGACCTATTGTTCCTTAGGATTGGGAGCACTAGTATGCGAAGAATTCATTATCTTCATAAGTAGTTTAACATTTAATTTAGAGTACATAAATGCAGTAATGAATGGATATAACATGAGGTGACATGATGTATATTACAAAAAAATATAACATGATTATTGAACTCTTTTTTTTAATGACAGAAGGTATTTCACCCCTCTATCGACTATCCAAATCCCTTTATTATGGTCTCTTATGACATACGAAATTCCATCTACATTGGGACTACTGTGAAATGATTGTAACATCCTAATGAAAGGGTCATCCACAGTTTAATTTTCATCTGAACCTTCAGTGGTTTTGGTTGATAACAAAATAATTGAACACTTTAGGTTTGTGGGATCTGGAACATAAAATACTTATACTACCTATGATGCCATTATAAATGGTTCATCTTTGTACCCTTACTTAATGAAATCAATTTTCACGAATCCCAATTCGTCTATTTTAATAGTGCTCCTATTATCAACCCACATTCATTGAAAAAATCGACACTTGGAATGCTGTATAATCCAACTCCCATATTTGTTTGATGATGACAAAGTATGACATATTCAAGTAAATTAGATTTTTGTCCTTAGTACTAGAAACATGTATCACTTCAGCCAAAAATGAAACTTCACTATTTTTCATGTTACTATCTTCATCATGTTCATTTGTATAGAACGTATAACCATTAATTACATAACCATTGTAAGATAATACATACACACTTGGTCCTCCAGCTAGCCATCAAATTCATTATGAAATTGAATCTTTATTTTCATCCTACTCCTTAAAAGTATGGTCACAAAACCATCCTATTAACTGTTGATTATGTGTATTTGATATCCATCTTTCATCCATTGATGGATTCAAATGCCTAAGAATTTCTTTTTGGGTTTCAACATATATGGAAACCTCTAAACTATTATACAAAAAGTAAAGGTGGTCTTGCTCCTGATTTGTAATATTGATTGCGACAACATCTATTCTATAAATTCCTTCACCCACAAGCAACCCAATGTGATGATATTTTGGTAGACCAATGATTTCCACACCATATAGGTATTCAATACAGAATTCAATGACTTCCTCAACAATATATCACTCTACAATACAACCCTCTGGTCGACTTCAGTTTTTTACATACCCTTTCAAAATATTCATATATTTTTTAATGTGGTACATCCATCTATAGTGTACAAGACCACATAGTTAAATTTCTCTCACCAAGTGAACCATAAAATGAACCATCATATCAAATGATTTTAGCGGGAAGAACATTTCCAATTCACATAATATGATGACAGTTTCTCTTTCCATAGTTGGTAATTTCACTAGGTTTATAACTTTTATGCATATAGATTTGAAGAAGAAATAGATATTGGTTAATGTATGAAGGAAATTCTTGGGAAAAATGAAATGTAAAGCAATAGGAATTAGATCTTGCATCAAAACATGGAATTCATGTGATTTCAGATCCTTTAACTTTAAATCGGTCATTGACATGACGTTCTTGATATTTGATGAATAACCCTATGGAAACTTTACATCATTTAAGAAGTTGAAAAACTGATATCTCTCATGCCTAAAAAGAGTATAATCTATTGGAGGAAGAAAAGTTCATTTTTACCCTTCATTGGTGCCAAATATTCTCATATTTCTATGTCAACTATGTCCAACCTAGCCTTAATTCCATCCTTTTGTTTTTTCAGGTGCATTTAGAAATGTGCCGATGACACTATCACACACATTTTTTTTAACATGTATTAAATCAAGAAAATATCTAATTTATAGAAAATTCTAGTATTGTAATTAAAAAAAACTGATATCTTTTTCCAACTATTTTTTGTAAGGTTTTTCGAAAACAATTTACCAAATGTTGTGTCCACATATTCTACTTTCTCAAAAATTTGATCACCTGTTAGTGGAGACAGTGTTGTACGTTCTTCTAAAATTCCATCAAATGATGTCTTCCAAGATCAGTACTTATGCCGTCAAGGTAGAAATCTATTATTTCTTAGAAACATGGTTTTCAATGAACATTTAAACCTAATTGACTGTGTACCTTGTTCGTAAATGGGACACCCTTGAGTTACTTTAATTCTATATCTTGAAAAATTTACATAAGTAGGAAAGTCATTTATCATCTCATACAACAAGGCTCTTAATGTAAAATATTCATTTCTATAAGAATCATACAATGTAACACCTGAATCCCACAATAATTTCAAATCTCTGATCAATAGAGTCAAATAAACATCAATATCATTACTCAGTTGTTTTGGTCCTAATATAAGCATAGATAACATGATGCATTTTCATTTCATGCATAAACACGGTGGCAAGTTATAATTTACTAATATAACCGGCCATGTAATGTGAGTGATACTTTGAAAACCAAAAGGATTCAACCCATATGTAGATAACACGATACGAAGGTTTCTCATATCGTTTCCAAATTCAGGATACTCATGATCAATTTTATTCTACTGAGGAGAGTTTATCAGGTGACATAGTTTCCCATATTTATTTCTTGCATCTATATTCCATGTCAATTTCCATGCAGTCTCCTCACTTCTATTTAGGCACATAAACCTTGGAATGATTGGAAAGTACCATAGAAATTTTATAGGACTAGATTCATCTTTATTGTATCGAGAAGTGTCACACTTTGGGAATTCAGTAAGTGAGTTTTGGTCATTGCGAAATAGTATACAATCATTCGGGCAGGTATGTATTCTTTTAGAGAGCATACCCATTGAGCATAGAATTAGTTTGGCATCGTATGTTTGGATCGTAAGCTCATTATCTTCTAGGAGCATGTCATTCAAGAGAGAAACTAGTTATGTAAAATTGGAGTCACTCCATCCATTTCCTTCTTTCAAATTATATAGCTTCAGCACAGCTGGAAATACTGTATATTTAGTGCAACCAACATACAATGACATCTTTTCACAACTCTTTAACTTCCCAAACAATTTTGGACAATCACAAAGTTCATCTTTAAATATACTTATCATTTCTTCAATACAATATTCACCATCATTAACATCTATAATCATATCCTTGATATGGTCTTATTCATTGTCCACACTTTTAATCATATCAGATGATCCATAAAACATAGTGTTATCCCAACCACTAGCTACATTCACTTTTTTCCCATGTTTATTCCAAAATTTATAACTTCGATCTATTCTGTGATAGATCAAGTGTTCTTAAAACTCCTCTGTACTAATTAGTCTTGAATAAAAACAGCATAAACATGGATAAAGGATTTGAAAAGGTTCATATGCATGATATTTTGTAAACTTTATGATCTCTTTCGATCCATCTTCATACTCTTTTTTCAGACGATTGACATCCATCCATTCATTATTCATATCCATCTTATTTTATTTCGTAATATTAATATTTAACAAAATAAATACACAAAAGGGGACTTTAAAATAATGGGAACTCAACATTTGAATGATATTTATTATTACATTTTGTTGTCTGAGACTCATCCCCTTAGAAGCTAACACCAAACCAGAAATAAGACGTAATTTTAGAGGACTCCCCTAATTTAAACCATGCAGGTGATGTTGGATGCAAAGTAGGTTTAGGAGTTTCAATGGGGTTAAAAATTAATTCACCTTTTTCAAGAGCGAGGTCATGATGGATATCCTATGTATTGGATAGATTTAGTGACATGTCCTTTCCATGGTGTTATTATCAATCAAATTGTCTTACCTATATAATGTAATGGTTTTCTTAATTCTATAAAAATATAAAATTAGAAGATTATAGAAAAACTACATTTCATATGTACTTTGAAAAATATTTATAAAATCACATTTTAAATTCAATTAAAAAAACCAACCATTTACACAAATTCCTCTTTAAAATAACACACCCTTTTTAAAATAAACCAATTAATTCCAAGCACTCTTTTACAAAACCACAATTCATTTTTTAAAGAATTCAAGGAAACTTCATGGCACAATAGTATTAATCATTTAAAATGAGTGAAAACCCTCTATATTTTACAAATTTTCATTTAAAACTTCACACAACCCTTGTTAAAATAAAACCAACATTAAATACAATTTCAAAACATTCACACCCCTTTATGAAATCCAATCGGGTGAGTTGATAAACACTTGGTATGAAACCTAAGTTCATGTCAAGTGTCTAAATCATTTTAAAGCTATTTAAAACCAATAAAGGGTATGTTGAACACATATAATTTTGTAAGAAACTTTTGAAAACACTAATAATTTTAAAACATCTACTTAGGCATTTTTACAAAGACATAAATCCCAAGAGAGACACTTTATAAAAGATACATGAATAAAAAATAACCATTTTTTTTAAAATATTTACACATGATCCAAAATATAAAGGTAAACCAAAAATAAATTTATTTTCAAGAGAGTCACTTTATAGTAAATATCTTAAAATAACACAAAATTAATATTGTCTATTTCTGCCCTATTGTGACCTCTACATCCCATTATCATTATATATTTAAAAAGTGATGATGGAACACTACTATAAAAGTGTGAACCTTTCCTTTTACCTATATCATATAAAACTAAGTCAATATACACACCAATGTGTATATGTTTGGTGTGATCAAATATCCTAGTAGGATATCATCAAAGATTTTATATCATTCATTTTTATAAGACAAACCAAAAAAATCTAGTTTTAAGTAAGATAATGAAAATAATTTTATTACATAGGGTTGAGTAAATAAAACTAACCAAAAATATATTTTTCTTTTAAAGAAAATATAATTTACCAAGATACAACCATAGCATAAAATAATAATAAAATATCAATAATCAACCATTAAGGGGTACGTACCAAAGGCCTAAGGAAATAATCTAAGTTGAAAAATTAAGGGAATCATCACACTAGAATATTGTTGCAATACAAATACAAAACAATCAATTCAATATTAATGGAATCATCGAGAAGGAAATTCTAGTAGCTGGTGTGAGACCTAAGATAAGGTTATTATAAATGTGTGACCATAATATTATAACTCATGTCTCTATAATTCCCACATCTCTACCTAAATATTCCCATGATGTTTTTATAAAATACCAACACTAATAATTGATGAAACACATTTATAAAACCATCATGACAACATGGTATAAAATCCATTGAAGCATCCACTTACACATAAACACACATAATTAAACATGATAAAATCTCAAATATATATTAGAAAACCATACATAGAAAACACCTTGATTCATCCCAAATCAATCATCAAAATGTCAATCAAAACCCAAACATAGATCCATCTTTCACTATAAGTTCCAACTCAAAAGTTTTTTATCTTATTTATCCATTAAAAAAATATATTTTATCCAAACTACTCCCTAGAATCACTCCATTATAATACCAATCATGATACTTTTCACCTAAAACAATCCGTATAATGTTTCTAATATATCAAACCACCTCATCCAAACATATTATGATATTTACATCAATCCAAATTCATCAATTTTAATTATACCAAAGTCCTATAAAACTATAGATATAAAATTATCAAAATTTTCATATAATATGCCCAAAAAACCAATCAAACACTTTACCAATCAAAAAACCATTGTCTCACAATAATGAATCAAACCAAACACATAATTCATACATCAAAAAGATTTCAAACACTAAAACTCTATAATTAATTTTTCACTATCTAAGTATTCCAAATAAAATAATAACATACCTTATATTTAGAGGTATGGTAGCAACAATATGGTCTGGTGGCAGCAAAGTCGAGGTAGGCGGCGGTGATAGTGGCAGCGGAGGCCTCAGAGGGGTTCGCAGTGGAGGTGGGTTCACGAAAGAGGAGGGGTTCATGGTGGAGGTGGGGTTTGGTGCATGGTGGAGGTGGGGTTCACGATGGAGGTGGGGTTTATGGCATAGGAGGGATTCATGATTGTAGAGGAGGTATTTACGTAAATAGAGGAGGGGTCGGGGCAAAGGAGGGATCAACGGTGACAGAGGATGAGTCGGGATGGAGGAGGGGTTAGTGACAGAGGAGGGGTCAGTGGTGGCATAGTAGGGGTCAATAGAAGTAGGGGTCGACTTTTTTGAGAGCTTGAGGCATATAAGAGAAGAATTTGACTATTAGTGTTCATTTATAAAATTTGGTAAAGCTTTTATCAACATGTAGTGGCTCGGACCCCTCTAGTCCATTAATTTATGAAAATCCAGATTTTGAGGTGTTCTGGGAGGTCATAATGACTCATTTAAAGAGTTTGATAGTTTTCTAGTTTTTTATAATGGTAGGTCGCATTAGTGGGTCATGTCGGTGACTCACTGTTAGTATGTCACATCGGTGGGTCGTGTTAGTGACTCGCTGTTGGTAGGCTGTGTCAATGGGTTGCATCAGTGACTTTCTATCAGTAGGTCACATCGGTGTGTTTCATCAGTGAGTGGAATTGGTAGGTGGTGTTGGTGATTCACGTCGGTGACTCGTGTTAGTGACTCACCAAATGGCGAGTCATTTATAGTTTTTTTCTAGTTTTTCCAATTTCATCCCTTTAATGTTTTATTTGATGTAAAATGAGTTTAAAACTATATATAGGTGTTTTTGAATCTATTTCGAAGGATATAAATTTTATCTTTAATTCCTAACACTCTGGAGGCTTTAAGTTATCCAAAACACATGGTCTTGATTGTGATCCGACTTTAATGGAATTTGAACCATTTTACCCATAGATTTAGGACCTATCCTTTCTAAAGTCGAGAATATTCCCTTCTTAGGTGCTTACCTTTCTCTTAATACTGAGGTTCCCAGAAACTTTCTTCTCTGTGGAGTCGTGTATTATGTTGTGGCCTTCAGATCCAGTTTTCCCTTAAAGTCTTGCCTACTACTCACACATCCCCTATTTTTGGCACAAGGAGGAGTTGCTAATTGTCTATTGTTCTATGTAGAGATCCCTTCATATCTCTTTTATCTATGTATCATGAGGGGTGGGTGTACTCATGTCACTTTGTGAATACGGTTGAATCCAAATTTAATGAAGATAATTGAACCTATTTCAAAAAAATAAATGAGGGGTTGGGAAGATGATGATGATGATCATATTTCTTTATCTGTTATTTTGATCCATGTTGCGAATTGTATGGGCTATATACCTACTGAAAATCATGGCCGTGGGTGATCTTTTTTTATGCACCTGTAATGACTTGTGAATACTTTTTATTGATCTAATATGAATGACTATGTATATGTGAAACTAGTTGACCACATATATTCAGTTAAATAAATGGATGCCCTAGGATTATACACATTATGTGATCACCCCTAAATTATCAGTGGAATTAAAGAACGGGTTTTTGTTAAATATGAATACATCTTTCCCTATTTCATACAATGGTGTGCTGTATGTGGTTTTATTCTGACTTGTGGTGTAGTGGGGTCATGGGCCTAGATATGTGTGTGGGGTGGTTTGGGTGGTGTAATGAAATCTTAGGTTAAGAGATTGACTGATTGTGGAATGGATGGTAAGTGATTGGGAAACAGGGATACAGGTTCAGGTTGTACTATTTTTATGTTACAAGATGTGGCATTATTATAAAAAGAGGCCATATATTTGGTTGTGGTGAGATGTGTTGTAGGGTTTGGCTGTGTGTTGGTAATTTTCTTGTGAGATGATGGATTGGGAGGAATGAATTTAAAGAATTATAATGGTTGTGGTTAGTAGTTTCCCTAGTAGGGATGGAATAAATAAATGGGTTCATTAATAAATAATTATAGTTGGTTAAATGAGTTGGATGGGGGTATGTTTGAGTTTTGGCTTGTTATGAATGACCTCCATTTATCAACTTCTGAAGTGACTATTGTTGGTGTTAAATAAATGCATTTAAAGGTAGCAGAAGAGTTAGTAGTATCATAGGGCGGTTGATGGTTTGTTTGATAACCCATAGGTTGGGATTGAGTGCTTGATACTATATACACATACATGTATTTTCCTTGTGTTTTCTATACGCACCCCACCCCGGTTGAGCACTATATGACGAACACCCCCATTATCACGGGGGAGGGTGTCTTTCGCAAACATCTCAATGGGAGTATGGATGGATGGCCACCCAATCTTCCATGATCCCTCTTTTAGATGGTGATATCCAAATACTCTTTAGTTAGGTTGTGGTTTGTGAGGCCCAGGTGTGTGCGGGCGAGCTGTGCTTCCCACATGTCTTCGAGATGAGATGTGTTGTGCTTCCCAAGTGTCTTCGAGACATGGTGTGGTTTATGGCCTAGGTGTATATGGGTAGGATGAGATGTGGTTGTGAGGACTGGGTGTCTGTGGGTGGGATGTGGTACATTCAGAAGAGGTGGAAGTTCTAGGATGTCTGCCATTAGGGTGTGGGAGCGACTAATCAGTGTGAAAGTGGTGCGGGGTACACTATCATCGATGCGATCTATATTACTTTACTTGAATTGAGTTTTTTTAGTGATTGTTCCTTTGGTGAGGTTGGTGTGGCTAGTATACCTTGTTAAGTTATGTTGGTTTCTTTTGTTTTCTCATAGGGACATTAGTATGCTTCTCCCACTTATGCACGAGAGACTTTGGTTTTCCTAATGAGTATACTTGTATACTCACCCTACATTATAAAACTAATTTCAGGTTTCCAAGAGGATTATGTGGACCGTGTTGGGTAGTACTAGATTAGATTTTGGGGATAGTTGATGTGTCACTGCTTATCTTTTATTTGGTATTTAATTTGGAGACTCTTGTTTTGCAACATTTATATCTTTTAAACATGAATGTGGGATGGATTTTATATTTCCTTTATATATATGTCTTGGAGTTATTTTGTGGTTGATACATATTTTCTCTTCATCTTTATTACTATAAAAAGGGTAATAACTCCCATTTTGTGATATTTTTATACCCTTGGTTCTGGTTGCCACCCTGAGGCCTACCGAAGGTGGGACTTGGGGGTCATTATCTTTCTTTCTCCATTTCTAGTTCGGGAGGGGCATCTTTAGAGGGAGGAAATTGTGAAAGAATGGTATTATAGGTGGATGGTTGAGATATAGGATTAAGTTTGGAGTTAGGAACAGTGAGTATTGCATGGGATGGTAGGAAATTAGTGTTAGGTGATCTTGGTACATGTCTTAGGCTAGGGAAGACCGACCAAGACACAGGATTTTAGCCCCCCCCGTGATCTGATACAAGGATTTTGATCCCACTGAATGACCAAGTTAGGCTACACTGTTTTTAGGGTAGAGACCTTAGGAAAGGTACATGCATCATAATGACTTATGTTCTTCTTTGAATTGGTGTCTTGGGAAAGTTTGTAAGGGTTAAAAATAAAATGAGTTAAAATGAACTTCAGATAAAATTCCAAAATACTCGGACTTAGGAATTCCTTGTTTACCTTTCAGTTATGGAACCCAGTCATCATCCGCGTGTAGTATAGATAGTGGAGGCTCAGTAGGATAACCTAGTAGATCGATGGTGGGTTGATGCTGTAGAGGAGGATGACCAGTGGAAGAATACGCTATGTGCTTTCCAGTGGCATACTCTGGGAAAGTATGAGGGCATAATTTTAGATATGGAGACAGAGAGTTGGCTTAAGGAGCTTGTGATCACCTTCATCTTAATACAAGATCCGATGGAGTATTGGGTTTCTTTGGCAGTGAGCTAGATGTGGGAAGCTACGCGTCAGTGGTGGACACTTTACCTAGGGGAGAGGAAGGCGACTGACGTTCTGTGGGTCGATTTTGAGAAGGAGTTTTGAGAAGAATTCCATTCTTCGATCATAAAGGTAGAGAAGAAGTATAAGTTACTCTCCCTATAGTAGGGGAGTATTTCAGTAAGAGATCTAGGTATCAAGTTCAAGGATATCATTTGGTTTGATTTGGATATCTTTCCAGATGAGGAGTCTCATATGAGATGACTAGAGGAGGCACTTCATCCTTCTCTCCAGTATGCAGTTACTCCCTTTACCTTACTAATATACTTGGAGATCTAGAAGAAGGTGGAGGTAGTTGAGAGGATTCACTCATGAGGAGGTCTACTGTGAGAAGAGAGTTAGCCTAGTTCTTTGAAGGGAAAGGTTATCAGTAGTAGGTCTAAGGTTCTAGGGCCTTTGAGGTTCTGACCGGTAGGGTGGTGACCTTAGCAGTTTCCATTTCAAACTCCTAGTTATCATGCCTATCCTACGGGATTGGGGCCAATATATTTTATCTGTGGAGTCCATGGTAATATTTAGAGTCAGTTCCCTGAGGCCGTTTGAGATCAGTATGGTGGAGGTGGACATGTTTAGTGTCCGCCTCAGCAACAGTTTCCAGCCAGTCCATTTTAGTAGCAGGGATAACAGGCTCCTACTCCACTGAGATGTGACAAGGTAGGTTGAGTCTAACCTCAGGGTATTCCTTAAGGAACTCAAACCGGGGATGGTTGAGGACTTGTTAATTATAAGAGGGTCAGAGGAGCTAGGCATGGTTAGTTACATTCCATAGAGGTAGTAGTTCTAGTAGGGACATAGATCATTCAAGGTATGATCAGTTTGTTCAGTACTCTTGATTGCACTTTGTTTTATTTGGGAGATTTACACTCCTTTGTTACACCCACTCTAGACCATTCTCCGGGGATAGAAATAGAGAGGCTTCCCATGTCCCTGGTGTTGAGTATTCCATTCGAAGCTCAGACCAGCCTGTTTGATGTGTGCCGGGGATGTAGACTGATGATGGGATCACATTAGTTCCATGGTTATCTTTTCCTATTACAGATGAAACTGTACGATTTCATCCTTGGCATCGATTGTTTGTACTATGTACATTCTATTATCAACTATTTTTTAAGGAGAGTCTTATTTTTATATGTGGATGGACAATACACAACTTTTGTTAGCGAGCATAGTTTTCAGATAGGTAGTCAGTGTATGGAGCCCCTTCTTTCTGTGTTAGCCGAGGAGTCAGTGGAATTGGTGGATTTTGAGATAGAGGAGGTTACCAACGTTTTTTGGGAGTTTTTGGATGTTTTCCCTAAGGAGGTTGTGACATTACCCCCTCGACATGATGTTGAGTTCAGGATAGGCTTACAACCTGATGCTAGTCTGATTTTGATGGCTCCCTATCAGATGGAACCTTCCGAGTTGTGGGAGATGCAGATTCAGATTGAAGACTTGATGAAGAAGGGATTTATCTATACTAGGGTGTCACTATGGGGTGCTTCAGTATTGTTTTAAAATAATACAAATGGTGGTCTGAGGCTGTGCATAGACTACCAGAGGTTGAATTAGGTGATGGTCAATAACTGTTACCCTCTCCTGAGGATAAATGAACTTTTTGACCAGATGAGGGGAGAAAGTTGGTTTTCTAAGATTCATATGTAGTCTGGGTATCACCAGTTGAGGGTGAAGGAGGGTGACATCCTGAATAATTCTTTCAGGTGCAGGTATGGGCACTTCGAGTTTGTGGTTATACTATTTAGTGTTACGAATGCACCAACTATGTTCATAGGGATTATGAACTCCGTCTTTTGTGAGTTAATGGACCTTTTCATCATCATATTCATTAATGGAACCATGATATACTCAAAGTCATAGGAGGAGCATATCGAGTATCTCAATACTATCTTGGAGGTTCTTCGACACCACCATCTCTATGGGAAGTTTTCCAAGTGAAAGTTTTGGACACAGGAGGTGCACTTACTTGGACATGTGGTGTATCATTAGGGTGTAGAAGTGGACCCTTTGAAGGTTAAGGTAGTTTTTTCTTGGTAAGCACCCAACAATGTTTCATAGATTCATAGTTTTCTTGGTATGGAAGGATATTACTAGAGATTTGTACCCAATTTCTATTGAGTAGTAGCTCCGTTAATGGCTTTGACCATAAAGGACAAGGCCTTTGTGTGGAGTGAGAATTTCCAGAAAGATTTCATCTATCTGAAGAAAAAGTTGTTCAGTGCTCCAGTGCTCGGGTTTCCAGAGGAAGGGGTGATGTTCGAGGTGTTTTGTGATGCTTCGGGTCTGAGTTTGGGATGTGTGTTAATTCAATAGTGGGGAGTGATCTCTTATGAGTCTAGGAAGTTATATCCCCATGAATATAACTATGCCACCTATGATCTGGATCTAGAGACAATCATGTTTGTGCTGAAGTTGTGTAGACATTACCTCATTGGGAGTGCTTTGTGGTCTTCACAGATCACAAGAGATTGAGGTATATATTTTCCCAGTGAGATATGAACTTGAGACAGTAGAGGTGGATGGAGTTTCTAAAGGAATATTATTTTGAGATCTCTTAAACCTCCGGGTAGGGGAATGTTTTGGCTGAT
Source organism: Viscum album (assembly GCA_963277665.1). Lineage (NCBI taxonomy): Eukaryota > Viridiplantae > Streptophyta > Magnoliopsida > Santalales > Viscaceae > Viscum > Viscum album. Next base: position 662,987,579 of record OY728128.1, read on the forward strand.
TCTTTGAGAAGGAAGTCGTAGAAAGATATTGTTTGGGAGTCTGCAGACGCTTGGAAGGTGATGGAGGAGTTGGCCACCTTGCACTTAGATGTAGGAATAAATGGTGGCAGAGGCTGTCTATTTCAGATGTCGGTGTAGTATACTCGGTTGCAGTAGGTAGAGGAGTCTTAGTGGGTAGACTCAGTGGTAGAGGTGATGCGCGATCATGTTGACCATGGTGATTCTCTGGAGTATGGTCGGAATCATATGTTGTTTCATGGGATGCTGTTTGTTCTAGTGGAGATGCATGGGGGAGTTTTCCTTGATTTTCATGGATCACCTTTAGAAGTACACCTAGGAGTTTCTAAGATGTACCACAACTTGAAATAATAGTTTTGGTGGAATGGTATGAAATGGATGATAGAGAAGTTTGTTGCGAAGTGATTAGTGTGCCAGTAGGTGAAGGCTGAGCACTGTGTCCCCGATGGTTTGTTGTAGCCCTTAGATTCCCCCAAGTGGAAGTGGGATGACATCTCAATGGATTTCATCACAGGATTACCTAGGGATTAGGGAGGCTGTGATGTAATCTAGGTAGTAGTGGATCGATTGAAAAAATTAGCACACTTCTTGTAAATTAAGGATTCAGGTGTAGTGGATGCCTTGTCCAAGAGGTATTTGGATGAGGTGGTATGACTTCATGGAGTTTCGAGGTCTATTTTCTCGAGCCAGGATATACGCTTTACCTCATGCATCTGGAGGGGATTTTAGCATAATTTTGGTAATCAGTTATACCTTAGAACTGCCTTTAACCCTTAGAAAAATGGGAAAATAGAGAGGACCATCCAGACATTAGAGTACATGCTGCAAGCATTCTTCTTGAACTTTGGTGGGTCATGGGTGCAACACTTTCCCTTGGTTGAGTTCACTTATAATAATAGCTATCACTATTCCATTTTCATGACTCCATTTGAAGCTTTGTATAGAATGCCATGTTGTTCACCTTTGTGCTGGATAGAGGTTGGGGAGACAACTGTTCTTGGTCCTGAGATGGTGAAGAATACAACATAAAAGGTTTTTCTTGTCCGTGAGAGGATGAAGGTATCGCAAGATGACAAAAGTCATGTGCTAATCATAGGAGGAGGCCCTTGTATTTCAAGGTTAGGGAACATGTGTTCTTGAACGTTTCCCCTCGATGTGGGCAGTTGAGGTTCGGTAGAGAGAGAAAGCTTTCTACCAGGTTCATCAGACCCTTTGAGGTGTTGGGGAGAGTTGGCGAAGTGGAATACCAGTTGGCACTACCACTGTAGTTGGAGAGGATCCACAATGTCTCTCATGTCTCCCAGCTTCACTGGTATCTTCACGATGACTCCCATGTCATTGACTAGGGAGATTTGGATATCGAGGATGGCGCAACATTCATGGAGTAGCTAGTGGAGATCCAGGATCATCGGGAGAAGGTGCTGCATGGATGGACCATTCCCTTGGTTCATGTGTTGTGGAGGCATGGTTGACTAGAGGATATTACTTGAGAGAAGGAAGTGTAGATGCATACCCAGTACTCGGAGTTGTTTTGAGTTTTTTTTGTGTGATTTGATTTGTTATGTAATGCTTGAACCTTGTTTTCTATGAGATGAGTTGTTTCCTAATTTAGTGATGTGTGATAAAGTATTGACCATGAGTAGAGGAGGACCTGATTCCTAATCAAGAATCATTAATTGATATGTGATTAAACCTGTGTGGATGAGTCAGTGCCACCTAGAGTGGATAGTATCTCAACATAGAAGAAGGAATTCCATAATTCATGTGTCCGAAAAGTGTGTTTTTGGTGCTCGTGTGGTGTGTCTTCTGGTCGGCTGAGGGTAGTAGATGTCAGAGGAGGTGTTTTTGGATGTCAAGGTTTCACTTCAGCTTTGGAACCAATAGGGTGGTTTATAATTGAGAGGTACCTATGGGGTGGTTGTTCAGACCCCTATTTCTTCTAGGTTTGGTTTTAAATTATTGGGGGCGAGAATAGTTTGAAAGGTATCTGATGTAATGGTCTGGACCCCTCTGGTCCATTCCTTTGTAAAAATTCAGTGTTTGAGGTGTTCTGGGAGGTCATAGTGACTCATTTCAAGAGTTTTCCAGTTTTCTAGTTTTTACCAACAATAGGCCATGTCGGTTACTCGCTCTCGGTAGGTCACATTAGTGGGTCACATTGGTGAATCACTGTTAGTAGGTCATGTCGGTGGGTTGCATTGGTGACTCACTGTCGGTAGGCCGCGTCGGTGGGTCGCGTTGGTGACTCGCTTTCGGTAGGTCGTGTTGGTGGGTCACATCGATAACTCACTGTCACTAGGTCACGTTGGTGGGTCACATTAGTGAGTGGAATCGGTAGGTGGTGTCGATGAGTCACATTGTTGAGTCAAATCAGTGACTCACGTTGGTGACTCACCCAATGGTGAGTCATTTCTAATTTTTTCTAGTTTTTCCAGTTTCATCCCTTTAACGTTTTATTTGATGTAAAATGAGTTTAAAACCATGTATAGGTGTTTTTGAAGCTGTTTCAATTCCTAATGCTCGGGAGGCTTTAGGTTAGTCAAAAAGTGTGGTCTTGATCATGATCCGACTTTAATGGCCTTTGAAACCATTTTACCTATATATTTAGGATATGGCCTTTCTAAAGCTGAGACTCTTCCCTTCTTGTGAACTTACCTTTATCTTGATACCGAGGCGCTTGGAAAATTTCTTCCTTGTGGATTCGTGTGTTGTTCTATGGCCTTCAGATCTAGTTTTCCCTTGGAGTCTTTCCTGCTACTCATGCACCCCATGTTTTTGGTGCAAGGATGAGTTACTGATCATCTGTTGTTCCATGTAGGGATCCATTCTTCTCTCTTTTATTTGTGTATCATGTGAGGTGGGTTTAATCATGTCTCCTTGTGAATATAGTTGAATCCAAATTTAACAAAGATAATAAAACCTATTTCAAAACAATAAATGAGGTGCTGGGAAGAAGAAGATGATGATCATATTTCTTTATCTATTATTTTGATCCATATTGTGAATTGTATGGGCCATATGCCTACTAAAAATCATGGTTGTTGGTGGTATTTTTTTGCACACCCATAATGGCTTGTGAATAATTGTTGTTGATCTTGTGAGAATGGCTATGTATATGTGAAACTGGTTAACCACATATATTTGGTTAAATAAATGGATGCCCCAGAATTATACACCTTATGTGATCACCCCTAAATTATCAGTGGAATTAAAGAACAAGTGTTTGTTAAATATGAATACATCTTGACCTATTTCACATGGCAATGTGTTGTATGTGGTTTTGTTATGACTTGTGGTGTAGTGGGGTCATGGGCATGGCTGTGTGTGTGGGGTGGTTTGGGTGATGTAATGAAATATTAGGTTGAGAGATTGACTGATTGTGGAATGGATGGGTAATGGTTGGGCAGTAGGGCTACAGGTTCAGGTTGTACTATGTTTATATTACTGGATGTGGTGTTGTTATACAACATGGCTATTGGTTTGGTTGTGATGAGATGTGTTGTAGGGTTTGGATGTGTGTTGGGAGTTTGCTTGTGAGATGATGGATTGGGCAGAATGACTTTGAATAATGATAATGTCTATAGTTAGTAGTTTCTTGGGTAGGGATAGAATAAATAAATGGTTTACTTCATAAAGAATGATAGTTGGTTAAAAGAGTTGGTAGGGGGGTATGTTTTAATTGTGGCTTGTTGTGAATGAATTTCATTTATCAACTTCTGAATTGATTTTTTATGGTGTGAAATAAATACATTTAGAGGTAGCAGCAGAGTTGGTAGTATCATAGGGTGGTTGATGGTTTGTTTGAGAACCCATAGGTTGGCCTTGAGTGCTTGAAACTATATATACATACCTATATTTTTCTTGTGTTTTCTATACAAACCCCACCCTAGTTGAGCACTATGTGTCAAACACCCCCATTAACATGAAGGAGGGTGTCTTTCCCAAACATCTCGATGGGAGGATGGATGGCTGGCCACCCGCTCTTCCTTGATCCCTCTTCCAGGTGGTGATAGACGAGGACTCTATGGGCAGGTTGTGGTTTGTGAGGCCCAGGTGTGTGCGGATGTGTTGTGCTTCCCAAGTGTCTTCGGGACGAGATGTGTTGCGCTTCCCAGGTGTCTTAAGGATGTGGTGTGGTTTATGGCCTAGGTTCATGCAAGTGGTATAAGATGTGGTTGTAATTCCCAAGTGTCTGCAGGTGGGATGTGGTATGTTCGGAAGAGGTGTAAGGGCCAAGACGTCTTCCGTTAGGGTTTGAGAGTGGCTAATTAGTGGGAAAGTGGTGCGGGGTACCCTATCATCAATGTGATCTATATTACTTTACTTGAATTGCGTTTTTTTACTGAGTGTGCCTTTGGTGAGGTTGGGGTGGCTAGTATACCTTATTAGGTTCTATTGGTTTCTGTTGTTTTCTCATAGGGGCATTAGTATGATTCCACCACTTATGCACAAGAGACTTTGGTTTTCCTACTGAGTATACTTGTATGCTCACCCTATGTTATAAAAATTCTTTTAGGTTTCCAGGAGGATTACATGGACCGTACTGGACAGTACTAGCTTAGACACTGGGGATAGTTACTGTGTTGCTACTTATCTTTTCTTTGGTAATTACATTGGATACTCTTATTTTGTAACAATTATATCTTTTAACATGCATGTGGGATGGATTTTGGATTTCTTTTATATATATGTCTTGGAGTTGTTTTGTGGTTGATACATCTTATCTCCAGATCTTAGTTACTATAAAAGGGTAATGCCTTCCATTTTGTGAGATTTATATACCCTTGGTACTGGTCGCCACCCCGGGGCCTACTAGAGGTGGGACTCAGGGGGTCATTATCTCTATTTCTCCATTGCCAGCTTAGGAGGGGCATCTTTGGAGGGAGGGGGTCATGACACAATACTAGTTAAAAAGCGCTGATAAATGTATGTTTTATCAGCACTAAAATAGAAACTACTGATAAAACATGCCTTTATCAGCACTTTTTTAACACTGATAAAAGGTGTCTTTATCAGTGCTAAAATTATAGTGCTGATAAAGAAACAGTTTATCAGCGCTAAAAAAGCGCTCATAAAGATATAATGTTAATAATTTATTTATATCATCAAATATATTTATAAAATTATAGATATAATAAATATATTTATAGAATTATATATATTTATAAAATTATAAATATTATAAATAAATAAATATTTATTTATAATTATAAAATTATAATAAATATATTTATTATATATATAATTATATATAATAAGTATATATAATTAAAATATTCATTAAATATAATTATATATATATATATCTTTATATTTATAACTAAAAATTTATATATATTTATTTAAATAATTATATAATTATAATAACTGTATATCTTATATTTATAATTTTAAAAATATATATAATTAAATAAATATATTGATAAATATATACAAATATTTATAAATTAATACAAATATTTATAATTATAATTATAAATAAATATAGATATATTTAAATAATTATAAAATTATAAGAAATATATTAATTATATATATTTAAAAAATTATAAGTATAATAAATAGAATTCTTATAATTTTATAATTATTTAAATAAATATATATTTTTTATAATTATAAATAAAAATAAATAAATATTTATTTATAGTTATAATTATAATAATATATATATATATATATTAAAATAATTATAAAATTATAAAAAATATATTTATTATATATATAATTTTATAAATATATATAATTAATATATTTATTATAATTTTATAATTATATAAATATATCTATATTTATTTAGAATTAGAATTATAAATATTTGTATATATTTATAAATATTTGTATATATTTATATTAATATTTATTTAATAATATATATTTATAACTTTATAAGTATAATAAATATAATTATTATAATTTTATAATTATATATATACATATATAATCATAACTATAAGTAAATATATTTATAAATATATATATATATATATATAAAATTATAATAGATGTATCTATTTTAGTTTTATAATTATTTTAATATATATATTTAGTTATAATTATAATTATAAATAAATATATATATAAAGTATTTATATATAATTACAATTTTATAATTATAAATATAATAAATATATATATTATTTAAATATATTTATTATAATTTTATAAGTATTTATGAGAATAGATTCATGGGTATAACATGAATAAATCATATACCTAGTAAAGTATATAGATAATAAAAAAATACTCATCACATATGGACAACATGAATAATAACAATATGGTTGTAATGTCTAAATGAACATTAATTCATGATGAATACATAATATATGCACGCCAATTATACTCATGCATCAATATATTTATTGACCAAATTCATTGGAGACATATATTTATTTAAATAAATAAATATATATAATTATAATTATATATATTTAAAAAGTATTTATATATAATTATAAATATATAATTATATATATATATATATATTAGGTGCTTAGGGGTACAATTACATTCAAACACACACACCACACACACAAGCTGGAGAGACAGACCATAGTTCTCCCAAGAGGATAACCCACTCATCAAGCCTTATTTATTTATTACATAGCCCGTAGACCTAGTGGACATGAAGCCCATAACATGGCTTGAAAGCCCAATGCAACATCATGCTTGGGTCACCAAGCCTACATCACTACCTGTATGCGTCATGCCTACGTCACCGTCTGCCAGTGTCATTCTTTGCATCATTGCTTGCATAGTACTGTAATAGTACCTGCACCCACCCAGATTTGAACTTAGGTCTAATGCAAAATTACAGGGCGCCTTTATCACTCAGGTGATCCCCCAATTGCATAATTATAAATATATAATTATAAATATAATAAATATATTTATTATTTAATGAAATTTATTATAATATTATAATAATTTAAATATATATTTATAATCCTATAAATACTTTTTTAAAAACATTATATATATATTTGAATTATTAAAAAAATATTAATTATAAACATGCGTTTTTTATTTAATGTGTATAAATAAACATTATTTTTGAATATAAATATAATAATTTTATATAAATTAATAATATTTTTTATTAGAAAATTTTATCAGCGCCAATAATAGAGCTGATAAATATACATCTTATCAGAGCGAAAAAAGCGCTAATAAAGTGTATACCTTTATCAACGCTTTCAACTAACACTGATAATAGGTCCCCCTTTTATTAGTGAATTTTTCTTAGCGCTGATAAAGGCCAGTGCTACCCTTGCCCCAATCTATGGTAGTGACATTAGCACATTCTTTATATAAATTATTGACATGATTGTTTGATGTGCATGTGTAGTTTGTAAGATCAATATTTGATGCTTGATCACATGAGGTGTGTGTGCGTATAGTCTTTGACTTGTGCTTATGTTTCTTGCATATGGATTATGATGACTGTGATTATGGTATTTCTTGACTTGATGTGGTGTTGATCTATCATTTTCATTATGTATCGTATATGCTGTATTTTTATCGACTATAGTTGAGCGTGTAGGTTTGGCCTATTAGATCAATATGTGAGATGTGATACATGCATGAGACTATCCTATGAGATGGATGTTCTAGACTTGAGTCGGCATGTACTTGTACAATTTTAGTCGACAGGATGTGTCACATGCATGTGGCTATCCATACTGAAGGTATGTGCTAGACTTGGGTCAGAATGTCAGATTTTCTGCATGTTTGGGCTATCCATTCGAGACAAATGTGTGAGAGTTGGGATAACAGGTACTTGGACTATCCTTGCTAGCGGAATGTTTCAAATTATTAGGTCTATCCACTTGAGGAGGATGTGTCTGGCTAGTTACCGATGTTCCATCCAGAATAATGCTGAAGTGGGAATGTTTCTCCTGGCATGGTACTGAATCAGGTAGAGCCAATCTCTAAGGACTCAACATGTGCTTAGTATTTGTGTGATATATTGTTGTAATATCTGTACCCAGTTTACATTCATGGTATACACTTGTATATTTTATACACTGATGTTAAGAGTTGTTGGTGGTGTTTTACCAAGTTTTATACTCAAACCATACTTGGACATTTCAGTGCTCTTTTAGATTACATGCTTAGGGATTCAGTGAAGGGAAAGGGTCCTATGGTGGATAATTGAGAAGGTGGAGTGGGATGATGCCGATGTTGTTGGATGGAGTTCAATCATGTTGTTAGCTACTATTTTTATTTTACTAGCTTATCCCATACCCTGGATCCATGTTTAGTCTGGTTATTATATCATGTATGATATTTTTTAGTTTTTGCATGTATTACTATAATTATTTATTTTATTTATTATATTGGTTAATTATTTATTTTATGCACTCTTATGAATGGTATAGTCTCCCCATGGTTCCACTCAAGACCTTTACTGCTAGTCGACACTTTCTGGGTACATGGAGGTGCACCTGAGGTCATGTGGTATTCCAGCTCAGACCCGGTGGTTTGGGTTGAGATGTTACAAAATGGTACCAGAGGACCCAGATTCAATTACTTTCCCTTCTCTTTACCTTTATTTTGGATAGAATATACATGACTTAGGATGTTTGGGACTCATGAAGAAAAACTACGTCAGTGTCTGATCAACATTGTATAGTTGACCTTTGAGATTCCATAAAATAGAGAATTTATGTTTTTTCATTTTGATGTTATCATTGATTAAATTCACCTTGGGTGAATCACATGATGTTGATATGCTGATTTATGAGATTTGGTGTGCATTCATGCATCATGTTAAGCACGTAGGTTCACATGTCATATATACATGTTGCTTTTATTAGATATAATCCAAATAATTAAATGTCTGTTGAAATTATGATATGTGACTTGGTGTATTATTTATAGAATTCTTTTATTTGTGCATATTATATTCTATATTTGATTGTATATATGTGAGAGTGACTAACATGAAAATTTTGGTAATACGAACTCAAGCCTTGGATATGCGCTAAGTGTTTTGTGTGTTCCTTTCAATGAGAACAAATGGAATTGGAATGCGTTGATTGTAAACGCCTATGGTGAAATTAAAAATGTTTTTAAAAATGTTTTAATATGGAAACTCTTATGGCGGGGATTAGTGGTTCCATAATCTTAAGCACTTCTCGAGGACAAGAAAAATTATTGTGGGAATAATTGTAACACCCTCAATTTTAAATGATAATAAAACCACACTTGTTAATAAACTACAAGTATTTTTGGTTTGAATATTTTAGTTTTTCAATACTTTTATTTATTATGTCATTATGAAATGGTAAAATCCTTGTCAACACTTTGAAATATTTTCAGAGTTATGCACTAAGTTATCACGGGATTCCAAGACCTGTAGAGTCTCGACATTGATAGAATAAAAATATTAAATATATTTTATTCACGTGCATGTGATTTTTCTAAAAAAATGGAATATCTCCCAAATGGTGTTTCCAATGGAAAATTCAAGACCATCATTGGGTTTGGAATTAGGGTTTTACCCTAGCTGCAACATAACATTTGTGTGTATTGGGTGTTTGGTAACATCGCATGTAAGGGTAATAATAATTGACATATGAATTTTTTATTGGGAAAATAAAAATAATTATAATAATTTTATTATTATTATTATTATTATTATTTGTGTTGAATACAAAAATAAAAATATACTTATGTAATTAATAATTGTGTTACGGTGGAAATAATGAGGGGGCGAAGTAATAATGGTGATATTATTATTTGTGCTAAATGAATGATTTTTGTGTGGTTAATAAAATATTTATTAATCTATTATCAGAATTTAATAGAAGTTTTTATTAACATCTTTATGGTGGAAATGATGAAAAATATTTAATAATAATAATATTAAATTATTATTATTATTATTATTATTAAATTAGGAAAAATAAATTTTGTTGTGTATATATATATAGTGTATGGAATAGATATATATGTATATATATACATGTGTGGGTGTAAATATATATATACATATGTGTATATATATAACATGTGCATATATGGGTTAAATATATATGTAAATATATATACATGTGCGGGTGTAAATAAATATATATATATATACACGGAAGTGTATATGCATATTCAAGTGCATGTATATATATATGGATGAATTTTATTATATCTTAATATATGAATTAATATATATAAAAAGGGGATATTAAATAAAAAAACGCTTGCTGTTTTTGTGGGGTGCAACACCTAAATTAATAAGGAAGAGGAAAATAAAAACAAAGGTGTAATTAAAGAATTATGAATTTGATTAAATAAAAATAAAACAACTATATTATATAAGGGAAAAAGGGAAGTTTCACAACATAACCCATGGGGTGAGAACACACCATCATTAATGCATGAGATCCCATCATAACTCTACAATTAAGCGTGCTTTGCTGAGATTATTATTAGGATGGGTGACCCCCTAAGAAGTACTCATGTTGCATCATTTTTTTATGTAAGGATCCTCGGTAGGCTATACGCCACACCACAATTGGCCACGTCAACTGGAAAAGTGGTGGCCAAATTCCTCTCCACTTGCCGCATGGCAGGCACTGTCCCCTTCCATCCAGTGCTTCCTAGAAAGAACAAAAAAAAGTAATAAACAAATATACATTTTATATGATTAGATTTCATAGTTTTACCCCTTTATTGTAGGAATCAAGAAGAGTCTGTCGTATTTTATTTTCTTCTCAAACTCCTCGCTCAGTTCATCTCTTTTCTTATAAATTTATTTCAATTACAAAGAAATTTCTTCCATAGTAACAATACATGGATTAATGAATCCAAATCATGCTTCACATGGTTTCCCCTTTTTATAATAGTAATATAAATGCCTATAAAAAATATGAATAGTTATTAACTTTAATGAATATAGTAGATTATTTTTTGGACAGGCATATTATGAAAATGTACTTCATGTATGTATTCACAACTATGACTCTCAACCATTCAAAGTTGAGAATATCATTTATACTCTCGAGACCAACCACGTCTATAATGAAAGTTCCAAATATTTATTCTTAATATTGAATATAGGACACATATACATCTTTGAATGTGTTTTCCTCATTAAGTTGCAATGTTAATATATATTGTAGTAGAACTTTAGGGGAGAAGGTACCCCTGAATGGTCCTTTTGTTTTCTTGGTCGATTCATTGGATTTTCTTGATCCAAATTTCCATTTCCCCATCATTTTATCTATTTGTAATACCATAACTCACTTCAAACCTTTTTTTATTTGAAAAAAATTGTTAATAACATACCTCATGTATATTTATAATATTATACGACCATGATATGGAATTTACAATAGCATAATTGATCATTGTAATATACAGATCATCAAGTGGAATAGGCAAATCAGTGCTCAAATCTTGAGTTACTTAAATCCATACTCTCATGAGATCTTTTGGGAGTTCTTTGTTGTGTAACACGTATCCTGGGATATTATACAACATACCTCTCACAACAAGGTAGTACGTGGGTGTTGATAGATATAAATTACATACAACTTCACCCTACATAATTGTAATAATATAAAGTTATTGGAATTTATTTGATTCAAATTTTGGATAAAGAGTAATGACAAAATTTATTACCTTGGGTAAGGTATGCGGTTGAGGGGAATGACTCACCTCAAAGATAGTGGGGTCATTTGGCTCTCCATGTGCTAATATTTGTTCCACTTTTATTTCGTTTTGATCCTTTCACATATATTGGTCTTCCAAACTAGTCTAAGAAAAAATATATTTCAAAGCATATATTTATGCCTATAATCCTTTCATCATCTGATGTGTATCTTCTTGCAGATTTATCTTCTCAAAATATGTTCGAGGTGAAAATCCAAAACCTACACTTCTAATGCGCCCATATTGTTTTGGCCACTTTAAAGTTACTGAAAGTAGTTTTTATTTAGGTACAATCACTGTCTATTCTTGTATCTAAAATTTATAAAAAATACGAACATAAAAAGATATTTTCATGTAATATTGTTATAAAGCATAACGAATTACTATTTTTTCATACTTACACATGTTTCCCATACTTTTTTTTGTGTTTTTATCAACTAGTTTACCTTATTTATTTATGTGGGCCCCCTTCCATAGGATATGATGTGGGATAGAGGTAGCTTCAGATTTTGATTCATCAATATACATATAAACAAAGGAACATATTCTGTTTCATATCAAATAAAAAATTGATTATAGATTTAAAATACATAACATTTTATTCTCTAGGGAAGTGTACCCCATCCTTACTTTGCAATAGGGGTACATTGGTTTTGATGCACATTGTTTATTTTCAGTTCTCATTTTCCATTTCATAAATTAACAATTTTGAATCAAATTGAATAAAATAAATAGTTTCAAATGATATATTATCGAATATAATTCACCTGAAATGATTTATCATTATGATGAATGATGAAATAATTCCATGTTTCCTACTTTATAACGTGTGCACATGTAACCAATGAGTGATTCTTTACTTTCCCCTCAGCATCCTTGAGATAAACTTGGTAAGAAATTCCTAGAAGCTTTTATGGGATTTTATAACATCCATTAGGATATATTTCTTATCGTAATCATCTAAAATAATCGAACTCTACAAGGGATAATGAAAGGTAAATCAATGTTTCACTATATAATTTCTTAGTAAAATAGAGAAATTATATTGTAACACTACCTTAATATCTTTACAAAGGGTTTCCTTCATTACAAGCTGGACATGGTTCCATGAATCTATATCAAATGGCACATTCATTCTCATTGTGACCCCAACATAACTAATGAACAATGACTTTTTGGTGTCAACAGGTTGGCCGTGCTGATTCCATCCAACCTAAAATTTTATACCCTTGCTTCTTACCTTGATAATTTTAGTTGACACAATGATGCTACGTTGTTATTTTTTTTCATCAACAAGTTGTTGATCCCCTAATAATTATGCAGTTTCAGTATCAATCATTTGTTCTTCCTTGATATTGGTAACATCATCATGATAAGAAGCCATTTTCTATATGAGTAATCAAATATTTAATTTATATTATGTTAATATAGTAGATAACACATAATATTATGAGTAAAATCATAGTATATTAAAAAACATTGTAAAATTTTCGTTGAACTCTCTTTATTTTCTTTAAATTTTTAAGGGATATGAATCCTATATTGATAATCCAAATCCCCTCTATATAGTCCCCTCTAACATAAAAAACATTATCTACATTGGGATTGCCATGAAATTATTATGATATCCCAATTAAAGGGTCATCCTCGATTGAATTTTCATCTGACCCTACAATTGTTTTAGTCACCAACAAGATAATTGACCAATTCTTGTTTATTGGATATGAGACATAAAATTATTACACTAGTTGTGATGCCATTATGAATGAATAATCCTTATACCTTTTCACACTGAAATTCACCTTCATAAATCCCATTTTATCAACTTTCACTGCACTCCTATTGTCAACCCATTTTTAATGGAAAATTAGCACTTGAAATATTGTATAATACAACCCGTATATCTGTTTGATGATGTAGAAATATGAAATATTCACATAAATTGATTTTTTATCCTTAAAACCAGATATCCACATTGCTTTCGCCATAAGCGTAACTCCACTATTTTTCATCATACTGTAGTTATCATGTTATTTTGTATAGAAAGTATAACCATTAATTAAAAAATTGGTGTAAGATATAAAATTTTCATTTGGTCCTCCTATCTATCCATCGAAGTCATTCGACAATTGAATTTTTATTTTCAGAAAAATATTTAAAAATATGATCTCAGAACAATCCTATAAACTATTGATTATGTGTATTTGATTTCCATCCTTTAACCCCCGATGGATTCAAATGTCTAAGAATTGATTTATGGGCTTCAACGTATGGTTCAACATCTTCACTATTATGTAAAATGTAAATGTGACCTTTCTTCCACTCTATGATGGTAATTGTAATAAAAATATCTTTCAAAAATACCTTTTCCCATAACACATCCATTGTATCAATATTTGGGAGACCGATGCTATCAACATCTGATAGGTAACCAGTACAGAATTCAACAACTTATTCAACAATATATCATTTTTCTATACAACCTTCTGGATGACTTAGAATCTTGATGTACCCTTTAAAAATATTCATATACCGTTCAACGGGGTACGTCCATCTGTAATGGATAATACCACATATTTGAAACTCTCTAACCAAGTAAACCATAAGGTGGACCATTATATCAAAGAATGATGGTGGGAAGAAAATCTCTAATTCACATAATATGACCGCAACCTCCTTATTCATGATTGGAAACTTCACCGGGTTTATAACATTACTGCATATGACTTTGAAAAAGAAGAAGAGTATGGTTAATGTATGTCATACATTTTTAGGTAGAATGTAATGTAAAGATAAAAATATCAAATCTTGTATCAAAACATGAAAATCATGTGATTTGAGTCCCTATAACTTAAAATTAATCATTAACTTGATATTATTAATATTTTATGAATAACCCTCTGGAAATTTTACACCATTAAGTAAAATGAAAAATTGAAAATTTTCATGTCTCGATAGAGTGTAAGTTGTTAGAGGAATAAAATTCAACCTTTTACCCTTCACCTGTGACAACTCTTCCCATATCCCCATTTCAATCATGTCCAACCTATCCTTGGTGCCATATTTTATTTTTCCAAGAAAATTTAGTAACATTCCAATAACACTATCAACTACATTTTTCCACATGCTTGACATCAAGAAAATGTATTACATACAAACAATTCCAGTAGGGTAATTTAAAGAAAATTGATATTTTTTTCTTACATTATTTTGTAAGGTTTTTCAACAATGGTTTACTGAAAACATTGTTAATATATTTTAATTTATTGAATAGTTAATCACCCATTAGTGGAGATTATGTTGTACCTTGTTCAGTATTATTATTTAATTCTGTAGTCCAGGATCAATATTTATGTCATCGAGGTAAAAATTTATGATTTCTGAAAAACAAAGTCTTTGAGGAATGTTTCAACTGAACTAAGAGCGTTCATTCTTCACAAATTTGATACCCCAATATCCCTTTAATGCTATAGTTTGAAAAATTTTCATAAGCAGGAAATTAATTTATCATCCCATACAACATGGCCCTTAATGTGAATTCTTCACTTCTATGAGAATAATACATTGTAACACATGTATCCCACATCAATTGTATATCTTTGATCAATAGAGCTAAATATACATCAATATCATTACTGGTTTGTTTTGTTTCAGATATAAGTAGAGACAACATAATGTATTTGTGCTTTATGCATAACCATGGGGGCAAGTTATAATTTACCAACATAACTAGCCATGTACTATGAGTAATAATTTTTACACCAAAAGGATTTATTCCATCTTTAGATAAATAAAGACAAAATTTTCTCATCTCATTTCTAAATTCAGGATACTGATAATTAATTTTCTTGCACTGAGGAGAGTCTATTATATGATACAGTTTTTTATCTTTAATCCTTGTATCTGCATGCCATGTCAACTGTCTTACAGTTTCCAAACATCTATAAAGTCATCTAAACCATGGAATGATAGGAAAGTACCATTCAAATTTCAAAGGAATTTATTCACCTTTCATGTATCATTTTTCACGACACTTAGGGAATTTTATAAGTGATTTATAGTCCCTGCGAAACAATATGAAATCATTTGGACAAGCATGTATTTTATTAGAGATAATTCTCATTGAATATAGAATTAGTTTAACATCATATGTTCTAAAAGGAAGTTTATTTTATTCTAGTAGCATATCATTCAATATACCAAGTAGTTTTGTAAAGCTGGTGTCTCTCCATATGCCACTATCTTTCAAATTATATAAATTCAATACAGCTGACAATGTTGTGTATTTAGTACAACTGGTATACAATGGTATCTTAGAATAACTATTTAACTTCTAAAAGAACTTTGAATAATCATGAAGTTCATCTTCAATTTCCATTTTCATTTCTTCCATACAATCTTCATCATCGTTTATACCGGTATTCATATCAAATGACCCCTAAACTGTAATATCATCCCAATCGGTCTGAACATTCATTTTTTCCCCATGTTTAGTCCAAAATTTATAGCTCTGATATATTCCACAACAAATAAAATATTCTTACAACTCTTCCTGAATAATTTATCTTGAATAACAACAATGTAAACAGGGACAAAGGATTTTAGAAGGATCGTATGCATACTCTATTAAAAACTTGATGACCTCTTTAACTACATATTTATACTACTTTGTTATACGATTAGCGTGCATAAATTTTTGATTCATATACATCCTATTAGGTTTATAAAATATTCATTTTTTACAAAAAATAAATAAATACATATAATATATTAATAATTAAAGGATAAATTTATAGATAATTATAATAAAGGGAACCAAAATTTTAACGTTTCAAATAATTTTAGCATGCTTTGAAGGAAATGGGTAATTGAATTTAAGAAAATAATTACCACATAAGAGATGGGGGATGAGTCTTAGGAAACAAAATTAAATAATAATTGTTTTAGAGATGAAGTTGATGAGGATGAAAATTGTATCCTTAAATCTAAATGTTCTTAGGATGGGTAGTTGGCGAAACAATGAACAACATTTATTAGTTTGATATATAAAGAGAAAAGAAGAAAAAATAGTTATATAATCCCTACAAGGGGCTCATTTATTGGTTTGACCGTGATAGGGCTAATCTAGATGGTCTTATAAGCACTCACACAGAGACAACCATTGTAGTTTCAAAATTAAAAGCAAGCCTTCAATTACTCCATGAAAAGAAAAAGGCCTTTGGTCTGAGGAAATAAATTTAGAAGTGCTTAGCTTCCTGTGAGGCCAAGGTTGTAAGAGTGAGGTCATTATTTCATATATAATTATAAAATATCTTATTAAAAATATTAATAAAATGGATTTCTTACTCAATTAAATCATTTACAGACATATATTAATCTAATCATCACTAATAAATATGCTGTAAAAAAATTATTTATTATTGGACAGAAGACTTCCATTGGAAATTCTTGTTCTTAATTTTTATTTAATTGTGACCTGGCTTTCCAAATTTGTGTAAAAATATCTTTCCTTGGAACATACAAGGTCATGTAATTACTTGATTTTGACACAGGTTCAAGGAGCTTATAATTTCATGAAACAAATGGATGAAACTATTATTGATGAAAAAAATGAAGTTGGATTCCATGTTACTCTATTTTTCTATAGATTATTCTAGACCATTTATTATAGGGATACCAACAAATATATTTTTACTATAACACACTTATGAACCCCTATTTTAAAAAAAGCAGAGTTATCAATCTTAGGTATAATTCACATATTATACAATATAAAAAACCTCTATTTAATTTCCTTAAAAACACCACAAATACTTTCCATTAATAAACATTAAAAAAATAGTTATCATGTATTTCACATCATTTAGATCCAAAACATTCTGATTCCACCTCTAATAGATAGAGAAAGATGTTATATAAATATACTATTCCTAAAACTATATCTTATATAGTTTATTAATTCCATAGATTTTGATATACCTAATCCCAGTATAGGGATATTAATACACATATACATACCCACACACCTCAAACCATGAATAAAAATTTCCTTTTCTACCCCTTATATTTAAGGTAACTAGATAAGAAAACGAATCTAAAAAAATCATTTTCTCAACATCTATATTAACCTAGGAAAACTCATAACACCTTCAATCCTATGAGTCTTATTCTAATAAAAAAATAAATAAAACACTCTAAAACACCTTGAAACCTCCCTAGTAATTAATAGGTCTATTATATAAATATTTACCAGAGTGTAAGATAAAAACATGAAGCATAAAAAAATGATTTTACAATGCCACATAATGGGAAAACCCCATACCCTTTCAAATCTATCTGAACATGATGTAAACCTTATAGTATAATATTAGAAATTTTATACCTCAAAACTTATATATTAGCATGATTATATCCTAAATACCTAAAATAAAACACACACTGAACCCCTATATGATACCCATTTAATAGGACTCTCAAATCATAAATAAGCTTAATAAAAACCATGCATTTACATTTAAAACAATATATTATTATTTTTAACTCTAAAAAAATTTAATTAAATGTTTATTTTCACAAAAAATGACCATTTACCCATTTAATCAAGTAATACCTTTAGGAATCAATTTTATAAAATCCTTGACTATTTATATTCATTTTCAAAACCAATTCACTAAATCAACTACAAAACCATTTCATATAAATCACCATAAAATAATAAAATTTAATTACCAACCTATTTTTAAATTTCAAAACCCCAAAAATCAATTCTTCTATTTAAAATATTTTCAAAATAAATAGTAAAAAACTATACTAAGTTTTGAATCTAGATAACCAAAATCCATAATTTTATAAAAGTATAAAATCTACCTTCAAATAATACATATAAAAGAAAAATTAAAAAAAAAACAAAAAAAAAAGGTGGAAGTATTTCCACGTCAGTCGACCAAGGGAGTGGAATATGAGGAAAGGGTGGTCACCAGAGGGATTCTTCGCAATAGTGGGTGGTCGGGCTGGGATGAAGATAGGGAGGTGAGGTGTCAGAAAGAAAGAAATAATGCACACAAAAATATAGCATGGTTTAGACCAGGTATGCACAAGAGAGGTGATCAAAAAATCTAATAAACGAGAGAGGAGAAATAATAACATACCTTATATTTGAGAGAGTTGATTCATTCGAAAGAAGGTCGAGGGGGAGTGACGATTGAGATGAAATTTTTTGAGAGCTTGAACGACATGAGAGAAATTAGTTTGGTCAGGGTTCTATTTAAAATACCAAGAAGATTTTTATCAACACTAAAATAATAAGTGCGGATAAAATACCACTTATCAGTATTAAGAAAGCATTGATCAAAATATTTTTTATGAGCACTAAGATTTTAGCACTAAAAAAATATATCTTTATCAACACTTAAAAAGTGATGATAATGACCTATATAATTAATTTTAATAATATAATTAATATAATTTTAAAAATTAAATATATATAATTATAAATAAATAAATAAATAAATAAAAATGTATATAATTATAAATATATTAAAAGAATTGTAAATATGTATTTATAAATATAATTTTAGATATATATTTATAATCATAATCATAAATAAATATATTTATATAATTATATATATCTAATAAATATATATAAATATAAGTATAAATATAATAAATATATTAATTATTTAAATATATTTATTATAATTTTATAATTATTTAAATATATAACTATTTATTTATAATTATATAAAGATTTTTTTAAAATTTATTTTTTTATTTATAATTATAAATATATAAAATTATAAATATATTAAATATATATTTATAATTATTTATTTAAAAATATATTTTCAACATTATTAATGAATATATAATCTTAAATTCATGAATTTTGAAAGGAAATGGGTGAATCAGGAGCAGGAAGTGGCGATTTTCATCTTGGCCATGTCGATTTTCTTCTAACCAAAATCTACAATTGAGAATGAGCTCGTTCAATCCAGAATGGGAGTTTTCCTACAAAGGAATTCCAAGTTCCTCTACCAATAGAATATCTGATGGTCCTTCTTGATGAAAAGTTGGCATTTCATTCACATAGGCTCTATCCGGTATTCAAGATCCGATTAAATTGGATTCTCCCAATCCCTCTTCTATCAAAAAAATGGAAGATGGTAGATTCTTGATGGTGGCAGATTCAGAAATCCTACAACAATGATTTAACTTATAAAAATTCTCACTTTTGGGGTAAATGATTCTTTCAATAGGGGATAAGCCTTGGTCATTTGCTGATACTAAGAACCGAATCTCCATCAGTTGGGGTATTAGTGCATGGAAACCTATTCCAATTAGAAAGGGTTTTTTTCCATATTGTTTTTCAGAATGGAGATGACTTGAAAATGGCTCGGACTACTGAAAATATACATCTCAAACCAAGTATATTAAAAATCTCAGAGTGGGACTACAACTTCGATCCCTTCAATCAGATGCAATACAATGCCCAAATTTGGATTAGGCTTCATGGTTAAAATTCGGTGTATTGGAATCCAAAAATTATTAATACTCTTTCTTCTTGTATTGATACCCATATTAATATGGATCAAAGAATGTTGGAAGGTGATATTGACCTTTATTCTAGAATTATCATTGATGTCAAATTGGATTCTGAACATCCAAAATCCATTTTTATGCTTGTTAATGATCATAAAATTGAAGTCAAGATTGAGCTAGAGTGCATTCCTCCTTTCTGCGACTTCTTCAAGATAGTGGGGCATTATATTGAAACCTATAGAGTGATCCAAAAGAAGGTAAGGGTGCCTCATAAATCTAATGAAGGGAAGGAATTAAAAAATATTCACAGGAACAAAGGGGTGGTCCTTGAGAAGAATATTTCTAACAAGCCTACAGAGAGAGAGCTACAAGATTTTCCTCCTTCTCTAAGGGTCACTTTGAATAAGTCATGGGATAGTGTTGTAGATAAAGAATATAATATTCCTCTAGATCCCTACCCACCCATTCTCCCACTACTACAAGTGAATTATAGAGGAAATAATGATGATGATATTATGGATTTGGAAATTTCTCAGGATATTAATGATTTGGTGTACATGATGCAATTGAGTTTGGAGGCACACTCACTCTCCAAATATATTGCTAATGACATCACTAATTTAGTTACAAGGTTGCTGTAGGAACTTTCTCTCTCAATCTTAAAAGAGGAAATTAGTACCATGGATTGTTCGAGTGCTATGTCTACTCACCTTTTTTGTCACAGAACTCCGACCATGTGATCACCCTTTCCACCATGAATTAGGAGGCTGCGAAAAGTGTTACCCCTCTGATTACTACAGGTAGTCATATGAAGCAGCATGACCCTTCTATTCATCTGAACCCAATCATCCTGAATGTTGATGTTTTTAAATCTATCAAAGACTATTCCCTGATTGAATCCTCTAGTAGAGAGGAACTATTTGACTCCATAGATTCTCCACCCTTGAATACAGAACCTCAGCAGAAAACACATAGATCAGAAATAGGTTTTAAAGAATCTGGACATGAAGGGAATGATTCTATTATTAGTGTTTCCCAATAATTGGGCATGGATGATTTTACTACTATCTATGTGCAGGACAACACTGGTTTTAAGGAATCTGGACATGAAGGGAATGATTCTATTATTAATGTTTCCCAATCCTTAGCCAGGGATGATTTTACTACTGTCCAAGAGAAGGAAAACAAACAGAATGAAATGTTGGACATCAATAGTTTAATCCAAAAATCTAGTGATCCCCAAGAATAAAGAAGTTTTACCCCCTAAATCATAAAAAATAATGAGGGATATGAGAATAAGATGGGGTTCTACCACAAATCTAGTTCCAAATGATGATTTTATTCTGGAATTGCTAGGGCCTAGATAATGAGGCCATAGTCAGGTATCTCAAGCTTCACATTCAGATTTAAAGACCTATTTTGATTGGGTTAGATGAAACTAAAATATTTTTCTCAAACATAATTTATAGTCTTGAAAATATGGGCTTTATTTTGCTGGGATTGAATTTTTTTTTATCAGAGGTCAAAAATTTATGGGTCTTGGATCATTCCTCTCTTTCTGTTCCCCTTCTGGTTAGATTAGGTACAAAACATGTTACTTGCTCTTTTTTTCTAATATGGGAATCAATCGTGTTGGTTCCTTAATTTATTATAGTAATAAATATCAGGACAGTAAAATACTTTGGTCTAATATGGATTCTCTCACAAACATCATTGATGGACCGTGGATCATCCTTGGTGACTTTGATTCAATTATTATCCCTAATGAAAAAATGGGCTCTATGACTAATTCTATTTATTCAAGGGAGTTCAAAGGATGTATTGAATAAAATGAGATGATTGGAGTCAATATTTTTGGTGCAAATTTCACTTGGTATAGAAGAAATCTCAGTGGTATGGTTTCTAGTAAACTTTATAGGGATTTTGTTAATGAGTCTTCCTTATTCTCTTGGGAATCCATTTCCTACATGACCTTATCCTGACTCAACTCTAATCATCACCCTATCATGGTTTATATCACAGAAAAAGGTTATAAGTCTCCCTTTCCCTTCAGATTCAATAAATCTTGGGTTTTACATTCTGAATGTGAAAATCTTGTTCATGATGTTTGGGGCTCGGTGGGTTGCAAGAGTAATGTTTTTTCTTGCATCCTCAAATTAAATATCCTCAAGGGTAATCTCAAACTTTAGAGTAAATATAGGTTTATTCACATTGAAAAGGATATATCCAATCTTGATGCCTCCCTTTGGTGTATCTAGGAGCAGTGTACCCATGGTTATTTCTCTAGTGGTATTTTTTTGAAAGCAGAGTTGACTCTTAAACTCAATAACC
This sequence comes from Viscum album, assembly GCA_963277665.1. Taxonomy (NCBI): domain Eukaryota; kingdom Viridiplantae; phylum Streptophyta; class Magnoliopsida; order Santalales; family Viscaceae; genus Viscum; species Viscum album. The sequence continues at coordinate 663,010,124 of OY728128.1, forward strand.
TCATCAATATTAAAGATGTCATGAAAAAAATAAACTTTCAAGGCTAATTGGATAAAGGATGGGGATAATAATTCTAATTTATTTAACTCTATCCAAATAGTTAGGAAAATATCTTGGCTACTTTCTTTTCTTAAGAGTGGAGATCAAATATCGGATAATAGATATGATCTTTCTGAGCACATTAATTCTTATTAAAAAACATCTTTAATGGTTCAACCACTATTACTACTCCTATCGAAGTTATTATTCCAAATATTTTTAATCAGGAGGATAACTAAAGACTCATATCCATTCCTTTGGAACCAGAGATTAAAGCTGTGGTTTTTAGTCTCAAGATTGATAGTTCCCCAGGTCCTGATGGCTTTAGAAACCTTTTTTTCAGACCCATTGGGAGATCATTCTTGATTATGTCTATAATATTGTCCTTCATTTTTAAGAGGTGTAAAACTTCCTCAAGGTTTAAATGCTCAATTACTTACTTTAATCCCTACGGTGGAGAATGCCAATGAGATCCACTTATTCAGGCCTGTTTCTTTAATCAACACTTTATACAAAGTTATTACAAAAAATATTACTAGTGGATTGGATCCCATCTCTAGTAAAATCATATCATCTAATCAAATTGGATTCATCAAAGGGAGGTCCATTAAATATTGTCTCATTATTGCATCAAATTATGTTAATATTTTCAAAAAGACTATCCAAGGATGGAAAATTTCTCTTAAACTTGACATTAAAAAGACATTTGACATGATGGATTGGAAATTTATCTTAAAAATACTTATCATGTTTAGTTTTGAGGATAATTTTATTAGTTGGATATAGATTATCTTTGGATCTTCTTGTATCTATGTACTTGTGAATATCTCTCTAGAGGGATATTTATCTTGATCTAGAGGTGTTAGACAAGGTGATTCCCTATATACTATTATCTTCTTTATCTCTAAGGATTATCTTAGTAGATTACATTCCATTATGAATACTAATGGAAATTTGAAGACCATTGGTGCTGTTCGAGGCTATTCTGCTCAAACCCATATTATTTATGATGATGATATTATTTTATTTACTGAAGGGGACACTAGAAACATCAAAAATATAAAGAAAAACCTTTTTCATTATGATCAGGTCTCTAGTCAGCAGGTTAGTTGGAGAAAATACTTTGTTTCTTTTGGAAGAAACATCTCCTATGTCAGGAAATTAGACATCATTAATGACTTGGGAATTAGGGATAGAATCTTTCCTTTCACTTATATTTCTTTGCCTATGTTTTGGGGCCATCCAAAGGCTTGTAACTTCTCTAGAATGATTGGTCAGATCAAAAAGCAATTATCATCTTTGAAAGGAAGATCTCTCTCCATGGCAGGACGTGTTTGTTTGGTTAAAGCTGTTATTATTTATAAATTTTTCTACTCTTTTATGGTTTATAAATGGCCGGAATTACTCATAAAATCAATTAATGTGTCCATTAATAACTTTATCTGGATCAATATCATTTTGGAAATAAGATTGTTCACCGTTCCTTGGAAAACTTATTACAAACCCTTGGAGAAGGGGGGTCTTGGAATAAAAAATATCAGATTATTTAATCGAGCCTTACAATCTTACTTTATTTAGAATATTGTAAATAATAATTCAGAATCTATTTCTTTATTAAGATCTTGGTTTCTTAGAAAGATCAAATATGGGATTATTAGCCACTTGGATTCCTCAGTTTGTCCTTCCCTCAAATCCACTTTTTCTCTTATTGACCTTAATTCAAGATGGTATGTTTCTAAAGATTCCTCACTTCAGTTCTGGAGGTCTAATTGGATTGGTGCTCCTATCTTGGATTCTCTTAACCAGGGTGTTCCTAACATTTACCCTAGAATCACAATAAAGGATCAGATTATTGACATGGAATCTATTCCAGATCATATTAAGCAGATTTGCAAAGAATACTACTTTTCCTCTATTTGTGACTTCTAGATATGGGAGCCAAAATTATATGGAATTATTACTTCAAAGTCTTTTTATTATCACTTCACTACTCCTGTTTTGGGCCTAAAATGGATAGGGAAGTTCAACAAGAACATTCTTACTCCCTCTCGGTTTAATCTTCTTTGGAGGCTGGTGCAGGGTAAACTCCCTACTGATAATTATCTACAGGCTTGTGAAATTTATTTATGTTCAGTTTGTGTTCTTTGTTATCAAAATTGGGAAGATTTGGACCACTTATTCCTAAGTTATGTCAAAAAATAATCTATGTGGAAGGATCTATTTGATATTTTCAATGTTTAAACTCCATGTACTGCTTCTACTCGAGACTTCATTGCAGGTTTGTTGTGTATCCCACTTTCCCCTCTTCTTTTACTTCTTCTCTAGGTTTCTACTACAGAACTAGACATCACTCTTTGGTTAGAGAGGAATAGGTATCTCCATGATGGTGTTGTCTTCAATTCACAAGCTTCCATTGATAGAATTATTGATGTTCTGAGAAATGTAAAATTCTTTTGGAAGGTCCATTGTTAGAATTCGATACATGAATTATCTGTTCTCAAGAAAATCAAAATTTATGGAAACTTCCATCACCTAATGGGAACAATGGATGTTCTTTGACAAACTAATTTTTTTGGATGGATTAAGATCAATACTTATGGTGCTTCAAGATGTAACTTGGGTCCTTCAGGTTATAGAGTTGTCTTCCTGAATAGTTTTAGTGATGTGGTTGACTGTTCTTATGGATCTTGTGGCATTTTCTTCTCTTTGGAAGCTGAGATGCTTTGTGTTATCATTATTTCGGATCATGTTAAACAGAGGGTTCTAAAAAAGATATGATTGGAATGTGATTCCACCATTATTGTTCATGCTATCAGAACTGAATCTTCTTTTGGAATAGTCTTATTTGGTCTGATCACATTCCTTTGGATGTAATCCCTATTTTCCAAAGGGAGAAATGTAATTTTCCTTCTTTTAGACTGGTTTGATATGTTGTTTTTTTATTAATAAATGGCCCCTTTTTTCTATCAGGCACTCATCTTACCCAAAAAATGCATGAATGTTAAAAATGAGTGAAATTGAATAATTAAAAAGAGCATACTTTAAAAATATAAAAAATGGATAAGTTTTATTAATTATAAAAATTATTAAAAAAAATAAAATATGGATATATATTGAAATGAAGATGAATACATATTGAAAATATAAAAACATAATAAATAAATATAAACAAATAGATATTAGAAGATGATTAGATTACAAAAAATAAAATAAAAAATAAATATTAAAAATGCATAAATAATACCAACTGAAATAATATTAAAAAAATAAAAATAAAATTTATGGATTAAAAAAATAATATATTAAATATATTATGTTACTAAATGAAATTATAAAATTAATATTAAAATTTTAATAATTACATAAATATCAGGTGCATGTTTTTCTATATAATATTTCAATAATTACATAAATATTTGTGTGTGAAATTAATGTATATATATATATACAAAGTTTGTTATATGTTAAATTGAAATGTAAGGGCCTGAATCCTCATGGATCAAGCCTTTGCATGTTTCCAAAGACCTAGGTATTCGGAGGAGGCTTGGAGGAAGTCTGGAGGAGTTTGGCTACAAATTACTAGAAATAGGAAGAATTACATGTCGTGTAAGTCCGGATCACAACATGTATGTTTTCAGGATTAAATAAATAAAAATGTGTTGTGTTTTTCGACAAAACTGAACCCTGATGATTAGATGACGTGAAAGGGGATTACACGCCATGTAAATCCCCAATTCTGTATGTTTTATAACATTTTAAACCACTCGGGTTTGTCAAACCCTATGGTTGCAGTGCCTCTCTCTCGATTCTAGGTGACCTGACAACCTCCTCTTCAATGTTTTGGGGATTCCTTCATCAAGGATCAACCCCTTGCTTCCCTCATTTGATCCGTATTCAATCCAAGGTATGTTCTATATCTGTTCTTTCAGTTTCTTCGATCTGTTTCCTCCCATTCCTCTTTTCCATGTGGTGGTGCTTTATCTTCATGTTTCTAATGGAGTTTTGTTAAATATTTGTTAGTGCGGTTGTGGCACAATGTCCCTGGGTGGATGCAGTTCTTGTGGGAGAGGCGATTGGGATCTGAAACATTGGACTATTCTTGGGAGAAGAACGTTGAATCCATTTTTAGGTATGGGATTCATTACTTCTCTATTTGTTTATGTGAAATTGTAGTGCTATCATGATTTATCCCCTTGAATTATAATGCAATTTAACCCAAATAATTACTTGAACGAGATTAAAGAATTGGTATCGATCATATGAAGATGTTGTTGTTTGTACCATGATAATAGGTTGCCTCTTGATTTTATAGATGGTGTGATATCTATGTTGTGCTTGTTATGACTGGAGTCGCATATGAAATTGGTAAATAATGTAAAGCCATAATTAATTGATAATTAGTTGGATAAAATATTAAAGAGGCATGTTTGATGAATCTGGTTGTTGTTGTTGTAATTTTATGATAATCAAATTGATGCAAGTATGTATATTTAATTGAATTGGTTAATGAACATGAATAATGTTAATTATTATTGTTAAAATAATTAAAGGCATTTTAAATTAATTTTTTAATTAAATTTTGATAACTTGTGATAGATTTCTACATAGGTTTCCCGTAGTTGGAACCTATTATTAATGAATTGGATAATTCAAGATGGAATAAGAATTGGTTTTGTGATAAAAGATAATTCCTTTATAGGGTATGAGTTTCCTATTTTCTTATAAAGGATATGTGCCTTGTGCTTTAGATCCATGAGAGCTCGTTGTGTGTAAAGCATGGATGCCTTCATTGTGTGTAAAGCATGGATGCCTTGTTTTAGGGCCAAGATCTCAGTTTCTTTGTTTGTTTCTTGCTTCTTATGATGTGAGCCTGGGATGGATGAGCCTGAAGGGATGTTGTGGTATGGGGGTGGGGAGGCCCGGATGTGATGTGAGCTTGGGATGTCTGAGCCTGGAGGGCTTTTGTGGTATGAGGGGTGGGGAGGCCCAGTTTTTGTGGTAGAAGTTAATGTCTGGAGTGGTGAGATGCATCGATATATGCATGTGAGTGTCTAGGAGGACAACAGAGATGATGAAACGGGTCGAAGTTGGGAATACCCACTGATATGAAATCTAGATTGTTATTTGAATATATTGTTTGTTTTATGGCTAGGTTGTTTGTTTATTTACTTTATTTTCTTCACTACTTGTGGCAAATGGATGTGCTTGGTTGTTTACTTTTTTTGGTATCTTAGGATGTTTTCATAGAGTACTTGTTAATATGGAAAGTAATAATTTTAATAAATGAATAAATGTTTAACCTATGGGGTTGAATATTAATGGGATGCAATGCCATGTTTATAATTATGAGAATCCATGGACTCGGTTTGCTTATGCATGGAGGTCATAGAACTTTGTTGTAATACTAATATAATGTAATGTGGAAAATTTTAATGGTTAATTAATGGTTAAAGAATTAATTAACATAAAGTGAAACTGATGAAAGGAATAAAGTAATTTAATGTATATCTTTAAATGGTTGTGTTCTTATATGATATCTAGTCTTAGCAGTGACAACTGGAAGTCTGAGAGATGTATCTTCAGTTGAGTCTGAGACTAGGTTGTTTCCATAGTGTGGTTGTGAGCTATATTATATCATGTAAATTTTTTGTTTCTATATGCTACTCCACCCCTTCAGTTATGGAAACTGACACCCTAGGAATTCTAATCTCTAGGGGGGGGGGTGTTTTTCCCAACATCCCAGTGGGAGGATGGATGGCTGACTAGACCCTTTGACCCCACTCTCTTCTCCTAGTAGTTACTTATCTTGGTGTTCATGACGATTAGTTTTCCCCATATATGTGTATAGAGTCCTGTAATGTCTTTTGGTTATTTTCACACACATGTATTCTAGATATAGTTTCCTAAGGACTACTATAGGTTTAACATGTGTTGGTTGTGATGACTTGAGGTTCCTTACTTGGTGTATGGGTTGTGATAGCTTGAGGTATAATACCTGATGTATGATACACGTTATATGGGATGTGGTGAAACCCAAAAACTACCTGGTTAATTTTGGTAATATGGAGGTGATGGTGTGATACACAAGGTGCATGTTGGGGTGCTTCACCTAGGTGTCTGCGGGATAACCTTTTTTGAGAGAGATTCTCAGGACGTGTGACATTGGGGCAGAGTGTAAAACCAGTAGGGAAGTGGTAGAAGGGTACCCTTGATATTTTTTATTATATTATATTCTCTTGTATGCGATACTTGGTGAGAGTATCCATGGCGAGGTTGAAAACTTAGTATACCTGTTTAGGTGATGAGTTAGTTTCACTTGTTGTTCACCATGCTTTATCATGCTTTATTTACCTTTTACACGAGAGGATTTGGGAAGGATCCTACTAAGTATATTTTTATACTCACCCTAAGTATATATAAACTACTTTTAAGGTCAGTTGGATCAGGCTGGAGATCAGGCTAGTTGCTACTAGCTTGGGGTTTATTATGATCTATTTGAGATTCGTTGCCACTACCGTCCTTAATTTTAGTTTGGCACTTGCAATTTTGCTTTTGATTGTAGTAGTTATTGATTGTAATTACATATGTGCACTTGGGTTTTCTTTTATATTGTAGTCTGAGTAGGGTTTGGTCGGTTTCTATCTTATCTCTCTATTTCTCATGTGTTCTTTTATAGGGTAATGACTTCTGTCCATGTGTTTACTGTACCCTCGGTGCTAGTCGCCAACCTGGGTCCTACTTGAGGTGGGACTTGGGTGTCACTATCTCTCTTCTCCCATTTTTGGCTTAGGAGGGGTGTACTTTATGGGGAGGGGTCATGTCAGAGTGGTATAAAAGGATATAGTTGAGGTATAGAATGGAGTTTGGAATTAGGAACATGTGAAGTTGCATGGATTGGTAGGGCAACAATGTCAGCTAAGTTTAGAAAGCACTGTAAACATGGGAGACCAGATTGGACACAAGTATTTAGGGACCCCTCTGATCTAATGCATCAACCCTTAAGCTTATAGTGGATACTAAATGTGGTGATACTAGTTATAGGGTAAAGACCTAGGAAATGATCCTACATCATTATTCTTTACTCCTATGTTTGAATGAGTTGAAATTGGGATAGTTTAACCTAAAATGAATAAAAGAAAACAATTAATTAACATTAAGTTTTCCATATTCCAGGTTTTGGAGCTTTAACTATTTTTTCATTTGTAGGTATGGCTCTAAGTTGATGTCCTCATTAAGTTCATGAAGAATATGTTCAACAGGTTGTGAAAGTAGATCTCCATAAAGTAGAGGTTGATGATGATGAAACTTAGAGGAGGACACTCTAAGAGTTTTAGAACCAGAGTCTATAGAGGTATGAGGGCTCCATTTCAGATGCAGTTATAAAAGACTGGTTGGAGGAGGTTAAGATAGCCTTCAGTTCGATCTGTGCTCGAAATAAGCAATATGGATCATTGGCTATGATGATGTTGCATGGGGGTAGTGAGGAAGTGGTGGTTCTTGTTTCTCAGAGATCACAAGGAGTCGACAGTCTCATGGGAGTAGTTATAAGAGTAGTTCAGAGATGAGTTTCTTTCTTCGACTGTGAAGGCATCCAGTCGCTAGGAGATGCTTATACTTCAGCAGGGGAGATACAGTGTTTAAGATTTTGAGATACACTTTAGGAACCTTCTATGATATGCTTAAAACCTATTTCCAAATGAGGAGGCCAGGTCGAGGCATTTCGAGGAGGCTTTGCATCCAGATATCCAATGCTAGGTCACCCTATTTATGCTGAAGACATGTATCAAGGTGATAGAAAGGGTAGAGGTCATCAAGAGGATGTTAGATAGAACTGGATCATCATGAGAGGGGAGTCTTTAGGATTCATCACAAATAAAATCTATGATCAGGGGTTCCTAGTTGTCAGGATAGAAGAGCTTCTGATTAGTTGAGAGTAGGTCCCAGCCCTCAATGTCTCATTTATCTGGAGAAAATGGATCTTAGACCAATACCAAGGGATCAAATGCTTGTTTTTATTATGGAGGCCGAAGTCATAAGCAGCGAGAGCTCTCAAACTTTTTGAGTAGTCAGTGTGAACCATTTTTTATGATTCAGGTTCCTCTACTAATTAAATTCTAACTGAGTCAGCAACAATAGGTTACTCCAGTTTGGGATCAATAGAGAGAAGATGGGGCAAGCAGAGGAAAAACCTGGGATGCTACTCGTCTCTATAGAGTAGAGTGCTACCATGTAGGTGTTTGTCAGTAGGGTCAGAGAGGCCATGGAGTAGGCCATGGTCAGATTCATACTTTAGTGTTGATAGTTTCAGGTGATCCAAACTTCATTCAAGGCACCCTTTGCTTATTTTCTAATTGGGTACATAACTTGTTTGATCCATGAGAAATGAACTCCTTTATATCACCTGACCATTTCTATGCTTTGGGACTTGAGGTAGAGATAATTTTAGTTCCCTTGGCACTGACTATGGTAGTTAGAGGTTGAGATGACATATTTGATGCATGAAGAGACTATGAGCTAGTGTTGGGATAACATTTCTCTTGGGGATGTTTCTTATGCTAATAGATAAAACCATATGACATCATCCTCAACATAGATTGGTTTTATTAAGTGCATGCTATCGTGGATTGCTTCAGGAGGCAAGTTGTGTTATTTGATGCTGATTGAGAGATAACAGTGTTTTTTGGTGAGTGATACCCTCAGAGGGGTCAGAGACATGTTCTGTCCTTTTCATCATTGATGTCTGAGATGATGATGAGTTTATCATAGGTTTAGTAGTCATCTTTTCCCAAGGTTGTATAATATTACCCTGATGTCATTCCAGATGAGGTTGTAATATTACCCTCTCGACAAGAGATCGATTTTGAGATCAAACTACGACCAAGCGTGTCTCATATCTCGATGTCTCTATATAGGATGATAAATTCTAAGTTGTGAGAGATGTGTATACAGGTCGATGGTCTACTACGATGTGGTTTTGTTCAGCCAAGTGTGTCACTGTGGGCTAAACAAGTTTTTTTTTCATGAAGAAAGCTGATGGAAGTTTGCAGTTGTGTATCGATCATTGTCTCTTAAACCAAGTGACAGTGAAGAAATACTATCCTCTTCCATGGATTGATGATTTATTCGATCAACTGAAGGGTAAAATTTGGTTCTTGAAGATCTATTTTCAGTCAGGATATCATCAGATGCGTGTAAAGGATGATGATATCCTGAAGACTTGTTTCTGTTTTCATCATGGGAATTACGAGTTTGTTGTGATACCATTAGGTGTGATGAATTCTCCAACTGTATTCATGGGGTTAATGAAAGTTGTGTTCGGTGAGTTCCTAGATAAGTTCATGGTGGTTTTCATTGATGAAATCCTTGTGTACTCCATGTCTGAGGAGGATAATATAGAGAATCTGCGTGTCGTTTTGGGAGTTCTTCTCTATGAAAAAGTTGTTTGGGAAGTTGTTGAAGTGTGAGTTTTGGGATCGAGAAGTCTGTTTCTTGGGGCATGTTGTTTCCCAATATGGAGTAGCTGTGGATCCATCAAATATAGAAGCAATTGGGTCTTGGGAAGCCCCCAATACAACAATAAAGGTGTGAAGTTTCCTTGTTCTTGTAGTCTATTACAGGAGGTTCATAGCCGATTTATCTCAGGTTGTAACTCTTCTGACAACATTGAACAGAAAAGATTAGATGTTCCTATGGAATAATCAGTCTCATACAAAATTTGAGTATATTAAGGGGAATATTTTAGTCGATACGCTGAGTAGTAATTCACGCAGTGGTGCGGTGCATGAATTAGGTGATTCCTAGAGGGTGATGGAAGAAATTTCGGAATTGCATATAGATATGGGTGATGTGAGGGGAAGAAGTTTTCTTTTTCAGATGATGGTGTAATCATATCTTATGTATTAGGTGGAGGAATATCATTTGGGGGATCTTGAGGTGGCGGTCTAGAGATATCGAGTTGTTTGTGGTGAGGACCTTGATAGTTGGTCCAAGGATGAACAACATTGAGTTTTGTTTCTATGAAGGCTTTTCATTCCTTTGTTGATGCATGATATGGTTCTCATAGAGTTACATAGTTTACCTTTGGTAGTATATCATGGCATGAAAAAGATGCACTGAGCATTGAGGGGTCAATTTTAGTGGCCTAGGTTGAAGCGCGTAGTTTCAGGGTTTGTGACTCAATGTTTGGTCTTCTAGAAGGTGAAGTATGAGCATCATGTTCCCAGTGGGTTTCTATAGCCATTAGATGTTACTCATTGGAAGTGGGAGGAAATATCAATGGACTTTATTTCTGGTTTGACTCAAGATCAGGGAGACTATGATGATATATGGGTGGTAGTGGATCATTTGAAGAAACCATCAATCTCAGTGGAGGTTTTGTTGAGGAAATATCTATAGGAGGTGGTGAGACTCCACGTGGTCCTAGGGATGATCATTTCCGATCGAGATCCTTGTTTTACCTCTAGGGTGTAGAGTGTTCTCCAACATGTTTTTGGTTCTTAGCTATGCCTTAACACTTCTTTTCATTCATAGATGGACAATCACATAGAGTGAACCATCCATGATCTTGAAGAAATGTTTCACTCTTGTGTCCTAGATTTTAAAGGTTCATGGATGAGGCACCTTACCTTGTTAGAGTTTGTTTAAAATAATAGTTTTCACTACACCATTGGTATGGTGCCATTTGAAGCCTTGTATGGAAGATCTTTCCACTCTCTATTGTGTTGGACCGGGGTCAGAGAGTCATCTATTCTCAGGCCAGAACTGGTACAAAATACAATAGATATGGTTTAGGTTATTCATGAGAGGATGAAAGTAGCATAGGATCATTATAAATCCTATGATGATAATAGGAGGAGACCTCTGGAGTTCAACGTTGGGGATTATGTGTTCCTGATTGTGACTCCCCATCATGGGAAGTGAAGGTTTGGTCATGGGAGTAATATTTCTCCTTGATTTTTTGGGTCTTTATAGGTGTTATTTCATATTATAGCCATGGTGAATTAGATAGCACTTTCCCTAAAGATGAGCTGGATACACAATGTTTTTCACATGTCACAGCTCTGTCATTATCTTCATGATGACTCTCACCTCATCTATTGGGGTGAGATCGATGTTGATGATGATGTTACCTTTGAGGATTAGCCTATAGAGATCCATAACCTCCAGAAGAAGGTGTTGTGTGGGTGTTCTATCCTCTTGGTTTGTGTCTTGTGGTGACATGATGGTGTGGAGGAGAGTACCCATGAACATGATTCATAGATATGCACTCAGTACCCTGAGATGTTTGATATTTAGATCTTCTCTTGTAAAGCTATTCATTTTGTGATTGTAGACCTTTTTTGGTTTGTGGGATGACTTTCTATTTTTTCTTGTTGCGGATTACTCTGTTTCCATGGGAGGTGAAGACATGCGGGGTATGCTATGTGATTTCCTTGTTTATATTTTTTTAGTTGTATGAGTCTTATCTCCTACTATAGGTGGTGAAGAATAGAAGATTAGTTCATCTACACACCATGTTGAGAACCTTGTTCTTGGGTGAGGTGGTTGAGATCTTGTGGTGACAAGAGCCTTGAGAGGTATCTCACAGGGTGACTGTTCGGATGATCCCTTTATGTTTCCTCTATGGATTGATTTTGGATTCTTGGGGACAAGAATGTTTTAAGAGGTATCTAATGTAAGGGCCCATATCCACATGGATCGACCCTTTGCATGTTTCCAAAGACCAAGATGCTCAGAGGAGGTTCCAAGGAAGTCTTGAGGAGTTTGACTGATAATTAATGGAAATAGGAAGAATTACACATCATGTAAGAATTACACATTATGTAAGTCAGGATCATGATGTGTAAGTTTTTGGTGTTAAATAAATTAAATGACGACGCATTTTTTGGTGGAACCAAACCCTAAGGATTACATGATGTGAAATGGGATTACATTTCATGTAAATCCCTAATTTTTTATGTTTTATATCATTTTCATCCGCTCGGGTTTGTCAGCTGCAGTGCCTCTCTCCTAATTCCAAGTGACACGATAATCCCCTCTTTGACGTTTTGGGGATTAATTCATCAAGGATCAATCCCTAGCTTCCCTCCTTCAATCCATATTCAATCCAAGGTATGTTCTACCTATGTTCTTGTGGTTTCTTCGATCAGTTTTCTACCATTCCTCTTTTCCATGTAGTGGTTCTTAATCTACATGTTTTTAATGGAGTTTTTTGGTTGTTTGTTGGCATGGTTGTGGTAAGACGTCCCTATGTGGATTTAGTTCTTATGGGAGAGGATATTGGGATCGACAACATTTGTCCATTCTCAGGAGAAGAATGTTGAAACCCTTTTTAGGTAGGGGATTCACTACTTCTCTATTTATTTACATGAAATAATAGATCTAGAATGATTTATCCCCTTGAATCATAATGGAATTTAACCTAAATAATTACTTGAACCAGATTAAAGAATTGGTATTGATCGCATGATGATGTTTTTGTTTGTAGTATGATAATGGTTTTCCTCTTTATTTTCTAGAAAGTGTGATATCAATTCCATGCTTGTTATGCTTGGAGTAAGATGTGAAATTTGTGAAGAACATAAATATGGAATTAATTTATAATTAATTGGATAAAAGATTAAAGAGGCATGTTTAATGAATCTGGTTGTGGTTTTTATAATTTTATGATAATCAAATTGATGTAAGTACACATGTTTAATCTAATTGGTCAATGAACCTAAAGCTTGTTAATTCTTGTTGTTAAAATAATTAAAGGCATGTTAAATTAATTGTTTAATAAAATTGTGATAGCTTTTGATTGATTTCTACTTAGGTTACTCATATTTGGAACTTGTGAATAATAAATCAGCTAATTTAAGATGGAATAAAAACATGTTGTGTGATAAAATATAATTCCTTTATAGGGTCTATATTGCCTGTTTTCTTATAAAGGGCTTATGCCTTGTGCTTTGGAGCTGTGAGAGTTTGTTGTGTGTAAATGATGGATTCCTTGTTTTAGGGTCAAGAGCCTAATTAATTTTTTTGTTTTATACTGCTTGTGATGTGATCCTGAGATGGATGAGCCTGGAGGGATATTATGGTATGGGGGAGGGGAGGCAAAGATGTGACGTGAGCCTAGGATGGCTGAGCTTGGAGGGTTGTTGTGGTATGGGGGGAAAGAAGGATTGGTTATTTTACAAGAGTTAACACATGGAGTGGTAAGATGCACCGATATATTCATGTGGGTATCAGGGAGGATATAAGAGATGATGGAATGGGTTGAAGATGGGCTTACCCATTGATATAAAATCTGGATTCTTGTTTGAATCTTTTTTTGGTTGATATCTAGGTTGTTTATTTATCTTATTTCCTTTACCCATTTATTGTGGTGGATAGATGTGCTTGGTTGTTTACTTGTTTTGAATCCTAAGATGTTTTCATAGAGTACCTGATAATATGGAAAGTAATAATGTTAATAAATGAATAAATATTTAACCCATGGGGTTGGAGATTACTATGATGCAATGCTGAGGTTATAATTCTGAGAAGCCGTGGACTCAATTTTCTTATACCTAGAGAGAATGGAACTTTGTTGTAATGATAATGTAATGTAATGTGGAAAATTATAATGGCTACTTAATGGTTAAAGATTTAATTAAAATAAAGTGAAATTTATGAAAGGAATAAAGTAATTTAATGTATCTCTTTAAATGTTTGTGTGATTATAGGAAATATGGTCTTAGTAGTGGCGGTCGGGAGTCAGAGAGATGTTCGCTGTAATTGATTCTGATACTAAGTTGTTCCCATAGTGTGGTTGTGAGCTATATTATATCATGTATATTTTTTGTTTTTACACAATAATTCACCCAATCGGTCAGGGAAACTGACACCCCAAGGATTCTGAGCCATTAGGGTGGGGGGGGGGGATGTTTTCCCCAACATCTTGGTGGGAGGATGGATGGCTGACTACCCCCTTTGACACTGCTATCTTATCTTGGTAGTTACTTGTGTTGGTGTTCACGATGGTTAGTTTTCCCTATATATGTGTGTAGAGTTTTGTAATGACTTGTGGTTATTTTTACATACATGTTTTATAGATATAGTTTCCTAAGGACTACTATAGGTATAATGTGTATAGACTGTGATGGATTGAGATTCCTTACTCGGTGTATGGTCTGTGATGACTTGAGGTATGATACTCGATGTATAATACACATCATACAGACTATGGTGGCTCTTGAAAAATACCTGGTTACTTTTGGTTATGTAGACGTGGTGGTGTGATGCATGAGGTGCATGTTGTGGTGTTTTTCCCAGGTGTCTACAGGCTAGCCTTTTTGGATAGAGATGCTCAGGATGTGTGGTGTTGTGGAAGATCGAAAAACCAGTGGGGAAGTGTTAGAAGGGGACACTTGATATTCTTTATTATATTATATGCTCTTGTATGTGAAACTTGGTGAGATTATCCATGGTGAAGTTGGGAACTTAGTATACCTGTTTAGGTGACGGGTTAGTTTCACTTGTTGTTCATTATTCTTTAGTATGATTTCTTTACGTTTTGCATGAGAGGCTATGAGGAGGATCCTACTGAGTATACTATTATACTCACCCTATGTATATATAAACTATTTTTCAGGTCAGTTGGAGTAGGTTAGAGATCAGGCTGGTTACAACTAATTTGGGGTTTAACAAGAGCTGTTTAGGCTTCATGGTCACTATCATCCTTACTTTTCTTTTGGTACTTACAGTTTCTCTTTTAGTTATAGTATTTCTTGCATTTCATTACATACGTGCACTTGGGATTTATTTTATACTGTAGTCTGAGCAGGGGTTGGTTGCTGTTTTTATTACCTCTCTCTTTCACATGTGTTCTCCTAGAAGTTAATGCCTCCTATTTGTATGTTTACTATACCCTTGGTGCTATTTGCCAACCTGGGGCCTACTAGAGGCAGGACTCAGGTGTCGCTATCTCTCTTCTCCCATTGTTAGTCCAGGAGGGGTACACTTTGTGGGAAGGGGGTCCTTTCATAAACAATGCCATATATAATATGTAATGTCTATTAATGAAATAAACAATAATAAGAATGGATAAATTTAAAAAATTAATAACTATTATTAATTTTATAGATAATTTAAAAAAACTAAAAATGAATATTTGTATATGTTAAAATGAAAATGTTAATATATATTAATTATATAAATTACAACCATATTAAAAACATTCAATGTTAATGAACAAAAATGTACAAATAAACATTAGAAAATGGATAAACTTACAAAAATATTGAACAATGAAAAATAAAAAATGAATAAATTACAAAAAATATTAAATATATTAATGAATAATTATGTATAAAAACATTAAAAATGAATAAATTACAAAAAAATTAAATAAATAAATATTTTAAATCTATAAATTATAAAAAAGTAAGCACACACTTAAAATTATCAATGAATAAATTATATTAAATAAACTCATGTTAAAAATGAGTTAAATTTAATTATATATATATATATTATTAAATAATTCATATACTATTTATAGTTAATAAAAATGAATAAAATTATTAAATACTTAACATACTGATTAAATAATTAATATAATATTTATTACTTATATATATATATATATTAAATTTATTATTTTTCAATAATTTTATTCATTTTTATTAATTACAAACAATATATTAATTATTTAATTATATATATAATTAATATACTATTTATTACTATATATATATATATATTAAATTTATTAAATTTAATTATTAAAAATTTGGGAGTTGGCCCGGTTCATCCCGTGAACCCACATGAATATATATTTAAATAAAAATGAATATATATTAATTATATAAATTAAAATTATATTAAAAACATTAAATGTTAAAAAAATTTATTAAATTTTTTATTAATGAAATGTTTATTAATAAAAATGAATAAATTTAATTTATATATATATAATAATAAATAGTATATTAATTATTTAATTAGTATATTAAGTATTTAATAAATTTATTCATTTTTCTTAATTATAAACAATGTATTAATTATTTAATTATATATAATATTTTTTAAAGTTATTAATTTTTAATTAAATAATTAATGCACTACTTATTACTATATATATATATATTAAATTTAATAATATATATTAAAATATGTCAATATTTAATATATATCAATATATTTTTATATATGAAATTAGAATTTAATTATAAAAAAATAAAAAAATATAAAAAAATATTAAAAAAGAATAAAATTTAAAAAATATTAAATAAAAAAACAATCATATTTAATATATTTATATATATTTAAAAAAAATTAGTAACTTAGCTACCCTCAACATATATATATATATTAATATATATATATATATATATATTAATATTTAATATAATTATTTATTAATATTTCATATATTTATATATATTAAAAACAATCATATCTATATACATATATATTTATTATTCAATACATATTTTTATATATGAAATAAGAATTTAATTATAAAAAATTTTAGTAACTTAGTTACCCCTCAACATGGAGGGCCAACCATTTAGGCAGCCCAACATGGCTGAAGCGCAGCAAGGAGAGGGTGGTCCAAGGTTCGTGGGGGCCCATTCATGTAGGCACAGACTCATTTAGTTGCGTGGAGTGTGTTTGCGGGAGACAATCCCTACAGTTGGCTTCTGATAAGGGGATGCCGCAACATCATATAAAAAGAAGAGGCCAAACTTTTTCAAGTTCGATGTGGGACTTATACATGATCTCATTTTAGTTTTATCATAACTTTAACTAGCACTGATATGTATCCTTTATGAGTGCTAGAAAAGGCGCTGATAAAAGTTACCCTTTATCAGCACTTAAGAAAAGCGATAATAAAGGTGTATTTTATCACCTCTTTTTTTAGTGTTAATAAAGGGTACCCTTTATCAATGTTTTTAGCATTGATAAAGGATTTATTTATCAGTGATTTTTGCTAGCACTGATAAAATATAGCACCGAATAAACCCAAATCTATAAAAAGGAATAATGACTTCATAATGATGATGAAAGCATGTTTAAGGTATTCACACTACTCACCCAACTTAGGATTCTAAGCTACTAAGAAGGTGGCCAAGTAAACTCAGAACCAAAATTTTCTTTGTGCCTTAAGGTGGTTGATATAATTTTGATAAGAAATATGATTTTTCTTGAAATTTTATATATTCATACATAAATTATGAAATAGATAGGGATTTCATTCCCCATTTAGTTTTTCTATAATGTCCTACCATGGGGTGTCCATAGGCTAGAACATAACCAATATTTTACCATCATCCAACTCCTTCCGCATGATCATGGAGTTCAATTCATTTTTAGAGTGGGGTTACTCAACCTGATCTGACCATAAAGGACAATTTCACACACTTTTCAAGGGGAGTGGAATCATTAGAAACATCCTCAATTGCATTTAAGGGAAAGTTATCCAAGGGAGATGTATATGATGACCATCACCTTGAACTATATTCTGATAAGGATAAGATTTTGAAACACCTTGAGTTTTTATGAATTATTTTTTTCTGAATAAATTAAATTTATTTAATATCTCATGTTACACATAATAATTAGTTTCTTCAATATCCTCTATTACATGCAACAATGAGTTTATCTTGTGTTACACGTAACAACAATTGTTAACAAACCATGATATATTATTAATATTATTACATAAATGAGACTTTTATAACCTATTCATTAAACTTATTATTATGATTATTAAGAAGTAATTTTTAAATATTAAGTATAATGGTTTTATATAAATAAAACATATTGATAAAAAATTAATTAATTTCTAGAAAAGTCTTTATATGTTTTGAAAATATTATTTTCTCAAAAAAATGTTTTTATTTCATTTTGTTAAGAAATAATAAAAGTAATTTTTTCCACCTTTAAAAAATTTATTTTAAAAAATTAAATACTTTTCTGAAATCAAAAAAATTAAAATTATCTTAAGGTGTATTTTTGGTATTTTTCTGAAAATTTTCATTTTTCGATAAATAGTGAAAAATATAGATTTTTTAATAAATGAATTTTCATTTAAAGAATTTACAAGATCCATTTTATTTTAATTTGGTTTTAAAATTAATATTAGTTAAATTATATATAAATTAATCCAAATTAAGTATTTTTAATCAATTTCATATGGAATTATGATATAAAAACTTTTTCAAGTTTTGAATGTTTTTTTGGGAAAACTGTTTTCTCATCACGATTGTGGGTTAAATTTTAAATTAAATTATTCTACTTATGTGAGTTGAATCTGGAAAAATAGATTCCATATTTGGAATACAAATAATTTATATTATAAAATTATTTCAACTTAATTTCTTACCTTAATGAATAGTGAAAAAAGTAAAAAATATTTATCACAATTAAGGTATAAGCGGGTTTACCGGGGGTTAAACTAAAAACATAAGGGTATAAATTACGCAAAACATATCCAATTCATATTTTATGGTATTATTTAGACCTTATATCTTCTAAGGTTTTAAATGGTTTATTTTGAAGTCTTTTTGGATGACTAATACCCTGATGAAATTCTTTTTTTTCCAAAATTCCAAGTGTGTCATCCCCCCACTTATAAAAGGAAACCCCCTCTCCTCTCCACTTTACACTTTAAAAATACATTGGATCAGTCAATAATCACAAAAAACAAATTTATTTATTCCATACCCTTATCATATAATCCTTATTTTTATCATAAATCCAACTCAGTAAGGATTTTGGGGTAAACCTAAGGAGGTTACCTGAAGAAGAGGTAACATTCTTCAATGAGCGTTTTTATTTTATTTATTCCTCCACCTCATTAAAATATTATTATACCATAATTATATAATAACCTAAGTATCTTACATATTTTTATATGTTTTTATTTTAATGTTATGAGATATATTCATCTCCTATTCCCTCACATGGGGAATGATAATGTCTATCATATGTACGACAGACTGTCACCTCGCTAATCGATGTGACTCATTTTCCATCAACACATATCACAGTTAGGTATGATGATGGATATAATTTATATTCATTAAAATTTTAACATAATTATACTTATGTAAATATAATATCACTTATTATATTTTTACTTTTCATTCTTTCATAGATACGATAATGTTGTTCGTGTGTACGACAAACTACCACCTTGCAAAATGTTGTGATTCATTTTTCACTTATGATTTATATGAAAGGTAATGATGATAATTTTAATGAATATATGTGATATATATTACATAATAATGATTCTTAAAAGGATAATATTCATTTATCTTTCTTTCATACCATTCTTCAAAAAATAGAAACAACGTTTATGCATACGTACAACCTACCGTCTCCCTAAACGATGCAATCCATTTTTTATCTATATTTTTATAGATGAATATAAATATACATATAATAAATATATATATTATTTATATCATGTTTAACATTATGGATATTATTTAACCCTGATCAAAGTACAAGGACCAAAATCGTCAAAAGATTACATACATGAAAAACGAAGCATTTATTACCTAAAACAACGATTTGAACAATGAATTATTAATAAAAAGATTATAAGAGTGTATAAGTAAATCATATATGTTATGATACATTTTATTATGGTTCTATAATATATTTATAATGAAACTATATTTATTATATAGGAAGTTCAAATGTGTACAAAGTAATTTGAGACTTAAGGTAAGAGTTTTTTTTGTCTCAAATTGCTTTCTTTGGGAAAAAAGTTATGTTATGAAACTATCTTAATCCATGAAGTGTAT
This sequence comes from Viscum album, assembly GCA_963277665.1. Lineage (NCBI taxonomy): Eukaryota > Viridiplantae > Streptophyta > Magnoliopsida > Santalales > Viscaceae > Viscum > Viscum album. The sequence goes on from OY728128.1 coordinate 663,029,950, forward strand.
ATACCACCTCTGGTCTTGCCCAAATTTACCCAAGTTTTTAGGGTTAAGCGGTCGCTTGTTGTTTAGCTTCGGTTGTCGAATCCCCAGAGACCTAATAAGTAACCTATAGACACGTACATTCTATGGATTGTTTTTGGCTATGAAGTGACTAACTTGGGTTGATTTTAGATGAGTTTAATTGAAATATAAGAGACTTAAGTGAATTTAATTTAAAATAATGAGTTTATCCTAGGTTATCACTTGGGGTGGACTGAATGAAATTCTTTTTTTAATTATTTCAACTTCTTATATTCGAGATGGGTTTATTCAAGAAGATTAAAAAACTTCATCACTTATTGGTTTAATACCAAAAAACCATAGTAATAATCACCTATACACTTGTAAGACTAAATTTATGAGCACTCCAAAGTAAAGGTTCGTATTAGCACTTTAAGTATGTGGTCTTAAAATTCAACAAGGATTAAGAAGTTTTAAAATCATCAAATAAAAATCTAAATTAAAAGAAGCGATTAGACATTAATTGGGTGATAAATAACATCCAATCTAGTCCCTTTATACTCCATTGGATCCACCCATAATTGGGTTATCCCTCCATTGATTCTATGGTTTCAATGGAAGCAAAAAGTAGACTCATGAGGGAGGAATTGGAGAAGTAAAAAAAAAGAAAATGAAATAACCATCACTCCACTGTTGTGTGATAATTTCACAAGGTTTGGTGTGAATAAATTCACACCTTGAACCAACGGTACCAACATGATATGAATAATAACTAAATAAGTGTAGAATAAGAAATTTTATTAAGAAAATAAGGTCAAATTACATGAGAAAGACAAACTTAAGGCAACGAATTTGCAGCATAACATTACAATTAAACAAAGCACCAAAGATGATAAAATCCTCCACCAACACCGCATTAAGTAGAAATTTCAAGAGTCTTGGGTCGATCTACCAATAGTAAAAAGGATCCCACTTGAGTATGGAAGACCTAGGGTGGTGGAAAGTAAGAGAGAGTTGACTTCTTTATCCTTGACCCGAAGTGGCATCCAGCTTTCATCCATTGAATAAAGGCATCTAAATGATATTCTAGATGGATGAATTAGAGGGTTATATAGAAAAATAAAATGGATCTCTATATGTCTCCTAACCTAATGTACAATTTCAGAATAAAATAAATTTTGGTTTGGGAGATATTATGAAAATATTAGGATGTTTTTCTAGGTCACAGAATCTGGCCCATAATTGTATCTCCAACTTGGGCCGCTTGAAACTCAATTTAAACATAATAATTAGATTTTGTAACTGTTGAATGAAATTTTACCCATGATGTAATATATCTTTAGTTAAAATTTTAGAATTATTTTCTTAGATATTGTCTTCTACAGTAGTTTTATTGGGCTACTGTCCAGTTTACTTCACCTAGAATGTTGTTTGTTGAAGGCCAACTTTGGTGATATTCCAATATGAATCTTTAAGTACTCCAAAAGTATGAATTTTTACCAATGTAATGATAAAATTGAAAATTAAATGTTAAAATAAAATCAATATCATTGTTTACTTTAAATTATGTTAAAAAAATGTACCATGTAATAGTGAATTTTAAGAAGGAATTACAATTATATTATGAAATAATGTTCAAAGTGTAAAATAAACTAAAATTGTGTTTATGAATAATAAATAACATGAATATTGTATATATTAACAATGAATATTATCCTCATTCAGTGGCTAATCACACCCCCAACTTGAGTTTTTCTAGTCCCGAGAAAAATATATCTCAAAAATGTGAAATTCTAATTCCCTTTTCCAAGAAAATTTTAATAAACAATGATAAAAAAACCCTTATATCAAAAAACTATGAAACCCATAAAAATATTTTAATACAATATATTTTCATAAGAAGATCCCAATCCCAAGCCCATTCCTTTGTTCAAATTAATTGCCATATTTCATCCAATATCAATTAAGCGTGATGATGTGTTGTGCATCATAATAGACATGGGGGTTCATCTTTATTCAAGGGGGTAATGATAGAAGTGCTAGATGAAATCACATTCAAATATTAAGATGAATATTCAATTTTTTTGGTATATTTTTTTTTTCAATTTTTCCATGATAATTGAAATTGCACTCAATAGAGTCAATTCATGTAGCGAGACTTTGTCGATGACTCCCAGGCTCAAAGAACTTAGGGAACCAAGTGAATCCCACACACTCAGGCATCATCTCGAGTTAGCTCAGTCAAAAACAAATTCAAATTACCACAAATAGAGATAAAATTACTAACTCTGGGCTAGACAATTATGGAGTCACGATCCCCAAGTGCCGAAAGCCATACATTAGGTCATTTCATTGCTCTACGTGAAAATTTATTGTTTTTTTATTTTTTTATTAAATACTCATATTAAAACTAAAATGATCACAAGACCTATGATATTTATTTAGGGGAACCCATGAACTCAAAATAATACCCCACTATCCAAAGGACGTGCGTTGTGATCTCTTTTTTTATTTGGATGAAAATATAAATAATGAAATTTCACATTAGAAAACCACACTTTCCAAAATATATGCTCATGAAATTATACATGGATTAAAATTAGAATCAGGGCATGCTAAATTATTTGATATTCAGTTTCAAAATGTTCAATGTGTATTATCATGTTCAAGGTTAAAGAAAATTTTCCTTCCACACATTTTTTATGCACACAAAATTAATTAATTTTTTTCCATTCCTTTCAGCCCCAACATAGAATAACACTGTCCCCACTGTTTAAATAAAATGAAATTTAGAAGGGGGTAGAGGTATATGAGAGGAGTTTTAAAATGAATTTGAAATAGGAGTATCATGGAATGAAGTCACCTGGTGGTTGAAGTTGAAGTTCTTGCTGCTCCAATTTAGTTCTTTGATATCCATGTCACTTATGGGGTTCCATAGTGTAAAAAAGAGAAAAAAACATACAAAACAAAACAATATATATATATATATACATTTATATAATAAAAAAATAAAATATAAGTATGTATAAAAAAAATTATAGAATAAGGAATCACTATAAGCTACAGGTCAGTGGTAAGCACGCTCCCCTGTCTCCCTTCGGTCTCGGGTTTGAGTCCTCGTAGCTTCACCGGTTGTGATAGGGTTTTCTCCATGACCCAATATGCGTCCTTTTATTTTTTAATTATTTTTTTTGTATTTTTATTTTAACCTACAAACGCATAAAAATAAAATGAATTGATGATACATTGTCTTCTTTTTAAATTTCTGGGTAAGGTATTACTCAAGGATCACACCAAATGACATGGATGAATATGACACTCCCCTTTCATACACATATACACTCATAATAGAAGAATAGGTCAAAAGTATATTTTTTTAAATATCAAAATGATTCATTAATCCTATTTGAAAAATAAAGATGATTCAAAAAGATTGGAAACATGAAAACCACAGGTTTCCTCCCATGCAGCGCTTTTGTTTAACGTTGTTATCATAACATGGATCTTAAATCTATCAATTTTTTTCCATTTCATAGGTTGGATCAGTTAAATCAACCCCTATTTCCTGTTTATTGAATGATTTAATGAATGGTTTTAACCTGTGACCATTGAACTTAAATATGTGACCACTTGTGGGATACTGAATCTCTACTGCCCCATGGGGGTACACATGATGCACTATGAATGGACCTAACCATCTAAACCTTAACTTTCCTAGGTGTAAATGAAGTTTCAAACTATACAAGAGCATGAATTTTCCTGGTTCAAAGTGTTTAAATTTGAGATTACTAGATTGGTAGGATTGAACTCTAGATTTATTTATCCTTGACTTTTCATATGCCTCCATCCTAAGTTCCTCAACTTCATTAAGATCTAATTTCCTCTTTGATTCAACCAAAGAAATTTCGAAATTCATTTTTTTGATTTCCCAAAATTCCTTATACTCAATTTCAATAGGTAAATGACATGATTTTACATAAACCAACCTATATGGTGGCATTCCTAGGATGGTTTTGTATACTTTACAATATGGCCAAAGAGCATCCAATAGTTTCTAGGACCAATCTTTCCTAGAGGGATTGATTTTTTTTCAAGAATTCTCTTAATATCCCTATTTTCTAAATCAGCTTGACCATTGGTTTGAGGATGGTACATAGTGGAAACTTTATGAGAAACCCCATAATTATACATGAGTGAAGAGAATGGGCAGTTGCAAAAATGGGTTCCTCGATCACTGATTATAGCCCTAGGAATTCTAAATCGAGAAAATATGTGCTCTTTTAGAAACCCGATCACAACATGATGGTCGTTGGACTTGGTGGGAATGAAATCAAACCATTTTGAGAGATAATCGACAGCTAAGATAATGGAGAGGCATCCCATATAGTTTGGGAAGTGTCCCATGAAATCAATTCCCCAATAATCAAAGATTTCAATGACCGGAATGGGATTGAGGGGAATTTGATTCCTTTTGGTAATGGATCCTAATTACTGACACTGAGGAAAACTTTTGTAGAATTGGAAGGAATCCTTAGTGAGGTTAGGCCTGTAGAAACCAATTTGGAGGACCTTTGTAGTGGTTTTATTTGTAGAAAAGTGGCCTCCACATGCCTCTCTATGAAAAAAGTTTTAGAATGGACTCTTGCTCGGACTCAGGAACACATCTCCTAATGATTTGATTAGGACAAACTTAAAGAGGTAAGGATCATCAAACACATAGTGTTTGACATCAGAAAGAAATTTCCTCTTAGATTGGGTCTCTAGAAATTTTGGAATGTCACCCGTCACCAAATGGTTTTCTATGTCAGCATACCATGGAAAATCACTCACAGAATAGAGGTGCTCATCAGGAAATGAATCAGACATAGAAAGGTGATGTGAGTTGTCTTTGAATTCCATCCTAGATAGGTGATCAGCTAAAACATTTTCAACACCATTTTTTATCCTTAATGGTTAAATCAAACTCTTTAAGAAGAAGGACGCACCTAATCAATCTAGCCTTGGCATCTTGTTTTTGGAAAAGGTATTTTAGGGCTGAATGGTCAGTGAAGGCAATGATGGGTAATCCTAAGAGATAGGACCTAGATTTTTCTAAGGAAAAGAAAACAACAAGAAACTATTTCTCAGTGGTGGTGTAGCTTATTTGTGCATTATTTAAAGATTTTATTGCATAAGAAATGACACATGGAGTTTTCTCACACCGTTGTCCTAAGACTGCTCCTACAACGAAGTCACTAGCATCACCCATAATCTCAAAAGTAAGTTTTCAATTTGATGATTTCATGATAGATGGAGAGATAAGAGATGACTTGAGTGTATAGAATTATTCCTCACAGCTTTCTATCCATAAAAATGGAGCATATTTCACCAATAGAGCACAAAGTTGTCAATAAATAGAGCTAAAATTTCTAATGAACCTTATATAGAAACCATCATGTCTTAAGAAGGACCTCACTTACTTAATAGTTTTAGGAGAGGGAAGGTGGCGAATGATTTTGACCTTAGATTTATTAACTTCAATCCCTCTACTAGATACCATATGGCCTAGAGAAAGTCCTTCCTTTACCATAAAATGACATTTTTCCCAATTTAGGACGAGATTATTATCCTTATATCTTGACAAAACCCTTTCAAAATTCAGAAGGCATCCCTCAAAAGTATCCCCAAAGATAGAGAAGTCATCCATGTAGATCTCTAAATAATCCCCCACCATGTCTGAGAAGATTCCCATCATGCACCGCTGGAAGGTACCAGGGGCATTACATAACCCAAAGGGCATGCGCTTGAAGGAAAAAGTGCCGAATGGACAAGTGAAGGTTGTTTTTCCTTGATCCTCTAAGGATACCTAGATTTGATTATACCTTGAGAATCTATCTAGGAAGCAATAGAATTGATGACCCGCCACTTGCTCGAGGACTTGATCAATAAAGGGAAAGGGGAAATGGTCTTTCTTGGTACAATAGTTGAGCTTCCTATAGTCAATACAAACTCTCCATCCACTAATGACCCTTGTGGGGACAAGGTCACCATCCTCATTGGTGATCATAGTGATTCCATCTTTCTTTGGGACAACTTGAATTGGGCTTACCCACTCACTCTAAACAATGGGGTAGATGATACCTGATTTCAAAAACTTAAGAAGTTATTTCCTTACCACATTCATAAGATTTGGATTAAGTCTCCACTGAGGTTGATGACATGGTTTGGATTCAGATTCAAGAACAATATTTTGAGTTCCAATGAGTGGGCTAATCCCAAGAATATCATAAAGGGTCTATCCAATTTATTTCTTATACTTTCTTAGGACATCCATAAGCATCATCTCTTGATTAGATTCAAGAGAGGAAGAAATGAAAACAAGATAGGATTTATTGTCCTCTAAGAATGCATACTTTAGTGACGAAGGTAAGACCTTAAATTCGAGATCAGATTGGTTATCACTTTCCAAGAAAGGATGAGACTTTGTATTTAACTCAGTTTCTTTGTTCATATTTATTGACAGAATTGGTTCCTTGTGAATAGAATTTTCATCCACTAAATTATCCATATTAGTGTCATGAATGGGTATGAACTCAATGTTATTGATTTCACCAATGGTATCATTGATTGGTGATTCAAGAAAATTATAAATACATCTATCTGAAAGAGATTCACGCCAAGGAGACAAATTTCCCTCATGTGAACAAAGAAAATAAATCTCTTCTTGAATTAAACATCCTTAAGTAATCCCTTGATGTTCCTCAAGTTCACTATCAACACTACCAATCCAATTAATCTCATGTATCTCTTCATCATCCCTAATTTGAGAGTTTTCATTGTAGATGTTCAAGTCTAGACTCATGTTTCCAAAGGTGATGTTCATGTACCCATTTTAGACTCGGATAATAGATTTGATTGTTGCAAGGAAGGGACGACCAAGTATGATTGAGGTTTTCTCCCTAGGACCTAATCTTGGGTGATTGTAAAGAACAATGAAGTCAGCTGGATAAATGAAATTTTCAACTTTCACCAAAACATCCTTTAAGATCCCTTAGTAACTCGAACACTACAATCAGCTATTTGAAGAGTGAAAGTTGTGGGTTGGAGTTCTTAGAGTCCTAAATGACAATACATGGCATAAGGAATGAGGTTCACAATAGCTCCCAGATCACAAAGGGATTTGACAAATTTGTTCTCTCCTATCTCAACATTGATGTATGGACATCCTAGATCTCTCAACTTTGGAGGAATGGTCCCTTTAATGGTGGTACTCACATTAGAAGACAAAAGGAATTTGTTTTTATGTGAAAATTTCCTTTTAAAAGTGCACAAGTCCTTAAGGTACTTTGATTAGGCTGGAATGGTTTGGATTACATCAAGAAAGGGGATGTTCAACTTAACCTAAGAGAATATTTTCCTCAAATTTCCATTTAGTTCTGGTTTAGTTTTTCCTCTCATGCATTGAGGGAAGGGAGCATGTTGTTTGATTGTTTAGTGTGGTTGTAGTTCCTTAACATTATCATTGGGTGGTTCTTTATCATTTTCATGTGTTGTTGAAGTTTTTAATGGTTTTGGAATGGTTTGTTCAATATTCTCAATAGATTTCCAACTTCTTAAAATAGTCACTACTTTGAGTTGTTCATGAGAGGTTTGCGTGTAACTTGATTCTCCCCTTAAAGTTGAGGATGGTACTTCCTGAGTAGGTATAGGTTCCTTCCTAGTTTTAATGGTTTGTAGTTCATGTTTAAGGGATGAGACTTCTGATTTCATTTTCTCTATTTTTTACACAACTATTCAAGGATTAGTATAGGGACAGATTGAGTAGGGGCTTGTGCATGTTGGTTTATCCCAGGAGGATAATTTGGTTGTTGGATTTGTTGTTGGTATTGGATATAAGGGTGTTGGTATTGGACTAGTTGTAGTTGGAACTGGTTATGGTTTTGAAAATTTTGTGGAGGGTAGGGGTTTGATCCTTGTGGATGACTAGGTTGTTGGTTTGGTAGTTGGTAATCTTTCCAACAAAATCCTGGATGGTCATTGTAACTTTGATTGAAAGTGTTTTGGTACTGTGACTTTTGAAAGTTCAGAGCATTGACCTTCACTGGTGTTCCTCGTATAAGAACATTTTTGATGGATCAAATGGTTGGGTAGTTGTGTGTTTTGTGGTCATGTTTTTCACAAATTGTGCAAACAGGGTCTACAGTTTGGATTTCATGGATTTTCCTAAGGTCTATCTCTTTAACCTTCCTAGTGAGTACTGTGATTTTATCCCTAAGGATTTCCTCTTCTATAAGTGTGTGAATTCTACCAGATTTGGGTGGCTTATCATAGTAAGGTGATTTTCCCCATGTCTGGTTTTGTTTGGCCAGTCCTTCTAGATACTCATCAGCAACATTTGGGGCTTTGTTTTGAAAGGTCCCATTACACATCATTTCAATGAATTGTTTGTTACCCGAGCCAAAACCTTCATAGAAAATTCTCACTTATTCAGGAATAGAAAAACCATGGTGTGGAACCATGTTTATGGTGTCTTTGAACCTTTCCCATATTTCATAAAATGACTCCCCTTCTTTTTCAAAACAGTTTTGGATGCTCTTTTTAAGTGAAATTGTTTTGTGATTAGGGAAGTATTTTTTGTAGAATTCTCTTTGAAATTGGTCCCAAGAGTGGATTGATGAAGGTATAATATTATTTAACCAATTATTTTCTCAATAATTTAGTGAGAAAGGAAATATACTCATCTTACCTGACTCAAGTTGATGTGTGGGAACATGGTTTCAACATTGTCGTTAAACTCTTTGACATGAAGGTATGGCATTTCTGACTCCATCCAATGGAAGGTTGGAAGGTGGTTTAGGATATGAGGTCTAAAAACATAGTGGGATTATCCTAGGGCAACATACCTAATTAAAGAGGGTGTATTGGTCCAGTCAGGTGTGAGGTAGTCATTCATGGTTTGATCAACTGCATTCCCTAAGTTTGGGGCTGCCTCATTTGGATTTCCATTTTGGTTCCCACCCGGGTTTATGAGTTGGTTTATTTTAAGACCTTATATTAATATGGGATCAATTTTTGACTCTAGAGTAATAGGAAGTTTCAGATATAATTTAAAGATTTCCCTTGGTGTACTTGACTCCCCAACCCCAAGACTATCCACCCTAACTAGACTGTTTGAATGGTTACGAGTGTAGGCGGAGATGTGCCAAAAGAAAAAAAAACAAGGAAGGGAAAAGATAAGAGAATTTGGATGAGAATATAAGAAATGAGGGAGAATAGAATGGGTGTTGAGATGAATTACTTGGGTCCCCAACAAAGACACCAAAATTTTGTTTCTCCCAAATTTACCCAAGTTTTTAGGGTTAAGTGGTCGCTTATAGTTTAGCTTGGGTTGTCGAATCCTCAGAGACCTAAGAAGTAACCTACAGACACGTAAATTCTATGGATTGTTTTTGGCTATGAAGTGGCCAAATTGAGTTGATTTTAGATGGGTTTAATTGAACTCTAAGAGACTTAAGTTAATTCAATTTAAAAAAACGAGTTGATCCTAGGTTATCACTTGGGGTGGATTGGATGATTTTTTTTTTCAATTATTTCAACTTCTTATATTTGAGATGGGTTTATTCAGGAAGATCAAAAAACTTCATGATTAGCCACTAAATGAGGCTAATATTCATTGTTAATATACATAATTTTCATGTTCTTTGTTATTCATAAACACCATTTTAGTGCATTTTACACTTTGAACACCATTTCACATTATGATTGTAATACCTTCTTAAAATGCACTATTATGTGGTACATTTTTGAACATCATTTTAAGTACCCAATGATTCATCTGATTTTAAGGAATTTAATTTTACATATTTTAATTTGATATTTTTTGAAATTGATATACACTTAAATATGAACATGTTTGATTCAGGGATCAATGGAGAATTCATGGAGGATGATGGAGATATTTGGCAATGAAAGGAAGCAATTCTGGAGAAGGCAGATTAGACACCAGCCCACTGATGAGACTGTGGGGCCCAACATACAGGCCCAATTAATCCCAACTTTCGTGAGATGCTATCCGACATGTACAGAAACAAATCACTCTTCAGGAGTTAATGCTAATTCGGCCTCCATGTTTCTTATTTAGGCGGCCCAAGTTAGAGATAAAATTCTGGGCCAGATTCTGAGGCCCAGCAGTCCACCAATTTGATCATATCTCGGAATACACAACTCCAAATGGGCCCAAAATTTACAGGAGGTTATAAGACATCCGAAGCTCCATTTTCTTCTTCTATGGCCCACCATGATTCTGCCATCTAGAAGGTCATCCAAACGCGTCTGTTCGGTGGATGAAATCTGGCTGCCACCTCGGGTCAAATGTGGAAAATTCCAAATTCCACAAACTTTCCACCACCCTAGGCCTACCATACTCAAGTGGGATGACTTTTACTGTTGAAGGCTCGACCCAAGGCTCCCAAAATGCCTATTTAAGGCAGTGGTGGTGAAGGAGTTGAAGATCTTGGATTCTTTGTTTAATTGTAATGTTATGCTGCATTTTTGTTGCCTCAATTTTGTCTTTCACATGTAAGTTGTTCAATTCACTTTAGTTTCTTAATAAAAGTTCCTCTTATACTCTTATTCTGTTGTTATTAATATCACTTTGATACCGTTGGATCAAGGTGTGAATTTATTCACACCAACCCTTGTGAAATTATTCACACAACGGTGGAGTGATCATTTTATTTTTGTTGTTTTCTTTACTTCTCCATTTCCTCCCTTATGAGTCTACTTTCCGCTTCCATTGAAACCATGGGATCAATGGAGGGCTAACCCACTTATGGGTTGATCCAAGGGAGTAGAAAGGGGCTGGATTGGATGTTATTTATCACCTAATTAATGTATAATCACTTCTTTAATTGGGATTTTTATTTGATGATTTTTAAACTCCATCGTCCTTGTTGAATTTAAGGCCACACACTTCAAGTACTAATACGATACTTTACCTTGAAGTGCTCAAAACTTTGATCCTTCAAGTGTATAGGTGATTAGTATTAGAGGGTGTAGGCATTAAACCAGTAAGTGATGATGTTGTTTTATCTCCTTAAATGAACCCATCTCAAATTTAAGAAATTGAATTCATTAAAAAGAAAATACATCCAATCCACCCCGAGTGATAACCTAGGATCAACTCATTCTTTTAAATTGAATCCACTTAAATATTTTAGATATCTTTAAAACCCATAAAAAAATCAATCCAAGTTGGCCACTTCATAGCCAAAAATCCATCCCTTAGGTTGTGTATCTTAGGTATCTTCTTAGGTCTCTGTGGAATCGACAACCCAAGCTACACTACAAGGACCGTTCTACCCTTCTTCTCTTGGGTAAATTTGGGCGTGAACCAAATTTTGGCGCCGTTTCCGGGGACCTAAGTAAGTTATCTTAGACACTATCATCTTTTTTTTCATTCTACTTCTCTTTTCTCACTCCTCACTCCTATGGAAGTCAATTTTGAACAAGTCCAAACATGGGAAACTTATCCCTACTTTGATCACTCAACCCCATGTACAATGTACAATGACCATCCTAATTCCTACTTGTGGGATCATCAACAACCTACTGAACCACAATGTTTTTATTCATATGATCCACAATACATTCCAACATATTATGAGTTCCAATCCCAACAAGGCCAATCTGAACACCCTCCTATGGAATTCCAACAACATAGTTATCCACCTGGAATAGACCATCTGTCTCAACCCCTTGACCATCATGATCCACAACCATTACTTGAAAAACTTTGTCAACAAATGGAGATAATGAATTTTGAGGTTTCATCATTGAGGTTAGAACTACAAAGCATTAAAACTTGTGAGGAACCCATCCCTACACAAACTGTCCCTTCCATAACCTTATGTGAAGTGTCTAGTTTCACACAAACCCCACATGAATTTATTGAAGAACCAACCTTTAGATTTGGGATAGATGAAGAGGATCAAGGAAATTTTGAAGGGACTTTAAATCAGGAGAAAATTAACTTTTTGGATTCAAAAGAGGAGAATTTGACATCATGGATTGAGTCACATGAATATAACTCCATTGATGATTTTTCAAAAACGCAAATCATTGAACCATTAAGAGAAATCACAAATTTTGACTCCATATCTATTCCTGATACTGATCTTTCCAATTTGGTGGTTAAATCTTCTATTCAAAAGGAACCAATTCTGTTGAGCAATTTTGAAAATGAAATTGAGTTCAATTCAAAGTCCCAACCTATGTTTGAAAGTTTTAGCCTACCTGAACTTGAACAAAAGGACTTTCTATCCACCCTCAAGTTTCCATTCGTTGGGGATAGCCAAAAACTTCCATTTGTCACCATTTCTTATCTTGAAACCACTAAAGAGTTGATTATTCATAATGTCTTAGAAAATACTACAAAAGAAATTGAATCCATCATTTATGATATTCCTTGGATTTACCTGCTCATTTTAGAACAGAGGTTTGTGCATGAAACAAATTCTAAACATAGAATCAATCTCAACCTAGTAGAAGTGGTGAAACATGTGGTCCTTAAAATGTTGAAAGTTGGTATTGGATAAGTTGGGGGGTTCAAGTCGAGCTAACGACGTTAAACAAAGCACTGCATGGGAGGTAACCCATGGTTTTCAAGTTTCCTATCATTTTAATGTTTTAATAAAATTTATATTTTAATTAATCGTTTTTATATTTAAAAAAAAATAGACTGTTGACCTGTTCTTCTATTATGAGTATGGATGGGTATGAAAGGGGAGCACCATATTCATCCGTGTCACGTGGTGTGATCCTTGAGTAATACCTTACCCAGAAATTTAAAAAAGAAGACAATGTATCATCAGTTTATTTTATTTTATATATATACTTATATTTTACTTATATATATATATACTCTTTTGTATTGTTTGTTTGTTTTTTTTCCACTAGGGAACTTTGCAAGTGACATGGATATCAAAGGAATAAATTCAAGCGGCAAGAACTTCAAACTTCAACCACCAGGTGACTTCATTCCATAATCCTCATTTTCAATTTCCTTTTTAAATTTTTATTCCCTGCCTCTACTCCTAATTTTTCATTTCTTCAAACACTGGGAACAGTGTTGTTTTAAGTTGGGGGGGAGATAAAAAAAAAATGCTTTTGTGTCAAAAACAAAAATTGAATGATTTGAAAAAATAATTAAATGGAAGGAAAAATTCCTTTAACTTTGAACATGGTAATACGCATTGCACACTTTGAAACTGAATATCAAATAATTTAGCATACCCTAATTCTGATTTTCATCCTTGTATAATTTCATGAGCATAGATTTTGGAAAGTGTGGCTGTCCAATGTGATATTTCATCGTTTATATTTTCATCAAAATAAAAAAAATGCCACAATGCACATCCTCTAGACTGTGGGGTACTAATTTGAATTTTTGGGGTCCCATAATAAATAGCATAGGATGGTTTTATTTTTATGAATAATATGAGTATTCAAAAAAAAAATTATTAAAAAAAAAATTATTAAAAAATAAAAAAATAAAAAAATAAAAATAAAAATTTGCGTGTAGAGCAATGGATTGATAAAATGCGAGGCTTTCGGCACTTGGGGATCGTGACTCCAGAGTTGTCTAGCCCTGAGTTTTTCAATCTATCTCTATTTATGGTAATATGACTTTGTTTTTTATTAAGTTAACTCGAGACGATGCCCGAGTATGTGGGCTTCACTTGGTGCCCTAAGGCCTTTGAGTCTGGGAGTCATCGGCAAAGTCTTGCTACATGGGTTAATTTGATTAATTGCAATCTCAATTACTATAGCAATATTGCAAAAAAAAAATCAAAAAAAAAGATGAATGAAGTATACTCATATTAGGATTAAATGTGATTCCACCTAGCACTTCCATGATTTCCCCCTTGAATGAAAATGAACCCCCATATCTATTGTGTTCACAACACATCATTACACCTAATTGAGTTGGATGAAGTATGATGATGGATTTGATCAAAGGAATGGGCTTGGGATTGAGATCTGCTTATGAAACTATCTCGTATTAAAATATTTTGATGGGTTTCATGATTGTTTGGTATAAGGTTTTTTGGTGATCATTGTGTATTAAAATGTTTTTGGAAAAAGGAATTCGAATTTCATTTTTGATGAGATATATTTTGCTCGGGACTAGCAAAACTCAAGTTGGGGGGTGTGATTAGCCACTAAATGAGGCTAATATTCATTGTTAATATACATAATTTTCATGTTATTTGTTATTCATAAACACCATTTTAGTGCATTTTACACTTTGAACACCATTTCACATTATGATTATAATACCTTCTTAAAATGCACTATTATGTGGTACATTTTTGAACATCATTTTAAGTACCCAATGATTCATCTGATTTTAAGGAATTTAATTTTACATATTTTAATTTGATATTTTTTGAAATTGATCTACACTTAAATATGAACATGTTTGATTCAGGGATCAATGGAGAATTCATGGAGGATGATGGAGATATTTGGCAATGAAAGGAAGCAATTCTGGAGAAGGCAGATTAGACACCAGCCCACTGATGAGACTGTGGGGCCCAACATACAGGCCCAATTAATCCCAACTTTCGTGAGATGCTAGCCGACATGTACAGGAACAAATCACTCTTCAGGAGTTAATGCTAATTCGGCCTCCATGTTTCTCATTTAGGCGGCCCAAGTTAGAGATAAAATTATGGGCCAGATTCTGAGGCTCAGAAAAACAGTCCACCAATTTGATCATATCTCGGAATACACAACTCCAAATGGGCCCAAAATTTACAGGAGGTTATAAGACATCCGAATCTCCATTTTCTTCTTCTATGGACCACCATGATTCGGCCATCTAGAAGGTCATCCAAACGCGTCTGTTCGGTCGATGAAATCTGGATGCCACCTCGGGTCAAATGTGGAAAATTCCAAATTCCACAAACTTTCCACCACCCTAGGCCTACCATACTCAAGTGGGATGACTTTTACTGTTGAAGGCTCGACCCAAGGCTCCCAAAATGCCTATTTAAGGCAGTGGTGGTGAAGGAGTTGAATATCTTGGATTCTTTGTTTAATTGTAATGTTATGCTACATTTTTGTTGCCTCAATTTTGTCTTTCACATGTAAGTTGTTCAATTCACTTTAGTTTCTTAATAAAAGTTCTTCTTCTACTCTTATTCTGTTGTTATTAATATCACTTTGATACCGTTGGATCAAGGTGTGAATTTATTCACACCAACCCTTGTGAAATTATTCACACAACGGTGGAGTGATCATTTTATTTTTGTTGTTTTCTTTACTTCTCCATTTCCTCCCTTATGAGTCTACTTTCCGCTTCCATTGAAACCATGGGATCAATGGAGGGCTAACCCACTTATGGGTTGATCCAAGGGAGTAGCAAGGGGCTGGATTGGATGTTATTTATCACCTAATTAATGTATAATCACTTCTTTAATTGGGATTTTTATTTGATGATTTTTAAACTCCATCGTCCTTGTTGAATTTAAGGCCACACACTTCAAGTACTAATACGATACTTTACCTTGAAGTGCTCAAAACTTTGATCCTTAAAGTGTATAGGTGATTAGTATTAGAGGGTGTAGGCATTAAACCAGTAAGTGATGATGTTGTTTTATCTTCTTAAATGAACCCATCTCAAATTTAAGAAATTGAATTCATTAAAAAGAAAATACATCCAATCCACCCCGAGTGATAACCTAGGATCAACTCATTCTTTTAAATTGAATCCACTTAAATATTTTAGATATCTTTAAAACCCATAAAAAAATCAATCCAAGTTGGCCACTTCATAGCCAAAAATCCATCCCTTTGGTTGTGTATCTTAGGTATCTTCTTAGGTCTCTGTGGAATCGACAACCCAAGCTACACTACAAGGACCGTTCTACCCTTCTTCTCTTGGGTAAATTTGGGCGTGAACCACTTCATCACTTAATAGTTTAATAAAAACAAACCATAATAGTAATCACCTATACACTTGGAGGATCAAATTTATGAGCACTCCAAGGTAAAGGTTCATATTAGTACTTGAAGTATGTGTCCTTAAAATTTAACAAGGATGAAGAAGTTTTAAAATCATCAAATAAAAATCTCAATTAAAAGAAGTGATTCGAAATTAATGGGGTGATAAATAACATCAAATATATCCCCTTTATACTCCCTTTTATAAACCAATAAGTGGGTTATCCCTCCATTGATTATATGGTTTCAATGGAAGCGGAAAGTAGACTCATTAGTGAGGAATTGGAGAAGTAAAAAAAAGACAATGAAATAACGATCACTCCACCACTGTGTGATAATTTCACAAGGTTTGGTGTAAATAAATTCACACCTTGAACCAATGGTATCAACGTGATATGATGAAGAACTAAATAAGAGTATAAGAATAAGATTTATTAAGAAACTAAGGTGAATTGAACAACTTACACGAGAAAGACAAACTTAAAGCAACAAATTCGCAGCATAACATTACAATTAAAAAAATCACCAAAGATGATAAAATACACCACCACAACTACCTTAAATAGGAATTTAAAGAGGATTGGGTAGATATTACAACATTATAAAGGATCCCAGTTGAGTATGGTAGGCCTAGGGTGGTGGAAAGTAAGGGAGACTGGACTTCTTTATCCTTGACCCGAAGTGGCATCCAGCTTTCATTCACCAAACAGATGTGTATAAATGACCTTCTATATGGCCGAATTAGAGTGTTACATCGAAGAATAAAATGGATCTACTGATATATCCTAACCGCATGTAAAATTTCATCCCAAAATAAATTTTGGTTTGTGATATATTATCGAAATAGTGGGCTGTTTTTCTGGGCCGCAAAATCTGTACCAGAATTTTATCTCCAAATTAGGCCGCCTAGAACTCAATTTAAAAATCAGAATTAGCATTGGACACTTTTTAATGAAATGTTCCCCATTATGCAATCTATCTTAAGTTAAATTTTAAGAATTATTGGGATTGTATATTTTCCTCTATAGTAGTTTTATTGAGATTCTATCCAGTTTACTTCACCCAGAATGTTGTTTGTTCAAGGCCAACTTTGATGGTCTTCCAATATAAATCTTCAAGTACTCCAAAATTATAAATTGTTACCAATGTAATGAGAAACCTGAAAATTAAATATGAAAATAAAATAAATATCATTTGGTACTTTAAATGATGTTAAAAGTGTAAAATGCACTAAAATGGTATTTATGAATAATAAAGCACATGAATATTATATATATTAAAAATGAATATTATCCTTATTCAGTATCTAATCAACCCATTTGACATGTTATATCATGAATCCACTTATTTTAATGATATTTAAAATTTTCATTTTATGATATTCTTTAGTTCGTGTGTCTTATGATTCAAAAGATACCAAAAGTGATAAATGTTTTATGTTACAATCTCAATGTTTATGGGAATTGTATATGATTGATTTTCCAAATTTTGAAATATTATGATGTATCTACCAATGATTCTCATGACTTTTATTATGCTCTGGTTATGTCTTGGGAACACACGTTTTTCTTTCATTTTTCTTCCTTTAACACAACAAAAAATGCTAATTAGAAAAGTTTTGTTTTTGTATTAGAGACATTTTAAAACATTAAAAATTAATTTATCGACATTTTAGAAAAAAACTGGTAAATGTGGTGTCGCTAAATTAGAAACATTTAAAAATATTCTTTTTTAGAAACACCTTATTTACCGAATTTTTGTAGAAATTTCGATAAATAAACATTGCTAAATTAGCGGAATTTGTAAATGTTGCTTTTTAGAAACACCACATTTTCTGACGCTTTTTAGAAATATTGGTAAATAAACATTTATATTTAGCAACACATAATTTACTGATGTTTTTTAGAAATTGTGATATTTTTTTTTAAAATTTATAATTGTTTTACATTAAAACGTCTGTAATTTTGTTTTGAAATTTATATATTTTTACAATAAAAAATGTATATTATATTTTACACCAACACCACTCCCCATGTTTCCACCCACCCCCACCACACCTCCTAGGAACACGGCACCCTCTCCCACCCTTTAACAATCCAAAACCAATCTCCCTCCCACCTCCCACGCACACTGCACCATCTCCCAGCCTCCCATGATCCATAAATAATCTCCCTCCCACCTCACACATGCACTGCACCCTCTCCATCCTCTGACAATCCACAACCAAAATCCTTCCCACCTACCATGGAAGAGTAAAATTTTCCTACCCAAGAATTTGAACCAACAATCTGTAGGGTTATACCCAAATACCTGACCAACTCAACTATGTCAATTATAAATTATAAATTATAAATTAAATTATATTATATTTATATATATTTAAATAGATTTTAGTATTTAAATAATTAATATTAAATATATATAGTTATATATTAATATATATATGTTTATATTTTATATTTATGTATATATATAAGTTTATATTATATTTATATATATGATTATATTTTACATATATGTTTATATATTATATTATATATATATGTTTATATTTTATATTATATATATGTTTATATTTTATGTTTATGCATATGTTTATATTTTATATATAAATGTTTATATTATATATATATATGTGTGTGTGTGTGTGTTTATATATATATATATATGTGCATTTATATATATGTATGTGTGTGTATAAATATATATGTGTATGTATACATATACATATATATATATACATATATATATATATGTATATATATAATTAGCCACGTTTTAAGACACTGGTAAATATTTCACTAAAGAGCAGCGTTTTCTAAAAAACGTGACAAAATTTAAAATATATACATGTGTTTTTATATATAAATAAATGTATATATATATGTGTGTGTGTGTGTGTTTATATATATATATGTGTGTGTTTATATAGATGTGTCGCTATTTATATATGTTTATATATATGTTTCAATCTTTAAAAAATTAATATTATATATATAATTTTATATATTAATATACAAATATTAATATATATATTCATGTGCATGTGTGTGTTTATATTTTATATTTTATGTTTTTATATATATAAGTTTATATTATATTATATATATATGTCTATATTTTACACATGTTTATATTTTATATTATCTATATATGTTTATATTTTATGTATACATATATATGTTTATATATATATGTATATATTTTCTCTTATAAATATATCTTTATATTTTATGTTTATATATATATGTTTATATTTTTATATTATAGATATATATGTTGATATTTTATGTTGATATTTTAAGTTTATATTATATATATATATATTATATCATATGTTTATATTATATATATATATATTATATATTTTATATATACCATATGTTTATATTAATATATATTTGTTTATATTATATATATATGTTTATATATACATGTGTGTGTTTTTTATATATAAACATATGTATATATAAATACATATATCTGTGTGTGTGTGTTTATATATATATGTGTGTGTGTGTTTATGTTTATATATATTAATATATATATATATATATATATATATATATCTAAATATATGTTTACGACCATACAGGGAAATGAGCTATATAGATATATATATTTTTAGTAACGTTTCCTAAAAAACGTTACTAATTTAGCAACATTTCTTAAAAAATGTGGCTAATTTAGCGACATTTCTTAAAAAATATGGTTAATTTAGTGATATTTTCTTTAAAAAATGGTTAAATTTGAAACATTTCCTAAAAAATCTACTAAATTAGCCATGTTATTAAGGAAACATTGTTAAATTAGCAACGTTTTGCAGGAAATATCGCTAAATTAGTGACATTTTTCACAAAATGTTGCTACATTAGCAAAATTTTTAGGAAACATCTCTAAATTAGTGGAGATTTTTTACAAAATGTAGCTAAATTAGCAACTTTTTAGAAAAAATTATTAAATTAGAAATATTTTTCACGAAACATGGCTAAATTAGTGACCTTTTCATAAAACGTTGCTAAATTAGCGACCTTTTCAAAAAACACGGCTAAATTAGCGACATTTTTCATGGAATGTGGCAAAATTAGCGATGTTTTCAGGAAATGTCCCTAAATTAGCTACAATTTTCATGAAACATTTCTAAATTAGTGATGTTTTTAAAAAAACATCACTAAATTACAGTTTTTTTTTCTAGTGAAAGTACTCAAAAAACCAAAAGTATGTTTTTAAGGAAAAATCGACTTTATTTCTCTCTTCAATAGGAAATTATTTTCTCTTCCATATACATGTTTCTAAATAAGTTATAAAAAATGCTTTTAAAATTATCTCAAGATATGTTAAAGTCATTTTTACCCATGTTTGACTTTTTCAAAATGGTTTAAAAGGAATCTTATTATGATTTTCTGAACAAGAATGTTTTGAATTTTTACCAAACATGTGAAAGGAATATTTGTTTTAACATGTACGACATGAACAGAATTATCTACCATTATGAACAATCATTAATTTTAATCTTACTTTATAATCTTCCAAGTTTATTTACAAATAAAATTATTTTTAAAATGTTTTATGTTTTAAAAAGTGTTTTCTAAATTAGAAAGACTATTTCCCCCCAAAAATATTTTAAGTGATATTTGAAAATTATTTCCCATCTAAGATGATATGCATTAGTGTTACATATTATTTTTTGTGGATATGATCCAAGGATACCATTGTTAATCTTTCTTTGATTTTTTTATGTTTAAGATGAAAATATTCTTATAAAACCCATTTCTTTTCATGGGTTGTGATATGATGATTATTTTATGATATTTCAACACACTCATGTATGATTTTCATTTTGTGACAGGTGGGACCAGTATATCCCTCTAATGAATTGTGTAAATATTTATGTCTCATGATATAAACAGGTTTGTAATGGGGAGTAAACCTAGTTCAATAGGGGACTTTTTCCATTTTGATGGTCTTGGGAGTGAACCTTAAATACTATGATGGTTTAAGTGAATCTATTCCACTATGATTCACTATGATATTTGATATACTGGGTATGGTTTTTAAAATTTTATACTCATGTTATCATACCCTTATTACTATTTTATACTTATTTGATCAATGATATTTCTCTTGCTTACCCTTACTGATCATCTGAGCTCACCATTTCTTACGTTTCTTTTATTTAAGCGATGAATAAAGATATTATGTATGATATGTCTAAAAAGGGTTCTAGTTATGAAAAACTTAATGGGAGATTATGTAATTCACTTATGGACCAGTTGTTTATGTATCCATGTTTTTGAAGACACTAAAATAATATTACCATTTAGCATGTAATTGTGTAATTTAATTAATATTCATATATTAAGATATAATTTCTATGTATGAGGAGATAGGGTCACCATATTTGGTATTATAGGACATGTTTAGTTAAACCTTTAAAAACAATGATGATAAAACATTAGTGAGAACCCTTAGGATAATCCTAAGTATAGAATTTTTTTTAAGTTATGGTAAAGAAAAGAATGCGGTTTTCTTAGAAATACATCCATATCTAGATACTACAAGTGGATGTCATTCTGGTACAGAGGTACCTAGGGCTAAGTAATCTGAAAAATATCCATCATGCTTGACTTCAGTAATACCTAATACATGAAAATGGGTCTTAATGCACACCTGGTTTGACACTCATGATGGATATTATTTAGATAAATCACATATTATTTATGAACCATCATAAAGGATCTGAATAGATGATAATCATGAATGACCTAGGTTAAACCTAATGTTTCATATATTTAAAAGAAATTACCTTGATTTAGATATCCTAAATGATTTTTCATGACTATTTCATTTTCCAATATGATTAGTTATTCTCACACAATGATTTTTGGTTATAGTCAATGGCTGGAAACTGAACAAATTTTGTTAAGGATGAATACAATGGATAGTGAAATGATTTTCCTCCTGATAAACTAAATTTTATTGGAGATGGAATAAAAAATTGCATTTTTATGATTATTCTACTTTCTCAAGATATGAATCATGTTAAAATTCCAAATGAGAAAAGTAGGGAACAAAATTATGTAGAGTCCATCATGAGGAAATGCCCACCTTATTTCAGTGGGTCTTCTGATCAATTAGTTACTGAGCAATGAATTAGCACCACAAAAAAGATATTTTCTATTCACCAATGTCTGGAGCATGAGAAATTCATTTTGGTTATCTAATGTTTGTAAGGTGAAGTAGATAAATGGTGGACTATTTTCAATAATATGAGGAAATAGGATGAAATTCACTCTATAGATTAGGAAAAGTCCAAGAACTTATTTTTAAATTAGTAATTTCCACATATTATTTGTATGAAGATATAGAAGGAGTTTTTTGAGCTAAATAAAAAGTATGAAAAATCTATTGGTACCAATTTGGAAAATTTTACAAGACACGCGAGGTATGATTCTAGTATTATCATTCAACCTGAATGTAAGGTTGATCAATTCTTTAGTGGCTTGAAACCAAGTCTCCAAAGGGCATTAGCCATAAGATACTTCAGTAGCTTTTAAGAGATTTTTTGATATCCTGTCATGGTAGAAATGGAGGTTGGTGTTATATATCAATATCAAGGTTTTGATAAGAAGAGAAAGATGGAATTGAAATAAAAATCTAAAAATCATAGAGAGAATAATATTTTATTTCTTTTTGATAAAAGTGTGGGAAGAAACATGGAAGAAATTGTCTTAAGGGTACTAGTAAATGTTTTAAGTATAAGAATAAAGTTAATTGGAAAATAGAATACTGAAATGTGGGGAAAAAGTTATGTAATGATTCAAATAGATAGAAAGATCCACAGAATTCTCAAAACACACCATAATGTTTCAAGTATAATGAGAATGAGCATTATTCTAACCAGTTCCCAAATCCAAGGTTGAAAAATCATGATTGGTATCTGTAACCTCTTAAGATGAGAGAAAAAGGGATATCTCATACGATCACAATTTCTGATAAGAGGTACGATAAAAATTTGGTGAAAGGTACACTTACCATCCACTCTAGAACTACCAATATCTTATTTTACTATTGATCCACCCATTATTTTATGTATGAATAATTTTATAAGGGTATCAAAATGCCAAACCAATGATTAGACATTTAATTATAAATAAAAAACCACAATGGTATGATGATCACATATCAGGTCTATGATTCTTCTCTAGTTTAATTTTATGGGAATTTGATTCATATAAATCTTGTTATTATCCATATGGTTGAATTTAATGTTATTTTATTCATGGATTGGATTTAAATACATAAATCCCAAATAAATTTCCAAGGAATGGAAGTAACATTTTATATTCCAATAAATCATTTAATCATATACCATAATAATGATAAATCTGAACTTCTAAAGGAAATAACATTTATTGTATGTGTCTTGATTCAAATGAAAAAGGGGTGTGAATCTATGATGGTTAGGGAGAAAATAGTCATAGATGGTATCTATATCATGTAAGAGTTTGTTGATGTATTTTAAGAATAATTTATTAGTCTTCAACCAAATTATGAGGTTGAATTCTCAATAGAACTCATACTTGGTGCCTCACATTTTCAAATAATCCATATAAAATGTCTCCAATTGAGTTATAGGAATTAAGGAAGCAACTCTAGGAGAATCTTGATAAGGGATTAATTTAAACATGTGTGTGACATTAGGGTGTACCTATTCCTTTTGTTTATAAGGAAGATGAATCAATGTGACTATAAATTGATTATTGAAAACTTAACATGATTACAATCAAGAACAAGTATCCTCTAACCTGTATTGATGATTTTTTTGACCAACAACATGGAGCTCAATAATTTTCTAATATTGACGTTCATTCTAGGAATCATCAATTTAGGGTTAAGAAGGAGGATATACCAAAGACAATATTCCAAAAAGGGTATAGACACTATAAGTATATAGTGATGCCATTTAGTCTTACTAATTCCCCTGCTATCTTCATGGATTTAATAAATATAGACTTTAGATATTATCTTGATCAATTTTTGGTTTTAATTATAGACACTATTATTATATATTCAAAGATAAATGAAGATCATGAAAATTAGTTGAGTATTGTACTTAATCCCCTGAGAAAAGAGAAGTTGTATAAAAAGTTTACAATGTGTAATTTTTGGTTACAAAAAGTTTCATTTTGGGTCATGTAATCTCCAGAGAGGGTATATATGTGGATCCATCAAAGAAAGAGGCTATTGAACATTGTCCCAGACCAACTACGGTGACTAAGTTCTGAAATTTTCTTGGTTTGGATGGATATTATTGATGGTCTGTGGAAAATTTCTCACAAATATATAATCCACTTTCCAAGTTAACTCAGAAAGGATCCAATTTCCTTTGTACATATGAATATGGGAAAATTTTTAAGTAACTAAAGATAATATTAGTTAGTGCACCTATGATTATGTTACCCTATAGTGTAGGATTGTTTTTAATATTTATTAATGCATCTAGTAATGTATTAGGATGTGTTCTCCTGACGAATGAAATTTTTATAGCATATGGATCACGAAAATTCAAGGTACATGAGAAAATAACCTAACTCATGATTTGGAGTCAGATATGGTAATATTTTCATTAAAGATATGGAGGCATTATCTTTACGGAGAAAAGTGTGATATATATATATATAAGAATCAAAAAAGTATAAAGTATATATTCACACATAATGAGTTAAATATGTAGTAGAGATGATGGTTTAATTTTATTAAATATTACAACTTCTCAATACATTACCACCATGGGAAAGAAAATAAGGTGGATGATGCTTTGAGTTGAAAGGATTATACTAGCTTATCTATGATTTGGATCACAAAACATCTAATATTTATGGATTTAAAAATGATAGATCATGAAATATTGAAAAAAGGGGATAAATATTATCTTTACCAAATAAGTGTTCAACCACCCATCCATGTGAGGATAAAAGAGGTGTATAAGGATGATATAGAGGTGAAAAATAAGGTACTAAATGCTCCAAAGTTTAACCTTGATCATGAAGGAATGATAAGGTTTAGGAACTGTGTATGTGTTCCATATATACCTGATTTGAAGAAGGATCATTTTGAAGAAGCTCATAATTTTTCATTCACTACTTATCCTGAAAGGACAAATATGTATAAATATTTAAAATAGTATTTCTTGTGGGATGACATGAAGAGATATATTGATGAGTTTGTATCTCAGTGCTTCATATAACAACATGTTAAGTATAAGATACAAAATTCTAAAGGTATTTTATAACCATTACCCATACCATATTGTAAATGAGAAAACATCAGCATGTATTTTTTCATAGGACTCCCCAAAATATCTAAAGGGTATAATGTTATATGGGTTATAGTTTATCACCTTACAAAGTCAGCACATTTCATCAATATCAGAGAAGTTTTATCCATTTTTTAGCTTTCCAGAATATAAGTTAAGGAAGTGGTAAGATTTAATGGTGTGACACATTCTATTATATCAGATTGGTATTCTAGGTTTACCTCAAATATATGGAAAAGTCGTCATATATTTTTTGAGATAGAATTAAACTTGAGCACTGTGTACTATCCTAAGACAGATGGTCATTCTAAGAGAATAATTTAAACCATAGAGGATATGTTTAAATCCTATTCTCTACATTTAAAAGATGGTTGGGATCAACACCTTCCTCCATTTAATCTCTCATACAGTAATAACATTCAATCAAGGATTAATATGGCTCCTTTTTAACCCCTATTTAGAAAGAAGTATAGAACTCCAATGTGTTGGGATACATTTGGAGAAAGAAAAAAATTAGGACCAGAACAGGCTGAAGAAATGGTAGAGAAGTTTATAAATATTCAATAACACATAAGGTCACCACAAAGTTGAAAAAAATGTTATACAAATAGTCATTGATGTGATTTGGAATGTTGTGTTGGTGAGAAAGTGTTTTTAATAATTTCTCTATAGAATAAGGTTATGGGATTCAGAAAAAAATAAAAGTTGAGACCTATGTATATTATCCCTTAGGAAATTATTTATCATATCAAGATAGTAACTTATCATTCGGTGCTTCCACCATACCTCTACAATTTCCATTATGTGTTTTATATATATCTCCTGAGGAAGTATATACATGATCCATCACATGTAATGAACTCAAAATTCGTACCATTAGAGAAACATATATATTATGAGGAGAATCTGGTGGATATTTTAGATCGTATAGAGAAAGTGTTGTGAAACATTACCACTCACCTGGTTAAAGTTTTGTGAAAAAACCACCAGTTTTAAGAAGCTACATCAAACCATGAGGATGTGATGAAGAAAAAGTATCCTCAATTGTTTGTATTTTATTGATGAATTTTGATAGTGGAATTCATTTTAAGGGAGTATAATGTAAATCACCAAGTTTTTATGAGTTTTTTTAAATAAATAATATTTCTTATATATCTTGTGTTGCATGAAATAATGATTTTCTTTAATTTCTTTTTTTACATGCAACACTAAGTTTATCTTTCATTATACGCAACACTGAGTTTTAACAAACCACGATATATTATTAATATTATTACTTAAATGTGATCTTTATAACCTAGCTTTTAAACTAAGAGATATGAATATTAAAAATTAATTTTTTATATTAATTATTATTGTTTTATATAAATAAAATATATTGATAAAAAATTACTCAATTTTTAGAAATGTATTTATATGATTTGAAAATACTATTTTCTCAAAAAATGTTTTTATTGAATTATGTGAACAAATAATAAAAGATTTTTTTTCTAATTATAGAAAATATATTTTAAAAAATGAACTCTATTTATTAAATAATAATATCAAAATTATTTTAGGGTGAATTGTTGTTATTTTTCCAAAAAATTTCATTTTTCAATGAATAGTGAAAATACAATTTTTTAATAAAAAATTCATTTTCGTTTAATGATTTTAGAAGCACCATTTTATTTTAATGTGGTTTTAAAATTAATATTAGTTTAATTATATATTAAATAATCCAAATTATTTCATTGGAATCAATTTCATATTGAATTTTGATCTAAAATGTTTTTCCACTTTTAGAAGTCTTTCTTATGGAAAAACGTTTTTTCGAGATGACTGCGAGTTTAAATATTAAATTAAATTCTACCACTTTTTTGAGTTTAATTTTTTAAAAAATATTCCATATTTTTAATCACCATAATTTATATTATCTAATAGTTTCAACTTAATTTTTTACCATAATGAATAGTGAAAACATTAAAATTATTTACTGTAGTTAAGGTAAAAATGGGTTTATCGGGGGGTTAAACTAAAATGATAAGTGTTAAAAATGAACATTAACTTATATAATTAAAATTTTATGGTTCTATTTAGGCCTTATATATTATAATGATTTAAAATGGTCTATTTTGGAGCCTTGTTATATGAGAAAAACATGGGTTAAATTCTTTCTTTTAAAAAATTCCAAGTGTGTCCTCTCCCCCATTTATAAAAGGCCACCCATCTCCTCTCCACTTTACACTTCCATAACCCACTTTTTTGTCAAATACATACCCAAATAATTTACTTTATTCCCTAAAATAATATTACAATCCTTAGTTTGTTAGTAAATCCAACCTATGAAGGATTTTGGAGTAAACCTAAGGTGGTTACCCAAGGAAGATGTAACACTCTTCAATGAGCATTGCTATTTAATTTCTTCCTCCAACTCATTGAATTATTATTATACCATGATGATATAAAAAACTAAGTATATTACATCTACCAAGATGTTTTCATATTATTAGTATGACCTATATCCATCTCCTCTTTCTTCAAATTGGAAATGATAACATCGATTGTGTGTACGGTGGACTACCGCATCGAAAACTGATGTGATTAATTTTCCATAAACACCTATCATATTTTGGTATTATTATGGATATATTGGATATAAATTATATTTTTAATTTAATTATACTTCTATAAATATAATATCAGATATTATTTTTTTAACTTTCCATTCCGTGGGACATACGATAACGTCGTTTGGGTGTACGGAAGACTACCACCTCATGAAGAACTGTGTTTCGTTTGTCACTTATGATTTATATAAAAAGTAATAAGGATAATTTTAATGAATATATTATATATATATGACATAATAATTATTCTAGAATGGTGAATTATCATTTACCTTTCTTTCACTATATTCTTTGAAAAAATGGAAACAACGTTCATGCGTACGTACGTCCTATCATCTTAATGAATAGTGTAATATATTTTTCTATATGAACTTTTAGAGATGAATATAAATATGTATATAAAAAATTTATATGATATTTATATAATGGTTAAATTTATGGAGATTATTTAACCATGATCAAAGTATAATGACCAAAATCACAGAATGATAACATACATGAAAAACGAAGCAATTATTACCCAAAACAGTGATTTTTACAAAGAATTATAAATAATGTGTGATAAAAGTGTATATATTATGATACATATGATTATGGTTATTTAATAGATTTATAATAATAATATATTTATTATACATGAGTTTTTTTATGTGTATGAAGTTAGTTAATACTTAAGGTAGGTTTTCTTTGTCTCAAATTGCCTTCTTTGGGTCATAAGTTAAGTTATGCACATATATTCTTCCATAAGGTGTATATAATACATATTTTACATGTTATATCATGAATAAACATATTTTAATGATATTTAAAAGTATAATTTTATGAAATTATTTATTTCATGGGGCTTACAATTGAAAATATACTCAAAGTGGTAAGAATTTTATGTTATAATATCATCATTTGTCGGGATTATTTATGTTTATGTTTCTAATGTTGAAATATTATGATATACCTCTCCATAATTCCCATAACATATATTTTAATATATTTTATGTCTTGTTAATATATTTTTTCCCTTCATTTTTGTTCCTTTAATTACTCAAGAAACCAAAAGAATGTTTTTATAAAAAAAATGATTTTGTTTCTCTCTTAAGTTGAAAATACTTTTCTTTTTCATATCTATGTTTCAAAAAATGTTCTCAATTTTTTTAACTTTAACTAAGGATTTTTAAAATTAATTTTTAATTTTTTTTTACTTTTTTAAAAAAATTTAAAAGGAATCTTCATGTTGTTTTCTGATCAAGGCTCTTTTTACTTTTTACTAAAAATGTGAAAGGAATATTTATTTTAACATTTATGGAATAAAAATAATTCTATACCTCTATGACCAATCATTTAATTTAATATTTATTTATTATATACCAAGTTTATTTTTAAAGAAAATTATTTTTCAAATTTTTTATGTTTTGAAATGTTTTTTTCAAAGAATAAATGTTAATTTCACCCAGAAATGTTTTAAATGATATTTAAAAATTACTTTCTATCTAAGATAAAGTTTATTGATGTTACCTATTCTTTTCTAGGGATATGATCCAAGGAAATTTTTTTTAATAATTCTCTGAATGGTTTATTTTTATGATGAAAAGATGTTTATTATATCCATTTCTTTTTATGGGTTATGATATGATGAATATTTTATGATCCTATGGAACACATATGTATGATTTTAATTATTTGATGGGTGGGACCTATATCTCCATCCAATTCATTCATAAAATATTTATATCTCATGAGATAAAAGGACTATAATTGGGAATGAACTTGGTTCAGTAAGAGAATTTTTCCACTATGATGGTCTTTGGATTGAACCTTTACTAATAAGATAGTTTGGGGAGTGAACCCATCCTATTACGATAGAATTGGAAATGAGCCTTAAATACTATGAAAAATAATTTCTATTCTTATATATATTCCATAATTCCTTATCTTATACCTATGTTATGCTCTCATGGATCATGCTCTTTGATTCCTTTATGATTCATGTCTTATGAACTTCGAATCATTATTCTATGACTTAAGATTATAGTCTTTAATATGTAAGGTATGCATTTTACATTGTTATTCTCATGTTATCATACCCTTATTCCCATGTTACGATTACGTGATCACTGATATCTCTCTTGCTTACCCTTACCGAGCATCTCAGCTCAACCTTTCTTATGTTTAGTTTATCCAAGTTATGAAGAAAGATATTATGTATGATATATATAAGAAGGGTTCTAGTTAGGAAGAACTTAACGGGATATAACATAGTTCACTTATGAACCAGTTTTTTATGTATCTGAGTTTTTAAAGACACTAAACTAATATGATCATTTTGTGTGTAATTGTGTAATGTATTGAATACTCATCTATTAAGATATAATTTCTATATATAAGGACCTAGGTTTTCCATAGTTGATATCAGAGTATAGATTTAGTTAAACCTCTGGAAACTAGGATGAGAAAACATTAGTTAGAACCATTAGGATAATCTTAATTATAGGAAAACATATTATGTTATGGTAAATAAAGTAATGCGGTTTTCTTAGAAATAAATACCTATCTGGATACCATTACTATATGTTGTTCTATTATAGAGTTTCATAGGGTTAATAATGAAAAAAGGTGTGTTGGGTTTCACTCGAGCATTACCTAGTACACAAAAACATGAATTACTATGCACCTATATTAACACTCTTGGGGGATATCATTTGGTAAAATCATATTTTATTTACAAACCCTCATGAAGGATTTGAATAAATGATGATAATGGATAACCTAAGTTAAACCTAAGGTTTCATAGATTGAATATAAATTGTCTTGATTTAAATATCCTAAATTATTTTTCATTAATATATGAATTTCCACTATTCTTAGTGTTTATAACAGTGTTATTTTTGGTTTTAATCGATGGATTGAACCTGAATAAATTGTATTAATGATAAATATAATGGAAAATAAAATGATATTCTTCCTAAGAAAATAAATTTTATGGGATCTATAAAAAATCTCATTGATATGCTCACAAAACTTTTTCAGTCTATAAATCATAATGGACTTAAAAATGAGAAAAAGAGGGAAAATTTTTTGTTGAGTCCTTCATGAGGCAACTTCCAACTTCTTTCAACAGGTTTTCTAATCTACTAGTTACTAAGAAATTAATTAGAACTATTAAAATTATATTTTCCATCCTTTAGTGTTCGGATCACAAGAAATTAATTTTGGTTCTATACCATTTGTAAGGTGAAGTAGATCAATGGTGGTCTCTTATTAAGAATTTGAGATAATAGGATGAAATTAATTCCATGGATTGGGAAGAGTTGAATAAATTATTTTTCAATAAGTAATTTCCTTGTATTATTCATAAAAATGTGGATAAGGAGTTCCTTGAGCTAAAGGAAAAGGATGATGAATCTATTGGTATATATGAGGAAAATTTTACAAGACTTGTGAGGTATGCATTTGGTATTATTATCCAACCTGAAAGTAATGTTGCTCAATTATTTGGTGTCTTAAAACCAGGTCTCTGAAGGGTGTTATCCATAAGATATTTTAGTGGCTATAAAGAGATTTTTCGATGTGCTATTAAGGTGTAATTGAAGGTTTGAGTTACATATCAATACCTTTATTTTGATAAAAATAAAAACATTTAATTTAAAGGAAAATATAAAAACCACAAAGGGAAGAAGATGATCATTCCTTTATGCACTATGTTTGGAAAGAAACATGTAGGAAATTGCCTTAAGGTGACTAGTAAATGTTTTAAGTGTAAGAAGGAATGTAATTGAACAATATACTACTGAAGTGATGGTAAAAATATTTCTAATGATGTGAATAGATAGAAATATTCATATAAATATCCACCCATAATCTAATGTTTAGAGTGTAAGGAGAATGAGAATTATTCTAACCAGTGACCAAATCAAAGAGTTAATTATGATTACAAGTGCGAGTAACCTATTAATATGAAAAATAAATGGAAATCTCATGAAATAACTATTTATTATGATAGGTATGATAACAACATGGTGAAAGGTACACTTACCATCCACTCTAGAAATAATAATGTATTATTTGACTTTGGATCCACCTATTCTTTTATGTTTGAATAATTCACTAAGGGTATCAA
Organism: Viscum album; assembly: GCA_963277665.1. Lineage (NCBI taxonomy): Eukaryota > Viridiplantae > Streptophyta > Magnoliopsida > Santalales > Viscaceae > Viscum > Viscum album. The sequence continues at coordinate 663,061,973 of OY728128.1, forward strand.
AATTACACTCAATGGTTATATATTGAATTATAAGTAAAAAAACCTAATGGTATGATGATCACATCTCAAGTCTATGATTCCACTCAGGTTGAAGTTTATGGGAATGTGCTTCCTGAAAATCTTGTTATTCTCCCTCTAGTTGAATTTGATGTTATCTTAGGTATGGATTGTATTTCAATAAATAAATCCTATATCAATTTAAAAGGAAGGGAATTCATATTTTATATTATAATCAAACCTTTTATTGTCTACCATAGTGCTGATAAATATGAAATTTTGAGGGAAATCACACCCATTTCATGGGTCTTGATTCCAGTGAAATGGGTGTGTGTGTCTTAATGGTTGGGGAGAAAATCAACATCAATGATATGTATATCATGTGGGAGTCTGTTGATGTATTTACTATAGAATATCCTAGTATTTCACCAAATCATGAGGTTTATTTTTCAATAGAACTCATACCTAATGCCTCACCTATTTAAAAGAATCCCTATGAATGGTTCCAATCGAGTTATAGGGATTAAATAAGAAAATATAAGAGAATATTCATAATGGAATCATTTTTCCAAGTGTGTTACCTTAGGGTGCACCTATTATTTTTTTCTAATAATAAATATGGATTAATAAAATTATAAATTTATTATCGAGAACTTTATAAGATTATAATAAAGATCAAGTATTCTCTACCCCGTATTGATGATTTATTTAATTAACTACACATAGATCAATACCTTTCCAAGATTGACCTTCATTATGGATATCATCAATTTAGGGTTAAGAAGGAGGATATACCGAATACAAAATTCCAAACAAGGTATGGATAGTATGAGTATATAGTGACACCATTTGGTCTTACTAATTCCTCTGTTATATTCATGGATTTAATGAATAGAGTCTTTAGAGATTACCTTGATCAGTTTGTGGTTGTATTTATAGATGATATTATAATATATTCAAAGATAAAGCAAGATCATGTGGATTTATTTAGGATTATACTGATGACCTATAGAAAAGATAAGTTTTATGCAAAATTTACAAAGTGTGAATTTTGGCTGTAAAAAGTTTCATTTTTGGGTTATATAATCTCAATAGATGGTATATCTTTGGATCCATAAAAGGTGGAGGCTATTGAAAATTGGTCCAAACCAACTACATTGAATTAGATCTGAATTTTTCTTGATTTGGATGGATATTATCGATGGTTTGTGGAAAATTTATCATGACTTTCTAACCCACTCACTAAGATAACTCGAAAGGGAGCCAAGTTCCTTTGGACAAATGAATGTGATGAAAATTTTAAGAAAATAAAGAGAATATTAGTTTCTACACATATTATTAAATTAACCTATAGTAGAGGGTGATTTCTAATCATTATTGATGCATCCAAGAATGAATTAGAATGTATTCTCATGGATAATGACATAGTTAAAGCATGTACCTCATGACAATTGAAGGTACATGATAAAAATTAACCAACTCATGATTTGAAGTTAGATGTGGTAATAATTTAATTAAATATATGAATGAATTATTTTTATGAAGAAAGGTATGAAATATACACTGTTAAGAAATATTTAAAGTATATATATTCACATAGAATAAGTTGAATATGAGCGAGGGCAAATGATTAGATATGATTAAAAATTACGATTGCTCAATACATTACCACCTTGGGAAAGTGAATATGGTAGTTGATTATTTGAGTGGAAAGGGTCATACTATATTATCTATGTTTAGAATTAAAAAAGATTCAATATTTATGGATTTGTAAAAGATGGATCTTGAAATCTTAAAACAAGGAAAAAATATTATCTTTCTGAAATAAGTGTTCAACCATCTATCCATGTGAGGATAAAAGACACAGAAAAGGATGATATAAAGATGAAAAATATATTAATAAATTTTCATGAGTTTAACCATGATCATGATGGAATAATAAGGTTCAAGAACTATGTATGTGTTCTATCCATACCTGATTTGAAGAAAGAGATGTTTGAAGAAGATCATAGTTCTTCATTCATTATTCATCCTAGAAGTATAAAGATGTATAGAGATTTTAAAGAGTTTTTCTGGTGGGATAACATGAAGAGATATATTTATGAGTTAGAATCTTGGTGATTGTTAAATTATAAATTTAAATAAGATAGAAAAAATTTTAAAGGGTTGTTACAACCATTACCTATACCATAATGTAAATGGGAAAAAATCACCATGGATTTTAGCATAGGACTCCCAAAAACATATAAAGGTAATAATGAAATATTTTTTGTAGTTGATCACCTTACAAGGTAATAAAATTTCATTTATTTCAGATAAGACTTATCTCTTGATAATATTTCTAGAATTTTCATTAAGGAAGTGGTAAGATTGCATAGGGTACCACATTCTATTGTATCTGACTAGGATTTGAGGATTACCATGAAGTTTTATTGAAATCTTTAGTAGGTTATAGTTTTAGGATTAAGATTTAGCATTGTGTATCATCATCATGTAGATAGTTAGTCTGAGAGAACAATATAAACCCTATAGGATATGTTGAGATATTATTATCTGGATTTGAAAGGTGGTTGGGATCAACACCTTTCTTTAGTTGAGTTATCATAAAATAATAGATTTTGTTTAAGTATTGAGATGGATCCTTATGAGCACATTTTGGAAAATAAGGGATGAAATATGAAGTTTTGGTAGGAATTTAGAGAAAGAAATATATATGTACTAGAATAGGATGAATAAATAGAGGAGAAGGTTATAAATATTTAGTAACATATAAGGGAAGCACAAAGTCAATAGAAAATTTATTACAACAATTATCAATGATAACAAGATAGTATCTTACCATTTTTAAATTCAAAAAAACCTCTCTCAAGTCCATGATGTGTTCTATTTATCTCTCTTAAGGAAGTACATACCTGATCCCTTACATGTATTGAACTCAAAGGTTTTACCACTGGAGAAAGATCTATCTTATAAGGAGAATCCGATATAGATTTTTTATCATAGAGAGAAGTTTTTTTGAAACAATACCACTCACATAGTCAACATTTTTTGGTGAAACCACCAGTCTCAATAAGATATATGGGAACATGAAGATGTTATGAGGTAGAATTATCCTCAATTGTTTGTATTAGAGTGATGAATATTGATGAAAAAATCATTTTAAGGGGGTATAATGTAATTCCTTGAGTTTTTATGAATTATTTTATTCAAATAAATTAAAATTCTTTGATAAATTTTGTTACACACAATAATTAGTTTCTTTGATATATCACATTACGTACAACACTGAGTTTATCTTTCGTTACACGCGACATTGAGTTTTAACAAATTGTGATATATTATTAATATTTTTAAATAAATATGAAAATTATAACATATATGTTAAACTTTGAATCATTAATAGTAAAAAAAATTAATTTTTAATATTAAGTATACTTTTTTATATAAATAAAACATATTGATAAAAATTACTTAATTTTTAGAAAAGTCTATATGTTTCAAAAATACTATTTTTTTAAAAAATATTTTTATTGCATTTTGTGAAAAAATTATAAAAGTAAAATTTTCCACTTTTATAAAATTTATTTTTAAAAATGATCTTAATTTATCAAATTATAACAACAAAATTATATTAGGGTGATTTTTTTTTTATTTTTTTGAAAAGTTTAATTTTTCAATGAATAGTGAAAAATACTAGTTTTGATCAAAAAATGTATTTTTGATTAAATAATTTACAAAATTCATTCTATTTTAATATTTTTTTTAAAAGTAATATTATTTAAATTATATATTTTTAATCCAAATTATGTCATTGTAATCAATTTTATATTGAATTTTGATATAAAAACTTTTTTTAACTTTTGATAGTTTTTCTTTTTGAAAAATATTTTTTTAATAAGACTATGGTTTTCATTTTAAATTAAATTATGAAAATTCTACAAGTTTAATTCTTTAAAATGGATAAGATATTTGGAATTATAATAATTTTTATTTTATAATAAGTTCAACTTATTTTTTGACCATAATAAATAATGAAAATAGTTAAAATTATTTACAGTAGTTACGGTAATAATGGATTTACCGAGTGTTAAAATAAAAATATAAGGGTTAAAAATGAGCCAAAACATGTATCATTCATATTTTATATTAATTTTTAGGCCTTATATCTTATAAGGTTCCAAAATGGTCCATTTTGGAGTCTTGTGTCACGAGAAAAATGTGGTTGGAATTCTTTCTTTTCAAAATATCCAAGTGTGTCTTCTCCCTCACTTATAAAAGTACCCCCTATCCTATAATATTTATACTTAAGAAACCCAATGGTTAAAAAAAACCTATCAAAATAACTTTCTTTATTCCCTCCCACCATCCTAGAATCCTTTAATTGATCATAAATCCAACCTAGGAAGGCTTTTTTTGTAAATCTAAAGAGGTTGCCCGAAGAAGAGGTAACATTCTTCAACTAGCATTTTTATTTTATTTCTTCCTACAAATTATTAAAATATTATTATTCCATGATGATATAATAACCTAATTATATTACATAAACTGATATTTTTTATATTAAGGTTATGTCCTATATCCATCTTCTCTTCCTTCAAATGGGAAATGATAACATCGACTCTGTGTATAATGAACTACCACCTTACGAACCGATGTGACTGGTTTTCCATCAACACCTCTCACAGTTGGGTGTGATATTGGGTGTAATGTATATATAGGATATTTTTAATGTATTTATACATTTAAAAATATAACATCACATATTATTTTTTTACTTTATATTTCATGGGATATATGACAATGTCATTTGTGTGTACGACAGACTACCACCTCACGAAGAGATGTGATTCGCTTGTTAGTTACAATTTATATGTAAGGTAATAAGTATAATTTTAATGAATATATGTGATATATAATACATCATAATGATTATTTAAATGTGAATTATCATTTACCTTTCTTTCATTCCATTCATCAAAAAATTGAAACAACGTTCATGCGTACGTACAACCTACCATATCCATGAATGGTGTAATAAATTTTTATATTAATATTTTTTGGATGGATATATATATATATATATATATATATATATATCATAAATATATATTATATTTATATCATGTTTTAAATTAAAATATGGCGATTTTAACAAATAATTGTTAATAAAAAGGTTATAAAACTATATTAGTAAATCATATATATTATGATACATATGAGTACTATCTTTTTAATAGATATATAATAAACCTATATTTATTATATAGGAGGTTAGAACATGTATGAATTAAGTTGATACTTAAGGTAATGGATTTTTGTCTCAAATTTTCTTCTTTTGGACATTAGTTAATTTGTGTACCTATATTCTTCCATGAGGTTGCCTTCTTTGAAATATTATACCATGAATCCACTTATTTTGATGAAATTTAAAATTTTCTTTATTCTTTATTTCTTAGGGATTAAGATTCTAAATATATCCAAGTAGTAAGATTTTTATATTATAATCTCATCGTTTATCAGGATTGTTTATGATTGAGTTTCTAGTGTTGAAATCATATGAATTACCTCAAAAAAATTCTCATGAATTTTATTTTCCTATGGTCATGTCCTGGGAATACATGGTTTGCTTTCATTTTTATTCCTTCAAGTACTTAAGAAACCAAAAATAATGTTTTTAAGGAAATGATGAATTTATTTCTCTCTTCGGTCAAAAATTATTTTCTCTTCCATATCCATGATTCTAAAAATTATCTCAAAAATGTTTTTTACATAATATCATGTTTTAATTTTTATAAAAAATTAAAATGAATATTGTTGTCGTTTTCTGAACAAGGCTATTTTTACTTTTTACCAGAAATGTGAATGGAATATTTATTTTAACATGAACTGCATTAATATAACTCTACTTCTTCATAAAAAATAATATCTATTAAGATTAATTTATAATATTAAAATTTAATTTTCATGGAAAATGATTTTTAAAATCTTTTATGTTTTTAAAAGAAATTCAAAGTAAAAAAGGTTATTTTTCTCATGAAATTATCCTTCAAAATCATTTTCCATATAAGATGATGTTTGTTTATGTTACCCATGATTTGATGATGATATGATCCAAGTATACCATTATTAATATTTCTTTTAATGGTTTTTGTTTAAGATGAAAAGATTTTTATGAAACTTATTTCTTTTTATGGGTTAAGATATGAAGAATGTTTTATGTTCTTATGGCACACATATATATGATTTTAATAATGTGATGGGTGGGAACTATATCTCCCTCTAATTTATCAGGTAAATATTTATATGTGATGAGATAAATAGTACTATAATAGAGAGTTAAATTAGTTTAATAATGTACTTGTTCCACTATGATTGTCCTAGGAGTGAACCTTGACTACTAGTATGGTCTGGGGAGTGAACTCATTCCACTATGATAATCTTATAAACAATCCTTTAATACTATGGAAATGAATTTATATTCTTATGTGTATTCCAAAATTAAATTTCTTATGCCCATTTTATTCTCTCATGGATCATTTTCTTTGACTCCTTTATGATTCACACATTATAAACTACCAATCGTTATGACATGAATCAAGATTATGATATTTGATATGAAATGTATAGTTTTTCCAATGTTATACTCATGTTTTAATAACCTTTCCCCATTTTATACTTATGTGATCATTGATATCTATCTTTCTTACCCTTACTGATCACCTGAGCTAACCTTTTCATATGTTTCCTTTCTCAAAGTTATGAAGAAAGATATTACGTATAATATATCTAAGAAGGGTTCTAGCTATGAATAACCTTGTGGTAGATGACGTAGTTCACTTGTAAACAAGTTGTTTATGTATTCATTTTTATGAATATACTAAAATAAAAATAATACATTAGTGTTTAATTATGTAATTTAATTAATATTAATTTATTAATATGTGATTTATATGTATTATGAGCTAGGGTAGCCATATATTTCATCTATTAGTGATTAGGTGATTGGTGTAGTTGGCCTCATTTTTTTGAGTGACTCTCAGGATGAGGGAGAACTCAAATATGTTTTAATATTGATATGACCTTAATGTTGAGAAAATGAGTCATTATAGGGAGGTCCTTCATAATATGAACCATGGGAAGTACCTCCCTATTTTTTATCTTGGTTTCCATGGGGAGTAAATTTATGATCAAAATAAAATATTGATGGGTTGACAATGGGAGGAGCTCCCTATAGGTCAAACTTTATACTATGGGGATAACCATTATAGATGGAATAATGGGGAGGAGATCTATAACTATTCTTCATATCTCTATGGGGACCTCTGTGGTGGAATCTCTAGGGTGGTATTCTAAGGATGATGAACATGCCATCATGAGGAGGACCTCCGGGACCATAGTTTTCTTCTCATATTAATGAATAGATAGAAGGTTTTTGAGACACTATAAAATTATGTCAAATGTATTAAAGTATATCATTTTTTATTATTATAGGGATATAACACAACTCTTAGGTTATAGATTTCCCTTGGTAAGACTTACCTTTGGATTTTCTCCATCAGACATATGGAGTCAGAACCTAGATCGTGATTGGGGTCACACAGTGTGGTAGGTGACATTCATGAGTGGGAGTCCTCCAAAAAGACTCTTATGTCACTACTAGATTATTCTAGTGATCTTCCTAAGTGTGTGTGTGTGTGTTGGGGGGGGGGGGATATATTTATTCCCCTAGGATGATTTCAGAATATTTTTACAGGTTTTTTGAGCAAGAATATGTTCATACTTGTCTATCTTCATTTGGATATGACAATAAGCTCCATCAGTTGTTTCCATAATATTTTGATGATATTATTGGTTTGGAATATGTACATAGTCCAATTATCATGTCATTTTTGTAATATTTTTATAGCCATCCTTGATCTTAAGGGGAGAAGGGATGTAATATTTCCAATGGGAATTTTTTATAATATGCTCAGGAATCTCCTAGAACAGATTAAGGATATGAGAATACTCTTAAGATTCTTAAAAATATGTAGATTAACCTTTTGTATTGGATTAAGGATATAAGACTAATTCTATGTTCCCATCATAATATATATATTATCCTCCTGGATGGGTTTAGAGATATAAGACTTCTCCCCTGGTGCCACTAGGATATGCCAATGGGATCCATGCGTACCGGTAGAGATATGATCCTAAATCCATGTCATCACCAGGATATGTTTTGGACCTTATTTTATGATATCAAGAATAAGATACTTATCTTAAATTATTTTCATGATTTTTCAACAAAATATAGTAGGAATGAGGATATGTGCTGACTTTTGATATTCATTCTTCACCGGGGTATGCCGATGATCCATCTGGATGAGAGCGGGGATATGAACCTACTCATGTGTAGCCTCTAGGATCTTCCATCAAGATTACACTACCATTACCATAATGTTCTATTAGGATTTTTGGGTATGATAATGGATATGTATCTATACTTCATTCTCTAGAAGGATATTTCAAAAAATGTCTTTGTTAGAATAAGAATATAAGACTAATCCCCATTTTCAATATCCTTCCACCTTTAGAAAGAACTCCTCATGGGTTCCCAAGTCTGGATGACTAGGGTCATGGTCTCTAGGTTAGTCTCCCTAATATATTATTTAGGGGTTGGAGTTTCATAGTAGTGGTGATGGAAGCGGATAAAATAATCCTTATTAGGTAGCTCCAAAATGGTAGTGGGGATATCAATGAACTCCTTCACCTACCTAAGTTAAGGAAGATATGAATTACCACACTATATAGATAGTCTCTTGAAGTGATTGGAGGTGGCCATAAATTCTGGCTACACCTTCACAGTTTATCATTGATGGGGTGATTGACATAACTTCATCTACTAGAGACTTTCATGAACCAAATCCAAAATATTAATGGATTTTTTAAAAAATACTCCCATATTAGGGTGTTCATAACTTTTTATTAGACTCACTAGCTTAGTGATGACATAAACCTTTAACTGTGGGGACATGACCTTCATCATGACCAAGACATAACTTTTCCACATGCATCAAATATTTTCCTATGCATGTTGCAATGTCTCCATTTGAATTAAAGGGAACTATATGAGGTTTTATTAATGTTTTATAGGGACTAAAAAAAATAATAAACTCATATATACAACATTATATGTATTATCATGGTCAGTTTATCTCTTTTATGGGTAATGGATTCAAATTGGGATCACTATTCTATTTATGATGCTCCACCACACCTGTACATTTAGATTAATTGTAAACTTTATTTCTAAAGGAAAGTGGACATTGAGACATTACCAACAATGATTTAGGTTATATATTAGTCAAGGGGATGAGAGGTTGATCTCATATCAATCCTTTTGGGAGGAATGTTTTCCTACTTCAGGACTCTTTTAAATATTTAATACATATTTTTGAACCCTTTCCAATAATATTATTATAACTAGTTACCATCAAGAAAGTAGTGGATCAAAATCATGAATTTTACTAGTTGATTGATTAATTATATTTTGGTTAAAAGATGAATAGCTACGGAATCTGTAATTTATCACCATCTAGGGATCTGTTAGGAATTGTAGTGTTGATATTGGGCCTTTGAGTAGGGATTTCTATGTATCACTATGAATATAAATAGAACCCATGTAGTTTAGTGCCACTTAACAGACACATCATTCCTTTTACGCTCATCTAATAAGAACCAAATTGGTTCCTTTTAAGTTCATACAACCATGAATATGTGAAGTTCCTTTTAGGATTGTGAATACAGAACCTATAGGGTGTCAGTATTTCATCTCAGTGAGGTATCCTTTGTATCATTGTAAATGGGAATTAAATCATATGTAGTTCAAGTTATACAGCTTAGGTGAAAGTTAAAGGATGGGTCCATGCAGTTTAACATTTAGTGGTAAGGATGTTATTCTATGAATTTTAAAGTCATGTATCTTATACTACTAGGCTAAGGTTACCTAGAAATGGTTTGTATGAGACTTACACATGAAAAATACATTCCATTTCATCTCATTTGTTGGTAATAAAATGAGATTGAGGGTATGATTTATCACAAGGAATATTTCAAACTAACAATATGATGACTCATAGGGAATATGAACATTTGAGGAAGGATGGATTTATAGGAATATATATTATTAGTTAAGGTTTTAATTGGGATATAAACTTATAAGGATGATCTAGGGATTATGCATAGTTAGCCCTTATAGGGATCAATTGGGGTTTACACTTACCATGAGGCCCATTCCTTAATTTGGAGTACTAAGGATATGTGTGGGGATTATTTATATGATATTAATATGTGCATAACATTATTAGTTACTCATGTGAAGGTAGGTTCTTGGGGTTAAACCTAGTAGGAGGATTAAAAGTTGGATATGGGGCAGCCAAGATGAGAAACATGAATAAAGGGAGGTTTCAACAATATCCTTATGATTGAGATCTTCATTATCACGAGAATACATGATTATAAGTATCCCAAGGGTCATATTTTTCTAGGGTGATAACTAAGGAAGGATATATTATCAAGGAGATATATGATCTAAGGGGTGCACACTAATGTGTATATCCCATTCATGTATCTTAGGAGGTCATGGAGGAATCCCTACTAGAATGAGATTTTTTTCCTTGAGCATGGTGAAATGAATCCAATACGGTTATTCAACCTAGATAGAAAACCTAGGTATAAGAAGGGATTTATTAGAGGCATGACTACCCATAATTGAGTTCCTTTACCTACCATAATTCTAATATTTCATTGAAAAGTTACATTATAAAGGGGTCGGTATGCACTTCAGAACCTCAATGTTTACATAGTTATGAAATATTACATGGGTAAATGTGGTTTTTAATCGTTAGGATTTAAATTATATATTAAAAAATTCCTTTACATGAGTGCCCCAATATTAATGGGTTTTTTGGGAGTCCTTTGCTAAGGTCTTACACAGATATCCCTCCACAAAGGGATTACATAGTCAGAAATTCAATTTTTTAAGGAAGGATAATATTTATGAATGTGTTTCAAAATTATATTTACCAATATATTAGGATTCAATTTTCTCTTTTACCTATGTTTTTATCAGATTATTCCATAAATGGAATGATTAGTGAACCTTGTGATTTTCTTCTCCTAAATTCCATCTCAAAGTATAAATATAGATCCCTTAAAGTTTCTAAGTATGATCCCACATAGATTTTATGAAGTTTGTTCTAGGTATTTAGAGGAAATTCCATGTTACCAACTTTTATATATATTTTACCACATAGGAAGATTAAATTTTCCAAGAGTATATGACAAAAAATCAGCACCTTTATACATAAAGTGAAAATCTATCGTGAAGGTCGTGCATGATTTCAAAAGATTATTATTAATCCACCATAAATGATGGGTTTTCATGAATGGTTCACCAAAAATGAGTGAGGATCTATGGTCATGAATGATTCCTTCCTGAAAAATTGACTTGCTTCTTGAACCATGGGTCTCCTTCCTAGAAATATACCTTTTTCAATTTCACCTATAAATTTCCTTGAATTGGTGATCATTCTTTCTCAAGTGTCAATAATCAATCTTTAGGTGATAAATTGTCACGCCCCGACCCCAGCTACCCAGAGTCGGTGCATTATTACATAACATTGGCATGATCACAAGAAAGATCAAATCCCGAAAGACCGATTGGTTTAGTAGCCTTGGAAACACTAGATATAATCATAAAGTTTTACATTACATTTCAAAGTGAAAAACTACTACAACAACAAAGTCTTCATATCCACACTATTAACCCCTCATAATATCCCTGCAAGTCATTCATAATTTACTTCTTCACTACCTGGGAAAAATAAAACATAGAAAAGGGGTGAGCTCAAATGCCCAGTAAGGATAACAATATAGCGGAACATTCAAAATAATCATAAACATTTAAGGCAATGAATTACTAAAACAAAAGCCTTTTAAAATTGAACTTCAACATAGTATGGAAAAAGTAAAATGAAATAATGCCATTTACTTATTCACATGGATATTCTACTAATCGAATAATCACATGCAATATCAATAACCACTTTCATAATGTTGGAATGCATAATGCCAGACTATCATAACCACATAGCCAAGGCCTCGTGCCAAGACTACAAATAAGATTTTGTCAAGGCCTTGTGCCAAGACACTAGTTTGTCTCATGAGACCTACCGATGCATCGAGGAGCTATAGCGGGCTCCACCCGTCACTTATTAAGTCCAATGCATTCCCATATGAAAAGGTTTAAACATAACATAAACATTCGTATTAAAACTAGCATACGAAATGTCAATACTTTCACAATAAACTATGAATGGTATAAAAATAGCACATCCACAGTCAAACATATCACAAAACCTTCAATACAATATAGAAGTTTTGTATCATAATAAATCAACTTCAAATAATCTTAAAATCCATCAAAGGATGTTGACATAGATGAAATCAAAATTCTTTTTAAAGAAATATCTCCTTTTATTTTGAAATCATTTAAGATCCATATAAAATAAAACATTTTCTTTGAAAATATTCTTATAAGCTTGTAAGGAAAGCTTTGAAGATTTTATAACGGCGTAAAATAACCGCACCCGCCGTATAAGTTAAAAAAACATTCTTACCTTAATTTTGTCGAAAAGGTTAAAAAGGACCTTGTTTTGAAAACGACGGAAAGATTCCTTTATAAACCTCTTATAAAAAGTCAAACAAGGGTATAAATGACTTAAACCCATATTCTTGTAAATAGTAAAAATGTTTTGAAAATACATTTTTAAGAAACATGGATGTGGATGATAAAGAGATCCCAGTGGATTATTACGTATAAACAACCTCGAATAATGAAGAGATTGTGAAATAACCCTTACCTTGAACTTTTCCTTGGTTGGGGTAGGTTAACCTCCTGTATAATGGTGAAATAATTGTTATTAAATTGTACAAGAATCATATATATTAATATGATATCATATATGATCTTTTAACATTGATTTGTTAATAATATCTTAGAATTATCGTCGTTTCGGGTGTTAACTTACTCATTTTCTTTATATGTTTTGTTACATAAGCCATGGTTGTTGTATCTTATTCATATCCAGAATGATATCTAGTCCTTAAACATCATTTTTAAATCATCAAATGATAATTATACTTGAATGGTTACGATGGAGAATGAATCTCATCGCGTTCGTGGAGACGGTAGTCCGTACGTACGCACGAGCGACAATATCATTCTTTTGATATTAAAATAATATATAAATGAATGGTATATCATATATACAGAATCATTAACATATTATATTTATTATTTACATGAGTTACACATCATTATTATACCCATCCAAATAATATTATATTGAATAACAATTACACCACGACGTGGAGACGGTAAGCCGTACGTACGCACGTATGGTGACATGTTATTCAAAGGGTGGATAGAATACTGAATATGATTGTACCATATTTATAATAACATCACAGTATATGTGAGATACTGGAGTTATTATTTCAGAATGGTAAGAACAAAGGAAGAAGAAGTGGAAGAAGAAATGAACTTAGAAAAGGGTGGTGAAATCATTACCTCTTCTTCGGGTTCTTCCTTTTGATTTGATCAAAATGGCTCCTTAGGTTGGCTTTCTGATCAAACTAAGGCCTCTAGGTTGTATTGAGGGATGTTGGGAGAGTATTTGGGCAGAGTTTGGCCGAACCAAAAGGCTTTGAAGGTGTGAAGAAATGAGAAGGAGGAGTACCCTTTTATAAGAGGGGTGAGGGGCACCTTTGGAAAAGTTAGAAATATTAATTTATAATAAATTCATATTCGGTTTATAATGGCTCCAAAGCTTATTATTCAAAGGTTAAGGTGGGGATAAGTCGAAAAACACTCAACCAATAGAATTTAGATAGGTTTGGGTACTTATATTAACCTTATCTTTAAGTATTAACTCTAAGTTAATTAGTTTCACTTTTACAATGTCTCTTTGTATTTTTATATAATATGGTTAATAAACTTACTATATACATCCAAGAGACCCCCAAGTGGTCCATTAATGAGGAAACTATAATAATATAAGTCTCTTGGCCGATCCTTAGATTTTTAGGAATTTAATATCAATTAATAATATAATATTTGTTTTAAGAACTCTTTTATGTCAATTTTGACACTATTCAATAGTTGATTTTTGTGAAACTCCTAACAGATTGATTACTTCGAACAAAGTCAATTAAATCAATCCTAATATATCATATTATCATAGAAAATTAGTTTAATTCATTAAAAGTTTCATATTATATTTATTTGGGTATTTATAATATCAATTATTTTAATTTTTTCACTATTATAGTAATTACTGCATCATCATTGTGTCATAAATAAAATAAATTATTCAATGTCTAAAAATTATAAATAAAATATAATTATGTAGGAAATCTTTTTATCTTTCTAATGAATATTTATAATCTAAAATCCAACATATATAACTCTATGTAAAAATTGTTGTTCTAAAAGATATATGCTTGTGTCATTTTTATTTTTATTTTGACTTTATTAATATAATGTGTCATTATCACTTACAAGTGGATCCATGGGGTCCCAAAATAGACCCAAAGATGCCCATGGTCGACCATGTATCAACCAATAGGGTTAAGACACGTTTTAGGGTAATTTAGTATTATTATATTATTATTTTTTTTAACCCTTATTTACCGGATTTACCCTTTAACCATGGTAAATAAAATATTTACCGCAGTAATTATTCAAAATGTGTAAAAATAAAAGTTACCTATTTACACAATTTGAACATCCTGATTCCAAATATGGAATCCATTTTCCTAAATTCAAAACACAGAAGTGGCATAAATTAATTTAAAATTAATTCCCGCTGTCAAAACAAAAAGCGTGTTTTTAAGAGATAATAACTATCAAAAGATTGACACTTGTTTATGTTCGGTTTAATTGTAAAATTATGTCCAATGATAAACATTAAATTGAATGGTAAAAATATATTCTAAATATACTTTAAAACCACTCAAATTCATAATTTATCACTATTAATTATTTTGATTAAAAAAGTTGTTTTTAATTAAAATTTAGAAATTTTCACTATTCATCAAAACATGAAAGTTATCCGAAATGTACCAAAATTTCACCCTAGGATAATTTTGATATTCCGAATCCAAAAATGAAGTCCATTTTGAAATATAGAATATATATGATTTCAAAAAGTAGGTATTACTATTCACAACGGCTAGTTTAATTAGTTGTGGTGTGTGTTAGAACTCGAGGTTGCGTACAACACACGCTATCGCATTATTCGAAGGGAAACGTACCGTAGAAGCTTGGGGTGTTACATTCTCCCCTCCTTCAAATAATTGCGTCCTCGCAATTTCTAGGGTATTACTGCATAAAAAGACTCGGGTGGTTCTTCATCATAAGTTCCTCGGGTTCCCACGTTGCCTCTTCCATCTTATGATTTCTCCACAAAACTTTTACCAGACGCGTCGTCCGGTTTCTCAGTACTTGTTCTCTTGTATCAAGAATCCTGACGGGCTCTTCGCAATAAGACAGATCGGGTTCCAGTTCTAATTCCTCATAGGTGAGTACATGCGTTGGGTCAGGCATGTATTTTCTCAACAGAGATACGTGGAACACATCGTGAACTTTGGAGAGACTTGGCGGCATTGCCAATCGGTAAGCTACAGCCCCAATTCGTTCTAGAATTTCGAAAGGTCCGATGTACCTGGGACTCAATTTACCTTTCTTACCAAAACGTATGACTCCCTTCCACGGAGATACCTTTAGGAAAACATGATCACCGACTTGAAATTCCAAATCCTTCCTTCGATTATCGGCATAGCTCTTCTGCCTACTTTGAGCTGCTTTGATGTGATTTTGGATTACCTTTACCTTTTCCATCGTTTCCTCCACCAGTTCTAGACCTACAAGTTTTCTTTCACCGACGTCATCCCAACAGGTTGGTGTACGACATCTCTTTCCGTATAACGCTTCATATGGTGCCATCTGAATACTCGAATGGAAGCTATTGTTATAGGAAAATTCTACCAGAGGTAAATATTGATCCCACATACCCTGAAAGTCAAGTGAGCAAGATCTCAACATGTCTTCTAAGGTTTGAATAGTCCGTTCTGATTGTCCGTCTGTCTGAGGGTGGTAAGCAGTGCTCAAATCAAGTTCAGTATCCAGGGATTTCTGAAGACTTTTCCAAAACCTTGAAGTAAAACGGGGATCACGATCCGAAACAATTGATAGGGGTACTCCATGAAGTCTCACAACTTCATTAATGTATAGTCTTGCTAGACGTTCCAGGGGTAGATCTTCTCTTATAGCAAGAAAATGTGCTGACTTGGTAAGACGATCAACAATAACCCATATTACATCGTTCCTTCTAGGAGTCTTTGGTAGCCCCATGACAAAGTCCATTGTAATATTGTCCCATTTCCACTCCGGTATGGGAAGCGGTTGCATGACTCCTCCAGGCTGTTGCCTTCCAGCTTTCACTTGTTGACAAACCATACATCTTGACACAAAATCAGCAATCTCCCTCTTCATGTTGTCCCACCAAAAATGTTCCTTCAAATCTCTATACATTTTGGTGCTCCCAGGGTGTATAGAGAAATTGGAACTATGAGCATCATCCAGCAATTCCCTTTTTAGATCAGGTATATTGGGAACACAAAGTCTCTTCCCGAATTTCAAAATTCCATCTTCATACACAAAGTCTCTCAATCTCCCATCATTCACAGCTTTAATCTTCTTTTGGAATTCGTCATCATCGGTCTGAGAACTCTTAATCCTTTCTAGTAAAGATGGTTTGGCAACCATTTGAAAAAGCATTGATGTTTCACCTTCCCTGGTTATTCCCATGTCCATTTTCACTAGATCCATGAAAATTGGATCCATTTCAATTCTCATATTGTTCAAAACTCCATGGTCTTTTCTACTCAAAGCATCTGCCACCTTGTTTGCCTTCCCCGGGTGGTAGTGTATCGTACAATCATAATCCTTGAGTAATTCAAGCCATCTCCTTTGCCTCATGTTGAGTTCTTTTTGTGAGAAAATATACTTCAAACTCTTGTGATCAGTATAAATCTCACATTTTTCACCATAGAGGTAGTGCCTCCATATCTTCAAAGCAAAGATCACAGCTGCTAACTCAAGATCATGAGTAGGATAGTTTTGTTCATGAATTTTCAACTGTCGTGATGCATAGGCAATAACTCTATCATTCTGCATAAGGACACAGCCAAGTCCTTTCTTTGATGCATCACTATAAATAACGAACCCATCATTCCCCGATGGTAGAGTCAATATAGGAGCATTGACTAATCTTCTCTTCAGTTCTTCGAAACATTCTTCACACTCTTTTGTCCAAACAAATTTAACCCCTTTACGTGTGAGCTTCGTTAATGGGTTAGCCAATCGGGCAAAATTCTGGACGAAACGTCGATAATAACCTGCCAAACCAATAAAACTACGTACCTCAGTTATACTCGTAGGTGCTGGCCATTCTTGGATTGCCTTGGTCTTAGAAGGATCAACAGAGATTCCATCTTTAGAGACAATATGGCCAAGAAAAGAAATCTCCTGAAGCCAGAATTCACACTTGCTAAACTTCCCATATAATTCATGCCTCCTCAGAGTCTTCAAGATAATGCGCAAGTGATTTTCATGATCTTTGTAGGTTTTGGAGTATACCAAGATATCATCAATAAATACCACCACAAATTCATCGATATACTCCTTGAAAACTCTATTCATCAGATCCATGAATACAGAGGGTGCATTAGTCAATCCAAACGGCATTACAGTAAAATCGTAATGCCCGTACCTGGTTCGAAATACTGTTTTCAGAATGTCTTCCTTCTTTACACACAACTGATGGTATCCAGATCGAAGGTCAATCTTTGAAAAGTATTGAGCTCCATGCAGTTGGTCAAATAAATCATCAATACGAGGTAGGGGATACTTGTTCTTTATCGTTATAGCATTGATCTCCCTGTAGTTGATACATAACCTCATAGATCCATCTTTCTTTTTAACAAAAAGAACAGGGGCTCCCCATGGAGAAACACTAGGGCGAATAAATCCCTTATTACTCAATTCCTCTAGTTGTTTCTTTAGTTCGACTAACTCTACAGTGGCCATTCTATAAGGGGTCTTCGATATAGGCCTTGATCCAGGAATCAAATCAATGGAAAACTCAACTTCTCGTTCTGGAGGATGTCCAGGTAGATCTTCCGGAAATACATCTACAAATTCTTTCACAACAGGTACACCCTCTATTTGAACATTCCTTTCCTCACCGATAGTTACTTCATTCTCTTCCTCCCCAATAATTGAATTAAGTTGAGCTACTGGGGGTGGGTCTAAATAAGAATTAGGTGGTGACGATTCTGCTCTAAAAATAAGGTGTTCCTTATCATTATCATCAAGAATCGTAACCTCTTTCTTCTTACAATAAATCTTCGCATCATAGTCCGAAAGCCAGTCCATACCGAGGATTATATCAAACTCAATCATAGGTATGACGATGAAATCAGCAGATAAAGAAAATTTATGTGCTCTAATGGGGACTGATTCACAAAACTTTGTTGCAACGATACTTCCCTTAGGAGTTTTAACTGACAACTCCCTTATTAAATCAAATTGGAAATATCTAATTTTCTTAGCAAACTGGGAAGATATGAAACAATGCGATGATCCAGAATCAAATAATGCATTTGCTAAACTTGAGGAAACCATTAAATTACCTGCCACCACGTCTTTCGGAGTTTCTACCTCAGCAGTAGTGATAGTATAAGCCTGGCCTTGATCCCTTGGCCTTTTCTGAGGTAAGTTCTCCTGACGCTTAGGACATGCATTTGCATAATGCCCCATCTCCCTGCAATTGTAGCACTGAACGTTGGTAGCTTCCTTCTTCCCCTTGCAATCATGAGCTTGGTGGCCTTTTTCACCACACTTGTAACAGACTCCCATTCCCTTCAGGCAAGCACCGGGGTGTTTCTTCCCGCACTTACCACAAGATGGATATTCAAACTTTCCCTTCTTCCCCTTATTTCCATTCCCAGATTGATCAGCAGGTCTCTTCTTCTCTTGCTTTGCTTTAAAGTCATAAGACTTAGAGAATTCCTTTTCGGTCTTGATAGCACATGAGACAATGTCTTCGTACGATGAAAAGGATTGTGAGACTAATGCTCGACGGAGAAATGGTTTTAACCCATCAAAGAAACGATCAATCTTACTTCTTGGGTTGCGAATATAATCTCCAGCATACCTCGCTAACCTTGTAAAGTTAGCCTCATACTTTGTGACATTCTCATCCTCCTTTTGTCTTAGACTCAGAAATTGCCTTTCCATATCTGCTCGATGGTCGCGAGGAAAGTATTTTTCTAAAAACAGATCTTTGAACTCCCTCCATTCCATGTTTGATACTTCATCATCTTCCTTCATGTTTTGAATCAATGACCACCATTGATCAGCATCTCCAGTGAGGCGGTAAACTGCCATGGTAACTTTTTCCCTTTCACTACTCCCCAAAGCCTGAAATATTTTCTCTAGGGAAAATATCCATTGCTCAGCTACTAAGGGATTTGTACTTCCATTGAACGTTGGTGGTTGTTGTCTCATGAATCGATCTAACATTGATCCTCCACGCTGCGGATCAGGGTGCTCCATACGGGTAAGGTTATTATTCATAACCTGAGTAAGTTGTCCCAGTACGGTGATTAGCTGATCAGCACCAGTTGCATCACCAGCCCCACTATAATTATCTTGAGCAGGAGGGCAATCCCTACATGGAGTGCGTGCATTGATACGGTTTCCATTTCTTCCACTAGGCGCCATTTCTAAACAATGGCATAAACTAGATCAGTTTATGAATCAAAATACATAATCCCATACTTATAAAACACTTAACATAAATTGAACTATCTATGGATATAATCCATAATCATAAATATGTTTTCTTTGAGGAAGTATATACTCATAAACCCTTCATAATGATTTGTAAAGAAAGTGAGAGTTATCCTAAGCATATCCCCCGGGAGTGTCGTAACCAAGAGTGCAGCAAGGCCCGTTGTCGTGCACCAGTTCCCGTTCGAGTCTAGCTCAAAGCGGTGTTTTCGGGTTTTACCCCTAGGTACATCTGTGCCAGAGCCGCCTCTACCTACTCGTATCCAGACAGGGATGTATTGCTCGGAAAACTCACAAAGTCTCTACAATACCAAAATTCTAGGAAGTTCTTCTATACTAATCCTCAAAGTTCATCTTAGGTCTATGTGCTCTAATCAGAGTTTATCTAAATCTAGCTTCCAAGGTTTGTACTAAACTTCCTCTGATACCAACTGTCACGCCCCGACCCCAGCTACCCAGAGTCGGTGCATTATTACATAACATTGGCATGATCACAAGAAAGATCAAATCCCGAAAGACCGATTGGTTTAGTAGCCTTGGAAACACTAGATATAATCATAAAGTTTTACATTACATTTCAAAGTGAAAAACTACTACAACAACAAAGTCTTCATATCCACACTATTAACCCCTCATAATATCCCTGCAAGTCATTCATAATTTACTTCTTCACTACCTGGGAAAAATAAAACATAGAAAAGGGGTGAGCTCAAATGCCCAGTAAGGATAACAATATAGCGGAACATTCAAAATAATCATAAACATTTAAGGCAATGAATTACTAAAACAAAAGCCTTTTAAAATTGAACTTCAACATAGTATGGAAAAAGTAAAATGAAATAATGCCATTTACTTATTCACATGGATATTCTACTAATCGAATAATCACATGCAATATCAATAACCACTTTCATAATGTTGGAATGCATAATGCCAGACTATCATAACCACATAGCCAAGGCCTCGTGCCAAGACTACAAATAAGATTTTGTCAAGGCCTTGTGCCAAGACACTAGTTTGTCTCATGAGACCTACCGATGCATCGAGGAGCTATAGCGGGCTCCACCCGTCACTTATTAAGTCCAATGCATTCCCATATGAAAAGGTTTAAACATAACATAAACATTCGTATTAAAACTAGCATACGAAATGTCAATACTTTCACAATAAACTATGAATGGTATAAAAATAGCACATCCACAGTCAAACATATCACAAAACCTTCAATACAATATAGAAGTTTTGTATCATAATAAATCAACTTCAAATAATCTTAAAATCCATCAAAGGATGTTGACATAGATGAAATCAAAATTCTTTTTAAAGAAATATCTCCTTTTATTTTGAAATCATTTAAGATCCATATAAAATAAAACATTTTCTTTGAAAATATTCTTATAAGCTTGTAAGGAAAGCTTTGAAGATTTTATAATGGCGTAAAATAACCGCACCCGCCGTATAAGTTAAAAAAAACATTCTTACCTTAATTTTGTCGAAAAGGTTAAAAAGGACCTTGTTTTGAAAACGACGGAAATATTCCTTTATAAACCTCTTATAAAAAGTCAAACAAGGGTATAAATGACTTAAACCCATATTCTTGTAAATAGTAAAAATGTTTTGAAAATACATTTTTAAGAAACATGGATGTGGATGATAAAGAGATCCCAGTGGATTATTACGTATAAACAACCTCGAATAATGAAGAGATTGTGAAATAACCCTTACCTTGAACTTTTCCTTGGTTGGGGTAGGTTAACCTCCTGTATAATGGTGAAATAATTGTTATTAAATTGTACAAGAATCATATATATTAATATGATATCATATATGATCTTTTAACATTGATTTGTTAATAATATCTTAGAATTATCGTCGTTTCGGGTGTTAACTTACTCATTTTCTTTATATGTTTTGTTACATAAGCCATGGTTGTTGTATCTTATTCATATCCAGAATGATATCTAGTCCTTAAACATCATTTTTAAATCATCAAATGATAATTATACTTGAATGGTTACGATGGAGAATGAATCTCATCGCGTTCGTGGAGACGGTAGTCCGTACGTACGCACGAGCGACAATATCATTCTTTTGATATTAAAATAATATATAAATGAATGGTATATCATATATACAGAATCATTAACATATTATATTTATTATTTACATGAGTTACACATCATTATTATACCCATCCTAATAATATTATATTGAATAACAATTACACCACGACGTGGAGACGGTAAGCCGTACGTACGCACGTATGGTGACATGTTATTCAAAGGGTGGATAGAATACTGAATATGATTGTACCATATTTATAATAACATCACAGTATATGTGAGATACTGGAGTTATTATTTCAGAATGGTAAGAACAAATTAAGAAGAAGTGGAAGAAGAAATGAACTTAGAAAAGGGTGGTGAAATCATTACCTCTTCTTCGGGTTCTTCCTTTTGATTTGATCAAAAGGGCTCCTTAGGTTGGCTTTCTGATCAAACTAAGGCCTCTAGGTTGTATTGAGGGATGTTGGGAGAGTATTTGGGCAGAGTTTGGCCGAACCAAAAGGCTTTGAAGGTGTGAAGAAATGAGAAGGAGGAGTGCCCTTTTATAAGAGGGGTGAGGGGCACCTTTGGAAAAGTTAGAAATATTAATTTATAATAAATTCATATTCGGTTTATAATGGCTCCAAAGCTTATTATTCAAAGGTTAAGGTGGGGATAAGTCGAAAACCACTCAACCAATAGAATTTAGACAGGTTTGGGTACTTATATTAACCTTATCTTTAAGTATTAACTCTAAGTTAATTAGTTTCACTTTTACAATGTCTCTTTGTATTTTTATATAATATGGTTAATAAACTTACTATATACATCCAAGAGACCCCCAAGTGGTCCATTAATGAGGAACCTATAATAATATAAGTCTCTTGGCCGATCCTTAGATTTTTAGGAATTTAATATCAATTAATAATATAATATTTGTTTTAAGAACTCTTTTATGTCAATTTTGACACTATTCAATAGTTGATTTTTGTGAAACTCCTAACAGATTGATTACTTAGAACAAAGTCAATTAAATCAATCCTAATATATCATATTATCATAGAAAATTAGTTTAATTCATTAAAAGTTTCATATTATATTTATTTGGGTATTTATAATATCAATTATATTAATTTTTTCACTATTATAGTAATTACTGCATCATCATTGTGTCATAAATAAAATAAATTATTCAATGTCTAAAAATTATAAATAAAATATCATTATGTAGGAAATCTTTTTAGCTTTATAATGAATATTTATAATCTAAAATCCAACATATATAACCCTATGTAAAAATTGTTGTTCTAAAAGATATATGCTTGTGTCATTTTTATTTTTATTTTGACTTTATTAATATAATGTGTCATTATCACTTACAAGTGGATCCATGGGGTCCCAAAATAGACCCAAAGATGCCCATGGTCGACCATGTATCAACCAATAGGGTTAAGACACGTTTTAGGGTAATTTAGTATTATTATAATATTATTTTTTTTAACCCTTATTTACCGGATTTACCCTTTAACCATGGTAAATAAAATATTTACCGCAGTAATTATTCAAAATGTGTAAAAATAAAAGTTACCTATTTACACAATTTGAAAATCCTGATTCCAAATATGGAATCCATTTTCCTAAATTCAAAACACAGAAGTGGCAGAAATTAATTTAAAATTAATTCCCGCTGTCAAAACAAAAAGCGTGTTTTTAAGAGATAATAACTATCAAAAGATTGACACTTGTTTATGTTCGGTTTAATTGTAAAATTATGTCCAATGATAAACATTAAATTGAATGGTAAAAATATATTCTAAATATACTTTAAAACCACTCAAATTCATAATTTATCACTATTAATTATTTTGATTAAAAAAGTTGTTTTTAATTAAAATTTAGAAATTTTCACTATTCATCAAAATATGAAAGTTATCCGAAATGTACCAAAATTTCACCCTAGGATAATTTTGATATTCCGAATCCAAAAATGAAGTCCATTTTGAAATATAGAATATATATGATTTCAAAAAGTAGGTATTACTATTCACAACGGCTAGTTTAATTAGTTGTGGTGTGTGTTAGAACTCGAGGTTGCGTACAACACACGCTATCACATTATTCGAAGGGAAACGTACCGTAGAAGCTTGGGGTGTTACATAAATGAAGTAAAAAAATCCCTATGAACTCATAAATTTTATAAAATAATCAAATATCACTAGATCTACCTATTACCTAACATGATGGTCATTGAGATGGACATTTTATTGCATTATTACTATTAGAACAACTTTCCATTCCATGAGAACGTAACATGAAAATTTGATCTAATAAAATAAAATAAAATGAAAGACTGTATTAAAAGACCCACACCACATAAGATGAAATATATATCGGTATAGGTAGTACTGACCCCATATCTAGGGGACCTAAACCCCATATCATTGGAAATTTCCCTATACTAGTATGTGAAAATGGAAACCATGGATCAATGATAGAACAATGTATTAAAGTATCCTATAAAAAACCCTTCTTAATCTCACATAACAATTTGGATCATGTCTAAGAAAAACCAAACATAATGTACATAAAAATTACATCATTATACTTGATTATTCATTACAAATCATAATAAACCACACACTCAAAACCATTGTTTTTTGTGTAATTAGAGATTAGATGAATGACCATCTAATTTTATAATAATTACTCAAAATATATCACAAACCACTCTACACATGACACCTTTAGAGACATATCATACATAATACACTTATTTATTACTTGGGGAGTGGAAACATAATAAAAAAGTGATACCAAATGCTCAGTAAGGTATAAAACATATGATATATCAATAAAAAAAACATAATAGTTGATAATAAATATCATTAGTGAGAATAATATGAACACGTGGGTATGAGAACACAATATATTATAAGAAAATTACATGAATAAATCAAAACCAATAGAATATGAATCATAAACAGGAATCGTAACATGAAAATTTTGGCATAAAAAATTGAATCATAGGAATGTGTAATGACATAGAAATATTGAAAATTCATAAGCATATAAAATTAAATCTAATGTCTAGGCTCACTTACATTACCATAATCAAATAGTTGAAAAAAATATCCTATAACATATTGGACTAGAATAACCTTCTATGTCCCATAACATGACACTTATGAGATATAAAGATTTACCCAATGCATTAGAGTCCAATATAGTTCTGGTCCCACCCATCACATAATGATAAAACATACATATATGTACCACATGAACATGAATCATTTAAAAATCTATAATTTCATAATTAACCCATGAGAATAAAATAGGTTTTATAAAAATAATCTTAAGAAAAATAAGTAAAAAATATTGAGAAATAATTTGGATGATTTATTTAGAAGATATACCTAGTAACACATGAGATATATTATATGGTTATAATATAAAAGGATATTTATATTGATGAAAACCCCTTCATAGTATGTTAATTTTATAAAATCAAGAAGAATAGTTTTAATAATTTTCTTTTAAAAACCATGGTATTTTTAATAAATATTTTAAAAATAGGAAGTCAATATATTTTATTTTTAAGAAAATCATAGAGTAATAAAACATTAAATGAATTATTCATAAATAACAAATAAGTATGGGAAAGTAATCTGGTGGAAAATGTAAAAAAAGAGTTAAAAATAATTCTTTAACACTTTTATATAAATGTAAAATATAGTTTAAATAAACATTAAAAATCATAGTAATATATATAAGGACATATATAAAACAATATAGAGAATATAGGTATGTAGTAGAGAGATTAAAAACCAAAAATAAGAGATAAAGATAACTATACTGAAAAAATTCACATTAGGTGAATTGTGAATTAATTATTAGAGAATTTTTTAAAAGAAATGTAATACAAAAAACTAATTAGAGGAGAATAAAATAAATGGTTATTTAAATGTAAAGTATATATTAGTTCCCCAATTTAAATTTTGACATATAAAAACTCGTTTTCAAAGATAGATAAGAAGAGAAAACCTTACAAAATTGATAATGTTTGAATCAAAATCCATTGAAAGAGGTAACACAAGATGGATTTATTAATCCAATTAATTACATGAAATTTAGATTAAAATATATCCATGGATTATTATATACCACATATTAATGAACATAGGTGATGAATATGGAACATATCTCAATGAAAAGAAACTGAGAAGAAAAACCCTTACCTTTAACCTAGACTCCCATGAACACGCATTAAACCCCTATATAATAAGCATAAAAATATTAATAATTAATTATAGTACACTAATTATATATATTACCAGTTACACTATTTAGTTATATTTTTTTTATTTCATATATATTAGTTATTTGTTGTTATTTCATCATTAGATGTTAATAGTTCTGATTATTTTTCATGAGTTTCAACATAGAGACGTGAAACCTCATTATTTGATAATAAGTTCACAATTACAAGATTAATAAAATTAATATAATCATTGTATTTTAATTATTTTTATAGTTATATTTTCATTTGATACATGATATAGGTATGGTTCATAATAATGGAATTCACAACACACATGCTTTGGGTAACTTTTATAATAACCACGTGTTACTTTATAATGACCAGTAATTTTTTTTATCACCCATAAAGAAAAAAATA
This sequence comes from Viscum album, assembly GCA_963277665.1. Classification (NCBI taxonomy): domain Eukaryota; kingdom Viridiplantae; phylum Streptophyta; class Magnoliopsida; order Santalales; family Viscaceae; genus Viscum; species Viscum album. The sequence continues at coordinate 663,088,653 of OY728128.1, forward strand.
ATAACAAAAAATGTATCTTCAATATTATATATTTTCATAAATTATGTTTTTATACTCATCTATAATTTCAACTATAAATATAATATTTCAATGTTTATATATGTGGTTGAACTGATCCGAACAAGAACATGACATAAGAATGAATTAGTAAGTGCGTAGAGATATATTATGGTAATATTTTTTTATATAAGTATAATATTTTTTAGTATATAATTATAGCGTTTAATTTTATTTAAGAATAATGGGGGTCATATGGTAATTGAACATGATATAGAAGTACTAAATACTTTGATACAATTTCTCATTCTTATAATAGGTAGTTTCATAATGATGGATTTAAGCCACCTTCATGAGGCTAGAAACTACCAAACATGGAATGTAACTTTAGGATTTTGAATTATTGTATAGATTCAATAGTAAAATTAAGGATATAAGTCTATTAGGATTTCTATATTGTTGGTACTTTTATAGATGATATTGAGTGGCATATTTTCAATTTATCATTTTTAATGGTTAAGTAAGGTCCTTTTATCACTAAAATATTCCCATATTTGGAAAAAAATAGGAAGTTTCAATATTACCTCAATTATAAACTTTTATTTTAATTTTATAAGTTTTATAAAGCATTTTAACCATATAATATATTCTAATGTTTTTACTATTTACCAATTTCATTCATGATTCACCTCGATAACTTATTTTTTCACTAAAAATCAAACTAAACCTCTTACCTAATTTAGATTCCTTGAATCTGAAAATGAAATCCATTTTATAAAATTAAATCCATATATATATGAAATTTAACTTTTAATAAATTCATAATAATCTAGAAAAATAAATTCTCTTGAATAAAATAGTTTCTTATATAATGATTTATTATATTTTACTTATGTATAATTCCTTATTTATTTAATTAATGGTAAATATTTATTTTACATGTTCAATATATGATTAAAATACATTATTCATTTATTATAATGTATTTTATTCTAATCATAAAATTTTCAATATACTTATTTGTTATATACATTCCCAATGAACATATATATTCCTAATGATCATATAATGATCATAAGATGATCATATAATGATCATAAGATGATCATATAATGATCATAAGATGATCATATAATGATCATAAGATGATCATATTATCCATTTTCACTATGATATATAAACTTACATTATTCTCTAAAATTAATTCATCCTACTATTTAATTTATTTATCAAAATATCTATCATATTTCTAATAATTTTCTTTATTTACATAGTTATAATCAGTGGTATGATCTTTAAGAAACACTGCGTGGATGAAGATCTCAATTTCATAGACTTTTTTTAATTTTGATTTTATTCCTCTTATAATTTTCATAAAGATGTTTCATATTTATTTCTTACAATTTATTAATTATTATAATATATTTTAGTATAATATATTTTGAAATCATAGAATTTTTTTCATTTTAGTATGATGTGACATTTGAAACAAGCTATACGATAAATTTTTGGAATAAAAATGTGAAGTGTTATATTAGTGACTAAGGATTTGGTGAAAGGATAAAAATGAGAGTAATCTTAGGTAAATAATCACCCTAAAATCTGTAAAAATCATATTATGAAGAAAAAAAAGGAAAAAAAACATCCTTAGGTCTCTAAAATTTCACCAGGACTAGGGCATACAATAGATAATAAATAATGTATTTTTTATCATGGATAGGTGCATAAATCCCATCCATACAATGTATGGGAGAAACAACATTATATAATGACCTTATCAATCCATTATTGTGTTCATACATCCAATTATAAATAGATACACACAAGATAATCCCACTCAACCCTATTTCTAAAATAGAATACCCATTCCACAACCATGCGATGGAGTATAAAACTCTATCATTTATACATGGGAAACATGCCCTATCATTGATTTATATCTAGGAGAGTACCAAACCCTATTTCCACTCCGAACATCTTTATCACACCCATTCATTATAACTATATAGATAAATCACTTAACCTTTATAAAATATCACTCAAAGAGACCCTAATTGAAAGAAGAACCCCACCATTGTGATCTATGTAGAAAAATGATTGGAATTGACTAATTACTTGTATGATTTCGATACTTGGTGAGAATATGTGAAAAAACCTGGTAGATAGATTTAAATTATATATAATTTGATTGAAATGACATGTGTTCCTAGAGTAAAAGTTGGGATTGTACCGCTACCTCCCTACCAGACCATTTAATCTACACGACAAGTCATCTAGGTGACACAGTATGAGAAATCAAAGATTTATTTGGGCATATACTTTGTGTATCATTTCATTTTATTTTTTAGATATGTATTTTTATTCCAAGTTACATTCCATGAGTGTCAAATAGGGTATCTGGTCATGTACTTCCATGATCAATTTTTTTTTAGAAAACATTGTGTGTGCTTATCAAGAACATTCCGTATTTATTTAGGAGATACCTAGACATGTAATATCGTGGCCCAGTTAATTCCTTTTTATAAACACAACATGTTCTTATTAACTACATGTAATTTTTACTTAAGATCCATACTCACATGGTTAATTAATATTGTTTAATATACCCTAAATTTTATTCAATGATGCACATCATGCTTTAACACTATACAAAGCCCTAATTTTTCTTCTCCTCATAGAAAAATTATTCTTCACATAGTTGCATTGCCTCCATAACCATCATCCTTACCTAATATTAATCTACAATTTTTTTTTTCTGATTATACCCAAATTTACCACTTCCTATGAAAATCCTTTCAGTTGATCCCTTCAATCAATGCATCCCTCACTAACCAACATATCCCTCACCATTCTATGCCCAACTGCCACATTTCATAACACTAACCCCCATAAAGGTCAAAAATGGTTTCTTTATTTTTAAGGGAGACTAGACTTATAGAAAGAGATGGAGGTATGGGAGAGGTTTAATGATTGTATGGACCATTAACCATTCAAAAACTACTAGAGTCTCTATTTCATGATGAGGGGTGTGTGACATGATGGCGGGGAAGAGATGGTCGATGTTTAATCAACCACCTGATATTCTTTTGTGATTCCATTTCAATGACCAACATGTATAAATTCAAATATTAGGAATAATAATCATATAAACATAGTTTTCAATTATTTACATAATAAGAAAAAATAACAATTTTTAATGATATATAGAATAGACCTAGAATTGAAAATAAATCCCTACCATAACGAGGGTTCATTGTTTCCGCAAGATCTAATATCTCTCTGAGATTTCCATCAACTCATTTTTCATGATTTTTAAACCATAAATCATATATGGGTTTTTAAAAAATATGTATCATACTGTAATTATAATATTAAAAATTTATTTTAAAGTTCTATTATTTGGTTAACCATGTTTTTTTAGACTTGAAATGGGCCTAACTTGGGGCTTGAAACCTAGAAAAGGATAATATCACTCCTTGATAAAAAGACCCCATCTAAATAAAAACTAGGGGGGTAGATTTTCTATTCAAGCATCCATTTAGGATATATTAATGATTAATCTAACTTACCTACACAAGATTTATTTATTTATTTATGATTTAGTAATCCATTAAAACTTAATCACATAAGAATTTCAACAAATTTCTACCTAAGGGTGAACACCATAATCTAAGATAAATAGAACCCTAAAAAATAAAGGTTATATTATATGATAAATTTTCCTTTTTGACCTTTATGGGTTTAGGGTTTGGAAACTAAAGAATAATCAAATTCATACTTAAGGAAAAACCCAATCCTCTACATGGGTGGTGTTTCATTATCTATGGGTGCTAGAGTCTACTTAGTATAATATCTTCCCCTAATTTGGAAGCCAATTATCCCTCATGATTATATTTTTTATACTTTGGTGGCCTTTCATTGGTGTCAATGTAACTATCCATATTTTTTCAATTCATTGGTTTCAATGCTCTCCCTTTTTGGAAACCTTATAATAATGGTTCTCATTTTTTTATATTGGTGGCTATACTTTGTTGTTTCTTGTTAATGAAACCCCTTGATGGTTATCTCTCTTATGGTCATCAAAAGAGGCAATTAGTTCGTTATATTTTCTTAATAATCAATTCATTGTATTCCCTCATATTTATTGATTAATAAAATTTTATAGAGTTTTGGAATTAAAGGATCATATCATTAGATTTTTTGGATATTAATTAAAATGAATAAAATTATGAAATTAATCTGGAAAAAATGAATGAATAACTATTAATAATACTTTTATTTTTTTAAATTTCAAGAATAATGTGAATGAAATAGGGAATAGAAAATTTAAAAAAGTATATATGTCATTTTTTATAATGTTCTGATGGATCATATAAGGTTTTATCTCCTGAAGCACTGCAAACATATGGAAAAATCTATTGCCACTGAGGGTAAATTTGGAAAAATTTAAAAGTATTAGGATATGTAATATATACCAATTGATACATAAGTTATTCCAGATAATTTGTAAGTAAATTTCCTTGGTATGTGAGGAATAATCCTTTACCATTTGAGGGTAATATACTATATTTTTTGAGATACATAAAAAATATTCTATGATACTCAAGGATTTCCTACTCAAGTATAATATCTTATTGGTGATGTGTAAGATAATTTCAAGTTAAATTGTTAATACCAAAGATATTGTAGAGATTATTTAATATTTTATAAAGCTTACATAAGATATTGAGTAGCTTATTAATGTGTTTTTATTTTATATATTTTTTCCTCATCCTTTCGATATTAAATATACTGAAAATATTCAAAAAACGTGCTTTGATTAGAAATTTATATATTCTTGATTATTTTTGTCTAAAAATGTTATTCTTTGATTTTTTGTGTGAAAAAATGTTTTTTGGTGATAAAAGATAAGTTATTTTATTCTTTAATATTCAATTTATTTAATAATTTTTTTGATGTTTTTTGTGATATTATAATTATAAAATATTTTTTCTTAAAGTGATTTAATTTTTTTTGGGATTTGGAGTTATTTTTTCTATTGTTCATTGGGTTTTTATCATAAATATTCTTGGTTGTAAATTTTTTATATTATTATTTAATGTTTGGAAATATATATTTGAATATGTTTGGAAGTTATTTTATGTATTTAATCCATTTTCTTATATATCAGTATTTGTTTACATGTTCTTCACTCTATTTTTTAGAATTTGACACAAAAGAGTTTTATTAGAATTGTTATTAATATGTAAGAGTCTTAATGGAGTTGTTTGGATGATACATAATGGTATACCATAGGAATTTGTAAAGGTTCATATGAAATTATCCAAATTTTACATTGGAATTGTTATATGTAAAAGTATAAGAGGAATATATAAGGGTCCCACACTTTTTCAAAAATTCCTTGATGAGTGTTACGTAAAGTCGCCATCGTGGTTACGAGGGAGGTTGATTTGTAAGGGCCTTTATAAATCCTAGTGATATGTAGGGGTCTCACCAATTTCCAAACATTGGATTGACACTATGGATTCACATAATGATAAATAAGGGTTTAAAGGTGATATATAAGACTTTCAATATTTTCCAAATTCCAAAGAGGAAAAAGGATATGTAATGTTTTCTCACATGGAGTTCTTGATACATAATATTTTGGTGTTTTTCAAATTTCAAGGAACTATAAGTGTCACCCAATATATAGTATTTTGTTGTCATTTTTATCCCAACATTAAATCAAAGTAGAGGGGATCTAAGATCTATGAATTTGATTACATGGGAAGAAGTTGATGTTTTTTAGAGAAACTTAGAAGATTAAATCAAGTTGAGACCAGAACTAGATTCTTCTGACTATGATCTAACATAATATAATGTGAGGGAGAATTGTCTCTTTTTGGAGTTATCTCAAGTGGCTATGAAGTAGATGTTTAATATTTAAGGCTATGATTTAGAGCTATTGTGTGTGAGGTATCAATTTTATGGAGTTGATTTGGGAACCTTTTATTTGTCTCTTTGAATTCATTTTAGGGGATAAATTCATTGAACAAATGAGGGAGAGATACAGGGTGATGAAATAGGGTATACAATTATAAGGAGAGCATTCAAATAGAGTTAAAGAAATATATATAGGATTTATATCCATAGACTATATCCCTCTACTTATACTCTTTCATTATTCTGATTTTTTAATTTTAGATGAAATTATTGTTAATTTTTACAGAATTGAACATGGTCTGTGGAAAAATTTATTTATGGAAATCATAAAAAAATGGATTAATAATATTTATTATTCTATATCATATTTATTTTCATGATTTATAGTCATTATAGTTTGTTTTTATCTCACTATAATTCTTTATTTTATTTGATTAATTGATAGGTGAGATTTGAAAATAACCATTTATTTTAGTGAGAAACCAATTATTTAAACACCAAGAGATCATAAATAATTAAAATAGTGGTAGTTTGAAATATTTTTGTTCTATTTTCCCTTTAAATTATTTATCATCATCTCTTTATCCTCCCTTAAGTTCCAATGGGTGGTAGGTAGTGAACCCTTTATATTAAAAGATTCCTCCAAAGTGATTAAAATGGAAAAGGTTGATACTTCATCTTCTATATGAATGAATAATCTTTTCAAACAATATTGATAGAATAATTTTAATAGTAAAGAAATAGTTGGATTATTAAAATTATTTTCTTTATATATTTTTTCACAATTATGATTAACATTTATGCCTGAATAAAAATCTTTTTTATTCAGATCAATCTAATATTTATGTGTTTATTAACCACTCATATATTTTCATCTCATTTTATTTTCTCACACACTTCCCAACATTATTTATAATTTTCATCACAATTTTACTGATTTTAGTTTCATATAACCATTTAAAAAAATTATTGTTTTCTGTTTTTCTTTTAGTTATTTTCTTTATTTAAATTTATTACATTCTTAGAAACATGATTTATTACCTTACCCATGAAGACTTTCTTTAATTGTTGTACTAGTTAGTGTAAGTATAAATATTATTTTGTTATCTTTTGATGAAATGGTCTACTTTAAAAAGTATCACTATTTTTAGGGAATGTGAAAGGTGACCTTGAAAGAAACAAATTCATTTTTAAATAATAATAAAATAAGTTAAAATCACTAAAAACTTCTTGTTTTATGATAAAACTGTGGGATGATTTCTAGAAATAAATAGAGCACATTTGGGATGTGTGAATTGGAATCAATAAAAAATAATTTTTTTTAAATTTTTTAGTGATTATAGAAATATTGAAAATCAGTGTGTAAATTATCTTCCATGGTAGTCTACATAAAATAAAATGAAAAATCAGAATCATGAATTACTTATGATATTATATAAACAAAATTTTATGCATTTAGGGAGAAATTGGAAGAAATTATAGAATAATTTGATAATAGAATTACATTACTTAATAACTCCTCAGTCTATGTTCCAAATTTATTGAGTGACGAGGGAGAAATATTAGTTAGGGGATTTTTTAAGAAAACAATAAAGTTGAAAAACTGAATATGGAATTCTTGCAACAGAATTTTAGAATGATCATTCTTTATCATATTTTTTTTAAAAAATATATTCAATTTTATAATTATTAAGTGGATGTGGGAGTAGAATTTTAACAAGGGTTAATTAATAATTATTCACTTATTTATCCTCTTTCCAATGATTTCTCTAAAGATATTCTAAGGGAAATAGAAATCACTCTTAACAATTTTAGGGAAAATAATATTAATACATATTTTATTAATTATGATTTTCTTAAAAAATAACTTGAAAAATTCTCCCCTAAAATTGAAACGGAATACTAAAATGATATTTAAATTTTTTTGGGGTGCGAAGTGTTGGAATTTTAACTTGAATTGTAAGTTGATCACACAATAGTTTTCTAGGTGCAGAGAGTGTTCAAAATCTATTGGAATCTACAGTAATTGAGGAAAACATTCTTGAGTTATTTTTCATAACTAATCTATCAACACCATTTTTTTGATGAATTGATGCTCTTAAATATTGAGTAAAGTTGTGAGAATCTTCTCACTCCCCTAGAAACACCTTATATATTTATATCCTTTCAATAAATATTGAATTTTGGTAATTCTGAATCAATTATATAAGTGGATAGAATATATATTTATGTTTTAAATAGTAGTTAATAAGTGATCTTTTCTATTACATATCTTAAAGGATTCATGGTAGAGTTTGGGGGAGTAACATATTTTATTATTAATAAGTAAAGAAATGATAATATTGATTCTCAATCCACTCAGGGTTGTTTTTTGAAGACTATGAGTGGTTCATTACTATTGTTTCTTCTATTTTTGGGTGTTTTAAAGCCTCTAATGTGGTGGAAAGTTTTTAGGCTTATTATTTTCCATTGATATATTTTTTTGGGTTATCCCACATTTTCAAGGGGGTTTACAAGGGTTTTGTTTCAATTTTTATGGGATTTGAAGGCATCCCTAGTGATTTAGAAGTCCATATAACATATTTTTTACTTAAAAGATAAATTCCATCAACATTTCGTGGTTTATGGATAAGAAAAAACACCCTCTATGTGATTATGGATAGTTTCTTAGAGAATTATGTCCAGGGGACTTTAAATATAACACTTTATGGTAGGGAACCTATGGTTCAATAAATCAATGTTTGTTTATTTTTTTAAATAAAAATGCTTCACCCATTTTTTGTTGCCTCAAAACTAACTAAATAAGTATCACATTTGTCTCACCTATTATCTAATTAGAATTAGAAAAACAGATTTTCCAATAGATAAATTTAGCACCTCTGACTCTCTCAAATCCTCTAAATTTTAATTTCTTTTAATTTTATTGATTTTGAATAATTTTATTTAATGATTTATTTATTTTAATTGGATATGTACCAGTGGAAAAAATTCTTTCAGGGTAGTTATATTTTTCATTATGTTTTTAGATTTTAATTAGTAAAATATATTCTGATACCTTGATATTATTTTGGAAATTTCATGGAAATATTTGTCTTATAATTGTTTAAATATGTTTAATTATGAAATTATTGTTTTACATTCTTTTTTTAGTTTATACTGAGTCACTCTGTGAGAAGTTTTTGTGAATATTCATATAATCTCTAATACTTGTTTTTATTTTTTTAGGAATATGACAAACATAGTACTTATTAAACATTTTTATAATCCATTAAACATGATATAAACTACTAAATTTCAAAATATATTTGACCTGAACTATTTTAATTTTAGTCCACCACCTTGATGATCAATATTAAGGATAAATTTTCATTTTAAGTGTGAGATAAGGGTATTCACTTGAGATTAACTATTATTAATAAATTCCACATCAAAGTTCCTCAAATTGTTTCAAAATTGACTATTCTCAAGCATCAATTTTCATAACTAGTGAGTGTTATGTTTTTTGAAATTTGGATATTGTTTTACTACTTTGGGTGGTTATTAATTTTTATTTCCCTATGTATTTAATTTGAAAACATCATTTTTATTTATCTATTGAAAATAAAATTTCTTAGTTAAATTTTAAGAGTATGTTTTTACATTTTAAATTGATTTTAATTTATTAATTGGAGTTAAAATGATAAATTTTTCATTCAAATGGTTTAAGAAATAAAATCCTAATCCTAAATCGGTTGTGTGAGTTTAAAATAATGGACAAGTTTAATTATGTTGTACTGTTAATTATTGACTGAACTCACTCATCCATCAATTTATGTGTTTTACTATGTTAGGTTTCTATGTTTTGGGTTTAATTTTTTATTGTGTGTGTATTCACAATTGAAAAATAGATAAGTTTATAAGATAAATTGAATGAAAAATATAGTTGGTTAAATTCCTTAAAAAATTGTTAATTTTGATTATCATTTTTAAAATCCGAAATCCTCTTTTTACCAAATATTTTCTTTTTGAGGGAGTAATAATCCATTTTTTCCAAAAGTATTCCATGGGATGGAATTCAACATTGGCCAAGAGAACTTCATTTTTTTTATCATCAGGATAGACCCTATTTCTAATCGGGTTGATATGGAACTATTACATGACTCAATGTCCCAGAGTCCCAAAATCCTAGAAGATTACATGGATCTAATTCCAAGTGGAACAAGACATAAAATATAATAGGACCTCATATATTTTTGGTATCTTTCCTCTAAATTTTTCATTTCTCCAACCCCATAATTACCCACATCAACTTATTTAGTGATCTATAAAACCATTCACTACTTCTATTGATCAGTCACACCAACTTTGTACCCTCAAGGGATTCCATGTGTTCAAAATTACCATACTTCCATTGACCACTCACCTCATGAGTAGATTACCTAGATTGAGGCCCTTTTTATTTAAGGGACTTTGATAGAATGGAGTCCCTGTGGCCTAAAGGTCATTTTTTTTGGATTGAAATCCAATCCAAGATGAATTTTACCACTAATATTATGCCACACTATAATAACTTCTAGAGTACCTACACTACTATAAAACTAGTGTAACATTGAAGTTATTTTAACCCTACCCAATTATGGACCAAGGTTTTATAAGGGATTTCATGGTGACTTTACCACTCAGGTAAGCCTCCAATTACCAATGGGGGGATTTAATTTTTATAATTACTTCATTATAAGAATTTTAATGCTTTATTTTTCAGATGAATTTACATTATTATAGACATCTTTATTTGATTAATTGAGGACAATAAATAGATCAAGTTTGGGGGAATTTTATGGGGATCTATTTTATTTATTTTTATCACATCCTTTTTATATTAAATCTGGTGAGTATGTGCTCAAAATTTTATTTAATTGGAAAATTATTGATTATTGATTATTTTTGGTTGAATGTTACTCTTTATATTTTTGTGTGAAAATGTGTGTTTTGGTGCTAAAATATTAGTTATCATATTCTTTAATTTTTATATTTTTAATAATAATTATTTTTAATGTTTTTGGTGATATTATAATTGAAATATAGTTTTTATTAAAGCGATTTAAATGTTTTCAGGTTTTGAAGTTAATTTTACCATTGTTACTTACTTTTTATCATAAATATTTTTTGTTGGAATAATTATTATTTTATTATTTGTAATTCAAATATTATTGTTTGAATCTAATTGGAATTTTAATTCATATTAAATTCATTTTATTACATATTGATAAATTTTTACAAGTGTTTATTTTTGATTTTTAGATGTTGATACATAATATTTTTAGTTGAATTTTTTTGATACATAATAGTCTTAGTGTATTTTTTTTGGATGATACATAAAGGTATACTTGAGTAATATATAAGATATCCCAAGTGAAGACAGACTCGAAAATTATCCCAGTGGCAAACGCAATGTTGACATGGATCAAATTGAGCATCCAAAATAATATTAAGATATCCCAAGTGGAGACAAACTCGAAAATTATCCATAGATCCTTACAAGGTAAGAGTGAAATACCTTGTTCGGTTTCTTACACAATCGGAGAATGCAAAGCTCTTCTCAACAATGGCATGAAGGTCACTCACACCTGGAGAGAAGGGAATAAGGTAGCGGGTCACCTTGCTTCCCAAGCTGAACATGGCCTTAAAGTCACCAGTACTACAAATATCTCCTTCTTCAATATAGAGGGAATGGCTTTGATTAGAGGGGATGCCATCGGATTGCATCATTTCAGGCCTCCTTAGGCCAGATGTGCTTCTTGTTGTTCTGGTTTCTCTTGCTGCCTTGTTGCTATTTCTCTTTAATAAAAATAGAACTTTGAGTGAGTCTATATATGGGTTGTAGAATTTTTCCAATTTGTGTGTGAGTTATATGTAAAAGTGACCTTACTATAGATTTTTTTTAATATCTTGTTTTCTATAATTAAGTAAAATATGCTCAATAGTTTTCTCCATGCACAACACTGAATTGAAATGAAACCATGATATGTTCAGACCATTGAAACCCAATCGTTGATTTAGTAGGTATGAATAAGAGTAACTGAATTCTGAAATTTATTTATATATATATATATTTATATTACATTGATCAAGGGAAAGGGGATACATTTCAAGGAAAATAATGCAATTCAAAATTATAGATAAGTACTAGATGTGGCTCAAACTTGAGACCTTTTCAGGAGCCCCAAGGGAAATTGTAGTAAATATTTATATTTATAATGGTTATTATATGAAAATTTACGCAAATCATTATTGTGTTTAAAAACCTCCCTTTTTATATGATTTAATTTTTATTAAATAAAACTAAGTATATTATTGTTAAATTATTATTTTAATAAAAAATAACATTTATTGATTAATTATATCTTTATTTGTGTTCTATAGAAATTAAGAATAAGAACAACTGGTAATTTAAAAAGTTAGTACCTATAAAATCAGTTTCTCATTATATTTTATGATTTTATTTAAATGTTAAATTATAAAATTATAGAAATTAAATTTTAAAAAATAAAATTCATTTTCAGATTTATAATATCAATATTAGTTTAAGATTATGTTTTTTATTTTTTAAAAAAGAATGTTTTTTAGGTGAATAGTAAAAAAATATCATTTTTATAAATAACATGACTTTTATGATATTTTTATTATATAAGTATAAATTTAAAATCCATGAAACATTTTTTCTAATAAAAAAATTCTATTAGTTTATAATTTTAAAAAATAGTTTCAACTTACCTACTCATATTTAACATTTTAGAACTTAAGTTATATTTAAAAAAAATTCAATATATTATACATTTAGTATTTTAAAATTAATTATCACTTTTTATAAATTAAAAAAAATGAAATGGATTTAAAATTTTGAATCAGTGGGTCTAAATTATGTAAAAGGTACCATTTTATTTTTGGATATAAAGGATAAGTCACCTTAGGTAAAAACTATTTACCAGGATAAAAGCTAAAATGGTAAAGTAATAAATCTAATAGTAATGAGTTGGAACCATGTTTAAAAGATGTGCGAGAATGGTTTTTTGAGGCCTATATTGACATTATATCTTAATATATCTATTATTTATCAATATTGGAGCTACATTCCTTAAGAGTGAATTCCCATTATTAAAACATTTTTGGTATTTACCAAAATGTCATCCTTTTCAGTTATAAAAGGGGAACTCCTCTCCTCACTTAATATCAAACCAAAAAACCCTTATTTTAGTCCAAAATCTACCAAAAACTATCTTTAAAATTATTATCCACACTTAAGAGGTTATATTCTTCCCAAAATACCATCCCTCAAGGGCGTAATCCCTTTGTAAATGAGATAATCCAAGAATTGAGGTACAAACTTCTAACTGCTCCTTCCTCATTTCTATTTATTTATATCCACATATTCTTATTAAAATTAAATTTCAACATATCAAAATGATAAAATAAGTATCATTATTATACCGTTATTCTATTATAATGATGTTACAGGCATTAAATACATTTCCCTTCTCCATTAAGAAAAAATGTGAATTGAGCGTACATGCGGACTACCACCTCTACAAAGAAACATGTTCATTTTTCTTCACAACCTATCATGTATGGTTTAAAAAATAGAATTTAATATATAATTTTTAAAAATATAACTTATTTAATATTATTGAATGATTAACCATATTACTCCTCACTCCCATTCTAAGGAAATTGAAAGCATCATCCATGCATATATGCAGATTGCCACATCCATGGAATGATGTGTTTCATTTTTCATTACCAAATTCCATGGATGATTTTTTGAATTGGTTTAAAGGATAAATATGATTTTTATATAATGATTAATATTCTAGAAATAAAAATTTAATAACCTATTAATGACATGAACAATAAAAAATCATTATAAAATTAACCATCTTAAAAAAATCACACTAAGAGGAAAACGATCCTTTTATTATAAGTAATGGATTTATATATATTAACTTATACTTATAATTTTTAAATTTTTTTTATATAATGATTATAAAAACTAATTAATATCATTATTCTTTTGTTATAGTTATATTATAACTTAATCACTTCATAACCATTCATTAAATTATAATATATTTTTGTTTGGGCCAGATTGACCACCCATTTAAACAATACGATAAAATAATTCTATGAAAAAAATATAAGAACTTTAATACTGATAATATAATATAAAAATTATTATATAATTAATTTATTTTAGTTCTATAATTTTATCATTTATATTAAAATCATTAATTAAGATACCACCATTATTTTGTGAAAAATTCATAAAACTTGCTCATCACTGATTTCACCTTCAAGGATCATAGCTAAAAATCCCATGGAATTAAATTAAAAATTTTAAATAATTATAAATCATCAATTAAATTAGATTGAATGGTTAAGTAATGATGAAATCTGGGAAAATAATAAATAAATACACAGTTATTAAAAAACTTATTCAAAATAATCAACATTACTCACACCCGATATTGAAAATAGGTAAAAACTAACTAATATACTTATAGAGAAAAAAATATAAATTAGGTTTATAAATTTTAATATTAATGAGTAAGGTTTTCAAATAATTAATTAATATATTTATGTTTTTTATATAGGTAGTTAGAGAATATTCAAGGAAATAAAGATAAAAGGTAAGTGTTTCCATTACAATCACCCTTCATTGCGGCGTGCTTTGATATTATGCACCAATATTCATTTTATAGTGTAAATACCACCCCCTTGACAATAATATTATAAGTAATTACTGTAATTGAAAACATCACTTCCTATCATGATCTTCCTTGTTGTGCTATACGATTGATATCTTCCCTAAAATGCAAGGATTTTTCAAAACTCAATCTATTTTATTGAGTTATAATGTTTCTCCTTAAGATTAATCTTTCATTTCATATGATATAACCAATTTATTTCTTGGGAGATCATTTTTTATTAAAATATTCCTTATTCATGAGTTCACTTCCTTCATAAAAATGAAACTATATTAAGAATAATTCTCATCCTCTTAAATGAAGGTTTCCCCTCCATGTCTATAATTTCCCTTCCCATTAATGTTATAAATTTTAATTGGAAACCTAATTATTTTTTATATAATGTGACCTTTATATTTCCATTCTACACTTTTAAAAAATATTTTATCATCCTTTTTACGATGTTGTATTTTAAAAAAGTTGTTTTTATAATATAAAAGGGGAATCTTCTGATTTCTTATTTCATGATAAGTTTCACCACTAAAAAATGTTTTTTAATAAAAATAGATTTTAAAAGACCTTATTTTTTATATAAAACTATCCATGTTAAATTCTAGTCAAAAGTTAAATAATAATCTATTTCCATCCATAAAAAAACTTACACTCATTTAGAAAAGTGTCACCTGTGAGGTTTTTTTACTTCTCCTCGATCAATATCATGAATTTTCCTACATTAGAACTCAATGTTTAAAACATATTTTTCTTTATTAAAATATTATCATTCTAAAATGGTTTAATTGTTTCTTATCTTGGAAATACTTATGATATAGTATTTTTTAATGCTTTAAGATAATATTTTAACCCCACTTCATTCTCCTGGGTTTTATCATTCCTATTTTTTATGTGTGGTTTATCTTTCTCATGTGGAACATGTATTCATGTACATATTATAATTATGTGATGGGTGGGACCAAATTTTATATCCCTCAATTGAATTGGGTAAATATTTATATCTTATTAAA
Source organism: Viscum album (assembly GCA_963277665.1). NCBI lineage: Eukaryota > Viridiplantae > Streptophyta > Magnoliopsida > Santalales > Viscaceae > Viscum > Viscum album. Next base: position 663,104,317 of record OY728128.1, read on the forward strand.
TATTAGGTATGGGATTCAGGAGTGAACCTAATCTATTTTGGGACTCCTTCCATTATGTTTATGGTATTAGGGAGCGTAAAAAATCCACCATGATACTTTATCCACTATGATAATATTTAGAGTGAAATTTTACTTATGTTTATTATGTAATGTCATATGCTGTTTCCATATATTCCATGATTCCAAGATCTTATGATTTCATTTTCTTCTTTTATGTTTCTGTTCTTATGATCATCCTCTTTATTAGGCATGAATTCTAAATTTTCTATTAAAGTTCCTTACATATATTCTCATACACATATAATTATCTTATGTACACTTATAATCTTTTTTTGTTATCATTTGTGTTTACCATTACTGAGATCTTTATCTCACCCCATATTATGTTTTCCTTTCCCAAATTTATAAATAAAATTATTACACATGATATGTTTAACAGGATAGCTTGTATTGAGAATTTGTGGGAGATATGTAAGACTTACTATGGATTAATTTGTTTCTCGTATAGTAGAAAAAATCATTTTTATATAATTAAAATTGGTTTTTTTAGTTATTTTTTTGACCTAATCCTATAAAACTCTAAAAAAAAGTTATTTGGATTGTATGTAATGTAATATTTTATTTATGTCATGTAATTTGATGTTTGCATCCTCATGGAATCATAGTTGGTATCAAAGTAGGGTTTAAATACCTTTAAAGGTTAGGATATTAATTGAGGATAATTTAAGGGTTGATAAGATAATATTTTTATTAATTTCTTTGATATATATAAACCATTAGGTTTGTTGAGGTAATATTTAATATTTTGGGGATTTGGATAAGGGATTATTAGTGAAAAACCAATGGATAAGTCTAAGTATAGGATAAAATCCTTAAATTTTTGAAATTTTTTAGTATATAGTTTTCCTAGAAATAAAAATCATATATAGATATTATAAGTGGATGAGGGCTCTGCCACATATGTACATATGAGAAATAACCCTAAAAAAGGATGATAGGGTATTAACTTGATCATTTCCTGGTGTATGATAAAGTGACCTAACTGTATACCTATTTCAACACACCCATGGGATATGTTTTTTAATAATATTCTCTTTATGAACCACTATTAATGATTGATTCCCATTTTAATTAGAGATATTTGGTTATGAATAATGAGAAAAATCAACTTAAAGTATCCTAGGTTGAATTAATAATGATATGGATATAGGTTTAACTAAAAGAACTGTAGTTTAACATGATATTATCATAAATTAAGATGATATTAGTTAAATTTTTACATGAATTTTTATTATAATAATCTTATAATGATAATTATTCATCACTCATGTTGACCCCTTTTTTTAGTAATTTATAGAACTATAAGTAGCCATGGGTATGTATGTTTCTTCAATTTAAAGTTTAAGGGAAATAGATAATATACAATAATATGTTGCATCGATTTCAAGTTTAAAAACCTATCTTTTTAGACTAGGCTGAACTTTTCTTTAACCATTTTTAGAATGGTGTGAGGATGAGGATCTCATATTGTTTTCCTAAGAACCCATTTTTTTGCCTTGATGAAGTCTTTTATAGTATTTAGTGTTTTTAAATGATTTCTTCTAGAAATATAAACTGTAAAGAGGTCAGATTCTTGGTGGGTACACAGAAGGGAATTCTAAGGGTGAGGACAACTCAAGTTAGTTATTTTAGATGTGTATTAGGGGTCTGGGAGGCTCTAGAGCTGAACCAGAGGGTTCAAGGTAGTGCTAGGACTGTAATATGTTATTATTATCCCACTAAATAGACAGTGTGTCACACCTTGGTTTTTATTTTATTATTTTATTTCAAATTATTATATTGTTCTTATCTTCACTCTCATATTTAAGGTGTGTTGGATTTAAATTTTCAGTTTTGGGATGCTTTTCTTTTGTTGGACGGTTTAGGTTCACAATTAAGGGGTAACTATGTGGCCTCCTGATATTGAGCCTATTTTTAGTAAATTTTTAACTTGAATAGTTTGAGTTGCATGGTATTTTCACGGTTTGGTCTAAACTGTGTGGACCTTGGGAGAAACTATATGGGTCCTTGGATGTCTCTATTTGAGGGCACATGTCCTGATAACTGTTAGCCGAACTGTGCGAAAGGTGTGCACATGGTTTTGTAATTTTTGATAGAACCATGTCATATGGTTAGTTCATGGTTTCCAAAACCATGCAGCCATACTATGAGGGTTACTAGTGTGTCTAGTAATGGGTGTACAGTTGATACACTATTTGGGAAACTTTTCAGCCTAAATATGCACAATGCCCGACTGTATTAAAAATATAAATTGACCTTTTTACCTGCTTTGGAATTTAACACCAAAACACCCTATTCTTCCTCCATTCATTTCATATGAACCTAGGAGTCTCCTCCCCTCTTCCTCACACCTTCCCCCTCCTTTCATGGTGATTCCAAGAGGATTACTTTAAGGTTTTGAGGTAATTTCTTGAGGTAATATCCTCCTTTAATTTTCCTCTTCCTTATTCTTCTATTTTCGTGGTGGTTCCTATTCTCCCTTGGTCTTGTGGTTATAAAGTTCATGATTATTTGGGTTTAAATAGGATTTTTCTTCTTATTAGGGTTCCTTGTGCATGTTTTTTCTTCTTCAAACCCTCGTGGAGTTGTTTCAAGTTGTTATTGTTGAAGCAGTTGTGGTTTGAGGTTGGTTCCCTTTTCATTTTACCTTTAAATTTAAGAATACATTGATTTATTGATTTTCATGACTTCATAGGATATTAATCAGTGATTTATTATTTTTAGAATAAATGTTTGACATGAAATGAGGTGGTTTTCTTCTTGTTTTTAAGTGAATGGACTTGTTTTGTTAAGTATTTCACACCAAGTCTTTAATAAACTACTCAGTTGGATTTTGTAAGTGATTTGTGATTTATAATGCATGGATTTGTCTTGGTAAAAGTATTTGGATTCTAAAATGAGGGTCTGGGTTTCTAAAATTAATTTCTAATTGTATTTTAATTTTCAAATGATGTGTTGGGTTTCTTTTGGAAATGGGTGGTGTATCAAAGAATGCTTGAGGCCTATTTGGAACCTTAATAAAACTAGTTCTCTTGAAAAATATCCTTGGATGATCCTCTTTCCTCAATAATTTTGAATGATGTGTGAGTTACTTGGTGTGGGATTCCCTTTGGAACAAATGTTTTGAAGGCAAGGGATTGTTTTGGGGGTGACTTGGGGGGTGAATCTTGTGTGTGTTGCTTGCATGTGATGCATGTGCATGTGATTGGTTTCTTGTTAGGAATTGGTTTTCTCACCCCCACTTTTGTCTTGACATGGGAACTTAGTATATCATTTTTATTTTTAGAGAATGGTTGTTTCACTATATTAGGATTTTTTTCAAGAAAGTGGACATTATTATGGACCTTGCTTTTCATGGGGATTATGCCCCTCGGTTATGCTAGGTAGGGTAAGACTGAGCGCGTGGGTGAAATTGATGTCATTAGGTGTGGAATGCATATAGTTTGAGTTATGGGTTAGTATATTCTAGATTATCCAACTAGAAAATATGTTCTCCCATGTTCTTTGGAACTTGGTAGTCTGTGGTAGATGATTGAGATGCCTTATTTGGTTAGTTATGCATATGTGCAATATTCCATTGCCCTTATTATGTGATTATTAATTTTTATGAGCTCTATGGTGTACTTATTTTTTAAAAGTGATGTATTGGTTTAAAAATGTTTATTTATTTTTTTTAAAATTTTTTACACTTCCTTCATTTTTAAGTGAAAAAACACCCTTCCCCTTTAAAATTCTAATGTCTCCTTCTTGAAAAAAAAAATCTGAATTTAATTAAAAAAGTAAAACGAGCTGTGTTTTGTTCTAAATAGAAAAATGTGTGAAAACCTAGTTTTATATATTCAATTTCTAACATGGAATTTATTATTCTTTTGTTTAAAATAAATACATTTAGAATATATTTGTTCAGGCATTCCTACTGAGTTTTAATACTCACACCTATACTTCTTTCTTATTTTTATATTCTAGATAAGGTCTCATATTGGTTTCAATTTTTAGGGGAGATGTTGGGTTTTGAGATCAGAGAGTAACCCTTGATTTTTATATTCATTTTGGGTTTTGATGTTTGACTTGTTGTATTTGGATTTTATATATAGATGTTTTCCTGTTGTTTTGTTTATTGTATTGGGCTACTCTGTTTATTTCCATTACTTCATTTTATTTATTTATTTTTGAATAAATTGTTTATTTTTTTTAATCATTGATTCCCTTTTCACTTGTCTCTATCCTTGGAAGATCAGGAACTCCACTTGGGCCTTGTCGTGGGCCGACCCTAGTGACTTGTTCAGGGTCGACCCGGGTTGGTTCCTAAAAAAATGGTTCAAAAGGTGGTTCCTTAGAGGACATGGATTTTAGTCTTCTATTTTATTATTTTGGATGTTAAGGTAGATATATTAATACTATCAGAGCTTGGTGTGTAGGTTTGGGGAAGTGTTTGGCCAACACTTTTAGGCACGAACCTTGAGTTACCATGGGATGTCAGGTTTTGTTTGTTTTATCTGGAACTTGTGGGATTTTTGGTGTTTTGTAAAATGGAGTGGGAGTAGGGACAATGGTTTTAGTGGGCTCTCAGGGTCTATAAATCCTTGTGGATCCTGGGTAAAGGTCCTAAAATAATCTTTATGATGGTGGTTTTATTAGAATACAACTTCCAACCGTATGACCCAATCACTCATCAAAACTAGTTTTCCCCTTTGTGAGATTGCTTCTAGTCCTTTTAGTTTTAAATTTATTTTTGAAATATTTGTTTTGAATTGTATTAACCTTGTTTAAGAAGCAATGTTTTAGTTTTTGGAATATGAAAAATGTTTTTTCATATTTATCTTAATGAAAGTCTTAGAAGATGGATTTTTAATAAGAATACTTTTGGTAAAAGGGAATTGGTTCATCGAAAATTGGATTTCTCTAATAAAAAACACGAGGTTATCAAAATTGGTTATTTTGGAAGTAGAAATTAATTTTGAAATGGAGAGGTTTTGGGAAAATTTATTAGGGAATTTTTGATTTTTTTTGGGATATTTAAATGAGAAGTAGACTTGGAATTTGAAACTTGGGCTGAGTGTTTTGTTTTGAAAATGGGAATGTTTTGTTTAGAACTTTGGTATTCTTATGAGCACTCACATGAATGGGTGTGTGTGAGGAAGTGGATGATGGATGGAATGTGTGGATGAGTGCTCATATTAAAACCAGAATATATGAATGCGAATCTACATGGAATACCATTGGCGAGGGTGAAACTTTCTAAGCTTGTTTTATTTTAAAAAATTTACTTAAGAGGAAAATTTAGTTGTTTTTTTAAAAGGTGGCTATGTAACATGTTTTATTATGGTTTGGGGATAATTTCTAAAAAGTGTTTCGAGTTTGATTTCTTTTTGGTGAATTGGTTTTGATTGATTTCTAGGTTTTCTTATTTCTTAGTGTACACCCCCACTAAATATTTGATGGATATTCGAAGTGAAGATATAGGTGGTTCACCATGAGAAGACCCTAAAGTTGATCAACCTAAATATTTTCTCCTTAAATTTTATAATTTAAACCCTCCTCTCTATTATGGTCAAGATGATCCTTTTGAAGTGAAAGAGTGGATGTGGAAAATTGAGAGGATATTTAGTTTCCTCGAGTTTCCTGAATATCTAATAGTTAAGTTCTCTAACTTTATGATTGAAGGCTTAAATTAGAAGTGGTGTAAGTCAATCATTTGAACCAATGATAGGGAATATCTTACCTGGTAGTTCTTCAAGGATTTATTCATTCAGAGATACCTTTCTGAGGCTATAAAGGTAAAGAAGATGATGGATATGTACAACATTCCACAAATGGATGGTACGTTGTTGGAATGGATTTATTGTGATAACCAACCTTCCTATAGTATTTAGAAGTGGTGAAGGGAATTCCAATAAGAATATTGGTAATCAACTTGATGTTTGTGGTTCGAGCCACAAAATCAAGAGGCGTTTAGATCTTTCGTTAGCTTCTTCTAGGTGTAGGGCCCTAGTGTCTCATCGATGAGGAAAGCTGAGTCACAAGAATTCATCATTCTAAAATTATACAAAGAACTATTGTACTTGTGGATGCCTAGGTCATTTGAAATAGTTCTCTTATGGTGTATCTAAGAAGTGTCATGGAACCAGATCCACCCTTTTAGAAGACACCCCAACCCATTTGTAGGAGAAAGGTTCTGGTTTGGGTTCACTTTTATGGCCCTATCAATTTGGGTGTTTCTTATGTTATAGTAGTGGTGTTTTATAGTGTTTTAATTTTCTTTTAGTGATGAAGGATGTTGTGTATCTTTTTTTGAATCTCTATTTTAATAGAATCATATTTTTTAGAAATTATGAATTTTGTTATCTCAATGGAAAGCCTATCTCATTACATGTTGTGTTCGTTTGATTACTCCTAGGGTTTGTGTGTGCCTTCTGCATGGGAGCTCACTACAAAATATTTCATTTTTTCCAACAGGGTCATATCTGTTGGTAATGGTGTATTTTCTGTTGGTAAAACGTTTTACCAACATATTTTCTCCTGTCACTAAACTATCGTTAAAAACTCTGTCGCTAAATGTTTTTGCGATAGATAAAATAGTTCTATTACAATTATTATAATACCAACAGATAACAGATTTGTCACTCTTTAAGTAATACCAACAATAATATATGTTTCTAATATATTTTTTTAATTAAAAAAATATATTTTTTTATTACCATATCCATTAAATTATATGCAAAAATATAATTATATATAATACGACTAATATAATTATCAATAATTATAAAATTAGTTTGAATTAAACTTTTAGAAGTCGGTTACTTGGAAGAAAATTTTATAAACGATCATTCCCTCATGGTCCACAGTAACAGGACAATATCATACAAATTTCTCATCACACAGACATGGAGTCTCTCAATTCAAATAGATCAACTTCAATCAAAATGACATCATATTAGAGTATAGAAATGACAGCCATGGAACATTCAAACCCTATCACCATGAATCCTCCTCTTCAGCTGAATGTTTTGGGCATAATCCTCACCCTCCTCCCATGGATGGAGCACATATTGGTGTCCTCGAACAGTCCCAACCAGAACGCCTCCCCCGCCTCTTGAAGCACCGCCACTGTAGAGCTTAGGAACCTAAGATCAGTCTTGAATTCCTAGACGATTTCACGGATGAGTCACTGAAATGGAAGCTTGCATTTATGGTGTGTATAGTGATGGAAATGCTCATAGATACCAACATAGATCCTCCTTGACCATGGGATGCACATGAATGGGGGTTATCAGATCATTTGTGTTTATGGTCACCACCAAATCTGTCATTCTCGCCACCTTTCTCATCAATTTTATTCAAACCTTTAATAGGACAAAATATCTATCAAACACCCCCATTCGTTCCATGAAATAAAAAGGAATAACATGATACAATTTAGAATACCCCACCTTGACCATGAGTTAAGTAATTATAGAAAATAATTCATAACACTACCTACTCATGTGGTCCCACACATCTTGAATAGATTCTGTACAACTTCCTCAATAGTCATGAACCAAAAATAGTGAGCCCAAAACTAAGAGTTCACATACAATCGAAAAGATCCTAGAAATAAAAGATTTTTCTAAAAAAATGTTATGGAATACCTTTGAAATTGGTTAGTTGGGTTTAATGATTCCTTCAAGCCACCTTAACAAATTTTTGAATACCTGCAGTAGCACTAAAATGCAATCAAACTTGCACTTTCATTAAATGACATGAAAAGGAATAAAATGATACAACTTAAAAGACCCTACTTACTGAAGAATGATGAGTCCAACTGCTATCACTGCACTCCATAATTCTCTAAGGGATGCTCACTCAGCCCCCTTTCCGCATGTATTACTGCTCAAATAGTAGAACAACCACATAATAGAATTGTCAAAGCTACAATGAAAAATTTTCTCACTTAAGAAGAAACTTATAAAAGATCAATTTCATTGTCAATCTAAATTCTCAGTATACATTTGACAAGAATATGAAAATCCTTAATCCGCATGATTTGATCATCAAAAAGACTTTATAATAAAATAATAAACTCGAAATTCACCCAGCTTGTTTTTTACAATTATTTTTCCAATCATTTATAAAAAATGACTGTAATTCTTGAAAAAGTTTAATAATAATAAAAGGAAAAAAACATATTTTATATTTTTTACAAGATTATCATTATGAAAAATAAGAAAAATATCATATGAAAAAATTAAAGGATGAAATAAGTTAGTGGATCATATGTATTACTTATCATCAATAATTTCTCTAATTATTCTATTACTTTTCTTTATAGATCAACCCTTTTCTTTATATATTTCCCTTACTTCTCTTTATAACACACCCCTTTTTTTCACTCTTGTGATCATCCCCAAGATGAGTCACATTGCCTTGAACCAGTATTGGCTTATATATCTTTTCAATTTTCCTTACAAATTCATGGCGTCCATCATTAATACTAGACTATAATTGATTCGTTAAAAAATCATTTCAAAATAATGACATGAATTCATCAAAGGAAGGTGTATCCAGGGAGCGATTAGTCTACTAAAGTGATGATAAGTGATATCAATAGGAAATAAATGGGGACCAGTGTGGTTTCAAAGAGGATATGGATAAGGTTTATGATAGAATGTTGTGGAACTTCATTCTTAAAACCATGTAGAGATACGACTTCACAGACTAGGTCAGCAATTTTTTTTTATGTTTCACTTCCTCGTGGTTCTCCATCTCTCATATGGGATACATGAATGGATTTTTCAAACTAGGGTGAGGGTTTCAACAATTATATCCTTTATCTCCAAGTTTGTTTGTTTTTGGCTCAATTGGTCCTTAGTAACAACATCAAGCATAACATTGCTACAGGGAATATTGTGATATAAAGAGGTAGGAAATAATTCTCTAGGGTATCACACTTTTTTTTCACTAATAACACGTTCTTCATAAAAAAATATCCATTCAAGGTTTCAACAGGTACATGAAATAATAAGGTAAATTAAGTGATAAAATACTAGAATCGGAGAAAAGAAGTGTGTACATATCCTAGAAGTGCACTCCTAGACATTCCAATCATATAGAGAGATGGATGAGAATTGGAAGACGAGCATTCCTCTTAGAGTAGTTAGGTGCTCCTCTAGCTTGGGGAGTGTTCACAGTCACCATTTTGAAGGGATAGTGAATAAAATTCACTCTTGAATCATTAAATGGAAAAATAAGTTCTTCTCTTTTAGTGGTAGAATTACGTTTTTAAATTTTATACTCTCTTCAAACCCATGCAAATTCTCTCGATTCTCAAAGTTCCCAAATCTGTAGTGTGGAAAATTCAATCCATCGTGAATGGTTTGATTTGGGAATCTCATCAGTAAGGAAAATTCCATTAGGCAAGTTAGGCATGCATGGATAGAAATATTAAAGTAGGAGGTATTAATATTAAAAATGTGGAAGAGCCCATAAATGACATGCATGAGAAGTTATCATGGGAAGTGATAAAAGAGAAAACTCCCCAAGGAAATATTATCAAGGAAAAATATAGCAGGCATGAAAGCATTCATCCAAATGTGAATGGAAACCCTCTCATGAACAACATTCAATAGCCTCTTTAGAATCTTCATGAGTAGTTCAGATGGATTGTGGGGAAATACAACATCAACTTGTGGTTTGACTATTAGTCTAGTCTCCTTCATTTTACAGTATTCCGAGTCCCAGACATCACCCTCTAAAATTTTTGAAAATGTTAGCTCTTCATGAAAGTAGTCTTTGACAAAAAGAAAAGGTTCAGAGGGATATTATCCAGTTTATATAGGAACTAGATTGTTATAGGTTCACAGATTCTGCTTCGGGATGCCTCAAGGCAGTAGAAATTCGTAGGATCACATGTTTCCAATAGGAGACCATAGTCAAGGAAGATCATTTATGGGATATATCAATTCCACCCAAATTCTGCTTCCACGTTTAGATAATTCACAACCAGGACCTTCCCACAGATGAAGAAGTACATAGTGATGTCATTTAGTTAGCTTCCAAATGAACATGTTGCAGCTAGAAGAAAGTCAAGATCACTCACCATTTATCCATAGAGGAGAGAAGGCGCGCTTCATCTGGAAGATTTTTGGAAATATAATTGGCATAGAGGTTCAGGCTCTATCTATAATTTATTTTATTTCTACATGGTTTCAGGACTCAAGAAACTCAAAAAAAGAGATCCAGAAGCACCGTATGATTATTTTTGTTGGATGTCAGGTCATCTGGGAGGCCTGAAATGAAGATAGATGCAATGGTAATAAAATATCATCAAATCATAGAAAGGTGAAAGACTAATCACTCATAATAGATCTTAGCTCTTTGTTCAAGTAGATGGATCATTTCCTACTCTTTAGAATCATACTCCACCTCTAATTAGAGGGAATTATATCAGATCTAATCTTGGATGATGGGTGAGCAGGAGTGCTCCCACCATGAGGTTTATATTTAATTTGGATGGTGCATGTATGAAGGGAACCATGAAGGGTGGAGGAATCACCCATGAATCAGAAGGGATAGGTGGTATTGGCCTTAGATGTATTTTATTTCCAGAGAAAGTCCCTAAAATATGAAGGAAAATTCACACTAAATTGGAATTGTCTTTGCAATCAACTCAATTTAAATCCCTCTGTGGTAGAAATAGACTCTTCTTTGGTGTCTAAATTTCATTGAGGTACCAAAAAAATACACTGGTTCATTGTTTATGAAATTAGAGATTTCACAGGTCTGACCAGTTAGGACATGGTTATTAGTCACCCTCGGGAAGAGTGTATCATGGAAGCAGATGACCTGACTTCAAAATCCATGCAGGATGACACCTTCATCACCTATACCGACATTATATATCTTCCTTCGAACTGTACTAAAATTATCATAGGATATGCCCATGGGTCCATCACTATTGTCCCCCATGAAGGCTTGGTTTTATTTTTTATCATGAACTATATCATCTTTTTCATAATAAAAACATTAAATTTCTGTTAGTCAGTAAATTTTTCACTAGTGTATTCAATATAAAGTTGATTATTCTTTGAAAACTGAGTCTTATGTTAAATCAAGATGTAGTTTTAAATATTCTTGAAAGGCTATGAAATTTAAGATGGACCTTAGATAAATAGAACCAAGCTTGATTCCCTTTAAGGACAAAATTCATAATAAAGGAAGAAAGGGAGGTTGAGTCTAACCTCACTAATAAGATATTCAAATGTCACCTCCATCCCAGATAGCTTCATGCAAATCCCAAAAAACTTCTCTAGCTTGTACCCTCTCATTCAGAGACCTGGGTTCCAAAAAAAACCTTACCAGTTCAATCAATAGCATAACTTCAGATTCCATAACATGAAAATTCAAGCAAAATAAATAGACTATATAATATCACCCTTAATTTACCTTCATTAAATTTTACCCGTTAATCCAATAATTTATGAAAAATAAATAGAGAATAACTGGAATTAAATGTCACTACCTGAGTTATCATATAGATCTAAGTATACCATAGTAGTAAGGTTAGAGTTGTGGCTTCCTCATGGAGACACATATTGTAACTGTGAGAGCTTGGTAGAGACCATTCATTGGATACTTTACTTTCGAATAATGTGGAGGTGGACTTCATTGTGTCTTTCAAAAAATGTATTACCTACACAATAGAGAAATAAACATTCAAAGTTAGCCTTTAATTTATAAAAAATGTGGACTTGGAATTAGGTTTGAAATAATAAATTGTATAAAGTAACCATTATATCAAATTATTCTAGTCAATGAGATTAACAATATAAATAACCTTCCTTATAACAATCATCTCCATTAAAATTAAACCAAATCTGTACGATCTTACTTAGTAGGAAACCACCCAGCCCATGCATACTCAAGAGAAAAATATAGATAGGTCCCCATCACCATTGTAGAAACTTGGTTTTTATCCCAAGTTGGAAATATCTATAAAAGACTAAAATCAAAGAGATTTGGATTGAATTAATCATCAAGAAATATGTTCAATGCAATGAAATCAAGGTATATTACTTGTGATTAAATCAATTCAAGTAAAATTGGAAGATGATTACTATGAAATCATATACAGTTGGACCTTGTGACGAAGATTCTCTCATGACCCTAGGTTTCTAGAATCTGAACTGAGATTGATGTTTTACAAGTGGTCCCATACTAGATTTGGATCTAGAATGGTAAGAATGGATCCTTTCAGGATGTGTTTTATGAACATCTCTATGAGTATTGTAGTTATTCTCTTAAGCTGGGACATAATTTGAAGAACTGTTTAATCAAGGAAGTACACATTCAACATTAAGAAATATGGGTTGAAAAGGGAGTTCACAATCTGGGAAAGGCTGGGAATGGTATCCCCAGTTGATTCTAGCCCCTCTGGAACTCAAGATTCTAATAGAGGGAATTATACTGCTGTAAAACCTGATGTTGTTCATAATCTTGATGGACCTTCTAATTCACATTCAACTCCCCTTGATCTCTCTAAATTTGTGAAGTTTATACATCATGCCTAGGTAAAAACTGATGGTAAGAAGAGCATCAATAAGAATGACCCTGGAACAGCTCAACCATTACATGAGGAGGAAAAGAATATACACTCTGAACATAGTGAGTCCTCACTAGATGAGTATGAACAACCTATACAGATTTAAGAGGCCTACTTAAAATCGAGTGAGAGGGAAGGAAAAAAGGAATTGGAGGATTCAGATGGTTTCATCACATTGAATCCTATAAAAACTAGAAATCATAGAGATTACTCTATCTGGGAGGGGAAAATTGTCCATATATAACTTGAAGACTCTAGAAATGATAAAATGAATACTACTCCATAACATGTAGTCAATGAAAATATTAATGTATCCACTGAAATTTATTAAAGGAAGTAAAGAAAAGATGACGAACAATATGACCCAACGTATAGAAAATCATATCAAATTATAGAGGATTTGGGGGAAGAAATAAACTCTTGGCTAAATGAGCAAGATGAAATTGTACATCAAAAGTAAAAAGAGGGTGAAATAACTGCAGAGACATATCTTCAAATCAGAAAATGGATGTTTATTATGATGGTTGGAGAATTCAAACTGATTCATGATTTTTATTTCTGGGACATTCCTAGTAATTAATCTACACTTTTTTGTTTGATTCATCCTTTTGGTTACATCTTACCTTTTGAATATTCTTTCTTTGAGATAATTGTGGATTCTCATATAAGATAGAAAGTCAGTATGAATCTATCTGAATGGATTCCATGATTTAATCAAAGTGTCACAGTGGTGTTCTAACTTTTGTTTGTCATTGTTTCTATGTGAAGATTATGCAGCGTTAGCATTCTATACATGTTTTGCTTCTAGATGTTCACTAGGTGGCTTCTGATTGTTGTTCACATATATTATTTCTATTGATGTGATTTTTTCTTGCACTTTTTGTATCCCAAGACTAAATCATGCTGTCTACATTTTTTCAAATATGGATGTTCTTGTACATTTTGAATAACGATTTGTTTTTACATGGACTATCAGAACTTGGATACATATGGCTTTGTGTCCAACCATGATGGTTATTAACTGCTAGCTGGAGGCATGGTCTCTTGGAAAGTGTTGAATCCGAGATGTGGAGTTCTCTATGTTTGAAATAGTTTGACGTATGGACCTATATGTTCATATATCTGGATGGAACTTATGATTAGTCCAAGGAAGCTTGACTTGAGGATAATTTTAGGTAGATTATTGATCAATCAGATGATTTTTATGGTGTAGAAATTGTTCTTCTTGGTGATTTTATCAGTATTCATGGCTCTCTCTTCATTTTGGTTGAAAATTCATCAACTGTTCTGGAGGAGAGTATCCTGAATGTGATGATGAAGGTCACATAATTGGTTCTCAAGAAGATAGAACACCTCCTGGAAAGGAATGCAGTTGGGGATGGAAATGCTGAAAGCAGTGATGGGGAATGGTGGTTCCCAACAATTCACATTATACAGATTGAGTATCATCCCCTCCAGATGTAATGAAGTGTTGTTTTCTTTAATTTTACTTGAACATCCATTCTGACAGAGGATGTTCAAGACCAAGACACTGGTGTGAACCTACATCATTTTTCTTAAGTTAGATTTAATGATTCTTTTTCCAACTTCCTGATGGTGTAATATCATTACACATCATGTGTTAACTATACCACTTGATTTGTATAGAAAATTTGGGAATGGGGGCTATGCTTTTACAAATAATTATAATAGAAAAGTGGAAAAAGTATCAACTCAACATAAAACCAACTGTATATATTTGATAGAATTTACCTTTACTCCCAACTTGAGTACACATGGAATTAATACATGATGGATTTTAGCTTCCCCAGCTATCATATTTCCATCATCCTGTGAGAAAATCAACCACCTGCACATACATCTAATTATCTCTAGCTTAGAAACCTCCTAGTCATGTTTCTTTTCCATGCTCTTCATTTGATTTCAACTATAATTTTGTTAAGAAAACCATGGAAAATTTACCTCCTAAAAAAAATCCCAATTAAACATAATAAAAATATGGAATTAACAACATGAGAAACCTTATAAAATATTTTAACAGTGATGGCATTAAAAACATGAGAAACTCTTTGATGGATTCATACTAGAAGTAATTTTAAAATCTTTTAACAGTGATCTATTACCTTTAAACAGATGTAGAACATACTCCTTCAACTGTGTCAAAGAATTTCTTGATGCTATGGTTCTGGGAATATCTATTGAAGCTAAAAGTTAAGAAAAAATATGGGACTCTATGGGGAACGTGTTGGTGCACTTAGCATTCTGTGTAAGACTAATGATGTGGCAATTAGAGTTGAGATTCATCTTAAACTTTTCATCAGGACCATGTACTCAGGCCCAACCATTCATGGAGCATCCATTGGATACTGCATGAGAAAAATAGGATGAACATCACTAGGATTACACAAACATATTTTTACACATTTTACAGACAGATTAAGATTTCAAAAACTGATTTTTACACAATTTATATAATGAGTTTACAGATTAAGAAGCTAGAATTCAAGAATTATTCAAAGAAACATCCTAACCACACCTGTCCATGATCTCCAGAAATATAGTGGTGTCAAATGCATAGGCCCTATCCTGCACCTGTACATGATCTCCAGGAATGCAGTGGTGTCAAATGCACAGGTACTCCATTCCTAACTTGAAAGTCTTTGACAGTCGATCATGCCCTTCATGCTTACCCTCTATGATCTTAAGGCAGTGTGTAGCTATAAATCCAAGCATGAATCAAATTAGATAAAGCAGAAATTTGATCAACACACAGAAAAATATAAATAGAATCTGTTCAACTTCAGAAAAAGGTAGGCAGTCCCAGAATTTTGCAAGCATCTGATCCAGAATCCTGCACTTGAAATCATAAGGCATGTCTAAAACATTGGGACAAAGAAGATATCAATGAATAAAAAATCAGAGGACATGGTGAGAACTACAAGCATCTTATTCCCAATGTTTTAGATCTGAAAACTTCAAAAAATGCTCATTATCAAGAGATCCAAATAGAAACATTTCATCTGCAAGGAGTTCCTAACAACAGCCAATCAAAGAATATCTAGAATTATAAAAATCAAGTCCAGATATCAAAAAATGGAGAGAACCAGACTGAAAAGACCCAAAGAATTCTAGAAAGCCAATATAATTTAAATACATGGTCAAACTTCATGACAAGACAGGAAGTTTCAAGAAACATATTACAAACATGTTTAAACACTAAGATACTTTACATGAAACTCAATGAAACTTCGTCAGTAATCTATTTCTCGCAAACATCATACATCACTGTTGTGGAATCCCCATAACTTCAAATGAGCTATTATCTACTGTAGTGGAATACCATAACTTCTTTGGTAGTCTATATTTTTTTTACAACAAATTGTGGAATGAATTTGTCACTCAATTCATACCCTAAAGAAATTTATTAAAGAAAGATTATTACAATACAAAATCGAGTTGTAATGAGCTTAAACCATCGAATAATTGAGGGAGATACAAGATGATGTAATGATAAAACTAAAACAAAATCTCACAATCCATCATACCTTCTAGGAACATCCAACCTTCAAGTAAGAAATCACTTCATCCAAAAAAAGAGGAAACTCCAAGATATCACAAAAACCTCATAAGTAAGATCTATAGTCTTTAAGAGACACATTAAAGAACTTTGAAATACATCAATACAGAATGAGTAACATCATAATTGCAAGCATTAGAAGTTATAGGACTGCACAGATAAAAAACCACATGTAAAAAAATGAAAACTCCCAATAGATGGAGAAGATCAAAGCAGATATTTCAAAAATAATGCACTAGAAATTATCCAATGCATGAAAAATATGCAAATGAAACCAAGGGGGGGTCAGAGTAGGTCACTGCCAACATCATAAAGGAAATTCCTTATGTCCAGCAGTCTTTATAAACATTGGGATGTTTCAGCAAAGCAAGAAGCCTCTATTCCCTCTCTTAAAAATGAATAAGAGTTAGAATATGAGTAACCGTGCATACAATATGGACAACCAACCCGTTGCATCCAAAAAAGAATCAAAATCAACCGATTCAAGAAGAACAACATTAGGAAGGTAATTCCCAAATAATCTTCTCAAACAGGAAGAAGACCCAGTCCACAAAGCAAAGGAAGGGTAGCCAGTGTCAAATTTCTCCCAATTATATTAGCTTCCAAGATAACACTTAGAAACATCAAATGAATTCCATCAAGCAACAAGATAATGATCCAAAAAAATGCTGATGTCCACTAGCACAGTAATCCTCTATCCAAAGTAAATTTCCTTAAAAAACAACCAATAGAGCACAACAATAATATATAATGAATACTCATTTCAAAGAATTAACAACATGGAAAGTACCAATTGAGATTGAGGGTGAACATTTACAATATTAATCTCAACTGTAAATTAATCAATAACCATAAAATGCACAAGAACACTCCAGAAAGAAGAAAGTTTCAGAAAGTAGACATAAACAAAAGTAAGAAGCAGGTCTCAAAAATTTACTTCAGAATAAAATTCAGAAAATAAATGTAATAAGTGAAAGAGATACTCACATAAAGAATGTAGTTTTATCCTATGAATTTAGCCACAAAACATCACCCTTCCTCTTAAAAAGAATGCAAACTTGTTGAAATATAAAATTCAAAACAATGTTAACCATTAATTATAACAATGGAGTTCAATTTAAAAATGACATAACCAGATAGTAAAAAAAATAGTAGAAGATGAAAGTGATCTCAATAACCTCTAGTTGTCCAGGATGAATTCAGAAGTAGCCTGAAATTGATCCAAAAAGAGATCACCACAATCTCCTTGTTGCCATTAATGTCCAATTTTATTGTTCCAACAAAACAGATTGATTCAAACATGAGATGCATCATTACAGTTAAAAAAGAGAAAAAATCAGGACTAAATTAGAGTGGTGATGTAAAGAATCTACAAGTCCAAATATTGATTTTTATTTTGAATCCCAATGCCCTAAATGTCCCCCAAACAAATAGAATGAAACTCTAACATGTGAAAATACCCTTATTCCAATGTTAAAAGAATATAGTCTTTGATACTTGGCAGATCTTGGTGAGAACAAATTGAGATGTTAGCACTCAGCTTTAAAACTCAACAGAGAGAAAACATGTTTTAAGAATAAAGGTGCTGCTAAAACATAAAGGTATCAAAAAGGTTAAAAAAACATTCCTCCCTAAAGTAAATATATTCATCTATTTTGAAAGAAAATTTAGTGCACACATGCATTAGTTAAATGAAAATTGAAAATTATTTACAATTAAACGCACAGAACAACATGTAAATCAGCTCTTTTCAGTAGGATAAGAGACAAATTTAGTGAAAATTTAACATTACAATCAACAAAATTTTTTTTATGACAACTCTACCAATGATTTTCAAAAAACTAATCATGAAATATAAATTTCACAATAAACAACATCATGTATTAAAACTCAAAACTCAATCAGCATGCAATGTATTTCAGATTCTAGGCAAAGAAACTCATCAATAAATAACCATAAAATTAAGTACATAGTCAATGATCACCACACCAACATGTCTTTAGACTCAACACCCAGAATGTTTTACAAGAAATCAAGTAGTTTTCTAATAACCAAGTTGTACAAACATAGTGTAGTGATTATTTTAATTCAAATATTAGGCACTAACAAACAATCATCATAAAAAATGGGGTTCCGACAGGTAACAAAATGAATGATAAGTTTGATTCAAATTAAAATCAAATAAAGAAATTACTTCCCTATAATGAGAGGGTGTTATCCTCAAACCATCCATATTACTCTTTCTAAATTGCACTCAACCTGATGGTGGGTGGCTGAGAATCTAGGCTGAGGGGGGATAGGGATGTTAGGAGATGCAGAGTAGGGCTAGGGAGATTGTGGAAGGTGGGTTGTGGTGGGGTTGCGTAGGTATGTCGAGGATGGGGGGGGGGGGGGGGTTGGGACACCATGGATGGAGGTGTCGTGGGGGGATGCTGAGGCATTGGGATGCTGAGGATAGAGGGGTCGTGGGGGGGATTCCGATCGAGAACAGGCAATGGGTTCGTGTGAGGATGATGGTGGGGAAATCCATAGATGAAGAAGGAGACAACAAAGATGTGGGTCTTGTTATTGAGGGAAATAGTTGGGGTTGGGGGAGGAAGAAGTGGGGATATGGGAGGTGAGGCTAGAATAGGAAAGGGAGGGATGTGAGGTGGGAGAGCGGGATGAGAGACGACTCCGAGAGGTGAGACAAGGGGCGGTGATGGGTTGCCGATTAGTGACAATAACAAAGGTGTACCAAAAATACAATGTAACCAAACATTTAAAATAGTTTATGTAAAAACAGAGTGTTTCAAATAGGCCACAACCATCAGAGGAATTTTCCCATATTCTTCTCAAGGGTTCAGAATCACATATCCATTTGAAGAAGTAATACATCCATGATTATTGGAACTCGTGAAATCAAGAATATATAGAAAAGAAACAACCTTGTTCCCATTATAATTAGTATGTATTGAACAAAACTTTCATGGAATTATCAGGGATTCCCACATTCATAAACCTAACCCCAAGAGTAGCTTAGTAACCTCATTTATTAGAAGCTCAAAGAATTCTTCCTCCATAATCATTAGAAAATCCCTAAACCAAATGGTTGAATAAGCTTCATGAGAAAGAATCAACACCATGAACAACTCAATAATGAAGAAAAAACAAATTTTCACTGAGATTTTAACTATTCTACAAAGATGTATACAGCAGGTCGAATATATTAACAGATTATATTGAATCTGTGATTTTTTATCATCGGATTCTATATATAAGCTTCCAAAGGATGTTAATCATACTATTAGTGTGTTTACTAAAGAAAAATAATATACTGGATCTATTGAGAAATGGATTTCACCAAACATCAATCCATAAACAATTTTTCCTTCCCAAAGAAACATAATATCATAAAATAAAATAAATCGAATGTGTTGGTTATTAGAACCATCTGCTAATCCGCAAAATCACACTCCTCAATCTGGGTCTACATTTATAATATCTATGAATGATTTAGAAAATAAACAGCTGAAAAAGGAAGGAGGAGAGACAGATGTGGGATGGGGGTAGGTGATGGCAGCGACAAGGAGGCAGGCGATGTGTGGGACGAAGGCGGGTGATGCATGGTCGATGGGATAGATCGGGGATGGCGTGATAGATTGGGGATGGCGGTGACAAGAAGGAAGGATGAAGGTGGGATGGATGCGGAATGGAGGAGGGCGATGTGTGGTCGATGGGATAGACTCGGGATGGTGGGATATATCAGGGATTCTGGCAATAGGGAGGCGGGATAAAGGCAGGTCGATGGGATAGATCAGGGATGGCGGGATAGATTGGGGTTGGCGACGACAAAGAGGTAGGACGATGGCGGGATGGAGGCATGACGAAGGCGGGACAGAGTGTGGTCCATGGGTCAGCGATTAGGGTTTACTGGTGTTATTTTTTTATAAAAAATATTTAAATGTTTATTAAATAAATAATATTGAAAGATATAAAAACATTTAATATTTCAATAAAATTGAATAAACAATATTGAAAAATATAAAAAACATTAAATATTTTGAGAATTTTTTAATTTAAATTAAATTATGAGATGTTTTTAATAAAACTATTGGAAATAAAACTTTACTTTGGCTATAGAAATAATATATATATATATATATATATATAAACTATATTTCTATTGATTGGTTATTGATAAAATCATTTTTATTGAATAGTTTATTGTAACATTTTTTTATGAAAAAAGATTTGTTAGTAATAACATTATTAATAACAGATTCATGTGTTAGTAAAAAATGTTGGTATTAGTATGATAAAGAAATAGATTAGACTATTGGTAAATGATATGTTGGTATTGAATGATCAATATCAACAGATCTTTCTGTTGGTAAAATGAAGTGTTGGTATTAAAAATTAATATCAATACAACTTTATATCTGTTGGAAATGATCATTTTACCAACAAATATATTATCTGTCAATAAATTTCCGTTGGTATAAGACATTTTTTTTTGTAGTGGATCATTATTGGAAAATGGTGTTTTTTTGGAAATGAAACTTGAATTAAAAAATGGAGGGGAGTCTATTCTAGCCTCCCATATTGTTAATATGATTCAGTATCTGTTTTTGGCTTGGAAATAGGTGGTTTATTTTGGATTTTTTTGGTTGTGATACTTTTTCATCTGAGTGGATGTTGGGATTCTGGATTACACCTAATGGTTTTGTTTGTGGAAAGGTATTAGGGTTTGTAGTTTGACTTTTTCATTATTTTTCAAAATGTTTTTTGGGTTAGTTCATTTTTCCCAGTTATAAGTGCATTTGTTTTCCTAGTGGTGGGTAAGGCATTATTTGGTTGAGGGATCAGATCGTGCGAGTGAGTGAGCCCCTATCTTTTATTTGATCAACTGGATATGTTGTTTCTTTTTAAGGGAAGAAACCATAATGGTGGGGAGAATTTTCACACCCCAGTTTTTATTTTCTTGTTTTATTTCGGCATATCATTTTTCTCTTTATTTTATCACTTGGGTTTTGGGTGTTCTGGATTTAAAATTTTAGTTTTGGGATAATTTTATTCTATTTCACAGTTTAGGTGCATATTTAAGGGGTAACCATGTGACCTCTTGATGTAGATCCTCTATTCAGTTCATTTTAAACTTTCACGATTTTAGTTGCACAGGATGTGCATGGTTTGGTCCAAACAGTGTGGATCCTAGGAAAAACCATGTAGGTCCTTGGGTGTCTCTGGTCAAGGGTTAACAACATAAGCATGGTTAGCCAAATCAAACAGAAGGTGTGTGTAAATTTATTTAATTTTTTATAGAACTATGTCATAAAATTGGCACATGATTTCCTAAACCATGAGGCTAGACCATGCTGGTGCCTAGTGTGTCTAGTAATTGGTTCATTGTTGGTGCATGGTTTGGGAAACCATGCGACCTAACCATGCACAATGCCCAAATATCTTATAAATGTGAATTAACATTTATAACCTCATTGTATTTTAACCCCAAAACACCCAATTCCTCTCCCATTCAGTTTGTATGAACCTAAGAGGATCCTCCCCTATCCAGAAACCTTCCCCCTCATTATATGGTGATTCCAAGTGGATTTCTTCAGGGGTTTTTGGTGATTTCTTGAGGTAATATCCTCCTTTATTCTTTATATTTCATCTTCTTCTATTTTATTATTGGTTCCTCTTCTTCGTTGGTATTGTGGTTATAGGTTTCATGATTATTTGGTTTTAAATTGGGTCTTTTGTCTTCTTAGGGTTTCTTGTGGATGTTCTTTCTTCTTGAAAATCTTATGGAGTTGTTTCGGGTTGTCTTTGTTGAAGCACTTGTGGTTTGAGGTAGGTTCCCTTTGAATTTTCCCTTTAAATTTAATAATATGTTTATTTCATGATTTTAAAATCTTTCTTGTATTTTAATTAGTGTTGTATTATTTTTATAATAAATGTTTTACATGAAATGAAGTGGGTTCCTTCTTGTTTTAAAGTGCATGGATTTTTTTTGTTAAATATTTCACACCAAGTGTTTGATAAATTTCCTGGTTGAATTTTGTAAGTGATTTATAAATTATAAGGTATGGTTTTGGATTTTTAAATGTAAATTTCTTCTAAAATGATGGTTTGGGTTTCTCAAATTAATTTCTAAGTGGTTTTGGATTTTCAAATGATGTGTTGGATTTATTTATAGAAATGGGTGGTTTCTCCAAGAGTGCTTGAGGCCAGTTTTTCACCTGGATAAAACATGATCTCTTGAAAACTATCCTTGGATGATCCCCTTTCCTTGGTCATGTTGAATGATGTGGGAGGTCCTTAGTGTGGGACTCCCTTGTGAAAAATGGTTGAAATGAAAGGGATTGTTCTGAGTGTGACTCAAGAGAAACTCTTGTGTGTGTTGCTTTCATGTGATGTATGTAAATTTGATTGGTTTCTTGTTTGAAATTGGTTGGAACACCCCCGATTTAGTATTGACAAGGGAAATTTAGATAGATAGCATATTCTCAGAGAACAGTTGCTAATCTATCTTATGATTCTGCTCTGGTTAGTGGCCCTTAGTATGGACTTTTCTCTACTTATGGATTTCCCCCAGTTAGGTTAGGTGGGGTAAGACTGAGCATGTGGGTGAAATTGATGTCATCATGTAAGGTATGCCTATGGGATCTTCAATGTTCTTTGGCCCTTGGTTTTCTGCGGAGGATGATTGAGATTCCTTATTTGGTTGGTTACAAATATGCGTTATATTCCATTTCCCTTATTATGTGACTTTTTTTTTCACACTTTTATGGTGTAGTTATTTTTTAAAAGTGATATGTTGATTTAAAAATGTTAGGATTTTTTTGATTTTTTTTACACTTCCTTCATCCCTTTTAAAGTAAAAAACATCATCCTTATCCTTTAAAACACTAATGTATCCTTCTTGAAAAAGAATATGACTTTAAATGAAAAAGGACAACGGGTCATGTTTTTTTCTAAATAGGAAAATGAGTTAAAACCTAGTTTTATATATTGTATTTTTAAACTAGAATTTATTATTCCTTTTTAGGGGAAATGCATTGGGAATATTTTTTTTTGGGAACACATACTATGTTTTAATACTCACATCTATACTTCTTTATTATTTTTAGCTTATGGTGAAGGTATAAGTTTGATTTAGATCACCATGAGAGATGTTGGCTTTGGGAACTGAGAGTGACCCTCAATATCACATGGATACTTGGTGGTTATCAGGTTCATTTTGGGTTTTGATGTTCAGCTTGTTGTATTTTCAGTTTATATATAGATGTTTTCTAGTTGCTTTTTTATTATATCGGGCTGCTTTGTTTATTTCCACTACTTTTGTTTTTTTATTTATTTATAGTGAAATCATTCCCTTTTGTTCTTTTTGATTCCCTTTTCACTTATCACCATATTGGGAGGATCGGGGATGCCTTTTGGGCCTTATCATGGGCCGAGCTAGGTAACCAGTTCGGGGTCAAACCGAGTTGGTTTGTGACATGGTGGGTAGCTAGTGACTAGGAAGTGGTCCACTTTGTGTTCTTTTAAATGGGATAAAAATGATAATTTCAACCCTAGACTCTTTTAAAATATCTCCACTTGGGATTTCGGGTTCATTTTCATCCTATGGAAATGGTGGGAGTCACCCCACTCCTCCTTCTTCTTCCTTGATGGATCTCTCACTTGAGGTGATCAACACCTAGATCCAATTCTATATAATCCTCTCGACTCATTATTCTTTTCTTCCCCCACCTAAGTGTTATCATCATGCAAGATCATATAGCCTATTTTTAAGGCTATTGTCTGGTTATTTTATTTATTCCATTCTATCTCAAATTGAGGGTTGATAATGGATGTGTGAATATTTCTATGAATAAGGTAGGTGGACTAGTTTCCTTTCCATCAATTTTTCCAATTCATTTAATAAATAATGTGAGTTATACTTCATACTGGTAACCCAACATCTAATTAGTTCTGAATGTTCAACGTATTTATTTAAATTTAGAAGCACTAAATAAATTCATGCTTCCAAGATGTGTTATTAATTATCAATCCATCCAAGGACTGAGCATAGTCCATGGGGATTTTCTGGCCTAACCTTGATTTTATAAATTTATTGGATTAATTTGTGACATTTAATAAATAATGGCATGTTAGGTGAGGATGTGTATTTAATTAAAATAGTTACATGAACCAAGTAATGTCATGTAATAATCTTGACCGATTAATTGGGTCTCCCATGAGGTCACCTTGATTTTCTTAAGTTATTATTAAAATAGATATATTCTATAGGAGTGATATGGCATGGGGAGCTACTCTAACGAACCTAAAAATAACCAAGTTTGAATCCTTATATTTTGAACTCCATTATTTAATAAATTCCAGATTTCACTAGTAGGACATATTTTATGATTTCCATGAAATTTAAGAGTTTCTTGAGGTTATTTTTAATTAACATTGAACCAAGCAAAAATGGGTGTCTTAACCCAGGAAATAGACCAAACCACATTATATACCAGAGGATATAAGGTGTGACTTGAGGATACTTAATAACAAAATAACTCATACATATGTATTATTTAAGTCAATAAATTACCAAAGGCATGTAGATTCTTTTAGATTCCAAGAAATTTATAAATTAAGGTAATGGGGCTGGTATATTATGATGGTCTTAATTAAAAGTAGTGACTTGTGAATTAATAATGTTAAATATAATGGGTAAATGTCAAATTAAAGGCTTGGGTTGTGTTTTAAAATTAATTTCCTTGATCCATATTGCTTATTTATTTTATTTATATTTTATTTCCCTTCCATGGGGATTGTATGTATTTTACAATTTCTTATATAATGAAACTAGTTATGGTATAAAAGTGAGACATGCCATGGATGTATCTTGGATTCCAATTCTTAATTCCAACCATGAACCAAATGGATGTCACACAATTCATTAATATGAATTGAAAGGGGTAATTTCACATTGGATATGGTCAATGTCTTATATTCCTGAATGCCTCATCTTGGTATAGTGGATTCACCTAGAAAATATACAAAAATAGAATTTTTGGGATGAGAATCTAGATTAAAATTAATTTCCTTAGACACGGTATGCCTTGGATTATCTCTTTGGAACTCAATCAAATACCTTATCAAAATTACCTTGTATATTATCCTTAGGTTTGGTTAAATACTCTTTAGAAATTGGAATGTTGAGGGTTCATCCCTTAGATTCTACTCCTAAGTTAGACACTGGGACTTGATCAGTATGGGTTGGCTCGCCTGTTCAACATTGAGAATTCCCTGGAGTTCTCATTGGATTTACTTCATAGGTTTCATGGTAATTTCTTGACCTACTCTATGGATTCAATTTTGATGCTTTTTATTAGATTCTTGTGCATATAACTATGGGTTATATTACTAATATATTGTTCTTGTGATCAAAGATAACTTGATTAGGCTAAATTATTTGGTATTCCTTGATTCACCTCCACCTTACCATTTTACTTATTTATATACAATGCACCATTATGTTTTATACTCTCTGGCTCGAATTTATTAGACACCATTGTTGGAGGCCTACTTAGTTTTACTTATACCCAGTTCGGGATACCGCTTGGTACCCAAGAAAATACCATGGTTATAGGTTAGGACTTTGGATGGTGCCTCTTTTTGTTATTCATCTTGGGATAGGACCTGACATGGGAGTAGTGGACCGAGAATATACTTAGTCTACCTATATATATTGATTTGTTTTATTTATTTATTTATTTTCATTTATCCCTATTTGTGTATCATTTTTTGCATGCTTTGATTGTTCTGTACAAGTATAATTATTTACTAAACATGGTTGATTTATTTTATTAGAAGGTTTTCAATTTAATATTAGTTGTTGTTTGTTCTTTTATTTATTTATTCAGTATTTAGTAATGATCCATAAGGTAGAGTCTCCCCATTGTACCACATTAGAACCTCATTGCTAGTTAGTAGCCTCTGGCATATTGGAAGGAATGCTTGAGGCTATGCGACCCTCAAGTTCAGTTACTTTTGAGTGTACCAGTCCCAAGATGTCACAAAGTGGTATCAATGCTTACTTTTTCTTTTTTCTTACTGTTTTGGGTTGGTAGACAAGAGAATCGAAATTTATCAGAACTTGGTAAATAACTCATGTCTGGGAGTGGAAAACTCATTCTCAAGGGAAAGAATTTATTTTCAAGTCTAGGACTTACTATTTTTGAATCTATTTATTAATGTTGATTATTATTTCACCTTGAATGTTTACTCATCATTATCTAGGTTTAAGATTTATTGGATTTGTACTCATGGACTAGTATTGAATGAGGCTGTGTGTCCATGCATCATTCAGGAACATAGGATTCACATTCCATTAGCATGTATACTTTGATAACTGAAAATTCCATTTTTATTTTATTTTCAAAAGCCACATTGAGGATGAGAGGTAACCTCAGCGGGATCCAAAATAACACCGCAGGATACAAAATTAAAAAACTGATATGAAATTTGAAATTCAAAATCTCCAACACCGAATCCGAGGCCTCGATCCGGGGGACACCCACATCATCCGAGCTCACGTCGCCTACGTTCACCATCATAGCATCGGTACACCACCATCATCATCCACCCATCACCGCTGGCACCAAGGACATGAGCAACCAGAGAAAACTTCAATCACCAACATCTTTGTCGATGAAAAAATCACAAATGTCATCCCGCCACTGGAGAACACCATCGTTCCACCATAAAACATCCAACAAGAAAAAAGAAACTTCACCGATTAGCACCGAACAAGATCCATAAAAACCGAAAGAAACATCTTTAATGACGTTGTCATTCCACTACTGAAAATCACCATAGACGAGAGGAAGAAGCCCACGTCTTCTTCGTCCTCATCTCTTCATTGAAGATGCCCATTACCGTCGCCACAACTCCCAACAAAACAGAAGCCCCATCGTCTCCTAAACACAGGCCGCGCCACCTGGAACCCCCCTCCACATCGCAAAACACAACCCAAAAACTCCTGGAGACCATCGCCCCTGACCGACTTGGAAGGGAGCAGTGGACCTAGAGGCCAGAGTAGAGTACGAGCATAAAGTGTCTCCACAGCATGCTATGACTGATAAATCACCATCAACCACACCAAAAAACCACAATGTCAAAAAATCACAAGCAAAATAGAGACCACATCTCCATCGAAACACCCCAACATAACCAGATTCACAGCACATAACAACCATGGAACGAGGAAGGAGAAAAAGGGACTGAAACCCTAATAGGAAAGGAGGAACAAAACCTAAATACAAAAAAAGTAAAGGAAAACCGAAATGGTGAAGCGGGGATGAAAACCTAAAGAAAAAGAATAGAGAATCCTGTGATGAGCCTACTCCCACTGCCACAATCCCAAACCCATCTAAAAACTGACACATCCGACCAAATGGAGTCAGGTGCATCAGGCCAGACTGATAGAGCAGTGGAGGGAGAGGAGAAAGCAAGACTTATCTAGAAGCAAGAAGGAGGAAAACCCAGAAGGGGAGAATGGACAAGAAGAAGGAGAAGACAAAGAGGGAAGAAAACCTGGAGCAGAAGGAGGAGTAAGTCCCATCGCTGTCGGGGAGAACTTGAAACCCTAGGAGGAAGAGGGCCGAGCCAGGAGGATGAGCCGGGAGTGAACATGATAACTTATATCCATTTATTTTTTGATTTCTTACATTGTGTGGGATATGGTATATGTTTGTTTAAATAAAGTGTCTGCATCAACCTAAATGACATTTTCCCATATATCTTGATGATGAAATTCTATCTAACAAGCCTGAAATTAATTAAAGAAATGGAATAGTCTTATAGAATTTAATAAATAACTAAAAATGTAATCCTAAAATATAAAGTTAATGAGTTTTCTTTTTAAATAATTTAAGTGATTAATTATAGATGTTAGTTAAATGTTGTTCTAATTGAAACTTACAAGGCTTGCACCTTTACAACCTGGTAATGGAAAATTGAATAAGTAAATCCTTTTATGCTTGATTCGACCCTTGTAGGTAAATATTAACATTATATTTATATTATATTAACCCACTGAGGTTTTATATTAACATATTTAATAAATTAACTATTAATGGGTTTCACTTAAATGGGATTACCATTGCAATTTACGAAGCGTTTTACTTTATAAATTGGAATTGAAAACATATATAATTGAACCTAGGTTATCATGAATTGAACCTCCTAGGTCATTTTTATTTATAAATTACTTAGTACTGAACCCCTTGGGGATGTATATATATATATTGAATGGATTCAGTTACTTAATGTTTCAATGAAAATCTAAATGGTGTTTTCCAAAATAGGTTCTTGGTAGAATTATTTTAAGTCGGATCTCATGACATAAATTACATGGGTTGGATCATCTAGTGTGATGTCACATTCATGAATAATAATATCAAAAACATGTATCAAAGTAGTAAAGAATGCGATAACTCCCTATACCCATAAATTTAAGACATGAAAATTAATTATATGATTACACTAACCCTTACTATCCACCCAAAGATAAGAAAAATCTTGAAGATACCAAACATATCATGTAAAAGGGTGAGAATGATGATCCCCTACCTCAAAGAAGCTTTCAAAATCTTACTGCACATTGAAGGGTGAATAAGAAAATTCTGCAAAACAGAAATAGACATAGAAAACCACTTATCAACCTACAACACATCAAAGAATCATCAATTTTAAGACTAACTCTCACCATAAACCAAAAAAACATAATTGAAATGAATCATCAGGAGAAGAATAGAAGAAAAATACCAATAAGATGAAAACAAATCACTACAGATCGCCAATGAGCGTCCACCAGAACCAACTAATTAAAGTGGGAAAGAGGGATGGATGGTATCCTCATGTTTCCTAGGTTTCACCCAAAATGAGGGGAAGAGAGGAAGGTGAATGAATGAAAGTTAATATGAGAAAAAGAATATAAAACCTGGAATCCTATCGGTTTCATACTGTGTAACCATTACATGGCGTGTAATCCTGTGATTTATGAAAATTTCTAGTTTTTTATAAAAATTCAGTCGCATCAACATTTAATTAATAAATTCCATGAATTACACTTACACGACATGTAATACATATCATGGATCCCCCCTTAACCATATAAAAGATGTGAACTATCTAGATACACAAGAATTGTACCACCATTAGACATTGTCTATTCCACTTACAAGGAGTGAACTTACTGATACAACACCCCTACAACCCCTACCTCCATGAATCCTCCTCAATCCTCCTCCAAAATAGCCCCAACACCCAAAACTAGTAGTGTAATAGACCTAGAGGACACATACCATTACATTAGACATTTCTCAATTGATTCTCACCCTCAAGAATCCAAAAACAATCCTAAAAGAAGAAGGGGTACGGACAACTACTCTGTGAGATACCTTTCAAGGATCTCGATAATCCTAAATTCTACCACTATCCAAACACTTTAGACCAAATATCCACAAAAAATCTCATACAAATTCATCCTAACACAATCACATCACCTAAACATCTGATACCAGCCACAATCTACCACAAAAATGCATAGTAACCTGTATAACCATCCAACCTCCACGCAACCCAAACTAATAACTATCACTGCCAACAAACCACAGTTCCTCAAACATATTAATTAGGGAATTCCATCCTCTATGTTAAGATACTATCCACTCTGGGTGGCACTGAATAACCCCCACAGGTTTAATCGTATCATAGTTAATGAGTCTCTATTAAAATTTATCTCATCTTCTCTTCATTAGGAACTTTTATCACAAATCACACATCAAGGGAAGTAGAACATCTCACAACATAACAAGATCCAAACATCACATCATAATAAAAACATAGAAAATAAAAACTCAAAATAGCTATGGGTACTCGGCATGCATCTTCATATCTCACTTTCAAATACTCGCCTCTAGGGAACCATACCTCCACAACACCTAAACCAAGTGAATATTCTATCCATGAAACAAATTCTCTCAATGATATTGGATCTCTACTAGACATTCCAAAAACGTCACATCATCCTCAATATCAAAATCTCCACAATCAATAGTGTGGGAGTCATCATGAAGATACCGAAGAAGCTAAGACACATGAAATAAACCATGGATCCTATCTAACCATGGTGGAAACTCAAACTAATATTACAACTTGCTAATATACCCCAACACCTCAAAGGGTCCAAAAACCTAGGAGAAAGCGTACTCCCCTGCCAAACCTCCACTGCCCACGTTGAGGGGAGAATCTTAAGAACACACGGTCTCCAACCTCAAACTCTAGGGGCCTCCAACTCTGATCATCATAGGAATTATGATGGCCATGTGTCACCCTTATCTTCTCATGAACCAAATGAATCTTCTCAGTCGTTCTCTACACCACATCAGGACCAAGAACTACAGACTCTCTAACCTCTATCCATAATAATAGAGAAAGAAAATGTTGTGCATAAAATTCCTCAAACAGAGCCATACCAATGGATGAGTGATAGTTATTATTGTATGGAAACTCGACCAAAGGTTGTTTTCATACCCAAGATCCACTAAATACAAGACGCATGACCACAACATATCCTACAACATATGGTTAGTCTGCTCTATCTACCCATCTATCTGAGTATGGAAATTAGTGCTAAGGAACAAATGGGAGCCAACATAATACTAAAATACCCTCATGGATTGAAAGTTAAAATGAGGATTCTGATTAGAGATGATGGTTCTCAGTACCCTATGAATCTTAACTACATCATCCACATACTGCCTCACTAAAAAATCCATGAAACTTGACTCATAGATAGCCAAGATGTGATCTGATTTTGTCAGTGGGCCCATTATTAACCATACTGCATCAAAATATCTCTATGATTGGGGTAACCCTATGATGAAATCCATCGATATGTCCTCCCATTTCCACTTAGAAACATCCATGGACTACAAAAAACCTCTCGAAACATGGTGATCCACTTTCACTTATTGAAAAAATAGATATTCTGACACAAACTCTACCACTAACCATTTAATCCACAACAACCAAATATGTCTCCTCAAGCCATGATACATATTTTTCACGTGATGATGTACAAATAAATTTGATATGTGAAACTCATGGATAAATCCCACGTACATCGCCTATAGGACAAAGAACCTCATCTGAAAAAACCCGGTACTGATCATCCTCTGACCATCCCTCTAGAGTGTTGCCATGGCCAACATGTTCATGCATTACCTCTTTCTATGAGTCTAGCCACTAAGAATCATCCACCGGCTACATCAAAGATGACTCGATAATCATCTGATGAAGACAACCTTGACCACTACTCTCTCCAGTGCCAAGATGCATCACTGAAATCTCCTCCATTCCTTTTCAAACATCCACAGACAACCAAGCCAAATTGTCTCAAGACTTCTGACCTAATGCATTGACAACTACATTACCCTTCCCAGGGGCATAAGAGATCTCAAAATTGTAATACTAAATAAACTCCATCCATATCCATTGGTGTTGATTCACATATAACTAATATAAAAGATATATCAGGCTCTTATGATCTGTGAAAACCACAAAACGCTTGATAATGGGGTAATATCTCCTTAATATTTACATGAACACAACTTATTCCAACTCCAGATCATGAGTGACATAATTATATTCATGGGGAAATATGTTCCTAGACCTATAAGATATCACTTCATCTGATATATCAACACACATACCAATCCCACACAAGATGTATCACAAAGAAACTAAAACAACACACCCTCCTCAGGAAACTAAAGCACTGGAGCACTAACCAAATTCTCATTCCGTCAACCAAACACCACCCAACCCTGATCTTTCTACAAAAAATCCAAGTCCTTCTCTCTTAACACCATTATAAGGGTTGAAACATAAGGTAAATTGGGTACTAATATTTGATAATAACTAGAGAGACCAAGGAAACTGTGAACCTCTACCACATTCTTAGGTTATTCCTAAGATAAAACGTCTTCAACCTTCAATGGGTCCATTTCCACACCCTATCAAGACACAAAATGTCCAAGGAAATGCACCTCTCACATTCAAAATTCAAACCTATACAACTTCCCATAAAGTTGGTGGTGTCAAGGGACCTACAAAACAAATATGAGATGCTCAGAATGATCCTCCTTTGACTTTCAGTAGACCAAGATATCATCAATGAATAAAAAAATGAACCAATCTAGGAACTCAAGGAACATATATTTCATAATCCCTATGAACATGGTCGGTGTGTTCCCAATACCTAACATAATGAATACAAGCATGAAGTTCCCATACATTCATCTAAAGGAAGCCTTCCGAATATCCTCATCCTTCACCCTCAACAGGGGATATCCAGACCATAGATTGATCATTGAGAACCAATTAGATCCTCTCAACTAGTCTAATAGATCATCATTCCTAAGAAGAGGGTAATAATTCTTGATCTTCACCTAATTAAACCTCTGGTAGTCTATGCACAACCTCAGACTACAATAATCCTTCTTAGAGAACAACACAGGAGCACCCCATGCTGAAACACTGAGTTAGATGAAACCCATATAAATTAGATCACACACATGTAGCCTCAACTCACACAACATCATGGGTGGCATCTGATAGGGATCCATTGACATTGGAGGCACACCCAATTGAAACTTTATCATATACTCAACGTTGCATCAAGGAGGTAGTGTCATAACCTTATATTTGAAAAAATATAGGAAACTCCTCCATAACTCTGGGAACACCCCATCCTGACTTTATAAGGATAGATCCACCAGCTACATCAGAAGAGGCTCCACTTTCCTACCACCCAAACGATAACCTCACTCACCAACGAACGCCACTCACTAGTCCTCCACACCAGAAATTTAAAATCTTTACAGAAAGAAGTTGATGACTATATACATGGAATAAAATCAATCTACACCTAGAAAAATATCATATGGTTGTATCCTCAATAAGAAGAAGTCCCCCACTGACTGGTGCTACCCCATTATCAGTCTATATTCCCATCACACATAAAATAAGAAATACTGGTCTCCAACTATTGTTTATAATACCAAGGGCACTGGAAGCCTCTCCACATATAGTCCCAACACATGGAAAAAAGAAGGATAAACAAATAAGTGAGAGGATTTTGAATCAAAAAAATCACACATAAGGGTATACATCAAACTAATCATACCTCAAACAACTCTTGACTCTACTAGCGCTCTTCCTCTGACACATGTATATGGACATACTTAGTTCCTCTAACTTTCTTCTATTAGACCCCACAAAAACTCTCTAGACTAGGTATATATGGAAGATTACTATCATGAATATCAACTATTCCAAATCCACCTACTCTAAATTGTTGAACAACAACTTGTGGCCCTTGACACTAAAACTATCATGAAGGCAACTCATACTACTGAAAAGGGGCCTGACTGCCCATCTAAAATTGGCCTCCCTAAGTAGTCGAACACTCTGCTTGGAAGTTCCCATATATCCCACAGATATGAAATTAAAATGGGAAACCACAGAAGGTTCTCAAAAACCACCTATCCCTATCATCCGGGAAAGAAACTATCATGGTTGGTTCCCCACTAAATAGAACCTTGACTATCCAAACACCCATGACCCACTGTTTAAAGTAGTGCTCCTCAAGAAACCCTGATAGAAACTTTTTTAAGGCTCAAATCCCAAGGAAATCATCTATTTGACAACCTAATACTTTTTATATGCCTTTAGATATTTCATAAGTGTAAATAGAATGAACACATACCTAATCACTGGACACAAAGCCTCATCGAGATTCCACACTCTAGAATCCTCATATTAGAAAACATCTGGATAAAATTGAAGGAGGTACTTGAACCTGATCCCAAGCTCCCATACACTCAGACTACCCTGATGAAGGGATAGTATCACCTACCTATTGGATGCCCTCATCATCAATGACATAAACTCTACCTGAAACTCCCACTGAATGTTGGGTCATAACACATCTTACTCCTTGAAATCACCAAGAAACAATATACACCACTAACATGAGACTCCCTACATATGTCTAACTACCAACAATACCCAAAACTCATCTTATTCTTGGATTAGACTAAAAGTGATCTCGAGCTCCTCTATCCATCTCCCCATCTCCAGATCTGAGACACTCCACTCATACTTACCTAAAATCTAAAACTAGAAGGAACACTAATCCCACTTCCATGCCTTATCCTCCTTTGTTGGGTCAAACCTATGAATATAAACTAGATCAACCAACTGAACTTTGACTTCCTAAGAAACTCAAAGATGAAAAATAAGATCCATTCTTGAAAACAAGGAAAATATCCTAATCATGGTAGAATTCAATTTTATCAAATATTATTTAATTTATTCATTTTATTTTCCCAAAAAACACAATTCAAACCTAAATACAAGTCATCATAATGCATGTACCTCTCCTAGATCTCTACCATATAAATAGGTCCACCTCACTTGGTCCTTTGATAAACTTAGAGTCTTTTCACTAGATCATGGGGGGACCTTGTCATGACCCGACCTGTATCGGGGCTCGTACCGCAGCTACCCCAAGCCCACCTCTATAGGCCAGGGGTTGGAGACTAGTGTTGAAGGCATAAAAAACTCTAGGAGTCCTTTTCCTAAGTACTTGTACACACACACACGCAACCAAATCAAGGAAAAAGTTTAGAGGGAAAGGAAAAAAACAAGATACGACACTGTTATATTTATAAACCAAAAATATGCATCGACCTCTAAACATTTCAAGTAAAGTAAAGTAATATGAATGAGAAAGTAGAAAAAATACACTCCCAACCAAAAAAGTTCCATAACCTAGAAATAGGTGGAAAAGTAAAATAGATGAGAGAGCCTCGCTCCTAGATCCCAAGCTATGACCACCCCACACGGTCCAAGAATCCTATATCCAAATTCTCCTCTGAAGTCATGATCAACCAGTCTGTCATCTTCATGGGCACACCAAGTGTGGGTAGAGCCCGAGAAGGGGTGAATATAAAAATACTCAGTATGATTCCCCGAAGGCTCAAGGGAGTAGAAAAAGATATACTGAAGAGGGGAGAGTAGATAGAACAAGGTACAATAAAAGAGTACAGCTCAACCCAACTTGAGAGTTAAGTAAGATCATCCAAACACAAGGATATAGAAATGGCGAGAAGATAAAATTCTCGTAGAGTCTTCGCTAACTATAATAGGAGAGTATACTCATCTAACCATGATAATCTAGACATGGAAATCACGTGGCATACCCCATGCATCTTCTCCTCTCTTGGATGGAGAGTAACCAAATCCCATGGAGTGGGTACTGCAATATGATATATATTTGCTCAACCAAAGAAGCCCAAAAGAGATAGTAAGGGGGATCTACATATCATAGCTCATCCAAATAAAAAGTTTTGAAAATAGTTCCATAAGTAACCACCAACAATACCCCACATCCCACACATCTTCCATGAATATGGAAGTTAAAGGGACTCAATCACCGCACCTTGATACTATCCTCTTTGGTCAGGTCTGTCTCACCCACACAGTTTTAGGTCGTGTCACAAGGACATGTCTTTGTGGGATAATCACTCCCCTTTATTGAGAGTCTAAAGTGACGTCAAGAATGTCTTTTCACTGTGTTTCACAGTCGAGATATCATGTCACAAAGTCGTGAACCCACTACCCATCCTCGCTGGAGGGTATGGTCAGAAGAGTCATCGGCGAAACCACTACCCAACCCAGCTGGAGGGTAATCCCAAAAGAGTAAAGGATGAACCTCAATACCTAGAACTTCTAGAGGGTAAGTCCTGAAAGAGTAACCAGTGAACCTCACTACCTAGCCGCGTTGCAAGGTAATCCCAGAAGAGTGAATGGCGAACCTCACTGCCCAGCCTTGCTGGAGGGTAAGTCTAGAAGAGTAAATGAAGAACCTCACTTCCCAGCCCCACTGGAGGGTAAGTCTTGAAAAGAGAACGAAAAACCTCACTGCCCATCCATGTTGGAGGGTAAGTTGGTACTACTCTAGTGATTCTGAAACCATCACTTCCATCACTGTTGTCATCGATCGTCGCCTCAAACAAGCGTTGTACCCAGAATATTGAGTGTCACCTTGGATAAGAATTACACTCAGAACATCTTTCATTGTACCTCTAAATCCACTATGGAGGGAACTATCACGTTCTATGTGAAAAAACACTCAAGATAGGTTACTCGCAGGCCAAAATAAGAGTTTAGAAGAAAGAGATATGAGAGGTAGAAGATTCGTAAAGTGGTACACGACACATGTGGGACCCACACAATGTGTGACCCCACTTCATCATTTAGCTGTGTACCTAGCTGCACTCAGGTATTAAACTATGGAGTAGTACCCACAAGGCGTGCCAGTGTACTTCCAGAGTACATGGAACCTCTAGCCGAAAGGTTGACGAGCACGCATTGCTCATTACTGATCCAGAGGGTGAAAACGTAATTCTTCTAACATGTCTCTTGAAAACGACCTCGGATAACCAAATAGATCACACTGTTACGATCCTTTGGAAAAAATGCACATGATCAACTATTCATTCACCCAAAACAGACTCTTGGTGAAGAAACTGCATTCCACCGCGCTGTGCGCAAATAGTGCCCCATGGGACCCATGACTCGATCTCGAAACACATCAAATGGATCGCACCATTTTGATCCCATTTAAAAAATACATGGAAATAACTGCTCATTCGTCCAAAATGGACACACAGTGAAAAAGTGTCATTTCACCACAAATGCCCAAAACAAGGATCATGGGGCCCATACCCCCAAATTCGTTTTAAGCACCCTAAATTAGTCTTTAAAAGTGTATCTCAACACCAGGGTCAAAAATTCTCTGACAGTGTGTTAATCAGACGTCTTATGAAGACATACGGTCTGATGAAATTTTCTCAAATAATAATAATTATATTATTATTATTATAATCAGATGTTTCGTATCACCGAACTTCAAGCCCAAAACAAAAAGTTCCAGATCTTACCTCAAAAGATATTCCTCAAAGAAAGGGTTGCATGGCCGTAGAAGGCTTGCAAAATGGACCCTTGGTTTGAGAGATACAAGGTTTTTTATAAAAACCCTGGTCTGAACCAACCAGACCACTGCTGGCCAGCAAACCACGCCGCCGCCATCAGCCTGCGCCGCTTCTTTCTTCCATGCTCATTCACCACGCTGCCACTTGCCGTCATGCCCGACCACCACACCACCATTTGAGTCGTGTCCACCTCTGCCTTCCACCATTCCTGGTGTCACGCCGCCACCTGCCGGATCCACCCTCGCCAGAACCCGCACCAAAAAAACTTCAGCGGACCACTATGATCACTCTGGTGATCCAAATTTTGATCTCAGACCAGATCTAGACTCCCCGGGACAAGACCTTCACTGTTCCAACCTCTGCGCGATGATCAATCACTATTTCTACATGGAAAAAATATCCTTCACTTCGGCTCATCGCTGTGCCTCCTTCGGCACCTGAAACTCGACTCCAAGCATAGATCAGGGCTCCTTAGGTTGAGAGCTTCACAGATATGGGTCTTACTCCAAGATCAGAGGTCGTTTAAGTATGAAGAAAAGTTTATCGTCGAAGAATGATGAAGAAAGTGAAGAATGTGAAGAATAGACGATCCCAAATCAAAACAGATGATGGTCATTGTTAGTTAGGCTGTCAACAAAGGATTCTAAAGCAGTGAATTCCTACAGAAATCAAAAATGAAAACAAAGGATTCAATCAGGGGGGGAGCATCAGATTCTGAAATAGAAATCCTACCTTGAATTTGGATCTTCTGTTGTTTCTGCTATGCTCTGATCTACTAGAGTTTTCATTTTCATCAAGATCTAATGAATTTTGAACATCGAATCACTATCGACTAGAGCTCCTCAATCTGAGAGAGAAATGATCTTACTCTGGCTCATTTCTATTAACTCCAATTTATAGGAGGCTTCCAGCAGTCACAAAATCCGAATCTCCCATGCCCTCTCAACTGAGGTCACCCCTAGGGAAAAACCACACTATGAACTCAACGACTGTCTTAGATTTCTAATCTGAATCCTCGTTCAAAAGGTATATGAAGTAGCATTTCAAATAAAATAGTTTTATTTAATTATTTTATTTACAGTTTTTCCCTCCGAGACTTTTTCTACGGAAGGTTTGTGACAAAAAACTTTATACCCTAACTAGGGTAAATGACATGCTCTAGACTCAACCGCGGCCTCAAATTTCTGATCTGAGTTACCGTTTGAGATTTATTTTGGTCTGAACTATTAAATGAATGAATTAATAAATTAATTCATACGTTTAAAGTATCACTAACGAGCGAGAGGTACAAATGTCCCATGATGACATATTATATGTCATACCTAGGGTAAAAACTACGTTCTAGACCCAACCGTGGTCTCAGATTTCTGATCTGATCAACTATTTATGAGATATCCCATTTTCATCATGTGCATAGTACAAAAACACTTAATATTTTTGTATAATATGTTTTAGGCACACCAAGTATCATAATTGCATTCCGTCTCAGTTACTAGCTCTGGAAATATATGTTGAAATATTTTAAAGTCTTACAAGGAAAAAACTAGGTCTCTACAACCCTAAAATCCATTTTCCTTGCCAGTCTCTCTGGCCTATGTCACACACCAAGGTCAATTGGCACTATTTCCATACCAACACATGATATTATCACTATTCCTCACTCCAAACACCATCCTATCCCTCAACCTCCATTTAATTCTACTTTTCCTGACCCCCTCCCACCAAAGATGACATAATGATGGGAGATAGATAATGGACTTGAGTCCCACCTCTAGTAAGCCTTGAGTTGGATTCTAGCACTGAGGGAATAAAAATCTCACATTATGGGAGGTATTAACCCATATAAATGAAACAATATCATGAGATAGGATAAAAAATAACCCAAAAAATCCATTAGATAATATAAATGTAAACCAAAAACCATCCCACAATGGTTGAATGAATAAAACTGATACATATAAAAGTATCCATAGTAAGAAAAAATACAAGTTATTGCAACGACTCAACAAAAACTTCAACCCAACTACTAATATCCATATCTTTAACCAAAGTCCTCCTGGAATCCTAAAAATAGTTTATATATATAGGGTAGGCATAGAAGGTATACTCAATAGGGACATAAAAAATCCCTCAAGTGCACATGTGAAAAGAGCATGCTAATGTGCTAGTGAACAAAAAATATAACTAACCAGCACCTATACGGGTCATCTAACCAAATCTAGACTAACCATGAATCACTCACAAAATCACGTATCTAATATAATAATATAACATTGAGATCATAACAAGGAAAGGTGCTCCACTTCCTATTATGCATTGATTTTCTGCTCTCACACCCCAATGATGAACATCCTATTCTTCCATCCCTTCCACACATATCTCATCACATCACATCACATACAGCTCGTAGACACCCAGGCCACACATCACAACTAGAACCGAAATAGTAGGGCATCTTTAATGTGAAGTAAATCAACCTCTTTCCCTCCTCCTACCATGTGTGACCCCCATCACATATCACATCACACCACATCACATATCATACAAAGAAACCTGATCCAAACAATACATATCTCCAAAAGACACCTGGGATAACACATCACATCTCTCTCGTTGACACTTGGGATAACACATCACTACTGAAGGAAGAGTGGGGGAGAGGGGATAGATAGTCATCCGTATCACTACCATCCTGGTTATTGGTGAAAACACCAAGAAATCAACACCTCTGAGCATTGGAAAGGTTATCCAACTTGGGTGGGGCACATATAAAATCACATAAACATACATGATATAGATATAGAAAAAAACACCCAACCTATGGGTTCACAACAACAACACTAGCACACACCACATCACTACCATGTACTACACATCAACCAGTCAACCACTACTAACACTATATGAAACACATCACAACACCACCACACAATCCATACAACATTTCCCATATTCATTTAAAATTTCACCACTTTATTCACATTTACACAACCTTTTCATTTATTAAAATCCCTTAATACATTTATCACATATAAATTAAAACTCATTCACATTCATTTACCAGACCATTAATTTATACATTTCATTTAGTATCATAATTTATTCCACTTCTACCCAGGAAACTAACATAACCATGCCACACAACCAGACCAATAGACATAAACCATCACAAAACCATGCATCCTCCATTGTAATCACATCACATCTCTCAAGCTGTGTCACCAGAACAACCACACACCACCTCCATTGCACAACCACAACTACCACATGCCACAACCACCGCACCACAACCACAACACCACCACCACTGATCCACAACCACTGCATCATAACCACTACAAAACAACCACTGTGCCATAACCACTTTTCCACAACCACCAAGCCAAAATATCATCACAACACATCACATAACTTCCCACACCTATGATAACCAGTCACTACATCATATCCCTACACAACACAAAACACAGTTGGTCACATATATCATCACACAACTACCACATTCCACACAAAACATCACAACTAGAACAACCACACAAAGCAGTAACACATATCAACTTTATATTTATTCAATAGATTTATCACATTACTTCTTTATATTATCATAGATATTATCACATAAATCATAATCAATGGGAAACCAATTATTATCCAACTATACATTATTGAACCTTTTATTTAGGCACGATCATGGAAAAACATAGCAAGGGTCATCGCAACATAATAACTATAGTGAAAAGAAGGCTCCCAGTATATGTTATATTTATAATTGCCAACATGCATGCATAATAATATTAAAAACATATATCAAAGTAGTAAAACATATGACAAATCCCCATACCCATCAACTTTAGACATTATAATTAATTATATGATTACACTAACCCTTACTATCCACCCAAAGGTAAGAAAAATAATGGAAATCCTACATATATCATGTAAAAGGGTGAGAATGATGATCCTGTATCTCAAAGAATCTTTCTAAATCTCACTGCATATTACAGGGAAAAGAAGAAATGCCCAAAAATCAAAACTACACACATAAAACAAAAAATCAATATGCACCACAATAAATGATCATTAAAATGAAGACCAAATCACACCCCAAACCAAAAAAACATCGCAGCAGCGTATCCCTAGGGGAAGAATGGAAGAAAACCCCAAGAAGGGGAGAACAACTCACCAAGAATTCCCAATGGTCATCCACTAGAACCAATGGATCGAAGCTGGAGGATGAAGGGTTGTAAGGTCTCCTAATAGTGCATAAGCTTCTCCCAAAATGATAGAGTAAGATAGGTGGAAGAATTAATGAAATTTTGGTTGATAAAATAACTTAAAACCTCTAATCCTATTGGTTTCACATCATGTAACCATTAAACAACATATAATCCTCAGTTTTACAAAAAAATTCCATCTTTTAATGAAGATTTAGCCTCCTGACTATTTAATTAATACATATCATGGATTCTACTTACATGGCATGTAATCTATCTCATGGATCCCCCCTTATACACATACAAGTAGTGAACTAGCCAGTGACACAAGTCATGAACCACCATTACATGTTGTGTATTTCACATCACAGTGTGGACTTCCTACTACAACAACCTCGCAGCTCCATCCTCTCTGGATCCTCCTCAAACCTCCTCTAAAACTCCTCCAACACCCAAAAATGGAAAAGTAACAGGTTGGGTGGACATATACCCTTACAAGTCCTCTTGACATCATCTCACACAGAGTCTGGAAGATTGAATTCATCAAAAATGTCCCCCATAATTAGAGAAATGCGGATCATATGCATGTTCCAAAAGACTATCTAGACCCCTACATACATTAAATGAAAATTATTCATGTTCTATATCCACCTAATGATCACGGTTGTGATAATAATATTATTATAGTGAAAAAAACACTATGATACCCAAATCAATTTGTAAATTACATCTACTATGAGCTCTTGTATGATTCTGTGTAGCTTTATTTCATCCAAAGGATCCAAACCCAATCCATGTCAAAAGAACCTCAAGGGAAAAGGTCCCATAATGAATCCTATCTAAATCACTAAGATGAAATATCTTACCCCCAAGATATTAGCCCAAAATAATTCCTGATGGAGATTAATACAACTTATTTTTTTGATTCTTAGGTCTTAGTGAGAGAATGGGTGCATCACTAAGTAGCATAAATCTATATACGAGAAACCTATTCGTTGTTGGTTAGTCTCAAAGACCAACTCCCATAAGTTTTGAGGAAATATGGTGTCTTTGACGAATATAATAACATTGATTAGTTTCAATACTTTCGATCATTTCTATATTCCTCATAGTGTAAGCCTATGAAATTTTTTTTAGAGTCATTTTTGAAAAATGAATGAGGATGATGTTAAAATTTTAAATTCATAAAGGAAAAAATGGACACATAAAAACGAAAAGTCTATAATTTCATATAGAACTCATATAAACCTCACCCCACATAAGAAATCTATAAGAGTAGTGGATTTATTATAAGAATTTATTAAGAAATAAGTGTCCTATAAGCTTTATAAGTTCACCTTATAAGTTGGTTTTTAATGGAAATCATCTGAAATAATAATAGTTCATGAAGGAATTTTTTTCAAGGTTTTTTCCCAAGAATATAGCTCGAGAAGTCTTTAGTGATAGAGAGAAATTTCTATTGATCACATAATGAATGGGCCTCTTGTTGACCAATTATATATAGAGGAAAGTCACTTTCCACATACCATGTGAATCTTATATAACTCTTATATTTTCCATATAATTTAATCATCTCTGTTGTAGTTAGATCTAATTCTAAGGGTGGGGGTCACCCATGAAATAATGGTTTTTTAATTCAAGGTAAATCAGAGGTAGAATAAAAAAAGGGGATATTTCCATAAATTATCCTAGTGGTTCATAAATAAATTCAATCTTTTATGAACTAATCATTCATGACCATGGATCCACACTCATGAAATGTAAACCATTCATGAAAAATCATAATTTTTTGAATAGTGATAGTAATCATTTTTGAGCATGGAAAACCTTTATAATCGACTATCATTTTTTGAGGGGAAACATTGATCTTTTATGATCATGTATTATTGGTATCCACAAGATCCCTATGTGGTTATAATTTTCTAGAAGGAGGTTACAAGACATACCTTATAAATACTCAACACACACTTCAAGAGAGGTATGGGGGATCTTCCTTGGAAACTATGAGGGATATTTATATTTTTACCTTGATACATAAATTGGAGGAATAAAATAATATCATTCATGAATTATTCCCTTTATAGAAAACATTTAATAAAACTATAGTAAAAAACTGGTTTTAATTTTGATAAATATGGATAGATAATCACAAAGAAACTTCAATAATATCCTCACATCACATAAAAATATCATAGATGGATGACCAAAAAAGCTATTTACAGAGGATCCACTACTACAAATACAACTTTTATCAGCACTAAAAATGGCCTTTAACAGCACTAGAAAAGTGATATAAATGCCGGTGAAGATGGGGGGGGGGGTCCCCTTTATCAGTGTTCCAAAAAGCGCTGATAAAGACCCATTTTATCAGCACTCAAAAAAAGCACTGATAAAAGGGGTCTTTTATCAGCGCTAAAACAAAGCACTGATAAAAGGGTCCTTTATCAGTTTTTTCTTTTTTAGAACTGATAAAAGACCCCTTTTATCAGTGCTTTTTTTTGAGTGCTGATAAAAGTTAAAAAATAAAATAAAAAATTAAAAAAATCCTGCCAATCGGGGGGGCTTTTATAGCGCTTGAGCCCCACTTTTACAGTGCTTTTCTGCCCCCTCTGGTGCCCGCATGCACCCCTCCACAGCGCTAGCCCTAGATTCACCCACGGACGCGCGTCCCTGCCTCTACTCGGATTTGATCTCGAGACCTCCCCATTGCGCGCCTGAAGCCTTTTCCACTCCCCTTTATTGATTTGTTCTCCTATTAGTGATATATCTATTTATATATATATATATATATATATTTAGTTATATTTATTTGTATAGTAATATATATTTATATTAATATATACATATAGTTATATTAATATAAATATATAGTTATATTAATATAAATATATAGTTATATTAATATATATATATTTATAGTGATATTAATATATATATTTATAGTTATATCAATATGTATATATATATGTAGTTATATTAATATATATATATAGTTATATTAATATATACATATATAAATATTAATATATTTGTATTTTAAATAAAATGGATATTATTTATTATTTAGATAAAGCTAATATATTTTTTATGTAAATATATTTTATTATTTATATTTATAATTAAATTTTTAGGT
The DNA here is from genome assembly GCA_963277665.1 of Viscum album. NCBI lineage: Eukaryota > Viridiplantae > Streptophyta > Magnoliopsida > Santalales > Viscaceae > Viscum > Viscum album. Next base: position 663,148,982 of record OY728128.1, read on the forward strand.
GTGAATATATAAAAAATATGTACATATAGTTATATATTTGATTATAAATAGCAGTGCATTATAAAAAATGATAAATTTTAAAATACATAATATCAATATGAATGTAATAACTTGGAATAAATTCAGTCCCCACAAAAAAATCCAATAATACCCCCTTAAACGAGGCTGAAAATCCACAAAATGTTAAAAAATCAGGGTACCCCGACTAAAACCTCAGCTTTGGAGGCCTTATAGGCCTTTTTTGGCCTAAAAAAACCTTTACTAGGGCCCCCCAATCACAAATATGTAGATCTCGTCACAAACTTTGATTTGATATGTGGTAGAGCTCAAACGGACACCCGGATCAAAAGTTATGGCCGTTTGAAGTTTGAGTTGCGTTTTCAACATATTTTGGATCTTTTTTTTAATTTTTTTTAATTTTTTTAGTCTTAAAATTTTTATTAAATGACTATTACTCCATAATAATTAGAAAATTATTAATTAAAAATATATTTTTTTAATTTTTTTATAAGCAATTTTCACTAAATATCTTATATATTAAGTGTAACGGTATATTTATACTTAGCTAAAATATATTTGAAATATATTTAAAAAATACATACTATATTTATATCAGTATAACTATATCTATATATTTAAATATTAATATATATTTTTATGATTTTTTTGGAAGTAGTCCCTTTATCAGCGCTTAAAAAAAAGCACTGATAAAGACCCCCTTTATCAGCGCTAGTAAAAAAAGCACTAATAAAGGGGTACCCTTTAAAAACGCTAAAAAAAGCACTGTTAAAGGGGGTACCTTTATCAGTGCTAAAAGAAGCGCTGATAAAGGGGTACTTTTATTAGTGTTTTTTTAACGCTGATAGAGGTACCCTTTATCAGCTCTTTTTTTAGCACTGATAAAGGTACCCCCCTTTATCAGCGCTTTTTCGTTAGCGCTGATAAAAGTGTGGTGCTAGCCTTGCCCAGTTTTTTCGTAGTGATCATTTATATAAGGACATAAAAAAACTCCCATGAGACCCATTTGTGGAGGTTTTTTCACGTAAATACCTTAACAAGAAGATCCTTTAAATCCAAACTTTTATGAAACACATATAATCATGTAATATTCTAAAACTATGTGAAATTTTGGGTTCTGTAGTGCATACCATTCCCTTTAAAATAGATATTTTCCATGATATATTATACCTATGTTGCATGATGGAACTCAATTATGGGAATTCAAGCTACAAAGACATCCCTTCTTATACACATGTCATTTATTTGGGATAAATTGACCCAAATGATCTCACTGGATTTCTTTCCCCATGATCAAGGAATTTAAAATCCCATCCCATCTAGGACTCTTCCATTTCCTATTAGGATACAAGACCATGCATTTCAAATTAGTGTGCTCCCCTTTGATCATGTATTTCCTAGAAACCCTACTTTTTCTTTCATAACTATTACATCATTTTAAAGATAAATAACATAAAAGGTTACACAATGAGGATCCAATGGTTTTGTATCTTTTTAAAATTATGACCATAATTAACTTTTAAATAATAAAATGTAAACATTATTTAATTCTTTCTTCTCTAGCTTCTTAGTGGCCCTCATGTTCTCCTTAGTATAAGTATTCACCTGAGGATATACTTCAAAAGAAGGGGTGAGCTAAAATCCAAGAAAGAGGATGAATAAGAAAAATGAAACATGGGTGTGAATAATCATCATTATCATAACATAATAAAAGGATCATCATTATAATCATGGGAGGAAACATTAGATAAAGGCATGGAATGTGGAAATGCATAAAAATTAAACATCATGTCTTAGTGGTCAAATACCACACATAGTTGTGAAAAAAGATATCATCATGTTCACCTATATTTCACTTTATCTCATGAGATACATCACATTACCCAATTAATTGGATATCTATATAATTTTGGGCACACCCATCACATCATAAAATTTTATATGCGCTATATAATTTTAGGCGCACTCGTATCATCATAACATTTACATTATCATGCATTCCACATAGAACATATATCAATCTTAGACATAAAATAACCAATGGAAAGGAATGGGTTTCATTTCATAAATAATACACCCATGAATAAACTTTGTAGTTCCAAAATTAAATAGGGAATAATATACTTGGTATAAGAATCATTAAGAAGAAACAATTTCATGAGATTTAAAAGTTATATTTTTGGAAATAAGAGTTATTTTGGAAAAATATTTGTATTTGTAATAAAACCAGATTGGAAACATGTATATCCCAAAAAGTAAAAGGTAATTAAAAATTAATGATATTTAAAGAAAATTAAAGGAACATCCATACTAAAAATGTATTTAAATATGGAAAACCCAAAGAAAGGAAATTAGGTTTGAGAATACCCTTACCTTATGTATGAATGACTTATTCAATTTAATATCTTGGATAATAAAATTAAATTAATTAATTAAAAAAATATAAAACCTTTTATAAATTAATTTTATTCATTATAGTTTTATTAAGTTCATTTATGGGATTTTCAATGAGTTATAGAGTTTAATTTCATCATTCAGGAGTGTTCATTTTCTTGGTTTTCATGATCGGTTCACTTGTATATGAGTCTGGAAGTTCATGTAAAATAAGAATGATTATCTAGAATTTTTATTAATGAACATAAATAAGTGTAATTGGTATTATATATCTTTTTGTTATATGGTATGAGGATGATTTATTATATTGAATGTTAATGAAAATGATTTAATTAATTTTGGCGGTTTTACGACCATTATAATCTTATATCATTTTATTTAACATCCAGTTTATATATTGATTACAGAACCTTATATAACTTATAATATGTATAATAAAATATTATTTAACAATAATTATGGTTTTATGACCAGACTTGAATGTGGTAGTGAAAAATGAAAATGCATAGTCCACGGTAGTGGTAAATCGACACACCGCACCTGATATTTTCATGTTTAGAAAAAAGGAAAAGGGAAGAGACTTAAAGATGAATTATTCCATTAGCATAATAAAATTCCAATATATAAAGGATACTATATTTATCATTACTCTTGGATAGGTGTAGGTAAGGATAGAATAATAAAATAAATGGACTTGAAAAGAAAGCAAAAGAAAAAAAGTGGATTTTATATCTTGAATTTCTTCTCCTTGAAAACCTCATTGGGGAAAAGGGTTTGGTATTTTGATGAGACCAAGGGATTCTGGAAGTGAGTGATAGGATTGGGAAGAGGATTTGGTAAAATTTGGACAAAGCTCAAATCTTGGAAGGTGTGAGGAGAATAGGTGGTGAGGGGAGGAGAAGGGTGTTTTCTCAATATTCTATTCATTAGTTTTTTATTTTTTGGTCAAAACTATGAATAGTTTGGCTTAAGGGCATGATGCTTGTAAGTCCCCATAATTTCCCTTTATGTACTATCTTTATTTTTCTTTAAAAAAGGGATCTGACTGAACCTTCCTATTATATTAAAATAATGAAGGGGATTTTGATATTATGGTTCCTATATCAGTGATGACTCAAGGAATATTATTTTTAACTTATAATGTATACATACCGTAAATTACTGTATTTCACTATTCACAAAATTTATGTATTTTAAAAAAATCCAAAAAATAAAACCTAATTATGTTTCAATGTGTAGAATTCAAAAATGAACTCTATTTTTTTAAAATAATTTTATAAATATGAGAAATTTAAGTTTTAATTAAAATCACCATTTACTTGAAAATATTGATTTTAAAATTATAACTAATTTTATAACACTTTTAAAAATTAATTTGGATCTCATAAAATTATCTTATAATCATAAGGCAAAAAAATGTTAATTTGTGAATTTATTTTATGAAAATAAATTTTCTTTCAAATAATTATATTAATTATAAAATTATAAATAAACATTTATGTTTTATAAAAACACCAAAACTTAGTTTATAATTTTTAAAATATTTATTTACATATACTATGATATAATTATATTATATTATCATTTATAAGATGCCTAAATTTTATTTATACTTTCATAGATGATATTACTATTATATTGGCCGGATTACTTTTCTTAATGACCACTTTACCATTCCAAAGGTCAAGTTACTATTCCATTTGTATAAGTTCCTTAACTTATTGAAATACCTCGTATTCCATTAATTATTAATTTATAAAGTTTATATTGTGTCCTCTATAATATTATGTGATTTATACTATATGATAAAATTATAAGAAGGAAATTTCTATTGATAAAATTTTTGGGTCGTTACGTTCTTCCCCACTTATAAAATTTCTCATTTGAAATTTTGTTTGAAATAATATAGTGAAAAAAAGTGATTAAACTTATCCTTGATCACTTCCTATGGTTCCCATGTTGCCTCTTAACACTTATGGTTACACTATAGTACTTTGACCAGATGAGTAGTCTTATTGTGTATAACATTGTATCTACAGTCCAGGATCTTCACTGGATACTCCTCATAAGATAGGTCATTTCAAAATGGTACCACCTATGGATTCAGTACATGTGAGGGATCTAGTATTTATTTCCTTAATAGGGATACATGGAATACATTGTGTATTTGAGACATAATAGCTCGAAGTTCCAGTCGGTAGACCACAACTCTGACATGATCATGGATCTCAAAGGGGTCTATGTATCTAGGAATAAAATTTCCTTTATTCCCATATATCATGATCCTCTTCCATGGATATATGTGAAGGAATACCATGTCTCCAACCTTAAACACAAGGTCCAGTCGACTATTGTCTGCATAGCTCTTCTGTCGATTTTGGGTTTCCTTGATGTGATGCTGAATGCTTTTCACCTTTTCCACCATTTATTCAACCATTTTAGGTCCTAGTAGCTTACTTTCACTAACCTCATCCTAGTATTTTTGTGTTCAACAACTTTTCCCACAAAGGGCTTCATAAGGATCCATTTGGATGCTTGAGTGGAAACTGTTTTTGTTAGAGAACTCATCCAGAGGCATATGTTGGTCCCATAATCCTTTGAATTCCATAGAATATGATCTCAACATGTCATAAAATATCTAAATAGTCTACTCTAATTGGCCATAAGTTTGAGGATGATAAGTTGTACTAATGTTCAACTTAGTGTTTAGAGCATGTTGAAGACTTTTCCAGAACTTAGAGGTGAATCTCAAATCTTGATCAGATACAATCGGTAGTGGTCCTCCATGCAGCCTTACCACTTCTTTAATGTATATCCATGCAAGTTGATCCAGTGATAAGTACTCTAAAATTTTTATAAAGTGAGATGTCTTTGTAAGATGATCCACAATAGCCCATATAGCATTATTTCCTTTGGATTTCTTTGGAATTCTAGTGAAAATGTCCATGGTGATGTTTTCAAATTTCCATGTTGGTATGGGTAATGGTTGCATCATTACCTTATACTTTTTTCTTTTAGCCTTCACTTGCTAACATACCAGGAAATTTCATGTATATTCAGTGATCTCCTTCTTCATATTTTCCCACCAATAGTTCTCTCAGATATCACAATACATCTTTATTCTCCCTAGGTGAATAGATAAGGTTGAACTATGTGCATCATTTAGAAGCTCATTATTTTCTATGGATCAAATGGTATAGATAGCCGTGACCAAAATCTTTCAATTCCTTGCACATCAATTTTTAACTTTTAGGATATCCCTTTTCTCATAGCTTTAATCTTCCTCTGAATTCCCACATCATTTCTTTGAGCATAATTTATTTTCTCCATGATGGATGGTTAAGAAATAATTTGAGAAAGGATTGGTGATGTTCCTTCCTTAATTATTACCATGTTCATCCTTTAAAAATCTAAGAAGATTGGATCCTTCTCAATTATCATCCTTGATAATGCTGCCGGATCATTTCTACATAGAGTACCTTCCACTTCATTCACTTTTCCAGGATGGTAGTTGATTGAGCAGTCATAATATTTGATAAGCTATAACCATATTTTCTAGTGCATATTAATACCCTTCTATGTGAATATATATTTTAGGCTCTTATGATCAGTATATATTTCACTCTTATCCCCATAGAGATAATGCTGCTAGATTTTCAATGCAGAGATCACAACTGCCAACTCTAGATCATGCATGGGATAGTTTTGCTCATGAATTTTCAATATCCTTGAAGAATAAGCTATAAATTTATTTTTTTTCATCATTGAACATCTAAACCCATTCTTTGAAGAATCTATTTATACCACAGAGTTCCCCACTTTTCAAAAGTGTGAGTATTGGAGTGGTGATAAGCCTCTTTTTTAACTCTTTGAAGTAGTATTCACATTCAAGAGTCCAAAAAAACTTTTATCTTTTCTGAGTCAGTTTGGTTAGTGGGTTTTACAATCATGATAATCTCTTCACAAATATCCGGTAATACCCAAATAGACCAAGGAAACTAAGGATCTCCATTACAGATGTTGTCCTGGTCCACTCTTCGATAGCCTTTGTCTTGGAAGGGTCCACAAATATTCTTTTGTGGGTGATAACATTCCCTAATAATGATACATCCTCTATCTAAAACTCACATTTACTATACTATTCATAAAGTTTATCCCTTCAAAAAGTATTTACCATAGTATTCAAATGATCCTCATGCCCCCTTTCTCTTGGAGTATATTAGAATATCATTAATAAATACTACCACAAATTCATTTAGGTAATGTCTAAAGATTCTATTAATTAAATCCATGAATATTTTTGGAGAATTAATGACTATGAAAGGAATCTATATGAACTCATAGTATACATACCTGGTCTAAAAGGTAGTCTTGGGAATATATTCTTTACTCACCTTTAATTGGTGACATCCCGACCGAAGGTCCACCTTATAGAAATACTTGGACCCACACAATTGATTGAACAAGTTATCTATCCACGTAAGAGGATACTTGTTCTTCATCGTGATTTTGTTTAGCTCAAAATAATCAATGCAAAGGTTCATTGATACATTATTATTCATGATGAAGAGGATAGGTGCACCCCATGGTGTGGCACTCAAGTGTATAAATCCGTTATCCATATTCTCTTTCAATTTCTTCTTATGTTCCTCCAACACAATGGTGGCCATTATATAAGGTGTCTTTGATATAGGCAGAGATTTGAGAATAAGTTCAATTGAGAAATCAAACTCTAGGTTAGGAGTAAGACTAGGCAGTTCTTTAGGGAACACATCGGTATAGTCCCTCACAATAGGAATGTCTTCGATCACAATTATCTCCATTTTCTCATTCATTTGATCTAGGTATGATTGATCCTAAGGAAATAATATCCAGAATTGAGATAATTATTATGAAGGAGATTCATCCTCCTCCTTAATACTTGTATAGAATTGAAGGATGTCTTGAGATATAAAGAGTGATCTCACTTTCCTGACAGTTGATGTTGGATTTGTATAAAGATAGCTAATCCATGCCCAAAATAATATCTAACTCCACCAAAGGATGTATATAAATATTTTATGGGAGGTTTGGTCCACATACATTAATTTAATAGGAGTTATATACTTTGGATGCAATAATTTCCCCATTTGTTTCTCATATAAAACTCAACATCCATATTTTGAGTTGATATTTGAACTATTCTACTAAACTTTCAAGATATGAAAGAATGTATAGAATAATAATTAAATAATACGTTTACTATTCATGAATGAATAACTAGTATACCTATCACCACTTCATTATGGGGATCCACCTCATCAGTAGTGATGGAAAAAACCTTTCCCTTATTCCTTTTTTATTTGGTGGCTGATGATGATGATTACCCTTTTGGACTCAAGGTTTAGTGCACTGGCTTGCATAGTGACCTTGCTCCCTATAGTTGAAGCATTTAACCATCAAGGGTTCTCTCCTTTTCTCCATCATATCGACTAGATATTTTATCTCTTTTCAACATTCATGAGATTGGTGTCCATCTCTCCAATACTTATATCATTTCCCATTCCCTTTGAGGTAGTTCCCATGATGCTTCTTCCCATATTTTTGACATGTGAGTGTTATAGATTTCTTTCCACTTTTCTCATTAGATCTCCCAGCTTGAAACTCCATCTTTAATTTCTTATCACTGTAGCCATGGAATAATTCTTCAAACTCCATCTCCACTTTGAGATCACATCAAACAACTTCTTCATAACACCCAAAGTCTCTAATTTCTTGAGCCTTTTGAAGGTGTGGTTTTAAACCACTAATGAATCTACCAATTTTGATATCATTTTTGATAAAAAAAATGTAGCATACCTTGCAAGCCTTGTGAAATTTTATTTTAGGCCATGATAGATTCACCTTCCTTTTGATTAATCTATATGAATTCTCTTTCCATCTTTATATGAAGAGTTCGAGGGAAATACATATTAAGAAATATTATCTTAAAGACTTTCCATTCCATCTCTTTAATTTTGTCCTTCTTCTTGGTATTTTTAATCAATGCCCACCATTGATCGGACTATCCATCTAGATGAGAAATGGCCAGATTCACCTTCCTTCTCAAAATAGTGGAGCATAGAAACAATATTCTCCATAAAGTTGAACCACTATTCCATGACTATTGGATTTGAAGATCCACTAAATATCGGTGGTCATTTATGTATAAAATAATCAATAGCCAGTTGATCCCTCTTAGGTGAAGGAGGATATTACACATTATTTAGGTTAATGTTCCTAGACTGAGAAAGCTGGGTAAGAATCACCATGAAATTTTGAACTCCACCTCCCAAGGCATTGGGTATGTCTTTCAGGCAATCGCTGCATTGTCCGTCACACGGTTTTTTGACCTGGTTTCTCCTAGTTCCAAACATTTTATAAAATAGAGAAAAGTTTTGAACAAAATATCAGTCAAGAAGTCAGGAATAAATAATTTATTTCTTTTTTCAATTAACTCTAAAGGCATGTCTTGTCGGATCCCTATATTTATAAATTTTATAAAACAAAGCTTCTTGGGTACTTAGTTACACTTATTCTCATAGTAATGGTTTTCAAAAAAGTTCTCTAATCCTAATTTCCAAATTAACTAAACCACGATCTGATACCAACTATAGAAACCCTATTTTTTTACATAACCTATAAATCATTTTAAGGATAAATAACTTAAAATGTTACACAACTAGGATCCAAAGGTTTAGCATCTTGTTAAAATTAGGACTATACATGAATTTTATATAATACAACATAAACAATATTAAATTCCTTCTTCTCTAGATTCTTAGTGGACCTCATGTTCTCCTTAGTACAAGTATTCACCTAAGGATATACCTCAAAAGAAGGGGTGATCTAAAGCCCAGTAAGAGGAAAGATACGTGACATGAATCCTAGGTGAGAATAATTATCGTTATCATAACATTACCAAAGGATCATTATAATAATCATGAGAGGAAAAATTAGATAAAGTTATGGAATGTGGTAATGAATAAAAATGAAATATCACGTGTTAGTGTTCAAATACCAAACATAGTTGTGAAAAAATATCACATCATGTTCACCTATATTTCACTTTATCTCATTAGATAAACCACATTACCCAATGAATTGGAGTTTTATATAATTTTGAGTGCAACCGTCACATTATAACATTTACATTATCACGCATGCCACATAGAACATATTTCAATATTAGACAAAAAATAACCCATGGAAAGGAATGGGTTTAATTTTATAAAGAATACATCCACAAAAAAACTTTTGGGTTCTCAAAATAAAGAGGGAATACCATACTTGGTATAAGAATCATCAAGAAGAAACAATTTCATGAGAAGTAAAATATGTATTTTTGGAAAGAATAGTTCTTTTGGAAAAATATTTGAATTTTTCATAAAAATAGATTAGAAACACATTTATCATAGAAAATAAAATGGAAGGAAAAAATAAATTACTTTTAATGAAAATTAATGGAACATCCATAATAAAAATTTAGTGAAAGAGGGAAACCCAAAGAAAGGAAATTGGGTTCGATAATCCCCTTACCTTATGTATGAATGCTTTCTTCACTTTAATATCCTTGGGAATCAAAATAAATTCATTAATTAAAAAATAAAAAACATTTTATACATTAATTTTATTCATTATAGTTTTATTATGGTCATTTATGAGTTTTTTGATGAGCTATAGATTTTAATTTCATAGTTTAGGAGTTTCTGTTTTCTTGGATTTCATGATCGGTTCATTTGTATATGAGTATGGACGTTCTAGTAAAAAGAGAATTATTCCATAGAATTGTTATTAATGAACACAAATAAGTGTAATTGTTTTTATATATCTTTTTTTAAATGTTATGAGGATGATTTATCATATTTAAAATTAATTAAAATGATTTAATTAAATTTTTTGGTTTTATGACCGCTATAAGATTATGTCATTTTATTTAACATCATTTTTATATATTTATTCTAGAACATTATATAACTTATAATATTTATAATAAAATATTATGTAACCATAGTTATGGTTTTATGAATAGCCATGAAGGTGGTACTGAAAAATGAAAATGCATCATCCACATTGGTGGTAAATTGACACACCACAAATGATATTTTCATGTTTAGAAAAAAGGAAAGGGGAAGAAACTTGACGATGAATTATTATGTTAGCATAATAAAATTATAGTATATAAAGGATAATGGATTTATCATGCCTCTTTTATAGGTTTAGGTAAGTATTGGATAAGAAAATAATGGAATTGAAAAGAAAATAAAAGAAAAAGAATTTCACCTCTTGAATTTCTCCTCCTTGAGAACTTCCTTAGGGAAAAGGGATTGGTATTTTGATGAGAAAAAAGGATCCTAGACATGGGGGCGGGGATTGGGAAGAGTATTTGGAATAATTTTTACAAGGCTCAAATCTTGGAAGGTGTGAGGAGAAGAGGTGGTGATGAGTTGTATTTATAGGGGAGGAGAGGGGTGTTTTCTCATTATTTTATTCATTAGTTTATTATTTTGGATCAATAATATGAATAGTTTGATAATTTTCAAAAAATATATTAAAATAATGAAGGGGAGTTTGAGATTATCGAGATTACATCAGCCATGACTCAAGTAATAGTGTTTTTAACTTAAAATGTATATATGCTGTAAATTTCTGTGTTTCACTATTCACAAAAAATTCAAGTATTTTAGAAAAATACCAAAAATTTACCCTAACCATTTTTTGATGTGTAAAATTAAAAAACGAACTCCATTTTATAAAAATAATTTTATAAACATTATATATTTAATTTTTAATTAAAATTATCATTTACTTGGAAAATACTGATTTTAAAATTATAACTCTTTTTATAAAACTTTGAAAAATTAATTAATGTCTCATAAAATTATATTATAATCATAAGAAAAAAATATTAATTTTTAAATATATTTTATGAAAATAAATTTTATTTTAAATAACTATATTAATTATAAAATTATAAATAAACATTTCTGTTTTAAAAAAATTCCACCACTTAATTAATAATATTTAAAATATTTATTTACTTATTCTATGATATAATTATATCATATTATCATTTATAATATTCCTATATTTTATTTATAATTTCATATATTAGATTACTATTATATTATCTGGATTAGTATTCCTAATAGTCACATTAATATTTCCAAGGTCATGTTACTATTCCATTATTATAGGTTCCTTAACTTCTAGAAATACCTCTTATTCCATTCATTATTCATTTATAAAGTTTATATTTTGTCCTCTATGTGGTTTTAACTGATTTATACTATATGACATAATTATAAGAATGAGATTTCCATTGATACAATTTTTGGGTCATTACATATTCCCTTGATAATAGATCATTCCAGGGTTTTCTTTAAGACTGATATGACCCATATAATAATTATAATCAATTATTCCCTTGATTTCAAGGGTCTCTAAAATATGGATACTGATGAAACCTCCCCTATTTTGTTCTTATCATCTTAGCTACCTTATATACAACATTTAATTAGGATTAGTGTTGAATGGACCCATTTGTTCTATTCAATGAAATAGAATCATATTATGGGCCTCCTATTAGGTTTAAGACAGAGAACCTAACTTCACCAAAAGAAAATCCCGGGAGCATATGCATTAGCCCCGCATATATCCTCCATACTCTTAATGAAGGAATGGTCCCCATGTTATGTGTAAACTACAACTAATTATTATAAGGGTTACTGATGCGTAATCCTAGAATCATAATCATGGGTAAATTTACCAAATGAAACCTTCCTTAGTAGGCCATATTCTCGGTGATTCATCCTTACTCAAAGGGTTATATTCTCTGTTATTCATCATATCCTCAATGGGAAATATTTCTAGTGATCAATAATAACCACTCTATGTTTTAGTAATGAACAAACAGGATGATCCATAAAGAATTATCCTTGTGTTAGTCTCACACTAACCATTTCTAGGAAACCTTTTCACGGTATTACACTCTATATAACTTTAAAATATATATCATTATTTTCTTAACAAATGATGTTAAAATATAAATATTAGTCTAATACATACCCATGCTTATTTTATATAGATATTATATCATTTTTATGAATATTCATTACATTTTACAAGCACACGCCTGAGGACTGTAAGAGTTTAGTTACATGTAAACATAAAAAACTAGTCCATAGGTAAACTACGTCATATCCCACTATGATCTTCATACATAGAACCATTACTAGACATATGAAACATAATACATTTCTTAATAACCTAGGGAAAGAAAACATAATAAAATATGAGCTCAGATGCTCATTAAGGGTAAATAAAGGGGACACATAAGTATAACATGAATATAAGGGTATGAGAACTTGAGAATAACATTTGAAAACAATTCCATATATATCAAAGATCATAATATTTAGTCATGTAATAAATATTTATAGTTTATAATACATGAATCGCAATGTAATCAAAGAACATGATCCATAAGATCATATCATTGGCATAATACATAGATTTTTGGCAAACACATAAGAATAAAAATCATTTCTATATTAGTAAAAGATCATTTACAAGGATATAATAGTGGAATGAGTTCACTCCCTAAACCATCATAGTATCCTAGGTTCACTCCCAAGACCATAATAGAGAACAAAGTCCCTTACTGAACTGGGTTCACTCCCCGTTCTAAACCTATGTATCTCATGTGATATAAATCTTTACCCAATTCATTAGAGGGAGATATAGGTCCTACCCATATCATAATGAAAAATATATTTATGGGTGTCAAAAGATCAAAAAAAATTCATTATATCATATCCCATTAAATGAAGTGGGGTTTATAAACATTTTATAATATCATCACCTATAAAAAATAGATAGTTTTCATAATCATTTCATCATAGCATAACCCATAGAAAACAAAGTATGTTTCATTAAATTTTTTTGTGGTATAACATATGGAATATAAATGGGTTTCAAAACATAATTTAATCATAAACACAATCCATTTAGATAAATAATAACAATGTTAACCTCATATATTATCCCTAGTAAGGCATAGGTAATAATAATATATTTCATCTTAGATGAAGAATGATTTTGATTGATCATTTAAAACATTTATTGAGGAAAATATCATTTCCACTTTGAAAAGAAAATTTCTAAAAATAAAAAATTATTAAAAACATTTTTATTTTAAAATAACATTTAAAAATTATAAATTATGCTACAAATAAAATATGTTCAGGACAATGGGATGTTTCTTTCATATCGTATATGTTAAAATAAAAATTCATTTCATCGGTAAAATCCAAATGAGAATTGTTTGGATAATGACATGAAGATTAATTTCAAAAAATTATTGTAAAAATACAAACAAGGGTAAAAATGTCTTTTAAAAATTATAGGAGAATAATAAAATATTTTTTAAAACATTTTTATAAATATGGTTTTGAAAGAAAATGGATTTTTGACAGAAGATAAAAATATTTTCAAATTTTATTAAAACATTTTCTCAATTATTTTAAGTAATAAAGAGTGGTAAAAATGATAATATTACATTAACATATAATTAATAACCAGTGGGGAATAAAATTAATTAGTTTATTGAGATATGGATTATAATATTTTATTTTCCAAAACATAATCATAAAAAATCTTGATAAATGATGAGACTATAACATTAAATCATTACCACTTTGGTAATTCTGAATAATAATCCCCATGAAGTAATAAAATAAAATTGAAATTAAAATATCATGAGGATAAATAAATTCATAGGTGTTGTATATATACCTCCTGAAATAATATAGTTTCAAAACATAACGTACATCTCAAAGAAGGAAAATTGAGACCAAAATCCCTTAATGTAAGTATATAATTCCATCATACTCATTCAAAACTCCTTTAAAATAACTATATGTTTATTATAAATATATTAAAGAACTAAAATTACATATATCATACCATATATGATTTACTTATGTCCTTATCTTACCCTTTTATTAACCATTCAATGTTAAACTCATGTTTCGGGTAATAATCGCTTTGTTTTTCATATATGTTTTGATTTTTTATTTTTGATCCTCTTACTTTGATCATGGTTCCATAATATAAATAATTTTATCCCTGATATAAATATCATATATATTCAGTATATATGTATTTAGAGTAATCCATACAGTTCAGTAATGGAAAGTGAAATACACCGTTCATGGAGATAATAGGTGGTACGTACGCATAGACGCTATTTCCATTTTCTCATTGGATTGAAAGAAAGAAAGGTAAATGATATATATAATTTATAGAATAGTTTTTATTTCATATATATTACATATTTTCATTAAACTCATCCTTAATACCTTCATGTAAATCATGAACGAATCACATCACTTCACGAGGTGGTAGTCTGCTGTACACACGAGCAACATTATCATATTCCCAAAAAATAGAAATATTGAAGGTATGTGTGATATAATAATTAAATAAGAATAATAATATAATAAATAACATATATTAACAATAAATCTATCATTATTTCCAACCAATAGAGGTGGTAATGAAAAAAATGACATAGGTTCGTGAGGCAGTAATCCGCCGTACACTTGTACAATGATTTCATAACCCATTTGATAGAAGTGGAGACTATTGTAGGTAATTACCTTAACATAAAAAATATTAGAAAATTTAATATATTGATGTTATTATATAATCATGGTATAATAATGATTGAATTAGGCAGAGGAAGAAATAAAACCAAAATGCTCGTTGATGAATGTTACCTCTCATTCGAGTATCCTACTTAGGTTTTCACAAAAAACATTCCTTGGTTGGATTTATATACAAAATAAGGTTTCTAATATGAGAAGAGGGAATTTGGAAAGTGATTTGGGAAGGTATTTTCTGAACCAAAAGGTTTTTAATATATTAATAAGAGAGGGGTGGTGGTGGCCTTTTATAAGTGAGTTGAGTGGCACACATGTAATTTTTTTTTAAAAAAATTCCACCCATTTCTTTCATGTCACAAGGATTAAATAATGAACCATTCTCAATAATAGAAGATATAAGTTATAAATATGGATATAAAATGGGGTTTGGACTAGTTTTGGGTTATTTTTAACACTTATATATTTTTTTAACCCCTAGAAAAACCATTTTGACCTTATCCACGGTAAATAATTTTTTTATGTTTTTACTATTAATTTTGGTAAAAAATCTATCTAAAATTATTAGATAATATAAATTATTCTTATTAATAATATGGAATCCATTTTTTTTAAATTAAATTCATATAATTATAAAAATTAAATTTAAAATTAATTCCACATATGCGATGAGAAGGCGTGTTTTTAAAGAGACATTTTTCAAAAGTTTACCCTGTTTTTTTTTTAAAATTCAATATGAAATTGATTTTAATGACAAAATTTGGATTAATGGATGCATAATTGAACTAATTTTACTTTAAAATCAATTTTAAATATAATTTAAATTTATAAATAAATAAAATAAAAATACTATTTTCAATTAAAATTCAATATTTTCCACTATTCATCAAAAAATAAAACATTTCATAAAAATTCCAAAAATTCACCAAAAGCTAATTTTGACATGATTATTTCAAAAATTGATTTTATTTTATCAATTTTATTTTCTAAAAGTTTCAAAAATTAGTTTTATTATTGCTAATAAAAATAAAAAATAATTTTTTTGAAAAAATAATATTCTGGAAACATATAAAGATTTACCAAAAATTAAAAACCTTTTTTTAAATATGTGTAATTAATTTAAAACCATAATAAATAATATTTAAAAATTAGTTATTACTATTCATATTTATATTTCTAATGACTAGTTTATAACATTTGTGTTTAAATAATTATATTAATAACATATCATAGTCTTGTTAAACTCAGTGTTGCATGTAACAAAAGTTAACCCAATGTTTCCTATAACATAAGCTTAACTTGGTTTTGCGTGTAACATAAGATATCAAATAAATTTAATTTATTTGAAAAACATAATTCATAAAAAACCCGGGTTGTTACATTCTATCCCCTTAAAATTATGTTCTCCCACAAAATTCATCATTCTGATACAGACAAATGAGGATACTTCCACCTCGTCATTTCCTTAGGTTCCCATGTAGCTTCTTAGAACTATTGGTTTCACCAAAAAACTTTGACCATGTAAGTGATCTTGTTTCATAGAACTTTATTTGTATGATCCAGAATCTCCACCAATTTTTACTCATAAGAAATATATTTCTCTAGTGGTATAACTTATGAGTTCAGTACATGATAAGAGTCAGGTATGTATATCCTCATTAAAGATACATGGAACACATCATGTAATTGAGAGATGTTTTATAGAATCTCAAGCTGATAGGCTACCATCCCGATACGATCATGAATTTTAGAGGGACCAACATACTTAGGGCTCAATTTCCCTTTCTTCCCAAATCTCATTACATTATTCCATGGAGAAATTATTATAATCTCTTTGTCCCCAAAATCAAATTCTTGATGACCCTAGTAAATATTAACATAACTTTTTTTCTCTAACTCTAGGATTCCTTGATGTGTTACTGAATGAATCTAATATTATGTGCAATTTTTTCTTCTATATCAAGTTCTAATAGTTTTGTTTCTCCAAATTCATTCCATCACATTGGATATCTACATTTATTTCCATAGAGGGATTCATAAGGATATATTTGAAAGCTTAAGTGAAAACTATTATTGTAAGAAAACACAACTAGAGGAAGGTGATGATCCCAACCACCTTTTAAATCCAAATAATAGGATATCAATATATCCTTTAGGTTTTGAATTGTTATCTTAGAATGACCATATGTCTGAGGATGACACACTATACTAAAACTCAACTCGGTATCAAGATATTTCTAAATAAATCAATAGAACCTTAAGATAAACCTCAGATACTAATCAAACACAATAGAATGTGGTACTCCATGAAACATTACCCCTTATTTAATATATATCCTAGAAAGATGATCAAGAGAGAAGTATTCTCTAATAGTGATTAAGTGTGATCACTTAGTAAGGTGATCAACTACAACCCATGTTTAATTATTACCGTTAGATGTTATGGGGAGTCTGATGACAAAATCTAGGTTGATTTTTTTGTATTTCCATTATAGTATAGATAATGGATGTAACATCCATTTATAATTTTGTCTTTGAGCCTTAAATTTCTAACATAAAAATCATTGAGATACAAACTCTATGATATCTCACTTTATGACATCCCACCAAAATTACTCTTTCAAATTTCTATACATCTTATACATCTCAGATGAATAGAGAATGAAGAATTATGATCTTCCTATAACAAATCCTTATTCAAATTTGTTATGGAAGGAACACATAAACTATTCCTAAACCTAATAATTCCATCATTTTAAAGGTTAAACATTGTAACATTTCTAACCTTATTTTTTAGCTCCACATCTTCCTTATGTTCCTATTTAATATTCTCTTGAAAAAATGGTTGAACAATCAATTGAACATGATAATATTTTCCCCCTTCCTTCAGGTTTTCCAGATCCATCCTTTATAAACTAAGAAGTATTGGATCTTTTGTAATCCTAATCATGGATAAGCTATCATAATCATTAAAATCAAATAACCAACTACCTTGTTCTATTTCTCAAAGTGGTAATGTATTGAGCAATCATAATATTTAATCAGCACTAACCATCTTCATTGGTGCATATTTAACTATCTCAGAGAGAATATATAATTAAAAATTTTATTATTAGTATATATATCACACTTTTATCCATATATATAATGCCTCTATATATTTAATATAAAAATTAATATATCTAACTCCAAATCATAATTTGGGTAATTTTTCTCATGAATCTTTAATTATTGTGAGAAATAATCTATAACCCTATAATTATTCATAAGAACAAATCCCAATCTATTCTTGGATGAATCACTATAGATTATAAACCCTTATCTACTATATGGAAATGTAATCATAGGTGAATTGACTAATATTCTCTTCATTTCCTTGAAAATTTCCACACATTATTCTATCCAGAGGAACTTGGATCCCTTTTGAGTTATCTTGTTGAGTGGATTAGATAGTCATGAGAAATTCACCACAAACTATTGATAACTTCCAGCTAAACCAAGAAAACTAAGGATCTCAGTCACTGTAGCTAGTCTAGGCCAACATTTAATTTCTTTTATCTTTTATGGATCTATCGATATACCCTCTCTTGGGATTATATGACCCAAAAATGAAACCTTTTGCATCCAAAATTCACACTTTGTAAATTTTTCATATAGTTTCTCCTTAATTAGGGCCTTTAGTAAAATTATCAAGTGATATTAATGGTATTCATTTATCTTTTAGTATATAAGAATATCTTTTATAAAGTCTACCAAAAACTGGTCAAGGTAATATCTAAGGATATTTTCATTAAATCCATAAAGATATTAGGGGAATTAGTAAGACTAAATGGAATAACTATATATTAATATTTTTCATACCCAGTAAGAAATGATATCTTGGATATATCTTCCTTCTTGACCCTCAATTGATGAGAAACTGAATGAAGTTCAATCTTGGAAAATATTTAACTCTGTAAATTTGATCAAAAAATTCATCAATACAGGAAAGAGGATACTTGTTCTTAATTGTGATATTATTCAGCTCCTGATAATAAATATAGAGTCACATTTATCCATATTTATTTTTAGAAAAAGAACAGGTGAACCCCAAGGTGACATAATTGGCTGAATGAATCCCTTGTCAAGATTTTCCTAGAGTTTCTTCTTCAATTCAGCCAACTTAATTGGATCCATTCTTTAGGGAGTATTTAAAATTGGTGTGGCACTAAGTATGAGTTCATTTGAGAAATTAGCTTCACATTTTGGTCTAATTCTAGGAAGATCATCCAGAAAGACATCAAAAAATTCCCACATAATACAAATATCATCAATGTTATGTTTCTGCGCAACATTCTGATATAAACACACCTTATGAATGTGAATTAAGACCCCTATAATGGATGTGATATCCATCATATGTTCGTACTTATCATAACAATGATAAATAATCATAGGTTGGTTTGGAATATCAAACATGAATTCCCTTACTCAAAAATTGATGTGGGATTTATGTATATAAATACAGTCCTTGCCGAAGATAATATAAAATTCAACTAAAGGGGGAATGATAAGATTTTTAGGAAGTGAATTCATACCAACATCAAACATGAGAGGAATCATATAATTGAGATGAAATCATTATACGATAAGGGGTTTTCACATCTAATTGTACCTCTAATAATTTGGGTGGAATCTTGATAACTTTATAAAATTCAACAAATGTGAATGAATGGGTATATCTAGAGTCAAATAAGACATTAACAGTTCTAGAGTGGATGGAAAACGTACCTTTTACCACATCATTATCACACCCCTCATCATAAATAGTGATTGCAATATATTTCCTTTGTCTCTTGGATTAAGAGGTTACTGATGTCAATAATCATCATTAACCTTCTGATTTGGGCCTTGTTTAGCATAATTATTGTACTCCTTGCATTTGAAACACTAGAGTTTGGGTGGTGGATTCTATGTAGCTTTCTCTCTATTCACATCGTTAGATAACTTCTTCCCATGAATTAAATAATAAATTGACTGGTGACCTTCCCTTACACACTTAAAATATATACTAGTACCCTTTATTCAATTTCCTCCAGGATTATTCAGACACTTTTTTAAAAAATGAAAGCACACATTCTTCTCTCTAGGGATTTTAGATTTTTAATTAAATTACACTTTTCTCTTCTTATAAAAACCATGATATTGATACATATATCCAACCTAAATTTCCACCTTGATTTCACATAAAAAAATATCTTTATATCTACTGAATTATCTTATGGATAACACTTTATGGAGACTTGGTTTTAAGACACTGAAGAATTGATCAACCTTACTTTCAGGTTAGATGATTATACCACAGCAGTACCTCGAAAGTCTTGTAAAATTTTCCTCAAAGGTACCAGAAGATTTATCTTCATTTTACTTTATCTCAAGGAACTCCTTCTCCATATTCATATGAATAATAAAAGGGAATTACTTATTAAAAAATAAGTTCTTGAACTCTTCCCAATACATTTATTCAATTTCATCCACTTGCCTCATATCATTGATAATAGTCCACAATTGATCTGCTTCATCTTCCCAAATGTAAATAAAAAGAAATAATTTTCATATTCCAAACATTATAGAATGAAAAATATCTTTTTAGTGGTGTTGATTTATTTTTCAACAACCATTATATCATAAGACCCACTAAAAGAAGGTGGACATTGCCTCATAAAGGACTTAATAAAATTTTTTTCATTCTTTTATTCATTTGGAAGTCCTTCATGATTCATAAATTGAGAATTTTTTGTGATCATAACAATGATATTTTTAATTCTAACTCCCATAAAATTTGGATGATCTAGAGGAAAATCATTTAATTCTATTTCATAATTATCATTAACATAGTTCCTTCAAGTTCCAACCATTGACTAAAAACAAAAAGCATAGTGTAAGAAACAATTATCATGATGGGGAACCACATAATCCTGAAAAATAACATATAGGATACCTAATTTAGGAAAAATTATTTAATTTATGAAGACTTAGGTTTATCCTTGGTCATTCATGGTAATCATCTATTTAAATCCTTCATGATGGTTTGTAAACATTTTATGATTTTCTAAAGCATATCCCTCGGTAGTGATAAACCAAGTGTACAACAAGGCCTTTTGTCTTACACCAAGTGATGATTGAGTCCATATCAATATTCACTTTTTAGATTCATTACCCCTAGGTACCTCTATTCTAGATCCACATTCACTTGTAGTATTCAGACATGGATTCAATTTCTTGGTAACCACTCTCTATATAATTTACCAAAATTCTGAGACATTTATGTATACTTTGACTAATCCTTATACTTATACTTAGACATGTACTTAGGGATATCACTAAGGTTTTATCATCATAGTTTCCAAAGTATAACTAAAACTATGCTTTGATACCAACTATAATAACCCAGGATTATCGTATATAGATATTACATAATTTTTTATGAATATTCATTACATTACCCAAACACATGCTTGAGTATGGAAATATTTTAGTGTCTTTGGAAAACTTTAAACATGAACAACTAGTCCATAGTTAAACTATTTAATCTCCCACTATGAACTTTGTAATTATCACCATTCTTAGATATATCATAAATTTTACATTTATTCATAATATGGGGAAAGGAAACATAAGAAAGGGTGAACTCAGATGCTCACTAAGGGTAAAAAATGGAGATATGTAAGTATAACAAAAACATAAGGGTATGTGAACATGACCATAAAATTTTAAAACCATAACCTATATATCAAAGATCATAATAATGAGTAATTGAATACATATTGGAAGTTTATAAGACATAAATCATAAGGTAATCAAAGACCATGTTCTACGAGACCATATCACTAGTATAAGAAATAGATTTGTGGCATACATGTAAGTATAAAAAATCAATTCAATATTAGTCAAGGTTTATTTTGAAGGATATCATAGTTGAATGAGTTCACTCCCCAAACCATAATAGTAGTCAAGGTTCACTCCCAATACCATCATTTTGGAAAAAGTCCCTTACTAAACTGGGTTCACTCCCCATTCCATTCCTATATACCTCAAGAGATATAAATATTTACCATATATATTGGAGGGATATATAGGTCCCAACTCTCTCATAATGAAAACCATATTTACGTATGATAGAATATCATAAGAAATTTATCATATCAAATATTATGAAATGAAATGGGTTTCATGAACATTTCATAATATTATTACCAATCGAGAAGTGATAGGTTTAATAATCATTTCATCATAGCATCACTCATGTAAAAAGAAGTGTGTTTCATATGAATTTTATCATTGCATAACCTATGGAAGAGAAAAGGGTTTTATAAAAATTATTACATAATAAAAATAAAATATTTAGAGAAATAATAAGAATGGTATTCTTGTATCATATCCTCAATAAGGTATAGGTTATAGCAATATATATCATCTTATATAGAAAATGATTTTTATTGATCATTTAAATCATTTCTTGAGGAAAATAACCTTTTCTATTTAAAAAAAATTAAAAAAGAAAACATTTTGAAAACATTTGTCTTTGAAAATATCCTTGAAAAATTATAAAGTAATATTCAAATAAAATAATGGTCATGATGATGGGAAGTTTTTTTTCTTACCGTACACATTAAAATAAATATTTATTTTACATTTTTGTTAAAATACAAACATTATTTGTTTGGAAAATGACATGAAGATTATTTTCAAATTTTTTGTAAAAAAATTAAAACACGGGTAAAAATGTCCTAAAAATAATTGTATAATAATAAAAAAAATTGATTTTTTTTAGAAAACATGGTTTTGGAAGAAAATTAATTTTTGACTGAAGAGAGAAATAATGTTAGACTATCTTAAAAAAAATTATCAAAAAGTTTATGTACCAAAGATTGGAAAAATGATACTATTACTTTAAACTACCATTAATAATGAGAGTGGAAGAAAGTTCATGAGGTTATTGATAGATTGATCATAATATTTTATCATTAGAAACCGAATCATAAACAATCCTGATAAATAATGAAATTATAACATAAAATCACTACAACTTTGGTAAATTTGAATTGTAAGGTCCGTGAAGAAATAACATAAAATTTAACTTAAAATATAATGATGATAAATTAATTCATGATATTAAAAGTAAAAGGGGTTGTATATACACCTCATTAAATAATATAGGTGCATAACATAACATAGGTCTCAAAGAAGGAAAATTGAGACAAAAAATCCCTTACCGTAAGTCTCGACTTCCTTCATACTCATTCAAAACTAATTTATCATAATTATAAATTTATTATAAATCTATTATAGAACCAAACTAACATATACCATACCATAAATTATTTACTCGTGTCTTTTAATTACCCATTTATTAACAATTCCTTATCAAAGTCATGTTTCGGGTAATAGCTTTTTGTTTTTCATATATGTTTTGATTTGTAATTTTTAGTCCTCTTACCTCGATCATTGTTCCATAATATCTATAATTTTAAAAATTATATAATATTATATATATTAATTATATATTTATTTATATTAATCCATAATATTTATTGGTTGAAAATTAAATACAACATTCATGGAGACGGTATGCCATACGTACACATGAAAGCTATATCCATTTTCTTATCATATTGGTAGAAAAAAATATAAATGATATATTAACATTACATAATAATTTTTATTTAATATATCACATATTTTAATTAAATTAATCCTTAATACCTTCCATGAAAAGTGGAATGATTCACCTTGCTTCTTGAGACAGTAATCTTCCATATACACGAACGATGTTATCATATTCCTAAAATATGTAAATCATGATGGTATGTGTGATATAAT
The DNA here is from genome assembly GCA_963277665.1 of Viscum album. Lineage (NCBI taxonomy): Eukaryota > Viridiplantae > Streptophyta > Magnoliopsida > Santalales > Viscaceae > Viscum > Viscum album. The sequence goes on from OY728128.1 coordinate 663,172,939, forward strand.
ATTTAAATAATAATAATAATATCATAAATATCATATATAAACAATAAATCCATAATTATGTCTAATAGTGTGAGGTAGTAATGGAAAAAATGAACAATATTGGTTCGTGAGGCGATAGTCCACTGAACACATGAACGATGAATTCATAGCCAATTTTATTGAAGTGGAGATGGTTGCAGGTCATGAATATAACATAAAAAAATCTTAGTATATGTAATATACTAAGTCTATTATATCATATTGTTATAATAAGGTTTTAAGGATGTGTTAGAAGAAATAAAACAAAAATGATTGTTGATAAACGTTACCTCTTCTTCGGGCATCCTTCTTAGGTTTGCACAAAAAGCCTCACTTGGTTGGATTTATTTACAAAATAAGGATTATAGGATGAGATTAGGGATGTGCTGAATTGGTTTGTGTTGGTATTGGCTGAACCAAAAGGGCTTTAAGGTGTTAATAATATAGAAGAGTGGGTGTCCTTTTATAGGTGATGTGAGTGACACACTTGTAGTTTTTGGAAATAAAGATTTTCACCAAAATTTTTATCATGTAAAAGGCCCAAATAATAGAACATTATCGATAATAGATGAAATAAAATAGAATTATGACTATAAAATGGGTGTTGTAAAATTATTGGGTTATTTTTAACCCATATTTATCAAGTTTAACCCCTGGTAAAACCACTTTTTACCTTAATTGTGGTGAATAATTTTTACTATTTTACTATTCATTTTGGAAACAAATTATGTTGAAATTATTAGATACTAAAAATTATTATGATTCAAAATATTAAATTTATTTTTCAAAATTCCATTCATAGAAGTGAAAAAAATTTAATTTAAATTTAATTTTGCAGACCTAATGAAAAAGCATGTTTTTAAAGAGAAAATGTTCAAAAGTTTATAAAGTTTTTATATAAAAATTAAATATGAAATTTATTTAAATGAACTAAATAGGATTATTTGATGTATAATTGTAATAATTTTACTTTAAAACCAATATAAAATATAATTTAACTTTATAAATAAATTAAATGAAAAGGAATTTTTCAATTAAAATTCAGTATTTTATACTATTCATACAAAAATTAATCCTTTTAGAAAAATCAAAAAAATTCATCCTAAGATAATTTGGACATTATGATTCAGAAAATGAATTTTATTTTATAAAATGATTTTTTTAAAATTTTGAGAAATTAATTTTATTAATGTTCACAAAAAGAAACAAAAACCTTTTTTTTGAGAAAATAGTATTTTCAAAACATATGAAGACTTTACCAAAAAATAAGTACTTTTTTATCAATAAGTTTTCTTTTATGTAAAACCATTATAATTAATATTTAAAAATTAGTTATTAATTTTCATATATAAAATCTAATAGATAGGTAATAATGGTTGTGTTTAAATAATTATATTAATCATATATGAGTGTCTTGTTAGAACTCAATGTTGCGTGTAACGCAAGATAACCCAATGTTTCATGTAGAAAAATCTTAAATTGGTTTTGTGTGTAATGAAAGATATCAAATAAATTTAATTTATTTGAAAAAATAAAAATTCATAAAAACTTGGGGTGTTATAGGTCCTATCACATGTCCTTAAACCATGCAACCCAAACTATTTGGAATTTTATTCCATTTAACCAAGATATATTGTAATCCTCTCTCACATTAAGCCACAAAACCGATAGGTTCATGATTAATAAACTTAAAAGGAACTTTAATTTGTCATGGATGCATGAACTTAAAATGAACGATATTGGTCCTTTTGCCATGACCTTAAAAGGTACAACATGTCTAGTTAAGAAGCACCAAATTACATGGGGGTTTTATTACATTCTTAGAAATACAAATTAATCCCCTAGAAAGGGCCCATTCCCAACACTTCAACAACTACCAACTCCTTGTATGGTGATAAATTTTAAAGTGCCTATCTATGAATCTATAAACCATAATATAGTTAATTAACTAACTATTAAAATGAATGATTTTTATTTATCACTGCACAATGGTAACTAATAGTAACACTCTTTTTGGGAAAGATTCATGAATACATTTTCAATATTTAAGGGAGTTCTAAAGTAATAAATGATACCCCATAAAGGGTGATATGATCCTAACCTCCCATCCTATAAATCAATGCACAACCCAATGTGTTGTTTGTAAAGTCTTAGTGATCACCAACCATTAGAACGTAGGTCCATGCTCCCTTTAAATGTCTAGGCATGGGGGAATCCTAAAAAAAGTTATTAAGAGGTTCATTGTGGTGGTTTATTTATGTGGATTGAGATTTTTTATAACGTTTCCTTATCTAGGGTGATTATGTAGATATATTATTTTTTCCACAGGGGTTTAGGGGTTTAGTTTCAATGTTTTTATAGTGACGAGGCAAACATATTATCAAGTTTTTTCTTTCCCCTTTCATTAAAAAATGGATTTTTTGGCAAGATTGGTTGTTAGTATATTACTATTAATATAATTTTTTAGTAACTTTTGGCTGTATACAAATATAATCTTTGGGTTGGTGGGATATAAAGATTTGGTCTTTCCTATGACCCTCGATTCTCATCCTTAGAAAATATTTGAGATTATTTACCTTTTTATTTGTTTTTGAACTAGATTATCTAGTATCTATTCCTTTGTTTTTAGGGAAATATATTGGGTATTTCTATACTCACCCTAACATGGAAGTTTGACCCACATATATTGTATTTGCCATGAAGTTTAAGGATAATCCTGAAATATGTGTAATTAATGGAGCTAGTTCTTAGTAGTTCTTGGCTATGATGGAAACTGTTAGTGATCATGCTGAGAGTTGATGTGATGAGGGATTTTTTTCGCTTGTGTAAGTTTTGTTTAATCTTTTGGTTTTTGGTCTCTTATATTTTCTTTTAATTCTAGAGTTTCTACATATTTCATTATTATGAATTGGTTTCTTCTGTATGTATCATATGCTATAGTAGGTATATTTTTTGATGATGATTAGTTTAATTTATTATATAAATATATGTGGTTTTATACAAGTTCATTTGTATATTACCTTCCATATTTTTATTTCCATTTTGATACTTATAACCATCCTCTAAATTATTAGAGGAAGGATTGGGGTGGCACCCTCGAACCAACTATAGGTTATGGTGAGCCCTGGTGTTTTGAGTTATGTTAACCCGAGAGTCATTTAAAGCTCCACCACAATAATAAAAGGGAGTTACATATCTATAGAACTAGTTCATCAAAATGAAAAAGATAGAAAAATGATTCCACTCAGGATTTGGTGCACTACTAGAAATTCCAAAGAAAACCATCACGAACAAAACCTAAGATCTACAAATAAAGAGATTATCCACTTTAGGGAAAGAATAGTTTCCAAATCAATCACTAGGGAATAGATGTAATCAGGAGGTTTTCATGAATTAGAATATACACCCATCAAATCAGTCAATCCTAAGGGAAAAAAAGAGTGAAAAAATGAGAAGACTAAGAGTGAGGAGAAGCTAGTGTAGAGAAAAAAATGAACAGAAATAAGGCTAATAGGAATCAAAGAAGTTAAGAAACACTAATCAAAACATTTACAAATAATTAGTGGTGATCAATTTCAATGTTTTAAGAAAGGAAAATCCAATATTGAAGGAAGAATAAGAACAAAACCCACCAACCATTGAGTGGAAGGGATGTAATTCTAAAACAATAAGGATAAGAAGCATCATTGAAACAAGAGATATGAGGAGAAAATAAATTTCTTATGGAGAGGGATTAATTGGAAGATAAAGTAAATGTTAGTAAAAAATAAAGACATATAGAAAATATTTAGTCATTATTACAACATCATGTATTAGATTGACACTTTTTCCTTTCTTAAATGAAAAATACTAATTAGTGGTTATTGTACTAAAATTTAAGAATAATATGATCCCATTTTCATAAATTTGATTTTCGGACACACATTTTTGTACAAATTTAAATAAAAAATGCACTTTTGGTAATTTTAAAGACATGAAAAGCTGGATTAATGTCTTTAATTATTAAAATTAATAGTTTAATCTATAATTTTTGTCCTATAATTTGATGACCATATGTTCTTTTTTGATAAGTTTTTATAGTTTTACTTGTTTTTATAAGTTTACTTGTTTTTAATCACTTTTAAATAAAACAATACACTTTCATTCATTTTTATCACACCACACATTAAATTGATATGTTTTTAATTACTTAAAATAAAAAAAATTCAAGATAATTTTACCAGAATTTAACAACAATCTAATAAAGATAGTTGAGTTGTTACTATTTCAATTATTTGTAATCACTTAAATTAAAAAACCTATTTTTGGTCATTTTGAACAAATTTAATGTTGGATTAACATGTTACTCATTCCTATATATAAAAAATTAATTGATTATCATTATCATAAAATTTCATGATAATATGATATTTTTTTCTCGGTCTTGATCATTTGGGGCATGTTTTTAAACACTTTAAAAAAGAAAAAAAAAATGAACATTCGGCCATTCAAACCACACCACATATTAAATTGACTCATTGTTCATTGCTAAATTTTAAATTTAATCAAATACTATTTTCTATAATTTCATGGAAATTTGAGACCATTTTCTAAGTTTTAGTCATTTCAATTGTTTTTAATCGCTCTTAAATCAGAAAACACATTTTTGGTCATTCCAACAACATTGTATTCCACATTGATGTTTCATTTATTTCTATCTATAAAAAATAATTAAATATCCTTATACTATAATTTCACAACAATATAAGATCATTTACTTGGTTTTGATCATTTTTTATTGTTTTTAATCACTTAAATCAAAAAACACATTTTTGGTTATTCTTTCCACATCACAAGTTTGATTAATTTATATTTCTTTCTTACTTATAAAAAATTAATCAACTTTATTTTTTTTATAATTTCATGAAAATATGAGATCATTTTCATGGTTTTAATTTATTAGCACACATATTAAAAAATATTAGATTAAAAAAATTCACTTTTAGTCATTATGACCACACTACATTGTAGTTTTATTTTTAGATTATTCAGACATGTTATAAATTAATAGAAGATCATTATCATAGGATTTTAGGATAACTAAATATCGTTTGCTTAGTTTTTACTATTAAAATTATTTTTAATCACTTTTAAATAATAAAATAATTTCTAATCATTATAACAACACTACTTTTAAATGTGAAAATTAATTATCATTCATTCCAACTACACCATGGGTCATATTTATGTTTTTTACTACATGTAAAAAATCACTTTAGTATTATTATACTATAATTTCATAAAAATATAAGGTTATTCATCAGGTTTTAACCATTTGACATATGTTTCAAAACACTTTTAAATAGAAAAATGCACATCCTTTCACTCTAGCCACACCACAGATCATATTGATGTTGTATTTTTAATACATGTTAAAAATTAATCAAAGATTGTTTTCATATAATTTTTCGATGATATGGGATCTATCACGACCCGTACCCTGGATCCCCTGCCGTGACTACCCCAAGCCCACCTTCCATAGGCCAGGGGATGGAAACTAGCATCGAAGGCGTATTCCCTAAAACTAAAAAGGCATTGCCTTTATAACCTATAACACACATAACCAAGCACACAACAAGATACAAACTCAAGTAAACTAAATAGTAAATAGAGTGAGTACAGTAAGTAAAAGGGGCCATAATATAAGACCAACTAGAAAGTACAAGGAAAACTGGAATGTACAAGACGACTGATAGGTGAAAAGCAGCTCCTAGATCGTCCACCACGAATCCTACCTTAAGGTTAGGTACAACTCACGAACGGTCGTCTCTACGGTTCGCCTCATCTAATGTCCACCTCCGAGCTACCTCCAGTCCTGGTACTCTCGTCCTTAGTCAGATCTGTCCATCATCTGCACCAAACACAACAGGGTGCAGGCATAGCCCATGCAAGGGTGAGTATAACGATACTTAGTAGGGACCCCGTGACCCTCAAGGTATTACAAAATCCACCAAGGATAAACCACACAAATTGGAATCAACTGACAAACCTACTTAGGTATATTCTCATACATATAACTAAGTTATCAAGTAAACCCATATCAATCATGAGGAAAATTTAGCGTCCAACTCAAATCCCAAAGCTCAACTGTTCCACAAAGGAAGGAATACCATGAAGGTAAGTACCACATAGGTACGCCACACAGAATAATACTAACAAGGTATTACCAAGAAGGAAAGTACCATAAGGTACAAACTCAACTCACACCAGGTATAACTTAAGTATAGTAGTAGATATTACTAAATGTAACTACTAAATCATCTTACTATGTTAAGAGGCTCTGGTGCTGACCCACACAGGATCGCTCAGTGTTGACCCACACAGGATGGCTCAGTGCTGACCCACACAGGATCGCTCGGTGCTGACCCACATAGGATCCCTAGGTGCTAACCCACACATGATTGCTTGGTGCTGACCCACAAAGGATCTCTAGGTGCTGACCCACACAGGATCGCTCAGTGGTGACCCACACATGATCACTATTCATTCATCACGTCACAGCCAGCTACAGGGTTCCCGCACTACGCTCGCTTGTCTCCGGGAGGGTCCAATCCAAAAAGACCTGGTTGATACTCCAACCACCACAAAGTCTCATGAAGAAGTATCTCAAAGGACCGCCACGTCATAGGGGTCTCAACGTAACAGACAATGCGTCAATCGGATGCCCGATCTGTGAGTTATTAGCATTTTAGTCCCGAGGTCCCGGTTGGATTTATGCTCAATCCAGCCCAACCGTACTCCAACTGTATCCAAAACTCCAGTGGGGTATACTCAAAGTAACCATCTCACTCCAAGGTCTCTATCTCCACTAATGGTTCATCAAACGGATGCCTGGTGCCAAAGTTATGGCCAATAGAGCGAAAAGTTCGAAGTTGGCCTGGGTCTGGTCCGACCCGGTCAGACCGACTTGGTCTGGGACGACCCGAACCAATTCGGGTTGACTTGGTCCGCTGGGTCTGGTCTGGCCCACTGGGTCTGACCCGACCGCGTTGGACGACCCGGCCCGCACTGGGCGGCGCGAAGGTCGCAAGGGCGGCGTGAGGCCGCAGAGGCCGCCAGGGGGTCCACGAGGGCCGCAAGGGCCGTGAGGCTGCAGGGGCTACAAGGGTGGCACGAGGCCATGGTGCAGCGTGGAGGACCGCACGACGGTGAGGCTGTGGGGCGGCGTAGAGGGTCGTGTGGCAGTGAGGCCGCGGGGCGGCGCAGAGAGCCACGAGACGGCGAGGCCACATGGCGGTGTGGAGGGCCGCAAGGCGGTGAGGCTGCGGGGCTGCGCGGAGGACCATGAGGCGGTGAGGCCACGGGGTGGTGTGGAGGGCTGCGAGGCGGTGAGGATCTGCGGGTCCGTCGCCTTCGTTTCGACCGACGATGTGCCGACCGCTGCATCTGTTCATCGCTATGGCACAAAGCCACCTTTTTCCATCATGAAGAACACACCATTCAAGAAGAACGACAGAGGGTTTAGGCCATGTTTTTTTGCCCGCACCCTCCACATTAGATCCGTAGCAAGCGGATCAACAAAATCTTGAATGAAGAACTTCAAACCCTACAACATCCCACAAATATTATTCCCAAACCCGTAAAAGAAATCATCTGCGGATCAAATAGTTATAGAGTTGATCCGAATTCTTTGTTTTAGTAGGGAATAACATGGTAATATATAATCATACACAACTAAACCCCTACCTTAGAGATTTTTAGATTGAGGTGTCAAGGAAATAGACGAATTCATTGGGGATAGACGGACGTCGGTGACATCGGCGTTTCCTTGATCGTTAGTTCTTTGTCATTGAAGACGTTCCTCGTCAGTGAGAGAATTCTTTGTTGGGGAGCACATTCTTCATTGGAGAAAACTTTCTTCATTAGAGAGAATAATCCTCCAAAAGTTCTCTTCTCCCAAATCCACCAAAATGTGAAATAACACACTTGTTAATTTAAGTTTATCAAATTAAAAGGTTGGCACAATTAATTGTTGGGAAAATTAATTATACCACGTTGTCATAATTAATTGGATCCAATTAATGGGAGGAAATGATTAATGTGGAGTTGAGAGGTTTCTCTTCCATTAAGAGGGGTTGGGTGGTCCCCATCCCTAAATTCAAAATGGGGGTTAGTTCAGGTGGTCCCCACCTCTTAATATTCACATGGGAGGTTTAGGCTCGGGTGGTCCCCACCACCATAACCCATGTTGAGGGGTTTCTAAAATAAAAAGTTATACATTTTTATTTTATTTAATTTTTTCATGAAAAGCACAAAAATTATCTTTCACTCTCAGTCCACTGCGGTCGTGGTGAAGGTCCCCTTAAGAGAATACCGACGTTGTGAGTTCAACGGTGCCCTCAGATTTCAATTCCAAGAACTGGTTCAAAAGTTACAAAAACCTTCTTGTACGTTTATTGAACGTACCTGAAAAAAAGTTCAGAAATTAATTTCGGGCACACCGGGACTCGGAATCACGCGCCATCAATTTTTGAAAATTCATAAAATCTTCATATAATTAAAAAAACTGACATGGAATTTTTGGGTTTTTATATTCTCCCAACCTCGAGGCTTTGCATCCCCATAAGACACAACTCAAACTAAGGAAACAAGTGGGGGTACTGAGCACGCATCTAAGCCTCCCACTCCCATGTGCTCTCATGGAGGTTCTCATGCTACCAGCAAACACGCACCAGAGGTATCGACTGCCAATGAAGGACCCACTCCTATCAATCCTCATTCTCTACTAAAACCTATGTAAAAGTCACCCCATCGTCAATGTCCAACTTTCCATGGTAGATGATGTGGGAAGGGTCATGCACGTATCTCCTTAGCTGGGACACATGGAGGACGTCGTGCACCCGGTGCAACTGAGGTGGAAGAGCTAGGTGGTAAGCCACCTCACCAACTCTGCTGAGGACTTGAAAAGGTCCGATGAACCTTGGAGATAACTTTCCACCTCGTCCAAATCTCCGTAAACCTCATTAGGGTGAGACCCGTAGAAAGACATGGTTTCCATCCTCGAATTCCAGAGGTCTCCGTCTTCTTTCAGCATAAGATTTATGCCTGCTCTGTGCAGTTTTCATCCACTCCAAGATGATATGCATTTTTTTTGTGGTACCCCGTACCATCTTTGGTCCCACTAGTGCTGACTCCCCTAGGTAAGTCCAGCACAAAGGTGATATTCAAGGTCACCCGTACAATGCCTCAAAAGGTGTCATCCCAATGGTGGAGTGATATCTATTGTTGTATGAAAACTCCACCAAATGAAAGTGATCCTCCTAGCTGCGACTGAAGTTGAGGACACAAGCACGCAACATATCATCGAGAGTCTGAATGGTCCGCTCAGTCTGGCCATCCGTCTGCGGATGGAAGGCGGTGCTCAAATGAAGCTGCATCCCGAAATCCTTTTGCAACCCCTTCCATAGTCGGGAAGTAAAATGTGCATCCTGATCGGAGACAATCATCTAGGGTACTCCTTGTAGCCGCACAATCTCCTGCACATAAAGGTGTCCCAATCTCTCTACTGAACCCTGCTCCTTGATCGGTAGGAAGTGGGCCGACTTTGTGAGTCGGTCGATGATCAACCAAATAGAGTCATGACCTCTGAATGTATGCGGAAGTACTATCACGAAGTCCATGGATATACCATCCCACTTCCACTTTGGGACCTCTAAAGGCTGAACCAAGCCTTCTGTTACCTGATGTTCCATCTTCACTTGCTGACAAGTGAGGCACTGAGAGACAAAATCTACTACTGATTTCTTCATTCCTGGCCACCAGTTCTATCGTTGGAGATCTTGGTACATATTCTCCACTTATGGATGTACCGCTATAGGGGATGTGTGTAACTCCCTCATCACTTCCTTCCAAAGTGACACTTGTACCATGGTACGTCCTCTGAAGAGGATAACATTCTCCCCACCTTCAGAAAATCCATTAGGTGCCTGCCCTGTGGATATCTGAGCACGTCGAGCCCCACAGTCAGCGTCCCCACACTGCACCTCCCTGACTCACTGAAGAAGTGGGGGAGTGACTGTAAGAGATTGAAGAAAAACTACTCCATCTCGATCCACAAAGTATATCTGCAAAGCGACCAGTTCCTCTGTTGCCTTGCCTAGCAGCTGTATACCAGAATTCCTGCTGAGTGCATCTGCTACAACGTTCCCCTTCCCAGAAGTATAGACTATCTCAAAGTCATATTCCTAGAGAAACTCAAGCCAAAGTCACTATCTTAGGTTCTTTTCCTTCTGGGAGAATATATATTTGAGGCTCTTGTGATCAGAGTATACTGTAAAACGTTCTCCCATCAGATAGTGTCACCACATATTCAAGGCGAAGACCACTGCTTCTAACTCTAGGTTATGGGTAGCTTAGTTCTTCTCATGCCATCTCAGCTATTGAGAACCATATGTGATAACTGCTTTCTCCTACATCAAGACACATCTGATTCCGGTCCCTGATGCGTCACAGTAGACTATGTACCCTACGCCCTCATCTGGAAGACTCAAGATGAGGGCACTAGTTAGCCTCTACCTCAGCTCCTAAATGTTGAGTCAATAAGGTTTTCCTTATGACTTTTCCATTCCTTCTTGTTTTGAAAATCACAAACACCTTATCTTTAAGGAAAATCGCTTTTGTAAGGAAAATTGCTTTTATAAGGAAAAATGTTTTCTTAAGGAAAAACGCTTTTATAAGAAAAATTTATCCTTATCATATTTTCATTAATATTTTTCTTAAGTATGAAATTCGGTTTCACTTTCTCGGAATCATTAAAACTGATAAAAAGCATTCTGTTTTAGGGTTCGGATTCTGGACAAGAACTATAAGGAAGTTTCACTCCGAATTCCGGTTATGAATTCTGACTAAGTTCTATTCCAGATTCAGGATACGAATTCTGAAGAAGAATTCCCATTACGAATTCTAATGAAGAATTCTCATTACGAATTCTCATTACGAATTCTGAAGAAGAATTCTCATTACGAATTCTAATGAAGAAATCCCATTTCAAATTCTCATTACGAATTCTGAAGAAGAATTCTCATTACGAATTCCAATGAAGAATTCTCATTACGAATTCTAATGAAGAAATCTCATTCCGAATTCTCATTACGAATTCTGATGACGATTTCTCATTACGATTTCTGATGAAGAATTCCTATTCCGAATTCCTATTCCGAATTCTCTTTCCGAATTCACTCATTAAACAGAATCTGGATATCATTGTTTTATACACTCTGAATTTGTTCACTCCGAACTTTCACTCCGAAATTTCTATTCCGAACCTTTATGTTAGGTTTTAAAACGATGTCGTACTTTCTGTTACACTTACTTTGTTATAAAACGATGTCGTCCATTTTGTTATAAACTAACCGTTGTCTAAGTGACACGTGTACAGGTCCCTCCGAACTTTAAGGAAAATATGACCGTTGGAGAAGGAGCCGACCTCACCTATAAATAGGAGCTCATTTGAAAAAGCTCAAAACGGACGGATGGATGAACATTTGGACTTTGTGCATACATGCTGTTGAAGTGATTTCTAGAGAGAGAGTCTCTTATTAACTCTCAAAGCTTCGTGCGACTCCGAATGTTGGTGATTACATTCGAGGGCTTCCGGGGATAGGAAGACAGAGGTGCCGACTACCTTAAAGATCGAGGGCTTTCTTGCTGAGAAAGACAGAGGTTGCCAACTACCTTGAAGTTGAGGGCTTGCGGGGATAGCAAGACAGAGACACCGATCTTCGTATCGAGGGCTTACCCTGGTGTGGGTAAGACAGACTTGCTTGAAAGTATAAATCAAGGGACCTTTATCCAAGGTTGTTGGATACCCTTCTCTTTGGGTTAAAAGACTATCATCTTGTTACTAGTAGTTCTTCTACTTGTACTTGTTTTATTCCGCTGCATTTTGTATCTTAAGGAAAGTATAATTTTCTTATACTTCCTTACTTACTTTGATTAGTTTAGATTCTATACGCTTTAAGGTAGAATCTCATATTGTAACTTTTGTTAAGTTTCAAATTCCGGAACCATATTTCCGGAACCTTCTTTTGGAATCTCTTTCCAAGTTTAGTTCGGTGTTAGAGGTGTTGTGAATCAACTTAGTTTAACTTTGTTAAACTTAGTTCTTTCCTTTTCTTAAGGAAACTCTAGTTATTCATAACTAACTTTAAAGGTTCCAAAGGAATTTTTAAAGTATACAATTCACCCCCCCTCTTGTATATTGAGCATCTCATATTATATTTCGATCCTACACTAAAAACTCTGCTGGAATCTCTCTGACCAAACGAAGGGTTGCCCCTTCTTCATCAACACTGATAAAGGTGCTGCAACTCTGGAGAAATCTGGTACAAACCTATGGTAGTATCCAGCCAAACCCAAGAAATTCCATACCTCCGTCACACTCCTGGGTGGATCCCAAGCAAGTACCACCTCAATATTTACTGGATCTGCTGCAATTCCAGCCTCTGATATGACATGTCCCATAAATTGAACTTCCTGGATCCAAAACTGGCACTTCAAGAGATTACCCTAAAGCTGGTGCTCTCGGAGTGTGTCCAATACTACCTATAAATGATAGGCATGATCCTCCTCAGCAGCCAAGTAGATCAGAATGTCGTCTATAAAGACTACTAAAAAGCGATTAAGGTATAGCTGAAAGATATTGTTCATGAGTCCCATGAACACCATTGGAGCGTTGATTACATAGAATGGTAAAACCAAGAACTCTTAATGTTCGTACCGACATCTGAAATTCGTCTTCTTCACATCCTCGTCATGTACTCTAAGCTGGCGATATCCTGATCTGAGGTCTATCTTTGAGAACCACCGTGCTCCCTTCAGCTGATCGAAGAGGTTGTCAATCCTCATAAGTGGGTACTTGTTCTTCACGGTCACCTGGTTCAGGCGCTGATAATTGACACAAAGTCTCAAGCTCCCATCCGCCTTCTTGTTGAACAAAATCAGGCCTCCCCAAGGAGAAACACTGGGATGAATGAACCCTTTCCCCTGTAAGTCCTCCAGCTATACCCTAAGATCACGAAGCTCTATGGGAGCCATCTGATATGCTGGTGTAGATATCAGTGCCGTCCTGGGGTACAAGTCAATGTAAAATTCCACCTCTTTGTGAGGAGGTAGACCCAGAACATCATCAGGTAATACATTCGCGTACTGGTCCACCACTACAGGATAACTCAGAATTTCCAGATCAAGCACTTCGAGGGTAAGGCTAGCCAACTGATGAGTGATTGGATGCACTCTCCTTCAGGTAATTCCATCCTATGCTGTAAAGGCTCACTTCTCATCTAGGAATTTAAACCTGGTCCCATCCGTGCGAACACACCGCACGTTGTTCCTAATATAGTCAATCTGAGCATGGACTGTAGATAACCAGTCCATACCCAAGATGACGTTGTAAGGCCTCGACGCCACTACTAGGAGATCCCAACCGAAGATCTCACCTCCTAGAGTAAGCTCACACTGTCAGAGCCAGTGCATAATCATCGAATCCACTCCCGTAGTAGTCTCTAGCCATAAGGATCGAGCCAACGACTCCATAGAAATCTCCGAGCTCTGAACGAGGGCAGTGGAAATAAAAGAATGACTAGAACCTGTGTCTATATGTACTGCAGCTAACATGGAGTAGACACAGATCATACCTCATATCAACATCAGAACGTTGTGATCGTCGAACTCAGCTACCTGGAGCTGAGCTCGCCCCTGTCCTCCTCCTCCCTATGGTCAGGGTGGACCACCTGGTGGTGGTGACGGTAACATCTCGAATCATTGCCCACCGCCGGCTGCACGTTCAGCTCCTCTACCACGTTCGTCTGCTCCCTGTGTACCTCCTTGGTCAAACCTCTGTATCTGCCTGTGTGGTCCTTCAACCGTCTGCTGATCATCCATACGATGGGTCAAATAGTCACGATCCATGTGACCCTGCCCACCGCATGCGTAACACTACCCGCTCTTAGCATGACTGGCTCTGCCTCTTGTGCCCCGCACAACCGACCCTGAATCCTATAGTCGTCCACCTGTAGGTCTGGTCCTCTTGGACCTTTGGGACATCTGTCTTCTGCTAGCTGTAGAAGACTCCACTACATGATGACTGGTGGTGGGTCTCGCTACTGGTGATTACTCAGCAAGGAAACTCTCCACTAAGAGGGCTCTCTCCAACACCCCTTCTTGCGTCGGGATGCTAAGAGAAATCATCGAAGCCCTGATCTCTCACCTGAGCCCCTGCTCGAAGGTACGAGCCCTAAAGAATGGGTCCCGCACTATATCGGTGGAGTTGAGTGAGAGGTCAGTGAACCTCACTGAGTACTGAGCCACAGTCATACTGCCCTGCTGTAGATGAAGAAGCTCCTATATGCGCACTACGCGAAGAGTCGCTGGGACACATGACTGTGGCTCAGTACTCAGCGAAGTTCACTGACCTCTCACGTAGTTCGTATACAGGAGCTTGAAATGTAAAATGCTTCAAATGTAAGGCGTTGGGACACTACACGAATCAATTTCCAAATCATTAGAGTATACCCCAAATGATGCTATTGGATAATAATAAAGTTATGATACTACCGAAGATGAAGAGGAATGATTATATTTATTATGTTGTTGTTAAAGTATTGTGTCATTTGAGTATTGTATTAATGATGTACATATTATAAGAATTATAGAGTATATAAGGATTGTACTGCAGTACTATTTCATTAAGGACTTGATATTGGGTGGAACCAAGAAAAGTGACTCAATATCAGGTTAAATGTTTGGAAAATATATGGTTGAGAGAAAGATAAACCACAATATAGTTCTGATACTGAGGTAGTGATTTTGGAATAATACATGATTGATTTGGATAAATTATATTGGATATTCTTGACTACCGTGAAACTAATTAATGATTTGTATATTCCATCATTGTTGGAGTTTAAAAAAATTTTGGATAAAAGGAGTATATCCAGTATTCTATAAGGAATAAGGGAGCATGGATGTAATAAATAAGGTTTTATGGTAATTCAGGATGTTGCGTTATTTTAAAATAATACATGATGAAGATGTTCACATGTTATTACCTAAAAAAAGGATCTTCATTGTGTTTAAATTCCTTATAAATTTTGGACTGTGAGTTTGGATAGAGGTATTTTGGATAAGTCTAAAGGTTAGAATAGATTATGTTTGAAATTGGATATTATTGATAAGGTTATTTTTGGATTGTTATAAAAAGGACAACACGCAGACCGTGTGACAATCTCTCGCGTTGGATAAAGATGTAGGAATCGAACCCACACCATAGTGTGATTGGGATTTATCGCCTACCACTGGACTACATGAAGTCCCTGGATGGTATAATCTAGTTTTTTAAAGGGTTTGATAGGTGAATTATAAATTCATTATTTTTGGAACCCTATACAATTAGGATAAATAGGATACTTTTTTTGAAATCTTTTGGAGTGAAAAATGTGTTTGTGGTAGGAATTAGTTAAAGGATGTAACTCTACTTGTCAAGTATATATATATATATATATATATATATATATATATATATATATTCTCCCATATTAAGACTAAATTTTATTAACCCAATTTCTGATATGAGTTCTCCCCAAAAGTATTTTCTATTTCAACCTTTTATTTTTGAAGAATAATTTCAAATTGCGAGGATGCAATTTATTGAATGAGGGAAGAATGTAACACCCGAATATTTCATAGTATGTTATTTCTTCAAAGTAATTCAATAACTTTCACTACACGCAACACCGAGTTCAAGTGCACCCCGACTTACCAAACTAGCCGTTCAAAAGCAATTATGAATAGTATTAACTGAATTTTGAACTATATATAATCCTTATAATTTTATAATCCATATTATGAGTTTCTTAGACATAATGTAAGAACTAATTCATTTTTTCAGATAAAAGAAGTATTTTTCAAAAAATTCACTTTTTCAGACTTTTAATGGTGATCCCATTTTAAATCCATTATTTGAAACTTTTATATATTCAATTTTACAAAATAAACTTCTTCTTTAGAATCGGGACACAATAATTTAGTTTCAATAAATTTTTGGTGTTTTTCTGATAACTTACATATTTGGGTGAATAGTAAAAAAATACTATATTTTAACTGAAAACAACTTTTTTAATCAAAATAATTTAGAGTGTTAAATTATATATTTTAATGGTTTGGAAGTATAAATAGATTATATTTTTACCATTTAATCCAATTATAGTCATTGTAAGTAATTTCACTTTGAGATTGGACATAAACAAGTGTCAATCTTTTGATAGTTATTATTTCTTAAAAATACGCCTTTTGGTTTTGACAACGGGAATTAATTTTAAATTAATAAATGCAACTTATATGTTTTGAATTTGGTAAAATAGGTTTCATTTTTGAATTTGGAATATCAAAATTAACTTATGGTAAATTTTTGGTATTTTTTTGAAAACTTTCAATTTTTGATGAATAGTGAAAAACACTGAGTTATTGTTTAAAACTGACTTTTTATTTAAAAAATTATTTATTTTATTTAAATTTATTTTAGGTCGAAATAGATACATAATACCTATATATGTTCAATGTAATTCATTGGAGTCATTTTGTAATAATATTAGATATATAAAATTTTATTGAACTTTTCACTGTCTTTTACCCACCTCCTAGGAGAATTTGAAAATTTGCATAAAACTTAATTTTACCATTTTTGTGAGTGGAATTTAAAAAATCCAAGATAAATGGTTGATATCAGTAATAAAAATGTGGTTCAATAAGATAAAAATAATTTTTGGTGAATAGTAACTTTTTACTTTTATGTACCACAGTTAAAAGTAAAAAGGGTAATTAAGGGTAAAAATGATATTATTCTTACCCTAACACATTTCCAAATTCTATTGGATAAATTTAATTCGACAAAAGACAACCTTAGGAATAAAATATGATTATTTAGGTCCACTTGGATTAGATTATGACATTTATTATTATTTAATTCAAAGAAGAGTTAAAAGAGTTCAAATCAAAGTTTAATAACAAAATCATTTTTAATATAGGGTTATACATAAGATAAATTAGACTATAAATATTCATTAGAAATATAAAAAGATTTCCTACATAATGGTATTTTATTTATAATTTTTAGACATTAAATAATTAAATTTCTTTTTGACACAATAATGATGCAACAATTACCATGTTAATGAAAGATTTAAATAATTGAAGTTATAAATATCCAAATAAATGTAATTTGAGACTTTTTATAAATTAAACTAATTTTATAGGTTATTATGACATCTTAGGGTTTATTAGAGCAATTTCTTTCGAAGTAATCATGCTTTTATGATTTTAACAAAAAAACAAATACCAAATAGTGTCAAAATTGACATAAAATAGTTTTTAAAACAAATATTATATTATTAATTTATATAATAATCCTAAAAATATAAGGTTCAGAAAAAAGTCTTATATAATAATATATATGTCATTAATTAACCAATTGGGGTTCGATTGGAATTTTATAGTAAGTTTATTTACCATATAATATAAAAATACAAAGAGACATGGTAAATGTCAAACTATTTAACTAAAAGTTAAATCTAAAGGTTAAGGTTAATATGGTGACCTAAACATATGTAAAACCTTTTTTTGAGTGGTTTTAGACCCATAACCACCTTATATTTTAAATAATTCATTTTGGAGCCATTAGAAACTGAAAATGAATTTATTATAAAATAATATTTTAAGTTTTTCCTAAGGTGCCCCTCACCCCTCTTATAAAAGGACACATCGCCTTCTCTCAAATTCGCTCCTCCAGAGCCATTTGGCTCGGCCAAACCCTACCCAAATATCCTTCCAAATATCCTAACATCATCCTAGAGGACTTAATTTGGTCAGAAAGCCAACCTAAGACCCCTTTTGATCAAATCAAAAGGAAGAACCCGAAGAAGAGGTAATGATTTCACCACCCTCTTTCAAGTTCTCTTATTCTTCCACTTACTCTTTCTTTGTTTTTTCAATTCTAAAATAATAAATCGAGTATCTTCTATATACTATGATGTTATTATAAATATGGCACAAATATATTAATTATTTTATCCATCTTATGAATGATAATGTCACCATGTGTGCGTACGTACGACTTATAGTCTCCACGCCGTGGTGTAATTTGTTATTCAACACTATGTTATTTGGATGGATATAATGATGAGTAATATGTATATAAATAATTAAAATAACATTCTAATGTCTTTGTAAAATTAATATACCATCCAATTACACACCTTTATGGAAATGATATTGTCGCTTGTGCGTACGTACAGATTACCGTCTCCACGACACAATGAGATTCATTTCCACGTTCACCATTCATCGATGATTATATATATATATATTACTAATAAGTATGTAATATATGACATAATAATTATACTGGATATATATATATATATATATGTACTTACATAAATCTTATTCACTTAGTTCCGTTCAATACGATATGAAAACGGAAACAACGTTTATGCATACATACGGACTATCATCTCCATAAACGGTGTTTTTCATTTCATATATATGTATATTATACTTATTTATATTATAAATATATATGATATATAAATCATGTTTTATATTCTGGAATTATTTAAATCTTGATATAAGTTATACAATCAAGAGTAACAAGTTAAAATAGGTACGATAAAGAAAGCGATTATTACCAGAAATGTAAATTTAACATGGAAATTATTATTAAATGGGTAGTATAAAGTATTAAATGAATCATGTATGATATAATAAATATTAATATGTTTTTGGTATAATTTAATAACATACTACGATCTTCATACAGAAGGTTAAACATACCCTCGACTAAAGGAAAGTGCAAGGTAAGGGTTAATTTCACAATCTCTTTATTATCCGAGGTTTTTTTTACATAAGTATCTACTGGGAAATATTTATTAACCTTTCCCATGTTTCATGAAATAGTTTTCAAAGGTATTATTTTAAGGGAATTTTTTTATTAAAACATAATTTTAAATGTTTTAAATATTTATTCCTCTAAATCATTCTCATTAATGTCCATTTTTTCAAAATGGGTTTTAAGGATTTATCTATATGGACATGAATGTTTTTTAAAATGTTAATTCCTTTCAAAAGTTTCAAAGTGGTATGGGAAACTTTGATTCAAAAATGTCTTTAAATGTCTTCCTTTCTAAATTTTATGACTTTTAAATGTTTTCATGAAAAGGGATATTTCTCTCAAAGAGTTTTAAAAATCATTTTCATCTATGTCAACATCCTTTGATGGATTTTAAGTTTATTTGAAGTTGATTTATTATGATAAAAATAATCCATATTGTATTGAAGGATTTGTGATATATTTTACTATGGATGTGTTATTTTTATACCATTCATGGTTTATGGATAAAGTATTTACATTTCGTATGCAAATATGAATGTTTATGTTATGTTTCAACCTTTTCATATAAGGAATGCAGTGGACTTAGTAAGCGACGAGTGGAGCCCGCTATAGCTCCTCGATGCATTGGTATGCCTCAGGAGACAAACTAGTGTCTTGGTACAAGGCCTTGATAAAAATTTTATTTGTAGTCTTGGCACAAGACCTTGACTATGTGGTAATAATGTCCGACATTAGACATTTCCTCATTATGAAATTAGTTATTGCATGTGATTATTCGACTAGTAGAATATCCATGTGCATGTTTATATGGTAATGTTTGATTTATTTTTTCCATATTATCTTCAATTTTATGTTTAAAAGGATTTTGTTTTTATTACACATTTTTCTTTAAATTTTTATAGCTTCCGCTAAATTATTTACCCTTACTGAGCATCTGAGCTCACCCCTTTATTATGTTTTATTTTCCCAGGATCCCAAGAGGTGTTTTATGTTTGAGATGCAGGGTTAAGCTAAGGGAAAAATGGAATTCTCAAAGGAGTTTTTTTTTGTATGTTAGAAAGTGTAATTTAATGTTCATTATGAAATCTATTTTCCAATACTGATAAACTGATCGGTCTTTCGAGACTTGATTCCTTGTAATCATGCCAATGTATTAAAATAATGCACCAACTCTAGAAATCTAGGGTCGGGGCGTTAACATTATGTGAAAAAAAGGATGTGTGGTTTCATGATAAACCAAGTATGGGTGGTTACGTTATAACCTCCAATGCATTGGGTATGGAAGTTGGTCATATGGATATTCCATTTGTAATAGTGACATATATGGAAGTCAACTGCATGATTATTCCATTTATAAGAGTGATAAGTATAATTATGTCCCAATACACCTTTATTTATTTTCTATGCTTAATATTGGTTTTATAGTAATCCTATAATTAAAAAAATATGAAATGCGCTTATTTTAAAAGGACGGTATATACTACTTATTAAGGGTCAAAAGTATTACCTTATGATAAAGTTTTAATGGGCTTTAATGTTTATCAGTGGGAAAATTGTTAGATTATTTTTATATCCTGTACTGATATTTTAATACTTATATTATGTTTTTTAATTTTGTTCACAAGACTTAAGAATGAGTAAGGATTTTTGAGTTTTCATGTTGAATGTCATGAATAATTTTCATAAAATTGTTCATGTTTTATTTTAAATGTTTTTTATTATGGAAAAAATAGATACTGATTGGAAGGGTCCATTTTTATTGTTAATATTTTTTTATTTATGAGTTGTGGCTTAATTCTATAAATCTATAAACCTGAAAATATCCTCAATGTGAAATAAATTAAAACTCTTGACATAACTCAAGATTATTCAATATTTTAAGGTCAGGTCCTTAAAGTTGGTATCAAATAAATGGTTTTGACAAATTTATAGGTTAGGATAGTATTAATAGTATTCCTTTACAATATTTTACATTATGTTTAAGTTGAAATGATGTATCATTTTAAGATTACCTTGTTTCTTTATCTAAGATATGTCTGTTCAAAATGGTTTTCCACAAAGGAAACATGGCCGCTGTGGTAGGAAGTCTTTAAGAGGAAAACATCCTTCCAAATTAGCATGCTAAGATTGTTGGAATCAGTGATGGATTAGTTGATACAAGATATAAATGTGGGTGGTATCCATTCTAGATAGGAACCTGATGTACCATGAAGGAACATGTCTATTGTAGAACATTTCATGAGGAAACATTCCCCATCATTTAGAGGATCATATGACCTCATTCCAACTAAAGTATGGATTAAAGAACTTGAAAATATATTTTCTGTCATGGGTTGTTTATATCACCAAAAGGAAACTCTTTCAATTTATCATTTTAAAGGTGAAACCGACTAGTGGTGGCGAATGATTAAGAATATCCGAGAAAGTGAAGAGATTGATTCCTTGGAATGAGATGAATTTAAGAATATATTTTCCAAGAGATATTCTTATAAGGTTGTTCGACTTAGGATGTAAAACAATTCTTGGAATTGAGAAAAAATGAAGTTTCGGTAGTTTTATACGGAGAAAACTTCACCTGTTTGGGAAAGAACGCCCCAAATTTTATCGAGGATCTTGATAGTAAGATAAATCAGTTTTAATTAGTATTGAAGCTCATATATCAAAGTGAATTAGATTATCATAAGTTAAAAAATCTATGATAAACTTTTTTAATGTTCTGAGAAGGTGGAAATAGAGTTTGTTAATGATCATGTGTCCTATAAAAATAAGAAAAATAAGAGGTCCAGTTGGAAATAAATGGGAAATAATTCATCAAATAAGATTTATGGTAAGAAAACCAAATTCCCATCTTGTGAGAAGTGTGGTAAAAATAATCTTGTAGAATGTATTTCAAATATGGGTAAGTGCTTCTAATGTTGTAAGATCGTTCATATGTATTATAAATGAAAGGGATGTGATCATGAAATTAAAGAGAATCCAATAGTACTATGTTTTAGTTGTAATGAGTTAAGAAATTATGATAATGTGTGTTGAAAGATACTTACTTAGGGTGGAAATCATCATGATCAGAAACAAAAAAGTGTAGGAAAATCTTTTGCTACTATTTTAGTTAATGTTGAGACATTTGGTGAAGTGATGGAAACTCCAGGGAGCTCGGTATTTTTTGAAGGTTAGCACTATGTTTAAGGTTTTATACACTCCAAAATTTTTAAGTGATTTGATCATAAAGTGATTAAGAACTTTTTGTATATGTTTAGTTTGTCTTATGTTTATGTAAGGTTTTAGTTTAATTAGATGTATTCATTTTCTTTTGGACATGATTTTTATGGTATTAATAAACTTTAGGGTTTATATAATCCTTGGTGATTAAGGTTATTTTTAGGGATTTTCCGCATATGAGGATTAAATGGTTCTTGTAAAAGTTAAATATATAAAGAAAGTATATTTCTTTATATATTTAGATTGTAAAATAATTCCACAACTCTAAGAAAATGATCTTAAAATAAAAACATTATCCATTTAGTTTTCTTACTAAGAAATCAATAACCTCTTAAAATTTTAAGGATGATATTTTCAAAATAGGGGAGAGTGTTACATCCTATGTTTTTTTAAAATAAAATAATATGTTCGATAGCGTACATCATACACCACATTGAGCTTAAACTAACAACTAAATATTATTATTTAATATGGTAGATATTTCATAAATGTTAGAACAGAAGGAGTAAACATGATTAAATGAATTATGAAAATATAATTCAAACATTTATATTTTATTAATTATTTGGTGACTAATTAATTATAATTTAAAATAAGAACCTTTTTAAAATAAAATGAAATGTTTTTCTAAAAACTATTTAAATGTGAATAAGTGCAGTTTATACTAATAAATTATAAAATCACTCCTGTTGGATTATATTAATGAAATATATATATATATATATAATATTAAATATAATATTTGAAAATAATCTTTTGTATTTTCCAGATATGATATAAGAACAAATTCAATTTTACAGACAAAAGAGGTATTTTTCTAAAAAGGCATATTTGCCGCCTTTTGATGGCGCACCTGTTCTAAATATAGTTTTTGAAAATTTTATAAATTTTATTTGACAAAATAAACATATTCTTTCAAATAGTAATATCAAAATTTTCTTTGGTATAATTTTTGATAGTTTTCTTATAAGTTTCAAATTTATATGAATGGTGAAAAAATACTGCATTTTAATTGAAAACTGTTTTTTCAATAAATTTATTTATATTATTAAATCATATATTTCAATGGTTTTAAAGTATATTTAGATCAATATTTTATAATTTTAAAAAAATTAAGTTTATTGGAATCAATTTCACATTAAAATTGGATATAATAACTTTGTGAACTTTTAACATTTTTATTTTAAAAAACTCATTTTCTCGTTCTGTCAATGAGATTTATTGTTAATTAATTTCTAAAATTTCTATAATTTTAATTTTGATAAATGGATTTAATATTTATGATTATAAGGTAAAAATTTTATGAATAAATACCTTTTATTTTTGGACAATATAAATAGTAACTTTAGTAATTTTTTTATTTTCCATGGTTACAGGAAAATTAGGTAATTAAGGGTAAAAATAATATTATAAATATTATAAAGTTAACCTAATACTTGTACATAAATTATTGGATGATTATTTTCATCCCAATAATTAAATTATCAATTATGAGACTATTTATTACCTTTTGGATGAGAATATAACCATTATAGTATTATATTCAATGGAAAGTCAATTTTGACATACTTTTGTTTTTAAAAATAAGAATATTTTTAATGTGGGGTAACATAATGGAGATGTTTGAATATAAATAGTCATTTGAAAGATAAAATGTTTATCTACATCATGTATATTTATTTATAATTTTTAGTGATAATATAATAACCTTAAATGGTGACACAATGATGATGAAGTAATTGTTTAATTAAAGGAAATATAAAATAAATGATATTAAAAATACTCAAAAAAATATAATTTGAGATTATTAATATAATAAAAAAATTATTAAATTACTTTGAAATTTTATGTATGTTTATAATTATTTTTTCTAATTTATCTTGTTTTTATGATATTTCTAAAAATTCAAGTAACAAATAGTGTTAAAATTGACATTATTGATATTTTTAAAAAATAATATTTTATTAAATGATATAAACATTCTTAAAATATACATTTCATTAAAATGATTGGGGGTATGACATAAAATTTTATAAATGACTCATTTATTTTTCCTTTGGAAATTTATAGTAAATATATTAACCCTCAAATTTTAAATTATATGACATCATGGTAAGAGTTAAAATAGATAATAAGGGTTAAAATAAAAAGATGAGGAATAAGAAAATAATAAAAACTTTTATAATTTTCATTATATGAATTTATTTAAATCCATAATCATTTTATATTTGAACTAAATAATTTTTGAGTCATTTTCAATATAAAATTAATTTATATTTATTTAATATTTTGAAGAATTCCAAGAATACCCCTCCCCTCTCCTGTAAAAGGATGCTAATTATTCTCATTTCAATACTTTTAAAAACTTATTTGGATCAAAAAATATATACCCAAGTAGATTATAACAATTCCTACCCACATTATAGAGCTCTTAGTTTAGGCAGAACATCATCCCTAGTGATCATAAGGTGTTAAACAACAAAGGATTTCTAAAGAATAGGTATCATTTTTATTAAGTGTTTCTATTTTATTTCTTCTTAGACTTCTTTAAAATATTCTTAAACCCTGATTAAATAATAAAAAACTATACTCAATATACTAATAAGTTTTTATGTTAATATAATCACCTAAATCACTCTCCACTTCCATCAAATGGGAATAGAATTATCATTTGTGTGTATGGAGAACTACCACATCACAAACCGATATAATTCATTTTCCATCGCCATATCTGAATAATGTTTATAATTTTGGAATTTAAGTTTATATATTATATTAATGACATATTTATCATTATTAAAATATAATATATCATTTACATTCTTACCTTTCTATGGATGAAAAAATGACAACGTCACTCGTGCGTACGCGTGGACTATCACCTCCACTAAGCGATGTGATTCGTTTTTCATCACTACATAGTTTGGATGATATATATAAGTTTATTTAAATGATTAATATGATATTAATATGTTTATTATCTATATGTAATGTGAAAATAATACTTACCTTCTTTCTATAATGATCATTGAAAAATGGAAATGTTACTTATGCATACTTATGACCTATCATCTCCGTGATTATAATGTTATTCATTTTTAATAACCATATATAAATGGTTTGATTTAAAATTATAATTGATGTATAAAATTTATTATTATGTCATGAATATTATTCTATAAATTATGTACAAATACCATTTTGAATATAGACATCAAACCAAAGTCATTTTGGACTCCAGTACTGAATATCATCAAAACATCCGACATGAAATTGAATAATTAAGTAATTATTATAAAATGATAATAATTGATATAAAATAAACAATTAACTTTAAAAATCTTCTCAATATAGTAAATAATTAACCTATATTTATTATCCAGGAATATTATGATTGTACGTGACGTGTCAGACTCAAGGTAAGGGACTTCCTCTCAATCTCCTTTCATTGGTGCATATATTGATGTTATACAACCACCTTATTTTATGAGGTTTATATAAAACCATGCTGACATATCATATCATGAATTTATTTTATTTATATGTTATTTAATGTCTTTTAAATGTTATTATTTCACGGGGTTTATGATTTAAATGTTCAAAGTGGCATGGGACACCATGAATCTTTAAAGATCTAATTTTTCTCTATATCAATATTCTTGATATTATTTTATATGTTAATTTATATGGATATATTACGTCTATTTTTAATTTCATTTATTTTTTTGTAAAGAATCTTTTTATTTTTTCTATACTAAACATTTGATTTCCTTTACAAACAACAAAATGGATGTTTTTTTAATGTATATAGTGACAATACTTCCCACCTCTATGACCATTATTTGATATCTGACTTCCTCTAAAAGTCTTCATATTTTTTTAAATAAAAAGGCATTTATTTTTCATTTTTTGGGTATTTTTTTATTAAAAATGGGTTTATAAAATTGATTGATTTTTTTATAACATGAAATGGTTTCTTATGTGTGCAAATGAAATTTTAATATTGACATGCTGAAAATTGAAATATTTTTTTGAGTTATAATTATATAATGGTACTTGTACATTTTATGGGTGGTTACATGATTAACCAAGGATGGGTGGTTTTGTGAAAAACTAAGGATGAGTGCTTATGTTATAATCTCCAATGCATTGGGTATGGAAGTTGGTCGTATGGTTATTAAATTTTTAAGAGTGACATGTATGGAAGTCGACTTCATGGTTATTAAACTTACAAGAGTGACAAGTATAATTATGTCCCAAGGTACCTTTATGTATTTTATATGCTTGGTATGGGTTTTATAGTAATATTTTGATTAAAAAAGGTATAAAATAAGATTATTTTCGAAGGAAAGTATATACCACTTATTATGGGTGAAGAGTATTACTTTATGATAAAGTTTTCATGGGTTTTAATTTTTATCAATGGACTAACATTTTACTTCTTTTTATATCCCTTACTGAGTTTTTTATACTCATCTCACTTTTTTTAATATTATTCACAAGACTTAAAGATACGTAAGGATTTTGGAGATGTCATGTTTAATTTCCAAGATAGTTTTCATAAAAGATATAATTTTTTATTTTAAATGTTTTATATTATGGGGAAAATAGATACTGTTTGAAGGTGTCCACTTTTTATTATTATGGTTTTTAGGTATGAGGTATGGCATAATTCTCCAAATCTCTAAACCTGAAAAGATCCTCAATGTGAAATAATGTAAAATTATTTCTTTAACTCAAGATTATGTAATGTTTTAAGGCTGAGACCTTATAGAATCTCTTCCCCTTCTCATCTCCTTTTCACTGAAAATATCATCTTATTTATCAAGGGAGACAAAAAGAAGGTTTGGCTCTTGAAAAAAACTATTTCACACCATGAATGAGTTTCTTTCCAATGTATCAACTGGGATAACTCCTCTGTATAATTTGGGAATAACATCCACCATTCTAAGAAAATAGATATCTTAAATGAATTAGTTATAACAGACGGATTTATGCTTTTTAAATATAATGGTGTCCCCATGTTTTTGGGTAGGCCCAAGGCTTGTTACTTCTAGGATGTACATGATCAGGTCAAATGTAAATTATCTACATAGAAAGTGAAAATATTTTCCATGGATAGAAGGGTGTTACTTGTTAAATACACCATTGTTTTAAAGCTATTTTATTCATTCATGATTTATAAATGGATATTTTGTCTTTTTAAAAACCTCAATTTTTGAATCGTACACTTTATTTGGACAAGTAACATCTCAAAAAGAAGGTTGGTCACTATTCCTTGGGGGAAATGTATTTAACTCATCAAAACTAGTGGTTTGGGTATTAAAAACCTCACTCATTTCAAAGAGGATTTGTAGGAAAACTTTATGTGGAGGCTCATCAATAATAATTCTGAATCCCTTTCCTTCCATAAATCAAGATTCTTGCTGAAACTTAAAATTGAAAGTTGAATTACATGAGAAAATCTTTATGGTTGACTTTAAAAGATTCCTTATCCACTATCTAATCTATATCTAGATGGATACCTTATATGGATTCACTTATCAAATTCTGGTTGGACAATTGGATAGGTTATCCTCTTATTTATTTCCTTTATAACACCAACTTCCTTTCAAATTCCCATGTCATTATCAAGGAATTTTTGTAGGTACATAACTGGAATTCAATCGATGATTTTGAAAAAATCAATATTCAGTTTTCCTTTTTCTATCAAGAAGATATTCTTTCAGAGTAGACTAATAGATATGGACAAATCACTAACAATCTATTTTAACACTTTACATCTAGAAATGCTGGTTCAAATATTTCCTGGATTCACAAGTTCAGTAGTCCATGGTTCAAACTTCAAGATTAACCCTAACATGAAGGATTTCCCATGGAGGTATGTCTTCAGTACTTTTGAGTATCTCGATGTTCCAAATACTCTCTTTTCAATCTACACATGAAATATGCATGCCACATTTTATTAATCTTTTAAACTTCCTCATCCATTTGAATAAATATTTTTTATCTTTTTGGCACACCTTGATCTAATAAAACCACTATTGAAGTCATGTTGTCAAGTTATAACAGGTTATAGATGTAAGCAAAAATCTTATGCATTTTCCAAGCTATTGTAGTTAAACTAATTCATTTAATCTAGAGAACTCATAACAACATAATTCATGATAATTAAAGATTCATCCTTAATACTTCTTTATCATACCCCATATCTTCTATCAGAGATTTGAGCACTATTCAAAGTGGCTTCTATAACAATGCTTTATATGATTTTATTGTACACAAATGCCTTGGTATCTCTGGAAACTTTATCCCTCCTACTGCCACTTTTGACATTATATGGAAACCTCCATTACCAATTTCGGTTAACCCAATATTGGTTGATATTATAAAGGTAATCTTCGGCTCTTAGGATATGGTTTCATCTTCCGAAATTACATCAGGTTCATTCTTGGTTGCTTTTTTGATGATTATGGCACTAACATTTCTCTTGAATTTGAGATGCTTGGAGTCATCAATGAGGTGAAAATTATTAAACAAAGAGGTCGATCATAGATATGGTTGGATAGAGAATCCACAACTATATTGCATGCAATAAAAAATCTACATGCACCGCTCATAGAGATTGATGGTTCAATGGATGGGATGCCTTTTGTTCATACACTTATCACTCATTCATATCAAGAGGAAAACATGGTTGCATATGGACTAACTAATAAAGGTGTAGGGATCAGTGGAATTATTGTCATGACCCGTCCCCTGGGGCCCATGCCATGACTACCCCAAGCTTACCTTCAATAGGCTAGGGGTTAGCAACTAGCACCAAAGGTGGAAATCCCTAAAACTAGGAAGGCATTTCCTTTATAACCTGAAAACGCACACAACAGAGTATAAGATGGAAGAAAAACACTAAGTTAAACTGTATAAAAAAAGAGTAATGAAAAGTAAAAAGGGGATGGAAATACAAGCCCAACTGGAAAGTACAAGAAACTGAAAAAAAAGAAAACGACTCCTAGATCATCCATTGGGAAATCCTACTAGAAGGGTAGGTATAGATAGCCTCCACATCACTCCACGTTCATCCATCTCCTCTGTGTACCGTCACACCGTGTGGTCCACCTCTGGGTACCGTCTAGTCCTGTTACACTCAACCTTGGTCAGCGTTTTCCGTCATCTACATCCAACACAATGAGGTGCGGGCATAGCTCGTGCAGGGGTTAGTATAACGATACTCAGTAGGGACCCCGAGACTCTCAATGTCTCACAAAATCCAACAAGGATAAACCAAAAGTTATGAAATCAATAGTTAACCCCACATAAGTATATTCCCAAACATATACCTAAGTTATCAAGTAATCCATCTCAATCATGAAGAAAAAAAAAGTTACTAACTCAACTCACACAGGTATATAAATTTTGTAGAGAGTTAGAGATGATTAGTTGTAGCCACTAAATCATATATTTTGTTGAACCCACATAGAATCCTGGTACAGAAATCAGAAATTTCGAACCCACACAAGATCTAGGAATAGTAGTCAGAGTTGTCAAACCCACATAGGATCCAAGAACAGTAGTCAAAACTGTCGAACCCACACAGGATCCAGGAATAGTAGTCAGAACTGTCGAACCCACATAGGATCCAGGAAAAATAGTCAGAGCTGTTAAAATCACACAGGATCCAGGAACAGTAGTTAGAACTATCTAACCTACATAGGATCTAGGAACAGTAGTCAGAGCTGTCAAACCCACACAGGGTCTAGGAATGGTAGTCAGAGAGAATTCAGCCATAGGGTTTCCACACAAGCACGCTTGATTTAGGGAGGGTCCACTCTTCAAGCCAAGTGTCAATACTTAAACTTCCACGAAGTCCCACGAAGAAATAACCTGATGGTCTGCCTCATCATAGGGGTCTCAACAAAACAGATGACACATCAATCAGATGCCCAGTCTGAGAGTTATTAGCCTTTTAGTCATGAGGGCCTGGTTGGATTCGTTCACCATCCAACCATACTGTATCTCAACTATACCTCAAACTCCAGTGGGGTATACTCTAAGGGACCGTCACACCCCAATATTTCCAGCACTGTTGACGGTTCATCAAACGGATGTCTGGTGCCAAAGATATGGCCGAATAAAGTAAAGGGGTCGCAGTGGGCCCGGGTTCGGTCCGACTCGGTCGGACCAACCCAGCCCGACTTAGTCTGAGACAACCCGTTGGGTTCGGCCCGAACCTATGGGCCTGGCCCTGCAGGCCGCGAAGCCGATGAAGGCCGCGAGTAGCATGAGGGCATGGACCTGTCGCGAGAGCACGGACCGACCA
This sequence comes from Viscum album, assembly GCA_963277665.1. Classification (NCBI taxonomy): domain Eukaryota; kingdom Viridiplantae; phylum Streptophyta; class Magnoliopsida; order Santalales; family Viscaceae; genus Viscum; species Viscum album. The sequence goes on from OY728128.1 coordinate 663,203,418, forward strand.
CAGGTCGGTGTAAGGGCGGTTCATCCTGGAGGCGCCGTGAGGGGCGTAGAAGGCTGGCTCAGCCAGGCGCATGTGGGACGTGGCTCGGCGGCTCGGCCCATGTGGATGAGGCTGGTTCAGCCAGTGCCACGAGGGGGGTGGCTCGGGCGGCTCAGCCCGGATGGCCGAGGCCGGTTCGGCCAACGCTGCGAGGGGCACGACTCAGGTAGCTCGACCCAGATGGCTGAGGATGGGAGGTCGGGAGGCAGCCAGGTTGGCCAGCGGTAGGCCGTCGGGCGGCCGGGAGGCAGCCGGGTAGGCTGGGAGGTGGCCGGGCAGGACGAGATGCGGTCGAGTAGACCAGCAGGCAACCGGGAGGCGGATGGGTAGGTCGGGAGGCATTCGGGCAGGCCGGTGGGTGGCCGACCAGGCCGGCGGGGGCTCGACCGGGGCTGGTTCAGCCAGGGGTGGTGCGGGATGCCGCGGGGGCAGCGTGGGTCATGGAGGCCGTGGGTAGCGCGGCCTTTGTCTTCGCCGCCTTCATCGCCTCGTTGTTTCATCGCCATGCTAAAGGACATCACAAAATAGATCGACGGAGGGTGTCAGTTCATGTTAGTTTGGCCCGCACCCTCTGCATTTAGGGTGATAGCAATTGGTCCTTTATAACGAACCACAACAATCCACCCGCAAAAAGAAAGCATCCTCGTTCTTTGTTTTGAAGGAAAGGAAGAACATGGAACTTAAATGAAATTAAACCCCTACCTTTGTTTGTTGTTTGATGATGAAGTCGCGGGAAGAAGACAATTTTTTCATCGTTCGTCGCATCCGCCACACACTTCCAATCCAAGATTGTGTGTCGGTTCGTTGACGACGATGAGGAGGGAAGATCGGTCGAATATGTCCCACGTCGAAGGGGGTTCTAAGGAAGAAAGTCAAAGATGCTCCACGCTGGCATTCTTCATTGGAATAATGTGTTCTTCGTTCTTCGTTCTTTTTTGGCGAGAGCTTTTGTCCCTAAGCTTTCTCGCTTCTCCCAAGTTCCACCAAAAGACAAATTCCAACCAAAATAATAGATTGTGATATCCTATTAATCCATTGGCACAATATTTAAATTGGATGAATTAATTAAATTGTCTCCATCTAATTAATTCGTGAGGTTGGAACAATTTAATTTAATGAGGAGGATTGGCACAATTTAATGTTAGGGGAGTTGAAGAGTCTCCCCTACACTTAATGGAATTTTGTGGGTTTCTCCCATTTAATTGGGGAGTTTCAAGGGGTTAAAAACTTGGGGGTCCCCACCATATTAATCATGAAGAGAAGGTTAGGTTCGGGTGCTCCCCACCACCATAACCTCTCATGGGAGGTTTAGGTATAGTGGTCCCCACCTCCAAATTCCACATGGAGGCTTCAACCAACCAAATAAAAATAAAGCTACAAATTTATTTTTATTTAATTATTTCATTAAAAACCCAAAATCTATCTTTTATTTCCGACCATCTACCGTTGAGGTGAATGTCCTCTTAAGTGAATATCAGCATTGCGAGTTCAACAGTGCCCTCATATTTCAATTTTGAGCATCGGTTCAAAAGTTATAAAAACCCACTCGTACGTTTACAGAACGTACCTGAACAATACTTCATAAATTGATTTTTTGCACACCGGGCCTCAGAATCAAGCGCCGTCAATTCTCACAGACTCGTAAAATTCCCATGTATTTAAGAAAAAAAAATTCCACAGAAATTTTGGGTTTTTAAATTCTCCCCACCTTAGGGCTTTACGTCCCTGTAAGCTTCAACTCAAACTAAGGGAACAAGTGGGGGTACTGAGCACGCACTTGAGCCTTCCATTCCCATGTGCTCTTCTGGAGGTTCTCGTGCTGCCAGAGAATGCACACTAGAGGTATCTACCATCTACGTAGGACCCACTCCTGTCAATCCTCAATCTCCACTGGAACCTCTGTAAAAGTCTCCCCATCATCGACATCCAACTATCGATGGTCGATGATGTGAGAAGGGTTGTGCACGTATCTCCTCTTCTGAGATACGTGGAAGATGTCGTGCAACTGGTGCAACTGAGGTGGAAGAGGTAAGCGGTAGGCAACCACGCCAACTCTTCTAAGGACCTGGAAAGGTCTGATGATTCTCGGAGACAACTTTCCACCTCGGCCAAGTCTACGTAGACCTCGTCTGGGTGAGACCCATAGAAAGTTGTGGTCACCATCCTTGAACTCCAGAGGTCTCCATATCTTATCGGAATATGAATTCTGCCTGCTCTGTGCAGTATTAATCCACTCTTGGATGATCTGCACCTTCTCCGTGGTAGCCTGTACCATCTCTGGTCCCACTAGTTCTAACTCCCCTGGGTCATTCCAGCACAGAGGTGATCTGCAAGGTCGCCCGTACAATGCCTCAAAAGGTGTCATCCCTATGGTGGAGTGATAGCTGTTATTGTAGAAAAAATCCCCCAAAGGTAATTGGTCCTCCTAGCTATGACTAAAGTCGAGGACACAATCACACAGCATGTCCTCGAGGGTCTGAATGGTCCGCTCAGTCTGACCATATGTCTGAGGATGGAAGGTGGTTCTCAAACCAAGTTGTGTCCCGAAAGCCTCCTGTAACCCCTTCCATAGCTAGGAAGTAAATCACACGTCATGATCAGAGACAATCGTCGAGGGTATACCATGTAAACGCACAATCTCCTGCACATAGAGGCATCCCAAGCTCTCTACTATACCCTGCTCTCTGATCGGTAGGAAGTGGGCCGACTTGGTGAGTTGGTCGACGATCACCCAGATAGAGTCATGTCCCCTGGACGTACGTGGAATTTATATCACTAAGTCCATGGATATCCCATACCACTTATACTATGGGACCTCTAAAGGATGCACCAAGCTTGTTGGTACCTGGTGCTCCGCCTTCACTTGCTGACAAGTGAGGTATCGAGAGAGAAACCCTGCTACTGCCTTCTTCATACCTAGAAACCAGTGCTATCATATGAGGTCCTGATACATCTTTGCTTCTCCTGGATGTACCACTAGAGGGTAAGTATAGAACTCCCTCAAAAATTCCTACTGAAGTGCCACTAGTACCAAGGTACATCCTCTAAAAATGATGACATGATCCCCACCTTCAGAAAATCCATCGGGTGCCTGCCCTGTGGATATCTAAGCAAGTCATGTCTCACAGTCAGTTTCCCTATGCTGCACCTCCCTGACTCACTGAAGAAGTGTAGGATTGACTGTAAGAGACTGAAGGAAGGCTGATCTATATCTATCCACAAAGGATATCTGTAAAGCAGCCAACTACTCTGTCCCCTCGCCTAGCAGCTGTATACTAGATCTCTTGCTGGGTGCATCTGCAACAACGTTCCCCTTTCCAGGAGTATAGAATATTTTGAAGTCAAAATACTAGAGGAACTCAAGCCAACATCACTATCTCAGGTTCAGGTCCTTTTAGGATAAGATATATGTGAGACTCTTGTGATTAGAGTACACAGTAAAATGGTCGCCCATCATATAGTGTCGCGACATATTTAAGGCAAAGACCACTACTGCTAACTCCAGGTCATGGTTAGAATAGTTCTACTCATGCTATCTCAACTGACGAGAACCATAAGCAATCACTGCTCTCTCCTACATCAGGACACATCCAGGTCCAGTTCTTGATGCGTCACACTAGACTACGTACCCTATGCCTTCCTCTGGAAGCCTCAAGATGGGGGCACTAGTCAGCCTCTGCCTCTGCTTCTGAAAGCTCTGCTGGCATCTCTCCGACCACACAAAGGGTTTCCCCTTCTTCTTCAAGGCTGATAGTGGTGCTGAAGCTCTAGAGAAGTCTGGTACAAACCTCAGGTAGTATCCAGCCAAACCCAGGAAACTCTGTACTTCCATCACACACATAGGTGTCTCCCAAGAAAATACTGCCTCAATCTTCACTGGATCCACTGCAACTCCAGCCCTTGAGATGACATGTCCTAGAAAGTGAACCTATCATATCCAGAACTGGCACTTCAAGAGCTTACCATAAAGTTGGTTCGCTCAGAGTGTGTCCAGTACTACCTGCAAATGGTAGGAATGCTCTTCCTTAGTAGTCAAGTAGATCAAAATGTCGTCGATGAAGACTACGACAAAAAGATCAAGGTATGGCTGGAAAATCCTATTCATGTGTCCCATGAACACTGCTGGAGTGTTTTTTACGCTGAAAGGAATAACCAAGAACTTGTAGTGGTCATACCAATATCTGAAAGCCATCTTCTACACCTCCTCTTCTAAAACTCTAAGCTGGTGATAACATGATCTGAGGTCTACCTTCGAGAACCACTGTGCTCCCATCAAATGATCAAAGAGGTTGTCAATCCTCAGGAGTAGGAAATTGTTCTTCACGATCACCTGGTTCAGGCGCCGATAGTCAAAACAAAGCCTCAAGCTCCCATCCACCTTCTTGGCGAACATAATCGGGGCTGCCCAGGGAGAAACATTGGGCCAGATGAATCCCTTCCCCTACAAGTCCTCTAGTTGTACCCGCAGCTCGTGAAGCTCCACGAGAGCCATCCGATACGCTGGTGTAGATATCGGTGCTGTCCCGGGGTACAAGTCAATGTAAAAGTCCACCTCTCTGCGAGGAGGTAGACTTGGGACATCATCAGGGAAAAAATCTATGTACTGGTCCACCACTGCAAGATAGCTCAGACTCTCCACATCAACTACTCCGAGGGTAAGGGAAGCCAACTGATGAGTGATCAACTACACTCTCCTCCGGGAAAGGATATCCTGTGCTGTAAAGGATCCCTCCTCGTTGGGGAAGGTAAACCTAGTCTCATCAGTGCAGACACACCACACTTTGCACATAATATAGTCTATATGAGCATGGACTATAAATAACCAGTCCATATCCCAGACGACGTCGTAAGGCCTCGACACTGCTACTAGGAGATCTCAGTCGAAGCTCTCGCCTCCTAGAGTAAGCTCACACTGCCTGCACCAGTGCGTAATCATTGAATCTGCTCCCATTGGAGTATCTAGACATAAGGATCGAGCCAACGACTCCGTAAGAATCTCCGAGCTCCGAATGAGGGAAATGAAAATGAAAGAGTGACGGACACCTGTGTCTATAAGAACTGAAGCTAAGGTGGAACAGACATAGATCATACCATGAATCATCTCTGGAGCACCCTGATCGTAAGCCTCGACTACCTGGAGCTGATCTCTCCCCTTTCCACCTACTCCATGCGGTCGGGGTGGACCTCCTGGTGGTGGTATCGGTAACACCTCAAAACATCATCCACCGCCAGCTGCATGGCCAAATATTCTGGCACGTCTGCCTGCTCCCTGTGGACCGCCTCGATCAGACCTATGACTCTGCCTGGGAGGTCCCTCAACTGTCTGTTGATCATCAAAACAGTGGGTCGGACAGTCACGAGCCATGTGACCCTGCCCGCCGCATGTGAAACACTGCATGTTCCTCATATGACTGGGTCTGTCTTGGGTGTCTCATACAACCGAACCCGTGTCCTGAGGTCGTCCACCAAATGGCCTGGTCCGCTTGGATCTCTGTGAAATCTGTCTACTGCCAACTGCAAAATACTCCGCTACGTGACATCCGGTGGTGGGTCTCACTACTAGTGACTTCTCAGTAAGGAAACTCTCCACTAAGAGGGCTCGCTCTAACACCCCTGCCTACGTCAGGATGCTGAGGGAGATCATCGAAGCCCTGATCTCTCACCTGAGCCCCTGCTCAAAGGTCCAGGCCCTGAAGAATGGGTCCCATACCATATCTGTGGATTAGCGCAAGAGGTCAGTGAACCTCACTGGGTACTGTGCCACCATCATGCTGCCCTTCTGTAGGTGAAGTAGCTTCTGTATACTCACATCACATAGGGTGGCTAGGACAAAATCTGCCCGAAACCGGCTCTCGAAGTCTTCCCAGAGAAGTGCCACCTCGTCATGCACTTGGAGAATTAGGCTCCACCATCTGCCTGCTACTTCCTAAAGGATACTTGTGAAAAGGATCACCATAAGGTCGGCTGGTGTCCCTACCAGTATAAAGACTCTCACCATAGCCTCCATCCAATCCTCTACTGCCTAAGGGTCCGTCTCTCCCCTGAACCTGGGTGGCCTCTAGTGCTGGAAATCATGCAACACGCTCAGGTGGTGTGCACTATCTACTGCTAGGGGTGGTGGCATCGGTGGCCCAACGGGGAGTGGTACCGCTGGTGCCTCCGCTGGAAAAGGGCCCTACACCGAGGCCTCATCACTCGGTGGGCTATCTGTGCGTATAAATCTCGGAACCCTAGTTGGATGTCTGCGTGGAGGCATCCTAAAAAGAAACAGGTGTGCTACGATCAATAAGTTATACCTGGTGAGCTGAATCAAGATATGACAAAGAAAACTCTTGAAAACACACACACAACCAGTGTTTTCGTGCACTGAGTTGGAAATCAGAAGTCAGGGTCCTGGTGTATGGATACATCGGCCGTTGCACCAATACCGGAATCCCTGTACTGAAAACCACACTTAGTACCCTTAACACTATTGCTTCACAAAAAATATCAGAGTCCTAATTTCTGAGTAGAACCGACTCCTATGATACCAATTTGTCACGACCTGTCCCTCAGGGCCTATGCTATGACTACCCCAAGCCCAACTTCCATAGGCCAGGGGCTGGTGACTAGCACCAAAGGTGTAAATCCCTAAAACAGGGTCAGCATTGCCTTTATAACCTAAAAATGCACACAACAGAGTACAAGATAGAAGCAAAACACTAAGTAAAACTGTATAACAAAAGAGTACTAAAAAGTAAAAAGGGTTCGGAAATACAAACCCAACTGCAAAGTATAAGAAACTGAAAAAAAAAGAAAACGGATCCTGGATTTTCCACTGGGAAATCCAACCTGAATGGTAGGTATAGATAGCCTCAACAACACTCCACGTCCGTCCATCTCCTCCGTGTACTGTCACACAGTGTGGTCCACCTCCGGGTACCATCCAGTCTTGGTACACTCAGCCTCGGTCAGCGTTGTCCGTCTTCTGCATCCAACACAATGAGGTGCGGGCATAACCCATGCAGGGGTGAGTATAATGATAATCCGTAAGGACCCCGAGACCCTCAAGGTCTCACAAAATACAAAAATTATAAACCACAAGGTATGAAATCAACAGTTAACCCCACATAGGTATATGCCTATACATATACCTTAGTTATCAAGTAATCCATCTCAATCATGAGGAAAACAGAAAAGTTACTGACTCATCTCACACATGTATAAAACTTTTGTAGAGAGTTAGAGATGATTAGATGTAGCCACTAAATCATCTATTCAGTTGAACCCACGTAGGATCATGGTACAGAAATAAGAACTATCGAACCCACATAGGATCCAGGAACAGTAGTCAGAGTTGTCGAACCCACATAGGATCCAGGAACAGTATTCAGAACTGTCAAACCCACATAGGATCTAGGAACAGTAGTTAGAACTATCAAACCCACACAGGATCCAGGAACAATAGTCAGAGCTCTCAAACCCACATAGGATCTAGGAACAGTATTCAGAACTGTCGAACCCACACAAGATCTAGGAACAGTAGTCAGAGCTGTCGAACCCACACAGGATCCAAGAACAGTAGTCAGAGAGCAGCCAACCACAGGGTTTCTGCACAAGCACACTTGATTCTGGGAGGGTCCACTCCTCAAACCAAGTGTCGATGCTTAAACTTCAACGAAGTCCCACAAAGAAATAACCCAAAGTTCTACCTCATCATAGGGGTCTCAACGCAACATACGACACATCAATCAGACGCCCGGTCTGAGAGTTATTAGCCTTTTAGTCTCGGGGGCCCAGTTGGATTCGTGCACATTGTATCTCAACTATACCCCAAACTTTTGTGGGGTATACTCTAAGGGACCATCACACCCCAAGATTTCCAATACCCCTGAAGATTTTTAAAATGGATGTCCAATGCCAAAGATATGGCTGAAGAATGTAAAGGGGTCGTAGTGGGCTCGAGTCCGGTCCAACCCGGTTGGACCGACCCGGACTAACTTAGTCTGAGCCGACCCGTTGGGTTCGGCCCGAACCTCTGGACCCGGACTAGCAGGACGTGAAGGCTATGAGTACCGTGATGGTGTGGACCGATCGCGAGGGCGCAGACCGGCTGCGGGTCAGTGTAGGGGTGGTTCGGCCTGGAGGCGCCGTGGGGGGTGCGAAAGGCCAGCTCGGCTAGGCGTGCATGGGGCGTGTCTCAGTGGCTCGACCCGGGTGGCCGAGGCTGGTTCGGCCAGCGACATGAGGGGCGCATCTCAGGAAGCTTGGCCTAGATGGCCGAGGTTTGTTCGGCTAGCACAGTGAGGGGCGCAGCTTAGGCGGCTTGGCCCATATGGCCATGGCCGGGAGGTCGGGAGGTGGCCGGGCAAGCCATCGGGCATGCCGGGAGGCGGCCGAGCAGGCCAAAACGTAGCCGGGCAGGCCGACGGGGGCACGGCCAGGGCCAGTTCGGCCAGGGGAAGTGCGGTACACCGCGAGGGTGGCACGGGTCACGGAGGCCGTGGGTAGTGCGACCTTTGTCTTTACCGCCTTCGTTGCCTCGTCATTTCTTCGCCATGCCAAAGGACATCACAAAATAGATCAATGGAGGGTGTTGGGCCATGTTAGTTTGCCCGCACCATCCGCATTTATGGTGTTAGCAATCAGTGCTTTAGAACTAACAACAACAATCCACCTGCAAAAATAAATCCTCCTCATTATTCGTTTTGAAGGGAAGGAAGAACATGGAACGTAAATGAAATTTAAACCCCTACCTTTGTTCGTTGTTCGATGATGAAGTAGATGGAAGAAGATGATGTTTTCTTTGTTCATCGTGTCCACCACGCACTTACAATCCAAGCCCGTGCATTGGTTCATTAACGACAATGAGGAGGAAAGATCAGTCGAAGACATCCCACGTCAAAGGGGGTTCCGTGGAATAAAGTCGAAGACTCTCCACATTGGAATTATTTTTTGGAAGAACACATTCTTCATTTTTTGTTCTTCATTCTTAGTTCTTCGTTGGTGAGATATTTTCTCCCCAATCTTTCTCTCTTCTCCCAAGTTCCACCAAAAGACAAATGCCAAACAAAATAATAGATTATGATATCCTATTAATCTGTTGGCACAATATTCAAATTGGATGAATTAATTAAATTGGATCCACCTAATTAATTAATGAGGTTGGAACTATTTAATTTAATGAGGAGGATTGGAAAAATTTAACGTTAGGGGATTTGAAGAGGCTCCCCTACACTTAATGGAAGTTTGAGGGTTTCTCCCCTTTAATTGGGGAGTTTCAAGGGGTTAAAAACCTGGGTGGTCCCCACCATATTAATCATGAAGAGGAGGTAAGGTTTGGGTGGTCCCCACCACCATAACCTCTCATGGGAAGTTAAGGTATGGTGGTCCCCACCTCCAACTTCGACATGGAGGCTTCAAACAACCAAATAAAAATAAAGCTACAACTTTCTTTTTATTTAATTCTTTCATTAAAAACCCAAACACTATCTTTTATTTCTGACCATCTGCCGTCGAGGTGAAAGTCTTTTTAAGTGAATATTGGCACTGCAAGTTCAATGATGCCCTCAGATTTAAATTCCGAGCACCGGTTCAAAATTTATAAAAACCTGCTCATACGTTTACTGAATATACCCAAACAAAACTTCAGAAATTGATTCCGGGCACACCGGGCCTAGAAATCATGTGCCGTCAATTTTCACGGACTCATAAAACTCCCATGTATTTAAGAAAAAAAATTCCATGGAAATTTCGGGTCATTACAATTATCTGTATGGATTACCTTCCCCTTTAACTATTACATATCTTTGAAAGCGATTATTGTAAAGAGCGCCACTTTTGGCACTTGTAATCATGTTTTATTTGTAATAAACAATACTTGGCATTATCCAAGTCCTCACCTCTGCAAAAAATGTATATATATGTAATTTATAAATTTATAAATTTTAATTTAAATATATAATATAATTAATAGATTTTTTTAAGTACAATTGATAGTACATTTTATATTTATTTTAATTAGTAAAATGAATTGGAAATATTTTTTATTTAAACACAATACAATTATAATATTTATAAATATAGCTAAATGTTTTAATTTAATGTAAAATATTTATTCATTTGTATATTTAATATTATATTTGAAAATATAAATAATAATATTTAAATGCAATTTTAAATTATAAATTTTTTATACATGAAATTAATATTATATACATTTATATAATTATTAGATTTTAATATATTTTATAAAAATATAAATTAATAAAAGTATTTGTACATATTTGTAATTAATTATAGTTTATTTTATATTGAAATTATAACAAAATTAATATAATATTCAATTTTGAATATAGTTGAATATACACACATTTGAGATGAGTTCCCCTATTACCCGTAAACACACATACATGTCTATGGTCTCTTTAGAAACAAGTGCACACACACATATTTATATGAGAATTAATTTGAGTTATAATACTACTAATATTATAAAAACCTCTATAATTATTATTTATTTATATTTATATAACAATATTAATTAATATAATAATTTTTATATATTATAAATCAATTTGAGTTTATTTTATATAGAAATTACAATAAAATTAGTATTATATACATTGTACATAGTTAGATATGCACATGTCTGTTTTAAGCTCACCTACACACATGCACATGTATTCAGGTTCTTCAAACATGCACCCACACACATGTGTGTGTGTGCATATTTACATGTTAATAAATATAGTCATATATATAAATCAATAACTAAAAAATACAACTTCAACTCTTTAAATGAGTTTTTAAAATGAATATATATTTATAATTTTAGTTATTTTATAATTAAGAACATTAATATATTATTATAGTACTAAATTATTAATTTATATTTATATATTATTAATTTATATTTTAATTCTTTATATATATATATTTATAACTATTTATGAATATAATTATATATTTTTATAATTAATGATATATTTCAAAAATAATATTTATTTATTTATGTAAAAAAATTAGTTTTTATTATAATTAATAACTAATTATATTTTTTTATAAAATCAATGAAATATTTACATCTATAATACTAATCATAATACATCTATATATTAAAAAATGTTAATCTATTTCAATATAATTATTAAAATTATTACTTTTAATTTTATAGTTTTATTGTAACTTCCCCCGATCTGGAACTCTCTCACGTGGAGAGAAAGGGTTGGTTACAAGATGTAAATCACACCTCCCCATACGCTAGAGTATGTCGAATAGTAGTGTGGGTGTGATATGTATAGTGGAGATACTTTACACTCTCATTATAGAGTTTAACATAGTAGAAAAATATAATACCAATAATAAATAATAAATATCAGAGTGTGAAAATAGTGGAGACAATATAATATATCATAATACCAACCAAAAATCCAAATGAATAATCCAATAAATAATAAAGGAATAATGTAATGACATGCTGGAATGTAACTAAATTTAATGCTAGAAATAATACAAAAAAATTTACAAACTCAAATAAAGACTCAATGTCCCCGTTCTCGAACCCCCTATCGGTCCTATCTCCAAACTCCATCCCATCCAAAAAAGAAAATCAACAGTAAGGTCTCCTTCCCTTATTAAAACCAACATCCATATAATCTACTCAAGTACCAAAGGGAAACCCAAATAGGATGTGAGTATAACTCAGTAGGTTGAGACCACCATGTCTAAACAAAACTAGTCTGATAAAAATTGTATACAATATTGCAATAAAAAAGTCTATTAATTAATTAAAAAATTAAAATAATACTACATCAACCTGCTTCGAAACCATGCCAGAATGTCTCTAATATTGTCTCACAACCATTCCAACCATAACCTTATAACCAAGGTAAGAAATCACTTTCCTTAGTGCCATGATGGAATGTATCTCAACATGTATCATAACCATGCCAACCATAACCATATAAATAAGTTATATAAATTATATAAAATTGGGTCAAAACCCATTATATAATCATTTTAGCATTCAATCACGGCCAAGATTGGTATATAAACATTTTAGCATGTTTCAAGTCCAAGAACAGTATATAAGAATTTCGGCATATCATGGGGACAATCCCAATATATAGGCATTTCATCATGTTTCCCTGGGCATATTCATCTATATAATCATTTTAGCATGTATCACTAGGAATAGCCCACTATATAAGCATTTCAGAAATTATCAATCGGGAAAATTACCCATATAAGAATTACAAAATTTATCACAAAACATTTCATCAATAAGGATATCACAACATCACATTATCAGGATCAATGGTTAATTATGAAAATTACCATTTATCATTCAAACACATTTCATATATCAGTTGGTCATAAAAAATAACATGCCAGTCATCTCAATAAAAAAACCAGGAAAAGGTGATACTATATCAAGTAATCACCCAAAAACCATGTCATGCTAAACAAAATTCATTACATTAATCAATTTATTTACAATCAAGGTTTTTCTCACCCAAATAGTATCCACAAGCTATGTCAATAACCAATTGGAACAAAAGGGACTCCAAGGAATAATCCAATTCATAATTTAATCAATTGAGGTGCATGTTTGTTGGCGTGATTTTCAATATTTCATATACTCAACAAATATCAAACCATGGGGTTTCAGTTTAGAACCCCTTCCTTTAACTGATGATAAACCAATGCTTATTACAGGATTCACCAACAAGAATGAAGGAACAAATGATCACAAGAAGGTTTCATGATAAAAAATAATCAATATAAAAAACAACAACACACAAGGTCAAAAAATTACACCAAAACGTTGGAGAATGATGGAAGAGAAGAGGGAACCCAATAAAAACCACTTACCTAGGGATTTATTTCACAAAAGGGACATTTGAAACCAAGAGAGGCACTCCAAAATCACATGGAAGATACCCCAGGTTTGAGATGAGAAAGTTGTGTGCAAGATATAAATAAAATTCAACATAAAAAAAACATTAAAACTATAGGTCAATGAATCACATAGCCTATTTTATAGTTACAAATAATGTAATTATTTTTAGAGGGATATTGTGAAAAGCCTATCACCTTAGATTATTATTTAAAATTGGATGAACATTACACGATGTGTAATCAATTTACATATAATTTAAATTCTATTCAATTGGGTTTTCAAACCATTTTCGTATAACAACAACCTAAACCCCCTTTAAAAAATATCAAATTACAAATAAAATATGGAAACACTTGACCCATTTATCCATAATATATTCATTCAAACCGAAATCATGAACTTCTCCCCACATGGACCATCTCCGGTTTTATCAAGATTCCTCAAAACCCAAGTCTGTATTTATTAAAAAAAACATCCATACATGAAATTTAATTCATTTTACCCAACAAAGGCTATCCGTATTTGAAAAAATACATGTATGGATAGGTTGACATGAAAAACTAAAAGAGGGACATACCTAGAAAACTTGGGATCTTACAACCACCTGACCATATAACAACTATCTCCCTAATATTCTCCAATAATCACTGTTGGGTATCGGCGAACAATTCGAGCCATTGTGCTCATATATCAGACTCCCTCTCCCAAGTATCCTCCTAAACTCATCCAATTTTCCACTGCACTTGATCCAAAGGAATTTCCCTACCCTAGAAAAGCTTATAACTATGGTTTACAATCCGTATCGATGCTCCTCAAAGGATGAAACACCAATAAGCTCGACGTATGCCACAACTATCACATGAAAAGGGTCTAAATAATATCACCAAAGGTAGGACACATGAAAAACATAACTCATGTAACTATAACACCATGGAAAGGCTAACCAGTATGCCACTGGACTGAGCCTAGCCACCATCTCAAACGGACCGACAAACTTGGGGGCTAGCTTTCCCTGTTTCCTAATACGGTGTTTCCCAAATCTAGGAAACACCCAAAGGAAAACATGATGACCAAAATCGATCTATAGAGTTTGTATAGGATGGTCATAATATTATTTCCACCTTCTCTATATGGTCACTAACCACTATTTGATCAACTGAACCTACTCGGATATCCCCTGTATGAGACTAGTCCTAACAAGTGTTGACTCGCCTGCCTCCAACCAATAAAGAGGCGAACAACATGACCTAGCATAAAAGACTCAAAATGTTCCATATGAATATATTCCTATAAGATATTATTATTTTTAAACTCCATGAGTTAAATATTATTCTCCCAAAAACCACCGAAATTTGAAACCCAAGCTTGTAACATATCCTCTAGAACCTAAATAGTCCTCTTAGGTTGACCATCAGTTTGAGGATCATAAGCTATAATCAAAAGAAACTATAATCCCAAATCCTTTAGAAGACATTACTAGAACCCATATGTGAAATGTAAATCTATATCATAAATGATACTCTTCATAACATCGTGAAGCTAAAATACCTCACACACATAAAGAATACCCAAATCTTCAACTGTGAACATCTCTCTAATTGTCAAGAAGCGGGCTAACTTAATCAATAGATCCATAGTAACCCATAAGAAATCATTATTATGGTTTGTACTAGGTAATATTATTATAAAATATATAATGATATCATCCCATTTCCAATCAGTACTGGGAAAAGGATACAAAACCCACCTGGACTCTGATTCTCAACTTTCACCTAATGAAAAGTGAAACATCTTTCCCCAAAGTTTTCTACCTCCTTCTTCATACCCGACCACCAGTAATATATATAGAGATCATGATTCATTATTTTGAAAACCAGATATACCACCCATCTAGAATCATGAAACTCCTTCATTAGCTCCTCGCACAATCCCATAGGAACCCAAACTCAAACATGGAAAAGAAGAGAATTTTCACTACCCAGTGACCATCCTAATGGTGTATCCACACCATATAACCTATCTCTTAGAACTAATCCCTTAGGATTAGATAACTGCTCAGTCTTGATCTAGTAAAAAATAATGGGTATAACAGATGTCGAAGTCAGAGCTACTCATCCCTGAAACTCTTGAACATCAAGATGCATGTATAAAAATAGGTTCATTAACCACCACTCATCAAAATATTCTCATACTGCCCATGTATACATCTTTTGGATCAATGAATTGGAAATGGTGTTTCCCTTTACCACTGTATAAGCCAAATCCAAGTTGAAAGACTGATGATAATCAATCCACCTCATCTTATAAAGGTTCAGGTCCCACTAAGAAAAGATGTACCTAAGGAAATTGTGGTCCATGTTTATCACAAAACTCTCACCCATTAGATAATTCCTCCTACATCTCAGGGAATTTATCAGTGGTGTTAACTCTAGATCATGATTAGGGTAATTCCTCTCATGCGGTCTCAACTGTCTGGAGCCATAAGCCACCACTGAATACACCTGCATCATAAATGATCTGAGTCCAACTTTAAATGAATCAAAATACATGGTATATTCTTTTAACGACATAAGAAAAGTGAGGATAGGTACTGAGGTCATCCTTCCTTTTATCTCCTAAAATTCTCTCTCACAATAATATAACCAACCATAATACACCCCCTTCTTGGTTAGCCTTAACATCGGGGCTACCCAATGGGAAAAGTCTTGGATAAAGCACTGATAATAACCTACCAAACCTAGGAAGCTCCTAATATTGAAGACATTATTGGGTTTCTCATAAGATATCACAACTAAAACTTTCTATGGGTACATTGAAACTCTTGCCTCTGAGATGACACGAGATAAGAAGTGCACTTTATCAAATCCAAAAAACATCATTTGGTTAGCTTGGTTTAAACCTAATTCTCACTCATTCTACTTAGGACTATGTCAATATGTTTGGTATAATTTTCTATTGAATGGGTGTACACTAAGATACTGTCAACAAAACCACCACTAAGTATACTATAAAAGGATGAAATATTAGATTCATTAAGGCCACAAATACTGTTGTTGTATTGGTCAAACCAAATGGAATCACAACGAAATCATAAAATCCATACCTACTCCTAAAATAATTCTAAGGCATGTACGATGGTCTCACACTCAAATAATGTTATCCTGATCTCAAGTCGATCTTGGAGAAGATCTTAGAACCTATCAGCTAATCGAAGATATCATCGATGCATGGAAGAAGATATCAATTATTTACCTTAATCTAGTTAAATATCCAAGAGTCAACACATAATAATAACGTTCCATCGGCTTTCTTGGTGAAGAGAACTGGAGAACCCCAAGGAGATGCACTAGGTCGTATGAAACCTTTAGTGTCCAGATCTTCCAACAGAACTTTAAACTCCAAAAGCTCTGCTAGTACCATTATATAAGGAGGAATATAAATATCTCTTCTCCTGGAACCAACTTGATTGTAAAATTGATCTGTTTCTCAAGTAGTAAGTCATAGAACTAGTCATGAAAAAATATCCTAAAAATGGTCAACCAATATAGGAATATAATCATGGTATATTCCACCATCATCAAGAGAATGACCAACTATCTGAGATGTGAGACAATACAATCTTCATTGAATTGGTTAGACATGCCCACCCAAAATATCCCACTCACATTAGTGAGAATAAATGCCTCCTTATAGAGATATAAAGGTAACTCTACTTTGGTGATAATTAATAGGATCCTGGTATAGAAAAAACCAATCCATACTAAGAATCAAACATAATCCTGTCATTTCTATCATGAATGCTTCCTAACAGAAATAGTAACCACCAATCTCTAGAAAAAACACCTTACACTATTTGATATTCTCTCACCACACTCCCAATAGTGTTTCAGTGATCAAAACACCATCTAAGATTTCCAAATCAAAGCCCAAAATGTTTACAAAAAGAGAAAATAAAAAGGGATGTGATGTTTCTGTATAAAAAAAACATAATAAAGGGTTGATGATTCAAGAATCATATCTCTAACATTAGATGATATTGTATCCTCACTAGCTATAGTAGTCTACATAAAAATAACCTGAATAGCACCACTACCCTGGGTTCCTAGTTGAATCCCCTGATCTATACCCTCTTATTGTACTTTTGTTCCTAAACAGGGGTACCACTTCCACTACTTTGACCAGAACGTACTTTGGAACTCCAACTACATGTGTGTTTAGGAGCAGTTGATTCTTTTCTAGACTTTGGTAACTATCATGTTACCCTACAATTACTCCACTATTGAATTCCCCTACAAAACATCTGCAAGTGTCCCAATCTACCCCAAGCACGAAACTAAAAATAGGGATATGGACACTGAGTTCATTTGAGGCCCATCATTCTACACTGATAACACTGTAATAAAAAATGGTCTTGAGATGGATTCCCACATCCCTAACTACTCTAACCAATGATTTCTTGGAGGAAACTATTATAGTGATTCTTATTTCCACTATAAGTAGAGTTCATAGATTTCATTACTAAAACAACTTAACCTATTCTCGAGGCCTCTGTAAGATTCCCTTATGTGATAAGTTCATGATTCTCCACATCTGTTAAAGTTGTTCAAATGAAACATGTTTACCTATGACCTAATATCATAGTAAAGACCGTCTTGAAAATGTCTCACCCTGGAGATCTCATCATCTTCCAAATATTTTTCAAAGTTATGAAACTCAGTGAAACATTTAACATAGTCCATCACTGACCTTTCCTTCTGATCCAGATGTATGAAATCATGAGACTTTTCATCCCTCAATATCTTAGGATTGAAATAGATTAAGAAATTCATCTCTAAATCCTTCCAAGATAACTTCTGTTTCTTCCCTACCTACTATATAATGTCCCACCATGGTCCACAAAGCATATATGCAGCAAACTCCACCCTTATATCAGTGGGTTTCTCAAGATGTTTAAATATCATCTCGAATGACTCGATCCAGAACTCAGCTGCCTGGGGGCCTCCCCCTAATGAATGTAGAAAGACACTATATCTAAAACTCTCTTGTTAGATCACACATTGAAGGCACAATGTGAACATTCTCTCTTACTAGGGATCTCACGACCCTCAAGAAGTTGTTGTGAAGCTAAACATCCATTTGATCCATAGGAACTGCAGGAATATGTGGTTCGGCTGTATTAGAAGCATGTTTATTTCCACTATTTTTACACTCAACTTGAAAATGACATAGTGGTATTTTCTCTAGAATATAAAAACACTCCTTAGAACACTAGCTATAAAAAAGTTAACCTCAATAGGTGACAACAACAGAGAACCATTGACTCTTAGCCTCTCTAAACATGGATTACAAGTGTTTTAGCATGACATAAATGTTCATTTACTTCATTTATCAGATATAAAATATATCTCATAACATAGTTCCACAGGAAAGTATATATCACATGAAAATAAATATGTCCCTATCATGAATAATTAATGTCAATATATATCCCCATGTCCCTATTATGATGCATGTATACTCATCTCACACCATACCGGTCTATGAGTATAAATATCAAGTAACAATAACATCATAAAATAATAACCTCACAAAACATGTGAATTAATCAGTGTGAAATAACATCAATTGTAACAAGTGAACAATAACAACAACAATCCACCCTTATGAATTTGGATTTTACCTCATACATTGGTTAACTAATCCCATGAACAAGCTGATTACCATGTCCTAACACATCCTAGTCTCCTTTATACCTTTAAAAAATAGTAAATAAGTAGAAAATAAAAACCTATAGCCTTTGAAATCACTTTATAACATCCCTTGATCTGACACTATATCATGTATTTTGAAATGGTTGGTTACAAGACCATAAGTGGGACTCCTTGTATTCCAGAGGCTGCTAACTAGCAGCGAGGGTGTGATATGTATAGTGGGGAGACTATACCCATTGGTTATAGAGTTAAAACATAGTCTGAAAATCTAATACCAATAATAAATAAAAAATATAAGAGTGTAGAAATAATGGAGACAATACAATAAAACAAAATACCAAAAAAATCCAACTGAATAATCCAATAAATAATAAAGGAATAGTGTAATGATGTGTTGGAATGTAACTAAATGTCATCATAGAAATAACACAAAAAAACTAGAAGACTCAAATAAATAATCAAAGTACCCAATCCCAAACCCATGCCAATCCCATATCCAAACTCCAGCCCATCCAAAAAAGACAATCAATATCAAGGTACCTTTTTCTTGTCAAAATCTACATCCATATAATCTACTCATGAACCAAATAGAGGCCTTAATAGGGTGTAAGTATAACTCATTAGGTCGACACTAGTGTGTCTAAAAAAACAATTCTAATAATAGTTGTATGAAATAATGCAATAAAAAAGTTTATTAATTAAATCAATAATTAAATTAATACCACATTAACCCACTTCAACACCATACCAAAATGTCTTCGAGCATGTCTCACAACCATGCAGACCATAACCATATAACCATGATAAAACATAACCTACCTTGGTGCCATTATGGAATGGATTTGAGCATATCTCACAACCATTCCAACAATAACCTTAAAATCAAGGTATATCAATTATGAAAATTTGGGTGAAAACCCGCTATATAAGCATTTCAACATTCAGTAAAGACTGAGCTCGGTATATAAATATTTCAAAATGTGTCAAGGCCAATCCTAGTATTAAATAATATTGGCATGTCTCAGGACCAATCTTGGTATATAAGTATTTCATCATGTGTCACTTGGCATAACCTGCTATATAATTTTTTCAACATGTCTCACTAGGCATAACCTTCTATTAAAGCTGTTTAGTTATTATCAACTGGGTGAACACCCCATATATGACTGAAAATTGTTTTTATTATTATTATGTAAACAATTTTGAGGAAAAAGTGAGAAACCATACATGAATTCACTATTTCAACGCTTCACCACTTCCCCACTTCCCCACATCCCTACTTAAAATAATACAACCCTTCACAATAAATGAAATTCAAGAACAATGGATGGACAATCCATTCAAGTAATAAAATTGACAAAACTTCGTAGCTGGAGCCGAAATTTCCAAGAGAAGGCTGAAGTACCATGAACTAGGAAACACAAACATCCAAAAATCTAGACAAACCACAATACCGGTCTCCTCACGCGCCAAATTTTGTGACCGTTGATACCAACCCAAATCCACAAACCCACCGGTGGACTCTAGTTGGAGTTCTCCTAAACCGTCCAACGACGTGAGATGACCCAAAGGACATCCAAAAAGGGTGACGAAGAAACTAGAATAAGGAAGGCCAGGACGTCCGGATGCTGCACCCTACTCCGCAGACAACGCAACACAACCATGAGCCAAATGAAACTCTGCAAACCATCAATTAAACCGTACCAAAAACCAATGTGAGTAGAGAATCAACAACCAGAAAATGAAGATCATTCAGCCAAAACATTACTTCTAGAAAACCGAGGATGCCACCAAATGAAAACCAAAACAACCTTCAAAATCCTTCGAAAAAAAATCACATCTGAACCTCTGAATTCAACATAGAATAACCAGATCCAAAAGCACGGCCAACAGAGAGTTCATTACCATCAAAGGTGCAAACCGCACACAGCCGCACATCATCCCCCAACTGAATACCGTCCACATCCTGAGCCAAATCTATCAATCTCAAGGAACCAACATGTTCAATTCCTGTGAACCAATGAGAAGCAGAACCACCTACAAACTATCGCAAAATCAAAGATGCGAATTCATCACCACCCAAACAGGGCGACACCAGAAGAAGTTGCGCCACAAATGACCTGAACCAAATCCCGTTACCACTACCACTCATGAAGACTGAAGATCCACCCAAAGCACCCAGGGAAGGCACATAACTTTGACCTCAGACCACAACAAATTAGATCTTGACCATGGACCTCCAATGCGCCGCCAAGGAGAAGCTGATCCCACCAAAGATTGCAAGCCTTTGACACCGCAGAAGCCTGATGTTGGCTACTACCCACGACGCCACCATAGATCCCATGAACCCTCGAAACCATGGAAACCATACCTTAGACAACACTGAAACCTAGATCTCGATTCATGACGACACCACCACAAGAATCACAAGCCGCTAACTCACCGAGAACCGTGGATCAGATCCATAGACAGCCGAGATGATGGCGGCGATGGTGAACCCTAGCACCGTGGAAGATCCCCTTACGGGTGCATCCATTTCAAAACCACATATATTTATTACAAAATTTATCATAACATATTTTAGAAACAAGGATATCACAATATCACATTATCAGACTCAATGGATAATTATTCAAATTACCATTTATATATCAATTACACATTTCACATATCAGTTGTTCATAACCAATAAAATGCAAGTTATCACAATAAAAAAAATCCAAGATAAGGTGAGACTATATTAAACAATCAACCAAAAGCTATG
This sequence comes from Viscum album, assembly GCA_963277665.1. Taxonomy (NCBI): domain Eukaryota; kingdom Viridiplantae; phylum Streptophyta; class Magnoliopsida; order Santalales; family Viscaceae; genus Viscum; species Viscum album. The sequence goes on from OY728128.1 coordinate 663,224,815, forward strand.
TCCTGATAAAAAAACTTGTATCCAATAATAAATTCTATTATAATCGAGGGTTTTCTTGCCCAAACTGTATCCAAAAGCCAGTTTAATAACCAATTGGTTCTAAAGGGACTATAAGGAATAATCAAATTCATCATTTAATCAATTGAGGCACACATATATTGTCACAATTTTCAATATTTCAAATAATCGAAAAATATTAAACCATATGGTTCTAGTTTAGACCCACTACCTTTAATTGATGACCAACCAACGCTTCATTTAGGATTCTACAATAATAACGAAGGTACACATGATCACAAGAAGGATCCTAGATCAAAACCAATCAAGATCAAATCCAACAATGCACACTGTCAATATATTATGCCAAAAAGGTCGGAGAATGACAAAAGAGAAGAGGTAACCCAAGCATAACCACTTACCCTAGGATATATTACACAAGAAGGACATCTCGAACCATGAGAGGCACTCCAAAATCATCTATAAGATTAACTAGGTATGAGAGGAGAAATATGTACACAATTTAAAAATAAAATTTATCCATAAGTAACAACATAAAATTGAAGGTCGGGAAATTACACAGTGTTTAATAAAATTACTTGTCGTGTAATTATTTTGAGAGAGATAAGATGAAAACCCATCACCTATGATTATTATTTAAAATATCTCAAACATTACAATATGTTTAATCAATTTACATGGGGTGTAAATATTATACATATGGGTTTTTAGTCCATTTCCTTATAAAAACAACCTAGTCCCAATTTAAGGATTCTTAACTTACCAAGAACCCATGGTAACATTTGACCCATTTACCCAGACTCTGTTAATTCAAATAGAAAGCCCAAACCACTCCCCGTGTGGATCCTCTCTAGTTTTCTCAAGTTTCATCATAACCTAAGTCTTCATTTATTCAGACAAATAGACATCAAAAAACTTCAAGTCGTCTTCCCCAAAAAGGGTCTTCATATCTGAATATGACACAACCAGCAAGGCTCAAACAAAAAATTCAAAGTGGGTCATACCTGAAAAAATACATGATCATATATTTAGAATGAACAATTCATTATAAAAGAAATTTATACATTTATATTTTTTATTCAGTTGATAAAAAATAATATATTATTAATTTATATATATATTCTTAAAAAAATAAAATATTTTTATTATTTTAAATATAGTTAATATGAAAATTTAATATTATTTAGTAAAATATTGAAAATAATCATATGTAAATTGTAACATATTTATTAATTTTTTTAAATTTATATATATGTATACATTTTTATAATATTAATATCTATTCATTAATATAATTATTAAAAGTTTTTATATATTATTAAAAATATTAAAATATAATTATTATTAATATTATATGTCTATAATTAATATTATATAAATTTTTATAGTTAGTAATTTTTTGTAAACCTTTAATATTTATATATAAATTTTGATAATTTTATATTTATTTATATATTTATGTATATAGTAAAATATATTTTAACAATTATATAATTAATAATATTTCATAAATAAGATTATTCAATTTAAAATATAATTATTGTTTATTGACTTTTATATTATCAATAATATATTCATATTTTAATTATTTGTATATTATATTTTATCTATGGGATTTGACTTTTGTATGTATACATAAAATTATTTATGAATATAATTAATTATATATTTCAAAAAAATATATTTATTTATATAAATAATAATATATTTATTTATGATTAATTACCTTTGAAAATTTCCAAAGTGTGAACTCTTACGTATCCTTAGGAAGAGTCCTATGTATTATAATTATATTATATGTTGATTAAGTTTCATACAAATTAGGTATCTATAAATTCTATCCTTATCATTAAAAATCCACATAAATTAGCTCTAAAGTTGGCAACAAGAAAGGATGTTAAATTTCTTTTGTATTGATTTTTGTTAAAGGGAAAAATTTTATGAATCAGAAAAATATTACATATTAATTATTTTTATTACATATTAGGTGTTTATCAGTGCTAACCTTAGTTCTAATAATGATCATCCTTATCAGTGATAAAAGTAAAACTGATAAAATATTAAATTATTTGTTCCTATAATTTTTGTACTGATAAAGTCTTTACCATATTTATAAATGAACCCTAAGCATAGAGCTAATAGAACCTTTATTTTAAGCTATTATGGAAAATACACTCTACCACACCCCCTCACATCATTTTTTGAATGATTCCATTTCCAAAATTGAAGATATTAAATTTCCTTCAATTATGATGCGATTTTAAGAGATTTTTTTGGATAGTTTTGCATGTGAAATGATTCCACAATTATTTACACCCCCTTAGTGATAATAATTTATAAATTTTATATTTCTGAAAACTTTTATTTCAATTTTTTTTTGAAATGAGTGATAAAGTGTTAAAGATATGAATTTAAAATTAAAATTATATATTTGTTGGTGTTTGGGTCGAGTTATTTAGAATAAAAACAGCTGAAATTATTTATTAAATAAAAACTCATGGATTCTTTGATAAGGGTTAAAAAGGGATGGTAGTTTAGATTTTTTTTATGTGAGTATTTGAAGGGGAATGATTTTAAAGGAATGAAGTCATGTTTTGTTTTGGTGTATTTTCAAAATGAATATTCTTTAAAGTAATTTTGTCTAGAAGATTATTTATTGATTTTTACTTAGTTTTGATGAGAGGAAGTATATTTTGGGTGTTTAAGGTTTTTTTGGTTTTATTTTTTGTTCAATAATTAATTATTTTCATAATGAATTTCTTATGTTGTGTAATAATGGAATTGGGATGAATTTTGGTTTGATTTAATATATTTACAACTCTTTTGGCTATTTAGGATGTTATACCATGGGGTTGATCACTGGGTCCAAGCTAGTTCTCTACATGACCTCGTGGAAACCTCCCTCTATACAAGAGGATTCCAACTAGATAGAGGGGACTAAGTCATATAGTGGGGTGATTATTACCATTATATCAGGTAAGATACAATATAAATACAACTGAAGTGATAGTAATTTATAAGAAGAAAAATATATTATGAAAGACAATATATAACATCACATGAAATATCAAAATGACATACAAACTCCAATACCATCAAGTCAAAAGGATACCCACATGCGGAAGATCCATATAGAAAATAACTAGAAGAATAAAATAATAAATAATAATAGAGGAACAACAGAAAAAGATATCAAAGTATGTATTGGTGCTGCCTTAATCCCCATGTAACTCTACATTCTCAACAATCCATCACAAGACACTTTTCTTGGATAGATCCCTAAAAAAAGTATGGAAATTCATTGAGGTTCCCATGCATCCTTTGAGTTTAAAACTTAGTTCTACACCACCAATTATTCCTTATCATAAGTGTATAATACTTGTAAAGTTTTATTTATTGGAAAAAAATATAACAAGCATACAATCCCCAATGAGTCATCATACACTAACCAGGCTGTTATGATTCCAAATTATACCTTCTTCAAATTCGTGCCAAAATAAAGTGTCATGTTAAAAAAAAATATAACCCAAAACATGGAAAATATATTCTCATTCAAGGAATGGAATAACATAAAGTATCCATTCATGTTCCATACTAAGTAACTGACCACACCCCTCCCACTTAAGGGAGGTATCTATTAGATGTCAGACTACACCTTATCACTCTCAAGGCTGGCCTCACATCGTTTCTCTAAACACTCATTCTCACTCAAGCTTGGTCACACATCACAATCCTGACCACACCTTCTCACTCAAGGATGGCCACACATCGTATCTCTAATAACACCTTATCACTCAAGTCTATCCACACATCACATCCCTGATCATGCCTTCACAGTCAAGGATGGTCAAACATCCCATCTCTAGCCACACCTTATCACTCATGGTTGGTCACATGTCATAGATCCGACCATTGTTTCTCACTCATGGATATTCAAACATCATGTCTCAGAACACACCTTCTCACTCAATGTTGAACTAATGTCACTGACCACATACAATCATATAAGGATCCATCTTCTTCTCACCCAGGATGGGGTCACAAATTTCGATCTCATCAAGTCACATAATATGTTGCAAAACAATAAATAAATAGTGAACATATCCCCTTGGATTTTCTCTTACCAATATACCAATATATCCTACATATCTACATCTATATGACCATCACCATCACAAGTTGAGGTAATTTAAATAGGTACCCAATCACCATACTATTAGGTCACCTCAGGTCTAAGCAAGCCCAAACAACTCATTATAGGACCAACCATGTTAGATAGACCAACCCCTACCCATGGAATAAGGTGTTATATCACCTTATAAAGATTCAAATAAATCAATACAGACATACTAGATCACTTTGATAATAAAAGAATAACTCCATAGGTCTAACCCACACACCTCTATGCAAGTCAATCCATAAAAATTCATATGAAAGTGATAACATGGTAAGAAATTCCAACTTAAAGATTTATGGAGAATACTCACCAAGCATTGATTTTCGATACACACCAACTCCAACAAATCCCTAAAATCACCCCCTAAACCTCAAAATTTGGGTTTTTAGATGAGGACCAAGGAAGAAGATATAATCTAGGGAATAAAATACCTAATACTTACAAAGATAAATCCTCCATAATAAACAACAATCCAAACTGAAAAGGGATAAGAGTGGTGGATCTCAAAACACCATGGAAGAACTCAAACATCCACCAAATTTGAGTGGAGCTCAAGATAAAATGAGGAGAGGGTTAAAAGGATTCTAAGGTAGATTAAAAAATCTAAACCTTTAAAAAGATACCCCAGAACATGGTTATGATATGACTAATGATAGTCATTTCGTGGGGCCTCCTTGCCCAACCAAGCTATAGTGTGTTCCCTAGACCATATCATAACCTCTAAAAAAGGTAGAGGGGTTGAAAACCTATAAATCATCATTATTATATGACAAGGGTGGTCATGATGTGATGACCCATCATGGAAAGTGACCCACGTCACGACTCCCTATCATCAATCCATGGAACCCCACCTTCACCATTATCTTCAATCCAACCGTCACACCATGACATCCTATACCTTGGAAAATCCATACATAAAAATAAATCCTTGCATAGGATGACCCTTATATACGTGGTAAACCTCTTTACCATTTTTTCCACTCTAGGATTCACATCTTGGAATCATTATGATACACTGTGGGTGCCTCTTACATGGCATATGTTATGTTGTAGTGCCTCAAGTCCATGGTGTGATCTATGGATTAGCCCCTTGTTATGCTATGCCTCCCAATCACCATGGCATGATAACCTTATAATATAGAATTAAAGATTTAAACCAACTATAAATCTTCAATTCCCAATCCTAGGTCATCACCAACACATTAAATAACAAAAATTGATCAATATTTAAAAAATTAAATTGAAATTTTAATTCATAATGCACTATAAAATTTTAGGGGTGTTATAAACACCCCTTATAAGGACTTATTAGTACTAAAAAGTGTCTCTAGGGTCCTCACCAAAAGAATATATCCACTACACTAATATATTTTATTCCTTATCCCAAGACTCTTTTTGGATATGACCATGTTTCCAAAATACTCAGATAAGATGAACTATCTTCCAATGTGGAACTTTATCACTCAAGTATTCTATCTACACTACATTCATTAAACCATGAATCTTCCTCCAATTCAACATCATCACTTTCAATCACATGTGTGAGGTCCATCTCATAATTTGAGAGTTGTGTTATAATAAAACATCCTTAATGTATCTATGTCATTAAAGAAGAGATAAACAGTAAGACACTTTCCTAATTCTCTCCACAATCTCAAATGGACAGGAAAACCATGTCACAAACCAGGCTGGGATACCATCCAATCTAACACTCGACCCTACTTGAGACAAGTCTAGAAGGAATTCTTGATCCCCACGGGATTGAAACTTGTTTTTAGAATCAAAATAATCCAATGGGAATTATTTATCACAGTAAAAAACCAAGATTAATAAAAAAGCTGAACACACAACAGAACCAACAATAACTAAATTTCAGAAAATACACAAACCAATACTAATAAAACAACTACTGAACATAAAAAAATGAATAAAAAATTAAAATTGAACCATGGTAGCATGATCTACATGTGAAAAGTCACCACAAACCATAACACCAAGATTCTCCAATGGAAAACCGAACTAGAAACCTAATCATTTAAAATAGCCTGGGTCTACCGACATCGAGTGGAGAAAGTAGGGTGAGAGAATACAACATCTCGGTAGTTAAACACCATAGATTCCATGCATTTCATTTCCCAAAATATTCCACAAATACTAGTATAAAATACGTACATAAAATAGACTTTTAATTATTTTAGGAAACTAAACACCACTTTCCCCAAATTTCCTTTTTAAAACGACACACACAACCTTTCTTTTTAAAAATGGTTCTACTTTCCAAAACATAGTTTAAAAAAAATTCATTTATAAATCCAAAACAAAAAACCCAGATAAAAATCTTCTGATAATAGAGGAAACAAAAAAGCAGGCACAAACTAGCAGGGATAATAACTAACAACTAGAAAAATAAAAACAGAACATATAGGTTGATAATCATTGACATATCCTAAACATATCTAGAGGAAATCCCTAGACGTACTCAGTTCAGACTCACCTTCTGTCATATGGTGTAGTTCTATAGTAAATAACCAACTGGCCACTAAATCTAGCCAATATAGTGACACACCCCACCTAGCCTCTCAAAAAATCCATGGGGTACCAACCTATCTAATTAGGGTTGAAAAATAACCTTCACTCGACCCTCTAAATGAATTACACAAATCCCATGATAAAAGTACTTTGTGAAACATGGTATACCAACCATAACCCATAGTGTCGTCATGCAGAAGCCACTAAAGAGGAATAAATCCAAATTTATAGAAGTCTCCATATTATAATCTAAAACCATCAATGCTCCCATGAACAAGAAACTTAAGGGGATCCCATACCAAGTTCCAGTGGTCTCCAAATACAAGACATGTCATAACGAACACACATGAAAAGTCATTTCTTTCACAAACACATTCATCCAACAATTTAATCTCACATGGAAATCACCATTTCCAATAATTAAAAATAGTTTCCAAAAAAATCATAAAAATACCAATTGGGCTTTCCCATCACATAATCATTCACAAAAAATCCCTAAAACATCTCAAAGTTCCAAAAAGGCCTTACATTTACGAATCCAATTTCATTTCCCAAAGTAAGTTCCCAACCAAGTAAAAAACATACAACAACATGAAAAGTTACAAATGTTCCAAGACATAGAGAACAAATTCAAGAACACATTTATATTTACTCAAAGTACTAAGTCTATTTGGAAACACATTTCACACAACTTGCACAATTCATAAAACCCATTTGGAAACACAACAAAAAAACCCACATTAAATACAAACATTTCCATAGGCAAAGTCTCTTTTAAATCCACACGCACACCAAACCCATTTTAAAATGTGCTTCATACCATGAACAATTCGCAACAAACAGTTATGAAACACAACAAGGAAGTTCACATGCAATGAAAACCCACTTTCTTTAGAAGACCAACTTTCATCATGTTTGTACCTAAAAACCTTAAAAAAAAAATATTTTGAACCTTTCACACAATCCATTGGGTATATTTATAAAGCATAAAAAATAGGTAAACATGAATCTTAGACCACTTATTTTTAAAATACATATTACAATACATATGCACAACAAATTACTTTGAAAACAACATTAAATTTAAGGAACAATTTGAGACATGGAAAAAGAAAATGGGAAAGAGGATTTTGAGAAACAAGGGTTCAAGGAAACATCATTCTCATAGGGTATTTTCATTTTTTCCCCTATAAATATATAATACTCATGAATATATGGATGTTTCTACATCCAATGACACCCTTCAAGTATCCATAGAAGCACTCAATTTTTTTTAAATAAACAACACTTGTTTTACCACTAGATACAACAATCCACATATAAGCGTAAAACCACAAGAGTCACCAATTCTCATATAAAACTCCCAATCCACAATCTGAACATAATACCAAAGCATAACCAAAGGAAAACACCAGAAAAATCACCAAATTTTACTTTGAATGATCAATTGATAATTTATCAAACACCTTGTGTGCATATATACATAGGCATGATTAAGAAAACCCTTTGAAAAACATTTCGCACTGACTTTCCATCATGAAAACACCACACCAAACCAAAAAAACATACCACAGGCATGAGAAAAACATTTATAAATTATTTATAAACACCTAAGAATCAAATTAAATGTGATGGAAAAGACATGGATAGAAACACCTACCTCAACGAAGTGTTGATGAAAAAACATTGGGAGAAGGATAAATAAACCCCAAGGGACAATAGAACACCCTAACATCAAGAAAATCAAAACAAATTTGATAACCATCATCCTATGGTTCGACCATGTGAGAACCCACCAAGAAAACACCAAGAAACCAAGATATAAGGAAGAAGAGAAGAGGGAATCAATAAAAACTTAAAGAATCTTACCTAAAAACATTCAAGGAGCTTCAATGGAGGAAGGGGAGAAAGGGAGGAAGGTTTTCTAGTGACCCATTTTGTTCTTATGTCAAACAAGGGATGAGAAACCCAAAATAGGGATAAAAAAGTAGAGGAGAAATAGAGGGATTTCACCCTTTTAATGACCTTGGATACTTGCATTGTTTGGCCACACAATTTTGAAAAAAAATGCACCAACTGTGTGAAACCTACTAGAGATAAGGGGTACCCCATATGGGTTGGGCACATGGTTCCACTAACTGCACACCAACCATGCAAAATTCTACTATCAAAACTATAGAACCCCTTGCATGCTTTCCGCATAGTTTCCTCTAACCGTGCATAGGCCGTGCACCATGCCCCAGACACCAACCCTCAAGATGTACGGTTTTCCCCTGAACTCGCACATTTTTTATCAAGATATTATAAAACTATGAAAGTAAAACTATGTAAGAAGAAAATAAACTAAAAAAACCCTCTTCGTTAACAAGATGCACGATTAACCCTTAAAACACATTCACAAACTATGAATAAGATAAAAAATCACCTAAAACCTCAGAAACTCAAAAATTCAAACTAAGAAATCAACCCAAACCCCAACCAAAAGAACCAAATCCACAAAAATAATAAAATAAAATAAATTCTCTGATTAGGGTGTGACAATTATCTCAACCAAAAAAAATTTATTCCCTCGGAATGTCACCTAGCCACATGAGGAACAAAGCTCAATCCAAAACCAGAATGAATCCGAATAGAACCATGAACCTCAGGGTGACCTTTCACTCCACAAGTCACACCCGATCAACTCTAATAGAAACCATAAAGAAGGAACCATAAAATAGAGAAGGGTTATCCCATATACAAGAACCCAAATCGCATGAAAAAAATTGAAACTCCCAACAATACCACCCTATATTGACTAACACAGAAACTCCCAAAAAAACTGACCCAACATTCTACACACAAGATAAACAACACTACCACTATAACTTGGATTTCTAAAAAACGCCATCATGGGAAAAACAATACAAGAACTCCCAATATGAACCAAAACCCTATCAAAAAAGGGAAAAATCATGGAAGATATCTAAACCAAATAGGAAATAATACCATAAATCATCATTTCTACAAGCCTGAATATATTTGAAATGAGTATGGTTGAGAACATAAAGAAATCCCTGAAAAAGGAGTAAGAACACACAAGAAGGGACACAAATCAAATAATTTCATTTCAAAGGGAATAATTATTTATATAATGATGAAAAAAATCACCAATTCTCTTTCAACAATGGTAAACTTACAACAGTAATGAAAATTTCTATAGAGAAACTTTATCCGTCTCCACTCCAACATTGAAGAAAAAAATTGGGCCAAGGTTCCCCACACCCCCTATAAATTCCTCACTCTATGAAAACCTTCACTCTAAGGCCTATGGATGGACACATTATGTCTTGAAGCATTTACTACCCCACCTTCAAGAGCCTAAATCTTATGATGAAGACTTCTTCTTCTAGAAACTTTTCCCATAGTACTTTTCCAAGTGACCCAAATGGCCACACCACAGAAGATTATTTGTAGGATTATGACAAGATGAATTTGAATTACAAAACTGAAAAAATGGAAAAGTATGAGCAAATGTTCTGAAAAATGAGAGGTTGGACCTAAAAAAAGTGACTTCTAGAAAATAGGCTCCACTAGAACACACCTCTCACTATATGGGGAACCTTTAAGGGTATTGAGAATGACTGGTTCCTCAACCACCACTAACTGCATTCTAGGAACTAAATTGGTGAAAAAACACATCACCCACTAATGTGTGGATGATTTTCTCCCCTCAAATATTCAAGGTTTTGGTGCTCTGCTAATGTATATAGTGGCACTTGGGTCAAATCCTCAGTGATGATACTTTTTTAATAGTCGATTGTTTTTGTTTTTTATTTTAAAAAGGGGGGATTTATTTGAAAATATTAAATAAATTGATTGGTAGATGATGTTTTATTTAAATATTTGAACAATATTTGGGAGAGTTCAAAATTGGGGATGTAATATTATAATATCCTTGAGCTTTTCTTTTATATTTCATTAAATTAACACCCACTTTACAAGATGATTTTGATCAGAATTCTCAAGTGTTGAGGCTTTAATCCAAGCCTAAACTTAACTTAGGGTTCTAATCTCAATAAAAAATTATTTATGGTAGTGTATTTATGGTTATAATAATCCATGGAAACTACTCATTAAAAAAAATGTCATTAATTAATGTAATTTTAAGTTCAAAATACACAATATTAATTTAAATAATATTAATCGAAAAATATCTCTCAATCACTTATCATCATCAAATTTTGACTCACCCAAATGGTATATTTACCTAGACATTGAGATATTTATTAATATGTTTTAATATATTTATGAAGATGGATTATAATTAGAATGAAAAAAATGGGATAAGAAACACGTTGTTCGCCAAACACACACACTAGCGGTGAAGAAAGTTAAATATAGAATTTGAATTAATTTAGAAAAATAAGAAGGGTTTTATTTTTATTGAATTAAACTATTATAAGAAAATTAATATTATAAAACAAAATGTGGATGAAAATAAGATATGGAGACGAAGAAACATGCATTAAAATTCTATTCAAATGAAAACACACTTACACGATTACAAATAAAAACAACAAAAAACAAATAAGAAAAGGAAAGTGGAGGAGAGGTATATCTTATTGAAAAAAGATCAAGGAAAGTCTTATTAGGCCCTTGTAAAGTCTATAGTCATGAAAAACCTCCTTCTTAATTTTTAAAATTACAACCCCTTGTAGGAAGAGGATGGGGATGTATTTATAGGCCAAGGTGGTGGACTATTTTCTTTCCAAATATTCCCCTCCACTTGGATCACAAATTTGATAATTCAGACTGCCAAATCTGGAGAAATATTATTCTTAAAAGTTATATATATGAATGGTGGAAGTCTACCCTCAAAATTTGGTGGCCATTGGACTTAAGGATCCAATGTTATGTCATTTTGAATAAATTTTTTTAATCTTTTCAATTTGAATAAACAATAAATTATGAAATCTAGTTCTATTTATATGTTTTGTGGGATAAGGTATTAGGTTTATAATGTGGATATCAAATAAATGGATTTCATAGGATAAAAGAGGATTTAAAAAAGAGGATTAATGTAAGGTTAATGGGAGTAAATTTGGCTATTGTGTTTCTCATATGGTTCAAAAAATGGATCTATCATAATAATGGGCACTAAAGTAGGAAATTCAGCTTGAAGGTCTAAAAACTCAAGACTTACAATCAGGGTTGAAAAAAATATATTTTGAAAATATGGTCATATGTGACCTTGGAATGAAAGTTAATGTTGTTCCTCATAGTTAGGGAAGAATCATTTTCCAAATCCAAAATAGAGTATTAATTTTTTTTGGTTTTGAAACAATATTATTTATCCAAATTTATGATGAAAATACAACATTTTTGAGATGAAAACATGCATTTTGACTCCCCAAAATGGTTGGAAAAAAATTTCAAAATTGGATGGTGAGTAATTATGACGCTTTTTTCCATATCTTTTTTTGTATTTTTTTAGTATTTTTTTTAGTTTTTTAAAAAGATACACCCACACAAAAAATAATGAGTAAATAAAAAGTTTGATGAGTGAAGGGGTAAAAAAATGAGAATGAGGGAGTAATAAGAAGAGAGAGGTAGAGAGAGAAGAGGAGTTAAAGGGAAAGAGGTTCCCCCTAATTTGGATTTGGTGGGTCTCCATATCCATATAGTAGTGGGTGAACTATAGAAGTTGGGGATTTGATGGAAGTCGATGTGGTTCCTAGGATTTGTTTCCTCTCATGGCGATGCTTTAACCAATGTTCATTAATCATGAATGTAATTTTGGAAGAGGGGTCTTGGAATTTCTCTCACCAAATGGGAAAACATTAGTAATAATAAAAGGACCTTCCCAATAAGAATTATGCTTATCTGGGTGAAGCTGAAATCAATAATTGAAGAGAATTACCATTTCAAATTCATGAAATACATTTAGTAGGATGTGTTTTTCATGGTCTGCCTTAGCCTTTTATTTTAAGAGATTGGAATTCTCAAAAGAATCTTTTGAAATCTCCCCCAGTTCATTTAATTGCAACAATATCTCTTCACTATATTTTTCACTATAAAAATTAAAATCATTGACAGACCAAAATAACTTATGTTTTATTTCAATTGGAAAATGACATGATTTACTGAATAATAGCCTAAATGGAGACATACCAATGGGTGTTTTATAGGTAGTTCGATAAGCCCAAAGTGCTTCGTCAAGTATTTCAGGACAGTCTATTCTGGTGGAATTTACAATTCTCTCAAGCAGTCTTTCCACTTCTCTATTAGAAAGTTTAGCCATGGATTTTTTTGGGGGGTGATATGCAGTTGAAGTTTTATGTACAACTCCATTCTGTTTTAGAAGAGATTCCATGGACCAATTACAGAAATGGGTTCCCAAGTCACTTATTAAGGAAGAAAGTGTTACAAATCGATGAAAAATGTGGGTTTTTAGGAAATCAATAATAGTATGTGAATAATCCTTTCTAGTTATTTTGGCCTCAACCCACCTAGAAACATAGTCAACCACCAAAATAATATATGATAATCCATTAGAAGGTGGAAATGGTCCCCTGAAAATTATTCCCCAAACATCAGAGATCTCAAAAAATATTAAGGGCTTTTGGGGAATTTCCTTCTTTTATAAATTATACCAAAATTTTGGAAAGTGGGACATGATTTATAGAACTCATGTGATTTCTTAAAGAGTGAAGGATAGAAGAATCCTATGTCAAGGTCTTTTCGGGAGGTCCTTTGTGGTTCAAAGTGGAAACCACCAGGCATTGAGTGGAAGAATTAAAAGATTGAGGAATGTTCATCTTCATCAACACATATCCAAATTACCATGTTAGCCCAAAATTTCAAAAGTTTATTATCTTCCCAAAAATAGAATTTTGAATTACTTTTTAGCTTTAGTTTTTTCCTTTTGAAAAAATTTCTAGAAAACACAGGAAACCAAGTAGTTTACAATTGAGGAATACTATGGTTACTTTTGAGTGATAGATGATTGGTTATAAGTTGGAAATTTAGGATAAATTATTTCAGAAAGAGAATAATTATAAATTCTACTCAGGTGATCAGACATAGGGTTTTCTTTTCTAGGTCTGTCTTTAATCATAATGTCAAATTCTTGGAGCATTAAGATCCATATTATTAGCCTTGGTTTGAAATCACTTTTCTTAAGTATGAACTTCAAAGCTGAATGGTCTTTAAAAAATGTTGATTTTGGAACCTAAGAGATAGATCCAGAATTTATCCAAGGATAAAACCATAAGTAAAATTTCTTTTTCAATCACTATGAAGTGAGATTGAGTTTCATCCAATGTTTTTGAGGCATAATAGATGACATGAGAAATATTTTCTCTTTTTTGACCAAGAACAACCCCAATGTCCCTATCATAAGAATCACACATCAATTCAATAGTCGAGGACTAATTCGAGGGTAGAATTATTGGGGAATATGTATGAAAATATTTTATTTCAATGAAGGATATTTTACAAGCTTCATCGAAATGGAATGTAACATCATTTTGGAGTATCCAAGTAAGAAATAGGGAAATACTACTGTAGTTATGGATGAATCGCTGATAGAAACTAGAATGACCAAGGAACGAACAGATGTGTTGAACTATTGTGGGTTCAGGAAGTGATTAGATCACCTCCATTTGGACAGGATCAACTTGAATACTATCTTTTGAAATTATGTTCCCTCAAAAAATCCCATTAGTAACCATTAAGTGAAATTTTTTATAATTTATCACAAGGTTACATTTGACACACTTTTTAAGGACTAGAGAGAGTGAATGCAAGCATGATTCAAATGACTCACCATAAATGGTAATGTCATCCATGAATACCTCCATGCAATGCTCTATGAATTCATAAAATATACTCATCATACACCTCTAGAATGTTTTAGGATAATTACCATAGAAAAATGGCATTCTTCTATATTCATATGTTCAAAATGGGAAAGTGAGTGTATTATTTTCTTAGTCCTGAGGTGAAATTGGGATTTAACAGTAGTGTGTGTATCCATTAAGAAAGCAATAATGCTAATTTATATCTAATATTACTATCATTTTATCAAGTAATGGAAGAGGTTAATGATCTTTTTGTGTTTCAAAATTCAATTTTTGATATTCGATGCACGCATGCCATTTGTTTTTCAATCAATTTGTGACCACCTCTCCATGTTCATTTGTGACAATAGTTATACCAACCTTTTTAGGAACCACTTGAATTTCACTAACCCATTCACTATCTAAAATTGGGTGGATAATACCATATTGAATAATCTTGGTGATATATTCCCTAACAACCTCAAGTAAGAGTGGGTTTAGTCTTTTTTATGGTTTTTTGATTGGTTTGGATGATTCTTTAAGATGGATTTGATGCATAAAAAGGGAAGGGTTGATTCCTATTATGTCATATAGGGTAAAACCTAAAGAATATTTATTTTCCTCTAACACTTGAACAAGTTTGGACTCCTCAGTTTCAGTAAGTGCAGTAGAGACAATGACAAGATAAGAGTGATCATGGAATAGGAATGTATATTTTAGGTGTGTAGGAAGAGGTTTTAGACTAGTATAATATTTCATTTGTGGGCCATAAAAATTAGGAATAGGGTAAGGTATTTTAGTTGGTTATGGTTAATTTTCATCAATACTTTATATATTGTAATAGTAGAGATCAGAGTTGATATGGTATGCAAGAGAGTTTTCAAGATCCTCTAGATTGATGGATTCTATGGATGAATGGTCAACATCAACTTCCCCATTTATGAATTGGTTAGTCAAGGATAAAATTTCACAAGATCCAATCTCATTATAACATGATTAACATGATGAAATGGGGGTGAATTCACTCTCAGAAGTGTCCTCAAAAGCATGGATTGAGAATGCAGAGTGATCCTCAGATGGGTATAGCATGGATTGAAAAATGTAGAACTTGACCAGTTGGTCACAAAATTCCATGGATAAGATGCCTTAATGGACATAAATCTTAGTTATAGCTATCAAGAGGAATGATATTCCTAGAATTATGGGAGATTGAGAAGATTTTGTCTTACCTTCCATGTCAAGGACATAGAAATCAGCTGGGAAGATAAGATCATTAATACGGACTAGGTCATCCTCGATTATTCCCTCAAGACTGATAGTGCTTCGATTGGATAACTGGATAAAAAAATAGTTGGGTGTAAGGGGCCTAGAACAAGGTTAGTGAATATGGATTTGGTCATGAAATTTATCGAGGCTCCTAGGTCTATGAGTGCATCATCAAAATTGGAACTCCCTATTTAGCATGGAACTATAAAGGTACCTGGATCTTTTCACTTCATGGGTATGAACTACTGGGTTGAAACATTCTCAAATGTCTTAAATTTCCTCTTATGGGTTCATAAATCCTTAAGAAACTTGGAATACTTAGTATTTTTTTGATGGAATCTAATATGGTAATGTTAACTTCTACAGATCTAAACTTTTAAAGTATTTCAATATCGGGTTCAAAGGACTTCCTTGACTTAGAGATAGATTGAGGAAAAGGAATCGAGTTCTTTATATGACTATAAAGAGGAAAGGGAGTGGATTTAGGTTCCTTTTCTAGTTTTTTCTTTTCATTTTCTAGATCAACATTTAAAGGGGAGTTAGAGGACTCATCATGAGGCATCTAAATTTGATTTCCTGATCTAAGTGAAATTGAATTTACATTACCCTTGGAGTTGGGTAATAGTTGAGATGGGATTTGGGAAAAATTTGTTTATTGCTGTTAGCTTAGGTGGGATTCAAGTTGACTAATTTGGGTTTCAATTTTTTTGAGTCTAGAATGGGTGAAGGAGGCATGATCTTCCACTACACTTTCTCATGGTTGCTTGGAAGAAGAGGCTTGTCCTGAATTGGGATTTCCATGATTTTGGTTTTTGGGAAAGTGCATGTATTGGGTTGGGAATTGGTAAGGCTTATTATGATATTGGAATCTATGAGGAGAAAGAGGAGGATTGATCCTTTTAGGTTGAGGAAGAAAAGGATAAGTTTATTAGAAGTTACCACCACCTTGAACATATTATAATTGGTTTGGATTTTGAGGAGGGAATTAAGGGGGGTGATAAATGGAATTACCATATCTCGAGCCAAGGTTAAAGGTAGAAGAGAAGGGATCAGAGTGGGGTTGGTTGAGGTTTCTAAGGAAATGAAATAATTTTTGAGGGTTGGTGTTCCTCTGAGCATATAATGCATTGAGCCCCATTGGACCGAATGAATCATATTTATCCTCTTGAAGTTGTGGAAATGTGTTAGTTGGATGAGATAGTGAGATACCAATTACATAATTCTTGATAGGTCCAGGGAATATAAATTGCGGATAATATGAGGTTGGGGATTTGGAATCCACCACTAGTAGTCTCACAAGACCTGTAAGTTCACTCATCCACTAAGTCATCTTATTAGGCTCTATGGATTGATTGTCTTGGACTTGTTTGACTTGTTCATGTGCTTGAGTGTGGATTTTTTTTGTGTTTGCAGACATGATGCTTATGATATCTCATGCAGTTGTTGGAGTTTTATCAATAATTGAACCTCCACTTGCAGCATCAATGAGAGTTATTTCCATAGAAAATTACCTCATATAGAATTATTGGATCAAGAGTTGGTTAGGGATTTGGTGATGTGGGAAAGCTGACACATGTTTTTTAACCTCTCCCAGTACTCATGGAGTGATTCATTAGGGAATTTATGGATACCAATTATTCCCTTTCAAATAGAAGAAGTATGGGAAGGGGGAAAGAATTTCTCTAAGAAGATTCACTTCATGTCATTCCATGTGGTTATGGAAACAGGAGGGAGGTAATAGAGACATGAATTGGGGGAGTCATCTAGGGAGAAATGGAATACTTGAAGTTCTATTTGTTCTTCAAAAACTCATTGAGGCTTGATGGTAGAGAACACAATTTGGAACTCTTTGAGACGAAGATGTGGATTCTCTCCAGATAGCCCATGGAAATGAGGTAGAATATTAATCAAACCCGATTTGAGTTAAAAATCAACCTCAATATTTGGATATTGAATACCAAGGTGTTGGTAATTAATATTAGGGGAAAAAAGTTCTTAATGGTTTGTTCCATAGGATTGTACATATCTAGTTAAATTGGTTGGATAATGATTGTCTCTTGAGTGATTTGATTATCCCTAATTTTCCTCTAAATTTGGAAAAGAGTTAGTTCTATTTTAGGGTCAAATAGATCTAAGGTATTTTTTGGGAGGTTACAGGGCATTCAGAGAGAATTTAAAAGGACGAAGAAAGTGATTTTTTTCTTTGGTGGGTTTTTTCATTTCAGATTTTTTACGAGGAAGTAGGGGTTTTGTTTGTATTTTTTTCATTTATTATTTTTTATGAGGAAAGAGGGTTTTTCTTTGTGTTGTTTTTTCATATTTTTTTGGTAAAATTTCTGTACATTTTTTTAATTTTTGTTACAAAAACCAAAAACCACTGAATACTTAATGCATCATCCCAAGAAATGATGCCATTTAAAGCACTTCTGATTGTCTCCTATCGACCGTTCAATGGTCGAGTGATCTGCTAATGTATATAGTGGAACTCAGGTCGAATCCTTTGTGATGATACTTTTTTAATACTCGATTATTTTTGTTTTATATTTTAAAGGGGGGGGGGGTTTCTTCGCAGATATAAAATAATTTTATTGGTGGATGATGTTTTATTTAAATATTTTATATATATTGTGGCGAGTTAAACATTGTGGATATAAGATTATGATATCCTTGAGCTTTAATTTATATTTTATTAAATTAACGCCCAATTAACAAGATGATTTTGATCAGAACTCTCCATTGTTGAGGCTTTAATCCAAGTCTTAACATAACTTTGGATTCTAATCTCAATCAAAAATTATTTATAGTAGTGTATTTATGGTTCTAATAATTCATGGAAACCACTCGTTAAACAAAACATGTCATTAATCCATGACATTTTAAGTTCAACATACACAATATTAATTTAAATAATATTAAAAAACAAAATCTCTAAATCACTTATCATCACCAAATTATGACTCACCCTAATGGTAGATTTACTCATCCATTGAGATGGCTATTAATCTGGTTTAATATTTTTATTATTATTAATTATAAATAAAAAAATAATGGGATAATAAATGATTTGTTTTCCAAACACACACACGAGCAATGAATAAATTTAAATACAAACATTGAATTGAATTAGAAAAAAACAGAAGAAAGGGTTTATTTTGATTTACTTAAACTATTTTAAGACCATTAATACTATGAAATAGAAGGTGAATGAAAATAATATATGAAAAAGAATAAAAATTCATTAAAATTTTATTGAAATGAAAACACACTTACAAGATTAAAAATAAAAACAACCAAAAGAAAACAAGAAAAAGAAAGTGGAGGGGAGGTCTCTGTTATTGAAAAAAGGTCAAGGAAAGTCCTCCCAGACCACTGGAAATGCTCTAGTAATGCCAAACCTCCTACTTAAGTTCTAAAATTACAACCCCTTGAATGGAGAAGAGGGGGATGTATTTACAGACCAAGGTGGTAGACTATTTTCTTTCCAAATATACCCCTCCACTTGGCTCACCAATTTAATAATTCTGATATCCAAATCTGGAGAGATATTATTCTTCAAAGTTGTACATATGAATGTTTAAAGTCTAACCTCCAAATTTTTCATCCATTGGACTTAAGGAGAGAATGTTATGTTGGTGTTAATATAAAAAATTTAATATGTCCATTTCTATCCAGTCTTTTTCAAAGTAAAAATGTGAATGGGTTTTGGAATAGTAATATTACCTCAAATACAAACCATTTCTTCTAAAAACTAGACTGCATATATCTTGGATTTCACACTGAAAAATAATAGCTCGAATTTATGTCTATATCAGAAGAAAATTCCATAATTATGTGATAGTTTTAAATTTTGGAAACAATGGTGGGATGGAATTAAAAGAATATGCTGAGCCCATTTTTTTGACTTCGGACTTCAAATTTTTATAAATGATTTTTTGAGTAATCTAGAACATATTATGAAGTTCCATAAAATTTGTGATTTTTTATTGAGCCCATAAATTTAATCATTTTGGATGGTCCAGTTTCATCATATATTCTTTGGTCATTCTTATGTGGACCATATAACCTATCAAATGGATGAATTGGCTGAAAATCTAATCTAATTATTTGTAGGAAATTGAATAAGGAAACCTAAAAAACAAGAATAATATAATTTTGATAATTAGGGTGAGAGTTATAATTAAAATAGTAAACTAACTTGATTGTGTTAATTCAAATAATGCTCAAAAATTATATTTAGTATTAAAACATGGGTTTTTAACACCAATTATGCACTTTTTACATGAAAGTTACTAAATGGATTATAATAAAAGTTATGAATAAATTAATAACATCACCTGCCAATTTCTAAATTTTAACTTCAATATATGAGAGGTATCTATCCTTTATCATTAGAAAAAGACCCCAAATGAAAAGAGGATCTTTAAGATGATTCTCTGAGGCAACCTATGGAAAAAAAGAAACTAGCTCATTGAAGTGGTAAATATAAGACATAACCATATACTAACATTGATGAAAATTACTAGGCTCTTTTGCCTTCCTAATATTCACCTCTTTATGTACAAACAATGAGATGAAAGTGGTCTCAAACACCTCCCATGTCATCCCAACTTATAGTGACACCATGAAAATCACCTTCAATTAATCCAAAGATGGAACCTCAAATGACACACAAACAACACGTGCCCTAACATATTTGGTAGTTAAAAATGATATGAAGACTACCTCAAAATCCTCAAGTCATTCCACTATTTCTAATAGACTATGATCACCATAAAATTCCAGTAACAACTGATAAGAATTCTATCCCACCAACCCACTGGGAGCCTAGGTAGGATCGGAAACCGGATGAGACTCGCTAGATATCTTGGGGAACACTCTAGGTGGTATTTTCTAAACAATACAAAAAACAAAAAACTAGATTCAAAACAAACCTGACACTTAAAACAAAAGAACATATCAAACCAAAATAACCAACTCATAAGCTAAACATCACAAACAAAACCAAAATTCTCTTTAAAAAAACAACCATTCCATTTCAAAATTCCAAAACCGCCTTATTCCAGGGCCACTTTCCAAATTCCAAAACTCATTTTCAAATCCAAACCAAAAATTAAATTCTTCTTTTACAATAATATCATGCCCAAAAATCATTTCCCATTTGAAAACTAATTTTCCAAAAATCATTTCTTTTTAGATTGACCCTTTTTCAAAAAACCATTTCTCCCTTCAACATCCATCCAAAATAGCCATAAACAACCCAAATAACAACTCAAAAAAACCAAAACCAACCCCACACAAAACTTACACTAAAATACTGGAATAAAGAACTTGTGGTCATGCATAACCCAATGACATGGTTAGTTGTCCATGCCCCAAATAAACATCAATGACTAAGAGGACCTTGAACTCTGCACTAAGAATCCAAATGGATCACTACTCAATGTTAGATCAAAACATAAAACCATCTCTACTCAATTATAATTCTTCATCCATACCCCAAAAACCAAAACAAAAGACTTATATTCTAGACTAACCATAGATACTCGAGGATTAGTTTAAGAAAGGGTTCATGACATCCTTTCTATACCAACATCTCAAGTCTTGAAAATCCTAATCTCCAATCTATTTTACACCCCAAAATAACAAGGGCCACCTCTAATGCCATTTTGTAATAAAACTAGATAGGATTCCATCTAATCTGACAATTGAACTAGCCCGAGACAAGTCTCGAAGGGAATTCCCAATCCCCATGGTCTGGAAACTAGTTCCGAGTATCAAAATAATATAATGGGAATGATTTATCCCAATAAACAAGAGGGATCAATAAACAAACTGAACACACATCAGAACCAACAATAACTAAATATCATAAAATATATAAAACAAATACAAATGAAATATCTTTTGAATATAACAAAAACTGAATCATGCTAGCATGATCTCCATTTGAAATATTGGTCAGAACCAACCCCAAGACTGACATACTTCAATGGAAAAATGAATGATAAACCTAAACCTATAAAGCATCCCGGGTCTACCGATGTCGAGTGGCATAATTAGGGTGTGAGTATACAATAACTCAATAGGTAACCACTACAGATTCCATGAACTTACTTTCCCAAAATAGGCCAGATACACTAGTTTAAAATACATAAAAATAGACTTTTAATCATTTTAATCAACTAAAAACCACTTTCCACAAATTCACTTTTTATAACCACACTGGTATATTTTATTTTAAAAAATAGTTATACTTTCCAAAACCTAGTTCAAAACTCAAATTCAATTATAAAACTATACAAGATGACCCAAATGAAACTATGATGACAATAAAGGGATAAAAAGTAGGCATAAAATAGAAGGGATAATAACCAAAAAGTAGTAGGAGAAAAACAGAACATACAAGTAGATAATCATGGGAATTTATTAAATATATTTAGATGAAATCCATGGATGTACTCAGTTCAGACTCACCTGCCAACATATGGTGCATGTCCATAGGCAACAACCAACTAGAAGCTATAAACTAACTAATCTAATGGAATGTACCACCTGGCCTCTAAAAAAATCTAGGGGTAACAACCCATCTAATTGGGGTTGAAAAGAAATAGTTACTCAATCGGCTAGATGATGCCCAAGAATTCTATGATAAAATTACTCAGTGAAACATAGTGTAACAATAATAAACCACAGTGTCCTTGTGCTTGATCCACTAGAGAGAAGTCAATATAATGTTCCAATGTTATCCATATCAAAATCCAAAATGAATAGTGTTTTAATGCCCAGACCACTAGAAAAGATCCCATCCCAAGGTCTAGTGGTCTCCAAACATAAGCCATATCATCAAGAATACACATAAAAAATCCATTTCTTTCAAAATCACGTTCATCCAAAAATTTAATCTGACATGGAAACCACCATTTTCCACAATCAAAACCATTTCCCAAAAAAATCACAAAATTCCAACCCGGCCTTCCAATCACATAATCATTCACAACAAAATCCAAAAATATGTCAATGTGACAAATGAACCTTACATTTATGAATCCAATTTCATTCCCAAAAGAACATTCCCAACCATGGAAAAACATACAACAACAAAAATGTTCTAAACATGCCATGAATTTGAGAACACATTTGAAAACACATTTATATTTACTCAAAAATCAATTCCATTTGGAAACACATTTCACACCACTTGCACAATTCATAAAACCCATTTGGAAATTCAACAAAGAAAAGAACATATAAAATCAAACCATTTCCATAGGAAAAATCTCTTTCAAATCCAAACACACACCAAAACCATTTTAAAATGTGCTTCAAACCTTTCACAATTCATAGCACACATTCAAGAAACACAACAAGGAAGATCATGTGAAACAAAAACCCACTTTCTTTAAAAAATCGACATTCATCATGTTTGTGCCTCAAAACCTTTTGAAAACATATCTCACACCTTTCAAAAAATCCATTGATCATATTTATAATTTAAAACAATGTGGTACACATGAAACACAATAAAATTATTTTTTAAATCCATCTTCTAATTCATACGCATTTCAAATTAATTTGAAAATAGCATTAGCTTGAATGAACTATTTGAGATCTGGAAGAAGAAAATGGGAGAGAAGCTTTTGAGAAACCAGGGTTAAGGAAACATCATTCTCAAGGTCCATTTTTAGTTTTTCCCATCCATATATACACCCCCTGAACATATGTATATTTACATATCCAATGACACCCTTAAAGTGTCCATGGAAGCACCCAAAACCATTTTTAAAGAAACACCACTTATTTTACCACCAAATAAATCAAGGCACACATAATCATCAAATCACAAGAGTCAATAATTTAACATATACAAAATCCAATCCCCAATAAAAACATAAAACCAAAACATAAATAAGGAAAAGACCACCAAAAGCACCGAATTTCACTTTGAAAGATCAATTGACAATTTATCTAACACCTTGCGTGCATATATACATAGAAAT
This sequence comes from Viscum album, assembly GCA_963277665.1. Classification (NCBI taxonomy): domain Eukaryota; kingdom Viridiplantae; phylum Streptophyta; class Magnoliopsida; order Santalales; family Viscaceae; genus Viscum; species Viscum album. The sequence goes on from OY728128.1 coordinate 663,248,625, forward strand.
GTTTAAGAAAACCCTTTGAAAACGATTTAGAACCAACATTTTATCCTGAAAACACCATATAAAACTAAAAAAACATATCACAAGAAAGAGAAAAATATTTATAAATTATTTATAAATACCCAATCAACAAATGGAATGTGCCAGAAATGAAATGGATGGAAACACCTACAACAACAATGTGCGAATGCAACAAAACATTGGGAGAAGGATGAATACACCACATAAGAAAATCAGCACAACCTAATATCAAATAAATAAAACCACATGATATAACCCTCATCCTAGGGTTTGACCAAGAGGGAAAAGACCAATAAAACACCAATAAACCAAGAGATAAGAGGAGAAGAGGAAGTTAACCAAAAATCAAATAATCTTACCTACGAACCATCAAAGAGCTTCAATAGAGAAAGGTGAGAAAGGTATGAGTGTATATTAGATCCCATTGGTCTGCCCAGGTCAAACAAGGGAGTAGAAACCCGAAATATGATTAAAATAGTAGAGGGTAAAAAGAGAAATTTCACACTTTTAGTGACCTGGGAAACTCACATAGTTTGGACACAGAGTTTGAAAAACTGTGTGCCAACCATGTGCACCCTACTAGAGAGAAGGGGTAGCGCACATGGGATGGCCAAAAAATTTCCATAATAGTGTACCAACCATGAAAAATTCCACTATCAAAACTATAGAACCCCTCACACACTTGCTTCATTATTTCCTATAACTATGCGTAGACCATGCACATTGGCTTAGACACCAACCCTCAAACTACATGTTTTCCCCTAACCATGCATGGTAGGTCTCAATCCATGCTCAAACCATGAAATTAAAACTGTTCAAGAATAAAATGAACTGAAAACTCCCTCTTCCATAACAGGCCGCATGGTTATCCCTTAAACTTTGATCACAAACCATGCACAAGATAAAAACTCACCTAAGACCCAAAATACTAAAAAATTCAAAGTAGGAACTCAACCCAACCCCATATAAAAGAACCAAAGCTAATAAAATAATAAAATAAAATAAATTCCATGATATGGGTGTGAAAAATCATGGGTTGAGTTTTCCCTACTTCTTCAGACACCGATTCCCCAACAAAGGTGATACCCATAAAAATACCCAATTTCACAAGGTAAACTCTATGGGTCACCACCTCCACACAGTATATGAGAACTACCTGATACAAGTTATAACCAAATAATTATATATCAACTATACCTACATGATGTTCTCTTATACCTAAATAACCTTAAACAATGCTCACTCACTGCCCTATAAAAAAGAAAAATGTAGAGCAGTCTGGACTGCCTTAAAGAGCCTCAAAGGGATACATCTGTATTGAGGCTTGAAAGATGTTGTAATACTAAAACTTATCAAAGGTAATAAGGTTATCCCATGATAAAATAAAACAAAGAAAACATTCCTTTAATATTTCTTCTAGTTTTGGAACTTTCTCTCAAACTTACCATTTATCTATGGGTGGTATATCGTACTCAACTTTGTATAAGACCCCATGGACTTCAACAGGCCCTAAAAAAATTTCGACTTGAAATGAACATACAAATCCAATATAATTCTCATAGGTACTATATGCGACTGTACTATATCCCACATATATAAATTACATAACTCATCCACTAACTAAGTCTATTAGATCAAAAATAAGTGTGCAACTTTCATCAGCTACTCTACCACCGCACATACTACATCCCAACCCCTCGGGTCCTGGGTAGTCCTATGAAGAATTATGTTGTCACTTTACACCAAAAAATCTAAATAAACCCATTTATTTCATTATTTTAAATAAATAATCACTCCATATCACAATTGTTTCACAAAAACTAGAGAAACTAAGGTTCAATGTCTTGTAAGATTGGCCATATAAAAAAATTATTCTACAAAACTCATAAACATTTATTATTGATTGCTCAATTATAAAAACTCCTAAGCATATCACATGTAATACCCATATTCATAACACGGAGGATGAAAAAAAAAGAAATGAGTCATCTCACATGCCTAGTAAGGGTAAACATAAGATATAAAAATATAAACATATGGGTATAATCAAGTTACATAAGAAACGTATACCCAATAAATAAATGATAAAAAATCATGGAATAATTATTGGTATAACATAAGTCATGGATTAAAACTTAGGAGATAATGATTGAATAAACATTATCATTGAGTGCATAACATAGTCATAATAAAAATCCTAAGACTTTAGAATAAATATTAGTATATGGAACATTACTATGATGATCCACACCATTAGTTCCCATTCCTATGAGAAAAATATGTACTTGAAAATAGCTATCTCATGAGATATAAATCCCTAAACAATGCATTATAGGGTGATATAGGACCCTACCTATCATTCATCCATACAGATGGGGTTTACATGAAAAATCATTCACTTATCACATCATAAATAACACATTTAAATAAAGTGAGTTTTATTAAACCTACAATCATAAATTATTCACTTATTATAGCATAAATAACCCATCAAAATAAAATATGTTTCACTCTATAAATCATAAAGAACCAATTAAAAAGAAATGGGTATCTAATAAAATCAAGTAAATTTATACTCAAATACCATTCAATAAATATAATAAATCATATGGTATTTACAAGATATAGATAAATTATATAAAGTTACAATAATAATTTACCCAATAAATATATGTATGAATCCTAGCTGAACACCCTTTAATCAATGAAATGGAAAACATTGTATTTAAAAAGTAAAGGCATTTGATGAAAAGTTATAAGTATTTATGGTGGATAGTTTGGAAATACAAAGGAAGTGATATAACATATCTTTGATAGAGAATAATGTAAAATAATACATACAAATAAAAAAGGTGTATGGATTCAAAAGAACATATCGATAGTTTAAAAAAGTAATTTCATAATTTTGTTGTCATAGATGGAAAACCTATTTTCAAAAGAATGCCTTGAACGCTATCAAACATGAAGGGTTCAATAATCAAATTGATTGATACTGTATGTTTATTCCCCAAAATTATATATATATATATATTAGATAATAAATCATGTAACATAAATATCATGAGTGAAAATAATTTTTAATATGAAAAGGAAAATGTAGGTGAAAACATTAAAAAATATTTTAGAAAACATTTTTAACATTGGAATAAAATAAAAAATTATATATCACTTTAAAAATTAATTTTGGAAAAGAATAAGTGAATGATTCTAAAAAAATTTACATTTAAAAACGAATCTCAAATAATTAAGCCTTGAAAATGAATTAAATTTTTTCTATAGAAAATTTGGTGCCAAGGATAAAATATCTGAAAATGAAATGAGATGAACCTTTTTAATATTTAAAAATACCTTTGTTGAAAAATCACATTGTAAAAAGAGTAATAAAACAATCATTGTTTTAAAAATTCATTTTTCCAAGGTGGATAATAAAATACCATATAATAAAATATTATTCTAGGAGAACTCAAGCATTTAAGAATAACATTAAAGATAAAACTTTATAACTCAACGAAAGGATATTTGATATATTAATATCCCTTATGAGCAAAATATACCATATGGTAAGAAATATTCAACATGGATTTATATGGTAGGAATTTAAATACATAGAAAAAAACGAGTTATATGAAAAAATATAATCCATGGTAGAATGTACCTAACATATAAAAAATAAGTTCAAGATAATGACCATAACTCAATGAATGAAAGTTTAGTTACCAAAAATAATTACTACTGGGGTAAAAATTGAAAAAAATCAATTTAATAAGTTAATAAATTTATTTTAGTATATTACATGAAGTAAAAAAATATGATAAAAATATATCCATGTAAATCAAATACACCATATAAGGAAAACATTTTGAACAAAATGTATTATGTCTCAAAGAATTATATTTGAGACCAAGAAAACATTAACTATCTTAATAACCAATTTCAGAACATTTTTAATATATATAACCCATTATAAAATTCATTTATAATTATTATCTACATTTATATTAGTTATTTATTTTCTATTGTCTATATCAAGTGTGAGTGATATTGATTGTTTTAAACTAGTTTCATAGTAGCAATGTTGTTATTCATTCTTATATTAAATTACATCATTCCAAAATCATAGAAAGTCTAGTAATTGATGTTTTATAATTTTTTATAATGTTATAATTTAATTTTTTATGTATTTTGGATATCATATTTGAAGACGAATTTGGCGATGGGCGTGTTTTGATGATTCTTAAAGAACGGAGTGTGTTTTTTGAAATAATGAGTTAAATTTTTATATTACCATTACATAATAAAAAATAATTATTTAATTATATATATATATATATTATATTACCATAAATTAATTTTCCATAGTCATCCATGATATAATTTTATAGAAATTTTCAAGTAGATGGTTAAACCAACCAAAACAAGAACATACCATAATTAATGGATGATTATGAAGTGATTTAGTTGTTATATCACTAAAATATAAGAATAATGATATTATTTAGGGTTTATTATTGTGTTAAATAATTTGTTTAATGAATTATAGGAATAATATAACCTATATATAGTTATTTCAAAGTATAAAGAAATCATTTTTTTCTCTTAGAACACTCTTTTCAACGGTTCAATTTACCATGATTTATTTTTCATATTATTAATTGGTTTTCAAATATGACTTTATATAAACATAATTATTTATTTAAAATCATATTAATAGATTAAAATATTTATCATGACCATTAATTCAAGGTGGTGATGAAAATAAAAATGGAAATCATCCATTCTATAGAGGAGGTAGTCTACACATATGCATGGATGATGATTTCATTTTCCATAGAAAGAGAAAAATTATAATATGGTTTATAATTAAATAATATAATATATGTATTAAATATAATAAATACATATTAAATGAACTATTAGTAAAATCCTTATAAGGCATTGAAGGAAAATGAAACATGTTTCTTCATGGATGTGGTAGTCCACACACACATACGATTCACGTTTTCATTTTTCTTAAAGGAAATTGGAAAGAGGGTTAATGATAATACCATAATTATAATAAAATAATAGTGTAATAATGATATTTATGATATAATTTTATGTTGGTGTAATGGAATTTGAGGAAGAATAATTTCATCTAGAGAAATAGAAATGAGAAAGGAACAGTTAGAAATTTATACCCCACTTTTTTAGATTATCTCCTTTGGAAATGGTGTCATGATTTTGAGGGATAATATTTTGAAAATACCAAAACCTATTTAAGGTGTATAGGAATGTATATGTGAGGATTGGCAATATTTATAGATGGAATAAGGTGACTATGGTGTGAGGATAAGTAAGGATAAGATATCCCCTTTTAAAAGTGAAAAGGGGTGACTTTTTTTGTCAATACCCAACAATTTTAATAATTGGAAGCCAATTACTAAGAAAGTATCTCTAAAATTATGAAATAATGGGAAGATTAATGGATATGGTAATTCATGGCCTCAAACATCAAAAAATTTTCAACTCATTACCATTTTATGTTTTACAATGGAAATAAGTTTGTACCTAAAGAAAATTATCCTTTATAACAGAAAATAAAATGGAACTTATTGCATAATTTTTTCCTAATTATAAAAAATTTTAAATTTATTTTATTGTATTAAATTTATAAAAAATATAAAAATTAAATTTAAAATACTAAATCTATAATTTATTAACAACAAAATTTTTATAAAAATATCACTCATGTTCTAAAATATTAATTATAGGTTTGTAAACCAGATTAAACATTTTTAAATTTATATTTTCCCTTTTTAAAAAACCTATTTTTTCAAAAATTGGTATTCTTAAAATTCTAGATTATACTTATAAACTAATAATTCCATAAAAGGCATGATGTTTTTTAAAATGGTATATTTCACTATTCACCTAAAAATCAATCTTTCTAGGAAAAAACCAAAACTTTAAGCTAACAAAATATTATGATGATGAATCTAAAAATAAAGTTTTTTTATTTAAATTTAATATTCTAAAATATTTAAATTTAAATTTTAAATAAAATTATAATGTATAATGAAAAGATGCTTCTATAGGAAAATAAATTTTAAAATACTTGTTATTTTTTTTAATTTATATAAAACACTAAAGAAGATAGAATTAATAAATTAATATTATATTTTATTAGCATCATAATTTAAAAATAATATAATTAGTTTTTTTTAATAAAATTTACAGTATGTAATAAGATAGATCCTCAAATATAATAATGAATTAAGTAAATTTGTATAAAGTAACACACACACATATATATATTAATATATTTCATATTTCAGTTACTCATATTCATACTTACTAAAACAAAATATAGTTTTAGTCACCAATTTTAATATATATGTATATATTTATATACATTGGTTTCATTTTATTTTGATGTTGCATTTGGAGAAAACTATCGAATATTTTTGAATTAATTTAAGGAAAACATATATTAAAATTTCAAGTCATTACATTATCCACCCAATAAGAAAATTGTGTCCTTAAAATTTTAATTATTTCAAACTCATGAATGTTGGTGTGGGTATTCCTATCATATTCATTGTTCTGGATATAAATTCAAATATAACATCTACCATATACTCTTTGGTTATATCAATTTACTTATTTTTCCTCAAATAACATTTTCTGTTCATAGAATAATATACTCCATTATGTATACACTCTAATAATATATTATCCATAGCATGCCTCTCAAGATTCAATTTGAATATCTAAGATATTAAACCATAGTAATATTATATATTCCTCTAAAAATTAACTCTACATTTAACCCTCAAATGTATTAAATTCTATCATAATCCCAAAAATTAGATAAGATTCACAAAAATATCATGATTACTTTTTAATTAAATCAATAACAAATTACAAGGATATCAATACTATCTAACTCACTTTTATCAAAATAAATCAACCATTTATTACCTCCATATAAATAATATATTAAACCTAAGATTTGTTCATACCTAAATCAAGTGTTGTCCAATAGTTATCTAAAAAATATAAGCTTATACTAAAATAAAATTTCAAGTTTATTAATACCATTTAATATATTTTTTCAATCCTTTAAATAAAATTTATTAGAGAAAAATCCTTAAACACTAGTAGAATTCCAGCCTATTCCAACACTTATTTACTTGTGGTTTGAGAAAACCATTGGGATAAAGAACCTATTCCAACAATTCTAGTAAACCGTTGGCCTATGCTATTATATGTTGGGTTTTACCAACGGTTTAACAAAAACATTGGGAAAGAATAACATTACCCACTATTTTTATTAACCGTTGGGAAAAAGACACCCAATTTAGAGATCCCTTTCAATGTTTCATCCCCACATGAACCCTACCTGACCTCTGCCTCCTGACCCCTCCTCCCCTCCCCGATCTCTACCTCCTTCCGGCCTCCGTCTCCGCCTCCTGGTGCCCTCCCTCTCCTCCGACGATGTTCCCCCTTCCCCTCTCGGCTCCCTCTATGACAATGATGTCCCCCTCCCCTCTTGAATCCCGATGAAGTTCCCCCCTCCCCTATCATCTCCGTATCCTGGAGACACCCCCTACCCTCTTGGATCACTCTCCTCCTCCAATGTCCCCTGAACCCCTCTCTAGCCATGCACGAGACCCCCATGGCTGAACATCGCGCACGACGTCCCCCTCTCTCGGCTCCCTCTCCTCCCTCCAGGGTTCTTAATTGGTACTTCCAGGTAAGAATTAGTCTTCTTTTTAAAAAAATGAGGCAATACGGAATGTATTATTAGGTTCATATTTAGGATAACCTTTCATATTAGTCATGCATTTTATAGAGTTTTGGGTAGTAACCAACTCATGGTGTGGTGAATTATTAGGTAAATTGTGATTTTTTTCAAAATAGAGTCTTTCATATATGTAGGGTTAGATTCACAGGTTGTATTCTATTCATTCTAACGATGCATTCAATAAAAATTTCATGATTTCTTAAAAACCTCATATTTTCCTATATAGAATCTTATTAAACCTAATATTGTGTTGTATTTTTTTGTTAATCATGATATATATGTGATGAGGTTGTATCATCATTAAGATGTGCAATGATGTGGGTTAATTGGAGGTGAGTGATGCTATATGAGATTTTATGGGTTATTGCGAGGAGTTTCTTTCCATTTAATTGATTGGTTCATAAAACATAAGTTGGTGCTTCATATATTATGTAATTGGAATTGGTAAAGTAAAATGTTGGTCTCAGATTTCTGAGTTAGTTATTTGGATGGTATTCTCTATAAAAAGTGGGTATATCTCTGTTGACTATGGGTGTATTTTTAAATCGACCAATGTATTTATTAAACTGACCATGCAATACACATTTCCCATAATACATAAGAACCAAATAAATCATAGACATACACTACACACCACAATACACCAATGGGAGACACCCCTTGACATCTACAGATAGTTAAGAGGCCATTAACTTATGAACTGAAGTCGATTGGAACTCAAGCCTTGAGAAATTCCCATTTATGGTAGAAAAGATACCAACACTTTAATTCTTAGTATAGTATAATGAAATGGTTTACACCCTCATGACCAAGTAGACCATCTGGTTCGTGGACTGGTACCCAACTAGGTTCAAGAGCAGTATCGACTACTAAACATTTATTGTGGTCCATGTAAGGTTATTTCCATAGTGAAGAGGGCTGTGTTCACAATATTCAACTCAAATAATGTATCATAGGTGCATATTCATTGGATAAGTGTACTAGTATGGTGTTTCCATAAACTTGATATATAAAGAACATAATAAAAAATAAATAGATTATTTAATGGAACTGTTTCCCCCTTGCTTGCAGGAACATGATTTGACCCATGGGGCATTGTGGTTCTTATATATTGGGCAGTGACACATATAGTCATAAGATACAAGTATGTTTTTGTTTAGTTTTTATTTTATTTTATTTATTGCATTGGACACTTAGGTCTTTTACTACTTTCTACAGATGGAGGGTAGTGATGTTATCCTGACGAGTTGATGTAAATCACTTGTATACTGTAATACCATGAGGTGTGAGTGTGAGGAAACATTGGAAGCTAGAGTATCCTTGGGGTCTTCCATGAGATGGAATTGTTTTTCTAAAATATTGTGTGGGAACATTTTTGGATTATGATGGAGTCATGAAATAACCCCAAGTGTCTCTATGAGATAACATAAATAACCCCAAGTGTCTCTAAGTTTCTCCATACATCGTATCATCATTTCATGGGTTGGAAACTCACCCAATACTATCAAACATATCATAGTCTATCCTCTCAGTCACATATTCTAGACTCATCTCTCGACGATTATCCCATGCCTCGATGCACATCTCATCATCCAACTAGACAAAGAGGATTATTAACCTCTTGATTTTTCTAGTCACAAAATAAAACCATGTCGAACCCATATACATTCTTATCTCATACACATGGGAATCCTAAAGGGTCCCTCAGAGCCATCCTAGTCACTACTCATCGACCACAATCCTCATCCCACACACTATAGTCTTCTCTCATCAGGTCGACCATTCCTTAATTATATTATCAATAATCCGGTCTAGAAACTCATCAAAATAATGTATTATAACCCATCCCCACTAACCAGGTTCCATCCTAAGCTAAATAACACCAAGCCTCTTAGAATTATAATTCCAATCTGTCCGACAATACCCAATACCCACACTAGCATCTCCTCCTTCATCTATTTAGTTGAACTCTTGAATCATTAAATGGAGTAAAACTTTTCATAATACATTTTATAGACTCAGAGGGACCATCCCACTCCTAATTTACAATTTCCACACCTATAACTACAAGGCCCAACCATCTTAGGAATATTTTACTTGATCTAAATCCTCATCTAGTACATACACACATCATCCCAATTTTAAGACATATGTTAGACCACTCATATCCAAATAGATATCTTATCCACTTAGAGACCTAGTGACAGAATGATTTCATTTCCATAAAATTACTAAATAACCTTATCTAAACCTAGGTGGCTTATAAACACCATATCTATAGGTATACTATGTTAATATATTTCCTTTAATTTACCATACTTAGAGTCCATGACTCCCATGGAACATAGTTATAATCAATCCCTTGTAAATCAATGACCTAATAATCATGTTAGTGTTTAAGGGTCTATAGAGGATCTTAATACTTTCTTTATACATGTAGAGATACTTAATAAATTTGATGATTAATGTCAGAAAACGCACTACTTACTTGATTAATTTGGGTAAGGTTTCTTAGTTGACTACCACACAAATTTCCTCTTGTATGTATTTTTTGAGGGAAGTCCTTCAGAAGGGGATGGAATTTGATGTGTTGGAGGTGTCACCAACGGAGGTATACATCACTTGCATGGTGATACCACATATCAAATTCATATTAACAACATGAATAAACCATGGAGATATGTTCAAGGATCTCCTATATTATATAGTTATAATCTAGACATCAATCTTGACCTACTTAGATCATTAATTTATAGATAACTCATTGAATCTTATCTTGTAATATCAAATGATTTTTTTCTCTATAACTACAAACAACAATGCCCAGTATTCACCAAACATCAAAATATCTACTCATCACTATAGTTAATATCGAGACAGCATGGAACCATGCCCATCTATCCCAAGAAAACATTGTATCATAACCTGTTCCTGTACTGACCCACCAAGGGTCAATATACATCCCTTGCATGGAGAGACCATGTAGTCTTCATAAAGTAAAATCTCACCATATGATCTATAATACCATTAATTAGAAGTAATATTGTGGTTAAAATGTGTAGAACACTTCCAATAAGTTATATAGGAAAACATCATACAAGTTTTTTTTAATTTAAATAGTTGAGTCCTCATTGTTAGTGACATCAATCACATTAAAGTGCATAAATGTCAACTGAACCCTACATTCCAAGAATTATTCATGTGTACAGGCCCCATGCCAACATGCTAAGAACTAAAACCATAAATAATAATTCCAAATACATGGATCATTTTTGAATAAATATCTCAACTGTAAACATAAAAACCAAGAATAATAAGACCTCATCCCTTATATCGAAAAAAACCAAACTAAGTTGAAACTCGGTCCAAATTGATGATATAAAATTAATAGAAAGAGTAATTGTTAAATAATAAGAATGTAATATTTGATAATATCATTTTGAAACATTGATCTGTTTCCCTATTACTTGCAGGAACATGATTTGACCCATGGGGCGTTGTGGTTCTTATATGTTAGGCGACGACATGTATAGTCACAGGAGACAGGTATGTTTTAGTTTAGTTTTTATTTTATTTTATTTATCGTATTTTCCACTTAGATCTTTGTCTACATTCTATAGACATAGGGTAGTTATATTCTGCGAAGGGGCCAGATGGGGTTCAGATTGATTCAGTCCACCGGATTTGATATGAGGTAAGATTTTTAGGGTTACTACTTGTCTCACACCTCATGTATTTGGGGATTGTAGTGTTTTTGACTCCATATTATGTTTTCGGTAGGGCGTTGGATCGTTTCGTTTTGGTTCAGGTGGATTTTGTTCTCTGTTGCCAAACTAGGCAAGTATTTAATGTCGTTGGTTGGTTTCTCACTGGTTATGTAGCATCCTTCATGTGTTTTAAGGTTCTTAATATCATTTTTGTAGTGCGTTGATCCCTGATCGTTGGTTTCGAGTTGCTATGTCAAGGGAGACTCACCTGCATGTGCATAGGTAAGTAGGTATATGTATTTTGGGTTCCCCCGTTACATGTATAATCACCCATGGAAGTGATTATTCATTTATGGTGCTAGGTGTTCCCATGTATATATATATATAAATGCATACACAGGTGAGTAGAGACTGGTATATGCATATAAGCATATGTGCAAGGATCCCCTTGCACATCCTCACGACCATGTGGATGTGTGCATAGGGGCGAGGTGTCCTTGAATGTGTTTAAAGTTGCATATACCTAGTGGAGGAGCAATACCTTTTAGTTAGAAAAATCCAAGAGCTGAAGTGGAAGACTTGGTTCCACCTTTAGGTAGAGTCCCACTCCTAGCCTCTTTAACTTAAGAAGGATTTAAATTAAATATAGCTTCTTTATTAATTATGATTAATTATATTAAATTGAATATCTTGAATATCTGTTTTTTAATATAATTGTTTCATTTGATAAATAAAGTCATGTTTTTATAATAAAACCCCTCCAACGGAGGTGCGCTGTCTGCAAAAACTCACAGTGATATTTATGTTGATCTAGTTTCTTAACTTATTGCATTTGATTTGTGCTGAATGAGTTTTAGAATAAATGTTAAATATAATTAAATGAATTGTGTGATAAAGAAATGCCATGATTTTATAATAAAACCCCTCCAACAGAGGTGTGGTGTCTTTTGTACCAAATAATAGTAATGTTTATTTGTATCATGTTTAGATTTGGTTTGAGTTTTCCATATGTCTCTTGTTGGTGTTTGTTTTGTGGCTAGTTATTTTTTATTTTCTTTGAATAATATAAATTTTCTTATCATACCTGTTTATCTCAAATGACATTGCCCGAGTAGTCATATTCCTTGACCATTACACTTTCCTTTTCACCCTTTGAATATTATAAATGAAATTTTCATGTTTAGGAAAAGTGAATGAATTTGTAAATGGTTTGTGTAGGGTGTATTATTCTTTTTCATCATTTCATTTCCCTTTAAAAGTTGTGTCAATGTGTCACTTTCTACAACCTTCCAATGATCCCTTGATATAGCATCATAAATAGTTTATTTGTTCAATCATGCCTGTTGTGACCTTATCTTTTGGTGAAACCCATTTGGGGTGTTTTCCTAGCCTCTTGGCCACCCCTTTGGTTGTTTACTTGAACCCATATATCTAAAAACATGGATGGTGTCATTGTTTAACATCTCTCAAGCTGATGGTGATCCCCACCTTAAGCTTCATCTTACCACCACCAATTCATATGATTTAGTGCCTCTTTTGAATATTCATATTGAAACATTTCTTCCATGTTCTAATGAGAATAATTATAGTGGGGGAACTCACTAAAGGCATTCTGCTCACTGTGGTGGACCTGTGTATAAAGAAGTATAGAAAGATGCTAGAGAGATCCCTATGTCATTTCCTAGAGCATTTTTGGAAATATGTGACCAAATATCTTGGAGTCTTATTTAGTATATTTATTTGAATTCAAAAACATGTTCTTTTGCATGAACACTTTGAGAAGAAAGAGAAGATTATAGAAGCTTGGTGTGATCCACACCATTCATAGTTGTGCATGAAAGCTCATAGCATATATATATATATATATATATTTCATGAGTCCATTATGATAAGGGGAGATACCTATACAACATTGAAACATATAGTTCTTCCATAAATAATAAGGGAAGGATAGACTTGGGCTATATTGATATATTTGTTTCAAAGTGGAAGAAAAGGTAAGAAAAATAGTGTGAACATGGGAACTACTTTTCCAATGAATAGATCCATGTGGCCTTTTAAGACAGAATGTTAAAATTGTTTCATTTCAAGTGAATATAAAGACCTAACCCCCACACATGAGGTGTTGGTCTCATCTTGTTTAAAGGAAGGGGGAAACAAGCATTTAAGATCAATGATCATCTATTCAGAATCAAAGGTGGAAGGTTTGTCAGTGACCCATGCTAATTTAAATAAGACCATGATGTATATAAAATAAATCTTTTATCCCTTGAATTTCATTTAAAATGTGGTTTCCAACCAACTGAATCTGATTCTGATTCCGACAGGGAGTCAATAGTCTTATAATTTTTGATAATCACAAAAAATGGAATGAAAAGTAACAAATAAGTAAATTTAAATTAAATGAAATAAATTAGAAAAATATCTTTAACTTTTGTAAAATTTCATCTCCCTTGTGATATACAATAAATGTTTAGAAAACTTTTCACACCTTATATTCTTCTAACAATACCCCCTAGCTAAACTTATTCAAAACTTAATAATTCCCCCTAGGATATGATTTCTTCTTCTTTTTGAATCAATTAGGAACACAAAATAATTCTCCCCTTGGAAAAATTTATTCCCCATTTGGTATGAAATAATTTCTCCTCCCTTTACCTTCTTACTGAAACAAAAAACACATACAACCAAACTCCCCTTTGGTATTATTAAAAATAAACACCAAAGAAAAAAAGTATGACTACGAAAGAAACAATAGAGGCCATACATGGACATCTTACATAGTTTCAATTGGTATAAAAATAATAGTAAGTAAAAGATAATATTGAGTATTCTCCTATTCAAGCATTAGAGTCAGTGTGTCAATAGAGTAATGAACACAATAGTCAAAATTAAAAGAAAACAGTAGAGAGAAATGTAAGAAGATATGGAAAAGGAAAGATCTCGAATAGTATCATTATAATTTAGAGAAAAACAGAGTATCGTGAAGTTCTATTTACTATTCATAAGAAAGGATCTTGATCTTCAATGTACTCCACTCTTCCATAGTCAAATTTATTAGCGTGTAATATCTCATGTGATGATCACTTTCATCATTCTTTACTCTCCACCTTCTAAACGAATGTGCATGAGGGAGATCCTCTGAAATAAATATAGCATTGCATGTACCCATTGAAGGATAATAATCAATATTTTTTTGATCCACTTACTGAATCTAAAAATATCTTCAATATATGCAAAGTGTTAGGGATAATAATTAATTAATCCCTTTGCATTAACTCTCATAAAATATCCATTGGAAGTATTTAATTCAAATCAAGAACAAAAATGATGGAAAAAGATGATGGTGAATAAAATATGATGGTAGAAAAGATCAACAGTAGAAAACTGATGGTTTCACCCCTGGAGGTAGCTCATCTAGAGGTAGCACGAACTTGGTGGTGGAATGTCTGGTTGTAGCATGATCCTAGTAATGACACGTCTGGAAGTGGCATAAACCTAGTAGTGATACATTCAATGGTGGTTAATTCTGGTGTCTGTATATTCTTGTGGTAGAATGATCTGGTGGAATCACACTCTAGTAGTAGCAGACACTAGTGGCAGGTAATCCTAATGATGAAACAACAATAGTGGTGGCACATTCCTGCTAGTGGAAAGATCTAGCAGTGGCACAATTTTAACTAACAATGGATATTTTCAATACTCAGCCTAGTATTCTTTATAATATTACATAGTACCCTAAAACACTAGGTTCATTAGAAGTATAATAAAATTGATTTGTGAGAATTAAAATAAGTAGATTCCAACAATATTCCCCCTTTTTGATGATCACTAATAAGAGAATTTTAGAAACCATGTGTAAAACAAAAATAGGAATAAATTGAAAAATTTAATGAGTAACAGTCTGATCAAAATTCCAAAAAGATAATTTGAGATTTATAAAACACAATTAGGAATAAAAAAAAAGTTTTTGAAATTGATCTGGTATCAAAGTTATGGTATCAAATCAAGAAATAAAATTACTTAAATTGAATCCAAATAAGTACAATATCAAAGGATAATATCCAAATAAAAAAGTTTGTATCAAATAATAACATAAAAATAGTTATGGGATAAAAGATAACATATTATAGGATAAGGTTGGTGTCATAGGTAAATTCCATTACTATTCTCCCCATTTTGGGATTATAAAAAAAACTAGAAATAGTAAATACAAAGAGGAAAGAGATTAATAATAAGAGAGAAATTCCATTAAGGACAAAAGTCATATATACAAAGAAAGACCTATAAAAGACTTGGTAATTCAAATCACTCTCATCCTGAGTGATGTGATCAGTAGAGTGATTACACTTTCTATAAGTAGGAGGCACTAAGGTAGAGGCTCAAGGTATATATGTAGAGGTAGAAAGTTTTTGGATCATAATAGGTTGGAGATTCCAGTTGACTTCAACTGAAGACATACCAAAAGGCTATAATTAAATATGTAGAGGATCAGAAGACGAATCAAAGGTGAAGGATGTCATGGGAATCACCTATAGAGAAGCCACTAGAGTATTGGATACTTATAGGAAAGGATTCATAAGATTGAAAAAGTATATAATAATGTTTCCTCATCTCTCCATACTACTAAATAAATATTTCTTCTCCTCCATGAATAGATTGAGTATAGTTGTCATCACTTTCAATTGGTTAACCTATTCCTTGAAAACCCATTCTACAGAATCTGACTCAATTAATCCTGATGAGATAAATGTACATCACCTATAAAAACATAGAGATACTCTTTGATTATAGACTAGATATAATTATCATCAACTAATGATGAGGGAGGTGGAGAACTAGATGTAGATGAAAAAATAAGAACATTCTCCAATCTCTTCCATAAGGAATCTTGACGGAAAACAAAGGTGGTCCTCATTTCCTCCATAACAGATCAAATGGTTTCTATCTCACTGTTAAACCTTCGATTTTAAATCTTAACTACCTGAATATGAAAACTCATATTGGGATGAATATGGCATACAAATATCTCAAAAAGGTGTCTAGAATCAAATTCACTAAGATGAGTGACATGAGGTTCCTGATAACTCAAAATTTCACTAAAATCTAAAATAAGTCTTTCTCTGAAATATTATAAATATACCATGGATACAAAATCTAAAGGTACTGGGGAAACAACTATCTCAAAACTAGGTAAAGTAGCCTCTATAGTTTATGATTTGGTAGGTATATCTAAGGGATAAGACTAAATATCACGTTCTTGGTAAATTTGATTAACTAAGGATCCCTTAGGATATGTCCCAACTCTAAATGAGATAGTATGTCCACCATGATCTACTGGAATACTATGGTAATCACCATCACTATCTTTATATGAGTCTATATATGATAGTCCAAGCAATTTGGAACCAGAGGAGGGATCCCTCATCCTCTACCAAGGTAAAACCACCCCAAGCATCTCTATACTATCCATCATCTTCTTCAACATTTTTAGACTCTAAATAGTCAAAACCAAGATGGAAAAAATATAGTGACTTTTCCCACTCATCATGTGAAGCTACTTCCATATGAGGTGCATGATGGTGTAGGTTTACAAGTGCTTTGGAATACTGTTAGAGGTGAAGGTTTAAAGTTACAGGTGTAGGTTTGTAGGTGTAAAGTGTTATTTGGAAGACTGTTATAGGTGCAGATTTATAGGTGCAGGTTTTACAGGTTTAGAGGTGAAGGTTTACTGCTTGAAGTGGGTTTACAGATCTGCCTAGCTTTGATGTTTGCTGGGGAGTAGAGGATATACCAATGATTTGAAGAACCATTGGTATTCAATATCCTAGACAACATATGCCAATGGTTCATAGAACTGTTGGTATTCAAATTCTAGAAAACATATGCCAATGGTTCACAAAACTATTGGTATTAAGTCTGGACAACATATATCCCAACAGTTTCAATGAAACCGTTGGGATAGAATACATACTAAATATATACCAACGGTTCAAAAACCATTGGTATGTATGCTGGATGGTATGTATACCAATGGTTCATAAACCATTGGTACACATAT
Organism: Viscum album; assembly: GCA_963277665.1. NCBI lineage: Eukaryota > Viridiplantae > Streptophyta > Magnoliopsida > Santalales > Viscaceae > Viscum > Viscum album. Next base: position 663,266,197 of record OY728128.1, read on the forward strand.
ATACCAACAGTTTTACTTAAACCATTGGGACAAATTAATTTCAGACCACCTATACCAACAGTTTTCTAGAATGCATTGGTATAGAGCTACTGCAATGTCCAGCATACCCAAGATTCGTGAAACCATTGGGATAGACTATCCCAACAGTTTCAGGGGATATCCCAATGGTTTTAAACCATTGGAATAGGTTAATTTTATAGTAGTGAAATGTTTCACATAATTCTCATAAATTTTAGAATATTCTTGAATATCATCGATAAATATCACTCACTAATGAAAATAGCTAAGCGTATAAAGAATTAATTTGTATTATGATATTAACCTCACTAACTTTGGTAAGACTAGAAAACTTACCTTTTCTATCATAACCTGTCTATACCAATATTCTCATCCATTTAAGTATGTTTCCTTATTCTATTATAAGACATATTGGTTTATAAATACATAACATTATCATATTCATTTATGCGATCATGTTTCAACCAAATACTAAAACCAAAAAGGTTATGAAAATATCTAAAATATGAATATGAAAACATCAATATGAGTATGTATTATCTAATGAAAACATTATTTCATCCTCTTATACTTTCAATTCAATCCATTTTTCTTTAAGTTTAGGATATCTTATACTTCTTACGCTAACCCCTAAAAGAACTTCCCCAAAATTATTATGAAATTTATTAAAATATTACAATCCCAAAAATCATTAAAATATATTCTCTCAACATTCTACTTACCATTTATGCATAAAGAACATATCAATTAATATTTACCTTAACTCATGAACCTTTATGTTTTAATCTAATTTATTCATTATTATTCCCTATTAGTTTTTCTAACCTAATTAGCTAACATCATACTCAAATCCTTCATAATGATTAATTTTAGAGAATTTGAATTAACCATAGAATATCCCCCCAGAGTTTCAAAACATTTGTGAATTTAGGACTCTTTATCATGTACTAGGTTACTATTAAGTTAATATCCAACACACCCTTTTTCTGGTTATTAACCTAGGTATATCTGTGCCAGAGCTCACATCCACTTAAAGTATCTTGACATAGATCTTATTTCTAAAAAAACCATACAATATTTAATTTACAAAAACTTTAGGAAGTTATCCTATACTTAGAAAAGTCCCATAGACTTATCCCTAGTGTTTTCACTAAAGTTCTCTAGACTAATCCCAAAAATTAAAAAGCACTCCTTTGATTCCAACTGAGGTGATTCAATCTCAATAAACACGTTTATTTAATTATTTTATATGAATAATAATTCCATATCATATATAGTTTCACAAACTAGAGATCATATGGTTTAATTCCTTGGATGATTAGCCACATAAATAACTTATTTTCCAACAATTATCAACATTTATTAATAACTTCTAAACCATAAACCACACTTATAAACGTCTGAAAAGTTATACCCATCTTCATATCATAGGGAAAGAAAACACAAGGGGTGATCTTAGATTATTATTAAAGGTAAACATAAAGAATAAAAAATATTAGAATATGGGTATAATCTAGATACATAAAAACCTTATACCCAAGAAATAATATATAATGAATAATTGTATAAGGCTTTCCATAAAAAAAGATAATAATTGAAAGAGTTATATAACAATTATTCAATGAACATGTTCCATGTGATCATAACATATTAATAATAAAAATAACAAGAATGTGGAACAAACATTGGTATAGGGAACATTACTTTAATGATCCACACCATCAGTGTCCATGCTTATATTCATCTAAAGTGTACTTAAAAATACCTATTTGATGAGAAATAAATCAATAAACAATGAATTAGAGGGTGATATTGGACCCCACCCATTAATCATCCATTCTTATGAGTGATAATTTAAAAATCATGCACTTATAAAATCATAAATAACCCACGTAAAAAAAGTGGGTTTCAGAAAACTTTAAAATGAAAAGTATTAACTTTTTATAACAAAAATATCCCATGGAAAGAAAATTTGTTTCATTAAATAAATCATAACAAACCCATGGAATGAAAATGGGTATCCAATGACATAAAATAATATTATAGGTAAATACCATTCAACCAATATAATAAAGCATATGGTATTGACCCCATATAGATAAAGGGTATAATTTTATTTCAATAATTTCTGTAATAAATCAATTTATTGAACTTAATTGAACACCCTTCAATCAAATAAATGAAAAATAGGTTTTTCATAAAGAAAAGGCATTGCAATAAAAGATATACTTATTCATGGTGGATGGTTAGACAAGACAAAAGTTGTGATGCATCATATCATTGATATAGAATAATGTCACTTAATATATATATAGAAATAATTTAGGTGCTTTTAAATGAAAATAACCCCAGTGTAATAAGGGAAACTCAAAAGGATGTTGACATAGATGAAAAAAATCCTTGTAAAATAATTGTTTGAATATTATTGAACAAGAAGGGATTAAGAATTAAATTGTTTTATACCATGAGTTTAATCAACCAAATTATAAATATATATATTTATTAGAAAATAAATCATGAAGCAAAAATCCCATGAGTGTAAATCCTTTTTATATAAAAATTAAAATGGAGGTGAAAATTTAAAAACTATATTTTAGAAAACATTTTAAACATTGATGTTAAAAATAAACTTGCATGACACTTTAAAAAGTAATTTTTGAGAAGGTTAAGTGAATGATTTTAAAAAAAATTAATTTTATAAATGAATCGATAATAATAGAGCCTTGAAAATGGAATAAATTTTTATATAATAAATGTGGTCTAAAGATAAAACATTTAAAAATGAAAGGAAATGGACCTTTTTATTAATTTTACAATTCCTTTGTTGAAAACACACATTGTAAAAAGAGTACTTAAAGATTATTTGAATTAAAAATTCATTTTAACAATTAATATTATAAAATAACATATAATAAAATATTAGTTTGGGATAACCCAAGCATTGAAGAACAATTTTAAATATAAAACATTATAGTTCAAAGAACAGATATTTTAGCTATCAATATCCCTTACAAGCAACATACTTCATATGATAAGAAATATTAAACATAGATTATTGTGGTTGGAATATAAATAAAAATGATATAATACCCTATAATACAATAAATAGAAGAATATACCCAACTTATATACCATAATTTTAAGATAATGATCATAAATAAATGAATAAAAGTTCAGTTACAAACAATCCTTACTGCCATAGTAAAAATTGGATCAATAATCATTTGAAGAAGTGAATATAATTTGTCTTAGTATATACCATGAAAAAAATATAATCATGATGAAAATATAGCCATCGTATTTAAATTCACTATACAAGGAAAATGTGGTGCAAAAAATGTATCATGCCTCAAAGAATCAGAATTAAGACCAAGAAAACCCTTAAGGCATTAGAATATTTTGAATAAAAACCCATTGTGTGATAGAACATTAAATAAAACATTAAATTTTATTAAATATAAGAAAATAATGATTCAATATCATAATTTTATAATATTTTCACCATGAAAATAAAAAAGTATGTACAATATAAACATGTATCAAGGAATTAAAATTTTAGACAGAGAACCCATTACCTCAATTCCTACATATTTGAATTTCACTCTAAAATATTGTATAAAAAAAGAAATACCTTAATAACCCATTTAAGAAACATTTTCATATCTATAAACCTTTATTAAAATAATTTATAGTTATTCTATACATGTACATTATTTAGTTGTTATCTATTTTTGATATTTGGTGCGAGTAATTTTGATCTTTTTGAACTAGTTCCGTAATAGTAGTGGTGTTATTGAATATTCCACCAAATTTAAGCATCCAAGATTATAAAAAGAAAAATAATTTATGTTTTATAATTATTTATAATTTTATAATTTTATTCTATTATATTTTTTGTGATGATCATTAAAGATGAATTTGGTGACCAGAGTGGTTTGGTGATTATTAGTGAACAAATGGAGTTTTCTTAAATAATGAGTAATTTTTTATATTTCCATTATAGAACCAAAAAAATATTTTTGTACATATTAATATCATATATTACAAGAAATTAAATTCCCAAATCTATCTATGAAAAAAATTTATAGCATTATTTAAGTTTGTGGTTAAACTAACTTAAAAGTGATCATACCTTAATTAATGGTTGGTTATAAAGTGATTTCATTATAATATATTTATAACATAAGCATAATGATATTATTTAGTGTTTATTAGTGTTTTAAATCAAGTTTTTAATTAATTATAAGAATAATATAACCAACACGATGTTATTTAATTATATAAATAAATCATTTGTTTTCTCTTAAAATTCTCTTTTGGACAGCTGATTTTACCACGATTGTTTATTACTCATATTGTTAATAGGCTGTGAAATTTTAATTTAAAGAAAAATAATAATTTAATGATCATAATATTTTTCCTTTAAACTCATTCTAATTACCAACCATGTAAGGCAGTGATGAAAAAAATAGAAATGAATTATTCCATAGAGATGGTAGTGCACACATATACATGGATGGTGATTTCATTTTTCATAGATTGGGGAAATAGAGTATTATGATTTAATATTTTAGACTCTAATTTTTTTAACAAATATCATAATTATTTATTAAATTCTATATTATTACCAGTGTTTTAAGGTGGTGAATGAAAATGAAACATGTTTCTTCATGGAGGTGGTAGTCTGCACGTCTGCACGATTCATGTTTTCATTTTTATTAAAGGAAAAGGGAAAAGATGGATAATTCTTGTACCATAATAATAATTACATACCAGTATAATAATTATACTTATTTATAATTTTAATATGGTTTAATAAAATATTAGAATGAATAAGTTCACAAGAATAAATTGAAGTAAAAAAGGAGAAGTTAGAAATTTACACCTCACTTATTGAATTAACTTTTTTTCAAAAGTAGTTAAGACTTTGAGGGAATGTAATTTGAGAAGATCATAACCTCTTGAATGTGGATAAATTTTTTTTCGGATATTTCTGGGAGGAGTTTGGTCTGAAATAAGGGGGTTATGGTGTGAAGGTAAGTAAGGATAGGAGTGCCCCTTTTAAAAGTAAAATGAGACGATTTTTTTGTAAATACAAATTTTTATGGTAATACGAATCCACTATGAAGGAATGAAACTCTAAAATTGGGAAATAATGGATATGGAAAGGTATAAGGTTGATAAATTCCTTAAACAAGCATTCCCACAAAATATTTAAATATTATTTCAACACATTACCATTATATTTTCCACTTTTACAATTTTATCATTTATCATGGTAACTATGTTTTTACCTAAAGTAACTAATCCTTTTTGAAAAAAAATAAAATCGAAAATATTATATAATTTGGACCCATTAATTCTAGAATTTAAATATATTTTATATGATTCAATTTTTAAAAGCGATAAAAATTAATTTAAAATACTAAATATATAATGAAATAAAGATTTTTAGAAAAATATGACTCATGTTATAAAATGTTAACTATAGGTTTGTAAACCAAATTTAATATTTATAAATTTATAATTTAACTTATAATATATATATATATATATTTAAAAATTATTTTCCTAAATTTCCAAATCATACTTATAAACTATTGATTCTTTAAAAAAGCATGATATTTCTGAAAACTATATATTACACAATTCACCATTAATCAATAATTCTAGAAAAATATAAACAAATTATCCTAAGATAGTGTTAGGATAATGAATCAAAAAAATTAGTTTAGTTTTTCAATTTAGAATTATAAAAGCTATAAATTTAACTTTTAAATGAAATTATAACGAATAGTGAAAAATAGTTTTTACAGGAAAATAACTTTTTAAAATAATAGTTTTTATTTTTCTTAATTTATATATAAAAATAATAAAGATAGAATTAATCGATTAATATTATATTTTATTAAAATCATAATTTTACAATAATATAATTTGTTTTCATTAATGAAAAATATAGTGTTTAAAAAAATAAATTCTTAAACACAAGAACAAATTAAGAAAATTTGTATAAAATAACCTTTTTATCTATAAATATATTTATTAATATATGTAATAATTTGTATAGTCATATTTTTTGGTTGTTTATTGTCTCAATAATACTCTATATTAAATGTTTATTTTGATTCTCACAAATACCCTTATTTGTTTTCTAATATAGTTTCATTAAGAATGTTTCAGGAATATATATAATGGTTTTATTTATATTTTTGATGGAATGCGAGCTACATGATTTGTTATATAAACGCTTTTCAAACACAACATTTAGTAAATGAATGTATAGATCATCATCCCTATCCTATGCTGAACCATTTTCATATGAAATGACAACCCTATATTGGATATTTAGTGTATGAATCAACAAACCTGTGTTCTGGTATCAATGAACATATGGAATATCAAATCAATGTTAGATTATGGATTTACTGTTCTCATCATTCTTTCATGAATTTGAACATATGGTTAATCAATGCTATGTTTAGATTCTTATTCTAAAAAGGATGAATGTATGGATCAACATATCTACATTACTTTGATCTCTACATTATGTGCAAATAAAATTATGGTTTAGGAACCATACATTGGAAGGAAACTTATGTTATACGGTTCAACCCCACATTTGTCTACTCTTTATCAAAGCTTTTAAAATCAAAAATTTATCTGAATTACTTGCAATAGTCGTGGAAGAATATTAGGATGGTTGAAAGCTTCTATTTGAATGATTCAAATCCCATTATGATTAATTCAAAGAACCATTTTTATCAGAGAAAATAACTCTTATTCTCAAGGGAACTTCTGACTCCCCTGGTTAATTCAGATTTGAATTTCTGTGTTCCACTAGGTGAATTTCTTGGATCTGGAATTTTGAAGTAGGCTTTCTTCTTTTTATATTATAATAGAGTATTTTTTCAAAATACTAGATATACAGGTCACATATTTTTATATACGATTTCATTATCATAAAAATATTTTATAGTGCTTCTATAATGAATGATCAATTCTGAAAGAAGCTACACATTGGAGACATACATGTCAAATATTTTACTACCATAAGATTACTTCTTCTATATATTGATACATTTATTTGAAGATCATTTTGCAACTGCTATTGCTTCAGAACTACCCTTTCTTGAATACTTTATTTTCTGAATAAGAAGATACATCGGCTATTAATTGTTACTACTGAAATTGTAAATTTCAACCTGAAAAAAAATCAAACTCTTTTGATTTATTGGAGTATCATCTGCTTGTGTTAAATTGTGCTGGAGTATCAGCTTCTCAATCTAAGCTATTGAAAAATGTTTCTCTGTTAAAGAACCAGAAAGATTTGTAGTTAGCCTATTTGTAAATGTGTCAACTTCCCTCACTCAGTTATGAGTTTATGGTATTGTGATAATAGGATAAATCTAGTGAAATTCACCAAGATTGTAGAGAGAGAGATATTGGTGAAGTGGACTAGGGTATCTATGTGCCCCGAACCAATATAACAAGTTGTGTTCTTTCTTTATTTTTATTCAGTGCTTATCTTTTCACACAGAAGAAAAATGTTGCATATTTTCATAATTCACAAAGGGAGTAAAAAGTATGAATTTTGGAAGATTATAAAAAAGACAAAATTCACCCCCTCTTGTGTTACATTGTACTATTCCAGCCTTACAATTGGTACCAAAGATGAGATTTTGAGATAAATATATAGTAATATAAGAGTATAAAGTCTTTAAAAAAGGGAAATGGATTATCCTAGAGAAAAAATGTCTATGGTATATAATATGTACTTTAATGGTGAAAATTATGGATGCTGTAAATCTACAATGATCATATATATGAAAAATATTGTATTTAAAGTTAATTAAAAAATCCTTAATCCTTATAAAATTTCTAAGAAACCATAGACTTGTACTGTTGAAATAGAATCCGAGTATAATATCAACTCAAAATAAATGAATGCTATTATCTGTGGAATTATTCTCGATGAAGTTAATCATGTATTACAATTCCCTAAAACCTATGAGATGTGAAAAACTATTGTAGTTTCCTATAAAGGAACAAAATTTGTTAGATAGATGAGGTATGCAACAAAAAAACTAAATTTGACACCTTTAGAATGTTTGATGGTGAAAGAATCATGTAAAATAATGGAAGGATTAAATAAATTTTCAATAATATTACAGCCTTAGGAAAACCCATCAATTTTTTTTATCAAGAGTTGAAAGTACTCAGAGTACTACCTTCAAAATGGAATGATATATATGCTTCTATTTTACAGTCATCACTTGTAAAGGATATGACAATGAAAGAACTAATTGGTACACTGATGATGTATGAATCAGAAATGCAAGCTGAAGCTAAAGATCATAAGATTTTAGTGAAGAAGGAAAATACTGATTTGAAAGTAACATCTCAGAAGCATAACAAAAAATAAAAACAAGAAGTCAAAATTGAGAAAAATTCTGATTCCTCAGAATCTGAAATAGAACTATCTTAGATAGCTATAATGTTCAGTAAATTCTACAATAAGGAAAGAAGATTCATAAAATCCTTTAAAAAGGATGAGAATGAAGCTAGAGAATTTTGATGTTATGAATGAAAAAATTGGGTCATATTAGTCTTGATTTCCCTCAATTGAAAGATGAAAGAAAAAGGACAAAAAATAAATATAAGAATAATATTTATTATGAGCATAAAAATAAAAGAGAAATGAAAGCTATGTAAAGTGTGATCGAAGACTCCAGTATCTCCTCATAATTCGATTTAGAGGAATATCCACAAAAACTAGAAGCCAACTTGTGCTTTATGGCTAAAGATAAAGAAGTAGTACAATCCTATTACCCTTTTGATTCCGGTATTAATAGTTTCTCAGGTGGTAAACTAGCTGAATATTGTATAATTTTAGAATAGAAATATGATTCTTTATTTAAGAAATATAAATCATTGAAAAATATTCACAATTCCATTTTAGGAGAAATGGATATTATGGTAAAACAACATTAGGATTTTGTTGAAAATTTTAATTCCTCTACATCAAACTGTATTGATCATGAAAAAAGGATTAAAGAATTACAAGATGAAGTATAATCTTATAAGAGTACCAAAATTACTTTTACTAAAGGATAAAAAGTTTTAAATGAAATTATTGGAAATAATTTCATTAAAAGATAAATATTTGGAATAGGAAGTAAGGGTGATAATTAAAAATTATATAAAAATTATTTTGTGCCCAAATAAAAAAATTCTACCTATTATTATTGTGTAACAAAAGGTCATTACACTAATAGTTATTATTTTAAAAATTCTCAAATTAGTGGTATTAAAATGGATTTTATTTATAATTTTTTTTAAAGAAACTGATATGAATTATAGAAAAATAAAGTTGATCTATACTCCTAGATCATTTCTCACTAACACTACAGGGCCCAAGAAGACATGGGTACTGAAAAAAACATTTTTTTAATTGATTTTTGAAGAAACAACTCAAAAAAAATAAAAAATCCATATGGTATATGGACAGTGGATATTCTAGATGGAGGTCCCGTCACTTTCGATGATAATGAAAAGGAAAATATTGTTGGAGTTTGAACTATTGGAAATCCAAAAACTATCTCAATCAACAATGTAATGTATGTGAAATGGATAACGCACGACATGATAAGTATTTCTCAAATGTTTGAAGATGGTTTTTATGTTGATTTTTATAACAATTCCTGCTTTATCTTTAAAGATAAACTACTTAAATTTAGTGCACCTAGAATAGAAAATATTTATAACTTAGATTTAAATTACTTGTGTAAATAGAAAGTGAATTGTATAACTTCCAAGAAAAATGAGTCACAGATTTTTCATATAATTCTCTGACACTGTAATATTTCCACTTTACATAAATTTTCAAAGAAATAGTTAGTTTTTGATTTTCCTTGTCTTAAATTTGATAATGACTGATTTTTTGATGCATTTAAAATTGTAAAACAACACCAATATTCTTTAAACCATCAAGAGTAGAAAGTTTGGATGGTAAACAATATGTTTAGGTTTTAGTAGATGATTATTCTCGATTTAATTGGGTATATTGTAATGACCTGAAATTTTTAATAATATTTTTTCCTAAATTTGTTTGTTATTTTATTTTATACTCAACAAAACTATATAATTTTATTAATGGATTGATTATAATTAAATGATACTATTGAGTTTCGACTATTATATGTCCATTGGTCAATATGACCGTTGGAAAATAAATTCTTTTTGTTACAATTATTGTTTATAAATTTAAATGATCTTGGTTAATTAATATAGAAATAAGAGTTGATGGCATCATCCAGTAGAGTCGGGCCATATGAATCCCATCTATCAGAGCTTGGGAAAGAGGTAGCATCACTGATATTTGCTCTAGAACAAGTCCAAGCTGAACTTTAACATGTTAAGATTGAACAAAATTGCCTAAGGGAGAAGTTAAAGCTGATAGAAATCACCACTCGGGCAATGTTGTCCAAGCCACCCCAAGATTCTATCAACATAGCACACCTTACACTTAGGTCCTATGCAGGTGTTATAAGGGGATATGTAACTAGACCTTAGCTACTTTGTGTAATCATTTTATATAAATAAAATTATTATTTCTTATTATGGTAAAGTTTGTGAATTTCAAATGTCTGGGTAAATATTGGTTGTATATTATTGATGAATTTTGGAAAAAGGGGGTATTTTAAATTTTTTGGGTATTCTTTAAATAATTAATAATGTGAATTGATTTTCAGAAAATGGTCTTCTACAGTTGTGTTCAGTAGGAAATTTAGAGTCTAATAAGATCAACTTAATTTTTAGTGAATAGTAAAGTATGATTAGTAACATACCCATATGAATAGTAATTAATATTAAATCAACCAAAAAAATAGAAACTTCACCCACGAATGTATAAATACATTTTAGACATCTTAAAAGTGAAAAAATGATCATAGTTTAAGTTTTGGTATTTTTGTATTTCATAAATATTTTATTTACAATTTTATAATTAATTTAATAATTTAAAATGGAAATGTATTTTCATAAAATTTAATCATAAATTTTTACTTAATTGTCTTATGTTAATACGATAATTTTATGGGACCTTGATTACTTTTTAAGGTGTTACAAAATGAGTTATAGTTTTAAAGTTGTATTTTTGGAATAAATAATGATTTTATTTAAGAATTAAATTAAAAATATTTTGAAAATTATTTTCAAAAAATGGATTTCATTTTTAAATTCAAATCATCGATATTAGGTTAGAGTGATTTTTTGGGATTTATCTGAAACAGTTGATTTTTCAGTGAATAGTAAAAATACGGTTTTGAGTTTCGGGTGTTTAATGAAATCATTGTTGTTGTAATAATGATGTAAATAATCTGGTAGACTTTTTAATAGTAAGATATGTTATGAGGTGTCCAAAGTGTCCAATACCATGGGAAAATACCATGGGAATGTCCATGGGTTTGCAAATACTACCGATGAGGTGTCCCGTGGAAACTAAAAATTTATTCCCTCTCTTTTCCTATAAATACCAAGACATTACCTCCTTATTTTCATCCCAAAATCCTCATAAACGAAGATCTGATATTTCTACCTCCAAAGGAGTCCTCCCAAGGTTCCCTCAAGACTCCCAAGGCCCCAAACTTCAGGCTTTCTAAGTTTCTCTTCAAGATAAGGGAACATTTCACCCTCCTCTTTTAAGTCATGACTTTCTTTATGTTATGTCTTCTAGTTTTCACTTTATTATGTGGGGGTTTTTTTCTTATATATCCCTACTAATTTCAATTTAATTTCAAAATTAAGGGATACCCTTTCCAGTCTCATCAATTTAATTTCTGAATTTTAAGTGACGCCGTTAGGCTACTGAAATTTTCATAAAAGAAATCACATCTTCTCTTTCCTCTAAAGTTTCCTTTTCATGTGATACGTCATTAAAATTTCCATACCATGTTCTTACATACATGTTAATATGTCTTTATAATGTATTATAAGTTATTTATGAGTGGGTTACCCTTCTACCCTCTCCTTTTAATGTTTTCTAAAACCATGTTATATAATCGTTATGTTGTAGAATTTTCATCTCAAATCTCTCTATTTTTCTCAAGAAATTTTATTTTATTATTTATGAGAATACCCAAATCTATTTTAATTTCTATAGGTATTCATTAACACATAAAATTGATCTATTTTATTCTTGAATTTACATACATATAACCCTCACTTCCTTTCCATGGGTTATAAGTGACGTAAAGATCAAGTTTTTAAGAACTTTTAAAACGTCATGATTTTGAAATGAAACCCTTTTCTTTTATTCTCTATGGGTTATTTATTTAATTTTTGATTATGATCTATGTGGATCTCATGAAATTAAATACATATTATGGGTGCACCCTGATAATTATTCAATGCATTGGGTAAATAATTTAATCTCTAGAGATGACAAGTTTCACAATACCTTGGTGAATAACCTTGGTAATTTTTATGACACCTTGGGGATGAACCTTTGTGACATGTTCATGAATGTATAAATTAATTGTTGAAGCCAGATATTCATTTTATGGTTCAATTTATTTTAATTATGAAATAACTCTACTTCCATTGCTCATGTCTTTATGTTTTTTATCAAGTTCTTATTGATTTCATAAGTAAACCTATTCCCTTATTTTCCTTAATGGGCCTTCTGCTCACCCTTTCATTTGATGTATGTCTCTAGGTTATGAGATGTAGTAATTAAACTAAGGATGAATCTATAATTAAGCCTTAAAAGTTTATTAGAAAGATTTTTTATATTTTTTTCATGTATTATGTTCCTAATTTCCAAGACACTAGACTTTAAAGATCCTCTGTATGTAAAATGTAATGAAAAGTTATGTAATAAAAAGGTGGGATGCCATATATATTTTCTAAAACTCAAAAGTGAAGTATTCACTGTTTTGAAAAGTTTTTGTAAAATTTTTCAAAATGAAAAATGTTTTTAAAATAACTTCGTTAAGAAGTGATCGTGATGGAGAGTTTGAAAATAAAGAATTTAATTATTTCTTCTCAAACTTAGGTATTACACACACCTTCTCTTTGTCAAGAACACCTCAAAAAATGGAAATGTTGAAAGAAGAAATAGAACTATTCAAGAAATGAAAAGAATATGCTAAAATAATACAGTCTTCCTACCTAATTTTTGGGTATAAGCTATAAGAATATCCTGCTATATCATGAATAGAGTTTTAATAAGGCCTATTTTCAAAAGGACACCCTACGAACTTTAGAATAACAAAAAACCATAAGTAAAGTACTTTAATGTTTTTGGATGGAAGGTTTATATCTTGAATACTAAGGAAAATCATGGTAAGTTTGATCCAAAAGATAATGAAGGAATATTTTTTGGATATTATGATACTTCTAAATCTTATATAGTGTCCAATAAAAAGTCAAGGATCATTGAAGAACCAATTCATGCTAATTTTGATGAAACTAACCCTTTTATTAAAGAGTAAAATCTAACTAATAAAGTTACTGATTTATTTTATAACATGAGACTTGATACCTCTAAATATTATTTTGGAAATTATATTAATAAAATTCATTCTAATTCAAAAGAACATGAAACTGAAGAACATGAAAGTGTATTTCCTGGAGAGTCTCGAACCTTAAAAAACCATCCACTAGAAACTGTTATAGGAGACCCAGATACATGAATTAAAACTAGAATAAATGTAGGAAACCTAGCATAATTCTCTTCCTTAATGTCTCAGTTAGAACCTAAGACAATTGATGAAGCCTTATAAGATGAAAGTTTGATTTTTTCAATGCAAGAAGAACTAAACCAATTCAGAAGGAATCAAGTTTGGGAATTAGTAGAAATACCATCCAATTATCCAGTTATAGGAACTATGTAGGTCTTTAGAAATAAACTGGATGATCAAGGAATCATAACCAGAAATAAAACTAAATTAGTAGCTAAGAGATATAATCAGGAACAAGGTATAGATTATGATGGAACCTTTGCCTCTGTATCTAGATCAGAAACCATTATAATCCTTTTATCATATGCACCACATATGAAATTTAAATTATATCATATTGATGTTAAATTTTATTTTTTAAATGGATATTTAATGGAGAAAGTTTATGTTGAACAACCTCTTAGTTTTAAATATCCTCATAAACCAAACTCTGTCTTTAAACTTACTAATGCTCTATATGGACTTAAAATAGAACCTAGATCTTGATATGAAAGATTAAGTTTTTTTTGGAAAAATGGATTTACTGTTGGATTGGAAGATCCAATAATTTTTAATAATATTTTTTGTTCTAATATTCTATTAGTACAAATTTTTGTTGATGATGTTATCTTTGGTTCAACAAATAAAAAGCATTGTAATAATTTTTTAAAACTAATGATTTTTTATTGAAATGAGTATGATGGGAGAACTAAATTTCTTTTTAGGACTTCAAATTTTTCAAAAATGATATGGAATTTTTTTAAACAAAAGTAAATATATTTTTGATTTATTGAAACTTTTTGTACTTGAGAACATCAAGACATATACAACTCCTATATGTACCAATATCAAACTTGATTTGGATGAAGCTATAAAACCAGTTGATAACAATTTATATAGAGGTATGATTGGTAGTTTTTTATATATTACTACAGGTATACCATAAATTATGTTTTATGTATTTTTATGTGCTATATTTTAGTCAAAATCTAAAATAATCCCATCTTACTCATATTGAAAGAATTTTCATATATTTAAAAGGAACTTTTTTTTCAATATCTTCTTTACCTCAAAAATTATTATTTTAATTTAATCTCATATTCAAATACTAATTTTGGAGGTTTTATATTAGATATAAAAAGTACCTCAAGAACCTATCACCTTTTCAGGAAATCTTTAGTACCATGGTCAAGTAAGAAACAACACTCAATTTCCCTATCAATAATTAAAGCTGATTTTGCATCTGCAGGCAGTTGTTGTGCACAAGTATTGTGGATAAAAAACACTCTAATAGACTTTGCACTAAATTTTAATAGTATACCTATTTTATGTGATAATAATAGTGCTATAAATATTTCAAAAAAAAATCATATAATCCATTCTAGGACTAATAATATTGATATCAGGCATTATTTCTGAGATATCATGTTATTAAAAAGGATATATCTTTATAATTTTTTAATACCAAATAGCAATTAGCTGATATTTTCACTAAACCACATCCTAGAGAAAGTTTTTTATTTTATTAAGTGGGAGTTATGATTATTTAATTTTAAATGAATATTTACTAATTTATTTTATACATAGTCTCTCTATTTTTAACTAAAAACTCTATATATGTTTTTTTTTTCTGGTTGCATATTGATAATATTTTAAAAAAATAATTTCACTTAAATTTATTTTTATTTTTATTTTCAAAATTAAAATGTAATTATTACATTCTCAAATGATGCGAGAAAACCACTAGCCTTCTCCCGCTCTTCTCCTTTATGTTCCTTCAGTTTACAAAGTCTCTCTCTCTTTCCAGTTTATTGAAATACTAAGTCTTCGAACCTTTAATTGCAAAAAATTCAGAAATGGAAACTCTAAGAAGACCTAGAGATGTTGATTTGGGTGTGTTTATGTATCCAACAGTGAAGTATCGCAATGTTCTTCAAGGTAAAGTGGTTTATTTTGAATATCTAAATCAAAAAAATCTTTTGTTAAGGGATGAAATTCAATTTCAAGGACTAGATTTTTCTTTGAAATTGGATAATACTCCTCTGATGTTCGATATAGAGGTAAAATAATTATGTAGGAATGTCGAGTTCAGTTTTGGAATCAATAAAGATGCCATAATTTCTATGATTTTTTATATTGAGTTTACTCTTTCTTCGATGGATATAACTAAATTTATTTGATGTCCCCATGAGGGGGATTTTCAATTTTATTTAAGCAGTATTAGTGATGAGAAGTATAAGTCATAAGAAATTGTGTTTTATCTATTTGGGGAAATTATCATCAAGAAAGTGTTGACCAAGGATCTTACTCCTAACATAAGAGTCCTCATAAAGTTTACTTAGAATGAAATTTTTCCAAGAACAATAGAGATCGCGAAAGTTTTTTACCCTGGTATGTACGTTCTGTTTTTATTTCTGAATCAAATTATGTTTAGTTTCCCTCAATTTATGATGAGGTATTTAAGATAGTTCTGTCATACAAAATCAAGTATGGTATATTATCCATATGAAAGAATCATTTCCTTTTTCTGCACATAAATGGAAGAATCCTAATTATGATTCTTGGATATAGATTTCATTCTACTAACATTATCAATGTTGGGGATATTACGAAATTGGGATATATTCAGAGCAACTCCTGTAATAGTATTTTATTTGTTGGATCTTAACAACAACAAAAACTATATTGAATATGCTTAGGGGGAGAAAAGGATGATTCCATCTGTCAGTTCTGTAACATAGAGGCCTCATGAAGTGGCTGAATCTAGACCTGAATAGGGTCATCTTATTCAGATAATAAGGGCTTAAATCAATATTCCTAATACCGTGTATGAAGTTTTAAATGTATTTTTGAATGAGGCTCAAGTGAATGAGTTAGTTGAGAAAGAGGTTTATAATCAAGAAGTTCATAGGGAAGATATTTCTACCCATACTAACTTTTCTCTCATAATACCAGATTTTGTTGCAGAAAAAGTATCTTAGTTTAGAAATAGATTAAAAATCCCTGGAGAGCCATGTTTGGCTATAGTGGAAGGTGAAAAATATGAAAGGCATACCACTAATGAATCTTCTAAATCTTATGATGAATATTTAATTAGAAAGTTCATGTATTTAGAAATCGAGAACTTATAAATGAAAGAGTATTTAAAAGATGAGAAAAAAAGATGAGGATATAAGGATTTAAACTGTCCCAAGAGATGAGTTTAAATAACCTGAAACTCAACTCACGATGTTCAAGAAAATTTAGTTTCAGTGCAATATCATGAAGGCTTTATAAGGACAATGGATATAGAGTTCACATCTCTAAAATATGAATCTGTTAAAAAATATGAATTTGATGAGATGAAACTTATGATGGGGAGATAATTTCAGTATATCAAAGATAGTAATCAGGCTTTATCCTATACCTATTGAGTCAATAAGGTTTCCTTATGACTTTTCCATTTCTTTATGTTTTTAAAATCATAAACACTTTATCTTAAGGAAAATTATCTTTATCAAAGGATTATTTTCTTAAGGAAAATTTACTTTCTCTAGGGATTTTTTTCCTTACCCTGGTTTTAATTGTCTTCCCAAAACCAAGTTCATTTTATTACAAAGTAAAATATTCAGATCCTTATCTAAAACCTCAGAATATTATAGTTTCCTGGATAACGAGTATTCTATTTTTAGATTCTGAAATCTCTAAAATCAAGACTCTGAATTCTCATAAATTTAGACTTTAAATTCTCTAAAATTTAGAGTCATAATTCTCTGAAATTCCAATTCTGAATTTTCAGAATTCAGAATCTAAATTCCCTAGAATTCAGACTCTGAATTCCTGAGAATTCAAACTCTGAATTCCTTAGAATTCTAACTCTGAATTCCTAAGAATTAAGACTCTAGATTTATTGGAATTCAAGCTCCTAAATTTGTAGAATTCATATTTCAAACTCTTTAAAAAACATAATACGAATATCCATATTTAAAGAATCCAATTGTTTATATGTTTAGAATTCGAACTCTATTTTCCCTAGACTTTGATTTTCATATTTGGTTAAGCTATTTAATTTTCATTAGACATGATTTCATAATAATAAAACAATGTCGTACAATCTGTTTCTAACTAACCGCTGGCTGAGTGACACATGTACAGGTACCTATGAAATTGAAGGAAAAATATGACTGTTGGAGGAGGGATTCGACTGTTGGAATACTTTCCTATAAATAGGATCACATTTTAATGAGATCAAAACATGAATAAAGATTACATGTTGTAATGCTGTGAAGTGATTTCTAGAGAGAGAAATACTCTCATGCCTTGTTCATTTCATGACAATATTGTTCAACCGTGAAGATTTTGTTCAACTTGTTTCATGCGACTTCGATTGTTGTTAAGTCCAATCGATGGCTTCCAGAGATAAGAAGACAGAGGTGCTGACTACCTTAAAGATTCAGGTATTGTAGGTATAACAAGATAGATCCTGATATTCCTATCGAGGGATTACCTTGGAGGGGGTAAGACATAATTTCTTAAAAGTATAAATCAAGGGACCTTTATCCAAGGTGTTTGGATACCATACTCTTTGGGTTAAAAGATTTCTTACTTATTAATTGTTTTTGTTTCATGTTTTATTTATGCTTAATTTTGATAAAGAAAGAAATTATAACTTTTATACACTTTCTTGTACTTTTACTTACTCTGATAAATAAGATTCAATATGCTTTAAAGTAGAATCTTTCTCTAAGGAAAACTGTTTTTATGTTTCTTCTCCGGATTCATATTTCTCGATCTTAAGAAAGTTTGTTTTATAGTTATAAACCAAAGAGGGTTTGTGAATTTACCTTGTTTAACTTTGTTAAAAATAGTTTTCCTTAAGGTTAAATATGAATGTTTTTAAACTTAAAATTCACCCACCCTCTTGTAATTGAGCATCTACATATACTATTTTGATCCAAAAATTGGTATCATAGGAAGGTCTCAGAAACACTTATTCTCACATATAAGTTATCTTTTTCATGTTTTCATGTTCTAAATTTTCTTTCTTAACTTTTCTTGTTCAAGTTTTGCTTAAATATTTTTTACTTTTACTATTAACAAGTTTTGTGGAAAAGATATCTTCTTATAGAATGGTGGTAGTAAATGTTGGTTCCAATGACTACCTTAATTCTACCAGACCAGTAAATTTTTATGGTTATGATTATGAGTATTAGGTAGATAGAATGATGAATTTTTTCATTAATACTGGATTAAATAATTTTGTTATTCTCACTGGGGATTATAAAATTCTAGAAAAACAAATCAGAACCTTCACCAACCAAGAGAAACAATAATATCAAACAAACTACAAGGTATGAAATAATTTATTGTGTTCTATGACCAAGAATATATATAGTCAAATATCTTCTTGTGAATATTACAATTTCTACTGGAAGAAACTTGAAGTACCTCATTTTGGGACTTATAAAGTGATAGAAACTAGAAGAGCTATGTTCAGAACTGAATATCATGGATTCTTCTTTCCTTATGGAGAACCTATTTTTAAAGTACAATAAATATTTATGACCATTTTCAACTATCTTTAATCTATAAGAGAGAAACATATTGATTATGAAACACTTGTGGACAAGATAATTGACATAATGCCAAATGAGTGAGAATAAAAAAGGATAGTTATTGATGATAACAGGAAAGTTACTCAAATAACTCTTGATGAGTTATTTTGTAATCTCTTACAGCATGAAAAAAGGATGAAGAGAGATGATGATTTAAAAATAATAATAATGGTATTGGAAGTGTAGCTTTCACTACTACATCTAAAGCCAAGACTCCCGAAAGGGTAACTAGATTTAAAGATAATAAATCTATTGTTATATCTGAATCAAGTGATAGGAAACAATATGAGAATAAACTAGCCAATATTTCTCAAAGGATGAACATGACTTTGGGAAAGAAATATTTTCAGTACAGGTATAAGAATAAAGACATAAAGGACAAGAAAGATTCTGAAGTAACCTATTATGAATGTTAAATGGATTGACATATCAGACCAAATTGTCCTACGCTTAAGAGAAAATAATGGAAGGAAAATAATTCTGAAATAAATAGAATGAATTACTACAAGTATAAGGCTAATAAAGTCTTGAAAGAAAATGACACCTAGAGTGCCAGTGGTGGTGACTCTTTAGATGAATCTTCAGAATATGAATCTTCTGGTTAGAAGAATATTGGTCTTATAGCCAGAATACCTATTGAAAATATTTATCTTTTGTATAAGGTACACAATATTGAATCTTTATCTAATATGTCTTTAAATGAAATTTTTTATAATGAATAATATTATGAATCTTCAGATGATTAATCTTCCTCATCAGAAGAGAATACTTTACCTTAATTTAAAGAAGTTTCTAGATTTTCTAAACAACTTGAGAATAAAAATTGTAAGATAAAAAAGAAGTTAGAGAAAGAAAATTATAGAATTTTTGTTTTAACTAAAGAAGTATCAAATCATTCTAAGGATCTTGATCAAAAAACTTTTTATTTATAAAATATTTCTAAAAACCTTAGGGAAGTTAATTTTGAGAAGGATGAACTTTCTAAGGATCTTGAAAATGTTATTTTGAAGAAAAATGTCTTATAGGCTAACTCAAACTCCAAGACTAATGACTTCGAGGATAAGAATTTGGTCATCAGACTAAAATCTAAATTTTTTTCTTTAAGGAAACTTTTTTCAAATTTTACATCGGAAAAGAAAGAGTCTGATAAAATGTATTCACTAATTCATCCACTTAGAAATAGTTCTGGATTTGGTTATACTCATTCTAAACCTATTTTTAGTCACAATTATTTTGTACCCCAAAGTGCTCCTTTTTCACTAAGTGTCAATGTGGAGGAAATTGGGAGAAATATTTTTCTTTAAATAAAATAAAATATTTAGGTTTTCATAAAGATTATTTTCCTTAGAAAATGTGGATTCCTAAGATTTTACTTTTTGAAATTTCTAGATCCAAAAATGTTTGGATTACGAAAGTCTAACTCTTTTATTTTTTAGGAAAATAAAGTATGTACCGACATCAATATATGGTACATGGATAGTGGATGTTCCCGGCATATGACTGGTACCAAAAAATTCTTTGAAAATATTATTAATATGAAATGAGATATTGTTTTATAATTTATCATAATGGAAGATCAAATTTCTGATATTTTGTATAAAATATTTACCCTTCAGTATATTTGAATACATTAAATAAAAGTTAGGAATGATTACCGCAAGGTAATCTTCCATATTAACTTTTTGTTGAAACCTATCTCCTTGCATTAAGAAACTCATTTTCATAGGGGGGAACATTCTATTTTTTACCCAAGACAATTCAAAATTTTCCATAATATTTATTTTTCTTAATCAAATTTTTCATAACCAAATTTTTTCTTAATAAATTTTTTTCACAAATTTTTTTTCTTAAATAATTTTTTCATAGCCAAATTATTTCTCTCAATTTTCTTTTCAGAACTCAAAATTCGGAAACCTAAAATTTCCTTTACTTAATAAAAGTTTATGGAATCTAAAGCCCTTAAAGAAGATTTTTTTCATTACTAAAAATATTTTAGGGAAATCTAGAAGGTATGTTTCCTCACATAATTTTTTGTAACTGAATTTTTAATGGTTGGTATTTTTATCATATTTTAAGAAAACTATCTCAGATTCACTTTCCTTAAATCATATTTTTCCTTAAAACCTCAAAATATTGGAACCTATAAAATCTTTTTTTCAGCATTCATCCCAACAGTCAGATCAGATCATGCTTATTTCAACTGTTGGATCATTTTGGGAATTTAAATAATCATTTCTATATCTATATAATGGTTCCCTATTCCTCGTCCCACATAGGTTTCAAGACTTTTTTTCCGAAGCTATTCCCCTCTTCAAATAGGTTGTTTCATTTTTTTCTAAGTTTTATTAGACTCCGGATGTCCCTGGAATCTTTCTCGCAGAAATAAAATTCTTCAGTCAAGGAAATAAAGGATTGAGAAATATTTAGGGAAAGGTTGGTTGACCCAATATTCTTTTCTAAGTATAATTTATTGATTTCAAAAATATCAAGCTGAATGGATGAGAGAGTGTTTGCATAGCCAAGACAAAAAGTCAAGATCTGGTTTATCCTGACTTACTTATAGAGTTATATGATTCAGTAAGTTTTTATGAGGAAGGTGGAAGGGAGAGGTTTTCATTCCAAAGCTATGAGAAAACCTATTATGTATCTTTTAATTGGGTTGTAAACATTCTTGGTATTCCGTATGAAGGTGAGGAAATTTTCTGTACTCACAAGTTGTTAGATCAGTTTGGAAGCTTTGAGAAAGAAAAGTCAAGAGAGTGACTTAGACTCAAGGGAGTACAATCACCAATGATCAACCATTTGTCAATAGACATCATATTGTTAGCTTTATGGGTATAATGCTTCCTCATGCCGAGAAAAGGATACAAGGACTCCTTTAAGAAATGTGATATCTTTATTCTGGACTTTTTGGTTAACCTTAGAAAGGTAAACCTGGTGAAGTACATTCTTATGAAAATCACCAATATTAAGAATGGATCTCTCAAATCCTAGATCAGGATGTACCCAACAATCTTGTCAAAGATTATAGTTCTCTACTTAGAATCCTTCAAAATTACCTAAAGATATAATCCCAAAAACTTCAATATCTTATTTCTAAGAAATGATACCTTGAGGATAATGAAAGTCAGTTTCAATAACAATTCTAGAGAGTTTTATGATCTTTTTGATAGTGAATTTTATGCTTTAGCGAAGAAAGGGGAAGAAGGAGAAACTTCCAATAAATAATAGAAGAAGAGAATGAAAAAAGAACTAGAAACCAAATAAAAATATACAGTTTCGAAAACTCATTCAGCACCACCAAAGCTGAAAAAGAGAAAAACATTCCTTGATGAAGTGGTAGAAAAATGGATGAAACTGAAAAAGAATAATAAAGAAGGAGATTCAAGATTTGTCTTAGATCCTGCCAAGGAAATGGATATGAGAATTCAAACTGCTGAAGAGTATGAAAGGCAAAAAAAAGAGAAGAAACAAAATAATAAAATGTCTGAAGATGAGATTGTTCGAGTACTTCTCAAGGATACTGATAAATCCTTTCAACAGATTTAGGTACTAGAATCTTTCATCTAAGAATCAGTTCCAGTAGAGACTTTGGGAAAGAAAATTACAATTCCTGAACATGTTATGAAAGAATAGATAATCCAATAAGAATAAATAGAAGAAGAACAAGTGGAAAATGATGAAGTGAAGATGTGAAAAAGAAAGTATAAGAATAACATGAGAAGGAAAGTCATTCACAGAAGATTTCAATCCAAACTTCCCAGGTTGATTCAACCAAAATTATTTCTCAATAAAAATAGAATGATGGATAGGAAGAGGTTGATAAACCTACTAATGATGAAATTAACAACCATGATTTCATTCAACTTGATAATGTTAAAGAAAAATTCTGAGAAAGAAGAGTTTGATGAAGATAAGATAGTCCAACTTTCGGATAGTGAGCATGAGTCTCCAAGAGTTGAAAAGGTTATTTACAGAGTTGATAAAGGAAGACATGTTCTTGATGATACACCAAAAAAGGATATAGTTTTAAAAGATATGAATGATGTTGGTGGTTCATCTAGAAGAAAAACTAAACATCTAGAAAAAGAATTCTCTCCTATAAGGGAATCATATTCTAAATCCTCATCTTCAATGGGTTAGAATTTTGTTGTTCAGTCGTTGAGTGAGTTAGTGAACACCATTATTTTGTTTTAGAGTATTGATTCAAGATTTAAATTGCTTCAACACTCTTTGAATCATAATTCAGATTCAGTAAGTATTATCATGAAAAAAATTCATCAAGCTTGAGGCATATTTCAAAACTTTTTATATCATTTATGATGCTAATAGGAGATAATTTAAGGAAAAATAAAAATGGTATTAAAGAAATATTGAATACTTGATAATTATTGATGACTTCAAATATTCTGTGAAAGGTGATTTTGATAAGTCAGAGTATGGAATCAGAAACCTTTAAACAAGTTTTATAGAGAAGATGAATCTTAAGAAAATAGACTGGAATAAAGAAGATAAATATCTGAATGGGAAGCTAAATTCAGTTGCTTTAAATTTTTAGAGAGAAAGGGAACCCGGGGAAGATTTGCAAGAAAAGTTAAATCAGTAAGAAGAAGTAGTGAAGTCTCCGGTAGAAATCCTTAAATCTCAAGATGAAAAAATCAGGGGTCTGAAAAAGAAGAGTCAAGATCAGGAATAATTTCTCAAGAGGTTTTATAAAGATCATAAGAAGATCAATAAGTTAAAGGCTACCTTGAGGAATATCATGCTGAAGGAAAATAAGGATGAGTGATTTGCCTGTCATTACTATCTATTGTTGCATTTTACCTTATATCAATTTTTCCTTTCATAATGAAATTTTTTCTATCTTTCAATTGTTTTGTTTTGTATATTTCTAATCTTTCAGGTACCATTTTTTTCTCATTATTTATATATATTTTTGAAAATCACAAATGGGGAGAAAAAACGATCCAAATAATACTAAGTATAAAGAAGAGAATGCTCTAAGTAAGGGGGAGTTTATGTAAGGAGGGGTACACTTAAATCATACATTCTTATTCAAGAAAAAGCCAATTCTATAAGGAAGTCAAGAATACAATACTTAGGGATTTCAAAATTTAAGGGAGATTTAGTGGTATTAATCGTGGTTCATAAGTAAAGGGTGATAAGTTTTTCTTTTAAAAGTTCATAAAGAAAATTCTTATTCCTTATATTCTTTTTCGAAAGGATGTTTTTGCTTTCCAAAAAGGGGGAGATTGTTGAGTTGATAAGGTTTATTTATGAATTTTACATTTCTCTATGTTTGGAAACTCAAAAAAACTTTATCTTAAGGAAAATTATATTTCTCTAAGGATTATTTTCTTGTGGAAAATTTCCTTTCACTAGAGATTTTTTCCCTTACCCTAGTTTTCATTGTCCTCTCAAAACCATGTTCATATTTTTACTAAGTCAAATATTCAGATACTTATCTACAACATTAGAATATTATAGTTCCTTGGATGATGAGTCTTCTATTTTCAGATTCAGAATTCTCTAAAATTCTGATTTCAAATTCTCTTAAATTCAAACTCCGAATTCCTTAGAATTCAGACCCCGAATTCATAAGAATTCAGACTTCAAATTATTTAGAATTCAGACTCTAAGTTTATTGGAATTCAGACTTTAGAATCTATAGAATTCATATTCCGATCAATTTAAAAAATAGAATTTCAATATCCTTGTTTGAATAATCTGATTGTTTATATGTTTAGACTCCAAACTCTATTTTTCTTTAGGTGCTAATTTTCATATTTTGTTAAGCTATTTCATTTTCCTTACACATGCTTTCATAATAATAAAATGAATTTGTACAATCTGTTTCTAACTAACCATTGGCTGAGTGACATGTGTACAGGTCCCTCCGAAATTCAAGGAAAATTATGACTGTTGGAGGAGGGAGCCAGACATTGGAATCCTTGACTAAAAATAGGCGATCATTTGAACGAGCTAAAAACATGAAGATAGATTACATTTTGTGATGATATGAAGTGATTTATAGAGAGAGAAAGACTCTCATGTCTTGTGCGTTTCATGAAAATCTTGTTTAGCCATGAACATATTATTCATCTTGCTTCGTGTGACTCTGATTTTTTCTGAGTACAATCAAGGGATTATGGGGATAGGAAGAAAAAGGTTTGACTACCTTAAAGTTCTAGGTCTTTTGGGGATAGGAAAACATATTTTGATATTACTACCGAGGGATTACCCTGGTGTGGGTATGACCAAATTTCTTGAAAGTATAAATCAAGGGACATTTATCCAAGATTGTTGGATACCCCACTCTTTAGGTTAAAATATTTCCTACTTGTTACTTGTTTTTGTTTCAAGTTTTATTTCCACTACATTTTGATAAAAAAATAATGTATAACATTTATACACTTTCTTGTATTTTTTACTTACTCTAATAAATAAGATTCTATACGCTTCAAGGTAGAATCATCCTCTAAGAAAATTGTTCTTAAGTTTATTTTCCAGATTCATATTTCTAGATCCTAAGAAAGTTTGTTGTATAGTTAATAACCAAAAAGGGTTTTTGAATTTACCTTTTCTAACTTTGTTAAACACAGTTTTCCTTAAGGTTAAAACTGATTGTTTTTAATCTTAAAATTCACCCCCTCTTGTAATTGAGTATCTACATATACTATTTAGATCCTATAATACCCCTCAACCAAATTCTACTGAACTAATAAATAGATTTTAAGCTATTACTGCTATGAATGCTAAATTCAAAAATAGGATACACACTCTCCAATGTAATTGTATGCCTCTGAATGTGCTTCTAGAAAACCAGAAAGATTTAATCAGTCAGCTAAACTCTAATTAATCCTGGTAGGGATAAGTTATTCATCAAGTTTGAGACATATTAACAGCCTTTATTCAAATAGAAGAGTCTGTAAATGAATTCTTTATGGTGAATTTTTTGGAAGGCTTAATGGTTGTTCAAGATTCAATAAAGCTTCTACAACAATAGATATATGTCTCCAACAACCATTTTCAAAGTCTCTTAGTGAACCTACCTGAAATTTAGAGTGTTGTAAAGACCAATCCTCATCCAGTTATAAAGACTAAAACCCATGGAGATTCTGAACAAGTAATCCAATCTGATAAGAGCCCCTCATTTTTAATACCTCTTGAGTTTTTTGTTTGGATGTACTCATTATTTTTCAAACATTTTATATTTCGAAACTTACTTTAGTTTAATTTCTTTATTGTGTTATCTATGTTCAAATTTCTACTTCCAAATTACATATTTTATTATTTATAAATAGTATACTATAATCTTCCTTTATAGTTCAATATGATATCAACTATGATTTATTCCATTTATTCTTTCAAAACATTCTTTTTGATATCACCAAAGGGGGAGAATATTTGAAAACCACTACATTTCTTATTTTGGGGAGAATATTTTCATATTTTTGATATTTTTCTAGAAGACAATTTTTTTAATTGAAATAGTACTATAAAATCAAAATATTTTATTAATATTTACAATTCTTATATTTTCTGTTAATTTATTTATGGGGTTTGTGATCTTAAAAAAGGGAGAGATTGTTGGGCGTGTATTGTCTCAACATTACCATATATTAAATATTGATTTTGATTCTCACAAATTCCCTTGTTTCCTTTCTATCAATGTTTTTTATGAATTTTTATAGAATATATATTAGGTTTATATATATATTTTTGATGGAATAAAATCTAGGGGATGTGTTATAGAAACACTGTTCAAACCCCGCATTCAGTAAATGAATGTATGGATTATCATCTCTATGCTACACTGAATAGTTTGCATATAGAATGACAACCCTACACAGGATATTTAGCATATGAATCAACAATCCTACATTTGGGTATCAACAAACTATGGAATATCAACTCTATGTTGGAATCTGGAATTACTATTCAAATCCTTCATTCGGGAATCTCAACTTATAGTTAATCAATGATACATTTGGATTCTTATGCTGAAAAGGATGAATATATGGATCATCATCCCTACGTTAATTTGATCCCAACATTACAGAAAGATAAAATTATGGTTTAGGAACCGTACATTGGAAGGAATACTATGCTATGAGGTTTAACACTACGTTTGTCTACTCTTTATCAGAGTTTTTAAAACTAAGATTTTATCCAAATTACTTGAAACGGTCTTCAATGAATATCAGGATGATTAAAATATTTTATTTGATTGATTCAAATCTCATTATGATCAATTAAAAGAACCATTTTTAGAGAAAATCACTCATGTTCTTAAGGGAAGTTAAAACTCCCCTGGTTAATTTAGATTTGAATTTCCGTGTTCTACGAGGCGACTTTCTTGGAACTGGAATTCCAAAGCAGGATTCTGATTTATATATTCTACCAGTGTATCATTTCAAAATACATTATATACAAGTCACATATTTATATATACAATTTCATTATCGTAAACATCTTTTACAATGCTTATGTAATGAACAACCGATTCTAAAATAAGATACACTTTAGAGACATACATGTCCAATCTTTTACTACTATAAGATTTTTGATGCTATCTATTGATAATTTTTTTTGAAGATAATTTTGAAAATGGGACCACTTTTGAACTACCCTTTATTTAAGGCTTTATTTTCTGAAGAAGAAGATATATCTACTGTCAATTTATACTACTATAATTGTGAAGTTCAACCCGAAACAACAAATCAAACTTTTTGATTTATTGGAGTATCAACTACTCATACTCAGTTGTAGTGGAGTATAAACTTCTCAATCTAACCTATGGACAATTGGTTATCTATTAAATAACCAGAATACTTTGTGGTAATCCTATTTGTTAAGGTTTCAACTACTTGCACTCAGTTGTGAGTTTATGTTCTTGTGATAAGAGGACCATTCGAGTGAAATTCACCAAGGTCATAGAGAGAGTGATTGGTGGAGTGGAATAGAGGATCTTTGTGCCCTAAACCACTACACAAAGACATGTTCTGTCTTTCTGTTTATCCCCTTCTTATCTTTTCATATTGAAGAAAAACAATACAACTATGCATAATTTCCAAAGGGAGTCAAAAGTAAGAATTGTGGAATATTTTTAAAAAGAAATAATTCACCCCTTATTATGTTACTTTGTATTATTCTAACCTAACACTATTCATACTTACTAATTTAATAGATAGTTTTATCATTTATATTTAATATTTATAAAATACACACACACACACAATGGTTTTGTTATTGTTTGATGTTGCGTATAGAGAAATCTATAAAAAATATTTGGAATAATTTGAGGAAAACATATTTTAAAATTTCTGGCCATTAATCACTTTGTCCCAATTATATAATGGATGTATAAAGGGTTGAATTGACCCACCTTTACATTAGTTCTTCACCTTTGAAGTGCCCAGATCAGTGTGAATCACTGATAGGGGGAGGGGGTGAATCAATGATTCCATCAATTATTTTTACTAATTGATACTTTTAAATTAAACCTCTACGGATGGTTAAAGCCTCGATCCACTCTTCTTATGACTCTCAAACTTACCTTGAATGATGCTATAAATTTAAAGTCACTAAACATAAGGATTTACAAGGTTCAATTCAAAGACTTACTCCTTGATGTGTTGGTTATTCCCCCCAACAAAGATTCTACACTTTAATCTTTTTATTAATTACAATGGTCGATACTGAGTCCCACTATATCTCTTGTGATTTCCATAAGAGGGTCTTTATAATGCATCCCATAGTGTTACCAGAGTCCACTTGTCCGCTTCAGAGTCCCACTGAAGACTTCTCCTCTTCCTTGAATCTCATAGGGGCCTTCTAGCGCTCGAGTCACACGATCAAATTCCTTATTTATTCTTTCTTGATTCACTATAGATGATATTATTCTCTCTCCACATAGTCTTGCTGAATCACACTTTCCTGTGTATATCCTCAAGAATATTCAATAGCCTTTAGTGAGGTCTATAGGTCTTACTCAATAATTCTGATCACTTCTCTGATCAGTACTCAGCTCAAAAATGCTCAGACAATTCTTTCTTCTTTTGATGAAGACCTAGCCTCACTAATATGTATGAAAGTGGTGCACACAAACTCTTCAAGAATTCAAGAGTGATTTTTCACAATATCAGCTCAGTCTACCTTTTTGGACTCTCAATTACTGAAAACTCAGATAGAAGAACATCTTTAATTATGTCTAGATTTAGTCTCAAAACTCATTCACTTCATGCATGTATTGCATGGAATCTAAATTTTTTGTTTGGGATATCTCACTCAATTATGCTTCATACATGAGTTTCATGACATTGTTTCTTATTGTTTACACACGTGCACTAACAATCTTGATTCTTCCTTTTAAGTGTCTTCACCAATGCATGTGAATGCATGCATGCATGCACAATCTCTTTTCTTATTTGTGTGAAAACCGCAATTCATATAGCCTTTTGATCACGCAGACTTCCTCTTTATTTTTCTCACTTAATACCACACACAATTTGTTTCTTTGGTTCTTTTCACACACACACTTATTATTTAGTTTAGGTTCAATATAAGTGTATGTTTATTTAAACCCAAATGGGTTTAGTTCATGTGTGTGATCTTCCTCTTTCTTCCTCCTTAAAATGTTCACACACAATCCTTTCTTGATTTTTTCTCTTTTTTCAAACTCAAATGGGTGTGTTCAATGTATGGATTGTTCTTTCATAGTTGGATGTATCAATTCCTGCATATGCATGAATGAGAATCATGCATGCATTATCCCATCTCCTTTGTGAAAGCATGAGGCCTCATATTTCTTTAAATGAAGCACACGGGTGATTATGTTCAAAGAATGTACACATAAGATCCTTCCATCATGCGATCTACTTCTCCTTCAAGAACAAACCCCTGCAATGAACTATAATATATATATATATATATTAATAGAAGGGTGTTCATCTTCTTTGTACAAACAGAAGCAATCCTTGGATTGGATACCTTCTCAACGTATCACAATGGTTAATGCACCTGTTGTGTACTTGCGGTATACTACGTATGTAGGTACAACAAGGGTTCGAAAGAACCTACCACGTGCTCATGGTTTCTCTTCGCATAGTGGGTGAAAGTTATTTCATGAACCAAGATGGTTCACATTTCTCCTTGTTGCAAGGGATGTGCGGGACTCTTTTGCGTAAGAGATGAGTGTCTCACCTTCATGTAGCAAAGTTGTGCAGAAACCTTCCCTTACTAAACTAGAGGGGTTCACATTTTCCCTGTTTATTTGGAGAAATATGAGCTTCTTTTCTTTGAGAATGACAACAACATTTTTGGCTTAGGGCTACTATAACAACCCTTAATTTTATTACACACTTAGAAAAGATTTATTACATAGAAAAATTCACTGTATACAACATAGAAGATCAAGAGGTCTAGTGTCTTTGGGGCTTAGTAACATTACATAACAATTTAAAACATTGAATGCAACATCTTATTGAAAACTTTCTTTACATGATCACTACATTCCCTCGTACTTATCATTGCTTGGGATAAACTGAGGACATGCGTAAGAAAAGGGTGAGCTATAAATCCCAATAATGAAGTTAATGAGACATAACATGAAATATATAATACATGTTAGGAAATAGGCATATCAATGGAGCATAAGATAAAAATGAACATAAAGGCATGATATAACATGATTAACATAACATGGAAATGTGGCAACAAAATTTAACATGATTTTAGCATGAGCCAAATCTCATTGCACATGAATCATGAGTAAATACTCATTGAAATTGAATTAGAATGAGTAAACCCTCATTGTAATTGACTTATCATGATACTAATCTTTACCCAATGCATTGGAGCACTATCAGGGCACACCCATATTAAACATTTCATTTCAGGCATAAGTGTCCCACATGGATCATATAACATAGAATCATTCAACATCATAACTTATTACACGATTAATAAATGTGGAATACCCACATGAAAGTACCATTTAATAAGTATATGTTCATAAAGGTTAATACCCTTGATAGAGACATGGGTATGATATTCACTACACAGTGATTTTGACTTGGAAAATCGCGGTGCAATTTCCACAGCATAACGACGTGACACAAAAATTCATAAAAATGGTTGATGAGAGAGAAAGATTTATCTAATCATATTTACCTGAAATGGACAGTAAGGGTTTCATATAAAAACATGTCCCAACATAATTAAAGGAATTTAGATTCATAATACAAAGGAATTGCTTGAATGTAAATGAGGGGAGAGAAATTCCTTACAAAATTTTGGCATGGTAACTGGTGTGCATGAGAGGTATTAAATGAGTGTGAAAGGGGTATCTAATAATTAAAACATAAATAGGGAAGTATGAGGGAGGTGAAAAATTATACTCCAACATTTTTCATTTAAATTAAAAGGGTATAACAACATAATAAAATTGAGACAAAAATGAGAAAATAGGAAATCCCTTACTTGGAAGTGTGACCCCAAAGGCTTGGGAGAGGCTTGAGAGACAATTATTAGGAGATTGGGGTACCTTGGGAGGACTCTAGAGAAAGGAGGGAAGAGTATGGACGAACTCCAAAGTCTTTGAGTGAAGAGGAAGTGGGATATTGGGTGGGTTTATATAGGAAAGGAGAGGGAATTCTTTATTATTTAGGTTTGGGTCACCACACATTAAACTAATCAATACCACAAACCAGACCATGGTTTTTTCCCATGGATATTTCCAAAGGGGAGTGGAAAAAAATATTGTATAAGGACAATGTCCTAACTTATTAAAATAATAGGGTTGCTTATGTGGAGGTGAGTCACACTCTCAAGGAAATTCATTTAAAAAGTGAAAATGTTTTATAACTCTTGGAGGGTCCACTAAAGTTTTATAAAATAAATAAAACAAACATAAAATCACCTTATTTTAATTTTAAAACATATATTGGCAGAAAATATCATTTTTATTATTTCATTAAATCACTATTGGGTCATTATGATTTCATAAAACACATTATATATTTAAACAGTATTTAATTTTTACCCAAAAATTCGACTGTCTCAAAAAATTATGAAAAAATTACCATTGGATAATTTTGATGCCCTAATTCAAAAAATAATATTAATTTTATCTAAATAATTTTATAAATATGTGAATTTTTACTTTTAAAATAAAAACTGACATTTATCGAAAATTCATGGGTTCTGACAAAAAACGGATTTCAAACCTTAATAAAAATTACAATTTCATTCATAAAATTATATGATAATTTATATTTAATAAAAAGTTATTTAATAATAACAATATTTTATTAAAATATTGTTTAACTCAAAAAATCCTTTAATTCATCAAAATAGATTTCTTAGTTGAATATTAACTAAAATACTATTCACTCTTTAAAAACTATTTACAAAGTAACAATAATAAAATGAATGTATATTAATTATTATATACAAAAATAATACACATAATAATAGTACTAAGGTCTTGTCACATAACCCCCTATAACACCCGCATAAGACCGAAGGGTAAGGTGTGCGATGGTGACAGACTCTTGGGGTGGCTCAAATAACATTGCTGGGGTGGTAATCTCTATCAACTTCCACTTCTCTCGTAGGTGGTTTCATTCAAGATTAACATGTTGAAGCTCAGCTTGGTATTGGTCAAGAGAGAATCCCAATGATGCCAAATCCTTTCCAAGCTCTGAAAAATGGGCTTCATACGGGGCAAGTCTACTAGATGATACCATCTCTTCCTTTGTCTAAGTAAATTGGATTTGTTGAAGCCTTATATTTATACTAATCATGTGATCACTATTTAATGACTATATTAACAATGATCACAATTCGTAACGTTATTTTAAAATCTAGAAACACAAAACAAAACAAGTTCATATGTTATATAAAAATTTTACATAATAAGATATTTAATTAGATCAAGAGGAATTTTTATTAATGAAAGTCTGGGTCACTACAATCTTCAACCCTTAAGAAATTTCTCCCTTGAATTTTTTTCCCACACTAAAAAAGATGAGGGTAAATCTACTTCATCACTTCCTCTAATTCCCATGTCGCCTTTTCAAACTTGTGGTTTCGCCACAACACCTTCACGAGGGGCATTGTCTTATTTTGTAGGACTTTTTCCCTATGATATAAGATCTTCACTGGTTGATCCTCATAATAAAGATCATACTCTAACTGTACTACCTCTAAAGAGAGTACATGTGAAGGGTCTGGTATGTACTTACTTAAGAGGGATACATGAAAGACATCATGTACTTTGGCCATGGTAGGTGGAAGTGCTAGTCGATAGGCCACAACCCCAACACAATCAAGAATCTAAAAGGGGACGATGTACCTAGGAATTAACTTCCCTTTATATCCAAACCTCATGACCATCTTCCATGGAGATATGAATAGGAATATCATGTCTACAACTTTAAACTCAAGGTATCATCGACAGTTATCAGCATAAATCCTCTACCGACTCTGGGCTTCCTTGATATGATGCTGAATGATTTTCACTTTCTCCACCATTTCTTTAACAATTTTCAGTCCTATTATCTTATGCTCACCGACTTCATCCCGATATGTCGGTGTTCTTCATCTCTTCTTATACAAGGCCTCATAAGGTGCCATTCAGATGCTCGATCAGAAACTGTTATTATAGGATAATTCAATGAGAGGAAGATGTTGATCCCATCCTCCTTGAAGGTCCATTGAACATGATCTTAACATATCTTCCAATGTATGAATAGTTCGCTTAGATAGCCCATCGGTTTTAGGATGATAGGCCGTAATGAAGTTTAGTTTAGTATCCATAGCATGTTGAAGACTCTTCCAAAACTTAGAGGTGAATCTTGGATCTTGATCAGATATAATAGACAGTGGTACTCCATGTAACCTTACCACTTCCCTGATATATATCTGTTCCAACTGATCCAATGAGAAATACTCCCGAATTGAAAAGATGTGTGTAGACTTTGTAAGATGATCCACAACAACCTAGATTGCATTTTTGCCTTTGGATTTCTTCGGAAGTCTGTTGAAAAATTCAATGGTGATGTTCTCTCATTTCCATGTTGGTATGGGCAATGGTTGCATCATCCCCTTAGAATTCTACCTCTCTTCCTTTGCTTTCTTACACACCAGGCACATTGATGTATACTCAGATATCTCCTTCTTCATATTATACCACCAATAATGATCTCATAGATCTCAATACATCTTTGTGTTTCTAGGGTGAATAGAGAAATTTGAACTATGTTCACCATCCAAAAGTTCCTTCTTTAGCTCCGGATATGATGGAACACATAGTATTTTCCCAAATCTCACAATTGATTCTTCATTAACATTGAACTCCAAGTATTTCCTTTTTTTGATAGCTTCCACTTTATTTTGAATTCCCACAGCATCCTTTTGATCATCCTTTAACCTTTCCAAAAGAGACAGTTGAGCAATCATTTGTGAAAGGATTTATGATGTTCCCTTCTTTATGATTCCCATGTCCATGTTCATCAAATCGAATAAGATTGGATCCTTCTCAATTCTCATCAATGATAGAATCACTGGGTCCTTTCTAATTAGAGCATCCTCCACCTTGTTCGCTTTCCCAAGGTGGTAATTGATTGAGAAGTCATAGTATTTGATTAGCTCTAACCATCTTCATTGGCGCATGTTCAACTATTTCTGTGTGAATATATACATGAGGCTTTTGTGGTCTATATATATTTCCCACTTCTTCACAAATAGATAATTACACCAAAATTTTAAAGCGAAGATCACCGCAGCCAAATCCAGAACATGTGTGGGATAATTCTTCTCATGAACTTTCAATTACCTTGAATCATAGTCAATGACTTTGTCATTTTGCATCAACACACATCACAGTCCCTTCTTCGAAGCATCACTGAATACCATAAAAAGTTCTCCAATTGTTGATAAAGTGAGCATGAGCATAGTGATAAGCCTAATTTTCAACTCCTTGAATATTTCTTCACATTCATCACTCCTAGAAAAATTTACTCCCTTTCGAGTTAGCTTGGTAAGAGGGTTGGACAATCGTGAGAAATTTCTCACAAATCATCGATAATATCCAGCTAATCCCAAGAAGCTACTAACATATTTTACCGATGTTGGCCTCGACCATCCAACAATTGTAGCTGTCTTGGAGGGATCCACAGATATCCCGTTTCTTGTGATGATATGGGCCAAGAATGAGACCTCCTTCAACCAAAACTCACATTTCTTGTACATTTCATAGAGCTTCTCTTTCCGCAAGGTCTCTAGTACTGTTCTTATATGATCCTCATGATCCTCCTTGGTTTAGATTATATTATAATATCATCTATAAAGACTACCAAAAAATTTTCGAGGTAATATATAAAGACTCTATTAATCAATTCCATGAATATTTCAAGAGAATTAGTCAGTCTGAAAGGCATTACTATGAATTCACAGTGCCCGTATCTTGTACGAAAAGTAGTCTTGGGGATATCTTCCTTCTTCACCCTTACTTGATAATATCCCAATCAAAAATCCACCTTGGAGAAGTGTTGTGCCCCACGCAGCTGATCAAACAAGTCATCAATTTGTGGGAGAGGATACTTATTCTTTATCATGATTTTGTTAAGCTCACGATAATCGATGCAAAGGCGCATTGACCCATCCTTCTTCTTGAAGAAGAGGACTAGTGCACCCCATCATGAAGCACTTGGGTGTATAAATCCTTTATCTAGATTTTTCAGCAGTTGTTTCTTCATCTCCTCAATATCTAAAACTTCCATTCTATATGGAGTCTTGGATGTTGGAAATGCCCCAGGTATAAGGTCAATTGAGAATTAAAAATCTCTTCTTGGAGGAAGACCAGGCAATTCCTCGAGAAACACTTCAATTAATTCCCTCACAATATGAATATATTTAAGGATGGTTTCTTCCTTAGACTCAATCATCTGAGCCAGATACACATTCTCATAGGGTAGTAATATCCATGCTTGAGATGATGGAGCTAAAGAAGATTCATCTTCCTCCTTTCACTTTTATAGAATCGAGTGTTGATTCTCCATATGGAGACTGATTTCCCTCTCATGATAACTTATGTTCGATCTATATAAGGAAATCATATCCATGCTGATAATTACATCAAATTCTACCAGAGGGAGTATGAAGTGGTTTTCCGGGAATTTCACTCCACAAATTATGATAGGGGAGGAGTTATATTCATGAAATTCAATGATTTCCCCATTTTCTGTACTCCCCAACATCTTTAATTCCGTAATTTGTGGTGGTGTTGGGATTTTTCTACTAAAATTTTGGGATATAAAAGAATGCGTAGAACTATAATCAAAAAGTAAATTTTCTATTCTTGAATGAATTACTAGCGTATCTATCACCACTTCATTTTCGGGGTTCACTTCAGTGACAGTGATGGAAAAATCTCTCACTTTCTACCTTGGAGGTTGTTGGTTGCCTCTGAAAACCCTTGGCTTAGGGAACTGGTTTGAAAAGCTCCCCGATTCTTTGCTATTGAAGCAATGAAAAACACGTTGAGGGTCGAGCGGTGCATTCCTCTCTTCTGTTGCATCTGCGGATTTTTCTTGCAGAAAATTAATAGTCAGGTGCCCTTTTCTTCCACACCTAAAGCATTTCCTCACCCCCTTCAAGCAATTTCCAGGGTGCTTCTTTCCACACCTTTGTAAAGTAGGGTGCTGAATTTTCTTAGCACCGTTGGATTTATCCAAAAGACTACTATAATTGAAGTCTACCTTAATATTTTTATCCCCCTGATACCTTTGAGATTCTCGGATCTCTATTTTGGCCCTGAGGTCACATAGGACAATATCCGCATAGCTGTCGAAGTCATGGATCGCCAACGCTTTCCCCAGTCTAGGTTTCAGCCCACCAAAGAAGCGGTAAACCTTGAATTCGGGGGAAACGACAAATATGGAGTCATATCATGCAAGACTTTTGAAGTCTGCCTCATATGATCCAACAGATTCATCATCTTTTTTCTTAAGGTCAAAGAATTCCCTTTCCATCTTAAGCTGGAGGGTGCACGAAAAATATTTATAAAAAAAAATATTCTGAAAATCCTTCCACTCCAATGCCTCGATCTCCTCCTCAGGATTCATATTTTTGATCAATGTACACCATTATAAGCTTCACCCTCCATACGATAACCAACCCTGAGAACCTTCTCCTGTTCAGAACATTGAAGGATGCAGAAGATCTTTACAATGGAGTTGATCCATTGTTCGGTGATTGAGGGATTGAATAATCCATTAAAAGTTAGAGACCTTTGTCTCATAAATCTCTCGATAGTGACTTTTTCTTTCTTAGGGGGTGTTGAATGTTCCTCTTGACCCATGTTTCTATTCAAAGATTTAGTTAACTGAGAGAGAAGCATGAAAATGTTCGCGATTCCCGCTCCCATCAGATTGTTCATCTCATTAGCACAATCATCACATTGATCTTTACATCAATTGTTAGCCCGAGTCCTCCTATTACCAGCCATTGACTGGAATAAAAGGAAAGTTAGGGGTAACACATAAAGGGCAATCCAAGGAAAAAACTGATAACTAATAAAAAACTTTTATTTCCATAACTTATGAATCCATAGGCTTCAATATATGTTATCTATGATCTAATTTCTAACATATATTCTTAGGGTAATTCCCTTAATAATGGTTCATAATATGCATGTGAATTTACCAATGAATATCCCACAAGAGTGTCATAACCAAGAGTGCAGTAAGGCCTGTTGTCATGTAATAAGATTCCCTGGGTTAAGCTCGAAACTCCTTGTTAGGGTTTTCACCATTAGGTACATTTGTGCCAGAGCTTCCTCTACTTGCTCATATCCAGAGAGGGATATATTTTCTTGATAAAAGACTTACTCAATACCCAAAAAAAATTAGCGATGTTTTTATTATACTTAGTATTGTATCTAAGTATTCACTGGGGTTTTCTAATCCTAATCCCAAAAATAACTAAACCTATCCTCTGATACCAACTATAAAAACCCTTAATTTTATTACACACTTAAACATTATTTAGTACATAGAAAGATTCACTTGATAAAACATATAAGATCGAGATTTCTAGTGTCTTTGGGGATTAAGAACATTACATAACAACTTAAAACATTGGACGCAACATCTTATTGAAATATTCCTTTACATGACCACTACATTCTGTCAAACTTAGCATTGCATGGGATAACATGAGGACATGCATAAGAAAAAGGTGAGCTATAAATCCCAATAAGGGAGTTAACAAGAAATAACATGAAAGATACAAAACATGTAAGGAAATAGGCATATCAATGGAGCATAAGAAAAACATGAACATAAAGGGATGATATAACATGATTAACCTAACATGGAAATGTGGCAACAACATTTAACATGATTTTAGCATTATCCAAGGCTCATTGAACATGGATCATGAGAAAATACTCATTGAACTTAAAATATCATGATTAAACCCTCATTTCACTCGATGTATCATTATACTAATCTTTACCCAATGCATTGGAGCGCTATCAGGGCGCACCCTTCTTAAACATTTCATTTCATTTCACTACACAATGATTTTG
The DNA here is from genome assembly GCA_963277665.1 of Viscum album. Lineage (NCBI taxonomy): Eukaryota > Viridiplantae > Streptophyta > Magnoliopsida > Santalales > Viscaceae > Viscum > Viscum album. The sequence continues at coordinate 663,305,130 of OY728128.1, forward strand.
GCTTGGAAAATCGCAGTGCAATTTCGACAGCATAACGACGTGACATAAATTTTTTTAAAAATGGTTGTTGAGAGAGAAAGGGGTGTATAATCATATTTACATGAAATGGAAATTAAGTGGTTAATATAGAAACATATACCAACATAATTAAAAAAATTTATATTCAAAATACAAAGGAATTTCTTGAATGTAAATGAGGAGAGAGAAATTCCTTACGGAATTTCAGCATGGTAATAGGTGTGCATGAGAGGCATTAAATGAGAGTGAAAGGGTATTTCATAATTCAAATATAAAATAGGGCAGTATGGGGGAGGTGTGAAATCATACCACAACATTTTTAATTGAAATTAAAAGGGTATAACATCATAATGAAATTGAGACAAAAATGAGAAAAGAGGAAATCCCTTACTTGGAAGTGTGATCCCAGAGGCTTGGGAGAGGATTGAGAGAGGATTCTTGGGAGCTTGGGGCACCTTGGGAGGATTATAGAGATAATAGGGTAGAGTTTTGATGAACTAAAAAGGCTTTGAGTGAAGAGGAAGTGGGTGATTGGGTGGGTTTATATAGGAAAGAAGAGGGAATTCATTATTATTTAGGTTTGGGTCACCACACATTAAACTAATCAATACCACAAACCAGACCATAATTTTTGCCCATGGTTTTTTCCAAAGGGGAGTGGAAAACAATATTTTATAAGGCCAATGGATGAACTTATTAAAATCATAGGGTTTCTTATGTGGAGGTGAGTCACACTCTCAAGGAAATTCATTTAAAAAGTGAAAATGTTTTATAACTCTTAGAGGGTCCACTAAAGTTTTGTAAAATAAATCAAACAAACCTAAAATCACATTATTTTAATGGTAAAACATATATTAGCTGAACATATCATTTATAGTATTTTATTACATCACTATTAGGTCATTATGGTGTCATAAAATACATTATATATTTAAATGGTATTTAATTTTTACCCAAACATTCGACTGTCAGAAAATTATAAAAAATTTACCATTGGATAATTTCTATGTCCTGATTCCCAAAATAATATTCATTTATCTAAATAATTATCTAAATATATGAATTTTTACTTTTAAAATAAAAACCGACATTCATTGAAAATTCACGGGTTTTGATAAAAACAGATTTCAAACCTTAATAGGAATTACAATTGCATTCATAAAATTATAAAATCATTTATATTTAATAAAAATTAATTTAATAATAATAATAATATTTTATTAAAATATTATTTAATTTAAAAAACCTTTAATTCATAAGAATAGATTCATTAGTTGAATATTAACTAAAAACACTATTTTCACTTTAAAAACTATTTACAATGTAACAATAATAAAATGAATGTATATTAATTATTATATACAAAAATAATAGACATAATCATAGTGATATGGTCTTGCTATATAACCCCTTATAACACCCGTATAATACTGAAGGGTAAGGTGTGTGATGGTGATAGACTCTTGGGGTGGCTCAGATAACATTTCTCGGGTGGTAATCTCTATCAACTTCCACTTCTCTCATAGGCGGTTTCATTGGAGCTTAACATGTTAAAGATCAGCTTGAGATTGGTCAAGATCTAAGCCCAATTATGCCACCTCCTTTCCGAGCTCCGAAAAATGTGATTCATATGGGGAAATTCTACTGGATGAGGCCATCTATTTCTTTGTCTGAGTAAATTGGATTTTATAAAGCTCTATATTTATACCAATCATGTGATCACTGTTCAACGACTATATTATAAATGGTCACAATGTTTAATGGTATTTTAAAATCTTGAAATATAAAACAAAATAAGTGAATAATTTATATAACCATTTTACATAATAAGGCATTTAATTAGATCAAGGTGAATTTTCATTAATGAAATTTTGGGTCATTACAGCTACTCCTTTTATAGGAAAAGGATTCTCATTGAAATTCACACATGTGGCATGAATATTAGGGATTTGAATTCCTGAGATATTTGGATTTGAATATTTGAAATGTGTGATATGACTTCCCAAATTTCTAGGTTCATTTCTATTCAACGTGGGATTATTCCTTTTTAGTGACATCCTTACTTTCATGAGTGTTTGAACGCATGGAAATCTTCTCCCAAATGCATCGAGAATCCTGACGTGGCCTTGCAACTCCGTTTCCTTCAGCCACATTCGAATTCTTTATATCAATGCAAGCATGAAAACATAGTTTCATGCATGGTATCATTTATCTCAGTTGATCATAATGCATGAAAGTATAACCTTCATTAGTGGCCAGAGTTTGATCAAGGAGGTGCAGGGGCCTCTCCAATTCACTGGTTCACGTCGGGTGGTTGTGGGTTTCTAGAGGTTAAAAAAAACCCTGGTGCCTCTCCTCGGCTGTTGGATCAAATGGATCGATCAAGGAAGATGGATATTATATTTCAGAACACGGGATAAAACATTCGGTTGAGATCTTTTCTGAGATATGATGGAAAATAGAGACTGAATCTTTGTTTTTAAAAACCCATCCAATATCGAAATGCGGATGCATGATCTGTTTGGTTTATCAATCAACTCTCTCTACCCTGATGCGAGATTACTCCTCTCCCCCCTTCGGCGCCACCCTAAACTGGTTCTATGCAGACACACTCTTATCACCCACTCTTCCTCCTCTGGGTGTGCTCCAAGAACCCACTATGCACTCACCGAACGGGTTCACCACCGTGCACGCACTTGCGAGATTATACACGGATTGTGCTCCTGCCTCATGGAGGGCTAGCCTTGAGGGATTCCCTTAGGCATGGTTGACCCTTGGGTCCCGCATGTGCTTGATGTTAAGGTCCTTGGCATACCTTTTTGGTTGTCCATATTTTTTGGAAAGGTCTCATAAAAAAATTTCCTACATAAAATATGATTCATGGACACCTTCAACTATCAAAACCCCTTCTTCATTATCTCTTCTTGTTTATTTTTTCTTCAAAACATCATCATTCTTACTTGAGGTTTGGATAATGAATTCCAAACCTATTTATTAAGATTCTTTGAATCAATCAAGGATGATGTGTGGGTTCCACTTCACATCATGCATTTAAATCATAATTCATGGTAATATTGTTGTGGGTGATGTGTTATCCTTTAAACACATGTATAAAAACATTGAAGATCATCTCTTCAATCATATGATTTGATTCAAACCTTAATACAATTAGAAGTCATTGGATGTATATTCAACACTTAATTCACTTATTGACTATGGATGGATATTTACTTCTTTCCTCATGAAATTGAGTATTGCATAGACTTCTTCAAGTTTTGTAACAATGTATCATCTTTATACAAGTCTTGGAACTTAGGACCGGTTCAACAATCATCAGATTTGTTTATTCAATCTTCTTCCATTATTAAAGTGGGATATTAAATGAATTAATAACCTTACAACTTCAATCATTGGAACAACTTCCATCATTACCTTTTCATGCACATATTGAAAACCTATTGACAATTGACTCCTTATTGACATCTTATTGGCATAAAATGCAATACCATGCTCAAAAATATTCTATTTGTATTTTTTGTGTGAATATCACTTAAGAATACTTTGAATGGGTCAATATGTGTGCCAATATTTTCTCCCCCTTATTGGAAACCAAGTGAAAAGGTGTATTGGGGTCTTTTAAAAAACATGTCCTCATACCTTTAAGGAATATATTCAAGAATATTTCTAAGAGAGGAATGATGTCACACAGTTCACTTAGGAAGGAGCCTTTGGTAAATGAACTCTAAGTCTACTTGGGCTAACACGGTGTAGAAAACAAGAGAGGCATGACCACAGTATTCAATGTTGTTCATAAACAACCATACATGTGAAATCATGCTTAGAATTTATCAACTCTTATCTCAGGGGATGTAAATTATCATATTTATCAATGAAATGATAAATCTTGTACATACATCACCAAAAATATTAAAAATTTCAAGTGAAAAGGTAAATCTACCCATTTCATCCCATATTGTAATAAATCAAGCACCCCCCTTAATTGAAATGATAAATACAATTAAGAACAAGGGATGAATGTGTGATTGGAATACCTCAGTTTCAGCTTCTTGAGATGATATGAATTTTAGGGTCTTTCATGACATAATCCTTGATATCATCTCCTTCATGTTTTCTCCACCTCAAGGGGTGCACTCCATTTGAATTAAAATGGTGGAGAATATCATAAGATGATCTTAAAGATATTCATATTGATAATCTTCCACTATGGAACACTTCAAGTAATCATGAATAATGAGTCCAACATGTAGTTCTACACTTTGTTCATTTAATTCTCATTTCGAGAATGACCTTCAATTTCAATTCCCTACAATGCAATCACACATATAAAACACAAATATAAAGGAATAATATGGAACACTTGTGATATTATTAATAGAATCAATGGGGCTAAAAAGTTTCTCTCAACCTAAGAACTCCTTTATTTTTAGATTTAAAGTTTCTTGTACTCTTCATGCTGATGTATCCTCTCCATTTAAAATTTTTATTTTTCATTGTCAGTATGGATTCTTTACTTACATTCACCTTCAAATTGGTTGGATTGTTTGTATTCACTTTTGTCAGTAGTGAAGTAGCTTTTACTGGTGCATGTTGTTCAATTTTCTCTATTTGGTCTGGTAAAATTGTTAGACATTTGTTTTCGTGATGTCCAACCTTCTTTCACCTTCCACACAGTACTTTTGAGACGCTTGGGTTGAAATTTGTTGAAAACCTCTTATGGAATTCAAATTCTTCTTCATGTGGAATGATATGTTTGCCTTTTTCCTTAGCTTTATCTAGTCATTCATTCTTAGATTTTTGTAGTTATCTATCAATTTTTAATTCATTAGGCCAGTTTACTAGACACTTATTTTCATTTTCGGATTTTGAGCTTCCAGATGGCTTCTTCATTGTCTTCAAGTTACATTTCTTAGGAATCTTATTAAGATTATCTTCAGGAATGACTTCAGTCAATCTCATCTTCTTCTAGATTGATTCTCTTTTTAGTTTCAGCTTTCTTCGATTAATTTCCATGGATTATTTATAGTGATCCATGGTATGACCTTTCTTTTCACAGTAGAAGCATATTTTCTTTGTTGAGATGACATTCTTGGAATCTGGATTGAACTTCTTCATGGGAATAATTTCTTTCATTGTTTTCTTGACTTCATTGTATAACATATTCCTAATGGAAGACTTTTCAACTACTTTTTCCTTCTCCTACCTTTGATTTAGTCTATGATTCCTATAAACATATGCATGAATCATGGTGGGAATAAACTAACATTCATGATAAATGTGACCACTTATATTGCCCACATCATATAAGTCTTCAAGATATTCAAATTTTTTCTTAGTAGATAGATTCTTCTTCATCTATTTATTCTTCATTAGCATTACAGGTTGCTTCATTTCTTCACATATACTTTTCCCTGAATGAAGGCCTTCCGCAATTTTCATATGCTGACATACTTTTCCAGTAATTATTGGCCTGATGCCCAAACTTCCAACAACACCAACAATAGTCAACAAATATCGTTCTTTTACTTGTAGTATCAGTCTAGCTAGATTTAGTGCATTTTTGTTTCTGGAATTGTCCTTTTTCATTTGGATCATACTTTTGGGAGTTTCTATTAATTATTCCACTATCCAAACTTTATTTTTTATTGATTTATTGATATTTTTATGAATCCACATCTTCCCATCTTTTTTATTTGAACATGTACTTGCAGATGAAACAACATTAGTAGAAACAAAAATAATTAGTTTATGGGATACCTTATTCTTTGAGGATATTTCCATTGAATTAGAGTATGATCTAGTATTTATTTTGAAATAATTGTACTCAATGAAATATTGAGTGGCGTCATATATTCTTTTAGCTAATTGGGAAGTTTCAACTTGGGGTGATTACTATTTTATCAATCTCACCTCTAATTCTGAAAATTTCATGTTGAGAGAGTTCTTATCATCCTCAACTAATCTTAGTTTACTTTCCCAATTCTCATTAAGCTTTTTTATTTGTTCTTCCTATACATTTCTTAATTGTTTCAAAGATATTTCAATCTCCTATAGCTTTCTGTATCTTTCTTCTAGTTGAGAAGCTTTTAAAACCATAGAAACTTTTTACAACTTTAGAAATGCATGGAAGGATTCTACAAATACCATTTCAAAGAATTATTTATAAAAAATAATTCCCTATAATATATCAGTGACTTCATCATATCTATCATTTAAAATAGAAATTGTTTCTTCATTTTCCTTCACAAGTTTTGTGAGAGTGTCGGATAGACCAAACCTTTTATAAAATGCCTCTTCCATGGAATTTTCTTCTTCTTCCAGTTATAATTTTTCATCTTGAAGAGCACTAATGATTGTAGTAATGTGTCTTTCTACTTCTATTGGGACTTTTTCAGATAATCTTTGAGTGCAGTATGAAGATCACTAATTGATCTATCATCATCATAGCTTGAACATGCTTCATTAGAAGAGTCATAATAATAAAAATAATTATCACATATTGTACCTTTCAGATTACCTTCAAGAGAAGGTGTCTCCCCATTATCAGTAAGCTTCTTATTCACATTCCTTTCCTATTTCTTCTTTCTGTTCTTCGGATTCTTGGAAGATATATCCATTTGATGTTGTTCACTCATCTACTCAAATATGCACTTCATAAAGACTCACTTGGATCTTTTAGAGGTAACCTCCCCTATAATACCAATTGAAGTGCCCATATTAGTGTGAATCACTGAGAGGGGGCAGGGGTGAATCAATGATCCCTTAAATTATTTTTTACTAATTGATTCTTTTCAATTAAACCACTATGGATGGTTAAAGCCTCGACCCAGTCTTCTTGTGTCTCTCAGCCTTACCTCGAATGATGTTATAAATGTAAAGGAACTGAACACTAGGATTTACAAGGTTTGGTTCAAAGACATACTACTTTTTTGTGTTGGTTATTCCCCCCAACACAGATTCTACACTATAATATTTTTATCAATTACAATGGTCGATACTTAGTCCCACTATATCTCTCCCGAGTTCCATAGGAGGGTCTTTATACTGCATCCCAAGTGTTACCAGAGTCCGCTGGCCTACTTCAGAGTCCCACTGAAGACTTCTTCTCCTCCTTAAATCTCACATGGGTCTTCTAGATCTCGAGTCACATGATTAACTTACTTCTTTATTATTTCTTGATTCACTGTATATGATCTTCTGCTCTCTCCAGATAGGATTGTTGAATCACACTTTCTTGTTTATCTCTTAAAGAATATTCAAAATCATTTGGTGAGGTATTTTGGTCTTACTCAGTAATTCTGACCACTTCTCTGATCAGTACTCAACTCAACAATGCTCAGACAATTATTTCTTCTTCTAATGAAGACCTGGACTCACTAATATGTGTGAAAGTAGTTCACACAACCTCTTCAAGAATGCAAGAGTGATTCTTCACAATATCATCTAAGTATTCCTTCATGGACTTTCAATTACTGAAAACATAGATAGAAGAACGTATATAATTATTTCTAGCTTCAGTCTCAAAACTCATTCACTTCATCCATGGATTGCATGGAATCCAAACTTCTTATTTTGGATATCTCACTCAATTATGCTTTATGCATGGGTTTCATGTCATTTCTTCTTCTTATTTACACACGTGCACTAAAAATATTGATTATTCCTTTTATGTGTCTTTACGTGTGCATGTGGACACATGCATGCATGCACAACCTATTTTCTTGATTTGTTCTATTTTTTCAAACCCAAATGGGTGTGTTAAATGTATTGCTTTTTCATTGCACACTTGGGTGTATCAATTCATGAAAATTCATGCATCTGTATCATGCATTCATTCTTCTCTCTCCTTTGTGAAATAATTATATCTCATATTTCTTTAAATGAAGCACATGGGTGCTTATGTTCAAAGCATGCACACACAAGCTCCTTCCATCATGCGATCTCTTTCTCCTTCAAGTATGAACCCCTACAACCAACAATAGTATATGTATATATTTATATTAATAGAAGGGTATTCTTCATGAAAACAGGAGTAATCCTTTGCTTGGGTAACTTCTCAGAGTATCACAAGGGTGTGTTCACCTGTTGTGTATTTGTGATATACTACGCACGTAGGCATAGTGAGCGTATGAAAGAACCTATCATGTGATCATGGTTTTTCTTCATATAGAGGGTGAAAGTTCTTTCACAACCCAAGATGGTATGTGGTTATCCTTCTTACAAGGGATGTGCGGGACTCCTTCATGAAAGAGATGAACGAATCACCTTTGTGTAGCAAAGATGTTCAAAAACCTACCTTTCACAAACCCAAGGGGTTCACATTTTCTCTGTTTATTAGAAAAAGCAAGAGATTATTTTCTTCAAGAATGGAAACATAATTTTTTTCATGGGGATACTCCATTTATAGGCAGATGATTCTCATTCAAATCCACGTATGTGGCATGTAGATCATGGCTTTGAAGGCCCAAGATATTTGTCTTTGAATATTTCAAACGCGGGATATGATTTACCAAATTTCTCATTTCGTTTCTCTTCAACGTGGGATTCTTCTTTTTTGGTAATATCCTTATGTGCATGAGTGTTCAAACACATGAAAATATTATCCAAAATGTATCAATAATCCTGACGTGGCCTCATAACTCAGTTTTCTTTTGCCACATTTGAATTTTTTATATCGATGCATGCATGAAAATATAGTTTCATTCATGGTATCGTGTAGCTCAGTTGATCATAATTCATAGAAGTACGAGCTTCAACGGTGGTTGGATTTCGATCAAAGAGGTGCGGGGGATTCTCTGGTTCACTGGTTCACGTCAGATGGTGGTGGGTGTATAGAGGATGAAGACAACCCCGATGCCTCTCCTCAGTCGTTGGATCGACACTAATCGATCACAAACGGTAGAGATTATATCACAGAGCATGGGATTGAGCGTGCAGTTGAGATCTTGCATGAAATCTGATGGAAGACCAGGATCATGTCTGTGTTTTTAAAAACCTATCCCACATCGAAATGTGGACGCGAGATCTGTTCGGTTTATCAATCAACTCTCGCCACCCTGATTCCAGATTACTCCTCTCCCTACTCTGGTGCCACCCCGCACTGGTTCAATGCGGGCGCGCTCTTAGCTACCACTCTGCCTCTTCTGGGCGTGCTCCTAGCACCCACTATGCACTCACTGCATAGGTTCACCACCATGCGCGCACCCGCGGGCTTATACACGGCCCTCATTCCTGCCTCATGCGGGGCAGGACTTGCGGGATTACCTCAGGCGTGGTTGACCCTTGGGTCCCACATGTGCTTGATGTTGAGGTCCTCGGTTGGCCTCCAAGGTTGGCCATATTTTTTTGACAAAGTCTCATAAAAAATTTTACAATATGAAATAAGATACATGGATGCATTCCACTATCAAAGACCCTTTTTCCCTATCTATTATTGTTTAATTTTTCTTCAAAACATAATATTCATTCCATGAGGTTTTGATCATGAATCCCAAACCTCTTCATTAATATTCTTTGAATCAATTAAGTATGATGCGTGAGTTCTACTTCACCTTATGAATTTAAAGCATAATGCATGGTAGTCTTGTTGTGAGTGATGTGTTATCCTTTAAACACATGCCTTGGAACTTTGAATATCATCTCTTCAATCCTCTAATTTGATTAACAACCTTAATCAAATTAGAAGTCATTGGATGGATATTCATCACTTCATTCACTTAGTGACTATGGATGGATCTTTACTTCTTTTCTCATAAAATTGAGTATTGAATGGACTTATTCAATTGTTGTAACAATGTATCTTCTTGATACAAGTATTGGAACTTAGGACCAGTTAAAAAATCTTTATATTTTTTTCTTCAATCTTCATCCATTATTAAAGAGGGATCTTCAATGAATTAATAACCTTACCACTTCAATACTTGTCATAACTTCCATCATTACATTTTCATTCACATATTGACAACCTATTGACAATTGAATCCTTATTGAAATTTTATTGACAAAAAATGCAACACCATGCTCAACAACATTTATCCTATGGTAAGAAAGGCAGTGAGAATTAAATCTTAGTATACTTCTACTCAAACCCAACCAGAAGAAACTACAATTGATATCATGGTATATCATATTTTACACGGAATATACTATCAATAATAAGGAATGAGAGTCCAAAATCATCTCCTCTCTATTGGTAGTAGATACCACCACCCTAAAATGGATATATAATACCTCTTTCTCATCCTAAGACCATCTTGGTACTGGATCATCTCTATTGAGATATTCTCATTTCATGAAACAATCCAGATCAAGCCCTTAGATAGACTTTAACAAATCTAGAAAGCATAAGGTAATGACTATGTGGGCACAAGGAAAAACCTCTTGGACCAATGAAACATCAATTTTTCAATTAGTATGAAATAAAATTAGCCTTCTCTCCTTATTATACATTCAAAATCCATACTCTTGGGTATTTTTACTAAGATAATTCATGGTGACATTCCCATTTCCCATGGGATTTTCTATCTCAAAAAAAAATACATAGTGGAAATCGACCCAATTCTTGTACCATAGGTTCAATTATCTATAGGATAATACAAATCTAAACTTATTGTGGTTTATGTAGATGAAAAATATCTCACCAAAGAGATAATGATTCAAACACTTTCAAGCATGAACCACATAAACAAGCTCCAAATCATAGGTAAGATAGTTTCAATCACGGGGTCATAGATAAAATGGACTATAAGTTACTAACTAATCCATGTATATCAAAAAAGATCTCTATTTGACCCACGAAGTATCACAATAAATGGTATAATTGATCCCTATTTCTATAAGAATCATAATTGATGCAAAATTCATCATCATCTTTAATTTTTGGAAATCCTACACACATTGGATAGTCTAATTGAACTTTAATACCTTCATATTCATCCCTTTGATGGTAACTAATAAGTGATAGAAGTCTTAAATAAACGATATATAATACTTAAAAAACCCAGGAAAACTCCAGACCACAAACACATTCATACATCACACATAAGACACCAAGATATATAATTTCTCTCGATAAATTAAGAAATTAACCCCTAATTGTACATGAATAAGAAAAATTTCTTCCTAAATACAAAATCAACACTTTGAGTATATAGAATAAAGTAGTTATGATTGAATAATAATCCATAAAATATCATGGTGAAAAATATGTAACTACAGAGTCCTTGAGTATAACAATTTATATTATATGAACACCTCAACAAAAGAGTCCTGACAGGGTTGGAAAATATAGTTCATGAAATCCATGAATAACACTAATTCATTTTTCAATCAAATTGGAATCAAAATGTATTCATATAATCATAAATAACTATAAAACACTATATTTGGTACATTATCAACTCTTACTTGAAACTGATGGTAAATAGATCACATGTCAATCTTAGATAACCACCACGATTCCCTCAACTGATCAAACTGGTCATCTATCTATGGAAGTAGGTATATCTTATTCATTGTAACCTAATTCATCTTCATGTAATACATGAAAAATATAACGATATAATGCTTCTTCTTGATGAATAAAATTGGATCACCACAAGGATAGGTACTAAAGTGAATAAAACCATTCACTTGAACATCCTCAAGACACACCTTCGACTCTCTTAGCTCGGATGGAACCATATGATAAGGAGGAATTGATATGGGATCCCTACTCAGTATGAGATCAATATAAAACTCAACATACCTATTAGTATTAATTCCTAATAATTCAACTATAATGATATCCCTGGAACGGTGCACCGTTGGAGGAAAAGTAGCTAGAACCATAACCTGATCCATTATAAAAACCATACCCTTCACCTATGTTGTAATGGATCATATCCAAAAAAATTCAGGCCCTTCTCTACATGTCTCCATATCCCACTCTCCCCTAATAACAAACACCTCTATACTAAGGGATGTAAAAGAAACTTTACACAAGTAGAAATCATAACAAGACCAAAATCACATCAACCAATCTATCCTCAAGATAATGTCAAAGCCCATAATATCAAGAGTAAATAAGTATCATAGATTTACATATCCCACAACTAATATGGTACAATTTATCACATATGGACATGATTAAACCTATTTCCAAGAGGTTTAACAAGGTCCAGATTCCTAGGGGAAAACTACAAGGATAAACCCAAGAAAACAACTCAAGAAAAAAAATTAAGGGGTGGGATACCTTAGTATCAAAAAAAGAAACTAAAAGCGTTGAAGTGATCAGAACTATACCTATCATGGTATAAAGAACCTATAATTTATCCACTATAAATTTATCTAGGGAATATACATTTATTACATCGAATCCAAGACCAAGAACACATGATACCAATATATCTTAGGGAATTTACCCATGAGGTGTCTATAGTTATTTTTATCATTGAGACCCTATACCAACTCTACGACTTGACCTCCTAGATGAAGGTCTGCTATTAGTATGATATGCCACTTTCCAAGCCTTCATGTCCTATGTATACCTTGAAACTCTACTTGAACCCAACTGAGAAATCCTCTTATATAATCATTTCATATTCACTATCCCACTATATACACAACACTCCTTTGATGGAATTAGATATGATATATTAAAATGTCTAATTTTCCTGCACTTTTAACACATGAAAGAAACTCCTCTTATAGAATGGACCACAAAAAAACTTACCTACCCAAAAAATCTCAAAAACCCCTAGAGTATATCATTAGATATATTATTACTACCACTAAAATAAACACCAATATTTTTATGAAACATACCTTTTCACCCTGGAGAAGAAATCATTTTTTCCGAAATATCATTATCTTACCCTTAAAAAATTTATAAATTTTCATGAAAACACATTAGAATGAATATAAAATATAATTTAGTAACATGGTACTACATTTTTTGTATCACTTTTACAAATTTTGTAACCAATATGGACAACCTCCATCTTCATAATACCTAATGAATTGGAGGTTATAATGTAACCAATCGTCCTTGGTTTATCATTGAACCACTCTTTATTGGTTGATAACATAATGACACATAACTATTTTATCAAGGAACCAACCATTACTAGTTTATCACATAACCAAATTTGAAAATAAATAATTTCTAATAACTATAGAAAAAACATAAATCATGAAATCTTGCATCATAAAAAAATATTTGAAGAAAATAAAATTTTCATTCTAAATTCACAAATTTTGAAAAACTACTCATGTACAAAGGAAAATATTTACATTAAAAGTAACAATATAAAATTATAAAGTAAGATTTAAAATTTTAAAGTGAAATGATTTTGATAAATTCTATTCATTCCATATATATAAAAAATAATACTTTTGACTTTTTTAAAGAGAAACATTAAAAGAATATTTTTGTAAAGAAAGTTCCTTATGAAAAACCGTAAAAAGATTCCATTTTGAAAATTCATGATGGAAATTAGAAAATGCCATTTTCAAAACGTTAATGAACATATACATAACTTCATAAAAATAATTTTAGAAACATGGAAATGAAAGATAAATATTTAGAAAGTAAATCTTTAAAACATTTAAAATGGGGTTCTTTAGTTAAAGAGTCTCACAAAAATATCATATCATTGAAGTGAGTGATAAAAAAATGAATAGATTATGTGTATTCACTGTAAATCCAAAAAAAACAAGTGAAAATATAAGATAATAAAAATTCATTTCACTCATAATATTATAATGTCATAATAAATGAAATAGAAGTTTAACTCAATGAAAGCAAATTTAGTTACAAATTTCCTTACCACTTTGTAATCAGTTTAATCATATGCCCCATGAAAGAATAACATTTAACAAAACTTTAAATATCTTAATAAAAAATAAATTCATGATATAAAATTTCAAATGTATAATATATATACTCCTTATAAAATAATAGAGGTTCATAACATCAAAATATTCCGTGTTGGAATAAAATTGAGACAAAGTCCTCTTCTAAATTACAGTAGCATAATGGTAGTACTTAAAGATTAATAAAATGGATTAATGAGAGAGAAAGGTGTAACTAATCATTTTAAAATAAAAAATAACATAATGGGGATGTATAAAATAATGTCCCATCATTATGAATTAGAAATAAAATTCATAAAATAAAGAAGGTGCTTGAATGGGAAAGAAGAGAGAGAGAGAGAGAGAGAGAGAGGTGTCCCCTACCTTGTGTCTGAAAATTATTCACTTTCCCTTAATGCACTGGATAATAAAATTAAGTTAATTAATTACTTAATTAATAACTTTTTACATATATATTTTATTCATTATAATTTTTTTTAGTTCATTTATGTTCATTTAGATGATTTATAAAGATAAATTTTATCGTTTTGGGAGCATTTGTTTCAAGGATTCATGGTCAGTTCACATAAGTATAATTATGGATGTTCTAGTAAAATGGTAATAAAACTCTAGAGTTGGAATAAAATGGTATTAATGAACTTAAAAATTATAAATGGTACCATGTATCAATTTTGTTTTTATTTGGATGATTCATTTCATAAAATATTAATGATAAATGTTTAGTTTATTTTGGAATTTTTTTCAAACATCACGAATTAGTTTCATTTTATTTATTATTATGTGTATATATATAAGTTCTTATAAGATCTTGAAATTTTATGGAAATGTATCTAGATTATTTATATGTATTATTTTTCCATTTTTTGAGTACTTTTTGTTTGGGTTTTATCTAGGCTGTGTTTGGGTGAAAAATTGGATGTTTTGGAAGGAGGGATTGTGCACAGTTTTCATATGGTTTCCCCAAACTGTACACCTAGCACAATAAACCGTGTGAATCTAAACCAAAGGGATTGTCATGGATGAAATATAGTTTTTAAATATGTATTCCCTATTAAGAGTAACCATTCACCCCCCAGAAGAGGTGCATGATTTAGGTGCATGTTTGGAAAACTGTGCGCCCCTACCCAGGAAGCCATTCATGCGGTTCTAATTAACCCAAAAATTATATTTTAAATAATAGAACCTCCGAGAATTTACCCAAATTTTACCCAAATTGTCCATAATATATTTCTATCATTTTATAGGATATAAGATTAATTACTATGGATTTCGACCTACGTTCTTGATGATTTGAAGCCTGGATCGAATATCTTCACCTCTCCCATAAGAGATTCTTATCCCGTAAGCTTCCCGTATTTTTGACATTCTTCTCTGATACTTTGAAGGCATTTTTTCCATTGTTTTTGTGGATCTAGATCTAGGTTTAATGGTTGTAGATTTGATTTATCTTGGATATAGGTTTCAGATGTAGATCTCATTCCTCGTTGTATTGTTGATCATTCCTCTTAAATTGGGGATTTCCTTGGCTTGCATTTGTCAAAGATATTGAGGTAGGTGGTCTCAATTAAATTCACATAATATTAAATTCAATTGAATGTATGAATTTTTATAATTGAATTGGAACATTCAGAAATTAAATCTTGAATTGAATAAATAAATTTATTAATTAATTTATAGAGACATAGAATTTGATTAATTAATTATTGAATTAATTAATGGAGTGTGTGCTTGGGAAATTGATGGGATATTGGTCTTATTGAATATAAATAATTTTTTAATTAATTAATGTAAATTATAGTGATTACAAAATTATGAGATTGAATTAATTAATTGATGAATTAATAAATGGGATATGTTCTTGTGAAATTGTTTGGTTAATTGAATGTTGATTTGATTAATTAATGGTTGTGTAACTGGTCGATTAATATGATAAAAATTAATTCACAATGATATTATAGAATTAGATTAATTAATTGATGAAATAATTAATAGTTTTAATGATTTGTGATTGAATGGTGGTAAATGGTTTAATGGTGTGTCATATTATTCCATATGAATTAAAGTGTTGAACCATGATTGTTTGATTAATTGTAATAGTACACTTAAATGAGAATGTTTGATAAGAGGGTTGATGTTGATTAACATTGACAGATATGATATATATGTTATATGTGATATTGTGTGATATGTGGTAAATTTGTATGGGACATGGTCTGCTGTATCAAAAGCACATAGTGATAAATCGATTGATATATAAGTGTGGGACATGGTCTGCTACATCAAAAGCCTATAGTGATAAATGAGTGTGGGAAAAATACTGCTGCTTCAAAATCCTACCTATGTGTTTGATTTGATAAGTGAGTTATGGGTCACGTACTGCTTCTTCAAATACCCATGGGGTCCTATGCATGGTGATCTAGACGTAAAATGTTCTCATTGTACTATGGTTCCAATTATCCTTATTGTAAATTGAAATGAAATTTATAATGAAATCACATGTGTTATAATGAATTGTGATTTAAATATGTGATATGGTTCAGAATCTGGAACAGAACAAAGTTAGATAACCTAAAAGGAATAATCTCTACAAGAAGGATGAGCAAGGAGCTTTCACCATAGCAGAATCTAAACAGATTGCAATAATAAGAGGGTATGGAACCTGCCATCAGGACAAGCCTGTGCATGCACGGGAATGCCTAGACGAATAGCCATGCAAAGGTGGAGAGCTGATTTCACAATGAAGATGCTGGGAGGAGTAGTTTCATGTAGTTAGTCTGGGTTGTATGTAATATTTGAAGCCTACGGGAAATGAATTTTTCTAAGGCATACGGTCCATGTAATACTTACGCCTGCGGGCCTTGTAAGGGTTCCACCTCACCCCTTGAAAGGTGGATTATCAAAAATCAATAAAAAAATGAAGGCCTTCAGGCCATTGGAGGAACAGAACGAATTAGGTATTGAGAGTTTTGGTGTCCTTGGGATCTCAGAAGATATGAGGTTAAATAAAGATTAATTGAATAAATATAAATTGTTTACATTATTTCTTGTATTTTATTCTTTTTATGACTACATACACCATTTTGACTAGATATTGTTTTATACACCATTGGTGATAGAATACTAAGTTTTAATCACACCCTTCTTAGTATTTCTGATCAGAACCTAAATAGATTTAATGTTAGAAGTATAAGATAAGGGTAATGACCCTGTGTTAGATGGGTGAGTTGGGATAGAGCATGGATGAGGAAACCAAACATGGTTTCAGGACCCTCTTGGGAGTTTTTAGTGTCTTTATTTATTTTGGGTTTTTCATATTGACACTTGAATCGTATTCGGAATGACATATCTACTTTTTAGTTTTGGTTGTTGTATTTCTTGTTTTGTTCATCATGTGATATTGGTATTATTTTGGTTATGGTTATATCTATTGGTTGTTGTTTATTTATTTTTTATTGTTTTGATACTTTGATAAAGAGGGTATAGACTCCACATGATCGATATTAGACGATCACTACTAGTTGGTAGCCTCTGGTGTATGGGGAGGTGTACCTGAGGTCTTGTGACAGATGATTCAGGGTACCATTGTGGGGCACTCAGGTTAGGATGTTAAAAAGTGGTGTTATGGGAGTTTTTTTTTGTATTACTATTTGGGAAAGGTTGATAGGAGAATATGATGAGTTAGGAATTTTTTAATAGCTAATTAATGGGAGTATCTAACCCATGTACATGGGTAAAAGCCATGTACCCATGGTGGGATTATTTTTGTTGATGTGTGTTGTTACAATTGATGTTATTTCACCTCGAGTTATGCAACTATTGTGTGGTTTGATTATCATTTCTAAGTTTTTATGATATTTGACTCATGGTCTTGTATAGAAAAATAGTTGAGTAGGAATGCAACGTTATATGGCCTCAATTTTATTTCGTGAAATGTATCGTTTTAGGAACACATAGAAAAATGAGGTTTGGTTAAGTTTTTGAAATTGAAATGTTTTCCTTGATTTTGAAATTGAACTAAAAATGGTTCCCATTGTGAAATTTAAAATTTTAAAATTATGAAAGAAGTGAATAAATGGGTGTCTAATTATACTTGAACAATGATAATGATCTTACCCTTTTATAACCATGACTTAGATGTAGGATGGTTAAGGGTAGTGATAGTGCCTTAGTTTTGACCATATAGTGGGAAAAGTGGGATAACTTGTTATAGATTTTTGTGAATCTCTCTTGTTAAATGAGTTGATGTTGTGTAACATGTCCTAATAAATGTTTTTTAATTATCAAGATATGAATCCATAAATATTGTTGTTGAGAGGAATAAAATAGGTTATGTATGGAAATGATCCTCCAGTGGTGGAACCTGAGGCTCCGATAGTGTCTGGTGAGGAAGTCAAAGATAAGTTACGAGAAAAATCTTCTCGCTTCATGTGGTTTATAGAAATATACCCAGTGTGGGTTATGAAATTCATGTATGATCTGACACAGGAGTTCTAGTTGCAACAACCTTTTATATTTATCAGAGATGGTGGACCTGAGGTAGATGAGTTCTAGATTGAGTCTATCCAAACTATACTTGAACACTTAGAGACACCGACTGAGAATATATTCAAATTGGTTAATTATATGTTATGTAGTTTAGAAAATAATTAGAGGGAAATCCAACTTGGGGATGGATAACTAAAGACTATGGAGTGGAAGGACTTTTAGGAGAAGTTATTGGAGCACTTTTATCTTGAGACGCTCAGGCAGGAGAGGGATACTGAGTTCATATGGTTGACTCTTGGGAGCATGTCCATGATGGACTATGCCAAACACATTACAGATTTTCAGAACTTTGTTACAACAATGTTGGGGGATGATTCTACTATAGGAAATCAGTTTCATGATGGGATTAAATGTGAAATTAAGTCAAAGGTGAATATCTTCATGCTGAAAAAGTTTTCATAAACTAAGAATTAGGCTCTCATTTTTGAGAGAAACCTAAAGAAGGATTATAGTGAAGGGTGGGTGGTTTCTATTGGAAGTTTAAGAGGTAAAACTTCTAAGAGTAGGAAGCTTTTATATGAGAATATTATCCTGGGAAATGGAATGAAAAGTAGGAAAATAGAGGGTTTGGTTACACAATACCTTGCTTAAGTGATCAATTTGGTAGGTTGGGACATTTCTGTAGATAGTGACCCCAACCCCTAATAGAGTTTCAGGCCTGTTGCAGGATGGGTCATCTGTAGAAGTTCTATAGGAACCCACAACAGATGGGTAGTGATGGAGAATCTCGTAAGAATCAGAGTATGGGAAGGGGATCATCTACACATTATCAGTTTAGAAGTTGGAGTTCTACTCATTATGATAGTTGAGGTAATGGTAGTGGTGCTTCTAGGAAAGAGTGCCCATATCATTAGAGTGGTGGAGCTCAGGGGACTCATATTGCATCATAGGGAATAGGGGAAAGAAATTTTCTTGTCATTCAGCCTACACTAGTTGATAGTGAGGTTGAACCATCACTAGTTAGATGTATTATTAATGTAGTTTATATTCTATCTAGTGAATTATTCGATACTAGTGCCTTATATTATTTTATATCTACACAAACTTTGAATGGTTTGATCATAGAAGTGTATTTTTTGAGTGGGGTAATGATGATTGAAACAATTTTGGGAGTATGATTGAGGGACATCTGCCTATGCAAGGTGTGTTCTCTTGAGGTTAGGGAATATCAATTTAAATGGGATGTTTATGTCCTTGATATGTCAGGATTTTACCTAATTGTGGGTATGGACTAGTTAATATCATACCAATACCATATTGATTTTAATCATAGGAGAGTGACACTTAAATCTCTTGAGAGTTAGTTATATATTCACCTTGGAGAGTGGGATATCCAGTCAGGCCTTCTAGGGCCAATTCGTCATCAACTAGGAGAGATCACTACCTAGGTTGCTACTAGGTTGTTGGATTATGTGTGTGTGAGGCATGATATCTTTCTATCCGTAGTGTACATGTTTTAGGATGTGTTTCTTGAAATTTTTTTAGGGATACCACTTGAGAGAGATGTGGAGTTTACAATTGATCTCATTTCAAGTGCTGAGCCAATTTCTATTCCACCATATAGAATGGCACTAATAGAGCTTCAAGAACTCAAGAATTAACATGAATATTTTTTGGATAAGGGGTTTATCTTTTCGAATACATAGCCTTGGGGTTCTCCAATATTTTTTCTAAAGAAGGATGACATAAATCTGATATTTTGTGCCAATTACTGAAATTTAATCCGAATGTTGTGAAGAACTGGTATCCTCTTCTGTGTATCGATGATCTGTTTGAATAGTTGACATGATCTTTTATTTTCTCCAAGATTGACTTGAGATCATGGTATAATTATTTGAGAGTTCGGCCTTATGATATATGGAGGGATTCTTTCAGAATCAGGTATGGCCTTTAAGAGTTTTTTATGTTGTTGTTTGGGTTGATAAATGTGCCAGAAATGTTTATGGACATGATGAATAGAATATTCCACCCGTATCTAGATCAGTTTGTGGTAGTGTTTGTGGATGAAATCTTGGTGTAATCTAAGACTCATAATGATCATGCCAATCATCTTGACATCATCCTAAGTAAAATTAGAGAGAATCATCTATATTACAAGCTATATAAGTGTCAATTATGGATTTATTTGGTACACTTCTTGGGTCATATCATCTCGGAATAAGGTGTATCTGTGGACACAGAGAAGGTTCAGATGGTTTTTTTTCTTTAGATCTTCCCAAGATTTTTTTTGATATCCATAGATTTTTTGGAAAGGCGGGCTATTATTGAAGGTTTATCCCAAAATTTTCTAATTTGGAAGCACCACTATCAGGACTGATGAAAAAGGGAATAAAGTTTTAATGGTTGATATCATGTGATAATTCCTTTGAGAAGCTAAATAATAATTTCAAATCAAAACCAATCTTGACATACCCAAGTCGGGTGAGGAGTATACAATGTTTTGTGACACTTCTGGGATTAGACTTAGAGTAGTATTAAAGCAAGGAGATGAATTTTGGTGTATGGGTCACCAAAGTTGAGGCCAAATGAATGAAAATACCATTCACACAACCTCTAGTTAAAAGAATTTTTTTTATGCCTTGACGTTTTGGTGGAATTATCTTTTGGGTAAGAAGTTTACTAGTATAATGATCATAAGAGCATAAATTACATATTTTCGTAATGAGATTTGAATAACCAGAATCAGAAGTGGGTTGAGTATATACATTAATTTGATTTTGAGCTAGAATATATGTTTGGGAAAGTAAACAGTGTTGTTGACACTTTAATAAGGAAATCATGGTCTCATGATGTTCAGGAGTCTAGTGTTGAGTGGAAAATGATGACTTTACTGGATGAGATGCGTGTGGTAGTTCAAAAAAGGCATGAGAATATGAATCTCATATCCATATTATTATATTATACACTTTTGAGGCGGATTAGAGACATAAATTATGTGGATTTAGAATGTTTTTCTATGAGGGAAGTCTTAAAAAAGGGGATCCATGTTCCAATTGGACCATAGATAAGGATGAGATCAACTATGTCAGAAATTAGGTTGTTTTGCCTAAGAGTATGTGGTAAGAGTTAATGTGTGAATTTCATGCCTCAAAGTGCGTAGTGCCTCCAGGTGTGACCAAAATTTACCATGACCTATGATGATAGTTTTGGTGGTTGGGCATGAAAATGAAGATAAAAGGGTTCATAACATGATGCTACACCTATATATAGGTGGAGGTTGAGTATCAATGAACTGAAGGTTTACTATAACCATTTCCCATTCCATAATGGAAGTGGGATGAGGTTACTGTGGAAGTTGTGGTGGGTCTCTTGATGAAACCATAGAATAATGATAAAATTTGAGTGATTGTGGACTGAATGATGAAATTAACACATTTCGTGCCTATATGGGAGACTTTCTCAGTGGAGAAGTTAGGAGATATGAACATATATGAGATAGTATATCTTCACAGGGTTCTATGGAGCATAGTTTTAGAATGTGAATAAAATTTTAATTCAAACTTATGGAAGGTATTGTAGAAGTAACTTGGTACATAGGTTTTAGTGAGCAGATATTTCCACCCATAGATAGATGGGAAGTTAGAGCATATGATACAAGTGATTTAGGATATGATGCAAGAATGTTTTCTTGACTTTGGTGGGTCATGAGAAAATATCTTATATATCATGGAGTTCTCTTTTAAAAATAATTATCAGGTGACTATACATATTACACCATACAAGGATCTTTATGGTAGGAAATGAATATTACCTCTATGTTAGATAATGGTCGGAGAGTCAGAGATGTTGGGACCAAGTCTTATACATGAGATATTAGAGCAAGATCAATTGATTCAAAAGTGTATGGATATGAATCATAATAGATAAAAGGAATAATTTGATAGACTTAAATGACCACAAGAGTTTTTAGACGGTGATTGTGTATTCCCTCATGTGTCACCAAGATTAGGTCAGCGTAGGATATAGAGACATGGAAAGTTGGTTCCCAGGTTTGTTTGACCATTTGAGGTTTTGGAGAGAATCTGGATACTGGAGTACTTATTGGATCTTCAATAGAGGCATTGTGTTATGCTTGATGTTTTTCAGGTGTTATAACTTTGGAAGTATCACCCCAACACTTATTATGTGATCAATGTGGTTGATGTTGAGCTCGAGACTGATACATTCTTTGTGGAGCATCGAATAAATGTGTTGGATCACAGTGAGAAAGTGTTACAGGGAAATACTATGCTGATAGTTCAAGTTTTTTGGAAACATGGCTGTGTTTAAGAAGAAACATGGAAGAGAGAAGAAGATTTTCAGGTTCGGTGGCCTCATATTTTGGACTCATAATCTTATAGATGCTTGGGAGATAACCCTAGGATGAGCTGTTATAAGGTGGGGGAGATTGTAGGATTCTGAACTTTTTTTGATATTTCTTGAGCTCATTTACATTTATTCTTTTTCCTTATTTTGGGTAATTTTTTTTGTGTCATATCTTGGGTGTGTTTGGGTGAAAAACTGGATGTTTTGGAAGGAGGAGGGATTGTGTACGGTTGGTGCATGGTTTTCCCAAACTGTGCGCCCAGCCCAGAAAACCATGTGAACCCAAACGAAGGAGATTCGCATTACTAGTGCATGGGTTTTCAAACTATGCACCCCCTTAGGAGTAATCGTTAACCCCCTAAAAGAGGCACACAATTTAGGCTCATAGTTTGGAAAACTGTGTGCCCCTGCCCAGGAAACAATGCTTGCATTTTAAATGACCCAAAAATTAGATTTTAAATTATCAAACCCCCAATAATTCACCCTAATTTGACCCAACTCAGACATAATAAATTTCTATTGTTTTTGGAGTCTCCCATAAGAATTCCTATGAATTATGGCATCTGATCTTGATGATTCGAAGCCCATATTGAAGATCCGCACCTCTCCCGATAAGAAATTCTTATCCCATCAACTTTCCGTTTTTATACAATTATTCTCACATCCTTTGAGTAGATTTTTTCCTCTATTTTTTTTGGATCTTGATCTAGGTTTGATGGATATTTATTTGTATGATCTTGGATCTATGATTTGGATATATATCTCTTTCTTCATCATGTTCTTAATCATTCTTCATAAATTGGGGATTTCTATTGGCAAGATTTTTTCAATGATCTTGAGGTATGTGGTATCAATTCAATTATCATATTATTAATTCCAATTGTGGGTATGCGTTTTTATAATTCAATTGGAATGTTTAGAAATTGAATCTTGAATTGAATAAATTAATTGACTAATTAATTTAGGGAAACATGAAAATGGATTAATTAATTGTTGAATTAATTAATAGAGTGTCTGATTGGGAAATTGAAGGGATATTGGGATCATTAAGTTCGATTAATTAATTTATGAATTAATTAATGGAAATTGTAGTGATTATACCCTTGATAAATTGAATTAATTAATTGATGATTTAATCAACTGGATGTGTGATTATGAAATTGATTGATTAATTGAATTTTGATTTGATTAATTAATGGTTGTGTAATTGGTTAATTAATGTGATACAAATTAATTTCCAATGAGATTGCGGAATTGGATTAATTAATTGATGAATTAATTAATTGTTCAAAGGGTTTATGATTTAATTATGGTAAATAGTTTAATGTTTATTTTTCTTATTATTCCTTGTGAATTAATGTTTTTAACCATGTTTTTTTGATTAATTGTATTGGTAAAATTTAATGAGAATTTTTGATAAGGGTTTTGATGTTGATTAAATTGTTTTGATGAGTTATATGTCATATTTTGAAATATGTGATAAATGCATGTAAGACATGGTCAACTGCATCAAAATACCATAGTGATAAACTGAATGTCATTTATTTGTGTGACAGGTTTTGTTAAATCAAAAGATCATGGGGATAAATGAGTGTGGGACAAAGACTACTAATTAAAAATCCAACTTGTGTGATTGATTTGATAAGTGATTTGTGGGTCAAAGACTATTGATTAAATTACTAACGTGGTCCTAGGTGTGGAGATCTAGACCCAAACTGTTGGCATTAGAATATGGTTCCAATTGGCCATATTATAAATTGAAATGAAATGATAATGAAATCACATGTGTAATAATGAATTTTTAATTGAATATGTTATATGGTTTAGACTTCTTCACAGGACGAAGAATTTATTTTGAGTTCGGGTGTTCTTATGAACCTGAGAGATATGTGGTTAAATAAATAATAATTGAATAAATGAAAACAATTTACTTTATTTCTTTAATTTTATTATTTATTCAAATGAATACACTATTATTGACTGGATATTTATTTATATGCCATGATGGTTTCCTATAAAGTTTTACTCACACATAACTTAGGATGCATGATCGGTACTTGAATAGATTTCATGTTTAGAGGACATGATAGGGGTAAAGGCCCCGTGTTAGATGACTAAGACAGGATGAAACATGGGTAAGGGAACCAAACATGGTGTTAGGATCCTCTTGGGAGTTTTTAGTTTCTTTATTTATTTTGGGTTTTTTCATATTGACACTTGAAACATATTCAATATGATATAACTACTATTTAGTTTTGGGTATTGTAATTCATGTTTTAATTATCATGTGATATTGGTATTATTCTAGTTATCGTTATATATGTTGGTTGTTGATTATTTATTTTCTATTGTTGTGATACTTTGATAAAGTGGTTATAGTCTCCACAAGATCGATATTAGACCCTCTCTTCTAGTTGGAAAGCTTTGGCGTACAAGGAGGCATGCCTGTGGTCATGTGATAGACCGAATTAAGGCACTTCTGTGTGACACCCGGGTCAGGATGTTACAGTTATAGAACATGAAATAGGTTGTAATATAACTATTAAAATCTCATTAAACTATAATAATACATTTATGTCCATCCTTGTAGGTTTTAATGGAAAACAAACAAAATTATTATTCACAAAGACAGTTAACTGTCATAATTTAGACAATGGTTCCATTTATTTTAATAATAGGAGATAATAAAAGGGATGGATATAAGATATTCCATTATAAACATACAATTCTAGTATATACATTATTTTGGGGTTATCATGACTTTATTTATGAAGGAGGTTTGGGGAAGGTAGAAAAGGAAAATAAATTAACAGAGGTAGTTTGATAAATTTACTTCTTGAATATCACCACATGAAGGACCCCTTAAAGACCTTGGAATTGGTATTTTGGTGAGACCAGTTGAACATGGATATAGGGAGAGTGGGTATGATATGGTTTGGTATATATTTTTAAATCTTAAATGATTTTTAGGATAAATGGGGTGGTTAGGAGTGGTATTTATACTTGGGGAGGGGTGATTTTAAGTGATTAATTAATGATTATTTTATATTTAAAGACAAACACATTTAGGTAGAATTAATTCCAATGAATTAGATTGATAATCAATTTTTTCATGTTTTTTGGGTAGGGAAACACACAAACCTCCCATTTAATTTTTTAGTTTTTAGTTACCATAAGCTTTTACCTTTTAACTTTAACCCATTTCAATATTTTAACTATATTATATTAAATATTTTTTTTCACAATGGTAACTTTTTTATGCCTAAGAATGGAAATTAACTTACTATTTTTTTGGACCATATTATTCCAAATATGGAATCCATTTTTAAAAATTCAATTCAAAAAATTTTAAAAATTTAATTTAAAAGAAAACCTAATTTTTTTTAGAAAAAGCGGGTTTTCAAGAAGTGTATTTTTCAAGAAAAATATGATTTTAAATTAACTCTTTGAGTAATAAAAATAATTGTATAAAAATTAATTAATATTTAGTGATATGTAATCCATAAATTTCATTTAAATTACTTCCCATTAGGGGTTATTTTAATTAATTAAAAAAGAGAAACATTATGTACTTTAAAACTATTTTTAGAAAAAATCTTGTTTTTAAACCCAAAAAGAATCTTATTCTAAAATACCATATAAAGTTGATTAAAAAGAATTTAATTGGGTGTAATATAACTAAATAATACTTATATTAATTGAAATTATATTCAAAACATACTATGGATTTTAATTTTTTAAATTTGTTGAAAAAAATGATATTTTTAAAAAAACTATTACTTTTCACTATTCATTGAAAACCCAATATTTTTCGGAAAAATCCCAAAGTTTAAACAAATTTAAAACATGATATTCTAATTTTAAAAAATTATCTTTATTTTATGAAATTTATTTTATAAAATATACAAAAATTAACTATAATATTCACTTGTAAAATGAAATAAAACCCTTTTTTTGAAGAATATATATTCTTTGAAAAATAAAATGACATTACTAAAAATTTGACTGATTATTTATAAAGAATAATTAGTTCATTATAAATTTTAATGAAAATTATATATTTCATAATTACATTAATTCTATTCATTCTTTCCAATTTAATGGCTATGTTATAATGACCACATTTAAATAATAAGATTTCATCATTTGTTTAAGTACGATGTTACATATCTTGTACGCAATCAAACATAGCCTTATTATAAAAATATTGGGATGTTACATAAAGAGATGAAAAATGAAATAAACATATGCAGTTCCTCTAGATTTTTTCATATCCCACTCCTGCACCATGTTCTACTGCTCAATCATGCACCATATGGCCCTTGCCCTTCGCCAGATCTCATGTCATGAAATCTACAAGCACATCGAAATAACCATGTAGGATGAAAGTAAAAGGAATTAATAGGAAACAATTAATGTGTACTTAATAAGTGTGAAAATGTATAATATTGTTTAAAATAATAATAAATAAATGTACATGCAATAAAAAATTATGCTGAGCATTCATGCACTAACCAAGCCACCACAAACCTCGGTTATACCTGTTTTAGAACAATTTCAGAAAACCTCAGAAAAATAATGGAAACATATCAACATCAGATCCAAAATAAAGATACTTAATATCCACATAGTCCCTAGGTCTTCAAGTAAAACCAAACTAGGTCATCATGCCCCGACTCTATCTCTAGGTTAGGTCACATAGACCCCTATGCCCCACTATTTCCATGCAGGATCCAAATCCATTATTTTCTTTTTCCAAATACCACTTTTTGGCTGATTGGGAATCTCAAAAAAACCAAATATCAGTTCCAAAAACACCCATGTAAACCATTACATAGAAAACCACATCCCCAAGGCCACATTCTAATTTCAAAATTCAAATTCAAACAGATGAAAAAACAAAAAGCTTGGGAAAACGTGTAGCTTGAGAAACAAACCATCGAGACACCTCATCGCCATCATGACCATGCCAAACTATCATCTCAACACTATCACCACCATCACGTCGTCATGTCACCTTATACATCAACCTCATCGGCTCATCACCGCCAGCCTCTTCTCCGACCACCATTGCCTGCACACCGTCATGGTCATCTCATAGCAACACCAACCCGCAACTCCAACTTCATGATTGTAGTCCTAGATATTTGAAGCTCAGCTTGAATAATGAACCCGTACACCATATAACCTTCACCGATCGATAGAAACAAGTCCATAACCCCACCTCTTTCCAATCCCCAACCATCCACGGGTGCCAGAGGAACAAAAGTCTCATCGGAGTCCAAACCATGCACGGGAAGCGGAAAGGTGGAGCAGGGAACCTTTATGGATGTCAACGCCACACAAAAACCTCATGAACTTTTAACAACAATGAATCAATCAAAAACCCCTTACCACAAGGACCACCATAGCCAAACCTACGAGGGAAGAAAAAGAAAACCTACCACCAGCCAAGAAAATCCCGTTTCCTCCTTTGAGACCATACCTGAAACTAGATCTACCCAGCGCACCCTCAACCGATTCAGCCACATAGTGAAACCCTCACCGCAATAGCTAGAAAATAAAAACATGGACCCTCAACATGCCATGAAGTTTGTATCCCTCATGATCTTCATGATTCATCATCAGTACATATGGGTCTGGTCACTCAAGATAATTATGAAACTAAGTTAGGCCACATTAGGCCATCATGTCCCATCTTACATCTTGTTCTCTTCATCAAGTCACATGCAACATTTGAACATGCTCCCCCTATATGTTTATCAATCCATGATGGGCCTACCTATCACATTGGTACCATACATAACAAAAAAACATAGCATATACCAAGAATATCACAAGGAAATAGTGGAATCACACATAACATATAATGAGTATGAGAAAATCTATATACACACATGTGAGCAACACGACATGGTCTAAATAATATCAAAACATACACATAATATGTCAATAAAGAAATCCTCATGGCTACACACCCACCCACATGCATCACATAACAAGCATGGTTCAATCCATCATAAATCACATATCATGATAACATCATATACATGCCCAAAATGGTTAGGAACATCCTACCTCAAATTATTTGATGTTAATGGAAAGGATAAACCAACTGATGTGGTTCAATAGATGGGGAGGAAACATCAACAATAAAGAATATCTCATTGCATGATTTATTATCCTAGTTATTGGTAATTCAAAAATCAAGGTTCACCAAGGGCCTAAAACCAAAACCAACTATTTTATTTCAAAAAATATATCACATGCGATGATTCTTTCTCTCTCCAGAAAAATTTCCGAATTATCATTAAAATGTCACAAACAATGATATTTTCTCTGTCCTTAATAATTTCCAATTTAACTTTTAGTCTAATATAGGCACTCACAATATTATGTTCAAGAATAATTATCATTTAATAATTTCTCATAAATTATTCTTCCATAATTAGCTCTTTAATAATTAATTATAAATTATCGTCCTATAACGACATCTTGATAATTTCTAAAAAATTATTCTTTTATAACAATAATTTGATAATTTATCATAAATTATCCTTTTATAATTATATCTTGATAATTTATCATAAATTACACATTAGAATTTAGTTTAATTATCCTTTACTAATTTTGAAAAAAAAATATTCTCATGATTTTTATATAAATTACCCTTGATAATATAATGTAATTATATTTTGATAATTCTTTATATTATCATTTTAAATTTCATGGAAATTATATATTGATAATTATATTTTGGTTTTTTTTAAATTATCCTTTAATAATTTTATAATATTATCTGTGATAATCTCGTGTAACTGTCCTTTGATAATTCATTAGAATTAGGATTTGGTAATTATTAAAAATTATATTTTGTTAGAATTGAACAATTTTAATTTGATAATTTTCCACAATTATCTTTGTTTAAAATTATGCAATTATCATTTGACAATTCTACAAAATTATTATTTTTTAAAATTGTACAATTATTGTTAGACAATTTTCTATAATTGTATTTGAAAAAATGTGCAATAAAAGTTGATAATTTTTATAAATTATATTTTTATAAATTATTATAATGATCCATCAATAATTATAGGTTTAACATATTTTATTTAAATAAATTTTTTCCATAATTTAGAAAAATGGTATAAATGGAATAAATTAGATAAAAAATAAAAAAATAACTCACCTTCAATGAACATGGCCTCCTGTGCCTAGATCTCGAGAAGAGAACCGCCATAAAATTGTTAGAGTCTTCACCTATCATGCGCAAGGGAGTTCTAGGATACTCTGACTCGATGGAATCAATCCATGATAAAGGGTGAGTGGTTCAACTATATAAAATATAAAAAATAAAATCATTTAAAATTAAAAATTAAAACACCCATTTTAATCCATAATTTAATAAAAAAATTCATTAAAGAGTCATTAATTCTACCTAATTAAGTATTTTTTAATGAAATTCAGTCGAAACGGTTCATTTATAATGATTTTGAATTATGACCGCATAAAAAATAGTGGTTTCCATCATGTGTGGGTTTTGGGAAGAAGAAACAATTAAAGAAACAATTTTTTTAATTAAATTAATAATATTATTATAAAAAAATATTAAATAAGTCATCCTCACGTGCGATGTTACTAAAAACTCGATGCACCCAAACTTTATGTCACATTGAGGGTAAACTCTCATCCTAGACATAAAAGTTGTCTCAGATTTCCCATAAGATGTACTGTTTGGGAGACATATAATTATTCTTAGAAATATATAAATATAAATATTAAATAAGTTATCCTCACATGATATGTTACTAAACTCACAACACGCACAAAAGTTATGTTGTGCCTAGGGTAAACCCTTCATTCCATACATAACTGTGGTCTTAGATTTTTCATATGATGAACCGTTTGGGATATATTAAATTATTTCAGAAAAATTTCACATGTGTAATATAATATATTTAATATTTTTATTCCGTCTGCATCGAGGCTTTATGAGCCTCAAAATACCTTCTATCTGAGCTCCTATATCTAAAACTATTACACAGAATATTCCATGGTGTTAACTGGGATTTTACCCTTACATAACACCCTCTAAATCATCTACTAAGTTATTTTTATTGATAAACTACATTTTCACATAAAAATAACTATAATTTATCATCAAAAAGTGTTTTTATAATCATTGAAAAATTAAGATATTACACATATAGTGGGGATTCTATGCCCTCGATACTTGGTAACTAAAAATATAAATATACTAGAACTAGTAATAAATGATAATTAGAAATAAAAATAGTATAATCCAATAGATAACATCCTATTCAATATCAAAATATCATAAAATCACAATTACCATTAAATAAAAATGATCCCCACACCTGGAATACAAATACATACAATAAAAAATAATAGATGAATAAATAATATTAAAGGAATATCAAAAAAAGATCATGGATCATGTATAAGTGTCACCTCAATTTCTATCCATCTATGCATGCTCAGAATCCCATCCTAGGGCCTTTTACCTCAACTAAATCCCTAATAATAAATTCTACACATGAATTAGGGTGATCATGGAGGGTATGAGTATAAAATGAAGTAGGAAACCACTAATTCATCCTTAGAATAAGTGGACTAGTCATATAAATGTGTATTCAAACATATAAATAAAAAATATAACATGAATATAACCACTACTAAGTCACCATTTTCTAATTAGGTCTCCACAATACCCAGTTATACCTTCTTCGGCACCACACTAGAAGGAGGTGTCATGTTAAGACACAAATATAAACCAGAACATAGCCAGATCCTTCCCACTCAAGGTATCAACCCACATTAAGTATCTAGTCATATCTCATGCCAATTACCAAACCAAACCCCACTCACTCAAGGGAGGTTACTCTCGGATTTAATACTACACCTTCTCAATCAAGTTTGGTCTCATATCACATCTCTTACCATGCCTTATCACTCAAGGTTATCCACACAACATAGACCAAATCACACTTTATCACTTTTTTCAAGTTGCACATCACAACACAGACTACTCTTTATCACTCAAGGATGTTCATGAATCATAGCCCATAATACACCTTCACACTAAAGGTAGGTCACACATCATATCTTTAACCACACCTTCTCACTCAAGGATAGTTACATATCATATCTCTGACCACTCCTTCTCACTCACAGTTAGTCACACATCACATATCATGCTATACCTTCTCACTCAAGGTTGTTCCTACATCATATATTACATACTATCACATAATGAACTATTATATTCTCACAAAAGAAATTAATTTATGTAACATATAAAAAATTAATAAATATGTAACAACATATCCCTCACCTTTTCTCTAACCTACCTTTTATGTTTTCCAATATATTTTCTAGTACACACACATCATTATAACAAGTGAAGGGACTCTTAATTGATACCCAATCACTACTCTATAAGGTATCCTAAAAATTAACCTTTTAAGAATTAATTTTAATATATATAAGTTCATGAAAAAGTTTTATCATGGTAAGGACTTCTAAAATTAAGCTGAATGGAGTGTTATCACCAAGTTATACTCTTTGGTTCATTCCCAATCAACCAAATCTATAAA
Source organism: Viscum album (assembly GCA_963277665.1). Lineage (NCBI taxonomy): Eukaryota > Viridiplantae > Streptophyta > Magnoliopsida > Santalales > Viscaceae > Viscum > Viscum album. Next base: position 663,337,490 of record OY728128.1, read on the forward strand.
ATTATCCCTTAACCCAAAAAATTAGATTATTGATATGGTAACTGATGAAATAGATTAATAATATAGAATATATGAAAAAATGATCTTAGACTTATCAAGAGATATCCTCCCCAACAAACGACACTCTAAACAAACAAGGTTTGTGAGTAGAGAAGTTAAAACCCCATGAAGGAGCTCCAATGTCCAACAAAGTAGAGTAAAGCACAATGGATAATGAGAGGAGGGTTACATTTTCTCTAAGGTAGGTTTAAAAATCCTCCCATTTAAAAATAATTTATTAAGTACTTGGTCAATGCATAACCAATGATGGTTATGTCGTTGAACCTCCTAGCCTAGTTTCACAATGGTGTGGTCCCTCGACCAAGATGAAACCACCCAAAATCTAGAGGGTTTGACCCCTGTAGATCACTGTCATGGAGTGAGCAGTGTGGTCACACTAGGATAAACCATCATGATTGTGCCCTTATTATCACTCTCCTCCCCATGTCGTTGAACTACGCCTTCACCCATGCCCTTAGGGAAACTGTCATGTTTTGAAACTATCTTAAATGTCTTGATCATATATAAGGATAAATACTTGTGGTGGATAACCATTATTTATAGGTGTAACCATATAAGAAGTTAAACACCTTTACTATTTTCTCCACTCTATGCCTCATATAGTGGTACCCCTCTTTCACATCGTGACTACCACTTACACAACACCCACCACACTATCGAGCCTAAAGACCTTGGTGTGGCCCCTAGATCAGCCATCCATAATGCCATGACTCTGGGTCACCAAGGAATAATGACCTCAAAATTTAGAATTATATCTCCAAACCATCTTTGATTTCTCAAGTCGTTATTATAGGCTATCACCAACACCATGAACAACTGTAATTCATAAAGATGCATAAAATTAAATTAATTTCTTTTAAAAAAACACACCTTTAAATTCAAGGGGCATTATAAAGTATGTATTTTATAGATATGTTTTTATTTGAAGTGTTTATTTTAAACTATTATTTTTAACTTTAAGTTTATATCTTGGCTTCAGTTACACCTGGATTCAAAGCATGTAATTCGAGTTTAAACCGTGCCTAAATATGTATATTTGGATTTTTTTTGATTTTTTTTCATACTAATATTGAAATAAGTAAGGTAATTAGTATGGAATTGGTCTTAGAAAATGCATACTCTTAATTATTTATATAAAGGATAATACAAGGAATAAACACCATTTATGATATCTAAGCATAAAAGTAAAATTTCACCATCTAAATATGTTTTCTACATTTGAAACATGATTTAAAAATAAAAATAATGTTTACATAAGAAAAAATTCCATATCAAGTTGAGGTCTACCCATGATTCATATATTTAAGGATAATAAATATTTAAAATTTATATCATTACTATATAAATAAAATTCATTTCGTTCGGGGTGGAAATGAGTTTTAAATAAAACATTTTAAAGAAAAAAATTACCCATGGTTATAGATCGACTAACTACAATAATAAATTTTTAATTCTTTATTTAAAACTAATTTGATACTCAACACATTAAAAAATAAAATCCATTAATATGTTAAATGTTTTAATTTTAGTCTAATAAAACAACCTATTTAATGAAACTCAATGTCTTTAAGAGCTAAATTTCTCCATTTCAGTTAGAGATGCACAACCATTTTCTTATTACTGATGTAATTATTAAGCAAGGAAAATTATTTTTCATTGAATTATAATTAATTTTGGTTTTTGTGGAATTAAATGAGTGAAATTTTAATGAATAAGAAATTACAAAAAAAATCATTCTTAACAAATGTATATACATACCATTCAAATTCTATATTTACATACTAAACTTTGGACTACTAAAATGAATCAAGATAACATAAAATAAATACGAATCAAATATTAATTTATTTTGTTTACCAAATTCCTAAAATGTTAACATTTTTTTAATTAATAAAAATAATTTCAAGTTATATAATCCTACCATGAAAAAAAATTCCTTTCTGGATTTTAGAACCATTTAGAGCTTTATAACATTTCTAAGATGAAAATTGATAAATTAAAGCTTGTAATAAGTTAAAGAATACCTAACTAGGCATTGAATTCTTAAAATAAATAATTTTAAAACAAGAAAACATGATTAATGGCCCTGAGAAAAGAAATATAGAATATACACATAAGGTAAATAAGTTATCCATGGAAAACAATGCCTTAAACTTTCTAAAATTCATATATGATTATACAATGATATAATTACAAACTAATACAAAAAACTATTATAGTACTATGTAATTCACTTATTCAAATTAAACATTAACATGAACAAAAAAACATTTCCAAAAACCAAATTATTACAAGGTATTAAACCTAGGTTTTAAATAAATCAAGTATCAATGAAAAACCATTTCATAGGTTCATGAAAAATTCTATGTAAAACCTTAAACCTTAAGTACCAAAATATTGTAGAAAAAACCATTTAAAATTATATTTTTTTAAATCATGTGAGATATATGGAATTTCTCCCATATATATGTATTTGAATTTTTAATCACACTTTTTAAACTTATACATCATATAATTTACACATGTAGTATATAATACATTATATGAATACCTTATGTGTTCTTTTTTATTTATTGTAATATATTAATATTATTTAACTATATAGAATGAATATAAATTTAAAATCAGTGGATGTCCATTGTGTAAAAAAATTGTATGAGGATGTGGTAAAAGAGTTCATCAAGTTTACAATAGAGTATAAAAATAACCCATATCCAATCATTTTTCCATGTTTACATAGCTTCCATTCAAGATGAATTTTTTTAAATGAGTTAGAAGAATACTTTTCATGTCATAGAATAGATAGAGGTTATAATTTTCAGATTAATCATAGGGAAGAACTGAATATAGATAATGACTAGGATAAAATATGTTTGGATCATCTGATATGAGAACAACTGTAAACAATGATGAAGATCATATTGAGGAAATGATAAGAATAATTGAAGATGAACTTTGAGATTTTCCAAATCTATTTTATAGCTTAATGAGGTGTGTAAATATTTTATTTTATGTTTTTTATACTAAATATTTAATATTTTTATCTATACTATAACTATATAATTTAAATTATGGAAATAGATTGAGAAACACTAGATTTATAGAATTACTCTCACTCTTAAATGATATGTTACCATAAGATAATGAGATTATTTTTAAAACATATGATACTGAATTAATGTTATTTTAAATAGAAATGAACTATAAAATCATACATGGAAGTCCAAATGATTTTATATTATTTCTCATGGTCCAAAGATCACTAAAAAGCATTATAAGTGTTTCTGTTTGATATGTGAAAGATAAATATAGTCATTTGAATGTTGTATGGTAATTTATAATTATTACAAATTTTAAATAGTTATATGGAAGTGAGAATACTGTAAGGAAATTGACATGGTATTCACCCAAAAAAAATTCAATATGGGAAACCTTTTCACTTAATAAACTATCCTCAGTTGAAGAAAATTGATCATGAGTATCCTGAATTTTGAAACGAGATGAGAGACCTTCATCTTGAACTATCTATAAATGGAATAAATCATTTAGGTATAAAAATTAGTACTTATAGTATATGCCTAATTTTATTGGTAAATTATTACTTTACACTATGGTTATACATGAAGCACAAGTACATTTTGTATTCTATAGTTATATTAGGGTTGAAAAAAACCTCGTATTGATATTGATGTTTATTTGAATCCACCAACTAAAGAATTAAAATTGATGCAGGTTTAATGTGTTTTGTTATATAATTACCATAGAAATGAAGATTTCACATATTCATCCATGTCATATAAGATAATAAATGAATTTATTTTTAGTTTAAATTTTTCGAGATATTGCAGTAAAGGAATGTTAGTGTGTCCAATTTGTGAAGAAGGTCCACTCTCTATTTGGTTGAATCATTTCTTGAAGACAATTTTTCTAAAACATCCTAAATTATTACAATGGTGATATAAATATTGATCTAGGATGACACCATTAAATGGGAATACTTAAGAGGACGCAATAAACACTCCATTAATTGGTGATAAAATTTTTGGGAAAGTAAATGATATTATCACACTTCTTCATGAGATATTTTTCAAAAAACATATGAATTTGTGTTAAAAAAAGTGATCAATTTTTTTGATTTACTATATTGGAATAGTTTTAAGTCACACATTTTCTTAATTTTATGAATGTAATGAAAAATTTATATGATAATGTCATTGTCAAATTACTAAGTGCACACAACAGAACAAAATATGGAATTAAGGCTATGTTAAACATGATTGTTCTGGGGATAAGAAAAGAGTTGGAACCATTGAAGGGTGGAAGATAAACTTTTATTCCCCTGATGGATTACACTAATTATGGATAAGATATATTCCAATTTAGAAACTTCCTTAATGGTGTAAGGGTTCCAAAGGGTTATTCTTCAAATCTCAAGAATATTGTGTCAATAATTGATATAAGGATAAATATATTAAAATTACATGAATATTATGTCATCATAAAATATGTAATGCCCGTGGATTTACATTTAGTACTACCTAAAAATGTAAAACACACATTTAACCAAATTTTATTATTTTTTAAAGGAAATTTGTGGTAATTTTATAAACCTGGTGATGTTTCCAACTATGGTAAAATAAATTTATGTCATATTATATAATTTTGACTTGTAATTTCAATTTTCATTCTTTGATACAATGGTTTACATGATGGTTTACTTAGTTATGGATACTTTACTATGTTTTCATGTACATAATGTATAGATATACCCTATTTAATGGTATATAGAAATTTTTAAAGGGTAGATCAAAAATATAATTCAACTATAATATTGTATTACAGAACAATGTTATTGAGGAAGTTTTTGAATTTTGTGGATAACGTTGGTCCCCCAAAATCTTATAAAATCAAGTGCCTTATGGGTGAAGGAATTTTTGGAAGATAGGTTATTATAATTACCATTATATAGTAGGAGTATTACCACCTTTACATTTTACATAATTAGAAAGAGGTTTCACCATATTTTGAAAGCCACAAGTTATTTTTATTGTATTTTAATTCATTAAGGGTTGAATTATTAATATCAAATACAAATGATAAATATTTTAAAATACGGTATTGATGCTATATTTTAAGGTATTATAGATAATTTGGATTCAATTTTAGAAAAAAATTGATGGCTATCCAGAGGACCAATTTTATATGTATTATCTAATAACGGTTATGTAATTAATAGTTATAAGTTATAAATAAAGGAACAATATTAACATAGTATGATTAAAAATAGTGGATCCAATATTATGGAAGAAGTGTTTTATATATTTGTTACCAAAAATATAAATCTAATTCATGTTAATATTTCATACATTGGTATAATTTAAAAACATGTTAATTTGATTATACAATATTCCATGGGTTGATTTTTCAATAAAAATTGGTTGATAATAGGAATAAAATTAAAATTTATAGATTAGGATTTGAGAAAGTGAATTTATTTAAGGTAGGGTACAAGGATGAACCGTTTATAATGGGATCAAAATTAGTATAATCATTCTATAGCTCAAATATAGGAAAAAATTGTTCAATTTTTCTATTGTTACCTAAAACATTTGTAAGGCCAATGGAAAATTCCAATGAGGTTAATACTTTAATGGGGTTATCATAATCATTTCATGGTAGTCCAAATATAGGAAGTTTTCTTTTATATCATAGGGGGAACAATGAGAAGATTTTGATACTTTATAGATTGGAAAAATCCCTTTAACATTTCAAAAATAGTTCAATGAACTTGTCAAATATATCTAAATTTTTATATATATATATTTTCCCTCATAATATTATGTGTTCAATACTATATTTATGTAATGTATATCAAAATTTTAACTAATTTTATATATGAAGGCTTATCCACCAGCTGATGCTACCAATGTTGAGGAACAATGTATGATGCTGTTGAAATTGATAAAATGTAAGAAGGTGAAGAACATATGTTTTAGAAAAGGCATGTTTGGCGTGTAGTGATAATGTTTGTAAAAATTATTAATGTGGGAATTAAAGGTATAAAAATTAAGGTTTAATAAAATTCATCTGGTTAACATTTTGGCCCAAACAAGTTTATTTCTTTAGATACATTGGGTTCAATACTCGAATTCACATCCTGATCGAAATAGATACACCGTACAATGTTGTTCATGTATTGATAGAATCATTTGGTATGAAATTAAGGTAACATTAAGTTATAATATCACTATTTTACTAATAAATTAAATAATTTAACATTGATTTACACTTCATTATCCATTATATAGTGCATTTATATTAGATGGTTATCAGCGGAAATACGAATTAATGTTTACTAGAAAGGATCATAGAGAATCATAGATTATATATATAAAACAACATCTTTAGGATTTTGAGGGGATATTAAAACCCCAACCACTAGCTATATATACACTCATAATAACCAATAAACCATTGATTCCTTTATTTTCCATCAGTAGGGGTAATCATTTAAAGGAAAGTAAAAAGTTGGTGAAAGTTTCCTGTCACCAAGGATTCCCCAACAGTCCATACGATACACCAAATATTGATATATGTGAAGAAGGATAAATGAAAATATTTTTATTTAATTAAATGAAAAGTCATTATATTTCTTGATCATATAATGACATGGGGAACAAAGGTAGGAAATCATTGGAGAGGATTAACTCATGGGAGTTAGCAAAGAAGTATGGGAACACATCCCACATCTTGAAAAAATGTTCTTTTAGGGATATTGTCATTACTTCTCTAACTTTGGCCACAAGGTAATAAATTATAGGTAGAAAAAGTTATTAGAATTAATAAAAGAAAACATACCCTAATAGAATCCAAATGGGAAAAGTAGCTGAAGAACCATATTAGGTGCATATGAAAAACGTTTTCGATCATTTGGATGAGTAGGATTATGATCTCGTAGGTTATAATGAAGAAAATTTGGATAGACCACCTTATGTCTCAAATTAAATAGTAAACTATTAAAAAGGAGTAGATGATTATTAAGAAGGGTATCTTGGTGGATATTTCTCATGAAGGGAACAAAAACAATGACACTTAGATACTTGATAGTGTTTGTTCATCCCACATGACCGACAACATAAATATCTTGAAGAATGTGAAAATATTTATTGATGGAATGATTAGAGTCAAAAATCATGGATAATTAGAAATCAAGGGAATTGGGATGATTAGGTTTTCTATTCATGAACTAAATAATATTGAAGTTATATAAGTTTATCATTCTTGACATAACCTATTAATTGTCAGTCAATTAATAGAATATATGACTAAGATCACATTCAATTTGAATTCATATCTTATCAAGGTAAAATTTAGAGACTTTTGGATGAATGGATGGATATATAATGATAATCTATATCATGTGAATAATAATTATAATATTTTTCTCTTTTTTGTTGAAGAAGAAAATAGACTTAATCATGAGAGTATCATTCATTTCAATCAATAATTCATAGAAATATATCTCAACAGAAAGTTGAAATAAATATTTTGAATCAAGGAAGAAATAAGGAAAATACTTATGATACCCATGTATGGGGTAAATAGGTGAGAAATCCCTATAGATCGAAGAAGAAGAGGGCCTAAAATATTGTTTATTGGTTTCAAAATCACGTGTTTTAACCTATAAGTATTCCTCGCATATATTGTGAAAAATAATTCATTATGTTTATTGATTATTAAATGAGGATGGGTTGTATCATGTTTTTGTAGGAAAAGGGTGAAGTGATTAAATATATCAATTAATCTGAGAGAAGATATAGACATAAAATTGGGAGAATGATCAAGGTTCTCCAGTCTAAAAAATTCCATGGATTATACCTCTCATGAGGTAGAATATTACTTGGATAAGTGATAACACCACAAAAAAAATAGTACAGTAAAAAGGAGAAATTGAACATTGAACAACATGGCCAAAAAATTTCTTTTTGAAACTAGAATCTTGCATCACTACTAGAAGGAAGCTTTGAAAATAGTAATTTGTACACAAAATTAATATTTATTTGGCCTCAATGAAAAGAAGACTCATTATAAGATTTGACATGGAATAAATACAATACTGAACCAATTCATATTATTTGGAAGTAATTTTTATATCTAAAATAAGGAAGGAAATCAAGAAAAATATAGGGATATAGAAGACAAATGGATATTTTTAGGCTATTATTTCAAGACTAAGGACTAAAAATATCTTAACAAGATGATGAAAATGATTATAGAGAATGGTGATTTGAAAATTATTTAATAAAAGGGTGTAAAATACCTGAAATTATAGATCCATGTGAAGCCTATTACTAAGAATAATAATTTTATACTATCTCTAATGCAGTACATAATCATATATACAACGAAGAAGATTTTAAATCTGAATTAGTGGAAGAAGAAGCTACTAAAGGTAGTCAAACAGTGACTCCATAAAGTAAAATATAATGTAAGTTTAATTAGTCAAATATAATCAGTGATGAAGGCACTCTAATGAAGACTTAGAGTTTGAAAATGTTGGGAACACTACTCTTTCATCTCAAGTGGAACGAACCTCATTTAAAGAAGTAGTGAAAGTTGGTCCATTATTCAAATAAATGAATGAGAAGATAGATCATATAAGAAAAAAAATACATACATGAGATCTCATTAATACACCCGATTATCAAAACATCATAAAAAATGTAACAAACTTGGTTATATTTAAAAAATTAATACTGGGTTCGATAGTGTATATGACATAAAACACCGAGCATACATAAACCATGAAATATATGTATTTAAATGTGAACATTACAACCCAGCTATTAAATTGGTGGGCATGAATAATATTAACTAAATTATATATATCTATATAAAGGACCTTATCAATATATATTTATTGATAAATTCTTACTAAATAATCACTAAATTTTTAATGTCATTTTATTCTTTAAAAATACATTTTCTTTAAAAATAAATTTTACTACGTTTCATGAGAAAATGTTATAATTAATTTTTGGAACTTTTAGAAATTTTATGTGATAATTTTTTTTAAGTTTTTAAATAATCAAATAAAAATTATCTTATCATGAAATGTTGATATTTTTATAAAAAGTTGGATTTTTCAATGAATAGTTAATAAATACAGTTTTTTAACTGTATTTTCATTTAAAGTGTTTTAAAAAATAATATTTCACTTTGGATTAGTTTTATAATTTCATTATTTTATTTTGATTAATTTTAATCCAATTAAACTCTAATTTATTAATTTTATAATTTAAATTGGTATAAAAAATTGTTATAATTAAACATGTATTTTTCTGAAAAAACCACATTTCATCACATTTTATAGGTATAATTTTAAATTAAATTATTCCACTTATATGAATTGAATATTGAAAATTGAACTATATACTTGGAATTATAATGTCCAAAATTCTTTAAGTTTTTTCATTTTATTTTTAGTCATTCTGAATTTTAACTATAGTAAGTAATTATCACCATGTTAAGGGTAAATCAGGTTATTAAGATTAAAAAATAATACGATAATAACTAAAAAATGACACTATCACTTTTATCTATTATATTTCTTGAGAGAAATTCAGAAACTTCCATATAATTATATAATATATCTCCACTTTATGCAATTTGACTTTGAGTTTTTCCCTTATAATAATCAAGTAAAAGATAAAGACAAAAATGTCACTTTCTTTCTTTTAATGTGAATAATAATTTGTGGGAGGGGTAAATATAAATTATATTAGGTTAAAAATATTCATTTTAAATATAAATTATTTTTTATCATTGTAATTTATTTCTAATTCTTAGTGATTAAAATAATAACCTGAAATTCTTGCGCAATGTTGACATAAAATTTATTTAATTAAAAGAAAAATAAAATAAATGATTTTAAAAATACTAAAATTTCTATAATTTGAAATAATTATTATGTTACACCAATTTATTATAGACAGAAAATATTTTAGTACTGTTTTAAAGATTCATATTCAAATTACATTTTTTTCATATTTTTTTTCAAATTCAAATTAAATGAATAGTTCCCAAAATGACATTAATGATATTATATAATAAATAATATTTTATTAAATAATTTAAAATTACTAAAAATCCTAAAATCAGCCAATTTATTTTCATATGGTTTAAAATATCATCCATGTTACATTTATTGGCCAATTTTTCTTTTATAGTAATATTCTTGAACCTAATAATAGTAAAAACTTTGTTATCACAACAATTATCCAAAAAATCTTGCCGTGGGTTAAAACAAAATGATAAAGGTGAAAAAGTAATCCAAAATTGTCAATATTTTATTGGATGATATTATTTTTATCCATAATAATCCTATATTTTAATAATATAACTTTGTATCCATTATAATAAGAAAATTAATTTATATTAATTTTATACTTTATGAAATTTAGAATGTTTCTCACCCCTCACTTATAAAAGGGAACCTACTATCCTATTTTATTCACACTTAAAAATCATTTCATCCAAAAAATACCTTCCCAAATCCCCTCTATTATTCCCTCCCCAAATCCTATAAGTGTTTTTTTTATCATAAATCCAATCTAGGAAGACTTTAGGTGTAATCCTAAAGAAGTTTTCTAAAAGAGAAGTATCATTTTTAACTAAGGAATTTTTATTTATTCTTCCACCTCCTTAAATTTAATTAAACCATGATGATATAATAATATAATTATATATTATTATGTTAATTTAATAACCTATATCCATCTCTTCTTCCATCAAATGGAAAATAAAACAATAATTTCTGTGTACGGCGGGATACCACCTCAAAAACTGATGTACTTTGTTATCCATCATTGCTTGTCATGGATCTCTGTAATGATGGATTTAATGTATACATATTATATTCTGGAAATATTTATAATTATTTCAAATTAAGATATGATATATTTTCTTAACATTACATTAATTTAAAGATGATAACATAGTTTGTGTGTATGTGTGGATTACCACCTCCACGAAGTGATGTGATGCATTTTTGATTACTACATCACATTGATGGTATATATAAGTGTATTTAAATAGATAATATGAGTTTTATGATATAATTATCATTATTTATAGATAAAATAACACTTAACTTCTTTCCATAATGATCATTGAAAAATATAAATGTTGCTCATGCGTATATATATCCTACCATCTCCACGATTGTAACATAGACCATTTTTCATAACCATATGACATGGTTGATTTTAAAAGTATAATTTATGTATAAAAATTATAATTATTTCATTATTATTATTCATAATGTGATGAAATAATTTCTTCATTGTTCTTATTCAACTTACCGAAGTCATTTTGGATTCAGGAGCTGAATATAATCAAAACATCCAATGTGAACTCAAATGATAATGTAACTAAATATAAAATGAAAATTAATGAAATAAAAATAAAAATAAAATTGAAAAATATTCTTTATATAGTAAAAAATTAACATAATTTTATTATACAGGATAAAAACGAATGTCCATGACTATTTAGACTAAAGGTAAGGGACTTTATTTTAAAGAAAATCCTCTTTTAAAGCTTCCCTTCTGATTATTTTTCTTCCATTACCATGTTATTCTAAATTAATCAAGAAAATTATTATTTATAATTAAATGGATGATAACGATAATTTTTTACCATATTTAACATTCTTTATAATATCTTAAAAATTGAATATAATTCAGGTCTTACATAAGGGATTCTTTACATTGAAAACCTCATTTTAAATGTTTTAAAGATTTATTTATCTAAATCATTATCTTCCATGTCCATATTATTATAATTATATTATTAATGTATTTATATGGACATAAATCAGTTTAAAATTATATTTAATGTATCTTTTTCACTTTTTTTAAATGTTTTTCAAAAATAATATTTTATGTATTTTATACGGAACAGTATGAATTTCTTTAGAAAAGAAAAAAATAATGTTATATTTAAATGTATACAATGTATACACCTTTTCCCATGATCACAACCACTATTTTATATTATGATTTTTTCAAAATATCCCATTTTTTATTTAAATAAAAACTCTCTTTCCCTTTGTAATAAATATTTTCAAAATGGGTTTTAAATAGAATGAATATTTTGATATCCTGAAATGTTTTTCTTTTGGTAAGGTATCTATATAAACCACCCTTTTCTTAAGGTTATGTCCATTCTCCCTCTAACTCACTCTATCTTCCTATTTATTGTTGTGAAATGCATTAAATTATATTTATGTTTCTCTCAATTATATATCTAATTTATTCTCCCTAATTTTGATAGGGTAAAACATTCTTTATGATCATTTCTCAAATGCTTTCTTTAAGAAATATCTTTTTATTATGAAATGTGGAAATATTTTTCATCCCATTTTCTTTCCATATTTAATTTTTATGTCTATGTCTTGTTATTGATTTCCTTTTTTGTAAAACATAATCATGAATATTTTAGGATGGGTGTTTCCAAATAGCACTCCAATACATTGTGTAAATATTTTTTCTAATGATACATTATGTGTGGGATTATGGGGTAAACCTGATCCACTATAGGACTCTATCCACCTTGTGCTGTTGTACTTGAAGTTAGCCTCGACTTATGATTATTCTATGTTTTGTGTTACTCCCAAATTTAATAAGTTTCTATTATATTATGATTACATGTCCTTTATGTTATTATTTCATGTGAATAATCATGATCCTATGTTTTAAGGAAATTATATACTATTTTGTAAGGGTGAAATGTGTAATTTTTTTATAAAAAAAATTTCAGGTGTTTTTCACGAATTAAATGAACCTTTATGAGTTTTATTTTTTTCCTCTAATATTTTTTATGAATTTTTTTAAGAAAATATTTTGGAAGAAAAGTTGATTTACTGGAAATAAAAATTTTATTTGAGCCCAAAGTTTAATTTGGAAAAAGAAAATCCTGTATAACTAGTCATGAACTGACATGTTTCTTTCTTTCTTTTTTTACATCCATTTCTGAGATTTTTTTATTCTAATACCATGTTTTAAAATGTTTTTAAAAAGTTTTTAAGGATGGATAGGGACCAGGATAATATGAAGAAAAAAATTGTGATGATATGTCTTGAAAAAAAAATTTATATCATAATTTTTTTTTTGGAAAATGGATACTGAGTTAAAGTATGCACTTTGTTATGCAATATTTATTTATTTAAGAGTGATGGAATAATTATCTAAAATTTTAAATGATAAATATCATCAAATGTAATAAAATGAATTATTTACCTAAAACTCAAGAATATGTAATGTTTAAGGATAGATCATTACAGTTGGTATCAAAGGAAATTTTTAGCTAACTCTAAAGAATGGGATTTTTTAATGTGAGGTTAACATAAGTGTTATGGATGAAATTTTGGGTTTATGATATTAATTTTGATCATAAGTTCAAATTCATAAATGAAACATTTTATTTTTTAAGTGATGGGATTATAATGTGAATAATTATATTTTTGGGATACATTTTTTTGGGTTTTGGTATATATAACCCTTAAGTTAAACATGAAGTATTATTTGAGGAGTAATTATTTCTTCATAAGATTAAATATATTGAGGTTTATATGATATTTTATGATTAATTTTATTTTCATGGGTGTTCAATGTATTTATATGGAATTTATAAGAATTATATTAATAGTGGTTTGGTAAAAAAAGAAAATGTATCACATCTCATAAGGTTGTGGAGCTTAAACCCACAACCTAAGGAAGACAATGGTGAAATCCCTACCACTGGACTATGTGATGTCTTAGTTACTATGAAATTTATTTTTTAAAAATTATTTTAAAAATAAATATTATGTTTATTTTAGGTGAATTTGTTTTATCATAGAGATAACCATGGGATGGAAAGTGATTTCGTGATTAAGTGATTCACTATTTTGAACCTTATACGATTAAGGTAAATGGAACATTACATGATTTAATTTAAAGAATAAAGGTTGAATTAGATTTTGGAATCATATGTGACTTTATGCTGATTTAGGTTATTTATGAAAATTATTATCATTTGTTGGAGATTATATGATTACAGTATATACATTTTTGGTGTGAATCTTAAGAATGATTGATGTTATTTGGAGATAAATGTTAAATTTATATTGGAAGAATATGTGATCAAATTATTATAATATTTTTATTTCAATATTAGTTTATAAAATTTTGAATAATTTTGAGGTTAGTTATATATAAAATTATTTAAGTTGAACTTTTTGTATTATTGTTCAGTATTTTCCCATTAATCTTGTATTTCATCAAATAATAAATTATACATTTTGAGAATTATATTATGTTATTTTTTTATTGTTTTGATCAATGTATAAATACAATAAAAAGATATTATTATCCTTTTTTGGATTATGTGATTATATAAATGTTGATTTTAGTGCTTCACGCATGAAAAGTTAATCTTGAATTCCCTTTGTTTAGAGAAAAAAATGTGATTATGTTTAAAATTTATTAAAATATGAAATTTTACTTTTCAAGTAACTATATTTATTTATGTTCTTCATCTATATGGAAAAGGAATTTATAAAATCTAGGAAAATTATCTTAAAAAAAGGTTTTCTTATTAAACTTATTATCGATAAATTTATTGTCTTTTTCTCACCTCAATAGTTTACGATTTTTTGGTTGTTTACTTTCTCTTGATCATTCACTTTCTTGCGATCAATGATCTCTATCACTATCTATAATTATTTGGGAAATAATTTTTTATCTATGTCTATATTTTCATTTCCCACTAATGTTATCCAATTTGGAAACCTATTTATGTGATGACCTTCATTTTTCATTTTCCCTCCTTTCAAGAGGAAGTTTTATTGACCTTTTTTCATGATGTGAGATTTCAAAAAAGTTATGGTAATATGAAAAACCATTTTTTACAAAGCCAGAGTTCAAATTTTTGGGACTCAATTTATTAAATGGTGAATAATGTATCATCCCAAGTAACATTTAAAATAATAAAACTAGGTTCAAGAGTATATAAGACACACAACACTGATCCTAAGTGAACTAAGAAATATTATTATTTAAATATGACTATTATAACCTAGTCGTTAAATTGGCGGGTATAAATAGGATTAAATACTTTATGAAATATATATAAATTTCTCACCTAATATAAATTTATTGATAAATTCTTAATAAATAATCACACAAAATTTTAAAGTCATTTTCTTCTTCAAAATATGTTTTCTTATCATCACCATTATTTATTTTATTAAAAATACGAATCATTCTAGGGGATATGGAACAAGAAAAGTGGAAATACTATATGGTCATAAAGTAGTAGAGATCGGGAGAATCTCTCATTAATAATCCAACAGCTTATGTGGTAAAATAGCCCAATCTAGATATTTTTTTAATAAACTAACCTTGAATATATTTTCCAACTAAATATTTTGCAACATTATTACCCTTACGTCCAAATATTTTATTGCATTTCATGAGTAAGTGATATTATTAATTTCAATAAATTTAATAAATTTTACTGGATAAAAATTCTACCACTTTTGAAATTACCATATCAAAATTATCATATGGTGAAATTTTTATATTTTTTAGGAAAATTTCATTTTTGAATGAATAGTAATTTTTTTTGATTTTTATTGAAAACTATATTTTCTTATAAAGTGATTAAAATTTTATATTATAATTAAAGTTACTTTTCAAATTTATTTCAGTTAATTTGGATTAAATTTAATTCAATTATAGACCTTTTTACGAATTTTACACTTGAAATTGGAATAAAAATATTGTTATAATTAAAAGGGCATTTTTTCTGAGAATCTTATTTTCGTCACGTTCTATGGATTTAATTTTAAATTAATTTTTTCAACTTATGAATTAAATATTAAAATATTAATTAAATATTTTTTATCAGTAGGACCAAATTTTGTAAATAGTTTAATTTTTATTTTTAGTAATTATGAATAGTAATTATAGTAGATAATTATCATCACAAAAAGGGTAAATCGGGTAATTAAGGTTTAAAATAATATGATAAGGACTAAAAAATGACCATAATGCTTGAATTTATTCTATTGGATGAGTGTAGTTCGACCATTTTCATTCATGTCTCAAATATATGGCCACTTGGATCTATATTTCATTGATTTTGTCCTTGATAATAATTATGTAAAAGATAAAGACAAAAATGTCACTTTCTTACTTTTAATAAATATAATATATTATGTGAGAGGTAAAAAAATTAAATTTGATTATATATATTAATTTTAAAGATAAATTATTTTATTATCATGGTAATTTATTCATAATTTTTATTTATGAAATAACTACCTTAAAGGGTTGTGCAATGCTGGAAAGACATTTATTTAACTAAAATAAAAATACAATAAAAGATTTTAAAAATACTAAAAGTAATAAAATTTAAAATAACTATTTTGTCACTATTTTTTTAGATAAAAATTACATTATATTGACGTGTGAAATGGTTATCTTCAAATTCTAATGTGTTCATGTTGTTTTCAAAGTAAAGTTAAATGAAGAGTTCTAAAAATGACATTAATGATTTTTATAATAAATAATATTTTATTAAATGATTTAAAATTCATAAAAATACTATAATCAGAAAATAGATTGGTATATGGTTGAAAATATCAACCATGGTATATTTATTCACCAATTTTACTTTTATAGAAACTATCTTGACCTCAAAATAGTAAAAAATGTATTATCAGGATAATTGTCAAAAAGGGTGAACGTGGGTTAAAAAAATATAAGTGTGAAAACATCAACCAAACTTATATAATTTTTAGTGGATGATATAATTTTGAACAATAATCATCCCAAATTTAAATTGTTTTTTTGGATTCATTTTAATATGAAAATTAATTTATATTAATTTAATATGTTATGAAATTCCAAAAGTACCCCTTCCCTCACTTATTAAAGGGAACCTCCTATCCTCTTTTATTTACATGTAAAATGCCTTTTATTTTGGCCAGTACCAGTAAAAGTAACTTCCCTATCCTCACTTTATAGTCTTTTCTTTGATTATAAATCCCATCTAGGAAGGTTTTAGGTATAATCCAAAAGAGGTGGTCCAAAGAAGAGACATCGTTCTTAATTGAGTGTTTTTTCCTTCTTCTACCACCTTCAAATATTATTAAATAATTATGATATTTTGACATTAGAATATATAAAATAATGATATTTTATTAAGTTAATATAATAACCATCATCCATATCCTCTTCTATCAAATGGAAAATGAATCCATCATTTATGCATACAATGGACTACTGCATCATGAATAGATGTAATTCGTTTTCCATCATCGCCTATCATGGATGTGTATGATAATAGATTCAATATATATATATATGATATTAGTGAAATATTGGTAATTATATAAAATTAATAGATCATATATTTTCTTACATTTCAATTCATTGAAATATGATAACGTCATTCGTGCGTACACATGGATTACCACCTCCACAAAGCGATGTTATTTATTTTTCATTACTGCATTAAATTAATGGTATATATAAGATTAGTTCATGAAATAATATTATATTTATGATATAGTTATATTTATTTAAAGATAAAATAACACTTACCATCTTTACATCATGATCTTTGAAAAATTGATACGTTGCTCATGCATACGTACAACCTATATTCGTCATGATTGAAGCGTAGTTCAATTTTCAAAACCATATTCAATGGAAGATTTTAAAATTTTAATTTATGTATAAAATTGATAATTATTTCAATTTTATTATACTCTTTATGATAAAATAAGGAATTCTTTTACACTAGTTAACCTTCCAAAGTCATTTGGTCTTTTGATCTGAATATTATCAAAATTTCCAATGTGATCTTAAATGATTAAGTAATTGAATATAAAATGATAATAAATAAATTAAAATGAATAAAACAATTGAAATAGGATCTTAAGAAAGTAAATAATTAACATAATTTTATTATTTTGTAACATAAATAATTTACTTGATGAGTTAGACTCAAGGTTAGATACTTTATCTTAAAAAACCACTTTTAAATTTCCCCTTCCCACTCTTTTTCTTTCATGTCCATGTTCTTATAAATGTTTTAAGAAAATTATTATTTATGATTAAATTGATGATAAATTTCTTTTTTGACCATATTTAACTTTCTCTAATTTTTTTTTGAAATGATAATCTTATTATGGACTTACGTAAGGGACACTTTACATTAAAAACCCCATATTAAACATTTTAAAGATTAATTTTATAAATATTTCACTTCCATGTCCGTATTCTCAAAATTGTATTATTAATGTATTTATATGAACATAGATGAATTATAAAGGAAATTTTATATCTATTTTTACTTTCTTTAAATGTTCTAAAAAAGTAATATTTTTACGTATTTTATATGGAATATTTTGAATTTCTTTATAATAGAGAAAAATAATTTTCTATTTTAATGTATATTTTTCAATAAATTTTCCTACAACTAAATTCATTATTTGATATTAGGATTTATTTATAATATTCATTTTTTTTTCTTCAAATAAAACCCATATCTTTTTTTTGTTCTAAATATTTTCCAGAAGGGGTTTAAATAGAACATATATTTTGATATTTGGAAATGTTTTGCTAAGGGGTGTAAGGGGTCTCTCTAAACCACCCTTTTATTTGTCTTATGAAAATTATATCTATAAGTCAATTTATCCCTATTTAATGTTATGAAATGCTTCTAAATTTTCTATATATGACTATCACATATATACCTATCCAATTCTCCCTTTACATGACGGGATAATTCATGACTTATGATCATTTATGAATGATTTATTTAAGAAATCACTTTTGTTTATGATATGAGGATGGATTATGTAGACCATTTTATTTCCATGAGAAATTATTTTGTTTATGCCTTATGATTTATTTCCTTCTGTGGCACACATAATCAGAAATATATAATGATGGGTGTTCCTAGATAGTAATACAATTCATTGGTTAAATAAATTTTCGTACATGATTTTATGTATGGGATTAGAGAGTAAACCTAAAGCATGATGGGACTCTGTCCACCACGTGATGTTTTCTTGGCAGTTATCCTTGACTTAATTATATGTCATGTTTTTTGTTGTTTCCACATTTCATTTGTTTCTTAGATATTATGCTACCATTTTCTTTTTGTTATACTTCTATGTGACTACTCATGAGCTTATGTTTGAAGTAAAGTATATGATCCTTTGTAAGGGTGGAATGTATAATTTTTTTTGAAAATGTTTTCATAAGTTTTTCATGATCAGAAATAAACCATTATGTTTTTTTATTTTTCCTTTAAGATTTCTTATGAAATATTTTATGAAATTATTTGGGAAGAAAATTTGATTTCTTGGGAAATACAAATTTTATTTTGAGTCCGTAGTTTAATTTTGAAAAAGAGAGATATTGTATATGTATTCATGAATTAACATGTCCTTATCCTTTTTTTATATATCCCTTAGTGATATTTTTATGCACATACCATGTTTTAAAATGTTTTTATAGGTATTTAAGGATGAGTAGGGGAAATGATGAGGTCAATATGAAAATTTTAAAGATATGTCATGAATAGAAAACCTATTATGTCAAGAAATATTTTTTGTGGAAAAAATGGTAAATAAGTTTATGTGTCCACTTTATGATGTAATTTTTATTTATATAAGGTTTATGGCCCAATTATCTAAAAATATACACTATAAATATACTAAAAGGTATAAAAATGAATTATTTACTTAAAAACATAATATTATGTAATGTTTTAGGTTGAGTACTTATAAATAAATGAGGTTTTCTGAGAAAATCATGATGAACATGGTAAAGTGATAAAGAAGAAAGATTTGTGTGTAAGGACATTGCATAAGTGAAAGGAATTTATGTATAAAAACCTTCACACCAACGGAGAGACTTGATTCAATAAAACTCTATATTATTGTGTTTATATAAAGAAAATTTAGAAAATACCAAATGTCTGTCAAGATTTCATTTTTAAATGTGATTCTAAAATAATAATTCTACATCAAACAATTGGAGGGATTTTAGATTAGTGAATCAAGAGTGTGTATTCTAAAAATGGACATTTATGGATTGAAATGAGCACTAAGGGACTAATATTCTCACTTGGTCACATTTGTAATGAAATTAGAATCATAATAATTGTCTAAAATTGATAAATGATGAGAATTTATGGATCTTTTCTATATGGTTGACATCATATTCGAAGGAATAAATAATAATTTAGTATAAATTTTTTGATATTTATGATATAATATTTTGAAATTTCAATGACCAAAGATCTCACATTCCTTTTTGGGCTATAAGTGTGATAAAAATAAGGATATATATATTTTAAATAAAAATATGTAATGGAGAAGCTAAATATGTTTTGGATTCACAATAACAATTGCTTTAAACATTGATTATTGATGGGACCAATCTTTGAAAGTGATAAGAATTAATATTGGTAGATTAAACACTTTATCAAATGATGATTGTAAAATATTTTAATTTTACAACAATAAAAGTTACATTATTTGAAACATTCTTGGATTACTTCTTCCAAATATACCCCATTGATTAGTATCTCTTTGTTATAAAGAGGATCATAATGTACATATGTATCACAATATATTATGATTTGGTATATTTTTTAGGGAACGATAAATAATTATTTACATATTTGGGTATAGATTAGTATAGAGATATTACAGATAGGATATCTATGAGTATATGAGCCTTTTTTATTAAAATCAAGTGAATTTTTCAAATCAACAAGAGACAAACAATTTCTCTTATTAGTATATTTTTTAAAAATATATTATAATCAAATGGAATGGGTGAAAAAAAATTTGAGGGTCTCAAAGAGTGGGTGAATCTACCCATGGAAGTCCATTGTGAAAAAAAAGTGTAATAGAACTAACCAAGTATCCAACACAAAATTCTCAAACTAATATTATTGAGATATGGTATCACTTTAATAAATAAATTCTTGATCAAGGAGTTATCAAAATAGAGCTTATAGCTAAAATTAAACAAGTGCAAGATATATTTACAAAAATATTGGTCACACCGTCATTTAAAAGATATAAGTTGAACCTTGGTGTTCTACCACCTATGTCAGCTTGAAGAGGTTGAGATTTCCCCTCTCCCCCTTATATATAATATTATACTTGTAATTTTTTTTGTTTTTATAGGGTGTAAGAAGATAGGGGACATATTATCATTGGGGAAAGTGTGATAATAGGGGAATATATATATAATTATGGATAGAATTGAATAAATTGTTATATTTTTTTATACATCGATATTTGATTCACATAGTCTTAGAAAAAGTGTTAATGCGTTTTGGTATAATTTTTTACACATTGGAAGTGTATTGATTCTTAGGATGAAATATGAACATAAAATAGAGAAACCCTTTGAATTTTATAATATAAGGGGAGGAATGAATACATGGGTGCATCAGTAGAATGACTATAGGGGGAGAGTCATCCTAAAACATTAAAGGAGACCAGGCATGGTGGATTCATTGGAGACTCATATAGAGTATTGATAAAAATTAAAAATGGTGATAATGTTGAAACCTTTGGGTGTAATGTTGGGGTTTTTAAATTAAGAGTTTATTGGAAATTGTGTGAAGATTAATAAAGTATATAAACACATTTTAAGTGGAATTAATATAGAAGGAGAAATATTTTTAAGTATTTATATTTAGTAGAAACATTTTACATTGTAACCACAAAGTTCATGTTGTGACTGGAGTAACAGTCTAGAATGTTAACAAAGAAATGCGAAATTATAAGAGTCATCCAAACTATTACACAGATATCACACTGTGATGGTGATTATATGAACTGAATGATTCTAGATATTTAGAGAAATATATTTCAATTATGTGAATCAAACTTATCCAAATAAGGGTGAATCAAAAGATTCATTAATGCTATGAAAATGTGGTGACAAAATGAAGGATGCTAAAAAAGATTCAATAGTGTTAGATATCAAAGGATAATAATGCCATGAATTTAGTTCTGCACCTCAAAGTGGATGTTTTTACCCCATGAGGGTTAATATATGAACCATTAAAGAAAAATTTTATGTTATTTTGGATGCTAAAATTAGATCACCAAATAAATCATTGAACCATGAGGTAACTTATTTTAGGACTAAAGCAATTGTTAATAGACTGTTTCATCATAGTTTATTATGGAAAAGCAATAGTGTTGTAATTATTATGTTTCTAGCTATGTTTCAACAGAAATCATATATGTGTTGTGATAAAATAAATGATTTCATGACCCATTTAGTGGTTGACTAAAGTTAATATAGAAAGCATCATATCAAACCATATGAAAGGGTGTCAAGTAATGATTTTTGGAATGTTGTTAATTATAGTAGATTTAATGATGTTTTATTTTTCATGTAAGTTGAGTAATTTATAAAACTTACAGTAACTACCCTTGAGAAGATATATAGTAAAAAATATTCTTGGTAAATATCCATTGGTTGGATTTAAAAATACAGGTTGGAAGAATTTGTTTGATCACTATATATAAAGGAATATGGTTGAACAAGAAGAAGAGTAGGAATACATATAGAGAGTAGAGAATAACTTTGAAGATCGTGAATTTTTGGAAGAGCTGAAGAAAAAAAGAAAATATCTCTATTATATTGATATTATTGTTTTATGAAGAATCATTTTAAGAGACCATCATATCATATTTTTGTTTTATTACATTTCTTGCAAAAGTGAATAAAAATATAAGAGGGAGTACCCCTAGATTGATACTGTGCCTTCTAAAAATAATTGTAAAACTTATAATGCTTAGTTTTACCCCTCAGTATGTTGTCACACCATCAGTTTATACTCCTTGGACAATCCATTGGCGGTGAAACTTATAAAATCCATGTTTCCATACTTTAATTTCTTCATCAAAATGTCATATGTGTGTTTGAAGATTTATAGGTTTGACTAGTTCTTTATAACACAAGAACAAGATCTAATGGGAAGAAAATAAGAATATAACACATTAATTCACCCCCCTCTTGGGGTGTATTGGGTTTATGGGTCCAAAATATTCCATCAACAAACTAACATCCCCAAATTGGTATTTATAAATGTAATTATCATTTCATTTAAAATATTTATTTGATATTTTTTATCAGAATTTTTCTAGTAATACTAGAACTATATACAATCTATATATTAAAAAGGGTGAATATATTTGTTTTTGAATTAGTGGGAATATTACATGGTTTTATAATATTTATTGGAGTCATGAAGAGGTGAATTTCTATCACATCAGAAGTTTTTTTATTTCATAGATAACATGTAGAGTTAGATTATATACTAATAATTTCATTAATTTTATTATCATTTTAAGTTATATTTATATAGATATCATTTGTAATAAAAAAATTTCTATCTTATTAGGGATAGTACATAATATATAGAGTTTTGTTTTAGGAAATAATTATATAATAATATTCTAGATGTGTTATTAGAATCCCATATTATTTCAAAATTTTATTATTTTTTATATTTAGTCTCATTTATAAAAATTGATAGAGATATAAATGTAGATTTATCTCATATTATTTAAAATTAATGGAAAAATTGGAAAAAAATGTTTTGGGAGGCTTTATGATCATAAAATTACTTTAAAATTAAATGGTAAATTTTATGAGACTGTAATTAGACCTTCTATTCATTAGATTTGTGAGTATTTTCCTCTGATAATGCACCTTGAAGAAGAAATAATTTTTATGGGAATTAAAATTTTAAGTTAGATAAGTGGGTGTACAAATTTAGATAAGATTAAAAATGAATTTATTCGAGAGAAAATTATAGTGGATCTGATTGAAGAGAAGATATTGAGAAAAGATTATGTTGGTTTTATATATTAGAAGAGGAATTATGGATTCACCTATTAATAGGATATCTTTATTATTAAGTGAAAAGATAAATAATTCATTTTTTATTTTTAATAAATAATCTCATATAAATATGAAACAAAGTGTGGTCTCTATGAATAAGAGTGTGTATTTTTAGTTTAAAAGCCGCATTTTGGTTCAAAACACATGTCACATACTCAAAACCAAGAAAAACACTCAAATTTTCATAATTTTTAACAAAAAATATCTATAATTCATTTTAGATAATTATTAATTAACCTAACATCAATCTAACACTCGGTGTAGCCATTATGACAAAAAGTGCACGTTTTCATTTAAAAGTGACAATTTAGTTTACAATGCGTGCCCTATATAAAAAACCAAGAAATAATGCTAATATTTCCTTAATACATTTTTAAATAGATTAATAATTCATTTTTGATGTGAATGAATTAATCTTACATCAATCTAACATAAGTTGTGGCTAGTATTACCGAAATTTCATATTTTTAGTTTAAAAGTGACTCTTTTGCTCAAAAACACATTATATAATCCAAACAAAGAAACAAACATGAATAAAAATGATATCTTATAAAACAAATATTTTAGATTTATTTTAAATGTATAATAATCTACCCCACATCAATATTACACCTGGACTGGCCGATATGACTCAAACTACATGTTTCTAGTAAAAAAGAAACACTTTAGTTCAAAATGAGCATTATATACTCGAAACTATGAAAACATGATCATGTTATCCTGATAATTTATGAAAAATATGAATAATTCATCTATGATGTGTATGAATTAATCTCATAATAATCTAGCTCACGATGTGGTTGATATTATTGAATGGGAACACTCTTAGTTAAAGAGTGGAGTTTTAGTTAAAAATAGATGCCACATAATCAGAATAAATCAAAGACATTAAAATTACTTTGATACTTTTGGAAAAATATTAATAATTTATTTATTATATATAGAAATTAATAATACATCAATCTGGAGCATGATATGGATAATATGACTGAATGTGCATGTTTTTATTTAAGAGTTACATTTTAGTTCAAAATGCATGAAACATACTCAAAATTGAGAAAAAAATCTTATATTTTCTTGATATTTTTATAAAAGTATTGATAATTCATTTTTTATATGTTGGAAATAACATTGTATTAATATTATACATGGTGTGGTTAGTATGACAGAAAATGTGTGTATTCATTCAAAAATAATATTTTAGTTCAAAACACACATCACATACTCAAAACCTTGAAAACACACTCTAATTGATAGGATAATTTAATATAATGACTGTATATTTATTTTTGAGATGTAGGAATTAACCCCCCATCAACCTGACTTGTGGTGTGACTGGTACAATTAAAAGTGAATGTTTTCAATTTATAACTAGAATTTTAGTTCAATATGTGATTCATATAGTCAAAATAGAGAAAATGTGTTTGGATTGGTGCGATACTTAAGAAAAACAATCTGTTGTCCATTTATTACATGTATTAATTAATCCTATATCAACCCGACATGTAGTGAGATCATTGTGAATAAAAGTGAATCACATGCTAAAAACAAAGAAAAACATCAGTGTCACATTTTTTAATATGTCTTATTTTTGTATTATTCTATAATTTTAATTAATTTATTATTTTTTATGGTAATTTGTTTCCATTTTAATTATTTATTATTTTAATAAATTTATGTTTTGTTTATTTCTTTATAGTTTTACTAAAATAAATATTGTTTTTATTATTGGAATATACCTCTTTTCTTTATTCTAAAGGTGTTGTGTTCGAAAACTTGTAGCTTGATCAGACTATGTTAGAAAGGGATCATAAGGAAATCATAATATAGGGACACCCAATCTCTTAGAGTTGAAACATTTTTGAATTGGTTATATATTTTAAATGTTTATAGTAAAAATATCAATGTAATTTTAATGTATTTAAATGTTTGTTATATAAATTTATTTGTAACATTAAATTACTATAATTTTATTTTTTTTATAAATTATTTGTAATTTATTTATATTTTTTTTTCATTTTATTGATTCATTGTGTTTCCAATGTAGAAACACATTGTATTAGCTATCAACTTTTATTAGTACTATAGATTTAAATGATAAAAAGTAGATTTTATCAGTGTTGGAAACATCAATATTTTTTAGCACCGATAAAGCTAGAAACACACATTGATAAAATCCCAAACAATTAGTAGTGGTGCCCATGGAGAAAAATGTTGAGAGGGGGTTCAATGAGGGATGTGATGGTCTAAGTTATAGGAGGGGAGATATATAAAAATTTATTTATTATAAAGATCTACATACCACTATCTAGAGGTGTCACACTTTCATATTAATTGAAACCATTGTTTATAATAGTTCATGTAGTCAATCAAATATCAAGGAACTAATATCCACTCTCATTTTAGATAATCTCACCCATACAAAAAAACTATAGTCTTTTAGATCATATTTTCATGAACCAAAAAGAGAAAAAACAATTGAGTCAATAATTTATTTTTTCTAGGTATTTGTTTTGGTAGTCTCTCAACCACTCATATACCTATTGGTCTCTATAATTTTTATCATTAAAACCATATTACTAAAGTTAATCGACACCCCTTTATGAATATCAACATAAATGCCCCAAATAGATACCAATCGACAATGAGAATAAGGAGGAACTAGGGGATCTGAAAACCTATAATAATGACATGTTAGAGACACATATCTCATCTTTATCTAATGGTTAAAAATATATGAAAGTATTAATAAACACACCATGTAGTTGGATGAACATATCATGTAAGTAGTGACAATCATCTAGTAGGTGGGGACACAAATCTCGTAAAATTACAAAATTAACCAAAACAACAGAAAAGAAAAATAAATAATCTCAAAATAGATAGATATATTCGATCAATGGCTAGAGTATATCCCATGTAAATCAATGGACCAAACAAGTATAATAGACCAAATAAGAAAACCTAAAAAATCCCAAAACCATATCCCAATAAACAATCCAAATAAAAATAAATTACCCAAGAAATATAATAAACTATCCAACTAATAAAGGATTCTAAAAAATACATTTTATAAAATAAATATAAACATTTTTCATAGAAATTGAAAAAAATCATATAATCCAAGAAAAAAATTTAATTTTTAATTTAATGAACATATATTTTCATAAACCTCAACATTCAAAAAAATTATAAATACTAAAAGGCTCATAATGTTATTTCTCCTTTCAACAATTGATTTAGGGAAAAACTTATCTTAGTCACACTGCCAACTTTTTTTTCTTAATATACGTCTCTATGATACACACCCACTAAAATGAAATAATATTTATAATGATACTACTAACATGATTAAAATTAAATCCAATTCAAAAAATGTGTCTAAAAAAATAACCCTATATATATATATAAGAATCCTGCTAAGGTCATGGCATCAATTTCCATAAAAAACTCACAAAAAAATTCTAAATAATAAATAACAAAATCAATATCCATAATCTAACAAAAATATGGAATAACAAATATCTCAACCATATTTTATAAATAAAAATTACTAGTATATGTTCTGTTCTAAATAAAAAAATAGACACACGTAGAAATATATATAATACATATAATAATAAAATAATAGAAAAATAAAAAAATATTTTAGAATGTATACAAGTGAACTAACACAATCACTCTACCTAAATCTAAAATATAAGAGGAAAAAACATTTCTCTAGATAAGGAGAGAATTATTTATATTACTATACCATAGGAATTACCACAGTATAACCTAATTCCCAATATAAATTCAAAACAACCTAGTCCTCATGAAATTCTAATAAATTTGTGAAACCCACAAGGGATCTAAATTCATCCAATTATAAACCAAAGGAAACCACTTATAGATCTACCTTAACTAATGAGATCAGGTCCCTTGCAATGATTATAACTCAGATACCCAAATAGTACCAAAATTAGGTTACTGTAAGACCCTACATAAACATCCCACTCACGAAATACAGGTGTAAATGTTAAAGAATGGAAAAATAAATTTAGGATATGATTTCCCTCTTTAAAACTAAATTAAGTCATTAAAGAATCATGCCAAAATTTATTCATGATTTTCATAGATATATAAAAACTATGACATATAAACCTATACATCTAGTGGTAAATTCCCAATATAGGTACCTGGATAGTAATAGATATAGTATATTTTATGAATTTGAAACTTCATTGAACCAAAGTCCAAAAAAATTTACACGGTCCACTAAACAAATCAAAAATGAAAAAAAATATTCTTATGAATGTACTAAGTGAGACAAACATACCCTAAAGATAAAAATAGAGTGTCCATAAAGGATTTTTTCATATCGTAAGAATATTGGTGGGACATTAAGATTTAATTTTTGTTCCATATCTTATCTAAAGTTGTCAAATCTACATGTTATTTTCCCAAATCCTATAATAAGATCTGTGTGTCAGTGTGCAATTAAATGAATTGTAAAATATTTACCTTGATTCAATAAAATCCTTTTCATTGTTTTTATTTATTATTATCAAAAAAATCTGAAATTGAATCCCTTTATAAATATCAACACATGAATCCACGAATGTCAAGAGGTTATACTTGAAACATTTGGTGCTAGAATGATGAATCTAGATCTCTCTAGCATCCCATGTTGATCTTTCACTCCAATATTATGTGAATTATTTTCTTGGTTCTTAAGAGAATGATATATCCCTATTAATTATAAAAAAATGATTTGATTGTATTTTTTAACTCAAATCCATGACCTAATAGTGTATTTAATACCAGGGTTTAATAAAAAAGAAACTACAAAAGGCTACTAAATCTTTCTACATTTGTGAAATAAACCCTTGAAAAAATTAAAAATTTAATGAATAAATAAATTCTCACCAAAAATAATATTTAATTTTTTAACTCTTAAATAAGGAATATAATTTATTTAATGAATATATTAAATAAAATTTACACATTATTAAATAATTAATCCATTAATAAATTTCATGGAACCATACCATTAACTCAATTTGAATTATTCTATAAACATACATTTCCATTGTCGTTCCTATGATTTCATCTTGAGGTATTTTTTAATTAATTTTTGATCAAGTATTTTCTTTTTTGGATTTCCATTACGTTTTGGGAGAAAAATTAAAAAATTTGGGTAAACAGTAGGTCGAACACGATTGGCACACATTTGGAAAACCGTGCACCCTTTCCCTGGTAACCGTGTGGCAAAATGTTATTTTTGGATAGTGACTAATCACACAGTTTGAGCATAGTTTGTAAAGCGTGCTGGATAACATTGCGACGTGTCCTATTTAAATAAATAGGGGTGCACGATTGTCGCACGGTTTGGAAAAACGTGTGGGAAAACTATGTGGACTATCTAAGTCATTAAAAATTGTATTTTTATGCTTTTTATTCCCCTAATTTTTTACCATAAACACCCCTCTTCTTCCCCACTCAGGATTCTCCATCCTAGGTTTCTCTCTCTCCTCCCATGATACCCTTGGACCTCCATTTTTGAGGTGTATTTGGTGCGATTTCTTCAATATTCTTCAAGTAAGTCCCCTTATATCATGGTTTCTTCCTATTTTATAGGGGTTTTCTTCTTATTTCTTGGGGTTTCATATCTCTAATGGTAAGGGTGACCTATTTGGGGTCTAATCTTTATTATTAAGGTTCAATCATTATGTTTAAGGTTAGATCTTGCCTCTATAGGGTTCACTTTGCACGAATTTGTTGGTTTCCACCAAATTTTGGGAATTTCTACACTTTTGGTAGGTGGTTTCATGCTCAAAACATTTTCATGATTTTGATATACTTTCTTGAGTTTTTAAATACATTCTATGATTTTTATGGGTGGCATAAAAGGTGTTTTTGAACGGTTTTGGTATGAATATGGCTTGGAAGTGGATTTTTTAAAATAAATTAGGCATATTTTAAGTGTCTACCCTTGTTATGAATATTGAACGTGTTTTATAAATTATCCAATATGTTTGATAAGTTGTTCAAGTGGTGAAAAACATGTATTAATGTGATTTTTTCATATATTTGGTTTCAAAGGAGGTTTGTGGTTATGAAAAGAGTGGTTTATCATGTGTAGAATAATGTTTGGATTATGTTTATGTGAATGTGATGTTTCACGTGTCATGTGAAATGATAATTGATAATGAAGGAAATCCTCGGTATTTAAGTGGACAAAATAGGACTAGTAAGCTAAATGGCTGTGAAGTGGCTTAGATCAGATTCATCTAGAGGTATTAATGATTGAAACACTAACTAAATACTTGATGATGGTTGGAGACGACTAGAATTTTGGATGTTTATCCTCTATAGTCACTCATGCATGGGAATTCTATTGGTGTGGTTACTATAACGTGTTTCCCCAAGATACGATGTGTCTAGGGTCCCACTAGAGCTAGTTCCTATAGGTATTTCCATAACATAGTTCTCTCTTGTAATGTTGTTCCATCTATTGGAATACGATAGACCTTGAGTACACTTCCTTTTTAATGAAATCTAGTTTGAGAAAAATTATTTTTCTTAAAAAGTGTTTCCCTTTGAAAATGGGTTCCTTTAAAATGTTTTCTTGAAAAAATTTCAAATGTTTTGGAGGGAATGTGCATGTTGATTTGTCTTATATTAATTTTAGCATGGAATACATTTTTTTGGTGGAATCCTACTTGGATTTGGATCACACCCTACTTACACCCTTGGGTTTAAGTAAAATTGGTTATGTTTGACTTGAGTAAAAGAAGGGTATTTAGATATGGTGGTTCAGGATGCTAGTGTTCTTCCCTTGCAAGTGTTCTAGAAGTCGATTGAGGAAAATGATCCTATCGTTGCATGGTGGTTTTTGGATAGTTTATTGTTTCCTTTTTGTTTTATCCCCTTTGTGTTTTTTTAAATGTTGTCAACATTGAATCTGAAAACTATTATTCCATATTTTTTTACGATTGTTAAGTTATGGTTTAACTATTATATTTGGTTGGTTATGATTAATTAAATGGGTTAAATCTTTCCCAAGTTTCATTTTGATACCCAAGAACTTATTTCCATCATGTGGGGATCAAGAATGACCTTTGAGCCATTCCATGGACTAGGTTGAGTATAGGATTGGATAAAACTCTAGCTTGGTTTGTGAAAAAATGGTATCAGAGAAGGTCACTCTCTTTTTGGGTCAGTTATTTTGGGATGAGTCTGGATACACTAGAGCTAGGACTATCAGGGTTTGAGGTTCTGGTTGTGAGTGGGGTTCCTCTGCCACACACCTCATGATGAGACTTGAGTCTCCATGGGATGTTGATATTTTGTTTGAATTCTATCCCAGGTGAGATGTTATGTCTATAGACCATATATGGACACTGAGTAAGGGTGGAGTATATTGGTCGTTTGACTTGTTATTGTGATGGATTTGGTTATGTTTTTATTTGTATATGTGTATGAGATTTTTTTCATTGATGAAAATTTTCATAATGGTGGTATTGATTTTTTTTCTTGTGGTTATTGCTTCTTGTAGCAAAATTCCTCCCCAGAGACTTCCTGTGCAGTCATGAGAAGAGTCTGGAGAGAGTTTTCCCTCAACAAAAGATCTGAGAATAGTAGAAGTAGTGGATAGGATTGTTCATGATTTGTGACATGGAGAGGGATCAAGTACTGTTTAGTTTAGAGAACACGAAATAGGTCTTATAAAGAAAAAATCTCAAGAGTTTCTTAAGAACAACCATACTTCTTTCTATGGTTTCACTAAACCTTAGAAAGATGAAGAGTGTGTTAAGATGATAAAAAGGTTATTTGAGTTCCTTGATAATCTTGAGGATGTTAGGGATACATGAGCCTTGTTCATGTAAGAAGGTCCCTATGGTAAGTGGTGGGACTCAGTGGTGCAAGCTATAAAGCATGAACTGAAGGGTTGGATATACCAACATTTGAAACTTTTGAATAATTTCACTTTAAAATCCCACTTTCTCATTGCATCTTTGAGATTAATTTTAAACTAAATTATACCATTTATATGGAATGAATTTGAACAAATTTATTCCATATTTTTAATAGTAATAATTTATATTATCTATTAATTTCAACTTAATTTTTTACCAAAATGATTAGTGAAACAGTTTAAATTAATTAAAGGGATTAAGGTAAAAATGAGTTTACATAGCGGTTAAACATAAAATATATGGTGTAAAATGACCTACCATCTTTTCAAACCTCATTTTTGTGGCCATATTTATACCCATATCTCCTTAGTATTTATTTTTATGAGTTATTGTGATACGATCCCTTGAAAGTGACCTATATAATAAGTTCAGTAAAGAAAAATAAAAAAAAAGGAACCTGCCTTGCCTTTAATATTTATAAAGATTTGGGATAGGGGAAAAATAGCATTTTTTCTTTTATTCATCTTATTTTGAAATATAAATGAATTTTTTACTTTAATAATTTATCTTTAATTTTTAGATATGAATTTGTAAATTAAAATTCTTAAGAAATGACAAAAAAATAATTATTTAGTTAATAAAAAATAATATAACCGATTCTAAAAAAATAAAAGTGAATTAAATTGAATGAAATATTGTATTCCATTAATATTGTAGAGTTATATATCATGTCATAGATGTGTAAACTTAATAGATTTAAATTCCATCATTTTTTTATATTTGTTAATTTTAAATTAAATAAATAATTCAAAAATTTACATTAATATTGTTTTATAATAAATGATATTTTATTAAATGATTTAAAATTACTAAAAATCCTACCCTCATCCAAGTAATTTTGAATTTTCAATAAAAAAATATATGGTCCATTAATGGACCAATTGATCTTTTATAATGAACATATTGATCCTAAATTGTAAAAAATTTGTTAGCACGATTAGAGTTAAAGTAATGTTTTTGCATGTTACATGCCCTTCTGTTAAAATTAATTTCTATCAAACATGAGATTTTTATTTTATTAATTAAATATAATTTTTTTAATTATTAGTACTTTAATTTCTAATATGTATCAATTTATTTTAGTCTTAATGGTTAAATTACCTTGGATATAAAATTAGTTAGAGTGGTAGAAACTAAATGGGGTAAAATTGAGTAAACCTAAAGACTAAGGAATAACATGATTGAGATGTTTTCATTATTGTGTGGTGGAGGTGTATATTTACCACATCAAACCTCCAATACATTATTATTCAATTTTTGAGCCGCATGAGGTAAGGAAGACCACCCAATAGTGAATAATTTTGAGTATTTACCAGAATTCCACTCCTCATAAACTATAAAGGGGAACTTACTCTTCCCCATTCATCACACTTTCAAACCATTTCGGTTTTCCCAATACCTACCAAAATTACAACCCAAACTACCTACCCTTATCCTATAAACCTTATTTTGGAAAGAAATAAAACCTACCATGATTTTAGTGTAGACCAAATAAAGATAATAGAAATGGATGAAGTTAAAGAACATTCAACTAAAAGAAAGAATGAGGTAAGAGATTTCATCTCAATTTACATTACATTGAAACTTATTTGTTTTTATGAACCAATTCACTTTTACATGGTGTATATACTACCCATTTTACATGTAATATCATGATTCATCCATACTTAATTTTATTTAAATTTTCACATTGAATTATCACGTCCAAGGGGATTTGACTTGAAAATTACTAAGCGATAAAAGTTATCATACAATCTCAATTAATTTTTTGATTGTTAAATTTACATTTAAACAATAAATTCATTATAATCATTTTTAATTATACATTATATTTATTTTAAATATCCATATTATTTTATGATGGATATTATTATTTCTGAAACCTTATTCCATGTTTAAATATGGTGTTTACATTGAAAATGGATCCTTGTAGAAGGAAAGGGAATATACATTATGTTTCAAAATGAGACGATTTGTTTTCCAAATCAGACTAGTACTTTGGAAGTTATCACGAATTAATAAGAATAATCAATATGGAAAAGTAAATAACTGAACCAACATTACATTTAAATAAAATTAATGTATGTATATATAATGAAAAATAAATACGGAAGGGTTACAGACTTAACAAATTTTCCATTTAATAAATAACATTAGAAAATTATGACAGGGGAAAAAAGATGACAAAATAATTCCATATAAATAATAACATGATCTTGAAACTTGACCATCCATATTATAAATAATAAAATAATCAGATGGAATAAAAATAATGATGGAATTCATAATGTTAGATGTATGACCTATAAAGATATATCCTCAAGATAGTTATCATTAGGATCTATCCTCAAGAAAATTTAAGTCTATGGGTAGAACCTTGTCTGATTTGGCCAACTGATTCTTTTGTGTTAGGTATTTTTCTAGTTTTGGGAATATACATTATGTTTCAAAATTACATAATCTAATATATTTTACATCATCATTTAAAAATGGATCTTAGTAGAAGGAAAGGGAACCTCACTAATTCACATGATCCAAATATTAAGAATGATTATATCTTTTATGATCTTAAATCAATCTTTTGAAGTAAACTAGTCTCCCAAACATTCTAATAATTTGAGGACATAGTATTATGTGATAAAAATATAGAGAAATAACTCTATAAGTTTTATATATTTGAGGTAAATAAACATAATAATAGGGTGATAGAGTAAAATATAGATAAAGGGAATAAGAGAAAGAAATATTTTTCAATATGTGATAATTGTGGATGGAAACACTCTTGTACTTGATTAAAAGGAATGAGAATTTTTAAAAAGTGTGGAGAGGAAGAACACCATTCTTCTGATTCTAAGGGAAAGAAAAATGTTTCCAATATAAATTACTTCAACTATATAAATATGGGGTAATATGAAAATAAATTCCCCAATTTTTAAAATAATATATCTCAAAAGAAGCTAACGAATCATTGTCAATATTATAAAATTATAAAAGACAAAGAGGAATGATTAATGTTCTCATGTTTGGTTGTGATAATTATGTCAATTGAGTATTTCATAAATGATATTTTGGTTATAATAATTAGGGACTATATAAGGATTTCACTATAGTACATTATCGTTAATGATTTGAAAGTGTGTGTTGAATGGTGTTGAAAAATAAGAAAATGATTCAGTGGCACATTAACCTTCTTGGAAAACACATTATTGAAGGAAATATAGCCCTAAATTTGTTCATGATGTTGAGATAATAATGTTGGGATAAATAGATAATTGACATGGATAAGGTAAATTGGCTAGTAGTGACTACCTTGGAATAGATTAATGATTTGTTAACAAATTAGTTTATGCTTGATAGAGTTAAAACACTTTTGTATTAATGGAATATATCCAATAACCCATGTTTTACTAAATTAATAAGTAAGAATTAATTTTTTTCAACAAGTTTTTATGGTTATTCATGTTATTATCATGTTTTAAGATAATACATGATGATGTTATTAACATTAATGGTATGTGAAAATTAAGAGCCACTTCATTTTATCTTAGAAATAAAACGTATTTTTAGTAACCTTCCTTCTAAATTTGGTCAGAAATATTTTCAACCATTTTTAAGGTTAAATATTTAAGGAGTGGATTAAGTTTAACTTTAGGTGTTATTGGATAAATTTAGATAACCATTTTGGTTTCAATAAAGACAGGAGTAATATCTTGTTACTCTTTTACAGATCAAATGATCTGTTAAAGGGTAATTTTAGTGCTTCATGGAAAAGAGTTCATTTTTGGATATTCATTTTGTAGAGTAATGGATGAATAAGAAATTGATCAAATAACAACAAAAATATGAAATTGTTCTTATGAAATAGAAATGTATTAAGTAAGTACGTTTGCTTATATTGTTAGAGAATAAAATAATTCATCAACTCTTAATAAAAGGTTTTGAAACAAGATGTCATATTATTATCTTGATTTTTATGATTTTAATAACCTTTTTCATTCCTATGTTTTATGTAATTGTGGTAATTATATTTCTCCTGAACATGTTCTCTATCACTCTCCATCAGTATTGGCTAATAGTTTTCTCTTTTATGTCCATGTTTTCATTTCCCACCTATGTTGTCTTATCATTGAACATAGTTATGTGATTATTTTAGATGGAATTTGTACTTCCATTTCACTCTTATTAATAGGATATTTTATTAAATATTATATGATATGAGTTTCAACAAAATAATTTTCAAATTCCAAAACCTTGGTTTTCAATATAAAGTTCAAATTGTGAGGACTCAATTTATTTAAGGTGGGGAGAATGTAACACCCCAAAATTATAAAATAATAATAATTTAATTAGTATAGTATGCGTCAAAAAAATTTATTTTATCTTTATTTATATGAAACACTGAGTTTATATTGTTTTATACACAACAATGAGTTTCATCGAAGTACTGCATGACACGCAAGGCCGAGTTTTACCAATAAAAATATATTATTTATATTATTATTTAATATAATAGTTATTATTTAGTCATTGGAAAAAGGGAATGAAAAGGATTAACTCAATTATAAAAATATATTTTTTAGCCATTCTTGTTATTTATTTATTATTATTAATAAAATAATAATCATTTTAATGAAAAAAATGTTTTCTTAAAAACCATATTTTTTCTAAAAGATTGTATAATTGTTCTTGGCGCACATCTTTTAAAATTAATTTTTAAAACTTTTAGAAAATTTATTTTAAAATATACACATAATTTTTGAAATTAGAATACCAAAATTATCCGACAGTGAATTTTTTTAATTTTTCTAAGAAGTTTCATTTTTTGATGAATATTGAAAAATACTGAATTCTAATTGAAAACTTCCTTTTTATTTAAATTATTTATAATGTTAATATATATTTTAAATTTGTTTTATGGTAACATTAGTTCATTTTTATCTCCATTAATAAAATTTACTTTATTGGGATCAATTTAATATTAAATTTGGATATACAAACATTTGATGCTTTGGAAAATTTATACTTTAGAAACTTGCTTTCTCATCGCTTCTGTGGGATTAATTTTAAATTTAATTCTTCCAATTATATATTATTAATTTGTATAAATGGATTAAATATTTGGAATTAGTATAATATATATTATCTAATAAGTTTAGAATAATTTTTTACCCATAATGATTAGTGAAAATAGTGAAACTTATTTATAGCGATTACGGTAAAAACGAGTTTAATTGGTGGTTAAACTTAGACTATAAGGTGTAAAATGACAAAAAAACTTGTCTAAAAAACATTTTATGAACATATTTATACATTTATCACAATAGTATCAATTTGTATTAGTTATTGGGATAATATTCCATGAAGGTTACCTATATAATATGTTAAGTGATGAAGAAGTCAAGAAAGGAACCTTCCTTAGCATTAAAATTTATAAAGCATTGGGATAGAGAAGAAATAATTTTTTTCAATTATACACATTATTTTTTAATATAAATGAGTTTTAGTGATAATAATAATTTATCATTAATTTTTAAATTTCAATTAGCCACTTTAAATTCTAAAGAAATGCCAACGCAGTAATTATTTAGTTAATGAAAAATAAAATAACTAATACTACAAAAATAAATGTGAATTTAATTGAATGAAATATTTTGTTCCATTAATTTTTCAAATTAATATATCATTTAATATAGGTATGAACTTTATATATTAAAATTACATAATTGTGTTGATATTTTAAAATTTAAATTTAATAAATAATGTCAAAATTGATGTTAATGTTATTTTATAATAAATGATATATTATTAAATGATTTAAAATTAATAAAAACCATATCCTATAAAAAGTTATTTTTTAGTGTTAATAAATAATAAATATTATCCATTAATAGACCAATTTATCTTTTATAATGAACATATTGAACCCTAAATATTAAAAACATTGTTACCACAGTTATGGTTAAAGTGGTGTTTTTGTGCATTACATGCACTTTTGTTAAAATTAATTTCCATCAAAAATAGGATTTTGATTTTATAAATTATATATCATAATTATAATCATTTATTATAAATTTTATAAAAATTCTCACATTAATTTAGTATTAATGGGTAAATTTCCTAGGTTAGAAAATTAGTTATCATGGTAAAAACTGAAAGGTGTAAAATTGAGTAAACTTCAAGAAAAAGAAATAACATGATAAAAAAATATATATTTTTCTATTTATGAGGTTTTTATTTACCAAATATACCCTACCCTCAATTATTATTCAATTTTTGGGTCACATGACGTAAGGTATACATCTGAATAGTGAATACTTTTGAGTATTTTTAAGAATTCTACTCCTCACCTATAAAAGGAAACTTACTCTTCCCCATTATTCACACTTTAAAACCACTTTGGTTCATTTAATCCATACCCAAATCCCAACCTAA
Source organism: Viscum album (assembly GCA_963277665.1). Taxonomy (NCBI): domain Eukaryota; kingdom Viridiplantae; phylum Streptophyta; class Magnoliopsida; order Santalales; family Viscaceae; genus Viscum; species Viscum album. The sequence continues at coordinate 663,375,951 of OY728128.1, forward strand.
CTTCACTCCTCTCATCCTATAAGCCTTATTTTGGTCATAAATATAACCACATAAAATTTTAGTGTAAACTAAAGGAAGATACATAAAGAAGTGGAGGATAATGCACGTTCAACTAAAGGAAAGTGTGAGGTAAGTGATTTCATCTCAATTTACATTTCATTGAGACTTATTTGTTTTTATGCACTAATTAATTTTAATTTTGGGTATATACTTACCTTTTGGAATTTAATGTCATTATTTATTCAAAATTTATGATATTTTAAGTTCACCTGGAATTATCCCATCCAAGGGTATTTGAGAAGAAAATTACATAGTGGTAAAAGTTATTGTACAATATCAATTCATATTTTGATTTTTAACTTTATGTTGAAAAAAGAAATTTCTTTCAATAATTTTTCATTGGAAATTATATTACTTTTAAATATACTCATTCATGTACGATGGATATGATTATTACCTAAACATATACGAATTTTATAGACGGTTTATACTTTGAGTGTTATATGATTTATTGGGAAAATATTAATAAATTTGTATCCTTTATTCAATATGGATATTTTATAAGGAACATTTTTTATTAATTAAATCAATATATGAGTAATGTTTTGGACATTCCATTCATGGTTTGGGGACTAGTTAATATAAGTCTGTCGATGCATTGGTAGTCTCATGCTATGGATTAGTTATCTAAATCGGAAGAGTTTATATCCACATAATTAAATTGTACTAAGGATAGATCTGGAAAGAAACTATCTTGACAATAGATAATAACAGTTCCGATTTCCAAAATTGTGCATTCCATCATTATTTTTATTCAAAGTTATTTTTTAATTAGTTATAATATACGTGGTTAAGTTTCAAGATCATGTGATTATTTATATGGCATTATCTGACCATCTTTTTTTCCTGGAATACTATGCTAAAGTTATTGATTAAATATTAGGTTTGTTTAGTTATATGACTTTCCATATTGATTCCACCTTATCTATTAATGTAATCAAGTTATTTAAATAGAATGTGTGTTCATTTATTTTCCTTTATATATGGATTAATCTTATTGATTCATGATATCTTCAAATATACTTAACCCTTAGAAATCATTAGAGATCACCCTTATTTTTGTTTCCATTCCCCTTGATTCCATGAAGTTCAATATGAATGATATACATGGATACAATAGATGGAATAAATTTATTCTAAAAAAATATTATAAACTATTTATTCAAATGTAATGTAATAATCAAGTATGTATCTAGTATACCAGAAATACTATACTATTCTGTCACCCGAGTTATGATTAATTATATATTATTATAGTATAACTATAGCTAGAACTAGATCTTGATTACAAGAATTTGGTTCTTTATAGTTAGTATTAGAGGAAGTTTAGTAGAAACATTAGGAGCTATATTTAGGAAAACACAAATTAGGGAACATAACCCTATAATATACTTTGAGGAAAAGTATATAAGAACTTCCTAGGTTTTGGGAAGGAATATATTATATTGGGATTACTACAAATATATCCCTATCTGGATACTATTAGTGGACATGGTTATGGCATAAAGGTACCTTGGTGTAATAACTCTGAAAAAGTCATCTTGGGAATGACTTCAGAATTACCTTGTACATGAAACAGGGCCTTACAACACGCCTAGTTGGAAACTCCTGGGGGATATTCTTATGATAAATAATATTTTCCTTATAAGACATTATTAAATATTTGAAAGTAATGATATCCCCAAATACATCATATTTCTGATTATAATATTATCTATGCAAAAGTTTTTCGATTAATGTTAATTATTTCACTAGTTTTATGATTATATATTAAGTTTCATAATGATATGATCAAATCTAGTGCACACCATTGTTTGGAAATGGATCATAACAAAAGTAATAGGAATCTCACCATTTCATGTGATCCAAAGAGTATGAATGATTGTATCATTTATGGTCTTAAGAAAATATATTTGAGGGAACTAGTTTCCGAAACATTCAAATCATATGAGGACATATTAGCATGTGATAATAAGATGTAAAAATAAATCTCTATGTATTATTGATTCAATGGAAAGAATGAGAAGAAGAGTATTATGAAGAAAAATATTGTTAAAGTGAATAATATAAAGAAATATTTTCCCACATGTGATAATTATTGAAAGAAAAACCCTGGTACTTTATTAAAAGGAACATGAGTTTTATACAAGTGTGGAGAGGAAGTATACCATTATAATTATTTCAAGGGAAGGAAAATGTTTTCCATTGTAAAATGATTCAATTTTATGGATATGGGGAACTATACAAATGAATACCCCATGCATCAAAGGAATATATCTCAAAATAAGCTAATAAATCATGGTCCAGATTATGCGATTACCAAAGATGAGGGGGAATGATTAAAGTACTCATTTTTGAACTCAAAAATTATTTCATTTTCTTAATTTATAAGTGATATCCTAGTTATAAGAATTATGGAATTTATAAGGATTATACTACAATAATTTTTTATTAATGATTTTAAAGTGTATGTTGAATGGTACTGATAAATAAGAAAAATAGTTTAGTGTAAAGTTTACCTTTTTAGAAAACCCATGATTGAGGGAAGGATAACCCTTAATATGTTCTTTATGTTGAGATAAAAAAGTTTGGATAAAGTGATAATTGATATGGATAAAGAATATTGGATAGTATTGAGAACCTTGGAATTGGTAAATGATTTGTTAACAAGGTATTTTATACTTTATGGAGTTACAAAACTTTTGTATTTAATAAATATATCCAATAATATATTTTCTAAATATTTAATAAGTAATAATTAATGTTTTTAATATGGTTTTATGGTAATTTAGGTTGTTACCATGTTTTTAGAGAATACATGATGAAGGTATTCGAAAGAATGGTATGTGAAGATCAAGTGTCACTTTATTTTTTCAAGAAAATATAATTTTTATTTAGTAACCTTCCTTCTAAATTTGGTCTAACATATTTTGGACTAGCTTTAAGTTTAACTATTTAGGGAATGGATTATGTTTAAATTTAGGTTTTATTAGAAAACTTTTGAAAACCATTTTGGTTTTAGTTAGGAAGAGAGGAATATCCTATTACTCTTTTATGGATCATATGATCTGTTAATGGGTAATTTTACTACTTCAAGAAAAAGAGTTCATTTTTTATATTCATTTTTTGGAGTTAGGGATGAATTGCAAATTGATCATAGCATATAAAAAAGATGAAATTGTTCTTATGAAATAGTAATTTATCAATTAAGTATATTTCCTTATAATATTACAGAGTGAAATAATTCCTCAACTCCAGAAACAGGGTCTTGAAACAAAAACGTTTTCCTATAATTTTTTTTTGATATTAATAAGGTTTTTCACACCTACGGTTTATAGATTTTTAATCAATGAATTTATCCTGAACATGTTCATAATAATTCTCCCTCGGTATTGGTTTTTACTTTTCTCTTCCTTGTCAATGTTTTCATTTCCCACCTATATTCTCATATCTAGAAACCTTGTTATAGGATTATTCTAGATAACATTTTTACTTCCATTTCCCTCTTCTTAAGAGGATGTTTTATTAACTCTTTATATTATGCGAGTTTCAAAAAAAATATTTTCAAATTCCAACCCCTTAGTTTCTAAGATCAAGTTTAAATTGCGAGGATACAATTTATTTAAGGAAGGAAGAATGTAACACCATAAAATTATAAAAGAATAACATTTTTTCCAATTACTTATGTGACACAAAACATTGATTTTGAATTTAATTACATGAAATACTATTTTTGTCTTGTGTTACACACAATAATGAGTTTCTTCGAAATATTTTAGTACATGCAAGGAAGAGTTTTACCAAATAACAATATATTATTAATATTATAATTTAATACGATAATTATCCCCTAACCATTCGAATGAAGGGTATAAATAGGATTAAATAACTTATTAAAATATATATATTACACATTTTTATGAGTTATATATTGATATTTTAAAAATAAGAATCATTTAAAAGAAAAATAAATGTTTTCTAAAAAACTATATTTTTTTTCTAAAAGATGGTATAATTTTGCTTGGCACACATAATTTAAAATTTATTTTTACAAGTTTTAGAAAATTTATTTGAAAAAATAAAAATCATTTTTTAATGTGTAATACAAAAATTATCTTAGGGTGAATACTTAGTATTTTTCTTAGAAGTTTTATTTTTTGATGTATAATGAAAAATACTGAATTTTAATTGAAAATTGAATTTTTCTTTAAATAAATTATAATGTTAAATTATATTTTAAACTAGTATAAATAAAAATTAGTTCATTTTTTATATCCATTAATCCAATCTCGTTAATTTTGATCAATTTAATATTGAATTTGGTTATAGAAACATTTAAAACATTTGAACAATTTTAGTTTAGAAGACAAGTTTCTCATCATGTCCCTGGAATTATTTTTAAATTAAATATTGCCACTTATGTGAAATGAATTAGGAAAAATGGATTCCATATTTGGAATCTGAATAATTAATAATATATAATAAGTCTAAATTAAAATTTTACTATAATGATTAGTGAAAATAGTTAAAATTAATTATAGCGATTAATGTAAAAAATTGTTTAGTTGGTGGTTAAAATTAGAATATAATGTATAGAAAGAACTGAAAACTTTTAAAACACCCATATTCTAGAAATATGTCAAACCTGATCACCATAGGCTATATTTTACTGAGTTATTAGGATATTATTCCATGAAATTGACCTATAGAATAAGTTAAGTGAAGAAAAAGAAAAAAAGAACCTTCCTTTACTTTAATATTTATAATGCTTTGGGATTGGGAAAAATATAGTGGTTTTGTTATACATATTATTTTGAAATATTAATGAGTTTTTGTGATCATGATAGTTTATATTTAATTTTTATAGATGAATTAGTAGTAACGCCCAACCCTAGTAGCCCAGATTTGGTGCATTACTTTGTTACATTGACATGATTACAAGGAATCAAATCCCGAAAGACCTATCAGTTTAATAGTCATGAAGAAACTGGATACATACATGAAACCCATTTTACATTGGGAGAAGAAAAAACATATAATACAATACAAAAGATAAAAAACTTCATCCTTGAAAACTCATAAAGTGATCTATTCTACATAACCTAGGGAAGGAAAACAAATAAAAGGGGTGATCACATATGCTCAGTAAGGGTTACATATAGTGGAAGCATGAAATAATAATAATTTAATCATAATCAATTATACATAATCAATATGGAATGGTGAATAATTGTAAAATACACATCATCAATAAATTGAGAGTGAAAGTTCATACATATATTTTTCATTGTAAAAACCGTAAGGATAGTAATAAATGAATAATGAATAAAGATAATGATTATTATTTTGAAGTCATATATCTAGAATAAGAACTATCATACCATCCATATGGTTTATGTTTATGGTTAGAAGCCGTTTTATTTTTGGAAACAAACGTGAAGGGTTTTTCGCAAACTAGTTTTTCTCATGAGACCTGTCAACGCATCGAGGGGCTATAGCAGACCCCACTTTTCACTGTCAGTTCAAAGAATTATTTATAAGAAAGGGTTGAACATAATCGAAATATACATTTATATTAAAACTAATATATGAAATTTAAATAACTTCCCTAATCATTAAACATAAAAATCAACTATTAAGAGTAATATAGTGAAAGTTATCAATATAGTACATCTACAGTCACACTAATCGGAAACCCTTTAACAACATATTTTAGATGATATTTTAAGAGATAAAACTCAATTTAGTAAAAGGTTCAATTTTTTTTGACATAGATGAAGATACTTTCAAAAGGGACCATTGAAAAATTCTTGATGAAATATTCCCTAAATATTTCAAATTGTCCCATACCACCTTGAAACATTCAAATCATAATCCCTTAGAATGTCATGATAATAAGAATACTCTTGATATGACATACCAAATGGTAGTACATACACCAAATGAAATTAATAAGTGGTGAACAAGTCATATATCTCATAAAAGATAAAGTGTGATGAGAAAAATCCTTTTTACTTTGGAAAGAAGAGTTATTTTTGGAAAATCATTTGTATTTGTCATTAAATTATATTGTAAATATTTATATCCATGAAAAGAAAGGGTAATTACATAGAAATCATATTTTAGGCATAAATAATGTCCCATTGACGTGAAATCATATAATTGTTTTTTAAAGAAGCTTTAGAAGTAAAACATTTTAGTGGAGTTTAAGGAAAATCTTAAAGGGATTTGAAAGTGGAATGACATGTTTGCCTTTGTAAAACCAGAGATAAACCAAGATATTTTTTCATGACAAAATGTGGGATTTTAAAAAAATTATTATGGCTTAAAACAGATTATTCAGTTAATGTGAATAAAGGTAAGAATTTAAGAAGTTCCCTTGACTCAGGCTTATTTATTGGGGAGAATCTTTTTAAAGATCTTTATAAAGATTATAAATCCCCATAAAATAAAGAAGGTTTATGTTTGGTATATATATATATATATAACATCCACTACTGGAAAAGTTCCCTATACCCACGGTTTTAAACTATGGGTATAGACCATCAAACGGTGGGTATAGGCTATACCCACGATTTGATCAACCATGGGCTCCTAAGGTGTCGGGATTGCCCTATACCCACGGTTTTACAGAAACTGTGGGTATATCCCACTAGAATTTCAACTTACCCAGGGTTCAGGTAAACTTTGGGTATACATATATGCACACGGTTTACCGGACCATGGGTATAAATTTTTACAGTATAGACTGATACCCACAGTTAAGTAAAATGTGGGTATAGAGGGTTCTACAGAAGCATATTTACACACAGTTTAAAAACCGTGGTTATAGATGGTTATGTAGCAGCATATTTACCCACGGTTCTCAAATCGTGGGTATAGACTGTTTTCCCAGAAATAGAAGCTGCCCCACTAGACAGAACCCCTACAGCCCCTCCCTTCCCCCTTAGATAGACCTCCTACAGACCTCCCTTCCCCCTTGGATAGACCCCCCCAGCACACCCCTCCCCCTTTGCACACCCCCACTCTCCCCTCTGGACAGAACCCCCTTGCACACCCCCTTTGACACCCCCACTGGACCCCCTAGACCCCCTTGGACACCCCCCTGGACCCCCTAGACACCCCTCCACGTGAACCCCTTCCCCCATCACCCCCACTACCCCCTTCACCCCACGTACCCCCCAACCTTCACCCCACCACCTCCCCCCCACCTGCACCCCCTCTGTCCACCCCCCTCTACAACTGCACCCCAACTGCCCCCCTCCTGGACACCCCCCTGCACCCCCAGTACCACCAAAACCCAAAGCCCCCTCCCCCTGCACCCATCCCCACTACCCCTTACACCCCCACCCCCCCACCCACTACCCCTGCACCCAACACACCCCACTCTCCCATCTAGATAGAACCCCCTTGCACACCCCCCTGACACCCCCATTGGACCCCCTGGACCCTCCTTGGACACCCCCTGGACACCCCTCACTACACCCCCTGGACACCCCCCTGGACTCCCCTTGGACACCCCCTAGACCCCCCACTGGACCCCCCTGACACCCCCTTGGACTGCCCCTGGACCCTCCCCCTGCACCCCCACCCCCTTTACCCAAACTGCCCCCCAACCTTCACCCCACCATTTCCCCCACCTGCACCCCCACTGCCTCCCCCCCCCACATGCACCCCCACCACCCCCTCCTAGACCCCCCTACACCCCCAATACCACCTGCACCCAGAACCCCCTCCCCCTGCACTCAGGCCCCGTAACCCCCCCAGCCCCCCCCCCCCAGCCCCCCCCCCCACTAACCCCTGCACCCATGTCCCCCTACACCTATCCCCACTACCCCCTACACCCCCCCCCCCCCCGCACCCATCACCCCCTCCCTGCACCAAGCCCCCACCCCAATGAAACCACAATGAAATAATGCAAACTAGAATGCAAAAACAATGGAACCACAATGCATTGTTTTCACCAGTTAAAACATAAGCAGATCTAGACAAAGTGTTCAAATTAGAAAAAAGTTCTTATCCAAAAATTCCTAAATAAAATTTTAATGATAAAGCATCACAATAATTTATCTCTTATTAAAGGGAAATAAAGTCTCACAGAGGATACAAAAAATACAGCCTTCCTGCACTGGGTTGTTTGATAATCATTTATCTTCTGGTGCACGGTATAGAAGATGATGTCATGTATACTAAGGCATCATTTTTAAAGTCGTAATAAGAAAAATACATTTCCTTGAAGTGGCTTCCACTGTCTTTGACTTACCTTTCTGGTTCTTTGAAGAAATCATTCATTGATCTTGACTCTAATTGGAATCCACCTCATCCTGCGCATCATATTTCATTTCATCTTTACTATACTTGGGTGCTTTTATGTAGTTATTATAATAGGAAACTGTGTCATGAAAGATACAAAAATAGAGGCCCTGGGTAGGACATGGGCATATTAGACTACCATGGATTGCTTCTTCAAGAATATGGACCTTTGAGAAGAGATGATATGTAATCATAAAAACATCCCAATGATGGGAACATAGTATATAAATTCACTACATTATTTTGATATAATCATCTCTGGCCTTTAATCCCACGTGAACCATGATCGAAATGAGAAACAATAGATAATAGTGTGTTGGACACAATGCATGAGTATGTCCATACGAGGAATACACATTAAAGTTTCTCATTGAGGTGTAATATTTCCCATACCATGGTGTATATGGTATAGAGATGAGGCTATAAAATGGAATCCTACGTATCTCAGTTTTGGCAGGAATTAATGTTATCACAGTTCACTTGTCCCTTGACCTACTGATGGTTTATGTTGGATGATCATGTTTGGAGACATTATCATTATCTGTGATGTTCTGTAAATGTTAGAAGCTTATAGCTGGATGGATTCCCTTTTAATTTGGTATTACATAGTAAAAATTCCCTATTATTGAGGACATATTATATTATGTTGGTAATCAGGGATTATGCATTTAGGTTTCCCATTATACACTCATTCTTTATCTTTTAATAGATAAATATTGGTGGTGATGACCATTAAAAGTATACCCAAGATCATGACACTGGTATGGTCACATGAGTGTTTTAACCGAATCTCATAAAGGGAACTTCTCTTATAAAAGGGGTATGCAGCCGAAGGTTCATGACCGAGGTCCACATGGAATGAGTCCAAATGGGTCTTTTGGACAAAGTGGGAATGTCATAAGGGATATTCCTGACATGTCTTGGATTCTTGTTGGAAATGTCTTGATTTTCTGCCCAAGATATTTGGGGTGTCAAACTATTCTGGATGACACATCAAATGGTGTCTTCTTGACATGTTCATGATTCCTTGAATGACCTTAGTTTTCATGCATAAGATCTTCCACATGAATAATTTGGACATGACCAGATTCTAATCATCAACTACAATAATGTAAAATAGCTCATGATCTGGTATTACATTATCATATTGGTTGTGAATGTGAATTTCCATTTATTAATCCCAACGCATTATCATTTCACCACATTTTATACCCATAGAATTTTCAGAATCATTATATATTACATAGTCTCCCATATCTACTCAATATAAATTCCAATGTCCTCGATCCTTATTCATGGGAATTCACAATTCATTTCTAGAAATTATCAATCCCTCTCTAATTATCCTTATTTCCTAGGACTTCCCTTGGTTCAAACATAGAATTTGATATAGGAATACTAGGATGGACTAAGGTGGATAGGCTATGCCCATGGGTGAGAACAAGTGTCCGGGCATCAAGGAATCACCACTCGGGAACAATTTCCCCCACAAAAAATTAATTAAAAAAGCAGCATAAAATAAATAAAATTTCAGAATGACCCATCTGTATATTGGACATCTATGCTGAAGTAAAAGAGAATAAACAGAAGCAACACTGTAAAAGGATTAAAAAATGAAACACACTATCAATCCCTCAACTACCCCGATCTCCCTCCCCAACAAAGAAAACCACGTAGCCGCCTCCATTGCCCTTATAGCCCCTTCACAGAATATTAGTACCCTCCATCCATAGAAAGTGGTAAAAGTCCTAAGTGGCCAATGTAATAAATAAAATAAAATAAAAACTCAACTACAACATACCTGTCTCCTGTGATTAAACAAGTCATTGCCCAACATATAAGAACCACAATGCCTCATGGGTCCAATCATGTTCATGCAAGAAAGGGGGAAACAAATCCAAGCTTCAAAATGATATAGTCAAATAGTATAGTCCTATTAATTAAGAATAACTCTTCCAATTAATGAGATATAATCAGTTTGTCTCAAGTTTCAATGCCTCATAGGTCCTTTCCCCTGGAAAGACCCCCCTAGCGCACCCCCTCCCCCTTGCACACCCCCTGCCATCTTCCCCTGGACCAGCCCCCCATGAATACTTGTAAGCCCCCCACCCCTCACCCAGCACACCACATTCCCCCCAGGACAGACCGCCAACAAATCCCCTCCCCCTTTGGACACCCCCACTCTCGCCTCTCGACAGACCCCCTTGCACACCCCCCTGACACCCCTCTCCTAGACAGCCCCCCTGCACCCTGCCCCCTCCCTGTACACTCTTGGACTGCCCCCCTCCCTACCCTCTGCACACTCCTGGACATCCCCCACCCCCCTGCACCCCCACACCCCTGCCCCCCACCCCCACCCCCTGCACACACCCCTACCCTCTTCCCCAGCACCCCCTGCCCACTTCCCCATCACCCCTCACCCCTTCCCACAACACACACCCCACCCTCTTCCCCAACACCATACCCCCCCACCCTCCCCGACACACCCCCTGTCCTCTTCCCCAGCACCAGTGAGTGGGATGATCGTGTCATTGCAAACAGAGCTTCAATAGGATTCTTCCCAGGTTTCTAAGATTTGTCACCCTTGTATTTCCCATACATATGCATTATGAAAAGGTGTTTGTATAGGTAATTTTTCTACAAATAGTTCCAGTGTATGCATTGCTAGTATAAAAACTAATAGTGTAAGCACTGCTACTATAATGATGTTAGTATAAACATTACTAGTGTGAATACTACATCTGTAAGAAATGCTAGTGTCATCTTGCTACTAATGAAGCCAAATGGGTAAATATGTACACTTTTTTAGTGTAAACATTGATGTTAGTATGGGATTCTTGTCACGACCCGTCCTCGGGGCCCGTGTTGTGACTACCCCAAGCCCGCCTTCCATAGGCCAGGGGATGGCGACTAGCACCAAAGGCGTAAATCCTGATTAAAGGGAAGGCATTTCCTTTTATAAAAGAAAATAAACACAACAGAGTACACAACTTAAGTAAGAACTAAGTAAATCTGAGTACAAAAGTAAGTGTTGAAAAGTAAATGGGCCAGTATAAAACCCAAATGAAAGTACAGTACAACTGAAAAGAAAGTACAACAGTAGTAAAGTAAAATAGAAACACCGAGTCGTCCTCCGGAAATTTCCACCTGAAGGGTGGGTACAAATAGTCTCCTTAGCTCCTCGGGTCCGGCTGTCCGCTTCGTGTACGTCCAGCCAAGTGGTCCACCTCCGGGTACTGTCGAGCTCCACAAGCCTCCACCTCGATCAGTTTTGTCCATCGTCTGCATTCAACACAACGTAGTGCGGGCAGAGCCCATGCAGGTGTGAGTATACGATACTCAGTAGGGACCCTGAGACCCCCAAAGGTCTCTCGGAATCCACAAAGGATAAACCACAGAGGAAAGATACAAACACGAAGTATCTACCGACTCTACTTAGGTATATGCCCATACATATACCTAAGTCAACAATTCCAGTTTGACACTAACCCTAGAGCCCAAGTACAACCCAGTCCACACAGGAAAGCACAACCCAGTCCACTTAAGAAGCTTAGTCAATCACAGCGATGATAATGATTGAAAATCAAGACTCATCTCACACAGGTATACTACTCACGAAGGGGGGTGGAGATGATTCTATGTAGCCTCTGAACCATCTCCTCTTCCGAACCCACATAGGATCCAAGTACAGAAGTCGTCACTGCCGAACCCATGTAGGATCCAAGTACAGTAACCAGCTATGTCGAACCCACGTAGGATCAAAGTACAGTCATCATCACTTTCGAACCCACAGAGGATCCAATTATAGTCGTCCTCACTATCGAACCCACGTAGGATCCAAGTACAGTCTTCTTCATCGTCGAACCCACGGAGGATCCCGGCATGGTAGTCGTCGCAGTCACAATCAGCTCTAGGGTTCCCGCACACAGCGTAATTGATTCTGGGAGGGTCCACTCCACATGTAAAGGGTTCGATACATAAACTGTTACGAAGTCCAGAGTTGATTTATCCCGAAGTTCCGTCTTTACAAAAGGAACTCAATGCGACAGACGACGTGTCAATCGGACGCCCGGTATGAGAGATATTGGCCTTTTCATTCTAGGGGCCTGGTTGGAAATATGCTCGTTCCAAACCCTGCAATTTACCAAAGTTGTCAAAAACTCTCTTAGAGTATCGCAAGAGGACCATATCATCGAAAGAGTCCTAGTGCCGCAGACGGCGCGTCGATCAGACACACGGTCTTTAAGTTATTCACGTTTAAGTGAATAACGGGCCCGACCCGTTTAGCCCGGTGGGCCTACAGATCGGGTTAACCCAGTTTGATGGGTCTGACCCGGAAGGGGTGTCGGACCGGTCTGAAGAAAATAACGCAAATCGGCCTGGCGGGGCGCAGCCCGGCTGGCTCGGGCAGCTGGCCAAGCAGTTCCGAGAGGGGGGGGGGGGGGGGGGGCGTTAATCTGCACAGGCAGCGCCTAGCGGCGCCGCCCTTTCCCAAACCGGACGGCTAGGACGGATGACCTTCTGGCACACGCGGCCCGCACGGGTGGACCACCAGTCTTCCAGCGCGTCGCCCTCCTGGCACCGTAGTTCGCCTCCGCCCGACAGGCTGACGGGCCGACCGTTTCTTCCACTGAAGCGGCCCGCGATGCGGGCCGCGGTTCCTCCCGCACAGCCGGCACGACGACGCCGGCTTCCTCTCCATGTTTCCAGCATGGCGCGATGGTGTCGTTCTTTCCCCGCCTCCAGTTTCCAATTCCAAAGGAATATAGTTCCTACGGAGGGTCGTTGGGCCGTGTTCGTTCGGCCCGCACCCTCCACATTAGACGGTAACGCATAGCCATGAATGAACAAGGTTCACGAAGCACAACCAAACAATTTTATATTCAATAATATCGTAACAATTCACCCTACCTAAAAAATTTATGATGCATTTAGGTGTCGCGGTATACAGCATCGCGTGGTGAGGATTCATAGACGTCGACGGAGAGCGTTTGAGGAGAAGGCGGAATCTACCCACTTGTCGTGGAGAAGAGAAAGGAAAGTGCATTGTCCTTAGCGAGTTTCCCCACGTTGGTTTCTCCTCCCTTGTCGTAGATGAAGAAGAAAAGATTGGAGGGATGGGGTGCGTTCCTTGCCGAGAGGAAAGGTATTCGTCAGAGAAGAACCGTTCTTCGTTGATGAAGAAGTTCTTCAAAAACTCTAGAGTTCTCCCAATTCCTCTTCACACAACAATTTCCAACCCAAATAAAATAACGCTTCTCCTTATTTTATTTAATCTTTCCATGCATTTAAAAATTTAAAATTCAAACACTTAATTAATTTAATTGAAAAGGTTCAATCAATTAATTATGGTTTTTGTTGGCAAGAATTAAAGAGGGAGAGAGGGGAGAGGAAGAGTTACTCAAATAAAGAAGAGTTAAAAATTAAGAAGGGGATATTAAAAGGAGTTTTGGGAATGTGAAAGGTTGGGGCTCCTGTGGGCCCCACCTCACAAATATCCTCACATGGGTAGTTAGGTGCCTATGGGTCCCACCCTAACTCCCCAATCTAGGAAATAACCACCTTAGATATAAAATAAAAATTGTTCCACAATTTTTATTCACTTCTTATTTAATCCACAAAATTTAGCTTCTTATCCCAAGAAAATGTAACTATGGTAGAGGTCCCCTTAAGAAATTACCGGCGTTGCGAGTTCATCTGTGCCCTCAGATTTCAATTCCGAGCACTGGTTCAAAAGATAGAAAAACCCGCTCGTTCGTTCACTGAACGTACCCGAGCTAAACTTCAAAAAAATATTTCGGGCACACTGGGCCTCGAAATCAGGTGTCGTCAGAAACAACGTACTTGTAAAATCCCAAAGAATTTAAGAAAAAATTTTCCGTGAAATTTCCGGGTCTTTAAATTACTCCCACCTCAGCGCTTTACGTCCCCGTAAAGCTACATCATAAACTAGGGAAACAAATGAGGGTACTATGAACGCATCTGAGCCTCCCGCTCCCATGTGCTCTCTTGGAGGTTCTCGTGCTGCCAACGAATACACACTAGAGGAATCGACCGTCCATGTAGGACCCGATCCTATCGATCCTCGATCTCCACCGGGACCTCCAAAAAAATTTCCCCATCATCAATGTCCATCTCCCCATGATCAATTATGTGAGTCGGTTCGTGCACGTATCTCCTCAACTGAGATACGTGGAAGACGTCGTGCACCCGGTGCAACTGAGGTGGAAGGGCCAGGCAGTAAGCCACCTTGCCTACGCTGCTGAGGACCTGTAATGGTCTAATGAAGCAAAGAGATAACTTGTCGCCCAGGCCAAATCTCCGTAATCCACGTCAAGGTGAGACCCGTAAGAAAATGTGGTCGCCATCCTCGAACTCCAGTGGTCTTCTTCTCTTATCAGCATAGGACTTCTGTCTGCTTTGTGTAGTCCTCATCCGCTCCTGGATGATCTGCACCTTCTCCATCATAGCCTGAACCATCTCTGGTCCAACTAGTGCTGACTCCCCAGGGTTAGTCCAGCACAGAGGTGATCTACAAGGTCAGTCGTACAATGCATCGTATGGTGCCATCCTGATGGTGGAGTGGTAGATGTTGTTGTACGAAAACTCCACCAAGGGTAAGTGATCCTCCTAGCTGTGACCAAAGTCAAGGACACATGCACGGAGCATGTCCTCGAGTGGCTGAATTTTCTTCTCCATCTGGCCATCTGTCTGAGGATGAAAGGCGGTGCTCAGGCGTAGCTGTGTCCCGAATGCCTCCTGCAATCCCTTCCAAAGTCGGGAAGTAAAGCGAGCGTCTCGATCGGAGATGAAAGAAGATGTCACACCATGAAGTCCTATGATCTCCTGAACGTAGAGGCGTCCCATGCTCTCTACAGAGACCTGCTCTCTGATCAGTAGGAAGTGAGCCGACTCGGTGAGTCAGTCTACGTTCACCCAAATGGAGTCATTTCCTATGGAAGTACGTGGGAGCCCTGTCATGAAATCCATGGATATCTCGTCCCACTTCCACTCTGGAACCTCTAAGGGTTGTACCAGGCCTGCTGGTACCTGGTACTCTGCCTTCAATTGCTGGCAAGTGAGGCATCGTGAAACGAACTCTGCTGCAAACTTCTTCATACCCGGCCACCAGTGCTGTCGTCTGTGGTCTTGGTATATCATCACCACTCCAAGATGTACCACTAGAGGGGAAGTGTGAAACACCCTTATCACTTCCTCCTGCAGTGAAAATAGTACCATGGTACGTCCCCTGAAGAGGATGACGTGCTCTCCTCCTTCAGAAAATCCATCAGGCACCTGCCCTTTGGAAATATGAGCACGTCGCATATCATAGTCAACGTCCCCACGCTGTGCCTCTCTAAACCACTGAAGCAGTGGAGGAGTGAATGTGAGGGACTGTAGAAAGGCTGCCCCATCTCTATCCACGAAGTATATCTGCAAAGCGGCTAACTGCTTCGTCGCCTCTCCAAGTAGTTGAATGCCCGATCTCCTGCTGAGATCATCAGCCACAACATTCCCCTTCCCAGGAGTATTTACTATCTCAAAGTCGTAGTACTTGAAGAATTTGATCCATCACTGCTATCTTAGGTTTAGTTCCTTTTGCAAGAAGATGTACCTGAGACTCTGCTGGTCAGAGTAGACTGTAAATCACTCGCCCATCAGATAGTGCTGCCACATCTTCAAGGCGAAGACCACTACTGCTAACTCCAGGTCATGGGTAGCATAGTTCTGCTCATGCTAACTCAACTATCATGATCCATAAGCGATCACAGCCTGCTCCTGCATCAGGACACACCCGAGTCTGGTCCCTGATGCATCGCAGTAAAATACGTACCCTACACCCTCCTTTGGTAGCCTCATGATGGGCACACTAGTCAATCTCTATCTCAGCTTCTAAAAGCACTGATGACATCTATCTAACCATACTAAGGTTTTCCCCTTCTTCATCAAAGCATAAAGCAGTGCTGCAACTCTAGAGATGGTTGACACAAATCTCCGATAGTACCCAGCCAGACCTAGGAAACTCCGCACCTCAATCACGCTCCTGGGTGGCTCCCAAGAAAGTACTGCCTCGATCTTCATAGGATCCATAGCAACTACCGCCTCCGAGATGACGTGCCCCAAGATGTAAACCTATTGAATCCAGATCTGGCATTTCGAGATATTACCGTAATGTTGGTGCTCTCGAAGTGTGTCCAGTACAACCCATAAGTGGTAGGTGTGCTCCTCCTCAGTAGTCGAGTAAATTAGCATGTCTTCGATGAAGAATACGACAAAACGATCGAGGTAAGGCTGGAAGATCCTGTTCATGAGACTCATGAACACTGCTGGTGCATTGGTTATGCCGAAGGGCATAACCAAAAACTCATAGTGGCCATACCGACACCTGAAGGCCGTCTTCTGCACATCCTCGTCTCGAACTCTGAGCTGATGTTAGCCTGACCTGAGGTCTATCTTCGAGAACCATCGTGCTCCCTTGAGCTGATAAAAGAGGTCTTCAATCCTCGGGAGTGGGTAATTGTTCTTTATGGTCACCTGATTCTGGTGATGGTAGTCGTCACATAGTCATAAGATCCCATCCGCCTTCTTGGAGTATAAAATCAGAGAAGCCCAGGGTGAAACACTGGGTCAGATGAATCCCTTTACCTGCAAATCCTCTAGCTGTACCCGCATCTCACGAAGCTCAGAAGGAGCCATCTGATATGCTGGAGTAGATATTGGTGTTGTCCCAAGGTATAGGTCAATTTAGAAGTCGACCTCTCTGCGAGGAGGTTGTCCTAGAACATCATCAGGGAAAAATTCTGCGTACTGATCCACCACAATAGGAAAACTCGAACTCCACACATCAACCGCTCTAAGGATGAGACTAGCCAAATGATGTGTGATCGGCTGCCCTCTCCTCTACATAAGTCCATCCTGTGGTGCAAAGGCTCCCTTCTCGCTAGTGAAGGTGAACCTGGTCCCATCTGTGCAGACACACTGCACTGTGTTCCTAAAATAGTCGATCTGGGCATGGACTGTAGATAACCAGTCCATACCCAAGATGATGTCATAAGGCCTCAACGCCGCTACAAGAAGATCCCAGCTAAAGATCTCGCCTCCTAGAGTAAGCTCACACTGCCGGCACCAGTGCGTAATCGTCGTGTCCGCTCCCGTAGAAGTTTCTAGCCGTAAGGATCAAGCCAATGGCTCCATTGGAATCTCCGAGCTCCGAACAAGTGTGGTGGAAATAAAATAACGACTCACTCCTGTGTCTATATGAATTGCAGCAAGGGTGGAGTAGACACAGATAATACCTCGAATCATCTTAGGTGCGTCGTGGTCATAGGCCTCGACTACCTGGTGCTGAGCCTGCCCCTGTCTGCCAGCTCCCTGTGGTCGAAGAGGCCCTCCTGGTGGTGGTGGTGGTAGAGCCTCAAAGCGTCGTCCACCACCTGCTGCTCGTCCAGATCCTCTGCCTCGTCCGCCTGCTCCCTGCAGACTGCCGTGGTCGAACCTCTGCCTCTGCCTGGGAGGACCCTCTACTGTCTGTTGCTCCTCTGCATGGCGGGTCGGGTAGTCACGATCCATGTGGCCCTGCCCGCCACATGAATAACACTGTCTGCCTCTCGTATGACTGGCTCTGCTGCGTTCACCCCGCACATCCGAACCAGTATCCTGTGGTCACCCACCTGATGGCCTGGTCCGCATGGACCTCTGCGACATCTGTCTACTGCCGGATGCAAAAGACTCTGATAGGTGTATCCCTTCGGTAGGCCTCACTGCTGGCGTAGGCTCAGTAAGAAAGCTCTCCACAAGAAGGGCTCGCCACAGTACTCCTTCCTACATCAGAATGATGATTGAGATCATTGAAGCCCTGATCTCATGCCTCAGTCCCTGCTCAAAGGTCCGGGCGTAGAAGAATGGGTCTCGTACCATGTCTGTGGAGTAGCGCGAGAGGTCGGTAAACCTCTCCGAGTACTGGGATACTGTCATGCTGGCCTGTCGCAGCTGTAGTAACTCCTGGATGTGCACTGCACGGAGGGTGGATGGAACAAACTCCAAGCGGAAGAGGATCTCGAAGTCTGTCCAAAGTAGAGATGCCTCGTCGTGAACCTAGAGCATCATGCTCTATCATCTACATGCTTTTGCGTGCAGGAGACTTGCAGTAATGATCACCATAAGGTCTGCTGGTGTCCCTACAAATCTGAAGACTCTGACGATAGCGTCCATACAATCCTCGGTTACCTGAGAATCCGTCTCTCCATGGAACCTGGGCGGCCTCTGTTGCTGAAACTCGTGCAACGCACTTAGGTGGCGTGCACTCTCCGCTATTGGGGCTAGTGGTATCGGTGGCCCAGCGGGTAGTGGTACCGCTGGTGCCTCCGCTGTAATGGGGCCTTTCACTGAGGCCTCGTCGCTTGGTGGGCTGCCATCCCACACGTAACTAGGAACCCTAGCTGGCTGCCTTCATAGGGCCATCCTGAGAAGAAACATGTGTTCTACAGTTAGTACAATATACCTGGTGAGATGACACAAAGTAATCACAAAGAAAACTTTTGAAACACACATGCAATCAGTGTTTTCGAGAACTGATTCGGAAATCAGATGTCAGGGTCCTGGTGTTTGGATATGTCAGCCACCACACCAACACTGGACTTCCTGGACTGAAAACCACACTCAATATTCTTAACACTATTACTTCACAGAGAAGAAATTATCAGAGTCCTGAGTTCTGCAGTAGAACATCCCTCTGATACCAATTTGGGACGACCCGTCCTCGGGGCCCATGTCGTGACTACCCCAAGCCTGCCTTCCATAGGCCAGGGGATGGAGACTATCACCAAAGGAGTAAATCCCGATTAAAGGGAAGGCATTTCCTTTTATAAAAGTAAAGAAACACAAAAAGAGTACACAGCTGAAATAAGCACTAAGTAAAACTGAGTACAAAAGTAAGTGCTGAAAAGTAAATGGTCCAGTATACAAACCCAACTGAAAGTACAGTACAACTGAAAAATAAAGTACAGTAGAGGTAAAGTAAAATAGAAACAACGAGTCGTCCTCTGAAAATTCCCACCTGAAGGGTGGGTACAGATAGTCTCCTTAGCTCCTCGGGTCTAGCCGTCTGCTCCGTGTACATCCCGCCAAGTGTTCCACCTCCGAGTACCGTCCAGCTCCACAAGCCTCCACCTCGATCTGTGTTTTTCGTCATTTTCATCCAACACAACTTAGTGTGGGCACAACCCATGTAGGGGTGAGTATACGCTACTTAATAGGGACCCCGAGACCCCTGATGGTCTCCCGGAATCCATAAAGGATAAACCACAAAGGAAAGATACAAACACGAAGTATCAACAGACTCTACATAGGTATATTCCCATACATATACCTAAGTCAACAATTCCAATTCGGCTCCAACCCTCGAGCCCAAGTATAGCCCAGTCAACACAAGAATGCACAACCCAGTCCAGTCAGAAAGGTAAGTCAATCACATCGATGATAATGATTCAAAATCAAGACTCAGCTCACACAGGTATACTACTCACGAAGGGGGGGTGGAGATGATTAGATGTAGCCTTTGAACCATATCCTCTACCGAACCCACGTAGTATCCAAGTACAGAACTCATCACTACCAAACCCACGTAGGATCCATGTACAGTAACCAACACTGCCAAACCCACGTAGGATCCAAGTACAGTCGTCATCGCTGTTGAACCCACGGAGGATCCAAGTATAGTCGTCCTCACTGCCGAACCCATGAAGGATCCAAGTACAATCATCTTCATCATCAAACCCACGGAGGATCCCGACACGGTAGTCATTGTAGTCGCAGCCAACTCTAGGTTTCCCACACATAGCGTACTCGATTCCGGGAGGGTCCTCTCCACGTGTAAAGGGGTCAATACATCAACTGTCACGAAGTCCAGAGTTGATGTATCCCGAAGGTCCGTGTCGACAAAAGGAATTCAATGCGACAGACAACACGTCAATCAGACGCTCGGTCTAAGAGATATTGGCTTTTTTGTTCTAGGGGCCCAGTTGAAAATATGCTCGTTCCAAACCCGGCCATTTACCAAAGTTTTCCAAAACTTACATAGAGTATTGAAAAAGGACCGTCTCGTCGAAAGAGTCCCAGTTCCGCAGACAGCGCGTCGATCGGACACGCGGTCTTTAAGTTATTCACGTTTAAGTGAATAATGGACCCGGCCCATTTAGCCTGGTGGGCCCGCGTGTCAGGTTAGCCCAGTTTGACGGGTCCGACCCGGCAGGGGTGTCGGAACGGTCTGAAAAAAATAACGTAAATCGGCCTGGCGGGGCACGTATCCCGACTGGCTCTGCTGGCAGGCCGAGCGGTTCTGTGGGGGGGGGGGGGGCGTTTGTCCGCACCGGCGGCGCCTCCCTTTCCCAAACCGGCTGGCTAGGCCGACTGACCTTCTGGCGCACGTAGCCCGTATCGGCGGGCCACCGGTCTTCCAGCGCGGTGCCCTTCTGGCACTGTGGTCCAGCTCCACCCGGCCTGCCGACGGGCCAGCCGGTTCCTCAGTGTTGTGCCCTCCTGGAAACGCGGTTCGCCTCCGCCCAGCCGGCCGACGGGCCGACCGGTTATTCCGCCGAATAGGCCCGCGATGGGGGTCGCGGTTCCTCTCGTATAGCCAGTGCGACGGCACCGGCTTCCTCTCCATGTTTTCGGCACGACGCGACGACGTCGTTCTTTCCCCACCTCTGGTTGCCAATTCCAATGGAATAAAGTTCCTGTGGAGGGTCGTCGGGTCGTGTTTGTTCGGCCCGCGCCCTCCGTGTTAGACAGTAACGCATAGCCATGAATGAAAAAGGTTCACGAAGAACAAACAAACAATTTTATTTTCAATAAAATTTAAACAATTCACCATACCTCAACAATTTATGACGAACGTCAGCGTTACGGTAGACGGCGTCATGAGGTGAGGATTCGTAGACGTCGACAGAGAGCGTCCGAGGAGAAGGCGACGCCTCCCCACTTGTTGCAGGGAAGATAAAGGAAATTTTGTTGTCATTGGTGGGTTTCCCCATGTCGGTGTCTCCTCCCTTGTCGTGGAGGAAGAAGAAAAGATTGGAGGGACGGGGTGCGTTCTTCACCGAGAGGAAAGGTCTTCGTCGGAGAAGAACCGTTCTTCGTTGAGGAAGAAGTTCTTCAAAAACTCTAGAGTTGTCTCAATTCCTCCTCACACAACAATTTCCAACCCAAATAAAATAAGGATTCTCTTTATTTTATTTAATCTTGCCATGCATTAAAAAATTTAAAATTCAAACACTTAATTAATTTAATTGAAGAGGTTTAATCAATTAATTATGTTGTGTGTTGGAAAGAATTAAAGAGGGAGAGAGGGGAGAGGAAGAGTTACTCAAATAAAGGGGAGTTAACAATTAAGAATGGGGTTTTAAAAGGAGTTTAGGGAATGTGAAAGGTTGGGGCTCATGTGGGGCCCACCTCAAAAATATCCTCACATGGGTAGTTAGGTGCATGTGGGTCCCACCCCAACTCCCCCATGTAGGATATAACCACCTTAGATATAAAATAAAAATTGTTCCATAATTTTTATTTACTTCTTATTTAATCCAAAAATTTTACTTCTTATCCTCAGAAAATGTTACTACAGTAAAGGTCCCCTTAAGCAATTACCGGCGTTGCGAGTTCATCGGTGCCCTCAGATTTCAATTCCGAGTACCGGTTCAAAAGATAGAAAAACCCGCTCATTCATTCACTGAATGTACCCGAGCTAAACTTTAGAAAAATATTCCGGGCACTCCGGGCCTTGGAATCAGGTGCCGTCAGAAACTGCGTACTCATAAGATCCCAAAGAATTTATGAAAAAATTTTCCTTGAAATTTCTGGGTCTTTACAATGATAGTGTAAGAACTCATAATATAAAGGTTACAATAGAAGTCGTGCTAATGTAAGCAAATATACTTAACCACTTCTAGTCTTATTCTAGTGATAATAATGTAAATTTTTATTCGAACCTATTTTTAATGGTGTCAAATATTATAATATTGGGATTTATCATCAATTTACTTACATTTAATGCTACTAATAAAAATAATAGAACCTGCATAATAGTATTGGGAAAATTATTAGATGTTTTATGTTATATAAATTCAAATATTATATAATATAAGAGTAATAACAGCCTAATATTTTAGCTCTCACAAGTTTTAATAACAAAAAAATGGATGGATGTGTAAAAAATGTACACATTTGTCTTGAAAAATAAACAAAAAGCATGAAATATATGTTGATATCAGCACACCTTTGTTTTCTTGTTGCCTTGCACATGTACAAAATATAATTAATATGATTTTAATACAAATTGAAAGGTGTTTAAACTGTATGCATAATTCATTTCCATAGTTTAAATTGGTTTTAGAGTTTATTATGCATACACGTTCATTTGAATACAAATTTAAAGGTGTTTATTTTATTGTGCTATGATAAGTTTGAATGTAACATTCATTGTATTTTAAACAATATAAACACATAGCTTACTAAATACAATCATAGACAGAAAACAACCATGACAATTCTTTGAAAACACATGTAAAAACACACCTTAGTGTAACATACCTTCAGGAAAAACAAGATCCATGGAATCTCATTCCTACAACCCAGCTGCAAATAATGTCATGAAACCAAACACATTCAAAGCTCTAGTCATACATAATCTTATAAAATTTCCAGGAACACTGAGTTGTGTAGCCAAAAAACACCAAAATGAAAAAAAGAAACCATGGATGTATAAAAAGAATTACCTTGAATTATTTTTTCCTCTAAATCATAGTTTTCTATCACGAACATCATGCTTCAGGGAATTGACAAGATCAAATGAACTATCACAATATTTCAGACATCCTGAAAAATCATTGTATTTTTTTCTTAAATGATAAACAAAAGAATCACATGATTATCGCTGTATCGATGACATCATATAACATGTTCAATGTTTTACACAAAGTGTGGGATTACATCTGATCTATAATAATTTTAAACAATATCTTGTGGAACTTCATAAACCAAGAAAAACCCAATGGAGAGTAAAACAAATGAAAGAGTACACGCAAGAATACATCGAGCCGACCTAACTTTATTATTATTGATCATAGGCTTGTAAAACCAAAAACCATTTATGTTGAAGCCAAGAATAATAATTTATAATGTTTCTGATATGAAATATTATTCTATTCTTTCCCCTCCAAAATCCTTGGAATACAATGTAAATGCATTCGGTGCATAACACCTTCCATGTTTCACACTAGAATCACATGTATGATAACACCAAAATGGAATGAAAAGAAGCCTTATATTGGAAAGTTAGAGAAAATAAAATCATCTTGGAAAGATAATAATTACATCATATAACATGTTCTACATTCTACATTATGATAAATTTTATATAATGACCGGGTAAGGTGAATCCTTTCTATCATGAAACAACCATAAAATTGATCATTAAATTCAGTTTATTTACATGTAATTTCATTACATAAGGTTCCATTAATGATAATTCTATCCCATTAAATTAAAACATACAATCATGGCCTAAAAATTTGTATCAACATTCAAATAGAACACAAATGCAGGGAGTGGGGGGGATAATAGGGGAATATAGACAAACAATTGATGAATGCTCAAGTAGCTTAGAAATTCACAATTAAGTGAGAGATAAAAAAGTTTTTCCTCCCTTAGATGTAACATAAAACAATAAACTTTTAACATTAAAACACACCCTTATAGATGGATTATTTAATTTAAAAATCGAGGTGGAGATAAAAACATTCAGCCATCATCAAAATTATTTTAAATGAGCCCCATATTCATGTAATTTAATATTTTACATGGGTAAAATTTTAATTCAAAGAGGGAAACAAATTTAAACAAAACCACTTCATCTCCAAGAATTAATGAAAATAATTTTGACAATTTATATAAAATAATCATGGGTATCAATGATTGGTATAAATAAACTAGAAGTTGAATTTAATAAACTAAATGACTTAATGAATATTTTTAATAAAATAATTACCTATAAACACCTACTGCATACAAAGTGGAACAAGTCACAACAAGAATCTTAAAAACAAAAAGGACATTTTGGTAAAATAAATGAATTTAAAATCAATTGAAAAATCAAATAAACATTATTAGATTAATATCGAACACTAAATTTTACACACATCGTGACTAGTGTTCTCATAAGAAATGAAAATGAATGAAATTGAATTGAAATGTCTAGGGGAATCTCCCTTGGTATTTAGGTAATGTATTCTGTATCAAATTTCATCGATTACTATTTTAGATTCTTATGGTGTACCCTCATTTAATTTTGAATGATGAGTTAACAGGATTAGACTTGATCTATTTGTTTGGAATACCTCCATCGTAAACTATGGGTTATAATACTACCATTCTGCTAAATTTCAAGGATGGTTCCTTGAGTTTAGACTAGAAGAATAGATTAGGATGAATGTAAAGGCTCAACTATGAGTTTTATTGAGAGAGAATTCTATATTTATCCTTCACATAACTTTTTTCATGTAACTCAAATAATTAACAAGTCATAATTCAAAATCATATATCCTTTGTCATCATTTTAATTTAATTAATATTTACCCATTTATTATAGTCAAATATTAACATGGAAAATCAACTAAAATAATTTACTAAATAATTAACATCTTAAATAAAATAATATTAGTTTATAAAATTCATTGAAATCTCATATTATAATTTTTATAATAATTTTATAAAACAAAACATTATTATCAAAATAATTTCTTAATTCTCTAATATTTTTTTCTCATATTATCCCCCTTCATTCAACCATAAATTAAATATTTTTGTATATTTTTAGAAAGACCACATTTATGGGTTTGGTGTTAACCCACATAAAAAAGATAAATCCAGACATGAAATTAAATTATATAGGGCATCATTAGACCTATCTAAAAAAATTAAAATATGGGAGTCTTTCACACTATATAATCTCTATATAATATAACTTACCATATTTTTGGATCATCTTTAATGAGGTTCTCAAAGAAACAGACCATCTTTTCCTAGGTCTTGATAAAATCTTCCATGTTAATATTCCCTTCGTTAAATACTCAGGTAAAAAAATTTGATATTGTTTCTTGATCCACTATTTTTATTCCTCAAATGTATCAATTCTATCATTTTATTTTATATTTAATCAATATCCTCTAGTTAAGGATTGGTGGTTAATATCTCTATCTATTCTTTATAGTATATAATAAGATCCAAATCATATGTTGGATCAGTTCCATCTTTTCATTTGTGGTCCAACTGAAAACCCTTAAATGTGTTTACTATAGTAGAATGCATTCCCTTATAGAATATTTCAGGTTTATGGTCTTTGTATGTTATTTTTTCGACAATTGGAGGTAGGAAAACTTATATATTATCCTACCTACATATTCTACCTTTATTCTCAGTTTTTATTTGAGCTTATAAGGCCACTAAATATTCCTTAAGAACGTCACATAGAATAGGGTGTCTAGGATCAAGGGATTATTTCTCCATACCCTTAATTCTAGTAAATGTTCCCATTGATATTATTACTATAGTTTTGAGAAAAGATAATAATCCTTACACCTCCATAACTTATTCCCTTATTTATACATTTTTTATAATTTGATGGTTTTTTATTCAAATTACATTTCTTCTTCATAATAAAAAAACATTAGTGAAGGTTCCATGAAGTTTGATTTAATTAGCTTGTTGTATACCACATATCAAAGGAAACCCTCAGGGTATCAAGGAATCATGAGTCTCATAGATGATTATACTTCATAGATTCTAAATATCCATTTCACTTCCAAAAACCATGAAGAGGAGGCCTCTCATTTTTAAATTATTATCATCAAGAGAGGGAGAAACCAAGCCTATGTAACATCAATACTAAACCATAAATAATATATCTAAATAATAAACACATGTAACATCTCTGTACCCATATCTTAGGATCTCATTCCCCTAGTAGTTAAGTGGGAATACTGACTCTGGTGGGGGATCCCAATCCCCACCCAAGCTCTTTAGACAAGGGTAATAAAAAATACATATATTGATGATATCACCCCCATAATGGTGGGAGGAATACCTACAATATATAATATATAGTTAGAAGATATTATTCCCTAAATCCATGGGATAAATTTCTAACCCTTATTAGGAATGGTGAGATAAAATTATTCCTGGATGTAACTTTATCATTAAGGAGGGATTCTATTTACCATGAATTATTAATAGATAAGCTTGTTTACTGTAATGCTGATATGATCAATCATGCTAGATTTAGAACATTTCCACATATATATCTTCAGAAGATGCTCCACCATTATGTCCAATGTGTAAGGTCACTTTTAAGGTACTAGTTATATGTAAAAATATAATCCTCATTGAAGATTCTAGGTCACCATATAGTCTTGGAATATGTATACAATGTTTTCCCAAGGTAAAAATCATATATCCCTTAGAAAATTGATATCCCATGTAAAAAACCAAAAAAGGGGAAGTAGAAATATGACTATAATATGTGTAGAGAGGTGAAAATGGTGTGTAGGATCCATAGGGACAATTGGTAGGTTCTCCATCTTCATGGGTCATGTTCTATCAAGGAAAAATGGAATGTGGTATTAAACCTCATTGGTTGTGAGGCAACTCGGGCCTCCAGGGTGTCAATTCCCTATACACAAAAAAAATATCTAGATAAGGGTAACATATTATAGGATTAAACCATATAATGTGTGGTATTTAACATATCCTAGAGTTCCTAGCTATTGTACCTACCAAAGTACATGATGTGTGTTCTTTCAAACTATACGCCTTATAGTTGGGTTCTAAGATATAAAAATTACTATAGTCCTTGATTAATTTCCACTTCCTCTTATTTTTCTTCATATATAACTTGAATTTACATTTTCCATGATAAACATGATAATTCAACCTAGGTAAAGTGTTTTCTATCCTTTAGTACCTGGATTGATGATTTTTATCACAATCTTGTCAATGTGAATATTGTTATTCATAAAGAAACCCCAAATCCAGACTCCCCTATTCCATTTTATCTTATCCTATAATCCATAATAATTATATAATCCTACATGGAGACCACACAATGTAAATATATGGAACCTATTTTAATATTTCACTAAAATCAATTTGTGATATTAGTTGAATCATCAGCTAAAATATAAAGTTAGTGATGAACATGTAGAGAATAGTGGGAAAAATAGAAGAAACCACAAGAATGGAAATTATGATTTTATATGATCATGAATCATCTACATTCTCATATAATAAATAAACAAAGAAGTAATTTCTAGTCCCAATATCAGTTATCCAAATATCATAATTTCAACCAAATATCATCAGTTAAAAAGGCCATCTTCTACCTGAATATTGATTCAATTTAAATAATATTATTCCATGTTGAAATTAAGAAAAAAATGGGGATAAATCCATATATATAAATTCCCTACCATTATGGTGAAATGATGTTTATTTGATTCTACTTCACAACCAAGGTACGTTTTATCGACATCACTAAAAATTAATATTTCTTCTCTGATTTGTCGTCACCACCAAGCCCTCGTCCCATATTCTTCTTCTTATCCCTCTAAGGTTTACGTGGTAATTGAAAAACTAACCCTATGATGATTTCATAAATGGATTAAATAATAAAATTCATGGGTTTATTAGTATAATAAATAATAAATTAAATAATTAAACTATTTAACTATCATATCATGACAGAAAAAACTCAAAAGTCCCAATTAAAATGAATCTTAATCCATGAATATGATAAAATTCACATTTTAGATTCAATATCTATCTTGGTTTATCAATATGAGACTCTATTTAAGATATATAATAAACTATAAAAAACATACAATGCATGGACTAAAAATAATATAGTATATTTTTATATTGATTCTGAAGATCCTTAACACTCTATTTTATATTAAAAAGCAGACTTGGGGTAAACATCACAATATTAAACCAAATAAACATTCAAAAAAAATTTGTGATGTTGCATACTATATTAAAATGAACTTTTTACCCCTAATAATGTCTTAATACTTTTTTAAACATAAAAATCATCTAAGTATCATCTGATGAAAACATAGGTCAATACACCTCCCTACTGGTTTACACTACTTTCATAACTACCCCTATATTAGAGTCTATTGGAAGGGATTCCTATAAAGAGATGGGCCAATCTGTAACAGTAATTCTAGAAACCAGTGAACGAATTCCTACCCTATTTTTTGAATTACATGTAGACCCCCTCCCACTAAAAAAGGTGGTATCATTAATACTAGGCAAAACTCATTACAGAGGAGGCTAGTGAGATTCTCTCTCCCCTTACCCCACCCCAAGAGAAAGAACTACTACCAAAAGATCCTTCCCCCTGAGTGAGGAAAAATTACACCTAGGATTTCCTAAAGGATCATTCATTACTCCATGCCACCATGGGATTCACAAAAAATATCTAATTTCCATTCTATATTAACTCCTACAATATATCTGAAGAAGTATTAATAGAGCCCCCATCCCAAACGAGAATCCTAGATTCACTACACCATAATTTGTTGGTGAATTCACCACAACACTAGTAAAAAAATTTGAGGGGGCTCATTTCCACCCCTTTCCCTCCTACCAAATCCACCACCCAGCTCGCGAAGCTATGGAAGAGCCACCATCCTTAGCTCCAGAACAACAATAGATAATTCTTATTCAAGCATCAAATTATTAATAGACTCTATAAGACCATAAACATTCATCTACAAATGGAAAGGAAGAATATATCAAACCACTATATGAATTTTGAGACATCAATCCATGTGATTCTACAAAAGGTCAATGTGATTAAAATACATAGTATTACCTTCATAAATAATATTGGTGATAAGACTAGTAACATAATCAAAACTAAACTAAATGAAATCTTGTAGAGTTTGATATAGTCTTGATTAAATACATAATATTTCTTGAATGGGTTGCTTCCTTGTCATTTCCAACTAATCAGTCTATAAGAACACCCCGAATGAATCTATAAAATGATTAAGAACTCTTAAATTCTTAGAATAGAGCTAAATTATAGGGTTAGAAATAAAGAAAATTAAAAAGGAATATATTTCAATGCATGAATCACCAGATTCCAACACATCAGAAAATAATATAGAGGCTGAAAATCATGAAAGATATGAGGCCAAACAACCCTAAATTCTTCTTCATCCACTCATATAATGGAAAACGTGTGGTGTAAAGACCTGTAAAAATCAAGGAATTTTTTTTCTTAATTTTCTTTGGAATTTTACAAGAATGCAGTTTCTGACGGAACCTGATTCTGAGGCCCGGTGTGCCCGGAATCATTTTCATAAGTTTGGCTCGGGTACGTTCAGTGAACAGACGAGCGGGTTTTTCTAAATTTTGAACCGGTGCTCGGAATCGAATTCCGAGGGCACCCATGGAATCGTAGCGCTGGTATTTGCTTAGAAACGCCTTTTCAGGAGTTGCTTTTGCTCGGGTGTGGTTTTTGGTTTTTGGGGTTAAGTTAAGAAATTAAATAAAGTGGAGTGACAACTTTATTTTATTTCACTTAAGCCGCTTAAAGCCACTTAAGCTGAGTTGAAGCAGATAGGGTGGAACCCGAAAATATCATACCCACTTGGTAGGATATTTGTGAGGTGGGGCCCACACGAGCCCATCGTTTCTTTTCTTCTAAGTAATGCACCTGCGAAAACCTCCTTTTAATGGAAGTCAATCGATTCGTTTTCTTATTTTCTTAACACCCTTATTAATTGGGCAGTTAAGTCGTTACCATTAATTCTCCGAATTAATGGTTTGTTTCTTAACTTTGTTTTTCGTATGTTGGTATATGAATAAAATAAGACCAACGCATGTCTTTCTTGTGGGTGGCTTGTTGAGAGGATTTGGAGAAACTCTAAGTTCTTCATCCTCCTTCGCGAAGAACTTGAAAAACGCGAAGAACGCCGAACCCTCAGAGATTGACGACACGACACCGTGTACCGCAACGCTGACGAATCTCCTTCCACGACGTTTCTTCCACGACAATTCTTCCCCGTGACAATCATCAATCAACACCTGATTGAGGTAGGGGATTTCAGATCCTTTAAATTCCTTTGTGGATTTTATCCTCAACTTGGGTTTAAACGTGAAATTAAATCTGTGTGTTTTCTTTAACCCTCAGAGATCGTCGACGCGACGCCGTGTACCACGACGACGTGACGCCCCTTCCGCGACGTGACGATCCTCTTCTTCCGTGACGGTCAATTCTGCGAAGAACTCACGTTCGACGACTACGACGAGGTAGGGGTTGATTCTTTTAAATCTTTGTGATTTATACCCACGGCGTATGATTAAAATTATTGTGAGATATTTTAAACTGCTAACACGGTGGGTGCGGACCAATGAACAAGTCCGAACCCACCGCCCCTTTCGTTCTTGGTGTGCGAAATGGCGTACGTCGACAAAACAAGCCGCACGGGTGATGTGAGGTCCTCGCAGTGAAGGACGAACCCCAGGAGGGCCTTTGGTGAAGATGGCATGATT
This sequence comes from Viscum album, assembly GCA_963277665.1. Classification (NCBI taxonomy): domain Eukaryota; kingdom Viridiplantae; phylum Streptophyta; class Magnoliopsida; order Santalales; family Viscaceae; genus Viscum; species Viscum album. The sequence continues at coordinate 663,406,935 of OY728128.1, forward strand.
TTCCGACCACCGGAACACATCTGGTGGTCCGTAGAGCAACCCGCCGGCGCGCCACGCCAGCCCGGCGGCACCGGCACCGGAAGGCGGCGGCGCCCGACGCACCGTCGTGGAGAACCGCCACGGCAGAAGCAGCGGCGACGGGCCAGCCATCCCGCGACCGCGTGGGACCGGCAAACGACGGGACGCGGCTAGCTGCCGCGTCCGCTGGCAAGGGAGGCCCCATGCGGGGCCGCGACTCCATCACGCGGGGGCAGCATGCCCCCGCTCCACTCGGCCGTAACAGGCCGAGCCGACCCACCTGGCGGCCGGGCCGCGCCCGTGTCGGCCGGGCCGGGTCGCGCCCAGGCCGGGCCGGGCTAGGCCGGCCGGGTCGGTCCGGGCCCAGACCCCCCGTTTTCAGACTTTGTTTGGTCTTTTGCTCATAACTTGAGCTACGGACCTCCGATCGACGCACTGTCAGCGGAGATGGGATCCTTGGATCAAGATGGTCGTTTTGGTATATCACACTCAAGTTTTCGGAGTAGTTTTGGTTAGGCCGGGTTGGTTCGTACACGAAACCAACCGGGCCCTCGGAGCAGAAACACTTATATCTTGAGCTCCGGATGTCCGATTGACGTGCCATTGATTTTGTTGGATTCCTCTAAGTGAGACGGATCTTTTGGATTACTACGTACGAGGTTTGGACGCAGGTGGAGTACGGTCGGGTTGGTTTTACCTTAAAAACCAACCGGCCCCCTGGAACGAAAAGGCCAATAACTCTCAGACCGGGCGTCTGATTGACGCGCCGTCTGCGACATTTAGTTCATGTTGACGATACAGAACTTTTGGATACATCAACTCTGGACTATGTGTCAATTGATGTATCATCCTCTCATCTTGTGGAGCGGAACCTCCCGAACGAGCTTGCTGTGTGCGGGAACCCTAGAGCTGGCTGCGACTACGACGACGACGACTGTGCAGAGATCCTCAGTGGATTCGACGGCGACGACTACAACACTCAGCGATCCTACGTGGATCAGTGATATAGATCCTTTGTGGGTCTGATCTTGTGTGGGTCAGTGCTCAGCAGTCCTGTGTAGGCCAGCGCCTACAGATCTTGTGTGGGTCTGATCCTGTGTGGGTCATTACGGGGGTTAGTTACTTATCGATCCTCTGTGGGTCAGATCCTTTGTGGGTCATTGCGGGGGTTAGTTACCTATCGATCCTTTGTGGGTCAGATCCTTTGTGGGTCATTGAGAGGGTTAGTACCTATCGATCCTTTGTGAGTACAACGACTTAGATGAATCAGCGGCAATATCCGATCATCTCTATCGTCATACAAAGAAGTATACCTGTGTGAGGTGAATCCTGTTTTGCTTTCCTTTGTGTATTTTGTTGTATTATCCTGTGTGGATTACGTTTTGCTTTCCTCTGTGGACTGGGTTGTACTTTGCCTCGGATGTTGGAGCCGAACAAGAATTGATGACTTAGGTATATGTATTGGCATATACCTAAGCAGTGTCGGATGTTACTTCATGATTGTATCTTTCCTTTGTGGATTATCCTTTGTGGATTCTGGGAGACCTTCGAGGGTCTCGGGGTCCCTACTGAGTAGCTTATACTAACCCCTGCACTGGATATGCCATCACTACATTGTGTTGGTTGCAGATGACGGACATCGCTGATCGTGGTTGAGGCTTGCGGAGCAGGACGATACCTGGAGGTGGACCACTGGGCGAGACGTTCTCGGAGCAGATGGCTGGACCCGAGGAGCTGTGGAGGCTATCTATACTCACCCTTAAGGTGGTATTTCCAGTGGACAGCTCGACGTTGCGGCTTTACTTTTCAGTTATTGTTTTCCCTTTCCAGTTGTACTTTACTTTCAGTTTGGTTTTGTATACTGACCCACTTACTTTTCTGCACTTACTTTTGTACTCAATTTTTACTTTGTTTTTACTTCTACTACTTGCTTGCTCTGTGTGTTTGTTTAATTTAAAAAGGCAATTCCTTCCCTTTTTACTGGGAATTACACCTTGGTGCTAGTCGTCAGCCCCTGGCCTATGGAAGGCGGGCTTGGGGTAGTCACGGCACGGGCCCAGAGGACGGTTCGTGACATGTGGGGCCTAATGCTCCCTAGAATCACCTTTTTACTCCAAACCTCAATCTAGGTTCACTTGTTGATCAAACACATATGTTGAAGTCTGTTATTAGATTTATATTGAAAGCATGATAAGTTTGAGAGATGATATCTCAAAAAACAAACTCAACGGAAGAGATCTCAACCATTGGAAAAAAAGGAGAAAAAAATTCATACTTAGATACCAGAGCTGGGGGAAGGGAGGTGGAGGCTGGGACGAGAAGTTGCTGGAGATGGGGAAAGTTGAGGTGGAGGGCAAGGCCGGGAGGAGAGGGAGCCGAGAGGGGAGCATCGCTGGAGCTGGGGGAAGGGAGGTGGAGGCCGGGACGTTGAGGCTGAGGCGAAGGTCGAGAGGTACATCAGGAGCTAAGGTGGAGGCTGGGGAGGGGAGGAGATGGAAAAGATGCGGGGGTCAGATGGCAGAGAGGCAGTGGTCGGTGAGGGGAGGAGAGGCTTGAGTGGAGGAGGTCGGATGGCTGTAAGGTGGTGGTTGGGGAGGGGATGAGAGGGCCAGGAGTCAGGGAAGCGAGGAATAGCACGATGGAAGAGGGTGATGGATGCAAGGGTAAGGAAGAGTGTGATGGAAGTGGGGGGAGGATCACGATGGTAATCATGGAATTGGGTACTAGTTTCCCACGATTTTATTAAAACCGTGGGAATAGATAATAAAAAAAGAGATATCCCCACAGTTTTTCTAAACCGTGGGATTAGATGTGTGGGGAAAGATCCCCATTCCAGTAGTGATTAAAATATAATTTATTAAGAGTACATAATTATATTTAATAACTACATATAGGTAATTGGAGTATAATAGTAACCCGAAAGAAAATGGAGGTTCAGGTAGAAAACCCTTACCACTTTGTAACCAATCAAATCATATGCCCAAAAATAATAACCATAAAATGATATATCAAATACCATGAAAATAAATATATTCATGATATGACACAATAGTGGGCAGTATACTTACACCATATACAAGATATAGTGGTGAAATAATGGAAATCTTATAGAAATAAAAGTGAGACGAGAAACCCCTTACCTTATAACCGAATGTATTTTCCTTTGATCTTAGAATATTGTATAGTAAAAATAAATAAATAAATAAATTAATTAATTCATAACCTTATCTAAAAGTATTTGATTCATTATATTTTTATTAATTTCATTCATAGTCTTCTTGATAATTTATAAGATCCAATTCCATCATTCTAGAGTGTTCATTTACTTGATTTTGAGGATCGGTTCTCTGGACTATGAGTGATTGAGTTCATGTTGAAGTGATATAATTATCTAGAATTGGAATTAAATATTATTAATGAACATACATAAGTTTAAATTTTTATACATATCTTTTGGTTATATGGTTTTAGTATGAATCATTATAATTTTTTTTAATGATAAATGCTTGGATTAAGTTGATGGTTTTTTGATCACCTCGAACTCATTTTGGTTTATAATTAAATAAAATGTGTAAAAATGATTCTAGAACATTAAATATGATGTATTATATATATTATGATCTGGTTCAACTATAAACATGGTTTCATGACCATAATTTAAGATGATAATAGAAATTGAAAACCTTTCATCCTTGATGGTGATTAATTAACACATCTCGGACGTTGTTTTCATTTTTAGTACAAGAGGAGGGGGAAAGAGAGATGATGATGAAATATTACATTAGCATAATAAAATTAAATTAAATTTAAGATAATAGAATTATCAGATAATTTTTATTATTGGAGGTTAGGAGATAGAAACAAAATAATGGAAGTTGTAAAAGAAGTTGAAAGGAAAAGGAATAGAGGTTTACCTCTTGAGTACTCCTCCTTGAGAATATTCTTAAGGCCTTTGCTTTTTGGAATTTCTGTGATACTAGTAGGTCTTGTAAGTGGTAGGAGGGCTTGAGAAGTGTATTTGTCAGAAAATAGGCATGGATCAAAGCTTGAGTGGTGTGAGAGGAAGAGGTGGGTGAGGGGTTATTTATATAGTAATAGAGAAAATGGTTTTTTTCATTATTTTAATCATTAGTTTATTATTTTGGTTAAAGACTATGAATAGTATTTATTATTGTGAGAAAATAGTAATAAGTGCATGTAAGTTTGAAACAATGGCCATTTACATCATCTATGACTCAATCATGATGCAAAAATTCATTTATTTAGCATATTTCGTAAATTATCGAATTTAACTATTCACAAAAATTCAACTATTTCGGAAAAATCCCAAAAATTCATCATAAAAAATTTTCAATGTCTAAAATCCAAAAATGAACTCAATTTTATGAAAATAATTTTCTATATATGAGAAATTTAATTTTTAATTAAAATCATCATTTAATCGAAAAATACCAATTTTAAAATTATAACTGATTTTATGACACTTTGAAAAATTAACTGAGGTCTCATTAAATTATATTAAAATCACAGGGAAACAAAACATTGATTTATGTATATATTTTATGAAAATTAATTATTTTTTAATCATTTTTTTAATTATAATATTGTAATTAAATATTTATTACTCACAAAAATACCAACACTTGATTAAAATATTCACCTTCATTTATAAGGTGCCTAAATTTTTTTTATACACTCATGGGTAAGGTTATCATTCATAAGGGTCATATTAATATTCCTAAGGGTAAAATTACTATTCATAAGGGTATGTTACTATTCATAAGGGTAAGTTACTATTCATAAGGGTAAGTTACTATTTACCAAAAATTAAGATGATTCTATCAGACTCTAAATATCTTACTAAACACAACTGTGTATGTCCATTTTTCAAAATTTAAAACATAGAAGTGTAAAAATTTATTTTAACATCTAGGTTATAACTAAAAAAGAGTGTTCTTTTGCAGTGACTTAGTGTTGTGTGCGTACAAGCTATCCAATGAATTTAAATTATTTATGAAGAAACATACCATAAAATCATGGGGTGTCATAATAATAGTGAACATATTCATAAAATAATTTAGTATTTACCAAAATAATTATATTAGTCAATATATATATTATAATCTATTTATAAAAATGAATTTTTTAATAATAAAATACACATATTCATTTTAAAATATTATTTTACACAAAATAATACTATAAAATAGTATTTTCTTTTAAAATTAATTTGAAAGCTATAATCTTGAAGTATAAGTATTATTAATTAAAACACTTAATTTTAAATTATTATTTTCATATATTAATGTATATTAAATTATAAAACAAATTACTCAGGTGTTACATTTGTTACTTAAAATGCCTCAGAAATGCCGACGTAGTAATTATTTTGTTAATAAAAAATAAAATAATTAATACTAAAAAAAATAAAAGTGAATTAAATTGATTGAAATATTGTGTTAAATTAATTTTTTTATTAATATAACATTTCAAATAGTATTTAAATTAATATATTAAAATTACACCATTTTATTTATATTTTAAATTTAAATTAAATAAATAATGTCAAAATTGACATTAATGTTATTTTATAATAAATGATATTTTAAAAAACGATTTAAAATTACTAAAAATACTGACCTCATAAAAGTGATTTTTAAATGTTAATAAACATAAAATATGGTCTATTCATGGAAACGTTTATTTTTTATAATGAACATATTAACCTTTAAATAGTAAACACGTTTTTAGCATGGTTAGGGATAATGTTGTGTTTTTGCACGTTACATGCGCTTCTATTAAAATTAATTTCCGACACACATTAGAATTTTATTTTATAAATTAGATATCATATTTATAATAATTGGGTATAAATTTTATAGTAACTATCACATTAAATAATTCATAATGGATAAAATACCAAGGATTAAAAATTAGTTTCTGTGATAAAAATGAAAATGGTAAAATTGTGTATACTTAAAGACTAAGTAATTACATGATAAAAATATATTTATTTTTGTGTGTTAGAGGTGTTTTTCCACTACATAAACCCTCCCCTTCATTATTATTCAATTTTAGAGCTAAATTTGGTAAGGAAAACCTCTCAATAGTGAATAATTCTGATTATTTACAAGAATTTCACTCTCAACTATAAAAGGGCACTCACTCACCCCTTCTTCCCACTTTCAAACCACTTTAATTCAACCAATCCTTTAAAAAATCACCCCCAACTTCAATAACCTCATCCTTAAATAATTAATTTGGTTATAAAGCAAACCTAGTAAATTTTTAGTTTAAACCAAATGATGATACCTGGAGAAGAGGAGGTTAAATGACATTCGAAAAAAGGAAAGCACGATGTAAGAGGTTTCACCTCAATTTATATTCCATTAAGTCTTATTTTTTTATGCACTAATTAAGTTTTATGTGGTGTATATAATTCCTCTTTGAAATATAATATCATGATTAACTCATACTTCATGGTATTTTATGTTTTAATTTGAATTATCACATCTAAGGGGATTTGATGTGAAAAATTACCAAGTGGTAAAAGTTATCATAAAATCTAAATTCCTTTTTTGATTGTTGACTTTATCTTGAAAAAATAACATTCTTGTAATAATTTTTCATTTTAAATATATATATTTTTAATATCCACATTCCTTTATAATTGATATGCTTATTTCATAAACCATATACTATTTTTACATATGGTTTTTACTTTGAAACATATATAATTTATTAGAGAGATATTGATAATTTTGTATCCTATATTCAAATTTGATATTTTATAAGCCATTTTTTTGAATTAAATAAATATATAGGGAATTATTTGGACATACAGAACATGGGTTGGGGACTAGTTAATGTAATTCCCTCAATGCATCGGTAGTATCATAAGACAAATCTGTGGGCTAAATCAGATGAGTTTCTACCCATATACTTAAATTTTACTGAGGATATATCTTGATAGTAACAATGTTGAGAATAGATCTAAATAGTTTAGATTCCAAAAATATGAATTCCATAATTATTGTTATTCCATGCGATTATTCGATCAATTATAATTTCCATGGTAAAGTTTCAAGCTCATGTAATTATTTATATGGCATTATTTGATCATATTTTTTCCTCCCACACTATGCTCAAGTTATTGATTAAATGGAATGTTTGTTCATTTTTTACTTTTACATATTGATTCTAGATTATATATTCATACATTAAAGTTACTTAAATGGCATGTGTGTTCAGTTATTTACCTTTCCATATTTTTTTGCTTATGGATCCGTGATAACATACGTTGTACTTAACCCTTACTGAGCATTAGATCTCACCCTTATTTTTTTTCCTTTTCCTATAATTCCATGAAGTTTACTATGATTGATATACAGGGATAAAATAGATGTAATAAAGTTATTCTCAGATGAAAAAATATGTTGTAATTTGTTTATTAGAATGCAATTCAAGACTCAATTACGTATCTAGTTTACCAATAATACCAAAATATTCAGTATTTTGGGATGTGATTCCTTATATCATATTCCAATATAATGGTAGCATGAACTGAATATAGGTTTTTGGGTTTGGGGTCACTACAACCATCATGTATAGACCTTGTTCCCAAACACTCCATTACATCAGTTTTAACATTATAATATGTTTCTTCTTGGATCATATAAATTTTACCTAAAATTATGTAATGGGTAATACAATATAAAAATTTCCATTTTATTTTCATAAGTCTTGGATAATTTTTAGGAGATTTTTGTGGTAATATTGAGGCTTAAGGTGATGTTTTGGAATTTTAAGGGTCACCATAGCTTGTAAAATGACTTATTAGACATGGTGGTGACTATGTTGGCTTGGGAGCTCTCATGTGTAAAATGTGATGTCTGACCAAACTATTATAAAGGAATGGTGTTAGTCTTGTTGGCCTGGTGGTCTTCTTATAAACCATGGGTATTTGAATCAAAACATGGAAAGGTGTGGTGTCTTAAGGAAACCAATATGCAACCTAAAAGTTATATCTCACCACATCATATCCTTGGGTGTGGTGTGGGTGAAACAAATAAATCATGGGAATCAGACCATGTGGGCTAGTTATGGGAGAGTTTAGAAGAACCCACAAAGGATTAAACATATTCTGGGTGAGACCATGGTGGAATTAAACTTCCATTTTTAAAATAGATAAAAAATAGGGAAATAGACCATAAATTAAAATATCCCTTTTTGTGAACCCACCATGGGAGTTTTTATGGGTTACTAAACCATGGTTTATTCTAGTGAACATACCATATAAATTGAAATTTAACCTTCCTTATTTTATGTTTCAATCCCTTTTTGAGCCTTGTCTGACCCCTAGTATTTCTCTGTTTCTCCAATCACCATCTATAAAGTTTTAAATTCCATGGATTGTCCTAGATTGTTCTATTTGGTTTTTTTGGATCTCTATAACTATATTTTCCCCATTATGATTTTATTCTCTTCATATTATATACTATAGATCACTGGGTGCGAATCCTAATCAATTTTGGGTAGATTTAGATAATGGCTTGTTGTGCATAGGATTTGGTTGGGTTCCTTCTTGATCTGACGGTGGTTATTCTCTGATTTTATTGTGTTATTATTCCTTGAGGATTTATGGTGGTAGGGGATTTTAGAGATCACATTTTATTCTGTGTAATTGTGAATTGATCAAGGTTTTTAATTCCAATTGATTGATGGTATGAATTTACATAATCAAATATAATAACTGGATTAATGTTTAAATGGATATTGTGTGATCATATGTTGTTACTGTATTTACTTTTATATTATTGTTAACGATATGAACATTCCATGCTATTACCTAATGTTATTTTTGAATTAGAAATTCCCTTTAATTATATAATCACTTAAATTTGGTAAATAATATACTACGATTTTTATTCTTGTCAATGATTGATGTTGTGTTATCTTGGTGTCTTCTTTATTTGTTGAAATTCCAGGTTTTCATCATCTGTGTGTGGTTGATTTTTGGAAGGTCCAGCAGGTCAACCCCACTAATCATTGGAGGATTGATCCTAATTAGAATGATGACTAGTGGAAGTCACCATTGAATGATTTTTGATGCTATATCTTAAAAAAGTATGAGTGAAATATCTTCGATCTCATGATGGAGTGATGGATTGTGGAGTTATATATTTCTTTCAGTTTTATTTAGGAGTGAGTTGAGCATTGGTTTCCACTTTCATTCAGCTAGTTGAGGGGAACATCATGTCAGTGGAAGATGTTATTTATTAGGAAGAGAAAGGAGGAGGATGTGCTATGGGATAATTTTCAGTATTAGTTTTCAGATGAGTTATTATCTTTGATGAAGAAGGTAGTGAATCAGAAGGAGTTAATCTCCCTTCATTATGGAAGCATGAGTTTTCGAGAGTTAGTGATCAGGTTCTTGAATCTTTTTTTATTTTCCCCCAGATCTTTCTTGATGAGAAGTCCCATGCATAGAATTTGGTTGATGCATTTTATCCATCACTTTATTATATATTTATCATATTTATGTTTCATATTTATTTGTAGGTGCATGAGAAGGCTAAGGTGATGGACCAGGTGCTTGAGTAGTCTGTATCACCCCTATTAGGATGAAAACAGGGACATTTAAGGATTATGACATTAGAAATAGGGTCATAGATTTCAGGAAAGTTGAGGTTTCTTCCATCAGGGAAGCATACTTATCATTTTGTATCATATATTTTGAGATATTGTAGTTCTCATGCATCTACCAAAATCTCTCCAGTTTAGTGTTATGGATGTATTGGTCATGGTTATTATCATAGGATTTACCCATTAGCTTTGGGTGGCTAGTATGGTTCCAAAAGTTAGGTTTCAAATCATCCTTGGTATTAGAGGTGTCAAGTGTATTCTCAATATATTTTCAAACATTCTCAAGATCTGTATAGAGGAGGTAGACTAGGAATAGGGTAGTAGGATCCGAGGCCAAAGCCTGGGCACAAAGGTCGCTAGTAGCATGGTAGAGGATCGGACTAAGACTAGATGAAAGCGATGGAGGATTTGGAACTATTGGAGGTGGATATTGTTTGATTTATGTTATGTTTATCATCTACCTTGGTTTATACTTTGATTTAGTCTAGTGTGTCCCACTTATTTGTTGTTCCCACTTTTTTATGAGCTTTTGGACTAAGTGTGAAAATATTTCCATTCCCTTTGTGTTATCATTGTCATTTGTAGGTCAGTCCCAATTATTTGATGTATCTCGAGGATATAATCTGGTGATGGGGAAGAATAATTTATTAGGGGATTTATTCTTGTTATATATGTAGTCATATGATTTTTTACTCTACCAATATTGGTTACATATTTTATACATGATCAAAAATTTTTTTCTAGAGGATAGTTGAGTTCTCTTATGAATAAGGACGGTGTGTGGTGATCGCTAGTGTGGGATATTTCCATAGTGGTAGAAGGCATGTTTATCCCCTTATTACATTTACATATGAGTCATATTTATATTCCATTGGAGTTTAGGTGATGGAGTTTCCAATATTTTTAGTGGTGTATCCAACCTAGAAGAGGCTGTGACCCCATCCCCTGAGTGCAATGCTATGTTCAGGATACAGTTATAGCAAGGTGATTCCCAAATTTTGATGGTTCTATATCAAAGGTCAAATTTGGTGCTATGAGAAATAAGGATTCATATTTTTGACCTATTTCATAAAGGTTTGATTCATCCTAATGCATCTCCATGGAGAGCTCTAAGGTTGTTCTCCCAGATAAAAAATTTTGTTTTCAGTTTGTGTATAGTCTACCATAGGTTTATTAAGTTGAAGTTTATGAATTGTTACATCTTTATGATGATAGATTATATTTCAAACTATTTAGTGGGCCAAGCTAGTTTATAAATTGATATATGGTCTAAATATCATCAGTTATGTGTGAGGAATGAGGATATCCAGAAGACTAATTTTTAATACTGGTATATAAATTTCAATTTTGTAGTTATAACATTTGGTGTTATGAACTCACCAGTTATGTTCATGGTAATCATGGAATTAATGTCTTGTGAGTACCTAGACTAGTTTGTATTTGTGTTCATTGATGAAATTCATATATACTAGAGGTCATAGGAGGATAATTATGATCATATTAGGATCATCTTACAGACCCTTCAACCACACCGTATCTATGGTATGTTTTCCAAGTGAACATTTTGGATATGAGAAATAAAATTCCTTGGACATGTTGTGTCTCAATAGGGTATAGAGGTGGATATTATATGGATAAAGATATTAGTTTATTTAGTATCCACAAATAACATGGTGTGGGTTAGTAGATTATTTTTCCTTGTAGGTTATTAACATATACTTGTGCCTAAATAATATTATATTTTGTCCCCATTAATATCCTGGACCTGGAAGAACCATGACTTTTCTTGGATAGACCAATGCCAAGTAGCATTCAGCTACTTAAAGGAGATGATGGACACTAATCCAATTCTTATACTACCCGAGGAGGGTGTACTGTAAGAGGTGGTTTATAATTCCTCTTGTTTGGGGTTTGGATGTTTCTTGATGTAACATAGATCAATGATCTCTTATGTTTCTAGGTATAAATTTTCCGATGAGCATAACTATTCCACTAATGGTCCGGAGATGGGGGCGATAGTTTTTTCCCTGACGTTGTAGTGACCTTACCTCATCCGGGACTACTTTATGGTATCCACATATCACAAGATCCCAAGGTATATTTTATCTAAACATTACCTAAATCTATCATGGTGGTGGTGAATTTAATTTCTCTAGGTTTAATACTTTGATATCTCCTACACCCCAAGGAAAAAGAATGTAACGGTAGATACATTGATAAGGAAGTAAAAAGGAGTCACTGGGGAGTTTGAGGAATCTTAGAGAGTGATGGAGGAGTTCACATTTATGTATATTGGATCCGAGGAGTTCAATAGTAGAGGTTTTTTATTTAAACTATCTATGGATCCGACCATTATGTTTCGAGAGGAGTTGTCTCAATGGGGATTCTTAGAGGTGGAGGTGATGCGTGATTGACTCATCCATGCGGATGACCTAGAGGGATGGTTGAAGGATGAACAACACTATATTAATTTCTAGAGGAGGATGTTTGTGTTGTTGGATATGTGAGAGGGAGTTATATGGGAGTTTCATATCGCACCTCTAGAATTACATACAGACATTTGTAAGATGTATCACGATATAAGGAGGCAGTTTTGGTTGCTGGGTAAGAAGAAGAAAGTGGTAGAAGTCATGGATTTTTGTTAGGTTTTCCAATATTTAAAGGTTAAATATCATATCTATGGAGGTTTTTTGCAGACCTTGGATGTCCTTGAGTGGAAATGAGATGCAATTTCTATGGTTTTTGTCATCGGTTTACACCAATAAAAGGGGGGATGTGATGATATTTGGGTGATTATGGATCAAATAATGAATTTAGATATATTTCTGGGGATCCAAGCATCGAGTACCATGGATATTCTTATGATATGGAATGTGGATTATGTGGGGAGTCTTCATGGAGTCATTAAGTCCATAATTTTTAATTTATATCCATGTTTTAATTCATAGGATTGGAGGGGATTACATTAGGATTTTGGTTCTCATGTATGCCTTAGAACTACTTTATACCCTTAGATGGATAGATAAATTGATCAAACCATGAATATTCTATAGGATATGTTATGGGAGTGCATCTTTGATTTTGGTATATCTTGGGTAGGATAGTTACAAATTGTTAAGTTTTCAAAAAATAACATCTATCAACCCCCCATTGGTATGGATCCCATTTATGCATTTTATGGGAGACTATGTTGATCCTTGTAGTTCAAGACTAAGGTTGTATATGTAGCAATTCTTATCCCTAATGTTATGCAGAGCATGATAGACAAGGTTCACATGGTTTATAAGAGGATGAAGGTGGGGGTAAGAACATCATAAATATTAATATAATTAGTGGAGGAGACCCTTAGAGTTTCAATTAGAGACTATGTTTTCATGAAGGTCTCTCCTCATCATGGCTAGTGGATGTTATAGTTGGGGGATGGATATCTCACCCCAATTTGATGAACCCTTCATGGTCTTAGAGCATATTAGTGAGGTGTATTAATGTTTAGTTATTACTCTATTGTGGGTTAGGATTAAAAATGTATTCCATGTATCCCATTAGTTTTGGAATCTTTATGATGATTCCCATGTGATCAACTGGGGAGAATAGGATATCAAGGATGATTCAATGCTTCAGGATCAACCACTAGAGATCTAGGATCATCTACATAATATTCTGTGAAGAAACACCCTTCCACTTTTTCTTTTTCTATAGAGGCATTTTGTCTTGGAGGAGAGTAATTGAGAGTTGAGACACAGATAATTTCCTAGTACCATGGTTTATAGATCCAAACATATATATAAAAGAAGGAACCTTCAAAATGATGATTTTTTTACTTTTAAAATATAGTTTAAAATTGTGAAGGAGATTCAATGATTCCCAAACAGGAGAATTATTGATATAGAGGTTTGGTTTCCTTGATTTATACACTTGGGAAAATTTTGTGTGATGGTTTTGGTAGTCATTTTATTTCCATGTACAGATGCTGTTATGGGGGTGCAAGAGATTTTATATAAAATTTGTTCTTTGAGGATAAAATAGTTTGGTGTAATTGTTTCAATTGTAATGAGATCCCTAAGAAGTATCTCATGGGATGGTTGTTCAAACCCCCACACCCTACTTTTTTATTTTCTGGGTTTAGTTTTTATTAACGAGGATGGTAATTTTTGATAGGTTTCTGATGTAATGGATTATTACATATCATCCATTATTTTTAGTTTTATAAAGGCATGTAGATGTTGTGAGAGATTTTGGTGATGATTTGTAGGCTTGAGGTGGTGTTTTGACCTTATAAGGGGATCCATGGGTTTTATTCTTAATTATTTTCCATGGTGGTGAATGTGTTGGATTGGGAGTGCTCCTATGTAACATTGGCTATGTGACCATGCCTTGGGGAAGGGGTTGTGTTGGGAATGTTGGCATGGTGGTCTTCCTGTGTTCGACTGGAAGAGAAACCACACCTTAGGAAGGCGTGGTGCTCAGCATGGTGTAAATGGGGAACCACTATGCAACACATGGAGCTCGATCTTTCCATGTTGTATCATTGGGAGTGTTTGGGGTGAAATGGTTATGTTTTGGGTGCTTGATTGTTTTGGATAGTTGGGGTAGAGGTTGGAAGAATTACCACAACTTGGACCCCACCATAGTTAAAGATTTGGAAGTGGTCAAGTCCCATTTTTAAAATGAAATGAAAAATGAAAAATGGTTGGGAGATTTGGAGCTCCATTTGACCAAACTCAATTTTTAAATTTTTCCAGGTCACCAGGCCATGGTGGAGTACAGTGAAATTCCCTTACAAATTGACTATCAACGCTTTCTTATTTTGAATTTCCAACTCTTATCTTGACCCTTGGATGACCCCTAGATATCCTCTACTTCTCCAATCACCTCCCTTGGTATTTTAAAACCCTTGATTCATCAGGGATTTTATGGTTTGGGTTCTTTGGATCAAGATAAACCTATATTTCCCTATTATCCTTTTCTTAACATCCTCTTATATCAAAGAGATCTCTTTAGTTGGAGATATCCTTTTGTTTGGGTGGATTTGGATATTTTATTATTTTGTATATGATATAGTGGTGTTCCTTCTTGATCTTTTGGTAGTTAGTCCTTGATTCACAAGTAATATTCTTCCTAATGGTTTCTTTGAGGTATGGGGATTTGAGATCACTCATTTTATTATGTTCTATTTTAAATTAATAATTGGGGTTTTTATCTAATTGGTGGATGATATGAATTAAATTAGTCAAATATAATAACAAAAAAAAATTGAAGTGGAAATTGTGTGATATCATGTTTTAACTTGGTTTACTTTGATATTTTTGTTGATGATATTGACATTCCATGTTATTAATTGATTTTATGAATTGATCAGAAATGCCCTTAAATTGAATAATCACATAAAGGTGTTAAATAAAATACAAAAATTATTGATCTTGTATATGTTTTATTTTATATCATTTTGGTGGCTTCTTGATTTTGTGTTGGATAGATTTGTTGGTATGGCCCGGTTGCCTTCATTGAGTTCAGTGGGTATGATAGTTTGGTAGTTTGGTGGAATTTCATTTTTATTTGGTTTCTTATGGTTGATTATTGGTATTGGTTTGGTAGAAATGGGTTGATAACATAATTATAAATGAATTGATAATTATCATATTAATATAAATTTGTAGAGGATAGTAATGAAATGTGTTGAGCTTGAACTAATAAATCTTGATATACATGTAATGTTTAAATAATTCATTGGGGATGAGTATAGAATAAATTAATATCTAAATAAATGTTATTTCCTTTTAGATAATTTAATGAGTAATTAAGAAACTGGGATGGGGCCCATTGTATTATATGCTTACGGTCGTTTGTTTGCATTATAGGAAGTGATTATAGGCATGGTATTAGAGATGTTTGGTGATGGTTACAGGATAATGCATCTTTTTTGAACCCACTAGTGTGGGATTGTGTGAGAATAATATTATAATTATATTTTCTAAGTTTATTTATGTACCCTACCCACGTTAGGTAACCTGACCAACACCCAATTTGATATGGGTGTTTTTTCCAACATCCAAGATGGGGAGGATATAGGTGGATGATTTTCCCCTTTTCCCTACTCTCCCATCAGTAGTTAGTATCAGTGGTACAGGTAGTGGATGATGAGATATGTGGGAGGGGGGTCATGCATAGTAAGAGGAGGGCATGGGATTTATGTCCTCTATTTTCATGCTACCCAACTACCCTGGTTATATGATTAGGGATGAGGTTGAGTTTATGTGATATGTGGTTGGGTCTGTTAGGTGTGATATGTGGTTGGGGATATGATGTGTGATATGTGGATAGGGCCACGAGGTGTGATATGTTGTTTTTTTCATGAGATGTGATATACAGTTGGTGTCATGATTATATGTTTTAGAAGGGATGGTAGCTCATTGGGTGAAAGAAAAAAACAGTAGGAAAGTGGTTTTAGGGAGGCCTTTAATTATTTGTGATATTACTTTACTATTTTTGGATGTGTGATTTGGTGAGTGAGACTTGGTTAGGTAGGGGAAAGTAGTTGAATCATTTGGTTCTTTTTGGTTCTATTGTTGTCTCACTAGGTATTGTGAACTAGCCTGGGATTCCATCCAACTTGACACCCGACCAATCTCATGACATGGACCAAAGGGAATTAATAATCCCCATGGGTTAAAAACTAGTTCCTAGGAATCATGTAACTCAATTGGGAATGGTTTATCCCATAAAGAGATTAACCAACATCAAACAATATCTAAATACAATACAACCAATATTAATGGAATAAAAAACAAGGATAAATGATACAAATCAGGTTATGAATTTAGAAAATAGAGTTGTAAAAACCTGAAAATATTGGGAGGGAATCGACTAAATGGGAAAAAACTCTATAAAACATGTGTTTTAATACCCGCATTTCACCTCTACCAACACCTTACCAAGGTAAATTGATAGTATGAGAAACCACTGTCACCTCTACAAAAGCCATTGCTTTTATATGAGATAGACTTAATAAGTTCTACATAGTCTAAAGAGTGTATGTAGGGTGTGAGCTAATTTTAATAGTATAATACCACTAATAGGATACCCTAAAATGAAATTAAATGAAAAATTAATATTATATTTTTCAAAAAAATAATTTAAATAATTTTGAAATGAAAATAGGTTTTATCTTGACAATAAAAATTTAAATACAAAGAAAACTAGAAGTAGGGAAAAACAAAGTCATAGAACAATGGGAAAATCCCTAAGGAATTTTTTATTAGGGCACCAATATCATCGTACCCTCATGATCAATCAATATAGTATTTTCTTGTGTATGATCCACCAGAGATGTCACAACCAAAGTTCTAGCGGTCCCCAAAGCATCGTCATTCATTTAGTTAGTGTTGTAGTATAAAATTTTTATAGAAATAAGGTCATTTCCCTATTAACTCAGATAGCTTACTAGTATATAGAAAACAAACTAGGTATCCAGGGTTCCTAAGTTATCAATTTCATTTCAATATCACACAAATTGCCTTCTGGATTCAAAACTCATCAAAAACTACACATGAGAAAAAAATCATTTAAAAATGTTAAACAAAATTTCAACCCTTCACTCACACCAAATACCTTATAAAATTCCATTCTCACCATGCATACAATTTAAAAACATTTTATGTCCAAATAAGTAATTCCAAAACCATTAAATAATGGCATGGCACGAAACTACCTACCTTTCACTTGAAATCACCCGGAGTCGGTTGGAAACCACAAGACTCACCAAGAGAAGACCATAAAGAAACAATAACACACTAAAACCATTAATATTCAACCCAAAGTAATTATATTGAACCCATATTAGATCAATATCCATATTGGAGAAAATAATAAAGAATAAGGGAGAGAGGATAATACAAGGGGAGGGAAGAAGAAGAATAAGAATGAAGAGATTACTTAAATATTTCTTGAAGAATAAAAGACAAAACCACCAAAAATTTAGAGAAAGGAGAAGTGGATAGGAGAGGGAGGCATGTGTAGGGATTGAGAGGAATTAATGGCGAGAAATTGATGGGTTAAAGGGTAATAATTATAGATGGGAAAAGTCTGAATTTAAAAAGTTTTAAAAATATAGCATGCCAAATAGTTTGGACACACGGTCTACCAGAACATGTACCAACCTTATGGAACCTCTTCCCAAGAGGTAAATTGTCCTAATTGAATTACCTAGAAGGGAGTATGCTCATGTACCTAGACGTGTTTCTGAGATAGTTCCGCTTTCTTGGCTGCACAATTTTCCAGGGAGGTCTGCATAGCAGTGCACGAGGAAATGTGGCCTTGATAGTGCCAATATCCTAATTTCATAGTTTTCTAAAGAGGGTCCACATTCTTGTGCACCTAGTCATATGGACAGTGAAATGGTACTTTCTAGGGAGCATGGTTTACACTAGGATAGTTTATGATTTCTCCTAACCAAGAACTGACCATGCACAACCTTCTCTCAACCCAAAAATTGTCATTTTTATTGAAAACCCACTAGGTAAGCCATAAAATAAATATGAGAAAAAAATAAATAAAAAATAACTTAAAAGAACAGAAAAAATATGACAATTCAACCCACAATGGAAAAATTTCCACCCCAGAAATTCAAACAGTCATATGACTAGAGAATAAATGATGATACCTCTCTTACACCCAAGACTTTTATTCCCATGTCTCATGATAATCAATGTTGTGTTGAAAAAGAACCAAAAATAACAGTATGTATTTTCCCCAAATCACCTTCAGCTGGGAATCCATAATCTATTTTGGTTTTATAGTCATAGAAAAATTTGGTTCTATATCTAATTCCTCCTAACTCATCACATGATATGGGTCCGGGTTATACTTCTTCAATTGTGAGACATGCAATACATCATGAATCAATGATAACTGGGAAGGTAAATCCAATTGATATTACACCTTACCAATCATTTTTATAATCTCAAAAGGGTTGATATGCCTTGGAGTTTTCTTCCCCTTCTTAGCAAGACGATGGTGACCCAACTGAGGTGTCACTTTTAAAAACTCTTGATCGCCTATTAATAATTAAAGGTCTTAGAATCACTGACCATAATAAGACTTATGGTGGATCTATGTTGTAAAAAACTTCTTACCAATCATCTAAACTTTATAATACATATCCTTTACATGTTTTGGTCCCAACAGAGAAGTATGAACCAATTATTTCCAACATAGATGCAATTGACATGGATGACCATAAATTTATTCAAAGGGAGAAATTTTTATTATGTATTGGTAACTAATATTTTAATAAAATTAAACCATCCCCAAATGGTTATCTCACAACCCTATGAAATCCAAAACACTTTCATGGAGAATATCCTCCAGAATTTGGTTTTCCCATTCAGTCTGACCATTTATTTAAGTATGATATTTCATAATGAGTTTGACTTGGGACCCCATCACCTTCTAAAATCCTTCCAATATTCGAAAGGTAAAATAGGGATCCCTGTCTGAGACAATATATGATGACACAAAATAAGGGCTCACAATTTATTTTACATACATTCTATTCAATTCTTCTATAGTTGATATATCCTTTAACAGGATGAAATAGTCATAATTTTTTAGAAAATAAATAACCACACAGAAGGTGTTCCTTCCTCAAGGCATAAGATGTTACCCCATGATAAATTCCATAGAGATATCGTCCCACATTTAGGTAGTAATGGGGAGTGGGTGAGGCAGACCTAAGGGATTTGGATTGTTAGATTTAACATACTAATAAGTATAGCATCTAGATATAAAGTATGTTGTATCACACCTAATACATGGCCACTAGAACTAGTGGTGCATGTCATGAAACATCTTAGTGGGTCCAGGATAAACTAACCATATCTACTCATGGATATCTTGCATCACCACCTTACACAAGGTCATCAGCACCAAAACATGTCTCTTGAAGTAGATAATTCCCTCAGAGGTTATCAACCATTCATTAATCACCCCCACCATTGAGAAGTTACAAATAGTTATAACATTGAACATCTTGAGTCTATTCTTCCATGATAAATTTAAGAAGTGAGGTCACCAAGTGAATACTAACTATGAACATGTCTCCACCATGCTCCCGAGTTTTTATGTTCATCCACGTGAAAAGTCCCAACATGGCCTACTCATCACTGGACTCCTTCAAGGCTTGTAAGAGTATCTTCCTGCTTAAGGAATTATCTACCACATTCCCCATGCTCGGTTATAAAAAATATCAAATTCAATACCCTAAATGTAATATTACCATCATCACTCCCTCATATTTAGATCCTTCTAGTAGAAATTTTTTTGAAAACTTTTATGATCTTATCAAACCATGAAGTTCTCCCCGAAAAGATACCGACACCATGATTTAAAATCATGAATCACTACTACTATGTCGAGGTCATGCTTTGGGAATTTTTTTCATGTGGACAAATTTGGATAGATCTATATACCACTACATAGTCATCCTACATTAACACGCACCAAAGAACGGTACCAAAAGAGTCACAATAAACCATGTACCCCTTTCCATATTCTAGTAAAATCAAAAGAGGGACAGTGGTTAAACCCCACTTGAGCTCCAAAAAAGATGTATGACATTAGGAACTCCCATAAAATATTACCCCTTTAATGGTTATCACTATTATTGGATAGGAATGATAGGAAAAATCCTGGATAAAATGCTTATAGAATCTTATTGGGCCCAAGAAGATCATGATATCATAACCATTCCTCGATAGATCCCATAAAATCAATACACTGATTTTCTATAGGTGCACTAAATATATATGATCCAAGATTACATATCCAAGAAACTTGAATTCCTGGATACAAAAATTTCACTTGGAGTGCTTAGCATTGATATGGTAATATTTAAGTGTTCTTAGAACAATTATCAAGTGTTGACTATGCTCCTCTTCAGTTCTAGAGTATTCCAAGATGTAATTAAAAAATAATATTATAATATATTCAAGGTATTTATGAATATCCTGGTTTATAATATAAATGAAAATATCTAGACCATTTTTCAGCCCATATGGAATGAAAAAATACTCAAAGTGTTTATACCTTCTTTGGAAAGTTATCTTGGGAATGTTGATTTCCCAAACCCTGACCTGATGATACCCAGAGCATAGTTAAATCTTAGAGAACTATATATCCCCCTTGAGATGATCAAATAGGTAATCAATTAAGGTAAGGAGATATTTATTCTTGATGGAGAAACAATTCAATTTCAAATAATCAAGGCACGGTCAGAGGGAACCATCATCCTTTTTAGAAAACAGAACTACGACAGACCAAGGTTTGACGCTCAAGCGAATGATCCTTTGGTTTATAAATCCTCAATTTTTATATTTAATTTCCCTAACCTAGTGGGTGAAATATGATATGAGGTAAGATATATTGATTGTGTTCATGGATCTAGATTGGTAGTGAACTCCATATCTCATTCTAGAGGTAACAATGAAAAGTATTATAGAATCAGCTATGGAAACTCATCTAAGAGGGTTAAAACCCATTATTATAACCTTTAACATCATATTCTAGAATAAAAGATGATACGTAGAAAAATATTCTACCTATCTCTGAAATTGGAGGTCTATCTCATCTAAACCTTGGATCCCATTTACCCTGCAAGACTCAAGTACTCCCATCAAGTTCCAAAACAATTACCCACCATTGGAAAAAATTGATATGTGCCTTGAAATACACCATCTAATCCATTCCTAATATCACATAAAATGATTTTATTTACATGACCTAGAGGTCTTATTCCAACTCTACCTCTAACAGGGTGAGAGCACAAGATTGACATTTGAAACCGTATTCTTTTTTATTGTCAAGAGGCATAACTAAATCCATGGTATAAGGCATAATATCCACCATAAGTTTCAAAAAATCCACAAGGTGTGTATATAGTAAATAATTATAAGAACCTATATAAAACAAAGAAACTGTTATAAATGATGCTATGAAAATAGCACCACAAACATTTGTAGGTCCTATATTTGATTCTACTAGTGTTTGGTCTTTAACATGAAGACGCCTCGTCTATGTCTAAGCCTAAGGATAATAACTAACTATTGACTCTACATTACACTAAATATTTTACATGGTAGATCCAACCCTTCCATAATGGCCACCAAATAAATACCTCTCAAATTTGGATGGTTCTGACAGAGCTACAATTACCATAGAGGATGAAGAGTCTACACCGATATGAGATGAGGGAATGTTTCAGAAAAATCACTATAAGTTCCCCATAATTACCCAATAATGGAATATTCTAGTTGGAACTAGAAATGAGGTCAGTACATGTCCATGGGTTTCACACTAATGGAACACATCAAACCCACCACTAGTGATGGTTGAAGAAAGAGGTCACGATCAATAGCCAGATCTACTACTATCAATCTTATCCTACTCATTACAATTCCTCTTATTTGCAGATATACCATAACAGACCTATCCCATGGGTGAAACCACTCCAAAAAATCCATATGTACTAGCGTAATCAATTTCTATATCAAGTCTCAATCAACCACATCATCAAACATATTCAATTTACATAGGAATTGATGAGATCAAATATCTAGAAACAACCCCATTTCTTACCTCTAGGCCTTCAACATTTCATTTCAAACCACATCAGGATCCAAATGGGATAATTATTCAATATTATTGGCGCACTCTAGCATGAATCATTCTTTGGTATTGAGGTCTTGAAACACCTAGTTCTTGGAAAAATCAAATGTTTCCGAGATATATTTCTCCTCTAAAACAAAACTAAAATTTTAACAACCTATATGTGTAAGCTTCCCTACTTAGATTGATTACCACCAACTATGGATATTCTATTCCAACAAAAAAGTCGTGCACTTCACTTTGATGGATTAAAGAGTTCTAAGGAACTCAAAAATTATCTCATTATTTTCAACCCAATATTTATCTTTGTGGTTTTCCATTCTACCCTAAAAAGAAAGAGATTTATTTCTGAGAAAATAAAAAACCATATCCATTTCTGAAACTAGTTTGACTTCCTTAACCTTAGCAGGACCAAACCTTGCTCCATGTTCTGGTTCTCAGATAGCCTAAACTACTACCATAAATAATATTAGCAAAACTAGTGAGGTATAACTCTCTCATACCTATTCCAATGGATGGGTGGGAAGTCTCCAGGGAGACATGTCACTACAAATTTAATTGAAACATAGAACTCATAAATACACAATTTCACATAATACTAATAAATTACATAGTTTAAACACTACTAAAAATTCAGAAATAAAATCACAATCTTTACAATTATCCATTTAAACTAATCCATCCTTCCTCAGTGCCAGTGAATGGTGTGAAGAACATTAATTACTATTGATGGAGGAGTCAAAAAAAATCCTAACATCCCCTGGTGACCCAAGGTACATCACGAAGTGTGTTGTCCAGACACCCAACTAGAAATCCTTAGGACCCCCATTTTCAGGTAATTAACACTTTATTTATGTATTTTATGTATATAAATTAGTAGGGATATGTTTTTGAAGTTTTGGAGGTGTTTCAGAATGTTTTGGGGTCTCTTTTGTAAGTGAATGGTTTGATCATGGTTAGTAAAAACCATACAAGACCTCCAATAAACTATTTAAAGGGGAACATGGGGCATTGGGTTGGCACACAGTTGGAATACAAGATGGCCAAACTGTGCGGCCACCCAAGTGGAACTATGCATGTTGTGGATAGATGTAAAATCAAGGATGGTGCATGGTTGGTCTAGCTTTTCAAGCCAACTGTTCAAGGGGTGTTTGGATGTAGTGGATGGGACACTATTTTCACAATGTTTTTAAAACCATGCACAATAAACGTGCAAATTTTAAAATGAGATCTGTATTTTTTTGATCTAATCTAGTTTATCCCCTTAACCCTTCATTTTTACATTATTACAACACTAACACGATTTCCTCTCCTCCCAAAGGTTTTGAAGACCCATTCCTTGGTTCCAGGAGAGATCTTTTGGTGATTCTTTGTGTGATGGTGGCCCATATTCCACAATAAGTCTCTATTCTTGTTTTTTTCCTTAGATCCCTTCTTATTCCCTCTTATAGTATCACTGATCTAATCCATTTTGGATAGATCTATGTTGATTTATGCTAATCATTATGAGATAAGATTGTTTTATTGATAGGAAATAGGATCTAAGGTGGATTTCTAGAGTTTTAGCTTGATTTGTTGAAGAATTTTTTTTGTTCATCATTTCATCCTAAGTTTGCAAGGAAGGTGGCTTCACTCTTGACTAATATTATTACAAATTTTAGCATTGATTTCAAATTTATTGAATATCTTGAATTGAATTACTGAATTGATATGAAATTATTTTTTGAATCCCTCTTTAGTGATGGTTTGATGAATTGAGGAAAATGGTTGTTTTTAGGGAAAACACAATTGGTTTCATGATTTTAAAATGATGATTTTAAAATGGTTGTTTGGTTTTCATGAATTTAAATAGGTTGAAAAGTAGTTTTCAATTAATGCTTTAATAAATTGAAATTGTTTGGCATAATTTTTTGGAATGGTTTTTAGCATTAATGTTTGGGTGCAGGTTGAAAGGGATAGATAATTGTCGTGAAGTACCACCATAAAAGGGGAAAAGTATGGATGTGAAGTTACACCATAAATGGAAACCCCAAGATTGAGTGTGTTTTTGTGTGGTTGTGTGGAATGGAATGGGTAATTCTAAATTTTTTGGGAAATGGGTTTGAATGGATTTTCTAGTTTCATTCCTTTGAAAATTGTTTAAGTTTAGAAAACTGGTTTAGTTTTAGAAATCGGTTTGGATTTTATATAAATTTTTTCAAGTTACTTTATGTAAATTGTTTTATATAATGTTTCATTATATTCCATCCTAGTGTCGCGAGTAGGGTAGTCATTGGTGAAATCCTATGAAGTTTTATACTCACCCCCTAGCTTCAACACTTTGGTGTGTTTATAGATATTGTTTATCGAGTCATAGATAAAGGAAAGGTATCTCATTTATTTATTGATTCTTCATGATACATTGATCATGGTTTGTGGAGTTGGATCTTGGATCTCATGGGAGTTACTGAGTTGGTGTCTTTGAGTCTTTGAGTTCTGTTGGTTTTGGTTTACAATTGTCCTTTTATATGGTTCTTTTTATATTTTGGTTTTATTGATTAGTTGGATTACTTTGGATTGTATTACATTGTACTCATCCGTCATATAGTGGGTTTTTATAGTTTTCTTGGTTTTTTTAATTATTTTTAAAGGTAAAATGACCCCAACTATTTATGAATCCCTCTACATTTATTTCTAGCCTTTCTTGACTTGGGTATGTCACCTAAGTCCCGGTGTTGTTTTACTTCCTTTACAATCCAATGTGTAGGGGAGATATATTATAAATTTTATTAGTCCTGGTCAGTAAAAATATATTTTGGGACAAATTATATTGTTTTATTTGTCTTGGAGTTGAAAAATCACCATAGTTTTGTCCTTGAGTTGGGATGGTAACAAGGAGTATGATTATCAAAACATGAAATGTAGAGTATAAAAAGGAATAGCTAACCTATTTTTCCTAATACTTAAGTTACCAGGGAGTTAGGTACATAATTGTTTTGAGAAACTTCTTGGATTTTTAACCTCATCATCATGGTTTTAGCTGATGAGAAGAGAATGAAATGCATTTATAGAAATGACTTCCCAATAAGAGTGTATATTTCATATTGAGTAATGTTTTTTTATTTTGTGTAAAAGAATTGATTTTTGAAAAGTGTTGAAATTGTTTTCAAATGTAAGATTTTGAGAAGTAATGTTAGAGGTATTTTGAATTGTTTTTGGTTTTCAAAATAATGAATTTATTTTCAAAAATGGGTTGAAAAGGGAAAAATGTTGAGTTTTTTGGAAATCATTGTTTTGGTATGTTTGATTAGTGAATTTAAAATAGTTAAGACTTTAATTTATAGAGAGTATGACTAAATGATTTTTTCTTTTAGTTATAGAAAATGGAAATGGTTAGGTATATAAGAAACCAACCAAAAGAGGTTTCTAAGAATGTGGTTTAATGTAAGCCAAAGGTGAGCCAACAACTGGTTCAGAGTATTTTCCAAGCTTTCCAAGTCATGGATATAGGGAATAGAAAGGATGAACTAAGGAAAGTGAATCATTACATTTAGTTCCAAATGAATAACCCACCCTTATTTTGAGGTGATTAAATATTGGAGAAAGTAGTGGCGTGGCTGAATAAGATGAATCGAATCTTCCATTACCTAGGAACACAAGATGAGCTGAAGGTCAACTTGGTGACGTACATGGTGGAGGATCTTTCACATTAGTGGTGGGATTTATCTATACAAGATAAATTAGACCAAGGAACAACATGATATAATTTTAAAGAATTTTTCAAAAAAAAATCTATCCTTATATGTTTTGGAATTCTATAACAATGGACTATTTAGCTTGAAGCAAGAGAACCTCACAGTGGTAGAGCATGCAACTAAATTTATGATTTTAGTTTACTTTTCACCCAATGTTGTGGCATGTTAATCCTAGAAGGAATGTGTTTATAAATCTAGTTTGAGGCTAGTGATTCACTAAAATATTTTCATTCTTTGTATAATGGATTATATGACGATGATCAATAGATAAACGATGGTAGAAAGATACATCTTAGGTATTATAGGTGGATGAATCATGTTGATAACTATAGGAAATAGTGGGAATTCTAATGATTGGAATTAGTAAAAGAGGGAAAACTATTTCAAAGTTATTATAATAATTTAGAACTATATGTCTAGATCGATGAATCTTCCTCCAAGACCGAAGAGTAAGCTGGAATTTTTTCAATGTGGTTCCTTGGATCACATGAAGTGGGATTATCCGACACTAACTTGATCAGTCCACGATTACAACCTGATGGGGAATATTTAGCACTATTTTCATAGTTCTCAAATTCAGGGTGTTTGTGATACATATCATTCCTCATATATGTCCTATTATTCAATGGGATGAGGGAAGAATAATTCGTCTCACCAACAACTGAGATTGCCATGACCATTCTAGGAATACCATATGTAACACCCCAAGTTTGAATAGACATATTTTTATCGAATGAATTAATTTTTCATTAATATGTTGTGTTTAAATAAGTAAAAATTTCCTTTCACATGGAAAATAAAATTGGAATACATTACACACAACACTGACTTGGGGTACATTACAAGCAACACAAAGTTTTTATAAAACATTATTTTATTGTTATAATTATTTAAACAAGATAATTATAACCTCGCCATTAAACATAGTAATATGCATAGAAATATAAAATTTCAAAATATTTTATATAAATTTTTTTATATAAATAAAATATATTGATAATGAAAGAT
Source organism: Viscum album (assembly GCA_963277665.1). Lineage (NCBI taxonomy): Eukaryota > Viridiplantae > Streptophyta > Magnoliopsida > Santalales > Viscaceae > Viscum > Viscum album. The sequence continues at coordinate 663,434,000 of OY728128.1, forward strand.
ATAATTTTTAGTAAAGTCCTTATATATTTAAAAATACTATTCTCTCAAATGAACTACTTTTATTATCATACTATGAAAAACAATAAAATTAATTTTAGAAACATTTATAAATTTAATTTGGTAAAATAAAATTAATTTTTTAATTTATAACGTTTAAATTATCTTAGGATGAATTTTTTGGATTTTTTGAGAAACTTTATTTTTGGATGAATAGTGAAAAATAGTAAATTTTAATTCAAAACATCTTTTTCATCTACTTTATTTATAAGGATAAATTATATTTTAATTTGGTTTAATAGTTTAATTAGAACATATTTTTATTAATCAACCCAATTCAGTCCATTGGAATCAATTTCACTTTGAAATTAAATATAAAAACTTAGTAAACTTTTAAACGTTTTTACTTTAAAAACCCACTTTGTCGAACCGAATGTGGGATTAAATTTAAATTAATTTCTATCACTTATGTAATTGGAATTTAGAAAAATGGATTCAAAATTTGGAATAATAATAATTTAAAATTTATAATAAGGTCTATTTAGTTTTTGACCAAAAATATTAGTGAAAGTAATTAAAATTAATTATAACAATTGAGGTAAGATTAAGCTTAATAAGTGACTAAACATTAATCTTAAGGGTCCAAACGACCTAGAAACTTTTAAAAGGGCCATTTTATGGAAATATTTAGATAAATTCCTCAATTTTCTCTAATTTTTTTAATTATTGGATCCACATGCAACATGAAAAACGTGGGTGGAATTCACTCATTAAATATTCACTAGAGTGCCACTCCTCCTCCACTACAAAAGGTCTCCTCTCCCCCCACTTCTACACACCTAATAAACCATTTAGGTTTATAAAATATCTTCCCAATACGATATTCAAAATACTTACCATCTCCATTGAATCCTATCTTTTTTATAAATCCCTCGAAGGATTCCCTTTAGTGCTAACTAAAAAGAGTTACCCGATTAAGTGGTAACACCCTCCCTCAAGATCCTTTCTTTTATTTTCTTTCTCCACCAACTCAATTAAACTTATTACATGTTAATAAACAAATTCCTTAATATATTTATAAGTTTTTTTGATATTTATTCTACTTACAATTACACACACCTCCATCTAATGGTTAACGAACATATTGATTATGTGTATGGTGAAATACCGCCTCACGAAATGATGATTTGTCATTTTTTTCTTTACCACATATCATGATAAAAATTATTGAGAAAACTATGTTTATATGTGTAATATATTATATTAATTGTGTATTTATGATTTTTTAATCCATTTACAACATATATATTTATACTTTCCATTTTTTGTAAATATGATAATTTCATTTGAGGTAGTAAGATGAGAATTAATCCTAAGATTGGGATAAGTTCAAGAACTAATTTTTAAATAAGTAATCTCCTTATATTATTCATACCAAGATAGTGAAATATTTATTTGAGTTGAAACAAATAGATGATGAGTTTATTAGTTCCTAAAAGGCTAGTTTCATGAGACTTTCGAGGTACGCTTCAGGAAATATCATCCATCCCAAAAGTAAAGTTGATAGGTTCTTTAGTGGATTAAATCCAAGTCTCATAAGGGTGTTGGCCATAAGATACATTATTAGCTAAAAAGATATTGTGTTTTGTGAAATTAATTTGAAATGTATGTTGGATTCATGAATCAATCCCATGGTCTTGATAAAAAAAGAAGACAGAGTTCAAAGGAAACTCTAAAAACCATGGAGAAAAGAAAATGAGTTTTTCTTCAGGATCCAAATGTTGGAAGAAGCATAGAAGAATTTGTTTTAAGGGCCAGGTAAACGTTTTAAGTTTGTTAAAGAATGTCACCAATAAATTTATTTTCAAAATTATAGGAATAAGTTAGCTCAAAATGCTAATGGAAAGAAGGATGCAAAGAATGAAACTCCACCGCTTCAGCGATACAAGTGTAAGGAGATTAAAAATTATTATAAACAGTGCCCAAACCCTAGGGCAGGTGATTATTATGAATGTTATAAAACTATTAAGTGGAGGTAAAAGGGTAAATCTCATGCAATCACTATTTTTGTGGAGGGTTGCGATAACGACAAGATTAATGGTACTCTTACCATCCCTTCTAGAACTGCTAATTGCATATTTAATTTTGTATGTACCCACTATTTCATATCTAAATAATTTTATAAGGGTGTTAAGATTACACTAAAACTATTAGATATGGAATTAGTAGTGTAAACCCCTAATGGAATAATGATTGTATCCCAAGTCTATGATTCCTATCTAGTTGAAGTTTGTGGGAATATGCTTCTTGAAAATCTTTTCATTCTTCCTTTGGTTGAATTCGATGTCTTCTTAGGCATGGATTGAATTTCTATGTATAAATCCCACATCAATTGTATATGAAGGGAAGTTATGTTTGATATTTAAAACCCTCCTATGATCGTCCTTCAATGTGATGATAAATATGAACTTCATACTCATATTACATCCAATGTATGAGTATTAATTCCCATTCAGAAGGGTTGTTTATCTCAAATGGATGTGTAGAAAATTGACATCGATGATATGCCTATTATTCAAGAATTAGTGGATGTATTTCAGGAAGAGTAGCCAATACCTACACAGAAACGTGATGTTGAGTTCTCAATAGAACTCATACCTGGTGCCACACCATTATCAAAGACTCCTTATAGAATTTACCCAATTGAGTTGCAATAATTAATGAAGAATCTCTAAGAAAACATTGATAAGGGATTCATTTGGCCAAGTGTGTCACCTTGGGGTGCACCATTTTTCTTTGTGGAAAATAAATACGAGTCAATGAGACCCTACATTGATTATCCTAAGTTAAACCAGATCATAATTAAGAACAGGTATCCTCACCTCCATATTGATTACTTGATTGATCAATTATGTGGAGGTAATTACTTTTTCTCGATTGACCATCATTATGTATATCATCAATTGAGGGTCATGAAAGAGGATATACCCAAGACGGAATTCCGCACAATGTATGAACACTATGAATATATAGTGATTCCTTTTTGTCTTTATAATTCCCCTATTATCGTGATGGATTTGATGAATATATTATTTAGATATCACCGTGAGTAGTTTTTGGTAGTCTTTATAGATGAAATTATAATCTATTAAAAGAGTAAAAAAGAGCATGAATATCACTTAATAATTGTACTAAAGACCCTAACAAAGAATTAAATGTATGAAAAAATTTCAAATTGTGAATTTTGGTTGAAATAGGCTTCATGTTTGGGTCACATAATCTCAACAAATGGTATATTAGTAGATCTATAGAAAATGGAGGCTATTGAATGTTGTCCTAGACCTACCACGGTAACTAAGATCAGTAGCTTTTTTAGTTTAGCAGGATACTATGGATGGTTTTTGAAAAATTTATCATAATAATATAATCCTCTAACCAAGTTAACTTATAAGGGTGTCAAGTTCCTCTAGAAAGATGAATGGGAGGAAAACATCAAGGAACTGAAGAGATGGTTGGTTAGTGTACCTATGCTTACATTATAGTGTAGTGGAGAATGGTTTTTAATCTATAGTGATGCGTCAATGAAGGGATTGGGATTTTTTCTTATGCATAATAACATTTTTATTTCTTATTCATTGCATCAATTGATTATTCATTGTAAAAATTACCCAACTCATGATATGGAGTTAACGACGATAAAATTTTCATTAAAGATATAGAGGCATTATATTTATAGAGAAATGTTTGATATATGTACCAACCATAAAATTATTGAATATATATTCACACAGAAGGAGTTGAACATGTTCCAAAAAAGGTGTTCAGAGTTGATAGAGGATTATGACTGATCAATACATTACCACCCTAGGAAAGAGAACAAGGTGGATGATTCTTCGATTCGAAAGGATCATGCTAGCTTATCCATTATGTGGATAAAAAAAGATCAAATATTTCTATATTTGAAAAGAATGGATCTATAAATCCTGAAGGAAGGGGAAATTTTTTATCTTTCTCAAATAAATGTTCAACACTCTATCTATGTGAAGATTAAGGAGGTGTAGAAGGAAGATGTAGAGCTGCAACAGAAAGATAGAAATTTTCCTGAGTTTATCCTTCATATTGATGGAATGATAAGGGTTAGGAATCATGTATGATTTCCTTCCATACCAGATTTGGAAGTGCTGTTATAGGAATATCATAGTTCTTTATTCACTATTCATCATAGAATTATGTAGATTTATATAAACTAGAAATAATAGTTCTGGTGGGATAGAATGAAGTGAGATATCATAGAGTTTTTATCTCAGTGCTTGGTATGTCTAAAAGATAAGGCTGAAGGACAAAATTCAAAAGTGATATTACATCCCTTACCCATACCAAAATGGAAGTGGGAGAACATCTCTATGGATTTTTTTATTATAGTACCCAAAACCACTAAAGGGTTTAATGTTATATGGGTGGTTTTCGACTGCCTTATGAAGTTGAAACACTTCATCACTATCATATAAGACTTCTATATAGACTATATTTCCAGGATAAACATTAGGGAAGTGGTAAGGTTTCATGGAGTACCACATTATATTATATTATATCAGGATCCAAGGTTCACCTCAACATTTTGGTAAAGTCTTCAATAATAATTTGATATAAAATTGATTTTCAAAACTACTTATCTTCCTCAGACATAGGGTCAATCTGAAAGAACAATTCAAACCCTAGAGGATATGTTGATATCTTTTTCTCTGGATTTCAAAGGTGTTTGGATTGACACCTTCATCTAATTGAGTTTTCTTAAAAAAATAGTATTCACTAAAGAATTATTATGGAACCTTATATTTACATCTATGATAATAAATTTAGAGCTCTAATGTGAAAGGATGATGTTGGAGAAAGAAATCTATTGGAACCTTAGATCACTGAAGAAATTGTCGAGAAGGTTAAAACTATTCAGCAGCATATCAAGGAAACTCAAAGTTGGAAGAAATTTTTTACTGATAACTGATGGAAAGATCTTGAATTTGAAGTTGTTGAAAAGGTGTTTCTACAAATCTCACCCAGGAATATATTTATGAGATTTAGAAAGAAAAGGAAACTAATCCCTATGTATATTGGTTATTTTGAAATTCTTGATCAAATAGGGATGATATCCTATCACTTGGAACTTTCTTCAAATCTCTCTCAAGACCATGATGTGTTCCTTGTATCTCTCCTAAGGAACTACATACCTAATCTTTCACATGTAATGAACTCAAAGGTTATACCGCTAGAGCTAGATATTTCTAATGAGGAAAAAATAGTTGAAATTCTGGATCTTATAGAGAATGTTCTACGAAACAAGACCACTCACCTGGTTAAAGTTTTTTTTTTGAGAAATCAGTAGTTAGATTAAATACTTGGGAACTTGAGTATATTATAAAGCATAAGTATCCTCATTTTTTTTACCTGGGTGATGAATTTTGAGGGAGAAATTCATTTTTAGGGGGGTAGAATGTAACACCCTTAGTTTTTATAGACCTTTTTTTCTTGAATAAATTAAATTTTCATTGATATATTTCATTTCACTAATTAAAACATTAAATTCATATGGAAAATTGACTTGGAATACATTATACGCTACACTAACTTGGTGTATGTTACATGAAACACTTCGTTTCTACAAAACATCATTTTGTTGTTATAATTATTTAAACGAGATAATTATAACCTAATTGTTAAACTTAGTAATATGAGTAGTAATTAATATTTTTCATATATTTTTTATAATTTTTTATATAAATAAAACATATTGATAAAAAATATACAAATTTTGGAAAAGTCCTTATATGTTTATAATTATTATTTTCTCTAATGAACTACTTTTAATGTCCTTCTATGAAAAATAATAAAATTAATTTTAGAAACATTTATAATTTTAATTTTATAAAATAAACTTAATTTTTTAATTGAAAATTCCAAAATTATATTAGTGTTAATTTTTGGTATTTTTCGGAGAAACTTCGTTTTTGGGGGAATCGTGAAAAATTCTGATTTTTAATTCAAAACATCTTTTTAATCAAATTTATTTATAAGGGTAAATGGTATTTTAATTTGGTTTCAAATTATAATTATATCATATTTTTTTCAATCAACCCAATTTGGGTCATTTGAATAAATTTTACTTTGAAATTGAATATAAAAACATAGCAAACTTTTGAACCTTTTTACTTTAAAAACCCACAATGTAGACCCAACTATAAGATTAAATTTAAATTAATTTCTTCCACTTACGTGATTGGAATTTGAAAAAATGGATCCCATATTTTTAATAATAATATTTTATAATTTTTAATAATTTCTACTTAGTTTTTGACCAAATAGATTAGTGAATGTAGTTAAAATTAATTACAATGATTAAGGTAAGATTAAGTTTAATAAGGGACAAAACAATAATATTAAGGGCTCAAACGACCTAGAAACTCGTTTTAGAGAATTTTTTTGCCATATTTCGACCCTATAATACCTTTTATATATTTTTGTCCATTATTGGATCCAATTTCAACAAAAAAAATGTGGGTGGAATTCTATCTTCAAATATTTACAAGTGTGCCACTCCTCCTCAACTATAAAAAGGCCTCCTCTCCCCTCACTTCCTCTCACCTCTCAAACCACTTAGGTTTAGAAAAGATCTACCCAATACACTCTTAAAAATCCCAAACTTCCTCCTTGGAGCCTACTTATTTTCATAAAACCTTCCAAGGAATCCCTTTGGTTCGAACTGGAAAGAGTTATCTGGTTAAGAGGCGACACCCTCCCTCAAGTTTTTTATTTTATTTTATTTATACACCACCTAAATTCAACTTATTACATATTTAAAAAAGTATCATAAATATAATGATATATTTTTATGATAAGGTTTCTACCTACTCTTACCCAAATGTCCATATAATGGGTTAAGAACTTTCTATTTACATGTATGGAAAACTACCACCTCACAAAATGATGATTGGTCATTTTTTCTTTACCACCCATAATGGTAGAAATTATGATGGAAACTATTTTTATATATGTTATATATTAAACATATTACATATTTAATCTTATTTAATCCTTTTAAAACACATATATTTATACTTTCCAATGAGTGTAAATAAGATAATTTCATTTGATGAAATGTGGACAGCTGCCCCTTCAAAGTGATGTGATACATTCACATACTACATGGATTGTATTCATGATGAATTTAGTGAAATTATATGATATATACAAAATAAAATTTCTAATGTAATTATAATTTATATATATATATTATTTTCTTTCTTTCAATACAATAATAAAAAATAGAAACAACATTCATGCGTACATACAACTTACTATTTCCATGAATGGTGTATTAAATTTCATAATTCTATATTCTATAGATTGTTATAATACAATTATAATGAAAATAAATGATATTTATATCATGGTTTAAATTATATAAATCATGTTATAAGTATAATGACCAAATATATAATAAATTATGACACATGCAAAGAACAAAGTAGATATTACCCGAAGTGAAACCTTAACAAATAATTATTAACAAACAGGTAATATAAAGTCATAATCAAACTAGATAAGATATTATATATAATAATATGGTTATTTTATAGATTAATAATGAACTTATATTAATTATACATGAGGTTTTTATGATTATGATGAGAGTTAATACACAAGGAAAGGGGATTTCTTTAACATTTTTATTTCCGTGAGATACATGCTTTATTCACCACCCATTCCTATTGTGTGTTGTGTATAATTACCATGGATGTATTCAATTATTATTATACTTAACATTATTGGTATTAAAATATCCATTATATGATCTTTATTTCATGGGGTTAATGTTTCAAAATATACCTAATCGGTAAGACAATTTTGTCTCAATTTTCCTTCTTTGAGCCACATGTTTTATTATGCAACTACATTATTTTTAAAGGTGTATATAATTCCATTTGAAATGTTATATATTGAATATAATTCATTTCATGATATTTTAATATTCACATGATTTTATTTCATTATATGGATATCTTGATCACATGTTAAATTATGGTAAGTGTTTACTGGAACAATCCCATCATTTATCAAGATTGTTTATGATTATGATTCCTCTATTGAAACATTATGATAAATATCTCAAGAAAACTAATAAAATTCACTATCATTTATTTATTAAAGGTATATATATTTATTATTATCATTTATTAACTCTTGTATATTTAATATAATTAATAAAATGTTTTAATAAAAATCCGGTTGTATTTCTCTCTTCAGTCAAAGATCTGTTTTATTCAAAAACCAGGTTTTCAAAAATGTTTTCAAATGATACTTGAAGATTATTTTTAAGGGAAAATTGATTTTAAATTTTTTGTGGTTTTCAAATCTTCCTTTATAAGTTTTCAAATCTTTTTTCAAATAATAAGGTTTTAAAAAAAATTATGTTTTAAAAAACAATTTTCAATACAGAAATGATATTTTCCCCATGAAATGTTTTCAAAAGATATTTAAAAATTATTTACCATCTAAAAAAATCTATTGGTGTTATTAATGTATTTATAGGGGAATTATTCAATGTTTTCATTCATATTCTTTCTCTGAATGGATTATGTTTTCATGGAATAGTGTTTATGAAACTCGTTTCTCTTCCACAGGTTATATGACTTTGAAACCATTTTCATTTAATGGGTTATGATTTGATGAAATAATTATGAAACACACCTTTTTCTATAGTTTAATATAAGATTACATGTTTATTACACCCATTTCATTTCATTGGTTATTGTATTATTATTTATAACCTTGTGGCATATGTATCTATGATTACATTATGTGATAGATGTGACTGATATATTCCTCTAATGAATTGGGTAAAGATTTATATATCAGGAGATAGAAATAGATGGAATGAGAAATGAACTCGTCTTAGTATTATAGGGCTGGAATTAGGATTAAACTCGTTTTAGTAATACAGTGCTAGAACCAGGAGTGAACCCGGTTCAATAAAGGTCATTGTCCACTAAGATGGCCACGACAGCAACGTCTTGGCTACTATAGAAATAATTATATATGCTTATGTGTCTGCAAAATTCCATGTTTTAATCTTATGTAATTCTTTCATGGATTATTTTATTTGATTTCTTATGATTCATATCTTAATAACATCTAATATTTATTCCATGATTCATGTTAATGATCTTTAATATGTAGGGTATGATCTTATATTTTCATGATCATGTTCTCATACCATTATGCTCATGATTATTATTATGTATCTCCCTTGTTTACCCATACTGAGCATCTAATCTCATCCATTTTTATGTTTCCTTCCCCCATCTTTTGAAGATACATATTATGTTTTATTTTTCAAGGAAGGTTTCAAGTCAATAAGAACCTACTGGGAGATGATGTACCTCATTTATGTACCAATGTTTATATTTCCATGTTTTCAAAGGGATTAGACTTATATGGTATTTGGGCATTTGTTTGTATAATGTTTTAAGTATTCTACAAAAGTGATGTAATGGAAATGTATCAAAATCGAGGGTTGATATATCATGACTCCTCAACAAGGGAAATCTCAATAAGGAAAATATGACTAAAGTAAAATGAGTAATCAATTGTATAGAGATGAGAAAGTGATTGTGTATGATAAATATGGGCTATAAATGGTGAGAGGTAAAATTATTTTGTAATCTAACCTTATATAAGTTTTTTTGATAAAGGTGAATCTTATTAATTTATTTTTTCTCATGTTTTCTATCTTCTAGGTTTTCATTTTGAGATAATACCATCAATTTTAAACTTTAAACTCCACTTGGTTAAAGAGAATGTTGATCCTTTATATGTAAATCAGGTTCTAAAACTATTGATAGAGATGAATTGAGTATGGTTTTATCTATTCTTGGGATGGATTTATATTACATAATCATGGGGATGGGTTGGTTAAAAAATTTTATAGCCCACATCTACTGTTATAGCCGATGGGTTAATTTTACATCGGAGGATGGTGTTGAACATTTATATAGAGGAGAAAAAAATGTAAAGATAAGTGCAACATGATTTTTGGAACCAGTATTTGGAATTATATCATAGTTTTTGGTAGTTTTGGACTTGGAATCAGTGGATTATATTGACAGTAGATGTTTTCTATATGTTTTGGATCAGTTTCCATATGTTTTTCCTGAGAATTTCTCTAGGGTTCCACACACAAGAGAAGTGGAGTTTACTATTGATCTTTTATCAAGACCAGTCCTATATCACTTTTGTCTTATCGAATATAACCAATATAATTACAAGAATTGGAAGTCTATTTGGAATAGTTGGAAAGAAAATGTTCATTCGTCCTAGTACATCTCTATGGGAAGCACCGGTCTTATTTGTGAAAAAGGAAGATAGAACTCTTTGGTTGTGTGTGGATTATCGTAATATTAACCAAGTTATGATAAATAATAAATATCCATTTCCATACATTGATGATCTATTCTATAAATTTAATGGATCCCAGTGGTTCTCTAAAATTTACTTGAGTTCATGATATCATCAATTGCATGTTTGGAAGGAGGATATTACAAAAACAACTTTTAGGAGTAGATATGGCCATTATAAGTATGTGGTTATTCCTTTTCAGTATTATTAATTCACAAGTGGACTTTATGGTATTCATGAATTAGATATTTCATAGGTAACTAGATTCTTTTATGGTGGTGTTTGTTGATGAAATATTGGTGTATTCAACGACAAGGGATGAACATGGAAAACACTTGGAGGCCATGATAGATATTATATGGGATCATTGTATGTATTAAAAATTATAAAAGTGTTATTTTTTGGATATAAGATGTACATTTATATGGATATGTAATCTTAAAAAAGTTGTTTCTGTGGATCCAGAAAATATGGAGGTTGAAATATCTTGGAAACCTCCAAATAATGTCTTTATGTTTTGTTTTTTCCTTGGTCTGGTAGGTTATTATCAATTTTTTTCATGACTTTTCATGAAAATATTCACCTATGATATTTTTGAAAAGGATAAATGTTCAATTTGAACAGAATAAAAAATTCCTGAAGTCTTTTCAAGAGCTTAAATTTTTCCTTACATCAGCACCAATCTTTATTTTTCTGGAATCAGTACAAGGGTAAGGGGTGTATCTGTGATTCTTCTTGATTAGATTTCTAGTGTGTTATCGTGTAGGTAGATCATTTTGTTTCTTATGGTTCACGGTAGTTATAGTTTCATGAGAGTAACTACGCAACAAACAATTTGTATAAAGATATAGTAGTCCATGCTTTAAAGACATGGCATCATTACCTCTTTGGTGACAAATTTACAGTTTTTATGGATTATAAAAGATTGAATCAAATTTTCTCACAAAAAGGATTTGAATCTGAAAAAATAAGATTGGTGTAGTATCTCTAAATGTTTCACTTTGAATTGATGTATACACCATGTAAATTCAATTTGGTGGTGGAATCATTAAGTATAATGAAGTATAGTTAGTTGGTGAAAGAGGATTTTGATTGGTGGAAACTCATGTTAGTGATAACCAACATGCACTTGAATTGTAAATACTGAGGAAGTATTTTAGTTTTTTTTGGTTTCTTTTGTTTTTAATTAGGTTGAGATAGTTAAATAAGAATAGTCATATGATTCTGAATGGTTTTTTATGAGTTATAAACTCAATAGTGGGGAAACCATTATGAGATAGAAGTTGAATGGGAGTTCAGTTTTTTAGATTCGAGATTGGATGATCGTACCTTGCCTTTTCAGAAAGAACTTCTTCATGCTTACCACTATTCAAATGGGGTTGTTCATCCTAGAATAAGAAATATGTATAAGGCATTGAAATCACAATTTTGGCGGGTTGGTATGAAAAGGAAGGAATTTGAGTTTATGATGAGATAACTCACCTATCAGTTAGTTAATATAGAACATCAGTGGCTAGTGGCTATATTATAGTATTTACCTATTTCTATTTAAAAATGACTGTAGATATCCATGTATTTTCTAATAGGACTCCCATGGATGGTTCAGAAACATGATTCCAAATGGTTTATAGTGGATCGACTCACAAAGTCATCCCATTTCATCCTTATTCCTGAATCTCAAACAGTGGAGTAATTATTAAAAATATATATCCATGTAGTGGTAAGGAGACATGGCATACCAGTTTCGATAGTATCATACCGAGATTTAGGGTTTACATCTCATTTCTAGAATTCCTTACAGAAAGGCCTTGGGACTCAGTTGACTATGAGCATGGTATATCATCCAGATATGGATAGAAAATCTGAAAGGACTATAAAAACTTTGGAATACATGATTCTAGATTGTGTAATGGATTTTACTATCTCATGGGAGGCTCACATACCATTAGTGTATTTTTGATATAACAAAAATTATCAGGCCTCAAGACAAATGCATCATTTTGAAGCATTGTATGGGAATCCTAATCACTCTCTACTTTGTTGGGTGGAAATAGGTAATACTTCAATAATTGGACTGACACATGTCCAAGAGATAGCGAAGAATAATCAATTGATTAGGAAAAAATAAGGATGTCTCAGAGTCATTAGAAATCATATGCTGATCATTGTTGACAACCATTTTCATTCAAGGTGAGTGATCATGTATTCTATAAAATCTTTCCAAGGATTTGGAATCATCATTTATGAAAATAGAGAAAGTTATCAACTTGATACATAGGACCTTTTGAGATATTTGAATGGGTTGGTGAGGTGGGATATTAGTTGGCCTTTCCACCAAGGTTCAGTTCACTGCATAATTTGTTTCATGAATCTTAGTTGAAAAAGTATCTTCCTGATCCCGACCATGTGATTTGATGAGATCAAGTTGACCTAGAGTCAGATGCTATTTTGGTATATGTGACAATACAAGTTTTGGATCTGTAATAGAAAGTCCTTCATAGGAAAAGAAATGGTCTAGTGTGTGTTTTTTTACAACATGTTCATATTCGGGAATAAATGTGGGAATGTGAAAAGGAAATGGTTGATTAGTGGCTCAAAATCATTCAAGAAAATGGTGGTTTTTTACTTTCTAGGGATGTAAATGAAAATGGAGGGGATAATTTAGATCCCCAATTTTAGTTAATTAACTGTTTATTTATTTATTTTATTTATATAATGTATTTGGGTTATGTTTGGGAAGGTTTGGAGGAGTTTTGAAATATTTTGGGGCTCTTTTGGGGGTGCACTGTTTGAGAACGGTTAGTATAAACCATAAAAGTCTTCTAGGAAAGTATGAAAAGAGAAAAATGGGTATTTGGTAGCCAAATGGTTGGTGCATGGTTTTCCCAAGTCATGTGGACACCCAGGTGAAACCATGATTATTTTGGAAAGATGGAAAATCAAGTCTGGAGCATGGTTGGTCTAACCCTATGATCCAAAAATGTAAGGGGTGTTTTGAGGCAGTGGATGGTTCATAGTTTGCGCACATATTCCCTAAATGTGCACCCTAACCCTGCACCGTTTTAAATGAGATCTTTATTTTGTGTATCTAATCTAATTTATCCCTTTAACACCTTATTTTATCCATTTTTATGATCCTAAAAACATTTCCACTCTTCCTAAATGTTTTTGAGACCCATCCCCTTGATTTGGGAGCGATCCGTTGGTGATACTTTGTGCATTGGAGGCCCATATTCCTTTGTAAGTCTCTATTCTTAGTTTTTCCCTTAGATCCATTATTCATCCCTCTCTTTGATTCATATATCCAATTAATTGGGGATATATTTATATATATGTTTTTTCTCCAATAATGAAGATATATGATTATTTGGTTAATAGGTAACAGGATCCAAGGAGGGTTTTTAGAGTTTCAATCCTGATTTTTTGAAGAATTTCTATGATTCTTCATTTTCACCTCAGCTTACAAGGGTGGTGGTTTAACTCTTGGATCCTATTATTATAACTTAAAGACTTGATATCAAATTGATTGAATTTCTTGAATTTAATTATGAAATTTATGTAAAATTATTATTGGAAACCCACTTTAGTGATAGTTTATAGAATTGAGGAAAAATGTTAATTTGCGAAAAGTGTAATTGGTTTCATGATTTTAACATGAAAATTTTAAAACGGTAGTTTCTTTTTAATGCATGGAAATTGTTTGAAAATTAGGTTTCAATAAAAAGTTTTTTTTATTGAAATGGTTTGGAATAATTGGTTGGCAAGGTTTTTGTATTAATTTTTGGGAGTGTGTTGAATAGGATGGATATTGGCCGTGAAGTACCACCATCAAAAGGGCGGAGTATGGGTGTGAAGTTCTTCTATTAATCATAAAACCAATATTGAGTGTGAGTGTGTAGTTTTTTAGAATGGAATGGGTTATTCGAAGAGTTTTCAGACATGTTTTTGAATGAATTTTTCAGTTTATTTCTATAGAAAGCTATTTTAGTTTAAAAAACTTGTTAGGATTTGGAAATTATTTTGGTTAAGATATAAAACATTTTTAGGTTAGAAAATATGTTTGGTTTTGGAAATTTGTTTGTATTTTATATAAAATGTTTTATGTTTATTTACATAAATTATTTGATATAATGTGCTAATATGTTCTATCCTAGTGGCATGAATAGGGAATTCATTGGGGAAATCCTTATGAGTTTTATACTCACAACTTCTAGGTAATTTAGTGCATTTATAGATATTTTTTATCGAGACATAGGTAATGGAAAGGTATATCATTTCTTTAGTGAGGCTTTATGATACCTTGATCATGGATTTTGGAGTCAGAGCTTGGAGCATGTGGGAGTTACTAATTTGGTGTATTGGAGTCTTTGAGTTTTTTTTCTTTGGGTTTCTACATGTACTTTGATATGGTTCTTGTGTTAGCTTGGTTTTTTAATTATTTGGTTTACTTTGGATTTCATTACATTGTACTCTTGTATCATATAGTCGTTTTTTTGGTAATGGTTTTCTGGGTTTTATTGTTTAATTCTAAAAGTAAAAATCAAACCCCCAAATAGTTTAGGAACCTCTTAGTATTTATTTCTAGCCTTTGGTGTCCTGGGGATTTCACCTAAGGCCTAGTAATGCTCCACCACATTTCCAAGATAATGGGGAGGGACATGATGTTAAAAATCAAATCCTTAGTCCCTGACAGTCTAAGATACTATCTATTTAGACATCCCGAATAACATGATTTAAAATAAGGGAAAAACCACCTCTGATAGAATTTTTCAACAAATCAACCGAAGATTCCATCCAACCCAACACCCAACCTGACCCGTGACATGGCCCGAAGGGTAGTCCTGATCCCCACGGGCTAGAAACTAGTGCCTAGGCATCATGGAAGTCCTTTTTGAATGATTTAACCCATGAAGAGATTAACCAACATCAAAACATATGTACATATAGTAAAACAAATATATATGAAATAAATAAGAATGAGTAATGATATAACCAAATATATGAATTTAGAAAATATAGTTGGGAAAAAATGACCAAAATGGTGAGGGAATAAACTAAATAACCAAAACCTCCATGAACACATGTGGGTCAACACCTATATTCCACCACTACAAAAACCTTTACAAGGGAAACTACTAGCTTGAGAAACTACCATCACATCCACTAAATTATTTACTTTACTTGTGTTAAACATAACAATGTTTACAAACACCTAACAGTGTATGTAGGATATTTGAAAATTTTCCCCAAAGGATACCACAATGAGGATTCTATGAAATGATATTAAATGACAAATTAAAACATTAGTTTTCAAAATAATGAAACAATTTGGAAATGATAACTAGTTTTATCATGATAAGAAAAATAATACATACAAAGATAACTCGAAGAAGGTAAAAACATAGTCATAACACAATGGGAAAATCCATAAACAACTAGGTTATTATGGCCATAGAATCATCGTACCTTATTGATCAATAAATATAGAATTTTTTTATGAATGATCCACTAGATAAGTAACAAAAAAATTTTAGAGTTCCCCAAAGCATCACCATTCATTTTGATAGTTTTGTTTTGTAAATATACCAGAGATCTCGAGTTATTGAACATCAAACATAGATAGTGTACTAGTCCATAGAATCCCACATAGGTACCCAAGGTTCCCATGTGATCTATTTCATTTCTACATCAATTGAAACCCATTTCACATTCACAATTAATTGTCAAAACCCACACATGAGAGGCAAAAAATCATTTATAAAGGGGTAAATTCACTTTAAAATCTTAACTCACACAAAATACCTTATAAAACACCATTCTAACCACACACGCAATTTTAAAACATATTTTTATTCTAAATAAATAATACTAAAATTATCAAATAATGTCTTGGCACCAAACCAAATTCATTTCACTTGAAATCACCCAAAACTGGTTGAAAACCATGAGAAGAACCAAGAGGAGACCATAAGAAATCAAGGACAGATTGAAACCATAAATATTAAACCTAAACAAATGATATTGAACCCATTTTAGGTCAGTAATATTTATATATAAAATAATACACAAGAAGGGAGAGAGAAATAAAAAAATAGGAGGGATGGAGAAGAATAAGGAATACATTGCATGAATATTTCATAATAAATTCAATCTGAAACTACAATAAATTTTGTATCAAGGAGGATGGGATAGGATATGGGGGAATGTATATGTATGAATGGGGAAAATGGGGAGAAATGGATGGGTTAGTGAGTAAAAATTGGGTAGGTTAAAAGTTTTAATTTCAAAAGTTTTAAAAATATGGAAAGCCACAAAGTTTGGATGCATAATCTGCTAGACCATGTCTTGATCGTGTGGTACCTATATCAAAGAAGAAAAGGTGTCCCTCATGGTTTAATTATAGTATATAATACCCATGAAGATAGTCATGTTTCCTATACATTTCCACCATACTGTTCACAGAGTTAGCCTTAGAGGTCCGCACACCGTTGTACTTGGCCATGCAGTCTGGACAGTGCCACTATCTTAGTCGCATGGTTATCCAGGTAGGAGCCACATTCCTGTGAGACTAGCTATGTGGCCTAGAAAATTCAACTATTGAGGCTACATATTTTTCACTAAGATGGCACATAATTTCTACTAATCTTGTGCCGACCGTGTTCCACCTTCTATCCACCTGAAACCCATCATTTTCTAAACACACAAGGTAAGCTATAGAATACAGGTAATACCAAAAATAAATGAAAAATAAATAAAAATAACACCACTGAGGTGACACTGGGGTTTTAGTATGCTCATTTCACATTGAAAATAAAACCATGAGGAGGATCCTACTTAATATAAGACTATACTCCCCTCTCTCTCTATATATGTAAACTATTTTTAAAGTTTCCAATAGGATGTTGTCGATCAAGCTGGACATTACTAGCTTGGGTTTGAGATGTTGAATTGAACCCAAAGGATTGCTCATTTTGTATTATTTTATTTTTTGGATATGGTTGTAATTATTTCATATACTCGTGCATATTGGGATTGGTTGTATGGTTTGACTTATTTTATATCGTATGATGGGTTAATTGGTGGTTGGTTATTGTTATCTTTTGCACTTTGAGGGTAATTCCTCCCATATTTGTGTTTCATGCCATTGGTTCTAGTCACCTACATGAGGAATATTATAGGCGAGCCTTGGGGGTCACCCTCATCTCCACCGCTGGACTAAGAGTGGTTTCTAGTGGGGTCAATTTATGATAAATTCTTTTTATATTTTTGTTCATTATATACACTTTGGTTCTAATTGTTTTTCTTTTTGGGACTCCTGGGGATTCTAAATGAATTCCTTTCTTTTAATCAATTAATTAGACATTTATATTCATTTTTATTAGTCTAGAAATGATATTATTTTTTGTTAGAAACTTTATTATTAAATAAAATAGAATTACAATTATATTATTTAGGAATATATTTCACCTAATATTTTTTATTGGCTATCCCAACTGACTTAAATGATTCGGACTTGAAATAAATACAGTTTCTAAAATCCTCCTTCAACTTATTCAATTAATTCTCATCCATAATACACATGGACTGTGTGTTTTATAATTCTAATTATTTAAAACCAAATTTATCTTCAATTTAATCATAATTTCATGTTCAACAGCTTTCAACTTGATTTTTTTCATCAACAAGTGTTGTCTCTTTCTTTGCAAACTCATTCTTCTAATCTGTTACCCTATTTTTTTTCTCTCACCATACTTTTTAGTTCTTTCTTAATCATGGTATTCTTATTCGTAAAATCATAAATCTCATCCTTCAATATGTTTTCCAGCTCATTTTATTCTGAGTTACCTTCATTACTACTTGATGTTTTAAATCACTTTTCAATATGAGTTGATAAATGGTAACTTTATCTCTTGATTCACTACTAGATGTATGACTAACTACTTCCTCTTCAATAATAATATTTATTATATTACTTATATAATATATCTTATTTATTTTTCCACATTTAGAATATTCTTTTAAAGTTTTATCCCACTTATGTTTTAAATAATTCTTATCTTTTTCTAAATATAATTAATGGAAAAATGCCCAATTCCATTATATTTAAGCATATGAATGGAAAATTTCCATTTTTATTAATCATTTAATTATTAAAAATATTTGAAATATGATAAATTATTCTTTAAAAGTATTTATCATCATCTTCATTTTCATATTCACTAACATTCACATCATCGACAATCTCTTTGATTTCAAACATTCTCATGGCCTTAAAATAATTTCATCTTTTACCATTTTCTTGAATGTTGGAATTTTTATCATTAAAAATTCTATGATATTTTTTTTGTAATTTATATAAGTAAATATCATCTCTATCTTTTAGAGATTAAATCTAGGATCAAGACAATCAGAAAAATTCCTCACGATCTTCTTAAAAAATATAGAATCTTAAAGTTTTCTACAAAACCCTAGAATATTGCTAACAATATCATTTACCCAAGTAAAATTTTTAACAATGTTTCCTTATTTAGTTATCTTAATGTCCTGAGTCTTATTTATCCAAATCTATAATTTAGCATCCTTTTATTCTACATTTCCTTCATAAGTACTTTCCATCTTGTCTTATATTTATTGTAAAAATTGAAGTAAAATCACTTTGTATGGAATTTTTTAAACAAAAACATAAGAATAAAATTCCATGTATTACTATCAACTTAAATATCCATTTTATATAAAAATTTCATTGGATTTATCCCTTAAATGGATGGAAAACCAATAACCACAACATATCTAACCTCCGGTTTAAGGGATAAAGAATTTGGAAACATCATGTCCTACCAACTATGATAATTTTTTCCATAAAATATAGTCAGCCACATTTTTTCATAGAATTGATATTTGGGAAACCTTGATATTTTAGTATATGTCTCTTTAAAATTATACCATTTTTTATTATGTGTGTCATAGTAAATAATGTGCTTAAAAACTAATTGTGATATACTATTAAAATATTAATTAAATATGATTTTATGACCTAGAAATTGAATTTGGGGGCATGAAAATGATTAACCTCTTTATGAAATATATGTTCAGACTTTTTTTCTTTATGAAATTAATAATTATTAATACATTGATTATCAATTGGTTAAAAATGAGGATAAAATAATTTTAAGGTAAAAGATATATTTTCAAGTGTGTTGTGTTTTTTTATCTTCATATATTTAATTAGTCACTATTGATGAATGATATTAAAAAAATGTTTATATTATATATCCATATAATGAATTAAAATCCATTTAATTGTGTTTATTAGTCAAGTAATTAAAATTAATCCATTTTATATTTCAAAAATATATTTTCTTCAAAAATGGGTTTTATTACATTTTTTTCATAGATATTATAATTCATATATGCCACTTTTTGAAATTTTATTTAATAAAATTATTTTTTTAAAATCATCATTTGGAAATTATATTAGGGTTAATTATTTAGATTTTTCCAAAAATATCAATTTTTTATTAGATAGTAAAAAATACTCATTTTTAAAAAAATTGTTATTTATTTTTATTAAATTAAGTAAACTAAAACTACCATTCAAATTTTGATTTTAAATAAACATAAGAAAAATTTAATTAAACATAATTCAAAAAATTCTATATAAATCAATATTATACTTTATTTTTTGGTGAAATCATTTTTATGCATTAAAAATTCTTTTTCTAAAAATTCTTTTTCATTTCCTTTAATGCCATTATTTTAGAATTAATTTATACCACTTATAAGAAATTAATCTTAAATTTTTTATTCCATATTTATAATAATGATTTTAGAATTAGGTAATATTTTTCCTTTTATTTTGGATTATAAAGAATAGTTACTAAGGTAAAAATGCATCACCATTGTTAAGGCTAAAATGGGTCAAACGATGATAAAATTATGGGATAAGGATTCAAAATCTCTCAAAAACCGGCTTAATCACATTGTATGGGTTCATTTCATTCATAATAACCATATATTCTAAAATATGGTAATTTTTTTCTACTTTCATGTGATAATGACCTTTATATTATTTTAAGTAAGTAATAATTACAAAATATTCTTTTTTTAATATCTAAAATATGTTTTCAAAGGGATAAAAATAAGTTCTGAATAGTTATTTTGAATATTAATAAAATAAAATAATTCAAGTGATCTATTTTTAACATTTATAATTAGTATAATTTCCAAAAACACTTATGTAACACAAACACAATGATTGCGCAAATAGTAGAAAATAATATAAACGATTCTATCAATATTAAAAGTAATAATTTTTTTTGATTTATGATTTCACACTAATTTTTTGCATAATTATAAATTTTAATTTATGGATCAAGTTTTTATATTTTAACAATATTTTTATATTGATCTATTTTTTGTTAAATTTTCTGAATAGTCCAAAAAATGAATTTAAAAGGTATATAATGTTTAAGAATTATTTTTAAATCATTATAAAATCATAAAAATCATATAATAAATAAATTTTAAGTGAAATAGTCGATTTTATATTTAATTTTCAATGTATTTTCCAATTTAAAATTTTAAAATTACTTTCATGGCCCTTAGAGATTGAAAATTTTGGTACCACGGTTACGATTAAAAGGATTAACAAGGGTTTAAATTAGGATATAAGGTTTAAAATTCGAGTTCAAATTGTCTAAATTAAATTGGTAGAATTTATTTAGACATTATATGACTAATATTTTAGTATATGGTACTTGGGAAAGATTTATATGATATATACACACGTTATATATTGATATTTCATTTATTTATAAGATTGTCACCCACCTCACTTATAAAAGGGAGCTTACTCTCCTCTATTACTCACACATGTTATGCCATTTAAATTTAAAAATATCTATTAAAATCCCTTAACAACATTCCTAACCATCGTAGATGTTATTTTCACACTAAAATACCAACCTATAAGTATTAAGGGGTAATCTAAATGAGGTTTCTAAAAATGAGGTATGATTGTTAACCAAGTGTTTTATGGTTTATTTATTATTCCAAACCCTTCAAATATTATATAAAAAATCACATATAATAACATAAATATATTTCACTTACATAAATTTTAATATTTGTATGGAAAAACCCTTATTCATCTCCATTCCCATCCTATGGGAAATGAAAATATCGTTTGTGCGTCCGTGTGGACTACCACCTCCACAATGAAATGTAATCATTTTCCATTACCTCCTTTCATTGATGGTTATAACGATAGATTTAATATATATATATATATATATAATTTATGGAATAATTATAATTCTTTAAAAATAATGCATCATCTACTTTATTACCATTCCATCCGATGAAAAGTAGAAAGCATTTCTCATGTGTACGTATAGACTATCATATCCACAAATAAATGTATTGTTTTTCAATACCACCTCACATATATGGTCATGAATATTGATTTAATGAATGTTTTTACTTTTTATTTTATGATCATGAATCTATAAAGATATAATTTCATTTAATTTACATCTTTTCCATCCATTGGAAAATGGAAATATCGCTCATGTGTGAGTGTGGACTACCGCCTCCAAGAAATGATTTATTTCCTTTTTCCGGACTGCCTTACATGGATGGTTATAATAGTTCATTAAATTTATAAAATTTATAATTATATCATCATCAATATTATTTTTATTATGGAAACATGACCCCTTTAACCTTGGTCAACTTGCTGAAGTTGATTTGTAATAATGAACAAAGCATCCTCAAAACATAGGATGTGAACCTAACCGATGTTGTAATAATATAAAACATTTTAAAAAATGAAATAAAATGGTTAATGATAATGTATAAACCTAAAATAGTTACATAATAATTTAAATAATTAATATAAGTTTATTATTCAGGATGACAAAGAACATAGTTGACAATTCAAAACTCAAGGTAAGGGGTTTCTTAACTCGAAAACCTTTCATTGGGTTATATCACTTGTTCATTGATTATGTTATGAAAATATTTTTTGTAAAATGAAATATTATTTTTTATTTATTATTTATCCTTGTTTTATTTGGATTTAATTTTTTTTTCACAAAATCACTTCATGGATTGATACTCACTCAAATTGTTATGATCTTCGTAAAGGTTTTCTCTTCTCAAACTCCCTTATTTAGCACATGTTTCATATTATACACATATTTCATTTTATATGGTGTATATGTTACCTTTTGAAATATTATATCATGTATAAGTAGTTTATAATGATATTTAATGTTCCTTTTTAAGTTCTCTCTTTAATTAGGTTTTGATTTAAATTTTATAAATGCCGCATGGGTTTTCTTTCTCTCAATTTTAATTTCTTGAGATATTTATTAAGTCATACATCATGATTCATTTAATTTGGTTCACATGATTCCCCATGAATTTATTTTTACATATTATTTCATTTGATTCATGGTATTTATAGATCTATTCCATGTTCTAGCTTTTAATATCTTTTTAATCAAAATTTACTAAATTTTTAAGTGATTTCAGCTCTCAGTTTTCCCCTAATTCAGTTATGTTCTTTATTCACCACTTTATTTCATTTGACAAGTATATATAATAAAAATTAATTTCAAATATGATGATTTTTATGTAAATAAATGGTATTTTCGAATCCATATAGTGTTTTCCTTTTCAAGGATTTTTGAATTTTAATGTCCATAAAAAAAGGTTTTATTTAAACTCATTGATATAAAAGTTTTAGAGAATTTTACCCATACTCTTTTTTACCATGTTCTTTATATTATTTCAAGATATTTATTTTCTAAATATAAATTATTTCCTAGAGTTATTTTCCATGGGTTTTTACCTTATTTTAATGTTTTTAAAAGGAATTTTTTAATGTATTATGCCCGAGTAACTTTGGACTCTCTTTAGAAATGTATCCAATGAATATTTTTCCTAATAATTTTCCACTAGATATATTTTTTCCAAAAACAATGCACTTTATTCATTATGAATCTCCCTTTCCTTGTTTACATGGTTTTACAATGAAAATTATTTTATTATTTTTCTATGGATTATTATATTTTTTAAAAGGTTATAAAAAGAAAATGGTATTTATTTTGGGGGGTTTCAATGTGTATTTATAAATCTTTTTGTTAAATATTTTTTAATCTATTTAAATATATTTCAAATTATGGTTATGTTTCACGGGGTATAAGCTCCCACGACACCATCCATCTCATTTTCTTGATATATTATGATAATTTTATAATGAAAATTGTCATGAAATCCATTTAATTTAAATGCATAAATCAAGTTATGAAGGGAATGATGGGTGTTTTTCTAAGATTTATAATTACATGAAAGTTATATAATTTATTCATGTTATGGTCCATGTAAATTTTTGATGATGACGGTTGAGATTTGTAGTGCCCCAATCCAGATAAGGTGCCACTGAGAGGGGGGTGAATCAGTGATACACTTGTTTTATGATTTTTTTTGAATTCAACCTCTTGAAATTTTTATGGTTCTCGATCCACTCTATGATATCTAATAATATCACCTCATGTGTAGTAGTAATATTAGAGAGAATGAGATGGTATTTACAAGGATCAAATCAAAGACCTATTATTAGTCATGTTGATTATTCCCCCTAACTTGGATTCTCCACAATAATATTGTCATCAATTACAATAGTTTAGGAAGAAACTGGTTATACCCCTAGCAATGAAATCTCTAGTTGATTTTGGTTAGACCCCCCAACAATCTAACTCTTCAATCTCTTTGGTTGTACCCCCCAACAGTCTCCTAATCTCATCTCCAATTGAAATACTTCTTATGCTCTGGATCCAACTGTGAGAATCCTTATGCTCCTGGATATAACCAAAATAATTCACCTATTCCCATTTACAATAAGAAGACTTCACCATTATTTAAGGCTGATCCACTATAGTATGATCTATTGATTTTCCTCTTTGAGCTTGTGGAATCACACTTGCTCATGAACCTTTAATAGCGACTGTTTAGGTCTGTTGGTCTTTCTTAATAATTATAATCACCTGTAACTGATCACTTTCCTCAATGAAACTATGATCTATCTATAATTCTTCATCATGATAAATTCTCAACCTCACATATATTTTTTCAAGTGGTGGACACATTCTTCTTTAATATTTTATGTAAGACATAAATTTCATAATATCAAATCAATTCTACTTCATGCATAACTTTCATGGAATATGAAACCCTATAACATCCATTTATTTCATGTTATTTTATGTTTTATTGTTTATTTGTTTTAGGTATATCAAAAATTAATCCTTTAGGATACCAAGTTCCAATGTATCTTTTTCTTGGGTTCTTAAATGATTCTTCACCTATTCATGGGTTTGATAACCACATGCATGCATGTAAATATGAAACACTATCTACAAACATCATTATTTATTTTTTATTTATGTTTTAAAGTGTACCACTCTCTTCACATATGCATGAAAACATGCACCGACGCATTTTTGAAAATTTTAATGGGTTTGGATCACTACTTCCGTGAAAGAGTATCTTAAGAAGTACATTCTCGCAAGTTTTTCATGACTCAAAATTTTTGAAAACTATAAGGAATATGTGTAGGGTATAAATTTATCATGGTTTCTTTACAAAAAAAGTTCTTTTGAATAAAATCAAGTTTACTTTTCACAGTCCAAATACCCATAAATTCTTATCTTCCTTGCTCAAGAAGTAGCTTCATGGATACCTTCTTCTTCATGAAACGGGTGTTTCATGGTGCTATGTTTTCTTTGAAAAAGAAAGAGACACTCAAATATGTTAGCATAATTCTAGACTATATTTCTTATCCTTTTATGGAAATCATCACCATGCATTTCACAACCTTAGCTCCATAATAAAAGTTGGGTCAACGGTCTTTTAAAATATGTAAATATCTCATTTATCCTCAAATATTTATCATGCGTGTTTACTTAATTTTATTCATGTTTATGATAAAAAATGTTACCTCTACCTTCCTAAATAACACCTCATGTCCATTTTTTTTTCATGCACATCCTCACATTGAAGCTCAAAGACATCATGTATCGTAAACAGACTATGTATCTTTATTTTTTGACTAAGGATTGTCTTCAAGTTTTCTTCATCTATACAAGATGAAGATTTCATGAATGTAGGTTTGAAGTCTCATTTAAAAATTATTTAAATATAATAATACCCCTAGAAGTCTCGATCTCAATAATCAAACGTTTATCTATTAAATCAAGCGATTAGAACCATCGTTAAGGTTCAGTAGAATGAATGTGATTACCTAGTTCAACAAGATGATAGAGATCAATCTAATATGAAGGATATTTAAATGTATGTTTGTTTTTAATAGAGTGTGAACATTGTCACACTATTAATGTACCACATCTCATTTCCCAAGCTGTTGTTGGGACTGTTGGAGCCAAATTCTTCCTGAGGCCCCAAACAGTTATTTTTTAGAAAATGGAAGCCACCCTTTGACTAAATGGACCATTCTGATAAGGCCAAGGGCACCACTCATAATTTTGGAGATCTATGGGAAAGTTATAAATCTACACAAAAGAAACTTAAATGACCTATGTGATGTCAAAGAGGTTTTTTGTGCCCTGAATATCCAAAATAACTAAGGAAAATGCATGAAAATGAATTGGAAGGTGCATAATAGACTGGAAAATGTGTAAAACCCGTATACTCCCAATCCGACGCCAACCACCGCCTTCCGTTCTGAGATCCTTATTCATTAATACCAAGAATGTTTTCTATATATACAAGTTCAACCCACCTTCTTCAGGGTAATGCTCCAAAATCCAAACTATCACTCCCGTGCATGCAGGATGACCCCTTTCGTGACCACATTCCATCCATGGCCTCAAGGTATAGGATCTTCCATGACAGGTCCCCCATGGGACCACCTTTATGTAGGCTAACAAGGTATTGACCCTCTCCCAATTTCGTTTTTTTCTAAGTCTGGTGCACACAAAATACCCTTCTTGTGTGCACCGCCTACCCTTGTGAACATCTATATATCACTCAACCCCTCCTTTTTCATGAAAGCCTCCAATATTGTGTGTGCGCCCTCTTTGTGACTCAATTTGTTCCCATTACTCTATATAACCATTTTGGAGAACCTATTGCACACATATCCCATGTATTATGCATACCTATACCATGAGGCCCTCTAGGCTTGCATGAAGTAATTTCCTAGTCCCTCATGGGAGATCCCTTGTTGCAATGCCCTGCCTCTTTCTTTTTCGAATAGGTATTCTAATGAAATTTTCTTTTTAGAATAGTCATGCTAACATGGACCGCACAACTGACCAGTATTCTACACCACTCTTATTGGTCATTGATAATGTCATCCCTTACCTATGTGTGAGTGGTTATCACTTATGTAAGTCCAAGGGGTGAGGAGAGATTTCTACCTATCCGAGCTATAGAAAATTAAACTTCCTAGCCCCATTATTCTTAGTACATGACGTTAAATTGTAGACTAATGCTGTGAAATGCACATTGGGTGATCTTCCTTAGGAATTCTATACAATCAATCATCTACATAGGATTGAGATCTTCCTCACCCACCTCATAGGGAATGATATCCTAATTGTACAAAATTAGATCCTCTTAGGGAATCCCTCATGGATTAATCCCCAATATCCATCTCCCTTGGCTATCTCCTTGCGTAATCCCCACATCACCTCTCATACCCGCATCATTTTCATCAGGATCATCTAGTCTAAAACTACCTCTTGTTTCTCACATCGAGCATAACTCATATAGTATTAGAGATTAACAGTGACCATGACTCCAATCTATTGGACACCTTAGTGAATTATCCCCATGTCCCTCAATTTCAAACTATGAGGGTTTTGATGCCTATCTTCTAAACCTGATATGTAGGAAGACTCAATGAGGTTCAATATCAACCAATAGTAAACTATGGTTCTACCTCTTAGGGATGTACCCTCATTATGTGTTATATTCCCTTTATGATACACATATATTCATTTGGTATGTTAACCATGCATAATTGTCAGCATGTCAAAGGGGCGGTTATCCTTGCATAAGCCCTAATGCCATTCTAAATTACATGGATTTTGATTCCCAACCAATGGGATACATATGAAGCCTCTCCGAGGTTCAATCCCCTCATCCATTCACATCTTGGTCTTTACCTAAATCCATTATGTCTTAGGGAGTATCATGCCTCAACCTGAAGATTACACTACCTTCGAGTCCATATCCATTCACCCCATTCTCATGAGCTGCCTTCTTAGGTGGATCATTGACTCATCCTGAACTGCATATACTTTGAATCCTAACGACTACAATATTTAGGAATCCTTTTCGAGGTTTAATCCCATCACCCTTCACACTCCATTCAGTCCATCCATTCTATACATTCTACTTAAAATACTTCCTCCATTTCCATCCTTATTCTTACCCAGGCTTCCACATCCTAGTGAGATCATGCCATACATTTGGGTTGTCTCAGTGTGTAAGCCTCATCCATATCATTCCTGCTCCTAGTAGAACCTTGGAAACCACAATGCGTAATACCCATGCAATCCATTTTCATCCAACCAAGAGAAATCCTATTGTGAAAGGTTTTCTTAGTGCGTAAGCCCCAAACCACCCCTTTGAACTATGTGGGTTTTGATCCTTGTCTTCTAAATGAGATATTTAAGAAGCCTCCATGAAGTTTAGTCCCATCCAATGGTAAACCTTGTTGTCCCCCTCTATAGGGTGCACCTCCCTGATCCACCCTCAGTGGTGTCTTGATCAGCCTTCATGCTATGAATCCTTCACTTTTTGAGACACACCACCTCAGGTCCTCCCTCATCGGGCATTATAATCCATCCATCTGGTAAACCTTCCAGGTGATTCCTCCTCGGGATATACCTCTCTGATTTTCCTTCATCAGGCATCCTGTTCAACCCCTTTCTCTGTCACCACTGGATGTTAAACTCATGACCTACCATGTCTTAAACATGTTATTCCTAAGGAAAACCTTGGAAGACATGCCTCTAGCATAAGATACCTTATAATCACTATAGGATTACTTAGGTTTCCAATCCCTTGATAATACCTCCTATGAGGAATAATATAGGTTCTCCAATCTTCGAGCAACCAGACATGCCATTGATGCCCAACATGACCTCTCTCCTAATGGACGGTTTCTGACCTGACTAAACCACATAGATTTTTCAAACAGAAATAGTTCAATTAATCGGAATCCATGAAGAGATGGTACTGATAATGAGTTTTACATAAAACATCTTAATCTAGGAGGGATACCGGGACTAGGAGAAGACTTCCAAGGATGAATCCATGGAAATAGAAACTAACATCCCATCATCCTATTTCAAACAAGGAGAAAACATCATTGATAAAGTGATGAATATTTCCCACCTTTGGAAAGAGGGAATGTGGGCTGCAATGCAGCCTGTTAGAGAAAAATTATTAATGAAGTGTGGAAACACCCTAAATAAAGAATCGGAAATAGAAATGTTGAACCTGACATGAACTTATCTCTTTCAATCATGGGGACTAGTCATGTAGGTCATCATATCAAGGATTTTACTCTAACACTACTTCTGTCGGTCCACCAATAGAAATGGTGAACCGAACATGAACTTAACTCCTTCAATCATAGGGAATGGTCATATAGGTCATTAGATAAAGGATTTTTCTCAGATGCTGCTAGCATCGGGAGACCAATAGAAATGGTGAACCTGACTTGAACTCTTATTCTTAATATGGTACTAGTATCTTTTAAGACTTCAAAAGATGAGCGTGTCCCCAGATCTAGATATCTGGTGGTAGGTCCCATCAATAAAATAGTAGGTATGGCATGAAACTTTCTATAATTTGGGATAGTTAATCATTGGGAATTCCAACATGTGACATTCATTAGTGTAGATATCTCTCCAATCAAGGAAGATTGGTTAATGCTGGGGTAATTTGAATCACTTTCCTTGTATCTATATTGATGGATGAAATTCCTTATTTGTAGGACCCTAGCTATATGAAACTAATCACGCCCACCCATCGATGTAGGGGAAGACAGAATTACAATGAAGCAATACCTCATGACTCAAAAATTACCACAACTTCACCGATGATCACAACTACTAGGTGTCCACACCCCATATCACCCTCAGAAATTGTATAGAGGACGGTGATAGACAACCTCATTCATCGATATGTGTAGGAGGGGGACATTCCCATGAGGGACATGGCCCACCAGGACTAGGAGGCTTCTACTCCTCATCATCACTACCAACCCCAAGGGCTGTATAGGGAGCCAATACTCCCCACTCACACATCCAACCACTTTGGGAGCCTCTCTCTGAAGAAATCCTATGACTCACTCCCCTATGTCAATGAGGTAAGGGATATCATATTCATCCCAACCACAAAAATCACTTAGGAACTTCTAAGGAGGGATCCTACGAGGCCCCCTCAGTACCACTAACTAGCTCTTAAGGCTGAAGAGAAGGTCTTTTTATATCCATTCTATACCATCCTGGGCTAGATAACTCGATGCCAGCATTGGTCTCACACTCAGAAAGATACACGTCACGAGGAATCCACTTCAACGACTCAAGTGGACCATGCCACCCTCAGTGTATTCCATCAGACCCCTTCCACCGCAAAGAAGGGATTCAAAATTTTCCAATTGTAATTGAGGCCTCAATTTCCCAACTGATAGGATGGGTTGACTCTTTCAATCACCAATACCATCACCAGTCATCATGGGCCAACTCGTGATGATGAGATCCATTATGGAGGTCATCCCCATACCATATCTAGTAGGAGTGGAGGTCCTCCCCACTCTCAATCTCAGCATAGAGATCCTCCCCATGATCCCATAATCTGTCCAAGAGGAGGTCCTTGCTGCCTTGTTGAAATTTGGCATGGAGGTCCTCCTTAGGACTATGGTTCCCAATATAGAGGTCCTCCCTATGTCACAGACCACCAACATGAAGCTTCTCCTTGTTTCATTTCCAGATCAAGTGGGGTTCCTCCCCAAAATAGCATTGACCAAAGTGAAGGCCCTCCTTGTTTCATCTTCATTTAGTAAGGAGGCCATCTCTGTACCACAACCAACCATAGCGAAGGTCCTCCTCACTCCAGCGACAACCAAAGTGTAGGACCACCCCACTTCATCCATGATTAGTTTTAAGTACCTCCTCAGGATATCATTGCCTTCCAGTATGAAGGTCCTCCTCATTTGGTAGGTATCCAATATAGAGGTCCTCCACATGTCCTCACTAGCTCTAATGGAGGTCCTCCCCTCTCCATCAGTCATCACCATAGAGTTCCTCCCCTTGGGTCCGATGGCCAATATAGAGGTACTCCTATTATCCCATTCGATATATGACCTAGTGATATTTACACCACATCTCATCAGAGTGGAGGTCCTCCCTAGTCTCACAGTATTCCAAGAGAAGTCCCTCCTTGATTTGATGAAAAAAGTTACAGAGGACCTCCCCATATCCCAAAAAAATCATAGGTCCTCTCCACATAATAAACCAATAGCACAAAGGTCCCCCTCAAGAAAAAAAGTTCATGTCCCTAAAAAATCATCCCAAGGGAGAAGGTATAACTTTCACCACTAAAGGAATAACCCCAGGAAGTGCCAAGTCTTGGTGGATCCAGTTTTATTCTTTGATTTAGAAATTGAGTGGGACACACTGTTGGATTCTTTCCCCATTATTCTTCATTAGAGTCTGTGGAAGGATCTGAGTGTTTGAGATTCATAGTCCTAGAATTTGAGATGAACTATATCCCCTTGCCCATTCAAAGGTACATGAAGAAGGAATAAGATTTGGCATCCTTCCAGGGTCTTGTCATGCAACCCTCTATATCGTCATTGATTTCATTCTATACCTCAACACAAGATCAAAGATAGTTTTTCTTAGGCATGATAGATGAAAAAACCCCACCATATCCATCACCAATAGCCTACACCCTCACACATGAGGTGGTGGTCAGTACCCAATCCTATAAGGAAATGATGATGTAGTTGGTACTACCTCTGAGAGATGACCTAGTAAATAGTGGTCAGTCAGCTCACACACTATTTTCTCAATTGGCATGTCCACCACCACATCAGTTCCATTTCTATTTCCTCAGAAAGCCCCAACAAAATCATGGGTCAATGAGAAATCAGATAATTATTTTGAATGAAGAATCTTGTGGAATATCCATGTAACTGATCTATTGTTTGAGATGTTCTGGTCAATCACCACTCCCAAATTTGACAACCCAGAGTCTGTCAACCAAGAGGAGGTTATGTGCTTTAAAAAAATATATGGGCAAAGAATTTCCACCTCCACAACCATTATTTGGTTTACCCAAATAGATGGGAACATTTTGATGACATCAGCGAATAGTGCCACATTGTTGATTTGTTAGTGCTCCCAGTTGTGCCAAAATCTACATCACTTGACTACTGCCATACCATTCTGTAACGATGCGTTCAAATATTTACCATACTCTAATTTTTTTTTGATAAAGTGTCTCCACATGATAAAATATTGGGTTGTGGATAGTATTATTCTATCCACATTAGTAACATACTGTGACAGCTGGGATTATTTGCAGACATTGATGATACACCTTCGAGTATAATCACAGAAAATATGGTTGAGCTCAGCACTATTAAGGATAAGGAAACCAACGTAGGTTTTGAAGAATAGGACCTTCTACTGCTGTTGTGAAACATCAGGTGGAACCTCATTCAGGTATTGTAACTCACTTCCAGAGGCTGGTACGTGACCTCATAGAACCCTCCATCTTATTTCCTATATCTAAGAGTGAAAAAAATGTAAGGATTAGATCGAAACTTTTAGTCATCCAACTTGATCAATACTGTGAAAGAGATAGATGTTTACCTTGGAATGGATAGCTTACTCGAGGAATTAGTAGAAAAAATGACATTCATTGACAAACTCCTTAAAGAGAACCTTACATAATGACCTCCAGACTATAGTGACCCTCAACACAATCCTATACCTTATCCACTGGGATAGAAGGTGTATCCACAATTACTTCTCATCCAACTGCACCTTATCGATCTAGAAACTCCCATGCATGTCGACATGGTAGAGTCCAGAGTCTATTGTAAGAGGACAAGATATCTATCATGAATCCACCTAGGCATAGTGATAACCCTCCTTGGGATATGGATCGGGCTACTCCGTAGGATGCTACACAGGTCGTCTCACTATCCTCTCCATCAGTCCCTAAGCTTGGGTATCTTCCCAATGAGAATGTCAATGCAATAGTGGTCAAGGAACCTTGCCAAGATATGGAACACCACTAGGAAGACCCAATAGCTACTCTCTCTACTTGACTCGAAGCCTTGAAAACATGATAAGTGGCGATCCCACCCAATATAAAGCCACTTTGGGTATGTGTGGACAACATGAGAGCACACCTAGATTATAAGGATCCTACCTTATCCCCCTTAAATGGGATGGGTGACCCACTGTAACATTTGGCCCACTTCATATCTAGGTGTGGACCCATTTTGGTGAACCTAGATCTATAAGAGGCTACCATGCTCAATTGTTTTTTACAGACATTGGAAGGGCCTGTGTTCTTCTGGTATAGTCAGCTACACACTAGGTCCATCCCTATTTGGGAATATTTTCTCAAGTATTTTCTTTATCAGTTTAGCTCTACCACCCATAAGAAAATTATTTTAGACCTCTTCCAGTGTAAGAAATGACTATATGAGCGAGTTGAAGGCGTTTTCACCAGGTGGAAAGGAATAACATATTCACTCGGCATGCTTCTTAATCAAGATAAATTGCTAACGATGTGTGTAGTGAATGTCAAGAGTGAATGGTTCCCCTACCTCCTCACTCAGAATTTTATTGGACTCTTTCGTGATTTTTCTGATTAAGCTCATCACCTAGAGGAAGCCTTGGACTAGGCTAAGTAGGCACACCCAATGTATCCTCCCGCTATTGCAAGAAGATATGACAAGATAGAGACTATATTTTGCATATATATAGAGTCCCCTTGGCCACTAGAGTTATTACCAGAAGAGGATCACTGACAACCTTGTCGAGGGAAACAACCTCAAGGACGACCTCAGGATCAGCATCTCCCATCATAGAATCAGTAGGCACTACCACCACAACTAAATAATAGGGCTTTAACAATGTTAAAAATGGATTTTATAAGTACTAGAAAATATACGACTAATGATAAAGAGGATCTTTTTCAATGATTAAAAAAACATTGATAAAGGTTTCATTTATTAGTGATTTTATAAGCACTAATAAAGGGGCATACTGTAGTGTGCTAAAACATCACATTACAACACCAATGCAGTGGGTTGTAATAGCACACCACAGTACAAAAAAACCATGAATTTAGAAAAATAAAGTATTAATAATGAATTTAAATGAAATAAAAACTAAATAACAAATACAATAAAAAAATATATGCTCACTTTCTTGGTTTTGTTGATGTCATCTATGTTTTAAACTAAAATGACACTTATATATTGAAAATATTCACTTGAATTCATACTGGTCACGCCGTACATCATATTGAGATGCGGATAATTCTTACACATCTAAAATTACTAATGGATAATTTTTATAAAGTATTGAAACAATATGAATGTGTTTCCCAGTTTTGAGTATGTCTCTTGCCTTTTTTACTAAAATGCCATTTTAAACTAGAAACACACACTTTGACTCATAATAGTCACATCGTGTGTCAGTTTGATTTGATACTGATTCCTAGATATCAAAAATTTATTATGAATCATTTTCCTTAATTATAAATACAATCCGAGCACATTTTCTCAATTTTTAGTGAGGGACACTTTTTGAACTAAAATATCGATTTTAAACTAATAATAGACACATTGAGTCATACTAGACATGTCATGTATCAAATTGAGTTACGAATGATTCATACACATCAAAAATGACTTATAGATCATTTTCCTAAAGTATCAAAACAATTCAAATGCATTCTTTCAATTTTGAGCTAGACAATTGCTATTTTTTCTAAAATTGATGTCAATTTTAATAAAAAGACACACTTGGAGTCATATCGGTCCCACCTTATGTCAGATTTAGGTTCAGTTAATTCTAAAATGTCCCAAATGAATTATGTATGATTTTTATAAAGTATTAAAATAATCTAAATGTGTTTTCTTGGTTTTGATTACATCCCTTATATTTTTTACAAAATTATCATTTTAAACTAGAAACATGCACTTTGAATCATATTGATCCCATCATGTATCTGTTTAACCTGAGATCAATTATTATACATTGGAGATGACTTTTGAGTATATATAATAAATTATCAAGAAAATACAAGTATTTTTTCTCATTTTTTAGTGATTTACATTTTTTGAATTAAAATATCGATTTTAAACTTACAACAGATACGTTGAGTCATATCGGGAACATCGTGTATTAGTATGAGATTTGATTGTTTCATACACATAAAAAATGGCTTATGGATCATTTACCTAAAGTATCAAAACATTATTAATGTGATTTATCAGTTTTGAGTAGGTCATTTGTCCTTTTTACTAAAATTTATGTCAATTTTAAATAAAATATGCACTTGGAGTCATACCGATCACTCCATGCGTCAGATTGAGGTGTCGTTGATTTTTACACACCTCAAATGACTTATTGATCTTTTTTATAAAGTATAAAAATAATATAAATGTGTTTTATTGGTTTTGAGTATGTCACTAGTTTTTTTTACTAAAATGTCATTCAAAATTGGAAACACGCACTTTGACTCATACTGATCACATCACATATTAATTTTATGTGAGGTTAATTCCCACACATTATAAATGAATTATAAATCAATTTCTTAAATTATCATGATAATTCGAGTGCATTTTTACTTTTTTCAATCAATGACATTTTTTGAACTAAACTATCAATTTTAAACTAATAACTGACACATTTAGTCATAGCGATCACATTGTGCGTCGAATTGAGGTACAAATGATTCTTAAACATCTCAAATGACTTATGTATTGTTTCACTAAAGTATCAAAACAATCAGAATATTTTTTTATCAGTTTTGATTATGCCGGTTGTCCTTTTTACTAATATTAATTTCAATTTTAAATACAAAGAAGCATTATGATTCATACCAGCCACATCATGTGTCAGATTGAGGTGTGGCTGATTCTTATATGTCCCAAGGTCTAAAAACAATCATATATTACAATGTTACCAAATTTCTATTGTATTCTTTTGTAGAACTACCAACACTACATATTGACTTAATGTTCTTAGCAGGAAAAAAGTTCTCATTATTGAATGTCAGAAGAGAATATGAAGCTCATGGTCCCATTATATCACGATAAGTCCCAAAAATAAAAACATGAGCTTACTCTACTATTATGAATTTAAAATATGAGAATGGTTTTTCATCTAATAAAATATAACAATAAGCAGTGTTGGTAGTTCGACAAAGAAAGGTAATGAAAATGTAAGATATTTTTACATTGGTAGAAGGAATATTTTTATCTCTTTTGTGGCTTGATGTAGATAGTTGAAAGAAAAATATGACTTTACAAAATATCTGTGAATAAATATAAAGATGTATTAGAAAAAATTATAAAGAAATTAACTTAAAAATATTAGATAAAATTATGACCAATTTAATTAAATAAGTTGTTGGAATTCACCTTTTCCTGATAGTTGTATACATTCTTGACACATTTTATTATTGTCATTATCTCATTTGTAGAGTCCAAGTCCCATCCCTCACGAGCATGAGTAGCTTCAAAAAAACCACCCCAAATTGAACAAAAGAATCTAAATATACTAGAAAATAATTATTCTATGAGTAATATTAAAAATTAATAAATTAAAAAAAAATGTAACAATACATTAATTATATGGGTAATGATTTTACTGTACAAACATTGCGAACCACATGGGTATACCAATGGCAAAGAAAGAATAATGATAATTGTGTTTGAAAGAGGAAATTTATTTGTGGTAGTGAGAAATTGATCATATTATATAATGATAGAGTTAAATACTATCTTAAAAATGGGTGGGTTGAGTTTTTTATGTCCATATAAAATTGATAGATATTTTTACTAACTCGAATGGGGATATTGTTAATAATTAAAATAAAGATAAAACATAAGAGGGAATTAATGTTGAATTGAGTATCATGTGGGGGAGAACATGAGGTTGAGGTAGACTAAAAATAATTCACTGATGGTGAGGAAAATGAAGAGGTATTATCAACTACAAGAAATACAAAGAATATTGAAATCAAGGAATAAAATGACATTGGTGATCAGATAGTTTTGGTGAAAAATCAGAGTAGGACACTACAAAAAAAATAATTTTGTTCCAATGTAGAGAATAAATAATTTGAATATGCATGACAAGGATGATAATTGGATCAAATCCATGAATGAAGATATTGATCCAAATAAGAAAAATGTGACATACTAAATTGTTCTAAGACTGGAGGATCGAAATGTTATCAAAACCAAGTGGGTGTTTGGTAATAAACTCACTAACTATGGAAATGTGTCTAAAAATAAAAAATGGATAGTTTTCAAGGGGAAATATTATATCAAATGAATTTATATTTATTATAAATTTAATCTCAGAACCTGGTTGGAAGAAATGTGATTTTATTGGTAATTTCAGTGAAAATGTATTTAAAAGTAAACCAAATGGATGTCAAATCCATGTTCCTCAGTGGAGTTCTTAAGGGGGAGTATACATTGAGAAACTGCATGGTTTTATTATGGATCAAAATGAGAGAAATGTGTAACAATTAAAAAATTATTTTTATAACATAAAGAAATCATTGATGACCATGTATTTTAGATTGGACCAATACTTAAGAAAGCTTGGTTTTTAGTGTGGTAGAGTTGATCAAACCCTCTATATCAATAAGGATAATGATCTAAGGATGTTGGTACTCATATATATCGAAGAGATAAAATTTGAGGATTGGAAAAAGCATAATGCAATTTTTTTGTAAGTCATATGTGGTACAATATCAAGATTTATATGATTGGTGAAACATTTTCCTTGGTTTATAGGTGAATCAAAGAAATCATATCACATTAATTTATTAATAAAAATATGAAAAAGAAGTTCCCAAGTGATTTTTAATGGAATATTCTTAACCAATTACAACACCATCCTCTATATGGATGAATTTTTCAAAAGTTGTGATTACAAAGAGGTATATGTCATGGAATATAGTAATTGGGAACCTATTATACCTCACAAGAAAATGAATAATAAAACTAAGGTACGTATTATAATATGATGAAATAAAGGGATGATTCATTCAAAACAGATACATGTACATGAATAATAAAACTAGTGCATGTATGTTATGACATGAGTTAAGATGATGGCCATATCTTTTATTAAAAATGACATTCATGGTTTTATATGCTCTTTTCACACATTACATGATAATTTTAATTATATAAAACTTTCTATAAATAATAAAAATAAAATGATAATAAATTTTATTTATTGTACAGTCATAAAATAATAACTTTTCTTGTTTGAAATATAAACATATATTTTGATAAAATAAAATCCACTTAATAATAAAATGTAAGATTTTGTTGTTTTTTTATATTATATTTTAAAAATATAAATACTTGAATGAATATAAAAAATGATTTAAAATTTTGAATGACTTGAAAATAATTTTATATACACATATCTACATAATATACATATATCTACATGATATTGTAATTCTTGTTGAAAAATATAAGCCTTACATAATGAAAAAATAATCACATGTGAAAACATGATCTGAATAAATAACTAATCAAAGACAATTATTATAATTTGAATGAAATATAAATTTTATAAGAAAAAATATTATAATAAAAATTTTACATATGAGTATTAATTACCTTTCGAAAAATAAATCATGTTAAAATAAATAAACAACTAATCTTTTTTAAAGATTATAATTCTACAAAAATATAATCTTAAAAATAAATCCATAGAATAAAAATAAATTTCATTACTTTTAAAATCTGAACCTAAAAATAAAAATGGATAATATCCCTTACTTGATTTCATAATATTTTTTCTTTTTCTTCTATGCAGAAAACTTGCTAGAAAAACTCACCCGTTCTCATGGATATTTGTGTGCAGCATACCAGTTTGATGAAACTAGGATATGAAAACTTATAAGAATGAGGAAGGCTAATACAAACCATTGATAAAGAATAAAATTTATAGCCTACTCATAAAAAAGGATTATATTTTATTCATTCATTCAGTGTACAGCTTGCCGAGAAATCTGTTATTGGGTCCACTTATATAAATATTTTTTTATTGACATATACAGAATAGAAACAAAGAAGTAAACGACATAGAGATCAAACTAGAGACATATATATATATATATATATATATTTCAAGTGTAAATATTTTCTAAATTGTTTTAATCTAATCAAAATAGGCTTATTCAAGAATCCAAAACCTCATTCAAAATAAAAAACAATGAATTTTGGGTTGTTTTATTATAGGATAATGCAACTTTGCATTTTGGGATACACAGAAGTGGGATGATAAGGTTTAGTGGATAATTGAGGGAAATTAGAGATATCGAAAAAACTGTATTTCATTTGAGCCTTGGTTTCGTTCAACCCTTTAATCACTCAAGCCTTGGATTTGAGCCTTGTAATAGTTGGACCCTTGATTCTTGCCAAGATTCAAGATTGGATTCGACAACGAGGAGTGTCAGTAGTAGGTCACTTATGTGGAGAGCTTCAGATATCACGAATAGGTTCGTGATGGTTAGGGTTCTTAAAATAGATCATGATACTTTTATTAACACTAATTTAATAAGTTCTAATAAAATGAATCCTTATCAGCGCTAAAAAAACTCATAAATACTTACAATACTTTTTAAAAGAATATATATATTTTTCCAAAAGTATAATTATTATATATAATTATAATACCTATAATAATACTTTTTATAAAATAATAATTTTATAATTCATTGAATATATAATTATTTATTTTTAATTATATAAATAATTTTTTTAAAATAATATTTATGTTATTATATATATTTATATAATTATATATATATTAATACAGTAAATATATTCATTATTTAAATAAATTTATTATAATTTTATAATTATTTATTTATAGTTATATAAATACTTTTTAAACAAATATTATTTTTTTATTTATAATTATAGATGTATAAAAAATTTTACTTTTATTTATAAATATATTTATCGGTAATTGTTTTTACAATGTATTTTTAACATTATTAACGAATATTTAATCCTAAGTGCATGCGTGTTAAAAATGAGTAAAATTGATTAATTAAAAATGAGTACAATATTGAAAATTTGGAAAATATTGATTAATATAAATCATTAAAAATTGGATTATATTGAAATAAAGATGAATACATATTGAAAATATTAAAACATAGTAAATAGATAAATATAAAATAAATAATATAAATTGATTAAATTCCCAAAAAAAATATTTGTGTGTGTGCATATATATATATAAATGAATTAATTTTGTATATGTGAAATCAGTATAATACATTTGATTTGTGTAAAATTGAAAAATAAAACGACGTTCTATTATGTCCTTTACTCGATGCAATTAGTTAGTATTTTTAATTCATATTAATTTTTAATTACAAACCAATCTTCACTAAATATATTAAAATATTTAATGTAAATAGTAAATAATGTTTTGTATTATATTAATCATATTTATATACATTCATATACATATCTATATATTTAATATATACAATTTATTAACATTATCCATAATTTTAATTAAGAAAATGATTAAAATTAGCCATAATTTACTTATTTTTAATTTTTATTTGTTTAATTATTATTTTACATATATCTATATATTTAGAATATATTATCTATAATTCATATATAGTATAATCATTTTTTTTATTTTTATAAATACATATTTAATTGATAACATTTCTTAATACCATTTTAATAAAATAATTTTATTCTTTTATTTATTTAGATATTTCATTTTATTCGTGCATTTATCGGTGCTTAAAAAATGCGAATAAAGGATTCATTTATGGGTGTTAAAAATAATGCATTAAAAAAGGGTGTCCTTTATCATCGCTAAACATAAAGTGCTGATAAAGGTTGCCTTTTATTCGTGCAAGAAAAATACCCTGATAAAAGGTACCCTTTATCAGCGCTTGTTTTAACACTGATAAAGGATACCTTTATCACTGCTTTTTTCTAGCACTAACAAAGACCAGCATTGTTAAAGATGTGTTTTGTAGTTGTGTATATAATGTGCCATTGCTTCCTAGGTGGGGCAATTAGGTTCTCACCCACCATCAGGCTCCAACCCCTTGTCAGGGCCATGCTCCAAGAGTTTTCTTTCCAGACAGGAGAAACCAAACCTATTTATTCAATGTGGATCAGGTACCCAGTTATTTATATAGTGACTTTTATCAGGGGATTCTAATGCTTCCAGAATGCAGGAAACCCCAAGAGGCAGATCTAACTGATCGCCCCGACTACAACCCTTTTCACTGAATCCATGGACATACCATTAAGCAATGATTTGAGTTCAAGGACAGCCTCCAGGACTAGGTTGATAATAATGTAGTAAGATTGGGCCATGCCCCGACACAGGTAACATGCATTTCTACAAATCCTGACAACGACAGCGAAAGTGAGTGGCAACAGGTCTCCTGCCATAGGTCTCAGATGTATGATGATCGGTTGGCTTGCATGGTAGTTTCTCATGTCCATAACGTCATCTATGCCCATCTAAATCTTCCCAAGCCTCCTGAAATGACAATGCCTCCTCCAACTGTCACCTCTGAATCCACATCTTGGTCTTCTATTTATCATAAGATCAGGCCCCGATGGCATAATGGGAATCAAATTTTCCCACCATTTCCGAATCTATCTCACACTGTTGGTGACTTTATGTGCCAGAGATAAGGATCACCCCCTGAATCCATCAAATATTAGAAGATTCCTCTAATGACGAGTATGAGAATGCTTCCATAAATATAGTCGAGTTGGGTGATCCCAACATGATTCCCTACAAAGAATAGTGTTAGGTAGGTCCTCCTAATGTTCCTGTCCGATGCCATCATTGATGGGGCTATAGAAATGTGAATCATCGGAATACCCATGTTCGTGCTTCAAGCCAATCCGTACAAGCTACTGAGACCAAATAGTAGGTTCAGTAAGGAGCCCAATTGGAAAAAACCTTCTTGCTTATCTTTTCAGATTCATTGTCGGCACCATTCGTGCTCCTCGACCAGTTAGAGTTATCACCACCGCATCATGATCAACCACAATCCATTGTGGCCAGGCTCTAGCTATCCGATAGTCAACGAGTAATAATTTTTCATGTTTCAACCAGTGAGTAACGAGACACTCCCATCAGTTTCTAGAATTTATTGGTTTGTCCAACAACAACATTCATGCCACCAGCCAAAGAGAAACCTCCTCATAATATAATTGTGTGCCCATCATGGAAATATTATATTCTATAGAATATTTTCATCATTCCTTTAAGGCTCTCAATTTTATAGGCCCTCCACTTTTCTAAAGAGTTATGAGAAGTCCTTGAAGAATCCTAGAAGATCCCCCTCCAATTTGAGAAAGAGGTAGCATCTGTAGAGGCATTCCATGCAGAGGAAGTCAAGTGAGAAGAATTCCAAGACATCATCTCATTATCATGAGAAGAATAATCATCCCCTGTATAGGGACATATACACCTGTTGTATGTCACCAACCAGTTCAATGGAATGGAAGATCAGCACTGTCTCATTGAAATAGGTTTTGGGATCAATCTTGTCCCAACCCAGACACTCCACAAGCTTAGATTGACCAAAGCAGATCAGATTCCGTCTGAACTAAAGATGTATGGTTATGATAGGACCAAGAAAAGGCCGTGTAAAAAATCCTCCTAAATACATAGTTCTATGGACTAATTTTGCATTGAATTTATGGTTGTCTCATAAGACACCTCCTACAATGCATTGATGGGTAGACCCTGGCTCCATCTGTATGTGGCAGTCCCCACCTCATATCACCAATACCTCAAGTACTCCATGAACGGTCAAGTGGGAATGCTCCAAGGTGATTCATCTCCCTTCACCTCATGTGAATCCCTCTATTTGTATGTAAACTATTATCAGATCAAAGAAAACTAGTTCAAACCAATGAGGTTGAGCAAAATATCACTTTGATTTACCCATGGAGAGACTTGGATGACAATTTCATCCTCTCGGTTCACCGGTGGGAGGCTACAATGCGAAATATGGGACACAACTTATTAATTCTTAGGATGAGGGGAAGACGTGTTTCTAGGTACAAGGAACGTCGAAATATTACCTCATACTCCCACACAGGTGAGTCTAGAGTGATTTTAGAACCTCTTACCCCTATAAGTTATTAGTATGATCATCCAATGGATATAGTAGTATGCCATACTTGCCTATTATACTAAGCCATGTTGAGTCGACACAGAATGACCCACCACAACTACTTTGAAATAGTATAGTGTCGACCCCTCGGTCAAAGATGTGATGGAATTAAGTCGTTATATTTTGTTTCCATGGTTTCTAAAATATAGGAGTCTTCTAATGAAGATTCCACCTCCAACCAAACCAGCATCATCATTCCTCTAGGGTAAGTTAAATCATAATAAATACCTCTTTCCAATA
Organism: Viscum album; assembly: GCA_963277665.1. NCBI lineage: Eukaryota > Viridiplantae > Streptophyta > Magnoliopsida > Santalales > Viscaceae > Viscum > Viscum album. The sequence continues at coordinate 663,477,215 of OY728128.1, forward strand.
ATCCTTTTGCATTAGATGATTAAGAGTATTTGGAATATCCCCCTCCCTTATTTGAAGAGGGTGTCTCCACCACCATTGATGAGTTGGTACATGTAAATCTTGGTACCAAAATAGTATGAGGCCAATGTTGACTAGTGCAGCCATGCCCCAGAGGAGCAGTGATAATATGTGGACTTCCGGAAGCAACATCGTGATGTTTTTTCCTAGAGTTATGATGAGATGCCAAAGCTAGACCCTTATGTTGTTGTCCACTGTCTTGGTATCCCAGTGAATCATTGTGGGTTCAAGTAGCCTCCCAAGTATATGAACCTATCTCATAGTGCCATGGTCGAGGCTAAATTTGATAAGATTATAAAATAAAACTTCATGAAAGAAGTTCAGTATCCCATATGGCTAGCCAACATCATTCCCATCAAGAATAAGAATAGACATATCAATGTCTGAATCGACTTTTGGGACCTCATCTACTATTTCCCAAAGTATGATTATCCTCTTCTAGTAACCAATTTTTTGATCAATGCCACCACTTGGTTCTATTACTCCCCTTCATGGATGGGTATTTCGAGTAAAATAAAATCTGGATATCCCCCAAAGATGAAGATTCCACCACCTTCAGAGTTCCATAGAGAAAGTTTTTTTATTATGTGATGTCTTTCAGTCCGAAGAACATAGAAGCTACCTACTAGTGAGTTATGGACCAAATATTCAAACCGATCCTTAAGAAACTAGTGGAATTCTACATGGATGATTTGGTAGTCAAATCCTACCATTATCAGCCCTATATAAAAGATCTTGATAAAGTGTTCAACTTATTTCTCTCCCATAAGTTGAATATAAACCCCTTGAAATGTGATTTTAGGGTGGCCTCTGGGAAGTTCCTCAGTTTCATTACCAGATATAGAGGAATCGATATTGACCTAGAGAAGATCAAAGCTATTATCAAAATACCTCCCCTGAGAAACCTTCAAGATATCTAAGGTTTTAAATGACACTTAGCCTACATATGCCGATTCATTGAGAATCTGGTTGGAATGTGTAAGCCCTTCTACAGGATCTTGAAGAAAGGTGTAGTCTACCTGTGGGGTGAAGTTATCTAAACTGCTTTTGAGGAGATCAAGTAGTATCTATTACAAACACTGGTTCTGATGCCCCCCCCATCTCCAAAAATTATTTGGTCTTTCATGTGATTTCCCTGGAATGATACCTCGACGCCTTTCTCTCCCAGAAGAAAAAAGAAGGGATAGAGAACAATTAGTACTATCTTAGTCGCGTTTTCCACAATACAATGCCCAAATATTATCCCGTCGAGAAGAGTTGCCTCATACTAGTTTTTACGGTACAGAAGTTGTGGCAGAACATACAAAATTACGAGATATATCAAGTTTCCTACATGGACCCTATAAAGTAAATTATGAACCTTCTGATGTTGAAAATCTACCTAGTACTTTGGGTGGTGATTATTTAGTAGTTTGACATTATATTTATTACATAGAAGGTCTTAAAGGGTCTGACACTGGTATATTTTCTGGTCGGTCATCCAGCCCCCATAGAGTGGTCACTGGATCTTGATTTTCTAGATGACGTTATCCTCTCGATGGATCATGCCATGTCATGTTGGTATATTCATTTTGACGGTGTCCCATAGAGTATGACCATAAAAAGTCTCAATGATCCCAATACCAATAGAGAGGTCCAGGGAATTGTATTAATTACACATAGATAGGGTTTTCTACTTTATTTGTTCTTAATATCAGAGGGATGAAACAAAAATGGGGCAACGTATTAGGATATCATCATTGGTCTCAAGTTGGATCTCTAGATTGATGTTCCTAACTTTCATGTGAAGGGGGACTCTAAGCTAGTCATTAATAAGACCAGCGATGACTAAATAGTCAGGAATCCAGAGCTTAGGCCCCTTCTCATGCAGGCTTTCCATCTGATAGCACAGTTACCTTCTCAGGAAGAGGTGACTCATGATCCTCAGTCACAAAATAGTTGAACCGATACCATTCCTAGTCTAGATACATACCATGTAGAACTAGAACATGATGATATTTTCATCCATGGGGCACATCAAGGGTCATCTCCCTTGTCACTTAAGACAATGATGATAAACAGTGGGTAAATCACCATGCCGCTAGTTTTTGCACATCCAGACCTCCAGATCCCCATGAAATAGAATAAATATCTTATTGGAAAATTACCTTTGTTGAGTATCTCCATCATGACAGTCTCCCATTGGATAGATCAAAACGTGAGAGAATCTGTCCCTATGAAGTTCAGTTCACCCTTCAGAGTGGTCCTAGCCTAGAGAAGACTCTCTATAGATACGGGTTGTATGGAGTCCTACTACATTGAATTCATGGAGACAATATTTACCATGTTATGAAGGCAGTCTATTCCAGGTCCTATTGAGCTCATCGGGCAGGGATGAAGCTCTCCCCCCATATACATAGGTTTGGATACTTCTTGCCCACTATGGTCTATTACTATATTGAGTTCAATAATAGCTGACATGAATTTCAGATCTTGGATAACTTTGTACATCAACCGCCAGAGCCCCTCCATAATAAAAATAACTCATGTACCCTTTTGTTCTGAGGACTCGATTTCATGAGACCATAGCCACTAGAAACATCTCACCAATTTCAGTTCATCCCGATAGTGAGAGATTTATTTTCCAAGTTGACAGAAGTGATTCCGCTCAAGGAATTCACAGCCCAGTCTATTTCTGAATTCGTGAGCACCAAAATCATCCATTGATTAGAGGTCCCTCATGCTATTCTCACCGACAACAATTCTAACTTCTGGGTAGCTGAGCTAAATAAATTGTATGCTAATTATGGTATCTAGTACAACCACACTTCTCACTACCATGTGTAAGAAAATTGGAAGATTGAGGCATTCAACAAGATCCTCACCAACATTTTGTTGAATATAGTTGGTTAGAATAAGAAAATTTATCCATAAAGGCTCCCTAATAATCTATAGGCTTATCGGATGATCACTTGTAATTATACATAGGTGACTCCATATTCTTTAATATAAGAAACATATGAAGTCTTCCTTGTAAATATTTATTTTCCATCACTCTGTATAGCTATATATATTACTCATACATTATAAATAGTATCATAAGTACTTATAGCCGAACTAGAAACTCTCAATGAGAACATGCTATAGGCCATGCATAATCTTGAGCAACACCAGAACAAGATAGCTAGAGATTTCAATAAAAGATTTTATCTCTGCTCCTTCCTTCAAGGGGACAAAATATTGGATCTAAGGATTCCAATGATACTGGGGGAAAATTGATGAATTTATTTACCAAATGGGAAGGGCCTTAACTAATCTATAAGGTTTATCACAATAGTGCATACTCTTAGGTCAGCATGGATGGTGAGAGAATCAATCCTCCCCCCAATGCCAAGTTCCTCAATCAATAATTCACATGAGCAGGTATGTCATCCATGAAACATGATGTTAAATTGTGCTTCATCATCCTTCATGTCATCAAACTATTTTTTTCCTCGTTGTGTGAAGTTAAACTGTGCAAAAAATCAATTTCCTGTTTTCATGATGATAAACTACACAATTCCCCCATTGTTTAAGCTATGTGACCTTAAACTAGGATCTATATCATCCTGTGTGATGTTAAATTGATGCATCCTAGCTTCAAGACATTAAACTATACTGTATTTATGGTTCTCTCTACATGACCTTAAAATTAAATTACTCCACATACTTACCGCATGATGTTAAACTTTATGGAATTCTATAACTACGCATGTATTTATTCCCATCCTTATGGGATACGTAGTGACGCCTAAACACTTCATATTTGGGCCCATCCAAAAACTCTCCAAAACCTTTTTACTCATCCCCCATGGTGTTAAAATTTGTGTGAGTTTAATTTAGCAGTACACAGTGAGGATTATGGGTCTCCTCGACCCTAATTCATGTTGGGTTTCCTCATTGAGCCATACTGTGCATCTATGATTTAGAAGCCTCGTATCCTTGGTTTGAACTCTAGGACATTAAACTAAGATTTTAAGTGTCATAATAAAATGATAATAAACTATGTAAAAAACACAATATTCTTATTTGAGAGGATATAATCCCATAGTATGGGAAATCTTCAATGTTATATTCATGAACCACATGTGGATCGATTCCCATCCTTATGGGATATGTTGCGATGCCCGAACAGTTTGTATCCAGGCTCAGCCACAAAATCAAAAACCTTTTTGGACTGTTTTCTTGGGTTTCCTCCATAGAAATGGGTGTTGTGGTGTGGATCTCTTTGGTCCTTATTCATATCGGGTTATGTTAGCCACAATAAGCATGTCCCTTTTGAAGAACCCCTTCCACTCATCATCCTTACCTCTTAACGTTAAACATCACAGATCTCCAGAACTAAGTGTAGCCTGACTCCAATCCTTATGGGATATGTAGCGTTGACTAGTCATTTTGTCTTCGTTCCTAGATGTAGAAATAATTTTTTTTGGCCCTTTGGCCTATGTTTCTTTTTGAGATTGTGTGGTGTGATGTGGGTCTCCTTGATCCCCCTTCATGTCGGGATTGTTTCGGCCTCACTATGCACTTCTCCCTTAGGATGCAACTCTCTCACATAATGTCATAGTTGTATGAAAATAAATAGTGTGACATTTTCTTCCATACCACATGATGTTAAACTGAATGAATATATCTCAAGCACATGATGTTAAACTGGGAACCCATACTCTGAGCTATATGACTCTAAATTATACAACACTTACGGTCTGAGAAACATGACTTTAGACTATTAGTAACACCGGGTGCCTTTTCCATGAGTTCCATTTTGGAAATCATCCCCTACAAGAACCTGATCATTGAGGACATATATGATCACACCTACGGATGTTGCACACTAGTATGTTTGAATGTGTGGTGGTACGAGACCTAGAGTGTTAGATTCCACAAGGAAATTCCCCCAATCCATCTCTAAAATTCACGTGTCCCTTTACCTAGATTCCCATCCTCATCCAGGTATGAAGGGACCCCCTAACATCTTGGCTATGCTACATCAGATCACCTACCATTCTGGTCCAATGACCTAGAAGACATTGGACAACATTTTGTGACAGGTCTTGTTTTTCGAAAATGGACAGCGACTGGCCCTAATTTGTCTATCCCCATCCTTGTTAACTTGATATGGATTATATGTTTCAAACAAAGTTAATAGTAATATTCTATCATCACGTTATCCTCATTGTGTTCTAGATACTATGCGCAATGGCTATCACTTTCGACCTCCATATGTTCTTGTGAATCCACAACACCCTTGGTGTTGTCCCTCTATGAATCCATGCACATTGAGTGGGATTGTTAGTATGTGTGGAACTTTCCGACCCGAAATTTCCATTCCATTGTTGTGTGCTCCTATATGATGGGGAAATCATAACATCACTCCTTGTTTCCCACACCGATCATGGCTCACATGGGATTAGGAGTCTTGGTAGTGTTTATACCCACATAAATAAGTTACACAACCTTATAGTCCAATCTTTATGACCTTAAACTAAGAGTACTATGGTCATAATTCTATGACCCTAATCTATGAACCCTATAGTCCAAGCTGTATGACTCTGCACTATATAACACATTGTCCTTACCAAATGATGTTAAAATACAAGGATACATCCCACACACATGACATTAAACTAGTAACCCATGGTTCACATTCTACAACTTTAAACTAAGATCCTATGGTCCATGAAATAATACATTAAAATAATTTCAATACGAGGGTCTTTTATTTGGGGTCCAGCTGGGTCTTACGACAGACATGACCTAATGCACTGGGGCGCAAGATGGATAGTGTCAAGTTCTATGAAGATATCTCCCCGACCCTTCTCCACACTTTGAGCCTTTCCATGTTCGGGTTTAAACCATCCTTCACATCCAAAAGAACCCCAAAATGGTGATGGTCTCATGATTATTCAGTTTACTTCCCATCCTAGGGAAAATACCTAATGGATATTCAGTAACAAATAGCAGATCCTGTATTTCCAATTTTGTCGGCAACTTATTCTGTATTTGCACACCCCACCTTTGACTGGTGATGTTGTGGATCCTGTGTTGTAAACATGGTCAATAATGATACTACAAATCATTCTCCCCTTCAATGATATATAACTCAAAAGTTTTGAATTATGTCCTTCATCTTCCCTATGTTCTGTTGGAACTCTAACACCCTTGGTGTTTCTCCTTGGTGCACCTTTGCAAGATGAGTGAGAAGATCTTGTGTTGTGCACTACTATATGTGATAGGGAAAGCCTGAAATCACTTCTTGTTTCCCAAACCGATCATGGCTCAAGTGGGCTTAGGAGTCTTGGTATGGTTTATACCCACATAGATAATTATGGTCCAAACTCTATGACCTTAAACCAGGATCTATATGGTCCAAAATCAATAACCTTAAACTAGGATACCTATGGTCCAGAATCTACGACCTTAAACTAAGATCCATGTGGCCCATACTCTACAACCTTAAACAAAGAGCCTCTCTATGGTTTTCTCGGAAGTTTTTGGTGTAATTTGGACCACTTTGGTCTCTATTAATGTTGGGTTTCCAGGATCCACACCATGAAAATACATCTTGAAATACCTCCTCTAGTGTCCTTACCACATGTTTTAAAAATTCAAGAACTGATCCTTTCAAAGACCTTAAACTACGACATCATCGCCCTGGCCGCATGATGACAAACAACATAGCATTTTAGTGTTCTCGCTTGAGTATTAATCACCATTAGAAGGGATAATTCACTATGACTCCTATAAATAACAACATGTGGATTGATTCCCATCCTTATGGGATACATAGATATTCCCATATCACCAATATTAGATCCGACCACAATGTTTTTCCCCTTTTCACATATATTCATCTTTGTCCTTACCGCATGATGTTAAACTACATAGAATTCCAAAACTATGTATGGATTTATTCCCATATTTATGGTATACATAGTGACACCTGAATATTTTTTATTCAGGCCTCGCCACATGTTCATTATAATTTTATCCCCTCGTCTTTATTCATGGTCCAAACATTTGGACCTTAAACCAAGAGATTTGTTGTGATTTATCCCCTTGTTGTATCACATGTTTCTTATTTCCATATTTTTTCCACATAATTTTGTGGTAAAAAATCCCTTTTAGGGTCATTCTCTTAAGGGTTATTTCAAATAGTCCGCACAATTATTTTCAAAATAGACATTATGAGGGTCTAGGTTGTAAAACCTTAAAGAATATGCATCATCCCTATCACCTAATGTAAAACTGTGGGACACATCCTAATCACATGAAGTTAAACTATACCAAGCATCATCCTCACTGTATGATGTTAAAATATATTTTTATCATCCTTACATGCATGACATGAAACCCCAAAGAATCCCAGGCCTTACCTGATAGGTCTTCTCCCTTGATGCTATTCATCCACCACATTGTTCATATATTCAGCTATCGCTCGGCATCCGAGATGATGTTCCCCTAGAAAATAGGTTTAATCTTTGTTCATACCAATGCTCTCACACCAATGTTCTCTATGTCATGGTGGAATAACTTCAAGAGTGTTGGAATCCTTATGAACATTCCATCACTCCACCCCACACATCGTACGCCCCTACTTTGGATCCTCATCTTCTTCCACATTTGGAGGGACCCCATAACAAACTAATTATGTCGCATCGGCTCACCCACCATCTAGGTCCAATGCACCATAAGATACCAGACTACATTTCAAGTTGGGTCCCTTGTTTTGGACATTGTCATCATTAAACCTTCCTTTGTTTGTTCCCATTTCAAGCTAGTGGTACACGTTGGTTTCAAGCATAATGGAAGCATGTGTTGGTGGGTGATATATTAAAATTTATTTTAATAATCGTTTCCCAAAACCAAGAGTGAGGATCTTGCATAAAAAATTATAATTAATTTATTTAATATTTGAATAAATAAATACCTAGTCTTAAGAAATTTATTTGTTGATGATTTTTTATCGTATGAAATGGCCTTTATGAATTAACTTTATTGTTCTTGTGAGGATCCAAGGTTATAATCCCTCCAGCAGTGATCCAAACTTACTTCTATGGTCTCCAAGAAATGATACTCATTGTCCTGGTGCTAGCATAGGGAATCAAATGTCTTGCGTTATTTTTTATTGATCACTCATTCTTTAATATTAAAAAACTTACCTCTTGGGTTTCTCATTCTTTAGAGGTAGAGAGGCGGAGAAGTTGAGAGAGAATTCATTATACGCAAAAATTCTTTATTCTCAAATTTGGAATTGGTTTCAAATGAATTACACAATAGACATGGCTATCCATTTATAGAGTTGGGATTTTGGTTACAAAATTTAATTTCATAACATCCATTAAAAATAATTTTAACCATTAATTAAATCCCATGACACATAATAATAATAACAAAATTATTATTTTTTGGTGTGCCAACTTGTGAAAAAATTGATAAATAATATATACCGACTCGTAAATAATTATTTTATCACAAGACATGGTCTTGGTCCATTATAACTCCTCTTTTATTTATTAAACACATGAATAAATATTTTATTCTCTTAAATAACTATTTTATTCCGAAACTAGTAAATAAATATTTATTAAATAGTCAATATAATAAATATATTTTATTTACAATCTGGTGAGTCAATATTTATTTAATTTATGATATCAATATAACATAAAGAAATTTCCCTTGGTCTTGAGAATAATATGTATTCCATTAATTAAATTAAAATATAATTTATTCGAGACCACCAGAAACACTTAGTGTGTGACCCTCCATGATTCTTTCTCATTGGCATTAGGCGGGTTTGCCTAAAGTCTATGATTACTATCTAACAATGGGTTATGGAACCCAAGATGAAGAACTTAAAGTCTCAATGATGAAAACCAAATATAAAAACTAAATGTGTAATATAATACCTTTATCATAATATCTCATCAACCAGGTTTCATGAAGTTTTCATCAACCTATATGCTTGATAAATCATTCTTTGGCTATCTAAAATAAACTCGCCATTACACCATGGCCACAGAATTTAGGGTGACAGTTCTATTTCAATAAAATGTCCAAGATATCAACTTCCATAAATATGGAAGGGAAAAATACTTTCTTGACCAATCCATTAATAATTGGTTATTTGTAACACACCCTATGAACCCTACTTCCCTCCAACATATGGTGTGGCAGTTTTCCTCTTCTAAAAATCTAATTGCATGATTCTTGGCATGCATTAATGGTAATATTAAATTATTAGGACCATTACACATTCTTGCAGATAGTAATATTTGATAACACCAAAACATATGGACTTCCTACTGGCGGGTTTAATCTCATAATCTCCCGTATTGGAGATTTCCAAGTGTAATCTTCATAAGAAGATGTATCATATGCTTACGAGTAATCACACCTGATGATATATATACTATGTGTCCCATTATAGTATGTTATCCAATAATATAACTATATTAAGAATATTTTAATATCACTTTGAGGTTGTCATCATAGTGGGGAACTACTATGACCTTTTCACTGCGATAAATACTCTAAGACATTATTACATAATGGTCATGTAGAAAAATTAAAAAATATGTAATAAGATGCTTAATTGAATATTTAATACATTAAATATTCATGTAATTAAAGTACCAATAGTTGGTTCTAGGACACCAGCACTAACAAACTCCCACTTGGACTAGATCCAACTACCTAAAAATTTCAATCCACTAGACCTCACATGATAATCATGTTTTTTTGAGTTAAGGATTTAGTCAAGGGGTCTTCCATGTTGTCTTTCATGAAAATAATACTCTATAAAACTTCACCCCTCTAAGAAAAATCCATCAAGAGATAATACTTCTTATGTTTTTTCTTCATCTGCTGATGTGACCTTGGATCTTTTGAGAGAGCCACCACTGAAATATTATCATAATATAGTGTCATGATATCTTTACTTCTAGGTACCACATCAAAATCTTGGATGAAATTGTGCATCCAAATTTCATCATTATCTAACTCATAAGTTAAAATATACTCAGAATTTGTTGAATAATTTGAAACCATAGCTTTATTTGAGCTCATTCACCTCACAAAACCTCTATTTAAAGTGAATATATATCATATTTTTTTAAATCATGTCATCTTAATCATTTTAAAAACTAGAATCTACAAATCCTATGACGACTAGATCCTCATCCTATCCATAAAAAAGGAACATATCCTTAGTATTCCACATATACTTAAAGATAATTTTGACTACCATATAATGGTGTTCACCTGGATCACCTTGATATCTACCTACCACACTTAATGCACATGAAACGTCTAGCCTAATACATAACATAACGTACATGTATTACCTAATCGCTGATGCATATGGAATCATTTAATTCTATATATTTCCTCCTGGGTTTGAGGAAATATTTTTTTAGAAAGAAAAATTCCATGTGACATTGACAAAAATCCACTTTTGTATTGTTCCATACTCAATCTCTTCAGTATATTTTCATTATATGTACTTTGACATAGACAGAACAACCTCTTAGATCTATCATGATGGATCTTAATCCCAAGAATATATGCTAACTATCTCAAGTATTTTATGGAAAATAATTTATTTAACCATTTCTTAACAGACTGTAATACTGGTATTTTATTTCCAATAAGTAATATATCATCAACATATACTATTAAGAAAACAACTGCACTCCCATTAAACTATTTGTACACACAAGGATCAAATTTTTTCTTTATAAAACCAAATTCTTTTATTGCTTCATCAAAATGAATGTTCCATGACCTGGATTCTTCCTTTAATCCATAAATAGTTTTTTGCAACTTTCATATCTTATTAGCATCCTTTGGAGTCACAAAATCTTCAGGTTGTTTCATATAGACATATTCCTAAAGGTTCTCATTAAGGAAGGCTGTTTGGAAATCCATTTTTTGAATCTCATAGTCATGGTAATCCATAATAGGAAGTATAATTATGATGGATTTCAGCATTTCATGTGGTGAAAAGTTTTCATCATAGTTAATTCCATGACACTATTTAAAACTTTTTTGTAACCATTCACGCATTATATGTAATAAATTTCCCTTCCATGTCCAATTTCTTCTTAAATACCCATTTTCAAAAAATATGATGTACATCCACTAGAGGATATACAAAAATATAGACTTGGTTTTGGTACATGGAATCCATTTCAGAATTCATGGCTTCCTGACTCTTGGAAACATCTATGCCACATAACACTTCCTTTTAGGTTATGGTATCATTATTATCAACTAATAATGAGTCACTATCCTTGGTAACTATAAAAACATACCATTCTATTTATATAACCTCTATTTTACTCCTATGAAGTTCTGGTGTCTCTGGAATAGTTTCTTCTCCCATGACGATTTGTTGAATTTGATCATGTACCACTTCTTGTTTTCCTTGAGCCTCGACTTCATTGAATCTTATCTATCTCCCAATATCTATTTTGGAGATGTTATCCCTCTCAAGGAATATATAGTGTGTTTCCACAATAACCCTTTTGTATGAGAGTTTGTATAGGTAATATCCCCCTGTTTCCTTGGGGTATACTCTAAAGGTATGCTTTGTGCCTTGGGGTGAATGTTTTTTACTGGAATAGGACTTAAAAAATGATTTGATTCCCCACACCTGTAAATTAAATAACATGGTTTTTATTCTACTAAACAGTTTATAAGGAATACCATTTATCAATTTAGTTGGTACTTGGCTTAGTATATGTACCATTGTTTGTAACACATATCCCCAAAAGGATAGTAGAAGACCTACATGACTCATCATTGATCTCACCATGTCCAACAAGGTGTGGTTCCTCTTTTCACTTACAATATTCCACTGAGGTGTGTAAGGTGGTGTGAGTTGGTATATGATCCCAAACTCCTGTAATTAATCAATTAAGTCCTGATTAAGATATTATACACCTCGATCTAAGTGGATTTTCTTAATCTTCCTACCAATATAGTTCTCAACATCATTATTGTATTCTTTGAATTTATCAAAATAATCGAACTTATACCTCATTAAAAAATTTATCCAAATATACTAAAATCATTACTAAAAGTTATGAAGTATAAGTACACACCCCTTTATTTAACAGGAAATATTCTGCACACATCAGTTTGAAATAATTCAAGAATCTCTTTAGACCTTTCACTTTTCCCACTAAATGGGGCTTTAGTCATTTCACCTTGAAAACATCCATGACATACCCCAAATGGTTTTAGTTTAAAAGAATCTAAATATCCATCTTGAGGTAATATTTTCAAGCATTTTTCATTTACATGATATTTTTAGTGTGAGAAAAGTTGGATGTGGCATGATTCAAGTGAATTAACTTTATTATCGATTTCCATTACTTGGTTCATGTAATCCAACACATAAAGACTATTATATAAATGTGTGTTACCATAAAAAATGATATCATTATAAAAGAAGAGAAATTTATTTCCAAATCTGAAAATGAATCCATCTGTATCTAGTATGGATACATAAATAATGTTTCTCATAACTGAAGGCACATAATAACAACCCTTTAAAACCAAGATCATTCTGGTTGGAAATGTTAGGCGGTAGTCCTTAATAGCTACAACAACAGGTTTATCTCTGTTGGATTCTCGTAGATCCTCCTCACCACATTCAATTTTTTTGAATCTACTTTATTCCTATATTTTAATACATATGTGAGAACCAATTTTTTTATATAATACTCAATTTTTAGATATATATAAATTTCACTCGATAAAAAATGCACCTGAAGCTTCCCCTTTCTTCTTTAGTTGGAAGTATTTTTTCATTCAGTGACCCTTCTTTCCACATGAAAAATAGATATCATATTGTTCCCTTGTTTCTCTATTTATCTTATTCTTATTAGAAGGGTTTGAAGAATATTTGGGCTTAAATATATTTTCTTTCCCTTTTCTATTTGTTCACTATAAGGAAAGACGAATTTGTGATCTTCATTTTTTTATCTACTTGGTGAAGGAGTATAAGAAGATCTTGCAGAAACATCTCAATGTTGTTCATATTAAAATTAATAAAAAATAGAAAATCTCTAATGGGGTGATGTCAAAATTTGATTGGTTCCTAGTTCATCAGGGAGTTTAAACACTATAATCTCAAGGCACTCAATATTGCCAATGATCTTGACTACGTGAGGCCTAGCTAGGGAACGCTCTCCAAGATTACTCTAAAATAGAACCTTGGAAATCTCAAACCATTCATATCCAGCTCTCTCCTTATAAAGATCACATAGGTGCTGAAGCATGCTACATGCATCGATGTTTTCATGAGACTTCATGAGTTCACTAGACATAGATGAAATCATCAAACATTGAACATCGACCACATCGTTCATATGCTTTTTGTTGACTAGGAACTCTTAATCACTCACCTCTGGAGTAGGTGGATCAGGTATTGCGGATCCTAGCACATAAATTTCTATTCATGTCATAAAAAACCCAAACACATCTAAATCACTCTTGGAAGTTACTAATGTTGAAGAGATTTTATTTATCCAATATTGATTGTAGGGATAGCGAGATTATCTTTTTATTCTATAATTAAAATTGTATAATATTAGTAAATTTATTGATTGTAGATTTTGTGAGAAATACTTAATTGATCTTATTAAATCTCCCACTATTTTATCAAGTCCCAATAGCCCCCACTATTGAACTTGGAATGTCTAGTTTCTAGGAAATTCTGGTGGCAAGGATCTATATTGCCCTTTATATAACCCCTAAAAAAGTAGGTCAATCTATTTTGATGGTATTTAGGTAGGAAAGTCTTTTTCAACTATGGGCTTGCAGCTCTTTGATCAGATGAGTGGACTCCCTAGTCCATAAATCCTGACTTGGATTTTTATCAATACATGCCTCCAAATTACACCAATTCTAGCAATGTAAACTCTTATTGATGTAAAATGGTTAATTAAATATAAAAAGTTCATAAGAACTCGTGCTATAAAAGTAATTGTCCCTATAATTATTGGTCAAACACATAGTTCTATTGAGTTTTGTTCTTAATCAAGTAATAGAAGGCCTAGTCTGACTTAATATTAGATTGATGGATTTTATTTTATTATACATAAATTATTATCTTGCTTTATATTTTAATTTTCTTGTTAATATTTAAGTGGATGTCTACTTAATTAATTAAAAATGTTTGGATAAAAATTTTATACATAATAAATTTTATTTAAATTCTGTCTTTTCATATTAATTCATTCATTTATGTGATCGCAATATTTCATCAATAAATATAATTTTAATGCATTAGACAAAAAAATAAATAATTAATTAAATTACCTGATCATGATATTATATAATAATTTATTTAATGATCAGACATTCAATCAACCTATGATATAGGGAAAATAACTCCTTATGCCATACTTTTCCTGAGCTACAACAGTCCACATGTCCACCTATGTATCACCAAGTTGGTGTCATTATGATTTTTCCTTGAATGATCCCTACATGCCTTGGGATGCTCCATTAATTACAAATATTTATTACTCCCACGCACGTAATGGGAACCCAAGGATTGGTTAAAGTGAATTACATAAATATCCTTGGACATGAAGGTCATACATAATAATGGAGGGAGGGATGACTCATAGGATATCTTTTAATTTAATATTAAAGAATTGAAAAACCATGAAATAATTTTAATTAAATTAAATCCAACACATACATTAGTCTTGGTCAAGCTCATAAACGATAACGCATGCAACGAATACGCAAAAGTAAATGGATAGCATTCATTTATTCATTTTTAATTATTTATGATAAATGTGCTGGAATTAATTAACTAAATAATTAATTAATTAATTACCATTCATCTTAATGAGAATCTGATCTTATTTGGAGATACCCATAATTAATGGAATTCTTGTAAAATAAACATCAGAACCAATAATGACATATTAATTATGATAAATTAATTGAGCACTTAAAAATTGTTTAAAACCATTATTAAATTTTCAAACACACAACGGTGTGATCATAAATAAAATAAGGTTTTAATGTTTCAATTTCAAATTTAATGTAATTTTAATTTTTTGAATTAATGGTAGACGAAAATGGGTGTACTTACAACTACACTTCATGCACCTCGATTTTTGTACATACAAGTCACATTCCTCAAACTTCGGTGTGTGGACTCGGCCAGACTATATGGTGTATACATGCCAATTACACACCCAATATCCAATTTTTGTGTTCTAGGTTGGCCTGGTCAATACGTGGTGTGAAATAAAATAACTGCATGTAATTAATTACTTGGTGAGTCTAGATACATTGTGCAAGGGTATACAACATGAGCTCCGACCACACACTGTGCAACCCAGTTTTACTGAAGAATGATTTGGAACTTTTTGATGGAATCTATGGTCATTCTTCATTTTTTCACAAACCTTTAAGAAAATGAAACACAGAACGAACATGATTAATATATCAATAACATGTTAATTCAAATTGGATTAAATAATGAATAACATGAAATAAAATCGAACCACATTTGCGCATAGATCAAAAATCAAATAAATAATTATAAATTTAATTGTGACCCCTATGATACCAATAGTTGGTTTCGGGTGCAGTGGAAGAATATGTTGCTGGGTGATATATTAAGATCTCTTTTAATAATTATATCCTAAAACCAAGATCAAGGATCTTTCACATCATGTTTATAATTAATTTAGTTAATATCTGAAGAAATAAATACCTGGGCTTAGGAACATTCTTCATTAGTGATTATCGGTCATCTAAAATGGACCTACCGAATTGCCTTCATTGCGATTGTGAGGATCCAAGGGTAGAATACCATTAGCGGTGATCCAAACATGCTTCAATGGTCTCTGAGTAACACCACTCATTCTCTAGGTGCTAGTGTGGTGAATCAAATGTCTTGCATTGTTTATTCTTGATCTTTCATTCTTTAGTCCGGAAAAAAAATATTTCTTGTGTTTCTTATACTTGAGAGGGAGAGTGGAGGAGGAGTTGAAAGATAATTCATTGTGTGCAACAATTATCTATTCTAAAACTTGGAATTGGTTTCAAATTAATTACATAATATATGTAGCCATCTATTTATAGATTTGGGATTTTGGTTAAAAAAATTAATTGCTTAACAACCATTAAATATAATTATAACCATTAATGAAATCCCATGCCACATAATAATAACAATATTATTATTTTGTGTGCTTCCAACTTTTGAAAAATAGATAAGTAATATTTATCGACCCTTAAATAATTATTTTATCACCGATCATGGTCTTAGTATTTTTGAACTCCTCTTCTATTTATTGAACACTTGAATAAATTTTTTATTCTCTTAAAAAAATATTTTTTTCAAAAACTAGTAAATAAATATTTATTAAATATTCAATAAAATAAATATATTCTATTCACAATCTTCTGAATAAATATTTATTTAATTTATGCGATCAATATAACTTAAATAAAATTATTCCTCAATCTTGGGAATAATATTTATTGAATTTAATTAAATTCAAATCGAATTTAATAAAGACAACTAGAAACACTTAGTGTGTGTCCCTTTAGGATTCTCTCCCATTGTCATTATGTGGGATTCCCTAAAGTCCAAGATTACAATATGGAAACGGGTCAATTAAATCAAGGGAAATAACTTAATGTTGCATCGATGATAACCAAATACGAATGCTCATTGTGTAATATAATTCCTCTATGACAATATCTCATCAAGATGGTTGCATGATGGTGTCATTAACCTATATTCTTGATACATCATTCTTTGACTATACGAAATAAACTCATCATTATACCATGGATTTGGAATTTTGGGTGATGGTTTTATTTCAATGAATGGGTCAAGATATCAACTTCCATAAATATTTAAGGGAGAAATCCTTTCTTCACTTATCCATTAATAACAAGTAATTCATGATGCACCCAACATAACCTACTTCCCGCAAACATATGGAATGATGGTTTTTATAAAAAAAAAATATAATTTTGTGAGTCATGACATGAATTAATGATAATTTTAAAGTCTAAGAACCATTACACACACTCACACATAGGAATATACGATGACACCAAAACATGTGGAATTCCTATTGGCGGGTCTGTTCTCATAATCTCTTATCTTAGAGATTACCAAGTGTTAACTTCATGAGAAAACATCTCATTTGATTATGAGTATGAGCACCTGACAGTCTATATACCATGTTTCCCATCATAGTATTCTATCCAACTGTAGAACTATATTAAGAATATTTTCATAGAAATTCAAGGTTCTCATCATAACTGATAACTACTATGACCTTGTCAATGCGAAAAATACATTATGACATTATTACATTATGGTCATATAGAATAATAAGAAATATGTAATAAAAATTTTAATTTAATATTTAATACATCTAAATTCATGTAATCAAAGTAAAAAAAGTTGTTTCTAGGACACCAACTCCAACAGTATGGATGTTGTGTTTCAAACATGGTCAGTAGTTATCCCATACCAAAATTCAATCCTCCCTGTATTTTGAGTTTTGGACATTATGATTCACATTTTTTATTCCCATATGTTCTGATTGATTCCAATGCCCTTGGTGTTATCCCGCACATGAACTAGTGCACGTTGGTAAAGGTAAGTTGTATGATCTGAGAGCTCTATTATATAACTGCATCCTCTCTCAGCCCAAATACTTTGGGTGGATATTCAAAAATTGAAAACCCCAAGTATTTGATGATTATATGACACTCTCACACAAATTGAATGATTATGTAATCATCCCATTATTTTCACACCCGGGATGATCCATGGGAGATTAGGGGCCAGTCATCGGTTGTTTCATAGATATGTTAAATTGGGATAATTGAAACAAGAAAGAATGTGTCCATGTACATAGTTCAAATCAAGTAAACAAGAAGTCACATTTCATAGGTTTGGGAAATCACAACCCTTATGGATCATCCCCTTCGATGGAATGCTTCAGTTCTGCAACCTTCCCATGCATGGCCTACAAAGTATGTTGATGCCACCTATGTTTCTTCTCTCCATAAACATCCATAGAGAAAATATCATCATACCTAATATAAAATCAGTCATGTTCATCTCAGAGGTCATCCACTTGGTGGCTCTCCAACTTCAATTGTTTGTGGGTCTTATCCAGCTGGGCCTTTAGTAGTATGATGAGTTCTGATTGGCTGATGATAAAGGATGAATGGAATTTTATAATTTTTTATAAGAATCAAATCTATTGTTCAATATCTAGGATTATTTGTATGTTTTAAAACTTATTATATCACTATGAAGTGTCCATGTGTTGGTTACTTTCCAACATATTCTCAGCTAGATAGTCGCGGATCAGCATATGAAGATTACGAGCATCTACCCCTCTGATATAGAGATAGTGAATCCATCTACGGAGTTACCCCATTTGGCTCAACCAATGTTCCTATAACGCCTCAAGAAAATTCTTGATGCACTTCCACACTCTACGCCTATGCACACACGAGGGTTCCCATCCGCGTGCAGGGCTACTTCTGTACCGGACATCAGATTTTGAACACACCCATTTGGATGCACCGTTCTTTTCAAAGTTTCCCTTTGAACCCAATATTAGGGTCCCCTTTCATCTCAGATTAATAGGGGGAATTTTTTGGAACCAAATTCCACTTGAGGTTTCAAATGGTCATTTTTTGATAAAATGGAATCCACCCTTTGACTCAATGAACCATTCCATGAAGTCCAAGGGAAACGCGCATAAGTTTGGAGACATGTGTACAAGGTTGGAATCTGTGAAGAAGAACCTTATGTGACCAATGAAATTTCAAAGAGGTATTTGGTACCCCGACTATCTGTAATGGAAAATAAATGTGTGTGAAAATGAAATCGGAAGTCGTGCAACACACTGGTCAACATGTAAAACTCTTAAGATCCCAATTCAATGTCAACCACCACCTTCTGCACTGAGTTCCTTATGTTCCACCACCAATAATTTTTTCTATAAATTGAAGTACACCCAACCTTCTTTAGGGTAATGATCCAAAAGTCGAACCATCACTCTAGTACATACAGGATGACCCCTTCTGCAACTGTGCACAAGACATGGCCTTGAGGTATAGGATTTTACATGACAGGTCCCCCATGGGTTCCCCTTATTGTGGGCATAAATGGGAATAAACATTTTACATTTACTTTTAATATAAGGTCAGTGTGTGCAAATGATCCTTCTTGCATGCACCGCCTACCCTTGAGCACATACATCTTTTCTTCTTCCCCATCCTTTTGTATAGAATCCTCCAATCTTGTGCACGCCCCCTCTTTGAGAATCCATGGGTTGACTTTACTCTAAAGCACCATGTTTGACCAACTATTGAGAACATATCACTTGTCTTGTGCTTACCTCTTCCATGTGGTCCTCTAGGATTGTGTGGAGTGATTTCTTATTCCCTCATGGGATATCCCATATTGTGATTCCCTACCTATTTATTTTTGGCATAGATATGCTAATGGTTCTTTCTTTTTGAAATATCCATGCTAATGTGGACCCCATGATTGACCACTCCTCCACACCACTATCATTGGGAAATGATGATGTCTTCCCTTACCCAAGTGTGGGTGGGTATTAGTTATGTAAATCTGAGGGGTTAAGAGTGAGTCATCCCTGTCCAAGATACAATACATTAAACTGCCAATCCCAATACTCCTCTGTACAAGATTTTAAACTGTAGCATCTCCCCATGAAATGAACATGGGGTGCTCTGCCACAGATATTATCTACTGCCACTCATCTTAAAGGGAGTCAGATATTCCTTTCTCTCATCATAGGGAATGAGATTATTCTTACATAGAACGAGATCCTCTTTGGGAATCCCTCCTATAGTAAGCCTCAATATCTATCCCCCTTTTTCTGTCTTAGTGTGTAAGCCCCACATCACCTCTCGCAGCCACACCTTTTTTGTACTGATCATCATGTCTACTGCTACCTATTGTTTCTCACACCAAGCAAGAATCACATGGTCTTAGAGATTAACAATGTCTATGACTCCATTCTTTGGTCCTCCTTAGTGCATAAGCCCCATGGCCCTCAATTTTGAACAATGCAGGTTTTGATCCCTATATTCTAAATAGGGTGTGTAGGAAGCCTCCATGAGGTCCAATACCATCCAATAGTAAACTTCGGTACTCCCTCCTTGGGACGTACCCTCATGATCTGACATCTTCCCTTTATGGCACACATCCTCCAGATCAACTTCTATAAGGTGTTCTGATCCATATTCCATCACTTCATCCATCTCCCCACCCTTATCCTGGTGAGATCACTTCATCCACCTCCATCTATTTAGGATGATAACCATGTGTAATCCCTAGTGAATCAAAGGGGTTGATAGCAATGTGTAATCCCTTATTCCATATTGAACTATGTAGACTATGATTCCTAGCCACTGGGACAAGTAAGGAGCCTCCTAGAGGTTCATGCCCCTCATCTATTCCCATCTTGGTCTTTCCCTCAAGACATTATGTCTTGGTAGGATCATGACTTAACCCAGAGGTTGCAATCCCTTCAGGTCCCTATCCATGTGCCTCATTCTCACAAGCTTTATTCTTAGGTGTCTCATCTACCCATCCTAAACTATGTGGACTTTGATTTTTGACCGTTAGGATGCGTAGGAAGCATCCTCATGGTTCAAGCACATCACCTTTCACACTCCATCCACTCCATTCATTCATCCATTCCACTTAAATAATTCATCCATTTCCATCACGATTCTTACCCAAGATGCCACATATCAGTGAGATCATGCCGTCTATTTAGGTTTTCTCATTGAGTAATCTCTATCCACATCATCACTACTCCTATTTTAACCTAGCTAGCCTCAGTGCATAAGCCCCACACAATCCATATTCATCTAACCAAGAGAAACCCTCTTGTGATGGGTTGTATTAGTGCATAATCCTTGAACCAACCCTTCGAACTACATGGGTTTTGATCCCTATTTTCTAAACAGGGTATGTAGGAAGCCACCACAAGGTTCAATCCTAACCAATTGTAAACTATGGTGTCCTCCACTATGGGGTGCACCTCCTTGATCTGTCAATTGTGTCTAGATCAGCCTTCATAGTATGAAACCTTATATTTATGAGACGCACCACATCATGTCCTCCCTCATTGGATGTTATAATAAATCCATATGGTAAACCTTCTAGGTGATCCAACCTAGGGATATACCTCTCTAATATACCTTCATCAGGTGTCCTGGTAAACCCCTTCCTCTATCTTTGTTGGATGTTAAACTCACTGATTACCCTATGTTAAACATGGTATGCCTACAGAAAAAATCAAAATACATACCTTTGGTATAAGATATCCCATGATCTCTATAGTATGACCTGGGTTTTCATGCACTTAAGAATCCATCCTATGAGGAATAATATAGGTACTCTAATGTTTATATGTCCAGACATGCCATAGATGCCCAACATGCCTCTCCCCTGACCAAAGAATGTTGAACTAACTAGACCCCTTGGGATATCCATACAAAAGAAGTATAATTAACCAGTTTCTGTGATGATATGGAATTATTATTGAGTTTCACAAAAAATGTCTTAATCTTGAGGGAGACATGGACTAGGTGATGAGTTCTAAGGAGGAATCCTTGGAAGGAGGAGTCAACATCTCATCATCCAATGTTGATCAAAGAGTAAACATCACTGAGAAAGTAATGAATGCCGCCTACCTTTGGAAAGATGGAATGTGGGGTATAATGAAGTCTATAGAAGAATAATTTCATGCAATGAGTAGATGTTACCTAGATAATTTATTAGATAAAGTGACTTCCCGACCTAGGTTCCACTCAATGGGGCCCTAAATATGGTGGGCCACATGGCCTTAAGTGTGCCTACCTATATGCCTGACACTGCTAAATAGTAGTGAGAACATAGTGTGTGTCAGTTTCGAGACTATTCCCTCAGGTAAGAGTGGATCATAACGGATATAGAGTAACAGACAAAAAGAAATAACATACCTAAATAGAAGGCACAACTACAACATACACTATAACAAAAAGACTATTATTCTATCATAGTAGAAGCATGATGTAAACATACAATCACAAAGTAATAATCAAAATTAGTAAACTAAATCAGATACAAAATATGATGATGTTGTGTTTTTATAAAGCAATGAAAACTAGTATACATGGTAGCAGACAATCAAGAAATACATGATATAAAAAAGGAACAAAAATTCCAAAATCTATCCAAGAATCCGATGCTCCATCCCAACCAACTACTACCAAGCTCCCATATTAATTCATGTAAAAATTCAAGCATTCATAAGAGGACACTTCCTATTATCTACACCAATGAGCATATAGTCTACTTAGGTACCATCATCATCCAAGATATTGTGTGAGATAAAATCAGTAGGACACCTTCAAAGGTGTCTAATAAATATTTGGTCCGTGTACATAACATGTAGGTGTGAAAATATTGAAAAGAAAAGTAGTAATAAAAATTATAAATGGGTAATCTTTGGTTCCCAAAGGAAACTATGATGACACTACCTGCTTCATCCCCAATCGTAACATCTTTGAAAAAGAAACCAAGGGATGTAATGCCTGGTATCATAGTATTAAGGGAGGTCATGCCTTGTATCAGAGTATAGGGAATTTCATGACCGATATCACAGAAATAGGGGACGTTGTGCCCAGTATCATAGTACAAGGTCTCCATAATCAGTATCACAATATAGAGACATTATGCCCAATATCATAGAAATAAGGGATGACATGACCAGTATCACAATACAGGGTCTCCATACCTTGTGTCATAGAATAGGGATTCCATTCCCAATAGCACATAAATAAGGGATGTCGTGACTAGTATCATATAATAGGGTCACCATGCTTGATATCACAGTATATGGATTCTATGACCATATATATAATATTCAAAAGGGTTGTCATACCTGTTTACCATAATTATCTAGGGTCACCATTCTCATTATAATTCAAAACTTAATTAATAGAATAATTGGATTTACAACTACTATCTTTCATTATAACAAGGGTGTAAACATTGATCTATTTTGTTAGGTGATGTTTTGGTAGAACTCAAAATCATTTAAATTCATCAAAATTCTCTCACTTAGTAGTCACTCAAAAATCATTTAAAAGCCGGTTTGGTCATTTAACAATTTAATATTATCAAGGTAAAACTATGGGCACACCTAGGATGTTGAAAAGGGATGAAGGAACCAAACCCAACCCAAATAAGGGATCACTAGATCACTTCTGTCATATGAATAAAATTAAACATGCTATTGGTTTAATTTAGAGAAATACACAAAGAATATTGTGTGCGGAATATAAATCATGTCATAAAACACCAAGAATTTATGGAATAAATACTAGACCAACTACCTTGAGATCATGGTACTCTCCTAATAAAGTATCATCCCTTCTCTTGGACTATATCAATAGAAAATGGAAGAATAGGCAAACAATATGAAAATAGGGAATATGACCCAACATCATGATATCATCATCGAGGGAAAGAAATACAATGAACCAAGAAAAAGGATTTAAGATCGTACGAGTGCCTATCTAACAAGATGAATGAATATTGAATCTTAGTCTAGATAGAAAAGATATTGAAGAAACTATCTTTAGTGAGGAAGGACCACAAAATGGGAGGAAAGTTTTTTATATGCTGGAAAATAGAACAAATGAGATGATATGTTAAAATTATAAGTATTTAAGGGATTTTTTGTATATTTTTCCCAAATATCTGGGTCTCATGGTGTGGAGACATTTTTTTCCAAAATGTTCACCAAGAATGCACCTCCCACTACCTAAGGAGGGACCCCACATGATTTTAGGTGAACGGTTTTACAAACCTTGGACAAACTGTGTGGCCCATTTTTGTTAAAAAGTATAGACCAACTTCATTTAAGTGTGAACCTAGGTGAATGGTAAGGTAAAATTTTGTTCCCTTCATGGCCATTTGAAATACCCTACATGGTTAGGGGAAACCATGTGGATGGGATCACACAATTTCTACTAACCATGCATCCCAGTGCATTTTTTCCCTAGCTGGGGTTCCGAGCTCCGAATAAGCTACAGACACCCCCAAACCTTCCATGAACTCTTTAGGAATCCACATTTGGTCCAAAAAATAGTAATAATAAAATTTAAAGTATTTTTACCTCATAAAAAAACAAGTTTCTTATAGTATTCCCACCTTAAAGGTACTCATCACCATGTTCGCCATCCAAGGGTGGTGAAATTTTGTTTGAGAAAAACTCCATCCACTGGGCATGTACATTGGCCACTCGCTCCCCAAAATCTTCATGTACACATCCATTTTTTCAGAACACCCACACTGAAGGGATATACAAAAAATGAAGAGACTTTTTTCTTTGTTCGATAATTCAAATAGGATACTCCTCAATGAAGCATCAGCGTCTAGCTCTGCATCCTTGAGATCAAAATTATGAGATGGGTCGACGTGAGAATGGAGAAACAATGAAACGTGAAACACATCATGCATAGAATGGTACCAATTAGGTAATAAAAACTGATAGGATACTAGAAAAACTCTCTCCAATATCTCAAAATCCGTGAAAAAGTGCAGTGACTACTTTCCTAGCCTCTGTATCCATATATTCTCAAGTCTGGGTGATACCAGTAGAAAAACACACTCCCCAACCTCGAACTCCAGAGGTTGTCGATGATGATTGTCATAAGATTCGTGTCTTTACTGAGTAGTATACATACACTTCATGGTCATCTAAACTTCCTTTAAATTCTCCTATACAATATGAGGATCCAATATCATTTCCTCCCCAACCTCTAACTATCACTCGGTTGAACGGCATGACCTAAGTATAGGTCCTCATAGCGAGCCATCTGTATCATCGCCTAAAAGTCGTTATTGTAGGAAAATTTAATGAGAGGGAAATGATTCTCCAAAGAATCACCAAAATCAAGGACGCATTCTCATAACATGTCATCTAACACATGTATAGTCCATTCTGATTGGTCGTCGGTTTGGGGGAGAAAGGTTATGCTTAGAAGCACATGTGTACCCATTTCTCTTTGTAACCCCTACCAAAACATTGATGTAAAATGAGAATACCTATCAGAAATGATAGTAAGAGGGACCCTATGTAGTTTTATGATCTAAAAAACTTATATTATTCCCATATCATTAACTAAGAAAGTCTTCCATATAGGAAGGAAGTGGACTACTTTCGTAAGTCGATCCAGGACTACCCAAATTGCATCGCTACCTCAAGAAGACCTTTATAAGATGATAAAAAAATCCATTGCGACATCATCCTATTTCTATTTCAGGAATAGTAATGAATTTATAAATCCATCAATTCAATGGTGTTCCACCTTCACCAACTAATAGATGGAACACCTAATGATACATCGCATTATCTGGAATTTCATCCTTGACCACTAATATTATCACCGCATGTAACGATGCATTGGAGATACCTGGGTGAACTAACAACTATGAAGCATGAAAATCACACATCAACTCCACTCTCATACATGTGGGAACCCTAATACTACCATGTATATATAATATTTCATCATCATTGATAGTCAAATCCAAAGTCGGACCCTCACAATAAATACCTTCTTGTTGGGACATGCCCCTGAGATCTGAAAACTATCTCATATTCCCCTTCTATGAAAGTGAAGAGTTCACTAATATAGGTACACGCACATACTATCCATGATGGTCCTACACCTCGATGTTCATCTTAGAAAATAGAGCCATAATATTTCATTCACCACTAGCCTCTTAAACTGCCTATGTCTGGGTCATCCTACTCTGACCATCAGCAACAATATTTTCCTTCCATGGATTATAGGAAAACTAGATATAAATGGACTGTAGATATTCAACCCATATTAGCCACATAATAATCAAGTATCACAATGTGAAAATATACCATTGGAATTTTTAGTTTGAAAACACCAAAACACTCCCCCAATAGGTAATGCCTCTAAAAATGCAATTCATGTACAACAGCTTCCAACTCGAGATCATGCATTGGGTAATACTGCTTATGAGAATTTACCTACCATAAACCATACTCAAGAGATCGATCTTCCTATGTTAGAACTAATCATATATTTATACCTGATTCATCACAATATATTATATATATTTTTCCTAGATCTAGAGTAATCAAGATCAACATCGAATTCAATCTCTCTTTCATCTACTAAATGGATGTCTTATGAGATTCAGACCATATAAACATCACAACCTTCTTAATCAATCCCATAATAGGGGATCATAATAATGAGATGACATGTATAAAGTGATTCTAGTGGATAGTTATACCTAATAAACTCAGAATGTCAAAGACGTTCTTGGGATACTCCTAGATAACAAGAGTTATCACCTTATCTAGGCCAACTGGAACTCTTTCCTCATAGATAATATGACCCAAGAAGTAAACTTATAGATCCGTAAATTACATTTAATGATATTAGAATATAGATTGTTCTCTCTTAATTTATTGGAAATGATATCAAGATGATTTTAATGGTCGATTCAAGTATGATAATACACCAAGATGTAATCTATGAATACCACCATAAATGAATCGAGATATGGATGGAAAAACCAATTCATCAAGGCCATAAAGATAGTAGGTGCATTCATAAGACAAGAAAACATCACAAGATACTCATATAAGCTATACTAAATATAAAAATCAATAAGAAAATTATCTGAAGACCTGACTCATACCTAATGATAGCCTGATCTCAAGTCAAACTTATGGAATACGCTATCACCTATGAGCTAGTCAAAAAGTCATCTATATGTGGTAAGGGATATCAATTTTTCACTGTAAGATGACTCTAATTTTAGTAATTCATTAAAATATTGAGAATTTTATCTCCATTGTTAGTGAACATGACCAGTGAACCCCATGTATAAGTACTAGGATGTATAAAACCCTTGGCCTATAAATATTCTTTCTTCCTCTTGATCTAGTGAAACTAAGAGGTATTCATCCTCTAAGGAGGAATGGAAACCTATGCAACCACAGGAACTAGCTTGATAGTAAACTCCACCTATCTCTTAGGAGGTCATCCAACAAATTTTTCATGGAAAAAATCCCTTAATCATTTGATTACAAGATAGAACTTAGTCTGATGTAGTACCTAATCTTTAATGTAAAGGCTAGTAATTTGGGTGTTCACTCCTCTTAAACTAGGATGTTTGTTCTATATCTACCCACCTATACATCCCACTCACACTTATAAATATCATCACCTTCCTATGGTGATGTAAACGACACCCTCCAATGATAAAAATCAACATAGGCATGATAGGGAACCAACAAGTCCAATCCGAGAATGACATCAAAGCTTTTCATCATAAGGAAGAATATGTCCCATACGAAATGATAGCTACCTACATCAAGGGGAAAGTCATTGAACTGGTGTATACTCTCTTAACATATACCCAAATATGTATCTAGTGTAATATCATTACTAGATAACACAACACTGAGCCTAAGGCTCTGCACAATAGGGACATATATGAAAGAATGTGATTAAACTGAATTAAATAAGGGAGAAACTTTAGTAAAAACTACTAGAATAGTACCTCAAATAGTATATGTCTTGGCACCTTGCTCCTCTAGTATAGGATAAACTGAATAGATATGGTCTGATTCCTAGCCTTGTGATATTCCATGACTACCTAGAGTGGTTTTTCTCCATTGGTTCTATATATTGAAATCTTGACTACCATGAACACGACCTCATCCTCTTCTGGTATGTCCATTATTACTCCAGTTACCTACCTAGTGGAGTGCTACTCATCATTCTCCTAAAATTGAAGCTATCAATGATCTTATCCCACTTACCATTGATGGTAAGGTCCTATAAAAATGTTAAAGATTACATAACCAACCATAACATTGGAACTCGATGGGGTATCTGGGACACTAGGAACAATTATGCCTAGGCTCCCCACACTGGTGAAAACCCACATAACTATCTGTCGGTTTCAACTAGTTGTCGCTTCTCACAAGTGCAGTCTCAAAGAGTCTCTTCTAACTACTAGTTAAACTACTATATTATATATAGTGGTCAACCATATAAAAAATCACTTAATAATGAGTAGGATTCCTCAGGGAATACAATAATCATCTCTCTTTTGCTGGATCATCAGTAGTATAGATAGGATAAAAGTGATGAAGCTTGGTAAAATGAGTTGAATAGTCTATAACAATCAGAGAACCCTGCTGCATGTTCTGGAATTACCTAGAAGGATCAGCCCTTGGGGTCTTTGGAAAGAAATAATCAAAGAATCCCGACTGGAAATATCTCTAAGTTTCTTCCTAATACTGACCTACATGGTTCATAAAATCCCACCACCGTTTGGAATATCCTTGAAGAATATAATTAGTGAGTTTTACTCTCTTTTCCAGATATCTAAACTTCTGTTTGAATATATACATAATCATCTCTAGCCATAGCTCTATAGCTTGTGTTCATCCATCCCCTAAAAATGTGGGTTGATGCTAATGTTGGAACTACCACTTATTCTCTCCCATATAAGGAGCAGAGCACATAGCTTCCAATATATTTTTCATCTGTAGAAGAAAATATCTTTGAATCTGGAAATCATCACCCATATCAGGACTAGAAAAAGGTTATTCATGAGGAACTACTATAGGTATCACTAGAAGCTCAGGGACCACCACCTCTAGAGCATGAACATTAACACCCTCCTGGTGTAGGACTAGTGTACATCATGGTTCAATTTTTCTAAAGATGAAAAACACACGCCTCAGATAATATTTTATAATGGATTAAGACACAGATACAAGAATAGAATAATTAAAATTACTATATATACAAAAGAGGAACCCCTATTCCAACTCAAATAGTTATATCTAGGAGATAGGAACATTTATATCAGACATAATAGATGATACCTACTTCCCACTACCAAGGATGGGACTGGGTGAGGCTATGTGAGTGCTAATATTGTGGTCAATATAGTGCAACCTGGACATGAAAGAATTACTATTGTTATTAGCGAGAATGAGGGGATGGAGAAATTGGAACTAAGGTCACCTTTCCTAGTTAGGGAACTCCTGTATCAGAATGTATCAAACTAAAACAAATTGTCATCTTATAAGAAGGATGTATCAAGTCCTCTTAAGATTCATAATCAGTTTTTATCTTTAACAGGAAGTGAGCAAGGAGATGAAGATCATGAAGGGTGGATGAAAGTAATTCCAAAAATTAAAATGAAATGTGTTGAATCAAAGTGTGTTGAAAACACTGAGACAAGTGGTGGAGATAGTGTCAACCAACAAGAGACAGAGTATGGGCAAGACTCCTTTGAGGATATGAATGTTAGATCCCAATTGAGCAAGGGTAAACAAAGAAACCTTAACTTTTGGAATTTCCAAATTTATAAGGGAGCTAATAAAGCTAGACCCCACAAAGATTACTCGCAACTCCCCAAAACAATTGTCACCAGATCTTCAGGTAATAAAATACAAGAAATAACGTGAGAAACTAAATTAAAAACTACAAACGAAATCCAAAAAATGGAGAACAAATCAAGGAAATAGGGAAAGTGGAAGAAGACGAAGGAGACCCTTTGGAGATCAATCTTCACTCTCGGGAAGAGATGCTTCGAATTTTTGATTGGGTCAATGCCTGCAAAGAGGATGTTAGAGAAATTTATGAAAGAAGGTTGTGAGTTGATACCAATGAGATGCAAGATGAATGGATAAACAAGCAAGACCGAATAATGGCACGAGGCTTCAATAAAGGTAAAATCAACACGGAGGAATTCATACAGATAATAGACAGAATGGAAAATAATTTTGAAGAGCTTCTCAATGAGGATATAGATCATCATGTTATTCCACTTCATTTGGAGTTATGTAACATTTCGAAGTCAAATAATCTTTTTTTGTTTTTAATCAATTTGTGAGATCTTTCAGTACGTAGTTCTTCATCTATGTTGACTAAGGTTTCCCACTTCTCCTAAAAGTGGATTTTCAATAAAAATTTATATTTGGTGGTGTTTATGATATGGAATAAAACATAAGTAACAACTACATTTCTCAATTTCTTATAAGAATTGTTAGCTAGAAAAATTTCTATTTATAACATTCAAAGCACTCATGGAAATCACTAGCAATGAAAACAACACAATGCTCGTATAAGGCATGGAATATGCATGGCATGTGAATTTCCTAAAAGGATCCTAAAATGATGCATGATCAATTATGATTTTTCCTCATACAATTGTGCCAAGGATAAAATGAAATCATTAATCATAATAAGAATAATAACCATCGTATAGCATGTGCTTCACCCAATGGTGGAAGTATACAAACTGTAATAGGAAAAATATAGAACAAAACTTCTTATTTCAAGAAACTAATTATTTTCCCCAAACTTGGGTAATTTATGCCAGAGCATGGCTTATAAACAAGTTATAAAATGTTCCTAATCTCATGTCTATTGTTTCAAAATACTAAGGTATGAAAAGAGAGTCTTTTGATACAACTTTATGAGAACCTGGCCCAAGTTCCACTCAAAGGTTCCCCAGAGTTGGTGGGCCACATGGCCTCAATCATGCCTACCCATATTCAAGAGGCTATGAACTAATAGTGAAGACCTATGGAAAATATGTGGGAAGAATATGTCTTAATGTCATAGAAGAGCACAATGTATACAGAGTAACAAAAAAATAAAGAAATCATATGTAAATAGAAGGCATAGCTGAAACAAACACTGTAAAAATAGAACCAATAACCCATCATAGTGGAAGCATGATGTAAAAATATAACAACTAAATAATAATAAAAATTAGTAAAAGGAATCATATAAAAAATATGATGATGCCATGCTTCTATAAAACATGGAAAAAACATATACATTGAAGAATACAGTCATGAAATACAAGATATACAAAAGGGGAAAAAGTCCAAAATCTATCCAAGCATCCTAAGAACCATCCTGGTCATATTCTACCAAGATCCCATCTTATGTCATGAAAAAATTCATTCATTTTTAAGAGGATTATTACCCTTATCTACACCATAAGAATATAGTCTGCTCCGGTACCATCGACGACCCAGATATAGTGTGAGATAAACACAGTAGGACACCACCAATGACATCAATAAATATCTAGTTCATGTAAATAACATGGAAGAGTGAAAATATGGTAATGGAAAATAGTAATAATAACTATAAATGGGTTAGATATGGATCTAAGAGAAAACATGGATGAATATACCTACTTAATCCCATGATAGAATATCTATGAAAAAGCAACCAAGGGACTCAATGCCTGGTATCACAATAGTAAGGGACGCCATGCTTGGTATCATAGTATAGAGAACTCTATGCGCAGTATCACTGAACTAGGGGACTCCATTCTCAGTATCACAGTATAGGGTCTCCATGGATGGTATCACAATATAGGGATGCTATTACTAGTATCATAGAAATTGGGGATTACATTCCCAGTATCACAATTTAGGGTCTCCATTCCCAGTATCATAGTATAGGGATTCCATGCCCATATATATAACACGAACAAGGGTCATCATGCCCATTTACCATAATTATCGAGGGTCACCATGCCCTTTATATTTTACAACATAATTAACATACAAATAGACTTTATAACTATTTACCTTTCTTCAAACAATGGTGTAACCATTATTCCATTTTACCCAGGTGACATGGTCATACCACTAATAATAATTTAAACTAATTATAATTATCTCATGTAGGAGTCTAGAAAAATCCAGTTCAAAGATGTTTTGTTCATTTAAGAATTTAATATTATCAAGGAAAAACCATGGAAGCATCTAGAAGTGTGGTAATGGATGAAGGGACATAACCCAAACTAAATAAGGGATCACTATATCAATTCTATCATAGGCATTAAATTTAACATGATTTAGGTATAATTTAGAGAAATCAATGTACAATTTGACATGAAGCTTATAACACATGTTATAGAACATCATGACTTTAAGAAATAAATACTAGGACACCTACCTCAAGCTTGTAGTACTATCCTCATCTAGTATCGTCCCTTCATTTGGCTTGGATCAAGAGAAAATAGAATAAAATATGAGTAACCTAAAAATAGTTTATATGGTCATGCGTTAAGATAGAATCATTGAGGGAAAGATAATTGATGAAAAAATCTAAAGGATTTATGAACATAACGATTTGTATCCAACAAGATGAAAGGAGATCAAATCAAAGTCCAAATGACCGAGATATTGAATATAACACCCCAACATTTAATGGTATGCCTTTCTTAAATAGTTTCATCTCATTAGATATCTCAAAATACACGTAAAATTGAACCTTTGTGAGTCAAACACTTTTCTATTACCTATCCATTAATCTTAATTTTACCACTTCCATGATTTGAATTTAAAAAAATAGACATACACAGTTTCGATTAGTATGATATTTGGATTCTGATAGAATCAACTTAATTTTCAGTGAATAGTAATTTAACCTTTTGAATAGTAAATTACCCTTATTAATAGTAACCTACCCTTATGAATAGTAATATGAACCTTATGAATGGTAACCTTTCCCATGAAAGTATAAATAAAATTTAGTCACCTTAAAAATGAAGATGAATATTTTAAGTGTTGGTATTTTTCAATTCAATGACAATTTTTTATTAAAAATTAAATTTCACATATTTAGAAATAAAATTAAAATGGAGTTTATTTTTGGATTCTACGTGTCAAAAAATGGTCAGGTTTAATTTTTGGGATTTTTCTAATCTACTTGAATTTTTGGTGAATAGTAAAAAACAATAATTATGGTATAAATACATTATAAGATAAATACACTATTACCTGCATCATGAATGATATAAGAAACCATTATTTAGAAATCACATTCACGTATTACTATTTTTGGTCATGGAATCATCACTATTTCTTGTCTTAGGGAAAATTATAAACTAAGGATTAAAATATTAAGAAAACCCTCCTCCCCTCCAGTACATATACCACCTCTCACACCCTCATTCATTCACACCAATAAATCTCAAATACTTGATTAAATTATATTCAAAACTCTCCCTAAGATCCTCCCCCACATCCAACATCACTTTTAATCCTCAAAAGAACAAATTATCTCCCCTAAAGAGGCTCTCAAAGGAAGATAGATTCAAGAGGTAAAATCCTCTTTTCAATTATTTTTTTTTCTTTTCAAGCTCCTTTGTTATTTTTACTATTCTCACCTATTCTCATCCAAATTTCGAGAAAATTACATTAACTTATGTTTAATTTATTTTTATATGATAATTTAATATTCCATCATCATCTCTTCCTTTCCCTCCTTTTATACTATAAATGAAAACACTGTCCGAGATGTGTTAATTTATCACATTCAAGGAAGACAGGTTTTCAATTTGCATTACTATATTCAATACTGGTAATTAAATCTTTTAAATAGTTGAAAGGGATCATAATATATGTATTTTATCTTATAAAATGTTTTTTAATCCTTACACAGTCATAATATAAAATAACAATACAAAACAAGTTCATTGAGCACAAAACTGCCAAGTTAATCCAATCGTTGATCATTAACTTTTATATAATGATTCATCCTCATGGTATATAAATAAACTCCTTATAAGATCATTTATATCTCTTAAATTTCAATAATAATATATATTAACAATTATTTATGTTTAACCACATTTCAAAAGAATTTCCATTCATGAATACAAGTAAACTGATCATGAAAACCAAGGAAGAAAATGCTTCCAAAACAATAAAATTGAACATCTTAAACCCATAAAATAGGCCTGGAATGAACTTAATAAGGTTATAATAAATCAATTAAATTTATTTTTCATTCTGTAATTTTTAATTAATGAAACTAAATTTTATTATTAAGGTCATTAAGATCAATCGAAGAACACATTCAGGCATAAGGTGAGGGGTTTCTCATCTCACTTTTAATTCTGTGAGAATTTTAGTTTTTTCCACTTAATTATTTTTTGTGGTGTATTCATACTCCAATTTGATATATAATATCAATATTATCCTTATATTCATTGTATTATATGATTCATTTGATTATTATTAATTTTTTTTCATACAATTCGATTGATTACAATGTGGAAAGGGACTTTGTCTCGATTTCCATTTCATTGAGACTTTCTTGTTGTTGTGCACCTAATATTTCTTGTGTGGTGTATCTACTAACCCTTTGTGATCATTTTTAATTTGAAATTATACTTTTTTAATATCCATTTTCTTTTATCATGGATATTATTATTTACTTAAGTTGTATACCATTCCACATTCGGTGTTTATTTTGAATGTTTTTTTAACAAGAGAATTATTGATGAATCTGTATACTCTATTCAATATAGATATCAAATAAGCATATTTATCTTGTACTAAATTTATATATAAAGAATGGTTTGGAT
Organism: Viscum album; assembly: GCA_963277665.1. Taxonomy (NCBI): domain Eukaryota; kingdom Viridiplantae; phylum Streptophyta; class Magnoliopsida; order Santalales; family Viscaceae; genus Viscum; species Viscum album. The sequence goes on from OY728128.1 coordinate 663,511,827, forward strand.
TTGAAGTGATTGGTGGGGCCCTCTATATCCCATTTGATTCATCGACAGGTCTCATGTGACAATTCAGTTGGTGAAAAACCCTTCGAGTTTGTTTTAAAAAATAAACTGTCTCGACAGTATAATGGTTTATGTTCTAGATACATGACATCCAAATAATAATCATCATCTTTATTAATTATTTATCTCTTATTATTAATGCGTTTTTTACTATGAAAAAATCTATGGATGCATTTTTATTCTCACCATATTGTTGGAAAGTGTTTTCATTTATTCATCATGACATATTAGTTATGTATAATTGATTATGATTAAATTATTATTGATTCATCATTCCAATATATGTATTACTTAGTGATCATTTGATCTAACTCTTATTATGTTTAATTTCCCTAGGTTATGAATAAAATAACCTTGAATAATATTTCAAGGAGGCAGTTTATTTCAGTTTATTATGTATCATGTTGTGTTCTCTATCTTTCTAAATGTACTTTGGATATCATGTATGTAATCTGGTGTTCTGAAAATATGGAAAGTAGATTTAGTAGGAACTATGGAAAGTAGATTTAGGAAACATAGCTTAGTGGAAATGACCCTAAGATAGTCTTTTAGGAAAAGAATAGATTAACATCATGGAATTTTGGTAAGGTAGAGACTATTTTGATCTTACTAGAAAATACATTCCAATCTGGATACTACAAGTGGACGTGATTCTAGCACTGATGTACCAAGGAGTAACAACTCTGACAAGAAGTCTCAGGATTTACCAGGGGTATCCAGATATATGAAAATGGGCCTTAATGAGAACCTGGTTTGACACTCCCAAGGGATATTCTTAGGATAATTCACATTTTATTTACAAACCATTATCAAGGATTTAGAAGTAAATAGATAAAATATTTATGATTATAAGATTAGTTGAGCATAAATTTTTAGATTTTGTTAAGTGTTTACTAGTTATAAATAATCAATTATGACCTAATTTAGTGTTTTCCATTGGTTAGTGATTTTTCCTAATAAAAAATGAGAATCAATACCTTCTGAAAATATAGGGACCACCCCACTGAGTAGGACAATACAGTCAGTGTTGGAGAGGATCAGATCATGACAATACTGGGACAACTTACTCATGTTGTGATAAATAACTATACTACACCTATGTTGGATCGTTTGATGTGACAAAATACCTCATATTTTAGTGGGACTACTAACCTAGTGGTTGATGAGTAGTGGATCAACTCCCTTGGAAATATATTCCTGGAATTAAGATGCAATGAAAATGAAAAGGTAGTGTTGGAAGTATATTATATCAAGGGTGATGCTGATCAATGGTGGTCCTTTATCTAGAATACCATGAAGTAAGAATAAAAATAAAGCATCGAATGTAGTACTTTTAAGGAAATTTTCTTCGATAAATATTTCCCTCATGAGAAATGAACTGAAATGAATAAGAAATTACTTAGACTAAAGAAATGGGAAAAAGAGAGTGTTGCAGAGTATGATACTAACTTCACAAGATAATCCAGGTATTCTATAGATTATTTACATGATTCAAAAGACAAGATTGATAATTTATTTTAAGGTCTTAAGCCATGTATTTGAATGGAACTGGCTTCTAAAAAAAATCATCATATAATGAAATCATATTACGTTCCATCAAAATGGAAAAGAAATTTTCTAGATCAAATTTGTTCAATGGAAACCAAGATAAGAAGTGGTACTCTAATAAACATGGAAAAGGTGTAGCGCCAAATAAGAATAATGGAATGAATAAATTCACATTATGAGAGAACTGTGGAAAGAATCATCCAGGTAAATGCTTGAAATCCATTGGAGCTTTCCATAAGTGTGCAGAAAAGGGCCATCAATCTAAATAATGGAGGGGAAAAAAACAAGTCAATGATATTCAATGCTATAATTATAAATATATGGGACACTATGGAAATGAGTGTCCTAAGAACCAAAGCAAATTGCCTCAGAAAAGGCCATGAGAGTAAGGGCAAGCTTATACAATTACAACCGTGAAGGTTGAAGTTACTAATGATGTGGTGGTGAGTACTTTAATTGGTTTATCAGACTTATCCAATGAATTATTTGATTCCATATCATCACATTCCTTTATATCTTCCCAATTTTCCAAAAAAAATATACATTTCCCATCTGATTTAATAAAGTATTTGTTATTCAAAACTCCTAAGGGAATTTTCATTGTAATAAAGATGGTCCGTCAGTCCCCTTTGTGACACAAAAACGTACATCAGTTTCTGAACTTATCATCATACCTATTATTAACTTTGACATAATTATTGGTATGAAATTGTTTTAAAATTATGATGTGAAAATATATTGCAAGAATAAGGAAGTTACAATTTTTGATAATGATGTAGAATCCCTTATCTTTAGAGAAGAAACATCATCATCTTGATCTTATCTAGATCCACATTCAGTAGCTCTTTTAAATGAAATCCTTTGGGGGAAGAGAAAATATCATCTAGGGATATTCAAATTGAATATGTACCTATTGTGCAAGAATAAATTGATTTATTTCTAGAGTATCTACCTGGACATCCTCCAGATTGGGAAGTTGAGTTCTCTATTGATTTAATTTCTGGTGAAAGACCTATATCAAAGACTCCCTATAGAATATCCACTATGGAATTAGTGGATGTAAATAAAAAACAATATGAATTGAGTGACAAAGGATTTATTCGACATAGTGTTTTTTCATGGGGATCCCCTTTCCAATTTATCATGAAGAAAGATATATTCATGAGTCCATGCATTGATTATAGAGAAATTAGTTCTATTACAACAAAGAAAAAGTATCATATACCATGCATTGATGATTTATTTGATTAACTTCATGGAGCAAAATATTTTCCTAAGATTGACCTTCTATCTAGATATAATCAACTACATGTGAACAAAGAAGATATTCCAAATATAGCATTTCGAACCAGATATGGGCATTACGAGTTTATAGTAATGCCTTTTAGACTGACTAATGCGCAATATGATTTCATGGATCTAATTAATGAATTTTTCGAGGAATATCTTTATGAATTTTTTGTGGTATTTATCAATCATATCCTAGTATAATCCAAAATCTACAAAGACCAGGATAATCACATGCAATTTATTCTGAAAACTCTTAAAAGAAATGAAATATATGGGAAGTTTTGCATATGTGAATTTTGACTTCAATGAGTTTCTTTTATTGGATATATTGTATATAGGGATGAAATATTAGTTGATATTGCAAAGAAAAATGAAACCCAATAGTATCCTATGACAACGAATAAAACTGAGTTACGCAATTTTATTGGCTTAGTTGGTTACTATTAGTGTTTTTTTAGAATTTCACCTAATTGGATAACCCACACATCAAGATCACACATGAAAGGGTTATGTTTTTATAGATGAAAGAATTTATATAATTAATTTAATAATTGAAAAGAATATTGGTCAATGACACAATTTTTACTCTTCCCTCTGGAAATGATGGATTCGTTATATATAGTGATTCATCAGATAATGGACTAGATTGCGTCCTTATGAAAAATGATAATGTTATTGCTTTTTCATCAAGGTAGTTGAAGACTTGTGATAAAAATTATCTGACTCATAATATTGAGTTAGCATCAGTAATAGTTTCTTTGAAAATATGGAGACAATATCTCCATGGTGAAAGATGTGAGATATATACAGATCACAAGAGTTTTAAATACATTTTTAAACAAAAATAACTCAACATGAAGAAATTGAGATGGATCAAGTAACTCAAAGATTATGATTTTCTAATACACTATCACCTAGGATAGGAAAATAAGATGGCAGATTCACTAAGAAGAAAAGATCATGGACTTTTATCCCAAATGAGGATTGAGGGAGATCCTATATTGATAGATCATCTAAAGATGGTTATGGGAATTTTTAAGAAAGTGGAAACATTATTCCTTTTTTAAATGATTTTTAAACCATATTTACTATAGAAGATAAAAATTTGTCAGTATGATGATGATAATCTACAAAAGAAAATTAAAGTTGTTAAGGATGGAAGATTGGTAAACTTTGTGTACGAGGATAAAGTTATAAAATCTAGAAGGATGTTATGCATTCTATAAGTAACTAATTTAAAAAGGGGACTATTATATTATACTTATAGATCAAATATCTATATACACCCTAGTAGCACCATGATGAATATAGACCTGAAAGAACATTTTTGGTAGGATAACATGAAGTGGGAAATTATTTAATATGTGTAAAGGTGTTTAGTTTTTCAACACGTGAAGGCCAAGAGACAACATCCTATAGGGGTCATGTAACCTCTACCTATTTCTATGTGGAAGTGAGATGATATTATAATGGAATTTTTCACAAGAATACCAAAGAAACCTTGAAGGAATGATGAAATATGGGTAATTGTTGATCGTCTTACAAAAGTTTCACATTTCCTTGCTATAAGAAATGATTTACCACTTGAGCTCCTCACAAGAATTTATATTAACGAGGTTGTAATACTTCATGGTTCACCTCTATTGATTGTGTCTGGTTGAGATCCCTTATTTATATCAAAATTATTAAAAATTCTCCAGAAGGATTTGGATACTAAGTTTCATATGAGTACTTCTTATCACCCCCAAAACGATGGACAATATGAAAGGACTATTCAAACATTGTAAGACCTATTGATATCATACTCTCTTGACTTTCAAGGTATTTCGGATCAATACATTCCTTTGGTGGTATTTTACTACAATAATAGTTTCTATTCTAGTATTCAAATGGCTCCATAAGAAGCATTATATGGAAAGAGGTGTCGAAATCCAACTTGTTGGGATGAAGTTTGTGAGAGGAAACTTATTGGACCAGAACTTATCAAAGAGACAAATACAAAGGTAAAGTCAATTCAGACCCATATTAAAGTATCCCGAAGTAATAAAAAGAGTTATGTGGACAACCAGATAACGTATTTTGAATTTCAATAGAGAGATCATGTCTTTCTAAAAGTATCTCTGTGGAAGGGTGTCTTAAGGTTCCGTAAGTAAGGGAAACTGAGCCTCAAGTACATCAGACAGTTAAAATTTTTAGAAAGAATCGGAGCTGTAGCTTACCATTTACTAATGCCACAAAGTCTCTCCAAATTTCATAATGTTTTTCACATATCATTGTTAAATAAATACATGCTAGATGCAACACATGTAGTTACCTATGACGAAATAGAGCTGGAACCTAATTTGTCTTATTGTGAAGAGCCTATCGAGATTCTTGACACTAGAGAAAAAGTATTGGTAATTCCAACAACTCATCTTGTAAAGTTTATTTGGAGAAACCATAAAATGGATAAATAAATGTGGGAACTTTAGAATGTTAAGAATATGAACCACCCACATCTTTTTAAGGAGCAATATACATGAAATATTTTGAGAACGAAATTTATGAAGGAGGGAAGAATATAACACCCCAATATTTAATTGTATGTCTTTATTGAATATTTTCAACTTATTAGATAGATAAAAATGAACATAACACTGAGTCTATATGAATCAAACACTTTTCTAAAACCTATCCATTAATATTAATTTTACCACTTTTGTTATTTGAATTTCAAAAGGTGGACATACACGATTGCGATCAGTATGATATATTGAGTCTGATAGAATCAACTTAATTATAAATGAATAGTAACTTACCCTTATGAATAGTATTATGACCCTTATTAATGGTAACCTTACCCATGAAATCATAAATAAAATTTAGTCACCTTAAAAATGAATATGAATATTTTAAGTGTTGGTATTTTTCGATTAAATGATGATTTTAATTAAAAATTAAATTTCACATATTTAGAAAAATATTATTGAAAAATGGAGTTCATTTTAGTATTGTACAAATTGAAAAATTGTTATGGTGAATTTTTGGGATTTTTCTGAAATACTTGAGTTTTTGGTGAATAGTAAAAAATGGTAATTACGGTATAAATACATTATGAGATAAATAAACTATTCCTTGCATCATGGATGATATAAGAAACCATTAGTTCAAACTCACATGAACTCATTACAATTTTTTTTATGGAATAATCACTATTTTTTTTCTTAGGGAAAAATAATAATCTAAGGATTAATATATTATGAAAACCCTCATCCCCTCCACTATAAATACCACCTCTCACACCCTCATTTATTCACACCTCTCAAGATCCAATCATTTCCTAAATTACGATCAAATATCTCCATAATCTTCTCCCCCACGTCCATAATCCCTTTTTTTCCTCAAAATACCAAATTTTATCCCATAAAGGGGCTCTCAAAGGAATATAGATTCAAGAGATAAATTCCTCTTTTCAATTCTTGTGTTTTCTTTTCAAGTTCCTTGGTTATTTTTTCTATTCTAACCTCTTATCATTAAAATGTTGTAAAAACACAAGTACCTAATATGTACTAGAATGTTTTTATGATAATATAATATTCCATCATCATCTATTCCTTTCCCTCCTTTTATACTATAAATGAAAACACCATCCGAGATGTGTTAATTTATCACATTCAAGGAAGACAAGTTTTCAATTTTCGTTACTATATTTAAGAATAGTCATAAAATATTTTTAATGGTTAAAAAATATCATAATATATTTATTTTATCTTATGTAATTTTCTTTAATCCTTACACACTCATAATATAAAATAATAATACAAAAAAATTTCATTGTGCACAAAATCGCCAAGTTAATCCCAGCATTTATCATTAACTTTTATCTAATGAGTCATCCTCATGGTATATAACCAAAATTATTAAAAGATTATTTATATCTATTTAATTTCAATTAAAATATATATTAACAATTCTATATGTTTAACCACATTTCAAAATAACTACCATTAATAAATACAAGTAAACCGATCATGAAAACCAATGAATAAAATGATTCCAAAACAATAAAATTGAACCTCTTAAACCCATAAAAAAGGCCATGAATGAACCAAATAAGGTTATAATAAATAAATTAAATTTTTAGGAGGTTATAGAATTATTAATTAAAGAATATAAATTTAATTATTCAGGTCATTAAGATCAATCGAAGAAAATATTCACACATAAGGTAAGGGGTTTCTCATATCACTTTTAATTCCATGAGATTCCTATTTTTCTCCAATTAATTCATGTATGTGGCGTATTTGTACTACCACTTGATATATAATATAATTATTATCCTTATATTAATGGTATTTTTTGATTCTTTTTATGATTATTATTTTTTGGTCATACAATTTGATTGACTACAATGTGTTAAGGGACATTGTCACAATTTCCATTTCATTGAGACTTGCTTGGTATTGTGAACCTAATATTTTTTATGTGGTGTATAAACTACCCCTATGAGATAATTTTTAACTTTAAATTATAATTATGTTAAATTTCCATTTTTTGGTTTCAGGGATATGATTATTTCCTTAAGTCATATACCATTTCACATACGCTGTTTATTTTGAATGTTATTTTAACTGGGGAAATATTGGGGAATATATATCCTCTATTCAATACAGATATCAAAAAGGAATATTGTTCTTGTATTAAATCTATTTATAAAGAATTACTTGGACTGGTAGTTATGGGTGAGGCCTGCTATATCCCCTCTATGCATCAACCGATCTCATGATACAAATCAATTGGCGGAAAAACCTTCGAGTTTGTTTCCAAAAATCAAGAGGGTTTAAACCCACAAAATTAAAACATCTCAACGGTATAATGGTTAATGATCTAGATACATGACATCCAAATAATAATAATTCTCTTTATTCATTATTCATTTATTACTATCCATGTGGTTTTCACTATTGCAAAATCTATGGATGTATTTTTATTCTTATCTTATTGATGGAAAGTGTTTTCCTTTATTCATCATGCCATATTAGTTATCTCTAGTTGATTATGATTCACTTATTATTGATTAATGGTTCCAATACATGTATTCCTTAATAAGAATTTGATATCACCCATATTATTTTTCCTTTCCCCATGTTATGAAGAAGAGAACCTTGAATAAGCATTCAAGGAGGCAGTTTATTTCATTCTATTATGTATCATGTTGTATTTTCTATCTTTCCAAAAGTACTATGGGTATTAATATGTAATATGGTCTTCAAAAACTACTAAACTAATCATCCCTTATAGATTTGATTTCATATAATCATTCCAATATAATAAAGTAATGCACCAGATTTAGGTTTCCGGGGTTGGGGTGTTACATTGAAGAAACTATCCTGAGGGAGGAAGGAGCTAAAAATGTAAATAAAATTTCCCTTCCATTGGAACATAGAAAAAATGAGAGGAGTTGAAATTATATTTATTTGAGGTAATTTTGATAATTTTTTCCAAAATAAATGGGTTGTATGGTTGGGACACATGGTTGGCCATACTGTGCACCAACCACACCCCTCCTACTATCTAAAGAGTGACCATGCATGGTTTTTTTAACATGTTTTTTCAAACCATATGAAAACTATGTGATCTATCTCTATTAAATATTGCAGACTAACTGCATGGGTGTGTATCCTAGGGTGCATGATTTTGGAAAACTATATTCTCTTTTCCCCCTCTAAAACACCCCACACGTTTAGGGAAAACCAGGAGGACTAGATCACATAGTTTCTATAAACCATGAGGTCCAATTCATTTTCCCACCAATCAGGATTCTAAGCTCTAAAAAATCCCCAGACACCACAAAAACATATATGAACTCATTATTCATCCATATTATGTAAAATAATGAGTTATATAGAAATTTAAAGGATCTGTACCTCATAAAAAAACTGATTCTTATTGTTTTTCTCAACTATTTATGAAACCCAATGTCAAGGAATCGATGTACCATCACTATGGGGGGTTGGCACCCAACCACACTTATACACACTCTAGCTATATGGGATGACACCTACATACATTGGCCCACATACCCAGGCCCATGCACTCACACATGAGAGTGGCCCTAGGGGAATATACGTGGAATGTACTCTCCTCTGTCTCCAAGCGGGCTATGTGGAATAATTCTCCCACTTGTTTCAGGTCCTCCAGCCATATATATGGTTTTGAGTTGGACCATGTTGTAGATACCCAGTTTTAAACTTGTAATATTTTGAAATGATTTGATATATATTTTTGGATCCAAGTGATGAGATGGTGTGAAATTCTGAGGCCCAATTTGCATAGAATTAATTTTATAAAAATATTTTATATATTTAATATTACATGAATAAAGTTTCATAAAGAAGGTGGAATGAAGATTAAAAGGAAGATAGTATTATAAATATAATACCATGGTTGAGTCATGAATGCAATGTTTACCTAAGGTGACACTTAAAATAGGTTGGAGCAGGGCGTTCAGATAAGACAACCATTGGAGGTATTTTTAGTGTATTAATTAAATTATTAAATTAATTAATTAATTAAATTAACATAATGTATTACTTATATAAAATTGACTCTATGGATATTTTCCTAGGGTTAACTGCATAAACCCTGGGAGAATCAAGAGCGTTCTTCCTACTTTCATTGGAAAATCAAGATCTAACGACGATGAGGTTTTGGATTTGAGAAGATCAAGCCACAATGAATTCAAAGACCACTCTCAATCATTATAGAGTTCATTCTTTTATGAAGAATGATCTGATCTTTATATAGGGATCATCAATTCATGGATTTCACCCTTTTTTATTAAATTTATTTATTAGGATCATTTCTTCCTTCATTTATGCCCATTGAGGCCTTAGCATGTTCCTATGTACCCAACTTAAATTGATTATTCTTTTGGTTTCTCACTTGGATCATCCCATTTGAGTTCATTTGGAGATAAATTTTGTTCAATAATAATTAAACCCTTTTTCTTGTTCCTTTTTCCTTTAATTTCTTCACATTATTTGAGGATTAACATATGGGTCCTCGGTACGAAATTTCAAGGTTGAACTGTGCCTGATCGCACTATCAGATTCCCTAAGGAATCACATGTGGTGAAAGAAACATTAAATTAGGGATGGAAATAAAGGATTCACCGTCTAAAAGATACTGACTCAATTAAATAAAATTCGGATTGAAGATGACATGGGATGAACAGGGCAAATGAGGCATGCAGTGAACACCCAACAAGGTGAAAGAACCAATTTCTGACCACTGGATGGCTAGAAATGATGAATCGAGAATAGATCCCTTGATTATGGGTAGTGTGGAGGTGAGATCTATGGTAGAGTGGTTGGATTCAGAGCATGTAGTTCATATCTAAAGTTCTATAAAAACAATACTATATGTCGTATATCATGATAAACACATGATGTGTATCCCCTATGCTACTGCAGATAGGTTTTGGAGAAATATAAGGATGTCATAGCATGTGTCCCTTCTACATGTCATGTACCTATTTCTTGGGTGGACAAGATGTGTGTCAGAGAATATGGGAATGTCCCGGTGTGGAAATACACTACCATGGACATGTCGTGTACTATTGTACACATACACAGACAAGAACAAGATAGGGATGTGGAGTGGTATCGACATGCCATGTAGACTCCCAACACATCATATTGGGCTACATAATTGGTTATATTTGTGCCTATAGGGGAATAACTATGAAAAAGAGAAAGACTACATGTCATGTGGGTCTTCTACACATATTTTACCCTGACTTTCCTTTTTAAGAAACTTCACACATCTGTATCTCCTTTGTTTGGGCTCAGATTTTGGCCCGTGAGAAGCCTATCTAGAGTGTTGTTCCATATAACACGTAATGGTTCTTTCTTTTATAAATTTTTTAAATATGATGCAAGATATTCCAATCATAGTGCTTTCATAGTTAAATCTTGACAATGTCAGTAATCAGGAAGGATCAAGAGAGGCCTTTGAAGTGGTACACTATGGCCAGGCTGGGCATGGGTCATTGCTGACTAGAGTGACACCCACCTATGGAGACATCGCAAGGGTCTAGGAACTTCCATGTGGAAACCTCTGGTGGGGTTGTTCATTGGTAGTCAATGACTAGAGTGGAACCATCCAGCCAAGCTCGGATTGGGTCCTTGACTATTAGACTAGCACCATCCTATGGAGATAGGACATGGATTCTTGGCCTTATAAGTGGAACCCTACAGACGTGCTGGGTGTGGGTCCTCAATGACTAGAGTGGAACCCTCCTATGAAGAGAGGGTTGGGTCCTCACCCTTTTAAGTGGCACCCTCCAGTCAGGCAGCGAATGTATCATCAATTACTAGATTATAACACTCCTATAGAGATAGTCCCTGATTCCTCAACTTTTTGAGTGGAACCCTTTTTCTAGACTGGGCATGGATCATTAATTACTAGAGTGGTACCCTCCAGCTGGGCTGGGCAAGGGTCCTCTACCATCAGAGTTCATCCTCTTATTATACCATGTCATGGGTACTCTACCTATATATTGTGGACCCTCGAATGTGTGTCATAGTGGAAAGGTGAGGCTTTACTTGGATGTTTTCTCCTCGAAAGACACATGATATGTAAGGCATCATTGATGGACTCCTGGAACTCTTGGAGACTATTTATTAGGATAGGATATGATATGTATATCTCATTATCTATAATTTGGGTTTACTTGGTCGGATATATCTATCTATATCCATGTTGATGGATTTTGTTACTCACTTTCTATGGGTGACAGATTTGAAACATTTAGTCCACCTATTTGATGTGTAGATCTCCCTATGGTTTTATGAGGTTTATTATTTTCTTTGTGTTGATTTTTTCATTATTTATTATCTATTGTATTTTTATTTTTATTTTCTCTCTAAATTCTCCCTTTGCAGATTTTTAGGAGTCCTACTAGGTATGTATATACTCACCCCTACACGGGATTTTCCCGTATGTTTTGTGTCTTATAAAAATTATAGACAGGTCGGTGGTGACTTCTGAGGAGCTTAGTGATACTAGGTGCTTCATATCATGTACGGTGGTTGTAGCTTAGAGATCTAGAGCTAGTATCTCTTAGTTTTTTTACTTTCTAGTTTTTTCAGGTTGGGACATCTTTCTAATTCGGTGTGTATTTTTCAACTTTACTTTTCAATTTTCATTGTTGTACTCTTATATACCCTAGAGGTTTTTCATTCTTGGTTTACTATCTAGTTTTTGCATCTTTTTTTATTATTCCTCTACACTTATTCATTTATATGGTCAGGTGGGTACATACAGGTACATTAAAAAACGGTCTCCCATTTAGGATATGCCTTTCAGGACTTATTTCCACACCTAGACTACAGAGGCGAGCTTGGGGTAGTTTCAGCTCAAACCCTAGCTAGGGTCATGTCTTTACATATTCGTATCAAAGTAGTTATTTCCTTCAGATAGTGTTTAGTGAAGTCCCCTAATAAATATTTGGTTGGGACTTAGGGAAATAGTGTCAATGTGTCTCGATTTTTTCTCTCATTCCATGAAATCCAGTGATGGTATGGGATGATAACGTATCAATTCACATAGATGGTGAATACTATCTTGTCAACTCAACATACTGATTTGTTGGTTGTAGGGATGAAATGGTACATGCATCATATAGGATTGATTCTTTCAACATAATTCTAAATTCAAATCCCAATTTATAAATATATATATATATATGATCATCTAACCATGGTACATCTTGATTGAATTTTTAGGATTCCTCTGTGACAATATCTAGCTAGGAGACCAATTTCAGATCATGAAAATGATATAATGAGTGATGATGCCTCATTTCAGGGTCCATTCTATGATATTCTTCCTCCAAGTGGTCAAGTAGTAGAACTCGTACGTGTTTATTAGGAGATCATACTAGAAGAGGAGGATGATGATATGAACTGTAGAGACCCAGTTTTAACCCGGTATGAATTTGGAATATTTCTACATGTAATTCCAGATCTAGGCGTGAAGATGTCATGTGATTCCGAGGCCCGGTGTGCAAGGAATTAATTTTTATAAAAATATTAAGTATTTTTATACTATGCACATGGAGGGGTTGTGTTTCCTCCAAAACGGAAACTCAGATCAGGAATCTGAGGGCACGATTTCATCTGGAGCGTGACTTTTACCCTAGGAGGGGTGTAAAAGTTGAAGGCGCGGGCCTACTGTGAGAGATGTCACCTAGGGGAAAAATCATCATTTCAAAATAATGACTTAGTGATTTTTATCACTGGCATTCTTTTTGAATATCTTTTTAACGAAGCCTTGGAATGGAAATCCGAGACTTCCGTTGAGTTCGTGAGAGGGCGTTTTGCCAAGGCACGATGTCAAGTGAGAGGGAGCGATAGTTTCGAATTCTGCGCTAAGCGGATTTTTCTATAAATAGAAAAATGAGGAGTTCGAGTTGGCTTTTCTTCTCTCTCTCTCTCTCTCTCTCGGGTTCTTTGGTTTTCTTCACTATTCTTCACCGGATTGAGGAACAAACTCCAGCGGATCGAAGTAGGATCTGAGCGAACATGTCACCAACGACGAACGGCCGGATCGAGGTATGATTTCTGCTCAATTTCAACACCTTCGTCAAATTCTTGAGTTTTTTCCAATTTCATTGTTTAAATTCTATAATCTTTGAATTGGGATGATGGCTGAATGAAAACAGCCACCGTCCGAGCCTCGTTCTACATTCTGTTCTTGAGCGTTCTTTGTCCAATGTTTCGTACGTGCCAAAACCGTGATAGATCAACGAGTGAGGGAAAGTACTGTGAAGATCGGGTCACGTGGTTTTTGAAACCGGATTCAGATAATTTTTCCAACCACCGGAGTGGTCGGGGGAACTGGTTGAAGGTCCGGCTCCAGCATGGGGGGGGGGGAGGTCGACCCAGAGGCGGCAGAGAGCGGCAGGTGTTAGCCCGAGGTGGAGCTCGGAAGGCCAGACGGTGCGAAACCGCAGTTCCATAGGGTGTCGATTGAGCGGCCACTGCGGGGTGGAAAACCCTGGCGGCGGAGTGGGGAGGACCGGGCGACCGCGGTGTTCGGTGGGCTCGGGTGTAGGGGTGTGTTCAGCGGACGAGGGGGCTTCAGTGGAGCCGGCGAAGGGGGCGGCCTAGTGTGCGGTGGCATCAGGCGGAGAGGCGCGACAGGTGGTGTCGGTGAGCCCGAGCGGCGGTGGCCTTGGCTGGTCGCGGTCAGACGAGGGCCTCGAGGTCAGCGCCTCAGGGGGGAACATCAAACAAGGACCCGCATCTTGGGTGTCTTGCTGGCGCGACGCGACGAAGACTGGCCAAAAGGCCAGTCTCCTTGAAGAACCATACCAGAAGGGGTCTGGTGTTGCTGGAGTGAGCTGTGGCCGGTGGGCCACGACAAGTTGGTCCGAACCTGCGGCTGGGCCGTGGTCCGGCGGTTCGGACCGGGCCGAGTGGGGTGAACTGGCCCAGTTGGGCCCCTTGCGTTCGGGGAGCCATAACTTCTAAATGGCGCGTCCGTTTGATGCGCCATCTACGGCTGCTGGTTCATGTCTGTGAGGTGGACTATTTGAAGTGGTATTTGGGGATTTTGGTTTCTGTTCCAGAAGGCGGGTGACCCGAAATGCTTTAATTTAATAATAATAAATTTTATTAAATCTTACGACGGACGTGCTTCGCGATCTGGACATCCGTTTGACACACCGTCAGAGGCATTGTGGCCCTGAAGTTGATATTGTCCTTCCAAGGTTGGTTCAGAACCCTTGTGGTTTGTTTTAGTTGCTCAGGGGCACAAAATGCTTAATGCGAATAATTAATTAATTAATCCTGCATCGGACCTAACTCCTGGTTGGGATGTCCGATTGACGCGCCGTCAGCGGCAACATGACTCCAGTCCTCATGCGGATTTTTGTAATTCTTTCTGAAGCGTTTAGGTTGGAGACAAGGTGCGGGCCCCATAGGGCCTAGTTCACACGTTTTATGGTGAAATGTCACTTCTTCACCCAACACCCTTTTATGGTGTTTGGGTACTCGTTTCTGAGTGTTTTTTCAAGGGGATTGCAACGACGCAATCCGCTCGTATAAATTTGAGCCCGAAGCATGGGCCCCATGAGGCGGCTTCAGACATGTTCTGTGTTTTGACGACTTATGATACAGAAATCCGTTCAGGGAAAATGAACATCCTATGTCGCGTGGTTATCTGCAAGGAACGCAATGGTACAATCTGTGTGACGTGTTTCGGGGTCGGGGTGTGGGTGTGGGTGTGGTCCCCACAGGGCCCCATTTTCATAATGCAGGGAGTTGCAGCTTCTACATCCAGAGTTCATTTTAGGCGTCGTTAGTGGTGTTGTGACCCTGGCATCAAAGAGAAGTTGACCAAGGTGGTTTTAGGTGTTGAAGCCGGAGTTGAGGCATGGGCCCCACGGGCCGTCTTTCAAGCTGTGTGCAGCGTACTGTGGTTTGTTTTCGTTAGGCATTTTTTGGGTCGTATGACTAGTCGATTCGGCGTGTTTTTCTGGGAGCATCGTGATGGTGCAGTTCACCCAACCTTTTTTAGGACTGAGGTTTGGGCCCTATGAGGCACCGTATGAGCTTAAAGCGGTGTTGAATAAATTTTTCACCGGGAGCCCGTTTCCAGCGAGTAAGTAGTCTATCTCGCGTGTTTTTTAGCGAGGATTAACACGGAGTAATCTGTTTGGGCATGAAGAGCCTCTTTTGAGATCTCATTAAAAGTGGAAACATAAAAGGGAATTGGTCGGAGGTTCCTTTGATGCACTCCGAACCTACATACGTTAGTGGTGTTAGTGACACCCAGTAATGGCATGGGTAGTGTGGAGATATCAGACCTGTTCTCGGTTTTCCCTGTAGCGAGGCTGGGTAGTGGGTTACCCGTCGACCTCTTAGGGTTCACCCTCCAGTGAGGCTGGGTAATGGGTTACCCGTTGACCTTAGGGTTTACCCTCCACTGGGTCTGGGCAGTGGGTTAACTGTTGACTTTAGGGTTTACCCTCTAGCAGGTCTGGGCAGTGGGTTAACCGATGACCTCTTGTAGACTCAGCCATTTCTTTGTGGCTAGTGAGTGAATTTTCTCCGTGGTTACCAGAGCGGGACCCTTGGTTGTACGGTTTAGAGATGAGGCAGCTTTGGCATGTGGGAATTTTGGGCATCAGTGATGGATATACTTTGAACTGTTGGAAACTTTTCTTGGGCTGAGTTTGGAGATAGAGACCCCCTTACACACTCGTTCGGGTTTCTTATTGAGCATATATATACACCCTACTTTTGTACACACTCCTTGGGTTTAGTTACTCTCCTTTTAAGTGGGGCGAAGACGCGCGGGGAATGCCACATACTTTCTATGTCTAGATTCTCTTGGTTGGATGAGCCTGTTCCTTTCCCTTGACAGGTTGAGTTTCACTCTCTCTTTTGTACTCTTACATTGTTCTGGTTCTGTCTACTGCTCACAGTTTTAATATCTCCTTTATTGCTCCCTTGATCTTTTTGGGCATCCTACTGAGTATCTTTATACTCACCCTTTCTTGGGCTTTTCCCGCACTTGGTGTGCTCTTGCAGACGACAGACAGGCCAATCAGGACTATGGAGGAGCATAGAGGAGAGATTGGGCTGCGTTCAGTGGCCGTAGTAAGACTTCCTGGTGCGAAACTCACCAGTGGTTTACTTTTTTTTACCTATTGCTGGGTTGTGGAACCTTTCTGGTTGGACGTGTGTTTGCCCCTTTTTCCGTTCATCACTTTACTTGTACTGTTTATAGGTCTATTCAAGTATGTTGGACTCCCTTTTGTATCATTGTTGTATCTTGGTTTCTTTTCTCTGTACTTTTTCATTGAGTTAGCTGCGTGTGTGTGTACAGTTTCTTAGGCAAAGGCCTCCCCTATTTTGTGGTGCCTTCAGTGCTAGTTGCCATCCCCTGGCCTATGGAGGCGGGATCAGGGTAGTTTCAGGTCGAGCCCCGGTATGGATCGGGTCGTGAAAAATTGGTATTAATGGTGGTTCATTCCTTGGGTCGTTGTTCAGACGTCCCAAAAAAGGAATTGGTTGGTGTTTTGGAGAAATAGTGTCAACATGTCTCGGGAGCGACCCTCAGGCCAGGGAGTCCAATGATGGTGTGACGACCAACATATCTATTCACGAGGACCCTGATAACCCACTTGTCGAATCGACACACTGAGACACCTGTTACAGGGAATTTGGTTCGTGCATCATATAGGATTGATTCTTTCACTTTCCTTATTTAGTCAGATCCCCATCGTTGTGGATATATATATTCTCATTTGATAGCGGTACTCCTTGAACAGATTTAGGTTGTCTCCGCGATGATATCCAACCAGGATACTAGCTCCGGTTCACAACGAAGACACCATGAGCGACGAGGCCTTAGTTCAATATCTATCATATGATTACCCTTTCTCCAGGAGGATAAGTAGTATCACCTCCACCTGTGGAGTAACAGATAGTACCGGCAGTGAGGGTCGATGACGAGC
Organism: Viscum album; assembly: GCA_963277665.1. Classification (NCBI taxonomy): domain Eukaryota; kingdom Viridiplantae; phylum Streptophyta; class Magnoliopsida; order Santalales; family Viscaceae; genus Viscum; species Viscum album. The sequence continues at coordinate 663,529,234 of OY728128.1, forward strand.
ACGGGCTGGGCACACTACGTGATTTCCAGCGTCATAGACCGCTGAGGTTCTACAGCGAGCCGTAACCTCAGACAGTGAAGGGATGGCTAGAGTCAGTGGTTTGCCTCTTCTGGATTTTTCGGACACTAACAGGTAAGATAGTGTCTTTGGAAGCTAGTGTTTTCACCAAGCTATTTGGAGTTAGTAGAGCCAGATTTACTCAGATGCACGATGAGTTGGTACTCTCATGGGATGATTTCTAGAAACTGTTTCGTGAGGATTAATACCTCTCCTACTTACGATTTTTATGGTTTTGGGAGCTGTTGGAGCTTCAGCAGGGAGTGATGTCAGTGGCTGAGTACACGACTAGGTTCACATACCATACTCGGTACTCTTTGGATGTGGTCCATGAAGGAAAATTTCGAGCATATAAGTTCGAGCAAGGTATCTGTAGAGGAGATTCGTGCCAACGTAGTGCCCTTGTGCATCCTGACCATCTCAGGGTGCTGGAGTAGGCACTGGTGACAGAGAAATTTCTGTCATAGGGACGACAATTGGTAGGGCCTCGATGCCGGAGGTCTCCCCTTGATGAGACTCAGGCACATGGTTGGGGATAGCGTAGAGAACCGAGATAGCCCAAGGAGGACTAGTGCTATGTTTTTTATGTGTGAGGTCATGTGGAATGAGACTATCTAACCAAATGTGTTGAGTCTTACAGATATTTGGTAGATGAAACACCAAGACAGAGGTAGTGACATGATCAGAGAAATCCCTTGTGAGGACAGGGTGGTCCCCAGGGAGACGGTGTTGGCAAAAAATCAAAAAGAGCTGTGTTTGGTGGATGACGTTTCGAGGTCCTTCCACCACCACTAGGCGGCCCATATCAGGATCAACGAGCTAACGGATGGGGATGCGGGCGACTGTGTACTATGGATGCCTACAATCCTACATCACATCAGATGTTAAGAGGTACGCTCTGTGTCTTTTCTAATTTTCTCAATATAACTTGTTAGACACTAAATGAGGTACTCTTTTTGTCTAACTCCTTATTCAAGGAGATACTAAGGGTGACGTAGGGAATCGGTGTAACCTTGTGTAGGTGTTTTCTGACATAACTTTGAATGCACGGGAAAAAGGGGTTCTTCCCCCACTGAGACACGTTTTTGTGATGCGATCAAAACTCTGAGGGAGAGTCATTACCACCCTAAGCGGATAGTATTGAGGTGCGGTGGATGAGTCCCTAAGACCTGTGAATTCATGGAAGGGTTGTACGGTGGAGTGTCAGAGCAGGTTCTAGATTTACTAGTGGGGATTTTCTTCTTGACCTCCCTTCACTTGAGGTGCCACTAGTGGGTTTGGAAGTGTTCCTGTTTTGGGTATTACCCTCCTTCCAAGAGGGGAAAAGACACGTGGGGCATGCCACATGCTTTCCGTGTCTAGTCTCTGGCGGTTGGATGAGTTTGATTGCCTGCCCTGTTCATTGGTACCTTGTGTGCTCAATGTCAATCTTGATACCGTTGTCAAGTACAGGTCGAGGTGATGGAAACCCCATAAATAGAACTACACATTTTACTATGTGGTCCTGGTAGTGGTAGTCCTTGTGCTGAGAATGTGGAGACGCTATCTTCTGGGAGAGTGATTTGTGGTTTTCTTAGACCACTAGTGTCTCAAGTGCGCCCTCACCCAGAGAGACACCAACCTGAGGTGATAGTGATGGTTGAAATTTCTGCAGGACTATGACTTCGAGATAGTCTATGTTCCAGAATATGGAATTGTTGTAGCAGGTTCCCTTAGTAGAGAGCCTCGTTTGTGATACACCGACTATGGAAACTTGTGTGACTTTGTATCCTTGGGTGTTTCACCAGATGGGTATTCTGAAGGAGGGAATCACGAGACCATGTTCTAGGAACAAATCGTGATTTCGGTCACGATGTGGAAAGTAAAGGTTCGGCTGGGGAAGTCCCCTGAGTTTCTTTGGGCTGATTGGGAATTGTGCAACGATTGAGAGGATGCATACCGTTTTCCCTACCCTCCCAATATTAGTAGTGGGCACACATTCTCTTCCACATGTCACAACTGATGAGGTGCGTGCGTGCTCCTACGCATTTCATCAAATTTAGCAGACCTTATGAGTACGAACCATCCCTCGGTTCACGTGTTGTACCAACATCATGTTGTGCAAGTTTTTTTTGGAGTGGGAGAGCTAGGTGTGAGATCTGTATCCCGAGTTTTTTTCCTAGTTTTGCTTTTTAGGGACAAAAGTAATGAAAGAGGGAATGATGTAGAGACCCGGATTTTACATAGTAAGACTTTGGAATATTTCTACATATAATTATAGAGCAAGGTGCAAAGACGACGTGCGATTCGGAGACCCAGTGTCCCCGAAATTAATTCTTATAAAAATATTGGGTATTTCTATACTATGCACTTGGAGGGGTTGTGTTTCCTCCTAAATGGTAACTTGGATCGGGAATCCTAGGGCATGGTTGCGTCCGGAACATGCCGCTTACCCTAGGCGGGGAGTAAAATTTGCGGGTGCGGGCCTTTTGTGAGAGATGTCACCAAGGGGAAAATCGTCATTTTAAAATAATGACTTAGTGATTTTTATCACTAGAGTTCTTTTCGAATAACTTTCGAATGAAGCCTTGGAATGGAAATCCAAGACTTTCATTGAGTTCGAAAGGGGGAGTTTTTCCTAGGAACAATGTAAAGTGAGAGGGCCCAACAGTTTTGTATTCCGTGCTAAGCGGATTTTTCTATAAATAGAAAAAAGAGGAGTTGGAGTTAGGGTTTCCTCTTCTATCACTCTCTCTCTCTCTCTCTAGTTCTTCAGTGTTCTTCGATGTTCTTTGCCGGATTGAGGAACAGACTCTGGTGGATTAAAGTGGGATCTCAGCGAACACATCGCCCATGACAAACGACCGGAGTGAGGAAGGATTTATGCTTAATTTCCTCACCTTTGTCAAATTCTTGAGTTTTTTCCAATTTTGTTGTTTAAATTCTATAATCTTTGAATTGGGACAATGGATGAATGAACACGAACATCGTCCGAGCCACGTTCTACATTTCGTTCTTGAGCATTCTTCGTCCAAAATTTCGAACGTGCCAAAACCGTGACGGATCGATGAGCAAGGGGTGGAACTGTGAAGATCTGGCCCCGAGGTTTCCGAAACCGGCTTCAGATAATTTTTCTGACCACTAGAGTGGTCGGGGGAACCAGCTAAAGGTCCATCTTAGGCAGGGGGGGAGGTCGAGCTGGAGGCGGTGAAGCGCGGCGGGTGTTAGGCCGAGGTGGAGCTCGAAGGGCCGGTCGGGGTGAATCCACAGCTCCGAAGGGTGTCGGTCGAGCGGCCAACGTGGTGTGGAGAACCACAGTGGTGGAGAGGAGAGTCCCGGGTGGCCGCGGTGTTCGGCGGGCTCAGGTGCGGCGGTGCATTCGGCGGACGAGGGGGCTTCAGGGGAGCCGGCGAAGGGGGCGTCCCAGAGTGCGGTGGCTTTGGGCAGAACGACGCAGTAGGCATCGTCGGTGATCCTGAGCGGCAGTCGCCTCGGCAGGTCGCGGTCGGAGGAGGGCCCGAGGTTAGTACCTCAGGAGGGGGGGAGCAGCAAACAAGGAACCACATCTCGTAGGATCTGCTGGCGTGACACGATGAAAACCGTCCAAAAGGCCTGTCTGCTTGAGGTAACACACCGGAGGGGGTCCGGTGTTGCTGGAGAGAGCTGTGGCCGGTGGGCCACAGTGAGTCAGGCTGAACCCGAGGCTGGGATGCGGGCCGTCAGTTCAGACGGGGCCGAATGGGTTAAACCGGCCCGGTTGGGCCCCTTGCGTTCAGGGGGCCATAACTTCTAAATGGCACATCCATTTGACACGCCATCTACGACTGTGGGTTCGTGTCAGGGAGGTGGGATATTTGAAGTGGGTTTCGGGGATTTTGGGTTCTACACCAAAAGGCCGGTGTCCCGAAAAACATTAATTTAATAATAATAATTTTTTTAAATCTTAGGACGGACGTGATTCACGAGCCGGACATCTGTTTGATGCGCCGTTAGAGGCGTTGTGGCCCTGAAGATGAGACGGTTCTCCCAAGGTTGGTTTGGGACCCTTGTGGTTTGGTTTCATTACTCGGGGGCACGGAACGCTTAATACGATTAATTAATTAATTTATTTATTAATTTATTTATTAATTAATTAATTAATCTTGCGTTGGACCTAAATCCTGTTTGGGATGTCTGATTGACGTGTCGTCAGCTGCAGCGTGACCCCAGTCCAAGTTTGGACATTTTGTGATGCTTTCCAAAGTGTTCCGGTTGGAGAAAAGGTGTGGGCCCCACAAGGAATAGTTCACACATTTTACGGTGAAACACCACTTCTTCACCCAACACCCGTTTTGGGTGTTTGAGTGCTTTTTCTGAGTGTCTTTCCGAGGGGATTGCAACGACGCAATCCGCCCGCCTAAATTTGGGCCCGAGGCGTGGGCCCCATGAGGCGGATTCAGACGTATGCTGCGTTTTTACGACTTATGCTATATAAGTCCGTTCAGGGAAAATGATAGCCTATGACACATAGTTATCTGCAAGGAATGCAATGGTATGATCGGTGTGACGTGTTTCGGGGTCGAGGTGTGGGCCCCACAGGGCCCCGATTGCATAACGCGGGGAGTTGCAGCTTTTTCATTTGGAGTCCGTTTTAGGAACTATCAGTGGTGTTGTGGCCCTGGAATCTAGGCAAAGTTGACCAGGGTGGTTTTAGGAATTGAAGTCAGAGTTGAGGCATGGGCCCTATGGGCCGTCTTTTAAGCTGTATGCAGCGCACTATAGTTTTTTTATCAGGCGTTTTGAGGCGTATGAGTAGTCGATTCAGCGTTTTTTTTTTCAAGAGCATCACGATGGCACAGTTCACCCAACCTTTTTTAGGACTGAGGTGCGGTCTCTATGAGGCGCCGTATGAGCTTAATGCGGTGTTGAATAACATTTTCATCATGAGCCTGTTTCCTGCGAGTAAGTAGTCTATCTCACATTTTTTTCCGTGAGGATTACAATGGTGTAATCTGTTAGGGCATGTGGATCCTATTTTGAGATCTCATTAATTGTGGAAACATGAAAGTGCATTGGTCGGAGGTTCCTTTTACGCACTCCAAACCTACGCACGGTAGCGGTGCTAGTGACACCTAGTGATAGCACAGGTAGTGTGGAGATATCAAACCAGTTCCGGGATTACCCTCCAGGGAGGCTGAGCAGTGGGTTACCCGTTGAACTCTTATGGTTCACCCTCCAGTGAGGCTGGGTAGTGGGTTACCCATTAACCTTAGGGTCTACCCTCTAGTGGGGATGGGTAGTGAGTCACCCATTGACGTTAGGGTTTTCCCTCCAGTGGGGCTGGGCAGTGGGTTACCCGACGACCTCTTATGGTTTACCCTCCAACAGGTCTGGGCGGTGGGTTACCTGACGACCTCTTATGATTTACCCTTCAGCAGGGCTGGGTACTGGGTTACCCATGACTTCTTCCAAACTCATCCCTTTCTATGAGGATAGTCAGTGACTTTTCTCCATGGCTACAAGAGTGGGACCCTTGGTTGTACGGTTCAATGATGAGGTAGCTTTGGTGTGTGGGACCATTGGGCATTAGTGATGGATATCCTTTGAACTGTTAGTGACTTTTCTTGGGCTGATATTGGAGATAGAGATCCCCTTACAAACTCATTTGGGTTTCTTATTGAGCATATATACACCCTACTTTTGTTCCCACTCCTTGGGTTCAGTTACTCTCTTTCTAGGAGGGGAAAAGACGCATGGGGTATTCCATGTGCTTTCCGTTTCTAGCACCTCTTGGTTGGTCGAGCCTGCTTCATTTCCCTTGTTGGGTTGAGCTGCACTCTCTCTTTTGTACTCTTACATTGTTCTTGTTCTATCTACTGCTTACCGTTTTAGTATCTCCTTTGTTGCTCCATCAAGATTTCGGGCCATCCTACGGAGTATGTTTACACTCACCCCTTCTTGGGATTTTCCTGCACTTGGTGTGCCCTTGCAGACAACAGACAGGTCAATCGGGACTACAAAAGAGCATAGAGGACAAAGGAGCTTGGGCTGCATTCAGTGGCCGTTGTAGGACTTCCAATTGCGAGACTCACCAGCGGTTTACTTTCGTTTTTCCTGTTGTTGGGTTGTGGAACCTTTCTGGTTGGGTACGTGTTTGCCCATTTTTCTGTACATCACTTTACTTGTATTGGTCAGAGGTTGATGTATGTATGTTGTACTCCCTTTTGTAGCAGTGTTGTATCTTTCTTTCTTTTCTAAAAACTTTTTCATTGAGTTAGTTGCGTGTGTGTGTATAATTTTTTAGGAGAAGGCCTCCCCTTGTTTGTTATGCCTTCAGAGCTAGTCACCAGCCCCTAGATTATGGAGGCGGGCTTGGGGTAGTTGCGGCTTTAGCCCCGGTACGAGTCTGGTTGTGACACGAAAAAACTAAGCACACTCTGTGAGCTCCCGCACCATAGGCCATTGAAGTTCCGTGGTGAGACAAATCCATAGGAAGTGAAGGACTGGATAAATTTGTGGGTCCATATCCTTTGGTTTATCCAAATATTTATGGATCACGTGTTTTTAATAATTTATATTCTTTTCCATGGAGTAGCAAGGTGATGGTGGAGTCTTGTTACCCAGATGCACGATAAGTCAACACTCTCGTGGTCTGAATTCTAGAAGTTGTTACATGAGGAGTACTGCCCATCCAATTTGTGCTCAGTTCAGATTTAAGATATTCTGAAGTTTCACTAGGTATGTAATATGGTGGATGAGTATGTTTCGGGGTTCATAAGCCTTACGTGGTACTACCTTGACATTATCCAAGATGTATACTTCCAAGAATTGAAGTTTAAGAATGGACTCTATTGATATATTTGTGCCAGTGTGGTACCATTTTGAATTCCCACATATGTTGAGGTGTTGGATAAGGTACTAGTGAGAGATATATTCTTTTCAAAGGGATTCTATGAAGCTATATATGTCACTGGGAGTCACAAAGATGAGTCGTCTGTAGTAGCTAGAAGATGTCTGTTGAAAATATCTCAGCATTGGAGGTATTCCCAGGATCGGGCTCAGGCACGTGGTCAGGGGAAACATTGGGGGCCATGGTAGGATGGAGAGGGGAGATGATATTCTTGTAATGATATATCTCACATAGCATTATATTTTTGGACTACATGTGATGAAAAAGCGCATGTAGATAACAGACAGACCACTACGACATGGACAACACCGTGATCAGAGTTCTCCTAGGAGAGGGTAGGGTGACCCCCAGGGAGGAAGAGATAAAAGAGGAGAATGAGTATCTATGTGACTTAGAATATTCTTTGATAATATTTCACCACTATGACTAGGTGGACCACATCAGGCTCAATGAGCTAGAAGTCGGGGCCACTAATAGTTGTAGGCTTATGAGGATTATGACCTCACAACACATGATATGATTAGAGATAAAATATGGATATTTTATAATCTTTGTTTAGTATTATTAGAAATGTATTCTAGTCATTACTTCATCTCTATACTTTTGGTGTGAGATCTAGATCTCCCAGTTGAGTCACGAGCCCAACAGCTTTTTCTTGAGGATCTTGCAATGAATGTTTCATATATATCTTTTATCTGTCAGTAGTGGAAGTTCACTCTTGGAGGAGATATGTTCATGTGGGAATTTTTTTCATCATGATGGAACCATATGAAATCATATTGGGCATATATTTGTTTTCTATGGTCTGATCCCAGATTTAATTTCAATGTAGATGAGTCATATGCCTTCACACTAATGGGGTGAGATTCACCTTTACAAGTGAGAGAGATATCATAGAGTGATGAGTGAGTTTTCTGAGTAGGATGCTGAGACCCATAATCCATTAGTTATAGAGTATATCCCTTGGTGTAACATTCTCTTCATATATATAGATTCCTTCATCTGTGGAGGATTATATGGATGTCTTCCTCGAGGATGTTTTCAAAATAAATATGAGGTGAGAGATGTAGTTCTGTATCAACATGCATTTTAAGACACCTCTATTATCTTTTTTTGTATATATAATGGCCCATAATGAGCTCTAGGAGATGCAGTTGTAGTTAGAGGTCCTTTGAGAAAAGGGTTTTATTAGTTATAGTGTGTTCCCTTGATCATCCCAAATGTTGTTCGTGGAAAATTCATATGGGGTCTTGCATCTTTATGTGGATTATTATTTCATGAACTAGACCCAGATAAATAAAAGTACCCTTTATGATGATTTATGGCCACTTTGATCAGTTGGGAGACATGATATTAATCTAGAAGATTGATCTTAGATTTGGCTTCCACCAGTTGGGGGTTATTGAGGTTGATAATATGAATCTAAAATTACAATTTCTCTATAGACATTATAAGTTCCTGATGATGCCCTTTGGTGTGAAGAATCCCCCCACCGTGTTTATGGATTTGATGAACCATGTCTTCCATCTATACTAGGAACAATTTTTTGTTGTCTTCATCGATGAAAAACTCCTATACTCTACATTAGAGGAGGACCATGTAGACAACTTGAGGGTGGTTCTAGATTTTATTATTAGCACCATCTTTATGGTAAACGCTCAATGTGTCAGTTCAGGATTCATGGGTTCACTTCCTAAGGAATATCATTTCCGAGCATGTTTTATTCATGGATCTAGAGAATATAAATGTAGTTTTTTCTTGGGATATATCCAATATTGTGTCATAGGTACAGAGTTCTCTTGGTTTGGCAGGGGTACTATTGGAGGGTTGTAGAAGTCTTCTCTAGGATTTCATCCTGTTTAACTACCCAAACACGGAAACTACATCCTTTTACCTGGACTAAGAAGCTACAAAGAGACTTTGAGGAGTTTAGGTTGAGGCTAATGAGTGATCTTTTTTTGAGAATACCAAAGTTGGGCATGGAGTAAGTAGTGTATTGTGATACCTTTGGAGCTGGGATTGACTTCATGTTAATGCATAATTAGGTAGCTATCACATTTGGGCCGAGGTAGTTGAGAACCCTTGAGATGAACTATGTGACTCCTGATCTAGATCTAGAAGAAGTAGCTTTCACTTTGAGAATGTGTATTCACTAGCATCTAGGAGAGTTCTTCATGGTTTACGAAGACTATCAAAGTCTCACGTATGTCTTCATGTGGAGAGACTTGAACCAGAGAGAGTGGTGCTGGTTGGATTTCCTATAGAACTATGACATTGAGATAGTCTATACTCTAGATAAGGTAAATTTTTTAGTAGATTCCATTAATAGGAAGTCCCAGAATCACTTGGTATAGGATTCTTTGGAGTAGCTAGCTTCCTTGTAGCTAACCCTGGTATTGGAGGAGGGTAAAGTTTTCCTTCATTTGATGGTGTAAACTCCTCTACTTCTCGAGCATGTGAGAGATTCCCATTTGAAAGAAAATAACTATGGGGTCTTATGTGACTTGATATCCATGGAGGATTCACTAGACGAATATTCTAAAGGAGTTAATCATGTCATCCTTTTCTAGGTACAAACATTGGTATCTTTCATGATACATGAGGAGGAGGTGTGCGCATTCCACACTTCTCTTTAATTTTTCTGTCTCGATGTGGCGATATGTAAATATACCTTCAGTGGAGGTCTTGGAGGTCCTTCAAGAGACATAGTGTGGCTATGTTCCTCTCTCGATTCCCTATTGGAAAGTAGGTGAATTCTAATCACCATGTTTTAATAGGTTTGTTGTAGCCCCTTGAGATCCCAAAGTACTAGTGGGATGGCATATCAAAGGAATTTGTGATAGGGAATTTAGGGATAGGGAAGGTCCATGACGCCATCTAGGTGATATTTTAATGACTCACAATGTCACCGCACTACCTTGGTGTCAGGGATAAAGGGTTGGTGTAGGTTATGGGGAAGATATATTTGTGGGATATTATTCCCCATCAGGGAGTTCCCTCAATAATTTCTTCTGATCATGAGGCACGGTTCACATCACAATAGTAAAGAGGATTGTAGGAGGTATTTTTGTCCCATATGTGGATGAGAACAAACATTCACCCCAAAACAGATGGCCATATGGAGTGTACTATCCAGGTGTTAGAGAATATGTTTATGGATTTCATGTTAGACGTTGTCCAGAGTTGGGAGGATCAATTTCCCTTGGTAGAGTTTCCTTACAACAATGGCTACCACTCTACTACAAGCATGACATACTTAGAGGCCCTTTATGGGAGATCCTACATGTTACCCTTGTGAGAGAAAAGGATTGTATATACATCTCTTTTGGGTCCAAAGTTAGTGTATGCGATGAAGGAGAAGTTCTAGATCATCTTTGAGTGGATGATGATGGCTAAAGTAGAGATAAATCTTATGAAAATCACCATCATAGTCCCTAATAGTTTGAGAAGAGAGACCACATTTTCTAGATATCCTCCCCATGATTAGTGTTGTGGAGGTTAGGTTGGGGAGGAAAGCTATCCCTAAGGTTTATTAGACCATTCTAGATCATTCAGAGATATTGATAGGTTGCTTCCTTCCTCATTATATTCCCATAGTTGGATCAGGTGCATGACATCTACCTTTTGTCGCAGATAAGAAGATACATGCATGAACCCACACACATTATCGATTGGGGAAAGCTGGACATTGAGCATTGATCCAACTTTATTGAGAACCTGGTTGAGATCAAGTATTAGTAAGAGAGAAACCTGTGTAGATGGATCATCCCCTCGGTTTGTGTGTTGTGGCAATATGAGAACATGTATGAGAGTTTTTGGGAATGTCAGAGCTAGATGTGTGCTCATTATCTCGAGATATTTGTTTTCTTTTTTATTTTTAAGGAATAAAATATTGAATTATAGAATGATTTAGAGACCCATTTCATAACTTATAAGACTTTGAAATATTTCAAAGTACATTTCTAGAAATAGGTACTGAGACGACATGCGATTCTTGGGCACGGTGTGCCCAAAATTAACTTTATAAAAATATTAATTATATTTTATATTACACATGCATAGTTTCTTAAATAAAATGGTATAGGACTTAAATGGATGATTGGATAATAAATTTTATACCACAGTTGAGTTCATAACATGATGTTTACCCTAAGTGCGACTTAAAATAGGTTGGTACGAGTGTTCGATAAGTCAACCATTAACGATGCATTTATTGGATTAATTAAATTATTAATTTAATTAATTAATTAAATTAATTCAATGGATTACTTCCATAAAATAACAACTCTGGTGATTTTACCAGGGTTATATGCATAAAACTAGAGATAATCCAAAGTGTTATTCCTCCTTCCATTGGAGAATCGTGATCTGACGACGATGATGTTTTAGATCAGAGAAATTTGATACAAAGAAAATTCAATGAACCCTATCAATCATTATATAGAACATTCATAAACAATTAATCATACAATATTTAGGTAGGTCCCATCAATTCATGGATCTTTGCTTTTTTTATTGAATTTATTGAGCATAATCATTCCATCTTTGATATGCACCAATTGTAGTCTTTACATGTGCCCATGTACTGAAATTAAATTGATTATTATTATTTTTTCTCAAAAGGATCATCCCATTTGAGTTATTTATAAAAGAATGTGTGTCCATTGATTTTTAAACTTTTTTTCCTATGCCTTTATCCCTCAATGTCTTTACATTATTTGTTAATTGGCCTTCATGGCCTCAGTTTGATGTTTTCAGGTAGTTCTATGCTCAATCAGACCTCCAGATTTATTGAAAAATTGTATAAAACAAAAGGAAAATCTAATAAGTGATAGAAAAAAATGCTTCATGGGTTTTGGGACATTAGTTAATTGAAATGGAATCTAGATCGGAGATGGTGGGTGATGAATAGGGCACATGGAGCATGTAGTGAACCCCCACGGGTCGATGAAACTGATTTCCAGCCACTGAATGACTAGAAACGGTGAATCTAGACTAGATCTACCAATTATAGGTGGTTTGTGGGTGAGATTTGGGGTATAGAGTCCGAATTTGGAGTGTGGAGTTCAAATATAATGTTCAATGAAAAACACAACTACATGTTGTGTATCATAATAAACACATGGTTTGTAGCCCCTATGTTGTGGTGGATAGGTTTTGGAGAAATATAAGGATGGAATGATGTGTATCCCTCCTATAGAAATGCACCTCTAACATTAGTGGATGATCCATGTGGAAGATCACAGTAGCAGTACCGTATGTGGAAAGACGCTACTAGTGGCACGCCGTGTACTGAAGCATACGAACATGACCAATAACACTATCTGGATTCAGAGTGGTATGCACACACTGTGTAAACTCCCTACATGCCATGTAGTGATACATGGTTGGAGAGATGTGTACATGTAGATACTTATCTATGTGAAAGAGTGAGGCCACACGTCATATAGGTCCCTTACACACCGTATACCCCATGTTTCCTTTTGAGTAAAATTCAACTTTCAGTATCTCCATCATTTTTACTAGGATTTTGGACCTTGATTAGCCCATCTTGAGTTTTTTTCCATATAGTAAATTATTTTTTCCTCTGTTGTGGATTTTTAGATATGCTGTGAGATGTTTCGGGTGTGGTTATTTCTTAGGAAATGCTCCTATATGACAATGATCATGTAGGATCACCAAAGGTATTTTAAGTGGAACCCTCAAGCTAGGCTATGTATGGGCCCTCGATGACTATAGTGGAAGCCTCCTACAAAGGCCGGGGTAGGTTCCTTGAACTTTTGTGTAGAACCCTATATCCATATCGGGCATGGGTCGTCGATGACAAGAGTGGAACTCTATATATAGTTTGTTCATGAGTCATTGAACATCATAGTGGAACACTCAAGTAGAGATAGGTAATGGGTCCTCAACCTTCAGAGTTGAACCCTCTAGTCGGGTTGTGAAAGGGTATATGATGACTAGAATTGAACCCTTCTATAGAGATAAGGAATGGGTCCTCAACCTTCTGAGTGGAACTCTCCATCCCAGCTAGCCATGTGTCCTTGATGACTAGAGTGGAACCCTCCTATAGAGACAGGGCATGGGTCCTAGACCTTCTGAGTGGCACCCTAGAGCTGAGCAGGTTATAGGTCCTCGATGACTAGAGTGGCACCCCCCATATTGGTTGGTCATGGGTCCTCGATAATTAGTGTGGAACCCTATTGTTTTAATAGGGCATGAGTCATCTACCTAGATATTGTGGCCCCTAGACTATGAAGTATAGTGGTGAGGTGAGGGTTGACTTAGCTATTTTCTACTAGGAACACTCACTAGATATTGGGTATCCTTGATTTACACTGGGAACTATTGGAAACCCTTTACTGTGATTGGATGTGAGATGTAGATCCCATTATCCCTCATTTGGGTTTCTTTGGTTTTAGTATATATATATATATATCTATATGTATCCATGTCAATTTATTTTTTTACTTTCATTCTATGGGTGGTAGATACATGATGTGTAGTGCACCTACATGACATGTTGATATCCATGTGGCTGGATGAGGTTTCTTACTTGCATTGGGTTGAGATGTTCATTGTTTATTATCTACTATCTTTACATTTATAGTGTGTCTCTTACTACACCCTTTTTATATTTCAAGACTTCTTATTGGGTATGTATACACTCACACCTAAATGGGATTTTCCTGTACATGTCGTGTCTTATACGGACAAAACACTAGCCAGTGGTGGCTTTGGAGGAGCTTAGGGATACTGGGTTCTTTGGACCGCATATGGTGGTTGTAGTTTGGAAATCAGGAGTTGGGATCTCTTAGTATTTTACTTTCTCGTTTTTTTAGGTTGGGACGTCTTTCTAGTTAGGCATGTACTTTTCCCCTTTACTTTTCAGTTCTCACAGTCATACTCTTGTACACCCTAGAGGTTTTACATGATTTGTTTACTTTATATATATTGCATATTTTTGTTATTATTCCTCTTAACTTATTCATTGATATGGTTAGGTGTGTACATACAGGTACATTAGGCAATGGCCTCTAATTTAGGATATGATATTCAGCACTTTTCACCACCCCCTGGCCTGTAGTGGTGGTCTAGGCATAGTTGTGGCTCGATCCCTAATTAGGGTCTGGTCGTGACACAGGTGGACTCCATGGTGGACCATTTTTTTATGTGAGGAAAATAAATGTACATTGAAATATTCTAATAATAAAATATAAATCCTTTCTCAAAAATTATTCCTCATGAAATGTATATTTTCATATTTCATGGCCATCTTCTTTAAAAAAATCTTCACGCAAAAAATAATTTCTTTTTGAATGTCATCATTCTTCTTCTTCTTCCAAACATTGTTTTAAACAATGTTTCACTATTGAAACAAGTCCTAGATATTTAAAATTAGTCCAAAAATCTTCATATTTAACTAAAATTAGTTTTCAAGAATGAAATAAAATTTCATTAATTGAATCCATAAAAATTCTTCAATCATAACCACTTCATACAACAACTCACTGAACACATATTGACACATCATTAACAAAAAATGCAACACTACAGTTAAAAAATATATCCATTTGTATTTTTTTATCAATAACAACACATATCACTCAAATCAATGTGTGGTACAAAATTTCTCACCCATATTGGTAATCAAATTAAAAGGTTATGTATGTCTTATCATATTTCATTTTTCATATAAAAATATGTTCTTCTCCAATATATTTATATTTCTTGGTCACTTATAAGCAAGTAATTTCCTCACAAGGATCTCTTAGTAAAGAGATTTTAGTTAATAAACTCTAAATTTGTGTGCGCTACCCCCAATGTATAAAATAATTGAGATACAAAAATTGTTTTCCATGTAGTACATAACAATCATTAATGTGAAATCATGATAAAAAAATTTCAGTTTTCATTTTAGGGCATGTAAGTAATCAAATCTATCAATGAAATGTTAAATATTGTACCCGCATCAACAAACACATCTGAAAGTTCAAGTGAAAATGATGTTGATACCCATTTTTCTCATATTTACATCAACTAATAATTCCCCATTAATTGATACAATTAATAAAATTAATCA
Organism: Viscum album; assembly: GCA_963277665.1. Lineage (NCBI taxonomy): Eukaryota > Viridiplantae > Streptophyta > Magnoliopsida > Santalales > Viscaceae > Viscum > Viscum album. Next base: position 663,544,242 of record OY728128.1, read on the forward strand.
TGAGGGATGAAAGTGTGATTATCATACCTCCTCAAACCATTTTTCAAATTTGTTCATAAGTTCCACATTCACTATATAGTGAACATTTAAAAGCTTCATATCATCAGTTCTCCCCCACAAGGGCTACAACTATATCCTTTAATTCCATGAATTTTAGTATAAAAGAATATATATATATAGGTGAATAAGGAAGGGCATTTTTTTTCATCAGGATGAAAATTTATGATGAGAACTGCCTCTCACACTTGGCCCTTATTTTCTAACAATATCAACATGGGAATATTTATTTAGACTTATATTTTTTTGAGTCTCATATACTTAATTATCATCTTTATTCCCTTGGACTTTTCTTTGTGTGAAATAACTTTTTCCACTATTTTCATTTTATCACAAGGACCCTCAAGTGTCATAATTCTATTTTTAAATAGATGTAATTGACCAAGAATGCATGTCAAGCACTTTTTGGATGTATGTCCTAAATTATTTCATCATTCACACATGTCCATATATTTTTTTATTGTTCTAGCTTTTTATAACTTTTCACGGGTTTTCACTTCATATTTTAAAGACACTTTATTTCAATTTTCTTTATCAAGTTCTTCATCTTCCTATAAATTCTAATATAATTCTAGTTGATTTGGAAAAACAACTTGGCACTCTTTCTAAACAATATCTATCTTATTAAAATATTCACATGAATTACTAATTTTTTGTATTATAGAATATCCCATTTATTAGAATAGGTAATATATCCTAAGAATCATGTCATTTATTTCTCAAATTGTTGACCATTATGAAGAAATCTACCACAAACTTATTTTAAGCCTTTATATCTATTTGTTCCCAGAATCTTGGATAAATTTTTTGTCACAACATTCTTTCTCTGACAATATTTACTCATTTTTTAATCATGAATCCCCTTTTATTCATATATTTCTCTTATAAATGACTTCATATACCATTAATAGTAGGTTTTTATCTCATATATTTCACAACACCATCAAAAACCACTGAACATGGATTTTCCACCTTGAGATATATTCTACCCAGAAATTTGTTGTTTTCATGATTATTCGTAATGAGACATATTTTGCAGAGTGTTTGGTGATTTTATTGAAAAATTTCTATATCCATTTGATGTATGAGGGGATATCTCATTATTATTCTTAGTGAAATTTTTTTTAATTATCATCTTGTTCTATTTACATATTAGGACTGACTTTTCACCTTATTTTATTTCCTAAATTACTTAATATTGTGGTCTTCTCTTCACATCATTAGATTATTGGTTCATGATATAGGTACATTCCAAAAATCATTATAATAGTGACCACTTATTTTGTATTATTCACCAAAAATTAAAAAATTTCTAATATATTAGTTGTAAACATATTTATAATCTATGAGTCTTTCATCTCTGGTGTTGGTATTCTCTTATCCTTAGATCAGTCCCCCCTAAATATAGGCCTTATATTATTTTCATGAATCATCATGGTATTAAAACATTCCAAAGCTTCAATATAAAACATCTAGCAACCCCAAAAATAGCCTAAAAATATTCTAATCTTCCTCTCTGGTGTACTCTGTCTAGATTTCACAAATTGTGAGAATTTATGTTTTTCAGTGGAACCACCAATATTTTGAAATTTTAATGAGGTAAAATCATGTTTCATTTCATATCCACCAATTATGGGGTGGGTTTATCAGTAGTTTCCACCATCCATACTTTCCCAAATTTTAGTTTAAAACCTATTCCAGAATGTGAAACAACATTAGTATACAAGATAGTTTATGGTTTATGAGACACCTTCTTCTCTGAGAATGATCCCATTTGATTATAGGATAATTTTATACTTCTCTTGTAGTCATGATCCCCAATAAAAAATTATGTGATAGTATCTCTTCTTTTAGTTATTTAGGAGGTTCCATGTTTTAGTGATTTCTAATTTTTCAAACTCATATCCATCTCTAAATACTTCATGTTGTGGGAGTTCTTGTCATCTTAAATAGATTTTAGATTGTCTTCATAATCCTACTTTTTTATATTTATTTGTTCTTCATGAATTTTTATTGATTCTTACAAATAATTTACAAGTCCTTTTAACTTGTTAGCTTTATCCTCCAATGGCGCAGCTTTGAAATTAATAGAAACCTTTTTTAATTTTTTAAATGCATGGAAATAATATAAAAATACAATCTTGAAGAATTATTTCTCACAAGCATTCCTTTTCGATTATTAAATAGCTTAAAAATATATTTCATTTAAAATATAAATTGTTTCTTACTTTGCATTCATAAGTTTTGTAAGAGTTTTGGATATGCCAACCATTTTAGATAATTCATGTTATAAATAATTTGCCTCTTATTATAGGTATAAGTTTTTATCCTAAACACCCATGAAACCTTTAATAATATTTTTTATAACTTCTTTGGGAACTTTCTCTAGATGTTCTTTGAAATCAAAAATTAGATCACTAATTTATTCATAGTAATCATAGATTGACCATCCTTAATAAAAATAATCATATTGAAAATTAGTACTAAAAAATATTCCATTTTTATTACCTTCACATAGAGGTATATATTCTTGTACCAAAAGATTCTTCTTCTTCTTTCTTTCATGTCTCTTCTTTTTATTCTTTTGAGTCTTGGATGAAATTTATATATTAGTATCCTTAATAGTACCTTCCTTTTTAACCATATGAGTTATCTCACTAATTTCTTAAAATTTGAACTCCATAAAAACTCTATTAGATAATTATAGGTGACATATGCTCTGATAACACTTGTAGTGACCCATTCTGAGTAAGGTTCCACTGAGAGAGGGGTGAATTAGTGGTACACTCATTTTATGAATTAAATTTATTTTGAATTAAACCTCATGAACATTTTAAAGTTATTAAACCACTATGTGATATCTCTCAATATCACTTTATGTACAATTGTAATAATAGACATAGTAGTACAGAATAATTGTAAGTTTTGATTCAAATACCTAATCATTATTATGTTGGTTATCCCCCCAACAAGTATTCTCTACTATAATAATGTAATCAATTATAATGGTTTTGGAAGAAACTATTAATACAACCAAGTAAATGATCCTATAATTGATTTTGGTTATACCTACCCCTAGTGATCCAACTCCTCTACCAAGGTTGTTTATACCCCCAACCTTCTCCTTATATCAAATGCAGCTGACATGATTATTGTGCTTCCAATCTAACCGTGAGACTCCTTCTTCTCCTGGATCCAACCAAAAGACTTCACATTATTCTAGATCCAATAAAAATACTTCAACTTTATTCAAGTTTGATCCACTACAAGATGATCTATTCATCTTCCTCTATGATCTCACTGAATCACACTTTCTCATGTACCTATTCAAGTACCTGTAACATCCACTAATTGGAGCTTTTTGTCTTTCTCAATAATTCCGATAACCTCCAACTAATTAGTTTCTTTATTGAATCTTTACTCAGGATAGAATTCATCATTTACATAAAGTCCTAGTCTCACTTAGATGTGTTTAAGTGGTTTACACACACTTCTTCAATATTTTATAAAAGAGAGAACAAGCACAATATCAAATCAACTATACTTCATGCATGAGTTTCATGATGTATGAAACCCTATCACATTCATTTATTTATTATTATTTTATTTGATATTGTTTATTTGTTTAAGGTATATAAAAATAAATACTTTATTCTACCAAGTTTCAATGTATGTAGGGCTTGGTTTATCAAATGATTCTTCACATGTGCATATTTTTGGTAACCACATGCATGCATGAAAGCATGAAACACTGTCTACTACCTTCAATATTTATTTCTTTATTTTTGTTTCATAGTGGATAAATATCTTCAAATATGAATTAAAACATACACTAACTAATTTTATAAAACCTAAATGGGTGTGGATCACTTATTCTACATCAGAGGGTTTGTGGCCTTCTCAAGAAGTACAATTTCACAAGTGTAGCGTGACTCAAGCTTCTGGAAAACTAAGAAGAATAATTACAGGTTATTATGATATACTAGTTTTGTCATGAATAAATTAATTCATAAATCACATTGAGTGTTCTTTTCACAATTTGAATTCTTTTAGATTCTTCTCTTCCTAGCACAAGAAGTAGATTCAGAGTTACCTTCTCATTCATGAAACAGGTGTTTCACAATGCTCTATTTTCTTCGGAAAATTGAGAGCCTCCAAAATATTTCAGTATAATTATTTAATTTTGTTCATCTAAGTTTATATGTGATAATCACTATTCCTCACACCACCATATATATGCATTTTAATACATGGAGAGGCTCTTTTTAAAACCTCTGAAGATAGCGATGATCCTTAAATATTCATCATGCATGTTTTTTAATTTTAATCCAACCAACATTGAAAAACAAGCCACATCTTAATTCAACACAAATTCATCATGTTCATGCTTATTTATCACATTATCCTCCCCACTTTTAATCTAGAATACAATACGTATCACAAAAGGCTGCTATAATCTTCATTTGTATTCTCTTGAGGTTTTTCTTTAATTTTTCCACATGAATGAAAGATAGATATTTCATGAATGTAGATTTAAATCCCCATGTCCTCATAATTAATATCTAACAACACCCATGGAAGGATCAAGATCAATAATTGGATATTCAACCATTAAATCTAGTGATCATTAGTTCCATTGAGTTTTGAGAGGATGAAGACAATGGCCAAATTCAATAGGACGGTTAAGATCAATCCAATATGACACCTCCCAAAATATTTGTATGTTTTTAATGCAGAGTAAATAGTAACATTGTATACATTTCCTATAAAGAATTTACCATGAGGATGTGCTCCACTTTATGTTAAATCACTTTCTAAGGAACAGATGCTTCAAAACTATGGGGGATCAGCACCCGCTTACACATACACTCACTTGGGATTAATGGCCTACTGTCTGCACATGATAGCCCACCTACCCAGGCCCATACACTTACACATGGGCACATTTTTGTGGGGATATACATAGACTGCTCTCCCCTCTTCCACCATATAGGATTTGTGGACCGATTCAACCAAATAGTTGAGGTCCCCCTCCAATATGTGTGGGGTTGAGTTGGTCCACGTGTCCTCCATGGGGAGCCATTTTTTTATGCAAGTCCAATTCATGTACATAGAAATATTATATGTATAAAATATAAATCCTTCCCCAATTATTCTTCTTCAAGAAATATATATTTTCATATTCCATATCCATATTTAATAAAAAAATATTCATGTGAAATATAATTTCTTTTTTGATGGCCTTATTCTTCTTCTAAACACTATTGTAAACAATGTTTCACTATTTACACAAGTCCTTGAGATTTAAGATCAGTAATTTTTTTTCTAATTTAACTAACAGAATTTCTCAAAAATGATATAAAATGTCATTAATTTAATCCATTACAATTCTCTAGGCATCACCACTTCATCCAAAAACCCACCTAACACATATTGACACATTATTGACAAAAATGAAACACTTGGGTTCAATAAGCTTGATGTATCTCATGATAACAGGTAAGCCTATTATATATTTCCAATACATAAGGTAATATGACATAGTTTTCTAGATAAAAGTTACTCCTAAGAGATAAATTATTTTTCTATATATAGGAAACTTCTAAGATATGAAAGAGTTAAATATATGGAATTTACTCCAAAGAAAATTTAGTAATTATCATGTCTAGGTGATTCAATAATGAAGGTATGATGCTACAAGATACCACTACAATTCTTCTTCTTTTTCTATGAGTTTTAATGGCTCCTTTGAGCAAGGATATTTTTAAATAGATCATGATTATTGAATCAAATGTATCTTCTCTTAGGATAAATCTATATTACATAAATCATTTTATATGATCAAGGTTTTTATGGGTATGATTTATCTTAAGGTATTATCATGTACTTTGATAATTTTCTCATACCCTTATGCTCATCTTATGCCCACTGATGATTTTCAATGCCTATGTTTACCCTTACAGATCATTTTAGGTCATCTTTCTTATCTTTCCATTACCCTAGTTATAAAGAGTGATATTCAGTAATTTTTTTCTAGAAGGGATTTATGTGTATATAATTTTATGAGACATGTTTAAGTCTAAACCTGGAGTAAGAAAATTATTGTATAATGGGAAAAATTACCTTTTGAATGGAAGGATATGGTTTTATTTTCATAATGGATTTTTTTATAATTCATTGAAACACTAAAAGGACTTAGGGATTTAAGTGACACAATTATGGTCTATGATGTTGTAATTATGATAACTTAAATTTGAGTCGCATCATTCAATATTAAATAGATATTTTTAATGATTTTGATTTTAGCACCAAATTCGGTTATATGAGTTTTAAGAATTATAATTATTATTATAGAATGGGTTTAGATAACATTATAGGTTAGTATGTTATTCATTTATAAATATTTAATAGTAGTGGATGTCATTATAGGATAAATAGTATAATTTATATCATAATGTTAAAGACATAGATGCCATTTTTTAGGCTTTAAGTGATGGGATTATAAGGTGATAAAAATATTTTTTTTCTAACATTATATTAGGTTTTAATAGATAATTGAGGTATATGTAACCCTTAGGTATAACATATCATTTAGTGTGGAGGTTATTTGGTAATAATGATCTTAAATTTTTGGATGTAAGCTAAAAGACCTAAAATAACCCTTGAGGTTAATATGTTCATTGGTTTTGAGGTAATTATGGTTAATTGGGATATATGGATAATTATTTGTGGAATTATTTAAGTTTAACTTTGGGTATTATTGTAAATATTTTGATGATAAATGTATTATTTATTCTAACAATGTTTTATTCATTTTCGGTATTATCCTACCTTATGCTAACCATTTTGTTTTAGTAAATATACAGGGAATATTTTTCAACCTTTTGAGAATTTAATAATATATTAGAAATTTATTTTAATTCATTATTCATAATAAAGATTTATCTTAGATATTAATTATTTTGATTATGGGATAAAATAGAGAATGATTTTAACATGTGAGAAAAAGTTGAAATTGTGATTATGGATTTGAAGAAATAAATTAAGTATATTTTCTTCTATTCTCTGTCCTGATGGTTAAAGAATCCATCAGCTCTAGAAAAAGATTCTTGAAAATGAAAATGATATCATTTTATGATCATTTTTTATGAATTTATGGTCTCTAATATTTCCTGTTTATATTAAATTGTTTCTTCTTATAAAATTATAATGATTTAACTTAAATGAATCTTTTTTTGAATTCCATATTTTCACTTCCTACCAATGTTATTCTTAATTAGGAATTTGATTATGTTTATTCTAGGTTAGATTCATACTTCCCTTTTTAAAATTTTCAAAAGGATGTTTTATTATCACATTGGTATGATGTGGTATTCCAAAAAAGGTGTTTTTAAATATTAAAAAATCCTTTAATGATCATATGTTTTATCTTCTGATTCTTAGAATAGATTTTTGAAATATTTTAAATCCTTTTTTATTGGTCAAGAGTAAATATTTCAAGAACTAAATTTATTTAGGGGGGGTAATGTGACATCATTATATTTTAGTTTATATACATTTATAAGAATAGAGTTTTTGATTATGTGTGCTACACACAATATCGAGCTTAAAAATGAACTATGAAATTATATTAAAATATTATTTAAATATGATCATTATAAATTAACCATTGAATTCATAGGTATGAATAGGAGAAACAAAATTATGAAATATATACAAAAAGTTTATTTTTAACAAAATTAATAAGAATTTGTATATTTTTTATCAATTGGTTAGAAATGAAGATAAATTCACTTGAAGGTAAAATAGATATCATTCATGTAGGAAATGTATTTTTTGTCATAATAGATTCAATTAATCAAAATTGATGAATGGGTTTAAAGAAATGTTTTATTTTATATCCATGAAAATGAATTTACATTCATTTCAATGTTTTTAGGTAATGAACGAGAATAAAGTCATTTTATGCTTCAAAAATACATTTTCCTTAAAAATGGCCTATATTTAATTTTTTTCATGTATATTATATATAATTTATGACAATTTTTGAAAAATTATTTGATAAAATGAACATAATTTTAAATATCATCATGTAAAAATTATATTAGGGTGTCCTTATTTGGATTTTTCTAAAAATAATGATTTTTGAGTAAATAGTGAAAATAAAAATTTTTATAAAACTCTTATTTATTTTCTTTAATTAATGTAAATATAAAGTTAAATTATATTTTTTATTTCAAATTAACATAATTATAATTTTATTAAACATAAATAAACTAATTCCATGTGAAACAATATTATACTTTATTTTATTGTAAAATCATTTTTATGGTTAATAAATATATTTTTCTTAAAATAATTCTTCATTAATTTTAACCTAATTATTTTAAAATTAAATTCTTACACTTATAGTAATTCAACCATGAGAATTAATTCCAAAAATTTGAAATTTAAAGGTTTGAAATTAGTAATAATTTTCCTTTTTTGGACATAAAGAATAGTTACCACGATAAAATTTAATCACCACAGTTAATGAAAAAATGAATTAAACAGGGTCAAAATTAAATGATAAGGCCTAAATATATTTCATTAATCTAATTTTATGTGTTTATTTCATCCATAATCATAAAAAAATTATAAAAAATGAAAAAAATACACTTTATTGTGATTATGAACATTATATTATTTTGAGTAAAGAATAATTACAAAATGTCCCTTTCTTTCTATTAATATAAATAATATGTTACCATCAGGATAAAAAGAATTTATGAATCATTATATATGTTTATTTTTAATATTATTAAATTATATTTAGGATATTAATTTAGTTTTAATCTTTAAAAATATTATAATTTCCTAAAATGCTTACTCAACGCCGATGCAACAATTTTTCAAGTAGTAGACAAATCATATAAAAGCTTTTACAAACATTAAGACAAATACATTTTGGACGAATTATAATGTCATGATAATTTTTTGGATAATTATAAAGTTTAATTACTGGTTAAAGTATTTATATTACAATTATATTTTTATCTTATTTTCTTTGAAATCAATTTTTTGAATTGTCCCAAAAATGATTTTAACTAAAATTTAATGTTTAAAATTTATTTTTAAGTCCTTATAAAATTATAAAAAACCAATAATAACTAAATTGTGTGTTAAATATTCTATTAAATAATTAATAGTAAATTTTTCTTCCTCTATTATTTTTTGAAATTACTTTCTCGACCCTTAGTGATTGGAATTTTTTCCACCACAATTATTGTTAAAATGGTTAATGCGGGGGTTAAACTAATATATAAGGTTTAAAATTCTAGATAAACTTTTATTTTGACCCTATTTTGAAATAATTTTCAATATATTTGAATATATGGAACTTTTTATCCATTTTACATGAATTTTACACATATTATATATTAATATTTATTATATTTACAAGATTGCCACCCACCTCCCTTATAAAAAGGTATCTACAATCCTTTCTTAGTCACACACATTGAGCCATTTACATCTATCAATATATAACCAAATACCTTCTAACCCTTACTCCCCATGTCCTATTAGTTTTTTTAACCAAAAAATAAACTTATTAGGCTTAATGTTTATTCCAATGGTGGTCTCTCGAAGAAGATATATAATTCTTAACGAAGTGTATTAATATTTATCTCTTATTATACCAACATAAAATACTATATAACCATGATAATATAATAAAATAATTATTTAAAATATATTTCAATGTTATTATTTATATTTCAAATCCCTTAAATATCTCATTTTTCATCATATGTTTAATGACAACATCGTTCGTGTATATGTGTGAACTATCACCCACACAAAGAAATGTGTTTCGTTTTCCATCATTGCCTTTAATGTATGGTTATAAAGAACTATTTAATGTATATATATGATATATATAAAATAATTATAATTATTTAAATATGACATATCTTATACTTTCTTACTATTCCATCATATGAAAAGCAGAAAACATCTCTCATGCATATGTACAGATTACCATCTCAGCAAAGCGATGTATTTTAGTTTTCAACACCGCCTAATATGGATGGTCATAAGGATGGATTAAATTGATGGATGTAATATATATTATATTATCATGACTCTTAAAAGTTAAAATTTTATTTAATCTATTTATTTCCCATCCATTGGATATTTTAAACATCTATTATATGTATGTATGGGCTACCGCCTCCATGAAATAATGTAAAAATGTATAAACACGATAATTATTTAATGATAAATATTTTGTAGATGATGGAACCATGAACCTGTTGACCAAGGTAAAACTACTAAATTTGTTTTTGAATTATGGAATAAACATCTGATATGAACTTAATTGATGATGTTAATATATAATACATGGTAATAAATGAAATAAAAGTAATAATTATAAGGTAATGAAATTGAAAATTGTCATTAATCATGTAAATATTTAATATATTTCTATTTTTATGAATATTAATAATGTTTTTGACATGTCAGGACTCTGTGTAAGGGTTTTTTAACTAAATGTAATTTCATTAGGCTATGTCATTTCTTCATTTATTATTTTATGAAAAGATTATGTGCATAATTACATCAAATTGTTTTTTATTGTATTTTCTATTGTTTCATGTGGATTTAAATTTTTTTCACATTTCCACTTCGTGAATTTATACTCATGTAAAATTTAATGATATTATAATGGTTTTCTCATCTCTAACTACCTTATTTGATATATTTTTCATATTATACACCAATTTATTTTTATATGGTGTATATGATAACTATTTAAATATTATACCAAAAATAACTCCTTGAACATGATATTTAATATTATTTTTTATGTTCTATCTTTCATAAGGTATTTATTGAAATGTTATAAAAGTTAAAAGGGTTTACATTGTGCAAATTTCAATTTCTTGAGACATGTTTCATGATGTGAACCATGATTCCATTTATGAAGTGTAATTTATTACCCATGAGTCTATTTTTATATATTATATCATTTAATTCAAGGAATTTATAGATTTATTTCATGTTCTATCTTTCAAAGTATTTTGATTAAAAATTTACTAAAGTCATAAATGTTTTTTCTCTCAATTTCCCCCTCATTAAGACATTTTCAATATTCACCACTTAATTTCCATTGTGTGGTGAATAAACTACTAATTAATTTAATTTATGATATTTTCATGAAAATAAATGGTGTTTTCATATCCATATTTGGTTTTATATTAAAGTATTTTTGAATTTTAAATACCAAGAACCAGGGTTTTGTTTAAACTCATTGATTTAATGGTTTTAAAGACTTTCACCCAAAATATTTTCACCCATGTTCTTTTTATTATTTCAAGAATTTAATTTCAAAAAAAAAATTATTTATAAAGGTTTTTTCCATATTCTTTCATCAGATTTTAATTTTTTTAAATGATTTTTCTTAATGTTTTATGAATGAGTTACTTTGGAAAATTCTTAAAAAATATGAAATAAATGTTTTCCTTATAATTTTACACTTGATCACATTTTCACAAAAAAATTTGTTTTTTTCATTATGAAGCAACCATTTCATTTTTCCTTGTTTTTAAAATTAAAATCATTTTCCCATTATTTTATGAAGTTTTAGTTTTTTTTAAATGATACTAAAATTAGAGGGTATTTAATCTTGTGGGTTTTAAAGTATATTTATAAATATTTCTATTAAGTATTGTTTTATCATATTTTATTATATTTTAAATTATGTTTATGATTCATTGGGGATATTTTCCAATTATACCATCGATATCATTTTTTAAATTCTTATGATGATGTTTTAATAATAATTTTCAAGAAACTCATTTCATTTCGATGAGAAAATAAATTAGTAAAGGGAATCATGGTTGTTTCAATAAATTATATGATGAAATTAAGGATCTATATAATTTATTCTTGTTACGGTCCTTGTACATTGTTTATGATGATGTTTGATCCTAATATAGCATATTTTGACGAGTAATCCTGATATAGCTCTCAAATTCAATGGGTAATGTGATAGAGTTAACTCAATGGAAGTTACTCCTAAGAGATGTCACAATTTTCTATATATAAGAATATCTTAAAAGAAATAGAGAGTTAACTGTATGGAATTTAATCATAAGAAAATGTTGTAATTATCTGGGTTAAGTGATTCCAATATGAATGTATGATGTTCCATGATTCCGGTACAATATCTCTTTGCTTGTTATAAGTTCAAATGGTTTCTTTAAAAAATAATGTCTTCCCATGGCTCATGGTTGCTAACTAAAATTTATATTGTGTTATTATAAATTAGTAACACCCAAAAATTTTTGAATTTATTTTAAATAAACACTATATTCAATAGTGTGTACCACACACAACACCAAGCTCAAATAAAATGTACTATACTATATAGATTTTTTTATTTGAATGTGATTAATATCACCAAGTCATTGGAAAAATGAGTATGAATATCAATAACTAAATTACAAAAAAAATATATAATTTTTTTTCTTTAAATAAAACTTATTGATTAATTCCTGGGAATTACTTACTTGATTTTCACAATTAAAAATAATATGATTTTATGTTAAAATATTATTTTTTCAAAGAATTTTATTTTTTACTATTAAATATATTGATCAATTAAAACTATGACATATTGGTATTCAATTTCAAAAAATGACTAATCATTAATTAATTGATTTTTATTTGGCTAAAAATGCAGATAAAATTATTTATAGGTAAATATTATTATCTTTTATAAGATTATATGTATGTACATAATGTATTTTTATCTTAGTAAGTTAAATTAATCACTATTTATAACTGATTTTAATGTAATTTTTAGATCATGAATTAAATTAAATACATTAAAATTCATCAAATGGTTATTATTGGGCATGAAATGATAATAAAATCATTTTATGCTTAAAAATACATTTTTCTGGGTAAAATGGTTATTATGGGTTTTGTGTGTGGATATTAGAATTAATTTATAATAATTATATGAATTGAATATTTTAAAATATATATTAGTTTTTAAATAATAATAATTTATTATTTAATATATTCCACTTAATTTTTGATCATAATGAACAATAATAATAGTAAATGTGCATAACGTTGGTATTGGGTAAAATGGATTAAACATGTTTAAAATTATGGAATAAGGCTTTAAATTCTCTCGAAATCTAACCTCGATATCATGAGATGTTTTTCATTCATAAATGATCATTATAACTTTAATATTATGTAAATTTTATACCACTTTATTAGTATTATAACCTTAATGTTATTTTAGGTAATGAATAATTAAATAATGTCACCCCCTTTATTTTAATATAACCAATTAGTTTTAATAATAATAAAAAGATGCTATTAATGGTTACAAATGGTTATTTTTAATATGAATAAAATATTATTGTGATATTATTTTTTTTATTATCTAAAATACGTATGAATCACATATACAACACTTGTGCCAAGAGGTGAAAAATAAAATTAAACAGTTTTAATTTATTAAAAGTCATGTGTTTTGGATGATTAAAATTATCTCACTTTTTTATGGATAAAAATTAAAATCAATTAACGTTTTAAATATTAAAATTCAAAATATTTGATAATCTTTATGTTTTTAAAGTCAGATTATACGAGTAGTTCTAAAGATAACTTTAAGGATATTTTATGCTAAACAATATTTAATTAATTATTTTAGAAATTAAAAAAACCTAATATTTTTTAAATTTAATTGGAAATGGTCTTAAATATAAAACTTTTTCTATTTATGATATAATTTCCCTTCAATAATATTGTTTTTGACCCTTAAAGAATAAGTATTTTATTATCATGTCTAAAATTAAAAGTGTTAACGGGCGGTTAAACTAAGAGATAAGGTTCAAAAAAACACATAAACATGTATAAATATTATTTTTTTAATTCATTAAGATATTTTCATAATTTTATTAGATTATATGGAACTTTTATCCATTTTAGATGAGTTAGACACATATTATATATTAATATTGCTTGTATTTACAATATTATCATCCACCTCACTAATAAAAAGGCTCCTCCCATACCATCTTCTACATGCCTTATTGAGATAATTATCATTCAAATCCCCATAATAAAAACTTATAAAATTCTATGTAAATGTTCTAGAGGTTATTTTATTCTTATGAAACAATCTTAAGTGTCCTTAAGAAGAGATCAAAAAAAGGTTTCTCAAAGAAAATGCAATTATCATCACTGAATCCTTTTATGTTTATTTCTTCTTCAACCTCTTAAAAATATTATTAAGCCATATTAACATAGGTAAATCAGTAAAATTATATTTATAAAATATTATTATGTTAATATAATAACCATTATTTATTTTTCATCCATCTTAATGGAAAATAAAAGTGTCGTTGTGTATATACATGGACTATAGTCTCCATTGTCGATATATTTTTTTTTATATATTCCTATCACAGTTAGTTATATAGATGGATATACTGATTTTATATGATTTTTATAAAATTATTATGATTATTTAAATTTAAAACATTATCTACCTTCGGACCTTCTCACCCATGGTAAGACGATAATGTCGCTCGTGCGTACGTGTAGACTACCACCTCCATGAAGTGATGTTATTCATTTTCCATTTCTAATTTATATGGATGATAATAAGTAAATATTTAATTAATATATAATATAGATATCATATAATTATTATTTTATAATTTTTAACTACTATTTAACTTTCTTATGCTATATCAATTGAGAAGTTAAAACACCACTTGTGCATACGTACAGACTACCGCCATCATGTTGTGATGTAATTTATGTCCATCGCCGCCTTTTATGAATGAAAACAAGTGTATATAATGGATAAATATGATAATTATTGCATGAATAAAATTATTTATATTATCATACCATGACCAAGGTTCACTAACTAGAACCATCATACCAACAGATACATGAAAAAGGGAACAGCTAACACTCAGAATGAGGATTTTAGAGAATAAATATTAATAAATTGATTATAATATATTATAAGTGAATCATATATGATATTATAATTATAAATATGGTTCTATTATAGAATTATAAAAAATATATTTTTTATATGGGAGTTAAGATCATTCCTAAAGCAAGACAAGACTTGAGGTAAGGGTTTCTCTTCTCACATTTATTCTGTGAGACATAATCCATATTCACAACTTATTTATTTTTGGTAGTTTATATGAGAACCATTAATTTATTTTATGATTATTATCATTAAAATTTCTAATATTTAAAAATTTCATTTAATTTTGTCTCTTTTATTATCTTTTGATTCACAGATTCTGAAAATGGTAAGGGTTCTTTATCACAATATTGTGTCATTGAGACATGTTTCATGTTACACACCTATTTATGTCTATATGGTATATATATATCCACTTTGATATGTTATGTCTTGAATATATTTATATTCATATTATTTAAATTTTAATTTTATGTTTTTTATTTCAAGGGGGTTACAATTCAAAAGTGACCAAAGGGGTAAGGGTTTATATTATAATGTATTTTATAATCCAGATTTTTTATTTTTGAATATAATTTAGGAGAATTATAAGCTATTTATCTCTTAAAACCCATACATTTATTATATTTTGGTTATTTATGGTATATTAATGTTTTAATTTTATTCTCCTCTCTTTGGTACTTAAAATGATCAAGAAATATTTTTCAAGAAAAAATTACCTTATTTCCTCATTGGTTAATGATGATTCTCTCCAATGTCCATATGATTTGAAATGTTTTATGAAATTTTTTATCTATATTATTTTTTTTGGGAAAGTATATTTTTACTACCTTTCACTTTATTTACATATTATTAAAATTAATATTTATTAAAATTATATATTAATTACTTTTTACATTTTATAAAAGTGTAAAATGAATGTTCTTTTTTAACATATACATAATCAACATCTTTTCCCACAATTATAAGTGTCATTTTATTTAAATATTTCTTTATAAGTACTTGTTTATTTTAAAATAAAATAATATTCGTAGTATTTTATTAATTTTTTTTAATATATCGAAACAAAAAGGATATTTTTCTTATTTTTAGAGAAAAGTTCAAATTCCCTTTTATATTTATTATTTAACCATGAAATAATCCTTTAATGATTGTTATGTATCACTGGGGATATAAAATTAGGATACCATCCATGTTTAGTATCCGGATGCTTTATGATGATGATGTTTTAAAGATTATTCTACGAAACTCATTACTTTCCTCATGGGATAATTAGGTATTGGAGAAATAATTATGAAATCTATTTTTTACACATATTAATCAAGTTATAAAGGGAATAATGGTTGTTTCCATGAATTTTATGATGAAATTAAAGATATATGTACTTTATTCATGTTATGGTTCAAGGTCATTTTTTATGATGATGGGTGATCCAAATATATCTCATGATGATGTGTGAGCCCAATATATATCAGAATAATGGGTGATCTTTATATAGCACTCTAATGTATTGGGTAATGTCATAGAGTTAACTTGATGGAATTATTCCTAAGTGATGATGATGTTTACTAAATACAAGTATCTAATAAAAGATTATTGATTAAACTGGATTGAGGTACGCCTAAGAGAATATTGGAATTATCTTATTTTGGTGACTTTGTGATGAAAGTATGATATCCCAAGATTCCAACTCTATTTTCCTGTGTTTTCTATAAATTTTAATGGTTCCTTTGAATAATATATATTTCACATAGTTTATGATTATTGAATCTCATGACCCTTGTATTATGTTAAAGATTTATACCATGACTCGTGTTTTATGGTTCATGATTTAAGGGGTATGAATTATCTTATGTTATCTTCATCCACTTTGATTATACCCTCATACACTGATGCTTATCTTATGATTACATATGATCATTGATTGAGGTCTCTTATGTTTATCATTATTGATCATCTAAGTTCACCCTCTCTTATATTTCCATTTCCCCAGAGTATGAATAATGATATTATGTAAGATTTTTCAAGAAGGGTATCAAGTGTGGAAACTTTTGTGGGTGATCTTGATATATATTATGAAATAAGAAAATATGGGTATCATGGGAAAATACCAATTTGATGAGAAAGTCTTTGGGTTTTTTATACGAAGGGGTTTTTATATTTTTTAAACACTAAACCTAAAAGTTATTTAGAATGTAAGTGACTCAATTATTAATTTTAAATTTTTAATTGTAGATGGTTAAAATTGGTCCATTTTAGTTGGTATCAAGCCAGTATGTAAATAATAGGTTTTTAACATTATATCTAGGTGTGCGGTTCTTGGAATATCTCAAAATCTAAAATCCATGACTGATGTTTCATAATATAGGTTTTTATGGGTATTAATTATCCAATGTTAGGATCATGTATTTTTATAATGTTCTCATACCCTTCTTCTCATCTTATGCTCACTGATGATATTCAATTTTTAATTCCTATGTTTACACTTAATAATCATCTAGACTAACCCTTATTATGTTTCCATTTCCCAGATTGTGAGGAATATGGTTAAGTAAGTAATATCAAGAAGAGATTCATGTGTAGAGAAATTTATGGGAGATTTCGAAGACTTATCGTGGAATAAGAAAACTAGGGTACAATGAGAAAAATTCCCTTATGGATGGAAATATATTCATTCATTTTTTAATTTTTTTTCCTAATTCTCTAAAACACTGAACCTAAAATATCTTTTAGATTTTAGTCACTCAATTATGGTTATTAATATTTTAATTATAAATAGTTAAATTCTAGTCATAATATTTCATATCAAACCCATGTTTTTACAGAGTATGATTTTAGCATTAAATACCAGTGTATGTGTTTGGGAAATTATAATCTTGTCTATAAAAGCCACCAAAATAGATAATACATAGGTAATCTTGGTTATGATACCATTTAAAGTGTCTAGTATTGGATTAATTCACTAATAAAAAGGGATGTATTAGTGGAAAAAAGTTTTCATAATTTATTAAATTAAAATTAACTTATGTAAACTATTAAATTTCAATCCAAAAAAATAAAAATGTTAGCCTCAATCATGTAATTAGAAAATGAAAGAGAAATGAACATCATGAATTTTACAATATTTATAAACATTATGGAAGAAGTACCCATTAACATGTCTAGTTAGTTCCCCCAACTATATATTCTTTACTATAAGAATAATTTTTCACAAGATTAGAAAATTAGTACAGCATCGATCTATGTTTTCCCAGAGTCACACCATATTTAGTAGTTTCACACTAAAAACATATAGATATTATAACCAAAATGAGAAAGATCTAGTAGAAGGTTTGGTTTCTTCATCAATATTAGATGTGAAATTTTTTCATGAGCAACTAGGATGTTCAAGAACATCTTTCTTACATAGAGAAGAATCTAATAATGATTGTATCCCTGATACTCAGACATAAATTTGATAAAGCTGGATTCTTGATCATGATCATAAATACATGATTCTATATAATCTTTGTGAACAATCCATATTCTTCTCTTAGAGAAAATTTTCCATATAGTAATACATCTAACACATCTCTATTCGAATTCAAAATATATACGAGGAACTTATTAATTACCAAAAAAATCAATAATAATAAATTGTAGTATATTCTTATTAAAACATCACACAACATAATCATATACCACAATACCTCTCATTACAATATTCATATAGTCTCATAAGATCTATTAAATATTCTCAACATTAATTAACTATACGTCTATAAAAAATACAACTTCTACACTTCTTTTCAATTAGTTACTTAGAAAAAATGATTTTATAAACTTCTATAACTTAGATAATAATTGAATAACAATTAAAAATAAATAAATTTATGATCTTCTTGATATAACCATAATTTACTTCTCACTATTTCATCTTGAACTCATCTTTATCTAACTTGCGGCATTAAGAACATCTTTGCAGCCTAAATCTAAAATACACAACATCTTGTATATACACTCTTAAAAACCAAAAAATGAACAACAAACTAATTATAATCCAATTATTATTTGAAATTATGTATAGAATATCAACATAACATCAAAATACCCAAATGATTTTATGGAGATCCTTCCTTAGAAAAATCATATTCGTATTCCACAGTAAAACAAAGCATTGAAAATAAAAATAGATATGAAAAGAAATTACCCTATTTGATTCCTCTAATGAAAATATCATGTATTGAAAATTGAATATTATTTCTTAATCATTGAATATTAGCTCAAGAATCATTAAATTTAGTTTTTTTGGAATATTTGAATTTTGGACACTTACATCATTTTCAGGTATATCATATGACATTGAAATTCATAAAATCAAAAAAGTAATATGGTTTCTTCTTCATATGAATTTAGAATTATTAAAGTATCATGAAGTCATATGTAATAGCACCACAAAGTTTTAGGTTGATGTCATGACCCACCCCCCAGGTCCCATGTCGTGACTACCCCAAGCCCACCTCCCAAAGGCCAGGGGTTGGAGACTATCGCCCAAGGCATTATCTTTTAAGTGGGAGGCATTTTCACGAGTATTACACACATCCTGACCCAAAATTCTTAAAAGCAAACATGCATGCCACTAATACAACCACTGAGTGTAAAAGTACTAAACTAAAAGTAATGGGGCCATAGTAAAAACCCAAAAAAATCATGTACAAGCTATTAAAGTATGTCTACGGTAAACCCTACTTGAAGGGTAGGTGAAGGGGTCTGCTTGATTCCCTAGAAGTAGGCCTCATCTATCAGATCTCACTAGTCACATTCTGGTCCTGGACCACCAAGGTCTCTATCAAATCATCTATCATCTACAAAAGACACGAAATGTATGGGAAGATCCCGTGTAGGGGTGAGTAACACAATACTCAATAAGGGCCCCAAAACACAAAGTTAATACCACAAAATAAAGTATGTAGGAAGTAGACTATCAAAGACGTACACAAAGTGTATCCCCTAAGAAGTATAGTCAATAGAGAGTCAATAGAGTCATCTCACATATGTATAAATCAAAAGTATGAAAAGGAAGACTATCAGTTCTAAGAACTGAACACCTTTCACTATTTAGGCACTCATCCCCAATGAGTCACTCTGGCCTGCAGGGGCAACTAGACCCACTCGTCACATAGGCCTACTAGGGTACCTAGACCCATTCTTCATTTCATCCTACTAGAGAACCTAGACCCCATCATCACGTTGGCATACTGGGGCACCTGTCCTGCTGGTCACTTTGGCCTACTGGATCATCTAGACCTGCTCATTACCACCTTCTCATCATATCCATCAGTAGGATTCTTGCTCATAGTGCGTTTGATTCTGAGATAATGTAATCCTCAAGCCATCGGTTATATCTCAACTTACCTGAAAACACACTCAGAGTATATCAAAAATAATTCCTCGTCATGAGAGTCACAATGCCACAAATGGCTTGTAAATTAGACAAACGGTTTAGAATTTGTTAGTTTTTTAGTTAAAATGGGCTAGTTGGGTATGAGTCCGAGCTGACTCAAGTGAACCGACCCAACCCTATCTGGCCCGTGGTCCCCTGACCCAACCCAGGTCCACCAACCCAACATGCCCAGTCGACCCGGCCCGCTGGGCCCAACTCGGACTGGTTAGGTCCGGCCTGGACGACGACACCGGCCTGACCCATGGGAGCATCCCTGTACAAGGTGCTGGGCTGCCTGTCCTACCCAACTTGCTGGAGCGGGTTGGTCCAGTCTTCCTGGGATGCGGCGAGTGTCGTTGATCACCATTGCGGTCCAGCTGGACCGCGACCTCTAGTGACGTGATATGGGTTGGTCGCTACGTCTGCCTGCACAACCTCTATCTATTGCTGACTACCCTTGTTTTCTGCCCGTAGCATAGACGCATACCACCTCTATTACCGTCGTGTGCCGCCATCACTGATGGGTACTTAAATGAGCCACTGGATGTACTCTGGTAGTACGTTCTTTGATCTGGAATGAGTTTCGGAGTCCTCAGGTTGTCATCTTGCATGTCGCAGGCTTTAAATTGTCTTGTTGTTGATCTGGGGGTCCTGTCGCGCACAGAACATCTCAGAAAAGTCTGAAGCGACCACATGGGTCTGTCGGCGAAGAACGTAAGAATGTGAATAGGAAAATCATCAAGAACGCCCAAGGTAATGATGTTGGCCTTGTTAATTCATCCTTTATTCATCTCGTTTGAATGAAGGGGAAAAGAATAAACACCAATTTTCTAACCCTTCAAGCCCTGCAATAAACAATTCATCCCACATGAACGAACAACCCGTAGATCAACATATTAGTGGGTTAATCCACATTCATCATTTACAAATAGATAACGAGGAACCATAATCTCATAGAACAGAACCTCTACCTCAGGGTTGGATAGTTTGATGGAGAATATTGGAGTCTCACCATCATCACCCGTCATTCCTCGATTCTCAATTCGTCATTGGTGGTGATTCGACATTTGTCACTCACCAACGCAAATCATCCTAAGGGTCATAGTAGTTTGAGGATCATGTAAATGATCGAGTATCTCTGTTAAACAATTAAATCGGCGAAATGTGTTTCAGAATTTTCAGTAATGCTAAGTTGTTGCGTCGTTACACTATTTAATTTATGAAATGAAATTGTGTTTCTATTACAATTCAGTTATAGTGCCACTATGATGTTTCATTTATAAAATAAAATAGTTGGCTCGAAGTTTCATCATAGAAAAAAAATCGAATAAAATAAACTTTCTAATGTTTTTTTATTTTTATTTAAAATGATGAAAATTTACCTTTTACCCTCAACCCACACTGATCGAGGGTAGGTCCTTTCTTAGGTAATGTCATCATTCTAGACAAAACAATTCCCTCCATTTTTTAATCCAGGAACCTGTTTAGATGCTTCTATATCCATGAATGTGCGCTATTTTAAATAACTTAAAAAAGTTTAGACATTTATTCTAGGCTCATCAAGCCTCAGAATCATGTGCCGCCTCAGTGCCTGGTCTCTAAATAATCCCATATAATTTTAAAACAAAATTACTTAGAATTTCTAGGACATTATTGTTGAGGTTATACAAAACAGTATAACAATGAAAGAAGTCTGATGATAAATAATTTAGATTATTTATTACGAAGACCTCAAAGTCATATGCTTTGCACCAAATACATATGATAAATTATTATGTACTATCTAAGTCTTATGAAATGCTTTAAGATTCATATTCTCAAACCAAAAAGTCCCAAACTCGTGCATTTTTCATTTCTTAGCTCATATAAAAGTCATATGATAATCCTAAAACTCATATGATGGACTCCATAAATTCTAGATCACTTTTAACACATATAGAACCTCTTAAAATATACACTATCCATTTGTAGTCATCTCCGAAACACTTCAATTAGATTCCATAACGTCTCAAACACCTCAAATAAGTCTTTCAGACTCTTTAATCATTTTGAAAATAATTAAAAACCAATAACATCTTCATCAAAAACACCAAGATCGCTTCAAAAAGGAATTCCACAAGACCTCCCTACATGAAGATAACTTGTTGTGAACATCATGAAAAAAGTATCGATTATTATGATATCTTTATACCATATACGAAAACATAATTTATGTCCTCTTAAAATGATGTTTCTAGATCAATATATCTTTTTGAATATTGTCATAGCATTAAAAGGTTATCATCATGGTAGAAAACAACCACAACCTATCGATGTGACAAATATTATAAGGACATTATCATATAAGGAAATAAAACGTACCAAAAATATGTGATAAGAATAAAAATCAAGCATATATCCAACTCTATACATGAAATGGTAATCAAAATCAGGATAAGAATTAAGGATTTCCAATTTAAGAAGAGTATTCTCTTTTAGGCCACATCTTCCTTTTAATTCCCTAGGTCCGGATGATGGTTGCCCCAGTCCCTCTCCCACAGGAGGGGTAGGGTCCTCTGTCGTCCACCATGAGGGATCGACCTCACTCTTTCTCACCCTTTTAACATCCTGATTTTCTTCTTCCCTTCCTTCATATTTATCGTTTCCATCAATTTCTTAGTCTATTCAAAAGTTTCCCACAGATTTCACTCTCATCATCAGAGATCACTATTTCTTCTCCTTTTCTTAGTCTGACTATTAGTGCACAATTTAAGAAACAAAAACTATCAGTGGACTCGTTTTATATATTCATATTCAATTATTGTGGTCTTTAATATTGAAAAATTATTGTTCTTCTTGATAGAAGACATGTGATGATTCATTTTAGTACAATGAAGGTTGTTGTTTTATCTTGGTCTATTGCACCCCGTGTCTACAGCAGATTTTGATTCTTCTTATTGATATGGTCCTATGATTTTCATAGAAACTGATATTTATCCATGATGTAAATTTGGGTAAATTTTCCTAAAATACCTCTTCCATTTCAAAATCCATCTATCATTTTAATGCGTGGGAACCTTGAAGTTTGATATTTATATTCTGATAATAGTACTCAGGCTTTCTATAACATGATTTCTCCAAGAATTTGTGTTGAAGTTGATGTTTCAAGTTTCTTAATGGATTATGCCTTTATTTTTATTAGTGGATAATTCTGTTAAAATAAACCACTTTTTTTGGTCATTGGGTCGATTATTACATGTTTTTTAAGAGTCTTGGACATTTATAAGAAGTGTGTAGGCATTGGACCTTGAACTATGTTCTGTCATCGATCGAGGAGGGTCCAAGCTTGCATGTTGGGTCCAATCAAGAGACATAGTATTCCACCGATATGGAGGAATCCGTTTAGTAGGGTGGGGGTGAAACAAAAAAATTAATTTCTATCTATTAAAATATGCGTTCGAATTTGATTGATTAAAAAGTTATAGAGGTGTTTAGAACGTTGAATAAAGATATTGATGGTTCAAGAATGTTGACTATGTCTAGGCCAGGGGTTAAAGGGAATGTATTCCTCTGGTCCTCCTACCGTAGACAAGGCATCCTCTTATGTTAAGTCCTTGAGATCTGGCAGTGGAACCATGAACCAGTAAGGACTGTCGGGGACCATCATAGTGTTTCCCTACTCCAACTATATTCAGGATGTGGCTCCCCATCCAAGATTTGGAAATGTTGCAAAGTATTTCTTGATTCTGAGTATACAGGTGACAAGTGGCTCTGAATCTATTGATATATGACCATTTACTATGAATATGAGGCCATTGATTCAACTGAGAAACCATTTTTAAGGATTATAAATTGAAGGTTTGGACCAGGAACAAATAGATCTTATCAGGTATGAGGGTTCTGATCATGGTCAATGCAACCTTTGGGCCGTGGATAGTGATGGGATCTCTTGAGGTTTCTTATAAGATAGTGTGGATAGTCTGCATGGAAGATGGTCCATAATCCAAGGAGGAATAAAGGGTGGAAATAAAACAAGGATTTAGGTACTTGCATTCTTCTCAAAAAAATAGAAACCTAAAGGATTCAAGGACTAATCATACCTACCTAAACTTTTGGAGACACGATCTACTATGAAATCATGTCCTAAAGAGACTAACTCCAACCCTCATGATAAGTAGAAGTATAGTAAGGTGTGTGTGATGGTTCAATGTGTAACCCTATTGACCGAAAATAGTATACAAGAAGCTGGAAATGTGACGGGAGAGCCAAGTAAGAATCAATAAGCCTTGGTGGTGGTGGGGGTTGAGAACAACACTGACTAAGTTAATCTAATTAAGGGTGTGCATACTGACCAGTAGCGGGAGGCATGAAAGGAGTTTCCAAATTGTGTCAACCTTTAGGAGATGATTGTTCACTCTAAGGAAAAAAATATGGAGGAATCACTTGTGATTAATGCCTCATGATAGGATATTGATAAGATGACTAAGCTATTGCTACTGGTGGATAAAAATAAGGAGTAGATAGAGTGGGTCAACAAGTAGAACATTATTATAGTAAGTGGTTTCAATTAATGTAAATTAAAAATGGTGGAGTACATACAAACATGGGAAAATATGGCATATTGGTTTCAATATCTTATCAAAGATGACATGTCTTGAGAGGTAAACAATATTCACTGGAAATTATTTAAGAACAATGTTTCAAATAGGCTCAAATTAGACATTAATGGTTCATCTATTGCATATGGTTTTTTATGGTGTGTATTTTTTACTTTCATGGATTCTCACTTTTCCCTTAAAAGTGTTTTAAATATAAAAAAAATCAAATTTTCAGGTTAGGTCTGTAATAAAAATTATATAAGATAAATATAGTTATAGGGTTCCAAATCTAACACTTCATAACACAATCAACCCATAATTACATGATTTATAAAAATGGTTTCACTTTCATACATTTCCAGAATATTTTAAGAATATAGTTTTAGATAATTAGGAAAAAATAATTATATAAAAAAGTTGAAATTTCGATACATTGTACATTTTTTCAATAAAAATGGGATCTTTTTTACAATTCTATTTCATTTATGACACCTTCCCTTCATTAAAGTCCTGTCACTATTGAGCTTTCTATAATTACTACACATTCATAGGCCTTGTGAACTATATTTGAAAACATGGGATTAGAAAAAAATATTAATATAGATAAAAAAAACATGTAAATTTATTTGAAAATTCATGGAAACCCATAAGAAACTTTTACTTTTTGTAATAAACATTGAACACAAATAATCATTTACTTACACATGAGTCCCGACTCATCACACACATATTTTAATTTCCTAGATAATAAAATTGTGTTAAATTTATATTTAATTAAGAAACTTTTCAAGTTTATTACCATATTCTTATTCATTTTATTACATTTATTACCAAGTTTTTTTTAGTTACTAAATCACTATAGTTTACATTAGATGTTTTTAACTCATTTTCGTAATAATATCAAATTAAATTCGTTGGGTTGATCATGGTGAAAATATTCAATGTTAAATTATCGAAATAATATTATTCATATTATAATTATTATTTTTATATAGTAAATAACTTTTGAATCCAAATGTTTTATGCGGTTAGTAAAAATGAAACACATCGTTTTATGGAGGCGGTAGTCCACACGTGCACACGAGTGATGTTTAAATTTTTATACTTGGTGGAAGATAAATAAATTAGATAATAATTTTATTTTAAAAAATCATAAATAATTTTTAAATCCTATATTTATTCATTATTA
The DNA here is from genome assembly GCA_963277665.1 of Viscum album. Taxonomy (NCBI): domain Eukaryota; kingdom Viridiplantae; phylum Streptophyta; class Magnoliopsida; order Santalales; family Viscaceae; genus Viscum; species Viscum album. The sequence continues at coordinate 663,570,506 of OY728128.1, forward strand.
TCATCTTTATGACCATCCATGTGAGGTGGTAACAAAAAAATCACATCACTTCCTGGTGGTGGTAGACCGCATGCACCAATGAGCAACATTATCATTTTCTAGAAGATGATATGGTAAGAAGATAAGTAAAATATTATATTTAAAGAATTTTAAATTTTCCATAAAATTATATATATATATATATATTTTTATCTAACATTTAAAAAACATATGAATTGGTGATGAAAATTTAAATACAATGCTTTATAGAGATGGTAGTATGTCTGTACGCATCAGGGATTCTTTCATTTCCCATTGGATGGAAAGTGAGAAGAAAAATGGTTGTTACATTATTATAATAAATTTTTTATATATAGTTATGATAATTATTTCATTATATACTCATGTTTATTTAATATTTTAATGCGTTGGAAGAATCAATAAACTTGAAAATACTCAGATAAAAGTTATACCTCTTCTTTAGAAAACCTCATTTTTATTGCACAGTAATCCATATAAGATTGGTTCTTTGGCGATACCAGAACATCAATAAAATAAGTACTATGTTTAAATAGGTATTTATGTAGATATGGTATGATATATAGGGATAAAAAGTTTTTAATAAGAAATGATAGAATGTTCCCCTTCATAAGTGAGGGGAGTGGAATTGTTATAATTATTCTCAACTTTTAAATATTATAAATGTCTTAACCATGGTCAAGTGGAACTAAATAAATCCACTTTCAAATATAAGGTGATAATGGTTTAAACCCTCTCATTAAATAATATTTAAGATGATATTCTATGACTTTATCATAATTTTTTAGCCCTAATTAACCGGTTTTACCATTAACCATAGTGAATAAAAAAATATCATGACTACTATTTATTATTCAAAACATTATATTGAACTAAATACTAAATTTGAACCTATACATTCAAAATATTAAATAAATTTTTTATTAGTCAATTTTTATTGTTTTTGGAAAATAATTTTAAAATAATAATGAAAAATGAAATAACATCTGGTTTTAGAAAAAAAAATATTTAAACATAAGAAAGATTTTACAAAAAATATCATTTATAGAATTGATAACCCTAAATTTTATTGGTTTATGACTAAATAAATGAGTGTTATGTATATTTAAAACCAATTCAAGACCAAAATTTACATTTTCAACACATAATCAGAGGAAAAGTTATTATATTTGAAAACATGGTATTTCTCACTATTCACCCAAAATTAACTAATTCTGGAAAATATCAAAAACACCATATGATAATTTTTAAATGTTGAAATAAAAAAATTACATTCATTTAATCATTTCAATTTTTAAAATTTAGAAATTAAACTTTTAAATAATACCATTTAATTCATGAATAATAATTTGGTTAGAAAAAGTTGTTTCTATTTTGATTATTTTTTTAAAAATCAGTATAGTGAATATAAATCGATAAAATATAATAATTCATATAAATAATACATGATATTGATTTATTATTCAAATTACCAGGGTTATTATACAAACTCTAATAATCTCTCACTTACATGGGTGACAACTACTAATATTTCTCAACACTCTATCTCTCACATGATATTCATTCTTCAACTGAGATATGGCTTTGGTCAATGGATCAAACAAAATATCCTATATGAAAAGTATACTAACTGTGAATTCACTTATCTTATTAAAATCCATCGATATATGATACTTATGAAGTATATTTTTTATTCTATAATGTGATTTGGGATCCCAGTGTAGAACTGCTATCGTAATATTTTCATAATTCACTATGATAAGATCTACACTAATTGGAATCATACTAATATTTGAGGAAAATTTACATATCCAAAAAACTTATTTCGTTGTATTTGAAGCGCCAATATACTCATTTTTTGTAGAATTGGCTACCACTATCATCTTTGAGATCTTCCAGCTAACTGCATCATCATTTAATCTAAAACCCGAACCAAACATTGACTTCAAATAGTCACAGAACATTCATAAACTAGAATCCATGTAAACCCTTAATACTAGTTCCTATTATCCTCCACATACTAGTAGCAGATACTTTATACACCTCAATTACTTTAGGATTATTAAAACTATCATCCAGATTAACTTTTCTAGATCTTTTTGATGTCTGCCTACCATGATCAACACATAAGAAACATCTGATTGAGTATATATCATAGAATATATGAACAATAAATTATCAAGGAATATAAAACTATACTCATTCCTTCTTTCTCCGACTATATCTAAGGAATCATATTCTTAGAGAGATTTATGTCATGTAACAATGGAAACAATATTCTTCGGGATTGTTCCATATTGTACCTTTTAAGTACTTTTTCAATGTATGTACTCTAACTTTGTCTGAGAAACCTCTTTGATCTATCTCTATATATCATGATCCCTTGAATATATATCGCTTCCCCTAAGTCCTTCAGGTAGAGGCATTCTTTTAATGAGTTCATAATAGATTGGAAGATGGGTATCTTATTTTCAATTAATAACATGTCATTCATATATATTAGTATAAAAATTATGGTGTTTCAATTAAATTTCTTATAGAAATAAGGTTTAATTTAATTTTTAATGAAATAAAAAACTCTTACAGACACATAAAATTGAAAATTCCATGATCTCAGTGTCTTTATCAATCCATAAATGTATCTTTGTAACTTTTATAATTTATGGTACTTATGTGAAATCATAAAAAATTATTGTTGAGTCATACATATATCTTCTACATTTTTCCCATTTGTGAAAAATATTTTTTCATCCATCTATAGAATATCATAATCATGGTTTTTTGTAATGGTAATTAGAATTAGGATGGATTCCAACATCTCTTATAATGAAAATATTTCATTATAGTTAATTCATTAATAATACCTAAAACCCATAATAAGTAATCATTACTCATATATATTTAATTTATCATTCATGTCCAGTTTCTTCTTGTATACTCATTTTCACCCAAAGGAGTTCACTCTAACTAGAAAAATTACTAACATCCAAAATTTATTTCAATACATGTATTCCATTTATTACTTATTTTCTTCCTATTATCTAGTGGATTTTTGGATATCAAAATATATTTTGTGGTACGTGGGTTCATCGTTTATAATGAATAACATGCCAGCTACCTTAGTTACAAGAAAGTCATATATCTATAGTTATCTAACCACTCTTTTTCTCATATACATCACTTGTGTCTTTAGAATTACTTCTTCCATGGGATCTTGTGGAACTTATTCTTGTGAAAAATATTATTAATCTTGATCCACAACTTCATTAATGTTTACCTTTCTCCCACAATAACTATTGATGACGTTCTCCCTTTCAATTAATATAGCCTATATTTGGACTATCACTTTCCTATATGAGGGATTGTATATATGAAATCATTTCTTATCCTTATGATATCCTAATAATATGGAATTAATTCCAATTAAAAAAACATATAAGATTCACCTCAATAAATTATTTTCATCCCCATAATTTTTTTTGGATAAGGCAGGATTCTTCCCATACCATAAATAAAATGGGATGCCTCTTTCCACCTTAGTTTGAACTCATCCAAGTTTATATAGAAATATCTATAATGAAAATCACTAAAAGGATAGTTAAAGATCTATATGACTCATCATTGATATCACTATTCGAGAAAGGCGTAATCCCTCATTTCACTCACACTATTCCACTACTATTTGTAATAAGGTTTGAACTGGGATATAATCACATGGTCATTGATATGGTTATTAATTTTTTGGCTAAGATACACTCCAACTCGATCAGATCTATGTTTCTTTATCTTCATGCTAAGTTGATTCTCTACTTCAATTTTTTTCTCAAAGGAATCTGAATTATACCTCATCAAGTATACATATCAATATATAATGATGTCGTTAGTAAAAGTGATAAATTAATAGAATACTACTATAGGTTCAATAATAAATATCCACCATACATATATATAAACCAGTACTAGATTCACTAAGGCTCGTTTATCTTTACCACTAAAAGGGTTCTAGGTCATATTTCTTTGTAAATAAGCGTTATACACATAAAAGGTCTTAAACTCAATACAATCTAAGTACCCTTCCTGGTGTATCATTTTTAGATAGTTCTGGTTTACCTATCATAATTAAAAGTGCCAAATCTAGGAATAAAATGAGTCATGTGATTTTGTTTCATCATTGATTTATAATATTTAATTATTCAATTCAATTATACCTAAACCATTTTTCAAATTCCCCATACCATGTAATATGTTTTATTTATAAAAAAATTCTTATTTCCAAACATGAAATAAAAATCACTCAGGTATAAACTCGACACAAATATTAAACTCTTAGTAATTCTAAGAATATAATAACAATGTTCAAATAATAGAATTATTCCACTTAGAAAACTTTTATTATTTTCTCTAATATTAAATGTTACAATCCTATTTATTCTCCTTAAATTTAATGAATTTCCTCTCCTTGTGCCTTTTCTCACCGCATTAAAAGAATAAATCTTCTTACTCATTTCTCTCTCTTGAAATATTTGTTTTCTTGGAAGGATGATATAATTTTCATTACAAGTAATTCACTATAAAAACAATTGATCTTTTTTTCTTTATATTCTTATTATCTTGGTTAATTTTAGATATAAGATGTGGAAATAGTTTCTCTATATTTTTTATCTTAGAACTATGTACCAATGTAGAGAATATAAATAGTAAGGATGAGAGAATAAGTTATATAGATCATTATTTATCTAATATAAATCCCAACTCTAACAATCTCACCATATAACCTAGCATCTTGTGTATATGAGGATATTTATGGATTCATTCTTTTAATTTTCATGTAAATTGTGATAAGAAGATCTCATCTCTCTATGGCCTCACTATTTCTATTTAAAAGTCCCATGGATGACATAAAATGGAGTATCTATCTATATCCTAAAGTTTATTTTGTAATTAATGGGAAATTCGTAATAAATATTTAAAATAAATAATATTAATAAATAATATTATTTTATTAAAAATCATTAAATTTATTTTAATATAATGGGTTAGGTAGCTTGTCCATGACTTAGATGGATCCCTTTCCTAGACCCTTGGTAGGTCCTACAGGAATGTGTAGATATCCTAAAATATTGGGGTGGACTTCTAGAGGCCTTGTACAATCTAGGAAGAGATCTAACCCACTACTAAATCCACCTTCAGAAGCCTGGTCAGACCATCCCTTGACCCTAAGTGGTGGGGGATGAAACCCCCAACCATATTTGAGTGAGATGACCCACTATAAGGCCATATGGACCTAAAAGAACTATGGGTGGGACACCATTCCAGCATCAACCCCTAATGGGATCCCAACCTGGTTGGTTTCTCAATTTAGGATGGGGTGTGAACACAAAATATGGATATCCCATCGACCTCATCATTGGATCATGTGATAGTGTGATAGATTAGCCCTTAAAGAGGGTATAATTCCCCCTTTCCACATACAATGGTAGTGGAAACACTAAATGTGAAGTGTTATGAATTAAAACAAACCTGGGGTGGGTTGTAACCTCATTTCATGTCCCATAATAGGTGGTCATTGGCAGAAAAAGATGACCTATAATTGTTCCAGTGTGTTCTTGAAGTAACCTAGAATAGAATTTGACCGCCTTCCAAGTATTCTGAGTCAATCCGTGAGAATAGGATCCACACAACTATTCATATATAGGTCCTTGATATGAATATATGGATATAGATTTACTCATAACAAACAAACAAGATCTATATTTGTGTACATTTTATTTTGTTATTTTAAGAAAAAAATATTGGTTGAATAAAGTTCATCAAATCAAGTCTGTAATAAATTATACCAAGATCTCAACCACTCCAATACTAGCTTAAGGACATCGGAGCAGTGGAAGAAAAAATTTAGGCTAAATTTTTTAAATTTTTTGTATAGATCTAATTTAAATCTTTTATATTTACACATTCTTGACCTAAATCCTATAAATAGATCTACACATCTATGTGAAATTAATTTAATTGTAAAATAATTACCTTGATTTGATTTATCCAAACTAATTGTTTTTATTCATTATTTATAATATGATTTAAACATTAATCCCACTAGTGATATCCACACATGAATGAAAATTGCTCAAGAAGCTAGTCTCAATGCATTATGTGCTAGCATGATAGATCAAGATAAATCCAATGTCTCTTGTAAAACTTTGACACTAATCTTATGTGTATTATTATCTTGATTCTAGAGATAATGGGTGATCTCTATTAATTTTTCAAAATAATGATTGTGTTTTCTAACCTAATCCATGACATAAAAGTGTGTTTAATACTAGTGTTTAATGAAATTAAAACATTAGAAAAGTCCCTTGAACTTTTTCCTTTTCTGAAATAAACCCCTTTCCATCATTATCCATTTAATAAATAAATAAATTATCACCATAGATTAATAATATTTGACATACTACTTCAAAAATAGGTAATCAAAATTATTTAAGCAATATATTAATTAAAATTTCCACACTGTTAAATAACTAAAAAATTAAATAATTCTGGGGAACCATATCCTTAACTCAATATGAATTCTACAATAAATAAATATTCACTTATTCATTAACATGAATAAAATGATAATATTAGATAAATATAATCAACTTCCCAAATACTAACCAAAATTAACCAGAGTTTAAGTTATAATTGACATATCTTGAGTGTACATTGACCCAAAAACTTTGACTAAATTCATTTTAATTATTATATTCATTTGAATCTAACAAGATATTTGATCAACATAGTGTGTAACCCTTTAAGAACCTCTCTCAGTGGTAGAAGTTCAAATTCATATACGAAGATTGGTGTTAAGAAACATATCATATCCCTTAAAGAGAAAGGGAGAAGTGTTCGAAATGATAACCTCATATGAATAATACTATGTAATATAATCCCTCTGTTAATCAATATCTCATTAAGCCTAGTGAAGATTTATGTCATCATCCCTTAATGTTGAACATAACTTTCTTTGACTTTTTAAGATGACCTTTCCTTTATCTACCTTGGACAAAGATTTCAGTATGGCACATCCATCTTATTTAAAGGCCCAGAGATATCTTCCTCCATTAAATAGAAGAGAAAAATTATATGTTAATCATTCAATCAATTTCCATACCCTTCACAGTGTACCCAAAACTGGATATTTAAACAAGAGTATATACATTAAGGTTTTAATCATGAATCAAAGTAAATCGTTCATGATATATATTAACAATTAACTAAATTCAAAGGACCAATACACACACTCAAAGATAGGAATATCAAATGGCACTCATGATATACAGAATTCCTATATAGGTTCTATTCTCATGAACACCCTACTTATAGAACACAAGGTGAAAACTTTATGAGAATAAGTCTTAATGCAAATGAGCCCCCAATACCTAACAGTCAAACATCATTTATTTCCTATAAAAATGATGTGTATGTATCACGACCATCCTTCAGCAAGATGTGGTAAGGGACAATAGAGTGCCACGCCCTTCCTTCCTAAAGATGAAAACGAGATAATGACCCATCATTCTTGCCTTCAGTAGGACCCGGGGTGGTAACTAGTACCAAGGGCTTGAAATATCACATAGTATATAAGGTATTACCTTTTTTTGAAAAAAAAGATTTGCATAAAAGGTTGTAAACATAAAAAAATCCAGACACTAAAGGAAAAAAAGAAAAAAAATCCATTCCCACAAGCATGTTCAAAAGTGAAAACAATACAAAGTATTATAAAACTTTGAAGGAGAGTACCAAAAGAAATAGAAAAGCAGCAACGAAAATTATCCCAACACCAGAGATAGAAAGGTCTGACACGGTCCTCAAAGTCCTCCTGGAAACCTAAAAGTAGTTTTATATATCTAGGGTGAGTATACAAGTATATGTTGTAGGGAAACCAAAGTCTCTCGTGCACAAGTGGGTGAATATACTAATGTCCCTATGAAGACAGTAGAAACCAAGACTCCTATCAAGGAAAATAATCACTCAACCTCACCAAGGAAAACTCCCCAAGTAACATATGTCAGGTAAAGTAATAGTAATAGTGCATTGATATTTGGGTACCCCACACCACTTTCCTACTAGTTACTAAGATATCCTACACATCAGAACTCCCCCCCCCCCCACAAATCCCACTGCAGTCCCGTTACCGCCCCCAACATCAACCATATGGGTCATCCCAACCGAACATTTATCCCACCCAAAAACACCTAGGCCACCACAACTACACATCCCGCCCACAGACACCTAGGACATCACAACCACACTTCCTACCCACAGACACCTGGACCACCATAACCACACTTCCTACTCGTAGACACCTGGGCCTCATCCTGAAGACACCAGGGAAACAAAAACCATACCTCTCACATAAAAACACCTAGTCCTCATCATGAAGACACTTGGGAAACAAACCTTCCCACACACATCTGTGCCAACCCACCTCAAAACACCCTGACTGAAGAGTTTGGGGCTATAATAAACCTCAACCTGTCATAGCCTATCCGAATAACTTGGGGTGCCTGGGAGAGGGAGAAGAAAGCATTTAATAACCATCCACTAATATGAATGTTGGGAGAAACACCCTCCCCCATTAAATGGGGTTGTTCATCATAAAGTTATTAATACAGGTTGGGTGTGTATAAGAAACACAAGAACTAAAATTTATACATATAGGTAATCAACCATTCATCCCAACCTAAGGGTTTCAAAACCAACAACCATCCCACACACCACCACTCTTACTGCTACCGCTACATGAATAAATACACAGTAGCCACAACCAGATCACAACCCATTTTTGGAATGTAATTCTCCATTGTACCTGTTCATGTTATCTTTTTCAAGTGATTCCATTTAAATATTCAATTACCACTAGGAAAATAACAGGCATAACCAACCCAACATAGCAAGAAAACCAAGTTGCAGTCCCACTGCACAGCACCACCAAAACATGTTGCAATCACACGATACAAGTCCTTCCCATGGCCACATAACTACACCCACCAATCAGGGGTAAATTTATATTTATCCAACGTTGTTCCTTAATTCCATTTGGTTAACCAAAGTGATCACACAAGGGTTATTATTTATCGAGCATCCATTTAATCAACCAATATTACGTGATTAATCAGTTTCCATGTTATAGTCATTCAACCATAAGATCATCCAAAAAAATATAGCTTCATTAGTGAGAAATAAAGGACCACCAAGGGCCACAATTTTCCATGGACATGAGCCCATACAATTCACAATATATAAAAAGGTAAAATAAAGCAACATCATCATCTTCCTTACCCCTTTATTCTTTAAAACTCCATTAATTATTTTCCTTAATGTAGTTTTCATCAATGTCTTGAGGGAATATCACTATACCCACACTGCATGAAGAATAATAAAGAGAGACAAAGGAAGAACACCTACCTATATGATCAAGGATCGAAGTTTTCTCCTTTGGCCAAGAATTAGGGTCGCGCGATAGGAAACTTCAAGAAGAACTGGACAGGGGTCTCTCATGCATGTATGACTCCTCTCTGGAAGAGGGACTCCAACCACACTGAGTGAAAAGAAAGAGACCAAGGAAGAATAATATCTCAGTGTGATAAAAATCGTGATCCTAGAGTTACTGGATACACAATCTCGAAGTTCTTGTAAAGCAAGTCATGGTTTCCCACATGGCTGGGTAGTTTCACACGTAGTTATTAATTGAGATTTAATAATTCCCTCGAAGACAGTGAGATAGACTATCTCATGATAGAGAGTTTATAGGTAACATTTAAATCATGAAAAACACAAAACATGGGCATAATTTGAAATGTGTAAATGGTGTGAAATTGATTAAAATGTTACACATTTTGGAAATTCAAGGTTCGTCCCACTCTTAGGGGATTTATGATATCGTTTACCAGACTTAAAACAGTCTTAAACCACTTTAAAAGAGGTATTAAAACATAAAAGAGAAGTTACATGAGGGAAACTAGAAAGGAAACCTGACACCCCATTATGGCACCATTTGGGTGTGGCACTGGTCGATGAGACACCGATCGGGGGCACCGATAGGTGACACCACTGCGACACCCTGTCACTGACACGGATACCCTCTTGACTCATCGATGGTGTCTAGGACACCCCAAACACTATAATTTGAAAAGGTAATGAACCGGAAAGGTCAGGTCCGTTACATCAGATACCTATCAAACTATTCTCATCCTCGAGAATCAAGACAAAACCCGAAGAAGTACGGGGTCTGAACAACCACCTCGTAAGATACCTCTTAGGGATAAGACACCCTAAGTTTCTTGAAGGATGAAATAAAACCTTGACATCCATGAACACCTCCTGATAGATATCATCCCAAATGGCCACATGAACGTCAACGATCACACTATCCTGACAAATGGATTAGGGAGTTATTTCCTCCATTTCATGATACTATCCACATTGGGTGGCACAAACTTACCTTCACAGGTTTAATCACATCCACAATAATGTGTCTTGATTAGGAATTATTTCCTCCCTTCCCCACACATTGAGACTTTTCATACACATTCAGAGAGCATAGGAAACAACCCATCTCATAGTCAACAAGGTCATGTATTACATCACAACAAAGCACAAAAGTAAAAACATCAAAGAAAACTCAGAACAACAACTCAAAAAAACTCTAGGTATAGGGAACACATCTCTGATTCTTTCACGCAAGTACTCTCCTTGAGGCCACTGTGCCTCCACAACACAAAAACCAAAGGAATGGTCTATCCACAAAGAACCTTATCCTTACGATCCCCAATTTTTACTAGTCATTCCATGAACATCGCATCACCCTTGACATCCAAATATCCCCAGTTAATGACATTGGATTCATCACGTAGATACTGAAGAGGATAAGAGATATGAAAGATTTTTTGCATCCTCTCTAGGTGGGGTGGAAACAACAGCTGATATTCCACATCACCAACTCGCCCCAACACTTTGAAAGGCCCGATGAACCTATGAGAGAGCTTGCTCACCTTACCAATTCTTTTGTGCCCACATCAAGGGGAAACCTTCAAGAACACATAACCTCCAACCTAGAACTCCAAGGGACTAATACTATGATCGAAATACAAATTATGTTGGTCCTGAGTATCCTTTATCCTCTCATGCACAAGCTGAACCTTCTCCACCGTGATTTTCACTATCGCTGGTCCAAGAACACCTGCATCCCCAACCTTCGTCCAAGACATGGGTGAACGACATGGTCTTCCGTACAATGATTCAAATGGTGACATGAAAATAGTAGAGTGATAGATATTTTATAGGTAAACACTACCAAAGGAAAGTGTCATACCCACAATCCTCCGAAGTCCAAAACACATGCCAAGCATATCCTATAACGTTTAGATGGTATGCTCTGTCTTACCATCTGTCTGAGGATGGAAGGTAGTGCTCAGGAATAGATGGGTGCCAAACGCATGCTGGATTCCCCTCTAGAGGCATGAGGTAAACTGTGTAACCCAATATGAGACAATAGAAATCAAAAATACATGCTAATACACTACTTCACTCATGTACCTTTATGTTAAGTCATCCACTACACTTGACTCCTTAACCACTAAGAAGTGAGCCGATTTTGTCAATAGGTCCACCACTACACAGATGGTATCATATAATCCCTCATCCCTAGGTATTCCTGTGGCTAAATACATTGATATATCATCCCACTTCCACAAAAGAACATCTAAAGGCTGCAAAAAACCTCCAGGAACATGGTGTTCAGCCTCCAACTAATGAAACACTAGGCACCTTTTTACAAACACTGCCACTACCCGCTTTACCCCGAGCCACCAAAACCATTCCCTCATGCCTCAGTTCATCTTGGAAACTCTTGGGTGTACCAATAAGGATGATTGATAGAACTCATATAGAACTCCCTCGCATATCGTCTTTAGGACAAAAAACTTCTTGTGAAAAAAGAATCTAATTCTGACCATCCTTCCGGAGCATTGCCCTGGACAACGCAATCATACATCACTTTGGTCTCTGAGTCCCCCCACTGAGAATCTTCCACCTGCCTCATCAGATAGTACTTCACTATCTTCTAAAAGAGAAAACCTATACCATTTTCCACCCATACACCTAGGTTCAAGGTAGTCAAATCCTTAGTCGCTCTCTAAGAATCCACAAACTTATTAACTACATCCCTCTGAGACTTCATGCTTAAAGAATCTTCCACAAAATTCCCCTTTCCTGAGGTGTAGGAGATCTCAAATTCGTATTCCTAATGAAACTCCATCCACCTCCACTGCCACAAGTTTAGGTCTCACTATTAGAAGACATACCTCAATCTCTGGTGATCTATGAAGACCGTGAAGTGTTCCCCGATGAGGTAATGCCACCAAACATCATTAAGAACCCCACTACTAAAAGATATAGGTTGTGGGTTCCATATTTACATTCATGAGGATGCAACTATCTATAATTATAAGATATCACTCTACACTACTTCATCAGCGCACACCCCAATCCTAGATTGGAAGCATCATAGAACACTTTGAACATCACCCCTTCCTTTGGACACCTCAGCAATGGGGAACTGACCAGCTTCCCTTTCAGTTAATTGAATGTTTCCTGGAACTGATCACTCTTTAAGAAAGCCTGGTCTTTCTTGGTAAAAGTCGTCAATGGAGCCCCAACTTGAGAGAATCCAGGTACGAACCTCCGATAGTTACCTGCTGGACCTAAGAAACTACTAAACTCTACTATGTTATTGGGTGCTACCAAAAAAACAACTGCTTCATCCTTCGATGGGTGCACTGATATTCTTTGCTGGGACACCACGTGTCCAAGTAAGTGAACCTCTCGGGTCCAGAACATTCACTTGGACAACTTCCTGTAGAGATGATGATGTCAGAGGACATAAAAAACTGTCTTAAGGTGCTTAGTGTGGTCCTCTACTGATCTTGAGTAGATCAGGATGTCTTCAATTAACATGACCATTAACTGGTTCAGATACTCGTAGAAAACAGATTTCATGAGTCCCATGAACATAAATGGTGTGTTCGTAATGCCAAATGACCTGAACATGAACTCAAAGTTCCCATACCTACACCTGAAGAAAGACTTTAGGATGTCACCCTCCTTCACCCTCAATCGGTGACATCCAAACCACTAGTCTATATTATAGAAACAACCTACTCACTTAAACTGGTCAAAAAGTTCGTCGATCCTTGGGATTGGGTAATGGTTCTTGACCATCACCTAATTCAGTCTCCGGTAGTCTATGCACAACCTGAGACCATAGTATACCTTCTTCACGAACAAGGCTGGATCACCCAATGACAACAATCTTGTTCAGATAAAACACTTCTTCATCAGTTCATCAACCTGAATCCGCAACTACCACAACTTAGAAGGCATCATCCAATAGGGATCCATCAAAATTGGATGAGCACTAGGTTGTAAGTCTATCTCAATATCAACATCACATCAAGGGGGTAGAGTCACAAACTCTTCTGGGAAGACATATAGGAAATCACTGATAATACCCAAAACATCCACTATATTTGAGTGTGCTGATTCCATTGACAGCTCGACTAACAAAGAAAGAAGAGGCTCCATGTTCTGTTTGGACTTTTGGAAACAATTCTCACCAACAAAAGCTACACACAGTCCACCCATATCTGAGAAAACAACCCTTATTTGGAAGAAATCGATAAAAGAGATCATGGAAAAATAGCTAGTAGATGATTAGGATGACTTCATATGGCTGCATTCGTAGCAGAAGAAGATCCTCACTGGACTGATGAAGCCCCAACATCAGTCTACATCCATGAAAAACATCAAACAGGTTGGTTTGTCCTCCAACTGGCATACTTAACACCCAGGGAATGGAAATTGTCTCTATGTATTGACCTAAGGCATGGGCTAGACTAGGTGCAACAAAGGAGTGTGAATCTCTTGAATTAAAAAAGGCACATACAAGAGTACTAAACCGAATGATCATACCTCGAACAACTTCAGGCCCCATTGGAACTGCTACCTCTACGGTGTGAAACTACCCACACCCATCTTTTATGCCCCTCAGATTTCAGCCACCTCCTCGACAATGCCCCGATTGAGATCCCTGAGGAACACCCTGAGGTTCGCCTCCTCCTACAACGTCTACTCTCGGAGGGGTAGGGGCCTACAACTACTACTGAAAATGTCTGGCCGAAAACTGGTGCTGCTAAGGTGGGCGTTGAACCTCCCCACCCCCATCGTACTGAGCTCGAACTAGGCACCCACTCTTGATGTTCCCAAAACATCCATAGGAAAAGAACCTCGATATCAGGCCCATGGTGAAAAGGTGAGGACTAGGAAATCAGAACTAGAACTAGTGAGGTCTACTCCCTACTGGTCGAAACCTGGAAGGTCCTATCAATGGAGATCTACTACTGATATCCTTTCCCTTTGAAAAACTCAGTTGGATCCCCTATAGTGGCACACCTCCCAGCATGTGCATCCTCTCCACTAATTCAACCTTATTTTAAACATCCAATTACATCGACAGAGTAAAGGTAGTAACAACGTACTGAAGATAATGTTAGAGTTCCTCCACCAAGAATCTTCCTCGCGACTCTTCATTCAAAAAGAGATTCCTAGAAAAATGAAGGAGATCCTTGAACTCGATCCCCAACCCCATTACCGACATACTCCCTTGCTGAAGGGAGAGTAGATTCTTCTTATTCTTGGCCTTCATCATCGAAGAAAGGAATTCCACCTGGAACTCTTTCTCAAAGTCAGTCCATGAGACATCAATCTCCTTCTTCTCACTAAGGTAAAGCGTCCACCACTAACACGTCGGACCTTGCCTCTGGCTCACTACCAAAGGAAAAAAGTACTTTTCCGGAGAAAAAATCAATCTGAATGCAATAACCAGCTCGTCGAGCCATCTCTCCATCTCTATGTATGAGATGTTGCCCACGTACTTTCCCAGATTTTTCTGCTAGGAGGCTCAATGAATCTTCTACAACTGGTCGTCCTTTTCCTCTCAATCGGACCTCAGGTGTTCAACGAGATCAACCTATTAGCCCTCGAATGATCATTCCGCTCTTGGTTGATGTCTGGGTTCCATAACAGCATGGTAAACAAGGAATTCCTAATCCAGATTAGTAAGGAATTTATTTACGTTCTTCTTTATTATTTATTTTGTTTTTTTTCAAGACACCCCAATTCAAGCAAGAACACAAGTCATTATGATGCATGTACCTTTCCTAGGGTCTCTACACTGCAATCTATATAGCCTCACATGGTTGTTCGGTAGTCTTAGAGTCCCTACGTCAGATCACGGGGGGGGGGGGGGGGGGACCGAAAATCCCATGTCCTAGCTGGTCTTCCCTAGCCTATGTCATGCACCAAGGTCACCTAACATCATTTCTCTACCTTCCCATGAAATCCTCACTATTCTGATCTTCGAACACCATCCTATCTTTCAACCTCTACCTATGATACCACTTTTCCACAACCCGCCTTCAGCAAAATGAGGGAAGGGATAGCAGAGTGCCACACCCTTCCTTCCTCAATATGAAAACGGGATAATGAACCATGAGTCCTACCTTCAGTAGTCCCCAGGGTGGAAACTAGCAACAAGGGAATAAAATCTCACAAAGTATGGATGGAATTGACCTTTTTTTAAGATCGACAGATATGGTGGTAAATCTAAACAACTACAGACACTAAAGGAATAAAGGAAAACCAAAATCTATTCCCACATGCCTATTCAAAAGTGAAAACAATACAAAGTTCAAGAAAACTATAAAGGGGAGTACTAGAAGAAAAAGAAAAGCAGCAACAACAACTATCCCAACGACCGAGCTAGTAAGGTCTGGTACGGTCCACAAATTCCTCATGGAAGACCTGAAATCTGTTTTATATATGTAGGGTGAGTATATAGTTATACTCAGTAGGGAAACCAAAGTCTCTCATGCACAAGTGGGGGAACATACAAATGTTCCTGTGAAGACAGAAGATATAAAGACACCCATCATGGAAACTAATCAAAAAACCCCACCAAGACACACTCCCCAAATAACACAAGTCAAGTAAAGTAATAACAAATCGATATTTGGGTACCCCGCACCTCTTTCCCACTGGTTACTAGGACATCCTACGAATTTGACCTCCCCCCAAAAATCCAATTGTAGTCTCATTGTCACCACCAACAAAAACCATATGGTCCATCCCAACCGCACATTTATCCCACCCACAAACACCTGGGCTAACACAACCACACGTCCCACCCATAGACACCTAGGCCATCGCAAACACACTTACTATCCATAGACACATGGGCTAGCACAACCACACTTCCTGCCTACAGACACCTAGGACTCATCCCAAAGACATGTGGGAAACAATAACCATACCACTCTCCCGGAAACACCTAGTTCTCATCACAAAAACACTTTGGAAACAAACCTTCCCGCACAAACCTGGGCCAACCAACAACAACAAACCCTACCTAATGAGTCCAGGGATGTAATAAACCTCAGGTCGTCATAGCCGACCAGAATAACTCGGGCTATCTAGGAGAGGGAGAATAAAGGACCCAATAACCATCCACTCATAGGAATGTAGTAAAAACACCATCCTCCATGAAATAGGGGTGTTCCGCATGAAGTGGTTAACCCAGGTGGGGTTCATATAAGAAACACAAGGACTAAAATTTATACATATAGGTAATAAAGCACTCATCCCAAACTAAGGGTATCAAAAACAACAACCAGGCCACACACAACCACTCTTGTTGTTACCACTGCGTGAAAAAATACACAACAACCACAACTAGAGCACAACCAATTTCTGGAAAATAGTTCCCCATTGTGTCCATTAACATTATCATGTTAAATTGATTCCATTTAAATATTCCATTAACACTGGGAAAATGATAGGCATAACCAACCCAACATAGTAAAAATGCCAAGTTTTAGTCCTACTACACAAAACCACCAAAACATGTTTCATTAACACTATAAAAGTCCATCCCATGACCACAACAAAACCATGTGAAGTTTCTACTTCCTACAAGTTCATATATTTCACAATAATCCCACAACCATGGCTAAAACTGCAGTACCACTACTCAACCATTCTACACAAGCCACACAAACCCAAATATAACACACATCACATAACTAATCCAACAAAACATGGGTAAATTAATATTCATCCAACAATATTCCTTAATTCCATTTCATTAACTAGGGTGATCAAACAAGGGTTCTTATTCATTGGTCATCCATTTAATCAACCAAATTTATGTGATTAATCAGTTTCCATGTTACAGTCATTCAACCACAAGATCATCTAGAAAAGAGGAGCTTCATTAATGTGGAAGAAAGGACCACCAACATCCATGATTTTCAGTAGACATGATCCCATTAAATTCTAAACATAAAAATTAAGGTAAAATACAACAATATCATATTCTTCCCCACCCCTTAATTATTTACAAGTCTGTTTATTATATTAGTTAATGTTGGTTTCATCTATGTCACAAGGGAACATCATCATACCCACCCCGCATGAAGAATGATAAAGGGAGATGAAGGATGAACCCCTAATAGGATGATCAAGGATCGAAGTTTTCTCCTTGTGCTAAGAACTATGGTCACATGACAGGAAAATACAAGAAGAACCGAATAGGAAGGCTCTCATGTAGGAACGACTCATCATTGGAAATGGGACTCTAAACACACCAAAAGAACATTAATTGACCAAGTAAGAATAAGATCTCAGTCTGATGAAAGGCCCGACTCAAGGGTAATGGGATGTACAATCTCAAAGTTCTTGAAAATCGGATCTTGGTTTAACCCCACGGTTGGGAAGTTGTACACATTGGAATTTGTTGATATTTAATAATTCCCTAGGAGACAGTGAGATAGACCATCACACTGTGGAGATTTGATAGGTTACATTTAAACTGATAAAAATTCAGAACATGGGCCTAACTGGAAACATGGAAAAGGGTGTAAAACTGATTAAAAGGCCACATGTTTTGGAAAGTCAAAGTTATCCTCACTCTTTAGGGATTTAAAATAACCATTACCAGCCATAAAATATTCTTAAACCACTTTAAAAGAGGTATTAAAACTTAAAAGGGTTGTTATGGGAGGAAAACTGGAAAGGAAACGCAGCACCCCATAGTGGCACCGATTGGGTGTGACACCGATCAGTGGGACCACGGTGACACCCTACCATCAACAAGGATTCCCACTTGACTCACCGATGGTGTCCAAGACACCCCAAACACCATAATTTGAAAAAGTAATGGATTAGGAAGGTCTGAGCCATTACATTCTAGACCATAGGTTATATATTTATGAATTATTTTATAACACACCCAGGTTATCATCATGGAGAAGAAATTCCATGACTTATCGATGTGAAAAATATTCCAACGACATTATCACATAAAAAAAACAAGTAAAAAAATACGTCATAAGAATATTCATCATAAATATATCAAACCATATATATGAAATTGTAATAAAAATTATATAAGATAATGTTTTTTCTTGGGAACCAACTCTAACCATCTAGTTTACATGATAGATTATATAGAGGATCCAAGGGCAACCCAGGTATATTAGTTATGATCATTAATCAAAAAAAGGAACTCATACTGACTCCATATACTAACTGTTACAAATTCCAATCCCTTAAAGCCTTACCCTTTCTTGTATCATACAAAAAAGGATCTACACACATCCTAGGAATATATGTATAGAGTGTGTGTATATCATACCCACTAGGCATTAAAAACCCAACTCCAACCTATTAATTTTAAATTAAAGTGAGTTCAATTTCAATATTATTTTTCTAATTAAATGAAAAATTATAATCGACATGATTTATCATAAATGACAAACCTAAATTTAAATCATAATAAGTAACACCCAAATTCAGGAGAATCCTAACATATTTTACAAAAATTGGGCCTAGCCTAGTATCCATAGTATAATGAATAAACTAAATTTTTATAGAAAAACCATTCCATAGTACAAATAATAACATATAATAAGGTAGGGAAATAATTTATCACATTCCTTTAAAAAAATGGAAAGTGGTATACCGATTTGGGGCATTAAAGGTTGGTCCATATCAACAACCTATTCATTTAAAAATAGGGTACCTTCTCATATAATACAATTAACTGTATACCACCTATCAATATAATTTACAATCATTAAAATATGGGAATTATTTAATAATCATATTAAGCATAAACCCATATTGTTTAACTCATTACCACATGCCATGAAAATATATATAACAAGATAAATCATGCCTTTATGTCATGTGTAGAGTTTCGAAACACTATAATAAATCTTAATGGGTAAAATAATAGGCAAGAAAAATAATTGAAACACAACATGTAAACAAACTATGTCTAATGTAAGGTGTATAAAACAACCAAAAAATGTACATGTGAAAAATATGGATTAATACAACTAAAATAGAATTATTTAGAAAACAAAATTATGAAAAAAATACTTATAATTTTTTTAAATAAATTCACTTTTCCATATATCCAAGGTATACCATCCCTTTAAAAATATGGAAGAGAAGAGAGTCAACCATCCAAAATCTGTACAGGAATTTCTTTCAAGGCCAAGAGTAGGAATACAATTTTCCACTAAAAGATTTATACCAACCTAACATGAGAAATTTTATGGATTTAACTACTTCCCATATGAGGAGAGTAATATCAAAATAAAAACTATGGATTTACCTTTTCTTTACCTAAGATTACCTCTTGTAAGAATTGGGTTGAGAAAATCCAATAAAACAAAATGGTTATTAGAAAAAAATTATTTTAATAATAGTATTTAAGTTTTCTACCCTAAAAATATTAGCATAAATATGATATTTTATAAATAACATACCCACTCTTTATCAAAGATGAACCATAGTATAAAAATGGTATTGATCAGAGAAAGGTTAGAAGGTATCTTTGTTAGAGTGGGAAATGAATAAAGAAAGAGATGTTTTAGGGAATAAAGACTTCAATTGGGATGAAAATACTAAAAAACAAAGGTTTTAGGGGTTTGAATATTTTTTATAAAAAGTTTCATTTTTACTTAATTTTAAAAAATAAAACAATTATATACTGGGTACAAAGTACAATTCCATTAGGTACCCAATAGTACTGAATAGAACTACTTGTTTCCTACTGGTTACCACTATGTACTTAGTCCAAGACCATCAGGTACCCATTTCTCCAGTTAAACCTCCCTACCTCTTCCTTATTCTTCCAATTACACACAAAATTCATCTAAATCCCTTAATACTAAAAAATAAAACAATTTAGAAATTAAAAGACTGAATTTAAAGAAAATAATAATTTTTATAGGTTAGGGTAACTAAAAACATTCCACCAAAGATCTTCTCATCCCAGAGAATATCTAATGAGATCCTTATAGAATCAATTTAGGCTACTGATCTTTAATTTCTACCACCTGTTAACTAGTTTCTTCTTGAAACTTTACATGCTACCATTGAATTAAAACTAGAGAGAAAACTCATCTCCTAAAAACCAACTCACTTTGATCGATACTGAAAATAGGTTACTCTTGATATAAATCATTAGCCCCTAATTCAATATATTTGAACTGAACAACATGAGTTGGGTTTGTAATGTATTTCCTTGGTTATAAGACATGGAAGCCATTGTGGATAATACAAAATTTTATAGGCAAGTCAATTTATTACATTTGTTATTTGACTTTTATCATGATCTCAAAATTTCTAACAAACCTTAGCGTTTACTTCACTTTCTTACCTATCCATCAATGACATAATATCAATGTAGAATGAAGAAAAAATGTTAACCAACCTTAAACTCCAAGGGACATCTTCTGTAACCAATTTATAACTTTTGGTGACTTTGAGAAATCACTAGTCATTTTCAAATAAATTTCACCATTTTTACTATCTCCTATACCATATAAATTTCAATCAATGTTGATTTTCAAATTTCATTTCAAAATAGAGGAGAATGATATAGAAGCCTATAAAGAGCCTCCAAAGGATTCATTTGGATGGGTGATTGATATATATTTTCATAATAAAACTCTATTATAGATATTTGATATTACCATGAGCCACTAAAGTCAAGAATACAACCATGAAGCATTTATTCAAGAATATTAATGTTTTGGTTGGATTGGAAATTATTATGAGGGTGATAAGATATACTCATTTTCACCTAAGTACCTATAGCCCATTTCAATCCTTGATTGAAATGAGACATGAAACTTGGGCATTGATCTAAGATGATGAACCAATGGGTACTTCATAAAGATTCAAATTATCTATAAAAATAACTTTATGATATCAATAATAATATTGAGTTTCTTGATTGGAAAAAATAGATGCATCTTAGTCAAGTTCTAAAAAATTACCCAAAATGTATCTTAGTCCCTAGAAGTTCATGATAGGATGGTTACAATGTCTATATCAATATTTTCCCATTTCCATACAAGAATAGGAAGTGGATACAGTTGACTTGAAGTTATTTGATGTCCATTGTTCACTCATTAACACATAAACCACCTAAAAACAACCTTATAATATTTTTTCATGATTGGACAGAAAAATTCATGAAAAATATAATGATAAATTTTTATAAATTTAAGATGAAAAACCAACCTACATACATGATAATATTTTATAAATTATTTTCTTATGCTAGTGGGGACTACAATCCTCCCATGAACATAATGAAATGGTTGTGAATCTTATGACCCATAATTAAAGATATCCCCACCATTGAGTATCAATTGAATAATGATACAATCAATATTAGATATCTATAAGTCATTAATACAATCTTCAATATGTTATAAAAAATGATATGGTATATATGTATACCAATTAGACCCCCAATCACATCTAGATAATGTTCAACCACAAGTGATATCAACTACTACTATCTATTATATTTCTTCATACTCTAACCATTCACTTTAATGCTAAGATAATCAGTACCACATTTACATTTCTAAGAGTATACTAAAGATCAAAATAAAATGATTAAATATATTCATCCCAGTGGATCTACCTTAAAGTTAGCTCGCTATATGAAAAGATATATTTATACTCTTATAATTTTTCAATACCATAAATTCTATACAGACAGATAATGCCTAAAAAATTTAATCCATGGTTAACAATGTATAATTTTAAAGCATTGGTAGGATTGTTCCATTCTTGAGGTCAGATTTTCCTGGAACCATATGCCACTTCATGATGATTCTATATAAGAACAAAACTAAGGCCAACTTTGGAAGCATCATAATATACATCAAACTATTCACCTGGATGAGGTAGTACTAGAATCAAAGTTATAGTCAACATTTTCTTTAACTCTTGTAATTCTGGTACACATTGGTTAGACCACTAAACTGTGCTCATTTCATTATTAATTTTTTCATGAATGTGGTAATTTTAGAGAAATATTGGATAGAATTATGAAAATATCATGCAATCCCTTAAAATACATTAATTTAAAAAATATCAAGGGGACATTCTAGACCATTTCCACTTCCACATTTTTAAGATATAAAGAGATACCAGATTCAAAAACCACATACCCAATAAAACATAACTTATCATATCCAAAATGTATATTTATAAATCTTAGCATATGACTGGTGTTATTTTAAAGTTTCCAAGATAATTTAAAGATCTCAACTACCACAAAAAGCCCCTAAAAGACTATATGTAACCCAGAAATGAGTTAGAGTGTATCCCCCAAAGACCACTGTAAATAGGCCATGGGTTGGTGACTAGAACCAAAAGTAAAATATCATGCTTTTTTTGGATGTTATTATCATTTATATAATAAAATTTCAGAACACCATGGATCATATAATGCATTTCTTAACCACAATACTTGAATAATTTATAAAAATTTAATTTATGTATTAAAAAATATTCTATAAAGTAAAAAACCACCACTAATGTATTATCTCTATTATTCAACATGAAAGGTATAATTCAAAAACCTCCTTAAAAAATTCTCTAATGTCCAAAGATAATGTTTATAGAAACCACTTCCAGTTCTATCTAAATAAAATAAAAATATTTTATATAAATCAAGGTTGATATTTTAAATATACTTAGTAGGTTCCTCTATAGAGAGATCATGTGTCAATGTCACTAAAAACATACCATACAACAATTTATGGTGTAAATAAAAAAAAAATTCACAATAATCTCCCAAAAGTCAATATTCCAACCACTTTCATTCTATACTACATCATCTCACTACCCAAAAAATATCACATCCTCTTAATATGAAATTATATAACCACAAATCTAACAACCACCATCTCTAATTGATACTCAAGAAATTTTCAACCCATAGGGACCTCATTGTAATAATATCTACCCTATATAGCTATCCTCTCATAGTTAACTCGAATGGAATCTCACTGGTATTACAGTTATCCACCACCAAGGACTCTCCACACCATAACCTATAGTAGTTAGGAAGTTATGCACCTTTGGGGATTCTTACTATTTTTCATGGTGTCCACCATGAGGTATTCTCCTCTCCTCAATATATATTCTCACCTGTATACATCACATATCCTCAAGTATATCAATTAGGAAATTATCAACCCTTAGATACTCTTGTAATATTACTAAGTTTCCATCCTCAGGGAATCTCCCATCCCAAAATAGTGTCATTATTATCAAATGTCATATTTTCTATGGGTAACCAAACCATTATCCTCATCATAATTCAATAGTAACATAGATACATCCACATCACTAGTAACAACTTATACATCACTAATACTAATAAAAAATGGATTTAGACACCAAAAATCTATTTATTCCCCAAAATATTATATTATACATAAAAGTCCTAGGTTATATAATCCCACCACATATATATACCACGATTCCACCTAGTTCAGCTATAATTCAGTCCTCAGGAAGTGTAATCATGTTGCATCACTAATATTATTCATATCTTTGGAATACACTAGAACCAAAACCCCAATAATAACCAACACATTAAAAATGAATCTGTATAATTAAGATACATTATTTAACACATTTATATGTGTTTTCAACACCATCTATTCACACTAATGGACATTCAAGGGTTCTCATCTCTTAAAAGGACCTCCACCAAAGTCATCTCATCCCATAAACTTCATATCTCAATGGCATCAAGCTTCATGAATCCTACTTCATACTTCATAACATCACAAGAATGTGGAAACAACCTATAAAAATCACACCACCTACTTAAATATTACTACCCTAAATTTTCTATAATTCATGAATGTAAAATGACCCCCAGAATATGTGGAATGATCCAATGTAACTCACTACCACTTCATCCCCTATCCATCACTAAAACATTTACACAATCTTCCAAAGAGTGGCATTACTCCTATGTTAAATTGGCATGGCTCTTCCAAAGATACATAATGTTTATCCTCTAACCTATCAATGAATTTTCTATGAACTCATACTTTCCCAGGATTTATGTTCAACATAGGGATTTAAAAATTATTTCTTAATTACTCATAAAAAATCATCAAAACCAAAAAAATCCAAATAATTCACATATTAATTATGATTAATGGAATGTGGTGGTGTGTATGAGTTCTCGCTCAAACTTATCGCGTTATATTTGTTAATCAAAAAATAAAACATTAAATTACAATCAATTGTTAACAAAATATCATCAATTCATATTCATATACATTTTCATCATTTCCCACCTATATCAAATAAATTATATAATTGTATAATTATATTACTAATAATTTAGAATAATGATTTTACACTAATTTACCAATAAAAATAATGCTTCATCAATTTCATAATCTATCCAAATTTATTTATTCAACATGAGTAATTATTCAACCAAATCCATATTCATTTATCTTCCCAATTTCATATTACTACACAATCATATCTTTGGATTATTATGAATTATCATCCCTATCATGAAATAACATGACCATGTTAGATTCACAGGGATTACAAAACATATGATAAATTGAGTTGCTTATCTTAATTCAATGATAAACACTATTTTCAATCATTTGATAATCATCATAGATCATTCATCTACATTCACATTCCTCATTCACTATTCATCAATCTATCATTCCGCTCTCATCAAGGATTTCTTAAATTGATATTATAGAGAATAAATCAATTATATATGAAAATTTTCTTACAATGAAAATTAATTCTACCAATCATTTACTATAAATACCATTATTAATTCAACTCACAATCACATATTAGTCATTTTGTTAATTTCCATTTAATTCCTACCATTAAACAAAATATTTCATTCCACTATATTTTTATGCAAACAAATATTTAGATACTCTAATTTTTTTATGTCACTTAAACCAGGGGGAAACATCTTACATTCTATAATATTTATTTTATAAAATTAATCCATAAAACACTATTTAAATAAATATATAAATAATATTAAAATTCCATAGCCACTTGTAACTTCTTAGATAAATATAAAAACCTTAAAAAATTACCACATCATCACCCATGGGTACAAATTGCATCCAAAATCCAAATTTTTATTCAAAATTCCATTATGTGAACTAAAAAATTGTTATCTCATTCCTCTTAACTAAAAAATATACAAATTTATAATTTCTTAAAACATAAAAATATGGGCCTCCACATCAACCATGTTTGTATCATTATTTTGAATATACTTGGATATCACCAGTAAATAATATAATGGAAGAATACCAAACGGGAAAAAAACTCATTAATTAATCCCATAAACATGACTAGGGAATTTTTCAACCCAAAAGGTATCACAAGATATTTGGAACGATCATTATAGATTTTGAAAATAAATATTAGGAATTTATTTTGGCCTAACTCAAAGCTAATGATACTTGGAGAAAAGATATTTTTTTTAAAACTTTTCCCCTTTAACTAATCATATTAATAATCAATTCTAGGAAAACTGTAAATATTCTTATCATTACCAGATTTTACATTTGATATTTTTCACATAATCAAAAAACTTCCAACATATTTATTTAGAAATAATATTAGAGCATTCCATATAGAAGTAATCAATATAATAAATCATTTTAAATCAATATCCACTAATTGAATATTTAGATCTCTTAAATCAATATCCTCTATGTGTTATTCAGGAGTCATTATTACTTTGGTTTAAGGAAACCTATCTATAGTTCTTAATTATATGGAAATCCTAATAAATCATTAGAAAAAACATCAAGATATAGGTCTACCATTGAAGTTGAAACATCTTGATACCTATTATCAACTACCCAAAAAGTAGTAATAGATATCTTAATGGTAATAGATAATACATTCCCTTGATATATCCCTACCCAGCTAGCCTAAAATCACATTTATCTATGACGATATACTAAAATCTAGTTAGAGATGAGAATTACACACTCCTTTGATAAAAATAATTATTATATTATAATTTGTTCAACCGGTCAATTCTAAATATATCATAAAAATATATCATATTAAGAACTTCCATATCTAATAGATTCTCAAAGTAAACATCACTAAATCATATGATGTACACTTATTCTTATGCTTGATACCTTTTACCAAAGAAGTATCGAGGATAATAAATGTAAATGATATTTCTACTTTGAGTTCTGGAAGAGGAAAACATTACTCAAAGATAAAAGAGTGTGGATCAATTTTATAAAATAAAGAACAAGATAAATAATATGATACTAAAATTGTACCTCAAACTATGAAATTCCCCTCGCCAACATTGATGATAATTTTTTTACCAATGTATAACCTACCTAAACCCTCTATCTAACTCTAAGGCTAAAAACCATGATCAATGGTAATAACACAAAAATCCTCTAAAGGTGTATAAATTAACAACATCAATGATATCTCTTCAATTCCAATTGAAAATTTGGGTTAATATGTATTGTGATCCCACACCAATAACATTTCACAAGAGATCTATTTGAGTGATGGGAGAATAAATTTTTTTTCTAGTTAACCTAAATGGATTCAATTCACCCTATCTCCCTCTGACATCATTTTTTAATGTTAACATTTTTAAAACTCTCTATAATTTTTCTTAATCATAATAATTTCCACCTAATGTCGACTATATAAGGACCCAATTTTTAAAGGTATTTTTTTTATTGATTTTGAGTTTATTTAAATCTATTTTAATATAATTTTGGGGGATTTTCTATATTCCTGGCACAATATTTTTTAATGTAAATTTAATAACTTTAATGAAATTAATTGATAATTATTTACTTATTTTCTTTTGTTTATAATATTTATAGGAAAGAGATATTTTTGAATGGATTTTGAAATATATATATATTTTTATGTTTAAATAATATTTTAATTAAGGAAAAAATATTTTCTTTTGTATATGTATAAAAGGAGTTATTTTTAATAAAAATAAATGTTATGTGTGGTAAAAAAATTACCACCCCCAACTAAGATGTAAGATCTCAAACGAGCCACCATAGAGGTTGCTGATAAACTCAATTGTAGATAATCGTGGAGGAAAAGATGATTGAAATAGATCCTATCAATGTATGGTGCATGGTGTGTGTCAAGATAATCAATAGGACCACTCGATGTGTGGAGGCACTAGTTAAGAGATTATAAGAAAGAGGTCATGGGGTTGATAATAAATGTTACTCATGTCATGTGATCACTTATAAGATATTACCTTCCTGAGTGTAAAACCAAATAGGAAAATCAATATATGTATAACTATTCATTACTTACTAAAAAAATATTTTTAAATTTAGAACATAACACATAACTTATATAGAGTCCCCCACCGCCCCCACCACATCTATCAACCCTGGTCATCACAAAAACACTGGGGAACTACCATTGACACCACTTGAAAGCTTTGAGTAAACATGACACCACTACTACGAAGCCTAAGACTATAATGGGAGCCATGATGGGAGCTCAGGTGATCCTTTGTGAAGCTCAAATAATAATATATCTATCATAAATTCACTAAAATTATTGTTAAGTCAACTCAGAAAACTATATGTAAGCAATAGTATTGATGAAATATTTATATAGTAGAATCTCAGGTTGCACTCGTATTATTTTTTCCACAAAGATATATACAAGTGTCTTCTATAGAGTTTGTAAATACTAAAACTTTTCTAAATACAAAAGAAAATATTCACACAAAAATGGAAGGAGATTGTTCTGTGAACAATTAAATATAGAAAAATCATGTTTTGGGGAGTTTTTTTCATTTCATGAAAGGATTATTTTGGTACCATGAATATATATACAGTGGAGAACCATATTTTTGAGTTTTTATTACATTTATAATGGATAAATTCATTACATGTTTAGGAAAGTTATAAATGTTGTGAGTTGGATTTTTTTTCACATAATAAAGAATGATGGTTTTGGTATAAGGGTGGATCTACCGTGTTTTTGAAAAAAAAAATAGGGGGTTTCACCATGAAGATAATGATTTGTTCCATGAATATGAATGCCATAAAAAATGGGAGTTTGAAATGAATTTCATTTCATGAAGCATCATTTATATTGTATATTATAGTTAAATAATAGATATATCAGTTTGGCCAATAAATTCCCTAGGAAAATATTTCATAATAATCTAAGGGAAGTTCATGGACATATATTTCATAGATATTTGGAGAGTTGGAGTGTATGTTGAATTGTAAAGATAAGATATAAGATATAAAGGAGATATAAAGAGAGATACATGGAATTATATCTGGAATATGTTTTCTATAAATGGGCATGGGGTTGGATGTGTAATTGATCACTATATCATATGAGTTATGGAGGATAAAGTATACTATATAGGTGATTTCAGATAGAGTCTTGCTGTTTCTAGATCCTGGTTATTTTTCTTTTTCAGACTCTTATTGCTATCATAAGGGGGTTAGTTGTTTAGTTCCAAAAAATCATTTTATGGGGACTTCTTTTTTGAAATTTTTATCTCTATAATTGGAAGAATTTGATCTTTCAGGTTTATGCTTATTTATTTTTCATATATTGTATTTATTATGTTTGACCATTGTGTAGGTGTGATGGATTTCCCTTTAATACATTATCCAATTACTCTTAATAAATGCATGATCCTAGTGTGGTTTAAGATACTTTTGTTTAAACATTCTTTTGAGTCACATATTCCATTAATTAACATTAGTACATGACCATGAGAAGTGGGGGTTTAAAATATAAAGTGATGACTAAGACCAATGTATTTATTAGATCCAATTCTAACGGAAACTTGGAATAGTTACTTATTATTTAACTTCACTGACATAAAAAATTTTATCTACTATGTTTGTTACATTTTCCTCTTGATTAAAGTTATAATTGAACTTTTTTCATTCATAATTAATCATTATAAATTATGTATAACTTTTTCCAAATGGTTCTTACATTCGGATACCATTTGTTATGCTACACCCTTAATTAATTAGTAGGTAGGTTAAGTGTTAAAGATTATAAACTAGTTCTGTCACAGGAATTAACAACACCATGAGGGCCACCATGTTTTTTCCCCATTGTGAATAGTTTATTATAATATTTAGTTAATTATATTTTTTTTCTATTTTTTATTTTGATAGTTCTATATTATTTTTGTTCTATTCATTGTGTGATTTTAAAGATAAACAATTGATGAATGAGTACTCAACTGGAGGAAAGGAAAGGATATAGTAGACTATGATCCAAATTTTGAAAAAAAATTTAAGGGAAAAAATTAAATTCAAGCATGAATAATAGGTGCATATAGTATAAAAACAAGAAATATGAGTAATCCCAGTGGTGTTTGGGAGAGTTTTAGTGTTATAAATTCTATTGGAATGTGGTTAAACTTAAATCATGGGAGTTTTTTTGAGCATTATCATGCCACCCGTTATATTTAAACACTTTTAGATAAATCCAAATATCATCAAAATGATCTTGAATTCTATCCAATTTATTAGAAAGAAACACTAAGTAAAAAACACTCACTTAGTTATTTTACTTGATCTTTGTGACACATTCCAGTTCAAAAACATCTCTAGAATTGTAGTAAGTCTATGTTTATATAGATTCTGATTAAAATAAAAATCTTTATTATGGATAAAAATTTATACCCTCATTACATAACCACACGGGTTGAATTTGTATAAAACATTCTAACTCACTTCTTCCCTTCCTCAAAATCAATTCTCATTGGTTTCAATATTTTAAATTTCAATAATTTTGATAATTAATAATTTTATAAATCATGGGATACATTTAGATATTGAATCAAAAAATTTCCCCATAATGGTATTGAGAATGGTTTCTCATTCAAACTTACTATAAGGGTCTATCTCTAGGAAATAGATCAAACCAAGATAGAGCCACATGAGCTTCACTAAAGAAAATATTTCTTGATCAGATATAATAATTATTGAATGAAATGTCAAGAAATATCTTTCAATAGGAAATTAAAGGAGAAAAAAAATGAGAAACCTATATATGGTTGACAGTAATGGATGGATGGTAGTGAAAATAGAGTCCTTGATAAAGAAGATAAATACCATGATATCCATAAACCAACCAAATAGTCTTTTAATTAAATATTCCAATTATGTTGACTGTAATCATAAAAAATCAGGGGTGGAGGCTATAAAAAAAAATTAAGGGTATCAAACAAGGTCACTTATGTGCCAAAAATAACAAGTACCTTCTATTAAAATACAAATATGCACCTTAGATGAGACCTTGTCCGCATTCATGAAAATTACCATAGCTTCCCTCAAGGAATTCAAAGCTGATTCACGAGTTCATAGAGATTTTATGTAGAATATGGAATTATAGGTTGGTCAAATTGATAACCAACTCAATACAAGGCTAAGAAGGATTATATCAGGTGGGATGGAGGTCAAAACATATGGGGAACTTAAATATATTTGCCAAATAAGTAGAAAACCCATGGAATAAATAGATCACAAAGTGAATTAAATAGTAATAAGAAAAGGAAAATTGAGCAGAAAAAGAAATAGGAAAAGTTGAAAGGATGAAGGAAAATGAAAATAATGAAATAAATAAGTTAATGAGGAAACCACACAACCCTATAAATAACCACTAACTTCTCTATAGATGATGTATCTTTCGTAAATAAAATAAAAGCGACATATATTTCAACAAAAATCACAAAACTACAAGCCAGCATCCCTTTTGTTGAATCTATTGAAAACATTCCCACATTTACAAAGTTTTTAAAATATATATTTTCTAATAATAAGAATATTAAAAATATGGGATCAATAACACTTAATGGAGAGTGTTCAGTAGTGGTTTTAAGAATTTCAATGAAGAAGCAACAAGATCTAGGTAGTTTTTTAATTCTGTTTAACTGTGGATCTCCATGTGTTTGGGATAGCATTGCATGATCCAAGAGTGGGAGTGAATATAATTTTATACTCATTATTAAAAATCCTAAAAATCTATTAGATGAATTTTGAAATATGTTATCTTCAACTAGAACATTCAATGATGAAAAATCTATAAGTAATGATTAAGGATATTCTTGTTAATGGGGAAAAGTTTTATTTTTAAGTTTAATTATTAGTTCCAGAGATTGATGATGATAATACACCCATGATCTTGGGAAGGACATTATTAGCTCGGAGTAGTGCCTTAAAGAATGTGAAAATGGGATTTAGCTTTAATGATTGGTGGAGATAAAGTAAAATTTAATATCCATAAATAAATAAATAATTATAATAGAAAAGAGGACTATTTGAGTGGGGAAAAGAAATCTTGAAGTTAAGGGTGTTTTTATCATTGAATAGAGGAAAGAGATAATTTTTAATGGGATTTTAGAATAATATTTAAAATGTTAAAAGAGGTATATAAAACTACTGGAAAGAATAAAATACACTGAATGGACTATTCAGCCAGGACTATTCAAGGAAGGATAGTAGTTTTAGATGGTCCATTTCATGACTTCTGGCTTTATATGACTGAAAAAACACTAGTGGATTTCTCTTATGGATGTCAATAAATTCCTCCCTGAGAGGATACTGATTTTTATCACACAAAAAGAAAATACAAAGACCCATCTATGTTGAAGAATCACAAATTCAGACCTTCGTTGATCCATACCAGGTAACATACTTACAACCCTCCATAACTTAATTTTAATAGGTTGGGTCAATCTAAAAAACCTTAACCAATGTTATTTGTGGAAGAAAAGAAGTTGTTTTATAACTTTTATGAATTAACATTTTGGAATTAGTTTAGGTATTTATTTTAGAAACTCTTTTCAATCCCCGAATCTTTTTTTAACAAAGTTTATCATTGACCTTTTGTTTTAACTTAGCTATTTTATTTTGAAGATCCATGATAACAAAGACACAAATGAAAATATTGGTTTGTAAGATCATTACGAGGTAAGGTACATAGTTCTTTAATGATTTCATTTTTTTCTCCCCTACATTTTATTTTCTCAAGGGTTTTTAAAGAAAGGAATTCATTACACACAAAGATTTTTTCTACACTTTTAGATCTATGATACAAGAGTTTCTTAAGAATCCTATGATTACTTGTTTTAAAGTTTATTATCATTAATATTGAATGTGTAGGATAGGGTATTCAATGATTATATTCAGCATATGAGTACTAATTTAATGAATCCTGATTTGGGGGACTTGTTAGTTTATGTGGATGAAATTCCCATTCACATGTTTCATGCTTAGATTTTATGAAATTCATGTTGATTGAATTTTTATCATTATTCATACAATTAGTGATTGAAAATTATTATATGGTTCCCATTATCAAGATGGAACCAATCCAATTTTTCCATATTATATCTAATACTCATTTCTTGAGATATACTTGGATAATATAAACCTACTAGAACTCCCATTGGGATATTTTTTTAAGCTATGATTTTCAACATTCACATTTTAAATTTTAATTAATTTTGATTATTTATATCATTATCCTTGAGACACACCGTTTACATTGAATACCAATTTTAGACTATAGAAGCCAAGAATGACCTTATTAAGGAAGATCTACATTACAACCATATTATGTAACGTCCTAAGTAATTATATGTTAATAATTTTTCATATTTATTAATATTTATGAATTAGATAGTAATTATACTTCAAAAGGGATGATATTTATGATAGAAATCTTTACACACAATAATGGGTTTCTCCAAAATCTTATGTTGCACACAATACTGAGTTATACCGAAAAATAATATATTATTATTATTATTATTATTATTTTAAGCTGTATTTATCCCATAGTAGTTAGAATGCAGGGAATGAATTATATTAAATGAATTATAAAAATATGGTTTAAATATTTTTATTTAATTATACATTGTTTACCAAATTAATTAATAAATTAAATAAAAACAAATTGCATATAAAGGATGGATTTTTTAAAAAAAACTAATTAAATAAAAATAAGTGAGTTTATAAAACAATAAAATCACTCTTTATGGATTTTGTTAATGAAATATATATTTAATATATTCAATTTAATGTTTAAAATCCATCTTATATGTTTTCTAGACATTATATAAGTACAAATTCAATGTTTTGGATAAAAGAAGTATTTTTCAAAAAAATGCAATTTTGCCACCTTTTGATGGAGAACCCATTTTAAATCAATTTTTTTTCACTTTTATAAGTTATATTTGAAAAAATATACTTATTATTTTGAATTAGTACATCAAAATTTCTTTTGGATAAATTTTTTGTATTTTTATGAAAACATACATATTTAAATGAATGGTGAAATTTACAACATTTTAATTCAAAACCGCTTTTTCATCTAATTTACTTATATTATTAGATTATCATTTTACAATGTTTTGAGGTATATTAAGATGAATTTTTTATCATTTAATCCAATTTAGATCATTAGATGATTTTTAAAATTAAAAGTAAGTAGAAAAACTAGGTGATCTTTTGAACATTTTACTTAAAAAGCTTGGTTTCTCGATCTGTCAAAGGGATTCGTGTTAAACCTAATTTGACCAATTTTGTGAATTTAATTTTAAAAAATGGACATAAATATTTGTACTCAGTATGAAAAATGTTTTACAACGGAATCAAAATAATTTTTGTTGAATAATTACTTTAGTATTTTATTTACCTCGATTAAAGTTAAATAGGGTAATTAAAGGTAAATTTAATATGATAATATTAGAAAATTTTTCTAACACTTGTCTTAATAATATTGGATGAGTTATTATAGACCATGACCATCCTTATTCTAAATTTTTTACCTTTTTATGCCACTAGGGCATGATTATGACATTTATAACATTTAATTTAAGTAAAGGCAAATATGTCATAAATATGTCTCTTCTTAATAAAACAATTTTAATAATGGGGTTATGTAAGTTATATATTCAACTATAAATTTTACACAGAAACATAAAAATATTACCTAAAAATGATAATTTATTTATATTATTTATGAATTAAATAATTAAATTTAATTATGACACAAATATGATGTAGTAATAGATTTATTAAAGAAAGAATCTACTAAATGATATTAATAATATTAAAATAAATATAATTTAGAATATTTGATACCATACAAAAATTTTATGGATGAATATGATGTTTTATGATTTATTTAATGTAGTTTTTTCATAGGAATAAATTTTTTATGATATTTTACAATTCATGTAATGAATAGAATCAAAATTGACATAATTCATATTTTAAAATATAAAATATTTAATTATGTGATATAAAATTTATAAATATATAAGATTCATCCAAACTAATTAAATAAATCTAAAAATTTCATTAATGACTCATTCATTGTAATTTTGGAAATATTTGGTAATTATTTAATCCTCTACATTTAAATTATGTGATAAAGTTGTAAGAGTTAAAGGGGTTAAAACAAAAAGATAAGGATTAAAAAATATTAAAATTAATATAATTTTAATTTTATGGTTATTTTGAGACCCATACTCATTCTATATTAAAATTAAATTATTTTGGTTCCATTTGGAATAGAAATTTAATTTATATTAATTTAATACTTTTCATAATTCCTAGGGTGCCCCTCCCTTCTCCTATAAAAAATCATGTATTCCTCTATATTACTCACACTTCTAAAACATTTTCATTCGGCCAAGTTCTAACCAAACCCCTTAATATAATCCCCCCTCCCCACATTCTTGAGTCCTTATATTAGGTATAACACCCTTCTTAGACGTGTTAAGGTTTTAAGAAAGGCGATCATCCGACGGAAAGGTAATGCTTTTATATAAGTGTTTCTATTTCATCTATTTTTTCACTACCTTCAAATCATCTTCGACCAGGATGAAATAATAACTCCATTATAATAAAAATAATTAGATTTTATTATGTTAATATCATCACCTAAATCTATCTCCACTTCCATTTAATGTGAAAGGAATTAATCATTCGTGCATACGTGTGAACAATCACCTCCACGAACCATTATAATTTGTTTTCCCTAACAGTCTCTCAATACCGGTCATAATGATGGAATTAATATTTCTATAAGATTTTAAATACATATTTATGATTATAATACAATAATATATCAATTATTTCCTTACTTTCCATGTACATAAAAATTATAACATCGTTCGTGCATATGTGGGAACTATCACCACCACAAAGCGATGTGAATCGTTTTTATTCACCGCATCACTTGTGTGATATATATATAAGTATATTTAAATTATTATTATAATTTAAGTTATATTTTGATCATTCTGGAAATATAAAATAATAATAACCTTTTTTCCATAATAATTAATGAAAAATTGAAACGTTACTCATGCGTACGTACGACCTACTGTCTCCATGAATATAACATTATTCATTTTTCATACCATCAAAAATGGTTTTATTTAAAAGTATAATTTATGTATAAAATTTATTATTATTTCATTAATTTTATTCTAGAGATGATGAACTTATTGAACACATGGAATATTGACATCATACCAAGTTCATTTTCGACTAAAGTATTGAATATCGAAAAAAATCCGATATGAAATTAAATAATTATGTAATTATTATAACATAGAAATAAGTTATATAAATGGAATAATAAAATTTTTAAAGGTTATCAAGAAAGTATAAATTAAACTAAGTTTATTATTCAGGTATATAAAGAATGTACGAGACAAGTCAGACTCAATGTATGGGACTTCGTCTCAATCTCCTTTCATTAAGGCATATTTTGATGTTATACAACACCTTCTTTTATGAGGTGTATAATTAAATCCTTTTATTTTCAATTTTATTAAATGGAATTTAAAAGGAATATTTTTATATGAATTATTTCAATAAATGATAAAAAATAATTTCTTTTTAACGTATGCAATGACAATGACTTTTCCGTCGTCGTGGCCATTATTTGGTATGTGGAATCATCTACAAGCCGAAATATTTTTAAAATAAAAATAAATACCATTTTCCTTTTTATGTATTTTTTATTTAAAATGATCTTGATAATTGATTTATTATATCAATATCTTGAAATGATATTTTTTGATTGCAAAATGGAAATGTTATTTTTCTTTATTTTTGTTTTATATGTCATGATTAAGTTATGGATCTTGGGAATTAATTATATAATGGGTGGTTCCATGATAAACTAAGGGTGAGTGCGCCCATGATATATATCCAATTCATTAGGTATTGATACAGAGTTAAACGATAAGTTTTCTCCTAAGATATTTAGGGAATATATTGTGATCAGTATTCCAAATGTAACCATGAAGGTTTCTCCCTATGTAGCTGTGAAAGCTAAAATGTAAGTATGATATAGATTCCAAAATGTTACCTTTATGATTCAAGATTTCTAAGAATTTTTTCATGAATATTTTTATTTCATGAGATATTTTAAAGAGTTTATGTTTTATGGGTGAAAATTATGATTTTGTGAAAATGTTTTCATAAGTTTAAAGTATTCAAGGACTAACGGTATCATTACTTATTCTATATTACTTACTGAGATTTTTTTTCTCATCCCATGTTTTTAAATTTTTTTCACTAGGTATATGGATAGGTAAGAGAAAGGAAGAATACAAGATGAATTTTATGAATTTTTTATCAATTAAGATAATTCATGTTTTATTTTAAAATGTTTTATATTATGAAAAAATGGATACTGAGTAGACTTGACTACTTTGTAATAGTTGAGTTGTTATGTAATTGTTATAGCCTAATTCTAAAAAACTCTAATCCTGAAAAATTCTCAATGTTAATGAATTGAAATTATTCACTTAACACAATATTATGTAATGTTTAAGGCTGAGGCCTTATAGTTGGTATCAGATGTCGGTATAGATAACTTTTGAGGTTAGGGTGATATTTAAGCATAAGTTACAAGTTATATATAACCATAATGGTTATGATAAAAATAAAATTCATTGTTATTTTAGATAAATTTAATAAGTTTTAGATAACATGAATAATTATATCTTAGTTTTATCTTCCTCATAAGATAGCATATTATAATTTATTGATATAATCACACTAACCATTTTGGTTTTAGAAAATGGCAGGATCCAACAGACACCAAAGTAACAATGGATGTGAATAAAATTGTGGTGTTACTATGAATAGGAAACTGAATGAAATGATAGATACAATGATAACTGTGATGATTATTCTATACCAACTATCGAGAGTAATAATCAACCACTTAAAAATTGGTGATTTTTCTCATGCATCATATATGAGAGAGAAAAATCCATATGGAAGTTTAGCTAATAATGATCATAAATGTAATCATATTAATTAACATATGTGTTAAAGATATGGAAAGAAACACATAGGAAAATGTTTTAAAGGTATGGTAAGGTGTTATAGTTGTGGAAATGAAGGTCAAAAATAAATAAATTTCCAAGGAAAAAAGGAAGCATTCGGTTAACTCTAGGAAAGGGAAAGAAGTTATTTTTGGTTATCAATTAATTGTTTTAAATGTAGGAAGTATGGTAATTATTCAAATATATGTTCCACATAGAATGTTTCATAATGGTATTAGTAGGACCATTCACATATATGTTTATATATACCTATTTCCATTCCGATTGAAGATGAGGGAACTAACAATGACATATGAAAGGTATGGAATATTTTCTTGGCTCATGTTTTGATATTATTGAATCTCAAGACAAGATTCATGTTTTTGTTTGTAGGAAATAAGTACTAAAGAATATGATAGAAAATTGTGGTTAAGGGAACATGAAGAATTCTTAATGATTAATAAGTATACATACAAGGGAATCTAGAGTTATGTCAGATCTATGGATGATGAAAATTTTAAAAGTATTAAGGCTCTCTTAATGATAAGATTACATTGGAAGAATTTTTCTAGAATATATAACCCTAAAGTTTGTTATGTGAAAATTTTAATCAAATAATAATTATCTTTTCTTGTATGGATATAATTATAAAGGTATGAATAACATTTAGGGTTCATATGATCTTTTGTTTTTGAGATAATTAAGGGTTATTAAATTTTGGGATGAAAAATGAAAGTTATGAGGTAACAATTGAGATTAAAATAGGTTATGGTTATTTTTTTAAGTTTTATAAAATGGGACAACCCGCAAGATGGGTGACAACTCATTGCTTCTTACATGGCCTTGGTGATTAAACCCACAACCGAAGGGTGATAAGGGTGCATCGCCTACTACTGGACTACATGGAGACCATTTTTAGTATGACTTTTACTTTTTGGTTAAATGAGTTTATTAAATAATAATAAGTAGATTTTGGGAGACTATGTTTAATAAAATAGATATCCTTATTATTGTAAAATGATTTATGGATTAGTTGATAAATGTTATTTTGTAAGATGTTCACTATTTTGGGAACTTTAAACGATTAATGTAAATAGATACTATGGTATTTTAATGGAGGATTAATAGTTGAATTATATTTTATAACAATCTATGATTTGATTGTGAACTCATGTTGATTCGGGTTATTTATGGAAATGATTCTACTAACTTGGAGAATATGTGATTAGGGTAATTACTTTTTGGTATGATACTTTAAGACCGATTGATTTTTTTTGAGATAAATATTAAAATTTATCTTGGAAGACTATGTGATCAAATCCTTTTAAACTCCATGTTTCAATCTTAGTTGGGATTATTTAGAAAAATTTTAAGGATGACTATTTTTTGAGTGGTCTATGTTGAAAATTGGGTTTTACTTTTGAATTTTAGATATTAAAAGTATCCATTATTCATTTAAAGTTTATTATATTTCTTGAATTAAATTAGTTTATACTAATTTTTTGGTTTTTGATAATGTTTCAAGATAGGATGAATAGATAGTTAATATTTTTTAGATTATGTGATTCTCTAGAAGTTGATTCTAGTGTTTCAGGTGTGAATACAATCCTCTTAAATACTCATAATTTGGAAAAAAAGATGAGTTTGTGGTGGAATTTGATTAATGGATGAAACTCTACTTATAAACTAAGTGTATTTACTTATGTTTTTATTATAAGTAGTAAAATAATTATACAACTATATAAAAGGGTATTAAAAGAAAACTTTTTCCATTTAATTTTCCTAATACAAAATCAAAGACCATTTAACCCATCACATGCTTGTGGTTTTTTTATTATTATCATTAATCTGATCATGTTTTATATCACTCTCCATCAGAACATAATGGTCAGTTTTTCTTCTGTATCCATATTTTCTTTTGAAATACTAGTATGTGTTATCTCGTGTGACCTTTTTACTTTAATATATTTCTTTTAAAATATAATTTTTATTGACTCTCTTTTTATGATGTGGGATGTCAATGAATTAATTTTCAAAATTTAATCCTTAGTTACTGAGCCCAAATTTAAAATTACATGGAATCAATTTCCCAAAGGGGGGAAGGATGTAACATCTCACGTAATTATAGAATACTACTTTTTAATATTTATTAATATTTATGTATTATATAGTAATTTTACTTTAAAAGGGACTCTATATATAATAGTGTACCTGACACTCAATAATGGTTTTCTCCAAAATCTTACATTGCACACAATACTGATTTATACAAAAAAATAATATATTATTAATAATATTATTTTAAGTTGTTATTATCAAATAACTGTTATAATGAAGGGAATGAATGATATTAACTGAATTATGAAAATAAAGTTTAAAAATTTTTATATAATGATTAATTTGTTACCAAATTAATTAGTAAATTAAATCTAAACTATTTGACTATAAAGGATGTGTTTTTTTGAAAATACTATTTAAATGCAAATAAGTGAGTTTACAAAATAATAAAACCACTCTTGGTATATTTTATTAATAAAATTTATATATATTTGTGTTTGTAATATATTCAATGTAATTTTTAAAATTCATCTTATATGTTTTCTAGACATGATATAAGAACAAATTCAATTTTTTAGATAAAAGAAGTATTTTAAAAAAAATGTTGTTTTGCTAATTTTTGATGGAGAACCCACTTAAAATATTTTTTTTGTCACTTTTATATGTTATATTTGAAAAAATAAACTTATTAATATAAATAGGCATATCAAAATTTAGTTTGGATATTTGTTTTATTATTTTTCTAATAACTTTCATATTCTAATGAATAATGAAAAATACTGCATTTTAATTCCAAACTGATTTTTCATATAATTAATTTATATTTTTAGATTATCATTTTACATGTTTTAAAGGTATGATTAGATAATGTTTTTACCATTTAATACAATTTATTTCATTGGATACTTTTTCAAATTAAAAGTTAATAGAAAAACTATGCAAACTTTTGAACGTGTTACTTGAAAAACTTGTTTTCTCGATCCGTCAATGGGATTAGTGTTAAACCTAATTTAACCACTTCTATGAATTAAATTTTAAAAAATAGAAATACATAGTTACACTCAGTATGAAAAATGTTTCCCAATGGGATCAAAATAATTTTTGCTGAATAGTAATTTTAGTATTTTATTTACCTCGGTTAAAGGTCAATATAGAAATTAATGGTAAAATTAATATCATAATATTATAAAATTACCCTAATAGTTGTACTAATATTATGTTATGAGTTATTATATACCATTATCATCCTTGGGTGGAAATTTTGATATTTCTATGCGAGTTGGGTGTGATTATGACATTTATAACATTTAATTTATAGTATATGCAAATATGTCTCTTCTTACTAAAACAATTTTAATATGGGGTCATGTAAGTGATACCTTATATTTTGAATTTTAACTATAAATATATAAATATTACATACATCTTGGTAATTTAGTTATAATTTTTAGGAATTAAATAATTGGATTTAATTATGAAACAATGATGAGGTAGTAATAGATTTATTAAAGATTGAATCAAATAAATGATATCAAAATATTAAAATAAATATAATTTGAAATATTTTATACCAAAAACTAATTTTATGGATTAATATGACATTTTATGATTGATTTAATGTAGTTTTTTTGTAATTAAGTTTTCATGATATTTTAAAAATTCATGTAATGATTAGTGTAAAAATTGACATAATTCATATTTTAAAAATTAAAATATTAAAATAAATCATATTCAATTTATAAAAATATATTATTCGTCCAACAAGTTTATATAACTATATAAATCTCATTAATTACAAATTAATTGAAATATTTTCATTATTTAGTAATTATTTTTACCCTCTAAATGTATATTACTTGACAAAATGGTAAGAGTTAAAAAAGGGATAAAATAAAATGATAATGATTAAAAAATATATAACGTGTATAGATTTAATTAGATTATTATATTTTGACCCATGATTATCCAAGATTATAAATAAATTATTTTTGACCCATTTGGAATTGAAATTGAATTTATATTAATTTAATACTTTTAATGATTCTAAGGTGCCCTTCCCCTTCTCCTATAAAAAGGCACCCATTCATCTCTATTAATCACACTTAAAAATACTTTTTTTAGGAAAATATCTTCCCATAAACCTTACTATAATACCTACCCAAATTATTGAGGAATTATATTAGGAATCACACTCTTCTTAGAGGAGTTAGGGTGTTAATAAAGGTTATCATTTGAAGGAAAGGTGATGTTTTTATTTAAGTGTTTATATTTTTTTCTTCTTCCACTACCTTAAAACCTTTTTCAACGGTGTTGAAATAATAATTTATGTATCCTAAATATAATTAGAAGTTATTATTCAAATATCTTCACCTAAATGAATCTCCATTTCCATTAAATGGGAAAGTAATTAGTCGTTCATGCGTACATGTGAACTGTCACCTCCACGAACCGATATAATTTGTTTTCCATAACCATCTCTCAAGACTAGACATAATTATAGAATTAATATTTTTATATAATTTTTGTGACATATTTATCATTATAAGAGAATAATATATCAATTATGTTCTTACTTTCCATGCACATAAATATAATAATTTCATTCGATTGTTCGTGTAAACTATCACCTCCACGAAGCGACGTGAATTATTTTTATTCACCACATCACTTGTATGATATATATAAGTATATTTAAATTATTACTATTATGTTAGTTATATTATTATAATTATGGAAATATAAAAAATAAATACCTTATTTTCATAATGATCAATGAAAAATGAAAATGTTTCTCATGCGTTTGTACAGCCTACTGTCTCTGTGATTATAATGTTATTTATTTTTATACAATAAATAAATTATTTGATTTAAAAGTATAATTTAAGTATAAAATTTATTATTTTTTCATTAATATTATTCTAGAGATGATGTAATTAATTAACCTAGGGACTATTGACATCATACAAAGTTAATTTTCAACTCAATTACTGAATATCAACAAAATGTTCGATATAAACTTAAAAAATTATGTAATTATAATAACATAGAAATAAGTTATATAATGGGAATAATAAAATTGAACAAAGTTATCAAAAAACTATAAATTAACCTATGTTTATTATTCAATAAGATAAAGAATATATGAGATAAGTCGGACTCAAGGCAAGGGAATTCATCTCAATATCCTTTAATTGAAACATTTTTTGATGTTATACAACACATTCTATTATACGGTGTACAATAAAACCATCTGATTTTTAATTTCATTAAAATTTATTCAAAATGAATATTTTTATCTGAATCATTTTAATAAACGAAAAAAGGATTTTATTTTAATGTATATGTTCATAAAATATTTTCTGCCATCATGACCACTATTTGGTATTTGGCTTCCTCTAGCAGTTGTAATGTTTTTTAAAATAAAAATAAATACCATTTTACCTGTTTAAGTATTTTGGTAATGAAAATGGTTTTGAGAATGGATTTATTTTATCAATATCTTGATATGATATTTTGTGATTGAAAATTGG
Source organism: Viscum album (assembly GCA_963277665.1). Taxonomy (NCBI): domain Eukaryota; kingdom Viridiplantae; phylum Streptophyta; class Magnoliopsida; order Santalales; family Viscaceae; genus Viscum; species Viscum album. The sequence goes on from OY728128.1 coordinate 663,613,991, forward strand.
AAATGTTACTTTCATTTATGATTGTTTTATGTTTAATGATTATGTTATGGATATTGGTCATTGCTTATGTATATGGGAGATTTCATGTTAAACTGAGGGTGGGTGATCCCGTGATAGCACTCAAATGAATTGAGTAATGAGACAGAGTTAAACTATAAGTTTTCTCCTATGACATTTATGGAATATACTGTGATGGGTATTATAAATATAACCGTGAAGGATACTCCACATGTAGCTATGAACGATATAATGTAAGTATGATATATATGCCACAAGTTACCAATATGATTTATGATTTCTATGAATATTTCCATGAATATTATAATTTAATGTGGTATTTTAAAGAATTTATTTTTTATGGGTGAAAATTAAGATTTTGTGAAAATGTTTTCATGAGTTTAAAGTGTTCGTGGACTAATAACTTCATTACTTATTTTATATTCTTTACTGAGAGTTTTGTGAAAATCCCAAGTTTTTGAAATGTTTTTACACAAGGTGTAAGGATGAGTAAGATAAATGTAGAAGACATGATTAATTTTTTTGAATATTTTTATCATGAAAAATAATTCAGGTTTTATTTTAAAATGTTGTAGATTATGAAAAAAATAGAGAGTGGGTAGGATTGAATACTTTTTAATAGTTGAGTTGTTATGTAATTGTTATGGCCTAATTCTCTAAAACTCTAAACCTAAAATTATCCTCAATGTGAATGAATGTAAATTCTTCACTCAACTCAATATTATTTTATGTTTAAGGTTGGGGACTTATATATTATATCCTTCATACCCTTACCCTCAGTATATTGTCATGATATTCACTAGTCCAAGTGTATAGAAGAGGTTTTATGTGTTGGAAATGGATGTGTTACATTGAAGAGGTAATGTGAGGATGATTAATAGGATTTGAGGCATACTTTTCATGAATTATCTTTTATTATTTTTAATTTTTTGTCCTTTAGAAAAAGAAAAATTCATTATTGAAAAAAAGTAGTTAAAAATAAAAAATCATTGTTTAATTATATTAAAAAACATGAATTTGAAGAAAAAAATAGATGGTATTTTTAATGGTAATTTTTTTATGGTTTCTGATCCAATTTTTTGATCTTGGGAAGTGGCGTGATATCATTTTAAATAGGAATCTTATATTGTGATTTTTTATTTTCTATCACGCATATTTATTTAGAGTCAACCTTCTCTTTGAGCCTTAATGTTTTTCACATGAATACCTTCCAAACCCAAGACTCATAGAAATTTGAACCTTAATGTGAATTTCTCATGATTAATTTTGATATATATCTTTATAGGGTAGAGATTTAATTTTCTTTTCAATGCCATGGTTAGGAGAATGCACTGGATGTATGAACATAAATCTATTAAATTAATACCTTTAGTGATGAGAGAAAAAAGATTTTATGTGAGGTAGATCAAAAATTGGCCTTGATACTAATAATAAATTAATATTCTTGAATTAAATTAAGATAGACACATCAATTTCAAATATAAATAGTAAAATTAATTTTTAACTTCATTTCATTGAAAAGGTTAGGATTTGAAAACATGTTGTTATGTGAATCTTGAGAATTTATTTCTCCATAGATAATTGTTTAGTTTCTTTACATTTATGTTTCGATATTCGTAACATGGAAATTATTTATTATTTTCCAGTAAATTTGACACTTAAGGACAAGGAAGGTTTAAGTGTGGGGGATTTTCTGTTTATATGGAATGCACATGTTTTTTAATTTTAATTAAATAATTTTAATTAAATTAACTAATAATACATACCCTGTTTTCATTTTTTTTATAATATTTATTATAGAAAGATATTTTTAATGGATTTTATAAAGAAGAATATATTTATGTTCTTAAATAATATGTTCATGAAGGAATGAATTTTTACCTTTGTAAATGCCTAGGCGGAGATGTTTTTTAAGAAGGGAAACTTCGAGTGTAGTAAAAACATTGGTGAGTACCTATAGAGCAATAAGATCTCAAGCCAACCACCATGAAGGTGGACATAAAATTCAATTATAGCTGAGTGGGGAGGCAAGGAGGAGTGAAAGGGACCCAAAAATAGTATATTACTAAGTGTGTATCAATATAACCAAGAGGATAAACTGGCAAGCAGAGGCATTGTGTAGGAGTATTTGCAAACGGGGGTTTGATGATGCTAATCTAAGACAGTCATGTCACATGATCTCATATAAGATTAAAACTCCCCACATGTATAACTAATATAGTATAATCATTATGTGGGAACTATTCATCACTTACTGAAACACCATTTTTAATGTCGCACACATCACTCTCCTTCAAAATAAGCCCCACCACTCACCAATGGATCTGTCGACCCTGATCTTCACTGGACCATGGGAGAACCACCATTCCCACTTCCTTGAAGCTTGGAGAAATCTCAAGAACATCAAAAAAAATTCTAAAACTGACATGGAAGTCAATATGAGATCTTATGTGATCTTATTTTCAGCTTATATGAAAATAGATATATCACACATTCTTTAATGGCTGAAACATTTTAAATGATAATTGTTTCCATAATAAATGTTTTCTATAATATGTCATATATGTATTAAAAAAATAGTACACATAAAGAAACAAATAAAACGTTATATAAATAATTATAATATTTAAATTAGTCAATGACTAATCCCATTAAAATTCGGATTATTACTAGGGTACAAAAAATATAAAATCGAAAAACTACAATGGGGAAATTTGGATCACCTTGATCGGTTAAAATCATCCCTCCCATGAACAACACTATAGGAAAGAAACAAAATATTACTAATATAATCAAAAAATTTATAAAATTAAAATTTAGATCCTTAAAAAAATTAATTAATATTGAATAAAATAATTAAGAGGTATTTGTAGAAGGCAATATGACCATTATAATAGTAATTTGGCCATCAGAATAGTAACCTAACCATTAGGAATAGTATCTAGACTATTGTAATAGTAATTTGACCTCAAAATAAAAATATATATTTTAGATAATATTTATCATGAGTAATTTAATAAAATATAAATTTTATAATTCCATAAAATAAATATTAAATATTAAAACCCAAAGAAAATATAAGCATATTTTTAATAAACTATACTTTAAGGTATTTCATAAAAATAATAATTTTTATATTAAAAATTAAAATAACATATGTTAGAAAATTATTTTGGTAAAATGAATTTTATTTTTTAAATCAAGACATAAAATTTTTCCCAAGTGTGATTTTTCGGAAATGTTATGAAATACATCAATTTTCAAGTAAATAGTTAAAATACTGTTTTTTTAACCGATGTAACTTAAATTACATCATTCATTATATAATAATAAACTAATGATTTGTTGAAATTGAGTTTCATAAAAATGTATTTAATTTCATAAATTATTAATTAAAATTAAATTAAATTAATTTCAAAACATAAAAAGAATTTTCCAAAGTCTAAATTCAAAAATATTCCATTAAAAAAAGTTTCCACATTTCTTTTTAATAAACAAATTAATTATAATTATAAAAGGGTTTAAATATTTAAAACCATTCTATTATATTTATATATGATTTATATTATCAAAAAATAACTATTAAAAGGTTTAACTTGGCTATAGTGTTTTATTTAATATTACCCCTCTCCTCAAGTATAAATAAACCCTCACACTCCACTTGTAAAATCACTGATCTCTCACTTACCAAATCCCAATATCTTCAAAAATCCTATATATTAAGACTATTATAATCCATAGGTAATTTTTAGATTAATCCAAACCCAATAATCAAGGGATTCTTTTTCTATACAAGAGAAACATGTGGAGAAGAGGGTATGTTTTCATCAGCACTTCTTTGTGATTCCCTCTGCTTTTCCTCTCTTTCTCTATAACTTTCAAAACCAAATATTATAAGATTAATTAGACATTATTTTAACAGTATAATCTTCTATTTAACCAACTTTAAAAATTTTATTTTTTTAAGTATTTATATTGTATACCTCTCTTTCTCTACCTTTAGGAGACATTCCTGATAATGGTCGGTTAACCGCTAATAAGGACATTTGCAACTTTTATAATTTCAACACCCTTATGGATTTTTATACTAAATTTTTTATAATAAATAAATGTATAGATACATTTCTATTAAGATTATATAATTAATTATTCATATGTATAAATGACATTGAATAAAATAGCATAATCGAAAAAATGGGAAATTTTAAAGAAATATATGATATCAAAGCACTTCAACTTCAAAAACAGAAATTAAGAACTATAATCCAATTGTTTTTATTGATAAATATTAACATAAATTAATATAATTAACTAATATTTAAATTTTTTAGTAAACCTACATTTATTATTCAATAGGTGGAAAAGAAACAAAATAAAGTAGGAATTAAGGTTAGGGGATTCTCGAACCCAACTCCTTTTACCCACAAGTCCATCCAGAAGCTAAGATTTTAAAAATTTATTAAATAAAAGAAAAGGATGCAGAGGAGGCTGGAGGGGTAAAACATAGGGAATTTCACTCATCTATCAAGCACAATGTTATTGATCATAAAAATACATATCATTCTCATAATCAGAGTCACCAGCAGTTTCCCATTCGGATTGAGACTTACCCTAATTGGAAATCTTAAGAAGATCAGAAATGAACTTGTGTCAGAGCTTAGAATATTAGGTAGACAAAATGTGAGGTGTGCTAGAATAGTCTTTCATTGGCCTTATCTTCGAGGGAGAAGGAGTGAAATCATCATCCTTCCCTTTTCTAGAAATGAGTTCATCATTGAAAGTGATAGGACCGTCACCAACCACAAAATTCCCTTTCGCCTTAGAGATGTCACCCCACTTCCTAAATATCCCTGATGAGTTCAAAAGATTCTGGATTTCCTAATTAAAATAAACTTATTGAGGATCCCCAATGTTGTAAACCAACTCAACAGACTCATAATGATACATGTCTGCATGAGTACTATCATTTACACTTAGATTTGGAGGATCAGAACAAGCTGGTGATCAAACAATAGGGAGGATAGGATTTTTTCCAACCTCAACTAATCCAGTGGGAGAAATAGAATGATCATCATTAGAGGTAATATCCTTGGAAATATCTACTCGAGTAGTAGAGAGGCATCTCATTGGGGAATTATCCACAATTAATCCTTTACCATTAAAATTATGTACATGAGGGATAGATTTATCATAATCCAAAATCATAGGCTTATTAGAAGATTTCTTGAGAAAATATCTATCATGGTTAGGAGACTTTGAAAAAATAACATTCTTCTTATCAGGTTTCCTTCTATAGAGAGTATATGGATAACCCTTCATCCCACATCTCTAAAAAGATATCTTCCTCTGACATAACTCCAAAAATTTCCCAATAGCCATGCACTCTGTACAAAAAAGAGGCTTCCATTCATACTCGACATCAATATGGATGTTATCAGTGGGATTGGAGAGAGTTACTTTATCAATCAAGGTGGAGCTCAAATCAACCTCAACCATTATTCTGGAAAAATTTCTAAACCGAACAACCTCAGTTTCCATGTAGGGGTGAATAAGGGTCCAAATTACCATGCTAATCTCAGGAAAAATCTTTAGATGCCAGAGGACCCAATTGAGCCTCTGAAAATGGACCCAGTCCTGAGAAAAATCATTCCTTGCATGTGGGTAATTGAAATCTAGAGACTATTCATGAAGGTGATTCCATCCATATTTCAAATACATAGACCCAATTCTCCACACATGTAATTTTAAATCATTCGATGGGAAAATGTAACGAAAAAATCCCATACCAAGATACACACACTGACAGTCAGAGGAGACCCATAAAAATGATATCTTCTTGAAAAAATAGTCAAACCTCTATGGCTTATCACCCTTTGATAAAACAAGATGAAAAATTAGATAATTATTTCCCATTACAATCCTCTCAGCAAACATATCAAGATTAACATCAACATCTGCTAACGAACCCTTATGGAGAATCCTACTTAAGCGGGAATCAATGAATGAAGCAAACCGGGGCATCAAGGCGGGGATTTCTACTGTAACTCTTCCATTCATAACCATGGTAGTGATTTTTGGTGCCTTCATAGAATCCTTATATTTCTTCATTTGAGAATTAGGATTCACAAAAAAAGAGGAAAGACTCTTCGGCAAGACTCTCCTTAGAATAGACTGCAAATAAGACCTAGTCTCTCGCACATCTCCAACCACATGAATAACATTACAATACCTGGTGTCTAACCTAGAATTGGAATCACGAACCACAGGTTCATGCATCACGCACTCAACCCTAGCCATATTCTCCAAAGTATAGGAACCCAGAAAGATGGATCTAGAGACATCGCAAGAATCCAAAGGAGTTACCCTTAATATGAATGGTGGATCCAGTCTATCCCGAAGACCAGTGATATGAAAAACAAGAACATCCCTCAAATTTTGTGGTGGATTAGGTCCTTCCCAATGAATATAAGCACAAAATAGATCTGAGTGTGAAATCTCTACCATGGCTTCAACAAGACATGACACACCTTCATTTCAGTCTGAACCTAGTTTTCCGGCCACAAGCACAAAATAAATATAGTGAGGGAGAGGAATTAAAAACCCTAGAATGAGAAATCTAGATATCCATGGATGAAAGTCATCCACCCCCCCCCCCCACGTCCCTTACATCCCGAACGCCATCAAATGAGTTTTTGGGTACCAAGGTATATGTGATTTCCATGAAACGATAATTTTAGGCCCCATACACCAGCTGTGTGTCACTTCCCCGATAAATTCGAGCATGGAGATACTCGAACCTACACTAGTTTTGTTGAATAGGAAATAAGTTTTTGGTTAACGAGGTATGGGTGATTTCCACACCAAGCTTATTTTGGGCCTCAGTCACCACTTGTATGTCACTCGTCCCCAGGTAAATTCGAGCGTAGAGAGACTCGAACCTCCACCTGTTCTTTTGTTGGGGAGTGGCTGCCTATTTCATGTAATTTTTGGTATAGATATTCCACTATTGTTACTTATATATAATTTCACTATTCTTACTTTTTATTTTTTGGATATACATTTTTCCACCTTGATTTTTAATCCTAATACAAATATTTTCCATAAATACTTTTCTTTCCCAAACACATCTTCAACTCCTATTGAGTTATTTATTTATAACTTAATAATAACAATGTTTCTACAAAGAAATTTTCCCTTATTAATTTTGGATCCCAAAATTTTATTAATAAAATAATTATTTAAAAAAAATTCAAGAAACCCATTCATTTCCATGGGGTATTTCATGAAAAAAATTATTATATGTTCTATGTGTTATGCTTAATTATGAGAATATTATGATGTGAAGGGTGGGATCAGGATTATATAGCCATCATACATTGGGTAATGTGATGTATCTCATGATATTATGTTTATTATACATGAACTTGATTCTATATTTGTTCATAATAATGATTTTCTGATTTTTTTTCACATATTTTATGTGTGAACATGATTCTTTCTTTGTTCATAACTATGTGTGGTATTTGACCACTATAACATGATGTTTTATTTTTATGAATTTACACATTACATGCCTTTATCAAATATTTCCATAAACCTTATAATGATGATACTGTTCTAATGAAATGATAATCGTGATTATGATCACCCATATACTATTGTTTCATGTCTCTTATTCCTGCTATGTTATCTTTCCCCTTACTGGGGTTTTATCCTACCCATTTATTTGATGTATACCCAATAGTGACTACATGTAATAAAGATAACATGAGATATTTTTAGTGGATAAATAATAATTATTTTAATAATTTTTATGTTCTATAATGTATAAGTGATATATGGTATTAATTTTCCAAAGATACTAAACCTTTCAATCCTTGATTTAATAATTATTACATTATTTATCATTCAAATTATTTAATAGGCATGTAAGAAAAAATAGGGTTACTATAATTGGTATCAAAGGTACATTTTAGTTAATTTGGTAATTAGGATTAGATAAAATTAGTGGATTACCTTAGGATAAGTCAACGTATAGGTAAATATCTCAAAAGAAACATTTTAGAAGAAGGTTAACCAAAGGGATCCCATGATATACACCTTTATACTTTATTTTCACATACAAATAAATTGTTTAATCATGATTTTTTTACTTTTATTTGGTTTAAACATTTTATATTCTAGAGCATGGTGGGAACTAATAGAAACCAAGCTAAAACAATGTTTGAGAGACAATATAATGATTTTCCGAACGACATTCCCAATGTGATGGGAAATGGGGTTCAAATATTCACAGTGATACTTACCCAGCTGTATCTAGCTATGAATAATAACCTGAACCACCTGAAACATTGTCCTTCACCTAAGAAGGATAAAATATTCATTGGTTCCTTTAGGAAGAAATGACCATTGATATTCAGAGTATCTTCTAATCCACTTTTCGTGGAACAGTTTGTTAACTTAATGTAGAAAATACTTTCTATGCTCCACTATTTCAAGAAGGAGAAAGTGACTTTGGAAATTTATTGTTTAGATAGAGAGGACAATCAATGGTATTAATTGATAAATAATAAAAAATAAAAGGATTAAATTGAAGTGATTAAGTGGGAATACTTTGATAAAATATTTCTTAAAACTTATTTCCCTCAAACACTTCAAACAAAGATGGAGAAATAATTTTTAAAGATGAATAAAACCGAAGGAGAATCCATCATGGATTATGAGGAACAATTCACAATGATAACAAGATATTACTTGGTATTTATTATCAAAAATTATGTAAAATATATATATATTCTTTACAAGATAAAAACCACACATACAAATGGCTCTAGTTATCCGAGACTTCAGGAGTTATGAAGAAGTGGTTCGATGTGCTCACAAAGTAGAGATGGAGTTTGGAGATTGGTCCTATGGACATAGAGGTAAGAAGAGGAGAATATAGTTTCAAGATGGATGATCAAATGATAAAGGGGTAAGGAGGATCCCACCACCCCATGTGTCAAATATGATAGAATAATCATCATATAATTGACTCAAGGGATAGGAAAATACTTAAAGTATGGGAAATAAATCCACCAAGAATATGAATGTTGAATATACATAAACTATATGGCTAGTAATATGGATGAGAGTAGTGAACCTCCTAATGAACCACCCATGGTTCAATGTGGAAACTTTAGGGAAAAGGGGAACTATGCAATCCAGTGCACTAAACCATGTGTCCTTATGGGTAGTCGGTGTCAGCCACCACTAAATCCAAAGGTGCAGGAGAAATCTTATTCCATCATCACTATTGTAGTAGAGCATGTAAATGAAGTCATAAAAGGTACACTTTCTATTCACTCAGTAATGATAAAAGTTTTATTTGATACTAAATCTACGCATTCCATCATATCCTTTAAGTTTTCAAAAATATTGTAATCGATGATCTGATACCTTGCAGTATAGATATAAATGAAAACAACTAGTGGTACAGTCATTTAAACATAAGTGTTAGACACTTCTCCTGTTAGCATCTGTGGGAAAATTCTTCCAATGAATCTCATAATACTTAGTTGAATTTGATGCTATATTGGGGAAGGGTTGGATCTAGTTATATAGAGTTCACATTAAATACTAGGAAAAAAATCCATTTCTATATATCATTTTATCCAATTCTCCTATATAAATAAAAGGAAGATCATGAATCTATTTGGAAAATCCCTAAATAGTGTGGTTGATGAAACCCTATTAAGAATTATACCTTTCCAAAAAGTTTGATTTAATAGAAAACATAAACCATGATTAAATTCCCATTAATAGGGAATAAACTGATGTATTTCTAGAAGAGTTTCCCAAAATTCCCTTAGATCGTGAGGTAGTGTTCCCAATAGATATTTTACTCATAGCCACTCTAATCTCCAATTTTACATATAGGATGGCCTATATCGAACTGGAGGAGAAAACGAATAAGATATAAGAGAATTTAGAAAAAGGTTTTATACTCCCTAGTGTATCTCCTTGGAGTACGCCAATGCTATTTGACAAGAAAAAGGATAGATAGATGTAATTGTGCATAGATTACTAAGATCTCAACAAGATAACAATAAAGAACAAGTATCCCCTTCTAAGGATTTACGACGTGTTCAATAAACTTTGAGGAGTATAGTACTTCTCGCAGGTGGATATTAATTCTAGATATCGTCATATAGAGTTGAATAAGGAAGATATTAAGAATACATCATTCTGTATAAGGTATGTACACTATGAGTTATTATTTATTCCCTTTGGACTTACAAATTCCCCAGTAATATTCATTTATTTGATGAATAGAGTCTTTAGGTACTACATGAATAAATATTCTATAGTCTTTACTTATGATATTATCATTTAATCCACGAGAGAGGAGGAACATGATGAGAATCTAAGTATTTTACTAGAAACATTAATGAAGGAGAAAACATATTCTAAGTTTAGCAAGTGTATTTTTTTGGATATAGCATGTCACGTTCTTGGGGAACGTGATCATAAGTGAGGGAATTTTTATTGACCCTTCCAATGTAAAAGCAATTGAGGAATGGACCAAACTCACTAGTGTCATGGAAATCCATAGTTTTATTGGATTAGTAGGGTACTACTGACATTTTGTAAGAAATTATTCAAGATTTTCAATCTTTCTAACTATGTTAATAGGGAAAGGGGTAAAGTATGTCTGGATAGAAGAATATGGGGAAATATTTATGAAGCTCAAGGATAGGCTAATCACTTGGATTTTACTTACACTTCCAATAAGTGGAAAAAATTTTGTGATATACAATGATGTTTCAATAAAATTTTTGGATTTTTTACTCTTAAAAATAATAATGTGATATCCAATACCTCATGATAGTTGAAGATCTTTGAGAAGAACTACCTGACACATGATCTGGAGTTAGAAACTGTAATATTCACCCTATAGATATGTAGGAACTTCCTCTATAGTGATAAGTGTGACATGTATAAAGAAAAACATATTCTAAAGTATATATTCACATAAAATGAGCTCAACATCCCTGAAAGAAGATGATTAAATCTAATCAAGGACTACGATTTCTCTATTAACTACCATTTAGGAATGAAGAACAAGTTAGATAATGCTCTTAGTATAAAATAACCTACTACTATATCCATGATTTGAATTGAGAAATACCCTATATTCGTAGAAAAGGAAAGTATGGATTTATAAATCATAATGTAAAGGAATACATACAACCTTTACCAAATGATTCCCAACCATCTATCCAAGATAATTTCAAGGAGGCAGAAAGAAAAAATATGAAGCTTCAAAATAAGGTGAAAGTGGTAATGGAAGGAAAGTTTCATGACTTACATATCAATGAGGATGTTTTCATTAGATTTGGAACTAGATTTTGTGTTCCTTTATCACCTGATACAATGAAATATGTTTTAGAAAATTCACATAGATGATATTTTTTTAATTTTGGAAGCCCGGAGATATACCATGATCATTGAGAGAACTTATAGTGGTGCAACATGAAGGAGATCACTAAGAACGCCTAAAAGTTCTTGGTATGTCATCAAGTTAATGTTTATTGAAAAACTTCCAAGGGGATGATGAAACCATTTCCCATACAAACATAGAAATGGGAGAACATCACCATGGACTTTTTCACTGATCTCCTGAATACATCAAAAGAAAATAATGTGATATGGGATGAAGTTGATCAAAACACCAAGAATGACCATTTCCTCTCCATAATGAAAGATTATTTTCTTAAGAAACTTGTAAATATATTTGTGATGGAAGTAGTGAGGATATATAGAGTACCACTTTTTATCATATCTGATCATGATCCAAGGTCCACTTTTAATTTCTGGACAAGTGTTCAATATGATATAATTATTGAATTGAATTTCATTATGGCATATCACCCCCAATAGGATTTAAAATCTGAAAGGACTATTAATACACTCAAGTGCATGTTGAGATCCTGGTCAATGTAATTTGAATGTGGATTGGACAAACATCTTCCATTAGTTGAGTTCTCATACAACGACAACTTCAACTTGAGTATTCAAATGGCTCTATATGAATCCGTTTATAGAAAGTGATGTAGAACTTATACTTGTTGGAATGAAGTTCATGAATTGAATATAATTTTAATCAATCTTGTCCAAGATATGAAAGTTAAGGTTCAATCAATCCAATAGAATATAAAAGTTACTCAGAGTCGGAAGAAGAGCTATGCTGAAAACCATCATAGGGGTTTGGAGTTTGAAGTTAGAGACAATGTTTTGCTTAAAATATCAAAATGGAAGGGATTTGTGAATTTTGGAAAGAAAGTGAAGCTGAAACCTATGTACATTGGTCCCTTTGAGATCCTTGATCGCATAGAAGCAGTGGACTATTTGATAGCACTTTCACCAAACATGGATCAAGTTTATGATCTGTTACAGATACCACTCCTAAGGAAGTACATACTTGGTCCATCACATGTACTAAATATAGAGATGGTACAACTAGATAATTTCTTCTCATATGAGAAAATACTAGTGAAGATCTTGGACCTTGGAGATAAAGTTATACAAAATAAGACAAATCACATTTTAAAACAGTTGTGGTGGAACCATAAATATGAAGAGGTGTATTGGGAACCATAGGAAATGATAAAATAGAAGTAACCTCATCTATTCTCATTTGAGAATATGAGTTGAAATTTCAAAGATGATATTTCTAAAGGGGAAAGAATGTAATGACCAATAAATTTAAAATGATAATTTTTCCTTAAAATATGTAATCTAAATTATATCATATAAGTATTATACACATAGATCGCATAAAGAAACCAAAAAAACTTTATATCAATAAAGAAAATCATTACACTAGTCAATAAATAAACCCATTAAAATTATAATTATTAAAAAGGTAAAAAAAATATATAATATATAAACTATAATGGTAAAATTTGGATCACTCGAATCGACTAGAATCATCCCTCCCTAGAACAACACTACAAAAAAGAAATAGAATATTAGTAAACCAATTGAAATTTTTACAAAATAAAAATATGGAACCTTTCTATAAATTACATTTAATGTGAATGAAATAATAAATAGATATCAATAGGTGATAATACCACTATTGGAATAGTAATGTTGTTGTTGGAATAGTAACTTGGTCATTGGGAATAGTAACCTGACCATTGGAATAGTAATTTAAATTAAAAGTAAAAAATATATAATTTTAATGATAACAATTACAAGTAAATTAATAAAATATAAATATTATAATTCCATTAAAAAATATAAAATAATAAAAACTCAAAGAAATTATAAGCACGTTTTTAATAAAGAGTATTTTAAGGTATTTCGTAAGAAAACATAATGATTATATTAATAATTAAAATAACATATATTAGAAAATTATATTGATAAAACTAATTTAATAGTTGAGATAAAAATATTAAAATAATACAAGGGTGAATTTTAGGTAATTTTCTAAAATAAATCAATTTTCAGATAAATAGTAAAAATACAGTTGTTTCATAACCAATGTAACTTAAATTACATCATTCATGATATAATACTGACCATATAATTTATAGAAATTTATATACAAAAAAATTATATTTGATTTTATAAATGAGTCACTAAAAAAATTAATTTTCAAACCTTAAAATTATTTTCCAATGTCTAAAATCAAAAATATTCCCCCAAAATAACAATTTTTCTTTTTTTCAATTTTCATTTTAAATGAACAAATTAATTCAAATTATAAAGGGGTTTAAAGTATTTAAACCACTATATTATATTTATATATGATTTATATTTTAAAAAATACACTATTAAGAGTTTTACATTGGATATAGTATTTTATTCAATATTTTAACTAAAAAATACCCCTCTCCTCAAGTATAAAGAACCCCTCTCCCTTCCCTTGTAAAATTACTAATCCCTTACTTACCAAATCCAAATATATGTAATAATAATATATTTTAATCCTCTTAGAAAACATAGGGATGTCCTTGATTAATCCAACCCAAATCATTAAGGGAGTCGAGTGTCATACAAGAGAAGAAACACCGAGAAGAGGGTATGTTTTCACCAACTCTTCTTTGTGTTTCCATCTTATTTTATTATCTTTATCTATAAATTTCCAAACAAGATGATATAAGATTAATTATAAGTTATTAAAAAATATATTAATGAATTTAACCTAATTTAAAAAAAATTATTTTTTTAATTATTTAGATTTTATACATCTCTTTCTCTTCCTATGGATAACGTTCCCAATAATGTTGGGTTAACTACCAATGGGGACATTTCCAACTTATTTAATGTCTAAAACCTTATTTATGGTTATAATAAATTATTATAATATATAAAATTATAAATATATTTATTTAAACTACTGTAATTTATTCTACTTATGTATAAATGACCTTGAAAAAAATAGTGAAATAGAAGAAAAACAGAAAATTTTAAAGGAAAACATGATATCAAAATGATTCAACTTCAACAATAGAAGTTAATAAATTTAATACAATTATAAAAATTTATAAATATTAAAATAAATTAATATAATTCATTTCTGGTACATTGTTTTCAGAAACCTAGGATTATTATCCAAGAGGCAGAAAAGTAATGAAATAAAGAAAAAATTAAGGTAAGGGGATTCTCAAACCCAGCTCTTTTTCTTTGGTTTGTCCCTCTTTTAATGTAATTTTTGGAATGAATATTCCTATAATTTTATTTAAATATCATTTAACAATTATTCCATTTTATTTCTAGGGATATACATTTTTCCACCTTGATATTTAATCTTAATATAATGATTTTCCGAAAATACGTTTCTTTCCAAAACACATCTTCGACTCCTCTTGAGTTGTTTATTTTTCACACAAGAATGATTATGTTTATACCAAATATTTCTTCCATTATTCAATTGGGAAAACCAAATATTATTAATTGAATTATAATTTATGAAATTCTTTAGAAACCCCATTCCTTTATATGTGTTATAGATGACTATGATAGTTATACTTTCTATGTGGAACACATGATTATGCGAGTATTATGATCATATGGGAGGGTCTAAAATTATATATCACTTTAATTCATTGGAAAATGTAATTTATCTCATGATATTATGTGTATTATGAATAAAAATTAAGTAATATTTTTTTATAATGACGATGTTATGATTTATACATATATATTTTGTGCGAACATGATGCTAGTTTTGTTCAAAACTATGTATGGTATTTTAACACTATGATATTATCTTTAATTTATATGTATTTCCACATTCTGTTCCATTATCAAATGTTTACCTCATTATTATGTTGATTATAACATTGTTATGAAATCTTTATGATGATTATTCTCACCCATTTACAATTATTTCATGTCTCTTATTCCTTCTATGTCATCCTTCCCCTTACTCAGGTTTTAGCTCGCCTCTTTCTTTGATGTATATCCTTATGTGACTACATGTACTAAGGATAATGTGATAGATTTTAAGTGAAAACAAAAAGAAACATTTCAATGATGTTTGTGTTTTTTTATGTATAAGTGATGTATGATTCTAACTTTTCAAATATACTAAACCTTTCAATCCTTGATCGTATAATTATTATATTGTTTTTTATAAATGATGTAATATCCATATAAGAAAAGTAGGGTTTCAATACATTCACTTTGAATCTCCATTAATTCACTACAAAAACTTAAATCTAGTGATGGTGATGATAAAGTGTTGATGTAGTAAAATTTCTCACCATAATCACCTAGTTTATACTGAAAAGGAAGTGCATAAGTTTCAACTACATGGTAATTAAGTGCCAACACTTTTTCCAAATATAATATAAAATATTTACACTGTAATGAAAGGATTTCATGATATAAACATTCTTAAAAATATGCAATATTTTTCATAGAGTTTTTTTTCATGTTAATAATAGATTCAGTTCACACAAAAAACCTTCATATAATAGAGAATCATATTTTTTATAATGGTTCACATTGTGATTGGATTTATTTTTATTACATACAAGCATGGAAGAAACACTAAAAGTTATATTTCTTTTTCTCACCATCATTAATTATGGATGTAGTGAGAGGGTGGATAAAATAAGATTTCTGTGTCACATATAGAAGGTATCTCTATAAAGATAACTATTTAGGTCATGAGTATGCATTCCATGATAAAATAGTGGATTATTAAATGATTATTTCATTATGAATCAATATTTTCATCACAAAATATATTTACAAAATAGAACTATCATTTCATCCAACCACTTCCCTTGAATGATATTTGGGAATTATTTAAGGTAATTTTGATGAGTTTGGATTTCATAAATATTGGTATATTTGAACATCAACTTGAATTGTTGAGATAATATATGAGATATAACATAGAAATATAGGGAGATTCCAAGAAATGTATTTGGATTATATTATCTATAAAAGGATGAGGGGGTTGGTAGTGTAATTGATCATCAAAACATCTGAGTTCTGGATGGTCAATTTTATTATAGAAGTGCTTTTATATAGAGTCACTCTATTTATAGGTAATAATTATTTATATTTTTTATTCTCTCATTTATAGAGTGAGAGAATAAGTTGTTTAGTTCAAACATTTGGTGAAGGGGGGTTATTTTTATTGAAATTATTATTTCTATGATTCAATTAAGTTTGGATTTTGTACTTATGATTATTTCTTTTGTCTATCCTTTTTTTTCTTATGATTGAATACTGTGTAGGGGTAAGTGAGTACACTTTATCACATTAGACTATTACTATTAATACATGAATGATCATTGTATGTTTTAGGGTAATTGCTTTGAATGATGTTTTTGGGTTTCCTATTCCATTAATTAACCTAATTACTTGATTGTGGTAATTGGGATTTAGAATAGGGGTGATAACTAAGAAAAATTAATCTCTTAGAGATAATGTTTATAAAAACTCTGATTAGTTACTTATCATTTCAATTTAATGATACATGAACTCTGATTTTATATGTTTGTTACCTATCTCGCTTGTTTAAAGTTATAATTCACTTTTTTTAATCATTATAAATCATTTCAAACTTATTCCCCATGGGTTCAAACTTGGGATACAATAAATTATAATAAAAAAATAGTTAGTTAGTAGGAAGGATAAGTATTTAACAATCCAAACTTGTTGTATCACTAGAAGTAATGATACTCTATGGGTAAATAGGTTGAGGTTGAAGGAAAAAATATTTATGGGGGATCGAGGTAGAACTTCTTATAATTTAAACCGTCATATTTTACCAGGTACCAGATGTGGGTTACTGAGTACATGATGAAGGATTTTAAGGAGGGGGATTTTTGGGCTAGCAACTAATTGATCCATGGCTATGTACTGAGTTCCATGTAGGGTTTTAGGAGGTTCTTCTTAAAATAGTTACCATTATATTTATGTTGATATCATTGATGTTTTCTTAAATAATGGTATTTCATATTCTCGAGATTCCATTAAATTTATTCATCCTTAATCTATCCCTCTCTCACTCTACCTCATGTTCATGATTATTCTCTATTTCATGTACAAATATAGATATATCTATAATTTTAGATTCATCATGGTAAGAGTTATAGGTTCCCTTTTATTTTATAAGAAATTGACAAGGTTTTTCACTATCAAGTTCTAAATTTATTTCTCTATTTTCTTCTAGTTTGGTAATTTCAGGTATTCACTAACACAAAACGGGGAAAGGTAAGCACCTCATTTTATCAATGATAAGAAACAAATGTTGATAAATGGGTGAACATTATCAACACTAGCTAAAATATCATATAAATGTACCCTTTATCAGCACTTTTCTTAGAACTGATAAATGGGTCATTAATCAATTCTATGTTTAGCGCTAATAACGGTTTTTAATAAATAATATTATTAATTTATATAATTATATGACTCGATTCACCGTGTTTCTATATATATTTCAGATAGAACGCATAAGGTTAAGGTATGTGAAGAGAAATATTTAAAGGACTTATCTCTATTCTCTGGCACTTCGAGCAGAACTTTCATTTTCCCAAAAAACCGAGTCGCAAAAAGAATCATCAAAAAAGGAACTGCTGCCCATATCTCATCATAAAATTGAGCAATTTCAGAAAGGCAGGAACTTTTTAAGAAATAATTCATCTCCCATATTTATTTATCTAAAGGAATGAAACCATGGAAAGTTTGATATTTAGTTTTTTGACTTGCTTCTATTTGGAGTTTTCAAGATTTTAAGTGTGTCTCCTTAGGGAAATGATTTTTTCATCTTTTTTTCCCTTCTGTTGAGCTAAAGGGTAGAGCATGGAGTTAAGGTTCAATGAATTTAATACTTGGAACTATTAGAATCTATGAATGGAACCTAAATTTCAACCTTAATGATTTTAAGGATTCTTTCACTTAGGTTCAGATTAAAGTGTATGGTTTAAAACAGGTTCTATGGAATTTTGAAATATTGTATGACATTTCCTTAGTGAAGGAATTCCAATTCAGATGGACTTAGCTACAAAAAAAAAATCAGTTTTGGTCACTATGCTAGATTACTCTTTAAGGATGATTTATGTTCTTCATTAGTTGACAAGGCTATCATATCCACTCCAAAAGATGATATCAATCTCAGGATTGTTTATAAAAAATGGTTATATTCCTATGATTCATGTTTCATAATTGGACACAGAAGTTCCAAATTTTGAGAAAACATTATTTGTGTGAGATGTCAATTGAAAGGGAATGATGATATATATTGCAGGAGGAAATATGGAAGTAAGAATGTGCATGAATAAAGTGTGGTTCAATGACTAATAGGGTGTGAGTTTGATAAATATCCTGAATAGGATTCTTTTCAATCCACCCTAATGGATTATTCCACTTATAAACTCAATGGAAATACCTCTATTACCTGGTAATATTTGGATTAAGATACCGTACCAGCTGGTGTGGATATCTTCTTTAAAGAGGCCCAAATCGGGGGCTTAGAATGTGTTTAATGTGAATCTGAATCTTATAATAGCCAATTTGTGAAAGAGGTTTCAACTCATACTGAGGATGATAACAGGCTGAGGCAGGAGCATCTTGTGTTTTCTTTCAATAAAGTAAACACTATGTTTGATGCTTCTACTTTATTGAAAATCAAAAGAAAAGAGGGAAAATAATTCTTATAAGGGGATTGACTCCAAAGGTAGTTCAGAATAGAATAAAGAAGTTTTTTCTGCTTCACCTGGCTATCAATATTCATATGAACCCCCTATTGGAAACTCTAACAGGTTGGAATTTTCTATTTTCACTTTTGTACATGCTCAAGTCTCTTTTTCTACATCAAAGTTCCAAAAGAGGTCTCTACCGGGTGTCTCCCACCTCTATGGAAAAAATCAAGCCCCTAAAATTGTATCTAGGATCCAACAAAGGTCTTCGTTGGATGACCATGGATCCACCCATATGAAGGCTCCCATTCCCAATCTCCCATAGCTTACTATAGGACCTGGACTCCAAAGGGGGTCTCCTCTAGATGACTCCTGCTTCTATGGCACAACACATGCCCCTCTTTCTGCATCTGGGCTTCAACAGGAGTCGACACTTGGTGACGCTTGCCCCCATGGAACCACCCAATTGCAGGCTCCTCTGGTTGAGGTTCTCAAACTCCAAAAACCCCCCTTACTATAGATTACATATTCTAACATGATTCTTTGGATGGTGATTTTTTCCCTCTTGGAACCGGATTACAATGATCTCATGCTTCCCTTCAAAAGGTAACACATGCTTGGAACGATGATTTCAATAGCAACCATGATGGAACATCTACAGGTGCTCAAATCATAGAGGTAATTACCCATGATGACCATTGTAACTCCACGAACCTAGTTACCCAAAGTCGGTGCGTTATTACATAAAATTGGCATGATCACTAGAGATCAGGTCTCGAAAGACTGATAAGTTTAGTAGACTTGGAAGTACTAGATACATACATAAGTTTTACATTACATTATGAAATGTAAAAACAAAAACATTGTGTCCCCTTTGAACACACTCATATACCTTAGCCTATTCCTATTGGTTAATCGTAATATACTTTTTCACGTACTGGGAAAAAAGAAAACATAAGAAATGGGTGAGCTCAGATGCCCATTAAGCATAATAATAAATCAAAAACTATTATACATAAGAATAAACATTTAAGGAAATGTATAAGACTAAAACAAAATCCTTTTGAACTTAATCTTCAGCATAATATGGAAAATATAAGTCAAATAATTTCATTTACTTATTCACATAGATATTCTACTAGTTTAATAATCACATATAATATCAATAGATAATTTTATAATGATGGAATGCATAATGTCAGACATCATAACCATATAGTCAAGGTTTCATTCCAAGACTACAAATATGATTTTGTCAAGGCCTTATGCTAAGACACTAGTTTATCTCATGAGACCTATCTATGCATTGATGAGCTATATCGGGCTCCATCTGTCACTTACTAATTCCAATGCATTCCTCATATGAAAAGGTTCAAACATAACATAAACATTCGTATTAAAACTACCATAAAAAATGTTAATACTTTAAACATAAACCATGAATGGTATAAAAATAACACATCCATAGTAAAAAATATCACAAAAACTTCAATACAATATGGAAGATTGTATCATAAAAATAAACTTCAAACAAGTTTCAAATCCATCAAATAATGTTGACATGGTTTAAATCAAAACTATTTGAGAGAAATATCTCTTTCTATTTTGAAATAATTTAAAAGTCACATAATTATAAAAGAAGACATTTATTTTAAAAATATTATTATAATCTTTTAAGGAAAGCTTCTAAGATGTTATAACGATATAAAATAGCTGCACCCGTCGTATACGTTAAAAAACTTTCTTACCTTAATTTGTCGAAAAGGTCACAAAGTACCTTGTTTGGAAAGCGACGGAAAGATTCCTTTAAAAAAATAAAAAAGTCAAACAAGTTTATAAATAACTTCAACCCATATTCTAGGGAATATTAAAAATGTTTTGAAATACATTTTTAAGAAACATAGATGAGGATGTTAAAGAGGTACCAGTAGATACTCACATATAAACAACCTCAAATAATAAAGAGATTGTAAAATTAACCCTTACCTTGTACTTTTCCTTGGTTGAGGGTATTTTGAAATTATGTATAATAGTAAAATCATTTTTATGAAATTATAAAAGAACCATATATGTAAATATGATATTATATATGATATTCTAATATTTTTTTGTTAATAATATTTCAGTAGTATCATTGTTTAGGGTGATAACCAATTTGTTTTCTTTTATATGTTTTGTTATGTAAGTCATGTTTTTTATGGATAGGATGTATTTGATTCATATCCATAATTATATTAAGTCCTTAAACATTATTATTAATCATAAAATAAAAATTATTCCTGAACGGTTACGATGAGGAATGAATCTCATCGCGTTTGTAGAGACGGTAATCTCTACGTACAAACAAGCAAAAATACCATTATATTGATAGTGAATTCATATGTAATTGGATGGTATATCATATATAAATAATAATTAAAATTTTATATTTATTATTTACATCAATTATACTCATTATTATACCCATCCAAAAAATGAAGTCTTGAATAACAAACTACACCATGACGTGGAGACGGTAAGCCATATATTCTCACGTATGGTGAATTTTTCATTCGTAGGATGGATAGAATAATGAATATGGTTTTACCATATTTATAATAATATCATAGTATGTATAAGGTACTAGAGGTATTATTTTGGTATGGAAACAACAAATAAATAGAAATTGGAAGAATAAAATAACTTTGAAAGAGGTGATGAAATTATTACCTCTTCTTCAGGTCATTCCTTTTCATTTGATCAAAAGGGATCATTAGGTTAAATTTATGATCAAAATAAGACCTCTAGGTTGAAGTGAGGATATTTGGAAAGATATTTGAGCGGGGTTTGGCCGAGCCAAATGGCTTTGGAGGTGTGATTTTTAGAGAAGGGGAAGTACCCTTTTATAAGACAGGTGAGGGTCACTTTAGAAAAATATTGAAATATTAATTTTTTATGAAATAATATTTGGTTTATAATGGCTCCAAAGGAATTTATTTCTCGTATATGGTGGGGATGGGTCGAAAAAATCTAAACCAATAGGTTTTAGACAGGTTTATGTCACCATATTATCCTTATCTTTTATATTTAACTCTTAGTTAAATAGTTTAACTTTTACCATGTATTCTTGTATTATTATAATAAATGGTTAATAAAATTAATATAAAAAGACAAGAGAACCCCAATTGGTTCATTATTGACCTAATTAATCTCATATAAGTCCTTTGGTTAAAACATATGTTTTTTGGAATATTATATTAATTAATAATATAGTATTTGTTTTAAAAACTCATTTATGTCATTTTTCACACTATTTAGTATTTGTTTCTTGTGAAAGTCAAAAAAACTTGATTACTTAGAAAAAAATAAATTAAATCAATAATAAAATGTCATATTAACCTATAAAATTAGTTTAATGAATAAAAAGTATCAATTTACATTTATTTGTATATTTAGAATATCAATTATTTTAATATTTCATTAATAAGGTAATTACTACATCATCATTGTTTCATAAATAAATTTAGTTATTTAATGTATAAAAATTATAAATAAAATAAAACTATGTATAAAAGAATTTATATTTATAATTAATATTTATAGTCTAATTTATCTTATGTATAACCCTATATTAAAAATATTTTTGTTATGAAAATTTGAATTTAACAATTTTAACTCTTCTTTAAATAAAATAATTATAAATGTCCAAATCTAATAGATGTTGATAAAAGAGGATCATATTTTATTATTAATGTCTATTTTGGTCGAAAAACACCTATCAAATAGAATTAGTACATGTGTTAGTGTAATTATAATATCATTTTTACATTTAATTACCCTATTTACTTTTAATCGTGTTAAATAAAATTCAAAAGTTAGGATTCCCCAAAAATTATTTTCCTCCTATTGAACCACATTTTACTTACTGATTTCAATTGTGTCTCTTGGATTTTTGAAATTCAATTCATACAAGCGTTAAATTTACTTTTCATGCAAATTTGAAAATGTTCCTAGAAGGTGGGTAAAAGACGTTAAAATGTTCTATAAAATTTTATACATCTAATTTTTTTATAAAATGACTCTAATTAATTAAATTGAACTTATATAGGTATTATGTATATAATTTTGACTTAAAATAAATTTAAATAAAATATATAATTATTTGAATAAAAAGTAGGTTTTAAAAAGTATCATAGTGTTTTTCACTATTCATCAAAAATTGAAATTTTTCAGAAAAATACCAAAAATTTACCCTAAGATAATTTTGATATTACAAATCCAAAGATTAAGTCCATTTTGAAAAGTAAAATTTATAAAATTTCAAAAAGTGGGTATTACTATTCATAACAGCTTGCTTGATTGGTCGTGGTGTGCTAGAAGTCGAAGTTTCGTACAGTGCAAGCTATTGCATTATTGAAAGAGAAACGTATCATGGAATATTGGGGTGTTACATTCTTCCCTCCTATAAATAATTTCATACTAAAAATTTCTGGAATACTACTGTATAAATATATTTTGGTGGTTCGCCATCATAAGTTCCTCGGGTTCCCACATTGCATCTTCCATCTTATGGTTTCTCCATAGAACTTTTACCAGAAGAGTCGTCTGGTTTCTTAACTCTTGTTCTCTTGTATCAAGAATCTTGACAGGCTCTTCACAATAAGACAGATCGGGTTCTGGTTCTATTTCTTTATAAGTGAGTACATGCATTGGGCCAGTCATGTATTTTCTCAACAGTGATATGTGGAACACATCATGAACTTTGGAGAGACTTGGAGGAATTTCCAAATAATAAGCTACAACTCCAATTCATTCTAGAATTTCAAAAGGTCTGACATACCTGGGACTTAATTTTCCCTTCTTACCGAATAATATAACACTCTTCCATTGAGATACCTTCAAGAAAACATGATCTCCTACTTAAAATTCCAAATTCTTCCATCGGTTATCATCAAAGCTCTTTTTCCTACTTTAAGCTACTTTGATGTGGGTTTGGTTAATCTTCACCTTTTCCATTGTTTTCTCAACAAGTTCTGGGGCTACGAGTTTTATTTCACCAACATCATCCCAACAAGTTGGTGTGTGACATCTCTTTCCATATAACTCTTCATATGGTGCCATCTGAATACATGAATGGAATATATTTTTATAGAAAAACTATACACGAGGTAAATATTGATCCCACATACCTTGAAAGTAAAGTGAGAAATATCTCAACATGTCTTCTAAGGTTTGAATAGTCCATTCTAATTGTCCATCAGTTTGAAGTTGGTAAGCAGTGCTCAAATGAAGTTCAGTATCCAAGTCATTCTGTTGACTTTTCCATAATCTTGATGTAAAACGGGGATCATGATTAGAAACAATCAATAGGGGTACTCCATGAAGTCTTAAAACTTTTTTAATATATATTCTTGTTAAACGTTCAAGTGGTAAATATTCTCTTATAGCAATAAAATGTGATGACTTGATAAGACGATCAACAATGACCCATATTGCATCATTCCTTCTAGGATTCTTTGGTAGTCCCATGACAAAAATCTATCATAATATCATCCCATTTCCACTTAGTTATGGGAATAGGTTGCATGAATCCTCTAGGATGTTATCTTCCATACATCACCTATTGATAAAACATACATCTTGACACATAATCATCAATCTCCCTCTTCATGTTGTCCCAACAAAAATATTCCTTCAAATCTCTATACATCTTAATGCTACAAGGGTGTATAAAGAAATTGGATTTATGAGAATCATCCAGAAATTCCCTTTTTAGATCAGGTGTGTTAGGAACACAAATTCTCTTCCAAAGTTTCTAATTTTAATTTTCATATATGAGTAATCAATCTACCATCACTAACATCTTCAATTTTCTTTTGAAACTCCTCATCATCCGTATGAGAACTTTTTATCCTTTATATTAAAGATGGTATGGAAACCATTTGAAAAAGTAATGATGTTTCACCTTCTATGATTATTCCCATATCCATCTTTACTAGATCCATGAACATATGATCCCTTTCAACTATCATCTTGTTCAAAAATCCATGATCCTTTCTGGTCAAAGAATCTACCACCTTATTTTCCATCATCGGGTGGTAGTGTATAGTGAAATAATAATCCTTGAATTGTTCAAGCCATCGTATTTTCCTCATGTTGGGTTATTTATGTGAGAAAATATACTTCAAACTCTTGTGATCGGTATATATCTCACATTTTTTACAATAGGCATAGTGTATCCATATCTTCGAAGAAAAGATTACTACTGCTAACTCAAGATCTTGAGTGGGATAGTTTTGTTCGTGATTTTTTAGTTGTTGTGATGCATAGGCAATAACTTTATCATTCTTCATAAAGAAACCACTAAGTCATTTCTTTGAAGAATCGTAATAAATAACAAACCTATCATTCCCTGATGGTAGAGTCAAGATAGGATCACTGACTAATCTTCTCTTTAGTTCTTCCAAACATTCTTCACACACTTTTGTCCAAACAAATTCAACCCCTTTACATGTGAGCATGGTTAATGGGTTATCCAATCAGGAAAAATTCTGGATGAAATGCCAATAGTAACATGATAAGCCAATAAAACTACATACCTCAGCTATACTCATTGGTGCTGGACATTCTTGTATTGCTCTTGTCTTAGAAGGATCAACAGAGATTCCATCCTTAGAGATAATATGGACAAGAAAAGAAATCTCCTAAATCCAAAATTCACACTTTCTAAACTTCCCATATAATTCATTTCTTATAAGAGTCTTTATAATAGTTCGCACGTGATTTTCATTTTCTTTGTAGATTTTTGAGTAAACCAAGATATCATAAATAAATACCACTACAAAATCATCAATATATTCCTTGAAAACTCTATTCATTAGATATATGAAGATAGATGGTCCTTTAACCAGTCCAAATGGCATTACTATAAACTCGTAATGCCCATAAATGGTATGAAATTTTTTCTTCAGAATTTCTTCCTTCTTCAAACACAACTGATGATATCCAGATTGAAGGTCAATCTTTGAAAAATATTTAGCTCCATGAAGTTGATCGAATAAATATTCAATGCGAGTTAGGGGAAACTTTTCCTTTATTGGTATAGCATTGATATCCCTGTAGTCAATGCACAACCACATAGATCCATCTTTCTTCTTAAATAAAAGAATAGGGGCTCCCCATAGAGAAACACTAGGGTAAATAAATCCTTTATTACTCAATTCCTCTAGTTTTTCCTTTAGTTCCACTAATTCCATGGTTTCTATTCTATAAGGGGTCTTTGATATGGGCCTTGAACTGGGAATTAAATTAATGGAAAACTCAATTTATCATTATGGAGGATGTCCAAGTAAATCATCTATAAACACATCAAAATATTCTTGCACAATTGGTACATCCTCTATTTGAGAATTCCTTTCCTCACCCATAGTTATTTCACTCTCTTCCTCCCCAATAATTGAATTTAGTAGAGATACTAGGGGTGGATCTAGATGATAATCAGATAGTGACGTTACTACTCTAAAGATAAGGTACTCCTTATCATCATCAAAAATTATATCACCCTTATTCTTACAATAAATTATTCCATCATGGTTCGAAATCCAATCCATACCAAGGATTATATCAAATCCAATCATGGGTATGGTGATGAGATCAGAAGATAAAGCACCTTTATATGCCCTAATGGGAACTGATTCACAAAAATTTGTTGCAATGGTACTTCCCTTAGGAGTTTTTACTAACAAATCCCTTGTTAAATCAAATTGGAAATATATAATTTTGATAGAAAAAATGGAAGATATGAAATAATGCGATGATCCAGAATCAAATAAATCATTGGCTAAATATTAGGAAACCATTAAATTACCTACCACCATGTCATTTGGAGCTTCAACCTCAGTAGTAGTGATCGCATAAGCTTGGCCTTTCTCCCATGGCCTTTTCTGAGGTAAGTTTCATTGGCGCTTAGGATATTCATTTGCATAATTCCCCATTTCTCTACAATTAAATCATTCAACATTGACAGCCTCTTTATTTCCCTTAAAATCATGAGCTCCGTGGACCTTTTCACCACACATGTAACAGACTCTCATTCCCTTTAGGAAAGTACTGGGTTGTTTCTTCCCACATTTACTATAGAATGGAAATTCAACTTTTCCCTTCTTCTGCTTATTTCCATTTCCAGAGTGTTCAGCAGATATCTTCTTCTCTTGCCTTTCTTTAAAGTCATAAGACATTGAGAATTCCTTTTCTATCTTGATAGCACTTGAGAGAATATCTTCATACGATGAGAAGTATTGTGAGACTAATGATTGATGAAGAAATGGTTTTAACCCATCAAAGAATCGACCAATATTACTCCTTGGGTTACATATATAATATTATGCATGCCTTTCTAACCTTGTGAATTTAGCCAAATACTTTGCGACATTCTCATCCTCCTTTGGCCTCAGGCTTGGAAATTATCTTTCCATATCCACTTGATGTTCACGAGGAAAGTATTTTTCTAATAAAATATCTTTAAACTCCCTTCATTCCATATTTGATACTTCTTCATCCACCTTTATGTTTTGAATTAATGACCACCATTGAATTGCATCTCTTGTGAGGTGATAAACTGCCATGATAACTTTTTCCCTTTCGCTACTCCCCAAAGCATGAAATATTTTCTCTAAGGAAGTTATCCATTTCTCAGCTAGAAATGTATTTGTTGTCCCTTTTAATGTTGGTAGTCGTTTCATCATGAAGTGGTCTAACATTGATCTTCCTTACAGTGGATTAGGGTGCTTCATACAGGTATGTTTATTATTCATAACCTGAGTGAGTTGTCCCAGTATGGTTATAAGTTGTTCAAAACCAGTTGCATCACCAGCTCCACAATGATTATCTTGAGTAGGAGGGAAATCCCTACATGGATTGTGTGGGTTGATAATATTTCTATTCCTTCCACTAGGAATCATTTCTGAACAATAGATTACACTATATTAGTTTATGAATCTCAATACAAAATTCCAAACTAGTAAAATACCTAACATAAATTGAACAATTTATGCATATAATCCATAATCATAAAAAGTGGTTTCTTTGAGTAATTAATTACTCATATATCCTTCATAATGGTTTGTAATGAAAATATGAATTATCCTAATATTATCCCTCGGGAGTGTCGTAACCAAGAGTGTGGCAAGACCTGTTGTCATGTACTAAGAAAACCCAAGTCAAACCTGAAACTCCTTGTTGGAGTTTTCACTCCTAGGTACATATGTGCCAGAGCCACCTCTACCTGGTAGTATCTAGACATGGATTTATTTCATGTAAAATACACAAAATATCTACATTACCAAAATTCTTGGAAGTACTTATATACTAATACTCAAAGTCTACCTTAGGGAAATGTTCTATAATCAGAGTTTTTCTAAATATAGATTTCATGGTTTGTACTAAACTTTCCCTGATACAAACTATAACTCCCCGACCCTATTTACCATGAGTCGATGCATTATTACATAATATTGTCATGATCACAAGAGATGAAGTCTCAAAATACCAATTAGTTTAGTAGCCTTGGAACTACTAGATACATACATAAGTTTTAAATTACATTATGAAATAGAAACACAACAACATTGTGTCCCCTTTGAACTCACTCATATCCCTTATCCAATTCTTCCAGGTTAATCGTAATATACTTCTTCACATATTAGGAAAAAGAAAACATAAGAAAGGGGTTAGCTCAGATGCTCAATAAGAATAATAATATTGTAGAAACTATCATAAATAAGAATAAACATTTAAGGAAATGTATAAGACTAAAACAAAAGCCTTTTAAAACTAGACTTCAGTATAATATGAAAAATATATGTCAAATAATTTCATTTACTTATTCACATGGATATTCTACTAGTCGAATTATCACATGTAATATCAATAGATAATTTCATTATGATGGAATGCATAATGTCGTACATCATAACCACATAGTCAAGTCCTCGTGCCAAGACTAAAAATAGGATTTTTTCAAGGTCATATGTCAAGACACTAGTTTCTCTCATGAGACCTATCGATGCATTGAGGAGCTATAGTGGTCTCCACCCATCACTTACTAAGTCCAATGAATTCCTCATTTGGAAAGGTTGAAACATAACGTAAACATTCGTATTAAAACTAGCATATGAAATGTTAATACTTTTACCATAAACTATGAATGGTATAAAAATAACACATCCATAGTCAAACTTATCAAAAAAACTTTAATACAATATGGAATATTGTATCATAATAAATCAACTTCAAATAAATGTAAATCCATCAAAGGATGTTGACATAGATAAAATCAAAACTATTTGAGAGAAATATCTCATTCTATTTTGAAATCATTTAAAATTCACATAATTATAAAATAAAACATTGATTTTGAAAATATTCTTATAAGGTTTTAAGGTAAGCTTTGAATATATTATAACGGTGGAAAATAGCCACACCTGCCGTATACGTTAAAAAACATTCTTACCTTAATTTGTCGAGAAGGTCAAAAAGAACCTTTTTTGGAAAATTATTTAAATATTCCTTTCAAAACATTTTATAAAAAGTAAAACAAGGGTATAAATGAATTTAAACCATATTCTAGGAAATAGTAAAAATGTTTTGGGATACATTTTTAAGAAACATGAATGTGGATGGTAAAGAGGTCCTAGTAGATACTCGCGTATAAACAACCTCAGATAATAAAGAGATTGTAAAATTAACCCTTACCTTCTACTTTTCCTTGGTCAAGGGTACGTTAACCTCCTGTATAATATTCAAATAAATTTTAATAAATTATACAATAACCATATACATAAATATGATATTATATATGATCTTCTAATATTGTTTTGTTTATAATATTTCAGTAGTATCATTGTTTCAGGTGTTAACTGATTCATTTTCCTTTATATGTTTTGTCACGTAAGTCATGTTTTTTATGTGTAGGATGTATATTATTATTTTACAGAATGATATTAAGTTCTTAAAAATTATTTTTAATCATAAAATTAAAATTGTTCGTGAATGGTCAGGATGGGGAATGAATCTCATCGCGTTCGTCGAGACAGTAATTCGTACGTACACATGAGTGACAATACCATTCTATTGATGGTGAAATCGTATGTAATTGGATGTAATCTCATATATACAGAATCATTAACATGTTATATTTATTATTTACATCAATTATCCTCATTATTATAACCATACAAATAATCAAGTCTTGAATAACAAACTACACCACGACGTGGAGACGGTAAGCCAGACGTACGCATGTATGGTGACTTTGTCATTCATAGGATGAATAGTATGATGAATATGGTTGTACCATATTTATAATAACATCATAGTATTTAGAAGTCACTGGAGGTATTATTTTGTAAGGGAAACAACAAAGAAAGAGGAAGTGGAAGAATAAAAGAATTTTGAAAGAGGTGATGAAATTATTACCTCTTCTTGAGGTGCTTCTTTTTGATTTCATCAAAAGGTCTCCTTAAGTTGACTTTATGATCAAAGTAAGGCCTCTAGGATAATTTTAGGGTAGTTGGAAAGATATTTTAGCTAGGTTTTGCGGATACAAATGGCTTTGGAGGTGTTATTTTTAGAGAAGGTGAAGAACCCTTTTATAATAGAGGTGAAGGTCACTTTAAGAAAAGCATGAAATATTAATTTATTATACAATCATATTCAGTTTATAATGGATCCAAAGGGATTTATTTCTAGGATGAGGTGGGGATGGGTTTAAAAACTCTCATCCAGTAGGTTTTAGACATGTTTAGGTCACCATATTAACCTTATCTTTTAGATTTAAGTCTTAGTTAAATCGTTTAACTTTTACCATGTATTCTTCTATTACTATAATAAATGGTTAATAAACTTACTATAAAAATCCAAGAGAACCCCAAGTGGTTCATTATTTACATATATAACCTTATATAAGTCCTTTGGATGAACCATATATTTCTAGGAATATTATATCAATTAATAATATAGTATTTGTTTTAAAAACATGTTTATGTCCATTTTGACACTATTTAGTATTTGGTTTTTGTGAAAGTCAGCAAAACATGATTACTTTTAAAAAAATAAATTAAATCAGTACTAAGATATCATGTTAACCTAGAAAATTAATTTAATGCATCAAAAGTCTCAATTTATATTTATTTGGATATTTATAATATCAAGTATTTTAATATTTCATTAATAAGGTAATTATTGCATCATCATTGTGTCATAAATAAATTTAGTTATTTAATGTATAAAAATAATAAATAAAATTCCATTATGTAAGAAATATTTTTAACTTTATAATGAATATTTATATTAGATTTTATATTATGTATAACCCTATATTAAAATGTTTTAGTTATGAAAATTTGAATTTAACACTTTTAACTCTTCTTTAAATAAAATAATAATAAATGTACTAATATAATCCAAGTGGGTCATATTTTATTCCTAAGGTTGATTTTGGTAAATAAAATTTATCTAATATAATTAGGACATGTGTTATAGTAATTATAAAATCATTTTGACCTTTAATTACCCTATTTACTTTTAACCGTGGTAAATTAAACTAAAAGTTACTATTCACCAAAAATTATTTTCTTTCTATTAAACAACATTTTACTTACTGATGTTAACCATGTCTCTTGGATTTTTTAAATTCAATTCACAGAATTTCTAAAATTAAATTTTATTAAAATTTAAAAATGTGCCTAGAAGGTGGGTAAAATACGTTCAAATGTTCAATAAAATTTTATACATTTAATTTTATTATAAAATGACACCAATGAATTACATTGAACATATATAGGAACTTTGAATCTATTTTGACCTATAATAAATTTAAAATAAATAAATAATTGTTTAAACAAAAAGTATGTTTTAAACAATAACATAGTGTTTTTCACTATTTATCAAAAATTGAATGTATCTAGAAAAATACAAAAAAATTACCCTAAGGAGATTTTGATATTCTGAATCCAAAAATGAAGTACATTTTGAAAAATAAAATTCTAAAAATTTTAAAAAGTGGGTATTACTATTCATAACGGCTAGTTTGATTGGTCGTGGTGTGTTAAAACTAAAATTTGTGTATAGCACGAGCTATTGCATTATTCAAAGAGAAACCCACCATGGAAGCATGGGGTGTTACAACCATCGACCAAGAAGACACGATGACTGCAACTCACATTATGTTGTGGTCCCAATTCGATGTTCTCAGTCTCAAATCAGGAAGGTAAAAAAGTAATGTCAAATGACACAATTCATTTGATATGCTTGATACTACTAGAAGTGAAGAGGATTGAACAATGCATGATGATGTTGCTGGAGATGAAACTATAAAGGAGGATGATATGGCTGAATCCTCAAATGATATCAATGGCCCGTGGATGCAAGTCATGACTTGGAAGAGGGGTAGACACCCTTGAGGTAGGGGTGGATACATCGTGCATCACTATATGAGCACTCTCTCTAGTACAAGGCAATGGCTTTTGTTCTAGTTTCTTGTGGCCCATGGGGTTATTGTATACTACTCTTTCTATTCCCTCCCCCTTTTTTATATCAATAAAGAGGCCTTGATCCTCAAACCTTTAATATATATATATATATATATAATTCAAAAATATATATACAATGTTTAAAAAAAAGTATTTCTATGATTATAATTATATATATATATATATATATTTATAAGATTATAACAAATTTCATTAAATAAAAAATATATTTATTAGATTTATTAGATTTATTATAGATTTATTAGATTTATATTTTTTATATTTTTTATATTTTTTATTAGATTTATTTTAATTATTGGATTTATTAGATTTAATATATTCATTAGATTTATTAGATTTATTATAATTGTTATGTTAAATATATTTATTTTATTTATTTTATTTATAATTAATATATATAAATACTTTTTAAATATATATGTATATATAATTATAATTATAAAATATATATGTGTTCCCAATGAATTTGTTCAATAAATATATTGATCATGCGTGCATGTATGTTTTGTGTCATCATGAATGTTCATTTATACATTACACCATTCTTATTTTTCATGATATCCAAATATGTGATTGCACATTTTTTATTTTGTATGTATATGAGTAATTCATAATACCCATATGAATATTATATTCTAAAAAATTCTTATAAAAATACAATAAATATATTTAAATAATAAATATATTTAAATAATAAATATATTTAATATATTTATAATTATCAAATTATAATTATGTATAAATACTTTTAAAATATAAGTATTTTGTAATTATAATAATAACTATATATACTTAAATAATTATAAAATTACAATAAATACATATATTATAATTATGTATATATACAAATATAATAATAATTATATAAAAATATTTATAGATATATTTATTTATAGTTAATTAAAACTATATATATAAATATATATATATTATAAAATTATAATAAATATAATTATTATTCTACTTATAAAGTTAAAAATGTATAATTAAATAAATATATTTATAAATATATACAAATATTTATAAATAAATAAAAATAGTTGTAATTATAATTCCTAAATAAATATATAGATATATTTAAATAATTAATAAATTATAATACATATATTAATTATATATATTTATATACAAATATTTATAAAAAATACAATTAGTTATATTTATAATATAAATAAATGTAGTTATATTTAAATAATTAAAAATTACAATAAATTTATTAATTATATATATTTATAAAATTATAAATATATTTGTTATAATTTTATAATTATTTTAATATATATATATATATATATTTAAAATTACAATTATAAATAAATATATATTTATTTATCAGTTATATATAAATATATTTATTTATTTATCAGTTATAAATATTAATAAATATATATTGATATAAATAATTATTAATTTATAAAAAATATATTTATTATCTTCATATATAAGGTTATATATAAATAAATTAATATATTTATAAATATATAAACATATTGATAAAAAAATACAAATATTTATATTTATTGTTATAAATAAATATAGATATATATTTATAATAAATATTAGAAATATAAGTAATTACAAATATAATAAATATAATTATTATAAATTTATAATTATAAAAAAATATAAATATAAAGAAATATATATTTATTTATAGTTATTATAATAACTATATTTATTTATTTATTGATTATTCAAGTAATTTTATAAATTTATATAAAAATATAAATAATTTATTATCATTATAGTTTTATTAGTGTTTTTTAGTGCTAATAAAGATATGCCTTTATCAGCGCTAAAAATGCACTGATAAAAGATGCCTTTATAAGCGCTTAGATTTTATTGCTGATAAAGAGACCTTTTATCAACGCTTTTTGAGCACTGATAAAGGCCTATCTTTATCCGCAATTAAAAATCTCTGATAAAGGTATGTTTTATCAGCACTCTCTAATTTAGCACTGATAAAACATACCTTTATCAACGCTTTTTATCTATCACAGGTAAATGATTCTTCCGGTTTTATAAATGAACCCTAACAATATCCCCCATCCATTGCACCACTCAAGCTCTCATGGAAGCCTTACCCTGCTGCCACTGCCTCCTCCTCCTCTTCCCCCCAGATGCATCCTCCTCCTCTTCCCCCCCGGATGCCTCCTCCTCCTCTTTCGCCTCCGCGAAGTCCTCCTCCTCCACCATAAAGCTCTCCTCTGCTGCCTCTGTCGCGTCCTCATCCTCCTCGGCTACCAACTCCTCCTCCTCGGCCACTACTACCGTAATACCCTCCTCCGCCGCTGCAAACCCTCCTCCTCCTCCTCTGCCACATAATCCTGCCATCATGAATCCCTCCAATGGTGTGCATTGTAACTTGATTCTTTATTTTCACAAAAATAAATATATTACAATGATCATTTGGGTTTTCTTTCAATTTTGATCCCTCGTGTATGATGGGATCATTTGGGATATTTTAATCCTAGAATTTTGGAACTCTAGGTATTGTAATGGAGGTCTTCTTTCTTATTTTGTTGGTCGCCATTGAAGGCGGCATGTTTCATCTTGGTTTATTCTTCTTCCAAGTAGATTTTTTAATGAAATTATTTCATTTTGTATTTAAAAGTGTTACTATCCTTTCTATATCAAGTTTTTCTAAAATTATTAATATATTTGATATCTATGTGATGATTTAAACTATTATATTATGTTTTGATCATGAAATAATTGGGTTATCTTTTAAATTTCATTTTTTCATGTATGAAATGGAATGTTTTCATGTATTATGATTTTGTGAAAGAACCATGAGGATTTTTGAAATGGTTCAAATGGTGTATGTTGTATTATAATCTAGTTTTGTTTTTTAATGTAATAAAACAATGTTTTGATTGGGAAGTTTTAGTAGGGTGAGGTTTTGATTTTAAAATTATTTTAAAAGGGGGTTATTTTATAAATTTCAAATGTTTATTTAAAATGGTCTTTTAGTTTACCCCTTGTGATAAATCCCGTAATGGATTCTTTAAAATGTTTTTGAGAGAAATGGTTTGATTTTGGATTTGTTTATGATTTCAATTCTTGAGACCCATGTTTTTAAGGGTAGCTTCAAAATTATTTTTTCTAATTTATGAGATTCTCATACAGTAGGTCCACATACATCATGTTTGAATACACTACTGCATATCGCGTAGATCCCATCAAATATAGTCCTTCACATATTCTTGATTTGCAAGTATTTTCACTATATTATATTTGGATTTTAATGGTTATAAAAAGTGGGTTGATTTTCTTTTGGAATGTTTTATACATGGGTAAAAAGGGGTTGTTTTAGTGAAGGGTGTTTAGAGGTGAGATGAATAGTTTTTTTATTTCATTCAGATTTTATGTGATTGACTTGATGATTGATATTTATCTCCTCCGTTTCATTTATCATGGGACCCCAATTACTTAGGCGAGACCTAGGACATGTACTTTCTAAACATTGAGCTGCTCTCCCTAGTACGGTATTATGTCCCCACACTTACTAGGAATCAATATTCTCTCCCTAAATATGTATCAAAACACTTCACTTTCTAGGAATTCATACATTCTCACCGAGAACCACTATTACACCAAAACCTCGACCAATCATACTCATTGATCCCTCCTTCTACTACACATCCACCTTTAATGTTTAACATCATTGAGCCATGTCCCTCTTCCCTCTTGAATCCAGATTCTCTTGGACACACCTTTTAAAAAAAATTCTACTCCTTTCATCTCATGATTTCCCATTCTACTTAACACCTCGCTTCTGACTAATTAAAAATCAATGTTACTTTTGAACTCTCCAAGAGTAGGAAGTCCATTTTCCCCAAATTTTTGAATCATCTACCATTTAATATCAATCTGAACCTTACCCATTTCAATGGAACCACCACTTTGTCACTAGTTCAATTCCACTAAATTTTAGAAAAGAACTTCACTAGAGGAAACTCAGTAGTCTTGAAACCAAGAATTTATATCGAATCTTGATAAAACAATCAGCATATTCTTTATAACCAAGCTTTAATACCCCTTTTTGGTAACTAATAGTAGAACGAGAAAAAGATATGATACCACTAGTTGGATTTGGTACAAATCAAAAATCCTAATGTTAAACCCCCAAAACATAAATTAATCCCGCAAAACATGCAGATACAAGAAGGTATTCCAGAACATGCCTAAATTGAAACAAATACAAAAACAAGATATACCATAATATAGAAGTAAAGCTACAGCTTAGTCACTATATCGTATCTCTACCTTCAAGTTCCAGTAAATTGATGGTTTTGAAAATACCTCCCCTAAACGCATGGCATAAATTGAATAAGCACACCACATGAAATTTAGGTTTTATGGATGACAATATTACTTCATAGGAGAAAACGTTGATATTTTTATTAAGGGATAAATTGAGTTATAAGGGAAAAATATATTTTGTTAGCCCTACCTATTGAAAGCTACATGAGACACTTTCTGGACACCCTAGTCAAATAACTATAACAACACATGTAATGCGTCCCCCCCCCCCCGCAAGTATTTTATGGTGAATCCCCTAAATGGTACAAATGATATAATTCAAGAGATTATCAAATCATATTTTATTCTTAGCATGATTTTATATCTAAATATATAAATTATTATTTTATTATAACTTTAAAATATTAAATGAGTGAATTATTAAATATGGATATTCAATGTTCTGAAGTGGTCGTGATATTTAGGTTTATGCATCCATCAAAGTTACCGAACCAAGATTTTCTTTATGAAATTTTCTTTAAAATGTTTTAGAATATTTTGGGACATGATATTATTAACCTCATGAATGATTTTTGGAGAGGTAATAATTCCCTTGAGACTTATAATGATACTCTCATCACTTTGATTCTAGATGATATTGATATGAGTTTAGTTAAGAATTTTAGAATGACTAGTCTTTGTAATGTCATTTATAAAGTATTTTTGAAGATTTTATAAAATATACTATGGAAAATCATACCATTTATTAGTTTAGTACCGTAATTCTTTACTTATTTTCATTTGAGACATGATGTACATAAAACAATTGAGAAAGCAACATAGTTTCTTCTAGTGATGAGTGGCATAGGGAAATTCTTTGTATGAAAGGAATGACACTTGAGAAATTTTTGATTATATAATGGGTTCATGATTATAGATTTTCATAGGTGTATTTATAAAGGAATTAGCCAATAGTACTTCATGTGAGATACATATACATTGTTCTTGGGGTGTACAATAAATTGATTTTGTGTGAGCTGAGGATCATTTGGATAATACAGTGTTTTTTGTAAAATGGAACATGAGTGGTTCATGGTTTCTAGTGTGGTCACTAACTATGGAACATATCCATTGGGACTATAGTGTAGTGGGGAAGGATAATTGATATAACTAGACAATGGAAGAATGGATAAGTGATATCCAATGGTGGGGAGCACAATATCAAATGCTTATAGAAATTATTATTATTACACCTACCTTTGTAATAATTTTATGGTATCATAAAACACTAATTGATTTGGGATGAATCAAGGTGTTTTATATGTATGTTTTATAAAGTGTCTCTATTGGGATCTATGAATTTGTCAAAAATGGCTATGTGGATCTTTTAAAATGATTCAAATGTTTTTAAATGTTTCTTATAGGGATGTCGCTCTTTTTAAATGATTAAGATTATCGGGTAATGAAGTTGTATTGAATGATTTAAAATAAGGAATTGTGGTTTTGTGAAAGATTTTTTGGAACTATTTGATTTATTTTAAAAAGGTCATGTTAATTTAAAGATAAATTTGTGAAAATGTTCGGCTTTCTTATTGGTATTTCAAGTGTGATTTTTTAAAGAGTTCTCAAAGGACATTTGAACTGTAGTTTTTTCATAATCTTTTATGTTTATATTTTTATAGAATTTATAAAACCATTACACTATATCAATATTTTGTGTATTTATTTTGTTAAATACTAATGTAACCAAATCAAATAGGATAGATATGAATAAATAATGGATGGATACCAATTGTTTGACAAGAGTTTATGAATATGGAGTGAAAGAGTTCATCAAGTCTCCAAAATATCATGCATATGACCCTTCTAAAATCCTTTTTTTATGTTTATGTTGTTGTTATTAAATACATGTTAGTCCAAAGGAGTTGTAAGAACACTTGATCTGTCATGGAATAGATTGAAGTTATAAATGTTAGAATAAATATAAGGAAAAAAGTGAATGCAGCAAGTGGCTGGGATAACGGTGCATTTTATGGATCACATGAAATGATTACAAGTGTGGAAAATGAAGAAGACCATATCAAGGACGTGATTACATATGTGAATGGTGATAATGATCATAATGAGAAAATGGAAAGGACGGTTGAAGATAAACATCTTAATTTCCCAAAACTCTTTGAGCAGTTAAAGTGTTGCTCAAATATGCTTTTGTATGGTGGTCGCACTAAATATACAACATTCTCAGTCGTATTGAAGATATATAATTTTAAAATAAGAAATATATGGAGTTACACGAGTTTTATAGAATTACATTCTCTCTATAATGACATGATCCCAGAAGATAATGAGCTCTTAATCTGAACATACAGCACTAAACAAATTCTACATCTGATGGGTATGGTCTATGAATGAATACACTCCAGCCCGAATGACTTTATACTATTTCTCAAGTACCACAAATCACTTAGAGAATGCCCAAAGTGTGGTGCTTATCGATACAAGAAAGATAAATCTAGTCCTACAAAATATGTATAGTACTTTCGAATCATTATAAGGTTTAAGATCCTATATAGAAGTTAGTAGACCACAAAGAAATTGACATGGCTTGCACACAAAATAAATAAATATGGAAAACTACATCTCCCAAAAAGACTCTCCTTAGTGGAAGTGAATCGATCATGAGTATCTAGATTTTGGTAATGAGCCTTGAAACCTTCATCTTGCATTATCAACAGATGGAGTGTATCCTTTTGGTTTTCAAAGTAGCACTCACAGTACATGGCTCGTTATGTTGGTAAATTATAAATTTCCCACATAGTTATGCATGAAACAAAAACACATCATGTGGTCTATGCTTATATCAAGACCGAAACAACCAGGTAAATATATTGATGTTTATTTGGATCCATTGATCGAGGATTGGAAATTATTATAGGATTCAGGTGTTACGTTTCATGATGCTTATAGAAATGAATATTTCACATTGAGATCCATGTTGTATGAGATGATAAATGACTTTCTTGCTTATGGAAATTTGTCAAGTTATAGCATTAAAGGAATTCATGGGTGTCCCATCTGAGAACAAGGTATACTATCAATTAGGTTGAAACATTCATCAAAAATGAGTTTTTAGGACATCACAGATTTCTACCTCGATGATATGTGTACCAGTCTGGGACAAAATTGTTCGATGGAAGTTTATAAGAATGTATAACACCTTCTCCATTGACAGGTGATCAAATTTTTCAGAAAGTAAAATAGGTCAACACTTATTTTGGTAAACTATTATCGAAAAACCTTATGAAAACCAGTGGTAAGAAGAGCTCTATTTTCTAGAATTACTATACTGGAATTTTCTATATGTCAGACACTTTTTTTGATCTTTTAAATGTTGAAAACAATGTATGTGAAAGTGTCACCGGCACGTTTCTAAATTCACCCGAAAAAACAAAGGATGGAATTAAGGCTAGGCTGGACATGGTTGACATGGGAATATGAGAAGAGTTGGCACCAGTGAAGGGTGAAAAATGAACTTTTCTTTCTTCAGCTACTTACACTCTTTCCAAGAAGTAGAGATATTAGTTTTTCAACTTATTTAATGACGTAAAGGTTCCATAGGGACATTCATCGAATATCAAGAACATCGTTTCAATGGTTGATTTAAATTTAAAGGGTCTAAAATCACATTAGTACCACATTTTTATGCATGATATAATTCCTATAGCTTTACGTTGAATTTTTATCATGAATTTCTATTATACATTAACAAACCTATATTTCTTCTTCAAATCTATATGTAGCAATGTTATAGACCCGAAAAAAAATTGAGTATGGAAAGAGAAATCGCCATCATATTATATGAATTGGAAATGTTCTTCTTGCTGAAATTATTTGATATGATGGTTCATTTGATGGTTAACATTGTGAGAGAGATTCAACTATGTGGTCCTGTACACTATAGATGGATGTACCCCATTGAAAGGTATATGAATATTTTGAAAGGGTATGTCAAAAATCATAGTCAGCTAGAGGATTATTTTGAGAAGAGATATATTGTTGAGGAAGCCATTGAATTCCATACTAAATACCTATTTGGTGTGGGAAGAAATGTTATACCAAAATCTCATCACACTGTGCAGCTTGTGGGTAAAATATTTTCTTGAAGGGAGGTTGTCACAATTAATATTACAGATCGGGAGCAGGCCCACCTTTACATTTTGCATAATAGTTTAGAGGTTGACCCCTATGTTAAAACCCACAATGAAATTATTAGGCATTTTAATCCATCAAGGGATGAAAATGGATATCAAATACACATAATCAATAGTTTATAGAGTGGTTTCAGGACCACATATTGAAGAAGTCAGATGAAAATTTGAACACAATTTCAGAATGACTTCGATGGATAGTCGGATGACCATTTG
Source organism: Viscum album (assembly GCA_963277665.1). Lineage (NCBI taxonomy): Eukaryota > Viridiplantae > Streptophyta > Magnoliopsida > Santalales > Viscaceae > Viscum > Viscum album. The sequence continues at coordinate 663,655,364 of OY728128.1, forward strand.
TGTATGTATTATCTTATAATTCTTATATAATTAATGGTTATACATTATATACTAATTAACATGAAGAATACAATACCATAAATAACAGTGGAGTAAACTTGTGGATGAAATGATGCATGTTTCCAGTGCTAAGGACAGAAATCGAATTTATGCGAATATGTCATACATTCGAATCATCAAAACAAATATAGGAGTTGGATTATAAAAACTTCCAAGTGATTATTTTTCAATTCAAGTGGGTTGATAATAGGAGTGATTTTAAATAGATTAGTTGGGATTAGTAAACTTTGATTTTTTTAAGGAAGGGTACAAAGAAGAACCATTTATAATGGCATCACAGGTAGTACAAGTATTTTATATTTCAAATCCTACAAACCGAAACTGGTCAATTGTTCTGTTATCGACCAAAACCACCTAAGGGTCACATGAAAATTCAATATAGGATTAACCTATCATTGGGATGTCGCGAACATTTCATAGTGGTCCCAATGTAGCCGACATTTTTTGTTTTATAAGAGACCATAATAAAGGGATTTGGATAGTCGATAGAGGGGTCAAATCCCTTCAACCATTGAAAAAGGAGAGTTTAATAATAAGGATATGTTTTTTTAATATACATTGTGTTACTTTATGTTATTATCGATTCGCTACTGCTTTTATGTAAACTTAATTAAATGTTAAACCACTACTAGAGATAATTAATTTTGCACGTGATAATGCTCCCAATCCCAAGGCACAATAAGCACTAGTAAAAAATGGTTTTTAGCATCAACAATTTGACATTGGTTTCTTATAAACAGACTTAAAATATGTTTGTAGATAAATTTTCACATCGGTTTTTTTTTAAATGACACCAAATTTTTTTTAAAAAAAATTTGGAATCGATTTTTAATAAGACTAACAAAAATAATTAGATTTTTTTACTATGTTTTAGATTATTTCATGATCTTCAATTTGACTAGTCATGGAGAAAGAACAAAGTTAAAGATTAAAAGTTTTAGATGTTGGAAGTAGATCTTCTCTAAGAGATGTCTTAATGAAATATAACTTTCAAATGGCATAAATTTTAATCCATAACTTTGTTTTAACTCCACGACCAGAAAAATCAGATCTTAGAAAATTCTATAAAACACTGTAAATTTTTTTTTTAATTTTTGGCATCAGTTTTCATAAAATCCAAGTCCAAAAATATTTTTTTTATTTTTTGCATCACTTTTTTAAAAAAACTGATGCAAAAGTTATTTTTTAATTTTTAACATTGGTTTATTTAAAAACAGACTTCAAATATTTTTTTTTAACTTTTTGATTTTGGTTTCTTAAAAACCCGATGTGAACAATAATGTTTTTTATATTTTTAGTGTTGGTTTATTTTCAAACTTACTCAAAAAATGATATCGATTGTCATTTTGGCATCATATTTCTACAAAACTGACACCAAAAACCAATGTAAATCCTCTTTCTCATTGGTTTCAAACAAAACTGAGGCCAAAGAGTATTCACCAATACATGAGATCATAATTTCAATTTTTTCACGACGTGCGTTTAACTTTTTAAAATATCACCTACATTTTCATACAATGATATCAAAAATATTTTCATTTACTACATAAAAAACCATTTTATCTTTCATTCATCATTTTCAACCTCTTCGATTCAATCAAGTTTTCAAGGTGTCTTCAATCGTTAATTCGAACACGATACCTCTTCTAATCATTTTTGTTCTTTATTATTATTTTCCTTTATTTCTAAAAAACTCGATTAGCTTACTTATAAAGAAGATTTATTCTTATTATAAAGTTAAAAATATAAAACATTCGTATGATAATTAACAACCATGGTGTAAAGTTAATTATCGATCACCATTTTCATTATCGCATGAGTTCTACCATAAATATAAGAGATATGATGATAAACAACATATCATTTCAATGGATACTCCTAAAAACATTGATATATGTTTGAAATATTATTTTAATTTTATTTAATTTGTTGTATGTGATTTGAATTCATGTTTATCATATTTTCTTTGGAACAATTTGTATCAATCAACACTTCGACAATTTCAACTTCAGATATGCATAACTTTTGATCTGTAACTCTGTTTTAGCACCACAACTAGTCAAATCGAAGCTTATGAAATGATCTAAAACGTAGAAGAAAAAAATGTAAATTTTGGTGTCAGTTTTTGTAAAAACCAATGAAAAAATTATTTTTTTCATATAAGGTGTCGGTTTTTTTTTTGAAAAACCGACACTTAAACTATTTTTTATAACTTTCTGGCATTAGTTTTTAAGAAAACTAACGTAAAAATGATACAAATGAGTTTTTTGGCATCAGTTTTTTAAAAAATTGACCCTAAAAAATAAATGTAATTAATTTTTTTCATCTGTTTACAAAACCTGCATAAAAATTCATATATATTTTTTACGTCGGTGGCTTAAACGTCACTTAAAATACAACATCAATATTTTAAAAAATCAAAGTTAATGAACATTTTCTTACTAGTGAGGTATCTCAACCTGCTGCTACTCAAAGTGTAGAGAAACTAGTGGTTACTAAACTTGATGTTTTTCATAGTGCAGAGGTCCAACAGGTTTCTCAACCCGTCGTTGCTGCTAATCCAATTGCATAGGTAGAACCACCATCTGCACATGCTGGTGCTAGTACTCTGGATGAACATATTGATGATGTTGAAATTGAGAAAATGGTAGGCAATGAAACACTAGCAGAACAGAAAATATAGAAGTGTCTTAGTTTGACGGTGTTAGAAAAATTCCTTAAGGAAATAGCGAAAGACATCAAATATGAGGTCGAATGGAAGAATTGGGGCCAACATGTTAACCCCAACAAGGCAATGTTTAGTAGTTACATTAGAATCATTACTCGGCAATGCATACAGATTGATGTACAATCATGGAACCATGTTTTCATTAGGTTTAAGACACTAATATGGGGAGATGTTATGGTAACATTATGATATCATTTCTTTAGTTTATTAAAAAATAAAATATTGAAACATTGACTTACTCTTCATCTTCCCTTGTAGAGTGCATTTATAGTGGATGACTCACACAAGGACTATGTATTATGGGTTTCTGGAAGGATTCATAGAGGATTTCATACAATTTTAATGAGATTTTATCTTAAATATACTAAAGGAAAAATAAACCTGAACTCACCTCCTATTTATGCACACCTGATAACCAACAGAGCATGAGATGCGATTAATACTCATTGTGCGGAGCATTATTTTCAGGTACATTGTGTTTGGTAATACATTATTTGATGATACGTGTATTTATCAATTTGATTGAAACTTTTTATTTATAAAATAGAAATTGTGTGCTAAAAATAAGGAACGAGTAGAAAAACTATTTTACCCCTACCGTAAATCAAAAATTTGGTACACTTCACTTGAAAAAAAATTAGTACATATTTTAAATATATCGTAATACTTTTATGTGACATAAAACAACACCATAACTATGTTACTCTATTTATATGAATATTGATGACTCTCAGTCCAATGTATCTTTCATCCCACATCATATTCTATCGAAGGAGGCACATATAAATAATGATGGGATACTAACAGATAAAAACACACACAAAAAGTGTAGGAAACATGTGTAAGTATGACATAATAAATAGTTTTTTCTTTAAATTGATATTACAAAACAACGATTAATTATTTTATTATATTTTATATCTAAAATAATCATAGGAATTAGAAACATCCAAACTGGATGTAGACATACTTTCGTTGTCCTTGAAGTATCTAGAAAAGTATGGTCATGACAGAGGTGTGGGTTTTGGGGTGGCACCCAAAACAATTTTTGAGAAAAAAAATAAGAGGATCAAAGTGAAGAAATAAAAATGATGAAACAAGGAATATCTATATTTGAATAACATATGAAATTTTAGATAAAGTTCATAGAAAATTTGATGGTGGTGGAGAGAATAAACAACCTAAGAACAACCAGCATGTAAAGATCCCGCCTCACCCCCCCTCTAGATTTGAGGCAATACATTCCCCTAAAAAACCTATCTTAGATGAGGTAATCAATGTTATAATAATTGTTTCTATGAATTGTGAATAAGATCGAGACTAATACCTTTCCTATACTGATATTTCACAGGTTAAAAATTACAGTGATTTATATCTATCAACACCCACCCATCGCATTGTAGTGAGGGATACGATGTTCAATATATAGAACGTCATGCTACACAACAGACCATTTCCAACATGTCATGTCAAAGTGTTGATTTACATTACCCTTGAGCTGAGTGTTGAGCTACCTATTCCAGTTGATGATGAAGATATTCATAAGGCTGAACAAGATCTTGTAATATTCATCACATAGTCATCATAGCTTTTAAAAAACATGTCGACAAGGATGTATTCATTTCTAATTTATTTTTCAAGATAAACCATTATCATTTAATGAGAAAAGTTCTGAACTAATAAATGTTATTACAGATAGACATAAGGGGTGAAAATAAATAATGGCTCAAAACTATCTCAAGGATCAACCAACCGATCAAAAATATCTATGCAAGTAACCTTAAATACGATCATTCTATATCTGCATTTATTATCATTACAGGATCGTGTGAATACGAAGTTTAAAGATGATGGTACTCACACAATTCATTTTCATGAAAATATGTAAAAAGAGGAAGATCCATATTTCATTAGTGTTGATAATGTAAGTGAAATCCTAGAGTATGATTGGCTAGGTGGCTCAGTTGTAAATGTATACATGCGGTATGTTTTCATGATTTGATTTTCTAAAATCTGATATACAATGATAATTATGACTAAATACATTTCATATTTTTCGCAAGAATATATATTAAAAAAATTTAATAGATTTCCCCAAGAAAAAAATTTGGACTCGTTATTACCCATGTCACCTCTACAGAATAAACAAAAATAGAATCTGAGAATGTAGGTAAAATAGTATCAAGCCTGCCCAAATTGTTTAAAAACAAAAATACAGATGACATACTCTTCTTAATACTAACGATACAGGGTTAAAACTATAAAATTTAATCATATCAAATATATTTTAATTTCATTAATTAATTATTCTTTTTTGTGTTATTAGGAAACATTGGAATCTCATTGCGGTCAATTTGGATACTCCAAAGATTTATGTCCCTGATTCAATGCATGAATATCCAACAAACTCACCATAAATGATGGTGTTTTTCAATTTGTAATAAACTACTTCCAACATTTTATAATTAAACATAAATTTATATATTTTATATTATATTTTAATGAGGATTATGTTGTGATAGGGTGGTGCATGAATTTCATCTACATCATAGAATGAGGCTAGGGGAAAAAGACAAAAAACATCACAAGTACTGTGACTGGATACAAATTAGGGTATATATAATAAGATTTCACTATCCGAACACATAAAAAAATTATTTATTTTTTCAATGTTTCTGTAATGTCTGAAAAAACAAATGATAAATAATTTAGTTATTGTGTTTGTAAATCTATGAAAGAGATCATATTCTATGGACAAACTAGAATCCATCAAGAGTTATTTTCGATGGTAATTACTATTTCATCTAAAATATTTATTAATCCTATCTGTATTTATATTTTCTCATTACTACCATGATTTTTTAAAAGAATCGTATTAAAAAGATGATATATATATATTTGTTTAGAAATTAATGGGCAACATAATTGATGGAGGAATGTATATAAATATCATGGAGATGTGACCAGTATGACTAAAAGTGTTTATTTTTATTTAAAATTGTCAGTATTTTAGTAAAAAGAACTAGTGTTATACTGAAAAATGAGAAAATTCATTATGATAGTTTTGATACTTTCAAACAATGATCTATTAGTCATTTTTGATATTTTGGTATCAACTGCACCTAAATCTGATGTATGGTGTGATATTTATGACATTCAGTGTGTATTTTTAGAATAAATTGACAATAAAATTAGAAAAAAGAACAAGTGACAAACTGAAAATTGATAAAATGGATTTATATTTTGTGAATACATTAGGAAAAATATCCATCAGTATTTTTTGATGTGTAGGAATCAACCACACCTCAATCCCACAAACAGTGATACCGATATGACTAAAATTGTTTGTTATCAGTTTAAAATTGATATTTTAGCTCAAAACACATCACTCAATGAAAACCAAGAAAACTAACTCTGATTGTATTCATTATTTTGGAAAATTATTCATTAGTTATTTGGGATGTGTATGAAGTAGTCTCATATCAAACCAATGCACGATGTGACTGGTCTGACTCAAAATACGTGTTTTTTGTTTGAAATGATATTTTAGTAAAAAATACAACTGAGATACTAAAAACTGAGAAAATGAATTAATATTGTTTTTATACTTTAGGAAAATAATCTATAAGTCATTTATGATGTGTAGGAATCAATATCACCTTGATCTGATGCATGATGCGACTAGTATGACTCAAAGTGTCTATTTTTATTTAAAATTGACATTAATATTAGTAAAAACACATAACAGGCATACTGAAAACTGAGATAACGCATTCGTATTGTTATGATAATTTAGGAAAACTATCCATGATTAATTTGTGACATGTAGGAATAAACCCCACATCAATAAAATTCACTATGCGACTGTTATAAATCCAAATGTGTCTTTTTATTTAAAATTGACATTAATTTCAGTAAAAAGAACAACTGAAATATTGAAAACTGAGAAAACACATTCGGATTGTTTTAATAATTTAGTAAAATGATACATGAGCCATTTTTTATGTGTAGTAATTGAACTTACCTCAATTTGAAACACTGTGTGACCAGTATAACTAAAAGTGTCTGTTATCTTTTTAAAATTTACATTTTAGCTCAAATGTTTCACTCACTTAAAACCAAGAAAAAAATTTCTGATTGTATTCATAATTTAGGAAAGTGATTATTAGGTACTTTATAATGTTTATAAAGTATTATCACATGAAATCGAGGCATGATGTTACTATTATTACTCAAAAAGTGTGTCTCTATTTTGAAATGATATTTTAGTAAAAAACGCAACTCACATACTAAAAACTGAGCAAACACATTTCAATTGTTTTAATACCTTAGAACAACAATACATGATTCATTTATGATAGATAGGAATCAATCAAACCTTAATTTGACAAATTATTTTATCGAGTATAAGTCCAAATGTGTTTTTATTTAAATTGATATTAATTTAAGTAAAAAAGAACAAGTGACATACTGAAAACTGAGCAAACAAATTCGTATTGTTTTGATACTTTAAGACAATGATCCATGGGTCATTTTTAATGTGAAGGATTCAACCACACCTTAATATAACTCATAGAGTTACCAGTATGACTAATAGTGTCTATTATTATTTTAAAATTGGTATTTAAGCTAAAAACGTTTCACTCACTAAAACCCAAGAAAACACCCTCCGATTTTTTTCATAATTTTGGAGAGATATCCTTTGTGATGTGTATGATACATTATCACCTAAAACTGATTCAAAATGTGATCGGTATGAATCAAAATCCATGTTTTCAGTTTGGAATGATATTTTAGTAAAAAAAATGGTCATACTGAAAACTGAGAAAACCCATTCAGATTGTTTTGATACGTTAGAACATTGATCCATGAGTCTTTTTCATTGTATGGGAATCAACCACACCTCAATACAAAAAATGATCTGATCGGTATAAATCCAAATATATCATTTAAATTTGATATTAATTTTCGTACAAATAAAAAGGGACATACTCCAAACCAATAATACCCATTCATATTGTTTGATATTTTTGGACAATCATCCATAACTCATTCGTGACATGTATGAATCAATCGCACCTCAATACAATGGATGGTGTGACCTGTATAACTCCAAATGTGTCTTTTTTTATTAAAAATTGACATTTTATTAATTTATTATTTCATATTAATGTTTAATTTACTTCTTTATAGTATTATTAACATAATATTTGTTTTCTTATATAGGTCGAACCTTTTTCTTGAATTGGGCAGATTTTTTCGTCAACTAATACCATGGGTGGACATTTTTTAGAGGGGATCATAGATGTCAAAAGATGAAACATTAATGTTTTTAACTGTTTGTTGGATAATTTTAAATATAATTATGTAAAACATGGTTTTAAATTTATATATCATTGTTTCCCAAACCCTTGTGTGTGCTAATTTTTTCTTGTGTGTGGTGCTTTGTTCTTGTGTGCGTTGTGCAGGTTGTGTGTGTGTTTACTGTGCAGGTGCTGGTGGGTCTACTGTTATATAAATAGAACATCATAGGCATCTAGGCCTTTATCAATGCTATTTAGTCAACTGATAAAGGCAAACATTATCAGTGCTACTTTGTGCCTGGATAAAGGCCCCCTTTATCATCACTAATTAAAGTGCTGATAAAGGGTGTCCTTTATCCATGCTAAATTAGCACAGATAAAGGGGGCCTTTATCGACACATTTTTCACAGAGATAAAGGACACCCTTTATATGGGATTTTTTAGCACAGTTAAAGGGGACCCCACCCCCTTATCTTCACTGAGATTAATAGCGCTTTTCTGGTTCTTTTAAAAGCATTATCAGTAGTAGTGATTCCTTATGTTTATATGGAATGAATCTTTCTCTCTTGGCACGTATTATTGATTGTTTGTGTGGTAGGTGACCCATTTAACTCTTTAGTGTTTCATTTCAGGATTTTATTTAAAATTTGAATTATTTTTTCTATTTATTAATCAAAATGAATTGTGTTCCATGAGAAATTATTTACAATTATATTGAATAATTTTTCATGGATTTTTAAATGATTATATATGTTATAAATGACTTTTAATGGTGAAATTATTGAATTTGAAGTGTAAAGTGATGTCTTAACGACTAATATGATAGAATAATTAATTAAATTGATGCACACATTACTGTTGAATTTAATGTTATGTAATTAGGGGTTGAAATTGATTTTATGGTGTTAATTCATTGGGGTAAAGTGGTGTTCACAGCTATATCAATCTACATTATGTAGTTATGAATTTTTGTGAGTATTGATAATAATTATTATATGTTATGAGTGTTTTAATTTGTCATCTATTTATGGAAGAAAGGTAATTTAGTAAGAAATAACAAGTGAGAATGGGTTAGACACATCTAATGAAAATGTAAAATTATCTGAGTTTATTATGATTTTTAATGAAAATCTAGATATTTTAAGAGATGATTTAATTATGAAAATTATTGTTTTATTTGGAGAAAATTATGATAAATAATAGTAAATGTTTTTTAAAAAATAATTTAATTAAATGTGTTTAGGATACATTAAATGGTTATTTTATTGTAAATTATGTTTACCAGAATTAATATTTTAATGTGAAAAAGTTTGATTTGGATTAATTGTGATTTGATTTTTTAAAACAATTTTTTATGTTGGATGACTAGGGAATGGAATTATAATGTTTTGTGCTAAAATAAATTCATATTTGAGATATTATACTCAATGCTTATCTTGTGAAAAAAATCCATGAAGTTGGATTTTTTTCTTGGAGCCTTGGGTGAGGTCGAGAAATTATAAATTTCAATGTGATCCATTAATATTATATCACCCAAAAAAACTAGTTAAAAAGAAAATTGTACTTTATAGCTTACATAAAATGAAAAAATGATCTTTAAGTGATTTTTGATATAGAATAAAAAATATTATTTTAATGTGACCATTAAAGCCTTTGTATTAAATTGGTGGTACCAATAAGAATAACCACTTTCTGAAAAATATTTATAAAGGTTTTATATAATTACAATTTATTTGTTAATTCATAATAAATGTTTACTCAATATTCAGTAAATTCATTTTATTTTCTAAAAATATATTGACTTTAAAATAGTTTTTATTGCATTTTATGTGTGAACATTAAAATTAATTTCTTCAATTTATTCAATTTTTATTTTAGAGAAAGAATATAAGTTTTGAAATTATCATATCAATATTATATTATGGTGAATTTTTGGAATTTTTTCTAAAAATATTTATTTTTTAGTGAATAGTGAAAATACCAATTTTTATAAAATTGTTGTTTATTCTCTTTAAATAAAGTAATTTAAAATATTTATTTTATTTTGGATTTTCGTTTTAAAGTAAAAAAAGATCAATTTTATTAAACATAATATAAATAATTCAAAAATAATCGACATTATATTTTATTTTTGTATAAGTTCAATTTTATACTTAAGAAAATAATTTCTTACAAACTAATTTTTATTTTATTTGACACATTAATATTAAAATTTATTTATTACACCACTGTAAATTCAATCCTAAAAAATAGATTCCATATTTTGAATCAAGATGTTCGAATTTGTTAAATAAGCCCTTTTTATTTTAGTCATTATGAATAGTAATAGTGGTAAATTTGTGTTACATCTGTAAGGGTAAAATGTAGTTAAAACTATGTGACAGGACATAAAAATCTCCATAACACTAGTCTTCATTCTATTGGATGAGTGTATTTCAGCCATCCTCATCCAATAATATAATTTAGGTCCACTTTGGTCCATTTTTACTTGATAATAACACATATCATTTAAAATAAAGAATAAATAAAAAATGACACTTTATTACTTTTAATAAATCAAATATTTAGTCATAGGGGTAGAAATAGCTTATTTTCAGGAATAAATGGTTATTTTGAAAGAGAATAATTTTTTTATGTTATTAATTTATTTTTAATTTTTATTGATAGTGTAATTATCTATAACACTTACACAATCCTGATCTAGTTCTTGTACAAGTAGTAAAAAAATCTTGGTAAATGATTTTTTTAAAAAATTAAAACTGATTTTTTGTATTTATTTTTGTATTACATGAATTTAATATTTAATAAACGAGTATAATTAATATAAATTGTTTTATAATCTAATTCAATTTCTATCTTGATGTCTTTAATGTAAAATTAAATAAATAGTTCCAAAAATAACTTTAATGATATTTAAAATATTTAGAAATAATGTATATATATATATATTAAAAGAGGAAAAGTAGGAATTCTTACCTTACAAGTAAATTTTTGACCCTTGAAGGTTAAAAAAATGTGTTACCGCAATTATGTTTAAAAATGGTTAATGATATGGTTAAACTAAAAGATATGGTTTAAAATGTTACTTAAAACGTATAAATTATATTAGTTAAAGGTATTTGGAACTTATCATGTCCTTCCTAATAAATTATGGTCATTTGGTTCTGCTTGACTTTATTATGATATATAATATATTTAAAGCTTTTAATTAATGCCAAGGGTTTTTTAATGGGTATGAGAAACACCCCCTTTTCATTAAGGAAAGAAATTCCTCCTTTTAAACAGGGTAGAGTGGTAACTCATTACATAACCAGAAGGTCGAGTGGCACAAAGGCCCATTATAATATATGATATCCCAACAGACCGATGGAATAAACATATCCCTTTAAGGCCCTAGGTGAGTCGTCTTCTTCATTCCATTTTTCTAGTCATATGGTACACTATAACCTTACATGTAATCATTTTACCTTGATACCAATCTAAAAGTAACATCACCCATTTCAATAAACTATTGCATCATGAACGGTGACAAATCATAGAAGGAAATCCATCCTTCAAAGTTATGGGAGGAGGGATGTATGATGGGTGTCAGCATAATTATCACTCTTTTTATCATCCTGTCTAATGATACCTGCATGTCCCTCACTTGTGTCATTAGTATGTTTCTATACTTCCTCAAATTAGTCCCCATTGTATATGGCCATCTGGCAGGGAACCACTCCATCCCACACTACTTTCCTATCACCTCGATCTGTTTTCCTGGTCCCTCTCACTCCACCTTCCAAGTGTGTCTTTTCTCTATCTTAGAAAAGGAAACCTTCTCTTCTCATTTACTCACAATATTTGATCACCCTAGCTAGAAAATATCTTCATTAAATCCTTCCTATATTCTTTACTATCATCCTATATCTATTTCTCTTCCCCTAATACCATCCTAATAAGGTTTAAGGTGTAATCCAAATGTGGTCTCTCAATAAAGTGGAAATTTTCTTACCCTACTCTTTTAACGTTTATTTATTCTTATACTTCCTATAAATATTTTGTATCCATCCTAACACAATTAATCTAGTATCATAAATATAATTACATGTTTGGTATCCATCCTAACACTATCTATTGAACTGAAACAAGCATGAAAAAATAAATAATTATAACCCAAAATAGTGATTTTAATATAGAATTCTAAACAAAATTATGAAAAGATATTATAAATAAATGATATATGGTGTGATATACATTAAAATTTATCTATAATATATTTATAATAAATATATATTTATTATATAGTAGTTTTCAACCCGTATGAAGCAAGACAAGACTAAAGGTAAGGGTTCTTCATCTCAATATTGTTTCCTTGAGAAATGTTTGATGTTATGAACCTATTTATATTTATGAGGTGTATATACTTCAAATTTGAAATTTTATATAATGGATAATTATTAATTCATGGTATTTAAGGTTATAATTAAAATTATTTTATCCACGGGGTTTTGATTCTAAAGTTACCAAAGTTGTAAGGGTTTCTCATCTCACTTTTATTTATGTGTTATGTATTCCATATTCATTAATTGTTTCTTTTTTGTGGTGAATATAATCACCATAAAATTATTTTATGATGATTATCATAAAAATAATGGGTATTTAAAAACTTTATATTTTTTTCTCGTTCATGAAGTTTTAATTCAGATATTAATAAAGCGATAAGGGATTTATGTTACAATCTCATTTCATTTCAGGATTATTTAAATTAAATTTAAATTGATGTAAATTATATGATACATATCATTTAAACCCCATATACATTCTTAAACGTTTTTTATTACTATAATTTTCAATTAATAGTACTATTTTTCTCACTTTGGTATAAAAACTGATTGAGAAAATGTTTTTATGAAAAAATAAACCTTTTTTATACTTTGGTTGACAAAAAATTTCTTTCATTTCTATATTGTTTAAAATAATATTAAGAATGTTCTTTTATCTGATAAAATGATTTTTTAAAGTAATTTCACATCATATTTTAATTACTTTTCAATATTTTTAAATTTTTTTTTAAATTTTTTTCCAAACTAGTTATTTATGACATTTACAAAAAAAATAATGTGAAATTATTCTTTATTTTAACATTTAGGGCATGAATAGATTTTCTCATGTTCTTAATGAAAGGATCGAATGATATTTTAAAGGTATTTTTCATCTTTGAAAACATAATTTAAGGATTTTTTTACTTCACTAGGTGCATGATACAATGATACTGTCCACTTTATTTCTCTAGATGGATTATGATAATGATGATTTAAGGTTGATTCTATGAAACTCATTTCTTTCCCATTGGTTAATTAAGGTATGATAAAATAATTATTAAAATCATTTCTATTACATGGTCTATGCTATGATGAAATGATAGAAATTTTATGATTCATGTTTCTTTAACATGAGTTATTCTATAATGAACTGATGATTTTTTATGATATTATGGCATACGTGTGAATGAATTATGATTATGTGATGGTTGGGTCTATTATACCCCCTAATGAATTGGATAATTTGATATAGATATCTCATGAGATGTTGATGATAAGCATGGACATGATTGTGAATATATATGTTCACATTTTTATGTTTGAGTATGATGGATTATATTTATTCTCATAAGAGTTTGTGTGGGCATTATTATGAATAGCTATGTTCACATTTTTATGTGTGAGTATGGTTTTTTCTATCTATGATCAATATATTATGAATATACATGATTGTGAGTATCTATGTTCACAAGATTAATATTTTCTATGCTTATGATCCCACATGCCTATGTTATGACTCTTAAATAATTATTACTACTTTGATACCCTTATTAATCAATCCTCTATATATTACTTTATTTTACTATTTATGATATAATAATTTTTAGGCATGATTCTTTTACATTGGGGACATTCACTTGACTATGTTATCATGACATTATGATCATCTTATGCTCTCATGTGATTGATATCTACCATTTTTACCATTACGGATCATCTGGGCTTTCCCATTATTGATTTTTCCCCTAGGATACCATGAAGGTATATATGAATGATTCTTGGTAAATACTATAAGAAATAAAAAATTTCTCAATATATTTTTATATTTTATTTCATGTTTTCAAACATAATGTGAGAATTATATATATATTTAGTCTCTTAATACTACTAAAATATTTGATCCTTTGGCATTAGATCTTTTATATCTTATGCCTATGTAGTAATATAACTACTAAATTTAGGTCACTAGAGTTTTGATTCTTAAAATGGTATCAAAGTATGTTTATTAGGACCCTTGGGAACAAGATTTATGAAAACAAATATTACATAAAATAACCATATTATAGATTCTGAGATAATTCTAATAATAATGTAATACCATGATGTTTTATTAAAATAGATATTACTTGTTTATTATAGAAAATAAACCCATGTTAGGATACTAGAAAGTGGATGTGGTTTTGGTACAAATATAGATAAGGGTAATACTCTAAAAATAGTGTATTATGTATTAACTCAATATTCACTAGTGCAAGATTAGTGGGCCTAAGACTTCACAGCTAGATAGACACTCCTGAGTGATATTCGTAGGTTAATTTAAATTTTCTTTATAAACCATTATGATGAATGAGAGGATAGAACCTATGGAAACATATGATATTCCATAGTGATATAGGATAAAACTAAAGTTCATGGGTTGATAATTACATGATTGATCATTAGTTTAAAGGTATAGATACCCCTTTTGAAGTTTTATGTGATGGGAGTTTAATATGATTAGAGAAATTTTGGGAGACATTTGTGGGGGAAACCCCCTTTTGTTTGGCATTTGTTTTACTAAAAAGGTTATTTAAGAAAGAATGATTTTATATTTTGTGGACATAAGTTAAAATTTATTGATAAACTTTACGTTTAATATCATCTTTGATGTTAATATGGTTAATTAGGATAAATTTTTTATCATATTCTAGAAATGTATGTTTTATCATATAGATAACCATTGGATTAAAAAGTGATTTAGTGACTAAATTATTAAGGTTAATTTTTAAGAAGTAAACTATATTGGTAAAATTATATTATTAAGGTAACATAATTTGAGTAATAAATATGGAGTTAATTTATGGAATCATATATGATTTTATTATGGTTTTATAGTGATTCAAGTTCTTTTAGAAAAGTATTATCATGTTTTAAGAGTATCTATGATGATTTTATTCACATGTTTCATATGTGATATCAAAAAAACATTTATTTTGTTTAGGGATAAATTTTCAGGTTGATCTTGGAAAAAAATATGTGATCAAATATGCTAGATTTTTTTGTTTTAAATTTTTACAAATGTATTTTAGAGGAGACTTGAGGTTAACTATTTATGGAATTTTTAAGGTGATCTTTGGGTATTATTATTGAGGTTTTATAGATTAATTCATACATTTATGATATGAATATTTATCAATATTGGATAACTTGTGTTAAGAATTTTGGTTTTGGTAAATATCCAGAGATAGAAGTAATATCATATCATTATTTTATTGATCTTATAATCTATTAAAAGTTAATTTTATTTATCCAGACATGAAAAATTCATATTTAATATTTATTTCTGTGAGTAAGAGATGAGATAGAATTGTAAATTTATCAAAGCATAAAGAAATGATGAAATTGGGCTTATAAAATGGAAATATATCAAGTAAGTATATTTTCTACTATTCTATATCTTGATAGTAAAACAATAACTTAACTCTAGGAAAAGTATCTTGAAAAAAAAATTATCATTTAACTTAATTTATTATGAATTTATGGTTTTATTTATCCCTTATTGACTTATGGTTTGTGGTCATTAACATTCTCATCATCATGTTCTCTATCACTCTATATTATTATCAGAATGTTCTTTTTATCTTACATCTCCATGTTTTCACTTCCCACCAATGTTATCCTTCTCTTGGAACCTCATTATTTATTATTTCAAGTAACCTTTATGTTTCTCACTTTCCCTTTTCAAATAATGCTTTATTATCCCTTTATTCAATGTAGTTTTTAATAAAGGTATTTTCAAATAGTGACCATTTGATTAATGAGATAAAAACTATGATAATGAAATTTATTTAATGGAGATAATATATCACCCGATAAATATGTTTTAAATGAATATTATAGTTGATATCTTTCTTAACACACAACATCGAGATTTAAGTGAACTCTGATATAATATATAAATATTATTATTTAAATTTGACCACAATAACCTAGCAGTTAAATTGGTTGTAAGAATAAGAATAACCACATTATGGAAAATATGTATAAATGTTTAATATAATGCACTTGTATTTATTAAATCAAAATAAATATATACTCAATTTTCATTAAAGTCGGTTTATGCTTCAAAAATATGTTTCCTTCATAAATGTTTTTTATTATATTCTATGTAAGAAAATTATAATTAATTTTTACCATTTATTGGAATTTTATTTTAGTTAATGAATATAAATTATGAAGTTGGTATTTAAATATTATCTTAAGATGAATTTTTAGGATATCTTTTAGAATTTTATTTTTCAGTGAGTAGTGAAATATACCATTTTTTGTGAAAAAATCATTTATTTTCTTTAAATATAATAAGCTAAAAGTAATTTAATATTTTAGATTCGTTTTTAAAGTAAAATAAGATTTATTTTATTAAAAATATTCTAAATAATTCCATAGTAATCAACATTATATTTTATGTTGGTATAAGTTCATTTTAATACTTAAAACGCAATTTTCTAAAACCGGTTTTTAATTACATTTTACACATTTATATTAAAATTTATTTTTACACATCTATAAATTGAATCATGAAAAATGGATTCAATATTAGTAATAATTAGTATCTTATTTGATAAATATATCCCTTTTATTTTTATTCATTATGAATAGTAATTGGGTTAACAAAAGAGTAAAACGGGGTTTAAATTATTTGAGAAGACCTAAAAATATCCCTAAAACATGTATTAATTCTATTATATTAATTTAAATAACCCTTGATCATAAAAGACTAATATTTATTAAAACCTGGTTACATTTTTATTTGATAATGAAATATATATTATTTTAAGTAAAGAATAAATTCAAAATGTGACTTTCTTTCTCTAAATAACATATATATTTTTTATAGAGATACAAAAACTTCGTGTTTGTTCATAAATTATTATATTAAATATGAATAACTTTTTAATTTTATAAATTTTAATTTAATTTTTAGTGATGATATAATTACCTAGAACTCATCGGCAATGTCAATACAATGTGTGTGCAAGTAGTTGAAAACTCAAAGTAAATGTTTTAAAAAAATGAAATTAATATGTTCTCGATGAATTTTGGTATTATATGAATTTAAAAGTTAATTATAGAGTACTAATAATGGTAAATTTTTTACATTTTAAATCCATTGTAATCATTATTCCTTTAAAGTAAAATTAAATGGGTTCTCTCAAAATGACTTTAATGATATTTTATAATAAAAATATATTTTTAAATGAATTAAAATTTGAAAAATATATTTTGAAATAGGAAAATTTTAATGGTAAATATTCTAAAATATAAATCATATACCATTTTTAATCCACTGGTCACCTTATAAGTGAATTAATGACCCTTAAAGGCTAAAAAATATGTTTTCATGATTATTGTTAAAAAGAGTTAATGATGGGGTTAAACCCAAGTATGAGATTTAAAATGTAACTTAAATGAGTGTAAATTTTGTTAGTTGAAATTATTTCTACCTTATAATTTCATACCATCAAAATTATGTCCATTTTATGCACCATTACAATATAATGATAAATATTATATTTAAATATTTTAAGTAATTCCAACTGTGTCCTTTCCCTCACTTATAAAAGGGATCATCTTCTTCTTATTTATTAAAAAATTTGGAGTAAACTAGATAGGAAAATACCTAGAATAATAAATTATTATATACCTTTCTTCATCATATATCTTCTTTTCTTCTCATAATATCTTCCTAATAGGCTAAATGTGTAAGCCAAAGGAGGTATCTCAAAGAAGAGGTAATCGTCTTACCTAACTCTTTCAAACATTATATCTCTTTCAAATTCCTATAAAATTTTTGTATCAATAATAAATTGACGAATATGATATCATAAACATATTAATATATTATTATGATTATGGTTTAACCATTTTTCACCTCATTTTCATCACTTGGGAAATAAAAGCATTGTTCCTGTGTATGTGTGGACAACCACCTCCATATATCGATATAATTAATTTTCCATGACCATATTTAATGGTAAGTTCTTATGATTTATGTAATGATTATTTATGATATTTATAAAATAAATTTTCTTCTTCAATTATAATATCTTATCTACCAACTTACCTTCCCCTCCATTGGATAATGATAACATCACTTCTGCGTACGTGGGGACTACCACCTCAATAAAAAGATGTGATTCGTTTTTCATTTAAAATTTACATGGATGGAAATAAGGATGTATTTAATGAATATATATGATATATATGTTATTTATTATATAATAATGATTTTATAAAGGTCAATTATTATTTACCTTTCATTTATTCCATCCATCTAGAAGTGGAAAGATCACCCCCTGTGCACATACGGATTACTGTCTCCACGAAGAAATGTTATTTGTTTTTCAAAATCAATTTTTATTAATTGTTAAATAAGTGTATATAATGATTATATATGATAATTAGAAAACTATTACAAAATTTAGATGATGTAACTATAATCAATGTACAAGGATAGAAACTACTGAACAAAAACCTTCTTGAAAAACAAAACTTGTATCACCGTAATAATGATTTAAAAAAAGAATTATTAATAAATGGGTGAAAAGATGTTAAGTAAATAATATATGGTATGAAATGTATGAATATGTTTCTATAATATACTTATAATAAATCTATATTTATTATAAATGAGTTTTGAACCTATATGAAGCAAGACGAGACTTGATGTAATTGTTCTTCATCTCAATATTGTTTCCTTGAGACATGTTCGATGTTATGCACATATATATGTTTATGAGGTGCATATAATGAAATATTTAAATATTATATAATATACCCTTCTTAATTAATGGTATTTAAATTTTCAGTTAAAAATATTAAATCCAAGGGGTTTTGATTTGAAAGTTAACAAAGAAGTAAGGGTTTTCCTCTCACTATTATTTTCATGATGCATATTTAATATTCAGTACTTATTTATTTTGTATGGTTTTTTTACTACCCATTAATATATTTTATGATTCTTATCATAAATTTTTTTATATTTACAAGTCTATCTATGTTTATTACATTTCATAAGGCTTTTATTGAGATATTACCAAAGTTGTAAGGGATTTATATTACAGCCCAATTTCTTTTTTGGGATTTTTTAATTTAAATTTAAATTAAGGGAAATTATATAATATTTATACATTAAAACCCAAATATTTTATTCTCCTAAGGTTATTCCTATAATTTTAAATTATTATTGCCATTTTTATCTCTATGTTACTGAAATTAAGAGAGAAAATATTTTCCTAAAAAACTTACCTTATTTCCAATTTGGTTAATGGAATTTTTATTCAACATTCATATTATTTAAAATGATTTCTATAATTTCATTTTATATGAAGTAATTATTGTTTAAATTAATTTTCAACCATATTTTAATTAATTTAAAAATATTAAAAAGTAATTTTTACAATGTTTTCTGAATTGGTTATTTCTGACTTTTCACAAAATAAATGTGTAAGGAATCCTTGTTTTATCAAAAAAAATATATCTTACCACCATTATGAATGATATTTTTTTTAAAGATTCATTTATAAGTTTCCATAGTTATTTTCCAAAAAAAAATCTCAATATTTTGGGAAGTTTTGTTAAACAAAATTCAAAATAAAAGAATATTTTCCTCAATTTTTCAAAGAATGGTATGAATGATTTTTTAAAGGGGGTTTTTATATATGTAAACATTATTTAAGGATTTTTAGGATTCATTGGGGATATTATCTTATGATATCATCCACATTATTTAACTAGAAATATTATGGTGATGATGATTTAAGGATAATCCAATGAATCTTTTTTCTTTCCCAAGAGTTGATTGTGTTATTGTGAAATAATTAAGAAACACCTTTATTTTCAAAGGTTTATATTATGATGAAACGATAAAATTATTATCAAACATTTTCCTTACCATGAGTTAAGATATGATTAATGGATTATTTTTTTATGATTATGTGTCATACATATGAATAGAATATGATTATGTGATGGTTGGGTCCATTATGTCCCTCAAATATATAGGGTAATGTGATATAGATATCTCTTGATATGATGATTATGATAAGAATGAAAATTATTGTGAATAGTTATGTTCAAATTTTGATGCATGATTATGGTTACTTATAATTATTCTTATAATATTATTCATAGAAATGATTAAGAATATCTATGTTCACATTTTTATGTGTTGGTATGATTACTTATAGATATGATCACAATATTATGCTTGGACATGATTTTCAATAATTATGTTCAAAAGATTATTATTTCCAATGATTATGATTGCTCAAGCCTTTGTTATAAATATTGAATGATTATTTCTACTTTGACACCCTTATTAATAAATCATTTCCATATGACTTGAATTTTTAGTTTATGATCTAATATTTTTAGGGTATGAATCTTTTACGTTGATACCATGAACTAGATTATGTTATCATACCCTTATAATCAACTTATTTTCTCGTATGATTGGTACCTCCCTTATTTACACTTACTGAGATTCTGATATCACCCTTTCATATGTTTTTATTCCCTCGGAATAACATGAAGGAATCTATGAATGATTCTAAGGATATACTAGAAGAAATAAAAAAAATATCACTAGAATTTTGTATTATATTTCATGTTTCCAAATGAAATGTGAGAATCATATATGTATCTATTCTCTTAATAATTCTAAAATCTTCAATACTACATGATTTTATCTCTTATATTGTGTTCCAATAAAGTGATATGACTACCGTCTTTGGGTTACTAGATTTGGGGTTTCATGTTTCAATAAGCCTTGATCTTGGTTGAGGTTACAGGATATTTCATATATTTGTAATATTATATTACTTAACACGTTTTTAGCCACGTTTTTCTACAATTAACATCATAGGTATACTAGCACTATACAAAGAAGGTATTATACTTTTTAGGTATCTCGTTAAATGGCTAATAAATACACATCATGTGTATATAGACTATATATATGAAATTATTTCTTAAGAAAATGGGACTTATTAATAGGGAGATGATGTTTAAAGACATCTTGGATTTTAGTATGTTTTACTTTGGGGTTGTAACACCCCAATATTACATAGTAATTTATATCTTTAAAGTAAGTCAATAGCTTACACTACACGAAACACAGACTTGGATTGCGTTATACGCAGGATTGAGTTTCTGCGAAACAACACAACAGTATTTTAATTATTTAAAAGATATATTTATTTATCAATAAAATATTGTGATATTAATAGTAAAAAATAAATTTTATTTTTATTTATAATGTTTTCACAAATATAAAACATATTTATAATAAAATTTATATGTTTTGTTAAAATACTTATATATTTAGAAAAACTATTTTCCTAAAAGAACTACTTTTTATATCCTTTCGTGAGAAATACTAAAATTAATATTACACACTAATAAAAATTGAATTAGGTAAAATATACTTCATTTTTGGATTCAGAATATCATAATTATCTTAGGTTGAATTTTTGATATTTTTCTGAAAACATTCAATTTTTTAAGAATAGTGAAAAATACTACATAATACATAAAAACCGACTTTTTATTTAAATAATTATTATTTTTATTTAAATTTAATTTAAATACAAAATAGATACATAATACCTATATTAGTCTAATGTAATTAATTGGATTCGTTTTATAATAAGATTAGATATATAAAATTTTATTGAATTTTTTAACGTCTTTTACTCACCTTCTAGGTACATTCGCAAATTTTCATAACACGTAATTTTACAGCATCAGTGAATTGATTTTAAAAACATGGAAAGACATAGTTGACATAAGTAATTAAAATTTGGTTCAATGGGATGTAAATAATTTTTTTGAATAGTAACTTTTGAATTTTATTTACCACAGTTAAGAGTAAATAAGGTAATTAAAGGTAAAAATGATATTATAATTACTTTAACACATGTCCTGATTCTATTGTATAAGTTTATTTCTACCAAAATCAACCTTATGAATAAAATATTATACTATTTGATCAATTTGGATTAGATTAGGATATTTATTATTATTTTATTTAAAGAAGAGTTAAGTGTAAAATTCAAATTTTAATAACTAAACCATTTTTAATATAGGGTTATAAATGAGATACATTCGACTATAAATATTCATTATAAATATAAAAATATTTAATATATAATGGTATTTTATTTATAATTTTTAGACATTAAATAATTAAATTTATTTATGACAAAATAATGATGTAGTAATTACTATATTAATGAAATATTAAAATAATATATATTATAAATATCCAAATAATTGTAAATTGATAATTTAATGAATTAAACTAATTTTCTAGGTTAATATGATATTTTAGTATTTATTTAATGAATTTGTTTCAAAACAATCAAGTTTTTTTTCATTTCACAAAAACCAAATACTAAATAGTGTCAAAATTGACATAAATGAGTTTTTAAAACAAATACTATATTATTAAATCATATAATATTCCTAAAAATCTAAGGTTCATCCAAAGAAAATATATAATTTTAGATATTTCATTAATTAGCCACTTGGGGTTCTCATGGCATTTTATAGTAAGTTTATTAACTATGTAATATAGAAATACTAGAAGACACTGTAAAATTTAAACTATTTAACTAAAAGTTAAATATAAAATATAAGGTTAATATGGTGACCTAAACATGTATAAAACCTATTAATTGAGACAATTTCAACCCATCCCCACCTTATCCTTGAAATAAATCCTTTTGAAGCCATTATAAACTGAAAATGATTTTATAATAAAATAATATTTCAAGATTTTCCTAAAATGACCCTCACCTCTCTTATAAAATAGTAATTCCCATTCTCTCAAAATCACACCTCCAAATCCATTTTTCATGGACAAACCTAGATAAAATATCCTCCTAAATACTCTCAATTAATCCTAGATTCCTTAATTTGATCGTAATGCCTATCTGAGGATCCATTTTTATCAAATCAAAAGGAAGAACCTGAAGAAGAGGTAATAATTTCATCACCTCTTTCAAAGTTCTTTTCTTCTTCCAATTACTCTTTCTTTTTTTTACATAACAAAATAACAAATCCATTACCTTATACATACTATGATGTTATTATAAATATGGTATAACCATATTCATTATTATATCCATCCTATTAATGACAAAGTCATCATACGTGCGTACGTACGGCTTACCGTCTCCATGTCGTGGTGTAGTTTGTTATTCAACACTTCATTATTTGGATGGGTATAATAATGAGTATAATTGATTTAAATAATATATATATCATGTTAATTATTATTTATATGTAATATACCATCCAATTACATATGATCTCACCATCAATAGAATGATATTGTTGCTCATGCATACGTGCGGATTACAGTCTCCACGAACGCGACGAGATTCATTCCCCATCATTACCATTCAAGAATAATTTTCATTTTATGATTTAAATTAATATTTAAGAACTTAATATAATTTTTGATATGAATAAAATACATCCTATCCATAACAAACCTGACTTACATAACAAAACATATAAAACAAAATGAATCAATTAACACCTGAAACAATGATACTACTAAAACATTATTAACAAAGAAATATTAAAAGATCATATATGATATCATATTTATATATGTGGTTCTTTTATAATTTAATAACAATTATTTATCTATTATACATTAGGTTAACGTACCCTCGACTAAGGAATAGTACAAGGTAAGGGTTAATTTTACAATATTTTTATTATCTGAGGATGTTTTTACGAAAGTATCTACTGGGAATTATTTATCATCCACATACATGTTTCATAAAAATGTATTTCAAAACATTTTTACAATTTCCTAGAATATGGTTTAATGTAATTTATACCCTTTTTTTATTTTTTATCACATGTTTTGAATGGAATCTTTCCATCATTTTCCAAAAAAGGTATTTTATGAACTTTTTAACAAATTAAGGTAAGAATGTTTTTTTAACTTTTACAGTGGGAGAAGATATTTTCCACCGTTATAACATCTTCAAATATTCCGTTACAAGATTATAATAATATTTTAAAAATAAATGTTTTCTTTTATAATTATTTTAATTTTAAAGGATTTCAAAATAGAAAGAGAAATTTCTCTCAAATAGTTTTGATTTTATCTATGTCAACATCCTTTGATGGATTTTACACTTGTTTGAAGTTGATTTATTATGATACAATATTCCATATTGTATTGAAGGTTTTTTTATATTTTTTACTGTGGATGTGTTATTTTTATATCATTCATGGTTTATGGTTAAAGTATTAACATTTCGTATGCTAGTTTTAATACGAATTTTTATGTTATGTTTCAACCATTTCATATGAGGAATGCATTGCACTTAGTAAGTGGCGGGTGGAGACCCCTACAGATCCTCGATGCATCGGTATATCTCATGAGACAAACTAGTTTCTTGGCACAAGGCCTTGACAAAATCTTATTTGTAGTCTTAGCACGAGGCCTTTACTATGTGGTTATGATGTCCGACATTATTCATTCCATCATTGTGAAATTAGCTATTGAAAATACATTTAATTATTCAACCATTAAAATATCCATGTGAATAAGTAAATGGTATTATTTGATTTATATTTTCCATATTATTCTGAATTTTATGTTTAAAAGGATTCTTTTTTAGTCTTATACAATGCCTTTAATGTTTATGCTTATTTATGATAGTTTCTGCTATATTGTTATCCTTAATAAGAATCTGAGCTCAACCATTTCTTATATTTTCTTTTTCCCAAGATGTGAAGAAGTATATTATGATTTACCTGTAGGGATAGGCTAAGGGATGTTATTGTGCTCAAAGGGGACACAGTGTTGTTGTTTTTTTTCATGATGTAATGTAAAACTTATGTACGTATGTAGTACTTCCAAGGCTACTAAAATAATTTGTATTTTGAGAATTGATCTCTTATGATCAGAACAATGTTTTGTAATAATGAACTGAATCTGGGTAATAATGGTCAGGGAATTATAGTTGGTATCAGAGGAAGTTTAATATAAAACATGGAAACTAGATTTATAAAAAGTCAGATTAGAGAACATTACCCTATGATAGACTTTTAGGATTAGTATAGAAGAACATCCAAAAAATTTGGTAGTGTAAATATTATGTGGGTTTTCTAGGAAAATACATCCATGTCTGGAAACAAATAGGTAGAGGTGGATCTGAAACAGATTTACCTAGGAGTAAAAACTCCGACAAGGAGTTTTGGGCTTGATCCAGGGTATCTTAGTACATGACAACAAGGCTTGTTGCACTCTTGGTATTGACATGCCCGAGGGATATACTTAGGATAATTCACATTTTTTTACAAACCATTATAAAGGATTTATGAGTAAATACTTCCATAAAGAAAAGATTTTTATGATTATGGATTATATGCATAAACTTTTCAATTTACGTTAGGTATTTTACAAGTTTGGACTTATCCATTTCGATTCATAAACTAACCTATTGTATGTCATTATTTAGAAATGGTGCGCAGTAGAAAGAATGAGAGCTCCAGTAATACGCATGACCCAAAGAGTAAGAAGGATCACATCTTTCATGTTCTTAATCCAACATTTATAAGGGAAATAATCACCCATATATTCTCATTATATGAATAAATAGTATCATGTGTTAATAAAATAAGTAAAGAATTCTCTAAGTCCAGTGGATTTAAAGGGAAGCCATAGAATAAAATGATGTTAGAGAGAATGATGGATAAAGGGAAAATGGAACGAAGGATTTTTCCCATATGTGATAACTGTGGAAAGAATCACCTGGGTAAATGATTGAAGGTAATGGGAGTTTGTTATAAGTGTGGAGAAATAGGACACCAAGTACGTGATTTCAATGGTAAGAAAATGGTTTCAAATGTACAATGCTTCATCTGAAAAGAGTTGGGACACAACGTGAATCAATTTCCCAATCATCTTAGTATACCCCAAATGATGATATTGGCGAATAATCAAGTTATGATACTATAGCAGATAAAGAGGAATAATTAGTGTTCTTATATTTTTATTAATGAATTATGTCATTTAAGTGTTGTATCAATGATTTATTGGTTATACTAATTATGGAAATAAATAAGGATTGTACTACAGTAATACTTTATTGAGGATTTGAGATTATATGGTACTATTAAAAGTGACTCAACAACAAGTTAAACTTTTTATAAAATACATGGTTGACGGAAAGAAAAACCTTAATATGGTCCTGATACTGAAGTAGTTATTTTGGAATAAGAGATGGTTTATTTGGATAAATTATATTGGATAATATTGACTAGATTGGAACTGATTAATGGTTTGTTTATTCCATCATTGTTGAAGTGTTAAAAATTTTTGGATATAAGGAATATATCTAGTATTCTATAATGAATAAGAGAGCATGAATTTAATCAATAAGGTTTTATGGTAATTCAGGGTATTACTATGTTTTAAGAGAATACATTATGAAGGTACTCACATGTTATTATATGGAAAAATGTGATCTTCATTATGTTATATTGACCTTCCTTATAAATTTTTGGACTATGAGTTTAGACACAAGTATTTTGGATAAGTATAATGATTGGAATGGATTAAGTTAGACATTGGATACTATGGTTTAAGGTTAAAACATTTATTAAGATTAATTTTTGATTTTTTATAAAAAGGAAAAACCAAAGTTCGGGTGATAACACATCGCTTCTGGAAAGTCTGTGAGACTTAAACCTGCAACCGAAGGGCGACAAGGGTGCATCATGTACCACTGGACAACGTGATGTCCTAGTTTGTATAATGTTGTGTTTTTAAATGATCTGATAGATGAATTATAAATTAATTTTTTTGAAACCCTATACGATTAGCATAAATAGAATATTTTTTAGTTCTATTATATTTTGGAGTGAAAGATGAGTTTGTGGTAGAAATTAGTTAAATGATGGAACTCTACTTACCAAGTATTTTTTTCATATTCTATGAAGAAATTAATTCTTAAAATTTAGGGAAAATATCTTAAAACCAAAAATGTGTTATCCTAATACTTTATGTTTTGATGAACCAATGATATTTTAAGCCATCATATATTTACGGCTTTGAGGACCTCAATTTTCTATTTATTGTTTAATTGTTTGTGATTGATGACCTCAATCAATATCTATAAATATTTATATTTTCCCTCCAATTATCTGTCTCAAATTTCCACCAATTTTCTCCTATTTGAAATCATAATTTTGTGGTGACTTTTTCATTTCCGTTTCCCTCTTATTAAGAATAAATTTTATTAACCCAATTTCCAATGTGGGTTTTCTACAAAGGTATTTTCTATTTTTAAACTTTTCCTTTCTAAGAACAATTTCAAATTGTGAGGACAAAATTTATTAAATGAGGATATAATGTAACACCCCAATATTTCATTGTATTTTTTATCTTTTAAATAATTCAATAGCTTATACTACACGCAACACCGACTTGGCATGCGTTATACGCAATATTGCGTTTCTAAAAAACAACACATTAGTATTATAATTATTTAAATGATATATTTATTTACAAATTAGATATTGTGATATGAATAGTAACAAATAAATTTTATTGTTATTTATAATGTTTTCACATAAATAAAACATATTTCTAATGAAATGTATATATTTTCTTAAAATAGTTATATATTTAGAAAAAATATTTTCTTAAAAGAACTACTTTTTATGTCCTTTTGTGAAAAATAATAAAATTAATATTAGACACTCCTAAAAATTTAATTTTGTAAAATAAACTTCATTTTGGATTCATAATATCAAAATTATCTAAGTTTTATTTTTTGGTATTATTCTAAAAACTTTCAATTTTTGATAACGAGTGAAAATTACTACATAATAAATAAAGATAAATAATAAATAATAAATAATAAATAATAAATAGTAAATAATAAATAATAAATAATAAATAATAAATAGTAAATAATAAAAAATAAATAATAAATAATAAATAATAAATAATAAATAATAAATAATAAATAATAAATAATAAATAATAAATAATAAATAATAAATAATAAATAATAAATAATAAATAAATTTAAACAATAAATAATAAATAATAAATAATAAATAATAAATAATAAATAAATATAAATAATAAATAAATAATAAATAAATAATAAATAATAAATAATAAATAATAAATAATAAATAAATTTAAACAATAAATAATAAATAATAAAGAATAAAGAATAAATAAAAATTAATAAATAATAAATAATAAATAATAAATAAAGATAAATAATAAATAATAAATAATAAATAATAAATAGTAAATAATAAATAATAAATAATAAATAATAAATAGTAAATAATAAAAAATAAATAATAAATAATAAATAATAAATAATAAATAATAAATAATAAATAATAAATAATAAATAATAAATAATAAATAATAAATAATAAATAAATTTAAACAATAAATAATAAATAATAAATAATAAAGAATAAATAATAAATAAATATAAATAATAAATAAATAAATAAATAAATAATAAATAATAAATAATAAATAAATTTAAACAATAAATAATAAATAATAAATAATAAAGAATAAATAAAAAATAAATAATAAATATAATAAATAATAAATAATAAATAAATTTAAACAATAAATAATAAATAATAAATAATAAATAAATTTAAACAATTTATAATAAATAATAAATAAAAAATAATTAATAATAAATAAATATAAATAATAAATAATAAATAAATATAAATAATAAATAAAAATTAATGAATAATAAATAATAAATAATAAATAAAGATAAATAATAAATAATAAATAATAAATAGTAAATAATAAATAATAAATAATAAATAGTAAATAATAAATAATAAATAATAAATAATAAATAATAAATAATAAATAATAAATAATAAATAAAGATAAATAACAAATAATAAATAATAAATAATAAATAATAAATAATAAATAAATAATAAATAATAAATAAATAGAAATAATAAATAAGAAATAATAAATAAATATAAATAATAAATAAATATAAATAATAAATAATAAATAATAAATAATAAATAATAAATAATAAATAATAAATAATAAATAAATTTAAACAATAAACAATAAATAATAAATAATAAATAATAAATAATAAATAAATATAAATAATAAATAAAAATTAATAAATCATAAATCATAAATAATAAATGAAGATAAATAATAAATAATAAATAATAAATAATAAATAATAAATAATAAATAATAAATAGTAAATAATAAATAATAAATAATAAATAAGAAATAAGAAATAAGAAATAAGAAATAAGAAATAATAAATAATAAATAATAAATAATAAATAACAAATAATAAATAACAAATAATAAATAACAAATAATAAATAATAAATAATAAATAATAAATAAATAATAAATAAATAGAAATAATAAATAAGAAATAATAAATAAATATAAATAATAAATAAATATAAATAATAAATAATAAATAATAAATAATAAATAATAAATAATAAATAAATATAAATAACAAATAATAGATAAATATAAATAATAAATAATAAATAAATATAAATAATAAATAATAAATAAATATAAATAATAAATAATAAATAATAAATAAATATAAATGATAAATAAATATAAATAATAAATAATAAATAATAAATAATAAATAATAAATAATAAATAATAAATAATAAATAAGAAATAAGAAATAATAAATAAATATAAATAATAAATAATAAATAAATATAAATAATAAATAATAAATAATAAATAATAAATAAATATAAATGATAAATAAATATAAATAATAATTCAACATAATCATCATAATAACCCACAAAAAACCATTGATAAAGATAATAAGTCATGAAAACCCAAATAAACAGTAATAAATGGAGCTACCGTTAAAACTCGTCAAAACGGTCATAAAGAGACAAAAACATTGGACTCACATTAACGGAGATAACATAAGATCCGAGAGTCCGTTTTAGATCCGCGACCTGTCAAATCAAAGATCCCGAAACGATCTTCAACCTGAAAGGTGAAAGAGTCCGAATGGACAGGCGGATCGGAAGTTACGACCATTTAAAAAAAAGCTGACGGGGAACGGGTGCTAGAAATGAGGCATTGAAAAACATAACAAACCCGATACCCACTAAAAAGGCCATAACATATGATCTATGAGTGCATGTGGGCGCCGCAACCAGTCAAACTGAAGCTCATGGAACGATCTATGATCTGGCAGGTGGAGGAGGCCAAATTGACACGCGGATCAAAAGTTAGGTCCGTTTGAAGACAAGTTCAACGGGACACCGGTGACGGAAATGGGGTTTTGGAGG
Source organism: Viscum album (assembly GCA_963277665.1). Lineage (NCBI taxonomy): Eukaryota > Viridiplantae > Streptophyta > Magnoliopsida > Santalales > Viscaceae > Viscum > Viscum album. Next base: position 663,686,161 of record OY728128.1, read on the forward strand.
CCTTCTGAGGGGTTTTTGGGGTCGAAAAACCCGACAAAATCATTCTTGTGTCGAACAAGTGCGTAGCTCTCTTCGCTGGCTTCAATTTGATATGTGGTAGAGCCCAAACGGACACCCGGAGCGAAAGTTATGGCCATTTGAAGTTGGAGAACTTTTTTCAACTTTTTTATAACTCTAATATCGTCCACACCTTAGAACGTCTCACGGTTTTGATTATATGTGCCTCTATATCTCTTCATGAGCTTCGATTTGACTGGTCGTGGCGCTTCAACGGACGCCCGGATCAAAAGTTATGATCGTTTTAGTGTTTTCGGGGTTTCTCACGTTTTTTTATTTTTTTCATTTTATTTCACGACGGTTTTACCGAAACTGCCGCTATTTCGCGGCGGTTTTTTAAAAAACCGCCGCTAATCCTTGAATAAAATTTTAAAAAAAATAAAAAAAATAATTCTAAAAATAATAATTTTTTTTTGCCGTTTAGCGGCGGTTTTTTCGCGGCGGTTTTTAAAACCGCAGCGAAATGCCAGCCCGAAACGCATTTCACGGCGGTTTTAAAAACCGCCGCGAAAAAACCGCCGCTAAACGGCGGTTTTCTCGTAGTGTTTACCTACCTTCTTGGCACATTTGAAAATTTTCAAAAAACTTAATTTTATCACTCTGTGAATTGAATTTAAAAAAATATAGAGACATGGTTTAAAACAATAATTAAAATTTGGTTTAATGTGATGAAAATAATTTTTGGTGAATAGTAACTTTTGAATTTTATTTACCACGGTTAAAAGTAAATAAGGTAATTAAAGGTAAAAATGATATTATAATTACTTTAACACATGTCCTGATTCTATTGTATAAGTTTATTTCTACCAAAATCAACCTTATGAATAAAATATTATACTATTTGATCAATTTGGATTAGATTAGGATATTTATTATTATTTTATTTAAAGAAGAGTTAAGTGTAAAATTCAAATTTTAATAACTAAACCATTTTTAATATAGGGTTATAAATGAGATACATTCGACTATAAATATTCATTAGAAATATAAAAATATTTCCTATATCATGGTATTTTATTTATAATTTTTAGACAGTAAATAATTAAATTTATTTATAACACAATGATGATGCAGTAATTACCTTATTAATGAATGATTAAAATAATTGATATTATAAATATCAAAATAAATGTACATTAAGACTTTTGATGAATTCAACTAATTTTATAGCTTAACATGATATGTTAGGGTTGATTTAATTTATTATTTCGAAGTAATCAAGTTTGTTTGACTTTCACAAAAACCAAATACTAAATAGCGTCAAAATTGACATAAATGTGATTTTAAAACAAATACATATATTATTAAATGATATAATATTCATAAAAATATAGGGTTCGGAAAAAGGACTTATATAATGATATATATGTAATTAATAAACCACATGGTATTCTCTTGTCAATTTATAGTAAGTTTATTGACCATGTAATATAAAAATAAAAGACATTGTAAAAGTAAAACTATTTAACTAAGAGTTAAATCTAAAAGATAAGGTTAATATTGTGACCTAAACTTGTCTAAAACCTATTGGTTGAGAGGATTTATACCCATCCCCACATTATACTCTAAATAAATTTTTTTGGAGGCATTATAAACCGAAAATGATTTTATAATAAAATAATATTTCAAGCATTTCATAAAGTGACTCTCACCTCTCTTATAAAAGGGTACTTCCCCTTCTCTCAAAATCACACCTCAAAATCCATTTGTCGAGGCCAAAACCTGATCAAATATCCTCCCAACTACCCTCAATTCAACTTAGAGGCCTTAATTTGATCATAATTCCAACCCGATGATCCCTTTTGATCAAATCAAAAGGAAGAACCTGAAGAAGAGGTAAATGACTCATCACCTATTTCCAGTTTCTTTCTTCTTCCACTTCCTCTTTCTTTGTTGTTTCCATTCTAAAATAATAAATCCTATATCTTCTATATACTGTGATGTTATTATAAATATGGTACAACCATATTCATTATTCTATCTATCCTATGAATGATAATGTCACTATATGTGCGTACCTACAGCTTACCCTCTCCACATCATGGTGTAGTTTGTTATTCAACACTTCATTGTTTGGATGGATATAATAATGAGTATAATTGATTTAAATAATAAATATAACATATTAATTATTATTTATATTTAATATACCATCCAATTACATAATATTTCACTATCAATATAATGATATTGTTGCTGGTGCATACCTACGGATTACCGTCTCCACGAACGCAATGAGATTCATTCCCCATCGTAACCATTCAAGAATAATTTTAATTTTATGATTTAAAATAATGTTTAATAACTAAATATCATTTTGTATATGAATAAATACATTATATCCATAACAAATATTACTTACGTAACAAAAAATATAATGGAAAATGAATTAGTTAACACCTGAAAGAATGATACTACTAAAATATTATTAACAAAGAAATATTAGATGATTATATATGATATCATATTTATTTATTTAGTTCTTGTATAATTTAATAACAATTATTTAAATATTATAAAATAGGTTAGTGTACCCTCGGCTAAATAAAAGTACAAGGTAAGGGTTAAGTTTACTATCTTTTTATTATATGAGGTTGTTTTTACAAAAGTATCTACGATGACTTCTTTGTCATCCACATTTGTATTTCTTAAAAATGTATTTCAAGAAATTTTTATTTTTTTCTAGAGTACGGGTTAAATTATTTTATACCCTTGTTTTACTTTTTATAAATTTTTTTGAAATGAATCTTTCTGTTGTTTTCCAAACAAGGTACTTTATAACCATTTTGAAAAATTAAGGTAAGAATGTTTTTTTACTTATATGGCGGGAGCGGTTATTTTCTTCCATTATAACACCTTTCAAGATTCCCTTACAATATTATATGAATATTTTCAAAATAAATGTTTTCTTTTAAAATAATGTGACTTTTAAATGATTTCAAAATAGAAATAGATATTTCTCTCAAATAGTTTTGATTTCATCTATGTCGACATCCTTTGATGGATTTTACACTTGTTTGAAGTTGATTTATTATGATAAAATCTTCCATATTATATTGAATGTTTTGTGATATTTTTTACTGTGGATGTGTTATTTTTATACCATTCATGGTTTATGTTTAAGCTATTAACATTTCATGTGCTATTTTTAATATGAATGTTTATGTTATGTTTCAACCTTTTCATATAAAGAATGAGTTAAACATAGTAAGTGATGGGTGGAGCCTGATATAGCTCATTTATGCATCATGAGGTCTCCTGGGATAAACTAGTTTCTTGGAAGAAGTCCTTGAAAAAATCTTATTTGTAGTCTTGGCATGAGGCCTTGACTATGTGGTTATGATGTCCAAAATTATGCATTCCATCATTATGAAATTAGCTATTGATATTACATGTGATTATTCGACTAGTAGAATATCCATGTGAATAAGTAAATGTAATTATTTGATTTATAATTTTCATATTATGCTTAATTTTATGTTTAAAATACTTGGGTTTTAGTCTTATACATTGCTTTAAATGTTTGTGCTTATTTATGATAGTTCTCGCTACATTGTTATCCTTACTTTGCCTCTGAGTTCACCCCTTTATTATGTTTTATTTTTTCCAGGATGTGAAGAAGTATATTATGATTGGCATGTATGGATAGGCTAAGGGATATGAGTGTGTTCAAATGGGACACAATGCTGTTGCTTTTTTTTATTTTATTATATAATGTAGAACTTATGTGTGTATCTAGTATTTCCAAGGCTACTAAAATAATCGGTCTTTCGAGACTTGATCTCTTGTGATCATGCCAATGTTATGTAATAATGCACCAACTCTGGGTAACCCGGGTCAGGGCGTCATAGGATACATATAGAGGTATGACCATCCTTCATTTTATTTATCTTTTATGTCATGTAGTTCACGTACAAATACTTGAGTTTTACTTTAGATTCTTATTTTTTTGCATGAATCATATGGGAATTAGTGTGATATTTTTTTGATATATTGAGATTCCTAGTGTTGTTAGTTTATGATACTTATATTTACTATAATTTTTATATTTTTTATTTTTCTATGATGTACTATTAGAGCGTAAATAATGCCTCATGAGATATCCTTAAAACCTTAATTCCAATCATGATCCTTTGGTGATATTGGATTTTATTTGATTTCATGTGACATTTTACCTCTGTGGAACAGTTAGCCTAGGGTGGGATGTTACAAAATAGTATCAAAGAATGTTTCTTTTTTTGTGGTCTTTATATATGGGAGATTGGCATATTAGAGATAATGATTCAGGTCCTAGTATGTAATTTGTTTGTGTGTTCCTGGTCAACACAACTATAGTATAATTCTATGTTACTTGGGAATTACAATATTATTATTATAAGATTTATAAATAAGATATTGGGTTATGATTCTCACTCAGTTGTCAATGAGTATTCATTTTTGTCATCAATAGTTTTGGTATATTGTTTCATGATATATCTATGTTCATGTGTTTGTGATTAATTAGTTATTTATATTTTAGTTAAATAATTTAATTATTAATAAAATAATCAATATGTTCCAGAATAAGTAATAATAATGGATTACTTATTTAAAATTAGTGAAATGAATTTAATGATGTGATGTAATTAGTTTTATTTTACTAATTAGTTTTTTATTATGAGAAGGATGTACTTAATGATGTTTTTATTTACTAGAAATATCATTTTGTAACATTTATTGGTATTTTTATTTTAAAATAATTGTGGAATAAAATAATTGAGTTGATAAAGCTCATGAAAATTATTTTGAGAAAGAGAATTCTGATGAGGGGCATGTGGAAGGGGATGTTGAGCATTTTCCTTTAGTTTGTGAGATTAATAATATAGTGGAGAAGAATATCATTGGTAATACTCTTAAATTAATTCAAAATATGAATGGAATTCCACTTTAATGGGACATAATGATATCAATCATGGTTTGAGAATTTTGATCATAGTATCCTTTGGTCATCATAGGAGATGATAGACCTCATAGAGATGAGAAATGTATGAAGGAAATAGATAGGATTTTAATTTATTGACGCTCTGAAAAAAAATAGGATAATTTTTTTTATTATTAATGATCCAAATTAGAATTGGTGGGATATTTTAGTCCATGAAAAGGGGATTGAGGGGTTTCCATTGGTGGTTTTCAAGGCTCTTTTCTATGAGAAGTTTTACCTAAAGATTCTTAGTATGCATAGAATCCAAGTGTTTATTGATCTAAAGTAGCGAAATATATTTTTCTTGATTATTCCTCCATTTTGATGTACTTTTTCAATTTTTCTCTGATTATGGAAAGTGATGAGACTTCTAAGGCTCTTCAATTTGAGTACAGGATAAATCTAGGGATATAATTGAATTTTCATCTAGTTTTTACCTAATTTCACAAAAGTGATTAACGAGGTTATCATGGTTGAGAAGGATATTGAAGAAGATAATATGTATTTAATGGGAGTAGGTGGATAAATTAGTGGTAAAAAGAGTAAATAAGATGAATATAATATGGATATAGAGTTATCAAGTGTCCAGAGAGAGAATTTTTTATCTCCTTCATCCAGAGGCAATGGCCATTTGGGTTTTATCGGTGTGGTCAAAGAGTTCATACTCATTTTTTATCCCAGTGAATCAAATAGAGTGCCATTATTATGATAAAATGATACATCTTCATAGTTTTTTCTATAAGGGATCTCATAAGGGTGTAGGCGATGATTGGGGTTCCACATAGACATATCGTGCATGGGATAGTGTACCATAATCGTGCACTAGTTTTACATCATATGGGAGGTCTATTCATGGAGGCGGAAGAGGATTTCAAAGATAGGTTCAGTGCAGGGATGTAATATAGGTTTTTTAAGTGACCTAGGGTTGGAGTCAAGGTAGAATGTCTAGTCTGTTATTTTTTGTTGATTAGGCACAAATGTATCTTATAAAGGGTTATTATATGGTTATAGGTATGATATTTATTACTTAATACTTGGTTAGTGTGATGTTTTTTATTGGTGTTTCTTATACTTTTATATCTTCTTATTTGGTTTTTGAATTGTATTTTACTGTTGATATTTTTATGGAGTTTTATTAGTGAAGATCCCATTGGGAAAGGGAGATGATCCCCATAACGTTTCATGCTTATTTAATTGATATATATGGATATGTTAATCTTCTAGATTTATATATTCTATAGATGAAAGGATTTTATGTGACTAATTGGATGGGTTGGATAAATCTCATATCTATCTGGGATAATGAGAATATCATTCTAGAAGATCCAATAATATGTTAAAGAATCTAAAAATGATTACACATAAAGTAATAGGTATGATTCTTGGATAAATTGAAGATAAATAATGTTATATTTTTTATTTTTTATATGATTAATATCAATATGTATTTTTTTTAATATTTTATAGTATTTCTTTCATAGAGGGAGGTGGAGTTCATGATTGAATTCATACTAGGTAGAAATACTATATTTATACCACGTTATCAAATCAATTTAGTTAATTTTATAGAGATAAAAACTCAATTATTTGATCTTGAATCCAAAGGATTAATTGGAAAAAATGTGTCACTATGGGGTTCACTCATGATTTTTACCAAGAAAGAGGATGATATTTTGTGACGACGTGTTGATTATCATAAACCAAATCTGGTTACCATTTAGAATAAGTATAATTTTCTCTGGATTAATGACATATTTGATCAATTTAGAGGATCATGATGGTTTTTAAATGTTAATATTTGATTATATTATCATTAGTTAAAGGTATGAAATAAATATATTCCAAATATTGGATTTTAAACATTATATTTCCATTCTGGAATTCAAAGTTGTGACATCACGCCCCAACACATTGGCTAGAGAAAAGACAGAGTTCCATAAACATTAGGTCACACCCCCAAAACACCAATTGCTGGAAATAAATTCTAAGGGCTTAAGAGAATATTGGGAAGTGATTTTCCATATAAAAATAAAACATCCTGACAGTAAAAAGTATAACCAACCAAGAAAATATATATGATTCATACGTAATAACAATAAAACTCAAAGGAAATAAAATAACAAAAACATTAAAGAAGCAGCGATGAGTGATAAAAATGATACAAGAAACCAAATACATCCAAAAGAATAAAAACCAATGTGTAATATTCCAACAACACTGATAGAGATCCTCATGTTGTGAAAAAAAATGAAAAGGAAGTATCAAGATTTAATACTAGAGAAATGTGACACCTTTTCGTTTCTGATATCCTGATAGACAATGTCTTCAAACTCACTCATGTTCCCAATTAAGGGGTGAGTATAAACTCCGTTGTAATTCACCAAATACTTCCCATCATAGTTCATTAGGATAGGAACAAGATATCATAATTTAATATAAAATATTAGATAAACAATTATACTATTTTTATGAAAACCATAAAAAAGTTCCACATATGAAAATTTTAAAATAATATTTCCACCATTTTTTTACCATTTTTCATAATTACTCCACATACACAGCCATAGAGAAATACACCATGCATGAAACTGCAAGCCTATTTATACTTGCGAGTGGGGAGTCTTCCTTTCACCATGCCATTATATGGTAAACCATTTTAATGAGGTTCCTTTCACACCATTATTCTTTCCCATTTTGAGGGGGGAACTTCCACACCCTTATTCTATCCTATTTTGATGATGATAATTTAAAAAATTAATCATCACCAAATTAACATGAACACATTCTCTCATATATACCATGATCTCAAAACAAAATATTCTATATAAAACATTTATTTTGAAAAACACTTTCTTTCAAAAAAACTTATCAAACAATTTATGTGTATCATTCCAAAACCAAATATTTTGGTTCTAAAACCGAACTATTTTTCCAAAAAATAAATATAAATTAATTTAAACACAAAGTATTGAAGTTTTAGAATGAGTATAATCATAGAGAATCCACTTACCTAAGCATGTATGATAGAAACGAAGGACAACACTAACACCTTGCCTTCAATATATCCAATAAGAAACCATCAAGATCCAAAAAAAACATTGTTATATTCATGATATAATAAATCTTTGGATTAGAGTGCGAGAATATGAGAGTATATAAATGGAAATAGAGGAAACAATGAATTACCAATGATTCAAAATATCTAATGCACTTAGATTCACAAAAAATGTCTCCTGATTAAAAGGAGTCACGAAAGTATCCTATTGAGGAACAGGAGTACAAGACTATAGAATAATAGAATGAAAATTATGGTTTTATGGCATTAATCCAAATTAGAATATAATTTTTTTAACATTAATGGAACATTTCATTGTTAGTTCACATAGTTTAGAAAATAGTTTGCATGCTATTGGACATTACCCAGGTAGTCACACGGTTGTACCACATGATTTGATAAATCATAAACCAACCATATTTTTCCCTAATGTCTCTATTCACACAGTTCTCTTGGTCACCAAAATAATTTGGAAAAACCATGAGCCTACTTTGGGACTCCCAACATCACCCAATGCAGTTTCCTAGAGATAGTGCACTAGTACTGTTAACAATGGTCAAACCATATACCTACAAAAACAATTACAAAACACTTCAAACCCATCTTAGAAATCCTAAAACATTACCCAATAATTATATAATCAAAAAATAAATAATATAATGGTAATGTACTTGAAAAAAAGGGTGTTTTATTCTATCCAACATTGGTCTTTCCATATTTATAAAGTGGGAGACCATTGTTGCTTTAGAATAGCTCAATCCACTGCTCTAGAATCTCCTTCTCACATTCCAATGTCTCTTCTAAAATATAACCATGATCCTATATAACTCATACTAGATTGATAATTTTTCCACACAAGAAATTCTGTTTCCAAACTATAATATTTATCAGTATATGAATCAACATAGCATCCATCTCAAGATCAACATGGTCACATTAAATCACATGGTCAGGATTATGTCAGTACTTGAATTTGGATACATCAAATACATTGTGCACTGAACTAAAACTTAGTGGAAAATCTAACTAATAATAAACATCACTAACTTTTTCCAGTATCTCAAAATTGATAATGTACTGATAATAAAATGTGACATACTTACAAAAATGAAGACTCCATAACCATTGAGATATTATCAATAAAATAGGATCACACATATCAAATTATAACATTAAATGAAAATGATATATATATGATTTTTGGTTACTCTATAATATAAATATTCTATTTCTATTAATTTATATCTTTTATGTTGTCTCCTGCACAAGGCTCGGTTTGAGAAGTTAAGTCTTACCCATCTTCACACAAAAAAGTGGATAAATGCATAGGAAACCATATAAATATTTTAAAAGAGAGATATGTATCAAGGTATGATAATTTTTATTTTAAGAGAACTCCACTAATGGTATATGATCCTCCCTTGATCCTCCAAAATCCATCACACAATATCAAATCATTGGTTCTAATGTTTGGATCATCCATTTGGATTTCCCATCCATTTGAGGATGGTATGTTATTCTCATGATCATCTAGGTTCCAAGGTCTTTCTATAATGACTTCCATAACTGATATATAATCATTGGTTCCCTATCAGACACAATTAAAATCATTATATCTTGAAACTCTAATACTTTTAGGATATATATTTTTGGAAAGTACTCCACTTTATTGGATTCATGAATAGGGATGAAGTGAGATGACTTTGTGAGATGATCCATGATCACCCATATGACATCATGTTTCCAAAAAAAATTGTAAGTCCTATGAAAAAATATTTTACTATATTATCCCATTTCTATACATCAATAGGTATATAATTTAATATACCTACTAGATGTTGGTGCTCTACCTTAACTTGTTGATAGTTGGGACATCTTGATACAAACTTTGACTCATTTCACTTTATTCCAACCCACAAAAACTATTCTCTCAATTCCTTATATATATTTTGAATACCATGATTAATAGACCATATCAAATTGTGGTAATAATTAAGAAGTTATTCCTGAAAAGTTATAAGAACCACAATATGATCTTTAAAAAATAGCATAGATCTCTCATCTAACGTCCATTCCTCAACATCTCCCAAACCCTGAGTGTTTACCTCATGGTGAGTCATTAATGATCAGATGTATAAGAATCCCTAACCTTCTCAACCAAATAATAAACAAGAGAAACATGAAATAAAACAAAAATATCCCATTTCTCAATATAATCTTGATGCACCTCTTGTATGACTGACATTAGTTGTCACTGATCTGATACCTCTTTATCCAACTTATTATATGAATTCATGCATGATGAATTAACCATAGAGTTCCCTTTACATGATGTTTAAATAAATTTTAATTAAAACATCTGTATATATTCCACCCATCTCCATTATCTTAGATTCAAATCTATTTGTGATAAAATGTGTTTCAAGCTCTTAAAATCTATAAACATCGTAAATTTCTCACCAAAAATATTTTGATCCATAGTATTCGATAAATTTATGAAAACATAAATTTCCAAATCTTTTTGTATCATGAACCCATAATTATTTTGAGCTATATGATACCACATGATCTCCCTAAATGATAACACATCCCAACCTAGATCCGGATGCATCACAATAAACCACATATCCTCATCCTGACTCCGACAACATAAGGATGGGTACTAATGTAAGGTGAACCATAAGCTCTTGAAAAAAATTATAACACATAACACTCCAATAGAAAGGAACATCATTCCCTTTTAAATATTTTTTCTATGAGACAAGTCATGAAAATTCATAAACAAAGCATCTGTAATATCCGACAAAGTTTAGGAAACTATATATTTTAAAAAAAAATATTTGGTGGTTTCCAAAAGATAACAGAATCAACCTTTTTATAATCTATATAGAATCCTTTTCCATGGATGATATGACTAATTAAATGAACATATTGCATCCATAAATAACACTTCAAAAGATTATCATAAAGGTGATGCTCCTAAGGGATACACAACACTATAGCCATGTATTTCTCATTATCTACATTAATTCAAGAACACACCAGAATATCATCAATGAACAACTCCTAAAAGGAATCAAGATACCTTCGAAATATTTGATTCATAAATTCTAGGAAAACTATTGGTTAATTCATAAGACCAAATGGAATAACCACATATCCATAGTGACCATAATGGATCCTGAAGGTTTTCTTTGGGATTTCCTCCATCCGAAAATGATGTTAATGATACCTAGATTATAAATCAATATTAGATAACCATTGGGATTCTATAAATTTATTAAAAAGTACATAAATTCATGGAATAGGATATAAATTCTTAATCATAACCTAGTTGAGATAATCATAATCAATAAAAAGTCAAATATTTCCATATTCTTTCTTGAAAAAAAAAGAATTGGTGATGCCAATAGAGACGTACTAGGTCAGTCAGACCCTTTTATTTATAACACTTTCATCTATAACATCCATTCACTTAATGTTTTTGGTGTTATCCTATAAAGATAAAGTTAAATAGGACTAGTTCTTGGAAGGATATCAATCATAAATTCCACTTCTCTTTTTCAAGGAATCCAAGAGAAATTTATAGGAAAAACATCAAGAAATTTTTCAAAGTTGATTTTAAAATATCTATGTTGGATTACATAAAAATATTACTAATTAATTTTATCCAACTGATAAGATATATTTTCAACCACTAATATCAATGTTACTTTTTTTCTTGCATTCACATTCAAATCTACTTTAAAGAGATGCTTAACACCATTAGAAGATGTGAAATTAACCTTTCGGGCATAAGAATTGATGTGGTCCTTGAAAGATGTCAACCAATCGATTTCCAAAATCTAGTCATGGATATCCAAATCAATCATAAGGAAAACACAAAATAATTCATCCTCATCAATAATTATAGAACATGATACACACTAAAAGTCTTAACACTCTCATTACAGAGAGGTGTCTGAAGTTTCAAGACACAACGCATCATGTAAATATATAAAATAATATTATCAACAACATAAGAAGCAATGAAAGAGAGTTATGAACCTCAATCAAATAAATATTTCATAAGTTTACACATCAAAATAATAGTACCTCGCACCTAGAAGGTCTAGATTGATCCTCCATGATCAAATTTTCAATCCCATACAATTTCTTATTCGAGATCCCTATATCACTGATTTTGTATTATGAGTGAATAACCTAAGGAGTTGTGGTGTTCCTAGAATCACCTTGTCTAGCATAGTTATGAGGACAAGAGTTAATCTAAAAAGTTCATCCAGTCAAAGTGTAAGATTTCTCAAAAACATGAGATACATATCCATCACTAAACATTAGAGTTCTACGACAATAATGTTTTATATACCCCAAATGATTATAGTTGTGACAAGAACTAGGTGGTTTCATTCAGTCCTTCTTTATATAGGTAAAAGAAACTCACTTGAAATTGATAGGTTTAAAATTGGATCTTAGAGAAAATTTTAACAATTAAGTGGTTTGAGTCTAAGGTGTTCCACTACCTTGAGAATATGTATCTCTATTTCTCATGTTCATAGCATTAGAGTTCCCAATTATTCAGATGGATACTAACATACCTTATCCAAAAGGATTCCCATAAAGATCTATTTCTACCACGGTCTCCCTATTCATCATATATATATAATATGTTATACACAGGATGGATATTTTAGACTAAATATCTAGCTAAAAACCAGATTCAAATATGCGTTCCTTTAAGGATGCACTAGTAGATACCTCTAGAGTGAAATGATCTACATTAATAAAATAATATGAATACTCTATTACTAATAGGTTCACATAATTCAGGATTAACAAATCAGTTGTTTGGTATATCTTGAATGTAATAGATTATATTTTTTTTTGTTGAGACATTCTTCAAAGTCCTACCATGTAAAACCTTGCTTATCGTTATCTTGAATAGCTAAATCCCACAATTATAACCCAAAATCCTCTAGAATGTATATAGTTAACATAACCTTAACTTGGCTAGTTTACCAAGGAAATTAAACATTAGATTCATTCTCTTCAACAAAACTTCCTATTTTTTTGATTCATAATCCCATAAAAAGATGGTTTAATTTTTTCTGAAACATGATGCAATAATCTACTTGTCATGGTTAATCATATTATTCCCTCAATCAACAGCTTGAAAAGCTTAAATGATACTCTGGAAAAGTTTTTGGTTCACATATGTATCTGGAGAAACAACATTTTATACAACCTCCTCCTACTGATTTCTAAATTTTCTACCTGATGACATTTTCTATAAATAGATAAAACACCATTTATTCCTCACACAGTAGAAACTTGAGGCTTAGAAAATTTCACATCACTGTAATAAAAAAGCATTGCCTCAATCATCTCAAAAATCAACCATCTTAGCTTTTTTCCATAAATCATTAAACACAACATTAACAATGTATCCCTAGTGGGTGGTATTGATATCAATGTGTTATATGAAATATTAAACAACTAAACCCATAATGATGAGGTGAAGACACACCTAAAAGTGTCTTAAAACACATTTATACCAAAACCATCTCGGTAACTTAATGTTAGGTCAGCTAAATCTTTTTATGATATAAATTTCATATCTTGGCATTCCTACCTCATTACTACCATCAAAATATGATAAAACGACTGACCAAGATTGATACTATTTATAACATCCCACCCCAACTCATTGTCTTGAGAATAGAAAGATTTTAACTAACCATAGGTGACATCCCCAATACACTAAAGGTTTGAAAAAAAACCAAGGGATTAAGAGAATATTGGGGGATGGTTTTCTTTATAGGAATAAAATAATATGACAATACAAAGAATAACCAATAAGGATTATCTATATGAATCATCAGTAATAACAATACAAATCAAAGGAAACCAAATAACACAAACATCATAGTTTAAAAAACAAGTGATAAAAGTGATACAAGAGACCAAAGACTTAAAAACATATAAAACCCAATGTGGAATCACTCCAAATACACTAACATAGGTATTTAATCTTCAAAAACCAACTAAAAATGAAGCATCAAGATGAACCACTTGAGAAATGTAACACATTTAATTTACCAATATTTAGATATATGATATATGCAAATTCACCAAAGTTACTAAGAGGGGGTTGAGTATAAACTCAATAAGAATTCCCTAAATACTTCCAAACATATGTCACTAGAAAATGAAAATTTTATCCTAATTTATTATGAAATAGAATGTAAGCAGTTAAAAATTTTACATAAAAACTTTAAAAAACTTCCACAAATGAAAACTTTAAAACCATGTTTTCTTCCATTTCTTACCACTTGGAATAATTAATCCACCTATACACCCACACAAACACACATAAGGAATTCAAATATGGACCTCCCTATACTCATAAGTGGGGATTAATCCAATCACCAAACATTTCTTCATGAACCATTGTAATGGGGGTAGTTTCATTCCCTTATTCCACCCCATTCTGACAGGGGTACTTTTAACCCCTTATTCCATCCCATTTTTATAGTGATACTTCATGCCATTAATTTGAAAAAAATTCACATGAATACACACTATAATATATCCAAGATCTCAAATCAAAAATATTATGTATAAAACATATCTTTCTAAAACCACTTTATTTCAAAAAAACTATCAAAAACATAATATTCATCATCCCAAAACCAATGATTTTAGTACTAAAAAAATTGTTTTCCAATAAAATTAATAGATAGGAATTTAAAAACCATGCCTCCAAATTCTAAAATGATTATAATGATATTAAATACACATACCTATCAATGTATGATAAAAATGAAGGACATCACTAAGAACTTCAAGATTCAGGATAACAATACCTTCCCTTAAATAGATCTAACAAGATCCCATCAAGATTCACACCCTGGAACATATATTTATTCATGAAAAAATAGATCTAATGATTTTAGTGAGAGAAGATCAAAGGATATAAAGAGAAATAGAGGAAACACGGACTTTTTAATGATTTTGGATCTCAACATACATAGATTCACCAAAAGATGTATGTGGATCATAGGTAATCGCCAAGGGAAACTTTGGAGTAAGAGAAATTTGAGACCATGGAGGAAGAAGATAAAAAGGAGGATTTTGGGGCCAAAATCGGAATTCAAATCTAATTTTTAGATCATCAACCACACATTGTATGGTTAGGTTGAAAGTTTTAACAAACCATGTACCAATCATGCATATTCTACTAGACATTATCTAGGTATCCACACAGTTTAACAAACTATGTTCTAACCATGTGCATGACACTATCTCAAGGATAACCTCGCACATAGTTTACTCACATGGTTTTACAAACTATGTTCCAACTGTGTTTTCCCCACTATGTAAAGACCCTCAAATTTCAAGGAAATTTTTTTCTTAATTTTCTTTGGAATTTTACAAGAGCGCAGCTTCAGACGGCACCTGATTCCGAGGCACGGTGTTCCCGGAATCAATTTTCGAAGTTTGGCTCGGGTACGTTTAGTGAACGGACGAGCGGGTTTTTCTATCTTTTGAACCGGTGCCCGGAATCGAATTCTGAGGGCACCGATGAAATCGCAGCGCCGGTTTTTGCTTAGAAACGCCTCTTCCGGAGTTGCGTTTGCTCAACCGTGGTTTTAAAAATTTTGGGCTTTAAGTCGGAAATAAAATAAAGGTTGTGCGACAACTTTATTTTATTTCACTTAAGCCGCTTGGAAGCCACTTGAACTGAGTTAAAGCGGATAGGGTGCTATCCGGAAATACCCTACCCCTTGGTAGGATATTTGTGAGGTGGGGGCCGCACGAGCTCCGTCGTTTCTTTCGCTAAGTAACGCACCCGCGAAAACCCGTCAAAGTAACTGAAAAGTCAACCGACGCGTTTTCCTTAATTCTTAACAGACCATTTAATTGGGCGGTTTATTTCGTGAATTAAATGGGCTGTTTCATTCGTTGAATTAATTCAACGAATTTAATGGGTCGTTACTTACGCGTTTGCGTTCGTTGGCAAATTAATAAAATAGACAAACTTGTCTATTTTGGAGGATTGCTATCGTTGTGCGAATTCTCTGAGCCTCCACTCTCCTCGCGAAGAACGCGAAGAACGCGAAGAACGCCGGTGACCGGAATTCGACGACGCACACCGTGATCTGCGACGTCGACGAGCTCTACCCGCGACGTTCTTCGGCGACGCCTCTTCTTCCGCGGCCGATCCTCGTTCGGCAACTAAGGTGAGAAACGAATCGTTTAATTCTCCCTTTTAATTTCAATGACAACGGATTTAATTAATTAAATCCGTTTGTTCTAGATCCGGAGATCGTCGGCGCGACGTTTTTCCCGCTGTGCGACGAACGTCTCTTCCGCGACGACGCGACGATCCCCTCTTTCCGCGACGAGCGATTCCGCGACGACCTCACGTCCGACGGTGACATCGAGGTAGGGATTTTATTTTTCTTGGTGATTCGTTCCCGTGATCTAATTCTTTTTAATTAAAGAACCAAACTTGAACAATTTTATTATTGGATAAAATTGTGGCTGCCTTAATCCCTCCCGATGATTTTATGACTAACGCGGAGGGCGCGGATCTAACGAACAAGACCCGGCAACCCTCCACCGATCTTTTTGTTGTGCGGATTTGGCGGACGACGACGAACCGTGCGGCAGGGGCGATCCGTTGATCCCGCAGTGAAGATCGGCCCCCGGGAGGAGCTACGGCGCAGACGGGAGAGGAATCGGGCCACCTGAGCGGAAACGCTCATAACTTGAGCTACGGACGTCCGATCGACGTACCGTCAGCTGTGGTAGTTTCCTCTACATGAGACGGGACTTTTGGCATACTCCGCCCGAGGATCGGATACAGGAGGAGTACGGTCGGGTTGGTTTTTCCCTAAAAACCAACCGGGCCCCTGGGACGAAAATGCCAATAACTCTCAGACCGGGCGTCCGATTGACGCGCCGTCTGTTGCGTTGAGATCCTGTTGTCGATACGGAACTTTTGGATACATCAACTTCGGACTACGTGTCAGTTGATGTATCAGCCTCTCGGCTCGTGGAGCGGACCCTCCTAAACGAGCTCGCTGTGTGCGGGAACCCTAGTGCTGACTGTGACTTCGACGACAGAGCAGAGATCCTCCGTGGACTGCGACGACGACAGAGCAGAGATCCTTCGTGGACTGCGGCGACGACTGTGTGGAGATCCTCAGTGGACTGCGTCGACTACTACACTCAGCGATCCTACGTGGATCAGTGCTACAGGTCCTGTGTGGGCCCGATCCTGTGTGGGTCCTTACTACCGGTTCTGTGTGAGCCACTGCCTACAGGTTCTGTGTGAGCCTGATCCTGTGTGGATCTTTTGCGGGGGTTAGTACCTATCGATCCTTCGTGGGTCCGACGACTTAGATGGATCAGTGATCATCTTTTACGTCATCTGAAAAAGTATACCTGGTTGAGCTGAATCTTATGTTACTCTCCTTTGTGGAATGTGTTGAACTATCCTATGTGGATTTACTGTTTACTCTCCTTTGTGGATTTGAGTCTTGCTTTCCTGTGTGGATTGAGTTGTTCTTGAGCTCGTGAGCAGAGCTAGAATTGGGGACTTAGGTATATGTATGGGCATATACCTAAGTCGAGTCAGATGTTACTTCGTGATTGCACCTTCCTTTTTGTGTTATATCCTTTGTGGATTTCGGGAGACCTTCGGGGGTCTCGGGGTCCTTACTGAGTAGCTTATACTCACCCCTGCACGGGCTATGCCCGCACCTTGTTGTGTTGGATGCAGACGACGGACAGCGCTGATCACGGTTGGGGCGTGGAGCAGGACGGTACCTGGAGGTGGACCACTGGGCGGGACGTGCTCGGAGCGGACGTGGGACCCGAGGAGCCTGGAGTCTATCTGTACCCACCCTTCAGGTGGGATTGCCAGTGGACGACACGAGGCCGCCGTCTTTTCTTCAGTTGCTGTTCTTTACCTTTTCAGTTGTACTTTCAGTGGGGCTTGTATTCCGGCCCCCTTTACTTTTCTGCACTTGGTAGTTACTTTCCGCTTGCTGACTCTGTGGTGGTTTTTACTTATAAAGGCAATGCCTTCCGTGTTTACCGGCATTTTACGCCTTGGTGCTAGTCGCCAGCCCCTGGCCTATGGAAGGCGGGCTTAGGGTAGTCACGGCACGGGCCCCGAGGTCGGGTCGTGACAAATTGGTATCAAAGGTGGTCGGTTCTACCGCAGACTCTGATCGTCTTTTCTTTCTATATGAAGCAATAGTGTTTAGTGTATTGAGTGTGGTTATCAGTTCAGGGAGCCCAGTGTTGGTGCGGCGGCCGACGTATCCGTACACCAGGACCCTGACTCCTGATTTCCGACTTAATGCATGAAAACATTGATTGCGTGTGTGTTCCAAGTTTTCTTTGTGATTACTTGTGTCATCTCACCGGGTATACTGATCTGCTTCATGAAAGTCTCAAGTTTTCCTTGTGATTACTTGTGCCAGCTCACCAGGTATACTGTTCTGACTGTGGTGCTCTTGTTCTCCTTTTCAGGATGGCCCCGTGACGACAGCCAGCTAGGGTTCTGAGTGTAGGGCGCGACGGCAGCCCACCGAGCGACGAGGCCTCGGTGCAGGGCCCTTTGCCAGCAGTGGCACCGGCGGTAGCTTTACCCGCCGATCCACCGATGCTACCAGTACCAGACGCTGACGATGCACGTCGCCTCAGGGCACTGCATGAGTTTCAGAGCCAGCGACCGCCCAGGTTTCGCGGTGAGGCGGACCCCCAGGCCGCCGAGGACTGGCTAGAGGCGGTGGTACGGATCTTTAGGCTAGTGAGGACACCAGCGGATCTCATGGTGATTCTCGCGGCGAGCCTCCTGTAGGCGGCGGCAGGACGATGGTGGAGCTTGATGCTCCAGGTTCACGATGAGGCATCCTTGCTCTGGACGGACTTCGAGAGCCTCTTCCGCTCTGAGTTCGTCCCGGCCACCCTCCGAGCGGTGCGCATCCAGGAGCTTCTCCAGCTGCGCCAGGGCAGCATGACGGTCGCTCAGTATGCGGCGAGGTTCACTGACCTATCTCGCTACTCGACCGACATGGTACGAGACCCCTTCTTCCGGGCCCAGACCTTCGAGCAGGGCTTGCGGCAGGAGATTCGGGCGTCGCTGATCTCCCTTAGCATTCCGACCCAGGCGGGAGTACTGGAGCGAGCCCTCCTGATCGAGAGCTTCCTGGCAGAGCCTTCTTCAGCGGCGAGACCTAGCGCAGGGCGGCAGGTAGCTGAGTCTTCGGCCGCAGGTAGCCGACGGATGACTCTCGGGTCCAGGCAGACCAGACCCCCACGCAGACGGCCTCAGGACACCGGCTCAGCAGTGCGGGGCACACAGCGGAGTGCCAGACTTCTGAGAGGCAGACAGTGCTACTCCTACGGCAGGCAGGGTCACATGGCTCGTGACTGCCCGACTCGCCGACCAGAGGAGCAGCAGACGGTGGAGGGGCCACCCATGCAGAGGCAGAGGGTCGACCGTGGCGGTCCGCAGGGAGGAGGCGGACGAGGCAGAGGAGCTGGCCGAGCAGCGGGTGGTGGGCGACGCTTCCAGGCTCTACCCCCACCACCACCAGGAGGGCCACCTCGACCACAGGGAGCTGGCGGGCAGGGACAGGCCCAGCTCCAGGTAGTGGAGGCCTACGACCCCGACATGCCAGAGATAATTCGAGGTACGATCTATGTCTATTCCACCCTTGCTGCAGTACTTATAGACACAGGAGCGAGTCACTCTTTCATAGCCTCTGCCCTTGTTCGGAGCTCGGAGATTCCGACTGAGCCATTGGCTCGATCCTTACGGCTAGAGACTCCTACGGGAGCAGACTCGACGATTACGCACTGGTGCCGGCAGTGTGAGCTTACTCTAGGAGGCGAGAGCTTCGGCTGGGATCTCCTTGTAGCGGCGTCGAGGCCTTACGACATCATCTTGGGAATGGATTGGCTATCCACGGTTCATGCCCAGATCGACTGTTTTAGGCGCAAGGTGCGATGTGTTCGCACCGACGGGAGCAGGTTTACCTTCACCGGTGAGAAGGGAACCTTTGCAGCACAGGATGGACTTCCGTGGAGGAGAGTGCAGCCCATCTCTCATCAGCTGGCTAGCCTCATCCTAGGAGCAGTGGACGTGCGGAGTCCAGTTTTTCCTGTAGTGGTGGACCAGTACGTGTACGTCTTTCCCGACGACGTTCCAGGGCTACCTCCTCGTAGAGAGGTAGACTTTTACATCGACTTGTACCCCGGGACAGCCCCGATATCTACTCCAGCATATCGGATGGCCCCCGCCGAGCTTCGAGAGCTGCGGGTACAGTTGGAGGACTTGCAGAGCAAGGGGTTTATCCGACCCAGTGTTTCACCCTGGGCTTCCCCGATATTGTTCGCCAAGAAGGCGGACGGGAGCTTGCGACTGTGTGTCGACTATCGTCGCCTGAACCAGGTGACAGTGAGGAACAAGTATCCGCTGCCATGGATTGATGACCTCTTCGATCAGCTCAAGGGAGAGCGGTGGTTCTCGAAGATAGACCTCCGGTCAGGCTATCATCAACTCAGAGTTCGAGACGAGGACGTGCAGAAGACGGCCTTCAGGTGTCGGTATGGCCATTATGAGTTCTTGGTTATGCCGTTCGGCGTAACCAATGCTCCAACAGTGTTCATGAGCCTCATGAACAGGATCTTCCAGCCATACCTCGACCGATTTGTCGTGGTCTTCATTGACAACATTTTGGTATACTCGACGACTGAGGAAGAGCAGGCCTACCACCTGCGAGTTGTGCTAGACACACTCCGAGTGCACCAGCTTTATGGCAAGCTCTCAAAGTGCCAGTTCTGGTTACGTGAGGTCCACTTCTTGGGGCACGTCATCTCTGAGGCGGGAGTTGCAGTGGATCCCGCGAAGATCGAGGCAGTGCTAGCTTGGGAGCCACCCAGGAGCCTGACGGAGGTGCGGAGCTTCTTGGGCCTAGCCGGATACTATCGGAAATTTGTGCCAGACTTCTCCAGAGTTGCGGCACCACTCTCAGCCTTGACAAAGAAGGGGAAACACTTTGTGTGGTCAGACAGATGTCAGCAGAGCTTCCAGGAGCTGAGATAGAGATTGACCAGCGCACCTATCTTGAGGTTGCCTGAGGAGGGAGTTGGATACGTAGTTTACTGTGATGCATCAGGGACTGGACTCGGGTGCGTCCTGATGCAGGAGCGGGTCTTGATCGCCTACGGATCACGTCAGTTGAGGCCGCATGAGCAGAACTACGCCACTTATGACCTGGAGTTAGCAGCAGTGGTCTTCGCTCTGAAGACTTGGCGGCACTATCTGATGGGCGAGCGCTTCACAGTCTTTTCTGACCACCAGAGTCTCAGGTATATCTTCTCTCAGAAGGACCTGAACCTGAGATAGCGGAGATGGCTTGAGTTCCTCCAGGACTATGACTTTGAGATAGTCTATACTCCTGGGAAGGGGAACGTGGTAGTCGATGCCCTCAGTAGGAGGACGGGCATTCAGCTACTTGAGGAGGCGACGGAGCAGCTAGCCTCCTTACAGATATCCTTCGTGGATAGAGACGGAGCAGCCTTTCTTCACTCTCTCACAGTCTCTCCTCCACTTCTACAGCGGGTCAGAGAGGCTCAGCGTGGGGACGCTGACTGTGAGACCCGGCGTGCACTGATATCCTCAGGTCAGGCGCCTGATGGTTTCTCCCTTGGAGCAGAGCACGACATCCTTTTCAGAGGACGTACCTTCGTACCAGTCGCTTTACGAGAGGAGGTGCTGAGAGAGTTTCACACTTCTCCCTTGGCGGTACATCCCGGAGCGGCGAAGATGTACCAGGATCTCAGACGACAGCACTGGTGGCCGGGCATGAAGGAAGCTGTGGCAGAGTTCGTTTCACGATGCCTCACCTGCCAGCAGGTGAAGGCAGAGCATCAGGTACCAGCAGGCTTGGTACAGCCCTTGGAGGTCCCGGAGTGGAAGTGGGACGGCATATCTATGGACTTCGTGACTGGACTTCCACGCTCTTCGAGAGGTCACGACTCCATTTGGGTGATTGTCGACCGACTCACCAAGTCGGCACACTTCTTACCTGTCAGAGAGCAGGGCTCAGTGGAGAGCTTGGGATGTCTTTATGTCCAAGAGATCGTACGGCTTCACGGTGTTCCATCGTCTATCGTCTCCGATCGAGATGCTCGTTTCACTTCCCGGCTTTGGAAGGGGTTGCAGGAGGCGTTCGGGACGCGGCTCCATCTGAGCACAGCCTTCCACCCTCAGACGGATGGTCAGACGGAGAGGACCATACAGACACTCGAGGACATGCTCCGTGCATGTGTTCTCGACTTTGGTCGCAGCTGGGAGGACCACCTACCCTTGGTGGAGTTCGCGTACAACAACAGCTACCACTCCACCATTGGGATGGCACCATACGAGGCGTTGTACGGCAGACCCTGCAGATCACCGTTGTGCTGGACAGACCCTGGGGAGTCAGCACTCGGGGGACCAGAGATGGTCCGAGCCACGACAGAGAAGGTCCAGATCATCCAGGAGAGGATGAGGACAGCTCAGAGCTGGCAGAAGTCATATGCTGACAGGAGGCGGAGGCCACTAGAGTTCGAGGATGGCGACCACGTCTTTTTGCGTGTCTCACCTCGACGTGGTTTACGGAGATTTGGCCGAGGCGGAAAGTTGTCTCCACGCTTCATCGGGCCTTTCCAGGTCCTCAGCAGGATAGGAGAGGTGGCTTATCGCCTGGCTCTACCACCTCAGTTGCACCGGGTGCACGACGTCTTCCACGTGTCTCAGCTGAGGAGATACGTGCACGACCCGACGCACATCATCGACTTTGGGGAGCTGGACATGGACGATGGGGCGACTTTTGCGGAGGTCCCAGTGGAGATTGAGGATCGACAGGAGCGGGTCCTACGTGGGCGGTCGATTCCTCTTGTGCGCGTCAGATGGCAGCACGGGAACCTCCAGGAGAGCACTTGGGAGCGGGAGGCTCAGATGCGTGCTCAGTACCCCCATTTTTTCCCCTAGTTTTTGATGTATCTTTACAGGGACGTAAAGCCCTGAGGTGGGAGTAATGTAAAGACTCGAAAATTTCAAGGAAATTTTTTTCTTAATTTTCTTTGGAATTTTACAAGAGCGCAGCTTCAGACGGCACCTGATTCCGAGGCACGGTGTGCCAAGAATCAATTTCCGAAGTTTGGCTCGGGTACGTTCAGTGAACGGACGAGCGGGTTTTTCTATCTTTTGAACCGGTGCCCGGAATCGAATTCTGAGGGCACCGATGAAATCGCAGCGCCGGTTTTTGCTTAGAAACGCCTCTTCCGGAGTTGCGTTTTCTCAACCGTGGTTTTAAAAATTTTGGGCTTTAAGTCGGAAATAAAATAAAGGTTGTGCGACAACTTTATTTTATTTCACTTAAGCCGCTTGGAAGCCACTTGAACTGAGTTAAAGCGGATAGGGTGCTATCCAGAAATACCCTACCCCTTGGTAGGATATTTGTGAGGTGGGGCCCGCACGAGCTCCGCCGTTTCTTTCGCTAAGTAACGCACCCGCGAAAACCCGTCAAAGTAACTGAAAAGTCAACCGACGCGTTTTCCTTAATTCTTAACAGACCATTTAATTGGGCGGTTTATTTCGTGAATTAAATGGGCTGTTTCATTCGTTGAATTAATTCAACGAATTTAATGGGTCGTTACTTACGCGTTTGCGTTCGTTGGCAAATTAATAAAATAGACAAACTTGTCTATTTTGGAGGATTACTATCGTTGTGCGAATTCTCTGAGCCTCCACTCTCCTCGCGAAGAACGCGAAGAACGCGAAGAACGCCGGCGACCGGAATTCGACGACGCACACCGTGATCTGCGACGTTGACGAGCTCTACCCGCGACGTTCTTCGGCGACGCCTCTTCTTCCGCGGTCGATCCTCGTTCGGCAACTAAGGTGAGAAACGAATCGTTTAATTCTCCCTTTTAATTTCAATGACAACGGATTTAATTAATTAAATCCGTTTGTTCTAGATCCGGAGATCGTCGGCGCGACGTTTTTCCCACGGTGCGACGAACGTCTCTTCCGCGACGACGCGACGATCCCCTCCTTCCGCGACGAGCGATTCCGCGACGACCTCACGTCCGACGGCGACATCGAGGTAGGGATTTTATTTTTCTTGGTGATTCGTTACCGTGATCTAATTCTTTTTAATTAAAGAACCAAACTTGAACAATTTTATTTTTGGATAAAATTGTGGCTGTCTTAATCCCTCCCGATGATTTTATGACTAACGCGGAGGGTGCGGATCTAACGAACAAGACCCGGCAACCCTCCGCCGATCTTTTTGTTGTGCGGATTTGGCGGACGACGACGAACCGTGCGGTAGGGGTGATCCGTTGATCCCGCAGTGAAGATCGGCCCCCGGGAGGAGCTACGGCGCAGACGGGAGAGGAATCGGGCCACCAGAGCAACTCTGGCGGCCCGCGGAAGGTGGCGGCGGCGCCCAGCGCGCCGCCGGAGGATCCTCCGCGGCTCGGCCGCGGCGGCGGCGAACCGTCGGACTGCGTCCGCGGTCCGGCCACCCAGCACGCGGCCCGCGCGGGCTGCGTTCCTCCAAGCCGCGGGTCAAACCCGCGGCGGTTTTCTTCGGCCGCTCGGCCGAAGCCGAGCCGGCCGGTCCGGTCGGCCGGGCCGCGCCCAGGCCGGACCGGACCCGTCCCAACCGGGCCGGTCCGGGTCGGGTCGACCCGGTTCGGCCGACCCCCAGGGGGGGTTCGGGCCGGGTCGCCCTGGGCCCAGAACCCCCGTTTTCGGGCCCTCTTCGGTCTTTTGCCCGTATCTTGGGCCTGGGACCTCCGATTGACGAACCGTCAGCGGCTACGCGATCCTTGGATCGATAAGGTCGTTTAGGTATATTACACTCAAGGTTTCGGAAGACTTTGGGTTCGGCCGGGTTGGTTCGTACACGAAACCAACCGGGCCCTCGGAGCGGAAACGCTCATAACTTGAGCTACGGACGTCCGATCGACGTACCGTCAGTTGTGGTAGTTTCCTCTAAGTGAGACGGAACTTTTGGCATACTCCGCCCGAGGATCGGACACAGGCGGAGTACGGTCGGGTTGGTTTTTCCCTAAAAACCAACCGGGCCCCTGGGACGAAAATGCCAATAACTCTCAGACCGGGCGTCCGATTGACGCGCCGTCTGTTGCGTTGAGATCCTGTTGTCGATACGGAACTTTTGGATACATCAACTTCGGACTACGTGTCAGTTGATGTATCAGCCTCTCGGCTCGTGGAGCGGACCCTCCTAAACGAGCTCGCTGTGTGCGGGAACCCTAGTGCTGGCTGTGACTTCGACGACAGAGCAGAGATCCTCCGTGGACTGCGACGACGACAGAGCAGAGATCCTTCGTGGACTGCGGCGACGACTGTGCGGAGATCCTCAGTGGACTGCGTCGACTACTGCACTCAGCGATCCTACGTGGATCAGTGCTATAGGTCCTGTGTGGGCCCGATCCTGTGTGGGTCCTTACTACCGGTTCTGTGTGAGCCACTGCCTACAGGTTCTGTGTGAGCCCGATCCTGTGTGGGTCTTTTGCGGGGGTTAGTACCTATCGATCCTTCGTGGGTCCGACGACTTAGATGGATCAGTGATCATCTTTGACGTCATCTGAAAAAGTATACCTGGTTGAGCTGAATCTTATGTTACTCTCCTTTGTGGAATGTGTTGAACTATCCTATGTGGATTTACTGTTTACTCTCCTTTGTGGATTTGAGTCTTGCTTTCCTGTGTGGATTGAGTTGTTCTTGAGCTCGTGAGCAGAGCTAGAATTGGGGACTTAGGTATATGTATGGGCATATACCTAAGTCGAGTCAGATGTTACTTCGTGATTGCACCTTCCTTTTTGTGCTATATCCTTTGTGGATTTCGGGAGACCTTCGGGGGTCTCGGGGTCCTTACTGAGTAGCTTATACTCACCCCTTCACGGGCTATGCCCGCACCTTGTTGTGTTGGATGCAGACGACGGACAGCGCTGATCACGGTTGGGGCGTGGAGCAGGACGGTACCTGGAGGTGGACCACTGGGCGGGACGTGCTCGGAGCGGACGTGGGACCCGAGGAGCCTGGAGGCTATCTGTACCCACCCTTCAGGTGGGATTGCCAGTGGACGACACGAGGCCGCCGTCTTTTCTTCAGTTGCTGTTCTTTACCTTTTCAGTTGTACTTTCAGTTGGGCTTGTATTCCGGCCCCCTTTACTTTTCTGCACTTGGTAGTTACTTTCCGCTTGCTGACTCTGTGGTGGTTGTTACTTATAAAGGCAATGCCTTCCCTGTTTACCGGGATTTTACGCCTTGGTGCTAGTCGCCAGCCCCTGGCCTATGGAAGGCGGGCTTGGGGTAGTCACGGCACGGGCCCCGAGGTCG
The DNA here is from genome assembly GCA_963277665.1 of Viscum album. NCBI lineage: Eukaryota > Viridiplantae > Streptophyta > Magnoliopsida > Santalales > Viscaceae > Viscum > Viscum album. The sequence goes on from OY728128.1 coordinate 663,712,675, forward strand.
GGTCGTGACACACTATCTCCATTTTCACATTTCTCATAGGAACCCGCATGGTTTTTTCGAACCATGCACCAACTGTGTGCCATCCCAATGACTCGCAACATCACTCTATATGGTTTTCTGGAGATAGTGAATCGTTTCTACTAACTGCACTCAAACTGTGAACCAACATATACACTTCCAAAACCCTCTAAAAACTCAAAAAACTTAACCTAATCAATATAAAAGATTAAAATACATAATAAAAGGATAAAGTAAATAAAACTATGGGTGTACCAATGGTGATACTATTTGGGGTGAGGAATACCCCAACCATATTTATGGGCTTGATAAATGATGTCTTCAAAATTTATTTGCATTCCTTTGTAACCATCTTCATTTATTATATATTTATATACTCATGATATTGTGTGTTTCATGGAAACAATTTGACAATTGTATTGGATACATTGGGAGACCATATTTCTTATGGGAAAACATCTAAATATAACTTTTGGATCTGAGGGGTAAATTATCAGAGTATTTTGTCTTCAAATTTAGGATATCAGTGTATCCTATGAAAGTGAAAACCATAATTTTATAGTAATCTCTTAAAAGGGTCATTGAAATATAGAGTTTCTTGGGACTTGTAATTTATTATCATAAATTCATTCAAGAATTGTCTTGAAAATCCAGATCGATGGTGGAATTGAAAAAGAAAGGAGTGTTGTTTCAATGGGATGACAATTTTTATTTTTAAATACTTATTACATGTTATAATTCACTAATTATTGTTAGCGAACGTATATAAATTAGGGCTCATGTTTGGGGAGGCTTGTGGTGTTGTAATATCGTTAGAGGTAGTCTAGTTCAGATGTTCATGTTCTAGAACCTAGTGGAAATTGACAATGTATGGATAATGGAAGTGGGGAAGCTTTGGATTACATATGGATCACTCCAAAATAATTATAATTTTTTTTCGATTTTTAAAAGTTCGTGTAAGATTATTCAAGGTGATAAGGGAGATTAACTTTCATTATTCCTCAAAACACATCATTTAATATGGTGTGATCCATGGGAAATAAAAGGTGATTTTGATCAACGATGGGGCCTATGTAAAGTCTATGAGGCAGTGAAACATGTTCAAATAGATAATAACCATTATAAATAGATTGGGTGAGGTCACATGAAAATATAACAGAAAAGAAACAGAAAACTAAAAATTTTAATATTTCTTCTTTCTTTGGTATATAGAAAGAAATCATGTTCTCCAACGAGTTTAACTCAATTATGAACTATGTAATTTCATGTTATATTTATTTTAGATATTTTGTTTTTTGGTGTGTTGGATCAAGGACATATGAGAATAAAATTACATATATTTAGTGTGGTGGATAAGATGATTTTATTTTCCTAGTTTTAGTAAAATATTTCATGGCTTTTTACATTTTTCAAAATTTCCAACCTTTGTTTTGTAATTATTATTTTAATGAATTACTTACTAACATGGTTCTTTAAAACCCCACAAGTGGCACTAATTCATGTGGTTTAGAAAGTATTAATTTAGGAATTATATAACTCTTTGGATCATTCTTATAATAATTCTTTTTTAGTTTGATGGGACTTCTTTATTTTATAAGGAATGGGGTTGTAAGAGGGTAAAGTCTAGATTAAAAATTTTAAGGGGACGGGCTTTGGATTTTAGAGGATGAAAATGGTGAATTATCTATACCAAAAAGACCATAATATTCCATTTAAAGGAGAAAAATCAAAAACAATGGATAAAGAGGAATAGGATAGGCTAGATGATGTGGATTTAATTTTATACAATTTTTTCAAATCATTTATTTGATATTTTGATGATTTTGTATTCAAAATGTGATTTTATTGGATCATTATTTAATTTTGGATCTTTTTTTTGAAATATTAATTCTTTTAATATTTTAATGAAATTTATTTTTTTGATATTAAATAGATTTATTAATATTTTTTCATTTCTATATATTCTATAATCAATCATTTTTCATGTTTTTAAATTAATTTTTTATCATTTTGAAATTATTTATTTTATGATTTGTTATTTAATTATATCATTATTATATGAGTATATATTTTCATTGAATTTGTTGGAATAGATTTTAATTTATCCTTTAAATTTAGGAATTTCAAGGTTTAATTCAATGTTTGAAGTTTCATTTTTTATTTTGAATTATTTAATTTTTATGAAGTGTTGTAGTTTGTAGGAGATATCGTTATATAAGGGTAGTTGGAGACCAATGGAAGGGTACCAGATGCACTATGTAAGGGTAGTAGAAGACCCCAGATGTACTGTGTAATACAATTTTTTCATTCCAAAGGGTTGTGTAAGGGTAACATCAACTATTAAAGGGCCACATCAAGGTCGTTATAGACTTGAAAAAGGATAATCATCCACATTAAATATCACATAATGGTAAGGTTGTGGGACTTAAGACCCATGTAATGGTAACCCATATTAATAATGAGTTGATTAATGGTATCCCTCACTTGATAATACCTTTGTAATGGTTCCACACAAAGGTATTTGGTTTCCTAAAACTCACATAAGGGTAACTATGTAGACACACGTAAGGGTACCCCCTGTTTTCAATACAACTATGTCAGGGTACCTCATTTTAAAAGGAGTATACCTAATAGTCTACAATCGTGTTTGAAGCTACACAAAGATGTTTTGAGTTAAAATACACAAGGTTGTCAGATTATTAATTCTAAATCAAAATAAGAAAATGATAACTTGAGTTTATAAAGTTATATACATTGAAAGATTCAAGATTTCATCACTAGATATTCCCAAGGAAGGTTGGAAGATGAATTGTGAATCTATATTGGCAATGGAAATTTTTTAGATGTTTTTAACTATATTCAATATGAGAAAGAATATCTATAATGTATTGTTCCACGTATAGACCAGATATTATACCCATTCCACTAACTGTGAGCTTGAGGATGATATTGGTGCATGATCCCATTTCAAATTTCTGATCCTGGACATTTTGAAAGTGGAGACATGTGACAACCGGGTCCCGGTGACACCACAGACACCCAGCCTTAACATGGTCGTCGGGTCCTGGCCCACCAGGTACCACCAGTTGCCCCACAGACACGTGGGTCCCACCAAAGGGTCCACCCACATGCCTGAATGGGTCATCTGACTAATGATTGTCCCCACAGGCCAACACATGTCCTTTCCAGTGTTCTTTGTCCTCACTCACACACACCCTGGGAAACTTCCCAGAGGGTCACCCATCTTGATCACTACTCCAGGCCAAGCACGCTTAACTGTAGAGTTCTAATTAGACAAGCTCCCGAAAATGAAGGTGCACCTTATTGACATGAGTCATATCATTTAGTAATTTAACCCTTTATCATTTGGGGATGTTACAAGACACATACAAAATACTCCATAGTCCAAGAGGGAGATCCTCTTGACATCCACTATAAAGAGGTGTCACTCATTCAAAACTGAAAAGAAGTAATGGAGTTGGAGGAAGGGGAAGTTCCTAGTAGAAAATCTTCCTCCCTATTTATTTCATATTCTTTATATATTTTAATTTACTATTTTGAATTTTTTTTATTGAAAACATGTTTATCTAAATTTATTAGGGAGCAGGTATGAGTTGAATTGAACTTATTTTTTTCTTTTCTTATTCAAGTTAATTCATATATGTATATTGTTATTCCTAATTTTTTTCCAATGCTTACATCCCTATGTTCTCTACTAATTTATTAGAAAATGAAGTTAAATTTAGATCCCTTTTAGTAGTTGAAAAAAATAGTCCTCCCTAAAATTGAAAATTTTGAAAAAGGTTTCATTGTAAATTCTACAGTGTGACTTTTCATTTAGTGTTTTCATTTTCAATTCCTCATGAACATCATTTTTTCCTTACTTCATGTGTTGATAGGTGAAGAGTAGAGGATCAATGGACTGTGAAACTTCAACAGAAGTAATTGAATTGGAAAATATTGATGTTCTGATTTCTCTATGAAGGATCATATATTTCCTAATATTTTTATATACATTTCTATCCTTAAGATATTTTATTAGTCAAGTTAGACCACCAATTAATGGTTAGATGATTAAAATCATATCTTATAAAGATTTTATGTTCAAACTTGATGTAAGAGGAAAGAAACGTTTTCAATTTAGTTCTGTACAGTTTTCCTAAATCCAACATTGTTGATCCATTGTCTTCCTTTTCTTTTATTTTCATTGTGTTCCCTTCACTTTCACATTTCACATCACACATACTTGACTCAAAAAAATCCTTCATTTATTTTTTTATTTTTTTGTTTTACTTTTTTTAGATAACACACATCATACCTTACATATGGTTAGACCCTTCTCAACACTATACTAGTTGTAGTAGCTTTTATAAATTAAATTTTTGAGTGTTTTGAATGGAATACCCATAAAAAATTGGTACAACTATCTATAAAGTCACATGTATCCAAATAAAAAAATAAAAAATAAAAAATTTGTAAAAAAACTATTCAAAAATTTTGAAAATCTATTTTTTATTCATTGTGTATTCTTATTATTAAACCATTTTTTCTTTATAGTTCATGCACATTAAATCCACTTCTAAATATGAGATATAACATTTCAATCATGTAATAAAAAAACCCACTACTGTAAAGACTAAAAACAAAGTTGAAATGAAAAATCTGAAAATTTAGGGAGTTAACAACTTATATGAAAATCAAAATTATTTTTCTCCTCAACCTAGAAATAAGAATGTCGAGACCCCTAGAATTAGGTACCTATAACTTCCCATAGTGTCTAGTAATCTATATTGTATAAAGTTTTACTCAAGTTATAGAAACCATAAAATTAATCTATCATATCTCCCTATGTTACTCCACTCTCATGGTCAAACCAATGAATATTCACTTGATTTCATTAGATATTTTTATAGAATAGATCAATAGCTACCAACACATTGGTTCAGTGAGGAGAAGTCAAGGAGGATATTATTTCCTTTTTCCTTGAAGTTTAATTAAAAAATAGGGTTCCATAATTTATATGAGTATATTTTTTCACTTTGGATCAAGTTTTTGATCCATTTATTATGATGTTTTATCCTAGGAACACCACCACATAAGTAAGGAACAAAATCACGATGTTTCTTCAATATGAGGGAGAAAACATTAATATAATGTGGTATAGATTTAGATATATACTTAGGAATTATCCTAACCACCAACTAGATCCTTGTTTCATAATGGAAAATTTTTTTAATTGTTTTTCTCACTACCATAAAAAAACATAGTAGACCGGTCCTCGTGTGGTAATGTTTTTGGTATGAAATTCGAGGATCTTAAGAAAATATTTTGTAATGCTACTTCAAATTCTCAACATAAAAGTTATAGGAAAAAAAATATCTATATGAGTGAGTCTTATCCTTATTATACTGATGTTTATTGTGAAAATATGAATATTTCACAAAGAGAACAATTCAAATATTGTGGAATGTTTGAGAACTCAAGAATTTACTGGCCCATTTTCAATTTTCATACCCAACCCCTAAAAATAAAAAGAAAAATCATGGTATGGTCACATAAATAAAGATAAATATGATCTATTTACAAATAATTACAATCAAATCTATAAAAAATACCCATAACCTATCATAGAAAGAATATAGAGTTTTTAGATCTGTTGTTTCCCCCAGTTCCCCACTATATCAAAAATAACCTTTTTAAAACTAATATACATTTGAGTAATAAAATTTTAATGATTTGATAAAGGTCATGATATAGAAAATATAGGGTTAAATTCATTCCTTATAAAAATATACATATTATATATTTCATAAACAAGAATTACAAGTGACCCAACTTGCTAGAGACCAAAGTTTTATGTATAAGGGAATACTTCCCAGCACTATTAAGATTAATAAAAAGGTAAATTTCATGTTTTTGACAAGAATAACAAGTTTTAAAACTTTAGAATATGTTAGGTGTAGGATAAAGAGGATTATATTGAGTTTTTAACTGAAACTATAGATAAATATATGGAAAACATCAAATTTGGAAAACTGGATAGTAAGGTAAAAACAGAGTTAATTAAGGAAATTTTATTAGAAGTATAGAAAGAACAAATGAAAATGAAATATGATATTATAAATAAATGTAAAATAAATTTGGTTTTGAGGATAACAAGGAATTTCATCAAGTTTTAAGTCATTGTGCCCACCTCAATCCCCTCCCCAAGAGTGTTAAGTTAAGAAATGATGATTCATACTACTTTAAGTTTCTTGACATGCATATAACATTCAACTTAAAAAAAATACTTTTTTAGGAATAAAATAAAATAAAATTATATGCTAAAATTATCAAAAAAAATTAGAAAATAAAAAAATATGAACAATATTCCACCATGAACCTAAGTGATGAATGTAGTGTTGTCCTCCAAAAGAAGTTACATCCAAAATTTAATGACCCCGAAAGCCCTGATCCTCGAAATTGAGTGTGACTAAGTGGTTCCTATCATTATTGGAAAACAATTACTGGCTACTAGTGCGGTTGTGATTGATGTTTCAAAGCATAAAATAAATTTCCATGTTCGATATAACAAAGATTAATTTAATATTTTTAAGGATTACACACTAATGATGAGATATAAAATTATTTATTTGGATGATGAAGTGTTCATGGATGACATAATAATGGATACACAAGGGAATTTTTATTAAATAATTGAAGGATAAATTTTTGAAGAATTTAGAGTCAATTATATTAAATCTAAGTCCACATAATAACTTTAATGTCTATGGAATATATAGAGAAAAATTAGGATTATAATTAACAATAACCATGGTGTTTTTCAACGTCATCATTTTTTTGTTGATATAGTATCTTTGCCTATTGGGCAGAACACACAGACATCTATTTTTGAGGAGTCCCCTCCCCTAGAGTTAAAAATGGATTTAGAGTTTCAAATATTTCTTATTAAGTTATATAAAACAATTTTTGAGTGTTTTTCACCTAATATTAAGTGTCTAAAACTCTCAAAAGATATGGAAAATTATCTTTTAAAACCTACATATGAAAAATTAAAAATGGTTCAATTTATAATATCTTCTTTCTTGATATCTTCTCACCCACTATGTCTATTTTTTTGCTTAATGTTCACCAATCTACTTTTTAAGGATTCACTTCATTTGAGTCTAGTAAGGATTATGAAATGTGAGTTATGAGAAAAAAAAATATTTTTTATGTGTGAACCTTCAAATTTTTTGATTTTCAGACTATCTTAAGAAATTTGGAGTAGGTTGTAGCTGGTTGTGCAATTATTTCTGAGTGTGTGAAAACCAATACATGTAGAGAAAGATGAGAGAGTGTTATTGTTCATGTAAGTTATTTTTTAGGATCCTTTCACAATTTTTTAATTCCAATCATTAATTTTTGTAGAATGAAATAAATTTGGATAATAGGGTATGTCATGCTATTTTGGGAAATTTCATCAAAATTTTCTTAACTACTAAAATGGAAAATACCTGAGAAATCCAATTAATTATTTCAAAGAAAATAATAAGAGTTCACAAACATAGAGAATATTACTTCTAGGTGATTATAGTAAGATTTTAATGATAAATAATATCTGAAGACTCTAAAATCAGTGCTTTATGAGAGGAAACCCATGGTTTATACATTTTTTATTGCTGTTTTATTTTCAAATAAATATCCTTCTATCCATTTTTTTGTTTTCCACTCAAATTCATCCATTCATCCCATATATGTCCTGAGTTTCTTTATACATTCTCTACCTATATCTCAGTTTCAAATGTTGATATTTATTGATTGTAAATCATGACTATTTAATTCTAATCTTTTAATCGTTTGATTGGAAGAAGCCAATTTGATCTTATAGTGCTATGGGAGAGTAATTTTAGGCATGTTTTTTAGGGAAATATTCTCTCAAGGTATCATTGAAACATTTTTGAGGTGATTGTATTTGTTGACAAAGTGGACATCTGTGTTGTGATTGTTGACAAAGCAAACCATGACGTACAAATTTGTTAACAAAGGGGATTTCATGGTGGTAAGTTGAGTTCAAGGGATGTCGTTAACGATCCATGTTTTATTCAAGAACATAGAAAAAGGAATGGATGATCTGGAAGTAGATGAAACTTGCATTCCATATGTTTTTCAAGATCAGAACATCAAAATATGGCAAAGGAAAAAGGGTTCCCAAGTTTTAGGGTTGGTCGCACAAGTGACTTGCGCGACAGAGAATTGCACGTTGAGACTTGCGCGATGAGAGGATATTAGTGCACTGTCGCTTAGGGTGTCCAAATGCCTATAAATATAGGTCGACCCCTCCTCATTCGGTGTGAGTTCAAAAATTAGAGAAAATCAGATCTCCCGTCGCATAGTTGTGGTGTTCGCACAAGTGGTGGTGTGGTCGCACAAGTAAAAGTTGCACGCCAATTGATTGATGCACATCCAGAGTGGTTTGGGTGAGAAGGGAAGGGAGTATCCCGATTTTTGAGTTGAAGAAGGGGGTGTCGCGCTAGTGGTTTGGTGACACTTGCGCTCCAGGTTTTGAAGAAGTGTGACAGATGATGGTTGTGTGCCAAAATTTGTTTGGGCATAAAAAGGTGTGAGTCACGCAAGTTTGGGGTTGCAGAATCTAGTGTCGTGCAAGTGGTTGAGGTAAACTTACGCACCAGTTTTAAATTGTGTGCCGAGGCTTGCACGCCAACTTGGAGAAGGGAGTCAGGTATTCTTGAAGCATGACTGTGATTCAGGGCTACGTGAAAGCTAGAAGATTGCCTGATAACTTCGGTGCAAAGTGAAATTCATCTACGGGTGAAAGTTGGACTTCAACATTGCATATATAAACAACAGAGGATATATTCATCAGTGATAATGAAGAGACCTACAGGTCTATAAACTGTGAGTGGATCCTTTCCAGAGCAGTGAGCAAAGGAAGAGGAAGAAGCTGATCCTCTCCACCGGCAGTGAGCCAGAGAGAGAGAAACTGGGAGTGACCCTTGGGAAAGCAGTGAGCTGACCCTAAACATTGTAAAGGTAGTGATCCTAGAAATATAAGTGATATATCCCGAACTTTGTAAACAGCAGTGTGATTTCAGTGGATTTGGTACATCGGCACATAGCTAGTTTATGCTCCTTGGACGTAGCCCAGTGAGGGTGAACCAAGTGAAAATCATTGTGTCATGTGCATGCTTTAGTTTCTGTTTATACTTTGCTGCAGGAAATAGAGAGAAGAGAGTATTACTTAATAGCGAGACAAGATCAATAGGAGTAGTTGTTTTAATCTGGCATACCCTGATTCACCCCCCCCCCACCTCTCAGGGTATCTAACCTAGTGGACCTAACAATGTTCCTAAAGTGATAACAACTTAAATGAGAGAAACTTTTTTCATTTTTTTATTTTTCATGTTGGTATTAAATATTGATCCCTTCCCTAAAAATTTACTTGATTTTTTTTATAAAACATGCTTTAAACTCTCCTTCTAGTTATAAATTAAGTATATGGGGGTTGATTAATTATTGGTACTAAAATAAGTGAATCTTATTTAATGATGGTTGATTTTCCTACATAAATATTCTTTTTTGAAACCCATTTTGGGAAAAGATTTTAAAACCACACTTTGTATGCTGTAATTTTATTTGATTTATTTAGAGGGTATTTAATCTACATTTATTGATCACCATGATCTTATTTTGAGTTGTTTTGAAACTAATTTTATTATTTTAAAATTTTAAATTCATGTGTAATTTTAAATTTTTATTTTAATTTTATTAACATGTCGAAGACATGTCATTTTAACAAAAATTTTAACCTTTAAAAATTATTAATAACTATTTAATTGAAAAATATTTTTGAGAAAAATTATTTCAAACTTTTCCAATACCTAAGAGTTCAACATTGGGGAAAATTTAGACTTTAAAATTTGGGTGGGTTTGCCATAATGTTCTAAAAAATATTTGTTTAAACATAAATAAAAACCATTTAAAATTTTGAAATTTGATTATTTTCAAGCTTTAATATACATTTTTTAGAACTAGATTTTCAAAAAAACCACATTATTTTTTAGAATATAAATTATACAAATATTTTCAAAATATTCAATTGGGGAATACACCTTTCAAAATTACTTCTTTGTTGAAATTGAAAATTATTCATTTTTTATGAGAGTTCATTTTCACTAAGATTGTAAAATTGATCACTTGATGAAAAAGAATATGTTAATTTTGGGATAATTTGACATGGATTTTGTTTTATAGAAGTTTTATACATAATATCTTTTAGATTTTAATGATTTATTATTCATAAAGTGATTTTAATACAGAATTTTTGAATTTTCGAAAATTTAGTGTTGAAATGTTAATTCTTTAAATATTTATAAAAAAATGAGTGTTTTGGTGTATAATATATTTATTTATATTTGTTTTAATTTTCATATATTCTAAGGCCAATAATTTTTCATGTTTTTTAAAAGGATGTTCTTTTTATTATCCTTTTTAAGTTATTTATTTTATGAGTTTTTTATTTAGTTATTTCAATGTACCAGGAGTATATATTTTTTTGAAAATTATTTTCATAAATTATAATTCATCCTTTAAGTTATGGAATTTCATTGTTTAATAATTTTTTTAAGTTGTATTTTTTATTTTTTATTATTGAATTTTCAAAATTATTTTGTTTTATCGGAGTAATCCTTGCGTAAGGGTAGTTAAAGACCTGCCTATGGGTATCGAATGTGATACGTAAGGGTAGTTTAAGACCTTTATAAGGGTACCTAACGCACTTCATAATAGTATTTCTACATTATGAAGAGTTATATATGTGTAACCTCAATTATTTAAGGGTTTCATCAAGTTTATTCTAGACTTGTGTAAGGTTATTCTTGTACTTCCATGCTCACAAAAGGGTAGAGTTGTGCATTTGATGACCCATGTAAGGGAAAATTCAATTAGTAATGATTTGTGTAAGGGTATATCCTACTTGATAAGACTTTTATAAGGTTTCCATTTAAAGGTATTGTTGTTATTGAAGACTCGCATTAGGATAACTATGAAGTGACATGTAAGGGTACCCCCATGTTAAAGCTACCCATGTCAAGGTACTTTGGATTGTAAGAATTATATGTAAATATCTACCATTGAGTTTGAATATTTTTAAATATATGGTGAGTAAAAATATATGGGCCGAACAAATTCTTAATTCTAAATAAAAATAAGAAAATAGGATCTTGGTATGATTAGGTTTATTATAAGGTAATCTTATAGAATTTATCATTGTACCTTTCTAAGGAATCCTGGAAGTTGAATCAAGAACTCATGTGTTAGGAGTGAATTTTGTTATAGGGGTTCATCTAGAGTCTCCCTAAGGAAGAATATTTAAAGTGAATCATTCCACAAATTGATTGGAGATTCAACTTTCATTGTTGACTATAATATCAAGGATGGAAATTGGCACATGAATTCATTATTAATTTCTGATAATGGATATTTTAAAAATCAAGACACATGAGGGAGACTCTAGAGGATGATAGGGTGAACCTATAGGCATTCACGATAGATGGTAATCACTCATTCTAGACTGGATAATAATAGTGGAGTTGGGGGAAGGTGTACTGAATAGTAAGGAATCTTAAATTTAAATTTATATTTCCTATTTTCTATATTTTTTATTGTACTATTTGAATAAAAAAATTATATATAAAAGTGTAGGCAAATTTATTAGCGGGACAGTATGATTTGAATTAAAATTCCTTTTCCTAGTCTTATTTAGGTTAACTCGTAGTTGTATATTGTTTTTCCTATATATTATTCAATTCATATAATTCTCTATTATTTAATGATTTACTGACAAATAAAGTTACAATTAGATTATTTTTGGTATTTCAAAACAAATTTATTTCTTTTCAAAATTGAAAAATTGAAGTAAGGTTTCGTTGGAAGATCAGTGGTGTGTCTCTTTATTTTATGAGCATCATTTTCCCCTACTCTGTGTATTGGTGGGTGAAGAGTAGCAGATCTATTACCATTGAAACATTAATGAAATTTATTTAATTAGAAAATTTTGATGTTATATTTTATCCATAAATCAAAAATTATTCCCTATGTTTATATATTAATTTCATTCCTTAGGAGGGATCACTCGTAAAGGTTGGTCATTATATGAAAATTTTGTGTTTAAACTGAATTATTAAATTGATATTATCAGTTATATATTTAAACTTAATGCAAGATCAAAGTTACATTTTCAATTCAGTTCTATCCAGTTTCCTTAAATCTATCATTTTTTTACTCTTTCCTTAATTTGCCGCAATTTTCATTCTAATCCCCACACATTCACCTTTCACTTCACACACATTTCATTCTTCACCATACTTCATTCATTTTATACTTTTTATTTTATTTCTATTTATTTTAATGTTATTTAGACATAACACATCATACCAAATATGTGCTTCAACCCATCTCACCACTATCTAAGTAGTTGTAGGTTCTATTAATTATATTTCTGTGAGATTTTAATAACACTCTCGTCACTTGATGAAAATGAAATTTGAATGATACAGTATCTAAGAGGTGAAAAACACTATAGAATTGATGAATTATCTTACTAATATATATGATAATTGAACAGTAATGAACAAATTGTTTATAATGAATTGGTTATCCATCTTGAGAATTTTATAAGGGAATCCATCAGTTGTTCATGAAAATAACTTCAACATGATCCAGATTTAGTTAGAATCGGTATGAGTATATTTTGTATATCAAGTGTGTGATTTGTTATTACTATCATAACTCATGAAATATTATTATGAGATGGTTACAATTTCCTATAATTATATCAAAATGAATGATCTTGTTTTTGAGGATGTTTTTATCTCATTTTTTATGAGTAAATATGGTGGAGGGAAGTCCAGGAACCTATCAAACCCAAATTCAATGCAGAAACTTATGGATGTCTCAGTCAATAAATAGATTAAAATAAAATATTAAATAATAGAGATGAAATTCAAATTAAATTAACTAAAACAAGACTCATATGTTGTAATTTTAGGAATAAGGGGAATTTGAAGACGAATTATATAGATCTTGGGGTTAATTCTAAAAAATGTTTTTTTTAAACTTCTACAAATACCATTTTGAGGGAGAATATAGTTTAATAGTTAGTTTAAATACTCTACTGGAGTAATAAATTATTGATTCTAGAGTATTATTTCATTCTATATATGAGAGGGTAGCATGATAAACCATGTTTCTATAATATTTGAGAAGGTTCTTCTTTTGCAAAAGAGCATCAACACAGTTGGTGAGGACTCGCTAGGTGCATCCAAGAGACCCGAGATCAAATCTAGGTGGAGGCATATTTCTGGGTACTGTAGCAGTACTGTAGCAGGCACTATAGCAGGAACTGTTCGGTACTGTTCGGTACTGTAGCAGCTGGAACTATTTATCCATCTGGGCCTTTGGGCCACTGGTTTGGTCCTCAGGTCCTGAAAGGCTTTCGGGCCACCCAAGGCCTTTGGGCCAGTTGATTCTCAAGGCCTTCGGGACACCTTAAGGCCTTAGGGCCACCCCAAGGCCTTCAGGATACATGAATGGAGGTCCCAGACACACTACATAAAAGGATCATCCCCAAAAGAGGATTTAGAGTAGGTTCAGTCACCAGAGCAGATCCAAATGGATTATCAGAATGAGAGGGTATGGCTATGCCATCGGTACCAGCCTTTGCTTGCACGGGAAGCCTAGCCAGACTGTCATGCAAAGGTGGAGAGCTACTTTCAAGATGCAGATGTTGGGGAGGGTCAATTCCTTTTCGATAGTCTGGTTTAATTCCCTAAGACCTTTGGGTCATGTAATCTTCTAAGCCAACGGGCCATGTAATCTATGAGCCTAAGGGCCTTGTAAGGGTTCCCCCTCATCCCTTGAAAGGGGGGTTATCAAAAATCAATAAAAAGGAATGCCTTCAGGACATTCGGACCAGAGAAGGTTCTTATTTTGGATAATAAGGATTGTAAGATTGTAGGAAAAGTAAATGTGTAATTCAATATCTTTAATAAATATTTATTTGAGTTATATAGAGTTTGAAACATACCTAGTATATGGAATAAATTAATTTCTATTGGATAATTGTATGAATAAATATTTTATAAAACATTTGAATATAGAGTGTGGAAGATCGTTCAGGGATCCATGGTGGTGGACAAAGGTTTTTATGATAGAATATTATATCTGATCGGAAGATAATATGGAGAAATGATTGAAAAAATGAAAACTTATGAAAGTCTACAGTTGTGGCATCACCATCTTGGGAACATGAGTTAGAATAACATGCATGTTTTAGAGTCTAAACATTTACTAAATCTAAGTTATATGGATTTAAAAATAAGTGAGTGTAATATTTTAAAAAATCATATAAAGTTATGTTTTTTCAAAAAGTAAAGAAAACCTTAGTCTAGGAAGTTAGACCTTGTGTATAAAAAATTTTAATAGGATTATCCTATCCATTCTCAAAGAGGTTCATTATAGTATATTGCTTTCACAAATTATTCTGCATGAAATGTATGGGTATACTTACTAAATAATAATTATGATTGTTTTGAAGTGTTTGTTCAGTAGATATCCTTGGTGGAGAAATATTTCAAAAACAATCTTAAGTTCTTAAAGCCAGATAATGAAAATGAGTATGATAATAGGTGATCTAAAAGGTTTACCAGAGAAAAGGAATCATGTTTGAGAATACTATACCTAGGATTTTGGAATATAATGGTGTGACATAGTGGATAAACCAGATGCAGAATGAGAAAGCTTGGAGTATGAGATTTCATGTAGGGTTCCCAAGGGAGTTTTGGGGTACAACTTTAAATTATTTAGTGTATCTAATTAAATTACACACACATTAGGTAGTAGATTCTAAAATGGTTTCTTCTAGAAGTACTATTAATATATATCATCTAAAAGATTTTAGAAGTCTTTCCTACATTTATTTTGATGTTAATTATGGGTATAAGCTTGAAGGAAAGTATAAAGAATATTTATTTTCTAATTATAGTAATGGAAACTTTGGGTTTCATATCTAGTAAAATGAAAAATGAAATATCATAGGAATTAGGAATATTCTCTTCCTGAATATGGTTTTCTAGAAAGAATAAAACTTGGTGGAAGATGCGGTTGAGAAAAAATCATCAATGAATCATGTTCAAGTATGTCTAAATGGAAGTATATAAGTTTCATATATTTTATAAATATTTTAAAACCTGGGAAATCCAAATGATATAATAAGGATGTAGGTACTAGAAATATCTGGACCTATGAAAGCTCAGGGTAGAGATCCAGAATATAAAGTTTCAGAAATAGTGGTCCTAGAAAATGAAGAGTTACAAGTTGATTTATATAGGTATACTAAGATCATAAAACCAATTTAAATTTTTATAAATAATATTAATTTATTTCTTCTTATGAATAAAGGAGCACATAAAATATTGGAATAAGTATCAAGTCACAATGATTATAGAAATTCTGAATTTTATATGAAAGAATAAATATAATTTTTCTCCTCAAAGGGAACTTATGAGATAATGTAATAACGGTAAATAAATAAATAATTTTAGAACAAATGGGTATACTAGTAGAAGGAGGAAAAAAAATTGTATCATGTTTTACAAGACCAGGTTATTTGTTAAAGGGTTTCATTAAAAGGAAGTGATAGATTTATATGAAATATATTAACTTATTTTAAAACATAAAAATATTAGGATAGTGTTACATTAGGTAGATTTTTATGGATTACATCTTGAATAGTTATATGTAAAAATAGTGTAACATTATAGTGATTAAGAGGATAAAATATTGAAATATCATTCAGAGAGTTTCATTGTCAAATGGAATGAAGGCTTGGTGTATAAATTGAAAAGGAGCTTGCGTGGTTTGAAAAAAGTGTGAAGGAAATGGAACTAGATGTTTAATTTCCTTATATATGGTAATTATTTCATTTAATGAAATTATAATTATTATTTTTAGAATAATTTGTTTGATGATTGAAGTTATGTCATTATAATCTTGTACATATGTGATATACTCCCAGAAGTCTTGTATATGGATCTAATTAAGGATCAAAAAGATAATTTTTCTCAAATGATTGAGTTGAAATATATTGATAAAGAGGCTAGGATTTTGAGGATTAAAATAAATAGGTATATAAATACTGAAACATTGGTTCTATCTTAGAATGAGTATATCTAGAAGATTATTAATACATTCAGCATGATCAGATGCAAACCTATGATCACCCCATTTCATAGACATTTCAAATTTTCCAAAGATAAAGCACCAAAAGTTGAGTATGAGGTAGTGTACATATAAAAAGTTCCATATAAATCAATGGTTGAAATTTTTATGTATGTGATTCTTCGTATAAGGCCCAGCATTGATCGTGTAGTGGGAGTAGTCAGTGAGTGTATGGATAATCTAGAAAATTAGCACTAAAAAGCTATAAAGTGGATTCTATGATATCTCTAAATTATAGAAAATGTATTTATGTGTTTTGGAATGGATAACCCACTATAGTGTTATTTTTATGTGTATTATAGATTTGATATTAATGCATATAAGAGTACTTTATGGTTTACGTTCAATTTCATAGTGAAATCCATAAGTTCAATGTCAAGACTATAGTTGGAAGTTTTACTTTAAACTATATAAGTTGAGTATGTAGTCATAATAGAATTATGGAAGGAATTAGTCTAGTTAAATTTATTTTTATATAAACTCAAAATGAGTCAAGAGAATGGGATTTTCTATGATAGTAAGAGCATGATTCACTTGGTGAAAAATCAAATGTTTCATTTACAAAAAAAATCATATATCATAAATATAGAAGATCAATAAAAGTTAGAATATAGCTAATATATTATTAGAGTAATTTTTCTATGAATTTTTCTGTAATAAAAGTTCCTTTTTAATATTATGATGGTTGAAAGGTTGAAATAGAGACATTGATTAATTTTTCATAAGCATGATAGTTTTATTTTTTTTCTAAGTGTTGGTGGTTGTGTTGGAATTCATTAAAGGAGTATTCAAGTTTGTATTTATTAGGATTTGTGAAGACTTAATTAATTTTTTCATTCATTTATTATAGAAAGATAATTTCTAGAATGTGGGAATCGGTCTTGGTGAATCCTGTGGTTGCAGAATATCGACAAAGGAAATCTAGTATGAATTTTCTTGTTTTGGAACTTGGTGGAACGTATCAATGTCCAGATGTTGGAATTACAAATGATATTGCTAATTTTAGGATCACTCTAAAGTAATTTCATAATTTTTTTATAGTTTTTATAAGTTCAAATAAGTTTCATCATGGTAAAACATAATATTAACTTATACTATTCACTAGAAGTCATTAGTTAGGTGATGTGATCTGCAAGCAATCAAAGGTGATCACGGTCAATGGTGGTATAATTATATAGTATCAAAGGTGGTGGAACCTTTTCAGAAACTAAGCCCCACTATAAGTAGGTGGGGTGGTATCACATTATAATGAAATTCAAAAGTAACTGAAAACTATAAACTGTCATATTTATTCTTATATTAGTATAAATAAATTAGTAGTGTTCTCTTGTGAAATAGTACTAAAGTCCAAACCATGTAGTTTCTAATTGTACTTCCTTTAGTTAAATTATTTTGGATGTGTGTTGGTTATGAAAGTTATGAGTGTAGGAGTGTGGTGATTCAATGTGGTGTTTGAGCTTCCATTTTCTTCTCAACTTCAGTACATTGTTCTTTGGGTTCATCATTTTTTAGAGATTTTGTGACTTTATTCTAAACTTTAAGCTTTGTTGGGATTCTTTTGGTCATGATGGTTCTATAAACAATAGGTATGATAAATTTATGTTTGTGTTTCTAGAGCTAATGAAGATGTTTACATCATCACCAATTGCCGTTTTATATAATATAGGTAAGCGTAATGAGGTTTTTTATGATCCTTATAGTGTGGGATTAGTTTATTTATTGATTCAAGAGAAGAGGGAAGTGGAATATTGTTCTCATTAGATTAAAACACAAAATAGTAATTATCCTACTCATGATCTTAAATTGACTACAGTTGTACATAAACTAAAAATATCATGGAATTATTTTTTTGGGGAGAGTTAGAGGTTTTTTTATCATAAAAGACCGATGTATCTATTTAATTATTATTATTTAAATATATGATAGATGATATGGGTCGAGAATATATATTAATTTTATTTTTAGATGATATATACTATTTTAAAGTGAAATTTCATTACTGAATCCATGATAATGAAATCTCAGATAGATGCAATTTTAAATTTGAATTATTGGTGATAGATTATTTCACTTTTCTCAGTGTTTCATCTTAATATAAAGGTGGAAGACAATCAGGTTTTCCTAGAACTATTAACCATTACTTAATCCTTGATGGAATAGATGGATGGTTTCCAGATTTTGGATCTAGAGTGTTGGTTTTACCAATAAATATTATATGGCCTGAGAAAATTCTTGAGTGGTTATTTAGAAAGGATACTCTCATATATTTTCATGGCTCATTATTCTTGTGTATTAGTGAATGGAAGTGTTGTGTGAATTTTATTTTTCTTGATGGTCAGTTCATCTTGGATTTATCAGATGTAAAATAGTTTTCAATAATATTTTTGGTGGCGATGTGTGAAGTGTGATATATATGGTTTTGTTTCTAGATATTACATGTATTAGTAATTAAAAGATGAACAAATATTTTATCAGATAATCTTTTTTATTTACCCATTAAAAAGTAAACATATGATGGTGTTACTCTGGATTTTATAATACGTTTTACAAGATCACAGAAAGGGAAAGATATATTTTGGTATATAATTGACTAATTAACTAAGGCTTCACATTTCCTTTCTATCAGAGAGACTCAAATAGTTAAGGGTCATATAAATATTTATGTTAGTGAGATATTAAAACTTCATGGGATACTTAAAATAGTTTTATCATATCATGATGTGAGATTCACATCTCAATTTTGATAAGGACTGTATAAATCCATTTATTATTAGGTGAAGTTTAGCACTACTTATCAACCACAAATGGATGACCTTTCTAAGAATACATTAAAATTCATAAGGATTTGCTTCATGAGTTTATTCTTGATATTAAAGGATCATTTGAAGAACATGTAGACTTGGAATAGTTAGTTTATTACAACAACTATCTAAAATATATTTAGATGGATCTATTTGGAGATTTATAAACAAGATCATGTCAGTTTACCTTGTATTAGATGGAAGTTCGTGAGGCATATTTATTTGGTCCTAGATTAGTGAAAGATTCATCTAATCATGTGTAAGTAATAAATAAGAGATTATCCAAAACATATAGTTGGAAATAATATTATCTTGACCATATAAATTATCCTGTTGATTTTTTTTAGAGATCATGTATTTATTCATGTTTCACCTTTTTCAGGACATCATAGAATTGGTAATCAAGGGAAGTTCGCTTCATAGTATTTTAAGGAATTTGAAATTTTGAAGAGGGCCATGGAGATTTATTATTTAATAGAATTACCTCCAATTTATAGTGTTAGGAATGATTTTTCTTATGTTTCATAACTAAGGAAATACGAATTTAATTCATATCATCTTATATAATGTGATGACAAGGAGCTAGATTCATATGCATCCTTTATATAAGGACCTGGGTGTATTATTGATCATAGTGAGAAGAGTTTTTGGGGAAATTTTTTTCCACTCGTATGTGTTTTATGGAAGCATGGATTTAAATAAGAGGATTCTTAGGGATGAGAAGTAGAAATGAGGTCCTAATGTCCAGATTTATTCATTAGTTATGCTTAATAATGCATCTAGGGGTGATAATCCCTATAGTGTAGAGTTTTTAATGAATCTGTTTTTTGAGGTATGTTATTTTTTAAAATATATTTTAAGATTATTTTTGGGGTTGGGGTTGAAAGACAGAGGTAAGGGGGATCAAGGTGGAACTTTATGGAATTTAATCTAGTATATGCCACTAGGTTCCTAGTTTGAGCTATCAAATACCTATGAAGAAAGAAAGGGAGGGGTTCTTATTTAGGCCACTAGGAACCCACTGGCAATGTATGAGGTACCTGATAAACTATTGAGAGGTTCTTTTTAAGGAGTGGGAATTATGGTAATTTTTTCACAATGTAATTTTTTATAAATCTTGTTATTTCTTATTTTAGGGATAGGTTCATAGTAATTTATCCTTCCCTAATCTTTCCCTTTCTCATTGTACCTTCAAGTGGTGATTTCTTCTCTATTTCAAGACAAAATCATGATATTTCAGGGAAATTAGCTTCATCTCAATGATATAGACAAGAAACCTATATTTCTATTTAAAGGTGACATAGTTAGGTCGTTGTCAATTTTTGAATCTCTATCTCTACTTCTAGTTTGGGGATTTTTTGGATTATATGTGTTCTACAAGGCACTGAACTATATATCTTAGAGGGAAATTGTTCATTGTGTGTGTGGTGGGTAAGTTGTTTCACAATTTGGTGTTTAATTGAGTGATTTTATATAAACTATGCATTAACTCTTTAATTTTTTAATTCAATTGAATTAAGTGTCATGATAAATTAGTTCCAATGATATTCAATAATTTTTAATGAATTCAAAAATGAGGTACATTTTTTGTAAATGAGTTTTGATTTATAAATTATAGAATTCCAAGAGTATAGTGAAGGCTTAATGAGAAATATGATATAATAAATTTTAAAACATATTTAAACAATAATGGTGGGATTAATGTTAAGGAAGTAAGAAATGAAATTTATTTTTTGTTGTTTAATGTGTTAAAGTATTGTTCCCTACTATATAAATTCATCTTATATATTTATTAACTTTAATTATTTCTTAAAAACAATAACTTGGTGTTATAAGTGATTTTTATTTTTAGTTTTTTTTAAATAATTTTTTTTTAGTGATAAAACACATATGAAATAGGAATAAACACACAAAATGAATATATAAAATTATTTATTAATTTATGATGTTTTTATTATGAATATATATAGATTTTAATTAATAATTTATTTCTAAATAAACTTTTGATGATGTAAATTGATGATAAAAATTATCAATGCTTGTAAAATAACAATTTCAATGAAAATTATGTTTAAGAGACAGAAAATGGGGATTTTTTTATGAATTATGTTTTCTAAAATTAATATTATAAAGTGTAAAAGTGAGGTTTAGATTAAGGGTTCCTACATGGGTTTTTTGGAAAATTAAGAGTTGTTTATGTTGGAAAATTGGATGATGGAATTATGATTTGTTTGGGAGAAATAAATTGGTTTTTTAGATATTTTACATAAACACATAAGATGTAAAACATTTCATGAATTTATATCCTTATGGGTAGCCATAGGTAATGCTAATAAATGATGAGTTAACATGTGATCCATGAGTTTTCTTAATCCTTGAGATAGATAGGGGTTACATGAGATGTCATGTGTTTGGAATATAAGATCACTTGAACCATTTGTTTGGATAATTGTTTTACACTTAACATTAGAGACAAACTAGAATTGTCTGAAGTTGGTATGAGACTATTTTTGTATCTTGGTTAGCACTTAATAGTCAACTTTCATGGATAAAAAATAATATTATTAAATAATTTAAAATCATTACATTGTTTATATATGATCATGATAAACTCCATGTGATTTCTGAGGTTATAGTGGTTTCTACTGAGGATTTATTCCCAATCCATACACATACACACCTTGGTTGTATATAGCCTTTATCCATAACATTATAGGTAAGATAAAGAGGGATTAGTAGTTGGGAGATGATGTTAGAGGATATATTAGAGTTGAGTATGTTTGTATTTGAAGTAATATAGAGGTTTTTCAAGACATTTTTTTATTTATATTTTTAGTTATATCATTCATGGACTAATAATTGATTTTTACTTTAGAGTCTCATTTTTTTTGTAAATCACTTGTAAATTGTTTGACTGAAAGATAATTTTTTTAGAAGTAAAAGAGAGATAAAGGAAAAAAGAGTTATGGGGGTTCAAAATGGGGGTGAAAAAGGTCATCCCCACTTAAAATTTATTCATAATCATGGGATAAGGATCCAAAATATGAATAGATTATAAGAGGTGAAGATTAAACTCCTTTAGAATTTAAGACGTATACTTCCTTTGAAGCACCCCAGACCTACACTCTCAGATCTGGTGCTAAAAATATACTCTTTACACACTGGGTTTGATAATAAATACGGAAACATGAACATAATCATCCATAATTACAATATATATTAAAAATATTGGATCACTTATATATCCAATAACTTTTAGTTATAGAGTTTTGTAGAATTAGGAAAAAAATGTACCTAAAAAACTCAAGTCTTTTACAAAAAATGGAAATTTTAACGAATAAACCAAGAATTCATTATTTTAGAATAAATCTTTAACAAATAACATAAAATTATCCACACAAAATATCCTTCCTGAAATATAATAAATAGTAATATTATCCATTACCTAAGGAATGGAAACATAAAAAAAGAGTGATATTTTATTCTTAGTAAGGGTAAACATAAGAGATGACCATAGAGTGTCATAATTGACCATAAAATAAAAATTTGGGGATGAGAACATAATCATGGTTCACAAAAAAATCATAACCACTAACGAATATATCATAAATCATATATAATGACATAAGTAATTTTTCATAAGACAAGAGTAACATCATTCAATAATATCTGAAAATGATATAGGCACAATTCATAACATAAGTATATAACAAGAATATAAACACTAAACATGTTTAAAGGGTAACCATTGAAACATTAATCACATAATGAACTATGCTAATCACCCTCATATATTATATTTGGATTGATAAAGCCACTCATTAAAATTTTTTCGGCCTAGGTTAATCACTCATGTACCACAACCATTTAGACATTTTCTAACCACTTGTGTTCCACAGCCCTTTGGTCTTGGTCTAACTACTCATGTACCACAACCTTTTATCATGAGATATAAAAAATTAACCAATAAATTGGAGTTATATATAATTATAGCCTCACCCATCAACAAAATAAAACCATATATATCTCTGTGTGTGTTCCATATGAACATGAAACCATTCAGAATTCTATCATTTCTTAATTAACCTATGAAAATAAATGTGTTTCATGATATATTACATAAAGAATGATCAAAATATATCTATAGAAAGAAATTGGATGGAATTATTAATTAATATACCCAGTTAATTATATATAACATTAAATGGTGTTGACATAGATGAAAAACACTTTATAAGAGTTTTAGGAAATTACATTGAAAAATGAGAAGAAACGACCTTTTGTGTTTTTAATATCTTTAAAGATAAAATTTAACAAAACAATAATAATATACATTACTTTGTAAAAACATTAATACATAAATAGGAATATTATTATAGAAAAATGTATAAAATAAGAGTAAATATTGATCTTGTAGAGAACATTAAAAAAGGGAGATTATTTTCACACTTTTGTAAGGAGAGTCAAAGTCAATAGAATATAAACAATGTTGAAAATGTGAAAAATATTATTTCCAAAAAAAATTACATAAATTAATGCTTAATTTAATCAATAATTTAATTATAAATAATAATATTCATGAAACAAGATAATGAATGTGGACATTGAAGAGAAAGATTCCTGACCAAAAATAACAGATAAAGTTGGCTTCACTTACAAACCCACTTTCAATCAAATTGTGAACTAAGGGTAGTTGAAATGATAATAATACATATAAATTCTATAAATAGCCATAGTAGAAGAAGATATATAGGGTTTTAGAGATAAATAAGATATAATTTCACCAGATAATTATTTAAACATAGAAAATCTTGATTTCGAAGTGAGATTGGGAATAACCTTATAGAATTAGTAAACATTGAATTAAAATCACATTAAATATATAAACAAAAATAAAAATTTAAATAATTTAAATTAAAATTATAATTATGATAAAATGTTTCAAAAATTTAGTATATAGACCATATAAATTAGAATAGAAGAATAATATGAAACATGTATTAAAGAAGGAATGTTGAGATAAGAAGCCCATACAACTTGATAACTTTTGAAACAAAAGATATTATATGAGATAACCATATATGGATTTTTAAATCCATTTAATTTCATGAAAATTATTAAAAAATAAATTCATGGTCAGTATATACACTACCAAAAATAAAAAATAAAAGTGGTGAATATGAAGGATATCTCAATGAAGGGATATTGAGATTAGAAAACTCTTACCTTTGATTCTATTCATGTTAGACGTGATCTAAAATCCTATGTAATAAATTTAAGTTCATTATTAATATTCATAAGACCCTTGTTCATAGTTATTTTACTTCATACCATTTAATTATAATTTATTATTAATCATTCATTAATTGTTTATTGATAAAATTAATATATGTAACAACCCTGACCCCAGTAGCCCGAAGCTAGTAACTGATTTATTACATTGGAATAAGATATAAGGAATTTCATCCCAAATGACTAAATAGATTAGTAGTCTTTGTAAATTAGATACTGACATGATTCCCACATTACAATTGAACACAAAAATTACAACATAATTTTTTTAGAATATCATTATTCTTTCTTGAATATTATTGAATATATTTTTTAGTAAACTTCATGGATTCTTGGGAAAGTAAACAAAATAAGGGTGATCTGAAATGATAATTAAGGATTAATTATAGTGGAAGCTATCATTAATCAATGATTATAATCAACATGGAAAAGTAAATAACTTAAAATAAATTCCATTAAAATAATATGACCAGAATATTAATTATGTCATGGTAAATAACTGAAAATACTTGTCATTTAATTAGTAACATGAATATAATAACTGGATAATGAATAATAAATATGAAAATATAAATAACAGAAAATGAATTCTATTTAATCATTAAACTGAGAATGAAAGTCATCTAAAGATAATATCATAGAAAATGACTCATATATAACAATAACTAAAATCTTAGTGAAGGAAATCATTAATTATTGGATGTAATGTTACCTAGGAACATGATACCTCTAATATAAAAAACTATCCACAAGAGTTTTTATAACTAATGGGTAGAAACCCATTAAACTAAGTCTAGCCAACTAATTCATCCCATGAGACTACCGATCCATCGAGGGGTTATCTATAACTTCTCCCCACCCATGAATTTCATTTCTAAATAATTACACATATAAAAAATAATCAATTAAATTTATAAAAATTGTGTCTTATCAACAAATATTTGTATTGAGTAAATAATGCAGATTTATCAATATTTCCCTAGATAAACAAATGACATCCAATGTACAACACCATATGTAGAAATAATATATGGTTTAGCCAATAAAAATATCCATTATAATTAATATGGATATTTAGGATAAATTTAATGTTTAGTGATCATAGGTAAGTGAATATTTCAAGGGAAAGTTATTGAATACAAAAAACGGAATCAAGGAAGTGAATGTTAATATTATCCTTAGTCAAAATAATTATAAATCATCCAGAGGAAGAATAATTATGGTACCAATACAACATATCCCCATTTTATTAAATGTAAAATAAATGGTTATTTTTATTCATGAATATAAATTCCATAAAAATATCTTTGAAAATATTATTGAAGACAATATACTTCTCATTTTGACAATCAACTTTCCATTTTTAATTTTTTGGTAAAATCCAAATGGACATTGTTTTAAAGATTATAGGATGATTTCTTTAAAAAAAATTCTAAAAATTAAAAATTAATAAAAATTTATTTAATTAATCTTTTTTAAAAGGATAAAAACATTTTAAAATACATGTTTAGAAAACATGGTTTTTGAAGAAAATGAATTTCTGACCGAAGAGAGAAATGATGTCGGATTTTCTTAAAAACATTTTTTCAATTATTTTAATTAAAAAAAGTGGAAAGTGGTATTATTAAATTAAAATATAATTAATAACTAGAGGAGGATAAAAATAAATGGTATTATTTGAAAAATATCAAAAACATTCCTTCCATGTAATTATAAGTATGCACAATATTGATTAAAATGTTCTTGGGAAATAAACCATTACAATAATCATAATGTTGAATTGATAATTAATCAATGAATAAATTTTGTGTGTCAACATTAAATACACATAAAATAATTGGAAGTAAAATATAAGACAATCAAAAGTAATTATACGCATAATCAGAGAATATCAGTGATAATGAATATATAATATAACCCAATCAAAGGAAATTGAGTTATTAAATTCTTTACCACTTTGTAATTTTCATGTCAAGTCCCCTTGGATGAGACAATTCAAAGTTAAAGTTAAAATATAATTAATTATTAATAAATTTTGATATAACATGTCAAATGGGTAGTATACACCATATAAAATAAATTAGGTTCATAACATTACAATATGCCTCAATGAAATGAAATTGAGACAAAATCCCTTACCTCGTGCTTCCTTTTGGTTAAATGTACTTTAACCTCCTATATAGAGGTTTTAAACTTGTTGTTAACTTATAACAAAACCATATTGATATTTATAATATCATATATGTGTTTTATCGATAGTGATTCCAATAATGACTAGAGGTGGTGAATAATTTTTTTAAAAATTTATTAGAAATCAATAAGAGTTTATAAAATAATGATCTATAGTGAGGGATGTTTTCTTAAAATGAGGTGAAGAAAAAATAAAATGAAAGAAATATATATATATATATAGTTGTTTAGATAAAAAATATCTCATTCCACTCCTAAACCATATTTACTTCATGAGAATATTTATACCCAATAATAACCTCGCTATTAAATATGTGAGTACCTATTACAAACTCTGCCTTTTACAAATACACAGAGTCACAACCAAGTAATTTTACCGGTGGCTAAACTTATTTCGTGAACTAAATTTTGATTGGGAGTAAAAACGAGACTTCCTTTTTGGTGGTGCAATAATAAGACAATTAAAAACATTGAGAAAATGTATATACTGGACTCGAACAAGTACATACATAAGAATAAAATATATCAAGAAAAAACAAATACAAAGAAACCAACAGAAAATAAAATGGATAAGGATGATGTAGTTTAATGATTTTGATCACAATAGAAAAGGGGTATTTTATAGTTTCAGTCATTTCATGATTTCGGTGGTGTAAACAGAATTTATATATTAACTTGGTAACCTACCAAGAAGATCGTTCTGGTCACAAGAAATCAAAAATTTATTGACGGTCGAAGCAGAAGTCAAAAGTATTTTCAATGTATGCCTTGATCTCTTTTTACCAATGAAACACCATTGGTCATTTTTTTTTTCTTCACATGGGATCTTCCTAATCTTACCCCCTCCAAAAAATGGTTAAAAATATTTAAAATAATAACACATGTCATTATATATTAATACCTCACATGATATCAATAATAATATTTAATTACTTTAATTTTTACATTAAATTATTAAAAAATTATATTACACTGGATAAAATAAATGAGGGTGTTTTTAGTAATTAAAATAAATAAAATTTCACATTTAAACTTGTAGTAAAATAATAATTAAAATATAATGAAAATAGAGGATAAAAAATAATAAACCTAAAATTGTTCAATTAACGACAAATTATATTATAATTTTAATTCAAAATATTATAATAAATTCATTATAATATTGATTGATTTTACAAATCAATCAATCACTTAGGAAAATCTAAATAACGTTACAGTAATAAATTTCACAAAAAATAACACTAAAATAGAGTGTCATAAGAAACTACATTTTTACTAAAAATAAACCAAGTAGTGTATTGATCGTGTGAAGCACGCGACTCATTGTCAGTATGCTCGCCATGCACTTGCATGTGGTAAGAATGCTTACATTACACACATGGTCATTATACTAAACCTATTACCTAAATAGCTATGTGGTGGGTGTACTAAATCTTCAAACATTTTTTATGTGTGGTCAGTATAAGTGAACATCAGGTCAGTAAAAAAATCACATGTAATTAATATTAAATATAACATTCCATAAAAATATTTAATCTGTAGAAAATATTTTCAACTAACAAAAAATTAAAATACTCATGGTAATAATAATACCACCTTCATGTCAAGCTAAATCACCTTGTCTCACGCTGCTCATGTTAGGGAGGATACCATGTCTTCATGGTAAGGTGACTTGCATTGTTTTATAGTCAAACCTCACAGTAAGTTTCAATCCATATAGTAACTTGCCTTACTACCTCTCCCAAGATACTCTGGTAGCTAAGGATCCCTAAGTTCCTATATAACATAGGTTAAAAATTATGTTGTATAGTGTAGTGATAGAAACTGCTAACATGCTGGTGTCGAAGAAGATTCAGTGAAGAAGTCGAACAGCATGAAAGTGCACCTATAAAACAAATTCTCGGACTACCATGATGCGGAGATGAATCTACAAGGTCAACCTCCAGATGAATAACAAAGAACGCTTCTAGATGAATTCTTAATGTGTTGGTTGGTGTGTGGAAGCCCGTTAAATGAGCTTGGTCGAACCAGTGTCACTGGTCAGAGAAACATAATTTTGACACGAGTTTTGCATTGAGTGAGAGAGGTTCTTGGAACCTTCCAAACAGCTTCTAGGGTGTTTTTGAGATAATGATGTACATTTATCGAATTGGAATCAAATTGCTTCCATGGGAGATATTTTAGGTGCAGATGATATTGATCCACCCATTTTGAACAGTGTAGCTTTGATAAAGCTGTAAGGAAGGTGTTGGAATGAGATAGGAGATGCATTGTAGCTTGAATATAATGAACAATGTATAGTGTGTGTGTGTGTGTAATGTATATAGTATAATAATATTATATGAACCAATTTCTATATATATGTATATAAATATTTATATAAAAATTTATTACCATGTCTATAAGATAATACACAATACATATAAAGATTTTAATTTAACAAAATATAGAATATATACTATAAAAAAATATTTTAAATAATAACACATGTTCCAATATAATTAGCGTAATTTTTTTAAACAAAATAGCATTAATCAATTACTTTTTTAAAAATAAAATTTTAAACCATTTTAATTTAATTAAATGGGATGAAATAGTATTTTATAAAAATAATTATAAAAATAAAACCGTTAAAATATTTTAAACAATATTTCAAATACAAAAAATAACATAATTTTTTAATTTAAACAACAGATCATTTATTAAATATTCAAAACAAATTATCCTCTCTTTTTAAAATTTATCAAAAAGTAAATCCAAATTAAGATTTTCCTTCTTGAATACTAATAATATCAACTTTCCATTACTGATGATTAAAAGTAGTATACATGTAAAAACATATTTTATGTAGTATCCATATTCAAAACAAGTAGTTATTATCATAAACATAAATATTAAGCTTCTAACATACCTAGTTCAAATTTCATTTTCTCAAATTTGATTA
This sequence comes from Viscum album, assembly GCA_963277665.1. NCBI lineage: Eukaryota > Viridiplantae > Streptophyta > Magnoliopsida > Santalales > Viscaceae > Viscum > Viscum album. The sequence goes on from OY728128.1 coordinate 663,742,198, forward strand.
AATGTAAGGGTTTATTAAATATGTCAGCTAATTGTTTATCAGTGGGTAAAAATTCTAAATTAATATTACTTTAATTTACACGATCCCTTAGAAAATGATATCTCACATCTATGTGTTTTATTTTAGAGTGTTGTAGAGATTTTTTCGAAATTTAAATAGGATTATAATTATCACAAAATATTGGAACTTTATTAAAACTAATATTAAAATTAAATAGTGTTTGTTTTATCCAAATAATACTTGAACAAAAAATAGCAGCAACATCATAATCATCCTCAGCTGTAGACAGTTCTACTTATGGTTGTTCTTTATAACTACTAGAAATTCAAATTTTACCTGGAAAATAATAAATACTGGTTGTTTTTTCTAGTCAATCCTATATCCTCCAAATTCCAAATTCGAATAATAAATTAAATCAAAATGATTTTCATTAGAATAAGATAATCCAGTACAAATGGTACCTTTGATATATCTACTTATTCTATTAACATAATTAATATGTCTTTATTAAGGGTTGGACTAAATTATAGCAAACAAATAGAGAGAGAACATTATATTTGGTCTAGATATAGTGAGATACAATAAAATACCTTTCACGCCTCTATATATTTTACAATCTACTGTCTTTCTAGATTCACCTAATTCCCATTCGTAATTGGTACTCATTGTTGTTTTTATAGTCTTACTAGAATCAAGGAAAATCCTTTTGACGAGTTCTTATCATACGTGGCTTGATTGAAGAAAATACCATATTTCCTTCGATTAATGTGTAGAACAACAAAAAAAAATAATTTTACCACGAATATTAAGTCGAATTAACTTTTCAGGAGTTTAGAAAATTCATAACTCATTAAATCATTATTTGAAACAAATATTATATCATCAACATAAATTTTTATAATTATTATATCATTAGAAACACTTTTTATACAAAAATATTGGATTATCCTTACCTTTAAAAAAATAATTTTTGTAATAAAAAATATGTTAGTCATTTATAGAAATATCTTAGATCTTTCCTAAGACCATATAATGCTTTATTAAGTATAAAAATATGATTTGGAAACTTTTCATTTTCAAATAAAATAAGTTGTCTAACATAGAATTCCAATAAATTTATTCTATTTAAAAAGGATCTTTTTAAAACCATTTGAAATAATCGAATGTTTTGAAAATAAAAAAATGCTAAAATAATTCTAATTGCTACTATCCAAGAAATAGGATCAAAAGAAACTTCAATATCAACTCCGTCTTCTTAATAATAACCTTGAGGTACTAGTATTTCTTTTTTTAACTATGTTTCCAACTTCAAAAAGCTTATTAAAAAAATATCTATTTAGTTATTATTAGAGGTTTATCTTTTTAAAATTCAACTAAATTCAACCCGTTAGTTCTTTCAAATTTTTTGAATCCATCATGCATAGCATTAATCCAATTTGAATCAATTAAAGCAATATCAATATTGATATGAACAAAATCAATAACAAAATAATAGTTTACACTATAAAATAAAATAGATTTTCTGGTTTGTATACCAAATTCAATATTTCAAATTACATTTTCAATTGGATATTATTTAAGTGTTTTCCATTCTTTAGAATTAGTTTCAAAAGAGATATGATCCCCCTTAACTAATGCATTATTATTATCTATTTCATTATCTTCACCAAAATTAAATTCCATGAATTCCTCATTATACTTGTATAAGTAAAAATAATTCTTTTTAGAATTAATTTCATTAATTATAATATGCACAAACTCTTCAAAAACTAATGTTTTTTTACTGAAAACTATATAATATTTTTTTAGTTTTTTAATATCCCGAAAATAGCCCTTGATCAAATTTAAAATTGAACTTAATTTAATATTATTTTGTATTTTAGATATAAACATTGCAACCAAATACCCTAGAATATCCAACTTTACATTCAAAACCTTTAAATAGTCAATAAGGGTTATAATTTAAAAATGGTCTAAAAGAAACTCTATTTAAAACATGGAAAGATGTATTAACAACTTTTGGACAAAAGTATTTAGGTACACTAAATTCCATTCGCATTGACCTAGTTGTTTCTTGAATTGATATATTATTTATTTCTTTTTACACCATTTTGTTATGGCATTCTAGGGGATAAAAAATAATGTCTATAACTATTTGATTTACAAAATCTATCAAATTATAAATTAAAAAATTCCCCACCTCTATAAATTCTAATATAGATGATGGGAATATTTATGAGGTTATGAATAAGCATATATAAGGCACAAATTTTGGTTAAAGTTTAATTTTTACGAGATAACAAATAAATGTAGGTTATGGGCGTAGTGGAAGCGTGTTGGTGGGTGTACCCAACTTGATTTTGGAATTAACAACAATCAATATGAGATCCATCATGATAATAAAATGTTGGATCTTCAGAATAGAATGAAGAAATACAAAGAAAGAGGGGAGTCTCAGAACCATATATAGGATCATCATATGTTGGTTATAATTAATTTAATTAATTGATAATAATTACCTTGATGGAATTCTTTCTTCATTGATGTTTCCAGTCACAATCCAATGAGATCCACCATTGTGTCGTAGAATCCAAGTGTAGGATTCCTCTAGTCGTGATCCACACATGCTCCACGTATCTCTGGACATCACTGAAGGGATCTTTGGGTGCTAGTGCGGAAGAGCCTTTGCTTGCGATGTCTGTCTTTGATCACCTTGATTCGGTGGAGGAGGATCTCTCTCTCATAGCTTGAGACCATTCTTAGAAGAAAATAATTCTCTCTTGGCTTGAGATCTTTCTATATATCTATTGTGCACAACACCTGAAAATTTCTAGACAAATGAGAATTATATAATTGGGATTTTAATTACTTAGAATAATAAAATGAATTAATCACCCGAAAGCATTTATTCATTTCATTTAATTCTTAGAAATACCCCATGTCTAATAATAACATTTGACTATTATTATTACTTGACATTCACCCAGTGAATTACACCTTATATTATTTAATTAATTAAATAATATTATTTCTCATAAATTCCCATAAAAAATAGACGTCGTGTATATTTAATATACACGGCATGTACCTTTGTTTTTCCATTTTCTTTATTTCCTTCACCACATTTATTAGACCTTGAATAATGTCTATTTATTTCTCAAATAAATATCACTGCATTACTCACTAATAAATATATTATTTCACCCACAATATATTCTCTCTGATAACTAGTGTCAAAATAAATAAGATCAGGCATCCTTGAATAATTATTAAACCACAATCGAGAATAATCTTTATTCAACTTGTTAAATTAATATTTAACTGAGATACTCAGACACACTTAGTGTGTGACCCTCTAGGACTCTTTCTCAGTGGAATTAGGAGGAGCATGCCAAAAGTCCAAGGTTAGCGTCTAGAAACATTCCAAGGTACCCATAGAGAAAGAAGTTTAATTCTACAATGACGTGTCACCTCCTACAAACGCTTATTGTGTAATGTAATCCCTTTGTCTCGATATCTCAAGTCAAGCGGGTTTCATGCTAGTGTCATAAACCCATGCGCTCGATTATTCTTTCTTTGACTTCCCAGAATTGAACTCGCCCATTCCTTACCATGGACATGGATTTATTTAGGCTCTATCAATTCCATCAAAGGGCTTGAGATATCTACTTCTGTTATGGAACAGAAGGAACAAATCCTTTCTCGCATTATCTATTAATTCAGTGTTACTCGTGATGCACCCAACATATCCTACCTCTCTAAGAATAGTGTGTCATCACAGTTTTCATCAATACATCTAAGTTTGTGAGTTTTAATACCCATTAATAATAATCTTATAGTCTAAGGACCAATACACACATTTGTAGATAGGAACATCCAATGACACTATGAAATGTGGATTTCCTACGGGCGGGTCTCGTTCTCATAATATCCTCCTGCATATTACCAAGGGTGCACACCATGAGAAAGTTCCTCAAAGTTTTATGAGTCATCACCCCTAATGGACTGTATTTATTTGTGTCCCTCAAATAACATCATTCCGCCATAGAAAAAATATTCAAGAACATTGTTATGGTACTTTCGGGTTCTCATCATAGTAGGGATCCACTATGACACTTTAATGCAACAGTTATCCTTAGGACATTATCACATGAATTGTCATGCAGAATAACAATCAAGATGTGATAAGGTATTTATTAATGAATAAAGTACAAAGTAGTTGGTTTTAGGCCACTAACTTCAACAGACTCCAACTTGGACTAGAGATAACTACCAACAACCTTTAACTTGTTAGCTCTCACATGATATTGATGCTTCTACTAAGATAGGCCTTTAGTCATGGGGTCCACCATTTTCTCTTCTATGGACATTCTTATCACTACAACTTCACCCCTTTGATTGAAATCCCTTAAGAGGTGATACATCCAGAGTATGTTCTATTTTTGTTGATGTGACCTTGGTTCTTTAGAAAGAGTCCCCACTTCAGTATTATCACAATATAATGTGATACGATCTTTACTGTTAGGCACCACATCAAGCTCTTGGACAAAGATCCAAATCTAGAAGGCTTCTTTGGCAAAATTATAATCCAATATATATTAGGACTCTACTGTAGAATTGGAAATAACTGGTGGCTTTGAACTCTTCCAGCTCACAGCTCCTCCATTGATCCAGAAAACATATCCAAATTGCGACTTTAGATTGTTCTGATATGTCTGAAAACTAGCATCAGTATACTCTCTAATGGAAAGCTCCTCATCTCCTCCATACACCAAGAACAAATCCTTAGTTCTTCTCAGATACTTAAGGATAGTCTTTAAAGTATCCCAAATTCTTGATATCTTCCTACCATGCTCAGTGCATAGGCAACATCAAGCCTGGTAAATAACATATCATACATGATGGATCCAATTACCAAAGTGTATGAGATCTTACTCATTCTATCTTTCTCTTGTTGTGTCTTAGGACACATTTTCTTAGAAAGATGTAGGCCATGTGACACTGGAACCAATCCCCTATTGGATTGTTCCATACTAAATCTCTTTAGTATCTGGTCAATATATGTACCCTAACTTTGTCCAAGCAGCCTCTTGGATATATCACGAATGATCTTTATCCCTAGAATGTAGGTTGCTTCACCCAAGTCATGCCTAGAGAAACATTTATTCAACTGATCCTTAACTGAATAAATGACTTGTACATCATTTCCAATAAGCAATATGTCATCAACATATACTACTAGAATAAAGACCGTATTCCCATTAAATCTCTTATAAACACATGGTTCACATTCATTCTTAATGAAACCAAATTCCTTTATGGCTTCATCAAATCGAATGTTCCATGACCTGGATGCTACCTTTAATCCATAAATGAATTTTTCCAACTTTCAAACCCATTTGGCTTCAACTGGTGTCACAAACCATTCAAGTTGTGTCATGTAGATATCTTCTTGAAGGTTCCCGTTAAGGAATGTGGTCTTGACATCCATTTGACAAATCTTGTAGTCATGGTAAGCTGCTATGGCATGTATGATTCTTATGGATTTAAACATAGACACTGGTGATTAGGTTTCATCATAGTCAATTCCTTAACGTTGTCTGAGTCTTTTGGCCACTAGATTTTCTTTATAGGTGCTAACTTGACCTTCCATGTCTAATTTTCTCTTGAATACCCATTTGCATCAAACATTATTTACATCAACTAGCTCATCGACCAGAAACCAGACATGGTTTTCATACATGGAATCCATCTCATAATTCATAGCTTCTAGCCATCTTGTAGCTTCTGAAAATTCCACTACTTCCTTATAAGAGATAGGTTCATCATTGTCCAACAATAATGATTCACTATCCTCACTGACTAGGAAACCAAATCTCTCTAGTTCTCTTACTCTCTTGATCTTCTACACAGTACATGGGTTTCTAGAACCTCTTCCACGGGGACCTGTGGAACTTGTTCCTGTACCAACTCTTATGTATCTTGAGCATCAACTAAATCTAAGTCAATCTTTCTCCCACTATCCTTTTTGAGGATGTGCTCCCTCTCAAGAAAGACGTCTTATCTGGGGACATTCACTTTCTTTTCTGAAGGTTTATATAGGTAATATTATTTCGTTTCCTTGGGATATCCTATAAAGATACACCTTGTTCCCTAGGGTGCTAGTATGTTGCCTGAGAAGGCCTTAAAAAATTCCTCGCATACCCATACACATGTGTGTGACAAAATGGGTTTCTTTCCATTCCATAACTCATAGGGAATTCCATTTTTCGCCTTAGTTGGTACTCTGTTTAATGTGTATTCTACTTTTTGTAATGCATATCCCAAAAATCATAATGGAAGAACTGCATGACTCATCATCGACCTCACCGTGTCCAACAAGGTGCAATTCCTCCTTTCACTAACACCATTTCACTATGGTGTATAAGGAGGAGTGAGCTGATATATAATCCCAAACTCCCGTAAAAGATCAATGAACTCTTGGTTCATATATTCTCCACCATGATCTGATCAAAGCTTATTTATCTTCTTACCAAGATGATTCTCTAATTCATTTTTGAATTCCTTAAATTTATCTAAGGATTCTGACTTATACCTCATTAAGTATACATATCCATATCTACTCAAATAATCAGTAAAAGTAATTAAGTAAGAATATCCACCTCTAGCTTCTACTGGAAATGGTCCACACACATCCGTGTGCACCAATCTTAGAAGCTATGTGTCCCATTCACCCAATCCACAAAAAGGTGGCTTGTTCATTTTACCTTGTAAACAAGTGTGACATCTATCAAGTGATTTTAGATCAGTAGAGTCTAAATATCCATCTTGGAGAGATTTGTCAAGTGCTTCTCGTTTACATGACTGAGACAATAATGCCTCAACGAGGTGATGTATGAGTCATGTGAGGTTGTTTTATTATCGATTTCCAACACTTGGTTTTTGTAATTTAATACATACAAACCATTATTTAAATGTATCATACCAAAACAGATGTTGTTCTTATAAAATAAGTAACCCTTATTCCAATAATTGAAAATAAATCCATCCATATCCAAACATGATACAAAAATTATGTTTTTGGAATCACTAGGCACATAATAACAGTTATGTAAAACCAAAATCATCTCAGTTGGAAATGAGAGGTGGTAATCACCAATTGCTAACACAACTAGCCTCGCGCCATTGGAAGCTCGAAGATCCACCTCTCCTATGGAAATCTTTCTAAATCTACATGGTTCCTACATTTGAATATAGATGTGAGCCCCACAAGCTGTATCTAATACCCAATGTGTAAAAATAGAAAGATTGCACTTGATAACGAATTCACCTAAAGTGTCCCCACACTTCTGGGTGCAATTCCTCTTCCAGTAATCTGGCTTGCCACATGAAAAACATACCACCTCACATTCCTTGCCCTTCCTCTGGATCTTCACCTTCATGGAGGGATGGTGCTCGGGGGATTCAGGACGTTTATAATTCCTTGACCCGTTTTCTTGGTCCTTCCTTTTCTTATTCACCATAAGGATTGTGGGTTTTCCATGCCCCATGTCCTTATCTACCTGGTGAATTAATGTTAGAAGTTTTAATAGACTCTTATCATTGTTTATCATGTTATATTAGACAATAAATCTAGAGAAGGTCTTGGGAAGTGATGATATAATGATATCTATACACAAATCATCTGGGAACCTAATCCCTAAGATGTCGAGGCATACAATGTAGCTAATAAGCTTGACTACATGAGGCCCAACTGGCACAGACTCTCCAAGCTTAGTTGTAACAAATCATTAGAGATCTCATATCTCTCTTTTCTCGCCATCTCTTGGTAGAGATCCTTAAAGTGAGACATCATGCTCTACACATCCATGTTTTCATGTTGCTTCAAGAGCTCAATAGAAATGACTGGTAACATGACACATTGAACATTTGTGGAATCATACATATGTTTCATATAGAGAGATATTTCCTCATCATTGGACTCTTTCCCTGGTTCAACTGGAACAGGCTCTTCCATCACATATAATTTCTTCTCGTGACGAAGCATGATGCGTAAACACCTCTCCCACTCTTGGAAATCGGTGCTGGTGAGAAGGTTTTCCATCTCGAGTATGGTTCACAACGATATGTTTGAATTAATTTTTCTTGTCATTTCTACAAATTAAGATGAGAAGAGGTTTATTACTTTATTATGATAAAACGGAGACAAATAAATAAATTAATACTTATTAGTCTCCAACTATTTTATCGAAATCCAATAGCCCTCACCATTGACTTCAAAATATTCTATTTCCTAAATATTCTAGTGGAAAGGATCCATTTTTCCATTTACATTACCCCAACTAGGGTTATTCAAGAAACTTTATGGGTTTTATATAGGAATTATAAATTTCAACTGCATTAACTCATAGCTCCTTGATCCGCTGAGTGGACTCACCAATCCTGAAATCCTTTTATTTTGGATTTCCTCAACCCCAAACTCTTAGTCACACCAAGTCCTACTATGGCTGTCAACCCTTGATTAAAACCAAGTAAATTAAACCCAAAACCTTGAATTAGAATCCCCTGATAAATGAAATCACCCTAAATAGGGTTGGTCAAGCACTTTGAACTATGGTTCAATTCTAACCAAGATTATGTAAGGCTATGCCAATTTAATATTTCTTTGAGGGATTTTATCCTTATATGTAAATTTTCATTTTATTATCTTTGATTAAATGCTTGTTAATATTAATTGGAATATACTTAATTGACTAACCATGTCTAATATAATATTTGACACATAATTCGGTCTTATTTTAGTTCCATATTTCAGGCTTGATTAATTCATTAATTGTGTGATCGTGACAACACACCCAAAATAAATAAACCATGAAACTAATAGAAATAAAATAAATGGTATGATCATGATCTTGTTCTATTGGTCAGTTTATCTAGCAGTTGATAAACTAACCCAAGACCTAGGGGAGAAACACCTTGAACCTTTTGGGTTCGTGTTTATAGCTTTCCACTCGTCCACCTTTGTATCTCCTTGGATTTGTTTCACCTTGGCTCCTAACTTGAGCCGCCTTCACTAGCTTGGGAGATCCAACCATTAGATATGATTTTATCTCACACGCAGGAGAGGGGTAAAATGGGGTTTTACATAAAATAAGCCTTGGGAGTGCAGGCCATATATATTAATGAGGAGAAGGCTCGCAGGCCAACAAATTTAATTTAAATAAATTAATTAAAAGAAACCATTCGCATAAAAAGGTCTTGTTCTACCTCATGATAATCCATTCATGCAATGATATTTACACATAAATAAAACTATCATTTAATTCTTTAATCGTTCATATTTAAGATAAATCACACTCGAATCAAATAATTATCTTTAATTAATCAGTCTTTTTATCTTAAACGCTTTTCTGAATTTCTTAGAGATTCTCATTAATCATAATTTTAAACAAATACATTCATTTAAAATAATCTTTGTACGTAACTTGTACCTTGGAGGCTACCCGGTGAATTCCCATTCATAACTTCCCAATGAGTAGAAATGAACATTACATAGATGTTAAATTAAACACATACATATAAAACACCTATCACATATTGTGCCTCATCTTTATGCCTGCACTATGGTACATGTCTCAAGGGTTTGTATAATATAATAATAAATTTTAATAAATCTAGGTAATTTGGATGAGTACACGGTGTGTAGTTCCAACTACATGGCGTGTAATTTTGTTCACTGTTCATCTGAAGTACATGCCCAGGGACATGGCGTGTAGATGTAATTTGGAAATATTCGGAGTACACGACGTCTTTAGTGGGACACATGCCGTGTAGTATCTGTGTTACATGGTATCCAGCCGGTAAAGCTGTGTATAGGGTACGCGGTCCAACCCTAACCTGAAGGGACTACACATCATGTTTAGTGGAACACACAGTGTGTAATCTAGAAACCATGTGCCACCTATTCTTGGTCAACACACGGTGTCATTTAAGACTTATAAATACTTCAACACAAGGCTTGATTTGGTGGACCAGTCTGATGCATTGAACCTAAACTACATGGAGAGTACTTCTGAATACATGTCGTGTATTCTGGTGTTATATTTCCATGAATGTTTAGCACCTCTGGATGAGATCCTCTATTTTATTTTAATCAAAATTAAAAGAAAAATTCATTTCTTTAGGGTGAACGAGAAACAATAGAGGAGGAACGGATCTCGAGATTCAGATTTAAATAACAATTAACTTTAATTGAAACAACTAAATTATTAAATTTGTAAATCACCAATGAAAAATTAAATAATTATAATCAACGATATGACCCCCTTTGATGACACTTGTAGGTTCTGGGCGCAACGGAAGCGCGTTGGTGGGTGTACCCAACTTGATTTTTGCGTTTACAATGATCAATTCAAGATCCGTCGTGATAATAAAATTTTGGATATTTAGAATAGAATGAAGAATTAAAAAGAAATAGGGGAGTCCCAGAACCATAGATATGATCATCATATATTGGTTATAATTAATATAATTAATTTAAAATAATTACTTTGATGGAATTCTATCTTCGTTGATGTTTCTGGTCACGATCTAGGCGATCTGTCATTGCGTCGTAGAATCCAAGTGTAGGATTTCTCTAGTGGTGATCCACACATGCTCCACGTATCTCTGGATATTGCCAAAGGGATCTCTGAGTGATAGCACTGAAGAGCCTTCGCTTGCGATTTCTGCCTTTGATCGCCTTGATCCGGTGGAGGAGGATCTCTCTCTCATAGCTTGAGAGCATTATTGGAAGAAAATAATTATCTTTTGGCTTGAGAGATTTCTCTAGATCTATTGTGCACAACACCCAAAAATTTCTGGGCTAATGAGAATTATATAATTGGGTTTTTAATTACTTCAAATAGTAAAATGAATTAATTACCTAAAATCATTTATTCATTTCATTTAATTCTTAGAAATAGATCATGTCTAATAATAGCAGCTGACTATTATTATTACATGACATGCGCCCAGCAAATTACACCTAATATTATTTAATTAAATGAATAATATTATTTCTCATAAATTCCTAGAAAAAAATACACAACATGTATATTTAATATACACAGCCTATACTTTTGTTTTTCCATTTTCTTTATTTCCTCAACCACATTTATCAGACCATGAATAATGGAAATTTATTTCTCAAATAAATATCACTTCATTACTCGCAAATAAATATTTTATTTTTCCCACAATATATTCTCTCGAATAACTAGTGTCGAAATAAATGTGATCAGGCATTGTTGAATAATTATTAAACCACAATCGGGAATAATCATTATTCAACTTTTTAAATTAACATTTAACTAAGATACTTGGACACACTTAGTGTGTGACCCTCTAAGACTATTTCTCAGTGGCATTAGGTGGAGCCTGCCTAAAGTCCAATGTTAGCTTCTAGAAACATTCCAAGTAACTCATAGAGAAATAATTTTAATGCCACAATGACATGTCACCTCCTTTGAATGCTTATCGGGTTATGTAATCCCTTTTTTCTCGATATCTCAAATCAAGCGGGTTTCATTCTAGTGACATCAACCCATGTACTCGATTATTCTTTCATTGACTTCTCAGAATTTAACATGCCCATTCCTTACCATAGCCATGGATTTATTTAGGCTATATCAATTCCATCAAAGGGCCTGAGATATCTACATCTGTTTTGGAAGAGAAGGGAAAAATCCTTTCTCGCATTATCTGTTAATGCAGTATTAGTTGTGATGCACCCAACATATCCTACCTCTCTTTGAACAGAGTTTCATCACAGTTTTCATCAATTCATCTAAGTGTGCAAATTTTAATACCCATTAACAATAATATTATAGTCTATGGACTAATACACACATCTGTAGATTGGAACATCCAATGACATTATGAAATGTGGATTTCCTACTAGAGGGATTCGTTCTCATAATATCCTCCAAGATATTACCAAGGGTGCACACAATGAGAAGGTGCCTCAAATTTTTATGATTCCTCACCCCTAATGGCCTGTATTTATTTGTTTCCCTCAAATCACATCATTCGTCCATAGAACATGCATTCAATTACAGTGTTACGGCACTTCCAGGTTCTCATTATAGTAGGGATCCTCTGTGAATTTTTAGTGAAACAGCTATCCTTCAGACATTATCACATGCATTGTCATGCAGAATAACAATCAATATGTGATAAGGTATTTATAAATGAATAAAGTATAAAGTAGTTGGTTCTAGGCCACCAACTCTAATAATAAATCCATTGGAATATACTATATTCATCTAAAATTGAAAATAAAAATTCTTACCAAAAAAACTTATAGGTTTTATATGTCTAAAGAAGTCAATATGTAATAGCTATAAACATAAATAAGTACTAACATCATTTATAGATTTCAATATTTCTTTTTGATGCTTACTTTTTAAATAGGTGTCACACATAAAGTACTTGAATATAATTTTTTAAATTAGATAACAAGTTCATTCTTGGATAGTTTGTGAAATATAAAAAAATTTGCATGCTCGAGCCTCCTATTCCATAGAATTGAATCTTCTTCTACAGTATTAAAACACTTAACATTTTGTGTGGTTAGATCAGAGAAATAAATGGTTTAAACTATCTCTTTTCAATTTGTAGAAAATAAAACATATTTATTTTTTAGAACAGTACAATTATTACTTTCAAAAATAACATTTAATTCATCATCACATAACTATGACATACTTATTATATTATGTTCTAAACTATGTACAAATAATAATTTTTAAATAATAACTATTTTAGACAAACCACTTTCACAAATACCTATTATCTGACCTCTAGAGTGGTATCTAAATGTGACATGGTCACCATCACATCAGTTGAAAGATAATTTTTTTGAAATATCACATACCATGATTCTGGAGTAGCCACTATCTAAATACAATCAGTCTTTGAGTCATCTAAGGAAATTTTCCTAAAATTAAATAGTCAAATAGATTTTTTTGGTACCCATGCTAACTTGGGTCTAACTATATTAGTAGTAGAAAATTTTGGAGCCCAAATTGGTTTAAAGCATTTATTAGTAGGCTATTTAGAAAATAAATCTATATAAATGAAAGTTATAGTATTTCCAAATGATTTTTTAAATATTATTGAACACTCATTTGAATAATTCAATTTCATTATATATTTAAAATAGGTTACACATGAAATAATTTCTTTTGATATTTTAACAAAGTCAGACTTATTTAAACTTGTTGATAAAATGTTATATACAAAACCATTATTATTCATGTTTAGTTTCATCAATGACATCATTTTATCATATTGTTCTTTACCCTTAAAAATTCAAATTAATTCTATTTAATATTTACAACTTCAATTTTCAAATTCATATTCTCTTTTTGAATAGTATCTAAATATTTATAAACTTTATCAATAGATCCATAAACTATATTTATTAATTTCTTATTTTCTAGATTACGTTTATTAGAATAATTTTCAACTTTATTTAAATCATTTGGAAATAAATTAAATTTTCTTTCTTGATTATTATCATTTACTATGATAAATCGTTTAAATTTTTCATTTTCTTCTTTTTCTTTTAACAACTTGAAATCATAATTCTCTTTAGATTTATCATTCTAAGAAGCATAGATTTTTAGATTATCACATTCCATTTTTCTTTTCACATTTTCTTTAATCAAATTCTTATTTTAAATTTTTTATATGAATATACTTTCCAATTATTATTACTCCATAATTTCTTAATTCTTAATTTTCTTTAAGTAGATGTTTAACTTTGGAATTCATTAAATAAGAATTAGAACATGAATCAGAATCGATTTCACTTTTATTTTAACTTATAGCATTATGATCAATAGTTTTAGTATTTATTAACTGATTAAATATCAAATCATTTAACTCAAACTATATACCCATCATGGAAAGATTCCATGTCTCCTATTCACTTTGAGAATTAATACTTGAGTCATAATTTTCTGAGCAGTCCCAACCTCCAATAAAATGTTTATTTTCTTTTATCCAATTCTATTTGTATTTATTTAGAAGTTTGATTTTACCATACTTAGTCCTTATGTGAACCTTATTCTTACAATCATGACATGTTAATTATGAAACATCACTATTATTACTGGCATTCCATTTTTTATAGTCATTTATGAACTTACTCTTTAACTACATGTTTCGAAATTTTTTTCATAAACTTGAAAAACTTCTTACTAAAGTGAGCCATCTCCTTGACACATTCCCGGAACTCAGATTTAGAGGCATTAGAGGAATCAATAACATTATATTTAAATGTAATACCTTTTCTTTTTCTATAATCCTCATCAGTAATTTTTTTCAACTCTAATATATACTATAATAGAGAGTCTATTAGATCATATAAGTTATAATCTTTAAAATTATTACTCTCATAGATGGACACATTCTTAACATACCATATTTTTTAAAGATCTCTCAATACTCTTTCCACTTGAGTTACATCGTCCAAAACTTCTCTAAGATCACTCATACCATTAGTAATACTTGTAAACTAATAGAACATTTGGTTTACTGATTCTTCATCTCCCATATTGAAGTCCTATTATTATTCTTGGAGAATTCCTAGATTGGTTATCTTGATCTTGTTAATACCATAGTGAGTAACTTGAAGTAATCTCCATATATCATGGGATGTCTTAAAAGAAGAAACATGGATATAGACACTTACTTATAGAATGGTACAAAATATTTTAACTTTTAAATTCAAAACATATTTCACCATGTCATTACCTATGAGTGTCTCCATATCAACTTTGGGTAGCTCATACGTCTTATCCATGATAGTCCAGTGATCCACACTTAACTGTTTCAAGTAGCCTTTCATTCTATCTTTCCAATAGTTGTAGTCACTTCCATCAAAGAATGGGGTTTTTCAGAATCCATTCATCATTCTCATTTACACCTACCATCTTAAAATAAAACTTTCCTTTTATAAATTGGACTATTAATTCTAATATATTAGGCTATAACATTGTTAAAAATAAATAAAAAACAATCAAACAATCTTTGAAAAAACTTTTTAAGGAATAATATCCTCTGATAGAGATTGTTGGATATCCTATTAATATGATCAGAGTGGTAAACAAACTTTTAAGGAAGCTCCTACCCTCTGATACTAATTTTTGGGTCGATAGTGATGGAAATAATAACTAGAAGGGTGGATATTAATTTAAAAATTTTATTATAAATCAATTAGATTCTATAAAATAATGGTCTCAAGTTATTTTTGTGTTCTTGAAATGAGGAACAATGAAACTAAAATGAAAGAACACAAATATTAATAGTAGTTCAGGTCACCAAGATCATAGTACTCTCCTAAAAATTCTCTACTCCATGAGAATATTGTTACCCACTAAGGACCTCACTTATAAAGATGTGAGAACCTTTTACAAACTCTTATTTTTACAAATACCTAGAAGCACAACGTACACTTTTTACAGGATACTACGGACAATCTGTGACCTCACTTTTGATCAGGAGTCACAACCAAGACTTCATTTAGGGTGGTGGAATAACCAAACAATTCAAGACATGATTTTGATTGTGGAAATCATAAACTATACTTGAACAAATACAAACATAATAATAAAATATAAAATGAATAAAAAGTACAAATAAACCAGAATATAATCAAATAGATGAGGATGATGTATTTTAATGATCTTGATCACAAAAGAAAAGGAGGATTTTATATTTGAATTCACTCCATGATATCATTAGGGAAAGCACAAGTCATAGAAAACATTATAAATTATCAAGAAGATCGTTCTTATCCTAAGAAATAAAAATTTCATTGGGAGTCGGAGCATAAGTCAAAAGTATTTTCGTTTTATGCCTTTATCTTTTTGTATAAACGAAACACCAACGATCTTTTTTTTGTGTATGTGAATCCAAATATTATCACCTCCATACAATAGTTAGAAATATTTAAAATAATTAAACATGTCATTACCTATTAATACCTCACATATGATCAATAATAATATTTCTCTATTTCATTTCTAAATTAAATAATTAAAATAATTTATAATATATTTGATAAAATAAATTCTATAATTTCAAGTAATTAAAATAATTCAAATTCCTCTTTTAAACTTTTTGTAAAAGAATAATTCAAATATAATAAAATAAATCCATAACGAAATTATTAATTTCATGATAATTTTAATTCAAAAAATTATAATAAAGTCATTATATTATTTATTGATTTTACAAATCAATAAATTAGTTAAACATTATGAATAAAGTTGCAGTAATAATTTTTAAAAAATTTAACACTAAAATAGTGTTTTGTAAGAAAATTCATTTTTTCTAATAACTAAACCAAGTATTTTACTCAGTGTGAAAATAAAAACCTCACAGTCGGTATGCTCACCATGTGCTCATGTGTGGTAAGTATGCTTACTTTGTGCACATGGTTAGTATGCTGGCCGTGTGAACCAAATCGTCATGTGGTAGGTGTACTAATCGTGTAAACATTTTTCACATGTTGCTGGTATAAGTGAAAATGTGGTCAGTAAAAAAATCATATGCAATTAATATAAAATATAACATTACAAAAAAATATTTAAATAGTAAAAAATATTTTTGAAAAGAAAAATACTCATGGTCAGAATAATTCCAACTTCATAGTAAGGTTACTTACCATGTCTCATGCTACTCATGGTAAGGTGAATACCAATTATTCATGTTAATGTGACTAACCATGTTGCATGGTCACTCCTCATAGTAAGCTGTGATCCATATGGTAACCTTCCTTATAGCCACTCAATAGATACTAAAGAAATTGAGGTTCTCAATTTCTTGAGCTACCACATGTGATAAAGGATTTTTTCCAATGTACAATGAGAAATCGCAAACATTCTGGTGTTTAAGAAGAGTCGGTGAAGCATCCGAACAACATTAAAGGGTGCCTAAAAATGCATGGACTACCATGATGAGGTGATGTTGCTACGAGGTCGAGATCTACACGAGTGGGGGAGAACTCCATAGGATGAAATCTATATGCATTGGATGGTGCGAGGTGGTTATTTTTGGGGCTCTATTGAACTAGTGTCATCATTTGGAGAAATAGAATACATGCCTAAGCTATGCATGGAGTGAGAGAGATTGGTGGAACATCACACTCTATTGATGAAGGTTATAACACCCCAAACATTTTATGCTACATTTCTTTTAAATACTTTAAATCCATTATATATCCTATATTTCATGAAACCCTGAGTCTTTCTGAAATGAAACTTGGTTCTTTATAAAATATATTCATAACCAGGCCATTAAACTTAAATTTTACACTTCTGTGTTTTGAATTTTGAAAAACAGACATACACGGCTATGATGAGGGTGATATTTGGGGTATGATAGAATCAACATTTTTTTGTGAATAGTAAATTACCCTTATTTGTATAAATATGAATATTATGAATCGTAACCATACCCATGAAACTATAAAAAATTAGGCACCTTAAAAATGAAGATAAATATTTTAAGTGTTGGTAGTTTTTTATTAAATGATGATATTAATTAAAAATTAAATTTTTCATATTTAGAAATTTATTTTGGGAAAATTGAGTTAATTTTTATATTTTACACATCGAAAAATTGTTAGGGATATTTTTTGGTATTTTAATAAAATACTTTAATTTTAGGGCAATAGTAAAATACGCTAAATTATGATAAAGGCTAAATACATGATTTCTTGGGTCATGGATGATGTCTTGTAGAGGTAAGCACACTTGGTTTGAACGAAAATGTAGTTATTACTATTTTTTCCAAGGAATATTCATTATTTTTTGTATTAGTTAAAAATAATAAACTAATGATTAAAATATCAAGAAAACCCCCCTCCCCTCCACTATAAATACCACCTCTCACACCCTCATTTATTCCCACCTCTCAAGATTTAATCCTTTCCAAAATTCTAATAAAATATTTCCCTAAGATCCTCCCCCGCATCTATAATCCATTATTCTCCTCAAAATAAAAAATTATCTCCCATAAATTTTCTCTCAAAGGAAGATTGATTCAAGAGGTAAATTCCCCTTTTCAATTCTTTTGTTTTCTTTTCAAGTTCCTTTGTTGTTTTTTCTATTCTCACCTATTCTCATTCAAATATTGTGAAAACTCTTGTACCTTACATGTACTGGAATTTTTCTATGATAATGGAATATTCCATCTTCATATCTTACTTTCCCTCATTTTATACTATAAATGAAAACACTATCCGAAATGTGTTAATTTACCACATTCAAGGATGACGGGTTTTCAATTTGTGTTACTATCTTCAAGACTGGTCATGAAACATTATTAATGGTTGAACCAGATCATAATATATGAATATTATCTTATGTAATGTTTTTTAATACTTACACACTAATAATATAAAATAAAATAAAAACATGTTCATTGTGCACAAAATCACCAAGTTAATCCAAGCGTTTATCATTAAATTTTACCTAATAATTCAACCTCATGGTATACAAAAAAAATAATCATAAGATAATTTATATATATTTAATGTAAATAATAATACATATCAACAATTATGTCTATTTAACCACATTTCAAATGAACATCAAATCATGAATACAAGTAAACCAATCATGAAAACTAGGGAAAAATGCTTCCAAAACAATAAAATTAAACCTCTTAAACCGATCAAAAAGGCCATAAATGAACCTAATAAGGTTAAAATAAATAAATTAAATGTTGAGGTGGTTTTTTAATTATTAATTAATTAATATAAACTTTATTATTTAGGTCATTAAGATCAATTGAAGAACAAATTCGGGCATAAGGTAAGGGGTTCTCATCTCACTTTTAATTCCGTGAGATTTCCACCTTTCGCCACTTATTTCGTGTATGTGTTGTATGTGTACTTCCATTTTATATAAAATATCATGATTCTATTTATATTCATGGTAATATATGATTAATTTTTTGATTATTAATTTTTGGTCATACGATTCAATAGATTACAATTTGGTAAGGGACTTTGTCTCGATTTCCATTTCATTGAGACTTACATGGTATTCTACACCTAATATATCTTATGTGGTACATATAGTTCCCTTTGAGATAATTTTAAATTTGATATTATAATTATGTTAAATATCCATTTTCTTGTATCATGGATATGATTAGTTTCGTAAGTCGTATACCATTTCACATACGATGTTGATTTTGAATGCTATTTCAACTGGGGAAATATTGATAAATTAAAATAATATAATCAAAAATAATATTTAAAAGAAATATTTTTATTGTATTAAATCTTTTTATAAGGAATTATTTGGATTATTAGTGATGGTGAGGCCCGCAATAGCCCCTCGATGCATCGACAGGTCTCATGATACAAATCAGTTGGCGGCAAACCCTTCGAGTTTGTTTCCAAAAAACAAACTAGTTTCTACCCATAGAATTAAATAGTATCAATGGTATAATGGTTCATTTTTTAGATACCTGACATCCAAATAATAATCATTCTCTTTATTCATTATACATTTATTAATATCTATGTGGTTTTCACTAGGACAAAATCTATGGATGCACTTTTATTCTCATCTCATTGATGGAAAGTGTTTTCATTTATTCATCATGCCATATTAGTTATGTATAATTGTTTATGATTCACGTATTATTGATTTATGATTACTCTATATGTAACTCTTACTGAGCATTTTGTATCACCCTTATTATGTTTCATTTCCCCATGATATGAATAAGATAACTTTGAATAATCTTTCAAGGAGACAACTTATTTAAGTTTATTAGGAATCATGTTGTATTTTATATCTTTACAAATTTACTATGGGTATCATGTATGTAATTTGACCTTCCAAAACTGAAAAACTAATCGGTCCTTTAGTATTTTATTTCTTGTAATCATGTCAATATAATAAAGTGATGCACTGATTCCGGGTTTTTGGGGTCTGGGTGTTACAGTTGGTATCAGAGGAAGTTTAGCAGAAACATTAGAAACTAGATTTAGGAAACATAGTTTAGAGGACATAACCCTAATTTATACTTTGAGTATAATCATAGAATAACATCCTATAATTTTGGTAAAGTAGATATTATTTGGGTTTTCCTAACAATAAATCCATTTCTGGATACTACAAGGGGAAGTGGTTCTATAACAGATGTACCTAGGAGTAAGACCTTCACCAAAGAGTTTATATCTTGACCCGGGGTATCCTGGTACATGATAACAGGCCTTACTTCACACCAGTTTTGACACTCCCGGGGGATCTTCTTAGGATAATTCACATTTTCTTTACAAACAATTATAAGGGATTTAAAATTATATATAAACCACGTTTATGATTATGGGATTAGGTGTGCATAAAATTTTCATATTATATAAAGTGTTGATAGTTAGAAATTATGAATTATGACCTAATTTAGTGTATTTCATTGTTTAGTGATGGTTCCTAATAGAAGAAAATGAATCATTACCTATGGGAAATGTAGGGATTCCCCACTAATCAAGTCAACACAATTAGTATTGGAGAAGGTCAGATAATGACCATATTGGGACAAATTACTCAGGTTGTGATGAATAACCATGATACACTTCTGTTGGATCATTTCGTGTGATAGAAGCCTCAATATTTTAGTGGGACTACTAATCCAGTGGTATATGAGAAGTGGAACAATTCCCTTAAAAATATATTTCTAGCATTAAAATGCAATGAAAATGAAAAGGTAGTACTTGCATTATATTGCCTCAATGGTGATGTTGATCAATGATGGTCCTTGATCCAAAATAACATGGAGGTAGAAGAAATAAAATATATTCAATGGATTACATTTAAATAAATATTCTTTGAAAAATATTTCCCTTATTAACAACAAACTGAAATGAAGAGGAAATTACTTATCCTAAAGAAAAGTTAATAAGTGAGTGTTGTGGAGTATGATGCTACCTTCAAATGATTAGTTGGGTATGTTATTGATTACATATGTCATTTGTAAGACAAGGTTGATAATTTTTTTGAAGTTCTTAAGCCATGTCTTCAAAGTGCACTGGCTTCTCAAACATTTTCATCATATGATGAAATCATATTAAGTGCCATCAAAATAGAGAAGGAATTTTCTAGATAAATTTTTTTCAAGGGAAACCAAGATAAGAATAAATACTCTGAAAACCCAAGAAAAGGTGAACTGCCAAAGAAGAAGAAGGAAATGAAGAAATTCCCATTATACAAGAAATGTGTAAAGAATCATCTTGGGTAATACGTGAAAGGCATGCGAGTTTTCTATAAGTGTGGAGAAAAGGGTCATTGATCTAGTTAATTCTATGGGAAGAAACAAGTCAATGATGTTCAATGCTATAATTGTATAGATATGGGACACTATAAAAATGAGTTTCCTATGCGCCAACAAAACTTTCCTCCGAAAAGGCCTTGAGAGAAAGGGCAATATTATGCGGTCACAACTATAGAGTTTGAAGTTCCTAATGATGTGGTGGAAGGTACTTTAATTTTTTCCTCAAACATAACAGATGCATTATTTGATTCTAGATCATCTCATTCCTTTATATCTTCCTAGTTTTCCAAGAAACTTATACATTTACAATTTTATTTAATATATTAGTTGCGAGTCAAAACTCCTAAGTGAAGTATTGTTGCAACAAAGGTGTGACAGTCAGTCCCCTTTGTGATAAACAAACTTACTTTAGTTTCTGACCTGATCATCACACCTATGATTTACTTTGACATAATTCTTAGTATGGATTGGATTTCAAATTACGATTTGAAAATATAATGCCAGAATAAATAAGTTACAATTTTTGATAATGATGTAGAATACCTTATCTTTAGAGAAGAAACATCCTCATCTTGATCTTATCCAGATCCACAATCAGTAGCTCTTCTAAATGAAACTCTTGGTGGGAAGAGAAAACATCAGTTATGGACATTAAAATTGAATATGTACCTATTGTGAAAGAATAAATTGATGTATTTCTTTAGGATTTACCTGGATATCCTCTATAGCGGGAAGTTGAGTTCTATATTGATTTAATTCATGGTGCAAGACCGATATCAAATACTACTTGTAGAATGGCCACTGTGGAATTAGTATAACTCAAGAAACAACTAGAGAAATTGAGTGATAAAGAGTTTACCCCCCTAGTGTTTCTCCATGAGGTGACCATGTTCTCTTTGTCAAGAAGAAATATGGATCTATGAGGCTTTTCATTGACTACAGTGAGATCAATGCTATTACGATAAAGAAAAAGTATCATCATCTTGTATTGATGGTTTATTTAATCGACTTCATGTAGCCTAATATTTTATGAATATTAACCTTCAATATAGATTTCATCATCTGCATGTGAGGAAGGAATATATTTCTATGACAGTATTTCGAACCAGGTATGGCCATTACGAGTTTACAGTAATGCATTTTGGACTGACTAACGCCCCTTCGATTATCATGGATCTAATGAATAGGGTTTCAAGGAATATATTGATGACTTTTTTGTGGTATTTATCGATGATATCTGGGTATACTCCAAAATCTAAAAAGACCATGAGAATCACTTGTGAGTCATTCTAAAAACTCTTAGAACAAATGAATTATATGGGAAGTTTAGAAAGTATGAATTTTGGATTTAATCGGTTACTTTTCTTATCCATATTGTCTCTAATGATATAATAATAGTCGGTCCTATGAAGACAAAGGAAATACAAGAATGGACCACACCAACAAACATAACTGGGGTACGTAGTGTTATTGGCTTAGCAGGTTACTATGGGTGTTTCATTCAGAATTTCTCCTGACTGGATAACCTGCTAACCAAGATCACACGTAGAGGGGTTAAGTTTGTATGGATGAAAGAATGTACATAATGATTTTAAGAATTGAAAATAAGATTGTTCAATGCTCCAATTTTGACTCTTCCCTTTGGAAATGTTGGATTTTGGATATACAGTGATGCAACAAAGAATGGAATGGGTTGCTTCTTTATGAAAAATGATAAATCTATTGCTTATGCATCAAGGTAGTTGAAGACTCATGATAAAAATTATCCAAATCATTATATTGAGTTAGCATCCATAATATTTTCCCTAAAAATATGGAGACACTATCTCTATGGTGAAAGATAAGAGATATATACAGATCACAAGAATTTTAAATACATTTATACATAGAAAGAACTCAACAAGAGGCATAGTAGATGGCTCGAGTTACTCAAAGACTGTGATTGTTGAATACACTACCACCCTAGAAAGGAAAATAAGGTGGATGATTCATTAATCAGGAAATATCATGGATTTTTTACCCAAATGAGGATTGAGATAGATCCTATATTCATTGATCTACTAAAGATGGATATGGAAATTATTAAGGATGGGGAAACATATTTCCTCTTTCAAATAATTTCTAAACCATCATTACAAGAGAATAAAAAATTATCTCAATCTAATGATGATAATATACAAAAGAAAATTAAATTTGTTAAGGATGGATGATTGGTAGACTTCATGTATGAGGATGGAGTTCTAAAATTTGGGAAGAGGTTATGTGTTCCATCAGTACCTGAGCTAAAAAGGGAACTATTAGCTGATGCTCAAAACTCAAATTTCTCTATACACCCTGGTAAAACCAATATTTATAGAGATATGAAGGAATATTTTTGGTGGGATAACATGAAGCGAGAAATTTCTAACTATGTGTTAAGGTGTCTAGTTTTTCAACAAGTGAAGTCTGAGAGACGACATCCTAGAGGGGTTTGGAAACCTCTGCCTATTGCTATATGGATGTGAGAAGAAATTATTATGGACTTTTTCACAGGACCACCAAGGACAGCTAGAAGGAATAATGAAATATGGGTAATTTCTTATTGTCTCACAAAATAAGCACATTTCCTTGCTATAAGAGATAATTTACCACTTGAGATCATATCAAGACTTTATATTAATGATTTTGTAAGAGTTCATGGTGCATCTCTCTCGATTGTGTCTGATCGAGATCCCCGATTTACATCAAAATTCTAGAAAAGTCTCTTGAAGGATTTGGATTTTGTGCTTCAAATGAGTATTGCTTATCACTCCAAACTAAGAGACACTCTTAAAGGACTATTCAAACACTTGAAGACATGTTGAGATCATGCTCTCTTAACTTTCAAGGTATTTCGGATCAATACTTCCCTTTGGTATAATTTTCCTACAATAATAGTTTCCACTCTAGTATTAAAATGGATCCATATGAATCATTATATGGAAAGAGGTGTCGAACTCTAAATTTTTGCGATGAAGTTGGTGAGAGGAAACATATAGGACAAGAACTTATCGAAGAGACAACTGCAAAGGTAAAGTCAATTCAGGACCATATTAAATAATCCCAAAGTAGGTAAAAGATTTATTCAGAAAACCAGAGAATGGATGTGGAATTTCAAGTGGGAGATCATGTCTTTCAAAAATTATCTTTGTGGATGGGTTTCTTAAGGTATGGAAAGAAAGGGAAACTAATCCCTAGGTACATCGGACCATTCGAAATTCTAGAAAGAATTAGAGTTGTTTCTTACCATTTAGAAATGCCACCAAGTCTCTCCAAAGTTCATAATGTGTTCCAGGTGTCGTTGTTAAATAAATACATGCCAGACCCAATTCATGTACTCACCTATAAATAAATAGAGTTGGAATCTCATCTATCATACTATGAAGAGCCTATCAATATTCTTGACATCAGGGAGTAGGTATTGAGAAATCGAAAAAATAGACTAGTAAATTTTCTCTTGAGAAACCATAATTGGAGGAAGAAATATGGGAACCATATCATGTTATGAAGGATAACCACCCACATCTTTTTAGGGAGAAATATACATGAAAAATATCAAGGACAAACTTTCCAAAGGAGGGAAGAATATAACACCCCAAACATTTTATGGAATATTTCTTTTAAATACTTTAAATCCATTAGATAGCTTGTATTTCATGAAGAACTGAGTCTCGGTAAAACAATACTTGGTTTTTTATAGGGTATAGTCATAACCTATCCACTAAAAAAAATTCCACTTCTGTGTTTTGAATTTCAAAAAATGGATATACACGGTTGCGATCTGAGGGATACTTGGGGTCTGATAGAATCAACATAATTTTCATTGAATAGTAACATAACCTTATGAATAGTAACTTAACATTATGAATATTAACTTACCATTATGAATAGTAATATAAATCTTATTAATGGTAACCATACCCATTAAAGTGTAAATAAAATTTAGGTACTATAAAAATGAAGATGAATATTTTAAGTGTCTGTATTTTTTGATTAAATGATGATTTTAATTAAAAATTAAATTCATCATATTTAGAAAATTATTTATGAAAAATGGAGATCATTTTTGGATTTTACACATTATAAAATGTTTGGGGTGATTTTTTGGGATTTTTCTGAAATACATGAATTTTTTGTGAATAGTAAAATGAGAGAAATTATGATAAATGCCAAATACATGATTTATTGAGTCATAGATGATTTCCTACTAAGATAAACACACCTGGTTTGAACTCACGTGCACTTATTACTATTTCTAGTCATGAAATCATCACTCTTTCTTGCATTAGTAAAAAAATAATAAACTAATGATTAAAATATTTAGAAAACCCTCCTCTCCTCCACTATAAAATTCACATCTCACACCCTCATTTATTCACACCTCTCAAGCTTCATTCCATGCCTAAATTCTACTCAAATATCTCCATAAAATCCTTCCCCACATCCATTATCCCTTGGTTTCCTAAAAATACCAAATTCTCTCCCCTAAAGAGGCTCTCAATGGAAGGTAGATTCAAGAGGTAAATTGCCCATTTCAATTCTTTTGTTTTCTTTTTAAGTTCCTTTGTTATTTTTTATATTCTCACATATTGTCATCCAAATTATGTTACAACTCTAGTCAATTTTATGTAATGGAATTTTGTTATGATAATGTAATATCTCATCATCATCTCCTCCTTTCCCTCCTTTTATACTATAAATGAAAACATTGTCTAAGATGTGTTAATTTATCACGTTTAAGGAAGATAGGTTTTCAATTTGAATTACTATCTTAAATACTGGTCATGAAACATTTTTAATGGTTTTACCAGATCATAATATATGTATTTTATCTTATGTAATTTTCTGGAATCCTTACACACTCATAATATAAAATAATAACACAAAACAAGTTCATTGTGCACAAAACCGCCAAGTTAATCCAAGCGCTTATCATTAACTTTTACCTAATAATTCAACCTCATGGTATATTTCAAAATTAATTATAAGATAATTTATATATATTTAATTTCACAAATAATATATTTTAAAAAAATTATGTTTAACCACATTTCAAGTGAACTTCAATTCATGAATACAAGAAAACCAATCATGAATACCAAGGAAGAAAATGGTTCTAAAACCAAAAACTTGAAACTCTTAAACCCATCAAAAAGGCCATGAATGAACCAAATAAGGTTAAAATAATTCAATTAAATGTATATAAGGTTCTTTAATTATTAATTAATTAATATAAATTTGATTATTTTGGTCATTAAGATCAATCAAATAACACATTTGGGCATAAGGTAAGGGCATTCTCATCTCACTTTTAATTCCGTGAGATTTCCATTTTTTACCACTTATTTATTTTATATGGTTTATGTGTACTTAAATTTGATATGTAATATCAGTATTACCTTTATACTCATGGTAATCTGTGATTCATTTGGTGATCGTTAATTTTTTTCATACGATTCTATTGATTACAGTGTGGTAAGGGACTTTGTCTTAATTTCCATTTCATTAAGACTTACTTGGTATTGTGCACCAAATCTTTCTTATGTAGTGTATCTACTACCCATTTGAGATAATTTTTCATTCAAAATTATAATTATATTAAATTTAAATTTTCTTGAATCATGTATATGATCACCACCTTAATTCGTATACCATTTCACATACAGTGTTTATTTTGAATGTTATCTTAACATGGGAAATATTGATGAATCTGAATCCTATAATCAGAACGGACATTTTAAAGGAATATTTTTCTTATATTAAATATTTTTATAAATAATTATTTGTAATGGAAGTGATGGTTGGGGCATGCTATAGCCCCTCGATGCATCGATGGGTCTCATGAGACAAATCAGTTGGCGACAAAACCCTTCGAGTTTGTTTCACAAAATCAGACGGGTTTCTACCCACTAACATAAACTGTATCGACAGTATAATGGTTAATGTTCTAGATACATGACATCAAAATAATAATCATTATCTTTATTTTTTATTCAGTTATTACTATCCATCTGATTTTCACTATGAGAAAATCTATGGATGCACTTTTATTCTCATCTCATTGATGGCAAGTGTTTTTATTTATTCATCATTCTATATTAGTTATGTATAATTGATTATGATTCACTTATTATTGATTCATGATTAATCTATATGTAACCCTTACTGAAAATTTTATCTCACCCTAATTATGTTTCTTTCCCCCAGGTTATGAATAAGAGAACCTTGAATAAGATTTCAAGGAGATAGTTTATTTCAATTTATTATATATCATGTTGTATTTTCTATCTTTCAAAATGTACTATGGGTGCCATGTATGTAATATGGTCTTCCATAACTACTAAACTAATCGTCCCATCAGGATTTTATTTCTCGTAATCATACCAATATAGTAAATTAATGCACTGGTTTCAGGATTGTTGGTTCAGGGTGTTACAGTTAGTATTAGAGGATGTTTATAAAAAACCTTGGAAACTAGATTTAGGAAATATAGTTTAAAGGACATAACCCTAAGTTAGACTTTTATAATAATCATTGAAAAACATCCTATAATTTGGTAAATTAGAGATTATGTGGTTCTTCCAATTAATAAATCCATCTCTAGATACTACAAGTGGATGTGGTTCTGGCATTGATGTACCTAGGAGTAACAACTCTGACAAGGAGTTTCATGCTTGACTCGGGATATCCATGGACACGACAACATGCCTTACTATTCACCTGGTTTGATTCTCATTGGGGATATTCTTAGGATAATTTAAATTTTCTTTACAACCATTATGAAGGATTTAAAAATAAATATAAATCATTTTTATGATTATGGGATTAGCTGTGCATAAAATTTTCAGATTATGTTAAGTTTTGATAGTTAGAAATTATGGATTATGACCTAATTTTGTGTATTCCAATGTTTAGTGATGGATCCTAATGGAATAAGGGGATTCAATACCCATGAACAATGTAGGTATTTCTCCACTGAGAAAATCGACATAGTTAGTGTAGGAGCAGATTAGATCATGACCATATTGGGATAACTTACTTAGGTTGTGACAAATAACCATGATACACCTATGTTGGATCATTTCATATGACAGAATCCCATATCTTATACTGGGACTAAAAATACAGTAGAAGCTGAGTAATGGATAAAGTCCCTTGAAAAGGAATTTCTATAATTAAGATGCAATGAAAATGAAAAGTTAGTACTTGTAGTATATTGCCTCAAGGCTGATGTTGATCAACGGTGGTCCTTAATCCAGAATAACACAGAGGAAGAAGATATAGAAGATACATAATGGATATCTTTGAAGGATATATTCTTTAGAAAATATTTCCCTCCTGAAAAATGCCCTTAAATGAAGAGTAAATTCCTTAGCCTAAAGAAAATGGAAGAAGAGAGTATTGTATAGTATGATCCTACCATCACAAGATTTGCCATTTTATCTATAGATTACATACGTGATTCGGAAGACAAGGTTGATTATTTCATTGAAGGTATTAATCCATGTCTTCTAAGGGCATTGTATTCTCAAACATTTTCATCATATGATGAAATTGTATAAAGTGCCATCAAAATAGAGAAGTAATTTTCTTGATTTTTTTAAGGGAAACCAAGATAATAAGTGGTACTATGATAAACATGTAAATGGTGATGTGCAAAATAAGTAGGGAAAGAAACAATTACCATTACTCAAGAACTATGGAAAGAACCATCCTAGGAAATGCTTGAAATGCATGGGAGTTTTCTATAAGTTTGGAGAAAATGGTCATCAATCAAATGAATTTTAGGGGAAGAAACAAGTCAATGATTTTCAATTCTATAATTTTATAGAGATGGGAAACTATAAAAATGTGTTTCCTAAGCACCAAGTAAAATTTCCACATAATAGGACAAGAGAACAAGTGCAAGCTTATGTGATTAAAACTGTAGAGGTTGAAGTTCCTAATGATGTGGTGTCATGTACTTTAATTGTTTCCTCAAACTTATCCAATCCATTATTTGATTCTAGATCATCAAATTCCATTATATCTTCCCATTTTTCCAATAAAATTAGACATTTCCAATTTGATTTAATAAAGGAGTATTCAGTCAAAACTCTTAAGGGAAGTATCATTTTAACAAAGATGTGCCAGTCAGTCCCCTTTGTGAAAAAAACATACTTTAGTTGTTAACCTTATCATCATACTGATGATTTGCTTTAAAATAATTCTCAGTGTGAATTGGATTTAAAATTATGATGTGAAAATCTATTGAAATGAGAAGGTAGTTACAATTTTTAAGAATGGTATAGAATCCCTTATAATTATAATTGAATAATCATTAGCTGGATCTTATCCAGATCCACATTCAATAGCTATTCTAAATGAAATTATTATGGGGAAGAGAAAATATCATTTATGGATATTCAAATTTAAGATGTACCTATTGTTCAAGAATAAATTTATGTATTTCTGGAGAATTTACCTGGACATCCTCCAGAGCGGGAAGTTGAGTTATCTATTGATTTAATTCCTCGTGCAAGACTCATATGAAAGATTCTTTATAGAATGGCCACTATTGAATTAGTATAACTCAAGAAACAATTGGGGAAATTGAGTGAAAAATGATTTATCCTCCCTAGTGTTTCTCCACAGGGATCCACTGTTCTCATTTTCAAGAAGAAAGATGGATATATGAGGTAGTGCATTGACTACATGGAGATCAATACTATTACGATAAAGAACAAGTATCCTCTTCCTCGCATTGATGATTTATTTGATAAACATCATGGAGCCCAATATTTCTTGAAGATTTACCTTTTATATGGATATCATCATCTGCATGTGAAGAAGAAATATATTCCTAAGATAGCATTTTGAACAAGGTATAGGAATTATGAGTTTTCAGTAATGTCTTTTGGACTGACTAATATACCCTCTGGTTTCATGGATCTAATGAATAGGTTTTTCAAGTAATATATTGATGTCTTTGTAGTGGTATTTATCAATGTAATCCTAGTATACTCTAAAATCTATTATGACCTTGAGAATCACTTATGGGTCATTCTAAAAACTCCTAGAAGAAATGAATTATATGGGAAGTTTTAGCAAGTGTGAATTTTGGATTCAATCAGTTTCTTTTCTTGTCCATATTGTCTCTAAGGATCAAATCTTAGTTGATCCAGCAAAAAAATCAAATAATGGCCCATGTCGATGAACATAACCGAGGAATGTAGTTTTATTGGCTTAACAGGTTACTATCGGCATTTCATTCAGAAGGTTTTCTGGCTGGCTAAGACGCTAACCAAGATCACACATAAAGGCGTTAAGTTTGTATGGACGAAAGAATTTATAGGTTGCTTTTATGAATTGAAAATAATAATGTTCAATGCTCTAAATTTGACTCTTCCCTCTATAAATTATGGATTTTTGATATACAATGATTCATCAGAGAATGGAATCGGTTGCTTCCTTATGAAAAATGATAAATTTATTGCTTATGCATCAAGTTAGTGGAAGACTCAAGAGAAAAATTATCCAAATAATGATCTTAAGTTATTGGTCGTAATTTTTTCTCTAAAAATATAGAGACCCTATCTGTATAGTGAAATATGTGAGATATATATGGATCACAAGAGTTTGAGATACATTTTTACATAGAAAGAACTCAATATGAGGAAAAAGAGATGACTCCAGTTACTCAAAGGCTATAATTTTTCAATACACTACCACCCAAGAAAGTAAAATAAGGTGGTAGATGCATTAAGTAGGAAAGATCGTGATCTTATAACCCAAATGTGGATTGAGAGATATCATATATTCATAGATATGGTAAATATGGATATGGGAATTTTTAAGGGGAAACATCTTTCTACTTTCAAATAATTGTTAAACCATATTTACTAGAGAATATAAAAATATCTCAATCTAATGATGAAAATCTAAAAAAGAAAATTAAAGGTTTCAAGGACGGAAGATTGGTAGACTTCGTGTATGAGGATGGAGTTCTGAAGTTTGGGAAGAGCTTAAACATTCCATCAGTACCTAAGCTAAAAATGGAACTATTAGAGGATGCTCATAGCTCAAATTTCTCTATACACCCTGGTAGCACAAAGATGAATAGAGATATAAAGGAACATTTTTTGTGAGATAACATGAATTGAGAAACTACTGAATATGTGTCAAGGTGTCTAGTTTTTTAAGAATTGAAGGCTGATAGACAACATCATAGATGATCCATGAAACCCCTGCCTATTCCTATGTGGAAGTGGGATGACATTATGATGGACATTGTCATAGGAATACCGAGGAAATCTAGAAGGAATGATGAAATTTGGGTAATTGTTGATCGTCTCACAAAATCATCACATTTCCTAGCTATAGGAGAGGATTTTCCACTTGATCCCCTAGAAAGACATTATATTAATGAATTTGTAAGACTTCATGGTGCACCTCTATCGATTTTTTCTGATCAAGATCCTTTATTTATATAAAAATTCAAGAAAAGTATCCATAAGACTTTGGATAATGATATTTATATGAGTACTGCTTATCACCCCCAAACTGATGGATAGTCTGAAAGGAATATACAAACATTTGAAGACAGATTGAGATCATGCTCTCTTGACTTTCAAGGTATGTGGGATCAATAATTTCCTTTGGTGGAATTTTCCAAGAATAATAGTTTCAATTGCAGTATTCAAATGGCTTCATATGAAGCATTATATGGAAAGAGGTGTAGAACTCCAACTTGTTGGGATGAAGTTGATGAGAGGAAGCTTATAGGCGCAGAACTTATCGAAGAGACAACTATAAAGGTAAAGTCAATTCATGCCCATATTAAAGCATCAAAAATTAGGAAAAATAGTTCTATGGAAAATCAAGAAGGGATTTGGAATTTCAAGTGGGAGATCATTTCTTTCTAAAATTATCTCCATAGAAGGGTGTCTTAAGGTTCTGTAAGAAAGAGAAACTGAGCCCCAGGTACATCGGACCGTTTGAAATTCTAGAAAGAATCAGTGTTGTAGATTACCATTTAGTAATGACACCAAGTCTCTCAAATTTTCATAATGTGTTCTATGTGTCTTTGTTAAATAAATACACGATAGACCCAATTCATGTCCTCATCTATGAAGAAATGGAGTTTGAACCTGAATTGTCATACAGTGACGATCCTATCAAGATTCTTGACACAAGGGAGCAGGTATTGAGAAACTAAACAACTTGACTGGTAAAGGTACTCTAGAGAAACCATAGAATAGAGGAAGAAACATGGGAATGATAGGATGTTATTAATAAGAACCACCCACATGTTTTTAGGGAGCTATATACATGTAAAATTTTGAGGATAAAATTTCCAAAAGAGGTAAGAATATAACACCCCAAACGTTTTATGGTATGTTTCTTTTAAATACTTTAAATCCATTAGATAGCCTATATTTCATGAATCATTAAGTCTCTATGAAACAAAACATTGTTGTTTATAGTATATATTAATAACCTATCCATTAAACATAAATTTTCCACTTTTGTGTTTCAAATTTCAAAAAATAGATATACATAGTTGTGATCAGGGTGATATTTAGGGTCTGATAGAATCAACTTAATTTTCAGTGAATAGTAACGTACCCTTATAAAGAGTAACTTACCCTTATGAATAGTAACTTTCCCTTATGAATAGTAATATGAACTTTTTTAATGGTAAATGTACCCATGAAAGTGTAAATAAAATTTATTCACAATATAAATGAAGATGAATATTTTCAGTGTTTGTATTTTTTGATTAAATGATGATTTTAATTAAAAAATAAATTTATCATATTTAAAAAATTATTTTTGAAAAATTGAGCTAATATTTGGATTTTACATGTCAAAAAATGGTTTGGGTGAATTTTTGGGATTTTTTGGAAATACTTGAATTTTTGGTGAATAGTTAAATGCGATGAATTATGATAAATGCTAAATACATGATTTATTGAGTCATGGATGATGTCCTGCTGAGGTAAGAACACTTATTTAAAACTCACATGCACTTATTACTATTTATAGTCATATAATCATCAATATTTCTTGTATTATGGAAAAATAATAAACTAACGATTAAAATATTAAGAAAACCCTCCTCCCCTCAACTATAAATATCACCTCTCACACCCTCATTTATTCACACCTCTCAAGCTTCAATACCTTCCTAAATTCTACTCGAAAGACTCACTAAGCTCTTTATCCACTTCAAATTTTCCTTGGTCTAATCAAAATACCAAATTCTCTCCTCTTAAAGAGGCTCTAAAAGGAATATATATTCAAGAGGTAAATTCTCCTTTTCAATTCTTTTGTTTTCTTTTCAAGTTCCTTTTTTATTTTCTCTATTCTCACCTCTTCCCATAAAAATGTTGTGAAAAATCCAATAACTTATATGTACTAGAATTGTTTTATGATAATGTAATATTCCATCCTGATCTCTTCCATTGCCTCCTTTTATATAATAAATCAAAACACTATCCAAGATGTGTTAATTTATCACGTTCAAGGAAGACGGGTTTTCAATTTGCAATACTATCATCAAGATGGGTCATGAAACATTTTTAATGGTTGAACCAAATCATAATATATCTATTTTGTCTTATTTAATGATCTTTAATCCTTACACACTCATAATATAAAATAACAAAAAAATAAAGTTCGTTTTTTCACAAAACCACCAAGTTAATATAAGTGATGTCCTTAACTTTTACCTAATAATTCAACCTCATGGTATAAAAAAAATTCATCATAAGATAATTTATATCTCATTTATTTAAATAATAATACATATTAACAATTATGTTTGTTTAACCACATTTCATGTGAACAACCATTCATGAATACAAGTAAACTGACCATGAAAACCAAAGAAGAAAATGCTTCCAAAACAATAAAATTGAACCTATTAAACCCATAAAAAATGACATGAATGAAACTAATAAGGTTAAAATAAATCAATTACATTTATATGAGGTTAGGTTCTTATTAATTAATGAAGATAAATTTTATTATTCAGGTTATTAAGATTAATCAAAGAACACATTCAGGCATAAGGTAAGGGGTTTCTCATCTCACTTTTATTTCTGTGAGATTTCTATTTTCACCACTTATTTCTTATATGTGGTGTATGTGTACTACCATTTGATAAATAATATCATTATTATCTTTATATTCATGGTAATTTTTTATTCATTTGGTGATTATTAATTTTCAGTCATACGATTCGATTAACTACAATGTGGTAAGGGACTTTGTCTCAATTTCCATTTCCTTGAGACTTACTTGGTATCGTGTGCCTAATATTTTTATGTGGTGTATATAATTCCCCTTTGAGATAATTTTTCATTTAAAATCATAATTTTGTAGAATATCCATTTTCTTTTATCATGGATATGATCATTTTCTTAAGTCGTATACCATTTCACATACGGTGTTTATTTCGAATGCTATTTTAAATAAGAAAATATTGATGAATATGTATCCTTTTATCAATACGGATATTTAAAAGGCATATTTTTATTATATTAAATATTTTTATAAATACTTATTTGGAATGGAAGTGATGGGTGGGGCCTGGTATAGCCCCTTGATGCATCGACAGGTCTCATGACCCAAATCAGTTGGCGGCAAACCCTTCGAGTTTGTTTCCGAAAATCAGATTGGTTTCTACCCACAGACTTAAACCGTCTCGATAGTATAAGGATTCATGTTCCATATTCATGATATCCAAATAATAAGTGTTCTCTTTATTCATTATTTAGATATTACTCTCCATGTGGTTTTCACTCAGACAAAATCTATGGAAGCACTTTTATTCTCTTCTCAATAATGGAAAGTGTTCTCATTTATTCATCATGCCATATTATTTATGTATAATTGATTATGATTCAGTTATTATTGATTCATGATTCATATATATATAAATCTTATTGAGAATTTGATCTCACCATTATTATGTTTCCTTTCCCGATGTTATGAATAATATAACCTTGAATAAGCTTTCAAGGAGACTATTTATAAGTTTATTATATATCATTTTGTATTTTCTATCTTTCCAAATGTACAATGGGTATCATTTATGTAATCTGGTCTTATAAAACTGATAAACTAATTGGTCCTTTGGGATTTTATTTCTTATAATCAATCCAATATAGTAAAGTAATGCACCAGTTATAGTTTTCTGGGGTCGGGGTGTTACAGAGGTTTTTATCGAGCGAATGAGGCACTTCTATGGAACTGGAATTGTGTTCCTTCCATCGTAGATGTTCAAGGTGTGGATGAAGTGGATTTGCCTATCATGAATAGTGTAGTGTCACTAAATCTAGATGGATGGAGCACAGATGAGGTAGGATATGTGTTGTATCTTGAAGTGGATGAATAGTGTATTATATATATATAACATACATAATATAATAATATTATATAAACTGATATATATATATATATGAATATATATATATATATATATATATATAACCATGTGTATAAGATTATAAACTATATATAAAAATATATGAATTTAAAAAATATTGAATATGTACTATAAAAAAAATATTTTAAATAATAACACATGTTCTTGTATAATTAGTGTAAAACATTTTAAAAAAATAACATTTATCAAATACAATTATTAAAAATAAAAGTTTAAAAATATTGAATTTAATTAAATGGTTTGGAATAGTTATTTATCAAAAAAAATATTAAATGAAAAATGTTAAATTATTTAAAACCTAACTTCAAATACTAACAATATGATCCTTTTATTACATCTTATCACCCATTATTTAATAATCTGTCATTATTCCCATTGTTTTGACTGTTAGTTTTCTTACACTCTCATTAGTACTATATCATAAAAGTTCCAAATATTATGAATTTTATATAGTTATATCATCTAAAGAATTATAATCAGGACATAATTATCATATTTTTTATATAAATTATAATTTTAATACTAAATATGGTCAGGAAAAATGAACTATGTTACAATCATAGAGATGATAGATCATCGGTACGCATGAGTAACATTTCCATTTTTCAATGATCATCATGGAAAAAAGGTAAGTAATATTTTATATTTAAATAATGATAATATTATCATAAATAACATATTATTTATTTAAATATACCTATATATATCATCTCTGTGGTGTGGTGATGATAATAGTGTCATGTCACTTCATTAAGGTGGTAAACCGCACATACATGATCGACATTATCATGTTTCAGTGTAAAAAAATGATATATTATCATTTTAGAATGATAAATATTTCATTAATATCATAATTATTTCATTTTTATAACATATATTAATTAAATTTATCCTTATCACCTTCCAAGTAAAGTGTTAGTGACAAATAAATCCCATCTCTTCATGAGGTAGTAATCTATAGTACACATGAGTGACGTTATTGTATCCCCTATGGAATTGAATGTAAAAAGGTATATATGATATAATGAATATATAGGAATAACTATATTATAAATATCATATATGTTTGTGTGTGTGAGTGTTTGTTATATCCATCATCATACCCATCTGTGAGATGTGGTAATTGAAAAAAAATGGCATCGGTTAGCGAGGTGGTAGTCTGTCGTACACATGAATGATGATTTCTAAACCCATTTGATGGAAGTGGAGGTGGTTTTTGGTCATTACCTAAACCTAAAAACATCTTATTATATAGAATATATTTAAGTTATTATATCACATTTTTTTGATAATAATCGTATTATATGAAGTAACATATAAAATAAAAATGCTCATTGAAGAATGTCACCTCTTCTATGAGTATCCTTCTTAAGTTTGCACCGAAAACCTTCCTGGTTGTATTTATTAAAAAAATTATGATTATATGATGATACTATGGAAGTTTTTAATTTATTTTCATAGTTATTTGATAAATCAAAAGGTTTTTAAGTTGTGAATAATATATGAGATTGAAAGGTCTTTTTTAAGTGAGGTGAGTGGCACACTTGTAATTTTTGAAAAGATTCAACTACACACACATTTTTATCAGGCCAAATGGCTCCAAAATGGATCATTATAAAACCTATAAGACATAAGGTGTAAATATGGTCATCCAATGGGTGTTTTACAAGTTTTTGGGTCATTTTTAACATTATTATTTTAGTTTAACCCCCTCATAAATCCATTTTTACCTTAACCATAGTAAATAATTTTTACTATTTTCTCTATTCATTTAGGTTAAAAATTAATTTGGACTTATTGTACAATATAAATTATTCTAATTAAAAATATGGAATCCATTTTTATAAATTTAATTTATATAATTGGAAAATTTTAATTTAAAATCAATGCCACATACATGATAAGAATGTGGATTTTTAAAGAGAAAATATTCAAAAGTTTACAAAAACATTATATCAAAATCAAATATGTAAATGATTTTACACAAGAATAATTTATATAAAATTTAAATAATTTTACTTTAAAACTAATTCAAAATATAATTTTACATAATAAATTATTTAAATTAAAAAGGCAGTTTTTAATTAAAATTCAGTATTTGTGACTATTCATAAAAAATGAAATTTTTCAGAAAAATCCCAAAAATTAATCCTATGATAATTATGATATGAATATTTAAAAAATGAAGTTTATTTTTTAAATAAATTTTCTAAAATTGGTTAAAATAAATTATAAATTATGTACGCAAAGTGCGACTAAACCATCAATTTGAAAAAAAACAATTTTTCATAACACCTTTCTTTTTCTTTCAAATGATTATTATTTTATTCCTAATAAATAGATAACCAATGAATTTACTTTTACATTTTTAAACCATATAATTTTAATAATTTAGTTAGTATTATTAATACTCTCCAATTTAACGGCTATGTTATAACGGTATACCGTATTACTGTTCATTTAGACTTTGGAATGTCTGTTACAAAAGTTATCAAAGAGATTAAATTTAAAAAATATATTTTGTGGGTTGTTTAGGATCAATTTATTGTGTCACATACTCTGTTGAATTTAATTTTATTCTTTTATAATTTTGTGTTGTTACAATATATGGGTGTCAACCATTCAATTTTCCATGCATGCTTCGGTTTGGAGTTTTTGATCTTTACTCCTTGATCAAGGGTTTATCACCTCCAGAATATTTTTACTGATATAATATGTTTTTATGGTATATTTATGAAGTATCATGGTCATTTCATTAATCATATGGTGATCGTTTTCAAAGACCGCTTAAAAATATAATTTTTGGTGATTATTTAATTAACAAAAGAATTGAATTAATTACTGCATATACATTAGAATATTAGCATTATATTATTATTAAAACATATTAAATTAATAATTTTTACATAATATGAAAATCATTTATGTTTCCATAGTCATTCATGATTTATACATTATAACATCGTACATGTAGATGGTAAAACCAATGCAAACAAGAACACATTAAAGTGAATAAATTAGTAAGAACGTGTTAATCATTATCATCATCATTGTTTTATTTTATTTAAGATAATGAAACAGACCAGAGGTCACAATATAAGAAAATAGGTCAAGACTATAGGGTCCAAATAAATGAAGATCGAGATAATATCCCATGACTAATCTAACACCTTCTGGGGGAAACGATCCCAAGCTAAAGAAAGAGTTAATCAACTAACCATGAGGGACCTTTCCAGCTAAAAAATCTACTACTTTGTTACCCTCATTCCATGTGTAAGGATATTTATGTTGTTGTTGATGATACTTTTACACTTGCTTATATAAAAGGAGACCTTCTAGGGGTGATTCAAACACCAAGAAAGGAATTATATATTATTTTGTATTCTATTTGCATGGATTCCAAGAGAATGTCATGTTGGCTAAAAAGTTGTAACCCTATGGGAAGATCCATAAATTTCACTTTAAGGGAGTCTCCTGCACTAAAGAATGCATCAAATTCCAGGAAAATAGAGCCCTTGGAATCATGAACAATTCCTTCTATGTTCATGATATCCATACTACAGGAACTATTTGTATTGAGTTTAGTTCTGCTCATGTGTGGGTGCAAGTTAACCTAGTGTCTCTCGAGACCTATATGGGAGGGAGCGCCTAGGGTATTGGATTCCATGATAAATATAAGGGGTGGTGAATCCGTCCATTTTTTTAAAAGCCGAGATATGTTGATCAGCAAACACTTGATCCAAACTCTAAGAGATAACCTTGAACATGGGAGACCCTCAAATATGAATTTTTTTCCCTTCCCTACCATAAAGACCAACATCCAGTAGGAAAAATGAATTCTATTTCCTTACTCTCAATGTTGAAATTCTCCACACCTTGGAACCAATGATCAAGGAACAAAGTACCCGATATAACCTGATTCAAAAAACTAGTGAACTCACCATACCAGATCCAAAACTCAGACACTGTTTCACTATCAAAAAACAAGTGGGCTGATTCTTGAGGGATTTCATGAAAGATCTCATTTATGATAGATTAATACCAGCTCATTTAATGAGATCATCTATGGAGGGTACATTTTTTTGGATTCTAAAAATAAGGAAATTGAGTCTGAATGGGATTTATTTACACCAAAGAGTGGCACACCATCTATCTCACACATGGTAAGGCATGAGCATCTGATGATTTTTCTTTCCTAATAATACACCTATGAATGATCCAATGAAAACACATTCATCCAGGTCATGAGATAACTCAATGATATTTAATAGATTAAGTTGCTCCTTATATAATACCGCATGAGTTAAACTAGGGAATTCCTTCAAGGGGACAGAAAATAATGTCTTGCACTGGGAAAGCTAGGAAGCCTAGAATAGGATAAAGAACATGTGATGGTATTATAAGAGAAATAAATATGGAATATTATAGCGAATAATTTTAATTTTTGGTGTGTCATTGAAAATCCAATGGATGGGTCCTTTCATAAGTTATAAGGGGTGTAATTTTTATAAAGACTAATATATTTATATAAAAGGAATGTCATATTCAAGGAAAGTGGATCAAAAATTGAAATTTTATATCCCCAAGCTCGATTTACCACTATAATGGGGGTGAATCTGTGGATCACTTTTAGGAATTTTTTTATTCAACCTATCAAACTTGTTAAGGTTCTCGATCCACTTAATGATATCTCACAATATCACCTCATATGAAAAAAAAACAAGGGAAAACATAACACATGGTATTTATAAGGTCTGGTACAAAGACCTTCTCATTCACACATTTATTGAAAAGGTTTTGTGATATTTTTTGGCTTTATCCCTAAATTTAACCCATTTACCTCATTTTATCCTTTATTGTGGCAACTAAATTTTACCTTGCTAACTTATTTTTATGAATAAAACCTTATTAAAAAAAATTACATGATAATTCCAAATAAGAAAACCATTTTAATAGATTCAATTTATAATGGTGATAAAATTTATTTTTAAATTTAAGTACGCATAAAACAATATTTTTTTTGAAAAATATATATTTAGGCATAAAAATAAATTTGTACTTATTTACTACCAAATAATAATCATTAAATGACTGGTATATTTTTTGAATATATATATATGTGTGTAACCTATTTCATTAAAAATTATATTTAATAGAGATTAAGAAAAATTTTAATAAATATAAAAACAATTCATTGAAAAATAGTGCTTTTAAAATTAAATGATTTTATCTTTATTACCAAATAATTAATAATAAATGCATAAATGTTTGTTATTTTTCTACATATGTAAAAATAGTATTGTATTAAATTTCATAATTTAAATATGATAAATTTAACTTTTAAATAAAAACATATAATGTATAATAAAAATATGATTTTAAACAAAAAAATTGTTTAGAAATGAATAACTAAAAATTATTACTTATAGTTAATTAATTATTTTCTAGATGTTATTAATTTATTTCACTAATAATTCCTTTAATTTTACAAATTCATTTTATTGATATCATTCTTTCGGTTAGACTACATAATTCAAAAAAAATAGTTTCTTTATAATCAGTGGTATTTTCCCAAGTGAATTAGTATCTTTTAATTGTATTAAAAACAATTAATTTTTTTAATTATGTTTCATTTACATATCATGTAATATATTTAATTTTTTATTATAATATTTAAATATAATAAAAAAATTGTTCACTTTAGTTTTGCATTGTGTATAACACAGACTATACAACATATAAGATTTATTTTAAATGAAATACATACTAAAATCACGATGTGTTACAACCTTGTTCCCCTCATGTGAAGTATGTTGCATCATCACTTACAATTTGAACATTCTCCTACATTATAAATTATAATAAACAATAGACTAGTGGGAAATAGAAATATGACTCATAAAATTGAAAATAAAAGATATTCAACTTTCATAACCGGTAAAGAGGGATTCATATGCTTACAAAAAGAGAGGCCAACAAGAAGAGCTCATGCTTCAACTCTCAATGGAAGAAACTACACCCAATGTCCAAAAC
Organism: Viscum album; assembly: GCA_963277665.1. Lineage (NCBI taxonomy): Eukaryota > Viridiplantae > Streptophyta > Magnoliopsida > Santalales > Viscaceae > Viscum > Viscum album. The sequence goes on from OY728128.1 coordinate 663,784,025, forward strand.
CTATACCAATAATATAGATATAAGACAAAAAAAATAGTTATATAACCCACCAAGAGGAACCACAAATAATCTATTCTATATCATGAATCAACGAGAGTGTCCTGATCTTCAGGAACTAGAAGTTGATTTAAGTAGCATAGTGTCATAAGTGATTATAACTTTCCCAAATAGACCAGTTCCCTAAAATAAAATTTACCTTATGAAAAATACCTTTACCTAAAGAAAAATATTCATTGAGAAACCATTCATCTAGAAACTGGTTTAAGGAACCAATGTTAAGGTTGATTCCAAGCAATCCTCAAGTACGATCCAGATGAAGGTAGCCCAATATCCACCCAAAAAGAGGTGCTCCAAAAGCACTGTTTGAGGATGAGAGAAACACAAGAATTTAATTTCCAAATAAATACCACTATGTTGGATTTAATTTTCCATAGTAAGAAAAACTTGAAGATAACACCAAATCATAAATTTTTATTTAAATGGTATAGAAATATTTCGGAAATCCTTACTCCATATGTCATTTCCTAGCATAGTGCATCTAAATTTTTAGATGTATTTCATGTTAAATATACCAAATCTATCATAGGTGAATAATTAGTAGTTTTGTTTTTAAATTATCTAAATTTTATTGGAAATATTATCCAAATCATCATTGATAATATAATTGGTCAGTTTTTGATAATATTTTGACTCTTTGAAACTCAGGTCTTGGGTCGGGTAGTAAGTAAAAAGCAGCAGACTCCCCAACCAATTATCTTTATAAAGTAAGACATCATCTCTTCAATAATCCATTTGGAATAATCATGTGTATAGAGTGGGAATCTTTGAAGTCTCTGCCAAGATTCTAATATTATTAATGGAATGTGACGAATAGAATCAGAATCTTTTCCATATTTGTTCTTTCTATATATTTCCCATAAATAATCTCCTGAGATAACATCCAAATATTGATTTTCTTCTAAAACATTCATGGATTCATCCAAGAACATCAGAATAATCCCACATTTTTCAAATAGATTCATCAAGAATAAAAATTTATCCTAGTGAATTTTTCACCCAATGAAGATTCGAAAAATAAAGTGTTAAGGATGATTTTGAAACTCCAAATAACACCTTTGGGGAGTTTGATTACTGTTAGAATGTGTATAGTAATTGAGGATAGAATAATAATAATAATAATAAGAGTAATCCTACCTTCAAATGAGAGAAGGGGCCATTTCTAGTTGGTGATGTACCCTATGAACCTATTAACTAGTCCATAAAAATGTCAAATCTAAATCCTCCATATAGAAAAATGTTCTATGGGGAACTTCAATCTAGTGAAACCAATCTGCCCATCTATATAAAGATCCCACATATCCGAGAAACTTCTTGTGATATAAACAATGATTTTTTTAGGGATCACAGGTTTAACAGTCTAATTACCATAATTATTGAGTATCTATTTGAATATATGAATTGATTTTTGGAAGTTATTAATAAATAATATCAAATTTTTTATAAATAATAAGTGCATGACACCTAGAGAATCATTCCAACCTCTAAAAGGGATAACACAACCAAAATATATTACTTTATATAAGATTTTTCTAACCACGTATTGGGGGATGAAAAATAATGTAGTAGAGATATGATCTCCTTGATGAATGCATCTAGTATATTTGAAGAAAACAAATTTTCTCTCCATCAGGATGGTCGATAACAAAGGCGGTGATAAGCAATGAAAGTAATGGTCACAAACCACTAATACTGACAGACTGAAAATTAATTTTTTTTATTAAGATATACCCCCTTTTAAGGGGTGAGGGGGGACCCAACAGGACTTCAAATACATAAAAAACATCCAAATCTTATATTCCAAAGCCTCAATGCCAAAAATAATCCAATTCAGGCTGCTAAGAAAGGTCCCTCCCTAGCATTAAAAACATTAAGCCCAGTATCCACCATCTCTGTAGAGACCCTAAGCTTGACTTACATGGACATTACATTACTTTTGCGGAATACTTAGTACATAACAAAAACACACACACAAGGATCGTAATAGTTTAGTGTCTTTGGAAACTCGGAACGTAATCTTCTAATCGTGGTGAAAGATCTTCAATATCTCCCATAAAGATCTTCCCTTTTTTTTTACCTAAAAACCTTTATTTATATCCTGGGGAAAAGAAAACATAAAAGGGTGAGCTCAAATGCTCAGCAAGGGCAAATAAAGGAAATAAAAATCATGTCATATCTTTTTAAAAATCAAAACCTGCAAAAGAGATCATAATATCTTAACATGGAATAAATCATAGAAGTGAAAATGAGATCCCCATAATCATAACATAAAACTTTAAACTTTGTGGCATGCACACATAATCATGGAAAATCATTTCTTTTTAGTCATGACTCATTGCCAAGACTATCTTAGTGGACAAAGTCCCTTTCTGAACCGAGTTCACTCCTCGTTTCAGTCCTGTATCACTGAACCGAAATAACCTTCCGTTCCAGCCATGTCTATCTCATGAGATATAAAATCATTACCCAATGCATTGGAGGGAGATATAGGTCCCACCCATCTTATAATTAATCCTTTCTTATGTGTGCCATATAATCATAAAACATACATCATCGCATAACACATGTAACAAAAATGGGATTCTTGAAACATCATGACATCATAAATCAATTCATATAAGATAAAGGAATTCATAAACATAATTCCATCACAACATAGTCAAATCAATGTAAAAATATGGATAGAAACAGAACCCTTTATTATCTTAGATGGAAAATAATTTTGATAAAACACTTGAATTGAATTCTTGAGGAAAATATCCTTTCTTCTTTAAAATCAATTTCTTTTCACAAAACATCATGCAATTTTAAAAGAAAGAGATTTTATTGAAAATAGTCATGAAATATTTTAGAGGAAGCTTCATGAAAATAAGGCTTTATAAAACAGTAGAAATCCGTTCGTGCCGTATAGGTTAAAAAAAAACATTCTTCATACTTTTGTCGGAAAAGTCAAAAAGTACCTCGTACGAAAAATGACAAAAGATTCCTTTCATACGTATTACTAAAAACTCAACGAAGGGTAAAAATGGATTTAAACAATTTTAGGTGGATGGAAATAATATTACATATTGAGTAAACATGGATGTGGATGATAAAATACAACCCCAGTAAATACTTACGAATAAACAATCTCGGATAAAAATGAGATTGTGATATTTCCCTTACCTTAGGTCCGATTTGCTTCGTATGTGTCCAAACCTCCTGTATAATGATTTAAATTATGTCATTGACTTATTACAGAATCATATTCATTGTTATAATATCATATATGGTTCACTTATGACATTATATTACCCGTTCTTTTGTAAATTCCATGTTAAAGAAGCGTTTTGGGTAAAATCGTTTCATTTATCATAGGTGTTTTGACTTGTTGTTCTTGACATCATTATTACTTATATCATGATTTACTTACTTCCAGAATATAAAATATGATTTATATATCATATATATTCAGTATATATATATATATATATAATAGGTAGATAAATAAAATGAAAAACACCGTTCATGGAGACGGTAGTCCGTACGTACGCATGAACGCTGTTTTCCTTTCCTTATTGTCTTGAAATGGAAGTAAGTAGATGACATAAATATGTATATATATACATAAATCCAGTAGCTTTATAATGTCATATATTTCATTATTATTTCTTATATATACATTATAATCATTCTTAAATGGTTAACATGGAGAATGAATCTCATCGCGTCGTGGAGACGGTATTCCGTACGTACGCACGAGAGATGATATCATTTCTATAAATATTGAATTGAATTGGAGTAGATTATACAATATATCAGAATCAATATGATGTTGTAATAACTATGTATAGTTATTCTTTACACCATTATACCCATCCATGTAAGGTGGTGGTGGAAAATAGATTACACCACGGCGTGGAGACGGTATTCCGTACGTACGCACGCGCGGTGATTTCTTTTTCCGTAGGATGGATAGATGGTGAAATAGGGTTGTTTCATACATATAATAACATATCAGTATATGTGTGATACTGATGTTATTACTTCATAATGAAACAACCTAATAAGAAGAAGTGGAAGAAGAAATAAAGATGAAAGAATTGGTAACGATAATTACCTCTTCTTTGAAGTGCCTCTTTGAGACCTCCTCTTAGGGCACTAAAATTGGTCTTTGAGGAAGAACAGAACCTCTAGGATGTTGCTAGGGAAGTGGAGAGGAGAAATTGGCAGGGGTTGGCCGAGCTTGAGTGCTCAAAGTGGTGTGAGGAGGAGGGGGAGGAGGTGTCCTTTTATAAGGGAGGAGAGGGGCACCTTAGGAATATCTCAAAATATTATTTTATATTAAAGTCAAAATCGGTTTATAATGGTTCCAAAGGGTCTTATTTCGAAGATAAAGTGGGGATGGGTCGAAATCCTATCATCCAATAGGATTTAGACAAGTTTAGGTTATTATTTTAACCTTATCGATTAGATTTAACTCTAAGTTAAATAATTTAACTTTTACCGTGTCTTTTTGTTTTCTTTCACTATATGGTTAATACACTTACTATAACATGCCAAAAGAACCCCAAATTGAATATTATTAATAAATATATCCTTATCTAAGTCATTTGGCCGAACCTTAGATTTTTAGGAATAAAATAACAATTAATAATATAATATTTGATTTAAAAACTATTTTGTGTCAATTTTGACACTATTTGATATATGATTTTTGTGAAAGTCATAAAAGAATTATATGTTCGAACCAAGTTGATTAAATCAACACTAATATATCATAGTAACCTATAAAATTAGTGGAATTCATAAAAAGTCTCAAATTACATTTATTTTGGTGTTTATAACATCAATTATGTCAATATTTCATAAATAAGATAAAAATTGCATCATAATTGTGTCATAAATAAATTAACTTATTTAATGTCTAAAAATTATAAATAAAATACCATCATGTAGGAAATCTTTTTAGCTTTCTAATGAATATTTTCAATCGAATTTATCATATGTATAACCCTATATTAAAAATGTTTTAGTAAATAAACTTTGATTTTAACTCTTTTAACTCTTCTTTGAATTAAATAATAATAAATGTCCTAATCTAATCCAAGTGGGCCTAAATGGTCATATTTTATTCCTAGGTTTTTTTTTGGTCGAATTACACTTATCCAATATAATTAGGACATGTGTTAGGGTAATAGTAATATCATATTTACCCTTAGTTACCCTATTTACTATTAATCGCGGTAAAAAAAGTAAAAAGTTACTATTCACCAAAAAATTATTTTTATCTCATTGAACCACATTTTACTTACTGATATCAACCGTGTCTGTCGGATTTTCGAAATTCCATTCACAGAAGCGGTAAAATTAAGTTTTATGCAAAATTCAGTTTTTAACCTACCACTTAGTGGTTTCACTATTCATCAAAAATTGAAAGTTTTCAGAAAAAAGCCAAAATTTCATCCTAAGCTATATTTCATATTCCGAATTCAAAAATGAAGTCTATTTTACCAAATTCATAACATAGAAATTGCATTAATTAATTTTATAATTAAATCCCGCTGTTAAAACAAATAGCGTGTTTTTAAGAAACAATATCTATCAAAAGATTGACACTTGATTATGTCTGGTTTAAATGTGAAATTACATACAATGAACAACATTGTATTAAATTGTAAAAATATATTCTAAATATACTTTAAAACCACTCAAATTAATGATTTATCACTATTAATTATTTTGATTAAAAAATTTGTTTTTAATTATAATTTAGTAATTTTCACTATTCATCAGAATATGAAAGTTATCCGAAAAGTACCAAAATTTCACCTTAGGCTAAATTCGATACTCCGAATCCAAGAATGAAGTTCATTTTGAAAAATAAGATTTACAGAATTTTAAAAAGTGGTTATTACTATTCACAACGGCTAGTTTTAATAATATTTTAATAGCATATCGTTGTTTAGTGAAACTCAGTATTGCGTATTACACACACTATCGAGGAAGGTCGTGATTGCGTGTAATGCAAGGCAAGTCAAGGATGCGTGTTGTGCAAGATCCTTTTGGTGTAGCGTACAACACAAGACATTAATAAAATTAAAAAGAATATTTTTTATAAAATCTTGGGCTGTTACATTCTACCCCCCTTAAAATGAATTTCGCCCTCGAAATTCGTCGGGGTTATAAAGGATTTACTATTCGAAAGTTTCTTTAATAGAAACCCACATCGTAAAAAGGAATATCAAAACCAATCTTTAAAAACAAAAGTATGAAACGTAACGGTTACCCAAATAAACTAATCATTGGGTTTCCACATAGGTGAAAATATGGATATGGAAGAGAAATCTAACCATCATGTTCTGATGGAGAGTGGTAGAGAACATGGCTATGGAAAAGCCAGTAATCACAAATCCATAGATTTGTGATGATATAAGGTACCATCTGATTCATCAGGTATAAGATCACTAGGACAACATTTTTGGTTTTCAAGATCATTTCCCTAAAGTTGAAAATTGAATTAGAATAAATACTTACTTTATTTTGGTACAATCTCAATGTTGTTCGTGCCTTGAACAATTTCCACTTCATCTCTTAAATAAATGAAGTTGAATTTGTTATTCGTGAAGTGTTAGCAGATCATGTGATAGAATGACGGGTCATTCCATTTGTCTCAAACAAAAGGTTAGCAAAAATTATATGCATAAGTCGATCTATAGTGAGATTAATCATATATGGTTCCTAAAATGGACTTATACTTCATATATCATACTGCTTAATAAAATAAAACTAGTTTCTACTAAAGAGGGACTTCCTGTAGGCCAGTGGTAGGCGATAAAGGCCAGTCGCACTTCGGTTGTGGGTTCGATTCCCACAGCCTTGTCCAAAGCGATGGGCTGTCGCCCGTCCTGCAGGTTGTCCTTTTTCCAAAACTATATTACTATAACATCCCATCAATAATATCGAAAAAAAATTTCTATCCTTAAACAATACTAACTTACGTCCAACACAATCCATTCCAATCTTTAGGCTTATCCATAATACTGCAGTCCACTCTCATAACATAGTGAAAACAATTACCAGAGATTTAATATCATCGTTGATCCCCATATATCATAAGATATGTTTTGTTGGTCACATTCCAAACATTCAAAGTCCTTAATCATGTATACTCTTGAATACCCATTGAACCTTAATGAAAACTTGAATGCAGTTAAAAGTTAACACTTTCCACATACCAAAATCCTCAAAATTCTATATACTCAAACCATGATATCACTTAGTCCTTATATCAATCATGAGCTCATGAATACTATCAAACTTTTAATTTTCTCCTTATCCCTTCATTATGCGCATATCATCTACATTCCAAAAATATCTGAATAACCTTTCATGGATACTGGTAACATTAATCATACACTTTCAAAACACAAGGAAAGACAACAGTGTAACAATCCATAGATGTCTCTTTATTCCAAAATTACACATGATAAACATGTAATCATTCCACTACATTCTCAAACCATTGACCGAGCTTCAAAAATTATTTCATCTCACATATCATTTGTAGTCTCTTCATCATCATCCACATAAATACTACCCATATGACCATACTGATTCTCTTCATGAGTCTTTCCCTTAGGGCATTGGTTTGCATAATGCCTGTACATTCCACATTTAAAGCATTTAACCATTGTTGATGTCATAGCAATACCATTATCCTCATCCATGGTGTTAACTGAACCTTTTCCTTTGCACTTACTTGATTTGTGTCCTTCTTTTCCACACCCAAAGCATCTTCCAGTTCCTTTGAAACATTCTCCTTGATGCCTCTTCCCACATGATTTACATAGGGGAAATTGGACTTTCTTTCCTCTATGATCATCATGAAACTCCATCTTTCTCTTATTAGCCGAGTCAGGAAACTTACCAAATTTTACTTTATTGATCATATTGTGAGATTGCTGATTCGGCATAATAATGATGTTTGGACATCCAAATCCCATTTCATTTGGCTGCTCATGAAGAATATCATTCCATTGTCCATCATATCCTCCATTATTGTGAATCATCTTGTTTCTAGCCATTTTCTAAAACCCAAACAGAATAGTTTTAGATGCAAAAATTGTAATAAAGGGGGAGTAACTTAAATATCTATCATCTTTGGTTTAATCTAATATCGTTACCATAGTTCTAGAACTATATCCTATACGTATACTTATCCTTAGGGGCATCCCTAGACATACCTTAGAAATATCTCTAGGGATCTCACTAACGTTTTCGCATCCTAGTTTCCAAAGGTTGACTAAACCTTTCCTCTGATACCAACTGTAGAGACCCTAAGCTTGACTTACATGGACATTACATTACTTTTGCGGAATACTTAGTACATAACAAAAACACACACACAAGGATCGTAATAGTTTAGTGTCTTTGGAAACTCAGAACGTAATCTTCTAATCGTGGTGAAAGATCTTCAATATCTCCCATAAAGATCTTCCCTTTTTTTTTACCTAAAAACCTTTCTTTATATCCTGGGGAAAAGAAAACATAAAAGGGTGAGCTCAAATGCTCAGCAAGGGCAAATAAAGGAAATAAAAATCATATCATATCTTTTTAAAAATCAAAACCTGCAAAAGAGATCATAATATCTTAACATGGAATAAATCATAGAAGTGAAAATGAGATCCCCATAATCATAACATAAAACTTGAAACTTTGTGGCATGCACACATAATCATGGAAAATCATTTCTTGTTAGTCATGACTCATTGCCAAGACTATCTTAGTGGACAAAGTCCCTTTCTGAACCGATTTCACTCCTCGTTTCAGTCCTGTATCACTGAACCGAAATAACCTTCCGTTCCAGCCATGTCTATCTCATGAGATATAAAATCATTACCCAATTCATTGGAGGGAGATATAGGTCCCACCCATCTTATAATGAATCCTTTCTTATGTGTGCCATATAATCATAAAACATACATCATCGCATAACACATGTAACAAAAATGGGATTCTTGAAACATCATGACATCATAAATCAATTCATATAAGATAAAGGAATTCATAAACATAATTCCATCACAACATAGTCAAATCAATGTAAAAATATGGATAGAAACAGAACCCTTTATTATCTTAGATGGAAAATAATTTTGATAAAACACTTGAATTGAATTCTTGAGGAAAATATCCTTTCTTCTTTAAAATCAATTTCTTTTCACAAAACATCATGCAATTTTAAAAGAAATAGATTTTATTGAAAATAGTCATGAAATATTTTAGATGAAGCTTCATGAAAATAAGGCTTTATAAAACAGTAGAAATCCGTTCGTGCCGTATAAGTTAAAAAAACATTCTTCATACTTTTGTCGGAAAAGTCAAAAAGTACCTCGTACGAAAAACGACAAAAGATTCCTTTCATACGTATTACTAAAAACTCACCAAAGGGTAAAAATGGATTTAAAAAATTTTAGTTGGATGGAAATAATATTACATATTGAGTAAACATGGATGTGGATGATAAAATACACCCCAGTAAATACTTACGAATAAACAATCTCGGATAAAAATGAGATTGTGATATTTCCCTTACCTTAGGTCCGATTTGCTTCGTATGTGTCCAAACCTCCTGTATAATGATTTAAATTATGTCATTGACTTATTACAGAATCATATTCATTGTTATAATATCATATATGGTTCACTTATGACATTATATTACCCGTTCTTTTGTAAATTCCATGTTAAAGAAGCGTTTTGGGTAAAATCGTTTCATTTATCATAGGTGTTTTGACTTGTTGTTATTGACATCATTATTACTTATATAATGATTTACTTACTTCCAGAATATAAAATATGATTTATATATCATATATATTCAGTATATATATATATATAATAGGTAGATAAATAAAATAAAAAACACCGTTCATGGAGACGGTAGTCCGTACGTACGCATGAACGCTGTTTTCCTTTCCTTATTGTCTGGAAATGGAAGTAAGTAGATGACATACATATGTATATATATACATAAATCCAGTAGCTTTATAATGTCATATATTTCATTATTATTTCTTATATATACATTATAATCATTCTTATATGGTTAACATGGAGAATGAATCTCATCGCGTCATGGAGACGGTATTCCGTACGTACGCACGAGCGATGATATCATTTCTATAAATATTGAATTGAATTGGAGTGGATTATACAATATATCAGAATCAATATGATGTTGTAATAACTATGTATAGTTATTCTTTACACCATTATACCCATCCATGTAAGGTGGTGGTGGAAAATAGATTACACCACGGCGTGGAGACGGTATTCCGTACGTACGCACGCGCGGTGATTTATTTTTCCGTAGGATGGATAGATGGTGAAATAGGGTTATTTCATACTTATAATAACATATCAGTATATGAGTGATACTGATGTTATTACTTCATAATGAAACAACCTAAGAAGAAGAAGTGGAAGAAGAAATAAAGATGAAAGAATTGGTAACGATAATTACCTCTTCTTTGAAGTGCCTCTTTGAGACCTCCTCTTAGGGAACTAAAATTGGTCTTTGAGGAAGACCAGAACCTCTAGGATGTTTCTAGGGAAGTGGAGAGGAGAAATTGGCAGGGTTTGTCAGATCTTGAGTGCTCAAAGTGGTGTGAGGAGGAGGTGGAGGAGGTGTCCTTTTATAAGGGAGGAGAGGGGCACCTTAGGAATATCTCAAAATATTATTTTATATTAAAGTCAAAATCGGTTTATAATGGTTCCAAAGGGTCTTATTTCGAAGATAAAGTGGGGATGGGTCGAAATCCTATCATCCAATAGGATTTAGACAAGTTTAGGTTATTATTTTAACCTTATCGATTAGATTTAACTCTAAGTTAAATAATTTAACTTTTACCGTGTCTTTTTGTTTTCTTTCACTATATGGTTAATACACTTACTATAACATGCCAAACGAACCCCAAATTGAATATTATTAATAAATATATCCTTATCTAAGTCATTTGGCCGAACCTTAGATTTTTAGGAATAAAATAAAAATTAATAATATAATATTTGATTTAAAAACTATTTTGTGTCAATTTTGACACTATTTGATATATGATTTTTGTGAAAGTCATAACAGAATTATATGTTCGAACCAAGTTGATTAAATCAACACTAATATATCATAGTAACCTAGAAAATTAGTGGAATTCATAAAAAGTCTCAAATTACATTTATTTTGGTGTTTATAACATCAATTATGTCAATATTTCATAAATAAGATAAAAACTGCATCATAATTGTGTCATAAATAAATTAACTTATTTAATGTCTAAAAATTATAAATAAAATACCATCATGTAGGAAATCGTTTTAGCTTTCTAATGAATATTTTCAATCGAATTTATCATATGTATAACCCTATATTAAAAATGCTTTAGTAAATAAACTTTGATTTTAACTCTTTTAACTCTTCTTTGAATTAAATAATAATAAATGTCCTAATCTAATCCAAGTGGGCCTAAATGGTCATATTTTATTCCTAAGTTTGTTTTTGGTCGAATTACACATATCCAATAGAATTAGGACATGTGTTAGGGTAATAGTAATATCATATTTACCCTTAGTTACCCTATTTACTATTAACCGCGGTAAAAAAAGTAAAAAGTTACTATTCACCAAAAAATTATTTTTATCTCATTGAACCACATTTTACTTACTGATATCAACCGTGTCTGTCAGATTTTCGAAATTCCATTCACAGAAGCGGTAAAATTAAGTTTTATGCAAAATTCAGTTTTTAACCTACCACTTAGTGGTTTCACTATTCATCAAAAATTGAAAGTTTTCAGAAAAAAAGCCAAAATTTCATCCTAAGCTATATTTCATATTCCGAATTCAAAAATGAAGTCTATTTTACCAAATTCATAACATAGAAATTGAATTAATTAATTTTATAATTAAATCCCGCTGTTAAAACAAATAGCGTGTTTTTAAGAAACAATATCTATCAAAAGATTGACACTTGATTATGTCTGGTTTAAATGTGAAATTACATACAATGACCAACATTGTATTAAATTGTAAAAATATATTCTAAATATACTTTAAAACCACTCAAATTAATGATTTATCACTATTAATTATTTTGATTAAAAAAGTTTTTTTTATTATAATTTAGTAATTTTCACTATTCATCAGAATATGAAAGTTATCCGAAAAGTACCAAAATTTCACCTTAGGCTAAATTCGATACTCCGAATCCAAGAATGAAGTTCATTTTGAAAAATAAGATTTACAGAATTTTAAAAAGTGGTTATTACTATTCACAACGGCTAGTTTTAATAATATTTTAATAGCATATCGTTGTTTAGTGAAACTCAGTATTGCCTATTACACACACTATCGAGGAAGGTCGTGATTGCGTGTAATGCAAGGCAAGTCAAGGATGCGTGTTGTGCAAGATCCTTTTGGTGTAGCGTACAACACAAGACATTAATAAAATTAAAAAGAATATTTTTTATAAAATCTTGGGCTGTTACAATCTCATCATGGCTTGTCTAGTTGTCCCAAGAAAGGATGAATGGGCTTGGTACCAATAGAAAACATCATACCCTCTCAAAGATCCAATTCCGAATAGAAATGATCAGATGAAAGCTCCATGATCTAAACCTCTTCTACAATATTCCCTTGAGATGAACTAAATGCAGTGACCCATAAACCGTGGATCAGGAGCCACAAATAAAATACACTAACAAAAACCATTCCAAGGATTTACAAAATCATCTCCAACATGTTTTTGAACCTTTATAACCTAATAGCATGATTTCTCTTCCATAATGAATCCTTCATCATTGCAAAGACCCATAATACTATGAATCAACCTAAACCAAAACTCCGAAACCAAATCATGAAATCAAAAAAAACAAGATTCAAAGACCATCACTGAATCCAGAAATCTTCGAAGGGGATTTTCCAAAAACTGTCACACAACACGAACCACTGAAACACCTCCTAAAACCAAAATGAATGAAAAAAATCAAAATCTGAATATCACCAGTATTACAGAAGTAAGTCTCGTCGCAGCTAGATCATATCGCCACCAACCAGGGCACTCGTAGAGACATGATGAACCTCCCTGAGCACAGATCATAGATGAGGCAGCATCCATTAGGCTACTGAATCTAGAACTCATTCATGGACCATCACCACACCACCATGGAATCACTATCTAGCGAATAGGGATTTGGGTGAGGAATAGGCCAGCAGCGGTGCAAAAGGATGAGATGGTCAAGACCACGAAATCATGACACCACTGCAATAGGGGATTCTCCACCACAATATCACCGAGCATGAGGAGGATCATCACGGAAGCCCAATATAAAAGGAGGAGGCAATGACGAGAGGGAAACCCTATCACGTTATTCCCCTTACGAGCTCATCAAGTAAATGAAAACCACTCATAAAAACCAAGATTTCATGTGGTCTTGATAATAAAATTTCATTATAACCAATCATAATATTGTGAAATGTTGATCTTCTCTATGATATTAAAACCAAAAACTTTCTTATTTAATTCATGGATCATATCATGGTATTTGACAATGGGTACTTCTATTTTTGATAAATCCATGTTGTTCTTCCCAGACTAACCAATGAAGGAGTAGGGAGATTCTATTATTTATGACCTTAGAAATAATGTTGTAAGAGAATTTATAAAAAATTATAGGTATAAAATGGTTGAAGGAATTTGTGTGTTTCACTTATGAATGAGCACAAGTCAAGTTGTGCATGTGGATTTGGGAAGAGAGATACCTTTGAATAGTATTCAATAGCCATGGTGAGATCTAACTTAATTAGATCCTTGGATGAGATATAGAAATATATTGGAAATCCATTTGGTCCTGGGGCACTTTCTATGTTTAGGTTTCTGATAACCTCCAAGATCTCCTTGTCATTGGGGACAGATTCAAGATGATCATTTTATCAATCTTCAATAGAAAGAATAATACACTAAAAAAGGTTTCATCCTCATCCATATTCGGGTGAACCCATCCCCCCAGATCAAGTTAGGTATCAAAAAGAAGATAATAAAAATGATCATAATACAACATTTATATAATATTAATGTTAACGTTGAATGAAACATCCTCCAATCAGAGGTTAATATTTCCAATGAAATTATTTATTTAAAGAAAATATGGAATTATTTATTGTTCCTATCTCTATCTTTGAGCTAGTGAAACCTAGACTTTTACTTGAGGTTAATTTTTTTTTTGATCTATTTTTCAAATAACTGTCTTTCTTTAACCACAACACAAGAAAATATTTTATCATACCAAGATTATTGAATCATATCATCGAGCTATTAGATTTTATTCTCTAAATATTTAATGTCGAAGTGGACGATATTATTAAGACTATCTCATTCGTAAAAAAATATCTCTTAGTTGTTTGAGATTTATTTTAAGGGTATCCCATGATTTACCTTGAATTGTGGAAGCCTAGGAGATATAAAAATGTTCATAAAATCATAATATTCTATCTATTGGTTGAAGAAGGAAATATCATTGGATACACCACTAGAATCTTCATGCTTGATCATGAGATATGAGTGATCTAAAAATGATATGTCTAGGTGTTTCGCTGAAGTATTTTAAGAACAAGATATCAATTTGATATTCAAGATACATCAGTCATGGTGGATCCAAATCCTCTAATTTATTCTTGTAGCCATTTATGAAATATTATTATGATATATTGAGCATGGTATTGGTTATGGTTTCTACAGATTATTGCTATTGTAATTTTTATATTTTATATTTTGTAATGACCGTCCATTAGAGGGGTAAACCACTATCAAGGTTATATCCTTAAACCCTCAATTCTAGTTTCCTACCTATGGTGATCTAGGAGTATACTTTAGGTCACATTCCATATATTTTCTTACTTATTATGCCTTTTACCTGATGCATGAGACTCAATGAACAAGGATTAAATCATGGAGAGAATAAAAATAAATCTCAAACAATTCCTCGTAAATAAAATTTTCATCACAATTATGTTGGATAGACATATTTATAGGTCACTTCATGAGTCCTTACTTTATTGTACCTTGATTACTCTCAAAACCATATGCCTTAGTGGGATATGATACCATTTAGTAATGACCATGACCCAAATACCTAAATCAGTTCTCTGCAACACCTCATGTTCACCTCCTAGCCACTAGAGTTTAGTGTGAATGTCATGGGATGATAATAATAAATTTAGAAGATGATATTCTATTTTTAAACAAAATATTCATGACCAACAAACTTGAATAGTACATGAATCATTTCATTGCAATACCTTTGGAGAACCTTCAGATATCCAAAGGATGGGCTAAATGTCATGGGTTAAATAAATTGCACATGTGGGAGATGGTTTCCACCCTCAAAGTGATAAGATAACCCAAATAATTGAATACCTCTGTATGGAATGAAAATTCCAATCATTTTTATACCAAGTGTAACTAGTTATAAATAGAAGGGAGTATTATATGTGACCCTATTAAAATTTATTATAATACTTGAACATGAAACATCACACATATAAGGTGAAAAATAACACAACTAGGTACAGGGTATGTTAAAGTAAACAAAAACCATAAGTACAGTAAAAGTGCAAGAAAAATGTATTCTAAGGAACAGAAAGTGATGTTACCATGATTCCAACCTCTTTAAAGGAACATATTAGATAAAACTTATGTCATCAAACAATCCACATATATAAATATAAAAAGTGATCACCTATACACCACAATTTTTTTACACTAGCTCTCATGCTTGTGGGCCTTACCATTGCATGGATTATATAAACAAGAGTTTTCATGTGTCCTTTTAGGGAATGTGTAAGGCATGAGTATAAAAATACCTAGAAATTAGTCACCACAACACTCTAAAAAACCCATCACAAACTAGGTTTCATTCCAAAAATAATAAAAACATAGAGGAACATGAATTACAATGATATATATATATATATGATTTATCAACAACATATGACATAAAAATGAGAAATTTCACATAACTCCATATATGGTTAGGGTCCTTACCAGTATTACTAACTTTGAGCCTCATCTTGGGATCTAAGATGATTCAGTGCAATCCTACATGGGATATAGGATATATATATATATATACACAAACACACACCCACACAGATATATAAATGCGTGTTTCACTAAGTTGGGGTTCTATAAACCCATCCCAGAGGAAAGTGAATCATTTAAACCAAGTCTGGTAGATCTTGCAGCCCATCCTTTCTGGAATAGAAGAATGGGTATAATAAGTTAGGGCACTATGAGATCATCCCTTACACACATTTATCCATCAATATGAGGGTATTTTAAATATTTATACACACAATTACTATATCCAATCATTCCCAACATGTCTAATAGTTCATAACACAGGCTATATAACATATTTTTCATTAGTGGCATGTAGTAAAAACTAAAAATTCAATTGAAACTAAAATTTATAGTAGAAAATAAATAATTTTATATCTCATTATACATTACATTTTTTTATCATTCTAATAAATTAAATAAAATCAATACAAGGTAGAGAAATAGTAGACCGAGTATGCTAACAAAACCAATTTATGTTGGCTTCACCAAAAATCCACAGATTTTATAAATAATTTTTTTGAAATAATTATTTTTTGAAAGAACTTTATTTTATTAGGTTCACTCATCCCCAAATTGTTTCTAGTATAACTTGATACTATTAGAAGTGGAAGAAGGGGTATAGCTACCAAATTAATAACAAGAATACATTGAGGTTCTAATAAATAGAAGATTTCACAAGGGGGTTAATTAGACCACATAATAAGAGGAGAAAAGTAGGGATTTTTTCAATGTTTTTATAGGAGAGAAAATCTATAAAGTGACACAATAATATTACCATAATCATATGAGGTGAAGGAAATATAATATCCATAATAAAATGGATCCAAGATATCTGGTTAATTATTGAAACACTTTCTGAGAATAATCTCCTACAACCAATCAGAACCACTTAAATCAAGGATGGAAGAATGATCAACATAGGGTGAGAGATAGGAGAGGGAGACAATAAGGGATACCTCAAGAGATAGAAATATGAGGCACATCTCATGTTGGGATTTAAATTTAGATTTTTTTCTCAATTAATGAAATTATAATTTTTATACTTTTAAAAAACCATAAGGACCCCATAAAAACTCTAGTGGACCCTACCAGAACATGAGTGGAAGAGGTAAAATCCTCTTCCTGGTCCAATGGAATTTTGGTGGCCTCTCTATGATTTTTGGTGGGAAAATTTCTCCAATGAAAACTTCCACTACTAATACACTTCTCTCAAAACATAGTCTTCAACCTTGTCAAATTCATCCAACCATAAAAATACAAAAAATATACTAAGAAATAATTTAAAATAAAAATTTTTATGGAGGAATCAACACATTTGGGATAGGGTCTTTACAACCTACCCATTACTAGCTTCTAGTAGATGAGAATATTTTATCCACCTATAAATGAAACATTTTTATAAACTGAGCATTCAATCCATCCTAAATATGAGGAATTACTTTACCTGGTAGTAATTTTTGACACATATCAGTGATAGTGATAGGGTGTTTGACATAAGAGGCATCAGCTTCAAACCTGAGGTCATCATATCATATCACATGAGTTAGGTTGTTTATGAATTTCCATAGTTGAGAATCCCAATATGTATGGAACTGAATTTTTTAGATAAGGTTAGCTGATAAGAAACTTCCCAAACATTGCCCCAATTTTTGAATGTAACACCCTATGATTTTACTATGTATTTCCCTTTTAGTAAATGCTATGTTGAATAGATTATTTCACAAACAAAAAAAAATTATAATAAACTATGATACATTTTATTTAAATAAAATATTTTAATACTAGATAAATATTAATACATTATGAGAATACAGTAAGAAAAAACATTAATAGAAGTATAGGAGGAATAAAACCATATGCATATAAAAATAGTTTCAATGCATAATCGTTATTATCATGGTTTTCCATGGAGATCATGACCTCTATTACAGCTATTGAAAGTAGATTTAACATTGAAAATATAGTATACATGTTGATATATAATTAAATAAATAGGATGAATTATTTTAGTAATTTATGTAAGGCTATATATTGGTTGAAAAATGATTACTATATAAATGGTAGTTAGAAATATAATTGTTTGATATATGGTCATTGGAAATATGATCATTGTATATATGGTAGTTGGAAAAATGTTCATTGAATATATGGATGTTTTGTATACATTCATAAAATATGTATATTAAATTTTTATAATTGTTAATAAAAATGAAAATAATATAATTACCAAATAATAAATAATGAAATAAAAAAATTAATTAAACAATTCTATAATATATTTTTATGTGTTAATTATTATTAATATCATTATTATTAAATAATTATTTAACATATTTATAAAATTAAAATAAAAAAATTAATATCAATAATTTATAAAATTACATGGTAAGAAGATAATTAATTAATTTTAAAAGGATATGGTATAAATTATTTAATGTTAAAAATGCAATTTTTTCCAAAGAACAATTTTTTTAAGTGTTATATATTTTTATCTTAATAAATTATATTGATCACTTCTACATAATCAATAGAATGTAATGTTTTAATATATAATCAAATATATTAACTCTTCTTTAATTATTAATTAATATGAAATAAATTAATAGTACTAACATGCCCACACATGTCATTTAATTTGTGCGGTTTGCGGTCATATTAGATTTATTTTTCTGAAACTAAACTTGATTCTTGGGCCTACTATAGTGAAACTGCGAGGTCGGTCCCATGAGGAGTTTTATTGGTTGGAATGAACTAAAGCTTAAAAACCCTTTGGCGTATGAGTACTCACAAGGTGGTTGATCTTGGGAATAACTAATTCTAAGGGATTTTTGGATTAAGATCATAGATAAAGAAGGGATTAGGATCAATTTTGGGGTTCAGGAAAAAGTATGATCATAATTCTAACTTGGTATTATCCTATGGTTTAGGCTACAAAACAAGAAAAGGTCACTAGTTGGCTATTGTCAAGACAAATATAACTATCCAAGAGATAGTTATTCCTTGGTCTGGAGATAGTTATAACCTAGATGCATTAAACCTATCTTCTAAGGCATAAAGTGTCATAGGCCATTGGTCATAACCTATTCTAGTCCAATCATGTCATGGTCATTCATTCGAACTTCTCATGGCCAAGGTCGTTTAAAATAATTGGATAAAAAAAAAATTTAACCTGGTTACTATTACTTAAGGTTCCCAATTTTATAATTAAATATTAATTAAATTCATAAACCCCTACTCTCGGTCCCCACCCTATGTGGTTTAGCTGGTCGAGGTTGAATCAATTAAAAATATATAAAGAACTGAAAACATGATTAATACACCAATAAAAATTAGGACTAAGCGATTAATGAACATGCAAGGATTTAGATTAATCAATTAATGAATATGAAATCAAGAATAAGAAATATAATCCTCGAATCAATCACAATTCTAACCAAATGAATTCTTGAAATAAGAATAAGATAAAACACTGAAAGGATTCATCATGGATTGACGACCTAGACAAAAGAACGAACATAGCTTGGTGATGGTGATACAAAAATGATGAATAAACCTTCACAAATTGATTCACAGGGCTCTAATAAACATAAAATAATAAATAGAATTTATGAAAAATGAGTTTAGGGAAAAAGAATGGAAGAAAATTGAGATAAAAGAATGAGAAAAATGAGAGATAAATCAAGAAGTTCGTCACATTCTAGTATATTTCATTCCTATTATAGGTAAATAGTCATCATATTACATGATGTGTAATAGTTATTCATGATGTGTAATTATGACCCTAGATTTTCTCTAAAAATTTTGAATATATGTGAAACTCATGCGAATCTCGTCTCAAATCTTTGGGATTTGGAATTTGACTCCTTTCATGAAGTGTAACTTGTATACACATTGTGTATCTTCCTTCGATCTAGATATTGAAAGTGGTAATTGTGTTTGAAAGTTACATGATGTGTATTAGTGAATAATATCATGTAATTGCTTTATATCTTGAAATTATTTCACAAATTTCTTCATAATTTTTCATATGACGTGAAAGATGACTACGCATTGTGAAATGAAGTTTCACAATCTGTAATAAACATTTTTGGTCAGTTTCTCCATATTTTCTATTGAAACCTTGAAAGCTTGTTTTTTTTAATAAACAACACATTCCTAGTTCATTATTGACTGAAAATTGGATAATCCTTAATAAAATGATAGGAAAAGGTATACATGATTTCAGATTATCAAATTCCCCAACACTTGAACAATTGCTTGTCCTCAAGAAAAAAGATCTCAATAGGGATTTCAAAAAGGTAAGAAAATTTTAAAATATGAAACATTGATTATAAGTAGAAAAATAAAACTAAGTGTGAGTAGAAAAATTCAATATCCAGAATCATCAGTAAATAGAAAATTATTCATGCCTCATAGCTTAGTTATTTAAACAAATTCTTAATCTTTTGTTTACAATTTATTAATTTTTTCTTAAATTATATACCCATTTTCAATTTACCTCACAATAAATTTTATCTCATCACTCAAGGTAAAATGAAACCAGATTTATGATCAGCCCTGAGTACATGTTCCTAACCATAGGATTGTATTGGTTCTATCATCTTCAATTTGTAAATAAAAATACAAAATTAATCATGAGGGCTTCAGTATAAAGGTGAAAATGACTCTGAGGATATGGGTAGGTAGTTAAATAGTGAAAATAACAAGCTCAAAAAGGAGGGTAAGATCTGAATTATAATTCCAAAATGTCATGAATAGTGTAATGAAATAACTTCTTTATAGCTAATGAAGTCTATGCTCCCAAAAATTCAAGGTGGATCCATGAATATATATTAAGTGAGTGTAGAAGGTATCTGATTCCTTTCTTTTTCTTTTTTGTATTTTTATTTTTTTAAAGCTGTTTCTTGGAAATATATCACATCCATCCCCAAACCACAAATGATACTTTATGGGATTCAAAGTTTTTCAAATGGTGATTTTTTACCTTCCGAATACACAACCCAAATATTATTTTTTCCTTTATTTTTATTTTTCTTTTTATTTTTCAAAGGAATAGGAAGTGCGTAAAATATTAAGAATTACAAATGGATCGTAATCAAATATCCTAGTGAGTACAATAACGCATATCCTCAGTAAAATCATCCCATGTCTGTTAACTAGTAAATTTCCCCCACACTTGTTCAAGGTAAAGTCATACATTATACAAAGATCAAGGTATAAAGGGATAATTGGCTCGGAAGAGCTACATCCAATTAAGTTAATTCATAGAAATTATAGGCTTAACAACTGAAAGATGTAAGGTGGGTCTTAGGGAAAATTATCTCAATAAATATTTCCTCATTCATGTAAAAATTATATTTATTCAGTCATAACCTCAATAAGATCTCAATACAAGTTCTGATTGATTTACATATCCTAGGTGTCTCTCAAGAAATATGCTCATAAAATATTATGAAATTGTAGTTTCAAAATCCTCTCAGGATAGAAGTAAGTATAGAAAACTAGAAATCAGTAAGTGTATAAAGTCAAGTAATAATTTAATTAATAATAATTTCAAAAAATTTGAATATTAATTAAATTAAAAAAACTTAGTAATCATTCTAAAAATCTAAACAGGATAAAAGCATAGAATTATAACAATTTACATCTTAAATTATTCTTTTGTTTAATTGGGTGTAATGAGTTTTCAATTTAAAGCATGCTTCCGAACAAAAAATATCTCATGAACAAATGAAAACAAACAAAAAATCAAGTGCATCAAAATTAAAAATCAAAAAAAAAATCCCCCACACTTAGTATGAGAAATTTTTCGCACTATCTATTAAAGTATCATGGGAGGGTACTGGAAGATAAATCTTATATTATTTAAATGTAAATTTTAAAATTAATTTTTTAAGGAATTTAGAGCTCCCTATTATAAGTGGTATGCCATGGGTAAACTTGGGAAATCTTGATTTTAGAATTGGGTGACCTGCAAAATTTGTTAGAAATACAAATCCTATACTAGATAAAACATTATTCCATAGGGTTTAAGTAATTTTTAAGAAGTAAAATAGCAGGTGCAGACGGATAATAGAAATGAAAGAAATTTTATATAAATTCAAGTATGTATATAGAAAATGGATCAAAGTGACTCATGACAAAAAAGAGAAATCTATAAAATGATGACTAGGACAAAAGCATAACTACATCATCGTTTTATTAAATTAAAAAAATCACACAAAATAGGTACAAAAAAAGATGAAAAGATCACATAGGTATAAAATAATGTAACCTGAGGGAATCCCCTCCCACAAGAATCTTCCCTTCATCAGATAGAGAGTTTCAACCATAAAAATAGATGATACTTGTCCATTGGGCTATAGTATATTCTAGGTATTCAAAAACCATATTTTCCTAATTTAAATTATAGAGAATATTCATGTGGCCAATGATAAGACTAATGCAACATCTTATAGCATAAGAGATTGACCAAGGGATGGTACCTTTATGCTGCATCTCATTGAAGATAATAATGGATTTGGTTTCCACTTCTACTAACTCAACATTAATTTTTCAACATAATCGGATGCCAATTAGCATTTCCATGGCTTTATCATGAAGATATTGACCGTTAACAATGTTTTTGCATACCCAAGCCTGATCGAGCCCCTAGGATCCCAAACCAAACAGGCTCCACTCATTTATTCTATGCAACACGATCCATCTGTATCTAGCTTACGTCTAGAGGGGTGAGAAATCCAACATACCCAGTGCCCCTATTTGAAAAGTGAGGGATTATTACCTGTGATAGCTACCTGGATCGGCCTTATTATAGGTGCATCATACTAGTTCTTAACCCAAATCATATCGAATAGTAGGTTCCTGGTTCTAGAAACCAAGGATTTCCTTGAGCAGAAAATCCCCTCGTAACGTGCTAAATTACATGATTTCTAGATGTTCCAACAACCTACATCCATCACCACCGCATGATCCTTCTTCTATGGATCTACAAAACCCACACAGTGAAACCAGTAATTAATAAATGGAATGCTCAAGATATCTTGGGAATAGACTTTAGTAAAATCTCCAAAAAAAAACCAAAACACGTGCACCCATTATCCCATGAAAAAGATATGATCTGATCTCTCATCCCTACATTCCTTGAATTAGGAGCACCTAGACACCAAATTAATTCCCATTATCTTCACATTTTAATCATTAGCTATTGCACAGTTCCTGATTCTCCATATGAGGAACTTTTATTTTGAATGTATTTCTATCCACCAAAGAAACTCACCCCATGTGTCATGGTGGTTGGTGGTGGTAAACACCCTCCAAAAGAGCATTATAGAATAATATCATAAAGGGGGTGTAGTGAAAAATACCTATCCAGTTCATTATTGATATTAATATGACTATAGATCTCTAACATGTTTTTATCTAGAACCCTTAATAAAATTTGGGTGCATGCTTGCATGTTTTATGGTTATATCCATGGAAGGATAACCTAGAAACCCTATTTTTGTGCTAACCCAATTATGATTCCAGAATGATAGGTCACCTCTCCATATGATCCATCTAGTATGATATTGGAGAGTTTCATTATAGGGAAGAATCAAAGGCCATAAAGTAGATGATTTAATTTTAGTCTACCCCATATTGTCTTTGTATTTTGGATCTATAAAATTTCCCCAGGAATTTATCTCCTCAATCACCTACCAAGAAATATTTTCATGCGTGCCTTGTATTTTGTTCAATATACACCTTTCATTAATGCCTCCCTCCTGAAAGGTTTTGGCCTTCCTTTCCCATGAGGCCCAATGTTGCTTCCCAACCGAATTTTCATCCCAAATAAATTCTTATAGAATGTTTTCAATGTTTTATATAACACCTTTCGAGACCCTAATAGATAATAGAGCATGAACTAGTATGAATGGTAGGGCACTATTCATCAATGTTATCCTTCCTCTGAAAGAAAGAAACTGATTTTTCTTGTTTAACACTTGTCCTGTAATTTTACCAACAATATGGTCAAAGTGATGTATGAACAACCTACCTGATGTTATAGTTGTTCCCAGGTACTCAAAGGGAATGATTCCTTTCCTCATGTATAGACATATAAAAAATGAGATAACCCTCCTTTCTGAACACCTTCTTGAGATTTCAAATCTTCTCTTGGCCAGATTAATGATTTTTCCACTCCAATTAAAATAGTCACCAAGGATCTTATTGATTCCACAAACTAAATTTTTTTTGGCATTCATAAAGATGATTGTTTATTTAGTTAAAATAAGGTGTGATTTATAGATAGAGCACAAATTTCACCAATAAGGAAATATAATTCCCCTCACAATACTTCTATTGATAAGATGTCTCAATATATCTTGGGTGATGATAAAAATGCTTGGTGAAATTGGATCTCCTTATCTTAGGCCTCGAACATCTTTGAAGAATCCATAATTTTTTCCCATAAAGAGAACAACGATCCATATGGAACTAAATAACCAAAA
The DNA here is from genome assembly GCA_963277665.1 of Viscum album. NCBI lineage: Eukaryota > Viridiplantae > Streptophyta > Magnoliopsida > Santalales > Viscaceae > Viscum > Viscum album. Next base: position 663,808,730 of record OY728128.1, read on the forward strand.
AAATATATTAGATTCCCAAGGAGATAACCCCATACCTATAAGCACCTTAATGATAAATCTCCACTCAATTCGATCATAGGACTTTTTCATTTCTGGATTTATATCCATGTTGTATCCATGAACCATGTGATTAAGGTCACTTACCACCTCCTGAACTAGAGTAATGGCCCCTTGTATAGATATCCATTTCACAAAACCATGCTAATCATCATATATCCATCAGGGAAGAAGGGAAAATATCCTTTTTTTGATGACAAGGGAAGATATCCTTCAGTTGGGAATGAGGACCAAAGTTGTTGTGATGGATACTCTAGGGATAATGCCCCTGAAAGAAGTCTTGGATGGATTCCACCATATCGATTTTGATCTAAATCTATGATTCCATATAAAATCATCCTAGTAAGCCATCTAGACCCGGATCAGTCTCGAGGTTAAGACTCAACATCAAATCATATATATTTTTCTTATAAGGAACAAATTCAAATAGTGAGTTGTCTTGGTTGAAGATTCTTTTTGGTATCACTTCCATAATCTCTTGATACCCCCCAGGTAGCATTCAAGCATGTGTGTGTTAGGACTTGTAATAAGTCCTCTAAAATAATACACCACCATGACCCCAACCATGTTTGGATCACTTCCATAATATCCTCATATATTTCTTTCTCGTGGTTATTTTGCAGGATCGATCACTTCAAGAGCATGCCAAGCATGGATTTGATGTGGAAGGAAAGGTATTTGTCCTTGTGGTGCTAGTTATTGATCAAAAATCTAAATTTATTTCCCCTAAATATGTCACTCGACATCATCTAGATACTGAGTCACTCATCGAACAAGGGAATAGTGGCACAGGACCATCAATGGTCATAGGGGAAATAGAAGATCTAGACATGGATACTATAACGGTGTAATGAATTCAAAAATAATCCATGTAAATAGATCTAAAATAGTATCCTATATATATATATGAAGTGAAATGATAAATAATTAATGGGAATACAATCAGTACAAAAAATGATCACCCTAGATGCATAAAAAATCAGAGGAGGGGATTGGGGTAGACTAGGAAATATCAATGTCCAAAATGAAATCATCAACAGTCCACTCCCGAACAGAGTGTGGTTGTAGCTACCCCTCTTGGTCAATGGTAGTAATGGTAGAATGGGATGGTTGGTAAACTATTGATGGTGGTTTCGTAGTTCTAGAAACTATCTGAGTGGTGGGTGGTATGGAGGTACTAATTCAGAGTGTGGTCATGGGTTTGGGATCTCGATAAATGGAAGGAGCCAAATTGGATGGGGTGGTTTCCGGTCTCTTTCCCCTCTAGGCCTACTCTTCCAAATACTCCTATTGGGAAACAAGGTTTGTTAGCTCTGATGTAATTTTATATGGGGTAGTGGATTGGGTAGGAGTGGTAGATAATGAGGGGATGGAAGAGGTCATTGGTGGCTAAAATGCTTTGGGAGATGATGGTGGTGGAGGGGTAGTGAAATGTGATATATTTGGAAAAGGGATGTGTAGATACTGGGAGATATGATGCAGATTCTCTAGGATTCAAAGCTGTATAGCCCATATATTTTTTGGAAATGAAGGGGTGGGTGGAGGAGTGGTGTAAGTGATAGTAGTAGATATATGGATATGGGTGGGGTTTGGTGTGTGTATGGAAGCTACAAGTTATGGGGTAGAGGTGGGTGTTGGGCCTGTAGAATGATTTTCAGGAACCTCGTTAGCTACCACAACTATTCCTAATGCCCACAGTTATAGATCTCTATCCTTGGTAAGAAACTAGATATTGTACAGAAAAATAAAATTAATGTATTTCATTAGATTAAATGAGGCTAGTGAAAGGGTGGCATCAAAAATTACAAGATTATGGGCCAAATGTGTAATGAATGTTCTACCCATCATCGTGCCTCACCTCCATTGTGTATGATCTCTATAGTAAAATGAAAACCGAGAGGGCAGGTTAATGAAAGGTCCACCCATGGTTACAGTGAGTATGATGACATTCATTTGACTAACACTATCATGTGACTCGACTCGAGTGAACTAGGAATGTGACACTACCCTATATAGGATGTGGAGTGATAGACCTAGAAGATAGGTGTACTTCATAATCTAAGGATCATACTCTATGTGAGAATCGTAGGAAATCATCCACCATAGACAATTTTAATCTGAATTTTTTGGATCAAGCTATAGGGTAGGAAATACCTCGGATGCGGAAAAATCATCAGTAAAAATCTCGAGGCCTATATCGAATTCCATGAAGGAAATCCTATTAGGTCGTCTAACTAGTCTAAAGTGGAGGATGTCAATGGAGACCAAAAATGTGGCAAGAAACTCTAGAAACATCTCCTGGAAAATATCCTCATTAACCTCAATAATATATGAAATATATAGGCACTTGAGGAGTTAGAGGACCTCTTGGATGATATGTAGGTGAGCGAGTATGGTCATATCTATAGTTTTGTTGGTCCTTGTCAGTTTTTCTTGTAAATGGTTGAATTCCACGTAGTGTTTTGGGTCTGAAAATTGGAGAATAGGGTGTATATGAGGTTGTTCATCATCAAACAACTCATTGAAGCTTTATTGGGCCTCCTCTGGGATAATAGGTTGTTCAAGGACCATAGAAGAGGTCGAGGGTGAATCTACCTGTGGTGATGGGGATGCATATCCTTGCCTGCATTTCTTTAGTAGTGAATCATCTTATTCAGTAATAGAATTGGAAGGAGGATTTTGGACGGTTTTCGTTCAGTCCATTATGGTCATAGGGCTAGATACAGAGAGGTTTAGAAAGAGGAGAATGAGGGAGGGGCTTGAGGAAGGGGGATTAATCAATATTGGGGAGGAGGGTGGGGGTCAGGTTGAGCGCGAGCGTCAAGAGAGGGTGGGGTTGTGGGTAATGAATCCTAGGTTCATGGCCTTTTAAAAAAAGAATCTGGAAATTGCACTATGTGTTTTGTAGTTTAACATCAGTGAAAATACACGTCGTCAATCCTAATTACATGACGTATAATTAGTTCTTTTTTCTCAGATTTGGCTCAGACCCTAGTCCTTTACTCCAAGTGGCCTCATGATAAGATAATATTATTCTCACCTATTCTATCCTAGGGTGACCTAAACAAGTTTTCCTCCCAGTTAACTCTTCATTTAACATTGAGAGTATGACGCTTTGATGCTCAAAAGAATCTCAAGGTGATAACATTCCCTTCCTCGAAGGGTTATTGAAATATTTTTAACCATTGACCATTGACTTTGAATGTGGGTCTACCTTCTTTTGAAATTTCAATCATCCCATAAGAAAATACTCAAATGACCACAAAGGGTCCTACCATCAGTATTTAAGCTTCCCAGGGAACAATTTTAATCTTGAGTTAAATAACAAAACTCAATTCCCAAGAATAAAATTTCATCTTGAAATGTGTTGAGCATGCCACATTTTGGGTTTTTATTTATAGATCTTGGTATTTTCATAAGAATCATTTTTTATTTCTTCTAATTCATCCAATTATATCATCCTGGCTTCCCCAGCCTTTTGAAAACCCAAATTGAGCTTTTTAATTGTCCAATATGAGCAATGGTCATGTTCTACTAAAAATAACATGGTTTTTCATATATAAATTGTAATGGCGTGGTATCAATGGGTGGTTTGTATATAGTATGGTACACCCAAATTGAATCATTTAATTTGAGGCTACAATCACTTCAACTTGTGTTCACAGTTTTTTTTACAAGATTTTTTTGATTTCCCTGTTTGACAATTCAACTTGTCTGATTTTTTTGCGGGTGATAGGAAGTTATTGTGTTCCACTAGATTCTATATTTTGTAAGAAATAATTTGATAGAATTATTAGTGAAATGTTTTCCTAGATCACTAATGACTATTTTTGAAAATATAAATCATGAAAACACATTTTTCTTTATGAAAGTTATGAAATCCTTTATGGTGTCATGAGAGGTAGCTTCAGCGTCTACCCACTTAGAAACATAGTCAATGCTGACAAGGATATAGGACTTCCATGTGAATTGGGAAATAGTCCCTTGAAATATATTCCCCACATGTAGAATATTTTTAATTCCATGATTGAGTTTTGGGGCAGTTAATTCTTCTTTCCAATAGATTCAATCTATTGGCACTGATTATAACTTTTAAAAAAATGTCTTGCATCTTGGTGGAGTGTTGGTCAGAAAAGTAAATTTAATAGAATTTTCGCTACTGTGTGTTTTGTTCTATGATTTCCTCCTATTGGTGATGTATGAAACATGCCTAAATCATTTTTTATTTCATCCTCTAGAATGCACTGATGTAACAAACCATTGGTACTTTGTTTGAAAATGAGGGTTTCATCCCAGTAGTAGTGTGAAGCTCGAAAAAAATATTCTCCTTTGCTGGTTGGAGAGGTAAGGGTATAGATGTCTTGTGATGATATAGTTTGAAAAATCCTAAAATTTTGGTTGTGCCTTTATATTTATGATGAAAATTGTTTCATCAAGGAATCCTCTTCAATATCGAGATCATCATCATCTTTTATAAGGGGTAGCGGAAGTTGGGATAGATGATCAGCGACAAAATTTTCTATTCCCTTTGTATATTTGTTGAAAATGTATAATTATTATAGAAATGGGATCCAGTGTATAATTATTTTCTTGGAATCATTTTTTTATCAAATATCATAGGGAAGCATGATCAGTGTGAACAATCACTTTTGACAAAATAAAATATGGGAAAATTTTCCAAAAGAAAACACAACTACTAAGAGCTCATTCTCTATGGTTATGTGGTTTATTTGAGCTTCATTTAGTTTGTGACTAGAATATTATATGAGGTAGAATATGTGACTGACTCTCTATCCTAAAATAGTTCCAACAATAAATTTTCTAGCATCACACATCAATTCAAATTCTTTTTCCCAATCTGGTGAAATTATTACAGGGGTAGCTACCAAGTTTTTCTTTAAAGCATTGAATGATCACTGACATTCTTCAATGAATTAAAATGGAGTTTATTTTGATAATAATTGTGTCAAAGGGTGGGTATAGTTTTCAAAATCTTTCACGAATCACCAATAGAATCTAGTATAGCCTAGAAATCTCTTTATACCTTTGATTGTTGAAGGCTCGGGTAAATATTTGATCACTTTTATATATGCGGGATCAATATCCATGCCATCCTTGTAAATTTTTTGTATAAGGAATATGCCTCCATGGAGCCTAAAATGAAATTTTTTACAATTTAAAACTAGGAACTTCTCTTCACATCATTGTAGGACTAACTCAATATTGTTATAAAATACTCAAAAGATCTACCATAAAAAGAAAAGCCATCCTTGAAAATTTATATGAAATCCTCTTCAATATCATGTAATATATATTTCATGCTCCTTTGAAAATTTTATAGTGTATTACATATACCGGACGTCATGTGCATGTAGTACAAGGTACCAAATGGACACCTGAATATAGTTTTAGAGAAATATTATGGGTTGACTGAAATTTGGTTCTATCCTGAGTATCCATCAAGGAAATATTATAATTCATGACATATAGGTATCTCCAATATTTGATACATAAAAGTTAGGGGAAAATGATATTTTTGAGTTGCTTCATTTAGGTTTTTGTATTCTATGAAAAGTCTATATCCAGTTATGGTGCAATTTGAGATTATTTCATCTTCATCATTCTTTTCTACTAAAAAACCACCTTTCTTTGGTATCACCTAAAGTAGGCTCACCCACTCACTATTAGATATTGAAAAAATTATTCTAAAATCATGAATTTTCAGTAATTCTTTTCTAACAACCTCTTTAATTAGTGGATTGATTTGCCTCTATGGTTGGAATTTTGGTTTTTCAACTTATTCTAGTATAATTTTATGGGTGCATAAAGTATGATTGATCTCTCTGATATCATCCACCCCCCCAATAAATTGATTTCTTATATATTTATAAGACTTCAATTAATTTTTTAACTGGTAACTAAGTCAGTTATGAGTGGATTATGATTGTTAGTGCACCAGAAGTCTCTAGAAAGTAATACTTGAGTGTATTGAGGAGGGTTTTCAGTTCCATCTTCAGTGGTAGAATGGCTGAGGGTATGAAATGTGGGATATTTTCCTTTATAATAGTTTTTTGTAATTTACATCCTCAAATTAATATTCCTCATCCTCATCAGTAAGGTTTATCTCATCACTATCTTTCTCACTATTTAAGTATACATTTGTTTTGTCCGTTTTAAAGATAAATTCACTGTCAAAATAATCATATATTTTTTTTGATGATTTTTTCAGGCCGAACACAACTTTTTCATCACCTTATCAGAATATGGGGCTTCCTTGATTTAGATCAATCAATGACTTCTCATTCGCGAGTAATGGTTAGCCTAAAATGATTGTAATTTATCCTTTCTCTTCCATGTCTGGAACGAGGAAGTCCACGGGAAAATTGAACTTTCCATCTTTGACTAAGACATCATTGAAAATTCCTTGAGGATAACTTATTTAATGGTCAGCCAATTGGAGTTCCACTCTAGTTGGTTTTAGTTCTTAGAGTCTTGTCTTATGGAATACACTCATCAGCATGAGGTTCATACTAGCTCCTAAATATCATAAGGATCTTCTAAAGTTTCATTCTCCTATTGTGTATGGGATTGAGAAACTTCTAGAATCTCTCATTTTTTGGTGTCATTATCTACTGACCAATAGTAGATCATAATTAATTTAGTAAGATGAATCCTAGGTCCACCATTGTCATTTTATGGAAATTAGTTCCTTAAGATATTTTCCATAGTTATAAATTTTAGCGATTACCTCAGCAAAAGGAATGTTTATTTTTAATTTATTTAACATATCCAAAAAATTATTGCACACCACAAAAGATTTTTTATTTAATAGAAGGAAAACTGGATGAAAATACTATAAATAAAACAATTAAAGTGGTCTAAAATAATTCAATTCAGGAGCATCATCTCGAACAAAGTGAGTACCTTTAGGAGGAAAGGATCTCATGTTAGAAAAAATAAGGATTCGGTAATTCTGAGATGATATAAAATCAAGATAGTCTTCCCCCACATTACCCTCATGCCAAGTATGAAGGATGGACATCTGATTATTCAAAAGGTCCTTGCATCTCTTGATAGATTATTCAATGGACCATGGAATAGGTCCTTTACCTAAGAAAGAATTGTATATTGTTAAAGAATCTGTCTCAATATCTGTAATAGGTATGTGTCTCTTATTAAAAAAGATCAATACTATTAACATGGCTAGGGATTCCACTTGAAGGGAATCACCACTCCCAAATAAAGTTGAGAATACAACAAAAATTGAGCCTCTGGGATCCCTAATAACTCCACCACCATGCATGTAACCCATACCATAAGCTCCATCCTGTTAAGTTTCTTCCCTAAGAGGGGAGGCCTCCATCTAATCCATGACCCCCAGGCTATAGGATTATTATTGAGGGAGTAATGTGATGAAAAAATGTGATGAGGTATATTGAATTGACCAGGTCTTTATACAAACAATAGAGATCAAGGATCAAGTTTCTAGTTTTGAAGATGATATTTGTGGATGAACTCAATATATATTGATGTCAATTTTCATTTTTGGAAGACCATAGAATCCACAATTTTAATTCGGAATAATATATCTAGAATTTATCTTAGTATTGGATCTTTCCACACCCTAAAACCAGTGATGGAGGAATGTTTTAGTGGTAAAGGATAGATCAAACCAACTTTTAAACTACCCAAACTACCTCCATATCGACTTATCCCACTCACTGTTGAATAACAAATGGTTCGTAGATTCAATAGTCAGATCCCTATAATAGAGACACCTCGAGGAAAGTCTTATCCACATACATTGGTTATTAACATCATATGGTAAGGTATTAGGTTGTACACACCACACCAGGAAGTGGAATTTCAAAGTAAATTCTTTCACTATAAAGATTCACCGAAAAAGTCTTGTGAAAAATTAATGGATTGAATTTTAATAAAATATTTGAGTGAGAAGGTACTATACTAAGAGCCTATAAAGAAACATTTATCAGGTTCACTGGTCAATTATTACTTGTCTCTCTCCTTCCATAAAAGTAATAGGTGGCTTATAAGGTGGTGTAGCAATATATACTTCTTCCTTAGGTAGCTCTATTTTTGGGTATTTTGTAGAAGGTGATACTTCTTGAGGTATCACTTGAGAAGTTCCATTTATTGATTCATCATATCTTTATTCTATGAATTTTGTCTAATTTTTGCGTTCCTCAAATTTTATTCCTTATTCTTCACATGGTTTCCAAAAATCCATCACTTTTACACTTCTCAGAACCACTAGTTTTGCCTCCTCCCTCGGATATGTCTCTGTATTACAAGGTAGAGTGCCTAGAAATATCTCTGAAAAGGTCTTTAAGATCTATCCCATTTTAGGTTTAAGGTTATACAGTGTTGCCCTTTGGTTTTGTATTTCTGTCTCTTATGTTTTCATCCTCTATTCTTCCATTTGAACAAAGTTTGAGAGTAGATTTTCCAAATTTGATTGCAGAGGTATGGATGGTTGTGGAAGTCTGGGTGGAGCTGGTTGAATTTTTTTTGGCTCTATGAGGGAAGAGTTTTTGTGTTGTTTGTTTTGTTATTCAAGGCATAGGATTTATTGGAAGATATCCTGGGCTTCCTTGGTTCCTAAATGGTGTCTAACCACCACTTTGTTGATCGTACCCTTGATTATTTTTTGGTCACAGTTGGACTATAAATTTTTTGAAAGTACTATTGCATCTATTGAAATTTTTGACTTTTATGATTGTAATTAATATAATTATAATCTTGTATTTTCTGTTCATCAAGACTTTTTGTGTAGTCATGATAAAGGTGTGGGTCACCTCACATTTTTCAAGACTGAATTTCCTTGACTGGAGTTGGAGGGGGAGGTGATACAACTATTAGTTTAAATGATTCCAAATTCTTGGCTAAAGCCTTGAGTTGTGAAGATATTCAAGTATGCTCTTAAACTTTTTTAATTCCATGATAGATAATTCCATGATCACTCTACCTCAAACTGTAATTATGAGAGACTTCTAAAATTTCTCATCCCACCTTAGGTTTTTTAAACATTGACCCTCTATCTATGATTGCATCAAAGACAGTGCGAGTAGCAGGTTCAAGTCCTTGATATAATTTTTGGAGTTGAATCCACATATCGATTCCATGATGTAGGAAATTTTGGTTAAGTTCCTTAAAATAATCCCATGATTCCCATGCTAACTCTCTATCTACATGAGAGAAATTCTGGATGTCATTCTGCAATTTCAAAGTTTGAAAAGGTGTAAAGTATGTGTCCAAGAATTCTTTGGAAAAATCATCTGAAGTCATGATGGACACGAGTGATGGAATTTTGATCTAATCCTTGGATTGGTATCATAGGGAAAATGGAAAGACTAAAAGTCTTATGGAATCATAATATACTCATAGGTTGTGAAAGGTATTATAGACTTCCATGATGTTTGAGATATGCTCATGGGGATCATCAATTTTAAGTCCACTTAATTGGCCCATATTTTGAATTGTATAAATGATTTGAGGTTTAATTTAAAATTTATGTGACTTAATAGGAGGGTGTAAGATACTGGGCATATCACCATGTATTGATGGAAAGCTTTAATCCATGATGGATCACTCTTTCTACACTAGCTGCTCTCCATGTATCGCGGGTTCCATGTTTAATTGGTTTGGACTAGCAGGATTGTTGCGGTTTTTCATTTCTAAATAGAAACCTACAGAAATATGTCTTTAAATTTTAGTTTTGAAGGAAATTTTTTCATGTACATAAAGGCTACATGAATGAGTCAAAGGGCCCTGACGCATGCACTAGGCCACAACAAGAAGAAGGGTGCAGTGGAGTTTTAAAATGAAGAAGAAAGAAAGGAAAAGAGAAAGGGTAATTGGGTGAGGTAATCCTAGTTTCTTTCCATAGGTTTTCATGCCTTAGCACAGTACTTTTCACCCAGACAATAGTTTCAAAATTTTACACACCTACACATGTCATTTAATTCACACAGGTTGTGATCATATTATATTTATTTTTTCCAAACTACACTTGCTACTAGGGTATAGTATAGTGGTAGTGAGGGGTGGGTCTCATGAGGAGTTAGATTGGTTAGAAGGAACTAAGGATTATAAACCTTTGGGATAGTATTCCTCACAGGGTGGTTGATCTCGGTAATAACTAATACTAAGGTCTTTGTGGATTGTTATCAAAGATAAAAAAAATGGATCAGGATCAATTTGGGGGTTTAGGAAAAAGGATGATCTTAATTCTAACTTGGTATGATCCTGAGGTTTAGGCTATGGAGCAAGAAAAGGTCACTAGTTGGATATGGTCTATCCAACTAGATCAATACAAGATAAATTTATTCCTTTCTCTAGACATAGCTAAAAATTAGATGCATTGAGCCTAGATTCTAAGGAAGAAAGTGTCATAGCCTGTCATTCATAACCTATTCTACTCCAATTAGGTCAAGGTCATTCATTCAAACTTCCCATGGTCAAGATCACTTAAAATAACTAGATATAAAAAAATTTAACATGATTACTATTCCTTATGGTTACCAAGTTTAGAATTAAATATTAATTAAATTCAAACACCCCTACACTCAATCCCTAACCTAAGTGGTTTAACTGATCCTGGTAAAATCGATTAAAAATAGATATAGAATTTCAAACAAGATTAACACACTAACATAAATTGTGATTAAGTGATTAATGCACATGAAATTATTGAGATTAATCAATAAATGAACAGAAAATCAAGAATAAGCAATGTAATCCACAAATCAATCACAATTCTAATCAAATACTAACTTGAAATTAGAATAAGAGCAAACGTAGTAAGGATTCATCACAGGTTGATGATTGTGACAATGAATAGATGTAGAATGGTGTTGGAGATGAAAATAGGAAGAATAATTCTTCCCAAATCGATCAACGGGGCTTGAATAAATGTCAAAAAATGAAGAGAATTGATGCAAAATGAGTTTATGGAGAAAGCGTAGAAGATAATCTAAAGAGAATAATGAGAAAAATGATATAGAAATCAAGAAGTATATCAAATTATGTTCTGTTGTGCACCTTCTATAGGTAAATAGTATAGATATTACACAATGTGTAATGGGTACTCACATCATGTAATTATGATCCATGGTTTTCTCAAAAAAATTGAATCTATTTGAATCTCACATGAATCTCATCTGAAATCTTTGGGATTTGGAATTTGACTACTTTCAGAATGTGTAACTTGTCTTCACAATGTGTATCTTACTTTGGTCTAGATCTTGAAAGTGGTAATTTTGTTTGAAAGTTAAAATATGGGTATTGGTTACTCATGTTTTGTAATTTCTTTATGTCTTGAAATTATTTCATGACTTACCTCATGACTTTTCATATTTTATCAAAGATGATTACACATCATGTAATGGAGTTTCACGACATGTAATGGTCATTTTTTGTTAGTTTATACAGATTTTCCTTTGAAACCTTGAAATCATATTTCATATAATAAACAACACATAAAATGTGCATTATCAAGTAAAACAATGATAATCCTCAATAAAATAACATAAAAATGTATATATGATTTAATATTATCAAACACTTAATGTTTAAAATGTTATTTTTCTATAAAAATTATATATATTTTATATTTTCATTTAAAAATTAAATTTCTCATATTTAGAAATTGAATTATATTAAATGGATTCTATGTTTTTAATTATCAAATTCAAATTTGGTAAGTAGTTCAATTTATTTTTGGGGTATAAAATGAATTTACTCAAGTAAAAAATTGAGTTGTCACTGTATTGGTATAATAAGGTAAAAGGGTTTGACTAAGCAGTAAGTAATTTAAATATCTATACCCTTACCTATATATTTTATTGATTAGACGATTCATAGAACATATCTATTATTTTATACTTTTTATCCAGTTTTCATTATAAAATGACAAACTTAAACCTTAAGGAATGAGTATTTGTGGAAATGTCACTAAAAAATATCTATCAAATGGCCCCTCCTCTACCCCTTACAAAGAACCTTTTTACTTATAAAATATCTCAAAACCTACCCATTATACATCTATTAAATGTTTCATAAATATTTGGTATCCTTTTTTCCAATAGGGAATTATAAATCTATCATTATAAAGGAACCCTTATCAAGAAGGAGAGAATTCATCAAAGTAACAAGTTCTTCATCGTATGTTTCTATTACCTTCTCATATAAACTCTTTATAAATATAATTTTCCACTATAATGATGTTATATTAAAATTATTATGCTTTTTAGGAAATTATATTACAATAATATGACTCTATACTCTTAATTATTCATTAGTATGTCATGTCCTTGTTTGGGTTAGTTTAGCCCCAACATAAATGATGTTATACAATCTTCACTATTTCCAACATAAATGAGTTTCATGAAATTAATATAGGTAACATATTATATTAAATTGTGATTTATGTTATAAATATGGTTATGTAATGGTGAAAGAAAAATGAATGATCAATAAAAAGTGACTTGTTGTTATTGGTAAATTTCCTGAAACATGCTCATCATGGATTCCATTATAGAAAACCATATCCATACCTTTCATCAAGTGAACATGGGACTATATAAATCATTGAAAAACAATTATTCCATATCCTTGAATAATCTATTAATTATTAAATTGGTATCAGTAAATGAGTATCAGCATCGCCACTATGAATCTCGTAAGAAATAATCAAAATTACTAACACATGAAAATGGCTCCAATTCATTATTTTTCATTTCTTGATAATCCTTATTTTAAATATGTTAGTAAGGAACCCTTACATTTCCCAAATAACTAGAGTTAAAAAGAACTGAATTAGATGGATGGAAGGTGAAAAGACCTTACATATTTATTTAACCCAACTATACTAGAATAGAATTACCCCATCACATCTTCAAGTCTATTCCTAGATCCATGCCTAATGTTGTTAATGACTTGCAGTGCCCAAGGTATTTCAACATAGGATGAGGTTCTATTTATCTTATCTCTCCTTCAATCTTGGGTCTGTTTTTCACTACCTGGTGACTGTTACTACTCTTACTCAATAGTCGGGGGTTTCTCCAATAAGTTAGATCTAATTAACCAATAGTCTAGAGTCCCTATGGTCTAGAACCCTTAATAACCCATAGTCCCTATGGATCGAAGGCCTAATGGTGGAATGAAGGCCCGGTGGGCCGAGATCCATTAATAGCCCAAAGGCCCTATGGTTTGTAGGCCCAATTATGTGGACCAAAATACCAATATGGGTGAATAATCATGCTACTATAGTACATATATAGTTCATACTATAATACTACTTATCATATTAATAAATATTTCCATGCTCATATTTTAAGAAGTCTCTGGTGTAGGATGACAGGGTGTTTACCTCTCTAGAACTACCCCAACTTCACTAACATCTAATAATGAAAAAAATTACTAATTAATATATGTTTAATTAATGAAAATAATTAAAGATTATAAAATTTAATACAGATAAATAAGGATATAAAATAAGTGATTAATATGGTTACATTTATTATATATGAGGTTAACTCACTTTCATGGAAGTTGATATTAAAGGTTGGGGTTTTCTCATCATAATCTTCTCTCATTGAGATATGTTCTATATTCACCACATTATTTATTTATGTGGTGTATATACTACCCCAAGAATGTATTTTACCATATTTTTCATGTAATTAATGGGATTCAAAAATTTATATCATGTTCTTCCTTTCAATGGATTTTTATTTAAAACTTAGAAAATTCCTAAGGGTTTCTTTTACAATATCATTTTGAAATAAATATTGGATATGTTCAAATTCTTATTTTGATAAGTTTAATGTTATTTAACTCTAAACCCATGTACATTGTTTTCTCATATGGTTATATCTAGGTTTTACATATATTATTACCACTTTACCTCCCTATATCTCATAATTCACTCAAAATATTTCTTATAAATGTGGTTTACCTTATCTCTTCTTTTAGTGAGGAATATTTCTCTTCCATATCCATATTCATTATATTTTTTTATGTATGTACTAATATATTATTATATAACTTCATAAGATCATTTTTTATTAACTTTTACCTTTTTACAAGGGTTTGAAAGGGATCTTTATAAATGTTTTTGATATGAGTCATTTTCTTTATTTGAATTTCTTTACAAAAGTGTGAAAGGAATTGTCACATTTAAATATTTCTACATTAATGAATTTTTATGATGTTATATCCATTTTTATTTATATTGATTCCTACCAATGTTTTTATAGTTTTTAAAATTGAATTCTATACCCATTTTTTTATAAACCATTTTCTTTTAAAATAAAAGTTATCAAAAGTAAAGGATATTTGTCTGTATTATTCAAAAAAATTTCTAATGATCTTACAAAAGTATTTTTCATCAATTTCAACATACCTTAATGATTCTTATAATTCAAAAGGTTTATTCTCTAATAATACCATTAACCTTATTATATATGTATTAAGAAGATATATTATGGATGTTTACATGTAATATTCTTATTTACCAATGAGTTAATTATCTATAAAGTAATTATGAAGGTTTTCACATTTAATGAGCATAGGAGAAGCTTGTTCATTACACTATTACTAACACTACCGAATATGGTATAAGGATTTATGATATGAGGTGATGCATCAATTAATGTATCGAGATGTCTCCTCATGGAAAATGATATGGTGGGAGCATATGTCTCATATCAATTAAATATTCATGAAAAAGAATACCCTATGTTTGATTCAAATATTTCAATGGTGATATTTTCATTAATGATATGTATTCATTATCCCTATGGTAAAAATTATGTAATATATACTAATCAAAAGTGCTGAAAGTATATTTTCACATGTTAGGAGTTGAACATGATCTAAAGGAGATGGTTAAAATTCATAAAAGACTATGACTTCTCAATACATTGAAACCCTGGGAAGTTAAACAAGGTGGATGATGCTTAGAGTAAGAATAATTATTCTACTTTATCCATGATGATGATTGAAAAAGACCCAATACTCATGGATTCTCAAGATATGTACCTTGAAATCATAAGGGGAGGTTATAAATCATATTTTCCCAACGTATTTCTCAATCATCCGTCCATGTGAATATCAAAGAAGTAT
Organism: Viscum album; assembly: GCA_963277665.1. Taxonomy (NCBI): domain Eukaryota; kingdom Viridiplantae; phylum Streptophyta; class Magnoliopsida; order Santalales; family Viscaceae; genus Viscum; species Viscum album. The sequence goes on from OY728128.1 coordinate 663,823,934, forward strand.
AGAATTGTGATATGGATATATAAATGATGGTATGAAATATTATGGATTTTAACTATGATAATGATGTAATTATAATATTTGGGAAATAAATATGTGTCCCCTAAATACAATAATTGAAGATAATTTTATTTGATAATGCACATACCTCATCATTATCTATCCATCCGAGTTGTAAAAATGAGTACAAATATCCAAAGGAGCATTTATTTTGGGGAAGCATAAATAGAGAGAATACAAAATATATATCTTTATTATTGGTAGGGAAGGAAGTTAAGGAACAGTGACTAGAGACTAAATGGATAATGAAACCATTACCCATACCTATATGGAAATGGGAGAACATCACCCTGTATTTTTATTATGTGTCTTCCCAAGACTTCCAAAATATATAATTCCATTTGGGTTTTAGTTGATCCACTTAAAAATTCAATACATTTCATTACTATTCGGGAAAATTTCTCACTCTAACAACTTTCCAAAATATATATAAATTATGTGTTAAATATGTATCAAGTACCACTTTCTATTTCATTTGATCAAGATTAAAGTTTTAACTTGATGTTCTAGAAGTAACTTCAGTAGGAGTTGGACACCTAGATGGTCATTGGGACTCGTTTTCATCCTCAAACTAATGGTAAATATGAAATTACCATTAAAATAATAGACTATATATTGATATCCTTCTCAATTGATTAAATTAATTTTGACGAACATCTTCCCCAAGTAGAATTATAATACAAAATCAGTTACCATTGTTTCATTCAAAGGCACCATGTGAGCCTCTATATGGGAAAAGGTGTAGAGATCCATTATGTTAGAATTAATTTGGATAGTATAAGCTAATAAGACTATATATAGCTTAATAAATTTTATGGAATATTTATACTATTCAACATAAAATTAAAACTACCAAAACATGATAGAAGAGATGCTCTAAGAATCATCAATGAGATTTTGAGTTTGTAATTAGAGACAAATTATTCCTTCTAATATCACTATGTAAAAGGGTTATGAAATTTAAGAATAATAGAAAGTTGAGACCTAGATATAATGGCCCTTTAAAAATCCTCAATCTTGTGTAGAAGATATCTTGTAAAATTTCACATCTATTGAAACTCTCCCAAGTCCATGATGTGTTCCATGTATCACTTTTAAGGAAGTTCATACCTCATCCTCCATATGTACTGAATTTAGATATTTTTCTACTAGAACATGATCTATATTACATAGAACAGTCAATAGAAATCTTGGATCATAGGGATAAATTACTATAAAATAAGGTCACACACCTTTTTAAAGTACTCTGAAGAAATCATAGGTTTGAGTAAGCAATATGGGAACCTGAATTTAGTATGTATTTCCCTTTAAATAGATACTATTCTTAATAACCTACTTCACATGTAAGTCTAAACTAAAACAAATTGTAGTAAATTTTATTGAAATAAATTACTACAATACAAGATAAACATTAATACATTATGATAATACATTATGAAACATCTTTTAGAAAAAAATAACAGAAATAAAACCATGAGTTTATAAAATATACTATGAACATAAAATCTTTATCATCGTGGTTTGTTATGAATATCATAACCGTAATTACAATTATTTAATGAATGTTGAACATTAGAAATATAATAGAAATATTGAGAGAAAATTAAATATATATGATGAAAAAAATTAGTAATGTATGCAGGGATATATATATATATATATATATATACGAATGAAATATGACACTTATATGTATATGGTCATTATAAATATGGTTATTCAACATATGTTCATTGGAAATATGGTTGTCGGATATATGGTCATTGGATATATGATCATTGAATATGTATGTATAAAATAGGTATATTAAAGTTATACAATTATTAATAACAAATTGAAATTAATATAATACACAAATAATAAATCATAAAATCGAAAGCTAATATTTAACTAAAATATTTTATTATATTTTTTATGCATTATATAATATTATTATTATTAGTTTTATTATTATAGAATGATTAAATGTATTTAAAAAATTAAAAGAAAAATTTTAATATCAATGTTTGATAATATTACATGGTAAGAAGATAAATAATTAATTTTAATGGGATGTGGTTAAAATAATTTAATGTTAAAAGGTAGATATTTTTTGAGAATTATTTTTTAAGTATTTTGTATTTTTATCTTAATAAATTAAATTTAAAACATTTAAATGACGAATATAATGTAATGTTCCAATGTATAAATAATAGAATAAAATTCAGTTAATTAATAATTGATATGAAATAAGATTAAGAACACTTAATATTTAAGAAGTCATTTTTCTTTAAAAATATTTTTTATATATTTTTTTTATTTTCATTTAAATTTAAGTTTCTCATATTTATAAATTAAATTAGATTAAATGGTGCCAAAAAATTTAATCATCATATCAAAATTAATTAGGTAGGTAAATTTCATTTTTGGTCATAAAAAAGAAGTTATCGTGGTAAAAAAATTGAGTTACCATAGTAAAGGTAAAATGAGGTAAAAGGGTTTAACTAGGTGGTAAATAATTAAAATAACTATAACATTATCTATAAATTGTGTGTATAATGTATTTCATGACACATATTTATTATTTTCTACTTTCTTTCCAATTTATTTGATAAAATAAAAACCGTATACCATAGGTAATGAGTATCTATAGAAATTCCACTCAAAATGAACTAATAAAAGGAATCCACCAATACCCATTCCAAAACGCTCCTTTCCTTTGAAAATATATTAAAAATATGTCTATTTTTTCTTCCTAAATCCTTCTATGAAATTTTTCTACCTATGGTTCCAAGAGGAAATCCTAGATTCTTCATTCCAAAGGAAGTTGTATCGAGAATAAGAGAAATCAACAAAGTTCCTAACTCTTCACCATCCTTTTTAATTACCTTATCATATAAAATATTTATAAATATAATAATATTCTATAATGAAATTATATTAACTTCAATAATATTCTAAGTAAATTATATTACTATTATATAACTCTATATTATTACTATTCATTAGTATAACATGTTATTGTTTGATTGGTTCAATCACCCACATGAAAAATCATACACTATTTTCATTATTTCCAAAAAGAATGTGTATCATGAAATTAATACTAGTAATATATGATATCGAAGAGTAATTTATATTATTAATATGGTTCTATAAGAGTGACAGAAAAAAATTTCCCAAGCAATGGTGAATACCCTAGAGAGGGGTGAATCTAGGTATCATAAATTCATCTCCTTCCCTTTGACAATGATATTGTCCACTCTAAAAAGGAACATCCTTCTAACCCACCCACCCCCCCCCCCCATCGATATAAAAGTAATAAAATAATAGATATAGGACACATGGATTTTTACTCAGTCTACCCAAATAGTCTAATCCAAAAAGCTTTCAATGTCAATGTGGTTATGCACCTAAATCACTAAGCTCACTAATTTCATTATAATTTTGGAGTAGATTCACTAACCCTCATGGTTTACAACCCTTAGAAGATGAAATATACTTGATATAAAATTCTAAAAGAGTTAACTGCTCCTCCATGTGAATGATACTTCAATTCTTATGAATGAATAAGTATGGTAACACCAAGCAGGGTGTGTTAATCTACTTCACTTTCTTCCTATTGAATAATTACACTAATCTTCCAGTGAGAAAACTACCTAGATATCCTCTTACTTTGTATCTCACAGTCTAGTACTCGTCTATAAATACTTATTTTAATGTCTATCAATTTTTCATTTGTACATTCTTCTCTCCTTTCCAAAAATTTTGTAAATAATTTTACTATCCTTAAAATAAATCAACTCTTAATCTAAGGGTCGGGACTAAATATCCTTTTTCTAGACCACCATGATCATGGAAAGTATACCACATACTATTAATATGGTCATCACATCACATTAAAGTTTTTTCATCCCCTAGAATCTTGTGATAATTCATTATTTTGAACTCTAATTATATATTCCTTAAGTCCTGGAAATTACACCTTCATAGAATGACATATTACATTACAACAAGATCATCTCAAATTCACCCATTTAATTATGTGACTACTACATTAATGGAATGATTTATAGTCAACAATCATATTCAAAAAATATTTTCTATATATAATATTCAATTATACCTAATATTATAATGTGAACATTTAAATCTGCATTGATATTTGAACATGTCATAGTGTGGCCCTATTATTTGGGATTCAAAGAATCTCCTAGACAAAACCAATAAAATTTTCCCAAATATAGTCATCACATGATCCCCAATTTAATGATTCTTACCTCACTAAACATAAAACATTTAAATATCCCCCGATTGATTCATGGTGTGAGCCTTCATATCATGTCATGGTCATCTATACACCAAAATCACACAGTAATACACTTAAACACTCGCTGAGTGACACTTCCTTCCATGGCGCAACCTTGAAATAGAAAATACCACTAAAATCCACATTCATCGCCTTCATGAAATGATTTTTATTTTCAGATAATGATTCTTGTTCTATAGATATAAATATATAATATTTTTCTAAAACTCCCTCAAGCTCTTCCCTTAATAAGTGATCTCCTTTGGAAGTCATATCACTCATAATTATCAAAAAATACAACGTAAACAAAAATAAAAAGTGAATTTTAAAAAAAATATCCCTTTGGGTTTATTGACTATTCTTCCCAACACACAATACTTCTAAAAAACTAAATTAGATTCACCTCTTCATATCTGATAACTTTATAACTAACCTGGTCTATTCTCTAAAATCATCCACCTTTAGATAGTTCATTGATGATTTGCTAATAATAAAATCTAATACAACATGATGAAAAATCATTGTGAGAAATAGGAGTTAAGTGTGAGGTTCCTCATTAAAAAACTTCTATGAGTTTTGGGTCCTTCACCAAATTTCCATATATCTATTCTCCCTAAATAATTATTCAAACACTCTACCCATTTCCATAACATAATTTATCCCTCTTTGAAAATAGTAATTAAAAATTAATGAGAAAATTCTCCCCTTTGAGACACGAACACCATATCCCCCTTTTTCAATGAACCCAAAGAAAACTTTAAATAAAGTCTATATAATATATTTATATTTTAAAGAATTTAAATAACGATAAATTTAACAAAATTTTCTATAAAATAAATTACCATAGGGGAGTGGGTGTCCATTTCCCACACCATCAATGTAGATGGGGTCATTTGGACTCCAAGAGACAATTGATACCGCTCAAAATTATATTTGGGTAGTTCCATATTCATCATATCTTTAACTTGATCTTGTATTGTAACAAGATCCAATTTCATGAACACTTGTTTAGCCTTCTCCTTAATTAACTGGTATTTGATCCCGATGTGATTATTTCTTGAATTATTAATGGTTTTTTCTAATATTGATATCACTTGAGTTTTCACACTTTATAGTAATTGGAGATGCCACATCTAGTCTAATGTATGTGTGTTATTACTTCATCCATATCACATGAGTATATACTTGAGTGGATATAATGTATTTAGTCTCTCCGATTTATAAGGAAATGTAGTTTTTATTTCTTACTTAACCAATAAATTTATGAATTTCCAGGATAAAAAACACCTCATGATGTTAACTTTATATCAATAGTTAAACCTTCCCAGTCTATATTTGTGTATAATAATAACTCATGTTTTCATGTTCTGTGATAGAGTGTCCCAAAGTACAACATATGATTGATATATTAAAACACTCTCTTAGCTACTAGCATATAACACTCTTTTGGATAGGTTTAGGACAAGAAATATTGACATACTAGAAATAATATATTAGTTCATTTGGTAGTTAGGTACAAATAGATCCAATTAATCTATTTTTAATTAGTTTTATCAACCTGGTTTTCATCCACATCTTTTGAAAATATCATCTAAGTAGTCATAGGAGTAACCAATGGCTTTTAATATTTCATTTTTCACATATTGATCACTTCATTAGACTATTTAGTTTGATAAATAAAAGCACCATCCTTTCACTATATCACTTTCAAGACAAGGAAAACATCAATTCCCTAATCATGGACATCTCAAACTCACACTATATAAATTCTGAAAACTACTTGAAATATTCATCATCTGAGCCACCAAAAATTATGTAATCCACATAGACTAGAACCAAAATTATTTCATCATTTTACTTTTTATGTAAATTTAATGATCAAATATTCCTCTGAAAATTTTTATTTTCTTTATATATTGATTAATCTAAGAGTACTAAGATCATTTTTCTTGCTTCAATCTATACAAATCCTTGTTCAACCAATAAAACTTATTATAATCTTAATCCATAAGAAACCCATCCATTTTTTAATTTATACTTCCTCTCAAATAACTCTATTTAGGAAATATGATTTGAAATCCATTTTATAGACTTTTAATCCTATTTTCACCATTATAGATAAAAATAGTTCTATATTCTATAACCAGTCTGCTGGTGAAAATGAATCATCAAAGACAATACCTTAAGTTTTAAAATATCTCGTGCACACTAACGATTTTATGTTCTTTGTTTACTCTCTAACTTTATTAGGTTTATTCATGAACACCCACTTAGTTTTGTTAATGTCCTTATCTTATAGCCTCAAAATAACTTCCCATGTATGTTTATTTTATATTTGGTAATGTTATTAATGCATAGCATAAACCCAAATCTCATATTTAACAACCTACATAAATATTTTAGGATTCACCTGAGATATCAGAGATCTTTTTTTATAAACCTCCATTCTTCTAGTATGAACCAAATTTATCTAGTCACTAACTAAAATGATTTTTGAGATTTGTTACATGTAGTATTTGCAACTACTAAACCAACTATGTTTTATTCAAGTTCAAGTACTTCATTTATGTCTTTTATAGATCCATAATATCTCGTTGATCCTCTCACTATATCATCACTTTCCTATTTTATTTCCCCACTACTCTACTATGAATTATTCTCTCTAGTTTTCGAAGCTTTTTAATTCTCTTCAACGATCACATGATAGATTTTAATAATTTTTATAGTCCTTTTACTGTAGAATATGTTCGTATTTATTTTTGATGAATAGAAAATGAATACATGAGATATATTGAGAATTGTACACCCAAATCTGGTGCTAAAAACAAATTCCATACATATTGGATTTAATACCAACTAAAACGATCAAATTATAACCATCCATAATTATAATATCAATATAAAATCTTAATTCGCCTACATACCCAAGACCTTTGATATTAGAGTTTTATAAAATTAAGAAAATCTATCCATATAACAAAACCAATGTCTCTATCAATAAATGAGTATTTTTTCCATTATACTCCTAATTTCTTGTTCCATAAGTATATTTCGACATCTCCCACAAAATTCTGTACAAATGATACCCTTATATACATATCTTACATAATATAATACATCACAACCTAGGGAAATTGAAAAATGAGAAGGGGTGATCTCAGATTCTCTATAAGGGTAAATATGGGAGATATAAGCTGATGATCATATGTAATCATAAGATAAGAATAAGGGTTTGAGAGCATGATTGTTACTTAATAAATTCCTATCCAATTAGTCATATATCTTAATTAATGATTCATGGAAAAACTTTTACGTAACAAGATATGTGAGTCATAATATTGTGAAATCATCAATAATAAATCATAATCTATTAGAGCATATAATAGGTATAAAACATAAGTTTTTGGAGTACAAATAATTATAAAAAATAATTTTAAAATTCAATTTTCACTGATAATACTATAATAAAGGACAAAGTCCTATAGTGTATTAGGTTTACTCTTCATTCCCATAATTTCCATAGTTAAGACTCACTGGAATACAATCATAGTAGACATAGTCCTTTACTAGAATAGTTTCAATCCACATTCAAGTTTATATAACTTCAATAGATATAAATCTTTACCCAATTAATTATAGGTATATATAATTTCATCCCCACCCATAACATAATTTAAACCATACTTATGTGTTCCTCAAGATCAAAAAAAACATTCATCAATTCATCATAACATAACCTATCGAAAAGAAATAAGTTTTTTAATTTTTTCAACATCAAATAATCAGAAACCATCTATAGAAATAACATGGATGTTATCACTAGATCATATCCATGGTGAATCATAAGAAACATCAAAATATTTTGACCTATATGAAAAATGCCTTTAAAATAACATTGGAACCTTTCTTTGAAAACAAGAGAAAAATGTCATTTTTCTAACATTTTAAATGAAAATTCCAAGAATAACGATAAAAATATTTTTTTAAAATAATCATGTAAAATTTTAAAGGAAGTTTAAAATAAAATAGTGGTCATTATGTTTTGAAAATAAATTCATTTGATAAATGTTTAAACAATTATTTCTTTCAAAATTTTCATAAAATTCAAAAATAGCATGTTTAGAAAATATTTTAAAATTTACTTTTTGAATATTTAAAAACAAAATAAAATAAAGTTAAAGATTACATTAAAAAATAATTTTATAATAGAATAGAACATTATTTAAAAAAAATTAATGAATATTTCTTCGGAATAAAAAAATTATTGACCCAAAAAAGAAGAAATATGGTCAGAATTTATTAAATACATTTTCTCAATCATTTTTTGTAACAAAGTGAGGAGAATAGAAAAAATAAATAAAACCTTTAAATACCCATATTATAAGGAAATATATGGGATAAAAAATATACTGGTCATATAATTTTCCTTTATAGAAATTAAACATAGATAATCCGGAAAATAAATGAGATTGCAACATAAACCCTTCCTACTTTAGTAACTTTTGAGTCGTAAACACATTGAAATAAATAACTTCAAATAGAACCTTAAATAACATTAACATGAACATATTCATTATATAAAATATCAAATTGGAATTATATACACCATATAAACATAAATAGTTTCATAACATGAAACATGTCTCAACGAAACAATATTGAAGCGAAGAACCCTTACAGTTTTGAAAATGTATGAATCAAAACCACATTAAAGAGAGTAACATAGATGTATATTAAAATAATAATAATTTAAATAAAAATAATATTAAAATACATTCATAGGAATTATACACAACACAAAAAATAAACAAGTGGTTAATATAGAATATGTCTCAAAGAAATAAAAGTGAGATGGGAAAACCTAACCTCAAGTCTTGACTTACATCATACGTGATATTAATATCCTGAATAATAAATTTAGATTCATTATAAATTTATAAAAAAACCATATTAATACTTATATTACCAGATATTATTCAATTTAATTTCTAATCACTCCTTCATTAATAATTCCTTCTTAAAATTCATCATTCTCGGTGTTTACTATTTAATTTTTCATACATGATTCTATTCGACATTTCCAATACATGCACCTTGGACATGGTTTCATCATCTCCAAAATTTTAAAAAAATTATATATATATATATATATATAATATTTATCCATTATATATACTTTTATAACCATATTGTAAAAATAGTGAGAGAAAAATGTAACACGTCATTTATAGAGATGGTAGTATTTACGTACGCAAAAAGGCTGCTTTCATTTTCTAATAGAAATATAAAATAAATTTAAATAATATTTTATAAATATATAATCATAATAATATCATATATATTCATTAAATATATCATTGTGAACAACTATGTAATTCTGAAATAAAAAATTAATAATAATGTTTCGTGGAGGTGGTAGACCACATGTACGCACGAGCGATGTTATCATATTCTAACAAATGGGAGGCTCATAAGTTAGATAATATTTTATCTATAAATAATAATAATAATTTAATTAAAATAATATATAATCATTAAATATATCTATATGATCATCCATAGGATTCAGTGATGAAAAATAAAATGTATCGATCATAGAGACGATAGTTCATACATAAGAACGATGATGTTTACATTTTCCATTGATGTGGATGAAAAATATATAATAATTATTCAATTAATGAAATAAAATTTAAAAAATATAATGTAAATCATTTAAATATGTTAATATGATCAAATCATATTTGGAATAGGTACAATAAAAAAACTTAAAATATTCATAGAAGACGATTTCCTCTTCATTGAGAAACCTCCTTTGGATATCTTATTAAATACCCTTGGGTTGGTCATTTTATAATAGCCTCTAGAATGTGTATAGGTAAGTTTATAAGATATTTAGGTAGTTTTTGGTTGATATAAGGGGATAAAAAAGGTGTTAACAAGAGACGATATTAGGTGACCTTTTATAAGTGAGGGGAGTTTCACACTTGTAATTATTCTAAACCTTAAAATAATATATGGTCACTTTCATAGAAAAGTGGTTCAAAATTGTATAAATCTAAAAAAATTTATGATATAGGGAATAAGTACATTAAATATATAGTATTTATACAATTGTTAGGTTATTTTGACCCTTATATCATTAGTTTGAACCCTCATTTACCCTTTTAAATTTTACCACGGTAATGAATTTTTACCTCAACTACAATTCATTATGACCAAAAATGAAGTTGACCTATTTACCAAATTTGAATCTAAAAATTAAAAATATTATATATATTTTTAAAGAGTCATTTTGTACTATTGTAAGGAAATAATTATCATATAAAAATGAAAAATTCAATGAAAACCATTTTTAAAAGAAAAAAATTTAAGAATAAAAATGACTTTATAGAAAAATAAAATAAAATATTTATTTTCATTAAAATAATTGTATTGATTTAAGTAAAATGAGTCTTAATTCACCATAAAATAAAAATAAAACCCGAAAAAACCTTGTGAAAACTTCATTTAAAGAGAAGAGCCAAAAAAATTATTTGGATAAAAGAATTACTTGGAATTCAAAAATTTCAAACATACATTTATAAGTTAAAAATTATATATTTAAATACATTATAATATTTTTAAAATATATATTTGTTCTAAAAAATTTCTCAAATGGTCAAGTTATCATGGTAATTTTGTAAAAGTGATATAATTTTTAAAAATGATATTAGAAAATATCAAAAATTCATCCAAAGAAAACTTAGATATTATGAATTTATAAATTGAGTTCATTTAATAAAATTAAAATTATAAAATTCATAAATTTATCTTTTAAACGAAATTAGAAAATATAAGAAAAACCCAATTTTATAAAAAATAACCCTTTTAATATTCTTAACCATATATGATTTCATTCTTATAATTTCAAAATTGTGTACATATTTCCTAGGAACTAATTAATAAATTTAAATAAGGGAAAAAATTTGGGATATATTTCATAATTCGGTTACTCTTATTTATTCTCACAAAACCAATGGCTTGGTTATACCAATCATATTTAAATAATAATGAATCTATAGTATGCCATACTTCATTAAGTTTGGTGTTACATGCATCAAAAGATATTAAAAAATTGAATTTATTAAATATAAATAAATTCCAAAATCTGAGGGTGCTACATTCTACCCCTCTAAAATAATTTTCTTCCTTGTAATTTTATCTCATGTATGACAAAAAGGGTTTAAAACATTTTCATAATCAATTATAAGGGATGGAAGTTAAATATTCATAAGTGAAAATAAGTGATTTTTAATCCACATAAACTATATTTACCTTTGAAAAAGGAATTTAATGTCTATGTTAATATTAGTAAACTTATCATTTCTTCAATATTTCATAAACCATGAATTTACTTTTTTGAGACATGTATTTTTAAATGAGTTTCATAAAGCGTACCTTCATAGATAAGATATGTTTTCCATATAAGACTCGGTAGATTTATCTTACTCTTACTTGAGTTTAAATTTTATTTTACAACCAAAATAAAGAATAATAGAAAATATACTTACTTGACTTCATTACATTTCATAAGCGTAATTTCATCCTTCAGTTTTGCTTCAAGTAGTTTTCAACCGTGATTTATCTCATATAAGTAACTATGATTAAATTTTCATCACTAATACATAACACACAATATAGAGTACTAACATTTATCAGTGCTTTCTTTTATCCATGATAAATGGTACCTTCGTCGGTGCTTTATTTTTAGCATTGATAAAGGTTTTGATCCCATTTGTGAGTCCCACAACAAAATTGTGCAAGTGTGGCCGCTTCTTTGTATATAATTTTGTTTGCATACCAAAATCAGATGCATGATTCAAGGATGGGCTCCCACATACACTCTTCACAAACTCATATGGGCCTATGATCCCACATGGTCATTGGCCCACCCTTTGCTTCACGTGGTTTAGCGCACCCCCATACGGCCGGGTCGGCCCCCTTGCCCCACAATCCTTGCCTATACATGACCCAACCCACCCTTTTTAATATATACAAATAAAAATTTTAAAAAAAATACAAGGATTAAAAATATTTTAAAAATAAAAATAATTAAATAAATAAATTAAAAAATATTAAAAAATTATTGATTAAATAGTGATTAATCAATTTAATATATATATATATATATGTTATAAATATTAATAAATAGTATTTATTAAATATATATATATATATAAATTAATAAATTGAAATTATTAAACAAATAAAAATTTAAAATTATTAAAATAAAAAATTACTAAAAAAATTATTAATTAAACAATTATTAATATATTTATTATATATATATATTGTAAATACTAAAAAAATATTATATTAAAATATATAGATATATAAAATGAATAAATTAAAATAATGAAACAAATAGAAATTGAAAATTAAAAAATTAAAAATTATTAAAAAAATTATTAATTAAATCATTATTAATAAAAAAGAATAAATTTAATATACAAATATATATAATAAATATAAATAAATAGTATATATTAAATATAAATATATAAATGAATAAATTTTAATAATTAAGCAAAAAAATTAAAAATTATAAAATTATAAAATTATTAAAAAGATTATTAATGAGACAATTATTAATAAAAATGAATAAATTTATTATAAATATATATTAACTACATATAGTAATAAATAATATATATTAAATACAAATATAGAAAATGAATAAAATTCAATTATTAAAAGAATTTTAATGTCTTATTCATTTTTAATGGTTCTTACACAAAATTATTCATTAATACATTTAATATTTTTAATACAAAAATATATTTGTATATATTTCTATATATACATATATCAATATATATAATATTTCCTAAAATGAGATTTATATAATACAAAATATTTATGCTTACTTTAAATAAGTAATATATTTAGTGAATAATGGTTTATAATTAATAATTATTATTAATTAAAAATAATGAATTATTCTATCAAGTAATGGACATTTAATTAAATGTAGTTTCATTTTTTAATTTAACATATTTTAAACATGTGTTATATTGATTTCACACATACATATACGTAATTAGTGCATTTTTATATACAACGCATACACACAAATATTTACATAATTAATGAAATCTTATATAGAAACACATATACTTAATATTTATGTAATTTATTCAAATTTTAATATTTATTTTAGAATATCATTAAGTAACATGATATATTTAGAATATTTTTTTTAATTGATAAATTTCATTTATTTATTTTTAATATTATTATAATTAATATTATTTATTTATTTTTTATATTTTTTATTTTTTATATTTTTGGAATTTAATATCTTAAAATATTTATTTATATATATTTATTTTCTATGTTTTAATATTTTAAATATGTATTCATCTTCATTTCAATAGACATTCATATTTTTTAATATTTTATTTAATAAAAAAAACTTATACATTTTTTAATATTTTTAAAGTTTACTCATTTTTAATTATTCAATTTCAGTCCTTTTTAATATGCATGCATTTAAGATTATATATTCATTAATAATGTTAAAAATATATCAGTAAATAAATTTATAAATATATATATTTATAAATATATATTTATTATATTTATCAAATTATATATTTATAATTAAAAATAAATAAATATTAAATTTTAAAAGATATTTATATAATTATAAATAATTAATTATATATTTAAATAATTATAAAATTATAATAAATATATTTAAATAATGAATATATTTACTATATTTACATTTATATTTATATTTAATTTATTTATTAAATATAGATATAATTATATAGATATAAATATTATGTACTTGGGGGTACAATTTCATTCAAATACACACACATCACAAACATGCTAGAAAGGCAGGCGAGAGCCCCCCAGCCCCCCAAGGGGACAACTCACCCATCAAGTCTTTATTTATTTAATACATGGCCTGAATATTATGACATGTAGATTCATCCTGACTAGAAGGCCCAACAAGGCCAAGAAATCACTCTTATGTAGTCGTCATTCATGGTTCCAGCACCCCTAGTATGACCCTAACTTACACAACACCCTCCTCTGAGTGCACACTCCATCCACAACGTTGTGCGTCACCAGTGCACCTTCAATGTCCTTCGTCCCCTCTATCGTTGTCGTCACCGGGAGCCTCCACCCACTTATCGCATAAAGTGTCCTCACAACGACTGGGGGCCACAACATGAGGGGATGTTAGTCACCGAGAGCCCTCACCCCATGGTGCCATCGTCACCTGAAGCAGACTCGCACCGCCCACAAATCGTCGAGAGCATCCATGCCTGACACCATCGTCACACAAAGATCCACCGCATCAGAGGACCGACAGTCACCAAGAGCCTCTACCCCATACCATCATCGTCACCTGGAGCTGCCTCACACCACCCACATGTCATCAAGAGCATCCATGCCCCCCTTCTCCATCACAGTGGGGGCCACTGCATCACCCACTCATCGCATGTACCCTCTACATTGCCCCACACCGGGAGCCACCGCACACTTATAACAAGCGGAGAATCCACCAACCCCACAACTAGAGAAATACCTACTATGCAGGAGTCAAACCCTGGACTCCAAACCCCTTCGATGTTGTAGATGGGTACAGGTCACCAACTGACCTGCACCCTATTGGCATTATATAGATATATATAAAGTTATAAATATATTTATAATTATAAAATTATAATAAATATATTTAAATAATGAATATATTTACTACATTTATATTTAAATGTATATATATTTATTAAATATATTTAATTATATAAATATATATAATGATATAAATATATTTACAAATATTAATAAATAATTATAAACATATTTGAAAATAATTTATTTATAAATATATTTATAAATGTATATTTACTATATTCATAAAGTTGTATATTTATAATTATAAATAAATAAATATGATTTTTTGAAAAAAGTATTTATATAATTATAAATAAATAATTATATATTTAAATAATTTTAAAATTATGATAAATATATTTAAATAATGATTATATTTAATATATTTATATTTATATTTATATATTAAATATTTATATATAATTAAATAAATATATATAATGATATAAATACATTTATAATTATACATAAATATTTATAAATATATTTAAAAATATATTTATTTATAATTATAATTATAAATCTTTATCATCATTATCGGCACTAAAGTTGTAGCACTCATAAAACCCCTCTTTATCAGCACTTTTTTCGAAACACTGATAAAGCCCTCCCTGGTCATTTAAAAACAACCCCAACTGAATAGAATTTCATCGTGCTGGTCAAGATCTTGTGGAAGTCTAGTGTTGTCGCCACTCCCCCTCGACCTTCTTAGAAAAATCAGGCTAACGTATGTTATTTTTTCCTCTTCCTCTATCATTTATTGCTTGTTCGATTTTAGCGGCGTGTGATAGTGTGGGTTATCTTTTCTTGGTGGTCTCATGGTTCCAAGTTTAGGGTATCGACTCTTTATCCTTCATTTTATCCTCCATCCATGTTATTCTTTCTCCTCCCTTACTACTTCACTCTATTGTTCAAACCCTAGTTAGGTTTAGGTTCAAGATTTCTAATGTCTTGATCGCTAGGGTGTTCAAGTTTAATTTAAGGGCATCGTGTCCACATTTTTTAGGGACTTTCTTCATTTTTTCATGTTTCTTGTAGGTGATTCCATGTTTTACCCCATGTTTCTTATAGGTGATTCCATGTCTTGAACCTTTTTAATATTTTAATTTATACTAAACTATGTCGGCAGGATGGTAAGATAATTTTTAGCTTTGTGACATCGTTTATCACGCCTTCCATAAATTTCTTTCAATATCTAAATGGATTATCCACCTTCACTTTAAAAATTTATACTTTCCTATAAAGTTTTCTTTTTTTATTTTTTCAAATATCCATCAAATATATCTATCCAAAACTGCTACAATACCAGAAATATCAATAAAATCAAAACTTTTATCCATAAACACATTTTTTCTGGACATCATCACCTGCTTTTATTCAGTATTTTAACCTCTAATTTCAACTCCTTTTACGGAAAAAAATTAATTTATATATATAATACATTCCTTTGATCATCATATTTATTTGTTAAATTTTTCATCTTTCCATTTTAAGAAGTTTTATCATTTATGCTGGTATTTTATAATCTTTATATTTTTGGAATTTCTTTTCTTATGTCAAAACAACACTTTCTTTATCTTCAACTTCAAATCAATCTTTTCTTCCATACAAACAAGATCATATACTCTTATTGAAGGTGATGTTTTCTAATTAACAATACCATCACATTTTTTGAGTTTTCACCATCTTATAAATTTCCCTTAATATTTCTCAAAAATCTTGAAGAGACTTCTCAAAGTTAACCTTTAAATTATTCACTTGAATTTTAACTTCCAAATTTTTCTTAAACACTTTCTCATTCCCTTTATTTTTATATAAACTTATTTTATATATCCTACATTATTTTCTTGTCTTTATTTAGTGACACTTTAGAATCTTAAATATTCTTTAATATATTTGATTCCTTTTCAACATGTGTAGAATCATTTTTTTAGAGATTTGAGTATCTCTCTTAAACTTTTTATTTTCTTACTCAATTTTTGAAATCTTTGAAAGAAACTCTTTGAACATTATCTTTATTATAAAATCTATATAAGTCTATTATTATTTTTTATCAACATTTTCTTCATCATTGTTGAACTTATCATCATTCACTTTAGTATTTAAAAACTTCTAGTCCACTCCACTGGAAGTTTTAACTTCATATTTTTTCTCATTACTTACTTTATCATCCAACATTAATAAGAAAATTCCCATTTTGAATTTTAAAAAATTATTACATTTTTCTTTGAAGGTAAACTTCTTTTTGTTGAATTTTGAAGCTTTCTTCTTTAAAGACCCTCTTGATAACTCAACATCATCACAACATTATTCTTCTTTAAAATTTGGAAAATAATTTACAAAATATCCAATCACTCCATATTTAAAATATTTTAGGGAAATATTTCCTTGGTAATTTTCTTTTCATTTTTGAAATCTTATTGAAATTAATGAAATAAATTTTTTAAACTTCATCTTAAAATATTTTTTATTTAAAATTATTCTCTTCCTTCTTAACATCTTTCTTACTCTTATTTTACTTCACACTTTTAAAAGGATATTTCCTTTTAGACTCTCTCTTCTTCTTAAGATCACTTCCTTTCCATATTTTAAAAGTAATCAATATGTCACATATACTTCCAATGGAAGTGTTTTCTAATCAAGATCCTCAAGTGTTGAATCCTTCAAATAAAATTTATTTAACAAGATATATATTATATTTTTTGAAACCTAGAATATTAAAGAGTCTTGGAAAAACCTATAATGGTATACACCACTTAGTTGACTCATATAAAGTGATCATCAACATCATCATCATGAATTAAAATGTCTCCATACATGAAATATAAATTTTAAATTTATCTTCATTGTCTATCACATTTAATTAATAAATATTCTCCAGATTATCCCATATGATTTTATAATGTTAATACCTTTGAATTTAATGAATTATCTCTCTAAAAGTAATGAAGGTATTATATTTTGAGTCCAAAGATTATTATTTATATTATTTCAACCAGCTATGATCAATAAAAAATTATCAAAATGATAAATATACCAATTTTTTCACCTTAAGCACCTCCAAATCAATGGATAATAGGTATGAATCTTCTAGATGTGCACCACAAAAACCATGCCCTACTATCTTGTAAGGTTCTGACTGAAAATGATAAGTAGATAGATTTTTTGAAGTGCATAGCTAGTAATCAGCTCTAAGTGACATGTATCCCTCTTATTCTCGTATTCCACCCAATTTATCTTACCCTGATCCATTATTGGTTCACTCTCTCCCTCGCCTTCACTGTCATTATCAATATTCTATAAATTAATATCAAATTAATATGTTTTGCATTATTATGTTTTATCTAATTATATATTTTAAATTAACATTCCTTTAATTATAACTAAAATATATTATGTAAGTTTTTTATATAAAATATAATTAATTTTAACATATAATCCATGTACAAAATATTATTATTATTTTTATATATTTTATATCATTAGGAATGGTTTGAGTGTCTATGCTAACTGAGATTTTTGGAATGTTTATTAATGGAAAGTATTTGTGTTGTTTATAAATATATTTAATAGAGGTTTTGGATATTTTAAGATGTGTGAAATATACCTAATATTTATAACTCTACTATTTTCGAAATAGGGGATTGTTAGTGGGTTATATTACAAATATATTTTTTGGTATTCCAATAATAAATGGTCTAGAATAATCAAAAAAGAGAGAGTAGCATGGAATCCAACTCCACTTCAATCATCGATAATAGTTTCATCCATTTGTTTTATAAAATTACAAGCTACTTGACCCTATGTCAAAATATGGTGATTACAAGACCTTGTATGTTACAAGGAAAGATAATTTTACAAAAATTTAAAAAGCCATGTCACAATTAAATGGAATGCAAGAACAATAATATCGATGGGAATTATTCCATATAATAATAATAATAATAAATTGTTTTTCCAACATATTTATTAGTGAATATTAAATTAATATATTCCAATAAGTGATTTAGTTGAGTAATAAATCTATTTTACTAAAAAATTATTAGATATTTTATAATTATATAAAAATTAATGATTTGAAATCCCTTAATTTATGATGTAAAGTATATCAGAAAATGGTAAATGGGAATAAATTATATAGGACAAATTTATGCATGAATTGGCTAGATATCATCAGTGAGATGTCATAATTAAAGGAAAGAGGGATCAAGGATTTACCAATACTTTTCATTGGTCAAATGCTCCGAATGATTTCAATTTATCACTGCTTTTTTGGATCTTCAAATTAATCATTCGTGATATTTGTCCACTGATAGGTGATGGTCACCTAAACTTTCTCACACCTTAAAGCTCAACTCATAATGTTAATGAAACACCACATAAACCACAAAATTCCAAGAGAATAAACTAAAAAACATCAACTCCTCTCACTTTTTAGACCCCTACATAGAAAGGTTACAAAAAACATCCTATAATTACAACTTTTTTCATGAGAAGCTAAGCACTTATAAAATTAAGTCCACAAACAAAAGGCCTTTTCCTTTTCATTAAATAATTTGAGGCTCGCTTTGAATGTTGAAAATAAACATATAACCTAGCGGGAATATGTATAATATCATCCAGCTGAGCATTATCATGGTCACACCAATCAAGGAGTCCCTTGTAGGGATCAAACTACTGCTGCTTCTTTCTTCAGATTTAGGAAACAAACAACGAAATGTTTTCCGGTGCTTCGATAAATCACGTCCCAAGAATATTTGTATTTAAGGATACAATTTTCATCATCATCTATTTCATCTCTTAAAAATTTATTATTGTATTTCTTTTCTTGATACTCATCCCCCATATCTTCTGGAAATGCATCGATGTTTCTTGAACTTCCTTGAGTAGTAGTCATCCCATACTAGGTACTAATGATCATTTTGGATGAATTAAGAGGATAAAACCTACCAATAGTGGAGTAATTCTTTTATTAAGTTCAATTACCCATTTCCTTCAAATCATACTAAAAATATTTAAAGCAATCAAATGTTGGGTTCCCCTTATTATAATTATCTATAACTTTCTACTTTGATTATGAATATCATATGTGTATTTATTTATTTGTTGTAAAAAATGAATATTTTATGAACCTAATAGGATGGATATTAATAGAACATGGATTCATTCTAATTTTAAAAAAAAAATATTAGGAAAATGGAAATAAATATTTCATCAATTTTGGAATAGAGTATGCATATAATGCTACTCAAATCCTGTTTTCTATTTAAGTTATTTTTATTCAAGAAAAATTAGTCCAAAAAAGTTGTAAAAGATTTTATTTTTCGTAGAATATATCATAACTATAAATTTTGGACTAAACATGGGGAAAAATTAATTTCCACACCGATTCGGATGATACTATGGTTTATGGATTATTTTATATGAATACCAATATAAATGATGATGGATATCGTATGTAATAAATGAAAATAGAAATTGATGATGACCTTCATGATTGTATAAAGTTTTTGGATAAGTTAAATATATATTATAAGAGGTCATTTTATATCGATTATACTAAATTCACAACATTGTTAGCTGTATTGAAGTTATATAACTTGATAGATGGTAGAGGATGGAGTGACACCAACTTTACAGAACTACTTAGTATCCTGAATGATATGAAACTAGATAAAAATAAACTTCCATATTGAACATATGATGTTAAATTAATTCTAAATTCATTGGGAATGATCACTAAAAAATCATTATTTTCCAAATGATTTCATATTGTCTCGCAAGGACCATGAAAAACTCATAAAATTTCCTAAGAGTGGTGTAGATTGATACAAGAATAATAAAACAAGTCCTTTGAAAGTTGTATGGTGTTTTATTGTCATTCCATGGTTGAAAAGACTATATATATGTTAGGAAACTGTGAGAAAATTGACATGGTATACAGATACAAGAATTAAAGATGGTAAATACATTATCCAACAGACTCCTTAGTGGAATAAAATTGATTACGAGTGCCTTAAATTTGGAAATAAGTCGAGAAACTTAATTCTTGCATTATCTATAGATGGAATAAATCCTTTTGGTGTATATTTTAGTACTCACAATAAATGTACCATAGTGTTGGTAAATTATAACTTCCTACAATGGTTATGCATGAAGCATAAATACATTATATTGTCTCTACTTATATATGGATCAAAACAACCTGGAAATGATATTGATGTCTATTTGGATACACTAATCAAAGATCTGAAATTGATGTGGGATATAGGTGTTAAAATGTATTATTCTTATAGAAATGAATAATTCACATTGAGGGACATGTTTTATAGGATGATAAATAAATTTCATGTTTATGTAAATTTTTTAGTCCATAACATCAAAGGATTGTTGGGGTGTCCCATTTGTGAACAATGCACACAGTCTTTTTATATGAAACATTCTACAAAGATTTTTTTAAGACATTATAATTTTTTTCCTCGATGACATAAATATATATCCTCAATAACAATATTTGATGGGAATATAGAACAAGGTAAAACACCATATCTAGTAACAGGTGATCAATTGTTCAATAAAGTATAAGATATTGACATCATTTTTAGTAAACCATTTTTGGAAAACCTTATGAAATCGGGTGGGAAAATGAGATCATTTTTATTTGAATTACTATATTGGAATTATTTATACATCAAAACAATTATTAAATTCATACATGTAAAAAAATGCATTTGATAGTGTTATTTCTACATTAATATATGTTCTTGGAAAAAAATATTGCATCAAGTCTAGTTTGGACATGATTGTCATGGGGATAAGGGAAGAGTTGGTATTGATGAAAGGTAAAGGAAAGACTTTTCTTCCTCCAGTAGCTTACACTCAATCCAAATAAGAAAATTTTTAATTTTTCATTCTTCTTAATGGTGTAAAAGTTCAATGGGAGTATTCATCAAATATCAAGAATGTTATGTCAATGACTAATTTTATGTTACAGGGACTTAAATAAAATGAAATTCATGTTTTTATGCAACTCATCTCTTTTTTTTGCATTCTACCTAAAAAATTAAAACATATATTAACCAAACTCTATTTATTTTTCAAATCCATATGTAGTAAAGTTATATACCTGGTGAAGTTTCCATCGTTAATAAAATGGTTTTAGTCTTATTAAGTTAATTAGAGATGTTCTTCCCACCATCATTCATTAATATAATGTTCCACCTAATGGTTCACTTGGTTAGGTAGTTTAATTATGTGTTCCTATCCATTATAAATGTACGTACCCCCATTGAATTGGATATGAATATTTTGAAAGGGTATGTCAAGAATCAAAGTCATCCAGAAGATTGTATTGAAAAATGAAATATTGTTGAATAACTTTTTGAATTCTTTACTGATAACCAATCAGATATAATTATCATTAGTCTCCCAAAGTCTTAACATAGAGAATAAATTATAGTCCAATGGATTTCTAGAAGATATATAATTATAATTACCATCATAGAGAATGAACAAGAAAACCTTTATATTTATCATAATAGTAAAGATTTCGATCCATACATTGAAGCCCACAAAGAAATTATTAGAGATTTGAATAAATTCAAGGGATAAAGGATGTATATCAAATACACATAATCAATGGTTTATATGATGGTTTTGGGATCAATATTATAAGAAGCAATCTAAAAACAGAATTCAATTTCAGAACGACTTTGATGGCTAGTAAGGGGACCAAATGAAAATGTTATATCTTACACTGGTTTCTAATCAATGGTAATATGTTATATAGAAAAGAACATGATGACTAAAATATAATTAAAAATAGTGGAGTTACACTTGTGACAGAATCAAAACACATATCTGGTTCGATGGATAGAAATCCAATTTATGTGAATATTTTATATTTCGATATTATCGAATAAATATATGAGTTTGATTATACAACATTTCATGTGCCAATATTTTGTTGAAAATGTGTTGAAAATAAGATTATTGTCAAAGTTTTTGAATTGGATTCATGAATTATTTTATGTATCAGATCCAGAAAACAAGAATTGGTTTATTTTCCTTCTAGTGACAAAAAATTAATTTAGGGTCATATGAAATTCAATTGAGGATAACCCTTTAATTGGGAGATCACAATTATTTCAAGGAAATACCAATATAGTATGTGTATTTTATGTTATAGGGGTGCATAAAGAAGGTATTTTGATTCTCAATAAAGGTTCCAAATCCCTTTAACGATTAAAAAAAGTTCAATGATAAGGTTAAAGTGTTTTTTAATATAATATTATTTTCCTTATAATATTATGTATTCTATAATTTATTAACATAATCTAAATTAAATGTTTTACTACTCATGAAGATAATGTATTTTTTACATGATGATGTTACCAATATCAGGGAAGAATGAGTGGTTGACATTGAAATATCAAAATTATTTGGGGATAAACAACAAGTTGATAAAAAAATAATGGCATAGCATTGTGCTGTTGAGAAAAATTATCAAGTTAAGAAGTAAGGGTATAAAATATGAAGTTGGTTGGAATAAATGCGACCAATATATTAACCCCAATAATTAAATGTTTACTAGTTATATTGGGGTCACAATAAAGATGAATGTTCTACTTGATAAATATTTTTGGTTTTATGTACAATCTGTAATGAAGGAAACCGTTTACGAAGATATAAAGGTAATGTTACGATATACTTTCTCTACTTTACTAAAAAATTATATAATGAAATGTTGATTTTATTTTCCTTAATTCTTTTAGATTTCATTTATTTTAGTTGATTTCTATAAGAAATATAACTTAATGGCTGCTAGAAAATATCATAGAGTATTTTGGACTCTTCTTTCTAATTTTCATCTTAGGGATGCTGAGAGGAAAGTAAATCCACACCCACGAATTACTTATGTAAACATTATAAAGAAGGAAAGATGGAATTATTTCATCAGTCTTCATGATGATAAATCACTTCATGTGAATTTTAGTTGATAATATAATATTTGAAATTATTTATTTTAACTAATTTTATTCAAAATTGCTAATTTATTAAATAGAAAATGGGTGTTGAAAATAAAGAATTTGCATCAAACCCAATGTAACCCTATCACAAATAAAGGATGGGGTATGCTTCACTAGAGAAGAAATTCGTATATATTTTAAATAAAAAATAAAATTTTAATGATATATTAAACAAAATATATTCCTTTTTTTATATGATAATTGATGAATCAAAATTTGAAGCCACTTCCATCCCACCTCATGTGCTATGGAAGGAGGCTTATGTAAATAAAGTGGATAAACTAGTTGATGAAAATACAAAAGACATATGGGAAACATGTGTAAGTATGACATGATATTAATTCATTATGATTTATAGTAGTATTACATAAAAATATCTATTTATGTTTATATGTTTTTTATATGGTTTAGACATAATAATCAACAGTTTCCATACTGAATGAAAAACTACTTTCAGTGTCTTTGAAGCAGTTAGAATAATACAATCGCATTAGAGGTATTGGTTTTGGAATGTATCCTAGAAAATATTTCTATAAGACAAAACCACAAAGAGATACATATCATATAATGAAAATATTATAAGTAAAAATAGATGATTTTCATGATATTATTGTTTGTTTTGGTTCAGAAGAACAATATATGTGTAAGGATCAAAGGGAAATGGCGGTGGAACAAAGATCAGCACATGAACAACCAAATGACCTTGCTTTATTTGAGGCTAGTCATTCTCCTCAACCACATACCTTACTTGAGGTAATTATTTTTTTCATTAATCTTTATCCTAAATCTGAATCAAACAACTTCATATAACTTTATATTACTAAAAATATACAAGGTAATGTTTTATGTGATTATTATTCATCAAAATCCATACACCACATTTTTTAGAGGGGCACAATATATAATATACAAGGATACATAGTACACAAAAAATAAATACCAAAATATACCATGAGAGTGGGGATTTAGGTAGCTCAAGAGCCAACTGCTGAGTTTTCTATTCCACTTGATGTTCTGGATATTAAAACGGTCAATTATTCTGTTGAAACTTTTAGAGCATATTCATATAATATTATAAAGATACATGAGGTACATTGGTAACAATTTTTTTCAAATGAAGAAACAATTGATGAAAAAAGATCTAAAGTGACATATGGTATTACAGACAATTAAAGCGACAGGGAAATATAAGGTCAAATCAAGACAGTCTAGTGAATCGACCAAAAAAAATGACCTTAAAGGAGTACCTTCTACCTTCCAGTTCCACTAAAACATCTATTATCATTACAAATTCATACAGACACCACATTCGAAGACAAAGATGTGTCCTAAAATCCTTATGAATAATAAATATTTGGAACTATAATTATAGACGTGGTTGGTATTCAGTGTATAAATGAGATTATCATGTTGGAATGGATGGAAATATAAGTTGTGAATACATACATAAGAAACATTTTCAAAATACGTTTGTACAAAAAATGATCTAATATGTTCATTAAAGTCAATAGTTACTCATATTCTCTATAAGATTTTATATTAATACTATATAAAGGGAATACCCTGTGAACCACGATTTGGATTCATTAATCCCTAAATTATTTCTATGAAAGAAATTAAATTGGATTTGAAATAAATTGAGATGAAAAAAGATACGCTAAATATGACATTTGAGAAAAAATAATATACGAAAAACTCTTTTTGATGACTATAATGTAGGGGTAAAACTCTATAATCTAATCTGCTAAAATATATTTTTATTTTTTCATTAATTATTTTTTTTAGGAATCATTGAATATTAATCACAATCATTCTGAATACCCTAAATATTTTTTTCTAGATCCAATGCATGGATATCCATAAAACTGACCACTCATGATATGTATTGTGACTTTTTAATGCACTTAAATCAACATTTAATTGATAAACTTTGAGTTACATGTTTCATTATGTGTTTTAACAGTAATTTTGAAATGATATAGTGATTGATAAATATAGGATAAATCATGGTATGAGGTCAGTAGATGACAATAAAAAACCTATGGATTACTTAGAATGGAAATAGATCAAGGAATATATAGAAATATTTAACTATGAAAACATATTTAAAAATAATTTACTTATTTTGGTTATTGTTTTTTCACTGTCTAAAGCAAGATAACAGTAATGGATATCGGTATTGTATTTGAAAATTTATGAAAGATATCATTAACCATAAAAATACTATAACATTTGAACATGTAATTCATGAAGAAAATTACAATTTCATTAAAAATATTTTTTAATAATTTTTTTTACTATATTTTATCAATACGACTAAGACGACCGACAATCTACATACTTAAAATAAGAAGTAAATTTGTTTACAAATGATTGGGTGGCATACATGGTTACAAAATGTTTTCTAAAATAAAATTTAGGTTATTACATACTATGTTTATGATTTAATATGGTCTATGACCCTAGAAATATTTTTGGGGTGTGAAGAATTAGTATCAGAATGCTTAAATATTATTTTTGATTTGTTTCACAAGGAGAAGTATAATTGATGAAATAAATTTGTTTAGAAATTAATGGGAAGAATAAATGGTGTCAGAATGTATATAGACATCATGAAGTGGTGAATTCATACTACTTATTACATTAATTTTCTTATCATTTTATCTACTTTTTATAGTTTATTTCCGTATCATTTTTATCTGATACATATTTTGTTAAATTTTTACATTAGTTCAAAACACATGTCATTTGATCAAAACTGAGAAAATGAGATTGGAATATTTTCAAACATTAGTAAAATGATCCAAGAAATATTTATGATGTGAAGAAATATACCACATCCCAATCTGACATATGATGTGGTCGGTATGACCCAAAGTACATGTTCTCAATATAAAAGTGTCATTTTAGTTTAAAACATGCATCACAGAGACAAAACCAAGAAAAAGAGCTTGGATTGTTTTCAGACATTAATAAAACAATCCATAATTAATTTTTCATTTTTCATGTGTAGGAACTGACCGCATGTCAATTTTACACCCAATCTGGTTGGTATGGCTCAAAGTATGTGCTTTCAATACAAAACTGTCATTTTAATTTAAAACGCATGTCAAATAGTCAAAAATGTAGAAAAAGAGAATAGAACGTCATAAAATTTTGTAAAAAAAACTACAATGTATTTTTCGCATATTAGTTGAGCAAAATAAATATGAGACATGATGTTGTCGATATGACCCAAAGTACATGTTTTCAATACAAAAGTTTCATTTTAGTTTAAAACAGACATAAAATGGCCAAGAAAACAAGCTCAGATTTTTTTTCAAACATTTGGAAAATGATCCATAATTCATTTTTCACATGTAGTAATTGAACTCACGCCAATTAGAGATAATATGTGGTCGATATGACCCAAAGTGCATGATTTCAATAGAAAGGTTTCATTTTAGTTTAAAACACATATCAAGTATCCAAAACCGAGAAAATGATCTTGGATTATTTTTAAACATTAGTAAAAAGATGCATAATAAATTTTTCATATATAAAAATTGACCTCACATTAATAAGACACACGATGTAGTCTATATTACCCAAAGTACAAGTTTTCAATAGAAAGGTACCATTTAGTTAAAAACACACATCAAATAGATAGAACTGAGCAAACAATATCATATTTTTTTAAAACATGAAGAAAATTGTCCATAATTCATTTTCCATATATAAGAACTATCCTCACATAAATCTTACACATGATGTGGTTGATATGACCTGAAGTGTATGTTTTCATTACAAAAGTGTCAATTTAGTTTAAAACACGCATCAAACATCCAAAACTAAGAAAATGGTATATTATTGTTTTCAAATTTCATTAAAATGATATATAATATATTTTTGACATATAGGGATTAACAACATGTCAATCCAACACTTGATGTGGTTGGTATGACTCAAAGCACGTGTTTTCAATATAAAAGTGTTGTTTTAGTGTAAAACTCATATCACATAGCCAAAAAAATGAAAAATCAGATTGTTTTTAAAAAAAATTAAAATGATCCAAAATTTATTTATGATGCATAGGATCTGACCACGCATCAATTTGACACATCATGTGGTTGGTATGACTCAAAGTGTTTTTTTCAATATAAAAGATTTGTTTTAGTTTAAAACACATATCACATATCTAAAAACAGTGAAACGAGCTTAGATTGTTTTCAAATTTTAGTAAAATGATCTATAATATAAATATAATATTTAGGAATTGGTTGTTTGTAAATATGACACATGATGTGGTTGGTATGACTCAAAGTACGTGTTTTTAATACAGAATTTTCATTTTAGTTTAAAACGCATATGACATATCCAGAACAGAGAAAATGAGATGTTATTGCTTTGAACTTTAAGAAAATGGCCCATAATATATTTATTTCATGTATTAATCAACCACATTTCAACATGAGACATGATGTTCTCAGTATGACTCAAAGTGTGTGTTTTCAATATAAGTGTCATTTTTGTTTAAAACGCACCTCACATAGTCAGAGATGAGAAAATGAGCCTGGGTTATTTTTAAAATTTAGTTCAATAATCCATAATTCATTTGTGACATGTAGGAATAAACTTCACTTCAATCTATATAATTTTTTTTATTTTTTATTTAATTTTATTAAAATAAAAATTGTTTTTATTGTAGGGGAATACTTTTATACAAAGGTTGATCATTAAAAAGAGTTCTAGTTTTGACATTTTATATGGGTTGTAATTTCTTTTTGTTAATTGTAAATATAACATTAATTTAAATATTCTTTATGTGAATTTTGAATTAAAATGATAGTTCAATGTGTTATTTTTATTCCAATTCGGTTTATTGTATATTTATATTTATTTTTTTTAATTTTTATTGGGTTTGATTTTATAGGGTTACTGCATGGATGTTGTATGGTTGTAACTATGTAGTAGCTGAAATGGCCTTTATCATTACATTATCTAGAATTGATAAAGGAAACTTTTATCATTACATTATCTAGCATTGATAAAGTAACCTTTTATCAATTCTAGGGCAAGCGATGATAGAGAAACCCTTTGTCAACACTTCCAAAAAGTACCGATAAAGGTACCATTTATCAAGAATTCCAAAAAAGTACTGATAAAGGGTATATTTTTCAGCGATTTTCCTAGAAATAATAAAGGTCATGGGATTTTAATATCACATATAAGGTTAATGATTTTAATCACCTACAAAAATAATTTTTAGCACTATTAAAAGCATGTTTTATAGTAGTTCATTCCTTATGGACTAAAAAAAATTCCAAAGGATCACAAGATCCATAAAAGGATGAAATGTTATTTCTACTATTTATATCCATTAACTAAAACCAAAAATAGTTATAATATGTTAATACAATATCCAATAAAACAAAATGATACAGTAATCTCTAAAGATTTAAAAAATTACACCCAAAGTTTATATTAAATCATTCAATAAATAATTAACCATAAAAAACTTCTAAAATATGTCTGACCAAATTAAAAACTCAAAAATAAGAAATATTTAATCTCATATTTTTTCAAGATAAAGTTAACATTTATCCCCAAATAACATTAGCCACTCATAAAGTCACAACCAAAATGTAAAAACCCTAATCATATATTCTCAAAAAAATATACTAATAATTTTTTAAAATGAACTAAATCATCATAAAACCATAATATATATATATATGTATATGTACATGTATAAGTAAACTCAATATCTATAACTCAAATAAAACTCCATACTAGAAAATAATATTTAGTTTACCTTAATCTTATAATGTTCTCGATATATTGAACTTCCTAAAAAATTAATAACTTAGCCACCAAATCAATTTTAAATCTCATAGTCATCTAAACATATATTCCCAAAATATGATCACGCCTTTATTCCTATAGAGAATAATTACCTTGTCAACAAAGAACATATTATCCTTAAAGATTATGTGTTTATTTCATCTTATGTCCCAAATAACATTATTACAGACTAACTTCACACTAAATCTCATCTTAAACCTAAGAGTAACATATACCTCAATGATATATTAAAATCAAATAAAATTTTACAAAAATATCATTAGTCACCTTAAAATTACATAAAATAAAACCTTAATGGGGAATATATGCCTTTGAACTTATGATCATCCTAAAACTTATCAATCCATAATGGTTTCTATAACTATTAAATTATCCTTGTCTAATTGCTTTCTAACCTCTAAAGTTATCTAAACCCTACACTAATACCATCTGGGATAGCCTAAGGCTCATACACATAGATCCATTGAAAAAATAATATTTTGTATTTATTGTCTTTGATATCAACTAAATTGATCAAATTTTAACCATCTATAATTAAAATATCAATAGAAAACATAGAATCACTTACATACCCAAGTCCTTTTAGGTTAAGAATTTTACAAAATTATGAAAAATTCATTTTGTAACAAAACTCATTTATTTCTCATAAAATGGGTATTTTTTCCATTGTTCCTGTATTTTTATATTCCATAAGTAGATATAAAAATATCCCAAAAAATTATCCAGACATGATATCCTTCAAGATATTTCTTATATAATATCATTCTTCATAACATGGAGAAATGGAAACATTAGAAAGGATGAACTCAGACGACCAGTAAGGGTAAACATGGGAGATATCAATCGATGAACAAATGTAAGAATATAATAAGAATAAGGGAATGAGATCATGAACATATCTTAATAAATTTATACCCAATAATTCATAGTTCATAATTCATGATTCATGGCATACAAATTTTTTAAAACAAAATATGTGAGTCATAAGTATATAGAGTCATCAATAATCAATCACGATCCATGAGATAATATCCTAAGCATGTGGCATAAGTTTTTGGAAAACACATAAGCATAGAAAATCATTTTTATGTAAAAGTATCACTACCATTACTATCATAATGGATAGATTTTCATAGTTAATTTCATTCACTTACTATTCTCATCATTTCCTTAGTAAAGGATCACTATAAAGACAATCATTGTGGGCATAGTCCCTTACTAGATTTGGTTCATTCTCTTTTCTAGTTTATATCCTCTCATGAGATATTAATATTTACCCAATTTGTTTTAGTGATATATAATTCTATTACTAAACGTTACATAATGAAAACCATATATATGTGTGTCACGAGATCATCAAAACATTCATCGATTCATTATAGAATAAATGATGAAAAATAAATTAGTTTTATAAATATTTCAACATCAAAAAATCATAACTCATCCATAGAAATAAAATATATGATATCTATAGATCATATCCCCAATGAATCATAATAAACATGAAAGTATATTGGCATGGATAAAAAATACCATTAATAGAATATTTGAACCTTTCTTTGAAAAAAATAAAAACATATAATTTTATTTTGATAACATTATAAATTAAAATTCCTAGAATATTGATAAAAAATATTTTATTTGAAAATAATCATGGAAACCTTTAAGTAAGCTTTAAATCAAATAACAGTTGTGATGGTGGGAAAATCCATTCATTTGGTAAAAATATAAAAAAAATCCTTTCATAATTTCTATAAAAAGTTATAAATAGAGTGTTCAGAAATAATTCTAAAAAATACATTATTAAACATTTTAAAATAAAGTAAAATATAGTTGAATATGAATTTAAAAAAGTATTGGATCATATAAAATAACATTCTTTAAAAATATTTTAATAAACATATATATGAAAGAAAATGACACTTGACCTAAAAAAATAAATAAGGTCGTCAATTTCTTAAAAATATTTTCTCGATCATTTTGAGTACCAAAGAAAGGATAATGGTAAAAATACATGGAAAACCAATAAATAACCATTTTAGAAAAATATATGAGTTTTAAAAAAATTTGTAACACCCTGAGATTTTATGAGAAGTATTCTTTTTAATTTATTTGATGTATTGGGTTGTATGATACCCCAAGATTATCTTGCGTTATACGCAACACCGTATTAGCTTGCAGTATATGCAACACTAATCTTGGATCGTGTTACACACATTTTCAAGTTTGACAGTAGTTATTCTACGCAACATTGAGTATATATATATATATATATATTCAATGTATTAATGAAATATAGTTGGATTTTGTTATACGAAACAACAAAGGAGTCGTGCATTACACACAATCCTGACTTGGCTTGCATTACACGCAATCACGGCCTTCCTCGATAGCGTGTGTTGTACGCAATACCGGGTTTTACTAAAAACGATATATTATTATAATATTATTATGAACTAGCCGTTATGAATAGTATTAACTAAATTTTGAATTTTATAACATTATTATTCATCTTACACATTTTCTAGAACATCATATAAGAACAAAATAAATTTTTTAGGTAAAATAAGTATTTTTCAAAAAATGCAGTTTTGCCACCTTTTGATGGAGCACCAACATTAAATATAGTTTTTGAATTGTTTATATGTTCAATTTGAAAAAATAAAATTCTTCTTTAGAATCAGGATATAAAATTTTACTTTGGATAAATTATTCATATTATTCTGATAACTTTCATATTTTAATGAATAGTAAAAACACGCTATATTTTAATTAAAAACAACTTTTTTCATCGTAATAATTTATTTTGTTAAATTATAATATTGAATGGTTTTAAAGTATAAATAGAATATATTTTTACCATTTAATATTATGTATTTCATTAACATTTATTTTACATTGTATTCTTAGGTTAAATAATTTCAATATTTTGTAATGTTTTAAACAAAAACCCGTTTTCTTTCGACAATGGGATTAATTTTAATTTGATTTCTGCAACTTATGGGTATTGAATTTGGAAAAATGGATTCCATATTTGTAATCATTGGGTCCAAATTATATTAATAGACTACTTTTTATTTTCAGGCATTATGAATAGTAACTACGGTAAATTTTATTTACCGTAGTTAAAGGTAAATCGGGTAATTAAGGGTAAATATAAGATTATAAAATTACCCTAACACCTGCTAAAATCATATTGGATGAATAAAAGTCGACCCATATCACCTAATGGTCGGATTAGATTCATTTAATGTACTTTTTTCTATGAAAATAATTTAATTATTATTAAAACCAAAGAAAGTGACAACATGTCACTTTCTTAAATCTTATAAGTATAATAATTTTAATTTAGTGATAAACTTAATGAAACTTCGAACATGAATAGTCTCCAGAAATATAATACAATTATATACATCATATGAATTTATTTATAATTTTTAGGGATTAAATAATTCTTATTAATTATGAAACAATAGTGATGTTGAAATTATTTTATTGATTGAAATATCAAATAAATGATCTTAAAAATATTAAAATAAATATTATATAAAATATTTAATGTTCTCCAATAATTTTCTAGATACATATGACATTTTATAAATCTATTAAAGCTTTTAGTTCGAACATATCTTCTGTATATAGTTTATTTAAATTCAAATAAATGAATAGTGTCAAAATTGACACTATTGTCATTTTATAAAAATAACATATTATAAAATTGTTTAAAAATCACAAAAATATTTAAAAATTATAAATTAAAATTTATATGGTCTAAAATGTAATAAAGTGTCAAATTATGGAAAATTCACAACACATATGTAATTATTTATAATAATTTAAAATTTATAATATTATTAGCACAAATAAAATTAAATTGATAAATAAGGATAAATCAAGTTAATAATGTTTATAATAAATTCCTAACATGTCTAAATTTTATTTTTTGATTATATTACAACCCTATATCATCTAATATTCAGATATGAGTCATTTTTGAAGTTTTTAAGTGGGGTTGGGATTTAATATAAACTAATATTTTTTATATTTCCAAAGGTGCCCCTCTCCTCCCTTATAAAAGGGCACCACCTCCCTCTCCTCCTCACACCAATTTTAGCCTTCAAGATCGGCCAACCCCTGCCCATTTCACTTCCCCACTTCCTTATAAACCTACTAGAGGTACTGTTCTTCTCAAAAGACCAACTCTAGTGACCTAAGAGAAAGTTTAAAGGAGGCACTTTGAGAAAGAGGTAATACCTTCTACCGTTTTCTTCAAGTTCCATTCTTCTTCTACTCTTTCTTCTTTAGTTGTTTCATTACGAAGTAATAACATCAGTATACCTAATATACTGATATGTTATTATAAATATGAAACAACCCTATTTAACCTTCTATCCATCCTATGAAAAACAAAATCACCGTGCATGTGTACGTACGGAATACCGTCTCCACGCTGTGGTGTAATCTGTTTTTCCACCAACACCTAACATGGATGGGTATAACGGTGTAAAGAATAAAAATATATGGTTATTATAACATCATAATTATTTTGATATATTATACCTTCCACTCCAATTCTATTTAATAATTATGGGAATGATATCATCGCTCGTGCGTACGTACGGCCTACCGTCTCCATGAACGGTTCATTCCTTTTATAAATCTATAATATATATATGTATATGATGAATATATATTATATATAAATCATTTTTTACATTCTGGAATTATTTAAATCAGGATATAAGTAATAATATCAAGAACGAAAAGTCGAAACATATACGATAGATGAAATGATTTTACCCAAAACACTGCTTTAACATGTAATTTACAAAAGAATGGGTAATATAAATTCATAAGTGAAACATATATGAAATCATGATAATTAATATGATTATGTAATAAGTCAATGACATTATTTAAATCATTATACAGGAGGTTCAGATCCATACGAAGCATATCGGACCTAAGGTAAGGGATAATGTTGTAATCTCAATTGTTTTCTATCCGAGATTTCTTATACGTAAGTATTTACTGCGGTTATATTTATCATCCATGTCCAAGTTTTATAAAAATGTTTTCATGTATTTTTAAATTCATTTTTACCCATTTTTTGACTTTTACTACATGATATGTAAGGAATATTTTTTTTTGTTTACCATATGAGGTACTTTTTGACTTTTCCGACAAAAGTACGAGAAGAATGTTATTTTTAACTTATACGGCGTGAACGGATTTTTACGGTTTCATAACTCCTAATTTTCATGAAGATTACTCTAAAAGATTTTATGACTATTTTCAACAAAATACTTTTATTTTAAAATTGCATGGAATTTTGTGAAAGGAAAATGATTTTGAAGAAGAAAGGATATTTTCCTCAAGATTTCATTTCAAATGTTTTATCAAAACCATTTTCCATCTAAGATGACATTATTTCATACGTGGATGTTTCAAGTATAATGTCTCTATGATTTACATGGTTTCAGTTTTCTTATGATGAAATATCCATTTGTTTTATATGGATTATGTTATGATGGGATAATGTTTATGAACCCCATTTTATTTGTTGGGTTATTATGAATGATGTATGTTTATTTTGTGGCACAAGTAAGAATGATTTCATTATGAGATGGGTGGTACCTATATCTCCCTCCAATGCACTGGGTAAAGATTTATATCTCATGAGATAGACATGGCTGGAACGGTAAGTTAATCTGGTTCAGTGTTACAGGACTGAAACGAGGAGTGAACTCGATTCAGAAAGGGACTTTGTCCACTAAGATGGTCTTGGCAGTAATGTCTTGGCTACTATGGAAATCATAACATGTGTTGAATGGTTTCCACAATTAAATGTTTTATTCCCATTATATTTTATCATGGTTTATGTTCTATTATGATATATGTCTTACGTACTTCCACGATTTATGTCTTTGCTCAAGATTTTGATGTTTAAATTTCATGTTCAAGTTTTTGCTTCCAAATGTTTATGGATTGTTTTATGTTCTCTATGTTTGCCCTTACTGAGCATTTGAGCTCACCCTTTTTATGTTTTATTTTCCCCAGGAAATAAATAAAGGTTTTAGGTAAGGAAACAAAAAGGGGAAGATCGTTATGGGAGTTGTTGAAGATATTTCAACATGATTAGAAGTTTATATTACGAGTTTCCAAAGACACTAAACTATTACGGTCCTTGTGTGTATGTTTTTGTTATATATTAAGTATTCTGCAAAAGTAATGTAATGTCCATGTATGTCAATCTTCGGGTCTCTATAGTTGGTATCAGAGGAAAGGTTTAGTCAACCTTTAGAAACTAGGATGCGAAAATGTTAGTGAGATCCCTATAGATATTTCTAAGGTATGTCTAGGGATGTCCCTAAGGTTAAGTATAAGTATAGGTTATAGTCCTAGAATTATGGTAATGATCTTATAATTTAACCTATGATGTTAGATATTGAAGTTAATCCCCCTTTATTATGATTTTGGACTCTCACACTATTCTTTTTGGGTTTTATAAAATGGCTGGAAATAGGAAGATTCACGATAATAGAGGATATGATAGACAATGGAATGATATTATTCATGAGCAACCAAATGAAACGGGATTTGGAAGTCCAAACATCGTTATTATGCCTAATCAGAAATTTCATAATATGATCAATAATCTCAACATTGGTAAGTTTCCCGACTCAGATAATAAGAGAAAGATGGAGTTTAATGATGATCATAGAGGAAAGAAAGTTCAATTTCCCTCATTTAAATCATGTGGGAAGAGGCATCGGGGAGATTGTTTCAAAGGAATCGGAAGATTCTTTGGGTGTGGAAAAGAAGGAAACAAATCCAGTAAGTGCAAAGGAAAAGGTTCAGTTAACACCATGGACAAGGATAATGGTATTTCTATGACATCAACAATGATTAGATGTTTTAAATGTGGAATGTATGGGCATTATGCAAACCAATTCCCAAAGGGAAAATCTCATGAAGAGAATCAGCATGGTCATATGAGTAGTATTTATGTGGATAATGATGAGGAGACTACAAATGATATATGATATGAAAGAAGTGTTGAAGCTTTGTTGATGTTTTAATAAGGTAATGGAATGATTTATGTTATATTAATGGTATTGTGGAATAAATAATCATTTATAGATTGTTACACTATTGTTTTTTCTAATGTATTTGAAAGTATATGTTGAATGGTACTGGTAACCATGAAAGGTTATTCAGATATTTTTGGAAAGAAGATGATATGTGCATAATGAAGGGATAAGGATAAAATAATATGTTTGATAGTATTCATGAGCTCATGGATGATAAAAGGATAAAGTGATATCATGATTTGAGTATATAGATTTTATTTAAGATTTTTTTATGTGGAAAGAGTTAAATTTTGACAGAATTCATGTTTTCTCTAAGGTTCTATGGTAATTCATGTTTCAAAAGAATACATGATTAAGGTATTCACATGTTTGGAATATGACAAAAAAGATATATATTATGATATATGGGGGACAAATGAAGGAATTCACATGCTCGGTAGATGAAATTTTTAATAATCAGATAGAAGTATTTTCGATAAGCCTAACGGTTGGAATGGACATCATATAGTATTGGTTAAGGATATAACTTTTTATTTCTGAAATGTTATGATAGTATAGTTTTAGAAAAATGATAACCTGTAGGATGGAAGACAACCCGTCGCGTCAGACAAGGCTGTGGGAATCAAACCCACAACCGATGTGCGACAGGCCTTTATCGCCTACCACTGGCATACAGGATGTCCCTATTTAGTATAAATTAGTTTTAATTTTTTAAGTGGTATGAGATATGAAGTATAAGTCCATTTTAGGGACTATATATGATTAATCAACTTATGTATATTTAATAAATTTTTTTAACCTTTTCTTTGAGACAGATGGAATGACCCATAATTCTATCACATGATCTGCTAAGACTTCACGAATAACAAATTCAACTTCATTTCTTTAAGAGATGAAGTGGGAATTGTTCAAGGCACGAACAACAGTGAGATTGAACCAAAATAATGTAAGTATTTATTTTAATTCATCAAATTTAGTGAAATGATCTTTAAAACCAAAAATATTTTCCTAGTGCCCTCATATCCGATCAATCAGATGGTACCATAGATCATCACAAATTTATGGCTTTGTGATTGTTGGATTTTTCATAGCCATCTTCTCTACCACTCTCCCTCAGAAATTGATGTTTAGATTTCTCTTCCATATCCATATTTTCACCTACGTTATCCCACATGGAAACCCAGTGATGAGTTAATTTGGGTAACCATTATGTTTCATACATCACTTTTTAAAATTAAGTTTTAGTATGTGGGTTTCTATTGAATAAACTTTCAAGTAGTCAACCATTTATAACCCCGACGAAATTCAAGGGAAAAATTCATTTTAAGGGGGGTATAATGTAACACCCTGAGATTTTATGAGAAGTATTCTTTTTAATTTATTTGATGTATTGTGCTGTATAATACCCCAAGATTATCTTGAGTTATACGCAACACCGTATTAGCTTGCAGTATATGCAACACTAATCTTGGATCGTGTTACACACAATTTCAAGTTTGATAGTAGTTATTCTACGCAACATTGAGTATATATATATATATATATATTCAATGTATTAATGAAATATGGTTGGATTTTTTTATACAAAACAACAAAGGAGTTGTGCACTACACACAACCCTGACTTGGCTTGCATTACACGCAATCGTGACCTTCCTCGATAGCGTGTGTTGTACGCAATACCAGGTTTTACTAAACAATGATATATTATTATAATATTATTATGAACTAGCCGTTATAAATATTATTAACTAAATTTTTAATTTTATAACATTATTATTCATCTTACACATTTTCTATAGCATGGTATAAAAACAAAACAAATTTTTCGGGTAAAATAAGTATTTTTCAAAAAATGTAGTTTTGTCACCTTTTGAATGCGCGCCCACTTTAAATCTAGTTTTTGATAGGTTTATAAGTTAAATTTTACAAAATAAAATTCTTCTTTGGAATCATGATATAAAAATTTATTTTGGATAAATTTTTCATATTATTCTGATAACTTTCATATTTTAATGAATAGTAAAAACACGCTATATTTTAATTAAAAACAACTTTTTTCATCGTAATAATTTATTTGGTTAAATTATAATCTTGAATGGTTTTAAAGTATAAATAGAATATATTTTTACCATTTAATATTATTTATTTCATTAACATTGATTTTACTTTGAATTCGTAGGTTAAATCAATTCAATCTTTTGCAATGTTTTAAACAAAAACCCGTTTTCTTTCGAAAACGGGATTAATTTTAATTTAATTTCTGCAACTTCTGTGTATTGAATTTGGAAAAATGGATTCCATATTTGTAATCATTGGGTCCAAATTATATTAATAGACTACTTTTTATTTTTGGGCATTATGAATAGTAACTATGGTAAATTTTATTTACCATAGTTAATGGTAAATCGGGTAATTAAGGGTAAATATAAGATTATAAAATTACCCTAAAACCTGCCAAAATCCTATTGTATGACTAAAAGTCTACCCATATCACCTAATGGTTGGATTATATTCATTTAATTGACTTTGGTCCATGAAAATAATTTAATTATTATTAAAACCAAAGAAAGTGACAACATGTCACTTTCTTAAATCTTATAAGTATAATAATTTTAATTTAGTGATAAAATTAATGAAACATCGAACATGAATAGTCTCCATAAATATAATACAATTATATACATCATATGAATTTATTTATAACTTTTAGGTATTAAATAATTATCATTAATTATGAGACAATAGTGATGTTGAAATTATTTTATTGATTGAAATATCAAATAAATGATCTTAAAAATACTAAAATAAATATTATATGAACTATTTAATGTGCTCCACTAATTTTATAGATACATATGACATTTTATGAATCTATTAAAGCTTTTATTTCGAAAATATATTCTGTATATATTTTATTTAAATTCAAATAAATGAATAGTGTCAAAATTGACACTATTGCCATTTTATAAAAATAACATATTATAAAATTGTTTAAAAATCATACAAAAATTAAAAAATAATAAATTAAAATTTATATGGTCTAAAATGTCATAAAGTTTCAAATTATGGAAAATTCACAACACATATGTAATTATTTATAATAATTTAAAATTTATAATATTATTACCACAAATAAAATTAAATTGATAAATAAGGATAAATCAAGTTGATAATGTTTAAAATAAATTCCTAACATGTATAAATATTATTGGTTGATGATATTACAACCCTATCTCATCTAATATTCATCTATGAGTCATTTTGGAAGTTTTTAAGTGGGTTTGGGATTTAATATAAACTAATATTTTTTATATTTCCAAAGGTGCCCCTCTCCTCCCTTATAAAAGAGCACCACCTCCCTCTCCTCCTCACACCAATTTGAGCCTTCAAGATCGTCCAAAACCTACCCATTTAACTTCCCCACTTCCTTAGAAACCTACTAGAGGTATTGGTCTTCTCAAAAGACCAACTCTAGTGCCCTAAGAGAAATTTTAAATGAGACGCTTCGAGAAAGAGGTAATACCTTCAACCGTTTTCTTCGAGTTCCATTCTTCTTTTACTATCTCTTATTTAGTTGTTTCATTGCGAAGTAATAACATCAGTATCAATAATATACTGATATGTTATTATAAATATGAAACAACCATATTTCACCTTCTATCCATCCTATGGAAAAACAAAATCACCGCACGTGTGTACGTACGGAATATCGTCTCCACGCTGTGGTGTAATCTGTTTTTCCACCAACACCTTACATGGATGGGTATAATGGTGTAAAGAATAATAATATATGGTTATTATAACATCATACTGATTGTGATATATTATACCTTCCACTCCAATTCTATTCAATAATTATGGGAACGATATCATCGCTCGTGCGTACGTACGGCCTACCGTCTCCATGAACGGTGTATTTCATTCCTTTTATCGATCTATGATATATATGTATATGATGAATATATATTATATATAAATAATGTTTTACATTCTGGAATTATATAAATTAGGATATAAGTAATAATATCAATAATGAAAAGTCGAAACACATACGATAGATGAAATGATTTTACCCAAAACGCTGCTTTAACATGGAATTTACAAAAGAACGGGTAATATAAAGTCATAAGTGAAACATATATGAAGTCATATCAATGAATATGATTATTTAATAAGTAAATGACATTATTTAAATCATTATACAGGAGGTTCGAATCCATACGAATCATATCAGACATATGGTAGGGGATAATGTTGCAATCTCAATTGTTTTCTATCCGAGATTTCTTATATGTAAGTATTTACTATGGTTCTATTTATCAACCATGTCCAAGTTTTATAAAAATGTTTTCATGTATTTTTAAAGTCATTTTTACCCATTTTTGACTTTTACTACTTGATATGTAAGGAATCTTTTTTTT
Organism: Viscum album; assembly: GCA_963277665.1. Lineage (NCBI taxonomy): Eukaryota > Viridiplantae > Streptophyta > Magnoliopsida > Santalales > Viscaceae > Viscum > Viscum album. Next base: position 663,865,346 of record OY728128.1, read on the forward strand.
TGTTTACCATATGAGGTACTTTTTGACTTTTCCGACAAAAGTACGAGAAGAATTTTTTTTTTAACTTATACGGCGTGAACGGATTTTTACGGTTTCATAACGCCACATTTTCATGAAGCTTACTCTAAAATATTTTATGAATATTTTCCACAAAATAATTTTATTTTAAAAGTGCATGGAATTTTGTGAAAAGAAAATGATTTTGAAGAAGAAAGGATATTTTCCTCAAGATTTCATTTCAAATGTTTCATCAAAACCATTTTCCATCTAAGATGACATTATTTCATACCTGGATGTTTCAAGTATAATGTCTCTATTATTTAAATGGTTTCACTTTTCTTATGATGAAATATAAATTTGTTTTATATGGATTATGTTATGATGGGATGATGTTTATGAAACCCATTTTATTTGTTGGGTTATTATGAATGATTTATGTTTATTTTGTGGCACAAGTAAGAATGATTTCATTATGAGATGGGTGGGACCTATATCTCCCTCCAATGCATTGGGTAAAGATTTATATCTCATGAGATAGACATGGATGGAATGGTAATTTAATCTGGTTCAGTGTTACAGGATTGAAATGAGGAGTGAACTCGATTCAGAAAGGGACTTTGTCCACTAAGATGGTCTTGGCATAAATACCTTGGCTACTATGGAAATTATAACATGTGCTGAATGGTTTCCAAAATTACATGTTTTATTCCCATTATATTTTATCATGGTTGATGTTCTATTATGATATATGCCTTACGTACTTCCACGATTTATGTCTTTTCTCAAGATTTTGATGTTTAAATTTCATGTTCAAGTTTTTGCTTCCAAATGTTTATGGATTGTTTTATGTTCTCTATGTTTTCCCTTACTGAGCATTTGAGCTCACCCTTTTTATGTTTTATTTTCCCCAAGAAATAAAGAAAGGTTTTAGGTAAGGAAACAAAAAGGGGAAGATTGTTATGGGATTTGTTGAAGATATTTCAACATGATTAGAAGTTTATATTCAGAGTTTCCAAAGACACTAAACTATTACGGTCCTTGTGTGTATGTTTTTGTTATGTATTAAGTATTCCGTAAAAGTAATGTAATGTCAATGTACGTCAAGATTCGGGTATCTAAAAAATAAGTATCACATAATTTCTCTTAATGGAAATTTAACATAGACAATCTCAAAAAGAAATGAGAATGTAACATAAACCCTTACAGCTTTGGTAACTTTTAAATCATAAACCCCTTGAAATAAGTAACTTTAAATGGAACTTTAAATACTTTTAATATGAATATATTCATGGTATAATATATCAAAGCAGTAGTATATATAATATATAAACATAATTAGGTGTATAACATTAAACATGTCTCAATAAAACAATATTAAGATGAAGAACCCTTAAGTTTTGGTAATCTCTGAATCAGAACATTATGAAAGAAAGAAACATAGACGGATTTTTAAATAAACATAATTTCCTTGAAAATAATAATAAAATAAGTAAATTTGGATTATATGCACCACATTAAGAAAATAAGTGGTGAATATGTAAAATGTCTCACAGAAATATAAGTGAGATGTTATACCCTTACCTTAAGTCTTGAATTTATATTTTTGTGATCATAACCTCCTATATAATAAATTTAGATTTATTATAAATTTATAATATAACCATATTCATAATTATCATAACATATATGATTCAATTATAATTTCTAATTACTCCTTTAGTAATAATTCCTCCTAAAAAATCATTATTCTGGGTGTTCACTATTTCGCATTTCATACATGTTTCAGTTTGGCGATTCCAGTCCATGAAAATCGATCAAGGATTAATCATATATATAATTTTAATAATGTCATATATATTAATTTTTTCCATTATGTATAATTTTATAATTTTTTAGGGAAGGAGGTGATAGAAAAATGAAATACATTATTCATGAAGATAGTGGTTTGTACGTACGCATAAATGATGCTTTCATTTTAAATAAAAAAAATGATAAATATTTTTTATCATTATAAAATCATAATAAAATCATATATATCATATATATTCAATAAATATATCCTTTTTTCATCCATTTATAGTGAAAATGAAAAATTAATCACATTTCTTTGTGGAGGAGGTAGTACACAAATAGAGAAGAGTGATGTTATCATCTTCCAATGGATGGAAGGGTTAGAAGGTAGATAATTATTAATATTTAAATAATCTTAATAATTTCATAAAAATCATATATAATCCTTAAATACATATAGATAACCATCCATGAGAGGCTGTAATGGAAAAAATATGTATGTCGTTGAGACGGTAGTATGTACACAAGCACGATGGTGTTTTCATTTTCCATTGGGATAAATGATAAATAGATAATGATTATTATATTGACATAATAACATTTCAGTAATCTAATTTTACTAATGTAACAACATTAATATGGTTAATTAATATTTATATTAGACATAACAAGAAATAAATATAAAAGTATTCGGTGAATATGATTTCCTCTTCTTTGAGAAATCAACTTTGGATCTCTTATTAAGGAACCTTGGGCTAGCCGTTTAAGAATACCAAACCTATAGAACATTTCTAGGGAATTTTATAATATATTTTTTAATGGTTTTTTCTAGGTAAATGGCTCAAGAATGTGTGAATAATAAAGGAGAGTGTGCGTCCTTTTATAAGTGAGAGGAGTGGCACACTTTTAATTATTCAAAACATTAAAATAATATAAGGTCACATTCATGTTAAAGTATCTCAAAATTGAATCAATTTTAAAGGTTTAATAATATTGAGTTTAAATACAATCAACTAATAGGATTTCTACAATATTTTATGTTATTTTAACACTAATAACTTTAGTTTATCCCCTCATTAACCCTTTTAATATTTACCGTAGTAACGAATTCTTGTCTCATTTACTATTCATTATAACTAAAAAATAAATTTAACTATTTATAACTTTGAAAAAAATGATTCCAGATATTATAACCATTTTTTAATATTCAATTTTTATAATTTTTAAAAATTATTTTTAATATAATTATATATACCAAACTCAATGAAAAACATTTCTAGAAAAATGCATGTTTAAGCAGAAAAAATGATTTTAATGAAAAATCAAGTATAATGTTTATTAATATTGAATTAATATGATTAATTTAAATAAAATTATCCTTATTAAAATTTAAAACAAAAAAAACCAAAATAAAAATTTTGAACACTTTATTAAAAGTGAATAATCAAAATTAGTTTTAATTTGAAAAAAAAACATTACTTAGATTTCCAAAACATAAAATAGATTTCGAAGTTCAACATTATAATTTTAAATAAATTATATTAATTATTAAATAAATATTTGGTTTATAAAAAAGGTTTAATAAATTTTCAATTCATTATTATCCCATGATAATTTCATAAAAGTGACATTATTTTTAAAATCATTATTTTCATTATTCACCCAAAAATCAACCATTTCGGAATAATCTCAAAAATGTATCCTAAGCACATTTTATATGATGAATTCAAAAATGAATTTTATTTCATAAAATTAAAATTCTAAAATTCATAAATATGACTTTAAAATGAAATGAAAAAATATAAGGAAAATCCTCTTTTATATAAAATTGACTCATTAAATATTCTTAACCATATATGATTTCATTCTTATCATTATAAATTAAGTAATTATTACTTAGGAAATAATAAATAAATTATATTAAGCGAAAATTTTCAATATATATTTCATAATTTAGTTACTCATATTCATTTAAATTTTGTGTTGTGTGTATCACAATCTATCGAATGAATCTTGTTTATTAAATGGAAATATATTCTAAAACCCTAGGGTGTTACATTTTTTCCCCTTAAATAAATTGAATCCTAGAAATTTTTTCTCTGATATGATACAAATTATTTAAAACATTTTTAGAAACAATTCTAAGGGATGGAATATAAATATACATAAGTGGAATTAAGTACTTTTTAATACACATTGATTACATTTCTTTTTGAAAGGGACTTTAATGTCAATGTTAAGACAAGGAAATGTATAATTTCCTAAATATTTATTTAACTGTGCATTTAGAATTATGGGAATCCAACTTATGAAATAGTTTCATAAATAATACCTTCATATTTTATCTATATTTTCTATATAAGACTTTATAGACTTCCCTTTCTCTTACTTGAGTTGAGTAATTATTTCACCATAAAAATAGAGAATAAGAGAAAATATACTTACTTCACTTCATTTCATACCATAAGCATAATTCCATCCTTTGGTTGTGTTTAGAGTATTTTTTCACCTATTCTTCATCTCATATAAATAAAAATTAGGAATTTTTTATGCCTAAGTCACTAAAATTAACATTCAATGGATCATATGATCCACCAAAGGATGAAAATTTATTTCTCCAATTTTTATCCATTTACTAAACCCAAATATGGTTATCATAAGTTTATATAATATCCAACAAGAATAAATACTACATTAATCCCAAAATAATCAACAAATAACAACCAAATTTTATCTTAAATCATTTTGTAAATAATTAACCTTAAACTCTTCTGAAATATGTCTTACCAAATTCAAAACCCAAAAATCAGAAAGATTTGGTCACATTTTTTTCCAAGATCAACTTAAATTTTATCCCCAAATAAAATTAATCACTCTATCACATATCAAAAATGAATATACCCAAACCATATATTCTCCAAAATAGTAATAATTTCATAAATTAACCTGAATCACCATAAAATACCAAAAACACGTTCCTCCACAAGTAAGCCCAATATTTATTCCTCAAATTAAATTCCATCATAAAAAATAATATTATTATTACCTTAATCATATAATGTTCCCAACATAATTAACCTCCTCAAAAATTACTCTAATCACTTAAACACTAAATCAATTTTTAATCTATTGGTTATATAAACATATATTCTCTAATTAAGATAAATAATTTACTACTGTAAACCACAATTACCTTATCATCAAAGAACATATTAAATTTCAAGGTTATGTATTTCTTTAAACTTATATGACAGATGAAATTTTTCCCAAATAATTTCACACTAAATCACATGTTAAACAGAAAGGTTATATATACCTCAATGATAATTTGAACTACAATAAAAAAAATTCCCAAGATTCCATTAGTAATATTAAAATCCCATGATATAAAACCTCAAAAGGGTATTTATTCCATTAAACTTATGATCATCCTTAAACTAATAAACCCATAATAGTTTTCTTAACTTTAAAATTGTCTTTATCTGATAACTTTCTTTCCTCTGAAGTTATTTAAACCCTTCTCTTATAACTAATGAGATAGAAAGAAGTCCATACACCCAGATTCAATGCTAAAAAGGTATTCCTTACATGTTTTCTTTGATAACAACTTAAGAGGCCTAATTTTATCTATCCATAATTACAATATAAATGGATAAAATTGAGCCACATATACCCAATTCCATTTTGTTTTAGAGTTTTAGAAAAATAGTAAAAACTCCATATGTAATAAAACTCATGTATTTCTTGTCAAATTGGTATTTCTCCCATTATATATTTTATCATTCCTTAGTAAGACTTCAACATATCCCACAAAATTATCCCAAAATGATACCATTTTAGAGATATCTTATATAATATCATTTTTAATAACCTAGGTAAGTGGAAACATGATAAATGGAAATCTCAGATGATCGGTGTCATGAACTAATCCAGTATAACCCTGAACTGGTCACCGAAGCTATCCCATGAAAAGTCCGTAGAGGTATTCTCGACCCTCCCAGGATGGAAACTAGTGTCGAACATCATTCATAACATGATTGTGAATTATTTATCCCATGAAAATGATAAATAAAACTCAATAATAAAAACTAATACTTGAAGTGGAAAAGAAATGGGGAACTAAATAGATAAAATTAAACACTAGACATACCACTATATGACCTTGTGGGTCATTATCATCCACTAACCAACATCACTCCATGGAGACCGAGACTGAGTTGGAAGCATCACCTGAAGCTAAAAAATAAATATATATAAGCATGGGTAGTAAAACTCAATAAGCATGTTTGATAATGTTATTCCCTATTAATTAACATTAAAAATAAAAGTGACTCATTCCAGTTTTAAAATAATACCTATAAAATAGGTTTTTATAATATTAATAAAAATAAAAAACATGCATTGATTTTGCATAATACTAATTTCCATTATATTTTCAAAACAATTTTCAAAGAATGGAAAACTTTTCTGTGAATTCATTGTGAATGATAACCAATTATAAACAGGTGACTTTGTATAAAGACAAAATAGATATTTCATTTTACAAATAAATCATAAAAAAATAGGAACCCACATAGAAGATAATTTTAAAATAATTCTCTGAAAAACAAAAGTAAAATATATAAAGAACAATGGGAAATCTCTAAGTAGCTAGGACAAATAAGTCCTAGGATCCCCATACCTCAGTGATCAAACCATATAATATATTCTCATTCACGATCCACTAGGGAGGTCGAAGAAAAATTCATATCAATCCCTAAAAAATTGTCATATTTTCTTTATTGTTGATGCATAATCCTGTCAGAGAACCTAGGCCACTGTCCTACCAAATAGTCTAGTATAATGGTCCTTAGAAACCTACCTAAGTACCTAAGGTTCCCAATTGATCCAATTTATTTCAAGAACCACCAAAACCATTTTTATCTCAAGTCAACACAAGTTAGAAAACCATTTTAATATGGGTCAGTACATTTCCAAATTTTTACACACAAACAAAATCCTTAAAACCCACCATTTACACACACAACACAATTTAGAAACCAATTTTTAGAAGTAAACGTGTTGAAAATATTAAAACGAGCCTAAAAAATATTTAAATAAAAAATAAATGTATAAAAATTTAGAGTAAAACGTGAGAAATATGGGAAAGTACAGTACCAAACACCAAATCCATTTTTCAAAGAATATATAAACTACTTATTATTAAAAGCACGCTTTTAAAACACCTAATCAATTAATGAATTCAAATTAAAGGCTTAGACATAGGGAACCAACCTAAAAACATGCTGCTTTTAAAGATGGAAATCTGAATCCACACCAAAATGGTGTACATAAGAAAAAGAGGCCCTCCTTTTAAAATTACAAACATATACACCTATACATATATATATATATATTCCTAGATACAATTTAGATATTCATAGAACCGTGAGGGAATATATACAAAGAGGGTGTATATATATATATGAATTACCCATGTTTATGTGTGTAAGTCATCCTCACGAATAGCAGTCTAAAGCTACCCCAAGGAAGTGCAAGGTATACTTGAAAAACCCCAATAAACCCAAAAATTAAAAAATACCTAATTAAAAATTGACCAGAGAGTTATAGAGGAATAAAACTTACCCAAAACTGATTGAGAACTATCTACCTTTGATGCATGATACCCAAACCCATCTCAATCAGATCTAAGGAACCCTTCAAAAATTGAATAAATTATGAGGCTTAAAGAAAACCTCAAAAAATTGTACCATTGGAAACCATTAGGGTTCTATTGACCTCAAACCACAGTTAGGTTAAGGAGAAGAGGAAAAATAAAGTTTCGGAGAGGTGGAAAGTCTAACCCACGATGATCACATGAAGAAAAAGAAGAGAAATAAAACATTGAGTTGGAGGTAAGGAAGGGAGGCAAGGTCGATCCCCCATTCAGTCGAGGGTTGTAATGAGTAGGGAAAGGGGAAGGGGGAATGGCCTAAATAGGGGATGGGGGAATAATAAAATACTAATCATCATCATCATCATCATCATCATCATCGTCATCATGGTGATGATGAAGATGAGGATGAATAATAATAAATATTATTATTATTATTATTAAAACACATTTTTTTCCTTTTTATTTTTTTATTTATTTATTTATTTATATTTATTATTATTTTTAATCATGGAAATTATGCATGGGTTGGCCTCATAGTTGTCCAAACCGTGCGCCAATTGAGCACCTCTACTGAAGCTCCTAGACACCTTGCATGGGAAACTCACGCAGTTTTCCAAACCATGTGTTGGTCATGCAACTTGAATCTGATAAAATTTTAAAACCCCTCACATAGTCTAACCATAATTTCTACTGACCATGTGTCAACTGGGAATCCTTGCAAAAAACCCAAAAAAATTAAATTTAAAACCGGTTTAACCCAAAACTCAAAAATGAAGCTAATTATAATTAAATAATTAATAAATCATGGTCAGGGTGTGAAACCTGATGAGGGTAAAAATGGGACACATAAATGGACGATCAAATGTAAGAATAAGATAATAATAAGTGTGTGATATCAAGATTATAACTTAATAAATTCATACCCAATCTTTCAGAGATCCTAAATTATAAGTCCTAGAATAAAACATTGTCATAACAAGATAGTGAGTCATAAGAGCGTGGAATCATCAATAATAAATCAAGATCCATGAGGGAATATCATAATAATAAGACATAAGTTTTTTGTATCCACATAATAATAAAAAATAATTTCAATAGTCATGGATCACTACCAATACTTCATATTGGAAAGTGTTCTATAGTGGATTGGGTTCACTCTTCATTCCCATCATTTCCTTAGTCAAGGATCATCTCCAAGACTATAATAATAGATATAGTTCCTTACTAGACTAGATTCACTCCCCATTATAGTTTATATCATCTCATGTGACATCAAACTTTAACTAATGAATTATAGGGATATATAATTCTTGTCCCACTCATCACATAATAAAAACCATACATATTTGTGCCACAAGATCATAAAAACATTCATCAATTCATCATATAATTATCCGTGAAAAAGAAATAAGTTCCATAAATATTTTAAAATCACCTAATAATAAGTCATATAGAGAAAGAAAATGGATTATATCATTATATCATATCCCCAGTGGAGAATAAGAAACATAAAAGGATGTTTTGGTGGATGAAAAATATATTTAAAAGAACATTTCAACCTTTCTTTGAAGACATGAGAAAAATAAACATATATTTTAATAAAAATTGAAATAAAAACTCCCATAATATTGAGAAAATAGTTTTCTTTGAGAAAAGTCATATAAAAATTTAAATTAATATTTAATGAAAATAAAATTCTTGATAATATCAAAAACCCATTCATTCGGTAAATGTTTAAATAATTATTCATTTCACACCTTCTGTAAAAAGATATAAATAACATGTTTAGAAAACATTGAATATTTTCATTTTTTAATTTTAAAAAATTAAAATATGTTTGAATATAAATTTTAAAAACCATTGTATTATATAAAAGGACATTCTTTAAAAAAAATTAATGAACATGGATAAGTAATGAAAATATTCATGACACAAAAAAGAAGAAATAAGGTTTGCTTTTCTTAAAAAATTAGCAATCATTTTGAGTACCAAAGAGAAGAGAAAGATATAAATACTTGGAAACCCAAAAAATAACCAAAGGATAAGAAAATAAATGTTTATTAAAATATAAGTATCATATAAATTTCCTTAATAGAAATTTTACATAGACAATCTTGAAAAGAAATGAGATTCTAACATAAACCCTTATCGCTTTGGTAAATTTTGAATCAAAAACCACTTTAATAAAATAAATTTAAATATATATTTAATTACACTAATCATGAATATAATAATGGTATAATATATCATAGGTTAATTATATACACTATTTAAACACAAATAGTTTTATAACATGAAACATGTCTCAATGAAATAATATTGAAATGAAAAATCCATATAGTTTTGGTAATCTATAAAGTGAAACCTCGTGAAAGTGGGAAAAATATATATATTTTTAAATCCCCATAATTTTCATGAATATAATCATATAATACATTCATGGGTAGTTTATACTCCACACAAAATAAACAAGTGGTGAATATGGCATATGTCTCATAGAAATTAAAGCGAGACAAGAACCCTTTACCTCAAGTCTTGACTTACAATGTATGTTCACTTAAACTCATGTATAATAAATGTATATTTATTATAAATTTATAACATAACCATATTTAAAATTATCTTAACATATATGATTCACTTATAGTTTCCAATCACTCCTTTATTAATAATTCCTTCTTAAAAATCATCATTTGGGTGTTCACTGTTCCATTTTTCATATATATTTCGGTTTGGAAACTCAGGTCCATGCACCATGGTCATGGTTTCATAATTTATATAATTTTATTAACATCATTATATCTTATATATACCTTATTTATACTTTTATAACCATCCAGAAATGGTGGTGATGGAAAATTAAATACAACATTCATTGAGAAGGTTGTCCGTACATATGCATGAACGCTACTTTCATTTTCTAATAGAAAAAACAAAGAAAAGTTAAATAATATTTTATCAATAAAGAATCATAATTATATCATGAATATTATATATATTCATTAAATTAAACCTTATGATTATCTATTTACATATTAAATGAAAAATGAATCACAATGCTTCATGGAGGTGGTCATCCACACATGTGCATAAGCATCGTTATTATCTTCCAACGAATGGGAGGGTTAGAAGGTAGATAATATTTTATCTTTGAAGAATCATAATAACTCTATAAAAATCATACATAATCATTAAATTTAAATATATAGTCATGCACGATATATGGTGATGAAAAATAAAATATGTAGGTTATGAAGATTGTAGTCTGCACATATACACGATGACTTTATCATATTCTATTGGGATGGACGATAAATAGTTAATGGTTATTATATTTACATAATAAAATTTAATTTAAATAATTTTAATGATTCTTAAATGTTAATATGGTAAAATAATATTTGTATTGGATAGAAATGTAAATAAAGTTAAAAGGATACGATGAAGACGATTACCTGTTCTTGGAGAAACCACCTTTGGATATCATTTTAAAGACGCTTGGGTTACTCTTTTAAGAATACTAGAACCCATAAAATGTGTCTAGGGAAGTTTTCAAGATATTTTTTCATGTTTTTTTGAGCTAAATGTCTCAAAAATGTGTGAAGAATAGAGGAGATGAGGTGCCCTATTATATGTGAGAAGAGTGGTACACTTGTAATTATTCTAAACTTCAAAATAATATAAGGTCATTTTCAAGGAAAAATATCCCCAAATTGGATAAATTTTAAATTTTTATGAGATAGGGTATAAATAAAATCTACTGATAGTATTTATAAAAGTTTTTAGGTTATTTTATCCCTTATCTATTTAGTTTAAACCCTCATTAACCCTTTTAACTTTTACCATTGTAATAAATTTTTACCTCAACTAATATTCATTATAACCAAAACTTAAATTCAAATATTCACCAAATTTTAACCTTATAGTTCCAAAAACTATTTTCATTTTTTAATATTTAATTTTTATAAGTTTTAGAAATTAATTTTAATATAAATATGGAAAATGCAGCAAAAAATGTTTTTAGAAAAATTCCTTTTTTAAGCATAAAAATGATTTTGTACCAAAATAAAGTATATTTATTATTATAATTGAATTAATTGGATTAGTTATAATAAATGGATACTTATTTAACTTTTAAACAAAACCAAAATTTAAAAGGAAAATTTTAAAAACTTAATTAAAATAAATGAACTGAAAATAATTTTTATTAGAATAAAAACATTACATAGATTTCCAAAACATCAAATATAGATTTATATGTTCAAAATTATTTATTAAAATTAATTATATTACTTATTAAATATATATTTTTTCTATAAATTTTTTTTGCATGAACTTTTATTTCATTCTTATATCATGATAATTTAATAAAAGTGACATTATTCTTAAAATCATTATTTTTCACTATTCACCCAAAAATCAATGATTTTAGAAAAATATCAAAAATTTATCCTAATTAAATTTTAATGTGATGAATTAAAAAATAATAATTTCATAAAATTAAAATTTTAAATACATAAATTTAAATTTTAAATGAAAGTAAAAAATATAAAGAAACCCCAATATAAAAATATGACTCTTTAACTCTTCTTAAGATTATATGATTTTATTCTTTTCATTAAAAATTGAGTACTTATTTCCTAGTAACTAATCAATAAATTTGATAAGGTAAAAAAAATTCAACATATATTTCATAATATGGACACTCATTTTCATACTCATCAAACGAATAATTAAGTTAAAATAGTCCAAATTAAATAATAATATTTATATAGTATATCGTATTTTGTTTAATCTCGGTATTACATTAATCATAATATATCAAAAAATTAAAAATTATTAAATAAAAATTATTAAATAAAAATATATTCTAAAATATTGAGGTTTTATACTATAACTTCATACCCAAACATTTTTAGCTGAAATGATCAATACATTTGTTCCAAAACTTATTTTATTCTTCTTTTATATCATACGGCTATATTATTCTCCATTGATGAGATCGATATTTATTTTGATATTCCTTCACTGCAAAATTGTAGTACCATATTTTTCTTTAGTTATGCATGTAACGACCCAAAGTTTTTCAATGGAAATTTCCATCTTAAAAATATTTCATAAAATCACATGAAAACAAAACATAATGAACTAAGTGTTGAGTGACCTTTAAACATATGTTTTTCACTTCTTTGCTTGGAATTTCGAAAATCCAACATACACAGTTGTGTTCAAGATGATTTTTGGAGTCTAATAGAACAAACATAATTTTGGTGAATAGTAACCTACGCTTATGAATAGTAACATACCCTTATGAATAGTGATATACCCTAATGAATAGTAACCTTACCAATGATAGTATAAAAAAAATATTCAAGTGAAAGTATGATGTACCTATATTTTAGAATAAGTAAATAAATGTTTTAAAACTGGTTTTTTAATCATAAACTATGATTTTAATTAAATATTAAATTAATCATATTTACAAAATTATATTTGAAAAATGGACTTCATTTTTTGATTCTACAAGTCAAAAAATGTTTGGGGAGGAATTTTGGGATTTTTCTGAAATACTTGATTTTTTTATGAATAGTGAAATACCATAATTTACAAAAATAAGTTTGATAAGCTAATTATAGAGTCATGTATGATGTTCTACTGATGTAAGCCCACTTGGTTTGGGATTACATGATAAAATTACTATTCTTGGTCAAGGAAGACTCATTATTCCTTGTCTTGTGGAGAAATAATAAATTAATGAATTTTATATTAAGAAAACACATCTCCTCTCCACTATAAAAACCACCCTTCACAACCTCATTTCCTCACACCACTCAAGCTTCAAGCCTTGACTGAAATCTACCCAAGAGTATTTCCTAGCCTCTCCCCCACATCCAAAAGCTTCTGTTCTCGTCAAAATACCAAGCTTAGGCCCCTTCATAAGGATCTCAAGAGGATGATTCAAGAGGTAATTTCTCTCCTTCATTTCCTTTAAATTCCTTTCAATTTCAAGTTCTTTTTTTATTCTCTCCCAACCTATATTTGTCCAAATAGTTTGGTAACTCCATTATTATAAATATAATGTAGTTTTATGATATTAATGGTATATTATATCATCCAACCCTCTTTCTCCACTTCTTTTTATTTTATAAAAGAAAACGTTGTTTGTGAGGTGTTAATCTATCACCTTCAAGAATGACATGTTTTATTTTTCCATTTCTACCTTCAGATCTGGTAATGAAAACATTTTTATTGTTTAAATAGAATAGTTTATATGTATTAAGTCCAATTTAAAGTTATGGAACTAACTTATGTACATATTACTAAATGATTAATCAAAACAAGATCAATGTGGTCGAAAAACCGTCCAAATTAACCCAAACAATAATCAATTAATATTTTATCTAATGATTCATCCAAATGGTATATAATATAATTCATTATAATATCATTTTAAATTCTGGGATATCATTAATAACATTTAATATCAATTGTGTATTTTTACCCATGTTCTACCTGAACTTCAATTTTATTAATACAAGTGAACCGCTCAAGGAAACCATATAAACAAACATTCCCGAACAATGTTTTTAAACCCTATAACTCATCAAAAGGCCCAAAAATAACATAATGAAACCAAAATGAAACCATTTCATTTATAAAAGGTTCTATAATTTCTAATTAATGAATATAATATCATTATATAGGACATTAAAGATAAGGAAGCATTCGGATACAAGGTAAGGGGAAAATCTTGAACCCAATTTTCTTTCTTCGGGTTCTACTTCTTTCACTCCATATTTTGTATGGTCACTCCTTAAAAATTATTTTTTCATCATTATATTACATTTTCTAGGGATATACATGTTTTTTACTAATGTTTATGTCAAACAAAATTTTTTCCAAAAGAACTCTTCTTTTAAGAACTCACCTTTTACTTCTCATTCAAGGTTGGTGGTTCTTGTATCAAGTATGTTATTCCCTATTTATTTTGGGAACCCAAAGTTTATGAATGTATTCTTATGATATGAAACCCATTCCTTTACATGGTTTAGTAATTTTCATTATTGATATATGTTATATGTGGCATGCATGATAATGATAATGTTATGATGTGACTGGTGCGCCTGGAATTATATAGAGGAATATGAAGGTTTGAATGTGACAGGTGTGCCTGGAATTATACAATACTCAAATGCATTGGGTAAATTGGTTAATATCATGCATTAAAGTGAAATGATGTGTGAACAAGATTCTAGCTTTTTTCACAAGTATTTGTGGTAGTTAACCACTAAGACATGATGTTTCATTTTTATACATTTCCACATTTCAAATCTTATATTTATGTTTCCTCTCATGTTCATGATCATTTTCCTATGTTATGATTATGCTCACCCCATTATATATTGTTCTTATCTATCCTCTTACAAGGATTTTATCTCACCACTTTTGATATATATCCTTAGGTGAATACATGTACTAAGGAGAGGTCAAGTGCCAACAAGAAGCTAGGGAATAAGGAATTAAATAAATGTTTATGCTTGATGTTGTAATTATTATGTATGGTCCTAGTTTTACCAAGACACTAATCCTTTGGATCCTCTATTTTTAATACTATTATGTTTTTATCTTTAAAATTATGTAATATTAATGTAAGAAAATGTTGGTTCACTATAGTGGGTATCAGAGGCAAGGTTTAGTTAATTTGGGAATTAGGATTAGTGAACCCTAGAGAAAACCTATAGCATGAGACTAATTACAAATATACACACAAAAATCTTTACATAGGGATCCCCAATGTTATTATTTTACTATAAATTGTTTAAATGAATAAGTTATTCGTGAATTTTTCACTTATGTTTTGTTCTAACCTTTTATATTTTGTAAAATGGTGAGAACCAGGAGAAACCAGGCCAACAACTCATGCGAGGGACAATGCAATGATTTCCCGAAATACATCCCCAATGATTTGAGAGGTGGAGTTCAAAACTTCTTGGATATTCTTACCCAAAGATCTCAGGTTATGAACAATAACCATAATAATGGAGAACATACTTCTTCACCAAAGAGGGAGAAACTGGATATCAAATGTTTTATGCGAAAACAACCATCAATGTTTAGTGGATCTTCTGATCCTCTAGTTGCGGAACAGTGGGTCAACTCCATGGAGAAGATATTTTTCGTGCTTCACTGTTCTGAGATGGAGAAGGTGACTCTATCCATTTATCATCCAGATGGAGAGGCTGATCAATGGTGGGCTTTGATTAAGAAGCCCAAGCCAAGGGAGGAAATTAAATATATGTAATGGAAATAAATTAAGATAATGTTTCTTAATAAGTATTTCCCAAGAACTCTTCGCACAAAGATTGAGAGAGAATTCATCGATCTCAAGAAAAAAATAATGAGAATTTGTCACAAACAATAAAGAAAATTTCACAAGGCTTTCAATGTATGCGTCTAGTTTTGTTATCAACAATGATAGAAAAATTGATAGATTCTTTAGTGGATTAAAACCACACCTTCTAAATGCTCTTGCAATTCAGGACTTTGGGAGATATGAAGAAGTTGTTTGATGTGATCTCGAATTATATATGGAGTTTAGAGAATGGTCCCCTGGATATGGTGATAAGAAAATAAATATGGAGTTTCAAGATGGTGGATCTAATGAAAAAGGTGGGAAGAAAACTCAATGACCCACATGCCAAAAATGTGGGAAATTGCACCATGGGAGCTGCCTCAAAGGGATAGGGAACTGATTCAATTGTGGGAAAGAATGACACCATTCTCAAGATTGTATAAAAGAGATAAAAAAGGAAGGAGAATGTGGTGGAATAAAGGAGAGAACCACACATGGTTCAATGCTACAACTGTAGGGAGCTAGGGCACTATGCAAGCCAGTGCACTAAACCTCGAGTTCTCGAGGGTAATCAGCGTCAGCAGCCATCAAAGAAAAAGGAACAAGGGAAGGATTATGCCATCAATACTTCAGAATTATAGCAAGATAATGAAGTCGTACAAGGTACACTTCTTATTCACTCAAGAATGGAAAAAGTCTTATTTGATTCTGGTTCTATGCATTCCTTTATATCTTTCAAGTTTTCTAGAACTATACAATTAAATCCCCAAAACCTTAAAGTAGAGATATCTTTAAAAACACCAAGTGGTGCAATCATTGCAACCCAACTATTTGACTCTTCTCCTATTGGCGTATGTGGGAAGATTCTTCCATCGAATCTCGTAATACTTCCCTTGGTGGAATTCGACACTATAATGGGAATGGATTGGATCGCATTATATAGAGCACATATCAACAGTCGGGAAAAGGAAATATATTTTCATATTCTGAACCATCCCATGATCATCTAAAAATGAAAGGAAGATCATGAATCTCCTTTGAAAAATCCTTCATCTGTGTGGGTGTTGATTCCCTATGAAGAAGCATACCTCTTCAAAATGGTTGGGTCGAAGGATAGTTCCAACCTTGCAGAAATTCCCATCGTGAGGAAATATAGTGATGTATTTCCCAAATATTTACTTGGAATTCCCCCGGATCATGAGGTAAAGTTATCAATAGAACTCATACCCGGAGCTACTCCTAACTCAAAGTGTCCCTATAGGATGGATCCTATTGAACTGGAGGAGTTAAAGAAGTAGCTATAAGAGCATCTGGAAAAAGGGTTCATACACCCTAGTGTATCACCAAGGGGTGTGCCAGTTCTCTTTGTGAAGAAGAAGGATGGAACAATGCAACTGTGTATCAACTATCGAGAACTCAACAAGATCACCATAAAGAACAAGTATCCTCTTCCAAGGATTGATGACTAGTTCGATCTGTTAAGAGGTGCTCAATACTTCTCAAAGTTGGATCTTTTTTTGGATACAATCATCTAAAGGTGAAGAAGGAATATATTCAGAAGATTGACTTCCGTACAAGGTATGGGCACTATGATTTTCTGGTGATGCCCTTCGGACTTACTAATTCCCCTAAAATATTCATGGATTTTATGAATAGAGTCTTTATACATTACGTCAACAAATTTTTGGTAGTTTTTTATTGATGATATTCTCATATACTCCAAGATAAAGGAGGAACATGAATAACATTTAAGACTTGTATTGGCGATGTTGAGAACGGAGAAGTTGTACGCCAGGTTCAGCAAGTGTGACTTTTGGATAAAACAAGTCAGTTTCTTGAGACATGTGATCATAAGTGAGGAAATTTTTGTGGATCCTTCAAAAACAAAGTCGATTGAGGAATGGGCCAGGCCCTCTAGTGTCACAGAAATCCATAGTTTTCTTCGATTAGCTGGGTACTACCGATGTTTTGTGAGAAATTTCTCATGATTTTCAATCCCACTGACATAGTTAACAAAGAAAGGGGTAAATTATGTCTGGATGGAATAATGTGAGGGAAGCTTCATGGTGCTAAAGAGAAGTCTGATCACTGCACTTGTACTCACACTACCGAAAATTGGAGAAAGTTTTGTGATATACAGTGATGCTTCAAAGAAAGGATTGGGTTGTGTACTCGTGAAAAATGATAATGTGATAGCCTATGCCTCATAGTGGTTGAAGATCCATGACCAGAACTACCCGATGCATGATCTAGAGCTGGCAGCCGCGTTTTTTTCCTTAAAAATCCTGCTTCACTACCTTTATGGTGAGAAGTGTGACATATACACCGACCACAAGATCCTAAATTATATATTCACACAAAAGGATCTCAATATGCGTCAAAGGAGATGATTAGAGATAATTAAGTATTATGATTTCTCTATTCACTACCATCCTGGAAAGGCAAACAAGGTAGCTAATGCTCTAAGCAGAAAAAAACATGTTACTCTATCCATGTTATGGATTGAGAAAGACCCTATCTTATTGGATATTCAAATAATGGATTTAGAAATCATAAGGGAAGGGGATACATCCTACCAATCCAAAATTATTGCGCAACCATCCATACAAAAGAAGATTATGGAAGCACAAAGGGATGATGTGAATATACAAAAGAGGATGAATATAGTAAAGGAAGGAAAGCTGCACGAGTTCCATATTGATGATGATGGTTTGATAGATCTATTTGGAACACGGCTTTGTGTACCTTCATCACCCAGGATAAAGAAGGATCTATTGGAAAATGCATATAGCTCAACATTTTCTATCTATCCTAGCAGCACCAAGATGTATCGTGATCTCTGAGAACACGTCTGGTGGGATAATATGAAAAAGGAGATTGCGGAATATATCTTAAGGTGCTTGGTATGTCTGCAAGTTAAAGAAGATCGACAAAAGTCCAAAGGGTTGATGCATCCATTTCCTATACCCATGTGGAAATGGGAGAATGTTACTATGGACTTTTTCATGGGTCTCCTGAAGACGTCGAAGGGAAATAATGTGATATGGGTTGCGGTTGACCAACTCACCAAGACTGCCTATTTTATCGCAATTCGGGAAGATCTCTTGCTTGAACAACTTGAAAATATATATGTGATGGAAGTGGTGATATTGCATGGTGTTCCACTCTCAATTGTCTCGGACTATGATCCAAGGTTCACATCTAAATTCTGGAGGATCCTTCAACAAGCTTTGAGTACTAAATTAAATTTCAGTACGGTCTATCACCTCCAAACTGATAGCCAATCTGAAAGGACTATCGAGATGCTTAAAGATATGTTAAGATCCTGCTCTCTAGAATTTAAAGGTGGATGGGATCAGCATCTCCCATTGGTTGAGTTCTCATACAACAACAGCTTCCACTTGAGTATTCAGATGGCTCCATATGAAGCTCTATATATAAAGTGATGTAGAACTCCAACCTGTTGGGATGAAGTTGGATAAAGAAAGCTACTTGGACCCGATCTTGTGCAAGACATGACAGAGAAGGTTCAAGTTATCCAAAAACACATCAAATATGCTCAGAGTCGGTAAAAGATCTATTCTGACAACCATCAAAGGTACTTGGAGTTCGACGTTGGAGATAAAGACTTCCTTCGAATGTCACCATGGAAGAGAGTCATGCGATTTGGGAAGAAAGGGAAACTAATCCCAAGGTACATTTTCCCCTTTGAAATCCTTGACTGTATAGGATTAGTGGCATATTGGAATGCACTTCCACCGAATATGGCTCAAGTTCATGATTTTTTTCACGTATCACTCCTTAGGAAGTAGATACATGATCCCTCGCATGTCCTAAACTCGGAGGTGGTATAGCTGGAAGATGATCTCTCTTATGAGGAGTAGCCGGTAAAGGTTCTATACTAGAGAGATAAGGTTCTACACAAAAAGACAACCCACCTTGTCAAAGTGTTGTGGAGGAACCATAAGTTTGAAGAAGATACTTGGGAACTGGAGGAGGCGATGAAGGAGAAGTACCCTCACCTATTTGTGTAAAGTCAAATTTCGAGGACGAAATTTCATAAGGGGGGAAGAATGTAACGACCCAAAGTTTTTCAATGGAAATTACCTTCTTAAAAATAAGTCATAAAATCACATTAAAACACAACATAATGAACAACTAAGTTCTGAGTGACCTTTAAACATAAGTTTTTCACTTCTGTGTTTGGAATTTCGAAAATTCGACATACACGATTGTGTTCAAGATGATTTTTGGAGTCTAATAGAACAAACATAATTTTTGGTGAATAGTAACCTACCCTTATGAATAGTAAAATAACCTTATGAATAGTGATATACACTAATGAATAGTAACCTTACCTATGATAGTATAAAAATAATATTCAAGTAAAAGTATGATGTAGCTATATTTTAGAATAAGTAAATGAATGTTTTAAAACTGGTTTTTTAATAATAAACTATGATTTTAATTAAATATTAAATTAATCATATTTAGGAAATTATTTTTGAAAAATGGACTTCATCTTTGTATTCTACAAGTCGAAAAATGGTTGGGGTGAAATTTTGGGATTTTTCAGAAATACTTGAATTTTTTATGAATAGTGAAATACCATAATTTACAAAAATAAGCTAAATAAGCTAATTACATAGTCATGTATGATGTTCTGCTGATGTAATACCACTTGTTTCAGGATCACATGATAAAATTACTATTCTTGGTCATTGAATACTCACTATTCCTTGTCTTCTGGAGAAATAATAAATTAATGAATTTTATATTAAGAAAACTCTGGTCCCCTCCACTATAAAAACTACCATTCACAACCTCATTTCCTCACACCTCTCAAGCTTCAAGCCTTGTATAAACTCTGCCCAAGAATCATTCCTAGCCCCTCCCCCACATCCAAAATCTTATGGTCTCATCAAAATACCAAGCTTAGTCCCCTTAAGGAGGATCTCAAGAGGAGGATTAAAGAGGTAATTTCTCTCCTTTTCCTTAAAATTCCTTTCAATTTCCAGTCCTTTTCTTATTCTATCCCAACATATATTTGTCCAAATGGTTTGGTAACTCCATTATTATACATATAATATAATTTTATTATACTAATGGGATATTATATAATCCAACCCCCTTTCTCCTCTTCTTTTTTATTTTATAAATGAAAATGTTGTTCGTGAGGTGTTAATCTATCACCTTCAAGAACAACACATTTTATTTTTCTATTTATACCATCAGATCTGGTCATGAAACCATTTTTATAGTTGAAAAAGAATTTTTTATATGTATTAATTCCTATTTAAAGTTCTGTAACTAACTTATGTACATATTACTAAATGATTAATCAAAACAAGATCGTTGTGGTCGAAAAACGGCCCAAATTAACCCAAACAATCATCATTTAATATTTTATCTATTGATTCATCCACTTGTTATATAATATAATTAATTATAAGATCATTTTAAATTCTGGGATATCATTAATAACATGTAATATTATCTTTGTATTTTTACCCATGTTCTACCGGAACTTCAATTTATGAATACAAGTGAACCGCTCAAGAAAACCATAAAAACGAACATTCCCGAACAATGTTTTTAAACCCTATAACTCATCAAAAGGCCCATAAAATAACATAATGAAACCAAAATGAACCTTTTTAATTTATAAAAGGTTTTGAAATTTATTATTAATGAATATACTATCATTATATAGGACATTAAAGAGAATAAAGTGTTCGAACACAAGGTAAGGGGAAAATCTCAACCCAATTTTCTTTCTTCGGGTTCTCCCTCTTTCACTCCATATTTTGTATGGTCAATCATTAAAAATATTTTGTTAATAATTATCTTACCTTTTCTAGGATATAAATTTTTTCTACTGAAGTTTATGTCAAACAAAATGTTTTCCAAAAAAACTCTTCTTTTAAGAATTCACCTTTTACTTCTCATTCAAGGTTGATGGTTCTTGTATCAAGTGTGTTATTACCTCTTTCTTTTGGGAACCCAAAGTTTATGAATGTGTTCTTATGAGATGAAACCCATCCCTTTACATGGTTTATCTTTGTTCATTATTGATATATGTTCTATGTGGCATGCATGATAATGATAATGTTATGATGTGACAGGTGCGCCTGGAATTATATAGTGCAATATGAATGTTTGAATGTGATAAGGGTGCCCGAAATTATATAGAACTCCAATGAACTGGTTAAAGTGATGAATCTAATGAGTTAAACTAAAATGATGTGTGAAAAAGATTCTATCTTTGTTCACAAGTATGTGTGGTATTTAACCACTAAGACATGATGTTTCATTTTTATGCATTTCCACATTTCAAATCTTATATTAATGCTTCCTATCATGTTCATGATCCTTTGCCTATGTTATGATTATACTCTCCCCATGCTATATTATTCTTATCTACACTATTACTGATCTTTTATCTCACCCCTTTTGATGTATATCCTCAAGTGACTACATATACTAAGGAGAGGTCAAGTGCCAATAAGAATCTAGGGAAGAAGTAATTAAATAAATGTCTGTGATTAATGTTGTAATTTTTATGTATGGTCCTAGTTTTTCCAAGACACTAAACCTTTAGATCCTCTATTTGTAATACTATTATGTTTTTTATATTTAAAATGATTTAATAGTAATGTAATAAAATGTTGGATTTCTATAATGCATGTCTTCTTATTGAGCTTCACTGAATTCCTTGAGTTTCATAATTGATTAACACATATTATTTTGTGAATAAAACCTTTATCTAGTAATAAGTATGTTCTTCTTAGGTATCTCCCACCTATCTTTCTCTTCCCATAGCCAATTATTTTTATCCCATCATCATTTCCAAATTGAATGACTCTATTTTTTCATATTTTATACTTGTGATGAGATATTTTTTTCTCATAACATGGGAAGTGCATCCACTGTATAGAATTCATGATCTGAATCTATCAATTTATTTTAAGGAAAATTCAGTGACATTATTCTTCTCAAAATTCCCTTTATTGACCCATTCTCACTACCTTCCTTTGGTGGTGAATCATGTTATTCCACCTCTGGCACTGTCATATCATTCCCACCTTATAGAACTAAAAATTTACTATGTTTTTCTAGAAAGTTTTATGAAGCGTAAAACTAATTCAATTTCATTATTTTTGTTTTATTTGGAATATTCCTTCATACTCTTGATGGAAATTTTACCACCTTATTTTCATAACCTTGTCAATAAAGGCAATAGTATATAAAACTATGATCAATATTTTTTGTTTTTTCCAATACGTAAAGTTCTTTTTATATATAGAATATACATATTATGTATACCCCATATTTTTATAATAGTAACACTAGATTCAGGGTCTATTATCATGTGTATTCATTATTCACTCTATAGCCTCTTAAGTCTTTCGAGTCTTTCCCAAATCAACCTTCTTTTGGGTGTGGGTGCTTCTGGTTTTTCATTAACTACTACTTCTTTTTTGAATTTTTTTCAAGCCCCAAAATAGATTTACCTTTTTTTTGAACCTCTATATGTGAGGAAAGATATCCACTTACTTAATCTATTCTCTATGCACCTCCTAAACTTCTTCCACTATTTTTTCACTCAAATATCCCAATGTTGTGTTGAGAGTTAGAAGTCTCTATTAGACATCAATATTTTATCACAACTTCATGAATTCATTTTTGAGTTATTTAATTATTATGACATTATATTTAACTAAACTAATCAATCCATCTATAATTTGGTAATTATATTCAACTTTTAACTTTTAATAAATCCATTTTTTTGAGTTTATTGGATTTTATAATTTCATCAATTCAATATCATCCTTTAACATAGATTTTAAATATTCTTATTATTTCATGTAAATCATGGATTAATGACCAAAATTATTAGATTTATTGGTTTTGTCTCTCTGAACATCTATTTCTTCAAGACCATCCTCGAGTTCATCTTCAAGGTCAACTCTAACCTCAACTTTTACAACTTCATCATCGTTTTCTCCATTGGATGACTTTAAACAATTAATACTAAGACTTATTCACCTGGGAAATTATAGTATGTAAACTCTTCTACTTCTATCTCCTATGATCTATCATATTCTAGAGATAATAAGTTATTATTTTTGGAGAACATCTGTTGTGGTTTACATTTATTTCACATTCCTTTGAATGGTTTTATCATAGGTTATTTCTCCTTCTCATCATCTTAAAATTTCATAGGACACATAGGAGCTATATTCCCAACTTCAACACAACAAAATCAAGCAAGTGGATTATTTCCTCTGAATTTTGATTCTCCTATTTTAATATTATAGGAATGTAAATACACTAATTCATCAACTTATTCATTTATGTTCTTTTATAATGATAGTTTATTCACTTACTTTAGTTCCACCTCCTAATAATTCCCCTATGATGTTAGGTTGTCCAAAATCATTTACACTGAATATTTTTCATAGATAATAGATACTTTCAAGTTAAAACATTGAGGTAATCTTATCAAGATTATTTTCATGGTTTAGATATCATAAAGGACCTCTAAAAGTCCACATATATCTTCCATAAGAATATCCACTTAATCAAAGAACATATCAACTATCTCATTTGGGATCATTTTTTAATCTTTATAATTATTCCACAAAACCTGTAACTTTTCTTCATTTTCTTTTGAATCACCTTGAAAAATATTGAAATGTTTCTACTATATAGTATGATATTTTTTTATGAAATCACCTTTTTGTATATATAGTTTTTCAAGGATTACCTATATAAATTAATCACTTTGGAATCATCATCTAACTTCATATGTCCCCTATAGATTAAGGTTTCACTCTCTATGATGGTATAAATCCCATGCATATAATTCATTCAAATATCTACACCCAAAAAATGAAAGTAATGTTTCATATTTTTTTCCATAGATGGAATTTTTTTCCTTCAAAATTAGGGATTCCCATATGATTAAAACGGATTCCATCACTTCTCAAAGAGTGAGAAAAGTATATCATTAACCTTTGGCTCTGATACCACTTTTTGATCCTAAAAAGGGTGAATACCCTAAGGGGGTGAATTAGGGTATTATAAATTCATCTTCTAACCCTTTCTAATGATCTTTTATCCTTTTAAAATGAAAATATCTCTCTTCCCCTTAGTAGATATATATAAATAAAATAATAGAGAAGGGGCAAACAATTTTTTACTTGGTACACTCAAATGGGTTAATCCATAGAGCATGAAAAGGCAATGTGATTATACACCTAAATCACTAATATCACTACTTTGATTACAATTTTGGAGTGGCCACACTAACCACAATAGTTTGCAACCTTCAAAAAATAGAATCACACTTCCCTAAAATACTATGGGAATTTATTCCTCCTCTAAGTGAATGTCACTAAAATTATCATGAATATATATATGTGTGTGTGTGTATTATTACACAAAACATGGTGTATCAATATACTAAACATTATTAATCTTTAATAATTTCACTAATATTACACCTCTTATACCTATTAGATCTCCTCTTCCTTCCTTTATAACCTTCTAGTACTAGTATAGAACTCTGCTTTCTAATCCCTATCAATTTTCTCTATGCAAGTTCATCTCTCCTTTCCAAAAACTATTAAAGGTAATTTTTTATATCCTTCCTATCAATCAACTCTTAATCCAATGGTTAGGATGAATTCTCATTTTTATAGACCAAAAAGATCATGCAAAGTATACCACATAATGTTAAATTTTTTGTCACAAGTTATTCAATTCAAGTAAACCCCTAGAATACTATTTCATAATTTTTAATTCTATGTGTATACTCACAAAGGCATAGAAACTAAACCTTCAGGGGAATACATGTTATAACATGGTGTGTTCTTCTCAATTTCACCCATTTCACCATGTAACTGCCACCTTCATCATGTGATGTATGGCCAAATACTAGATCTATAAAACCTACTCCTTATCTCATATTCAATTCTCCCTAAGATCATGGTGTGGATATTTAAATCCATATTTATCCTCAAACTTGTTTTAGTGTGGTACTCTTCTTCATATATTAAATATTAACATTGATAAAACCATTTAAATCTACCTAGATGCAATCATGAAACAAGTTTTTATTGCATGGGTGAGCCTCATCTGAATATTACCATAAAAATCTACCCAGATCTAGTTATGATACAAGCCTTCATCTCACGATGTCGTCACCTATACACCTGAATCACACTATCTTTCACTTTAAATCCTACATAATTTCACATCCTTCCATCGAGAAAACTTCAAATAGATAGTTCCACTGGAATCCACTTAAATCGCCTTCACGGCATGATAATTTATGTCATATAGTGACTCATATTTAGAAAACAAAAATATTGAAGCCTATTCTAACAATACATTTAAAAATTATATAGATAAGTTAGATTATTTTTAAGTCACATTACAATATATTGTTAATAAAGAAACGCAAACAAAACTCTTAATGGTTTTTTCTAACAATAATGAATGATCAATATAAAGTAACTTATTGTTATCAATACATAACCCATGACATGATCATCATGGATTCCATTCTCATGAACCATAACCATAACTTCCCCAAAGTGAAAAAGAAATTGTATAAATCATTGAAACACAGTTATTACAATACCTTGAATAATATAGGAATTTTTAACTTGGTATTAAAGAATGAGGACATACATTTTCATTGTGAAACTTGTATGAAATAATCAATATTACTAAAATTTGATGATAAAAATAAAAATAACAAAAAAATATATGTGAAATGAATTAATATAATAAAATATTATAAAAGGTAATTGATATGAATACATTTTTTAAATAATTTATTAAGATTTTTATGTTTATTATACTTGAGGATAAAGTGATTTTGTGGAATTCAAGAGTAAAGGTAAGGGATTTCTCATCTTAATTCTCTCTCATTGAGATACGTTATATATTCACCAAATTATTTATTTATTTGGAGTATATACTAAACCATGAATAAATTTTACCATATTTATCGTATAATTCATCAATATTAAAAATCCATATCAAGTTCTTTATTTCAATGGATTTTGATTCAAAAGTTACCAAAGTCATAAGAGTTTATTTTCCAATCTTAGTTTGAAATAAAGATTGACTATTTTAAAATTATTATTTTGGGAAATGAAATGTCACTTATCTCTAGAACAATATATATTTCCTTCTCCTATATTTATTTTTGAAGTTTACATGTATTCTTATTATTTCACCTCCCTTTATTTCACAATTGAATCAAAATAATACTCGTAAATGGGACCAACCATATCTCTTTGTTTGGTCAGGAATATTTATCCACTATGGAAATATTCATTATATTTATTTATTTAATTTTTAGTTCCAAAGTAAGAATTTCATTTGTTTTTAATAATCCAATATGTGTTTGGAGATAGAATGTGATGATTAATGTTCTAATTTTCAAGATAAAGGTAAGTATTATTGGTGAGAGTACCACCTATAACATTATATAGAAGTCGGAAGGCCTCAAGATTTCTTAATAAAGACCAAAGATGAATTTGAGTTAAAATTATTACCTATGTAAATGTAACTCCATAATTATGCATGTTATAAAAGGGTAAACAAAAACTACATGAGTTTCATTTTAAAACTGGACTACCTACGTAAAGGTAACTTGATATGTTCTTCGTAAAGGTAACTATAAGATTATGAAAGCTGCATAATTATATAATTTCATTTCAATGAGTTTTGTAAAGGTTATACCAAGTTTCAGACTTTATGTAAAGGTAAATTGACCTACATAAAAGACATTTTCCAAGCTATGTAAAGGTGATTCAGAAAATTAGTGAACTAAAAAAATGTTAACTAGTACCTACTTAAAAGTTACTCTAAAAACCAGATGTTGTGTCAAGGTATCCTAATTTTTTTATGATTTGTTTGAGAATTCATGGAGATGAATTATGTTGTGCAACTAAAAATTGCAAAGTCTGAGTTTTTATGACTTAATATGTTTCATATGACTTCATAAATATTTATATACTAATTTATTAAAAAATTATGGGTCTAAGGAAGGTTCTGTAATACTTTAACATTTTTTATGAATTCACAAGTCATATAAAATTTAAGTTGTACCAAAAAATGTAAAAGGGTTGTGTCTGTGTGACATTAATGATGAATTCATTTGACTAAAACACTTAGATAATTTTTTAGGAATCTAATGGGTGAAAAGTTTAGATTCTAGAATATTATATATTTTGAAGAATTATTTGATTTGGAGGCTTATATTAAGAAAATATTCATGGATCAAATATCAAGATCACTCATGGATCATTATTTATAAAGAAATCAAAGAATAACTAGTAGTAGGAGAAGATGGTCTTGCTATGATGAATTTCATGCCACAAGCAGGAGGTCATTAGGGAAACAGAGAACACTTCCAAGAATGTGGAGGCTTCCTAGAGAAATATGAAGCCATATATTTCATGGTAATTAAAATATGTGATAGTTTTTATCTCATAAAGAAAAATAACATGAGTCTTGAAGAAATTCAAAATTTTGATTTGAAAAAGAAATCCAACGATTTTAAATGATAAGAATAATTTAGCAATATATATGACTGATTTAAATTAGATGGTCACATGTATCTAAAGATCATGGAATCTCTTTATTTTTAATATGGAATATAATATTTACGTAAGAATCTAGATCTCATTTTCAAGTATGGATCTTGTTTTCAGGTGTTTTGTGAAAAGGGGAGTTTTTGGATATTTTAGAAGTACACAACGTGTACGTGGGAGTATGTGTTGTGTACCTGGTTTCCATAGGTATCCATGTACTAGTTGTGTATACACCAAAACATGGTCGTGTGAGGTGACCTGGAGACCGCCTAAAGTGGGGTCCGGTTGAGGCATGTACATGATGTGTACATTAAATGAACATGTTGTGTACTTTTTTTTCTTTGATAAATCAGACCGAGGTCGCATCTAATTATCAGAAACATCTTCTTATAACCTCATCTTGTCTAAGAGTGGTTGAGAGAGATGATTCTTCTCTAGTCCACCGATCCATCATCAATTCTCCGATTCAAACTCCGGCAGTTGTGTGGGAATCACACTGGTAAGTCCTTCCTTCTTCTAGAACCTCTCCTTCTGATTTCTCCTCTCTCTCGAGTAATTAAAAGTTGAACGCTTTTGATTTTTTTGTAGATCTACAACATTCCATGTCAATTAAAAGGGTGAGGTTCAACTATATCAATCGTACAACATCGAGGTAGGTTGTTTTTGCCTTTTATTGTTTGTCCTTGAGTTTTATATGCCAAAGAGATAATTACCCATGTTTCGGGTATTTTGGGTTAAGGAAATTGAACCCTATTTTATCTACCTTTGATAAATTGTTGGTTTAAGAATTTTTTGATGTGATATTATGTGAAATTTCATGTTTAAGGGATATCCCATGAGTGTGTTTCTTTATTTGAATGATTAGGTATGTTTGGTCTAGATTTCCTATGAGGCAGACCTTATTTCCTTTTATTGCTTGATAGGGTGGAATTGTTTGCCTTTTTCTACTTGTGAAATGCTTGGGATATGCATTGGAATTGTTTAGCCATGTATTGGTTGATATTACCATGGGATTATTGATATCGTTTATGCATGATTGAATTGCACAGGGCAGTGAGAACCTGGTGTAGTTAGACCACATGGGGAGTTGGCATTGAGTGCTTCCCCAAAGAGTCTATAGTTATTCAGAAAAGACCATAGGGGGAATTGACAGTGAGCACTTCCTCAGAGTTTATTTTCCTTTTTATTTCATTACATGGCCAGAGGGGTTAGACTGTGTGAACTACCCATAGGGTTAATTTAAATATTGAATGTTTGTGATGCATTCTACAAGCCAAATCACAAGATTGGATACGGTCCTATTGGGTAGTCTTTTGAGATACCTATTGTGATACTTGATTAAATGATGAACATTAAATGCTAATGAATGTAAATGGAAACATTAGGATTTGGTTTTTTTTTCACTGCCAGTTTCTTTGCTTCATTTCCATTATTACCTCCTATATATATACTCACTGATAGTTAGGCACATATATTATGGTGGTTTCCTACTAGGATTCATCTAACACCCTATTTGAGTAATGATTTTGTACCCAAATAGATTATATGGTTGTAGGTGTAGATAAGGGCAAGCTCCCTTCTTCCTCAGGTACTTGATTTTTGCGGATCTAGAGAGCATGAGACCAAGCTGAGGCTTGCGATGCTGCTAGAGTTTCTTTGTTTTTTGGTACTTTGGTTTAGTATTGTATTTCTAGAATTGTGACTTGTATGGATGTTTCCCTAGACATATGTGACATGCATAATTTATATATTTGTTCTCCAATTATTTATTTACTTTTAGTCTTCCGCTATTTACTTATTGTATGGTATTATTTCTTCTATTACTATCTATTATTTGTTATTCTATTGTGCATACTCTTCCAATGAGGGCATAGTTACCCCATTATCACACCCAATTCTCTTAATACTAGTAGGAAGCCTCTAGCATTTGGGGAAATGTGCTTGAGTCCTTGTGACCAATCAGGTACGGGGAACCTTTGGGTGGCACCTAGAAACAGGACATTACAAAATGGTATAAAAGGGGTTCTTTTCTATTTTGTCTTATAGTTTGGAGTCTGTAGATAGGGATAGGAAGGAATAGGTAGTTGGTAATAATTTGTGCCCAGAAGTAGCTAACCTGTGTACAGGGAAAATCCAATTTACCTCGATTATTGAAATTTTTCTAGTTTTTTAATTTTTATAGTTGATTTGATTTCACGATTGGGTGATTCACAAGATTTGTTCTATTATGATTTATATCATTGAAATTATATTTCTATTTCAACCTAATGAGATGGGGGTATGTCATCTCATGCATTGTATAGGAACTTATTGGAGGTCACATGTCAAGCATTTTTCATGCCATTTAGGATGCATTACTGATTTCATATTGTTGTGATAGATATTGTTCTATATATGAAGGTTATTTTGATAGATTCTATGATAGAATACCTGCTAATTTGATAGGGTATTGGAAGATTTAAAGTTTCTTTTGGATGGGTTCCAAACTTAGGTCACTAAGGTTTTATGGGACCTCATGGATCAGAATTTGGTAGATCGTGGGATTCATTGCACTATTATACTTTGTGATATACATTAATATGATGCCAAGATTTGATTCACAGGGAGTATGGGAAAACATGGATCAGAATTTGGAACTGTAATGTTTGTTTTAGTGTTTTTATGGGCTTCCGGTGTAGTTTTTGAGGCTTACTGTCTAGAAAAACTCATAATACATGGCATGTGATGATAATTACATGCCATGTATCCTTCTGTTCATGAAGAAAATGTTTTTCTTTAGTAGACACTATGTAATATATATACAAGCTGTGTAGTCCTTGTCTGTGTGACTGGCTGTGTGAGCAGAGACACGGGGTTGGAAAATGTTTGGTGACACACACCGTGTACTTAGCGTACACACCGTGTTGTAAGAGACGTGTATCCAGCTATGTAACCAACAAAAATAGTGGATGAAACATAGGTTGTACATGTCGTGGTATGGTCTTGCAATTCATGTAGAGTCGACTATGTCACCAACTGTGTGACTAAAGACCCAAGTAGTTATAACATAATGGGTGCACACCATGTCTAGGGTGAACACACCGTGTAGTGTTACCTCAGAAAGAACCATGTGTTTATCCATTTAGAGAACTCAGGCAGGGGGAAATGATTCAAGTACACATCGTGTCTCAAGTAGAACACACCGTGTGTATGGTTGTTACATGACCAGGGTTGGCAGAGGTACATGCCCATGTTAAAACCTAAGGGAACACACCGTGTGGATGGTATACACACCGTGTAACCTTGTTTTGTAAAACTTGATTATTTTCTTCTCCTAATGCTTTCTTTCACTTCTAAGTTTTGATCCTTGATAATCTTAAACTGATGTGTTCTCTTGACCTTGCAGATTCATGACATTGAGACGTCTTCTGGTTGTATGCTAGATACAGGGCAATGATCAGACATCAGAAATGGTAGATCAGGGACAACCAACCGATCCTACCATTGTGCCCATCTTGGCATCAGTGGTTATACCAGACACAGGTGTTGATGCATTGTTCTGAGAAGACTTCCTGAGGATTATATAGACTTTATAGGGAGCACTGCATCCTACCCCGTCTATGGAAGAGTTGACACGGGTTTTTCAGAAGCATCATCCTCCTACTTTCTTAGGAAATGGAGGACCTCGGGCTGCAGAGTCATGGTTAGAATCCATGTTGTCTATATTCAAGCATCTGGAGACACCTATTGAGAGTAGGGTGAAGCTTGTGACATACATGATTTGGTATTCTACCAAGATATGGTGGGATGTGATATCACAGGTGGGATGCCAGCGGGATATGGCTTGGGACATGTTCCAGTAGACCTTCTATGACAAATTCTACCTGGAGACCTTGAGGGCCGACCGAGCCTAAGATTTCATGAGTTTGGAGTTGTGTACACTCTCATTAATGGAGTATTCTTCTCACTTTAGAGAGCTACAACACTTCACACCCATTCTGGGGGGTGATGAGTTATTTCGGGCAAGAAAGTTTGAGGATGATCTCAGGAATGAAAGCTGATCTCATGTGAACATCTTTAGGTTGACTTCCATATCTTCTATAGTCAACCATGAAATGATCACCAATCACAACCTAAGGGATTCTGGAGATTTGGGTCAGGGAAGTTCAGCATCCAGAGTTGTTACTCTTCTGACTGATAGTAAGAAGCGTCGTTGGGAGTCTACGTGTGGAGATCTGATTAGGTGATATTTTTCTTCAGGTAGCCAGGTGGTGTGCTACCAGTGTAGGAAGGGTGGACATAAGAGACCTCAGTGCTCAAGAGAATTGGTTGAGTATTGATCTTGTGGAAAGATGGGACATCTTCAACGTTTCTACAATGCCCACCTTCCAGCAGCTAGTGAGGGAGGATCTGTTTCAACTCCTCATACTGTAGTAGGATCACCAGTCCCACATCAAACTGGGGGCTAGAGTTCTTCAGGTCGTTCAGGCCGAGGTGGTGGTCGTGGCCAGAGTGGTTAGACACAGGGTTTTTAACAGCTGTATGGTGGATCAGTTTAGGGATCTTAGACCGCTTTACAGGGTCAGGACCCAGGTTAGGCTTTTGTGCTAGAGGATATCCAGCAGCAACAGGATCCCAGACCCTCTATAGTTAGAGGTACGATTTTAGTTGGCTTAGTTTTAGATTCTTCTCTTTTCAATACAGGGGCTCCCCATAGCTTTATATTTGTTCGTGTTGTGGAGATCCTTGGGATTTGTATCTTTTCTTCTACTGATATCATGAAAATGGACACTCTATTGGTGGGTGCCACTCCTTATGGGACCTTTATGTCTTAGAGATGATGGGCTATGACATCATTCTATAATGGAATGGCTAGTTTCCTTCCAGGATGATGTTGATTGCTATTGTCATAGGGTGAGTTTCACATCACCAAAGGGAGTATTGTATCTACAAAAGGGTGAATGGGATTTCTAGGCGAGCAGAGCTGAACCTAAGCATAACGGGTTGAGAGGTTTTATAGACTATATTTCTAGTATGTATCTTGATGACTAGGGGACATCACAGATGGACTTTACTCTAGTGGTTGATCATTTTAGAGATGTATTTCTATATTCCTTTTCAGGGTTTCCTCTAGAATGAGAGGTGGACTTTTCTATTGAGCTTGTGACAGGGGCAGCATCGATGTCCATTCCTCCTTATAGGATGGCTATACCAGAGTTGCAGTATCTCAGGAAGTAGGAGGAGGAGTTACAGGAAAAGGGTTTCATCCAACCCAGTACTTCTCCTTGGGTTTCACCTATCCTTTTTGCAAAGAAGGAGGACGGTACCCTCATACATTGTCTGGATTATCGGAAACTGAACCAGTTGATGGTCAAGAACCAATATCCCTTTCTAAGGATTGATGATCTCTTTGATCATATTAGAGGACCCTGAGTGTTCTCAAAGGTTTAATTGAGATCCTATTATCATCATTTTCACGTTAGAGAATCAGATATAACTCTTTTAGCCTTTCAGAGCATGTATGGTCTATACGAGTATGTGGTTATGTCGTTCGGTCTCACAAAAGCTCTGGAAGTATTCCTGGAACTGATCAACCGAGTGTTCCATCCTTACTTGGATTCTTTTGTGGTAGTCTTCTTTGATGATATCATGGTGTACTCTCACACTCGACATAGTTATGCTATCCATCTTGAGATATTTTTAAGTATACAGAGAGAGAATCATTTATATGCTAAGCCCTCAAAATGTCACTTTTGGATGGACCAGATTCACTTCTTGGGTCATGTTATCTCTGATACAAGAGTATTAGTAGACCGAGAGAAAGTGAGGGTAGTAGTTTCTTAGGAGCATCCAAATAACATTTTGAGGTACGGAGTTTTCTAGGTCTAGCTGGTTACTACATGAGATTTATATAGGACTCTTCATGTAACGACCCTAAATTTTGAATAAATCTTGTTTCCTAATTTTGTGTGTTATTTTATTTTTATACTCAATAAAACTGTTTCATTTGATAACACGAGTATAATTAAAATGAGACCATTGGGTTTTGACTATTATATGACCATAGGTCAATATGACCATTGGAAACTAAACATTTCAATTATCGTCTCTAAATACAAGTGATCTTGGTTAATTAATATAGAAATAAGATTCGATGGCCTCATCCAGTAGTCTCGGGCCAATCGAAGCTCATCTAACAGAACTTGTGAAGGAGGTAGCACCACTGGGCTTTGCTCTGAACCAAACCCAAGCTGAAATTCATCGTGTGAAGGTAGAACGAAATCGCCTTCGCGAGAAGATCAAACTGATAGAAATTACTACTCGTGCAATGTTGGTTGAGCCGCCCTCAGATTCTCTCACCTTAGCACACCTTACACTTAGGTCCTATGCTGGGGTTATAAGGGGCTATGTAAGGAGACCATAACTGCCTTGTGTAATCCTTTGTTTTAAATAAAAAATTTGATTTCTTCTTATGATGAAGTTTATGAATTTTCAAATGTCCGGATAAATATAGTATGCATATTTTTGAAAAATTTTAGAGAAAGGATATTTTAAAAGTGTTTATGTAGACCTTAAATGATTAAAAATGTGTAATGATTTTCAAAAAATGGTCTTCTACCATTATGTTCAGTACGAAATTTAGAGTCTAATATGATCAACTTAATTTTTGATGAATTGTAAATTATGAATAGTGATTTTATGCTTAGGATTAGTAATGTGACCAAATGGATTATTAATCTCACTTAAAGAAATTATTCATATAATATAGGCACCTTGATTAAGTAATGTCACTCAATAAAATGGTTAAATAACGGTTTCATAAATTATTAGTCAAGTATTAGTTTTTTCAGGTAAATAGTGTTTTTTAATTAAAAATTAAATTAAAATTATTTAGAAAATTATTTTTATAAAATGGACTTTATTTTTGAACTCAGAGCATCGATATTATGTTAAGGTAATTTTTGGGGATTTTTCTGAAAAAAATGAATTTTCGATGAATAGTGTTTTTATTTAAAAATTAAATTAAAAATATTTAGAAAATTATTTTTATAAAATGGAGTTCATTTTTGAAATCAGAGCATTGATATTTGGTTAAGGTGAAATTTTGGGAGTTTTTGGAAAAAGATGAATTTTTAGTGAATAGTAAAAATAAAGTTTTAGGGTTTCGGTATGTTTAATGACATCATGACTGCATCATGATGATGTCATGAGATATTTTAAGGGATGGTCGACTAAAGGGGATGAATTATTTTATGAGGTGTCCCAAGTGGCCAATACCATGGGCAAATACCATGGGCAAGCCCATGGTTTTTCCAAAACCACCAATGAGGTGTCCCTTGGCCATTAATGCCTTGTCCCCTCACTTTCCCTATAAATACCAAGCCATCCTCTCATCCATTCTACTCCCAACTCTCCCCCAACGAAGCTCTGGTCTCATTACCTCCCAAGGAGTCCTCCCAAGGTGCCCCCAAGCCCTCAAGGTCCCAACCTTTGAGTTTTAAGAGTTACGTTTTAAGGTAAGGGATCCGACCTCTCTCTTTCTTTTCAAGTAATCTCTTTATGTCATTTATTTTATGCTCCATGATATTATATTGGAGGATGTTCTTTTATATTCCTCTTACTTCCCTTTTCATGTTAATATGATGAGTGGCCCCCTCTTTCTCTCATCAATTTGTTATAAGAATGTTTAAGTGGTGTTGTTAGGCTGCCGAATTTTTAAGGGGTTCTT
This sequence comes from Viscum album, assembly GCA_963277665.1. Classification (NCBI taxonomy): domain Eukaryota; kingdom Viridiplantae; phylum Streptophyta; class Magnoliopsida; order Santalales; family Viscaceae; genus Viscum; species Viscum album. The sequence goes on from OY728128.1 coordinate 663,901,471, forward strand.
TCACCCTTCTCGTTTTCAAGATCTATTTTCATGTCAAGTATTTCAAGTTCCTTTTTATTATGTTGGGGTATTATCTCTATATCTATCATACTGATCTTTTATGTTCATATGATTATAGACCCTATTTTATCTCATCAATTAATTTTTGTTGAAGTTTAAGTGGCATTGTTACGCTGCCGAATTTTTAAGGGATTCTTTCACCTTTCTCATTTTTCAAAGTTCTAATTTCATGTAAAGTCTTTAAAGTTACTTTTAATTATGTTGGGGTATGATATATATATCTATAATACTGTTATTTTATGTTCATATGATGAGAGACCCTATTTGATCTCATCAATTCATTTTTGTTGAAGTTTAAGTGACGCCGTTAGGCTGCCGAATTTTCATAAGAGAAATCTTATTTTTTTCTTCCTTTCATGTTCTTAATTTCATATGGTATATCTTTAAACTTTCAATAACATGTTCTTAAATACCTTATATTCTGTCCCCCTACTGTTCTATGGATCATTTATGAGTGGGTGACCCATGTCCCCTCTCTTTTCAATGTTTTCTAAAACACCGAAACATAGCCGTTATGCTGTAGAATTTCCGTCTCAAAATGTATCTCTCTTACCCTCAAATTCATTTATTTTATTAAGTGAATACTCAAATATCTTTCTTCTAAAGGGGTATTCACATATATACTAAAATTTTCTATTTTAAATTCTATAATTTACATACATGAGACCTGTTTTCCTTTTCTGTGGGTTTAAAGTAACATAAAGATCATGTCTTTAAATCAGTTTTTAAAATGTTATGATTATGAAGTGAAACCCATTTCTTTTATTCTATATGGGTTGTTTATGAAATTTTGATGATGATATATGTGGATCACATGATAAAAAAGGAAAATTTAAGGATTTTCCCTGATAACTCTCCAATTCATTGGGTAAAGACTTGATCTCTAGAGATGACCATTTAGACTGATACCTTGGTGAATAACCTTGGTAATTTTTATTGACACCTTGGGGATGGACCTTGGTGAAACGGAAATGATTGTATTTGTAAAATGTTGTAGTCACATCTTCAAGTTATGAAGAATGTTATTTTTATATTCATCATGATTTCTTTCTCATGCCTTAATGTTCTTTTCATGACCTTATTGAAGTATCTCAAGTTCACATGTAAAATGTTTCTCTTGTTTCCCTTACTGGGCCTTCTGCTCACCCTTTCTTTTGATGTATGTCCCCAGGTTATGAGATGAAGTAATTAACCTAGGATGAACTTAAGTATAAACCTTTCAAGTGTTTAAGGATAATTTTTTTATGTTGTTTTTATGTATTATGTTCCTGGTTTCCAAGACACTAAACCTTAAAGATCCTCAGTTTTGTGTAATGTAATGAAAGTTTATGTTATAAAAAGGCGGGATGCCACAGTTGGTATCAAATGATGGTTTAGTTATTTGTGGAAATTAGGATATGAAAACTTTAAGAAGAAACCTTTAGAAAAGTTTAAATATAGGAAATATTCCTGGTATTTTGGTGAGTATTGAGTAAGGGGTTGCCAAGAAAATACATCCTTGTCTGGATACGAGTAGGTAGAGGTGGCTCTAGCACAGATGTACATAGGGGTAAAACCCAAAAACACCACTTTGATCTAGAATCGAACGGGAACTGGTACATAACAATGAGCCTTGCTGCACTCTGGGTTATGACACTCTTGGGGGATATGCTTTGGTAAATTCATAAGCTTAGTATGAACCATTATTAAAGGAACAAAGATAAAATAAAATGAAGATTCACATAAGAATATATGATTATGGATAACCTAGATTGGGACCTAGGGGATCACAAGTTAGGGTATACTTTTCTTCTACAAGTTTATCCTTATACGCTTTAAGTTTCCTTTTCATGATTATTAACTATGTATTTAAGCCCCCTAATTATACGTTCTTTTCTTAGTTAATGGCGGGAAATGGAAGAGCATTTCCCAACAACCAATGTGATAGGAAATGTGATGATTTACCTATTAATGTGACAGAGATGATGAAAGATCAAGTTAAACATATTGTGATTATACCAAACCAGCTATCAAAAATCACAATTAATAATTGGTACCTAGTTGAATGCCCAAATTTATCAAGGAAGAAGAAGACAAAGTCTCAAGGATGTTCATCTGATAAAGTTGATAAGGGAAAGAAGATCCAATTCCTTTTTTGCAAAAAGTGTGGGAACGGGAACCATGGAGAATGTCACAAAGGAACTAGGAGATGTTTTAAGTGTGGTAAGATAGGTCATAAAGTATCCAATTGCTTTAAAAATGGATAATGTGATGAATGGAGATAAGGTTCGATCTAATGTACCTTATACATTTCGATGTCGTAAATGTGGAGAAGTTAGACATTATCCAAGGCAATGCCCTCTTGGAATGGATGAGAAGCATGATGAGCATCAACAGTCTTCGAGGACAAGGGAACAATGCAAGTCCAATGCTGAGATGGATCATGATGACTAAAGTACATGTAACTTATTCGTAATAATTGTCTATGTCATGTTGTATTTTAGTTCATGATCTATGAGCATATATTTTATGTTTTCTAAGATCATCGAGTCACTACCTAAGATGATTTTATATCATTAAGGAAAACATCTATTATTATGTACCACATGTTGATGTAGTGAAGCTGTTCTTCTTAAAAAAAAGAGGGTGATTAGAGGATTAAAAGATGATTATTATTTTGGAAGACGTTAACTATTTTGGGAACCTTATTTGATCAAGTTAAATAGATTACTATGGTATTTTCTTTGAGGAGTAAAGGTTGACTTATATTTTTAATAATCGGTGAATTTAAGGTGGACTTATAGTAATTTAGGTTACTTATAGAAATGATTAACCTATCTTGTGGAAAATATGTTTAGGTTAGCTACTTTTGTTATAAGATGTTAGGAGTGGTTGATGTTGTTTGGAGATGAACGATGAAGTTTATTTTGGAAGACTATGTTATCAAATCCTTCTTGTATTTGGGTTTCAATCTTAGTTTGGTTTATTTTGAGAAATTTTAAGGATAGTTATTTATGGAATGGTCTATGATGAACTTTGGGTAGTACCGTGGAATTTTGAAGATTTAAAGAAGTTTCCCTTCCTATGGGATTCATTCTTTTTGAAGAGTTGTTTTATCTTACCCTTTCTATTTTATGGATGATAGAAGAAATAGATAGTTAATCTTTAGTGGATTATGTGATTATTTAGAAGATGATTCTTGTTCTTTGATGAGACCAAGTAGTTTTGAATGCTCATCGTTTGGAGAAAAGATTAGTTTTGGTAGAAACTTATTAAAGGATGAAACTCTACATGAAGGTAGGTATATTTCCCTATGTTTTATTCTATGTAGTAAATGAATTCCACAAAACTATGAAAAGGAACGTAAAACAAAAATGTTGTATGTTAACGTTTTCTACAGGGAAATCAAATATCGTTTAACCCATCATAAGTTTTTGATTTTTTTGTTGTTAACTTTATCCTAATCATGTTTTCTATAACTCTTCCTCAGAACGTGACCCTCTATTTTCTCCTCCATGTCCATGTTTTCCTACATGGAATCCTAGTATGGGTTAACTCGGGTGACCTTTGTACTTCCCTTTCTTTCTTTTAAAGTAACAGTTTTACTGACTCCTTTTCCGATGTGGGACTTTCAATTAAATTTCAAAACCCAATTTTAAAAATTGCGAGGACGCAATTTCTTAAGGGAGGGAAGATTGTAACGACCCGAAATTTTGAATAAATCTTGTTTCCTAATTTTGTGTGTTATTTTATTTTTATACTCAACAAAACTGTTTCATTTGATAACATGAGTATAATTAAAATGATACCTTTGGGTTTTGACTGTTATATGGCCATTGGTCAATATGACCATTGGAAACTAAACATTTCAATTATCGTCTCTAAATACAAGTGATCTTGGTTAATTAATAAAGAAAGAAGATTTGATGGCCTCATCCAGTAGTCTTGGGTCAATCGAAGCCCATTTAACGGAACTTGGGAAGGAGGTAGCACCACTGGGCTTTGCTCTGGACCAAACCCAAACCGAACTTCATCGTGTAAAGCTAGAACATAATCGACTTCGCGAGAAGTTCAAACTGATAGAAATTACTACTCGTGCAATGTTGGTTGAGCCACCCACAGATTCGCTCACCTTAGCACACCTTACACTTAGGTCTTATGCTGGGGTTATAAGGGGATATGTAAGGAGACCATAACTGCCTTGTGTAATCCTTTGTTTTAAATAAAAATTTTGATTTCTTCTTATGATGAAGTTTATGAATTTTCAAATGTCCGGATAAATATAGTATGCATATTTTTGATGAATTTTTGAGAAAGGATATTTTAAAAATGTTTATGTAAACCTTAAATAATTAAAAATGTGTAATGATTTTAAAAAAATGGTATTCTACAATTATGTCTAGTACAAAATTTAGAGTCTAATAAGATCAACTTAATTTTTGATGAATAGTAAATTATGAATAGTGATTTTATGATTAGGATTAGTAATGTGACCAAATTGATTAGTAATATCACTTAAAGAAATTATTAATATAATATAGGCACCTTGATTAAGTAATGTCATTCAATAAAATGGTTAAATAACGGTTTCATAAATTATTAGTCAAGTATTAGTTTTTTCAGGTAAATAGTGTTTTTCAATTAAAAATTAAATTAAAAATATTTAGAAAATTATTTTTATAAAATGGACTTTATTTTTGAACTCAGAGCATCGATATTATGTTAAGGTAATGTTTGGGGATTTTTCTGAAAAAAATGAATTTTCGGTGAATAGAGTTTTTATTTAAAAATTAAATTAAAAATATTTAGAAAATTATTTTTATAAAATTCAGTTCATTTTTGAAATCAGAGCATTGATATTTGGTTAAGGTGAAATTTTGGGAGTTTTCGGAAAAAGATGAATTTTCAGTGAATAGTAAAAATACAGTTTTAGGGTTTCGGTATGTTTAATGACATCATGACTGCATCATGATGATGTCATGAGATATTTTAAGGGATGGTCGACTAAAGAGGATGAATTATTGTATTAGTTGTCCTAAGTGGCCAATACCATGGGCAAATATCATGGGCAAGCCCATGGTTTTGCCAAAACCACCAATGAGGTGTCCCTTGGCCATTAATGCCTTGTCCCCTCACTTTCCCTATAAATACCAAGCCATCCTCTCATTAAGTGAATACTCAAAGATCATTCTTCTAAAGGGTTATTCACATATATACCAAAATATTCTATTTTAAATTCTTGAATTTACAAATATGATACCTGCTTTCCTTTTCTGTGGGTTTAAAGTGACATAAAGATCATGTCTTTAAATCAGTTTTTAAATTGTTATGATTATGAAATGAAACCCATTTATTTTATGTTATATGGGTTTTTTATGAAATGTTGATGATGATATATGTGTCTCACATGATAACAAATGAAATTTAAGGGTGTTCCCTGATAGCGCTCCAATGCATTGGGTAAAGACTTCATCTCTAGAGATGACCATTTAGACTGATACCTTGGTGAATAACCTTGGTAATTTTTATTAACACCTTGGGGATGGACCTTGGTGAAACGGAAATGATTGTATTTTTAAAATTTTGTAGCCAAATCTTCAAGTTATTAATAATGTTATTTTTATATGCCTCATGATTTCTTTCTCATGCCTTAAAGTTCTTTTCATGACCTTATTGAAGTATCTCAAGTTCACATGTAAAATGTTTCTCTTGTTTCCCTTACTCGGACTTCTGCTCACCCTTTCTTTTGATGTATGTCCCCAGGTTATGAGATATAGTAATGAACCTAGGATGAACTTAAGGAGAAGCCTTTGAAGTGTTTAAGAAGAATTTTTTTTATGTTGTTTTTATGTATTATGTTACTAGTTTCCAAGACACTAAACCTTAAAGATCCTCAGTTTTGTGTAATGTAATGAAATTTTATGTTATAAAAAGTCAGGATGCCACATTTCAAGATTAGAAGTGCCACTGACGTGCCTAACTAAGAAGGGTGTGAATTAATCGTGGTAAAATTCGTGTGAGTTATCCTTTTAGGAGCTAAAGGAAAGGTTTACTTCAGCACCAATACTAGTTTTTTCAGAGCTGGGAAAGAGTTAAATTGTTTAGTGTGATCTATCAGGTATTAGGCTGGGAGTAGTGATTATGCAGGAGGAGGATTTATTACGTTCGGGTCTTGGCAGTTGAGGCCACATGAGAGTAATCACCTGACGCATGATCTTGAGTTGGATTCAGTTGTTCATGCCTTGTGTTTTTGAAGACATTACCTTCTGGGAGATCATTTTTTGGTGTAAATTGACCACAAAAGTATAAAGTATATATTTACTCAGCATGATCTGAATTTGAGACCGTGAAGGTGGGTTGAGTACCTTTAGTCCTTTGACTTTGATCTTGCCCATACACCTGGGAAAGTCAACACAATGAATGATGCGTTAAGTAAGAGGAATCAGTTATGGACAGTTCAAGAAGGTAGCAGTGAATGGCAGCTTATGGATCTGTTTTTAGAGATTCAATTGGAGGTACATGACAAACAGTGGTAGATGTTTCTTTCTTCTGTAGTTGTTACCTCTACTCTTTCTTAGATTGTGTGTGGAAGAGGCAGCTATCGGATTCCTAAGGCCTAGTCCTATGGGAGAGTGTGTCAGGAGAGGACCCTACTCCTGGATGGACCATAGGCGAGGATGAGGTATTTTATTTTCAAGGATATGTATGGGTTTCAACAGACATTTGTGAGGATTTGATGTGGGATTTTCATTCCTCAGTTTGGGTAGTTCTTCTTAGTGTCACCAATATGTACCGAGATCTACACCGTCAGTATTTATGGCCAGGTATGAAGAGAGATGTTGTTGGTTTTTTTATGAGATCTTCCACCTTTTAGTAGGTGAAGGCGAAGAATCAGTGACCAGTAGGGCTTTTACAATAGTTACCCATTTCTAAGTGGAAGTGGAATGATGTCGCGATGGATTTCAGGATGGAGTTACCGAGGTCACCTCAAGGGAATGATGCAGTTTGGGTTGTTGTTGACAGACTCACAAAGTTTTCACATTTATTTCCAATCAAGTAAACCTTCAATGTTGATGAGCTAGAATGGTTGTACATATGAGAGATGGTACGTTTTCATGGTGTTCTTCACTCTATCATTTCAGATAGGGAAGCCCACATTACTTCGCGCTTCTGGAAAAGGCTACATAGGGCTTTGGGTATACATGTACTTTTGAGTACAGCTTACTATCCCCAAAAAAATGGCTAGTCTGAGTACATGATTCAGGTGCTGGAGGACATGCTTTGAGCATGTATCCTAGATTTTGGAGGTTATTGGGAGAATCACATATCTCTAGTGGATTTTTCCTATAATAATAGCTTTTAGGAAACTATTCATATGGCACCTTATGAGGCTTTGTATGGTAGGCCATGCCAATCACCCCTATGTTGGCTGGTGGCAGGAGAGGCAGCTTTGCTGGGTCCTTGTCTTGTCTAGGAGACCACTAATCAGGTGGATTTGATTTAGAAGAGGATAGCCACTGTGCAGTCACACCAGAAATCTTATGTTGATCGACGGAGATGACCTCTAGAGTTTGAGGTCGGAGATCAAGTTTTAGTGCGTGTCACACCGAGGTTGGGACACAGTAGGATTAGGAGATAGGGGAAGCTTTCATCAACATACGTCAGACCATTTGAGTTTTTGGAGAGATTCGGGCCGATTTCCAATCGTTTGTAGTTACCTCATAGGTATCGGGCTATACACGATGTCTTCCATGTTTCTCAGCTATGACATTACTTCTCAGACCCATCTCATGTTCTTCAACCCGAGGAGGTTGAGTTGGAGGTGGATGCATCATTTTGAGGAGCATCCTATCTAGATTTTTTATTGAAGTACGAAGGTTCACTATGGTAGATTTGTTCCACTGGTATTGGTGTTGTGGCAGCATGGCCGAGTGTAGGATGAGACTTGGGAGAGAAAGACTGATGTGTGATCACAGTGGCCGGAGCTGTTAGAGGATTATTCTTTTTCACCTTGTTAAGGAAATTCAGGGATGAATTTATTTAAGCGGGGAATTTTATAAGAACCCAGATCTTCTTTTTAGGTATGGATATTGTTTTCGAGTGTTTTTGATAAAAGGGAAGTTTTGGACATTTTAGAAGTACACATCATGTACTTGGGAGTACATGCCCTTTACCAGATTATCGCGGGAAGCTGTGTACTGGCCATGTAACAGCTGAGACATGTTTGTGTGAGTTAACCTGAATACCACCTAAATTAGGGGTCATTTGAGGAATATACATGGTGTGTACATTAAATGAACACACCATGTACTTTTTTTGATAAATCGGATCGGGGTCATGTCTAATTCCCAGAAACATCTTTTTCTAACCTCGTTTCATCCAAGAGCAGCCGAGAGAAACAATTCTTTTTTGATCCACTAATTCATCATCCATTATCTAATTAAAACTCCATTGGGTGCATTGGAATCCCACCAGTAAGTCCTTCCTTCTTCTAGAGCCTCTCCTCCTGATTTCTCCTCTCTCTAGAGTTACTCAAGGTAAAACGCTTTTGATGTTTTTTGTAGATCTACGACGTTCTAGGTTGATTCAAAGGATGAGGTTCTACAATATCAATCTTACAACATTGAGGTAGGTGTTTTGTTGCCTTTCGTTGTTTTTCCTTGTGTTTTATATGCTAAAGTGTTGATTACCCATGTTTCGGGTATTCCGGGTTAAGGAAATTGAACCTTATTTTATCTGTATTAGATTTATTACTGGTTTAAGGGTTTTTTAATGTGATATTATGTGAAATTGAATTTTAAGGGATTTCCCATGAGTGTGTTTCCTTTTTTGAATTATTAGGTCTGTTTGGTCCAGGTTTCCTATGAGGCAGACCTTGTTTCCTTGCCTTTCCTGATATGGTGGAATTGTTTTCCTTTTTCTACCTATTAACTTTTTGTGATATTATTTGGAATTGTTTATCCATGTAGTGGTTGATATTAAATTGGGGTTATTGATATCGTTTATGCACGATTGAATTGCATAGGACTCTGAGAACCTGGTGTAGTTAGACCACAGGGGGAATTGACATCGAGTGCTTCCTCAGAGTGTATGTTATAGTTCATGCTACTAGACCATAGGGGGGATTGCCAGTGAGTGCTCCCTTAGAGTGTATATAGTTTACATTATGAGACCATAGGGGGAATTTACGTTGAGTGTTTTCCCAGATAGTCTATATTTATTCAGGAAATACCATAGGGGAATTGATGGTGAGTGCTTCCTCAGAGTGTCTTTTCCTTTTTATGGCATTACATGGCCAGAGGGGCTAGACTGTGTGAGATTCCTAGAGGGCTAATTTAAATATTGAATGTTTGTGATGCGTCTATCGAGCCAAATCACAATCTTGGATTTGGTCATGTTGAGTAGTCTTATGAGATACCTATTTTGATACTTGATTAAATGATGAACATTAAATGATAATAAATGTAAATGGAAACTATAGAATGTGGTTACTTTTGTGTAATCCTAGTTTATTTGATACATTCCATTTATTACCTACTATAAATATACTCACTAACAGTTAGGAATAGATCTTATGGTGGTTGCCTACTGAAATTCATCTCACACCCTATTTGGGTCATGATTTGGGACCCAAATAGATTATATGGTTGTAGGTGTAGATAAGGGCATGCTCCATTCTTCCTCAAGTACTTGATTTTTGTGGAGATGGAGAGTATGGGACCAAGATGAGGCTTGCGATACTGCTGGAGTTTCTTTGTTTCTTTTGTACTTTGGTTTAGTACTGTATTTACAACATTGTGACTTGTTTGGTTGTTTTCCTAGACATATGTGACATGAATCATTTATATATATGTGATCCAGTAATTTATTTACTTTTAGTCTTTTGTTGTTTACTTGTTGTATGGTATTATTTCTTCCTCCACTATTTATTATTTGTTATTCCACTGTGCATACTCTGCCAATGAGGGAATAGTTTCCCCACTATCACACCCAAGGACCTCGCTTCTAGTCAACAACCTATGTAATTCAGGGAAATGCGCTTGATTCCATGTGACCAACCGGGTATGGGGAACCTTTGGGAGGCACCAAGAATCGAGATGTTACAATTTATGTTTTTATTATGTAAATATAAAAGTGTTGATAAAAATTAGTAGAACAATTGTACATCTATGGGAGAACTCCAAAATACTATGTGGGAAAACTCTAAGACCCTTAAAATATAGTACTAAAGAGAGAAGATGAGTCTGAAACTGCTGATATATTTTTTTGGAGAAGAATACTTGTTTCATGAGTATTCAGAAGAGAGAGAAATACCCAAATCCTTCAATATCTAGAGTGATTTTTTAGGCCAGTGGTATTGATCACCATTTTCACCTATAGAAGTAATTGAAGGTGTACACGAGTGAACCAAGTCATTTATGATCATGGAAAAATATCATATTGAGTGGTGATAAAGCAACCAGGTGTAGAAGAGTACAGTCTTTCTATTTTTTGATCATTCATTACAGTGATTAGTGTGAAGCTGCAGTTTCTCATGTGTGAATCGGGTGAAATAAAATAGTGTTACTCTATATTAATATGAATACAATGGTATTTTGAGTATTAACCACTTTTTTATATAGTGGAGAAACTATGATAGGGTCATCTAACAAATAATGATAATGAGTAGGCTTTTATGTCGAACCTTGTAAATCCACATCTTCTTTTTTTTAATTTCATCTGTATGCATGTGAGTAAGGGTGAGATAATTATTTGGGTATTGATTGAGACCCAAACTAGTTAAATATTTTGTATTAAAAGGGAGTAACTCATAAAATTAAAAGGAGGCCATTGATTCACCATTACCCCTCTCAGTGATCCAACTGGATCTGGAGACTTCATATTTACTCATTTATTCTTATATTATTACTCAAGGTTATTTTCTATAAACATTGAATTTATTTATAGGGGACTAAAAGTAATATTTTTAAACATTTTCCATAAAATTCATTTTCTATTAATTTTAATTTCATTATAGAAGTGTGAAAAGAATATTCCTTTCTAATTTATTCCCACGAATGTATTTTCCCACCATTATGTTCATTTTTTTACGAAACTCCTTCCCAAAGTTTTCATAGTTTTAAAAAATCAATATTATACCCATTTTTTTATATTATTTTCCTTTAAAATAAAAGTTATCAAAATTAAATTATATGTGTTCTTATTTTTCAAATAAAATTTTTAATGATTTTTAAAGTATTTTTCATATATCTCAACATCCCAAATGATTCTTATGCCACATTGGGGATATTCTATAATGATAATATTCACATTATTCCTCTAGATGTTTATGATAATTTATTATGAAAATTTTAATAGAACATGTTTCTTTCCCAAATGGGTTTATTAATTTATGATGCGATTATTAATTTTTTCAATTTCATGTGGCACACATATATATGGTATATTAATATGAAATGATTGGGTCTGTTATTTCCCTCCAACTCATTGGTTAAAGTTTATATCTCATAAGATGATTGGGAATGAGGGGTGAACCTAACCCCCGAAGGGGATCTATAAACTAAGTGATGGGTGGGAAATTATATCCCTCCAATTCATGGGGTAAATCCTAATATCTCATGATTCGAAATGGTAGAGATTTGGAAGTAAACCAAATCTATTAATGGACACTATCTACTATATTATGATGTTCTTGGTGGTTACCCTTGACATAAAGATGATTTTCTATGATTATATATATACTATATTATTACGCATATGTTATGTTCCCATTTATCATAATTATTAACTTGGGTTTCCATATTAAAACATCTCATTTATAAATTTATCCTAACAAAATTATGTTAGGAATCATGATTTAAAATCTATCTTTTATTAGGTATGATTCTATTATGTTATGACCATGTACCATGATTATGTTATCATACTCACGTACTTATCTTATTCTCACTATGTTCTTCAATTGATATCTCTTATGTTTTCCCTTATTAAGCATCAGATCTCACCCTTAATTATGTTTCCATTCTCAATATTATAAGGAATAGTATTATGTATAATGTGTCTAAAAGGGTATATAATGAGAAGAATATTTATGGTAAATATGGTAAATGTTTTAAAATAAGTTGATTATGTATTTATTCTCTAATGAAACCGAACTTATGGGTTCTAGGGTGTGTTTTATTTTTGATATATAAGGGTTAATAATGTAAAATAATGTAATATATGTGTTTTTTAATGCTCGGGTCACCTCATTGAAAGGGACAAAAATTCTTAGTGTCATCTTTCCCTAATTTCCCATCTATTGATGACCAAATCTCAATAAAACCTAAATGAATATTTGATCACTCACCTTAAATTACAAGGGCCGCCTTTTCTAATTAATATAGGAATTTTTTAAAAATTTAGTGTTCATTAGTCATTTATGAATTATTTTCACCTACATGATCATATCATGAATGATACTAGGATTAATCACATATTATTTCCTATTTCCATCTAATATAGAGTATAACTAAATGGACTTCTATATACATATTATTATGAAGTTTTTTGAATCAATGACTGATAATTTTTGTTGTAAGAGAATTCCTCTAAGGAAAGGTGATCCTCCCATGAAACACCAAAATCAAGGATACAGGCTCAAATAATATCCACGAGAATAAAAAAGGTCTACTCTGAGTAGCCATTGGTTTATGGGTGAAAATATGTACTAAAATTGACCTATAAACCCAATGCCTATTGCAGTACCTTATAAAACCAAGACATAAACCTCAAATTCCTGTTAGAAATGAAGATAGTCAGTATGCTATACGAATTTCTAATATATCTATCATATTATTTTGTAATCTCATCAACTAAAGAGGTTTCTTTAATCACTTGAAATTGAACCATCCTAGTAATATGATCCACAATCACCCAAATTTCATCTCAGCCTCCAGAAGATCTTGGAAAACTGGTCATGAAATCAATTGTGATGTCATCCCTTTTTTAAACTAATATAGGAAGTTATTTAAGAGAAATAATAGGACTATGATTCTATACCTTTACATTATCTTAGGTATTTAATTTCTAAACAAACCCTATTATATCCTCATTTATTCCAAGACACTAGAATTGGTAACCAATATCATGATACATCTTCAGGATTCCCTGGTGAAAATCACATCAAGAATCATGATATTATTTCATTTCACTTTATTTTATATATTTTTGGATGACCAACCTTACATGGATGTAGAAGAGGGATGAATAATCTTGAAACCAAACATAGATTATATCTCTATCATTGAGTTTATCTGGAATAATGATATAATCGAGATCAGATATCAGGTTGACCTTAACCAACTCCACAAGAGAGGGTGTAAGGCCAATATGGCATATGTGTATCACACTATTATCTTCCAGAAAATCCAAGTGGAGTTCATATATAAAAAACATCAATTTCCATTCATTACTTTCTTCTTTCACCCTTTTATGGTAAAATTTTCTATTAAGAGTATCAACAACTAAATTTCCTTTACTAAGAGAATATTAGACATAAAAAACAAATGAATAAAGGTACCCCCTATTAAAGTTTTTTGAGATCAAAGTGTCATTGATAAAAGATGTATTTTAGGATTTTTTTGTTTATAAATATCACAAATAATTCATTATATATGTATTTCCTCCAGTACTTTAGGTAATGAACAACATAGGCCATTTACAAATCTTGGGTAGGGTAGTTAATTTTAAGTAAATGATGTTTTCGAGATCTATGTACCACTACCCAATGATCCTAAATAAAAACATATCTAATTCCAACTAATGAAGCATCACAATACACCTTAAATCCCTTATTTGGAAATTGTGGAATGATAATTAGAGTTGTGTTCAACCGATCCTTCACCTCTTGGAAATCCAATTCACATGGTTTTAACCAACAAATTTTACTCTTTTCTTAGTTAAATCAGTCATAGGAGTGACTACCTTTAAAAAATATTGAATGAAATTATGATAATAACTAGAAATTACAAGGAAATTTTATATTTTAAACACATTCAAAACAAATTTCCAATAATTCATTAACTCCACCTTTTTTGGATCCTCTCCGATGTTGAATTCAGAGAATATAAGACTGAGTAACTAGAATTCTTGGATCTAGAATAAGCATTCAGATAAATTATCATAGAGTAGATATTCTGGTAAGGTATCAAAAATGATGTGAAGATATAAACTATACTCATCATGAGACCTTGAATAGACAAGTATATCATCCCTGGAGACTATGATGAAAGAGTCTAAAATGAATTAAATACCATGTTCATTGAATCCATGAATATAGTTGAAGCATTAATCAAGCCAAAGTTCATTACTATATACTCATAATGACTATGATAGCTTTATAAATGAACTTTATAATATTTTCTAACCTAACTCAAAGTTTATGGTAACCTAAGGGCAAGTAAATTTTAGAGAACAACTTTTCCCCTTTTAATTGGTCAAAAATATCATCAATTATAGGAAAGATATAATTTTTCTTAATCATTACTAGATTTATATTTTGATAGTTTGCACATAAAAATTTCCTTTCATCGAATTTTCTGGAAAAGAGGACAGGATCAAAATAAAGATAAGTTCTCAACCTAGTAAAGCCTTATGATTAAACCTCCTCTAACCAACTTTTTAGATCCCTTAACATAGATGGTTCCATTAATTGTTAAGGAATATAGATCAATTCAGAATTGGTAAATACATCTATAGTAAACTCAACCTATCTCTTAGAATATAGACCCAAAAATTTATTAGGGAACACATTAAGATTTAAATCCAATATAGAGGAAGGACTTGATGCTCTTTGGTGTCAATTTATTTAAGGAAAAGACTATTCACATCTACAGTGATCATCCCCACTTTCCCCTTATTAGGACTAGATTGAATCTCTTGGTATTCCTACTCTCCATATAGACTGTATTGAATACTAGAGGAAGCGTGGTGGGTTTAAAACCCATCGTTCCCAAGATCGAAACCTATAACTAATACCATTTTGTAAATTTTTTGATATAAATACTAGAATAATAAATAAATCATTTCATCATCACAACTCAATCACTCCTCCTAATTTTAAGAGGTTCGAAGAAACATCATAGTTAAATAACTTACAAATTTGGGAGATGGTGTTTCACCCAAATGTGATATAATAACCTAACCAAGTGAATATTTTGTATTTGTAATGACATGTCCAAGAATCGGTTATATGAAGTTTGTAGCTGATTGTAAATGGAAATAAATTTTACATGTGACATTGTTGAAATGTGGGGTAAGATATGAACATGAAACTCTGCACATAATAAGATAAAAATATTTCAAATATATATAGATTATTTGTGGCTAAATAAAAACCACAAGTCTAATAGCAGTATAATATAAACAAGAAAAAATGACTAAAAATTGGTGATCCCATAAATGAAACCTCTTCCAAGGAACATTATGGATATCCCTTGTGTCATTGATTGATCCAGGAATAAAAATTCAAAAACTTTATCACCCATAATCCATGATATATTTTCACTAGATCCCATTATTGGTGCCTTTTCTTTTCTTAGATCATGTACAAAAGATTATACACATGTCTCATAATGGCATGTGTAGAGCGTGAGTATAACAGTACCTAGAAGGAAAGTACCACACCAATCCTAAAAATGTGTAAAAAACTAGAGTGTATTCCAAAAATAATATAATTATAGAGAAATAGGTAATATAATAATATATATGTTATATAAAAGAATAAAATATAAACATGAGAAATTAAAACTAACTCACTATTTGGGGAGGGACCTCTTCAGTACTACCTACTGTGAGAATGATTATAATAAGCTATGATGTTTCAAGATTATAAGTTAGGATGTTGCATGGGTATGGAATCATGTATTCCAAATCAGGGGAATCTCACAGCTCATCTATTTCAGAATATGAGAATGATTATAATAATCTAGGATGTTGCAAGATAATCTCATACCACCTAGTTATTATCAAACATTTTGATTACTTCTCAAGATTTGTACACAAAATTCATATATTCGGATAGCCCAAATATAGAAAATAATTCATCACACTGGCTATATAACTTGTTTTTCATGATAGGTGTGTAGTATAAATTTTAAATTCACTTAAAACAAAAGTATATTGAAGAAAATACAATAATTATACCACTTTAATATCTTATTATACTTAAAATATTATAAATCTATAAAAATAAATAAAATACATGGTAAATTGGTAGTAAACCATTCATGTTAGTGAGGTCAATTTTGGATGGTTTCACCAATAATCCACCACTTTTATAAAAAAATATTTTAAAACCATTTTTTTAAAACACTTTATTTTATTAGGGTTAATTTATCCCAAATAATTATCAGTTTGAATCTTTATGAGTAGGATATGAAGGAGAGGTACACCTAACATATTAATCACATAAATCCTTACAGGTTTCAATGAAGAGGAAATATCACCAAGAGTTCAATTATATCACCTAGTAAGAAGATATAAATAATTATTTGGTCACTTACTTTAGAATAGATAACATAAAAAGAGTAAATATATTTCATTACCTTATATTTTTTAATTATAATACTATATAGCAACTAGACCCAAGGGGTCTAAGAGATTCAGTGAATTTCAAAAACCATTGTTGAGAATGAGATCCAACGACCAACCAAACCCACTTGAATCAATAATAATAGAAATATTCACTTGGGGTGAGATAGAGGAGAGGGATAAATTGGCGGATAAGTCAAAAAAATAAAAATGAGGTGAACCCTAAGTTGGGGATTAAATTAATAGTTTTATGGTTTTAATTAAAAAAATAAAAAAAACTAATTTTTAAAAAAATATTAGTACCCAATTAGAACTTTAGTGGACCCCATTGGAAATCTGATTTAAGATATTAAAGGATCTTTATTGACCATTGAAATTATTTTAGCCTCCCTCCAAACTTTTGGTGGGAACTATACTCCAAGGCAGACTTCGAAGAATCAGACCATTCTCTCGAAATGTAGTCCCCAACCTTCCCAAACTCATATAACTATCAAAATCCACAAATATACACTGATAAATAATAAAAATGCCAAAATTGAAGGGGAAACCTTTAGTTTAGGATAGGTTATTTACATTAAAACAAAATTAAGTCATAAAAGAAGCATGAAAAAATTTTGGCATTACCATTGTATATACAAGAAAATTGGAACACAAGAACTTATCCACCGAAGGGTAAATTTCTACCAATGATACTTGAATAGTAATAGATGATTTATACTTTATAAATATGAAAATCCATCCAACCAAAATCTAAAAAAATCATATAGTATACTAAATAATCAAAACTATAAAAAAATAAGCATATAAATACACTAATTGATCCAAATAGGCATTAAAGAAGAAAATATGAAATATAGTGTGTGAGATATCCTATATAAAATGTCCAAGGATATATAATTCATCTTATCCTAGATCATCTATAAAAATAACCATATGAACCCCTCATGAATTCATACTCTGAATATAATAAACTCCCATTCTTCAATATCATACCCTTTTATAATAATACACAAAATCATCTACACTCATCCTTAGAGGAAACATGTAGGGTGTGATTATATCATACCTAGTAGTTAGTCACCACCCAAACCATACCTACCAGTCAAAAATTTAATTTCATATAGTAACAATATAGATAAGGTGGATAAATTAATAAAAAAAATTATTTTTAATGAATAAAAAACCAGAATTTAAATCAAACTAAGTAACTCCCAAAACGGGGAGGATCCAAACTAATTTTACTTGCATTAGTTTTATCTTTGTACATGTGAAACAAGTAGGTAACTAAGTTAGGTTATAAAAAATTTACCATGGGAAAGGTAATCATTTATATCAAGTTAGGGAAATACTGCATCTTATCCCTTTGAGAAAGCGTAAATGGGTATACTAATCCCAGGAACTTAAATCCTATCCCATCTCAATAATTATTTCAAAAAAAAACAAGAGTAACAACTTATATAATACATAATAGTCAAATAACCCATTTATATATACATTAAAATCACTAAATAATGGTTATGATTTTGTAGACATATTAAGAATGAACCCATATAACATAACTCATCAATTTATACCAACATAACACATATGAAAAGTTGATTTATGCCTTTTAAGTCATAGGGAAAAATATAAACAAAAAAATTATTCCAAACATGTATACTTATAAAAAAATAATTACTATATTACTTATTGAATAATTATTCCTAATTTTATGTGTATAAAATAACTGAGGAATATTTTAGTGAAAAATAAAGATTAATCTAGTAAAAATAGTGTTTAAATACAAGAAAACAATTTATGAAAAATATTTTCTTTTGAAAAAAAAAATTAAATTAAATTTACTCATCCCTATACCAATGTTATACCAAAAATTTAAAAATATATAACAGGGGAGGAGTAACCAAAAAAAACAATACAAAACATTCTTTAAGGCCCATAGGAAGAAGTCATTTTTCCACTAGAAGATTTTAACCATCCAAACATGCGTAATTTTAAGGATTCAAAATCTATCCATAAAGGAGAGAAATAAAAAAAAGAATTATGGAGTTATCATTTCTTTACCTAATATTAATTCCATAAAAATCTATTCATAATTAATCTAATAAGAAACAATGGATTCCATAAAAACTATAATGGGAAAAATAATATTTAAGATTAAGTACCTATAAATATTAGAGGAAAATTATATTAGAGAAATAACGTACCCACTCTTTGTCAAATATGAACCCCCATAAAAAATGGAAGTGATATAGGAAAGGTGAAAACATATCATTACTTAAGAGGGAAGGGAATAGAGGAAGATAATTTTAGGTTGGATATGAACTAAAATTGGGATAAAAAATAAGATCGGCCAAGGTTTTAGAGGTTTTGATATTTAATATAAAAAGTAAAATTTTTCATTCGATTTGAAAAACCAAAAAAAAATTCTACCAGGTACCCCATCCAAGTCCACTAAATACCCAGTGGTGTGGAAAGAACTATTTGTAACCCACCAGTTATCATTCAGTACCTAATTCAATACCATTGGGTACCTATTTCTTCTACTACACACCCCTCCCCCTTCTTCCTTCTTCATCCAATTCCCCACCAAATTCACGCAACTTCCTTAATAAAACAAATACAATGATTCAAAAATCAAAGGAATGAATTTAAAAGGAATAATAATATAAAATGATGGGTTTTATAACATTCCTAGCCCTAGGTACCTATATAAAAACATTAAAGAGTTTTTAGTGGTATTTTCATGTAATTTAATCATCACTAAACCTCTAATAATGACCATGTATCACTTTAAAATTCCTAAGGGTGTCTCCCTTCTCACTTCAAGTTATTTCCCAAGAAAAAAAACCTAAATTAGGACACATGTGGTATGAACACCTAAAGTTACACATTAAATCTAAACCATACAAGACATATCTTATAAAAAATGTACACTATCATAACAATTATCCACTATATTAGACAGCACTCCATAATCCTTAAAAGGATTATTCTTTAAAAAAACTCTTAATATGACTTGGTTTTCAACAAAAAAAACACCTAACATTCCTAAACTTCGACTGAACTCAAATCTTCTTATTCTTATTGTGACCTTTCTAATCATCCCTATAGTTTTTTTACACATTATATTAATTACTTATCTCTTAGACCTCGCCCTATTCCTAGATTTAAAATCCATAAAAATGTGATAGACTTGACTTCCAATAGGGTGAAAATTTCTTTCCCATAAATCATCTTATCCCAAAGACAATAGTAATAATTTCTTAAATATTTCAATAAAATAATTACTTAGTCCTCATATTCTACCTTAATAAAAATGTTAATTAAATCATGTAATATTTAATTAAAAATATCAATATGAGTTTGGACCATAGTATCAGGTTTAATTTTAAAAGTGTAGTGCCACACTTTCTTATACAACCTACCAACTAATTATTCAGTCAGGTAAAAACTTTCAAGTTTTAGAAAAATAATAGATATGATGGATTCATATATGATCTCACATAGTACATTATTTTTTAATGATATTAAGAGTATGTAATGATCCTTTTATAGGGTATTAAAAAGAAATTCAGTATAAGACACAAATTATTTTTTATTGGTGTATAAGATAGTCACCTTTTTCTTGGGTCCATTCATGGAATCAATTCTACCTTATAAAATTAAAAACATAGATATTTTAATATTATAAAAAATAATAATTTTATCTATTGGATTTTTCAATTTCAAATTTCATCATTGTTATTATTATATTAAAAATAATCTTGATACCAATTATTATAGGGGGTATGTTGGTAACAAAATAACCTCCACAAGTAATAAATCAAGAGTTCTTTGGTTATTACAATGGTTTGATGAAACACAAAATGTGAAAAAATTTATTTGTATATTAAAAAAATTCAATTTCTAAAAAACAACTATTATAGAAATTTAATTAATTTAAATAAATCAATCCAATATGAAACAAAAAAATATATTTTTAGTGTATTTAATTCACAATTAAAAATAGAAATATATAAATAGGGCTGTTGATAAACAAATATTATAATAAAAAATCAAATTCACTAATAATTGTTTTAATAAAATTGATCATAAATGAATTATTAGTTCATGAAATAAAATAAAATTAGTACAAAATGTCTATATTGATTCAATATGAAAAAAAATAGAAATAAAAGTAATAAACTTATTCATATAAAAATAATATATTACCAAAAGCATATAGTCTTTTTAACAATGGCAATAATTTGACTAAATTAAAAATACCAACTCAAAAATAACTAATAAAAAACATAATATCATAATCAAAATACACTGGTATTTGTTTAGTACACAAGGTTGATAAAAAAAGAAAAAATAGTAAATAAACACAAGTACTTGCCTACTTTAATGAAACTATACCCACATATATATAGTGATTATCATATATGTATTCACTATGAAATAATAGAAAAAAAATACAAGTGATGATAGAAGTGAGAAATAAATATCAAGAAATATATTCAATATAGGTTTATTATTAGAACCAGGAGATTTTGATCAATCTATGATAGATAAATCAACATCTGTTATCATTATTGATGAACTCACACATGAACACAACCAGTAATATTCTATATGAAAAATTATAATAGCATAGTTGAAAAGAAAAGAAGAATTAGACATGACTATAGAATTGAGTTTTTCTCACTAAGAACCCATCTACACTTCTAAAGGAACAATTAAATTTCAAACCACCACGATGTAGAGTAAATTAATTAGGTCCTAATAAATAAAAGGGTTCATAAGATGATATCCAAATAAGTGCAAACCTAATGAAATTATTCTACAAAGATCATAATCACATGTACCAGAATGAGAAGTGGATCTTGAATCAATAAATATTTCTCTCTTGGAATATCTCTATATAGTCACTTGATCCCTCTTCTTCCTCTATAACTATCTATAAATTATCACTTGAAAACCATATTAATAAATTGAATAGAAACCCAAGAAAGTGAAGGGTTGTAGGGGATCATTTAATGATCATTGACATTATAAAAAAGCCTGAAAACCTCATGATATATCTTTAAGGATCTAATGTGAAAATCTTAATGATGAACAAACATACTTGTATCATCAATTAATCCATAATTTAATCCTCATAGAATTCTTGGTGAAAATTACAGTAGCATAAAATCAAAACCTCCTACCTATATGGTATTACCCTATCCTTAATATCCTCAATCGTAACTTGAGGATTCATATACACCAAGTGGTGTGTTAACCCCTTCAATGTTTGTGATGAATGACATTATGGGAAGGAAGGGAGGTTCGAAACACCATGCACGGAACAAGGTTCGACCAATAGGAGAAATCTTGTCCCTATGTATCGCCATATCAATGCTCAGCGTCGGTCATAAGCCATATTGGGTGCCATATTATAGCACTTGTTACTTCTTGTTAGGTTTATTTATCAATATTGTTTAATGAATGTGTTAATCTATGAATGATTCATCTCATGGATCAGCACCAAAGGAGAAATAGTGGAGTTTTTTTCATTTTTTGATTTTTTTAATGACTCTAGGTCAAAAAAAATTGAAAAATATGTCCCAAAGGCAACAGGACCCCTATCGCCTTTGGGTTTTTTTCACTCAGGCCAAAGGCGGCAAGGGTCGTGCCACCATTACAAGGAATTTAGGGCAATATCAATATTAATTACCAATAAATATTAATTAAATAATATGATTTACAATTTAATAATATTAATTTCAAATAAATATTAATTACTAATTAATATTAATTACTAATAAATATTTAAAACTGTTATTTTAATTATTTAAAATACTAAAATAATTATTTTTTATTAATTAATTAGTAATTAAGAAATATTTAATTACATATTAATAATAATTATTAAGTTATAAAATTACTAATTATTAATTAATTATTATTATATCAGTATTAATTAATTAACTAATTGTTGCTAATAAATATTAATTAAATAATATGATTTAATATTTAATAATTTTAATTTCTAATAAATATTAATTACAAACTAATTCTAATTACTAATAAATATTTAAAATTATTATTTATTTAATAATTACTAAAAACAGTAATATAAATATTATTTATTAATTAATTAGTAATTATATAATATGTAATTACTTACTAATAATGTTAAGTAAAAATTAAATAATTAATTATGAATTATGAATTATGAATTATTATTATTATCCAATTACTAATAAATATTAAAAAAAATTATTTAGTTAATAAATATTATTAATAATGATTAAATTATTAAAATAGTAATGATTAATTAATTATTATTTAATTAAATAATTTTTGGTAAATAATAATAATTAATTTTTATTATTTATTATTTAAAAATATTAATTTATAATAAACATTCATTACTAATAAATGTTTAAAATTATTTTTATTTACTTACTAATAGTAATAATTATTATTATACATTATATGGTTATTATTTATTATTTAGTAATTATTAATATTATTCTTTATTAATTATATATTATTTAATTTCTAATTAATTAAAACCTATTAATTATTAATAACTATTTAGAAATTAATTAGTTTTTTAATAATATTATTAAATATTAATTAATAGTATTAATTAATATTGTTTAAAATATTAATAATATAAATTATTTAAATATTAATATTTAGTAGTAAAAATTAATATTTAATTATTATTTATTAATAATTAATATTTACTATTAATTGACTAAAAATAATTAATATTATTATTATTATTAATTTTGAGTAGGAAGGGTAGAACCTGAGTCCCATATCGGAAATCCAGAATGATTTCCAGGGCAATCCCTCTTATAAAAGGGGGTCTTGGGTGATGCTTTCTATCAAAATTCTAGACTACTTTAATGAAAGTAATGCTGGATATAAAATAGAAGATAAATTTTTCTGAATATATATATATATATATATAAACAAAATTAAAAAGTTAAATTAAAAAATTAAATATAAAAACATATTTATTTAAAATATGTTTTTTATTTTGGAAAAGAAGGTAAGGCCCTTGCCACCTTTGCCCAAATTTTTTTGAAAAACATGGCAAGGCTCTTACCACCTTTAAACTGGGGGAAATACCAAAGGTGGAAACGACCTTTCTGCCTTTGGGGATTAGTTTTAAAAATATTTTTAACCAATGATTATTTAAATAAAAAAATTAAAAAACGCATTAAAAACTCATGCAAGAGAGGATGTTGAATATCCATGCATCCCATGAATGCATATCATATTGCTTATCATACTATTTGATACAGGTATAAGAGTCATTTTAAGCTTCCTTTGTGATCAATGCATTTCATATTCTAAGATATCCATCTCATGGATATCATTAGCTATGATCCAAGTCAATTGTGTTATATGGATAAACTAATTTAGGTGAATACCATTTCAATCTATCACTTTCACTTAAATCCCCTAAACACTTAATGCAAAACTTCACAACTCTTATGAATCCATCCAAAACTCTTTTGGATGTGGTTTCTCATACTCTCTTAATTTTTGTAGAGACACTTTTTCTTAAAACTAATCATTATAAAAATCCCTAAAGATGTATCCCAATGGGACTTAGTATCATTCAAAATAAATATTAAACCCTTATTTCATAAATATAAGAAAATATAGGCCTCTAGAAAAGTGTCTGTAATACTCAAGATACTAAAGGGTCTGGTGTGACCTCCATCAAACATGCTCATATCTCATATGATCATTTCCACCATAAGATATATCATATAAATAATATTTATACCTATAAAATCTCTTTTTCATGATATCAAGTAACCACTAGACATGGAATAATGTCAATCTAGTATAGGTCATCCCTTCTTTTTATGATTCTCTAAAAAAGGATGGACTAGTCGATGAATACATCACATGTCATTCATTTAGTGGATGAGCACATCAAATGATCATTATCCATGTAGCTGATCACATATTATGTGCTCAAATAATAATGACCATATGTTTCCTCAATATAATTCAATCGAAGTTTAGATGTCTTTTCCTATCAGAAGAATGGAAAAATTCTATCTTATTCAAGCTCCATCTCATAACATGATCAACAACATGCTCGATTATCCCCTAATTAGATAAGTTGACATGACTTTCATAAGAAAGGTACTAAAGTGTGAAGGTTCTCATGCCAGGTATCTATCCAACCTCAAGTAATAAGTATTTATTATAAGTATACACACCTTAGTATTTTGATGATTTTATGACATTTAATGGGATATAATAGGAAGGTCAGTCCAAATAATAAGTCCCCACTTATTTTCTCATTATTCCACTACTCACACTAATCTTTACATTTTATCACAACCCATATTACTCCATGATGACCAATTATTAGGGATAACTCAAAATAATAATTTGAGGAGATATTATCATTACACCATTCATGTAAATTTAATTAAAACATGCATAAATTAATGATAAATAGAGATTGACTTTTATTATAATGACATGGTATATTATAAAACCATTACATAATTCTCTTTTGTATGATATACCAAGAGACTCTACAATACCATCGATCTTCTGTTGTGATAATGATTTAGTCAATGGATCCTTTACATTATCATGTGTATCCACTCAATAAATCCTAAAATAACCAATTTCAATGATCTCTCATATCTGATTATATTTTTAAAGGATTATTTTTTCCTTTAGTGAGACTAGGTTTCCATTTCCAAAGAAATAGCTCCATTTTTATCACTATCATAATGAAAACTTTAATCAATGTAACCTTTTACAAAAATAACATCCTGTCCTCTAAAGATAAAGAATATATCCTTAGTTCTTCTCAATTAATTAATAATTTTCTTTATAGAAATTAAGTTACTCTCACTTGGATTGAATTAGTATCTAGAAGTAATACTAAAATCATAGATGACATCAAGTACATTACACAATAGACAATACATGATAAAGACAATGTAGTAATCATAGGCAATTTTATCCATCCTTTCTATCTCTTTAGAAGGATCCTTAATCTTCTTAATATTTTTAGAATAAAACACTAATAAAGACCCCTTTTGGAGTTCTCTATTCTAAACCTCTTTAGCACTTTACCAATATATGTGTCTTGAATGAGTCCAAGTGACCTCTTAGATCTATCTCTATAAAACTTCATACCTAGTATGTAGGTCACTTAACCCATGTCTTTCCTTTAGAAGCACTTACCCAACCACATTTTCACGGAATTAAGTGTCAGCATGTCATTTTCAATAAGAATTATTTCATACATATACAATATCAAAAATATTACTACACTCCTACTAATTAACTATATATACAACAATCATATATATTGTTTATTAAATCAAAATATTTGATTATTATTATTACTTTAATCCATAAATAGACCATTTCAACTTATATAACTGAGTAGTATGATTTGGAACATTAAAACATTTAGGTTGAATCATATACACATTCTCAACTAAATTCTCACTAAGTAAAGTGGTTTTGAAATCAATTTTATATATCTCATAATCAAAATGATATTTTATGGCTATCCAAATATGAATTGACCTAATAAAACCTAATAGGTTAAAAGGTTACTTCATAGGAAATACCGTGAATTTTCTTATAACCTTTTCCCACAAATAATACTTTATAGGTAGATACTCTAACATCCTTGTCAGTTTTCTTGTAGGAAACCCACTTGCACCCTATGGGTGTCACCCCATAAGGTGAATCCACCAAGTTCCAAAATTGGTTAGCATAAATGGATAACATTTTTTATTTCATATATTTTAACAATTTCATAAGATTATAACTCACAATGGACTCTTAGTACATAGTAGGTTCATCATTTATGAACATTACTTCATCATCATTTTCCATGATAAATCCATATCTTCTAATACCTTGATGAATCTTATTAAATTTTTGAGGTTCTTGTGTAACTTGGGTTAGTTATTCATTATTAACTCTTTATGGGGTCATCTCAACCTCTTTCTCAGTAAAACTACTTATTTGTTAGTCTTTAACTTTTTTAAGTTCATCTTTCCTCCCACTAATTCCAAAACTTGTGTTTTATTTCTCAATAAAAACACCACATCGGGCTAAAAACACTTTGTGTTCATGAGGTTTATAGAAAATAATATCTTATAATTTTCTTGGGATAACCAACAAACAATAATTTCTAGATTAAGATTCAAGACAGTCATAATCAAAATTACATATGAATTATTTTTGTCCCAAAATATTTATAAAATATATAATGGTAATTTTTCCATTCTATATCTCATATGGTCTATTTATAACAAATTAATATTGAACACAAATTATTTTAAATATATCAACCTTTAGAGAATAACCAAAAAATGAATATAAATATTATATTGATTTATCATCGATGCAACCATGTATAATAAGGTATTATTACTTCTCTAAAATAAATTGTTCTATTGTGTTGTTCTAGGAGGAGTGAGTTTTGAAACAATTCCACAATGGCTCAAATGATCAATGTATTCCTAGCTCAAATATTCTTCACCTTGATCCTATTGAAGGATCTTAATAATCCTTCCCAATTTATTATGTACTTTGTTCAGAAACTATTTAAACTTTTTAGAAGTTTAATACTTGTGTCTCATCAGAAACATATAATCATACTGACTAAATTAAATGATAAAGGTAATGAATTAACTAAAACTTCCAACTTATTGGGTACTCATTAGTCTACATACATCACTGTGTATGAGATCCAATACTTAACTATCCTTTTCACCATTTCCACTTAAATATTATTTGACCATCATTCCTAATAAACAATCTTCACAATTTTTAAAATATTTATAATCAAAGTTTTTTCAATAATTCATCTCTATGGATTCTTTGGATACATTTCTCATTTATATTCTCAAGGTGACAGTATCAAATATAAGTGATATTATAATCAACTATGACCTTCTTATTCTGAATTTAATAAATAGTATTATCCATATATAGAATATATAAATTTTTTATTATATTCCCAAAGTCATAAAAGATATCATTCATATATATAGAACAACTCTTTTTCCTAATAGTGAATAAGAATCCCTTCTTGTTCAAAGAAGATATAGAAATAAATTTTTTATTTATAGTGGTAACATAATAATAGTTCCCCCAACACTAGTATTAATCCACTTAGAAAAATCATATCATTAGTGTTATCTTTTAACACAACAACTCTTGCCCCATTACCAACATAAAGATATACTTCACCCATTATGAATTCCCTAATATCTCTAATTCTTTATTTTTTAGCACAAATGTGTGACACACACATGATATCTAATACCCATAAGTCAAAGTTGATGAAATTTTCCTTGATAACATTCATATTCAGATGCTCTGGATTCTTTTCTTTGAGAACACTTCTCAACCTTAAATACCAATCTTGAACTATTCTATAGGTCATACCTATGATGGATCTCAATATAATTATCATAAAGTGATCCATAAAATATAAAAAAGTCATATATATATGAGTATCATGTATTATATCTTTTAATAAAGGACTTTTAGTGAGATCAATTCCACCTAAATTATGATCTCATACATCATAACTATTTAGTGAGCTAAGATTTAAATTTCATCATAACTTACACCAGTTTTTACATGTAAATAATCCCTAACTATATCTGATCGACAATTTTTTTTAATAACATCATATTTCATTATTGGATAGTTAAGCAGATAAACACTTTATAAAAATCCATTATAGAGAATCAATAAAATCTATTCCTTTGGTATCCTAGCTGTTAGGGTTTCCTAACTAAGTTTATCCCATATAAAACATCAACAACTAGGAACCTAACCTTTAGGGAAACATTATTACTTATTTTCATAACACAATATAATTCATTATCACATAACCATTAGGGTCATCCATATTGAATGATCGAGGTATTGACAAGTGATTCTTTGGAAGGAATCACACACGTAGTATTTTAAAGGGGTTTCTTTTAAAATTATTATTAGTTTAATATACATCAATTATTAAACACATTAAATCTTATTAAATTTGTATTATCACATGCCTTATTCCATTTGGTTTTCATGCTTCTAATGATTTATATTTTTAATCCTATTCCTTACACCAAACTATGTGTTCATGTCACATTAATGTGTAACTCTTTACAAAACCTACAAGTTTATGTTACATACCCAAAAATAGAATCCAAACATATTCATACATATCTAAATGAATGTCATGCATAAGGTATATGAAATTTTCATGTAAAGGTTTAGAGTTATATGAGATTGAAAATATATATATGAGTAATCCCAAAGTGATAGAGTGCCACCACTGATCTTTATATAACAAGTCATGAGCCTCTCGGTCAGTGAGTAGTCTGACCCAAATTCCCTTTACTCGATGATAAATTACTCAAGGAATAATTAAATTCATTATAACCTTAACAAAAAATATGAAAAAACTAAATTCTATAACTATTATCAAGATCAAAACTATAATACAAACCAAGGTCATGGTAGATGAAAAAATAAATCTTATAGAGTTGCAGTTAGCATGAAATACCAGATTTTATATCCTAGAATCCATTTGTCACATAAATTTAAGCATTCACATTTTTCACATTATTTAAAAATTAATAATGAATAATGAAAAAATAAATTAATAAAAAATAATTTATTTATTTTTAAAACTTAATAAATAAATATAAACTTTTTATTTTATTTTTTTCAGGCGTGAAAAATCCAACTTTATGATTCCTAATATTTATAATTTATAAAAATAATAAACCATAATTAAAAATATAAAAAAATGAACATTATTTATTCATGTCATATTTTATACTGACTATCAATCATAAAATATGACTGATGTGATTGAGACGTTTCTCCATTACCTAATAGTATTTTACAATATAGGATTATATCATAGAATACAACTCACATCACTTCCTATGATTCGAAATATTGTATCATTCCAATAATATTGAGTGATTGGGGAAATTTTGTATCTACACTACACATCCCTATTTTTCAAAAACCCTTGACCAAACCATAATTAATGATATTATATCTTATATGATAGATCTAAGTTAAAAACTAGTGGTTTACTACAATATCTCATTACCTTATTTTAGGTACTCCTTGACCCTTGTTTTGATCATTCTTTGTTTGATGCTTGTTTCAAGGTGTTTCAAGTGAAATTTAGAGAATTTTATAAGTCTTTGGGTTTTTTCACATTTGGAACATGATTAGAGAAAACCATGCAGTTTTTCCTAGAAAATCATACACTAGGTGAGGGTTCTCTGGAAGGGGGCACACAATATTTCTAATCTTTGCAACCATCCCTCAAAACCATGAAACCTATGGATATTATGTTTTGTATAATTGGAATAAGGTTAGTTTAACCATGTGAAAAAACCTTATGCCTCATCCATTAGTCTTGTAGGGTTTTCATGTATGCCACATGGTTTACCCAAATGATGCACCCACCCAAGAGAAACTATGCACCCCAAACAGTAAGGGCATATGGTTTTCTTAACCATGTGGCCCCTCCAAAAAACTGTGCATGTAGGATTTTAATCACCTTAAAATTATTTTAAAATCCTGGAACCCTCATTTAAGATTCCTCACAACCACTTGTTGACCCTAATAATTTTTATTAGTCTTGAAGGCTCTTAAGAAGTAGTTTTGGCTCTTTAACCCCCTTATCCTAGATGATTGAATAATTGTTAACCCCATTTGATATTCTTTGGGTAAGTAGATATACGCTAGTGTAGTTTCTTACAATATCCTCTTCTTTACTCATTATATATTGGTAGATCATCATGATAATTATGAATCTAATCTCTATTTTGGTGGATCTTGATTCTAGTTTTCATTTCCTGAACCCGTTCATCTTTTTCTTCATTGGAGATCTCATTGTGGGTGTTGTCTTTAACAATGTGATTAAAAGTAGGTGATTCCATAAAACATTACCCTTAAATTTAAACCTTTAATTTATTGATTAAATTTAAATGAGTTTTTAAATTATTTAAAACCTCAAATTTGAGATGATTGATGTTTGATTTTGAGATTTTCATGGAAATTGGGAAAACCCATAATTTCAATGGAATCAAAATTATTGGGAGGATTTTATAAAATTGATTGATTAATTTTTAAAAGAGATTTGATGAAATTGATTTGATTTTGAAACTTTAGAAAATGTATTAAATTGAAAGATTATTTGAAATGGGATGAATTTGTTAAAGACTATGATTTGGTTTTGAAATGGAAAAGGCATGTTAAAAACTAAAATTGGGAAATTGTATTTTGAACTATTTTGAAATGATTATTTTCCCATGATGGATTGATTAATTTTTTGAAGAACATGGGATCCTCAGTAGTTAGTAGGTGGTTGGGACAAGCACACTAGGATCTGACCTCCAAGTAACAGATTGATGATGAAAAAAACTCATTAAACCAAGTTCATCATGATTTCCAATAATATAATCCCCTAATGGGGTGTTGATTGATTACCCAAAATGGGATCTCCTAATGGGGTGTTTATACAAGTTTACACACATATATATTGATTTTTGATCATTTATGAGTAGCATGAGGATCCTATAGCTATAAAGTAAAATATTACAAGGAATTTGACCATGGTACTTTCTTTTTTTGATTTTATTATAGATGTAATTATTTATAAAGTGGTTTTATTCATGAAAATTGATATATAATTTTTTATATAAAATTTTTATCTAAGAATATTTTGATATCTCTACCATAATTTGAATTGAAATATTGTTTTGTTGAAAAATTTTAAATAATTTTTGATGGCTTGTTATATTTAAACTGGTATCGTAATTATTTTATTTTTATGTTATTGTTTATGGAATACTTAGTGAGACTATAATGATATATTTCTCTCACACCCTACCTTTATTGTTGGGAATTTGTAAACTATATTATTTTAGGTCTGAGTAAAGGGAAAGTGCCACTTATAGGTGGTGGATGTTCTTGATCCTCAGGACATGGATTCACAGAGATGAATGATGGAGATGTTATCCACTCATTGCATGGAATGTTTGAGATTTTATCTTGATAGATATTAATTATATTTATGATGTAGTGATTTGGGTTTTGTTTACCTATTTTCTCTGGCACTATCTTCTTGTGGAGTGTTGAGCCTACCAACTTGTATCTTTTATATTTCATTATTTTTTGGAAAAATCATTCCCTTTTGATTCTTGTTTGATGTCATATTCTAGTCACCAACCTATGGGGATTGGTAATTCCCTTCAGTCCATATCATGGTTGGCTTGGGTATTAGGGTATCAAGGTATCTAGGTAAGATTGTGACAAATTGGTATCAGTTCCAATACCTAGCTTAAAGTGAAAATTCATTGCCAAGGTTTGAGGTGTGGGGTCCATAAAAAGGAATTGTTCTCTAAATGGGGGAATATAACACCCATAGAAAAGTGAGAATGAAGACTAAATGGTACTACTGAGGTCAACAAGGTACACCCCTCCTTATATGAGCCTACCTGATTAGAACACCATAGTCAAGAATGATTGGCCTAGATTAGTATCAGGATAGGTAACCACCTGGTAAGTTTCCCATGGTATGAGTGACTAAAGAAAAATCACACTGGAAGAACATAGGTTTGGTTTTGGGGATAACCATTAGATTGATAAGTGAACCTAATGGGTATTAGCATGTTGTGTGTTGGGAAGGAAACCAATGTATTATATGATACCCATTAGGTAATATGACCTAGTTTATGGCCCAATGAGGTTGGTTCATGAAAAATGGTATCAAAGGTGGGAGTTTGTGCATATTTCCATGATTTCAGTATGCAATTGTGTTGTCTTAGTAGATAAAAAGTAGGATTATTGGGAATTAGGAGGTATTTGTGATCAAGTGTCTGATCATCTCTCATCGTAATGAGCCCTAAGTCACCATGGGTTTTTTGGAAGTGTCTTTGTGGAATTTTTTGATTTTATTCTCGTATTTTACCTACCTTTTATTTGAGTTTGTTGAAATCTCAATCTTGAATTCTGGTAAATGGAATTAATATTCTTGTATCCTGGACCTTGTATCATTACTGATGTTTAAGTGTTGTATGTTCATGTAGTGTAGTATCATGCCTCTTAGAAGAGATTTGAATAGGCCTGAGGAGGAAGTTTTTGGTGAACCCTAATGAGAGAATCCTCTAGTGGACTAAAATTTTATTGATATATTGGTGCATTTTGTTCAATATTTCAAACAGGTACCTTCACTCATTCCTTTTCTGGATCCAGTCATGGAATCTCAAAGGGATTAATCAAGATATAACCTTCAAAAGTTTCCTAGCCATAATCCACCATATTTCTAAGTATCTAATGATCCTACAAAGGTATAGGATTGATTCAAAAATATAGAGATGTTATTTGAGTTTTTGGAAATTCCTGATTCGATTAAGATAAATTGTGCAACCTTCAAGATTGAAGGACCTAGCAGAAGATGGTGGGATTTTATGGTAATAGTAAAGGATTATGATGATTTGGAGTGGAAGTACATTAAGTTTATTTTCACTTGTCAGTTCAATACAGAGTCAATGTCCTTGAAAATTTATATATATTTTCTCAACCACTAGAAATTTCAAAAGACCATGACATAGTATATAAACTCCTCCTCCAATGGCCTGAAGGCCTTCATTTTTTATTGATTTTTGATCATATACCTTTCAAGGGGTGAGGTGGAACCCTTACAAGGCCCGTAGGTGTAAGTATTACATGGCCCATAGGACTTAGACGAATTCATTTCCCGTAGGCTCGAAAAATTACATACAACCCAGACTAACTACTTGGAACTTCTCCTCCCCAGCATCTTCATCATGAAATCAGCTCTCCACCTTCACATGGCTGTTCTTCTAGGCATTCTCATGCATGCACAGGCTTGTCCCGATGTCAGGTTCCATGCCCTCTCATTATTGCAATCCATTTAGCTTCTGCTGTGGTGAAAGCTCCTTGCTCATCCTCCTTGTAGATCTTGTTCCTTGTACGTTGTCTGGTTTGCATCTACACTTAAAGGTGGCCTAAAGGCATGTATATTTTATATGGGTCTTCATGATTGCATCTTATCTCAAGTATTCATGTTGAAGATCACTTCTTATTTTAACATACTGGATAGAGAATTGATGGATGAGAAAGACCTGACCGGTAAGTTAAGGTTCATGGGTGTTACAATTTCTCTCAATGGAAGTTATGTGAGTCCCTTAAAGGGAAATAGAAAGAATGATGATCCATGTGGTGGATATAGATAGAAGGTTTATTATATACCTTATTTAATTTTTGGAAGAGGACATTTTACATACTTATAGTGTAAAAAGGTTGGGCATTCAAAAAGGGTCTACATTGAGGTACCCAAAATTTATATCGTGTGCGGTCTCTCAAGCCACCTATAAATGTTATGCCATGTATTTTTTTCCCTATGTAGTTGAATTTTCTCATCAAAACCTAAAATTACTATAGTGAAATTAGATGATTCATGATCTAAGGGGTTCTAGCCATAGGCATTTGGAACAAAGCTTCTCCATATAATGGAATATTCTCAAATGGAAGTAGATGTAGGTCCAACAACTGTAAGAGGTAACATCACTATAGCTTCATCTTTAATGAATACTTTATTTGATATCAGTGCATCTCACTCATTTATATTGACCCATATTTTGAACTTGATAAATCTTCCTTTGGATATTTTATCTTATGTGATGGATATTACTATTACCCTCAGGACGAAGATAGAATAGGGTCTACAATGTCATAATTGTGTTTTCTCTTTATCATAGATTGATCTTACCAGAAATTTTCTAGTTCTTGAAATGAATCCACTTGATGTCATTCTCGGGACGGATTGAATCATTTTTAATAAGTCATGAATTAACTATTATCTTCAATGGGTCTCCATTACTTTCCCATATGGGTTATTTCATTTATTTTAGGGAGAATGAGACCCATGGTCTAGTAGAGTCAGACCGTATTTTCTAAAGCTAGGAAAGGTAAAATTAGTGTTTGATTTTTATTTAGAGTAGGAACCATTGATCCATGATCTCCCTCTAGTCTTCATCAAGTTTCCCAATGTGTTTCATTATGATTTATCTAGTTTTCCACCAGTAATAGAGGTGTAATTATCTATATATTTAGTATGGTTTACTTAGTTAATTTC
The DNA here is from genome assembly GCA_963277665.1 of Viscum album. Classification (NCBI taxonomy): domain Eukaryota; kingdom Viridiplantae; phylum Streptophyta; class Magnoliopsida; order Santalales; family Viscaceae; genus Viscum; species Viscum album. The sequence goes on from OY728128.1 coordinate 663,936,269, forward strand.
TATTCCTTCTTACTATACAAAACCAATAGAGTTAAAACAGTTGAATCCCCAATTGGATGAATTTCTTGAGAAAGTATTTATACACCCAAGTGTATGACCTTGGGAGGAACCTGTTCTATTTTTGAATAAATATGATGCAACACTTCTCTTATGTATTGATTATGAGAAACTCAATAAAGTTATAGTAAAGAACAATTAACCATTGTCACATATTTAAGATCTGTTCAACCATTTGAAATGGAAAAATTGGTTCTCAAAGATTTATCTTTGGTCTGGTTAATACAAGTTGAGAATAAAATAATCTGAAATCCTGAAGACCTACTTTAGGAGTAGGTACTTCCACTATGAGTATCTTTTTATTCCCTTTGGTTTAACCAATGTTTATATACTATTTATGGATTTGATGAATAGAATATTCCATGAGTACCTTGATTCATTTCTTATTTTATTTTTTGAGGATATTTTGGTTTAACCCAAAACCTAGGAAGAATATATAAATCATCTAAGGTTAGTACTATAAATCTTGAGAGATCATAGGATTTACACTAAGCTTTAAAAATGTAATTTATAGATTCGAGAAGTGAATTTCTAAGGACAATTGGTCTCATGACATGGTATTTTAGTTGATCTTAAAAAGTGTAGATTTTTTATGACATGGGAGAAACCACATAATGTTTTTTAGATATGAAGCTTCTTGGGATTGGCAGGGTCTTACCATAGGTTTGTAAAAATTTTCTCAAAGATGGATTCTTCAATGACTTCTCTCACTTATAAGGGATTGAAGTTATTATAGAATGAAAAATGTCAGAATTATTTTGAATTTTTGAAACTTATTTTGACTTTTGTTCCAGTTTTGACACTTCTAAAGGCTAGGTAGGGATATATGGTCTTCTTTAATGCATCGGGTTTGGGTTTGGGTTTTTTTATTATGCTTGGTTATCACATGGTATTCTATGGCTCCAGAAATCTTAAGAAACATGAGAATAATTATCTAACCTATGATCTTGAACTCATAGTTTTGATGAATTATCTTAATAGTTTATGGTATTACCATTTTTCAGAAAGTTTTACTGTTAATTTAGACCACAAAATCTTGAGTTATACATTCCCTCAAAAAAAATTGAACCTACGATAGAGGCATTGGTTGGAGTGCCTAAAAACTTTTTATTTTGACATTTTCTATACCACATGTAAGGGTAATGTCACAAGAAAATTCATACTAATTTTATAAAAGAATCATAAAAATATTATAACTTGATGGATCATTTTTCTCAGATATATTTGAGATCCTGAGCATAAGAGGCTAACGTTGTCTTGGAAAGTTTTTATTTGAACTCTACTCTTCTCGATATGATCCTTCAATAACATCATCTTGATGATGAATGTGATAACATTAGTGAATCTCTTTATAGTGAAGAGGCTTCATGTGAGTGGATGTTTTCCTTTGAGGGAATCAAGTGTTTCTAGAACTTTTTTGGAGGGAATTTTTCCATGTTGAAGGCTATGATAAGGGATTTCCATAATTCCCAGTGGGTGGTTCACCCTGGATCCAAAAATATGTTCTATGATATACAGTAGTGATTCTAGTTTCTAGGTATTAAATGAGATATCACTAACCATATTTCTTCATATTATACTTATCAACTGGTCAAATCCAAACACTAGAGACCTTCAAGTTTTCTTCAGCCACATTCGATGCTGACTTGGAAGTGGGATGATATCTGTATGGACATTGTGGTTGGGTTTTTGCGTACCCCTCAGGGGAATAATTTGATTTGGGTTTTGATTGATAGGTTAACCAAATAATCTCACTTTATACCCATTAAAGATATAAGAAATTTTGGGGATATGGGACACCACAATGTTTTGGAGATTTCAGGTTGCATGGTGTTCCTTCTACTATAGTATCTGATAGATATCTGCATTTTACTTCTCTGTTTGGGGGAGGCCTCTAGGAGACAATGGGATATCAAGTACATTTGATTATGGAATATCATCTGTAGATAGATTTTCATGCATAATGAGATATACAGTTCCTTGAAGATATGCTTTTTGCATGTGCTCTTAAGTTTAGTGGGGCTTGGGATGTCCATTAGGGAAAGGTTAAATTTTCCTATAATAATAATTTCCTGTATTTGATCTAGATGGCTTATTTTGAGGCCATGTACATTTGAACATGTAAATATATATTGTGTTAGTCAGAGATTATTTAAGAATACATGGTTAGATGAAGTTTGGTCCCATAGAAAATTTTGAAGATTTAGTTGATTCATTATAGAATGGTAATGGAACAAAGCCATTATAAATCCTATGATTATAATCATCAATGATCATTGGAGTTTTCAGTTAGTGACCAAGTGTTCTTGAGAGTTTAACCTCGGTTGTTTCACTGGTGTCTTGGGAAACAGGAAAATATTTCACTAAGGTGTTTGGGTCCTTTTAATATTTTTGAGTGGGTGCATAAATTCACTTATCATTTATCACATCCACTATATTTGACTTAAAACCACAAATTATTTCATGTATAACATCTCAAGAAGTATCTTTATGACACTTTTAATATCTTTATTTGGGAAGATCTTGAGGATGATCCTGATTTATCTATGACTGAGCATCCATTCGAGATTTTTGATTCTGATACAATGATACTTCGTGGGAGGATGATACCTTTGTTTTGTGTTCCATGGAAGCATGGTTCTAATTCACATGAGATGTAGGATCATTAGGAAATAATGAGATAGTGGCAGTCTCATATATTTGATATAGAATCTTCTTGATAGGATTTTTTAGGATGGAAAGTGCTTGTGTTTGGGATGATATAACATCACACTACCTTATTTTTGGTACACCTTGAACCTTGTTTTGATTATTCTTTTTTGGCTCTTGTTTCTGGGTATTTCATATGAAATTTAGAGAATTCTGGAATCCTTTGGGGGTGTTCATGTTTGGTGAAATATTAGAGAAAACCATGAAGTTTGTCTAAGTAAAATGTGCACCTGGTGTGGTGATTTAGAAGGAGGAACATGGTCTTTTCAAACTGTGCAACCACCCCTCAAAACTGTATGGCCTATGGACAATGGGTTTTCATTCTTGGAGCATGGTTAGTTAAACTGTACAACCAAACCATTCATCCCATTCATAATTCCAGTAGGGGTTTCATAGTTGGCGCACATTTTACCCAAACTGTGTGCTCACATAGAAAAAACCATGCACACTAAATAGTAGGGGTGAGTGGTTAAGGAGTGTGGTTTTTTAACCACATGGCTCTCCAAAAAACTCATGCATGTGTGATTTTAATCTCTTAAAAATTATTTTAAAATTATGGGACCCTTTTTTAAGATTCCTAACACCCCCCACTCAACCCTAATCATTTTCCTTGGTCTAAAATACTCTCAAAAAGTGATTTTAGATCCTTAAACCTCTTCACTTGGTGGATTGAAGCACTGTTGATCTTGTTCTATCTCCTTTGGGTAGTATATCTCTTCTAGTGTGGTTTATTATGATCTAATCTTATTTACACATTATAAATTGATATATCATCATTATGTTTATGGATATAATCCCTGTTTTGGTGCATCTTGATTCTATGTTTGACTTCTTGATCTCCATAACCTTATTCTTCATTGGTGATCCCATTGTGTGTGTTATATTTGACTATTTGATTAAAGTAAGGTGGTTCCCTAAATATTTACCCTTCAATTGAAACCTTGAATTTCTTGATTAAATTGAAATTATTTTTTAAATGATTTAAAAACTTGTACTTGAGATGATTGATGTTTGATTTTGATATTGGCATGGAATTTGTGAAAATCTTCTAATTTCAATGGAATTGAAATTTTTGGGTGGATTGGATAAAATGTATTGCTTGATTTGATAATTAATTTGATGAAATTTATTTTATGTTGATCCTTGTAAAAATGGATTTAAATTAAAGATGATTTTAAAGGGCATGAATTTGATAAAAAAACATAATTTGGTTTTGAAATGGAAAAAGGCATGTTGAAAATTGAAATTGGGAAATTATATTTTAAATTATATTGAAATGAATATTTTTTTCAGGATTGATTAATTAATTGTTTAAAGATCATGGGAGAATGGGTAGTTAGTAGGTGGTTGGAATAAGAATTCTTGGAACTGGCCCTACAGTAATAAATTGATGATGACAACACAAACTAAATCAATTTTGGCATGATTTCCAGTAATGGGATCCCCTTATGGGGTGTGGATTGATTTCTTATAATTAGATCTCCTAATAGGGTATTGATACGAGTGTACATACATATATATTGAGATATGATCATTGATGAGTAGTGTGAGGATCCTATATCCATAATCTAACATACCACATGGAGTTTGACCATGGTTCTTTTTTTATTATACATTCCATTATTTATAGAAATATTTTATTCATAAAAATTGATTTATATAATTTTTTGTATACAATTTTCATTTAATATTGATTTTATATATCTATCAACATTTGATCTGAGATCTTATTTTGTTGAAAATATATAAATAATTTTCCATGCCTTGTTTATTTAAATTGATAGAATAATTGTTTTGTTATTGCGGTACTGCTTATGGAACACATGGTGAGACCCTACTGGGTTGTTTATCCCACACCCTAACTTTTCTTTTGGGAATGTGTAGATTATCTTATGCCAAGTATGAGAAAAGGTAAAGTTCCAATTAGAGGTGGTGGATGTTCTTGATCCTTGGGACCCAGATTCATAGATGTGACTGGTGGAGATGTTATCCACTCATTATAGGGGATGTATAATCTTTTATCATGATAGATATTGAGTATTTTCATGATGTACTATTTTGGGTTTTGTTTACTTGTTTGATTATGGTACTTTCTCCATATGGAGTCTTGAGAATACCAACTTGTATATTTTATATTTTATAGTTTTATAGCAAAATTGTTCAATTTTGACTCTTATATGATGTCAGGTTCTAGTAACCAACCTGTGGGGATCGGTAATTCCCATGGGTCATGTTAGGTCCCTCATGGGTATCAAGGTACTAGGGTATCCAGGCTGGTTTGTGATATTAACACTATTTCATACTTTATGATATAACATTATCATACATTAAAACTTATCAAAACAAATGGTGTCAATGTATCATATAATATTTTATAACTATATATGAATTATGATAAGTAATTATTTAAAAAATAGTTAATTAAACATGATTTACCCTTGAAAAAATTACCTCTCGTTCCAATAAATGGTTCTAAGGGATCTTATAATGATCATTGGTAGTGGAAAAATCCCTCAAACTGCCCAATATATCTTTAAGGGTTGAACTTGAAAAGATTAATGAAGAACCAAGATACTTGTATCATTATGTAATACATATTTTACTCTTTATATTATGATTGGTATACCAACACTTCTGATAAGGGATTACACTGGCCTTAAGATTATAGTTCGTAACTTGAGGATTCTCATACACTAAGAGTGGTGTTAGTTCCCTTACTACTCATGATGAATGATTCTATAAGAAGTAAGAGATCTTAGACAACCTTTACATGGATCATGGTTCACTCAATAAGAGTAATTTAATCCCTATATATAGTTATCTCAATTCTCTTCATTTAATGAAGAGTTTCATCCATAATCTATGTCAGATTCCATCTTGTGGCACCCATTAATTTCTATTGGGATTATTCATTAAGATTTTTTAATGAATGTCACAAGCTATTAATGATCCATCTAATGGGTCATAACCAAAGGAAAAAACTATGTAGGAGAGGATGTGGAAATTCCGTGCATCCCATGTGTACATATCATATTTCCAATCATAGTATACAATATATAAAGAAAAGGCTTCTTAAGCCTCCTTTATGATCCATGAATATTTTATGATATCATATCCATATCATGGAAGAGTTCATGAATTAATAATCAGAGGAGGCCTCTGAGCGGTGGCAGCTCTCCCTGCTCTCTCGGATCTAGAATTTTCACTCAGCGTCAATCTAGAGGGGGAGGCTCGATCGTTGTCTTCAGCGTTGAACTGTAGGGATTCTCCAGTGTCACCTCCCCCTCCTCATTCTTTCGGTGTGTCTTGGCATGGTTTTTTGTCACTGCAGGTTCTCAAGACCGTATAAAGGATTTCATTCTGGTGTCAACACCCCATGAAGATTTTTGAACTGTGATGCCACCTTCTTGGTCACCGGTGTGAATTTGATATATTCTTATTTGAAGTAGAAGTTGAATATTGAGGTCATCTTGTTGAAGATGGAGATTCCAACCGATATCTGTGTATTTTGGTTTTGATCTGAGATGTGGGAGTCCCTTTCCTGCAGTGGTTGTTGAAGAAATAATGAAGGGGATTCGGCGTAGATTTCTTCTGGTATGGCCTTCAAAGATGCGATGTCGCCTCGCCTTCCAGCTAGGGATTCTATTTGTGCTTCTTCAGTAGAGGAGGTGCTCGCTGTAAAGGATTCTCTGGACCAATCTGAGCCACTTTGGTTTGGAAATATGATGGTACATATGTTTTTCGTTCTTTTTTCTTGAGGTATTAATATCTATGAGTTCTAGTATGGATTTGTGCGAAGTGAACGTGATGTGTGCTGAGTCGATCAGAAGTGCTTCAGATGTGATCTAATGCTTGCACATTATTTGATGGAGATGATTTCCAATAATGTCATTGTGTTGATTTGTCGTTGCTGGTTTTGTCGATGTGATTTTGTCTCAAGATTATTGAATGAAGATCTTGCTGAATACTAGAATTTTCATTGGTCGTTTTGAGGGTTTTATGGTTCTGGATTCATCATTACTTACTCTGGAGGTTCTGTCCACTCTTATGCTACTCTGGCTTCTAGCTCCATTGCTTCTTTCCAGGTCGGTTGGGAGTGATATATTCCAACGAGGTTTTGTGATGTGCATGTGAGTGGTAGGATGTTATGGGAGGCATGATATGACGTGAAATTACTCTTATGGTTTTTAATTTTTAATTTGAACTTTGGGGGGGCATATAGTTGGGCTCTATTGAGGGCATTGGTCGCGCGTTCCTCTGCTCTTGCTTCAGGATTTTTTCACTCTCTCCAAGGCGGATCTGAGTGGTGGTCTTCTTGGTGCTTTGGGATGTGAGGGTGATTGACTACTGGCATCTTGTGGTGGTTCTATCTTTATTGGCTCATGGTGATTTTCTTGAAGGTTCCAATGAGTTTTTTATATTCAAGGATGAAAAGGAAATCCTTATGACCTTGATTTTTATATTTTAAGCTTACTCGTGCACGACTATTCAAGGTTCGCATCATCATGCTTGGTATTTTGTGATTTTGTGATTTTGGTATGTGAAAGCTTCTCGACAAGCTATAAGGATCCACTCTAGATGACGTTCTAGAGCAGGAATCAGTCACCAGAGCTTGGCCATACGGATTTTTAAGAACGAGAGGGAATGGATTTTCCTTTGGTACGAGGCTCATGAAACCCTACACGGAACAGCTAGCCAAGCAGCCATGCGATGGTGGAGGTTTGACATAATTATGTAATCACTGAGTAGGGGTGTTTCTTGTAGTCTTTATCTAGGTTGTCTTTCATTTTAATGGTTTTTATTGGGTGAAGTTGTTAGGGTTCACACTTATCCTTTAAAAGTGTCATTTGAAAATACAATAAATGGATTCTGGATATCCATCTCATGGATATTAAAGCCTATAATCTAGGTTAGTTGTATTATATGACTAACCTAATTTAATTTCATATTCTTTAATCAATAAGATTAAATGGGGTCATAAGAAAAAATGTGACCCAAAACGGTAAACCAAATTGGCTAACAATGTGAGCTGATAAATACATCTCACTCATGTTCAAAATTTTAGCAATGTAAAATGTTAAAAAGAATGATGATATAATTAGGAATTTTCAATATTGGTTTAAAATAATTAAAGGTGCCATTTTAACCAATAGATTGAGTTTTTATTTCCTTAAGATAAAAAATTATAAACCTAAATAGATGATCAACAAAGAATGGTATTAAACCAAATGAATAAATTTATATCGATTCTAGTTAGACATATTTAATTGAGGACATAAAAATTATTTAAGAAATAAATTTATATTAAGTTATTAATTAAATAAAATATATTCCAAAATTTGTTCTTATACCAAAATTATTTATTAAATGCGTAAATAAATCCAGGGATCTAAATAATTAACTCTTCCAAAAATAAGATAACTATAAAAAAATTAGCATGATATTTGTTATAAGATCAAAAAAATAATTAAATTGATTTAATTGAATCAAATTTGAGTTCATACATTGTAATATGGGTCGATGATTTTTATTCACATAAATTTTCCATAGGTTCATCATAATCTATTATAATAAAAATTTGATAAGATTTTTTACTTAATTCAACATCAATTAATGGAAAATAATCATCACTTTTAGTTTCAATAAATATTTATATACTTTATTTAATCAATTATTTTTGTTTAATAATGATTAATAATATTGAAATAAAAACTAAATTATACAATATTTTATAACTAAATTCATCGATTTAAACCATATTTTAATGGTTTTAATTAAATTTGGTTGGTTTTGATCGATTTAGGGAAACATGCATACCTCTAAATATAACAACCAACAAATTAATTGAAACCAAATTTATATATCTTTAACTCATTAATAAAATGTATTTTGCAGGGTTTCTTCACATAATCTCCATAATATAAATCACTATAAAGTATCATATTTAAAAAATTTCAAGTAGTGCTTGAACTTTCCACTATATGATGGGTTAATCAATATATCAACAATATTATGTTTAATTATTATTTTATTCACTAAAACATGAAAAAAATAAATGATTTATTTAAAAAATATAATCCTAAAATTTAAATGTTTCGATCTACCATGAAAAAGTTCGTTTTTCAATAAGTTAAGGGTGTAATAATTACTATAGTAAACTATTAGATCTAAATTGGTCAACAAAAGTTATTTCACTATTCCTTTAAGTCATAGTACTTCCTTAATAATCTTGATCAAGGTTATGTATTCAACCTATTTTGTGGATAATTATATAATATATTTCTTGTTATATTTCAAGGTTATAAATCCTATATATATTTTAAAAATAAATATAGTTACTTACTTCCTAGTGTTGATGTTATTTTCATAATATGAGTCTACATATCATTGAACAAAAAAAAATTATAAAATCAAAGTCATAATATAAATTAATATATGTGAGTTTGAAACATACATGGGTACCAATTTTTAAGTCTTACACTAAGGTTTTTTTGGGTTCTCTATAAAATTTCTCATGCTGCTATCAACAAATGTAAAGTTGATCAATATATACAATTTCATGTATAATTCTTCTCATTACATGATATTAGGTATATATTTTTTATGCACTACCATTAAAAGTTGATTAATCTTTATATAATGTAGATTTTCATCCTATATATGTATCAAATTATTCATAACATATCTTTTCAATACTTCTATAAAATATTACTTTTTGGACATAAATGGATTTTCCCCTTCAATTTTTGAAGGGAATATTCCCTAAAACTCTTATATATTTATATATATGTGTGTGATATATATCTATATATTTTTTCATATGGAGTATATCATTATTTATGATATAGTCATATTTTATAACTACCCATACAGTCATTTTTTACGATTGAGTGAAAACACAGAACACCAAGAGTTATGTTGCCTACATTAGATGTGAGGATATGTCATATTATACGATATATGGGATCATAAACATTGTTGTCCAATTGTATCAGAAAACTGGGTAGGATTTTCATTCCATGAATCATAAGGTATATTCATTTGTCACTACAATGATTTACTTAAAGTAGTAGGGTGATGAATAGTTTACACCTGATTCTCTTATATGTTGGATATTATAAATGAAGTGTTACATGTGAATTAATAATTGGTATTTCATTCATTCATTTGTTTTATGAGTTGGCCTAAAGTTATGGATGATTCATGCATTGATTTTTAATGTGTGAGTTTATAAATACCATCATGAGGATCATCCTAAAGACCTTATAAAATCCACTTCCATGTAATGGTAGGGAGTCTGGATGATTGTTTGTGACTTCTAGATTCTTTTCACTCTCATATTCTACTTCCTTTCCATCTATATATGTTATTACATCATGGTGGATAAATAATCATGCATGTAAAGAGTTAAACTACTTGTAACCTATAGATAAACCATATAGGGAAGGTTCATTTGATACTTTCTTTGGTTATTTTAATCAAGAATAGAAGGCAGTATCTAAGACACTCTAGTTCAAAGGAATGCACAATTTAAAGGTTGTATATTTTCAATTTAGGAAATATTTCATATTTCTAATGCATAGAGAATTTGGTATGGGATTTGGTCACTCATGCATGTTTTATTAAGTGTTAATATACCCTAAGATTCCCTTTAGTGGTATCATGTCATCCCATGGCCTTAGATTTATGAAATCATGTGTGGATTGAAGTTTATATAAATTGTAACATATATCACATAAGAAATCATCAAATGTGTTAGGAAGGATTATTCTATGAGCTTCATATCATAGTATACAATATAAGATATCATAAATGGTGATGTGGTTTAAATTCATTGATTTTCTTCAACTCATAGTGTACAACCCAAGGATATCATAGAATATGATTCTACTACATGGTAATGAACCAACCTGGGCTTCTATCCAAACCAAATCCCAAACCAACCCTCCACATACCTAAGGAGTTTTTATGATTCCCTTAGGTTAAAGATAAGATCCAAGGGTATCAAACATAAATGTTTTGGAAGTTTTTACCCTCAAGAATATAAACATATCCATCTAAACAAGGCATAATAAAAAAAGAAAACAAGATTCATTACAAAAATATCTCATAAGAAAAACATATAAAAGAGTGTAAAAAACTACATAATAAGTTGAAATAAAAAAATGGAAGAACAAAGAAGACAGGACACAACTCAAGCCAACCAATTTCATCAAACCAAAGGTCATAACACCATCTATATATGACTCTTGAGTCATCACCATGATCCTAACCACCATCCACTTCCCAAGTAATATGACTCCAAAGCAACCAAAAACCAATCCTAAAGAGATCTAAACAAAACATGAAGACTACATACCCACCAATGTGAGTATGTAGAGTGTGAGATCATGCCAGTAGGATACTAACATGAGTCTATTTTATTTTTTTTATAAAAGATACTAAAATTACTAGTTTGAAAACACGACATGAAAAAACATGTTTTCATTTCCATTTTAAAACGTGAGGGTAAACTATGTATAAAACATTAACTTCCTCAATGTGTTCCATTTCTCAAAACCATTTCTCAAAGATGGTGATTTTCTAAAAAAAATCCAATTTTCAAGGAAATTTAATACTTTTCCTTAAAACATCCCACTTTTGAAATAAAAACCTCTCATGGTTTAAAGACATTTCAAAATCATTTTCTCTAAAGTCTATCACTAGAAAAAAAAAAGAACTCCCCAGTTTTCCTTTATAAAACTCAAATGCTCCCAATCATAAGATAAATCAAGGAACAAGGATGAAACAATATAAGAAAACATGCTAAGTAAATATATAGAACAACATTATCCAAAAACATTTCTAAACCATAAGAAAAATGAAGCATCATACCAATTCCATCCAAACATTAAGCATCGCACATGTCAAAATATAAGAAAGGAATAAAATAAAATATATAGAATGAAATCATAACCAATAAAAAATAACATTAGGCAACACCAAATAGCCTAATGGGAAAGTATGTGATTCACAGAGTGGAACTACTGCTAGAATATTAATGGCCACGCATCCGTTAACTGAATCACTCTTACCCAATCTCATCAGTGACACACCAATAGCTAGGTATAACGTATAAATAGGGTTGAATCATCAACATCTAATATCAAATATCCTATAAACATATTCTGATCCTAAACTAGTATCCTTGGCTTCCTCATGTAATAACCAAGATAGATGGGCCTTGAACATACCCTATGTACTCATGTGACAATAACAAGCCCCACGGGATAACAGAATAATAACGTTATTTCCACCTCCCACACTTCCCACAACATGATCCCCAATACATAAGAATAACATGAACCACATATAATACATATATCACCTGGATACACATATAATTATCAACAAAACAAGGGGTCTCAATAAGGGTTCAACCAATCAACCAAAACATTTCACAAGTGCCAACTAGGCCTTCCCTAAACACCTATATATGTATATATAGTTGAAATACCCTTTCAAAAAATCATTTGTAAGTCCCTTTACAAAACCACTTGGAAACCAAATTCAAGATTGAGGGGTTCACAATTCAATCATTAATGCACACACAACCAAAAACAAGAAAAACACCATTTCAATTCTCAAACAAGGCACCTATTAAATCATGAAAACCCCTTTTCTAAATATGGTATCCCATTTTCAACAGGAAGGAAAACCCTATTTTAAATAATAATTTTTATAAAATAATCAAACCAAATGTTTACAACATTAAATTCTAACCTTGGTATTTTATCAAACATGAAGATTTCACAAAAATACCATTTACATCAAAGCACCAGATTAACTAATAAATTTAAAACATTTTCATATATAACCAAATGAAATTAAGTAAATTTTTTAATAAAAAACATAGATAAAAAACCAAAATTATCTAGGTTAGAAACTAATTTTAGAACACCAAGAATCAATGGAACTCTTTAATAAAAGAAAATAAAATAGAACCACCAACCTTAAGTGGTGGAACCTTGATGCCTTTGATGAAATTCACCAAAATAGAACTAAAACTATGGATTGAAACTATTATAAACCAAACACACCAATTTCCACCAACCATAACCAAGAAAATTATCTAAACATGTCCATTAGGGTTAGAGTAGTTGAAGAAAAAGATAGAAACCAAATGAAAGAGAGAAGAGGAGGTCATACCTCCTGATCTGGATGAAGAACCACCAAAGAAACATTGTTAATCAACTTATAGAATCTTTAAGAAGGTGGAATAAGACCTTGGGAGGATTTTTTGTTAAGGAGTTCAAATGGATTTTTCTGGGGTGAAATACTCCAATTAAAAGTAAGAGAAAAGACAAAAAATCCCAAATTGGGTAGGTCGCATGGTTTTCTCGTAAGGTTTTTCAAACCATGCATAGACCATGAATATTACACTATCCAAGGTTGCATGATTATCTTGAAAAGTTTCATAAACTGTGCATAGATCATGAACTCCCTGTTGACCAACTATAGGAGGCTACCCAGTTTCTACGACATGGTCTCCAAACTAGGTGTCTTAACCGTGTACCTATAGAAAACTCCCAAAAGCTCAAAATTTTCAACCCAAATCACCCTAAATATAAAGGTAAAAATGAAAAAAATAATAATAAAAATATATTTACACCTTAGTGTAAAGACCCATAAAATTCAAGGAAATTTTTTTTCTTAATTTTCTTGGTATTTTTACAAGAACGTAGTTTCATACGGCACCTGATTCCGAGGCCCGGTGTGCCCGGAATCAATTTCTAAAGTTTTGTTAAGCTTAAATTAACGCGCGTAAGCAGTTTTACTGAAAAATTGTAATAACTCTTAAACGGTTACTCAGATCAGAAATCTGAGGGAACCGTTGTGCTCAGGATGGCGGGTTTACCCTAGGCGCGACTTAATTTTAGTCGGCGCGGGCCTCCTGTGAGAAATTCTAAAATTAGCTTAACCGTAAATGAAATAATTAAATAAATTATTTTATTTTTCAAATGCTTATAACTCACAAACGGTAGCTCGGATTAAAAATCTGAGACAACCACTAAAATCGTGAGGGCATGTTTTATTTAGTTAGATACTAACTTTGGTCGGCGAGGGCCACCAGAAAAAGTTAGTTTTTAGCCGCAAATAAAATAATTAAATGATAATTATTTTATTGTAAAATTCGTATCTTTTAAACAGTAACTCGGATGGAAAATATGAGATTACCATTGGATTCGTTGGGGCATGTTTCACATAGGCAGAGCCTGACCTTGACCGGCGCGGGTCGAGGGTGACTGATAATAATTTTCCGAAGTTTAGCTCGGGTACGTTCAGTGAACGAACGAGCGGGTTTTTCTAACTTTTGAACCACTGCTCGGAATCAAATTCGGAGGGCACCAATAGAATCATAGCGCCGGTTTTTGCTTAGAAATGCCTTTTCCGGAGTTGCATTTGCTCGAGTGTAGTTTTTATTTTATTTTTGGGTTAAGTTAAGAAATAAAATAAAAGCGGTGAGACACTTTATTTTATTTCATTTAAAGACACTTAAAGCCACCTAAGCCAGGTTAAGCGGATAGGGTGGAACCCAAAATATCCTACCCACATGGTAGGATATTTGTGAGGTGGGGCCCTCACGAGCCCCACCGTTTCTTTCCCTCTAAGTAACGCACCTGAAAACCCCCTCTTTAATGAAAGTCAACCGTGCGTTTTTCTGGTTAAGAAACGCCCCATTAAATTGGGCAGTTAAATTGTTACAATTAATTATTCAAATTAATTGTTCGTTTCTTATCTTTTGAATTTAAAAGCTTAGGTTGATGATAAAATAAGGGTCGGACTTATTTTTATTATGGTTGAGGGGTTGTTTGTTGGGAGGATTGGGAGAAAACTTTAAGGCTTAAAGATCTTCATCCTCCTTCGCTGAAGAACGTGAAGAACGCATCGTCGCCAACGAAGAACGCCGGCCTCCGACGAAGGGCGATGAAGAATGTCGAACCCTAGGAGATCGACGACGCGACGCCGTGTACCGCGACGCGATGATCCTCCTTCCGCGACGCTTCTTCCGCGACGATCCTCTTCTTCCGCGGCGACCCTATTCTTCCGCGGCGGTTAATTCCGCGACGAATGCTTGTTCGACGTCAGCGTTGAGGTAGGGGGTTTTTTTCTTGTGATTACTTCCGTCGTTATCCCCCTTTCAATTTAACCGCCTGTTATCGCATTAACAGGAGGAGGTCGGACCGCATGAACACGGCCGACACTCCTCCCATCTTTTCGGTTGTTGATATTTATGCGGCGAGCAAGGCGACGCGGTGCCGAAGCACCGCACGGATTTTTGTTAAAAGGAAGAGCGTAAAAGCGCGGTGTCGTCGCACCGCATCATTGGAAACAATAAATCCACGACGCCGTCGCGCCACGCCGTAGAAGATGAACAAAAGACGCGGCGCCGTCGCGCCGCGCCGGAGGACCTCAGAGGCACCGCGGCCGGAGCGGGGCGGCGGTGGAGCAGGGGAACCGGCGGCCGGTTCGGGCCACCGGCGTCGGAGCAGGGGGGGACCGGCTTGCCGGTCCCGCGGCGGCAGAAGTCGGTCGGCCGGAGCGGGCCGATAGGACCAGGAAAATCCCGGGGTTACAAACCCCCGGCCGGCCAGATGAGGGGCCCCATTAAGGGGCCGCGGTTTCAATCACGCGGGGGCAGCGCCCCCCGCCCCGTAACGGCTTGGTCGTTTGGCCGAGTCCCTGGGCAGTGCGCCAGCGCACCGCGCGCCGGGCGGCTGCCCAGGCCGGTCCGCCAGACCGGACTGCCGGTCCGGGCCGCGCCAGCCAGGCCGGGCCGCACCCAAGCGGGCCGGACCCGGACCCGGTTCGGTTCAACCCAGTTCGGGCCGACCCTGGGGGTATCGGGCCATGTCGGCCCGGGCCCAGACCCCTTAATATCGGACTTTCTTCGGTCTGTGGCCCATAACTTGAGCTACGGGCCTCCGATCGATTCACCGTCAGTTGCGATGCGATCCTTGGATCGAGAAGGTCGTTTCATTATATCGCACTCAAGGTTTCGGAATAGTTTGGGTTCAGCCGGGTTGGTTCGTACACGAAACCAACCGGGCCCTCGGAGCGGAAACGGTCATAACTTAAGCTCCGGACGTCTGATTGACGCGCCGTCTGTCTCGTTGTTTTCCTCTTGATGAGACGGAGCTTTTGGAATACTTCTCTTGAGTTTTGGATACAGTTGGAGTATGGCCAGGTTGGATTATACCCGAAATCCAACCGGCCCCCTAGAACGGAAAAGCTGATAACTTTCAGACTGGACGTCCGTTTGACGAACCGTCAGCGGCATTGGTGAACACGTTGAGAAACGGTCTCTGTGATTATACCTATTTGAGTTTGGGGTACAGTTGAGATACGGTCGGGTTGGTTCGTACATGAAACCAACCGGGCCCCTCGGACAAAAAGGCTAATAACTCGCAGATCGGGTGTCCGATTGACGCGCCATATGCTGTGTTGAGACCCCTATGACGAGGCAGTCCTTGAGATACTTCTTCGTGGGACTTTGTGATACTTTTAGTATCGACCAGTAGCTCGTGGATCGGACCCACTCAGAGACGAGCGTGCGAAGTATGGAGACCGTGTAGCCGGCTGAGACCTGACGACTGCTTGACCGAACGACTCGGTGTGTTTTGGATAGCCCATTGGGGAGCTCTTGGTTGTAGCGGAAAAACCACGGTGGAGGAGCTCTTGGTTGTAGCGGCAGACCCGCAGTACTCAACAGAAAGATTACCTCTAGAGGCTATGAGGGGGAGCGCTTGGCTGTAGTGGCAGACCCACAGCGGAGGAGCGCTTGGTTGTACTGGCAGCCCCACGGTACTCAACAGAAGGAGTACCTCTGGAATCTATGAGGGGGAGCGCTTGGTTGTAGCGGCAGACCCATGGTGGGAAGTGCTTGTTTGTAGCAGCAGGCACACAGTACTCGACAGGAGGAGTACCTCAGCAGTCTTAGTTTAGTGAGCAGTACCTCGGAGTCGTGATAGGACCACTGTACACTCCAGAGACGGGGCTCTTCAGCAGTTACGGTTTCGATAATGAAAATCCTGTGTGAGATGAATCCTGTTTTGCTTTCCTATGTGGATTCTGTTGTGCTATCTTGTGTGGATTTGTGTTTTGCTATCCTGTGTGGACTGGGTTGTACAGGGGCTCGGAATTTGGGGCGTACTGGAATTGATGACTTAGGTATATGTGTGGGAATATACCTAAGCAGTGTCTAATGTTACTTCGTGATTGTATCTTTCCTTTGTGGATTATCCTTTGTGGATTCTGGGAGACCTTCGGGGGTCTCGGGGTCCCTGCTGAGTAGCTTATACTCACCCCTGCACGAGCTATGCCCACACTACGTTGTGTTGGTTGCAGACGACGGACAGTGCAGCAGAATCGTGGTTGAGGCTTGCGGAGCAGAACGGTACCTGGAGGTGGACCACTGGGCGGGACATTCTCGGAGCGGACGGCTAGACCCGAGGAGATGTGGAGGCTATCTGTACTCACCCTTCATGTGGGATTTCCAGTGGACTGCTTGACGTTGCGGCTTTACTTTCAGTTGTTGTTTTCCCTTTCCAGTTCTACTTTACTTTCATTTTGGGTTTGTATTCTGACTCACATACCTTTCCGTACTTACTTTGTATCAGTTTTTACATAGTGTTTTACTTCCGCTTGTACTCTGTGGTGTTTTGTTTACTTTTATAAGGCAATGCCTTCCCAGTTATCAGGATTTACGCCTTTGGTGCTAGTCGCCAGCCCCTGGCCAATGGAAGACGGGCTTGGGGTAGTCACGGCACGGGCCCCAAGGACGGGTCGTGACAATTGGTATCAGAGGAGTTCAGTTCTACCACAGAACTTTGGACTTTGATCTTTTTCTATGTGAAGAAGTAGTGTTAAGCGTATTGGATGTGGTTATCAGTTTAGGGAGTCCAGTGTTGGTGCAGCGGCTGACGTATCCTTACACCAGGACCCTGACTTCTGATTTCCGACTTAATGCACGAAAACATTGATTGCTTGTGTGTTTCAAAAAGTTTTCTTTGTGATTACTTTGTGTCCTCTCACCAGGTATACTGTTTTAAACCTGGCACACCTGTTACTTTTCAGGATATCCCCACGATGACAGCCAGCTAGGGTTCAGAGCTTTGTGCGAGACGAGAGCCTATCGAGCGATGAGGCCTCGGTGAAGGGCCATTTGACAGCAGAGGCACCGACGATACCTCTACCCGCTGAGCCACCGATGCCACCAGCCCCAGCCGCTGAGAGTGCACGTCGCCTTACCGCACTGCACGAGTTCCAGCGTCAGAGACCGCCCGGGTTCCGCGGGGAGACGGACCCTCAGGCAGCCGAGGATTGGCTAGAGGCGGTTGTACGAGTTTTCATGTTAGTGGGGACACCAGCTGACCTCATGGTGATCCTTACAGCGAGCCTCCTGCATGCGGCAGCAGGCAGATGGTGGAGCTTGATTCTCCAGGTGCACGATGAGGCATCTCTTCTCTGGACGGACTTTGAGAGCCTCTTTTGCTCAGAGTTCGTCCCAGGCACCCTACGTGCGGTACGCATCCAGGAGGTTCTACACCTGCGGCAGGGCAGCTTGTCGGTCACCCAGTATGCGGCGAGGTTTACTGATCTCTCACGCTATTAGACGGACATGGTACGGGACCCATTCTTCTGGGCCCAGACCTTCGAGCAGGGACTGAGGCATGAGATTAGGGCTTCGATGATCTCTCTCAACATTCCAACGCAGGCAGAGGTGTTGGAACGTGCCCTCTTAGTTGAGATTTTCCTTGCTGAGCAGTCTCCAGCAGCAGGACCCACCACTAGCCGGCATGTGGCCGAGTCTTCTGCAACGGGCAGTAGACAGATGATGCAGAGGTCCAAGAGGACCATACCTACAGGCGATCGACCGCATGACACAAGATCGTGTGTGCGAGGCACCTGGGGTGGAGAACGACTTACCAGGAGCGGACAGTGTTACTCCTGCCGCGGGGTTGGTCACATGGCTCGTGACTGTCCGACCTGCCATACAGATGACCAACAGATAAACGAAGGACCTCCCAGGAAGAGGCAGAGGTTAGATCGGGGTGGATCGCATGGAGCAGGAGACCGAGGTAGGGGAGATGGCTGTGCAGATGGAGGTGGACGACGCTTCGAGGTGTTGCCTCCACCACCACCAGGAGGTCCGCCCCGATCACAGGGAACAGGTGGACGTGGGAGAGCTCAGCTCCAGGAAGCTGAGGCCTACGATCATGGAGCTCCGGGAGCAGATGGAAAGGAGCGGGACTAGATCTAGACCTGGAGACTTTTGTTCATGTTGCTTCTAGCTCTGTTCATGTTTGTTTTTTGTTGCTTTGTGTCTTTTTACTTTGAGCTGCAGTAATAAAAAGACACCTTTCTTGTGGAGTTTACCTTCCTCTCCTCTCTTTTGGTTGTTACTAAGAGGTTCCGGTTTAAAAAACCGTTGACTTGACCCTCACTTGAGATACCTACTAGAGGAGACCTTGTGACCACACAATGATGCCAACAGTGTGACTCAACCCTTGGAGGCGAGAGTAACTATTGGATCTCTTGGTAGTAGTGTCGAGGTCTTACGACGTCATCCTTGGTATGGATTAGTATTATCCATGTCGGGATTGACTGTATTAGGCGAAGAACGTGGTTCATCCAGGGGATGAGACCGGATTTCTCTTATCGGGAAAGAAGAAATCTCAATAGATCTTGTAGGACCAGAAAGGTCCAAGTCATCCAATAACGGATGAGGACAGCTCAGAGCCGGAAAAGGTCTTGTGCTGACGGGGGGCGGAGACCACTAAAGTTTGAGGTTGGTGACCACGTTTCCCTACTGGTCTCACCTCGACGTGAGTTACGGAGATGTGGCTGAGGCGACAAGTTATCTCTGAGGTTCAACGGACCTTTCCAGGTCCTCAGCAGGATTGACGAGGTGGCTTATCGCCTGGCTCTACCACCTCAGTTGCACCGGGTGCACGACGTCTTCCACGTATCTCAGCTGAGGAGATACGTGAACGACCGGTCGCATATCATTGACCATGGGGAGCTGGATGTTGATGATGGGGCGACTTTTGCGGAGATTCCGGTGGAGATCGAGGATCGACAGGAGAGGGTCCTATGTGGACGGTCGATTCCTCTAGTGCGCATCATATGACAGCACGAGAACCTCCAGGAGATCACTTGGGAGCGGGAGGATCAGATGCGTGCTCAGTACCCACTTTTGTTCCCCTAGTTTTGATGTATCTTTATAGGGACGTAAAGCCCTGAGGTGGGAGTGATGTAAAGACCCGTAAAATTCAAGGAAATTTTTTTTCTTAATTTTCTTGGGATTTTTACAAGAACACAGTTTCAGACGGCACCTGATTCCAAGGCCCGGTGTGCCCAAAATCAATTTCTGAAGTTTTGTTAAGCTTAAATTAACGCGCGTAAGCAGTTTTACTAAAAAAGTGTAATAACTCTTCAATGGTTACTCGGATCAGAAATCGGAGGTCACCGTTGTGCTCAGGATGGCGGGTTTACCCTAGGTGCGACTTAAGTTTAGTCGGCGTGGGCCTCCTGTGAGAAATTCCAAAATTGGCTTAACCGTAAATAAAATAATTAAATAAATTATTTTATTTTTCAAATGCTTATAACTAAAAAATGGTAGCTCGGATTAAAAAACCGAGAAAACCACTGAACTCATGAGGTCATGTTTTATTTAGGCAAATACTAACTTCGTCCAGCGCGGGCCACCAGAAAAAATTAGTTTTTAGCCGCAAATAAAATAATTAAATGACAATTATTTTATTGTAAAATTTGTATCTTTTAAATGGTAATTCGGATTGAAAATACAAGAGTACCATTGGATTCCTTGGGGCGTGTTTCACTTAGGCAAAGCCTGACATTGACCGGCGCGGGTCTAGGGTGACTGATAATAATTTTCTGAAGTTTAGCTTGGGTACGTTCAGTGAACGAACGAGCGGGTTTTTCTAACTTTTGAACTGATGTTCGGAATCAAATTCTGAAGGAACCAATGGAATCGCAGAGCCGGTTTTTTCTTAGAAATGCCTTTTCCGGAGTTACGTTTGCTCGGGTGTGGTTTTTTTTTTGGGTTAAGTTAAGAAATAAAATAAAAGTGGTGCGACACTTTATTTTATTTCACTTAAAGCCACTTAAAGCCACTTAATCCAGGTTAATCGGATAGGGTGGAACCCAAAATATCCTCCCCACATGGTAGGATATTTGTGAGGTGGGTCCAGCACGAGCCCCACTGTTTCTTTCCCTCTAAGAAACGCACCCGCAAACCCCCTCTTTAATGAAAGTCAACCGTGCGTTTTTCTGGTTAAGAAACGCCCCATTAAATTGGGCAGTTAAATTGTTACAATTAATTCTTCGAATTAATTGTTCGTTTCTTATCTTTTGAATTTCAAAATCTTAGGTTGATAATAAAATAAGGGTTGGACTGATTTTTATTATGGTTGAGGGGTTGCTTGTTGGGAGGATTGGGAGAAAAATCTAAGGCTTGAAGATTATCATCCTCCTTCGCTGAAGAACGCGAAGAACTCATCGTCGCCAACGAAGAACACCGGCCTCCGACGAAGGGAGAAGAAGAACGCCGAACCCTCAGAGATCGACGACGTGACGCCGTGTACCGCGACGTGACGATCCTCCTTCCGCGACGCTTCTTCCGCGACGATCCTATTCTTCCACGGTGGCCCTCTTCTTCCGCGGCGGTTAATTCCGCGACGAACGCTCGTTCGACGTCAGCGTTGAGGTAGGGGGTTTTTTTCTTGTGATTACTTCCGTCGTTATCCCCCTTTCAATTGAACCGCCTTTTATCGCATTAACGGGAGGAGGTCGGACCGCACGAACACGACCGACACTCCTCCCCTCTTTTCGATTGTTGATATTGATGCGGCGAGCAAGGCGACGCGGTGCCAAAGCACCACGCGGATTTTTGTTAAAAGGAAGAGCGGAGAAGCGCGGATCCGTCACACCGCGCTGTTGGAAACAATAAATCCGCGACGCCGTCACGCCGCGCTGTAGAAGATGAACAAAAGACACGGCACCGTCGCGCCTTGCCAGAGGACCTCAGAGGCACCGCGGTAGGAGCAGGGCCGCGGCGGAGGGGCACGGCGCCGTCGTGCCGCGCCGGACGGACGAAGGCCGTGGCAGAGCAGGGGAACCGGTGCCTGGTTCGGGCCGTCGGCGTCGGAGTAGTGGGGGACCGGCTTGTCGGTCCCGCGGCGGCAGAAGTCGGCCGGCCGGAGCGGGCCGGACGGACCAAGAAAATCCCAGGGTTACAAACCCTCGGCCGGCCAGATGAGCGGCCCCATTAAGGGGCCGCGGTTTCAATCACGCGGGGGCAGCGCCCCCCGCCCCGTAACGGCTCGGCCGTTTGGCCGAGTCCCTGGCCAGCGCGCCAGCGCACCGCGCGCCGGGTGGCTGCCCTGGCCGGTCCGCCAGACCGGACCACCGGGCCGGGCCGTGCCCAAGCGGGCCGGACCCGGACCCGGTTCGGGTCGACCCGGTTCAGGCCGACCCTGGGAGTATCGGGTCGGGTCGACCCGGGCCCAAACCCCTTAATACCAGACCTTCTTCGGTCTGTGACCCATAACTTGAGCTAAGAGCCTCCGATCGACGCACCGTCTGTTGTGATGAGATTCTTGGATCGAGACGGTCATTTCGGTATATCGCACTCAAGGTTTTGGAATATTTTGGGTTCGTCCGGGTTGGTTCGTACACGAAACCAACCGGGTCCTCGGAGCGGAAACAGTCATAACTTAAGCTCCGGACGTCTAATTGACGCGTCGTCTGTCTCATTGTTTTCCTCTTGATGAGACGGAACTTTTGGTATACTGCGTCTGAGTTTTGGATGCAGTTGGAGTATGGACGGGTTGGATTGTACCCGAAATCCAATCGGCCCCCTAGAACAGAAAAGCTGATAACTTTCAGACTGGACGTCCGTTTGACGAACCATCAGCGGCGTTAGTGAACACGTTGAGAAACGGTCCCTATGATTATACCTATGTGAGTTTGGGGTACAGTTGAGATATGGTGGGGTTGGTTCGTACATGAAACCAACCGGGCCCCTGGGACAAAAAGGCTAATAACTCACAGATCGGGCGTCCGATTGACGCGCCATCTGCTACGTTGAGACCCCTATGACGAGGCAGTCCTTGAGATACTTCTTCGTGGGACTTTGTGATACTTGTATTATTGACCAGTAGCTCATGGATCGGACTCTCTCGAAGACGAGCGTGCGGAGTACGGAGACCGTGTAGCCGGCTGAGACCTGACGACTGCTTGACCGAACGACTCGGTGTGTTTCGGATAGCCTGGTGGGGAGAGCTTGGTTGTAGCGGAAGACCCACGGCGGAGAAGCGCTTGGTTGTAGCGGCAGACCCGCGGTACTCAACATAAGGAGTACCTCTGGAGGCTATGAGGGGGAGCGCTTGTCTGTAGAGGCAGACCCACGGCGGAGGATCACTTGGTTGTAGTGGCAGACCCGCGATACTCAACAGAAGGAGTACCTCTTAAGGTTATGAGGGGGAGCGCTTAGTTGTAGAGGCAGAACCATGGTGGGAAGCGCTTAGTTGTAGCAGCAGGCCCACAGTACTCGACAGGAGGAGTACCTCAGCAGTCTTAGGTTAGTGAGCAGTACCTCAGAGTCGTGACAGGACCACTGTACACTCCAGAGACGGGGTTCTTCAGCAGTTACGGTTTCGATAATGAAAATCATGTGTGAGCTGAATCCTGTTTTGCTTTCCTATGTGGATTGTGTTGTGCTATCCTGTGTGGATTTACGTTTTGCTTTCCTGTGTGGACTGGGTTGTATAGGGGCTCGGAAGTTGGAGCGTACTGGAATTGATGACTTAGGTATATGTGTGGGCATATACCTAAGCAGTGTCGAATGTTACTTCGTGATTGTATCTTTCCTTTGTGGATTATCCTTTGTGGATTCTGGGAGACCTTCGGGGGTCTCGGGGTCCCTGCTGAGTAGCTTATACTCACCCCTGCATGAGCTATGCCCATACTACGTTGTGTTGGTTGCAGACGACGGACAGTGCAGCGGAATCGTGGTTGAGGCTTGCGGAGCAGAACGGTACCTGGAGGTGGACCATTGGGCGGGACATTCTCAGAGCGGACGGCTAGACCCGAGGAGCTGTGGAGGCTATCTGTACTCACCCTTCAGGTGGGATTTCCAGTGGACTGCTCGACGTTACTGCTTTACTTTCAGTTGTTGTTTTCCCTTTCCAGTTGTACTTTACTTTCAGTTTGGGTTTGTATTCTGGCCCACTTTCCTTTCCGTACTTACTTTGTATCATTTTTTACTTAGTGTTTTCCTTCTGCTTGTACTCTGTGGTGTTTTGTTTACTTTCATAAGGCAATGCATTCCCAGTTATCGGTATTTACGCCTTTGGTTCTAGTCGCCAGCCCCTGGCCTATGGAAGGCGGGCTTGGGGTACTCACGGCACGGGCCCCGAGGATGGGTCGTGACACTTAGGGTTTCATAAACTCCCCACCATGCCACTTTTCCCCCCTGTAAAGTCCTTTCTAACTCAGGGAAAGTATAAATTCCAAGATTATCTCTCCTCTAAGGAGAACTAAAGCACCAACCAACTTCCCAAAACCAAGAAACCAAGAGAATGAGACATGAACATCGTAAGAAGAAACCTAGAACTCTCCAACTAGAAACACACTAGTATTATTAAGAGGAAACTCCTCACTGAACATAAGTGAAGGTACTACAAAAGAATATGTTGGGATAGCCACTTTTATGATCTTATTTGAGATCAAGAATATCGAGATTCCACCACTACTACTAAGAGATTACCAAATCCAAAAACAGGACACAAGACAACAAAAAGCACCACCTTCAAAACATAAAGGGTTACAAGAACCCAACAATGGTACCAAAGGCATCTCGAATTATTACTCCAAAAATGGGAAAACACTTAGAGACCTAGAATATGTCTCACAATATTTTGGAATTCCTCTACAATGGTGTGACATTAGATAAGTGCACCCTGAAATAATATTGCCACAAATGATACATGATTTCACAACCATGCTATATTAACACACCATAAGAGTAAACATCCTCAAGAGAAACCAAAAGGTTACTAGACCCAATTAGAAGGAAAAAAATGCACTCCAAAAAATAAGATAGATTCCCCAATGTGAACATGCCTCAATATGGAATGAAAATATCCAACACTCAGGTCATGAAACTATATAGAGGGTAAATTAGTGCTAACACACAGAACACCCACCCATGCGATCCTAAAAAAAGATATTGACCTAGAATCTCCCACAGTCAAACTAGATAACCCACAACTCATCGCAGTTACCCCATGCCAAACCTATGGAATCCTTAGATCATACATCACATAGTCCCCACATCACATAGAAGATTGTGAACACCAATAAATAACAAGACATTAACATCTAAAAAGATATGAAAATAGTTTCTCTCACTTTTAATCTACTATAAAAATGGATCTAAGTACAACAAATATGTAACAACTCCCAAAAAATCAAAATTACAAAAGAGTAATAACCAAAAAATAATTCCCAACTTCCAACTCTTAAATGGAAGTGACAACGTAGACCACTTCCAAAACCAAAATAGTTCTGAGACCTTTTTTATAATTCCTGACCATCTCAAAAAATCTTTGTATGTGACAAATATATCCACAAAAATGATAGGAATTCTGAGTTGATGGACAGGAAGTTCAAATATGCTCAGACTTATTGAACAGGTAGCACACAAATAGCATTCATGACCTACTTTCCAGAACACTCCTGTCAACACTAAACAATGTCACAACACCACTTTCTATAGGCTTCCCTACTAATACTGCTTCCACCATGATAGCCTTGAACATCACCTACTTGAATGTAGTTAGTCTAGACTGAGAATCTATAGAACTAAGATTTTTATGGAGGCCCCTGGTGAATAACCCTGATTTCTTTGAATCATCATCAGAAAACTCTGAAAGGAAAGGTTCTAGTGTAGTGAAACATTTCATGTTTGCATTCACCATCTGATCACCCTGATATATGATTAGGAACTCTATTTCCTTAGAATTTCTCACCTCCTTAGGATAAAAATTCTATATGTAAACTACTTTGAAACATTCCCAAGACAACGCCTCAAACTATTAGGAATGGATAGAATGCTTCCACCAATATGATCCCAAACCTATGAATAAAGGAGTGGTGAACCTCACCGTAGAGGCTTTAAAAGTTTGTAGAAAATTAAAAATATCTTCAAACTTAACTATCCAATAAATCATCTCATGGGATCCTATATCACTGTAAAATACCAGAGTTAAATGGTTCAAAAACTCTCATTCATGATCCATGAGCTGAGATGAACATATCTTTACCACTCTTTCATGAGTCTAGGTAGATTCAGAGACTAGAATCATAATTCCTAGATCACTAGTATAACTACCTGAGGCATTCCCTTCCTGAATTTTCTATTATTCCCTATGGGACTCATTCTATAACACCATAAAAAAAACACTCAATCAAACCACTTTGAAATTTTAATAAGAAAGAGACAGCCATAAAATTATCTAAGCCAAAAAAATCAAAAAACACTTCAAAATATTTAGAAACATTTCACAAGATCAATTACCCTTCTTAAACCACTTTCATTGAGGCCAAAACATCCCCCAAAAATCACCCTAAATCACCCAAAACACATATTTTCAAAAAATAAAACCATATAAGAAATTCCAAAGCTTCACCTCACATGTAGACATATATACACCTTGATATATATAGATAGAGAGATACCCCTCATCCCGATGCACATGTTATCCTTTCCATGAGTGAAGATACAAAAACAGGGTACTCACACAGACACACACACATATATGGATAAGTCACATTTGATGTATATAAGGATTGGAAAACTCTTATAGGATTTTCTCTTTTCCTTTAGAAACCAAAACATGTCGTATGGATTTTATCAAAAACTGTTCCAAGGACCAAAACATCTTTGGGAACTTTCATCTCACCTAGTGGAAATCATTTGAAAACCAAATCAACCAAATAATACTATCTAAAGTTCAAAAACATTTCCACCCAAACAACTTTAGCAAACCAAATATGGTTTTCAAAACAAACTCAAACGCAAAAGCATGAAACACTACTTGGAATCAAATTTCAAAAGATAAAACACTTCACTTAAACATACACCAACAAGCTAATCAAAAAAAATAAGGATATATCTAATAAAAGAAAGAAAATAACAACATTTTCCAACATTTTCCATTACGAACAGTTTATTCACACATTTGTTTAGACCATGAACCAATAGTTTGAGTTCTACTAGAAGTTTTCTAGAATGACTTGAATGGGATGTGCATAGTTTGAAATACCATTTTCCTTATCTATTCACCTCTTGGATTCAATCCAATTCCACCCCTAAGAAAGTATTTTTTTCTAATATGTCTCCTTTAAACTTTAACCTACTCATATTATTATCACCCTGCAATAAAATATCTCAAAACACACCACCATAGATATAAAAACAAAGAAATCTCCAGACCACCCATAGAAACTAAAGATCTAACATAAGGAAGAGTTGTCCAAGAACTTCCTCAGACCTGCCACCTGATTCATGATGGTCTTATATCCTTTCTACCACTAACCACCAAATAAAAAGATGGTGAGTCTCAATAACCTAGTCCCCTTTCAAGAACCTAGACCCTCTTATGCCATTTTTTAATGAACCAACCTGGGACCCCATCCAAACTGACACTTGAACCATCCTTCTACATACCTGAGGCCCATTTCCAATCCCCCTAAACTGATAAAAAGAACTAAAGGTATCAAACATAACTTTTGGGTATGGTTTCACCCTCAAGAAAATAAACCAAAATATCCAAAAAAGGCATAACCCAAAAGGAAACAAGATACATAAAAAAGGTCATCACACACAATAAATATATAAATCAGAGTACAAACTACAACAAAATCAAAAAAGAAACAAAATGTAAGACCAAAGAGGACTAAACACAACTTGATATAATCGGTTCCATGAAACTGAAGGTCCAATTACCATATATGTGTGACTCTTGAGTCACCAACATGATCTCAACCTCCATTCACTTCCCAAGGAAGATGGAACCAAAGAAAATAAAATCTAAACCTGCAGAGACCTACACAAGACATGAAGATTACATACCCACAAACATGATTATGTAGGGTGTGATCTGAATCTATTTAGATACCACCACAATCCTATTTCATCTATTTTCTAAAAGAAACCAAAAGTTCTAGTTTGAAAAAATGGAATGAAAAAAGTAGGTTTTCATTCCCATTTTAAAATACGAAGATAAACCGGGTACAAAATATGCACTTCCTAGAAGTGTTCCATTTCTCAAAATCATTTCTAAAATATGGTGATTTTCCAAAAACCCAATTTTCAAGGAAACTAAACATATTTCCTTAAAACAATACACTTTTTAAATCAAACCCTCCCATGGTTTAAAGACATTTCAAAATTATTTTCACTAAATTGTATCACTTTCAAACAACATAACCATTTTACTTTTTAAAATTAAAACACACTAAATCATAACATAAAACAAGGAGAAATGGTGAAACAAAATAATGAAATATTCCCAGTTGATGGATGGAATAACACTATCCAAAAACAAGGCTAAAACATAATAAAACCAAAGCATCAAACCAAGTCCATCCAAACATTAAGTAGAACACATTTCAAAATATAAAAAATGAATAACATGATCCTCATATAATGAAATCATAACCTATGATATATATAATTAATAAATATCATAGAGAATAATTTGAAAGTATAAGATGTTCAAAATGGACCAATTATCAGTAGGTTAATGATCACAAGTTTTTCAACTGAATCGCACTCGCCTAGTCTCATCGGTAGTACCCTACTATCCAGGTAGTACAAAAAACTAGTTTACAATCATAAACGTGTAATATAAACTATCATAAACACATCCCCAGACCCCCACTTAGTATCCTTGGGTTCCTCATATAATAACCAAGGGAGATGGGGCTCCAAGAAACCATATATCCTCACGTGATCATAATAATCCCAATAGGATGAAACCAAAATAATGTTCTTCCCACTTCCCACACTACCCTAAACTTGATCCCTAATACATAAAAATAAAAGGAATAACATATCAAATATCCATCACATTTATATACTTTTAATCATAAACAAAAAAATGGGTCTCAATAAGGGTGAAACTGATCAACCAAAACATTTCACAAGTTCCAACTGGGCCTTCCACTTAACTCCTATATGTGTATATACATTTGAAATGCACTTTCAAAAAATAATTTCAAAATACATTTGAAAAACCACTTGTAAACCAAATTCAATATAGAGGGTAAATCACAATTCAATATTTATTGCACACCCAACCAAAAACAAGAGAAACACCATTTCAATTCTCAAACAAGCCACCTATTAAATCATGAAAACACCATTTACAAACATGGGATACCTTTCTCAACCTAAATAAAAAACCACTTTTAAATCTACATTTTTTCAAAACTATAAAAACAAATTTTTACATCATTGAAATCCAAAATTGTAATTTTATCAAACAGAAATATTGTACAAAATAAAATTTCACATCAAAGCACCACTTTAACTAAGAAATTCCTACCATTTATCATATCAAACCAAATGACATCAAGGAAAACTTTTAATATAAAAACATAGATAACCTACAACATAATTATCTAGGTTAAAAATGGATTTTAGAACACCATGTGTCAATTTAAATCTTTAGTGAAATAAAACAAAATGGAAACACCTACCTCAAGTGGTTTAACCTTTCCTCCTTCAATGAATTCCATTGTAAAGGAAATACTACAATATATTACAATCATTTCAAACCTAAATACCCAATTTTCACCAACCCTGGCCAATAAAATCATCCAAGCATGGCCTCTATGGTTAGATGAGTTTGAGAAAAAGAGTGAAATCAAAGGAAAGAGAGAAGAGTGGATGATACATCTTGATTCGGACAAAGAACTACCAAATAAACACCCCAAATACACTTGTAAAAGCTTAAATAAGTTGGGAGAATCTCTTGGGAGACGTTTTGGATGAGGGTTTGAATGGGGTAGATTGGGGTGAAATCCCCCAATTAAATGGAATAGGAAACAACCAAAATACCCCAAATTGGGTAGGTCGCATGGTTTTCACGCATAATTTTTTAAACCATGCACATACCATGTGTTTTAAACTATTCAATGTTGCACGGTTGTCTCATGCAGTTTCCTTAACCATTCATAGACCATGTTCTCCATACTCAACAACTATAGGAGGCCATATAGTTTCTACTACATGGTTTCCAAACCCTGTGGTTTAACTATCTAGCCTTGGAAAACTCCCAAAAAATAAAAAATCTCAATTTAGAACACCCTGATCCCAAATGGAAAAACGACCACAAGATTACTACTAAGAAAGTGACACCTTGGGGGGTCACATGCTTCAAACTGAAAAACTAGACATAATATCATAAATATGATACAATTCATATCCTATAACATGGAATCTAATATTATAAAAAGCGGTTGGTTTATTAGTCATAAAATACGACTGATATCCTGCCTCTCTGTTATATCCATCATCAATTATGACTGAAATAAATCATAAAATACTCTTAAGAAAGAAAAAAATATTTTTCTTTATATTCAATTATAAACTGAATTAATATTTTATAAAATATTTATAAATAATAATAAAATGTATTTTAGGGATATTTAATAATTTATAGAGAGTTTATAAAATATTTAATTATAAATATATTATAATTAATTAACTAATTTTTATAAATCATTTATGAATAAATATTCCCTAAATATTAAGATCTAATATTAGATACCTTTTACAAAATTATATGGAATTCCTAGTGAATTGTAAATAAATTATTTATCTATAACTCATAAAGGGTAATTTATAAGGAGTTTTCAAAATTAAAAATTAATGACTGAATATAAAGTGTTTACATTTCTAAGATTATGAATAGTTCATAGAGATTAATTTGAACTGTTCAAATTATGGGGCCTTATTTGGATTATTATTTAAACCACATTAAAAGAGTTTGGATGATTGATATGATAATGATTTAAATAATGTTAAGTATATGATATTTTATTATGTAAATTTTCTTCATAATAAATATTGGATTATAAAATGTTTATAATTCATTACATATCTCATATACTTAAAGTAAAATTCCATATAATAAATAAATATGAAAATTTAATATTGTGGAATTGATATAGAGTTTTTTTCAATAATTATGGAATGTACAAAATGAATTGGCCAAAATCAAGTGTTTGTGATTAATATTTATTTTAGGAATTCTTCATAAATTTTTGTCTTGTATTTAAATATGTGAAGTGTTCATTTATTTAAAGTTTATTCTCTACTTTATTCATAATTATAAATAATTATAATATGAATTGTTATTTGTGCCATATTTTTTGAGATAACTACTTATTCTAAAGTTCTATACCATTCTAGGAATAGAAACTTAAGATTTAGTTTTCAACTACCATAAACTTGGTTTATCACTAAATTTATGGTCTTGAAATTAGTTATTAATAATATTTTATACATATTAGGGGTATCCTCAGGTAGGGGGACTTTAGTTTAGACTTCCCATTGGCCTGGAGGCTTATTCCTTGTTCTAGAAAGGTGTGGGTTAGCTATTTATTTCTCTATGATTACTCATGTGGTGATTTTCAATCTCATATAATTATAAAATAATTTGTGAAGAGTTCATATACCTTATGCATTAGATGAATTTGAATATGTGTAGATATGTTTGGATTTTATTTTTGGGAGACTAACACAAATTTTTGGTTGTGTAAAGAGTTAGACATCAATATGGCTTAAACATATTGATTTGGTTAAGGAAATAGGATTCCAAAAATTAACCATTAGAAAAAAACATACATATAGGGGAATAACATGTGATAATATGGTGAGATAAAAACAAAAATAAAAATATTAAGTGTAAGATTATTTCCAAAGAAATGCTTGTCAAGAACACGATCTTCCAATCGAGTAAGTCATTCTAAAGTTGGGTGTCAATGGATTGTCCTATATAAGGAAATAAAGTAATGGGTGACCCTGATTATCCAATGACTTGGTCATGTTAAATCTAAGTTAAACTAGACTATCCTATATTAGAATTTTATTAGAATTTTCTTTAAGTTTCACTTAGTTGGTAAACCCTTACAGTTAGTATACTAGAGTAATAGAGTTGGTTTTATCCATATAATGGATTGGAAAAGGTTTCTTCCACTCGACAATCCAAGATTCATGTATGATATGATTAATAATGTTTTTCTACTAAATATAATCTTGGATTATTTATGTTTACAAACTAGTGTAAGACATGATGAAATATGTATCTTATCCCACTAATATATATGATGAGTTTAAAATGGGTTATATTTTAGTTTTATCCTATTTAATAAAATTCATTATTAATGGTAATAAAACATGATACTCATTTGTTAAAAACTTTTATTGTATAAAGTTGCATAATTTTTTTCAAACATAACCTTGAGATTAATTATAAAAATGAGAAGAATAATGTAATCAACTCCTTAGAATGGTAACTTAAGAAAATATTTTAAGCATAAATAAATTATATGTGTTAGATTAATACATTCTTGAGTAACCAGGAGTTTAACATGTTCAATAGGTTAATTTGGATGCTTATGAGAATCATAGAATAATCCAATTAGGATTTTAAAGGAATTATATACAAAATAATATAATCAATTTTAGTCTCTAATTAGATATTAAATTTCATTATATATTTTAAATGCCATGGAGAGACTAAATAGTTCATATAACGGTCGTTTTGGTTAAGGAATCCAACCAATTTCTATATATAGAAATGTTTCAATAAGATAAATGAATTCAAGTGAGGTTTAATCATTATTATCAAGAGTTGAGAATAGATGAATTATGAATGTGATGTCTATATTATTGTGTTCTATAGATAGTACAATTGGGTAAAGGTTTAAACAATAAAAAGAAGAGTTAAGGGGAGATTTCAACTATGTTTATTCTAATAGACAAGGTTGTGGAAATCTCTAGTTATTAGGAAGGATGGGTAATTATTCCATGAGATAACCATGTTTGAGATACTTGAATGGTATTTTGAAACTCCATGGAATGTTCATGATAAGAATCAGTGTTATAGAATTTTATTCTTAAATTTTTAAGGGTATATAATACCAAGTGTACACTTTACATATCTTGTAAATATACATGAGATCAAAAAAAAGGAGGAATTTTTAAAGCTTGTATTTTTCAATAAATAATGAACCAAAGAGTTTATACATCAAGGATTTCAATATAAAGGAATTTATTAATCTCATATGAATCTAAGTGAAGGATGTGTATCTTTATCTCATTTCTATTATATATGATAATAGAAGTTGTTCATTAAAAAAAATTGTTATGAAAAAAATGAGATGAGTAATTATATACAAATGCTTAAAGAATCATTGGATTATATAACATATTTGAAAAGGATACATGGATAAAATTTATTTATCGAGGATAAATTGTTTATCAAGATATTTATTAAGATATAATCGAAATTATTCCACCACTCATCATTGGTATATTTTAATAAATAATCTTCTTTTCAGAATAAAAATCTCCAAGAAAAGATGATTCCATATGTGATATGGATACTACTCAACCCAACCCAAAGGCCTTCAAAAAAATTATTTTATTTGATAATCCCTCTTTTTAAGATGGGTTGTGGGGGAACCCTTACATGACCCAAATACCCATAGGAACGGAATCCTTCAATTATATGGTTCATTGGCTCAGTGGCTAAATTTAAGGTGATTTTCACTTATATCCAAAAGAATTTTAGATATTTGGTGGTAAGAAAAATGTAAATTGTTATATTTAGTTATCATAAAAGTTGAATATCACTATTTTATAAAGGATTATACCAGTCTAAAATAATGTGAATGTCACTTTATCTTAAAGGATGTTAGTATGTGTTGTTGAATAGTAATATAAAATTGTTGCATTATTATTCAATGAAAATTTTTATAGAATAGGTTCTAAGTATGATGATTTAGGCTTATAAATATTTCTAAGTAGACAATAAGAATTTTTCATCATAACATTTGATATTGTGAAGTTAATGATTTTGAATATATTTAAGTAATTGAACATTAGGAATATGATTCCTAAATCTCATCATTATTAAAACTATGTTTTTTATATATATTAATCACTAAAGAATTTAGTGGAAGTGTTTTATCATATTTTCACATAGATATGTGATAGGAATTACATATAGATTCAATAAGTTAATATTACCCTTAAAAGTCTAGAAAAAATAAGGCTGGTCTGGAAGTTTATCATATATGATATGATAGACCAATGCTTATGTTGTCTTTTATTAAGTATTATTAAAAGTTATTTAAGAATATAAAATGTATCATATAGAATAAAATCTCTATTTTATCACTATTTCATGATTTATATATATAGATATATATTTTGTAAAATTTAATGATAATTTACTTCTCAAAGTATGACTTTGAGTTTATCCTTGACTAATATTCGTCATAGAGTTTTATAGTTTATGATGAAATTTTAAGTTTACCATTATTATGATTCTTGTATGAGATATGTAATATTCTTATAATTCACAAAACAAAATAAATGTTATGTTGGGAAAAAATTCCTCAAGGTATCATTGAAGCATTTTTGAGGTGATTATGTTTGTTGACAAAGCGAACCTCCATGTTGTGTTTATTAAAAAAGCAGACCACGATGTTAAATTTGTTGACAAAGGGGGTTTTCATGGTGATTTATTGAGTTCTAGAGATATTTTTGAAAACCTATGTTGATAAATAATGATGAAAAAGGAATGGACTATCTGGAGGCGGTATAAAAAGAATAGATCTAAGGTGGCGATGTTTTCCGGTGTTTGCCAAATTTTTGGGCCTCAAAATTGGAAAATGGAGAAACATGATTTTTTCAAAGGAATTTTCACACAATATCTAGGGTGGTTTGGAAACATACGTGCAAGGCGTGTTTTAGGGTCAGAAGGTAGAAAATTGAAAAGGAATATGGCGCGCGAAAGATTTGAAGATGCGCATGAAAGATCTGAAGATGTGCTTGAAAGATGGAGTTGCACAAAGGAATCTTGCGTGAAAGGA
Organism: Viscum album; assembly: GCA_963277665.1. Taxonomy (NCBI): domain Eukaryota; kingdom Viridiplantae; phylum Streptophyta; class Magnoliopsida; order Santalales; family Viscaceae; genus Viscum; species Viscum album. The sequence goes on from OY728128.1 coordinate 663,971,279, forward strand.
TTGTTTCAGGATAAGAACATATAAAAATGGGAAAGGCGTGATCTGTGTGAAAGATTTGGAAATGGGAACAAAATATGAGGTTGCGCAAAAGAAACTTGTGCGCCCAATGCGACGTCAAATGGGGTTTTGTGCGATCGAAGAGGAACTTGTGTGAAAAAAGTTGAATCTTCTACGCAGGGGTTAATAATGTTTATAAATATGATGTGACCCCCCTAATTCGACATATCTTGATACTTAGATAAAATTGGAGCACTGGATCGTGTAAGAATTTCTCAAAAAGGGAGTTGCGCGAAATATTTTGAGTTGCACTCAAGCTAAGAAAGTTACGCATAAGATTTGATTTACGTGAAATATTGAAGTTATGCACAAAGGGTGTTTCACGACAAAAGTGGAATCTTTCACTCATTGCATTAAAGTTGCGCACAAGATGTAGTAAGGTTTTCATGAAAGATTTGGGGTTTCCCGGTACACCCGGTGCAAAGAGAGATTCGTCTATGGGTGAAAGTTGGACGTCAACAGAGCATCTATCAACAGTTATGGATGAAAAATTTATTAGAGATAATGAAAAGACCTACAAGTTCATAAAATATTTGTGGATCATTTCTAGAGTGGTGAGCAAAGGAAGAAAAATAAGATGATCCTTTCTACTGGCAGTGAGCCAGAGAGAGAGAGGAACAGGAAGTGACCCTTGGGAAAGCAGTGAACTAACCCTAACCATTGTAAAGGTAGTGATCTTGGGCATAGAAGTGATCTAGCCCGAACATTGTAAATTGGAAATGACCTTTAGTGGATTTGATACAGTGGAACATCGTCGTTGTATGCTCCTTGGATGTAGCCTAGTGAGGGTGAACCAAGTAAAAATCTTTTTGTCTGCCTGTTTGCTTCCCTATATTGCATCCAAAGCATCATTATCAGATAAATCAGGAAATAAAAAGATAAAATATAACAACATAATAGAAAAAAGTGACCCTTATAATATATAGGTCAAGATCCAGTGGGGAAGGAAGAATTTTGAAATAGAATATCCATACCCTGATTCAGTCCCCTTCTCAGGGTATCTAGGCCCATTTTGGTCCTAACATGTTATTTTGTGTGCATTGTATGAACCACTAATTGTACCACATGGTGTGTTATATACTATATATTTAGTATGATATGGTTTCATGGATCATATTGGGGACTCATTAGTTGATTTTTTCATAGTAACGAGAATTATAATATTCATACTTCAATGCCTTTATTAACCAATTCAGTGTGACTTAGAAAACTATGGGTGGTTGTGTATGTTGTTGATCATGTCATTGGTTTGAGCATGAACAATATGGTATTTTTTCTCTCATATTATTAGATAACATCTAGGACCTTGATTTAGATAGACTAAGGAGTGTGTGGATACATCTAGATATTAAATATGATGTTCTTCTCTATACATATGAGGTTCATGTGATGTGCTCATCCATGATGGTAAATGACATGTTATGTATCTATTAATCACGTTATTCTATACTCGGAGAGTCAAGAATATATGATATGGCTATATGGGATTTATATAAATTTCTCCCATGGTCACATGATTTCTTGTAAAATGGATCATATGAAAATACATACTTGTATGAGGTGCGACTGGTGGCAACAAGTATATAGATACATCTTTTTGGTAGAGGTCATATAAGATCCCTTTATATATTGATTAGTATTGAAATTTTTTTATAGGAATCTCTTTTCTTACATTTATGGATTTGGTGATTCATATTTATTTTAAATTTTATAAAGTCTTGTAGGGTTACACTTTGGGGTTAATTGAATATGCAATGATTTTGACCCAATAATCCACTCTAAAAATATTTTAGAGTTTAATCCAAAAGGGTTTTGGATAGGTTTTCACAAGGTACTTCATATGATGCGATGTGAGGTAAAGTTGATGATATATTTAAAAAAATTGAAGATATCCAAAAAGAGTTTTGGATGTGATTTCATAAGTTATTGTATATGATACACTATAAGGTGAAATGGAAAAAAGTATTTTAGGATTTTATGAAAGTGATAGATTGAAGGGAATGTGTTTTAAATATATTATATATATATATGATATATATATATATAAGCATATGAATTATATCATTATTTATTATATATTGTAATGATCCACATTGTTATGTGTTATAAAATAAATAGGAAATTTGAATTTTTGGCTTGTCAAGGGGTCGTTCAATGAATTCGGATCCAAATTCAAATTCTTAATGTTAGAACCATTTTTTGGAAGTTTTTTGAGTGTGTTTTGAATCCAAAAAAGTATCTTGGTTACACGGGTGAACCCCGAAAACATTGGATGTGATTTGGTGATTTTAGTCAATTTTTGGTCTAGCACATGGTTTTGTTGAGAATGATTTAGTGAAAACCCTGTGGTCCTTTGAGGCTCAAGGAATTTTTTAGTTAATTTTTTTATTGGGTAGTTTGGTTGGTGTGACATGAACATGGTTTAAAAACCCATTAAATGTGCTACATAGGGGTTTTGGTACTATTTTTCATAGTTTATGCATGGTTAGAAAATCGTGTCGTCAAACCGTGCGATGGGGTGTTGACAGGGGTATTGTCCACCACACGATCGGTGTGTATTTTGGAAAACTATGAAGCTTTATATATTAGGTTAAAAATAGGGAAATGGATAAACTTCCCCCTTAGGATTATTTCACCCCCCCCCACCATCCCTTTCTTCCCCCTTCTGTACATAGGCCAGTCCACTCCCCTCTCCATTTTCCTCCTTCTTCCCTTTAATTTTGGAGGTGATCTTGGGTGTATTATTTAGTATTTTAAGATGATAATATTCCTATACTTCCCCCTTTTATCCTTAATCCTTACCAGTGGTAGATTTTTTATATCTCAACCTAGGTTTTTGCTTCTGATTCTAGTAGAGCATGGTGTAATTAGATGGGAATGAAGGGATTTTGGTTTGTCTTAGTGAATGAACAGCTTGAGATTCGGAGTACACACATTCACTCATCGTTTTGATGGAGTTATGATACCTTGTGGATTTTATTTAATTTTAAATTAAATTTAAATAAATTTTTAAGAAATTTTTATTTGCGTGTTAGGAATTTTACTCTTCTTGGTGTCAGAGGTGCATCAGAGACGTTCCACAGATGGTTGGTCATGGTTCTGAATTGTGGATATGCCTCAGTGATTTTTTATTCTCTATTCCTATTTAATTTAACTAATTAATTCCTTATTAATTGTTTTAATTAATTTAATTTAATTATATGGAATGTGTTAGGTGCTTCTATTGTTTGTGAAGCATGGTATTAGGCTTGAAGCTTCAGCAGTTACACCTTGAGGTTGTTTTGGGGTTTGTTTTGGGGTTTGTTTTGGTGTTGTTTCCCTACATTATAATCATTTAATTAATTTTAAATAATTTTTGGCATGTTGAGATCCCATTTAGGGACATAGTGTTTGGTTCTTGGAAAATTATTAGGTTTTGGGTTCCTCGTAGAGGGTTTTTATTTGGAAACCCCCTCTTTCTTAGCATGTCGTTTAAGAAAACACCAAGTGTGTGTGGTGGAGACACATAGAGGAAGTGATGGGGGATCTTAGATTACCTACTCATATTTGAACCATGAGTAATATTGGTTGTATTCCCTTCCAATTTTCACCTCCCAAGTGGAATACAACATTTATGCTTGCGAGAAATTGAGGATCATGGAGGGGTTCTTTGTGTTGATCGAGGAAATAAAAGAGGTTCCCCTTAAGGTATTGGTTTTATAATATTAATGTGAGTTGTTTTGTGTGATGTGAGGCCTGATTAAGAGTCATGATATTGATTATTTACCTATTTAGAGTATTCCAAGTTGATCTATTTGAGGTTTTTTTTTGGATAGTTCCCATATATGGGACCCAATATTGTTTTGGATGAGTCTTTTAGGATCAGTTGCTTGAGTTTAGAGGGTTTTGGGTTATAGAACACTTGATGGAGGTTCTAGATCATTTTTTTAATTACTATATCGATTGGATATCTTGATCTAGGTTGACATTGTGGGGTTTCAAGTATGGTTAAGATCCATTGAGTAGATGTTAATAAGAGTGTGAATGACTCTTTTGGATTCCCCTTGAGGGATATCTTTTTCTTTTAGATTCCCTTTCAAGTATACTATTAATCAAGGATCAGTGGTTGTACATCAATATCTACTTCGAGATTTTTATCATGTAAGGATTTACCTATGGTTTGGATGTAATAAAGGATCCCCTCTTCAGGTGTATTTCTCTATATTTATGTATTCCCCTGTGGGTGATTAGTGGTCTTGGTTTGGGTTGGGTGCCAAGTTTTTTGTTGAGGTTTCTTACATCGGATGTGGACTCTATTTTAAGACAGATGTGAACCAAGAGACCATAGCATCCACATACTTCTGGTTGGTCTAATGAGGGTTCAGTTCTAGATCAGTGTTGGTGACATCGATTGTCCCATTATAACCCAAAGTTCTGGTGGTTTGAGCATGTGGTGTCCATTTTGGTGTTTCATGGGACCAAGTGATCCTTGATATTTGTTGACCATGAGATATTCAATGTTGATTATTTAGTAGTTTGGATTATGGTCTTGAGAGTTGATTGACCCATGCTTTGTTAGTCTATTTCCAAGATGTTTGAGGTGATTCCTTCTCAGAATCTTATTGTGTGAGGAGACCATGGATTGGGTTTTGGACCTATGATTTTATCTGATTACCTCCTTTTTTGGATCTATATGGTTATATGGTCATAGGGATCTAATGGGATATCTAGAGTAGTGAAAACCTCCCCGAGGCCACTGGATTTTTTACCCCGACTAGAGGTTTGTGTTCCATGGTCATGAATGTTTTAATGGACCTAGTTTAGAGGCTATTCCTTTCCTCAAATTTATATTTTAACGATTCAATTATTTCTACAAGACTATCAAGATTTGGATGGGTTATATCAATGTTATTAGAGTTCCTATCACTATTTTGGAATGTTACATTATATTCTTAGAGCCTGATATAGTTGTGTTATTCTTGTGGATGATTATGGTTATGCCTTGTGGTCCAGCACTCATGCATGTTTCATAGTTAAACATCTTGGAGCTCCATTGAAGATCTAGAGGATGAACTTGATGTTCTGTGGCTGAGTGATCCATGTGTTATAAATCCTTTATCATGGTCTATAGTAGGGATAGATTTACTTTGGGTGTTAGAAAAGATCCCATAGTTGGTTTTCTTGTGTTTCTTTATTTTTGGTTAGACCTAGTTTATTTCCTTTTTGTGAAAAGTTGTATATATTTGACTAGGATGGGCATACCACATGTTCATGAAAATTTTATGATATAATATAATAGGTTTACCATTGGGGGTGTCCTATTGAGATGCATTTCATACCCCATCATGTGCACCTTGGAGTTTCTTCAAAAATTTATGCCTCTCTTTAGGTTGGACCATAGGTTGTGATGTGGATAGGGTCGAGGTGTAATGAACTGAACATTTACGAATAAAATACCTTTATTTTGATTTAATTAAATGTCTAATAGATATAGAAAATATATAGATTTATTTTATTATATCCAATTGGATTTTTAAATGATCGTTAGGTATCTTTACCATTGATAATATAACCTTTGAATAGTGACCACATGACTAGTATAAATATAGGTCTTTAACAAATCATTTAGCACAAACAAAGGAAGTGATGGCCTCATCCAGTAGGATTGTACCCTATGAAGACCATTTATAAGAGATGCTGAGAGAGATATAATTTATAGGCTTTTCCTAAGACCAATCCCTAGCCTAGATCCAACAACTTAAGCATGATCGAAACTATTTATAGGAGAAGTTCAAGCTCATCGAAATTATAGCCTAAACCATGTTCACTGAACGACCCCTTGAGATCCCCACCATAAAACACCTTACTCTTAGGGTGTATGATGGTTTAATAAAGGTATATATATCAATAACCTAGATAAAATATTATTTACATTATTTTTTATAGAATAATGAATATATTTTCTTCTTATTATTGTTACTTTTTAAATGCTTTTGAAATCACGAGTAGTATTTTTGGTTAATATTAAAATTCAATTAAGAAATCTATTTTGATAAATTAATGGACTTTTTAAATAAAAAAATATTTTCATAAAATATTATTATTAAATTATTTTTTATATTTAAATTATCTTATAAATTTTATGAAGTCAAATGTAATTTTTATTTGGGTTTGCAAACTCATAGAGTCAAAAAACCCATCAATTTTCAATAAATGTACATTTTTATTTTAAAAGTAAAAATTCACATATTTATAAATTTATTTAGATAAAATGAATATTATTTTTTGAATCAGGATGTCAAAATTATCCAATGGTTAATTTTTCATAATTTTTAGAGATAGTCGAATTTTTGGTTAAAAATTAAATACCGTATAAATATACATTATGTTTTATGACATCATAATGGAATAATAATGATGTAATAAATACTATAAAAGGTATCCTCAGAAAAATATGTGTTTGTAAGTTAAAATAATGTTATTTTTTGTTTATTTTATTTATTTTATAAAGCTAGAGTGAATCCTCCAAGACTTATAATATATTTTAAAAATTTAAAATCATTTCTTTGAAAGTGACTCACCTCCAAATAAGAAAGTGAAATGTTTTATTATATTTGGATCTTTTACTTATAAAATAATTTATACTACTCCTCTTTGGTAGAAACCATGGCCAAAAAACATTGGATGGTTTGTGGTTTTGAATATTTTATTATGTAGTGTCCAAAACAAAAATATTAAAGAAATCCCCCTCCTTTTCTATATAAACCAACCCAAGATTTAATTTCTATTCACAAAACTCCTTTAAGATTTACCACAGTCTGATATATACTCTCTGGTGTCCTAAAAATTTACCCCTAAGTTCCCAATAAGCCTCTCTTGAGCCTTTGGGGTCACACATCCAAGTAAGGGATCTTCACCTTCCTCTCTACCTTTCAATTCAAGAACCTTGTTATAAATTAGTCTTTTTAATTTCAATTAATTATATTTTAATCCTTTTATAATCAATTCCATACTTTACATCTGATTTTATTTCAATGAGTTATCATTTATCCTCCCACATTTGGACCCTTACCTAATCTGTTACTAAGCCGAAATTCCGTAATGGATTTCTCTCTCTCCTCTTTTTATCGAGCACCTCATTTGTGATATTCCCTTTAATTTCCAATTGCTTAAGTTGTGATACATTCTTACCTATCCCCTTTACAGACCATTTTATTAGTAAATGATGAAATACCTCTTTCTATCTCATCAATCCATTTTATAAATTTGTATATGACACCATTATTCTGCCAAAATTGCATCACAATTTCCCATGATAAAATCATTATTTAGTTAATATCATACCCATTTATCTATCAAGGGTATTCAACTTTATGCATGTATACTTACTGATTATGAATATATAAGAATTTATTCCACCATTCCATGATCATGGAATAAACTATGATGATTAATGAATCCATTTTGTATGATCTATGTGGCACACTTAAGCATGAAAACGAAATGATTTTGAAGGGTGTGCCCTAATAGTGCTCCAATGCATTGGGTGATGTTTAGTATCATGATACATCATTTGAAATGGGTTTTTACTCATGATAATTCATGTTAAATGGGTTTTGACTCATGCTACTTCATGTGAAATGGGTTTCGACTCATGATACTTCATGTGCAATGGGTGTTGACTCATGTTACTTCATGTGCAATAAGCTTTGAATCATGCTCCTCCAAGTGCAATGAGACTTGGATCATGATAATATCATGTTGTATATTATTTCCATAGTTTTATATTATGATTATCAAGCATTATCATTCCTTTATATTCATGTTATTTTTATTCTCCATTGATATGCCTATTGTATAATATGTATTGTATTCTTCATGTTATGTCTCGTTTACTCCCTTACTGGGATTTATAGATCACCCATTTCTTCTGTATGTCCTTAGGTTATCCCATGAATTGTTAACTCTAAAATAATTTTGTGGTCATGAAAAATAATTTTTAAATAAATATGTTGTATTTCATGATTTAATTTGTTTTGTAATGTCCTTAATTTCCCAAGAAACTAGACCTCTTGATCTTATTAGTTGTATTAAGTGAAAATCTATATAATAAATCATGATTAAATATGACTTAAAGAGTAGGGTTGTTATAGTTGGTATCATAGGATAGGTTTAGTTGCTTTTGATATTATTATTAGAATACCCAAGTGAAAACCCTTAGGGATAAGAATAAGTGTATGAAAACATCCCTAAATTTTGGTAAGTATAGAGTAAGTGATTTATTAAGAAAATATATCCATGTCTGGATACTACAAGTGGAAGTGGTTTTGGAATAGATGTACCTAGGAGTAACAAATCTGATGAGGTGTTCCGGGCTTGACTTGGGGTAACTTGGTACATGAAAACAGGCCTTAATGCGCACCTGGTTTGACACTCCTAGGGGATATTCTTTGGTAAATTTATAAGATCATTACAAACCATTATTAAGGTAATAATAAAGATGATCATAAGAATATATGTTAGGAAGTAGATCATGTATATCATATACTAAATCCTAGAAACTCATAAGTTTATGAGATAAATGTAATTTAGATGTTATTACTTTAATATCATTAGATTCCCCTTTATGGGTTTAATAGTTTAATAATACTCATCCCTAAGTCTATAATGGATAAATTATAACTAGAATCAAAAAGTGAAAAGTTTGTTTATCATCCATAGTTCTATACAATCCATTATATCATTAAATTTTAGTTAAACTATTCAAATGCCACCATAAAGCATGGAAGTAGATATTTCAGTGAAAATGGAAAATGGGGAAATTATTTCATCCCATTTATATAACTCATCTCCTATCATAATTTATGGATTGAAATTTCAGTTGAATCTATTCATACTTCCCTTGGCAGAATTTGATGCAATTCTATGCATGGATTGGATTTCCCAACATAGATCCAACATAAATTTCCATGAGAGGGAAATCACTCTCCAAATAGAGAATCAACCCCTGATTCTATACAAGTTCAAGAAGCATGATGATTCTTCTTTATCACTATCATCTCAAGCATGGATATTATTGCCCTATGAGTAAGCATATCTAGATTAAATTATTGAGTATAAGGAAAGGATCATCCTTAAATATATACCTATTGTGAGGTAATATGCTGATGTGTTTCCTGAGGAATTGTCTGGTCTTACTCCTAGATGAGAGGTCAAATTTTTTATCGAACTTATACCTAGGTCATTTCCAGTATCCAAGACTCTGTAAAGAATGGATGTTGTGGAACTTAAAGAGTTAAAGAAAAAAGTAAAGGAGAATCTAGATAAAGAGTTTATATGCCTAATTGAGGGTGTACCTGTACTCTTTGTCAATAAAAATGATGGTTAAATGCGCCTTTGTATTGATTATCATGATCTCAAAAAAAACATGACAAAGAACAAGTATCATTTGCCACAAATTTATGAATTGTTCGATCAGCTGTGTAGAGAACAATACTTCTACAAGGTGGATCTGTGGTCAGGATATTAACAAGTAAGGGTGAAGAAGGAGGATATCCTCAAGACTACTTTTCGTACAAGGTACGGGAACTATGAGTTCATATTGATCTCTTTCAGACACACTAATTCTCTAGTAATATTCATGGACTTGATTAATATAGTCTTTAGATATTACCTTGAAAAATTTGTGGTATTCTTCATAGATGATATTATAATATACTTCTAAACCAAGGAGGGGCATGAGGAACATCTGACCACTATGCTTAAGACCTTACAAAAGGAGAAGATCTATGAAAAGTATAGAAAGTGTGAGTTCTGGTTGAAATAAGTCTCATTATTGGGGAATATCATCACAAGCAATGGGATGTTTGTGGATCTTTCCCAGAAAAAATCAATTGATGGATGTCTGAGGTCAACATCTATGACAGATATCTATATCTTCCTTAGGTTATATGGACATTATCACTAATTTGTGAGAAATTTATCATGATTTTCAAACACTCTTACCAAGATAACTAAGAAGAGAGTCAAATTTTCTTGGAATGATGAATGAGAATAAAGCTTCATGGAGTTAAAAAGGAGGCTTGTCACTGCCCCTATGCTCACACTACCCACAAGTGGGGAACTTTTCATGATTTTTAGAAATGATTCAAAGAAAGGATTAGGATTTATGTTGATTCAAAATGATAAATCCATTCCTTACACCTCAAGATAGTTGAAAACTTATGAGAAAAACTATCCCACACATGATCTAGAGTTAGAAATTGTGATCTTTGCATTGAAAATCTGACAGTATTATCTCTTTGGGGAGAAGTGTGAAATATATATGGATCACAAAAGTCTAAAATATATATTCACATAGAAAGATATGAATATGTGCCAATGAATATGGATAGATCTTATCAAGGATTACAACTACTCAATCCACTACCATCCTGAGAAATTGAATATGGTGGCGGATGCCCTAAGTAGAAAGGACCCAAAAAATCTATCATCGATGAGAATTTAAAAGGATCCAATATTCTTAGATTTGAAAAGGATAGACATGGGAATCATAAAGAAAGGAATATCATCAATCATTTTACAAATTATTGCTCAACCATATATTTTTGAAAGGTTAAGGGATGCTCAAAAGGATGATATGGGAATTCATAAGAAAGTGAAAACTATCTGAAAAGGGAAATCCTTGAATTTCAGTGTTAATGAAGAAGGAATTGTGATATTTGGTAAAATACTATTTGTTCCATAAAATCCTGACTTAATGAATGAACTTTTACATGATGCACATAGTTAGACATTCTCCATTCAACTAAGAAACACCAAGATGTGATGAGATATCTGAGAGCGCTATTGGTGGGATAATATAAAGAAAGAGATCATTGAATATACATCAAAGTGCCTCGTATATCAGAAAGTGAAGGCTTTATGGAAGAATACTAAGGGGATGATACAACCATTACCCATACCAACATGGAAATGGGAAAACATCACCATATACTTTATCACTGGACTTCCAAATACATCCAAAGGAAACAATGTTATCTGGGTTGTTGTGGATCATCTTACAAAGACTGCACACTTCATTTCAATTAGAGAGGATTTCTCATTGGATCAACTGGCACAGATATACATCTGAGAAGTGGTAAGGCTAAATGGAGTACCACTATCGATTTTTTTATAGAGATCCAAGATTCACCTCTATGTTTTGGAAAGGTATTCAGAATGCTCAAAACACTGAGCTAAACTTCAGTTCAGCTTATCACCCTCAAATCGAGGTCTAATCTGAGAATACTATCCAAACACTTGAGGGAATATTGAGATCTTTCTCAATGGACTTAAAGGTCAGATGGGACCAGCATCTTCCTTTGTTGTAGTTCTCTTACAACAATACTTTCCACTCAAGAATTCAAATAGAACCCTATGAATCCCATTATGGGAAGTGGTAAAAAACACCAGCATGTTGGGATGAAGTTGGGGAATTAAAACTTCTAGGTCCTGAAATAGTTGAATAAATGGTGGAGAAGGTTAAGACCATCCAGCAGAACATCAAAGTTTCTCAGATTCGACAAAAGACCTATGTTTACAATCATCTATGAGAACTAGAGTTTGATGTTGGATAAATAGTATTCCTCTACATATCTCCATGGAAAAGAGTGATAAGATTTGGTAAGAATGGAAATCTTATTCCAAGGTACATCATCCCTTTTGAGATCCTTGATCACATTAGAGTAGTGGCCTATCGACTAGCACTCCCACCGAAACTATCTCAAGTACATGATTCATTCCATGTATCACTCTTAAGGAAGTACATACTATAACCATCACATATACTCAATACAGAGGTGGTTCCATTAGAAAATTACCTTTACTATGAGGAGCAGCCGGTGAAGATCTTAGATCGTAGAAAAAAAGTTCTATGAAATAAGACAATTCCCCTCGTAAAAGTGTTGTGGAGAAACCAAAAGTCTGAAGATGCAATTTGGGAACTAGAGGAGGTGATGAAGCAGAGTTACACTCATCTGTTTTAGTGTCGGAAAATAAAATTTCGAGGATGAAATTTCTTAATGTGGGAAGATTGTAATGACCCGAACATTTATGAATAAAATTCCCTTTATTTTGATTTAATTTAATGACTTGTAGATATAGAAAACACATGAACTTCTTTTATTATATTCAATTAGATTTTTAAATGACCTCTAAGTATCTTTAATATTGATAATATAGTCATTGAATAGTTATCACAAGACTAGTATAAATATAGGGATTTAACAAATCCTTTTGGTACAGACAAAGGAAGTGATGGACTCATCCAATAGGATTGTACCATATGAATCCCACTTATCATAGATTCTGAAAAATATAGAATTTATGGGCTTTTACCTATACTAAGCCCAATATTAGATCCAATAACTTAATCATAAGCGAAACTATTTAAGGGATAAGTTTAAACTCATCAAGATCATAGCCCAAACTATATTCACTGAACGGCCCCATGAAAGCCCCACCATCGCACACCTTACTCTTAGGGTGAATACTAGTGTAATAAAGGTATATTTATCAAGAACCTAGAAATAATATTATATACATTTTTTTATAGAATAATGAATACATTTTCTTTTTATTATTATTAGTTTGTAAATGATTATTAAAGCACGTATAATATTTATGGTTAATAATCAAATTCAATTAAGAAATATATTTTGATTAATTAATGGATTTTTTAAATAAAAAAATATTATAATTAAATATTATAATTATATTTCTTTTTTAAATGTAAATTATTATATAAATTTTATGAAGTCAAATGTAATTTTTATTAGTGTTCGAAAACTCATATTGTCAAAAAACTTTTCAATTTTAAATAAATGTCTTTTCTTATTTTAAAAGTGAAAATTCACATATTTAGAAAATTATTTAGATAAAATGAATATTATTTTTGGAATCAATATTTCAAGATTATCCAATAGTAAATTTTTCATAATTTTCTAAGACAGTTAATTTTTTGGGTAAAAATTAAATACTATATAAATATATGGTGTGATTTATGAAATCATAATGGAACAATAATGATATAATAAATACTATAATAGTTATATTCATACAAATATATTTTTTACCTTTAAAATAATGAGATTTTAATTTTATTTTATTTATTTTACTAAGCTAGAGTGAATCCTCGAAGACTTATAATATATTTTAAGATTTTAAAATCATTTCTTTGAAAGTGTGACTCTCCTCCACATAAGAAAGGTAAATATTATATTATCTTCATCCCTTAGCCATATAAAATAATTTATACCACTACCATTTGGTAGAAACTTTGGGGAAAACAATGGGATGATTTGTGGTTTTGATTATTTTATTATGTAGTGTCTAAAACCAAAATATTAAATAAATCCCCCTTATTTCCTATATAAACCAACCCAAGTTACCATTTATATTCATTAAAACTCCTTTAATCTCAACCAAAAACTTCCCTATACTCCCTATAGTCCTCCCAAGGTTCCCCCAACCTCCCAAGAATCCTCTCCCAAGCCTTTGGGGTCACACATCCAAGTAAGGGGATCCTAACCTTCCTCTCTTCCTTTCAATTCAAGAACCTTATTTGAAATTAGTATTTTTAATTTCAATTATTTATATTTTCATAATTTTATAACCAATTCCCTGATATTCATATTATTTTACTTCAATTGGGGATCATTTATCTTCCCTCATTTCTACCCTTACCTAATCTGTTACTATGCCGAAATTCCATAAGAGATTTCTCTCTCCCCTTTTTATCTAGCACCTCATTTACGATATTCCCTTTAAATTCCAATTTATTAAGTTGGGATACATTATTACCTATCCCTATTACTTTCCATTTAATTTTTAAATTATTAGAGACCCTTTTCTCTCTCATCAACCCATTTTATTAATTTCTTTATGACGTCGTTATGCTTCCAAAATTGCACCGCGATTTCCCATGCCAAAATCATTATGTAGTAAATACCGTACTCATTTCTCTATCAATGGTACTCACCATTATTCACATATACTTATTTATTATGAATCTATATGTATGTATTCCACATTTAAATGATCATTTAACAAACTATGATGATTAATGAATCCAAGTTTTATGATCTATGTGGCACACTTAACCATGAAAATGAAATGATTATGAAGGATGTGCCTTGATAGCGCTCCAATGAATTGGGTAATATTTAGTATCATGATATGTTAAGTGAAACAGGTTTTTAAACATGATAATTCATGTGAAATGGGTGCTGACTCATGATACTTCATGTGAAATGGGTGTTGACTCATGATACTTCTTGTGCATTGGGTGTTGAATCGTGCTACTTCGTGTGCAATGAGATTTGACTCATTCTCCATTGTGTGAAATGAGCCTTAGATCATGCTAATATCATGTGGTGTGTTGTTTCCATAGTTCCATAATATGATTATCATGATTTATCATGCCTTTATATTCATTTTCTTTTTATGCTCCATTGATATTCCTATTGTATAACATGTATTGTCTTCTTTATGTTATACCTTGTTTACTCCCTTAATGGGATTTATATCTCACCCCATTATTATGTATATCCTTAGGTTATCCCATTCAGAGTTATATATGAAGTAATTTTATGGTCATGTAAAATAAGTTTTCAATAAATATCTTCTATTTCATGTTTTATGTTATTATGTAATATTCCTAATTTCCCATGACATTAGACCTCTTGATCTTATGAGTTATATTAAGTGAAAATCTAGGTAATAAATCATGATTAAATATGAATTAAATAATAGGGTTGTTTTATGAGGCTTGGAGTTTTTTGTTCAAGCAGGACCACTCATGAAGAGTCAAATATTTGGGCTTTAGAAAATTGGTAGTTGTGGAAACCAATTATAAGGTCTAGATCAAGTTTAGTAGTAGAGTCTCTATATTTTGGATTTCTTTATTTACTGATTGTATCTAGTGGGTGATTAGTTGTTATTTTTTTTATCATACTTTTGAGGTTTTATTACCCTATGATGTATTTAATTTTATTTTATCATACTTTTATTTCATTTATTTATATTAATAATTTTTATTCTTATGATCTAGTTATATTTTGGTTAAATCTGTTTTTATTTCACTCTCACTAAGGTTATAGTCTCCTCATTGTATATTTTAAACCCTCACCACTAGTCGGTAGCCTATAGAATATGGGGAGGAATACTTGAGGCCTTATGAAGATTCAGATTAGATGACATGTTAGGGTGGCCTAATTCAGTTCGTTATATATAGTCATATCATATGAAAAATAAAAAATTAATTATTTACAATTGAATGAAATAATATTACACCATAATTGTTTCTTATTTAGAATCCTATACAACCTGCAACCATCAGAAGTTCATCCACCAAAAAACCACAATGGAAGAAATACTTCACTTGATGGAATGCTTGGAACTTTAATATAACAAAAATAGGAAGAGATACCTCACCCAAATCACTACACTGATCTCAACTTTCTCAAGCCTATTTAATACAAACTCGTACAAATATCCACATATAATATAAAGAAATGAAAGAAATTATAGTCACGAAAAAGGTATTATATGGTTTGAACTTTTATCCTACGTCTATAAGAGAGGAATTACACACTTTCATTTCATCATAAGTAAAAAATTTATAATAATTGTGACTAGGAAAACACATAGATCTCTAACAAAAGTAATTCTAATAAACCTTATTAAAATAGTAAAATTATCCTTTTATAGAGGGTCTCACCCAGTCATTAGGTTGCACTGACCTACTATAATCATGGGGTCCATCTGTTTCAATGTGTAAATTTTGATCCTCTATTTTTTCCTCAGCACGACCACCAATCATAGGTAGAACAACAATGATCCCAATACCTCACACCTTTCCTACAAGCTTCATTTTGAGCATGATTCAAATTCAAACACTTCCTCCTTCTGATGATTACTACAATTATTGAACTTTTAGTGAGTATTCCACCATATTTAATCCATTTTAAATTCACATCATCAATCTCATTATTGAATAATAAATTATTGTTTCTATTTCTCTAACAAGTTCGAAGGGTTATCTAGAGTTTCTACTTATTATAAACTAACTCCAATTATTGAAGAGTCTTTATAATCTCAAAAATTTCAAACTTAAAGATTAATTTAATGATTCCATGTCATCCTATAACACTTTATCAAGTGAAAAAATTCCAAATTACAATACATTAAACACCTCTCCATTTACTTATATTCACCCAAGTCCAACTGAGTCACAATGCTACCACAGAAATCACTAGGACCAAAGAATTTGTGAACATATCTACTAGATTCTATAGTCCATCTATCTTCTACAACCTCATCACTCCATCCTCATGAAACTTTTGAATGTAATGATCCTTTGGGTTGATTTTATTCTTCCCCACATAGACCACCAGATTGTTGGCCAAGTGTAGTACATTCTGACTATCAGAATAGATTAATTCACTTTCCTATAAGCTGATAATATCCTCAATAATACATTTCAACCACATCATTTACTTTATTTATTTCACTATTTCAATATAATTGGATTTTTTGTGGAGATTTAAATCATTTTTTAGCCACAACATCCAATAGACTATAGTTTTTCCAAAGATAAAGGCACAATAGTTATTATTTTTTACGAATCTAAGTCTCCCCAAAATTCAGTGCCAATATACCCAATTGATATATCACATCTCTAAAGAAAAAGGTAGTATATTATATTATTTTAAGATATCTTATGATCAACTTCACATATTATCAATATTATTTCCCTATTGATGCATATGGTATTCTCTCTATGTCCTTAGCCTCTTTCTTTATTTATGGTACTTGTTTCTTTAAGTTTTTTGAAGTGTTTCGAAAAATTAGTGGAAATATATTTTCATCAAATCATCACAAATTTTTCAATGATCGCTTGGATATACTCTTTCTATGATAAAACCAAACTTATTGACTTTTAATATTACTTTTTACTCATTCCCAATATCTTATTTTCTTAATTGAGATATTTCATTTCAAACATCCTTGAAAATTCCTTCTTCCCCTCCTAAATCCATTTAATTAAAAGACCCATCAACATCATATCATCCAAGTAAAAAATTATAATAATGAAGTTATCATCACTATAATCCTTTTATTATCATCAATTTTTATAGTTTATTGGCATGAAAATTTCTACTCCATAAACATGTTGAACTTCTAGTTCCACTGTCTTTGTTTATTTCAATCCACAGAGACTTTTCTTATGTTTTCACACCAAAACATGATTTTTTTTATCCAAAAAATTAGTAGGTTTATTAAAATATATCTATATCTTTATATCACATGAATAAAATCCATCTTCATATCCATCTATTTCATATTTAATCCCCTAGAAGCAACAAAATTGATCACAGTTAGAATGGTAATATGTTTTACAACCAAAAAAATTAAACAATTTGATACCCTTCTTCTACTAGGATCCCTTAACCATTAGCCTCACATTAATCCTCCTACTTACATTAGATTTATCTTTTAACTGGAAACCCATTTGTTCTCCAGTGAATTCTTTCTGAATGGTTAATTTTTTAGTTTCGATGTGTTATTACCATGAAGAAAATTAAACTCCTCTTTTATAGTCAACTCACACTTATTATAATAAATAAGGATATCCACTTATCTTAGGATCTTAGGCTCTCTACCATCCATTAAAATCAAGAAGTTAAATTTATCTTTATACCTATGTACCAGTCATCTGACTCTAGTAGACCTTTTTTATTCAATTTGGGGTTCTACTACCTCTAAAAATGAAACCTATAGAAGTTCATCCTTTAAAACTTTAGATCGGGCCTATACATTTCTCAATATTTCAAGTATATCTTCCACTACTCTCATTCTCAAACCTTATGTGATTCCCTCTGAACTTTTCTTCATAATTTTTTGAAATTCTACAAGACTCAAGGCAATCTGAATTATCCAAAAAATGTAGTCTTTTGGTACCTTCATTCATATCAACTTGGATAAAAGTTTATTCTTTTCCATCTACTTTATTCACCTCTAAATTTTTTTCCTTCTATAGGACCTTCTCATTAAAGATAAAATTTATACTTATAATTAATTCCTTTCTATCACCATCCCAATGTCTAAATCTAAGATCTTCATCTCCATAGCCTATTAATAAACATGCATGATATTTTTCTTATAACTTATATATATATATATATTTGGAATAAACACAAACATAGGATAAACTTCTAAAGACATTAAGGTGAGATAAATCTGGTGTTTCCCTTTTCCACAGAGCTTCTAGAAATTATTTTCCCATTACAGTTCAAGGGATCTGATTGATCAAGTATATTATGGTATTTAGTGATTCTTCTCAAAAGACCTTGGGCATTCTTGAATACAACTTCATACTCTGCACACTTTCCATAAAAGTATCATTCATCCATTCAACTATTATATCAGGAATCATAGGTATAGTATTTTCATGCTTATTAACACTATATGTATAGAATTTCAAAAAACTTATTTCAGTTTACTCACCTTTGTTGTTTGAATGAAAAGTATTTCATCGTACATATTATCTGCCATTCAACAATAGATTTTATCTAAAAAAATACTCCAAACATAACTGATTTATGTTTTAGGAAGTATGCTCAAAATTTCCTAGTGGATTCATTGATGAATATCATAAAATATTGTGATCCTCTATAATATTTGACTAGCTAAGGTCCCTGGATATCCATATTTACATGTTTTAGCTTCAGACATTTCTATGTTCTTCTACTCAAATTAAAGCTCAACTTTCATTGCTTTTTGAGTATAAAACTTGCAAAACTTCTTAAGTCTAAATGATACATCTTCAATATGCCTTTTTACACCAAAAATTTCATACCTTTCTCATTGAGGTTCCCAAAACAGTAGTTCCACAAGTATGAGCTTTTAAAAATTGAAGTTCTGGTAAGTGTAGATCCCACTACCCTTCTAGTTATATATATTGTTTCATCATTTACACCTCTATATATGAAAATATAACCCCTATATATTCTTTATAATCCATTAATAAAGGTGTTTCCATATCCATCTTCATCCAACAACCCAACTAAAATAAAGTTCTTTTGAAGTATTGGAATATGTAAAACTTGCTTTAATACAAGGAAACTTATATTCTTCCACTGAATTCTGACATGTCCCTTCCCCATATCAAGAACTTCATCATCCACTAGATTTACTCTTCTAAACCTTATAGACAAATAATTTTCAATTCATCATGTTTTACCAGTGGAGTGGAAATATTCTCCATAAAAAATAATCAAAAATTCTTTCGAAGTGTTGACACTCAAAAGTATATTTTTACTACTCTAGGAAATTGAAACAATGGAACTTAAACCTCTAGAAGTTGGCATTCTATGGTTTCCATTTACCCTATATAAATTTTCCTAAGATTATACCTTATACCATAGTGCCAATAAGCTAGCTCAGGTCTAGTATATTTACCTCTAATCCTCTCTCTCTCTACTTATCTTCTAATCATCTTTGACTTATTTGATGAGGTGAGTTGCCGCTTCCTTTTATATTAAATTCATTTATAAAAGGTTATTAAAACAACCTCTTTTGAATCTTTTCATTCATAACAAAGTTTTGTACATCATCAAATATCAATATACCCTTTCCATAAGAGTTATTGTCGATACTATTTCATCCAAATATTTTGGAAATGATGACAAGAGTAATATGGCACAGAAATAATATATTAATGTTACCTTTAAATACTCAAGCTAGATCTAGATCAAGTTGAAGTCATTCAAATGATCCACTAGACATATTCCTATTTATAGACTCATATTCAAAATTCATCAAATCAAGCTCACTTTATTGAATACTATAGGCTTATCATACATATATACCAATGTCCCCATCAACTATATTGTATTCTTATTATCATTGATGTTCAAAGATGCATTCTAGAATACTAAAATCCACACCAAACCTAACTCCAATTTATAAATCTTTTACCATTATTCTTTCAACATAATATCTAATTTAACACCTTGTAATGGAACTTCCATATCATTATAGAGGAGATAATACTCTATCTATATCCTCTAAAAACTTAAATAAATTTCATTGAATCGATCAATCTAGACCTTTATCTATTTTTATGTCATCACCTTTTGATACAATGAATCCCATTGAATTGAAAATTTTATAAGTAATAATGAATTTTACTTGATATACTACTGTGTAAAATACTTATCCTCTGATAACCTCCTATTTCTATGATACTAATTGTTAATAATCTTGTATAAACTTCAACCACTGTAATTTCTTCCACTGGAAGACCATAATAGCAGAAAAAGGTCACCCAATGGAATCCTCAAAACCTAAATGTACCAAAACTATGAAGATATACCTTGGCCTAATCATCACATTTAGTTTAAATTTATCGATCCTATTTACTCTAAACTCATACAAATAGTCACATACAATACAAAAAAATGAAATAAAAGTAAGTAAAGACAAAATAAGGTTTTATGTGGTTTTTAATTTCATCATATATCCATGGGATAATCATTACACATTTTCATTTAATCAAAAGTAAAAAAGTTACAATCATTAGGACTAGGTATCTATGTAGATCACTAAAATAATTAATTACATGAAATATTAGCAAAGTGATCCCACCCCCTTTTATAGGGGTTCCCACCTGATAATCTTATTGCATTGACCTCCTATAATTGAAGTTCCCATCTATTTCAATGTGAAACTGATGATCCTCTATTATTTTCCTCATCTTGACTATTAATCACTTCTAGAACAATAGTACTCCTAATGACTCTCTCATTTCCCAAAAACTCTATGCTAAGATTGATTTGGATGTAGACACTACCATCTTTAGTTGATTATAACAACAGTTTTACTATTTATGAGTTGACCACTAATTTGTATCTGTTAAAAAAATTAATTGTTGACCAAATCATTATTGAACACTGAATACCTACTTCTTTAGATCTAAAATGGATGAAGGGTTCCCCAGATTTTCTCTTTCCAAAGAACTGACTTCATATTTTGAAGAGTCTTTATACTCCCAATATTGATGAATATATGAGATGTGAGGCTATGTTATATCATATAAAATAGGGGATCATAAACATTTCTAGGCTAGTCATATTAGATGGATGGGTGGGATTATATTGCCATGAATCATATAGTAAGGATCATTTTGAACTAAAAAGATGTAATGAAAGTAGTAGGGTGTTAAATATTTTAAACCAGATTCTTTTATATATTGTATATCATAAATAAAGTGTTATATATTAAGTAATAATTGAGATGTTATTCATGAAACAGTTGTATGAGTTAACCTAGAGTTATCATTGATACATTCATTAACTCATAATATTAAAGTTAATAACTGAAAGGCTATGGAGTATCCTTAATACCTTATAAAACACACTTTATTGTGATGGTAGTGGGTGTGGATGATTTCATGAGACATATAGATGCAATAAAATCTCATCTTCTACATCATTTTCATCATAATATATTGGAATGTCATAGATGATGAATACTTACACACATACAACATATTATTCCATAAAACCCATGGATACACCATAGAGGGAAGGGTCATTCTATCATTCCATTGGTGATAATCACCAATCATGGAAGCTAGTATCTAAGGATCATCAGTGTAAAGGTACACACAATTTAGTGGTTCTTCATTTCCAATTTATATAATATTTCTTATTTATATTGCATAGATATATTTGGATGGGATCTTATCACTTTATAATTTTCTATTAAGTTTTAATAGACCCTAGGAATCACTTTAGTTTTTATGTATATTGATACACATAATTCTATATGAAAGTTCTATATAATTTATTTCAAATTGAGATTCCAAAATCTCTTAAAATGGCCAATAAATTTTATATCATTTCAATAAATAAACATATCATGAACATGAAAAAATAAATATATCATATAAGTATTATATATTTTTAAATAAAACACAAACATTAAATGAACTTCTTGAAAAATAATTTTTGAGCATGAATGAAAAAAAATTATTCAAATTCTTATTTTAAATCATAAAGTAATTTTTTCATAAGACATAATTTGTGAAAGAAATTCTTTTAAGAACAATTGTGAGGTTTTCTATATATCCTTTTATCTAATTATCCATGTAGTAAGGTTGGTTTAAGATTAATTTATTCTAAATAAATATCCAATGAATTTGTGAATGAAAATAATAACCTTATGGAGTTATGTTTCACCATTGGAGAAAATATTTTTAGTGTAATTAATTTCTTCCATTTAGGAAAATAAATTTTCATCTATCATAGATTTATATTAAATTTCTACTTTTTTAGAAGCTCATTCATTTCTTTTATAGATACATTTAAAACCTAATAATTTAGAACTATCATGTTTTTAACTAATATTGTATTGTAGTTTTTATATAGAGAATTAATTCCCTCTTCCATGGATTTAATAAATTTTTCATACTCTCTCCCACATGTGTCTTATTTAAAACTTTTATGATCATCATATTGCATTACAATTTCTATAAGGATAGAAAAAAATAATCAATTCAACCTATCAAAACCTCCTTAGAGGTATAATAACCCTATTAATTTTTCCTTTAGTAAATAAATAGTTATGTAACCACTTGAAACCAAAATTGGTTCAAGTGATTTCTCTTCAGTCAAGGGTTGTTTTGTTTTAGTTTATTTTGATAAATATTGTTCTACCTTAGCCTAATAAAATCAACTAGTTTCATAATAAGGGTGCATGGGTTTTGTATTAAGTTTGATAATCATTTTTTTTTATCAAATGTAACATATTTACTCAATGTGAATTTAAAAATATATATATAGTATATGCACTATTTATTATTTCTAACTCTATCTGGGAATCCTATGAAAATAAAATTACCATTGGTGTATGTATATCATTTTTAACATGTTCTTAAATTATACATATGGTGACTTTAAAGTAGTGATGATAAGTTTTTTTACAACCATTTTTATCTAGTGACTTTAAAATCACTGGTTGTCAATATATTCATATTAATTAGGTGGATAACAACCACAACAATCTTTATACAACAAATTTTAGGATGTCAAAAATATTACAACATGATTATTACTTTTTATAAGATAACCTCATTAATTTTTTAGTTAACTCATTCTATTGGGGGGATTACCTAATAGTATTATGTCTCATTAATCCTTAATTTTTATAGAATTTATTAATTCATTGGAAAGATTATCTGAACTATAATTAGTTCTTATGATTTTTAGATTCTTCCCAATTCGATTCTTGAAAATATTTTTTCATTATTTAAACATTTAAAGGATTTAAATTTATGTTTTAAAATATAAATCTAGGTCTTTATCAAGAATTAATATATTATTGAGAGGAATTAGTATCCCCCTCCATGTGATGATACCCCGGCACACCCCTTAAAATTTTGAATACATATAATATGTAATTTGTTTTGAAAATTGATTTGATCTTTTAAAACAATGTTTTATAAAATTAAAATCCTCATAAAAAGTAAGTTATATGAGAAATATATTTTTTAACATTTTTTTGTAATATAATTTTAAAATACCCTTCTCACTTATAATAAATTATTTATTATTCCGTAAAATATGTTTTTTATGTGAAAAATTCTCAAAATATTTTTATCCGATTTATTTATTATTCATAAATTCGTAAATGAATTTTTAAATATAATATTTCATAATTTTGATATACCTAGTAGATTTTATTAATCATGATTTTGAATTATTGTAATTTTCAATTTTATCAAGCATTCCCAAATAGATCTAGTTCTTAATGATCTTAGGTACCCACCGAACACCATTTAGCATTTTAATTATACCATCATATAGTTATAGTTAGATTGATATCAACCATATGAATTTTTTGTCTCAACATTTTCCATGAAAATATAATCCCTTAACATAATTTATATATCATGAAAAAATAAATTGGTAACATATGGAATGAACATCAAGAATCAATGACTTATTAATTCAACTGGAATTAAATAAATTCAGTTTTATTTTACTTTAATACCCTTTATCAATGTTTAAAAATGTCTAGTGAAAAAAAATTACATGTGTGATCATTTTATGGGGAAATTTATTTTGAATTGAATCTATCCATGGAAAAAATAACTAAGAGTTTTATTTATTGACTTTTATATAGTTTTCATTTTTTTTATTCTTATTACTATGAAAATATATCCTTTTTCATATATAATACTCTCTTCATGGTGGTTAAAACCTTTCCTTTAACCTTTTAATAAAACATGTATTGAAACTCTTTATAATGAAAGGGACTTTTTTATTTATTTTATGCACAAATTTTCTTTCTCATACATCACTGTATCATTTAAATAAGGGTAAGGGGAATCAAGAGATGAAAGTGGGATCATAGCACTATTAGCATCCCCTATTTTCATATCAATAATATAAAAATTCAAAATTATATTATTATACTTTTCTAAAAGTTTATACATGAACTTATATTCCTAATTTTAAAATCATATAATTTTTCTAATAAATCATGCTCATTGGGGGTTTAGTCATATGAAGTGTTCAATCTTAACCATGGTTGGAGGTTCAATAACTATTTCTCTGAGGACTTATAAAGGATCATAAATATATGTGACCAAAACTAAGATTATGGGTGAATTGGTATCGGTATACTTTTTAAACCAATTAAAAAATTTATCCCCTATTACCTATTCACATTTTCAGTTAATAGATTCCTTGTTCCTTTTTCTATGTTTATTTATCTTACCTATAGTCTATATGTGTGTAGATAAAAAGGAAAGAAACACAACAAGAACACATGGTTTTTTATAAGTTTTTACTCCATTCGGATAACTATATCACCATTGTATGGTGGTTATTATCCAACTCACACATAGCTTACTTATTATTATCAAAAGAATCATGGGAAAGGGAGTAAAATTGGACCCATTATCCTAGAATCGACCATGTATAAAGAAAGCAATATCTTGAAAATTCTATTTTTAGAGATACATGATTTGGCCTTATCTAAATGAAGTGTGATTAGTTACTCAAATATAGTATTCACTTGACACAAATAATATAATATCCTTACTCAACATGTATTAATCAACAATATTACATCAATTATAGTAATCAATGTGTTTTATCATGCTTCTTCATACTTATATAGTAGATTAATTATATAGGATAGATCTATAATTTTCTTTATCCTAGAAATAATCATTAGTAGGAAAGGTTGGTATTCTCTTATTATCTTCTAATTCCTCTTTATCACACAAGAATATCACTATGTATCCTTTCCTTTCTTCAATACATGGGTTCTACAATAAATGTTATATTAGGTCATTTTTCTCACTTTAAACTTGTATAATATTCACTGGGAACGCATATAGTCAAGCACGCTCCTTTTATCCTTTTGAATTTTTAATTATGAAACACACATAGATTAATATCTATATATTATTTGGCCTTTCCTTTCTATTATATTCACTGCCCTATATGAATATTTCACTTTGAATTTCTATATTATTCATCAATTCAAACTCCCCAAAATCTATCTATTTAAAGAAGAAAACAGTTTATTCACCTAAAGAGTCATATTATTTATTATTTATGATATTAAAAAATATCATGCTCTTATATCCTCAAAAAAATCTGTATCATTAAAGTCATTTTTAAAACTTCCACATATGCATAAACCCATGCACTGTGATGTGTATCTTTCCCTTGTGATGTGGGACTCATCTCATCACCAGTTTCTTTATCAGATGGATTCTTATTTGATTTTGGATTGAATCGTAATTAATTAAATCAATTATAATATTTAAATATTTGATGGTCATAGAAAAATTATATACTAGTTTGAGAATAAGGACTTCAAGGATATCATAGATAATATTGCATTGAAATTTAGAATAATATCCTTGAAACTGCATCTAGAATTGTTCCACTAAATTTTACTAAAATATAAATTATAAATCATAATTTATATTCTTAAATGTATTAAATATGACATGATTCAACTAGGTGTGGGAATTTTTATTTGGTGAAAGAATAGTTTAATTTGTAGCAATAGATGGTCCTTATAAATTATTTCAGTTAACATTATGATTCCATACTTAAACATTAATAAGTCCTCATACCTACCTTATGATATCACGCACCAGCCTTAAATAGGATTATATCAACCTTATGAAGTCATTGTATCAACCTTATGAAGATGTTCCTCAACCTTACATACAATCTATCTCAAACTTAAGTTTTTATCACACCAACCTTATGATGGCTCGCATGAACTTTATGAAGTCTTTCACCAACCCAAATTTCCTTATATAAAACTTATGAATCATTTTTCAAACCTTATGAAGGAAACATATCAAACTTAGGAATTCTTGTACCAATATTATGAAATCCATACCCCTTCTATGCCTTGGTAAAATTTCTCCATACCTTTTCACTTTCTTTCATAGTTTTCTTATCAATAATGGAATCCAATTCTGACTCATCCAATTCTGACTCATCCAATTTCTAATCAATCATGATATTCAATTTTAACTCATCCCTCACTTAGGTGGTATTTCATAGAATCATCTATCGTTTTCCTCTTTAATATTAATTATTCAATCCTCTCTATAGTTGGATTCTTCCCATCATATTTACAACTATTATAAACTATTTTAGATAGTGTTACTTTATCCCAACTTGTCTTAGACTTGAATAAAATCTCATCAATAATCACATGTGATTATTTAACTATATTCTCCATCATATTAATGGATCTAAAATTATATCCAATAGAAGTACCCACTTTAATTTATTAAATATGAACCCAATAGATTCTAAGCATGAAATCATATCAAATACTTCTTTTACATTTCCTTTACCTCATGAAAAGTGATGGTAGAAACTTTCATCACTTCTATTTTTCAAGTTAAACTATAAATCCTAAATTAATCTTAAAAATTAATTACACATCATAATACCTTTCTTGGTAACTCTATGATTAGTATAAAAATATTAGTAACTTCCAACTTCCTTCTAAGATATTATTTATCAACATATTAACATCATGTAACTTTCCTTAATATCTTAGATCTTTATTGAAAAAAAAATAACAAAAACTTAATGTGGGTTTAATAATCTCCCACTTTTTATTTGTTGTAAATACCTCCTAGAAAATTATATGTTAATATGTTCTTCTAATTGCTTTTTCTCTCCCTATTAACAATAAATAAAAAGTTCATAGAATATGATGGTACCACTCCATACATAAGGAATGTTCATCAATCATCCAAATAAAAGTCTATGTTAACCATTATTGGTGTAGAAAATATGGAGGTTTGATTTAGATATCAATTATATCCTTATTTCAAAGAATATGATACCAAATTATATTAATTACCATAACTCATTTAGGAGTTATTTAGATTCCCCCAGGTTAAAACCAAATGATTCCAATTGATAACCATATCCTTATTAGAATTTTAACCTAAGATCATACACTCATCTCAACATATATATTAAAAATATTCAAACACGTGTAGGAGGTTATAGAAATCAACCCTGATATCTCCCCAAATATCTTCATTTAATGACATTAATTAAATCAAATTCTCACCCTTAAAATCATAATTGATTCTTAAGAAACCAAGGATGATATAGTAGAAATACAAACCTTATCGATGATAGTTTTTCAAGAACCTTTTATAATTTATATTTGTATAAACTGCATAGTTCTAGAATATTATTAAGCTAAAATCCCCCTTAATCGATGGTGTCTGCCTTCACTTCATCAACATAGATATTTTCTTCATATTTTTTTAGAGTACCACACCACTAGAAAAAGTAGATAAGGTGTTTCAATTTTAACATTGGTTATTTGAAAATCAATGTTAATATCCACATGAGAAATATTTTAACATTGATTATGTTATAAATGACATTAAAAGATGATTTTTAACATCATTATGCTATAACTAATATTGAAAGTGTTTCTAATAGACTTTTAACATTAGTTATAACTTAAATAATGTTGAAAGTTGGATTTTAAAGTTATGTAAGGAATAAATGATGTTAAAATATTATAAAAAATTTAATATATATTCATTCTCCTCATTTTTTGACATTCACTTTTATAAAACCCAAACACACTTGACTCAAGAACGCCATTTACCCATGATCTAACTACTTAATTTGATCTATTTTCAACATATTTATGTATTTTTTATCCTCTAAATTTCATAGTTCATCATAATTAAACTTTCATCGACTTCATTGGGACCACTGAATTTGTGTTCCATGTGTCTTGTTTGATTTCCACCATCATCGGCCTTTAACTCCTATCTTCAATCACACCCCTCTTTTATTGCCTGAAATCGGAATTTGTTTAATCATTATTTTTGATTTCCTACTCATAGGTATTTAACAGGAATTTCAATATTTTATAAGTTAAATTTTCATTTTTTATTTTTAAAATATTTATTAGTTATTTGTTAGTTATAAATTCCATTCATTCATTTATTTTTTAGGAGTTACGTATTTTTCAATTGTAAATTTTTTGGGTAATAATTAGTTTGAGGCCATAATTTTTTTTGATTATATTTTTTTTATTTATGGATATAATTTTTTATAGTTTTAATTTTGGGGGGGAATTTTTAAACAATTTCATGGTACAGTGGAGGTATCCATGGTGTAGGTCATAAACCATGGTACAAAATAGAGGACCACGGTGCTAGGAGAAGGTAGGTGGTTAGCATAGAGGAGGTTCACAAAAACCTAGCAATGAGTGTTGAAATTATGGTAGGAACACTATGGCATGGTGAATCAAGGATAATGTTCTCATGTAATAGTGTGTTTATCCATAGTTTAGGAGGGAATTGTCGGTGTGATGTTCTACGGTGTATCCTAGGATCCTAGAGCATTGTAACATCCCAATATTTTGAGAAATGTATTCTTTAAAATTAATTTAAATTCATTGATATATTAGGTTAAATGAAATGAATAGTTGATATTACATTGTATACAACACCAATTTTATCTTGTGTTTCATGTAACATTGAGTCTCTTTGATAATGTGTGTTACATGCAATACTGTGTTTTACAGAATAACAATATAATATTAAAATTTAATATGATATTTATCACCTAGTCACTAGAATGGCGTGATTGAATATGATTAACTAAATTGTAAATATATGGTTTAAACATGTTTATATAATGAATTATTTTATGAATAATTAATTATAAATTAAAATAAAATTAAATTAAATATAAAGGATGTGTTTTATAAAAACTATTTTTATGACCATAATGGTTATTTAAATTAATAAATTAAATAAATAATTATTGTTAAAAGATATTAACAAAATTTATATGTTATATATTCAATAAAATATTTTTCAATTAATACAATAAGTTTTATAGGCTTAAGATAATAATAAATCCAATTTTAAGCCTAAAAAGTAATATATTTTTAAAAGACAGTTTTATCGCCTTTTAATGGTAGACTTTTTTAAATATAAATTCTGAAACTATTATAATTTTTATTTGAAAAAATAAATTTTATTTTTTAAAATAGGAATATAAAATTTTAATTTAGGTTAATTTTTTTTTCTGAGAACTTTAATATTTTGATGAATAGTGAATGACACTGAATTTTAATTGAAAATTACTTTTTTGTCTAAATAATTTATAGTGTTAAATTGTATTTTTAATTGGTTTTAAAGTAAAATTATGCCAATTTTATATCATTTAAACCAATTTAGGTGATTGGAATCAATTTAACATTGAAATTGGATATAAAAACATTTCAAACTTTTGAACATTTCTCTTTAAAAACTCGTTGTCTTGTCCCGTTTGCGGGATTAATTTTAAATTAATTTCTACCAATTTTGTTATTAGAATGTGGAAAAATAGATTAAATATTTGGAATAATAATAATTTATAATCTATAGTAAGTTTAACTTATTTTTTACCAAAAATATTAGTGAAATAAATAAAAATTAATTACAATGATTAAGATAAACAAATGTATTTTCTTTTTGGTGAAACTTTAATCTTAAATGGAAAAATGACCTAGAAACATTTCAAGCACCAATTTTATGGAAATTATTTTAACATATACCCAATTTGATCTATTTTTTCATTATTGGTTCCACATTATGTAAGTCATTCCTCCTAATTGTGTTTACCTTTTTATATTTACAACAATTCCACTCCCTCTTCACTATAAAAAGGAAATCACCCTCCCCACTTATTCACACATCTCAATACCTGTTTATCATATAAAACCTGGCCAAATAATCTCCCAGAATCTATCCTCTCATACTATAAGCCTCAGTTTTGTCATAAATAAAACCAAGTAAGTCCTTTGGTGTAAACCAAAAGGAGTTAGCAAAAAAAGATGTAACATTCTTCAACAATCACTTTTGTTTTATTTCTTTATCAAACCACTTAAATTATTCTTATTAAATTATTATATAATAACATAAGTATAATATATATACTAATATTTTAATTTTTTAATGAACACCTTCACACACTTCCATCAAATGGGATACACAATCATTATTCATGTGTACGGGGGACTACTGCTTCGTGAACCGATGTTGTTCGTTCTTCCATTACCACCTCTCAAGGTTGGTAATAATGATGTAATTTCTATTTTTATATGAAACATATGATATTTAAAATTTTATTATACTTATTTAATTATTATATAACACATATATTCATGATTTCCATTTTTGGGAATATGATAACATCATTTCTGGACGTGTGGACTACCGCCTCCTCAAAGTGATGTGATTCATTCTCTATTTACATGGAATGTATTAAGTATTGGTTTAATAAAAATATATGATTTAAATGAAATATTTATGATATTAATGAAATAATTATCTATATTTACATATAACATATCATTTTTCTTCTTTCCATTTCACACACTGAAAAATTGATAATGTCGTTCGTGGACGTGTAGACTATTACCTCCTCGAAGTGATGTGATTCTTCATTTTTTATCACCACATCACAAGAATTATATATATAATTATATATAATTAAATAAAATGATATTTATGATATAATTTTTATTCTAGAAAGATAAATTTTACTTACCTTCTGTCCATTAATATCATTGAAAAATGGGAAAGTTACTCATGTTTACGTACGGCCTACCGTCTCCATGGCCATGACGTTGGATCATTTTTCATAACCATATTTCCCATATGATTTTAAAAGTATAATGTATGAAAAAATATTATAATTATATCATTATTTTTATTCTTTAGAAGTTTAAATAATGAACTCATTGACTATATTCAACCTATCGAAGTCAGTTTAAACACATAAGTCGAATATGGTTAAAACATCCAACTTAGACATTATTGATTAAGTAATTATATATAACATGTTTATAAGTGAAATAAAAGTAATAATAAAATAATAAAATGTTATGAATCAAATAAATAATTAAAATAAGTTTATTATTTGGAAAGATATAGGACAGTCAGGACAAATCAAACTCAAGGTAAGGGATTTCTTAACTCAATTTCCATTCATTTGGTTAAACATCGATGTCATTGGTTATGTTATGAAAATAATATGTGTGAAATTACCTTTTATTATTTTATGATGTATTTAAAATTTTATTGTGTGGATTTAAATTTGTCACGCATAATTATTTCATTGATTTATTCTCACTCCAATGATATGATCTTTGTAAGGTATTTTCATCTCACTTTTTACATCCGTGAGATAAATGTCATATTAACCACTTAATTATTTTTTGTGGTGTATCAAATGACCCTTTTGTTATATTATATCATGAATTATTTTATCATCATGGTATTTAAAGGTTTCATTTTATGATTATTAATTTTGGGGATTCTGATTCAGATGTTACCAAAGTTTTAATGGGTTTCATCTCAATTTCCATTCCATTGATAATTATTTAATTTTATACACCTAATTATTTTTATAAGGTGTATATTGCTCATATGACATGTTATATCATGAATATACTTATTCTAATGATATTATAAGTTTAATTTCATGTTATTACTTCATGGTGATTATGATTCATATTTTTCAAGGTGGCATGAGACACTTTGTAATGTTTAAAGGTTATTTTCCTCATGAGTGTTTTTAATGATATTTAAATGGTATTTCCATTAATAAACATAAACAAAACTTGTTTTAACTTATCCTCCACTAGGGATATTTTTTATTGATACCATCCTCATTCTTTTATGGATGGATTAAGATTGTTTCAAAGTGATTGTTTGGGAACCCATTTCTTTTTCAAAGGTTAACCATATTTCAAATAGATTTTTATGGAACTCGTTTATGTTCCATGGGTTAATCATGTTTCAATGATATTGTTATGGAAACCATTTATTGTCCATAGTTTAATTTTGTTTCAAATATATTGACATTAAAACCATTTCTTTTCCATGGGTTTATCAGGTTATAAATGAATAATGATTGTTTTTATGAGTTTTATGTTAGAAGTGTTTTATTCTTGATGTGGTAATTGAGTATTATATGAAACATGTGAGCCTGATACAACTTCTACAAAGGGTTGATCCCATTATAGCTCACAGTTTACCCTGATATACCTTATAA
Organism: Viscum album; assembly: GCA_963277665.1. Lineage (NCBI taxonomy): Eukaryota > Viridiplantae > Streptophyta > Magnoliopsida > Santalales > Viscaceae > Viscum > Viscum album. The sequence goes on from OY728128.1 coordinate 664,004,005, forward strand.
TAAGGTTTGACCCCCATTATATCTCATGAAAAATGGGTGATCCCGATATATCTTATACGAAGGGTGATCCCCATTATGGATCTCTAATGCACTGGGTAATGACAGTATTAGAAGTAAGTCATATGGTTATTCCAATTAAAAGGGTTTTGAAATAATTTTATGAAAGTGATTCTCCAAGTTACCAAAAAGAGTTTTAATTTCTTGTTATGAGTTTATAATGTTTCTAATAATCAAGATAGATATCACATAGCCTTTGATTATTTATTCTAATGACTCACTATTTTTCCATGTTTTCATATTTTTTATCCTTGTATTGATGGGTTTTAGTTATTTTATGACTCGCTCAAGCACTTTTATTATGTCCCTATACCCTTATGCACTCTTATATTCATTGATGATATTAAATTGTTAATGTTTATGTTTACCTTTACTGATCATCTGAGCTCTCCCTTCATATATTTATTTTTCTCCAAGTTTTAAATAATTATTTTGACCAATTTATGTCTATAAGTGGTTTTATATCAATTATTATGATGTATTAACGTGACAAAGAAAAGATGGATTAAGTATGAGAAATGCTCATTTAAATTCATGTGAATTGTTTATGTAGGAATTTTTCCTAATTCTCTAAAAATATAAACCTAAAAGGACCTATAGTATATAAGTGATCCATTTTTTCCTTTTTATTTTGTAAGATTTATATGAAAATTTAGGTTAGAATTATGGACATCAAATCTTGGAATGAAAAATTATAGATTTTAGTACAGGATATGTGAGTGCGGGTTCTGAGATATTATAGTTGGTATCAAAGGTTAGTTTACATAACCTTTTAGATTTGGATGTTTTCATATAAGGTTATATTAATATTTATGGATACTATCATAGGACTATAAAATTAAGTCTTATCATATTTTAAATGTCTTAATACACCCCACTTGAGGTTTTTATGTTGAAAAAATTTTGAGGTTATCAATGATGTTTTTTGAGACATTTGTTTTTTGGGTTGTGGTATTTATAACCCCTAGGATCAATATGAAGTGTTTTTAAGGAGGATTTATTTTTCAAGATTAAATAAAAAAAGGATAACCCAAATTCTGGTTGATAACCCATCATATCCAGCAAGTCTATGGGACTTGAACCCACAAATGAAGGATGATAAGGGTGTCACACCTACCACTAGCCTACGTGATGTCCTGGATAGTATGATAATTTTTAAAGGTTAAGATTAAGTTTATTTTGGAAACATATGGGATTTTATTTGGGTTTCAAACCTAGTCGGTAAATGTTTGAATAATTTTAAGGATAGTTATTTATGGAATAATTTAGTTTGAAATTAGGGTATTACTATTTAATTTGGAATATTAGTGTATAATTTGAAGGTTTAAACATTTTGGTAATTATCTTACCATATTATAAGAATTTTATTTTTGTTTAATGTTTAAAGATAGGTGGAATAACTTTACTATCCATTTTATGGTTATGTGGTCTTTAAAAGTTCATTTTAGTACTTAGGGAATTAAAAATTCATCTTGAGTACTCATAATTTTGAGAAAAAGATGATATTTTTGTAAAAATTGATTAAAGGATGAAATTATACTCATCAGGTAATTATATTTATTTTTTCTTTTTCTATTGGTCTAGATGGTAATAGAATTATTTAACTCTATGAGAAGGATCTTCAAACAAAATTATTATCCTTGTACCTTCAATTCTGATGAAACAATGGTATTTTTTATCATAAAATATTTTTTTAGGCATTTAACTTTCCATTGATCGTTCAATTTTTTATAACCAATGACCTCAATCACTCTCTATAATTATTTATTCTTTTCCTCCATCCCCGCCTATTCCCTATCTATATGGAATCTTAGTTATATGTAACTTATGGTGACTTTTATGTTTCCCACTTTTTCTTTTTAAGAGTTTATTTTATTAAAACTTTTTATGAATTGGTTTTTAATAAATTAATTCTAAAAATGTTAATCCTTTGATAACCAAGATGAATTTCGAGGGATAAATTCATTTTAAGGGGGTAGGATGTAACATCCTAAGATTTTAAGAAATGCCTTCTTTAAAATTAATTTAAATTCTTTAATACCTTTTGTTATAATAAATTAATATATTATCTTGTTTTTTATGCAACAAAAATTTTATCTTGGGTTTCATGTAAAATTTAGTCTCTTCAATAACGTGTGTTACACTCAAGATCGAATTTTATGAAACAATAATATAATATTAAAATTTAATGTGACAGTTATCACCTAGATGCTGGAATGGCGTGGTTTAATATGATTAACTAAATTATTAATATATAGTTTAAAAATGTTTATATAATGAATTATTTTGTGACAAATTAATTATAAAAGAAAATAAAAATCAATTTAATATAACATATGTGTTTTATAAAAAACTATTTTTATAACCATAATGGAGTTTTATATTAATAAATAAAATTAATCACTATTATTGAAAGATATTAATGAAATTTATATTTTATATATTCAATCAAATAATTTTCAATTCATCCAATAATTTTTATATGTTTAAGATAAGAATAAATCCAATTTTGAGCATAAAAACTGTATATTTTTTTAAGGCAATTTTACTCCGTTTTAATGGAAAACCTGTGTTAAAAATAAATTTTCACACTTTTATAATTTTTATTTGAAAAAATAAACTTAATTTTTTTAATCATAATAAAAAAATTACATTGGGTAAATTTTTGGTATTTTTCATAGAACTTCCATATTTTGATGAATAGTGAATGACACAGAATTTTAATTGAAAATTGTTTTTTCATTAAAATAATTTATTATGTTAAATATTATTTTTAATTGTTTTTAAAAGATAATTTTATTAATTTTATATAATTTAAACAAATTTAGGTCATTGTAATAAATTTCACATTGAAATAGGATATAAAAACATTTAAATCTTTTGATATTTTCTCTTTAAAACCCCGTTATCTCATCCCATCTGTGGGATTAGTTTTAAATTAATTTCTAAATATTCCATGATTGGAATTTATAAAAATTAATTAAATATTTTTAATAATAATTTATAATTTATAGTATTTTCAACTTAGTTTATTACCAAAAATATTAGTGAAATCAATTAAAATTAATTACAACGATTGAGGTTAAAAAATGTGTTTTCTTAGTGGATAAACTTTAATCTTAAGTGAAAAAATGACCTTGAAACATTTCCAAAACCCATTTTATGGAGATTATTCTATCATATCCCCACTTTTCTATAATTTAGAACATTATTGGAGACACATTATGTAATGGAGACCTCCCAATAGTGTTTACCTTTTAATATTTACAAGAATGTCACTCCCTCTCCACTATAAAAAGGAACTCACACTCCCCACTTCTTCATACCTCTCAAGAACTTTGTATTGTCCAAAACAAACTAAAATAATCTCCCAAAATAAATCCTATAATTTTATAACCCTAACTATGATAATAAATCAAACCAAGTAAGTCCTTTGGTGTAAACCAAAAGGAGTTACATAAAAAAGAGGTGACATTCTTCAACGATCACTTTTGCTTATTTCTTTCTAAAACTACTTAAATTAATTAATGATTATATAATAAAATAAGTTTTATAAATATACTTATATGTTAATTTTTTGACCTACACATTCACACACTTCCATCAAATGAGATATGCAATCATCATTTGTGTGTACGGTGAACAACCGCCTCGCGAACCGATGTTGTTCATTCTTCCATTACCACCTCTCAAGCTTAGAAATAATGATATAATTACTATTTTATATGATATATTATATATATATAATCTTATTATGCATATATAATTTTTATATAAGACATACCTTGATTCTTTCTATTTTTGGGAATATGATAGCATCGTTTATATACGTGTGGACTATTGCTTCCTCAAAGCGATGTGATTCATTCACTCTTTACATGGAATGTATTAAGGATGGGTTTTATAAAAATATATGAAATAAATTATATATTTATGATATTAATGACATAATTATATATCTTTACAATAAAATATCATTTTTATTCTTTCCATTCACACAATGAAAAAGTGACAACGTCTTTCATGGACGTGTGGACTACCACCTCCTCGAAACGATGTGATTATTACTTTTTTTTCACCACATCACAAGAATGATATATATAAGTATAAATAATTAAAAAAACTGGTATTTATTATATAATTTTCATTCTATGAATATAAATTTTACTTACCTTCTTTTCATAATGATCATTGAAAAATGGGAACATTACTCATGCATATATACGGCCTACCGTCTCTTGGATCGTAACGTTGGTTCATTTTTCATAAACATATTTACTATATGATATTAAAATTATAATGTATATAAAAATGTGATAATTATTTCATGTTTATTATTATGGATATGTTTAAATAATGACCTCATTGTCCATAGTCGGCCTATCAAAGTCAGTTTTAACACATAAGTCAAATATGATCGAAACATATGACTTAAACATTATTGATTATGTAATTGTATATAACATGTTTATAAGTGAAATAAAAGTAATAATCAACTTTTAAAAATTTATAAATCAAGTAAATAATTAACATAAGTTTATTATTCAGTAATATAGAGGAAAAACATGACAAATCGGACTCAAGGTAAGGGATTTCTTAACTCAAATTCTTTCATTGGGTTAAACTTTGATGTCATCGGTTATGTTATGCTAAGAATATGTGTGAAATTAACAATTATTGTTTTATAATGTATTTAGACTTTTATTGTGTGGAATTAAATTTTTCATACATAATTATTTTATTGATTTATTCCCACTCCAATGATACGATCATTATAAGGTATTTTCATCTCACTTTTTACATTTGTGAGATAAATGTCATATTCACCACTTACTTATTTTGTGTGGTGTGTCTACTGACCCTTTTGATATATTATATAATTAATTATTTTTTTATTCATGGTATTTAAATGTTTTATTTTATTATTATTAATTTGGGGGCTTCCAATTCAGATGTTACCATAGTTGTGATGGGTTTCATCTCAATTTCCATTCTATTGAGACTTATTTGTTTTTATACACCTAATTATTTTTATAAGGTGTATATAATACTCCTTTGAATTTTTATATCATTAATATCCTTATTTTCATGATATTATATGTTTTATTTAATGTTATTCCTTCATATGAATTATGATTCATATGTTTGAAGGTGGTATGGGACACTTTGGAATGCTTAAAGATTATTTTCCTCCTGAATTTTTTTAATAATATTTTAATGGTATTTCAATTTATAAACATCAAAATCCATTTTTACTATTTATCCTTCACTAGGAATATTTTTTAATCATACCATCATTATTATTTTATGGATGGATTAATATTGTTTCAAAGAGATTGTTTGGGAAGCTGTTTATTTTCAATGGTTTCACCATGTTTCAAAGAGATTATTATAGAACTAAATTGTTTTAAATGGGTTAATAATGTTTCAATTATATTTTTATGGAACTCATTTCTTTTCCACAGGTTAAATATCTTTCAAATATATTGTTATGGAACCCATTTATTTTCCATGGGTTATCCTTTTTTCAAAGAGATTTTTATGAAACCCATTCCTTTTCCATGGATTAATCTTGTTTCAATGAGATTGTTATGGAACCCATTTATTTTACATGGTATAACCATGTTTTAAGGATATTTTTATCAAACCCATTTCTTTTCCATGGGATAAACATGTTTCAATTAGATTGTTCTGGAACCTGTTTCTTTTTCATGGGTTAATTGTGTCTCGAAGAGATTGACATTAAACCTATTTATTTTCTATGGTTTTATCATGTTATAAATTAATAATGATTATTTCAATTAGTTTTATGATGGAAATGTTTTATTCTTGATATGGTAATTGAACATTATATTAAATGGGTGATCTTGATATAACTTATATGAAAGGTTGAGCCCCATTATATCTCACAAGTGAGCCTCATATATCTTATACGAAGGTTTGAGCCCAATTATAGATCAAAAAAATGAGTGAGCCTGATATAGATTATACAAAGGGTGATCCCTATTATAGATCTCTGATTAATTGGGAAATGATAACGTTGGAATTCAACTACATGGTTATTATAATTAAAATTTCTTTTTAAATTATTTTGAAAGTGTTTTATTAAAGTGATGGTTCAAGTTAACAAAATGTGTTTTAATTTATTATTATGAGTTTATAATGCTTCTAATGATCAATATTGATATCACATGGCCTTTGATTATTGATTTTGATGACTCATTCCTTTTCCATGTTTTCATATTTGTTGATCTATGTATTTATGGGTTTGAGTTATTTTATGAATCACTCATACACTTTGATTATGTCATCTTAACTTTATACACTATTATGATAATTGATGAAATTTAATTAGTAATGCTTATGTTTACCCTTACTGACCATCTAATCTAACAATTCTTATGTTTTTTCCCTAGGTTTTAATGAATTATGTTGACCAAGTTATGTCTAGAAGGTATTTTATAAGGATGATGATGATGTACTAATGTGATAAAGAAAATATGGTTTAGGTGGGTGAAATTCTCATTTAAATTCATGTGAATTGTTTATGTAGGAGTTTTTCATAATTATCTAAAAATATACACCTAAAAGGTCCTCCATTATGTGAGTGATCCATGTTTTCCTTTTGATGTTGTAAGGTTTAGATGAAATTTTTGGTCACTATTATCGATATCAAAACCAGAAATATAAAGTTATGTATTTCATCATAGGATCCAAGAGTACAGGTTCAAGGCTGTTATAAGCATGGTGTTGTGGGACACAGTTTCGTTATGGGTGGTAACCATGTATAAATGCCTTTGTGCCTCTAGGAATCAGGGACATGTAATTATTGATCCTATGATTCATGAAATGGGTTCCCTCTCAACCAAGTTAAAAAAATGATTTCTTTCATAAATAAAGGGTATTGACCCTAAGATTTGTAGAATAAATTGTTTTTAATGTTATAATAGATTTTGGTTAAATTGTGTTTTATGGTTATAAATTTTTTCCATTTAAAAATTATTTGTTATAAATTTATGCATATTTATATATTTATATTATTATAGATTTTAAATATATATGTTTATATGTATATTTATATGTTTTAATATATTCATCTATTATATTGTGAAATTAGGTAATTGATGGATTTTACTTGGATAAATTCACAAATAACTAGCGATGAATATGAGAAAGGGGTTGATAATTTCATATAAATTGTTAAATGAAATCATGAAAATAAATATCTTATTTTTTGTCCATGGATGAAGTGTTTTAATTTGAGAAAATTAGTGTATAAATAAATTAAAGACCACCTGATTTGATATGGTTTTAATCATAATTATACATGATAGATCTGAAATGGTGAAATAAAAAATAATTCAATATATAATCATGATGAAGATGTTCATCATGAGACAGAGGATCATCTCGAATAATTAATTCATGAAATAGATGTTGAAACCATTGAAAATATAAAAATTATTGAATTATTGTACATATTTTATAAGAAACAACTATTCCCAAATTATAGTAAGTTTATAGTTCTATCAGCAGTGCAAAGATTAGTTAACTTGAAATAACAAAATGGTTGGAGTGATAAAATTTTCACTGAATTTATTAAACTTTTAAAAATTTTACTTTAATAAGGAAATAGGATTCTCAATTTCAATTAGAAGTCTAAAAATATATTATTCCTAATGGGATTCAGGTATAAAAAGATATATGTTTTTCCCAATAATTGTGTGTTGTATATGAAGAAATATGAAAATTTATCACAATGTCCTAAATAAGGGACATAATTATATAAAATGGATGAAAAATACAACTATGATTCATTCAATTAAATAGGAATCAAACCTCCCACTAAATCAATCTGGTATCTTATGATAATTCCTCATTTGAAGCATCTATTTTCACATTCAAAAGACAAAAGGTAGTTAAGATGTCATATATAATATCACATATCTAATGGAAAACTAAATCACACTACTTATTCACCATAATGTAAGAGATTTGTTCAAAAATTTCTTGAATTTGGAAATAAAGTTAGAAATCATAGAATGGGATTGTGGATAGACGGAATGAATCCATATCAGGGCCTCATTATCCAACATAGTTTATGGTATATTATGTTGGTAGTTCACTACTTATCACCACAAATATATATAAATGGAAAATATTTTATGATGATCTTGAATATTTCTAAACCAAAATAGCTTATAAATGGAATTGATGTTTATCTATCACCATTTATTGATGATTTAAAATTTATAGGGGTGGAAGGTGTTAAATTTTTAATGTATACAAGAAATAGTATTTTCTTTTACGTGATATGATAATCTTCAATATAAACTACTTTCATGCATATATAAACTTATCAAGATATAATGTTAAGGGACATGATGCTTATACAATTTGTGAACAGGGGGCATCATATCATTAATTTCATAATGGAAAAATGAAATTGTATAAGTGAAATCAAAATAATTTGTGATGGAACATCCTTATTGAAGATTAAAAAGGTGTTTAATAGTTTACAAGAGTATGATTTTCCCCAAAACCATTTTCAACTGAAGAATATCAATAAAATTTAAAAAACATCGATGTTGCAATTGGTAAGAAAAGAAGTTTCAGTTATTAAAAAAATACATGAAATAACTGGTCCATATTATTTGAGATAGCTTATTGAATATTTTTTGAGGTAAAACATAACATTAATTTTAATCTTATTGTTAAAAAATATGTGGAATTGTATTGGAACTATTTTATACATAAAAGTAAAGGATAAAAATATATATTACATGTAATATTGGACTTAATATCCATGGGAATACATTTAGAGTTAACTACCACTAGGAAAGGAAATATAACATATTTTCCTATGACTTTTCAGACATTAAGAAAGAATAAGAAGATGATTTTTTAATGTATACATGCTATTAAAGTACCTAGTGTATATTATTTAAATGTGAAAATTTTGGTTTCATTGAGGATTTGAAGATAATATTTATGAAATCTCATGATTATCATGTATTTATACAGCAACTATTACCGATTACATTGTGTGGCATATTGTTGATACCTGTATAAAATTATATAATTGGGTTGTGTTACTTTTTTAATTCTATTTTCAATAAATTCATGGATCCAAATTTATTTTATGTGTTGGATAATGAATTCATCCTTATACATTTTCAACTATATATGTATTTTCAACCATTATTTTTCGATATAATGACTCATTTGGTGATTCATTTGGTGCAAGAGATAAGAATATTTAGGCCTTTTTATTTATGTTGGATGTATACTTTTGAAATATATATGACAATTTTGTAGGGATATATTAAAAATATGCATCAAACATAGGCCTCTATTATTCAAAAATATATAACGGAAAAGGTTATTAAGTTCTGTGCGGATTATTTGAGCTTAGAAACATTGGAATACTTAGTAGGGGGAATATGTGTTGGTGTGATCACATGGTATGGTTTTGATATTAGTGTTTTCACATTTTACGTAGAAAATAAGGATGAAAAGAGTATCATTCAAAATAATGGAGTAATGGTCATTGCTGAATCATTTCAGTTTTTTAGCAAAAACGATAAAAACTTAAATTCTACATCAACAACATAGTTTGAAGTAGTTGACAATATATGGGAGAGTGATAATATTAAATTTAGAGTTCCAATGTTTAATTGTAACTAGGTAGATAGTAAAAATGGTCTGAAATGTGATGATTATGGATTTACAATCATAGATTTGAAAATATTTAGTTAGAAAGAGGAACCATGTATCATGATGACACATGTGAAGTAAATATTTTATGTTATTGAACAAATGAATGATCAATGGTCCATCATTTTAGTACCATCCATAATCTATTTTAAGAAACAATTTTTTTCTAAAATCTCTTATTTTATCATGAAAACTATCTTTTTTCATTCTTAGTTTTATACAAAAAATTATGCCTTTTTCTATTTTAAAAAATCAATAAAACATTTCATTAAACCACACTAAAATGTTTCATTTTTAATGTTTCTTAAACACACTTTTTACCTATTTTCACTACATTTTGACATCACTTATCATGATGTATTCATATTTTTCATTAGGAGTGTCCATGTATATTTTAAATCCATTCTTTCAGGGACACCATCATGATACACTCTTTGGTTATGCCTTATGATATGATTTCGATGCTCATTTATTTCCATGGGTAACCCTTATGTTTATGTTTGATTCTTCATGTGGCACAAATATTCATGAACATGTTATAATGGGGGGCCCATATAACTATCTAATGCATTGGGTAATATTTAGTATCAAGAGATATTGTGTGAAATTGTCTTGGTTGTTAGCCTTGACTCGTGATCCTCTATGTGAAATGGTCTTAGTGGTTAGCCTTGACTCACTCTCCTCCATGAGAAATGGTATTAGTGGTTAGCCTTCACACATGATACTCCATGTAAAATGGTATTGATGGTTATCCTTGTCTCATTCTTATGTCAAATTGTATATTGTCTCCATATTTCTATGATTCCATGATTACATGATCCCATGTTCTATATGTTTTTCTTCTATATGTTTATTCATGTTCAATGATTTTTTATTGAAAGTACCCAGACAAGATGATTATATCATTGAGAGGGGGAGGTGGTGAGTCAGTGATACTTTTTCTTTTATGTTTCTTTTCAATTGAAACAACCTTTTCCTCTTGTTTAATATTATATTCCCTACAGAAAACAATTTAAACACACATCCACTAGAACAGAAATATTTACAAGGTTCACTATTCAATAAGAATAGACACATCCTTAGTATGGTATAGAAATTATCCAATACCACAAAATCCATGAGAAAACAATCGTTAGATTACAAAGATTGGGATATAAAATTTCACTCATGTAGCATTGTGTAAAAAATTCAATAGTGTGTGTGAACCCTCTTAGCACAAATAGGGTTATAAAAAGTTTGTGTAACAATGCATGTTACTTGTGCTTCTTTTCAATTCCACAAATGTATTCAATTGAAAACAATTCTTTATTTTCTTACCCAAAATATAGAAAGAACGTCCTAGACTTTTTTAAGGAAAATCCAAGTCTGATTTTCTAAGTTTGATTCCTCCAAGTACGATTCTCCTTGATACAATTCTACCTGATACGATTCTCCCTAGAATGAAAAATATGAATCAGAAAATACAGTAGAGATTAATCAGCACCACTTCAATTATAAGTATAAAAAAACTCATTATGATTCTTCCTCAGTACAAAAAACCCTATATAGAAATCCCAATCTGATTAATCCATCCCAATATGATGATCAGCCGAATATGATTGATAAGAAGAATATGGTAATCATCTGAGTATGATAATCTCTTAGTATGATGATTGGTTGAATACAACATTATAATGTTGTCTCTTATCTTTCACTTCAATATATCAAAACTTCTTCAACAAAAGTGAATATGGAAACTTCTTCTTATCTATAAAACTCGGACCATCTCTCTCATGAACAATGCATCGGTTATCCATAAAGTAGAATGTACATTTCGCCTTTTATAGGTGACCCTTAAGTGGATTTGGCGGGAATCCCAAAAAAATACCACTTAATCAAATTCACCCTAATCTCAATTTCCCCTAAAATATCAGATCAATTTTGACTTCATCGACTCTTCTCAAAGATTCTTGATTCTTCTACAATCATCACTTATTCTTCAGACTCTGATTTCAATTGCCAGTCTGATTTCAATACATGAGTATGATTTTCTGAATCTTATTTTTTCAAAAAAAATCTTTGTACCAATTTTATTAAAGGTTCTGAAGAAATGGATATCACTTCCGAATGATGAATACAATAATTATTTTTAATGTAGAGATCCCCCTTGATAATTCATTCAACAAACTCTATTTTTAATTCAATTTAACTTCATTTCTTCTCGTGAACCACTTGGAAATTCAAAACAATTCCACTTTAATATAATTACTCTTGACCCAATTGAAATAAACATCATATCCTTCATTTATTCAGTTTTTATCTTAACCCAGTTGAGATACTGGGCTTCTTCTACTACTCTTCTTTTAACCCAGTTGGAAGCCTACAAAGTAATTCAACCCTTTTGAAATGGTTGAATACATTGTTAATCTCATTCTCTCCTTATCTTTTCATTCATCAACCTCAAGCAATTCCTTCTCTAAATACGATTGTCCAAAGTATGATATTTCTAAGAAAAATCAGCATGAATATGATCATTATGAATACAATCATACTGGGTAAGATATTTTTCTTCTTTATCCTAAGTATGATCATCCTGAGTATGCATACGATGGATGATTGGATGCAATAGTTATTGAGTACGGTCATTATGGGTATGATCGTTCTAATTATGATCCTCGACACCTTCTTTCTTTCCATCTCAGCCTAAATTTGATTTCAATAAATACAATCAGCTTGGATATGATTATCCTGGGTACGATATCTTGAGTATGATTCTTGTTCAATCAGCATCATATCTTTCTTTTCTTCCACCCAGATATGATATATATGGGTATGATTTGAAATACCCCTTTTACCTTTTCTTCTATAAAGATTGCATCATAATTTCTTTAGTAAACTTGTGATTTATGAAATATGAATTAGAAAATCATTGTCACATTTAATTATATCATAGTCGTACAGACTCTGATACTTCATTAAAATAATAACCACTTTTATACTTGATCCAGGGTGAATATGATGAACATTTACTTCCAACAAGATACATTTTCTATGCAACTGATTATCTCATTCCGTATAATGATCAATTATTTCAAAATAGCTTCTCTTTTTTATAATGAACAAATTGGGTCCAATTATTTTGAAAACAACTAACAATACAGTTTTCACTAAATACAAAGTGATATGATTTTATTTCTTCAAAATATTTTCTTGAAAACAAAATACAGCACATAAAAAACACCTTCCTCATTAGATTGGTTCTAATAATCTCCCCCTTTGTATTTTTTTCAACCAAGTTCCATAAATCACTGAACTTTGTATCCTCAAGCAATGGATTATATATCAAAAACTCTAAGCCTACATGAGCTAAATAATTATAGGAAACAAAAATCATTTACAGTAAAACCATGATGTCTAAAAGTAAAAATCATGACAACCTTTTTCTTCTTTTCCTTCCTTGTCTCTTCTTCATCCTCCCTAGAAAATTAATCAATTTATTTTCCTACAACCACTCCAATAAAAATTTAGAATTTTTAACTTCACAAAACAATGATTAATTCATAGCTTATCCACAACTCTCTCTTTTAAAATAAAATACATTGATTCATTGATTTATAAAATAATTATCCCCCTGGACAATAAAATCCAAAAGTAAGATGGGGGAGGGGAAAAAACACATACATAAACCTTGATGAGAAAGAGGTTGGACACCCATGTTCAACCTCAATTTAGAGAATGACTCCTCGAGTAGGGGTTTTGTAAATATGTTGTCAACTTGTTCCGATGTTGGAACATACTCCAGCCTTAGTTCATTATTTTCCACATGCTCTTTGATGAAATGATATTTGATATCAATATGTTTTGAACAATAATATTGAATAGTATTCCTGGTGAGATTTATTATGCTTTGATTGTCATTACCCAAGACCAAGGGTAACTTCACTTCAACAAGTAAATATTTTAATTGAGTTTTCATCCAAATAAGTTGAGTAGTGGCATGAGTGGTAGCAACATAAATCTATACTAAGAGATACTGAATTTTTTTTCTTTGAATGCCAAATGAAACAATTATTTCATAGAAAGAATACTCCACCAGATGTGGATCTTCTATCATCAACATTTCCAACCCAATCAGCATTTTCATACCTAAACAATTCAATACTATCTGAACTTCCATACCTGATTCCAAATTCTATTATGCCTTTGATGTATCTGAGAATTCTTTTTCCAGAAAGTAAATGTGATTCTTTTAGAGCACTCTGAAATATTGCACATAAGCTAACAGCATAAAAAAGGTTAGGTCTTGAGGCGTTCAAATACAAAAAAAAACTTCTAATTAGATTTCAAAACTCATTTTGATCAACTTATTTTACTTCTATGTCTTTTGAAAACTTTGTTCCCACTGATATTTTTGTGGAGACAGGTTTTGAGTTTTCCATTCCATACCTCTTAATAATTTACTGAGCATACATTTCTTGAGAAAGAAAAATGTATTCCTTCCTTTGTTGTATTTTTAACCCAATAAAGTATTTCATTTCCCTCATCATGGACATTTGAAATATATTTATCATTTATTTAACAAACCTTTCACAACTTCTTTCATAATTTCCATCAAAGATAATGTCATCAATATAAACAACCAAAATGAGGGAATACTCTTCACTTTCTTTAATGTAGAGACTGTTATCCACTCTTCCTTTATTGAAATTCATCATCCTTAAGAATGCATCCAATTTCGAATACCATGCCCTTGGAACTTGTTTTAGGCCATAAAAATCTGTTTTCAATCTTTACACATAATATTTATCTTTCCCAACAACAAATTCTCAACGTTTTCCAATATAAACTTCCTCTTCAAGATCACCATTCAGGAATGTGGATTTAACATCCATCTAAAAGATCTTGTAGCCTCATTGTGAAATAATATAAAGAAAGATTTTGATTATTTCAAGTATTTCTACTGGAGAAAAGGTATCATCAAAGTCGATACCTTAAATTTGTGAATACCCTTTGCATTCCAATTTTGCTTTGTTTCTTATCACTTCACCTTCTTTGTTTATCTTGTTCCAAAAAACCAAATTTGTACCAATGATGTTTTTGTTTCTTGGATTGGGTACGAGTTCCCATGTATCATTGTTTTCAATTTGATCCAAATTTTAATTCATGGCCTAAACCCATTCTATATTTTCAAAATCTTCTTTCACATCATTCAACTCCACTTTTGAATACAAAGAAGTATGTGTAATAGCATTTGTTGTTATTCTTGTTGGAACCTTCTGCTATTGATCATTGGTTATATTATGACATTCCACTCTTGTATGAGATTTTAGAATATCTTACTCATCACATTAAATAGCTGAGTTTGGTTCTTCTTCTTGAGTAGGAATATAATTGACTGTATCCTTATCAGAATTTTTTTCTTCAACTTTCTCAACCTCCTTTTCTACCTGAATATGTTTTCTTTCTCATTTCAATTACTTTCACATCAACAGAATCAGAAATAATTTTTACCTCTTTATTGAAGCATCTATATCATCTTCCTTATGTATCATAGCTAAGAAATATTCCATCTTCACCTTTATATTCAAACATTCCACAGTTCCCACCTTTCTTCTTTATAATAGATGGACTCCTGAAAACTATTACGTGTTTCAAACATGGATTTTTCAATAAAAAATTCATATGAAGTCATATCTAATTGAGGCCTTTAGAAACAATGGTTCTAGATATAAAAATCATTACTAAATGCTTTCCTCCAAAAGTAATGAGAAATGTCATATTCAAGTAATATAATTCTTCCCATTTCCACCAAACTTATATTCTTTCTTTAAACAACCTCATTTTGTTAAGGAGTGTATGAGGAACTATACTCATGCCAAATTCCATTCTAATCCAGATAAATTTTAAATTCTTCACTTTTGTATTCACCACCATTATCAGTTCTCAACTTCTTCACAAAATACTCACATCCCTTCTCATCTTTCCATCTGAAAATTTTCAATATTTTCAAAGAATTAGACTTAGGTTTCATAAAAATAACACAAGTAATGTGAGTAAAATCATAAATGAAAGTGATGAAGTAATTTTCTCCATTTTTTGACTATTTTCACATTGTATTATAGATATCATAATAAATTGTCTCTAGGGATTGTTTTGAATAGATCTCTCAACTTTCTTATGCACAAGATTTGAAATCTTTCCTTTTTGAAAAATAGTGCAGCACCAATATCTTCATCATAGAAAATAAAAAATTTATCCAACACTATATATTTTAGATAACTTACTCATGTTTCTTTGACACGTGTTTCCCATCCTTTTATGCTAAAATTGATTCTCTTCCACCATACTCATATAACAAGAGCTTTATATTTCACCAACTTGAAACAAATTTCCTTTTGTACATTGGCCTATTGTAACAATCTTTCCATCTTCTTAGCTTTTCACAAAAAATCCATATTTTCTTAATATAATTTTTTTACCCTCATCTCACAATTGTGAAACACTTAGAATTTTTTTTTCAACCCACAAACATAAAAGGATTTCTTGTATTTCATAATTTCTTTCCCAATGATGGCTAATCCCACACCATTAATTCTTAGGGATTCATCATTACCAAATGTTATTGTGCCTTCTTTAAAATATTTCAAATTCTAAAAAATTTAACATATCCTATAATATGATAAGAACACCCACTATTAAGGATCCAAGTTCATTCTCCTTTTGAAGCATTCAATGTAGTTTCAATAATAAGAGCTTTTACTTATTCTTTTTCTTTATTCATCTTCAGATTCTAAGAATTTTCAAGAATATTTTTTTGTGTTGTTAATAAAGAAAGACATCATTTTGTAAGGGGTCTAGGTTTTTCACATTTTCAAAAATATTTTCCAAAGGTTATAACCTATTTCTAATTTTTACTCCACCTTTCTCAACCTTATCAGAACTCTTCTTTTAAGGGAATTGACTCCCCCTCAACTTCTTCCTTTCAAAACCTATGGAATAATATTAATTTTTTTGGATGAACCAACACATATTTTCTATATGACCAAATCCAACATAATACCAACAATATCCATATAAGTAGTATTTTCCTCTGAAACTTTCATATTGATTAGAACTATGAATATGTTTCTCATCCACCCTATTCTCTTTCTTTTCTAAGCCACAAAACTTTCAATTATCAATAAAATTCTTCCTTTTATTTTCTACTTTATCAGAACCAGAAGTGTTTAAAACTTTCCTAGACTCATATTGTTTCAAAAAAAATTAAAACTCAGGTTTCCTTGTGACTTCTTAATTCCTGACTTTATTGGTCTTGGCCACATACATGACTTTCCCAGCTTTTTTATTTTAAAAAAATCATCTTTATTCTCAAAATTTGAAGTTATATTTTTTTATCCTTATCAGGATTCTATTTTTGAGAGCTTTAAAGAAATTAAGTGATATATTTTTTGAAAATTGTACTTTTCTTTTCAACTGTATAGAGATTTTGTTGGACAAGTCCCAACTCTTCTTATTTTTCTTTCAACTTCACCTCTAGATGCTCATTACGATTCTTTTCTTATTCAAAATATTTCTTCGAATCATCTATCTCTATAACCAGCTTCACTCTATCATTAGAAAAACATTATTCATTTCTTGTTGAAGATAATTCATCTTCCAACTTTTTGTTTTTCTTCTCAAGCCTTCTGATCTTTCTCAGACATTCTTTCAACTCTTCTTTCAAGTGAATTTCAAGTTGAGTTTCTTCTTTTAAGAACTACTGCTTCCAAATTATTCATCATTCAATTTTTCAATAAAAGTATTTTCAATACCATAATCAACTAATTTTTTAGATTCAACACCAATACCTTATTCTTCTTCATCTTTAGATAAGAAGCTTCTTATTTTGGAATTAAAGAATTTTCTATTTTTCCCTGTGGAATACAATTTTCCTTTGTCACTTTGTTTCTTCTATGATCTTATTGGATTTATTTCTTCTTCATCACTATCCTCATCTATATTTATTTTAGGACAATTAGACGCAAAGTGACCAATACCTCCACATTCAAAACATTTCAGGGGAAGTTTCCCTTTGTATTTCCTTGTACCTCTTTTCACATATTTAGAAAACAAGGATAAAATGTCATCAAGATATTTACATACCTCATTTTCAGAGTTGGATTCACCAAGTTAATCTTCAATAAGAATCTTCTTAGAATTTTCTATCTTATAATCCTTAAAATACATTTCTCTACCAACTTTTATTTTTCTCTTCATAGCTTTATCCCTTCTCATTTCATAAGTGATGAGAGTGTTATGAAAATCATCAAGAGACAATGTTTCGGGATCTCAATCTTCTAATGAAGAAACTTTTGCATCAAAATTATTGGGAAGGATTCTAAATATCTTTTCAATAAATGCATATTTGTCCAAATTTTCACCAAGACATCTGATAGTACTCACAATTTCATTTACCCTGGTAAATAATTCCCCAATTGATTCACACTCACCCATCTTCAAATATGCATATTTCAATCACCAAATTTGTAAATTTTCCTTCTTTACTTTTGTATTGCCTTCATATATGTTTTTCAATTTATCCCATATACCTTGGGTTGTGAAAACTTCTTTCACTCTTAGGAATTCACTTTCATAAAGTGATGATATTATATAATTCTTTTCCCTTCCGTCATTTTTCAAATTCTTCTTATCAATAGATGTAAGTGGAGTTTTAAAATCAATAAGAGGAAACCCATCTGTTGAAACTTCTAGAATATAATATCCAATAGAGATAAGATAAGAAAACATTATATCTTTCCAGATATGATAATTCTTTACATAAAAATAAGAATACCTTTATTGTTGACATAATTAAAATTCTCCATCAGTAAAGAATAATCAAAGGAAACATGTACTCTGATACTAGTTGAAAGTGACCAGTCGGGATGATTATATCACTAAGAGGGGGAGGGGGTGAATCAATGACACTTTTTCTTTTATGTTTCTTTTTAATTAAAACAGCCTTTGCCTCCTATTAAAGATTCTATTCTTTGCTGGAAAAAAAATTAAACGCACATCTATAGGAACACAAGTATTTACAAGATTCAAAATTCAATAAGAATAGATACATCATTGGTATGGTATGGAAATGATCCAATACCAAAAAATAAACTACAAAACAATCCTTAGATTACAATGAGTAGTATATACACTTTCACTCTTGTAACACTATGTAAACAATCCAATAGTGCATGTGCACCCTCTTAGAACAAATATGGTTATACAAAGTTTGTGTAACAATACATGTTACCTGTGATTATTTTCAATTCCAAAAATGTAGTCAATTGAGAAAAAAAGTATTCAATTTCTAACCTAGAATATGGTAAGAACTTCCAGGAATTTTTTAAGGAAAAACATAGTCCAATTTTCTCAGTCTGATTCCTCCAAGTACGATTCTCCCTAATACGATTCTACCCTATAGATTCTACCTAGTATGAAAAATATGACTAAAAATATGGAAGAGTTGAATAAACACCACTTAAATTATAAGTATGAAAAATTCAGTATGATTCTTCCTCAATACGGAAAACCCGATACAGAAATCCCAATCCGATTAATCCATCCTGATATAATGATCATCCAAATACAATTGACAAGCTGAATATGGTAATTGATTGAGTATGATAAAATCTAAGTATGATGATCATCTAAATAAAACATTTGATTTATTTTTCTATTCTCTTTCACTTCAATCTATAAAAACTTCTTCAATAAAATTGAATACGAAAACCTCTTCTTCTCTCTAAAACCTAGAGATTCTCTCTCATGAACAATACATCGGTCAGCCATAAAGTACAATATACTTTTCTCCTTTTATAGGTGACCCACAATTGGCTTTGGAGGGAATCCCAAAAAAATCCCACTTAATCAAATTCACCTTAATCTCAATTTCCCCTACAATCTAGGGTAAATTTTTACTTCGTCAACTCTTCTCGTAGCTTATCTGTTCTTCTATAATCAACACTTATTATTAAGACTCTCATTTCAATTAATAGTTTAATTTCAATACATGAGTCTGATTTTCTGAATCTGATTTCTTTAAAAAAATCTCTATACCAATTGTATGAAAGTGTGTGAAGAAATGGATATTACTTTTGAATACTGAATACAATAATTCTTTTAAATGTCGAGATCCCCCTTGATAATTCATTTAGAAAAATTCATTTTCAATTCAATTTAACTTTACTTCTTCTCTTGACCCACTTGGAAATGTAAAACAATTCCAATATGATATAATGACTCTTGACCCAATTGAAATACACATCATCTTCTTCATTTCTTAACTTTTTATCTTGACCTAGTTGAGATGCAATAATTATTTTACTCCTCTTCTTTTAACCCAGTTGGAAGGATACAAAGTAATTAAACACTTTTAATGTAACGACCCGAAATTTTAAATAAATCTTGTTTCCTAATTTTATGTGTTATTTTATTTTATTTTTATACTCAAAAAAAAATTTCATTTGATAACATGAGTATAATTAAAATGAGATTGTTGGGTTTTGACTGTTATTTGACCATTGGTCAATATGACCACTGGAAACTAAACGTTTTGACTATTGTCTCTCAATATAAGAAATCTTGGTTAATTAATATAGAAAGAAGATTCGATGGCCTCACCCAGTAGTCTTGGACCGATCAAAGCCCATCTAACAGAACTTGGGAAGGAGGTAGCACCATTGGGCTTTGCTCTGGACCAAACTCAAGCTGAACTTCATCGTGTGAAGCTAGAACGGGATTGCCTTCACGAGAAGTTCAAACTGATAGAAATTACTACTCGTGCGATGTTGGCCGAGCCTCCCTCGGATTATCTCACCTTAGCACACCTTACACTTAGGTCCTATGCTGGTGTGATAAGGGGATATGTAAGGATACCGTAACTGCCTTGTGTAATCCTTCGTTTTAAATAAAAATTGGGATTTCTTCTCATGATGAATTTTATGAATTTTCAAATGTCCGGATAAATATAGTATGCATATTTTTGATGAATTTTAGAGAAAGGATATTTTAAAAATGTTTATGTAAACCTTAAATAAATAAAAATGTGTAATGATTTTCAAAAAACGGTCTTCTACAATTATGTTCAGTACGAAATTTCAAGTCTAATAAGATCAACTTGATTTTTTATGAATAGTAAATTATGAATAGTGATTTTACGCTTAGGATTAGTAATGTGACCAAATGGATTAGTAAATTCACTCAAAGAAAGTTTTAATATAATTTAGACACCTAGATTAAGTAATGAGATTCAATAAAATGGGTAAATAACGGTTTCATAAATTATTATTCAAATATTAGTTTTTTCGAGTAAATAGTGTTTTTTAATTAAAAATTAAATTAAAAATATTTAGAAATTTTTTTTTATAAAATGGATTTCATTTTTGAACTCAGAGCATCGATATTATGTTAAGGTAATTTTTGGGGATTTTTCTGAAAAAAATGAATTTTCGGTGAATAGTGTGTTTATTTAAAAAAATGAATTAAAAATATTTAGAAAATTATTTTTATAAAATGGATTTTATTTTTGAACTCAGAGCATCGATATTATGTTAATGTAATTTTTGGGGATTTTGCTGAAAAAAATGAATTTTCGGTGAATAGTGTGTTTATTTAAAAAATGAATTAAAAATATTTAGAAAATTATTTTTATAAAATAGAGTTCATTTTTGAAATCATAGCATTGATATTTGGTTAATGTAAAATTTTGAGATTTTTCTGAGAAAGTTGAATTTTCAGTGAATAGTAAAAATACAGTTTTAGGGTTTCGGTATGTTTAATGACATCATAATCGTGTCATGATGATGTCATGAGATATTTTAAGGGATGGTCGACTAAAGAGGATGAATTATTGTGTGGGGGTCCCCATGTGGCCTAACTCTATGGGAAGTACCATGGGAGGGCCCATGCTTTTGAGAAAACCACTTTTGAGGTGTCCCTTGGCCATTAATGTCTTGTCCCCTCACTTTCCCTATAAATACCAAGCCCTCCTCTCATCTTTTCGACTCCAAAACCATCCTCAAAGAAGTTCTGGTCTCCTTACCTCCCAAGGAGTCCTCCCAAGGTGCCCCCAAGCCCTCAAGGTCCAAACCTTTGAGTTTTAAGAGTTACGTTTTAAGGTAAGGGATCCGACCTCTCTCTTCTTTTCAAGTAATCTCTTTTATGTCATTTCTTGTATGCTCCATGTACTTATGTTAAAGTATGTTCTTTTATACTCCTATTATTTCCCTTTTCATGTTCATATAATGAGATACCCCCTCTTACTCTCATTATTTCGTTTTATGATGTTTTAAGTGGCGTCGTTAGGCTGTCGAAATTTTTGTAACAGATTCTTTCTCCCTTCTCATTTTTCAAGATCTATTTTCATGTAAAGTATATCAAGTTACTTTTTATTATGTTGGGGTATGATCTATAAATTTATCATACTGATCTTTTATGATCATATGATAAGAGACCCCATTTGATCTCTTCAATTCAGTATTTTGAAGTTTTAAGTGGCGCCGTTAGGCTGCCGAATTTTTAAGTGGTTCTTTCACCTTTCACTACAAGAAAACCGCCGTTTAGCGGCGGTTTTAAAAACCGCCGCTAAACGGCAAAAAAAAATTATTTTTTTTTTTATTTTTATTTGAGGATTAGCGGCGGTTTCGGTAAAACCGCCGCTAAATGAAATGAAAAAAAATAAAAAAAACGTGAGAAACCCCGAAATCAATAAAATGACCATAACTTTTGATCCGAGCGTCCGTTGAAGCGCCACGACCAGTCAAATCGAAGCTCATGAATAGCTCTAGAGGCACATATAATCAAAACCGTGAGACGATCTAAGGTGTGGAAGATATTAGAGTTATAAAAAAGTTGAATAAAGTTCTCCAACTTCAAACGGCCATAACTTTCGCTCCGGGTGTCCGTTTGGGCTCTACCACATATCAAATCAAAGACAACGAAGAGAGCTACGCACCAATTAAATACAAGCAAGCTTCTGTCGTGTTTTTCGACCCCAAAAACACCTCCAAAGGCCTCTAAAACCCTGTTTCCGTCACCGGTGTCCCGTCGAACTTGTCTTCAAACAGACCTAACTTTTGATCCGCGTGTCAGTTCGGCCTCCTCCACCTGCCAGATCATAGCTCGTTCCATGAGCTTCATTTTGACTGGTCGCGGCACCCACATGCACTCCTAGATCA